>JARGYO010005626.1:9351419-14151419 GCA_029206835.1 Rana muscosa | reverse complement strand
GACTGTAGGTTTGTTCTTAAGTAGAATCTGTTTGTAATTTGGAACAGGTAAATTTTTTAAGTGTAGCTCCAGCCCAAAAATCAATTTTTAAGCTTTTGAAAAACATAGGGAAGGGTTATCACCCCTGTAACATTTGTTTTGCTGTCTGTGCAGTGTGCACCTGTTCAGAACATTTCACCTCACTTTCCGTCCCAATGACAAATGTTTTTTGGAAATTTGGGATTTTTATTGAAACAAGGATTGGTGATAAAGCATCAGTGGAGAGTAGACACTTTTTCCCATATTAACTCTAATGCCGCGTACACACGATCATTTTTCCCGTCGGGAAAAATGACATTTTTTTTTTCGCCGAGAAAAACGATCGTCTGTGGGCTTTATGTCGTTTTTCTCGTTGAGAAAAACGGCAGAAAAAAACGACGAGAAAAATTAGAACATGTTCTAAATTTTCTCATCGTTTTTTCCATCATTTTTTTCCGCGGCAGTTTTCCCATAGGGAGACACTGCCGCGGAGCCCACAGACGGTCGTTTTTCTCGACAAAGAAAAAAATGACGGGAAAAACGGTCGTGTGTGGGGGAAAATGCCGTTCCCTCGTCTTTCATTTTATTTCATGTCGTGATTCACGGCGGTGTTTTCACCGCCGTGAATCACGATCGTGTGTACGCGGCATTACAGGAGAGAATTTCCCTTCCTAGGGGTAGATTTCCTCTCACTTCCTGTTGTCTCCTTCCGTTTGCAAGTAGGAGTCGTTTGTAAGTTGGGTGATTGAAAGTAGGGGGCTGCCGTATATACTATGCAGAAATTTGGCCCTTAGGTGTTGGTGTTGCCACAACACTGTAAGCCCTCACAGTTACTCTTGGTCTGCGCTGGAACACCCTGCTGTGAACTATTATATCAAGAATTGTAATTACATGCCATTGTTGAACAATGGTAGGAAAATTGGGCCTTTGGTGGTGGTGCTGGTGCCACAACACTGTAAGTCCTCACAGTTACTCTTGGTGGGTGCAGGAATGGGCCCAGCTGTGAAATATTAGATCAAGAATTGTAATTACATGCCCCTGTTGAACAGGGCCAGAAAAATTGGGCCTTTGGTGGTGGTGGTGGTGGTGTTGCCACAACACTGTAAGCCCTCACTATTATGCCCCATACACACGATCGTTTTTCATGCCGTTAAAAATGCCATTTTAAAAAATGGCCATTAAACATGATCGTGTGTAGGCTCCAGAGCATTTTTAACGACGTGAAAAACGGCCATTAAAAATTCCGGACATGCTCTCTTTTTTCACGTCGTTTTTCATGTCGTTTTTTTTAACGACGTGAAAAACGATAGTGTGTATGCTTTCACGACGTGAAAAAAAACGCGCATGCTCAGAATCAAGTATGAGACGGGAGCGCTCGTTCTGGTAAAACTAGCGTTCGTAATGGAGATAGCACATTCATTACACAGTAACGGACTGAAAAGCGCGAATCGTCGCTCAACAAACTTTACTAACATGAAAGGTGGCGCCATTCGAACGGAACTTCCCCTTTATAGTGCCGTCGTACGTGTTGAACGTCACTGCGCTTTGCTTGATCGTTTTTTTTAATGATGGTGTGTACGCAAGGCAGGCTTGAAAGGAAACATGAAAAAAAACGAGGAGAAAAACGTTGGTTTAAAAAATGACATTAAAAACGATCGTGTGTACGGGGCATAACTCTTGGTGGGCGCAGGAATGGGGTCCCTGTTGTGAATGAGTAGATCAATAATTGTATTTACATGCCCCTGTTAAACAGGGGCTGAAAAATTGGGCCTTAGGCACTGGTGCTGGTGCCACAACACTGATACTCAGTTGGAGTGCAGCAATGAGCCCTGCTGCAAAGTATTGCATCAAAAAATGTAATTACACGCCCCTGTTAAACAAGGGCTGAAAAATTGGGCCTTAGCCACTAGTGGCGGTGCCCAGAACCAAAAATGTTCTTACAAGCTATCAACATGATCATTGAGGAGGAAGAGGATAGTCACTCAGCATAAAAGGATAGTCACTAAGCATCAGCATAGGCAGTCTTGAAGGGATCTGACATTTAAAAAAAAAAATATTCGGTTACATCAGCATCAAGTGCTTGGTAGCTGGTGGTGATCCAAGACTGATTAATTTTTATGAAGGTCAGTCAATCGACCGAGTCGGTGGACATGCGCACCATGTGAGCGGTTACAAAGCCTCCAGCAGCACTGAATGTGCGTTCCGAAAGAACGCTGGATGCAGGACAGGCCAGTAGCTCAATTGCATACTGTGCAAGCTCTGGCCAGTGATCCATTCTCAAGACCCAGTAACCCAGAGGATTTTCGGTGGGAAAGGTGTCCAAGTCTGATCTTGCCCCTAGGTATTCCTGCACCATGTAAACCAGACGCTGGCAATGGTTGCTGGAACCGATCATACCTTGGGGCTGCGGACTAAAAAATTGCCTGAACGCATCGGTCAGATGGCCACCTTCTCCACCGCTCCTTTTTTGACTGACCGAAGCCTCAGCAACACGTTGTTCAGGACCAGGAATTTGTAACCTCCCAGTCTCTGAGAACGTGTTGCACAGACCTTTCTGCAAGGCCTCCCGAAAATGCTTCATCCTCTGCTCCCTCTGCGACGGCAAGATAAGGTCCGCAACCTTACCCTTGTACCGTGGATCAAGGAGGGTTGCCAGCCAGTAATGATCTCCTTGATCGCACAAATATGAGGATCCCTCCGTAGGCTTTGCAGGATCAGGGAGGCCATGCAGCATAGGTTTGATGAGGCATTTGGACCGGAGTCCTCTGGGTCACTCAGGACGACATGATCCGCAGCCACCTCCTCCCAGCCACGTACAAGTCCATGGATGTCTTGGGACTGTAATTGATCCCTTGAAGGCTGCTGCTGATGCTGAGTGCTAGGCTCCACCTCCATGCTGACACAATCCTCCTCCTCCTCTTCCTGTGTGATAGCCGGGCCAGCAGGAACACTGTCTGGATAAAGGGGGCCTTGAGAGGTAAGGAAGTCCTCCTCCTCCTGCCTCTGTTCTGCCGCAAGTGCCCTGTCCATTATTCCACGCAGCGTGTGCTCCAACAGGTGGACAAGAGGGACAGTGTCACTGATGCATGCACTGTCACTGCTCACCATCCTCGTGGCCTCCTCAAATGGTGCCAGGACAGTGCATGCATCCCTAATCATGGCCCACTGGCGTGGGGAAAAAAATCCAAGCTCCCCTGACCCTGTCCTGGTGCCATATTGCAACGGATACTCATTGATGGCCTTCTGCTGCGTGTGCAGCCGCTGCAGCATGGCCAACGTAGAGTTCCACCTGGTGGGCATGTCACAGATTAGGCGGTTCTTGGGCAGGTTGGATTCCTTTTGCAGGTCAGCCAGCCGAGCACTGACATTATATGACCAGTGGAAATGCCCACAGATTTTCCTGGCCTGCTTCAGGACCTCCTGTAAGCCCGGGTACCTGCCCAAGAATCGCTGCACCACTAAGTTAAGGACGCAAGCCAAACAGGGCACATGAGTCAGTTGTCCCTGTCGGAGGGCAGAGAGGAGGTTGGTGCCATTGTCGCAAACCAACTTTCCTGGCTTAAGCTGGCGTGGCGTCAACCACCTCTGAGCCTGCCCCTGCAGAGCTGACAGATTCTCTGCCCCAGTGTGGCTCCTGTCCCCCAAGCACACCAGCTCAAGCACCGCATGGCATCTTTTTGCCTGCGTACTTGCGTAGCCCATTGAACGCCTATGAAGCACCGCTGGTTTTGAGGACAAAGCACAGGTAGAGGCCATGGAGGAAGAAGAAGAGGGGGGGTGGAGGAGAGAGGTGTGTCAGAATCAACAGTAGTAATATTTTGGAGGCGTGGTGGCGGAACAACTTCCAACACTACTGCACCTTGTCCTGCATCCTTCCCAGCTGCCAGCAGAGTCACCCAATGCACTGTGAAAGATAGGTAACGTCCCTGTCCTTGCCTGCTGGACCATGAGTCAATGGTAATATGCACCTTACCACTTACCGCCCTGTCCAGCGAGGCCAAGACATTGCCTTCCACATGCCGGTAGAGAGCCGGAGTCGCCTTCTGTGAGAAAAAGTGGCGTTTAGGAACCTGCCACTGAGGAAACCGTACATTCTATAAACTCACGGAAGGGGGCAGAGTCTACCAACTGAAAAGGCAGCAGTTGAAGTGCTAGCAATTTAGCCAAACTAGCATTCAACCGCTGGGCATGTGGATGGCTGGGAGCGAACTTCTTTTGGCGGTGCCTCAGTTGGGGCAGGGAAATTTGCCTGGTACAATCGGACGTCGGTGTACCAATAGCAGATTGCCCGCAAGTACTTGGCTGTGACACACCTAATTCTACACCTTCATTCCTCTCAGTGCAGGTTTCAGAGAGGACTGAAGGTATAGTGGGGTTGGAGATCCCAGCTGATGAGGAGCAAGGAGAGGTCTGCTTTGTTCTTTGGTGTGGGTCTTTTAGGTAGGCTTGCCAACGAACTGCATGGCATTTCGACATATGTCTGGTCAAGCACGTGGTGCCCAAGTGGCTGATGTTTTGGCCACGCGAGATACGCCTGAGACATATGTTGCAAATGGCAATGGTGCGATCTGCTGCACACGTCTGAAAAAAGGCCCACACCAAAGAACTTTTGGAATAACGCGCAGAGACAGCAGCGCTCTGCACATGCGGAGCTCTGCGGTGTGATGCAGTCAGTGTGCTGCCCTTAAGCTGGCCCCTGGAGGGCATCCTGCCTCGTTGGAGATGTGCCTCCTCCTCCTCCTCTCTCCTATTAGGCACCCACGTGGAGTCAGTGACCTCATCATCCCCTTCCTCCTTATCACTGGAGCAAATCTGGCAGTATGCTGCAGCTAGGAGAACATGACTGCCAGATAGCTGTCCTGGTTGGGCACCCCCTATCTCTGGGCTCACGTTACTACCCCCTCTCTCTGGGCTCACGTTACTGCCTTCCTCTAGCTGGGTTCCATCATCAGAGCCTTCAAAACGCTGGGCATCCTCCTGGAGCATGTACCCAACACTGTGGTCAAACAGTTCGGGGGACTCCTTAGGAGGACATGGTGGGGCTAGGGAAGGAGTGACTGCTGCCATTGAGCCGAGGGAAGAGGCCACTTTGGCAGCTGCTTTGCCAGACAAAGTACCCTAAGCCTGGGTGAGAGAGGATGAGGAGGAGGAGGAGGACGGGTTTGTCATCCACTCTACCAAGTCTTGGGCATGTTGCGGCTCAACATGGCCAGCTGCCAAAAAGAAGGACACGTGCTGATGAGGATACACCGTGTCCATGACCAGCACTGTTGCCTCTAGACACAGAGCCTGCCTGCCCTCTTTTATTGCCTCGTGACTGTCTGCCTCTCCTTGTTTGCCTTCCAGACATACTAATGGCCTGCAGTGAGATGTAGCTGCACAAAGGTGGGATGTATATATATAATATATCTGTACTGATAATGCAGCTATAAGATTCAACTGCCTGCTGTGGTATTAGTATGGGAAAAGCAGCAATTGTCTTCAGTTATTTTTAAGTGAAAACTGTGCAGAGGCCACAGTACACTAACTGAAAATACTTGCAGCTCTCTGCCTGTGGTTTTATTATGAGAACAGCACTATTAGTCAGTAACTGTATTCAGGTAAGCTTTAGGTGAACGCTATGCAAAGCACACAGTACACTAAGTGAAACACTGACTGCAGCTAGCACAATCACCTGCCTGCCTGTCACCTAGGATGCATATATATCCTCTACACACTGTAACTGCAGCTAACCGACTCGCCTGCCTGCTCTATCTAACTCAATATAAATGACACTGTCTCTCTCTCTCTCTCTCTGTAAGCTCTCTCTTTAACCAACACCGCAACACACTACACAAGGCCGCCACGGAGGCGGCCTTATAGAGTGTGGGTCGTGTACTAAACCCCCTGAGCCATAATTGGCCAAAGC
This sequence comes from Rana muscosa, assembly GCA_029206835.1. Lineage (NCBI taxonomy): Eukaryota > Metazoa > Chordata > Amphibia > Anura > Ranidae > Rana > Rana muscosa. Next base: position 14,145,493 of record JARGYO010005626.1, on the reverse strand, counting down.
CACTCGGTCTTTGGCCAATTACGGCTCTCTGTTCAGACGGCGCTGTGATTGGCCAAGCATGCGGGTCATAGTGCATGCTTGGCCAATCATCAGCCAGCAATGCACAGCGATGCCGCAGTGAATTATGGGCCATGATGCTCCACTCGAATTTGGCGCAAACGGCCCATAATGTTCGCAATTCGACGAACAACCGAACAGGCGATGTTCGAGTCGAACATGGGTTCGACTCGAACTCGAAGCTCATCCCTAGTAACCAGTAAAACATTTTAAAGCGTCGCCTATGGGGATTCTTAAGTAGCAAAGTTTTGCACCATTCCACGAGCGTGTGCAATTTTGAAGGGTGACATGTTAGGTATCTATTTACTCAGCGTAACTTCATCTTTCACATTATGCAAAAACATTGGGCTAACTTTACTTTTTTTTTAAAGCACAAAACTGCGTTCGAAAAATTGCTGCGCAAATACCGTGTAAGATAAAAAGTTGCAATGACCGCCATTGTATTCTCTAGGCTCTCCGCAAAAAAAACATATATAATGTTTTGGGGTTCTATGTAATTTTCTAGCAAATATATGATGAACGCCTGATGGTGCTCCTGCATGTTGGGCCTCTGTATGTGGCCACGCTGTGTAAAAGTCTCACACATGTGGTATCGCCATACTCGAGAGTAATAGCAGAATGTGTTTTGGGGTGTAATTTGTGGTATGCATATGCTGTGTGTGAGAAATAACCTGCTAATATGACAATTTTGTGAGAAAAAAAAAGAAAAAAAAATCTTGATTTTTGCAAAGAATTGTGGGAAAAAATTACAACTTCAAAAAACTCACAAGCCTCTTTCTAAATACCCAATGGGTCATTTGGGGGGGTATTTGTACTTTTCTGGCATGTTAGAGTCTCAAGAAATGAGATAGGCTGTCAGTACTTAAAGTGTGATTAATTTTCAGATATTGGCACCATAGCTTGTGGACTCTATAACTTTCACAAAGACCAAATAATATGCACCAATTTGTACTTATTTTTACCAAAGATATGTAGCAGTATAAATTTTGGCCAAAATTTATGAGGAAAAAATTACTAATTTGGTAAATTTTATAACAGAAACAAAGAAAAATGTATTTTTTTTACAACATTTTCGGTCTTTTTTCATTTATAGCATAAAAAATAAAAAACCTAAATACCACCAAAAGAAAGCTCTATTTGTGTGAAAAAAAGGATGAAAATTTCATATGAGTACAGTGTTGTATGACTGAGTAATTGTCATTCAAATTGTGAGAGCACCGAAAGCTGAAAATTGGTCTGGTTATTAAGGGGGTTTAAGTGACCAGTTGTCAAGTGGTTAAAGTATATTCAGAAGTACAGAGGGTTTAATGAAAAATTATTTACTAAAACAAAACCATAACTCCAGGCTCTGGTATACAGATATCAGAACATTACATAAAGGACTTTCATTTATGATCTAGCAAGTAATTGATTAACCCCTACTGATCACCATCTAAGCAAAGCTCAGAGACTGGGAAAATGTTAGGTATGTTTAATTCAGGTTACATGAAACAGAATAAAAAGGTAAATTTACCATACAACCAACACAGCACACGGTGGCAGCTCTGTACCCATTAATGTAATTACCAGGGGGGGTGGCCTCTCTGCTGTACTGAAGTTAATTACCCTTTTTTTTTACATTATTTCTTGTAGCAAATGTGTTCTTTTTTGAGTCTGCTAGGCTTTGCTACAGGAGTAGCATTTATGAATGTCATTTGAATGTACTTCAAAAACCGTTTGCGTTTAAGATTCAAATTAAGTGAATGGGTTTTCTGAATGAAAACCACAATCACTATTATATGTATGTTTGTTCAACATAAATTTTACATCCTGCTCCTTCAAATGTTCTCCTCACTGTGATTAAATGTCAGATTGACCCCACTATCATAAGAAAAGTCAACAAATTTCCCTAAAAAATTACCAGTGTATGGACAACTTAACTTATGAGACCCAGACATATTATTGGATGTATACAGTAGGTATACAAAGAATCACCCCCTTTAAAAAGATCACATTGTGTTGCTTTGCAGCCAGAAATGAAGAAAGACACACAGTTTTTTTTTTTTTGGTTTACAAACGTTTTTATTGATAAATTTCAAAAACAAGAGGAAAAGCACAGAGAAATCATCTATGTCATCCAAAACGGCAGATTAAACATGAACAAACAAAAGAATTGCTCTGTTAAAAACATAATACAAAGGAAAGCAGATAAAAGAAACCAAAATAATAATAAGTTAGCAAAAAGGGCTGGCTAATAAAATAAAAATGTTGCTTTTACGCACAGAATTCTATATAAAGGTAGAAACTTATAGGAATCCATTGATAAGTTAATAGGTAGTCCAACCTTCCCATTTGCGGTCAAAGATATGCATAATGTCCATAATTGTATGTGGTACGCTTTCCATCAGTTTTATGGACTCCATGCAATGGATACCTGAGACCATGGTACAGAGGGAGACCACCAGTTACGGGCGATAGCCCATTGAATGGCACTAAATATTGTGTGTGCCAATTTTTGGCGAGGGGGTGGAGCCTCAGGAAAATCAGCATAGAGGAGACAAATCTTGTAAGTCAAAGTTATTTGCTCACCAGTTATCTGGCATATCTTGTTAGTAGCTTGTTGACACAGTGACTGAAGAGTTCTACAGCCCCGGAAGCAAGTTTCAGGTACAAGTGGGTAAAATGTATGCAGCTTGACTGAGGTATAATACCAACGTGTATGGAGCTTCACCACCTGGCCTGCCTCCTATTCCCAACCTAACATAGCAGGATAGGGTACCATACTCATTTAGATATTTATATAGGATAGAGATAGTCCCTCTATCTCTGGATTTTTTTCTGCATAAGCTCTCAAATAGGGAGTCAGACTCCCCTTCTTTCAATGAGGGGATAGATGAGAAAAAATGTCTGATCTGTAAATATTTATAAAATTTGGATCGAGGGAGGGCGTAGTTCTGTTGGAGGTAAGCGAATGAACAAATGAAGGATTCCCTAGTCAAAGACTCCAAGGTCACCAAGTCCATATCAATCCATCTAGAGAACTCAGGTTCCCCAGCATATGCCGGTGGGAAGGTAGGTTCCCCCAGATACAAGGCTAAGCAAGGAGACCAGGGAAGTAGATTGTACTTCTCTTTATATTGTGAACAAATATGTAAGGATTGACTCACTATTCCATTAAGCGAAGCAACATCCTTCTAGCATATAGAGCGTGACCAGAGGAGACCGGGGAGGTAATAGGGAGCCACTGAAATGCGCTCAAATTGGAGCGATGGGATATGAGTTTGTGGAGAATGCCATTGTGCCAATTGAATCAAACACGCTGCCAGAAAGTAGTTCATCAGATCAGGGCAACCCAGGCCTCCTATATAGATTGGGGGTCTATCTAAAGCGAGGCTTCCTATTGAGCCAAATAAATGTAAGTATAACAGACTGGATCTCCTTGATTGCTGAACAGGAATGTATAGAGGAAGGGCTCTAAAATAAAATAATAGTTTTGGAAGAACGGACATCTTTATCGCTTGGACTCTGCCTAGTAGTAAGTGGACCACAAACTTACCAATTGCTTAACTTTGGAAAAGGCTTGTGGGTAATTGTGAGTATACATAAGTTTAAGTGCTAGTTCACACCAGATGCAATTCTATTCAGTTCCGTGTGCTTTTTTTCTGCACTAAAAATGCATGCACAGTGTTTTCCATGTATTCCAATGGCTCTAGTTCACACCAGTGCAGTCAGTTCCAGTCAGTTTCGGTCAGTTTCCGGTGCAGAAACAGACCGGAAACTGACCGGAACTGACTGTATTGGTGCAGAAAAAACGGAACTGCATGGAACTGCATCTGGTGTGAACTGGCCATTAGGGAAAGTGCCAAACAGATTCGTAAGTATTGTAAGGAACCCTTACTCCAAGAAAAAACTAATTTATTGCATATGCTGTCCAGTTGGGGTTGTAGGATGTTAATAGGCATGGCTGCACACTCAGAGGGATTTACTCCCAGGGCTGAAAGATTTTGGAAAATGTTAAGTGTGGACAAAAGGTTTGGTAGGGAAATTAGCGGGTCAGTCAAATACATAAGGACATCATCCGCATATAGGCTTAGTTTAAATTCTCTATCATTCTTAGTATATCCTTTAATGTTAGGATTTAGGGGAGGGGTGCCCAACCTTTTGTAGAGCGAGGGCCACTTTAATGACTTGGTAACTGGTCGTGGGCCACAATAAGCGGAGCGGACAGATGACAGATCCATGTCCGCTCTGCATATACAGAGCGGACACAGCCCACTCTACGGGCCCTCCAATCCGATCCAACCAGATGGAAAGGGGATGGATCCCCTTCTGTTTTTTTTAGTGGATCAATTTACCTGCACCGCGAGTGCAGCGCAGTGCTACTGTGGCTTTCCTGTGGGTTAGCTGCACTTTTTCCATAGGCTTCTATTATATCCTGCAGATGTGGTGCACTTTCTGAAAGTGCACCAAACCCGCAGGTAAGAACAGAAGTATATGACTCAGTGCAGGTAACCCGAAGGTGTACTGCTCTGCACCTGTGGATCAGTTTGGAAGCAGCCCCCTAACCACTGCGGAACAGATATGCCCATATATACACTGAATTTAGTAATCAAAACTTACCTTTAATAACAGGCTTAATGTCCCAGGTGAAGTACATTTGGTATCACTCTGCTTGCGACAGGAGTCGGCGCTATACAGGAAGCATCGGCATATGTGGCTCTGCACCCTCCGCAGCCGTGCTTCCTCTACCGCTGCTTCATTCAGAACACTGATGCTCTGGGATGGTGGGTTGGCAACCCGCAATCTGGGCTTGCCAACCTGCTATCGCAGAGCAGGAGGTCGCGGGCCACATCAGAGGGCTCTGCGGGCCACATGTGGCCCCCGGGTCACTGATTTGACACCCCTGATTTAGGGTAATAGATCGGTTCAATGGCTCTATTGCTAGGGCAAAAAGGAGAGGGCAGAGGGGGCATCCCTGTCTTGTTCCTCGACCCAGGGGGAAAAAAATCAGAGTTGCAACCAGGGAGTTTGATGCGGGTCTTAGGGAGTTCGTAAAGGGCTCGATAGCCATTAACAAACTCCCCTACAAACCCAAACCTTGACAAAATATTGTCTAAATAGGGCCAAAGGACACTATCGAAAGCCTTATTAATGTCAAGACTCAGAAGAAGGACTCTATGTGAAAACAAGTCAGCGTCTTGAATAACATTAGAGGCCAGGCGTATGTTACTGTATCTGTAAAATTGTCTATTGGGTATGAATTTGGTTTGATCTGCAGAAACTAAGGATGTGAAAATGGATGCCATACAGTCTGCAAGGAGTCGGACAAAATTTTTTAGGTTGTTAATTATTAACGAGATAGGGCATTCGTTCTGAGGGAGGGTATGGTCTTTGCCGGGTTTGGGGATCAGGGACATGTTGGCCAGGAGCATCTGATTAAATAATTTGGCTACTTTAGGAACTAGAGACCCTGAGAACTTTGTGTAGTAAGAAATAGAAAATCCATCTGGGCCCAGGGCCTTAGAGAATTTTAAAGACGAGATAATAGAGGCCAGGTTGCAGCTGTAGGGGAGAGAGCAATATGTGAACTATGCCAGGAAACTATTTGGTGGTCAGACCAGGGGCAAACATGAATATTAGCCGAAGATGAGTTTGCCAAAAGGACCGGGGGAAAAGTATATGTAGTCCAGCCTGTCATGAGGATGGGAATAAAAGGTATAATCACGTGCCCCTGCATTATGGGCTCACCAGGTATCGATTAATTGATGAGACCTAAGTAAATGTTGGAGGGAATTCGGGAAGGCATTAGCCGAAGTTGCTGTTCGGTATAGGTCTAGCATTAAATGAGCTACTAAGTTAAAATCACCCCTTATCACAAGGTGTGGAGAATGAAATCTATCTAACACCTTAAAGAAAGATTTAAAGAAAGTGGTGTGGGATTCATTCGGGGCGTACACACAGGCCAGAGTAATCCTTTTACCCTAGAGAACACTTAACAATTACAAACCTGCTGTCAGGATCTTTATATACATGTTGTACATCTAGCATAATTTTTTTAAATAAATATAGCTACACCTCTGGACTTGAATTCAAATGTGGTAAAATAGTATTGTTTAAATAATCTATCAAAATAGGTTGGGTGGTTATGTGAGGAGCAATGTGTCTCCAGTAGTAGGAGAATATCTGCCCCTAAGAGCTTTTATGATCTAAAGGCTCTCCTTTTATGTGGGGAATTACGGTAAATCCCTTGAGGTTGTGGGAGATTATATGAAGGCCCATGTGAATTTAGGGGGACAGCAAATCAAAGCTAGAGATTACAAGTCCAGAAGCACATTCATGTAACCCAATAACAACCGTTATCCAACCAGATAGAAATATTGCCAGGTGTAAGAGAGTTGTGCATTGCCATTCATTAGGTAGCCAGTTGCAAATTGTCTAGGGCCCAAAAGGTCTGTAGCCCACAAAAAAAAATGAAAAAGAATGAAAGGAGGAAAAAACAAAACAAACCAATATACTAATCAAAACGGATCATACAAACAACTGTTTTATGGTTGATTATTATGAGGGAGTCAGAGGAAAAAGAACCTCTCTGACCTGAAGAAATGTGGTAACCTTGACCTTACAGTCCAAAACTCGAATAAACTCAAATAGTCAGTCAAAATAGTCATGAGACTGAAAAACAATAAAAGTTAATGTAAGTTTAAATGCCTGGTGAAGAAGAAACGATTCAGACACAGTGGGGCTGATTTACGAAACGTTTGCGCCATGAGTATCGGCGCATCTGCGTGCGCAACGGCAGTTTTGGTATTTACAAAACATTTGCGCCGGTAGCGCAGCACTATTCCCCATTTACTATAGTGTTCTCGGTGCACGGGAGGAGGCACTCAGTGCGCCACTATGGACCTGGCGCACGGCATCTTCAAATAAAAATATAAAGAAGCTGGAAGTGCCAATATAATGGGGGTGACATGGGGTGATGTGAGGAAGTATAGTGACAACTGCCCAAGTAACAAATATGCCCAAAATAGAATGAGAATGTAACTTTTTCTGAACCAGCCCGCTGCGCCGGCAAGTACATTTATAACTGCGAGGGATCTTTTTGTGCTCTGCGCGGGAATTTAACTTGTTCAAATGCGCCGGGTCACTGCGCTGGCAAAATCTTAGTAAATGTCAAGTCACGTAAATCAATTTGCATAAGTTGAACAGGCGCAGCTCTGAACTTGCTGTTATATAACAGTCCGACAGCAAAATGACATTTCTAAAGGAAAAAAAAGGCATTTACTCGCGGCTATAATGAATTGTCGGCTCCCGGCAATATAGAGAAAAGTAATTGAAAGTCTTTGAAAAAAAAAATGCGTGGGGTCCCCCCAAATTCCAATACCAGGCCCTTCAGGTCTGGTATGGATATTAAGGGGAATTCCGCACCAATTAAAAAAATAAAATAAATGACGTGCGGGTCCCCCTCAAAATCCGTACCAGGCCCTTCAGGTCTAGTATGGATTTTAAGGGGAATCCCCGTGCCAAACTTAAAAAAAAATGGCGTGGAGTCCCCTTAAAAATCCACACCAGACCCTTTATCCGAGCACATAACCTGGCAGGCCACAGGAAAAGAGGGGGGGACGAGAGAGCGGCCCCCCTCCCTCCTGAACCATACCAGGCCACATGCCCTCAACATGGGGAGGGTGCTTTGGGGTCCCCCCCAAAGCACCATGTCCCCATGTTGATGGGGACAAGGGCCTCATCCCCACAACCCTTGCCCGGTGGTTGTGGGGGTCTGCGGACGGGGGGCTTATCGGAATCTGGAAGCCCCCTTTAACAAAGTGGACCCCCAGATCCCGGCCCCCCCTGTGTGAAATGGTAATGGGGTACAAATGTACCCCTACCATTTCACAAAAAAAAGGGTCAAAAATGTAAAAAATTACAATAGCTGTTTTTTGACAATTCCTTTTTTAATGTCTTCTCCTTTCTTCCATCTTCTTCTTCCATCTTCTTACTTCTTCTTCTTCCACCTTCTTCTTTTCTCCATTCGGGTTTCTTCCTCCATCTTGTTCTTCATCTTCATCTTCATCTTCATCTTCCTTCGGTGTTCTTGCCTGCATCTTGCTCCGGCTTCGTGTCACCTTCTTCTTTCTCCGGCCGCTCCGCTTGAATTCGAGGTTCCCGTTGTGTGACGCTTCAGTTCATCAGTTCTCCTCTGGGTCCGCTGCCACCCGGTGGCTCTGCCCCCCTCTGACACCACGGGGAAAGTCCCCATGGAATCCATGTGCGTCAGAGGGGGGCGGGGTCACCGGGTGGCAGCGGACCCAGAGGAGAACTGAAGAACTGAAGCGTCACACAGCGGGAACCTCGAATTCAAGCGGAGCGGCCGGAGAAGGGAACAAGAAGCCGGAGCAAGATGCGGACGAGAACACAGAAGGAAGAAGGAAGATGAAGATGAAGAGGAAGATTAAGAACAAGATGGAGGAAGAAACCCGAATGGAGAAAAGAAGAAGGTGGAAGAAGAAGGTGGAAGAAGAAGGTGGAAGAAGAAGATGGAAGAAGATGGAAGAAAGGAGAAGACATTAATAAAGGAATTGTCAAAAACCGGCTATTGCAATTTTTACAATTTTTGACACTTTTTTTTGTGAAATGGTAGGGGTACATTTGTACCTCATTACCATTTCACACGGGGGGGGCGGGATCTGGGGGTCCCCTTTGTTAAAGGGGTCTTCCAGATTACGATAAGCTCCCCGCCCGCAGACCCCCACAACCACCGGCAAGGGTTGTGGGGATGAGGCCCTTGTCCCCATCAACATGGGGACATGGTGCTTTGGGGTCACAGACCCCCAAAGCATCCTCCCCATGTTGAGGCCATGTGGCCTGGTACGGTTCAGGAGGGAGGGGGGGCGCTCTCTCGTCCCCCCTCTTTTCCTGTGGCCTGCCAGGTTGCGTGCTCGGATAAGGGTCTAGTGTGGATTTTTAGGGGGACCCCTACGCCATTTTTTTTAAGTTTGGCGCGGGGGTCCCCTTAAAATCTATACCAGACCTGAAGGGCCTGGTACGGATTTTGTGGGGAACCCACCCCCACGCCCTTTTTTTTTAAATTTGGTGCGGAGTTCCCCTTAATATCCATACCAGACCTGAAGGGCCTTTTTTTTTTCAAAGAATTTCAATGACTTTTATCTGTATTGACGGGAACCAGCAATTCATTACAGCCGCGAGTACTTTTAAATGACTATTATTTTACTTTAGAAATGTCATTTTGCTCTCGAACTGTTATAAACATGGAAAACATGTGCTACTTTACAGGCATACTATAGACACCCCCCAGGTATGATATTTAGGGCTAGTTCACACCGGATGCAGTGCAGTGCGTTTTTTTAATGCATGAAAAACGCAAAGAAAGTTGATCACATTAATGCCAATGGTATAGTTCACACCACTGCAGTCCATGCCAGTGCGTTTCAGAAAGGAAAAAAAAATGGTCATGCTGCATTTTTTATGTACAGAACTGTACTGGACCACAGTAAAACACATCAAAAACGCTACGGAACGTACCAAAAATGCACTGGAATGCACCAGAACGCACCTAAATGCACCAAAGACGCACTGCAACACACTTGTCCTAAGTGAAAAGAGGGGGAAAAAACACTGGACTGCATCAAGAACGCATCAAAAATGCACTGGAACGTGTCAAAAACGCGCATGCAGAAAAGCACCTGGAACGCATCCAGACTACGTTTCTATGGTGTGAACTAGGGCCAGTTCACACCGTAGAAACGCAATCCGGATGCGTTCCATGTGCTTTTTTGCATGCGCGTTTTTGATGCGTTCCAGTGCATTTTTGGTACGTTTTTGATGCAGTCCAGTGCTTTTTTTTTCACCCCTCTTTTTTATTAACCATAGATCAGGACAAGTGTATTCCAGTGCGTTTTTGGTGCATTTAGGTGTGTTCCGGTGCGTTCCAGTGCGTTTTTGATGCGTTTTGCTGCGTTCCAGTACATTCCAGTGCAGGTAAAATGCAGCATGTTCTACTTTTTTTGTGGAACTGGAACGCACTGGAACAAACACTGCCATTTAGAACCATATAACCAACTTTCCATGCATTTTTGATGCATAAAAAACGCAATGGACTGCATGTGGTGTGAAATGGCCCCTAAGCAATTTGGCATATTTAAAGGCACTTCTCCTTGTTTTGTTTTTGGTGTTGTCCAAATTGGTGACATTGATATATGTCCCTTAGGGTGGGACCCGGGCCCCCATTTTAAGGCCAATAACTAGAAGATAAGCCAGCCAAGTAGGCACTAGCAAAATTAACAAGTCAGTTCCCATAGACTGCAATGGTATTTGTTGGTGGGGGGGGGGGTCCCATCTCTAATTTTGTAGCATGCTGGATGATGTGCTTAATTTTGGACGGGGGGGGGTATTTTCTGCTAGCTGCATTTGTGTTGGTCTGAGCATGCCCAGGCGATTAGTTTTTTTTTTTGGTGCAGACCCCGACAACCAATGGCCAGGGTTGTCGGGAAGAGGCCCTTGTCCCCATCAACATGGGCGCCCCCTGCCCCAAAGCACCCACCCCCCCATGTTGAGGGCATGCGGCCTGGTACGGTTCAGGAGGGGGGCGCGCTCGCTCGCCCCCCCTTTCCTTACCTGCCGGGCTGCGTGCTCAGATAAGGGTCTGGTATGGATTTTGGGGCAACACCCACGCTGTTTTTCGGCGTAGGGGGTTTCCCTTAAAATCCATACCAGACCTAAGGGCCTGGAATGCTCCTGGAGGGGAACCCATGCCGTTTTTTTATTAAAAATTTGGAGTGGAGTTCCCCTTCATGATTCATACCAAGCACAGGGGACAGCGAGCGCGAGGCTTGCAGTACCCTGTCGCCGAGAACCAGCGCGATGGCATCGCGCTGGAGACATTCTCGGGCAGGTAGTCGCCTCTAGGACACGACTTGAGCGGCTGCTTCACGCTCAAGTCGTGTCCAAGTTGCCTCGCAAAGTCGCGCTGTCCCTCTGTCAACCGTCACAAGAGTCGCCCCGCAAGTCAGATCATCTTCATCCGACTTCCCGGGCGACCTCTATTCAAATCAATGGGCTCCCATAGGGAACTATTCATTTTGAATAGAGCGCCGCTGACATTTTTATTTACTATAGCAGTGCGCCGCCGGTTCATGCGCCCAATTAAGGATTTATCCGGCGCACCAATTAAGGTATGAACCGGCGCAGCGCACTGTTGATAGTAAATCACCCCCAGTATGTCAGAACACATAGTGGGCGGCACAGTGTTGTAGTGGATAGCACTTTCACCTAGCAGCAAAATAGTTGCTGGTTCACATCCCAACCATCAGTGATTCTGTTTTTTTTTTTATGATATGTTGGTGTTCTATCTTTCACTTGGATGTTATACAGCTGTATTTACTCAGTGCAACTTATAACATCCAAGTGAAAGATAGAACACCAACATATCATTAAAAAAAGACAGAATCACTGAGTTGGAAAAAGGATAACCCTCCTTTTTATACCCACTGTATATATACAGTATATAATATATATTTGTTTTTTTAAGAAAAGGTAAGAATCTTTCCTATTTCTGTGCTATTTTGGCCTTATTACAGTAATTAGATTTCCTCTAACTTTTTTCTATCCATGTGGCAATGTTGCAATCTGGACAGCAAGTAACGAAAAACACCAACAGGTATAATTTAATGCATATTTTATTTTTTAATCTCCAAGCCTCTCTACGCTTCTTTTGTTCTTATACATACCTTACATCCAGCAATCTTCAGGGTGGTGGATTGACATTATGGGGTTGGTTTACTAAAACTGGAGAGTGCAAAATCAGATGTAGTTGTGCATAGAAACCAATCAGCTTTCAGTTTTTTTCGTCAAAGTCTAAATAAACAAACTGAAGTTAGTAGCTGATTGGCTTCCATGCACAACTGCACCAGATTTTGTACTCTCCAGTTTTAGTCAATCAACCCCTATGGGTCCTTCCTATTCTTTAATGTCCACATTGACAGGTGGCCCATCTCCCTGAACTAGGCAGCACTTATGCAATAAGACCAAAGCACTGCTCAGTCCAGGAGTGCTGTGAGACCAGGATGTGTATTGATTTACCCCCCTGTGTGAGGCTGCCACACAATTACAAAAAAATACTTTGTACGACTTTGTAACAATATCTTCCCAGGTATTGCCACTTTAATATATTTTATTCATGATCAATGGGCACCATGTGGCTTTTCTCTATATTTTTATTTGTTATAAATTTTTTCTTTGCACAATGCATTCCATTATCTGAAAGGTACATTATGGCCATCATTTTAAATCCTTCACACATGCACCTCCAACATAATTATAGTACAATCAAAGACAAGTCATTATACTGTGCCATAAAATGATATGAGGAAAATGCCAATGATTGCTTTTGTTGTCGAATACTTGGAGCACAATAACAAAAAAAAAAAACTTAGTGTCCTAATGATCAGTGCATGTTGTACTTTTGGACTCTTATGGAACTGTCGTTTTTGTAGAAAAGCATTGGTTTATAATCTAAACAAGCAGGGATGCACTCACAGAATGCAATGCCTAAGGTCACTTTAAATGAGGGCATCTAATGAGCTGTTAAGGATTAAAAAGAATATTACAGCAGTGGTACGTGCTTCTACATACTATTTAACAATCCTGGAGGGAAGATTTGAAAGATGAAACAATATAATAGACACCTATTCTGCTATGCATTTGATATAGCTAATGATATCCCTCATCTGCAAGGGGTTCACAATCAGAAGAGTAACAAATAAATCATTAGAATTATCTATCTATCTATCTATCTATCTATCTATCTATCTATCTATCTATCTATCTATCTATCTATCTATCTATCTATCTATTGCCTGCTTGCTGTATATTTCAGTTGATGTCAATGCGATAGATAGATAGATAGATAGATAGATAGATAGATAGATAGATAGATAGATAGATAGATAGATAGATAGATAGATAGATAGATAGATAGAACATACTCTGCCACTCTGACTTGTAAAGGTACAGTAGGTAGAGTTATGTTTATGGTAGAAGTTGAATAGTCTTTTATATGACTGCTAAAAGAATATCACTGATGTTAATCAGGCAATGTTTCTGCTGAAGCCAACATAATACTCATGCTGGTTTATTGCCTAACAATATGCTAATTTGGTTTTAATGACTCCTTTATATTTATGCTAGATAGCTGTGTGGCCTGCTTGGTTATTAATGTCCGTAGTATTCTAAGTCATTTATCCAGGTGTTCCTGTTTTAAACTTTTCACCAAGGGAGTCTATGCTAATACTCAACATATGGCTATTTTGTAACCTTGATTTATTGTCAAATGTGGTATATTCTGCTTGTCTATAAAACATAACTTATTTCAAGGTTTAGTACATACGTACTGTAAATCATTTAGGAAATTCACAGTTCTAAACAAATAATTACAAAAACATAATAAAATCACTTTAAAATATATATATTTTCCTCAACCTCACCAAGTAGCATGATTGAGTTGAAGAATGGAACTCATTTGGCACTATATACAATAAATTAAATGCAGTCACTGATCGTGATGTGAATCTGTATATAAAAACGTTGCTGTTTCACTATCTCACAGCATTCAGATTGGGTCCCTTAGCACCTTTTCTGAACAAGATTAGGATGTTTGCCCTCAAGTTTGAAAGTTCTGGATGTTGTGACCTGCACTTTCAATATGCAGCCTTTACTAATGCACAGGCACAAAGTGTCACCCAACACTTCACACAGTTCCTCTATAACAGTCAAGGGCTACTATAGCAAACCTGCACTAATTAACACATATAAATTTAAAATGGGCTAACTGAATCAGAATGCAATTTGCAATACGCTACAGTATATACAGTGCTTTTGTAGCAAATAAATTCAAATGTTTATATACATAAACAAATACAGTGTCCATATATACAGTGATCAAGTGCTTCTGTTATTTCTCAATCCATTCAATATAGTGTCTATACAGTGCTCTCATACAGAAGGCATTCTGCGCTTGTTTTTACAGGGTTCTGTTGGCACCATCCACTTCCAGAATATATCACTCTACTTCTCCTTTATGTTCCCTTCACAGAAAAACTCATGCCATATGGAGGGGGGAAAAGGAGGAAACATCCATAGCATAAAAACCCTTTAAAACCCTTTATTTTAATATCACTCAAATTATGTAAAATGTACAGTGCTTCTACTAGCACTACAGTATAGGCGCATGGGTGTTTAGCAGTACTTGGGTACCTGCTCTATGTATTGCATACCGAGCGGTACCTTCCTGCTCCCCAGGTGCATACAGCATTACTTCCTGGTTCTCCTTGAAGTGGCGTTTCGTCTTTGACATGCCTCTTGAGAAGGTCAGGAAAATGAAATACTGTTTTGAGGCGAGCCAGGAAGTGACGCTGTATACACCTGGATTGCTCGGTATGTGATCCATAGAGCAGGTACCCAAGTACTGCGAAACACTCATGTGCCTATACCATAGTGCTAGTAGAAGCACTGTACATTGTGAGTAATTTGAGTGAGTTAAAGTGGAAGTAAACCCTCCTATCATTTTCAGGCAAGGAAGCTGCCATCTTGGCCTCTGTTTAATCTTCAACTGCCATGGTGCTGCACATGTGATCAGTTATGACACCAGCCATTGGATGGTTTGACAGTTTGGTTGAGAGCACAACCAATGTGACAGTTGGCATTTCCGGCATGCCGGGAATGTAACTGCTTTTTGAAACTGTTAAATCGATGGGTTTACTTCCGCTTTAAGTGATTTTAAAATAAAGCAATTTAAAACGTTTTTATGCTATGGAGGTATGCTATGGTGGTATTCTATGGTGGTTTCCATTTATTCCCTCCTCCATATGGCATAACTTTTTCTGTGAAAGGAACATAAAAGAAAAGGCAGAGTGGTTTATCCTAGAAGTGGATGGTGCCAACAGAACCCCGTAAAAACAAGTGCAGAATAACTTACCTGTAGCGGGTAGTCATGTGTTTCTGGTGAGATCTCTGTGTTGCTGGTGAAGGATTATTAAAACACAATATCACCAGTGTATTGTTTGGTGTTTGAAGAATAAACACCCAGAGATATCTAAATGAGAGCACTTTATTGAATAGCTTAAGAAAGAACAGGATCACTTAATCTCTGTATATATGGACACTGTACTGTATTCTTTCTGTATATAAACATTTGAATGTGTTTGACACATGAGCGCTGTATATAGAGTATTGTAATTAATAGAGAGTGGTTAATTATCACTGTGCATGCAGCAGCTGTTGTGGTTTATGTAGCTGTCCTGTTTGTGCACTTTACCTTTATTAAAAAATTTTGGCTTTGGTTTTCCCTATGTGCTGGTATATAATATCAAGTAAAGGTAAAATATGTGGCTCACATTGGGTTAAAATTAAATGTTTATTGTTCTGGATACATTTTATTAAAAGACATATTTACCTTTAACAAAACAAATGCAAAGCCTGGCCCTCCTGAAATGATCTACAAAAAAGCCCCCACACCATATGCTTTCATACCCCAGTTTTCAAGTCCAGGATAGAAAAGCAGCAGGGTAACATGCAGGCATAGCTACACATTCTTGACTCAAATTATATTCACCACATGCTTTCGTATGGTTGTTCTTATTATTTACCTATGAGTAGGGATGAGCTTCGAGTTCGAGTCGAACCCATGTTCGACTCAAACATCGGCTGTTCGATCGTTCGCCGAATTTCGAACATTATGGGCCTTTCGCGCCAAATTCGAGTGGCGCGTCACGGGCCATAATTCACTGCGGCATTGCAGTGCATTGCTGGCTGATGATTGGCCAAGCATGCACTATGACCCGCATGCTTTGGCCAATCACAGCGCGCAAAAAACGGAGAGCCATAATTGGCCAAAGGGTGGCTTCGGCAATTATGTCTCAGGGGGTTTAGTACACGCCTCACACTATATAAGACCTCCTCCGTGGCGGCCTTGTGTACTGTGTTGTGATGGTTAAAGACAGATAGAGAGAGAGAGACAGTGCCATTAATTTTGAGTTAGATAGAGCAGGCAGGCGAGTCAGTTAGCATCCTAGGTGTTGTATATATATTTATACACTGTATTCAGTTTAGCTAGATCCATTCCTGTTATTCTCTATACTGTGACAGGCAGGCAGGTGATTGTGCTATGTAAGAAAGGGGTGTACTGCGCTAACCAAAAAATAATAAATTACCTAAAAAATGCAGCAAACTCAAAAATGTCAGACAGAACATTCAATATCAGAAATAAAAAGGGAAAAGAGCTACGCAAATAAAATTGAAAAGTGACCTGTGGTGAAGAAAAATGAGTGTAAATCCCAGTCACATTAAATTGTATCCTGACTCTAAATAAACAACAATAAAGGTAGAAAAAACATATGCACCAAAAATAAATGAATAAATATTTAGTGCAACAATAATAGTCCATAAAAGTGAGTGTGAAATCCAATCTTCATGTAAACTAATGAATCAAGTGGAAGAAAAGGGGTGAACCTCAAGATTGGCACCAATAAGCACACGTGCACCACCACCAATATTATGATGTGCTTACCAGAGGCAAGCGGAATACAAGCCCAAAAAACATGAATGAATCTCCTGATCATGCAGCGAAATCCTATCCAGGGAGGTGAACACTTCAGGCAGATAAGCTCAGTGACTCGGCGGTCACAGGAAGAAAGATGAATACCCAAGGGGGAAAAAAAGCTCACATAGTGTGTAACTCCAATAAACAATTTATTTAATTGCAAAAGTGGCAACTTACATCAATGTAGATAAAAACTTGTATAAAACAAAAGGAGAGCGGGCCGGCATGCAGTCTCCCGTCTGCAGCGATGACGTCAGCACGTCTGCCTCCCGGCGTACGTTTCACTACAAATTAGCGTCGTCCCCAGACAGTGTGCACTTAATTATTACCTTAATACAATTGCTGGTGTTCTCATAAAAATACAGGCAGTGAGGCAGGGACCTCCTGTATTTTGTTTTAGTGTTCTTTGCACAGTGTGCACCTAATTCTTACCTTAATACAATTGCTAGTGTTCTCATAAAAATACAGACAGTGAGGCAGGGACCTCCAGTATTTTGTTTTAGTGTTCTTTGCACAGTGTGCACCTAATTCTTACCTTAATACAATTGCTGGGGTTCTCATAAAAATACAGGCAGTGAGGCAGGGACCTCCTGTATTTTGTTTTAGTGTCCTTTGCACTGTGTGCACCTAATTCTTACCTTAATACAATTGCTGGGGTTCTCATAAAAATACAGGCAGTGAGGCAGGGACCTCCTGTATTTTGTTCTAGTGTCCTTTGCACAGTGTGCACCTAATTCTTACCGTAATACAATTGCTGGGGTTCTCATAAAAATACAGGCAGTGAGGCAGGGACCTCCAGTATTTTGTTTTAGTGTGCTTTGCCCAGTGTGCACCTAATTCTTACTTTAATACAATTGCTGGGGTTCTCATAAAAATACAGGCAGTGAGACAGGGACCTCCTGCATTTTTTTTAGTGTCCTTTGCACAGTGTGCACCTAATTCTTACCTTAATACAATTGCTGGGGTTCTCATAAAAATACAGGCAGTGAGGCAGGGACCTCCAGTATTTTGTTTTAGTGTTCTTTACACAGTGTGCACCTAATTCTTACCTTAATACAATTGCTGGGGTTCTCATAAAAATACAGGCAGTGAGGCAGGGACCTCCTGCATTTTGTTTTAGTGTCCTTTGCACAGTGTGCACCTAATTCTTACCTTAATACAATTGCTGGGGTTCTCATACAAATACAGGCAGTGAGGCAGGGACCTCCAGTATTTTGTTTTAGTGTTCTTTGCACAGTGTGCACCTAATTCTTACCTTAATACAATTGATGGGTTTCTTATAAAAATACAGGCAGTGAGGCAGGGACCTCCAGTATTTTTTTTAGTGTTCTTTGCACAGTGCACCTAATTCTTACCTTAATACAATTGCTGGTGTTCTCATAAAAATAAAGGCAGTGAACTCCAGTATTTTGTTTTAGTGTTCTTTGCACAGTGTGCACCTAATTCTTACCTTAATACAATTGCTGGGGTTCTCATACAAATACAGGCAGTGAGGCAGGGACCTCCTGTATTTTGTTTTAGTGTTATTTGCACAGTGTGCACCTAATTCTTACCTTAGTACAATTGCTAGTGTTCTCATAAAAATACAGGCAGTGAGGCAGGGACCTCCTGTATTTTGTTTTAGTGTTCTTTGCACAGTGTGCACCTAATTCTTAACTTAATACAATTGCTAGTGTTCTCATAAGAATACAGGCAGTGAGGCAGGGACCTCCTGTATTTTGTTTTAGTGTTATTTGCACAGTGTGCACCTAATTATTACCTTAATACAATTGCTAGTGTTCTCATAAAAATACAGGCAGTGAGGCAGGGACCTCCAGTATTTTGTTTTAGTGTTCTTTGCACAGTGTGCACCTAATTCTTACCTTAATACAATTGCTGGGGTTTTCATACAAATACAGGCAGTGAGGGAGGGACCTCCTGTATTTTGTTTTAGTGTCATTTGCACAGTTTGCACCTAATTCTTACCTTAATACAATTGCTGGGGTTCTCATACAAATACAGGCAGTGAGGCAGGGACCTCCAGTATTTTGTTTTAGTGTTCTTTGCACAGTGTGCACCTAATTCTTACCTTAATACAATTGATGGGTTTCTTATAAAAATACAGGCAGTGAGGCAGGGACCTCCAGTATTTTTTTTTAGTGTTCTTTGCACAGTGCACCTTATTCTTACCTTAATACAATTGCTGGTGTTCTCATAAAAATAAAGGCAGTGAACTCCAGTATTTTGTTTTAGTGTTCTTTGCACAGTGTGCACCTAATTCTTACCTTAATACAATTGCTGGGGTTCTCATACAAATACAGGCAGTGAGGCAGGGACCTCCTGTATTTTGTTTTAGTGTTATTTGCACAGTGTGCACCTAATTCTTACCTTAATACAATTGCTGGGGTTCTCATAAAAATACAGGCAGTGAGGCAGGGACCTCCTGCATTTTGTTTTAGTGTCCTTTGCACAGTGTGCACCTAATTCTTACCTTAATACAATTGCTGGAGTTCTCATACAAATACAGGCAGTGAGGCAGGGACCTCCAGTATTTTGTTTTAGTGTTCTTTGCACAGTGTGCACCTAATTATTACCTTAATACAATTGATGGGTTTCTTATAAAAATACAGGCAGTGAGGCAGGGACCTCCAGTATTTTTTTTTTGTGTTCTTTGCACAGTGCACCTAATTCTTATCTTAATACAATTGCTGGTGTTCTCATAAAAATAAAGGCAGTGAACTCCAGTATTTTGTTTTAGTGTTCTTTGCACAGTGTGCACCTAATTCTTACCTTAATACAATTGCTGGGGTTCTCATACAAATACAGGCAGTGAGGCAGGGACCTCCTGTATTTTGTTTTAGTGTTATTTGCACAGTGTGCACCTAATTCTTACCTTAATACAATTGCTAGTGTTCTCATAAAAATACAGGCAGTGAGGCAGGGACCTCCTGTATTTTGTTTTAGTGTTATTTGCACAGTGTGCACCTAATTATTACCTTAATACAATTGCTAGTGTTCTCATAAAAATACAGGCAGTGAGGCAGGGACCTCCAGTATTTTGTTTTAGTGTTCTTTGCACAGTGTGCACCTAATTCTTACCTTAATACAATTGCTGGTGTTCTCATAAAAATAAAGGCAGTGAACTCCAGTATTTTGTTTTAGTGTTCTTTGCACAGTGTGCACCTAATTCTTACCTTAATACAGTTGCTGGGGTTCTCATACAAATACAGGCAGTGAGGCAGGGACCTCCTGTATTTTGTTTTAGTGTTATTTGCACAGTGTGCACCTAATTCTTACCTTAATACAATTGCTGGGGTTCTCATAAAAATACAGGCAGTGAGGCAGGGACCTCCTGCATTTTGTTTTAGTGTCCTTTGCACAGTGTGCACCTAATTCTTACCTTAATACAATTGCTGGGGTTCTCATACAAATACAGGCAGTGAGGCAGGGACCTCCAGTATTTTGTTTTAGTGTTCTTTGCACAGTGTGCACCTAATTCTTACCTTAATACAATTGATGGGTTTCTTATAAAAATACAGGCAGTGAGGCAGGGACCTCCAGTATTTTTTTTTTAGTGTTCTTTGCACAGTGCACCTAATTCTTATCTTAATACAATTGCTGGTGTTCTCATAAAAATAAAGGCAGTGAACTCCAGTATTTTGTTTTAGTGTTCTTTGCACAGTGTGCACCTAATTCTTACCTTAATACAATTGCTGGGGTTCTCATACAAATACAGGCAGTGAGGCAGGGACCTCCTGTATTTTGTTTTAGTGTTATTTGCACAGTGTGCACCTAATTCTTACCTTAATACAATTGCTAGTGTTCTCATAAAAATACAGGCAGTGAGGCAGGGACCTCCTGTATTTTGTTTTAGTGTTATTTGCACAGTGTGCACCTAATTATTACCTTAATACAATTGCTAGTGTTCTCATAAAAATACAGGCAGTGAGGCAGGGACCTCCAGTATTTTGTTTTAGTGTTCTTTGCACAGTGTGCACCTAATTCTTACCTTAATACAATTGCTGGGGTTTTCATACAAATACAGGCAGTGAGGCAGGGACCTCCTGTATTTTGTTTTAGTGTCCTTTGCACAGTTTGCACCTAATTCTTACCTTAATACAATTGCTGGGGTTCTCATACAAATACAGGCAGTGTGGCAGGGACCTCCAGTATTTTGTTTTAGTGTTCTTTGCACAGTGTGCACCTAATTCTTACCTTAATACAATTGCTGGGGTTCTCATACAAATACAGGCAGTGAGGCAGGGACCTCCTGTATTTTGTTTAGTGTTATTTGCACAGTGTGAACCTAATTCTTACCTTAATACAATTGATAGTGTTCTCATAAAAATACAGGCAGTGAGGCAGGGACCTCCTGTATTTTGTTTTAGTGTTCTTTGCACAGTGTGCACCTAATTCTTACTTTAATACAACTGCTGGGGTTCTCATAAAAATACAGGCAGTGAGGCAGGGACCTCCTGTATTTTGTTTTAGTGTTATTTGCACAGTGTGCACCTAATTCTTACCTTAATACAATTGCTGGGGTTCTCATAAAAATACAGGCAGTGAGGCAGGGACCTCCTGCATTTTGTTTTAGTGTCCTTTGCACAGTGTGCACCTAATTCTTACCTTAATACAATTGCTGGGGTTCTCATACAAATACAGGCAGTGAGGCAGGGACCTCCAGTATTTTGTTTTAGTGTTCTTTGCACAGTGTGCACCTAATTCTTACCTTAATACAATTGATGGGTTTCTTATAAAAATACAGGCAGTGAGGCAGGGACCTCCAGTATTTTTTTTAGTGTTCTTTGCACAGTGCACCTAATTCTTACCTTAATACAATTGCTGGTGTTCTCATAAAAATAAAGGCAGTGAACTCCAGTATTTTGTTTTAGTGTTCTTTGCACAGTGTGCACCTAATTCTTACCTTAATACAATTGCTGGGGTTCTCACACAAATACAGGCAGTGAGGCAGGGACCTCCTGTATTTTGTTTTAGTGTTATTTGCACAGTGTGCACCTAATTCTTACCTTAGTACAATTGCTAGTGTTCTCATAAAAATACAGGCAGTGAGGCAGGGACCTCCTGTATTTTGTTTTAGTGTTCTTTGCACAGTGTGCACCTAATTCTTAACTTAATACAATTGCTAGTGTTCTCATAAGAATACAGGCAGTGAGGCAGGGACCTCCTGTATTTTGTTTTAGTGTTATTTGCACAGTGTGCACCTAATTATTACCTTAATACAATTGCTAGTGTTCTCATAAAAATACAGGCAGTGAGGCAGGGACCTCCAGTATTTTTTTTTAGTGTTCTTTGCACAGTGCACCTTATTCTTACCTTAATACAATTGCTGGTGTTCTCATAAAAATAAAGGCAGTGAACTCCAGTATTTTGTTTTAGTGTTCTTTGCACAGTGTGCACCTAATTCTTACCTTAATACAATTGCTGGGGTTCTCATACAAATACAGGCAGTGAGGCAGGGACCTCCTGTATTTTGTTTTAGTGTTATTTGCACAGTGTGCACCTAATTCTTACCTTAATACAATTGCTGGGGTTCTCATAAAAATACAGGCAGTGAGGCAGGGACCTCCTGCATTTTGTTTTAGTGTCCTTTGCACAGTGTGCACCTAATTCTTACCTTAATACAATTGCTGGGGTTCTCATACAAATACAGGCAGTGAGGCAGGGACCTCCAGTATTTTGTTTTAGTGTTCTTTGCACAGTGTGCACCTAATTATTACCTTAATACAATTGATGGGTTTCTTATAAAAATACAGGCAGTGAGGCAGGGACCTCCAGTATTTTTTTTTTGTGTTCTTTGCACAGTGCACCTAATTCTTATCTTAATACAATTGCTGGTGTTCTCATAAAAATAAAGGCAGTGAACTCCAGTATTTTGTTTTAGTGTTCTTTGCACAGTGTGCACCTAATTCTTACCTTAATACAATTGCTGGGGTTCTCATACAAATACAGGCAGTGAGGCAGGGACCTCCTGTATTTTGTTTTAGTGTTATTTGCACAGTGTGCACCTAATTCTTACCTTAATACAATTGCTAGTGTTCTCATAAAAATACAGGCAGTGAGGCAGGGACCTCCTGTATTTTGTTTTAGTGTTATTTGCACAGTGTGCACCTAATTATTACCTTAATACAATTGCTAGTGTTCTCATAAAAATACAGGCAGTGAGGCAGGGACCTCCAGTATTTTGTTTTAGTGTTCTTTGCACAGTGTGCACCTAATTCTTACCTTAATACAATTGCTGGTGTTCTCATAAAAATAAAGGCAGTGAACTCCAGTATTTTGTTTTAGTGTTCTTTGCACAGTGTGCACCTAATTCTTACCTTAATACAATTGCTGGGGTTCTCATACAAATACAGGCAGTGAGGCAGGGACCTCCTGTATTTTGTTTTAGTGTTATTTGCACAGTGTGCACCTAATTCTTACCTTAATACAATTGCTGGGGTTCTCATAAAAATACAGGCAGTGAGGCAGGGACCTCCTGCATTTTGTTTTAGTGTCCTTTGCACAGTGTGCACCTAATTCTTACCTTAATACAATTGCTGGGGTTCTCATACAAATACAGGCAGTGAGGCAGGGACCTCCAGTATTTTGTTTTAGTGTTCTTTGCACAGTGTGCACCTAATTCTTACCTTAATACAATTGATGGGTTTCTTATAAAAATACAGGCAGTGAGGCAGGGACCTCCAGTATTTTTTTTTTAGTGTTCTTTGCACAGTGCACCTAATTCTTATCTTAATACAATTGCTGGTGTTCTCATAAAAATAAAGGCAGTGAACTCCAGTATTTTGTTTTAGTGTTCTTTGCACAGTGTGCACCTAATTCTTACCTTAATACAATTGCTGGGGTTCTCATACAAATACAGGCAGTGAGGCAGGGACCTCCTGTATTTTGTTTTAGTGTTATTTGCACAGTGTGCACCTAATTCTTACCTTAATACAATTGCTAGTGTTCTCATAAAAATACAGGCAGTGAGGCAGGGACCTCCTGTATTTTGTTTTAGTGTTATTTGCACAGTGTGCACCTAATTATTACCTTAATACAATTGCTAGTGTTCTCATAAAAATACAGGCAGTGAGGCAGGGACCTCCAGTATTTTGTTTTAGTGTTCTTTGCACAGTGTGCACCTAATTCTTACCTTAATACAATTGCTGGGGTTTTCATACAAATACAGGCAGTGAGGCAGGGACCTCCTGTATTTTGTGTTAGTGTCCTTTGCACAGTTTGCACCTAATTCTTACCTTAATACAATTGCTGGGGTTCTCATACAAATACAGGCAGTGTGGCAGGGACCTCCAGTATTTTGTTTTAGTGTTCTTTGCACAGTGTGCACCTAATTCTTACCTTAATACAATTGCTGGGGTTCTCATACAAATACAGGCAGTGAGGCAGGGACCTCCTGTATTTTGTTTAGTGTTATTTGCACAGTGTGAACCTAATTCTTACCTTAATACAATTGCTAGTGTTCTCATAAAAATACAGGCAGTGAGGCAGGGACCTCCTGTATTTTGTTTTAGTGTTCTTTGCACAGTGTGCACCTAATTCTTACCTTAATACAACTGCTGGGGTTCTCATAAAAATACAGGCAGTGAGGCAGGGACCTCCTGTATTTTGTTTTAGTGTTCTTTGCACAGTGTGCACCTAATTCTTAACTTAATACAATTGCTAGTGTTCTCATAAGAATACAGGCAGTGAGGCAGGGACCTCCTGTATTTTGTTTTAGTGTTATTTGCACAGTGTGCACCTAATTCTTACCTTAATACAATTGCTAGTGTTCTCATAAAAATACAGGCAGTGAGGCAGGGACCTCCAGTATTTTGTTTTAGTGTTCTTTGCACAGTGTGCACCTAATTCTTACCTTAATACAATTGCTGGGCTTTTCATAAAAATACAGGCAGTGAGGCAGGGACCTCCAGTATTTTGTTTTAGTGTTCTTTGCACAGTGTGCACCTAATTCTTACCTTAATACAATTGCTAGTGTTCTCATAAAAATACAGGCAGTGAGGCAGGGACCTCCTGTATTTTGTTTTAGTGTTATTTGCACAGTGTGCACCTAATTATTACCTTAATACAATTGCTAGTGTTCTCATAAAAATACAGGCAGTGAGGCAGGGACCTCCAGTATTTTGTTTTAGTGTTCTTTGCACAGTGTGCACCTAATTCTTACCTTAATACAATTGCTGGTGTTCTCATAAAAATAAAGGCAGTGAACTCCAGTATTTTGTTTTAGTGTTCTTTGCACAGTGTGCACCTAATTCTTACCTTAATACAATTGCTGGGGTTCTCATACAAATACAGGCAGTGAGGCAGGGACCTCCTGTATTTTGTTTTAGTGTTATTTGCACAGTGTGCACCTAATTCTTACCTTAATACAATTGCTGGGGTTCTCATAAAAATACAGGCAGTGAGGCAGGGACCTCCTGCATTTTGTTTTAGTGTCCTTTGCACAGTGTGCACCTAATTCTTACCTTAATACAATTGCTGGGGTTCTCATACAAATACAGGCAGTGAGGCAGGGACCTCCAGTATTTTGTTTTAGTGTTCTTTGCACAGTGTGCACCTAATTCTTACCTTAATACAATTGATGGGTTTCTTATAAAAATACAGGCAGTGAGGCAGGGACCTCCAGTATTTTTTTTTTAGTGTTCTTTGCACAGTGCACCTAATTCTTATCTTAATACAATTGCTGGTGTTCTCATAAAAATAAAGGCAGTGAACTCCAGTATTTTGTTTTAGTGTTCTTTGCACAGTGTGCACCTAATTCTTACCTTAATACAATTGCTGGGGTTCTCATACAAATACAGGCAGTGAGGCAGGGACCTCCTGTATTTTGTTTTAGTGTTATTTGCACAGTGTGCACCTAATTCTTACCTTAATACAATTGCTAGTGTTCTCATAAAAATACAGGCAGTGAGGCAGGGACCTCCTGTATTTTGTTTTAGTGTTATTTGCACAGTGTGCACCTAATTATTACCTTAATACAATTGCTAGTGTTCTCATAAAAATACAGGCAGTGAGGCAGGGACCTCCAGTATTTTGTTTTAGTGTTCTTTGCACAGTGTGCACCTAATTCTTACCTTAATACAATTGCTGGGGTTTTCATACAAAAACCGGCAGTGAGGCAGGGACCTCCTGTATTTTGTTTTAGTGTCCTTTGCACAGTTTGCACCTAATTCTTACCTTAATACAATTGCTGGGGTTCTCATACAAATACAGGCAGTGAGGCAGGGACCTCCAGTATTTTGTTTTAGTGTTCTTTGCACAGTGTGCACCTAATTCTTACCTTAATACAATTGCTGGTGTTCTCATAAAAATAAAGGCAGTGAATTCCAGTATTTTGTTTTAGTGTTCTTTGCACAGTGTGCACCTAATTCTTACCTTAATACAATTGCTGGGGTTCTCATACAAATACAGGCAGTGAGGCAGGGACCTCCTGTATTTTGTTTAGTGTTATTTGCACAGTGTGAACTTAATTCTTACCTTAATACAATTGATAGTGTTCTCATAAAAATACAGGCAGTGAGGCAGGGACCTCCTGTATTTTGTTTTAGTGTTCTTTGCACAGTGTGCACCTAATTCTTACCTTAATACAACTGCTGGGATTCTCATAAAAATACAGGCAGTGAGGCAGGGACCTCCTGTATTTTGTTTTAGTGTTCTTTGCACAGTGTGCACCTAATTCTTAACTTAATACAATTGCTAGTGTTCTCATAAGAATACAGGCAGTGAGGCAGGGACCTCCTGTATTTTGTTTTAGTGTTATTTGCACAGTGTGCACCTAATTCTTACCTTAATACAATTGCTAGTGTTCTCATAAAAATACAGGCAGTGAGGCAGGGACCTCCAGTATTTTGTTTTAGTGTTCTTTGCACAGTGTGCACCTAATTCTTACCTTAATACAATTGCTGGGGTTTTCATACAAATACAGGCAGTGAGGCAGGGACCTCCTGTATTTTGTTTTAGTGTCCTTTGCACAGTTTGCACCTAATTCTTACCTTAATACAATTGCTGGGGTTCTTATAAAAATACAGGCAGTGAGGCAGGGACCTCTTGCATTTTGTTTTAGTGTCCTTTGCACAGTGTGCACCTAATTCTTACCTTAATACAATTGCTGGGGTTCTCATAAAAATACAGGCAGTGAGGCAGGGACCTCCTGTATTTTGTTTAGTGTTCTTTGCAAGGGATGAGCCGAACACCCCCCTGTTCGGTTCGCACCAGAACCTGCGAACAGCCAGAATGTTCGCGTGAACTTTAGAACACTATTAAATACAATGGACTCGAACGTTCGAAATCAAAGGTGATAATTATAAAGGCTAATATGCAAGTTATTGTCCTAAAAAGTGTTTGGGGACCCGGGTCCTGCCCCAGGGGACATGTATCAATGCAAAAAAAAGGTTTTAAAAACTGCCGTTTTTCGGGAGCAGTGATTTTAATAATGCTTAAAGTTAAACCAAATAAGTAAAATATTCCTTTAACCACTTGCCGCCCAGTCAATAGTGAATTGATGTCCGGGAAGTGGTTGCATTATCCATACTGGACGTCATATGACGTCCTGCAGGATAATGCCTTGCGCGCGCCCGCGGTGATCGGGGACGGCGTGTGTCCCTCGGACACAGCGCTTCCCCGATCACGGTAAACAGCCAATTTCATTGGCTGTTTACCATGTGATCGGCTGTGTCAAAGTCACAGCCGATCACGTGTCACAACAGACTCGGCGGCGCGCTCTGTGCGCGCCGCCAGAGGCTTGCAGAGCGGGAACGGGGAAGGCGAGTGTCCCTTGGACACAGCGTGTCCCCGATCAGGGTAAACAGCCAATGAATTGGCTGTTTACCACGTGACCGGCTGTGTCCAATCACAGCCGGTCACAAATGTAAACAAACTGCAGGAGTTACTACCTGATCACTGCTCTCTCCTCACACACCGATCTGTGAGGAGAGAGAAGAGATCAGTAAGTTAGCTCAGTGTAGTTTGTTTACATCAGTTTACAGTGCACAACACGCCCCCCCTAAAGAGGACCTGTCACACAGCCCAGCACATCAATCAGCCCAGCCAATCAGCTCATCTGTCAATCAATCAGCCCATTTGTCAATCAATCAGCCCACCTGTCAATCAATCAGCCCATCTGTCAATCAATCAGCCCATCTGTCAATCAATCAGCCCATCTGTCAATCAATCAGCCCACCTGTCAATCAATCGCCCATCTGTCAATCAATCAATCAGCCCATCTGTCAATCAATCAATCAGCCCATCTGTCAATCAATCAGCCCATCTGTCAATCAATCAATCAGCCCATCTGTCAATCATCTGTCACAGGCCCACCTCCATTGGTACCGCCATTGGTACCGCCACACAGGCTACCAGTACCGCCATCGGTACCACTACCAGTACCGCCACCAGTACCGCCATCAGGCCCATCATCTATACTGCCACACAGGCCCGCTACCAGTATCACCACTAGTGCCGCCATCGGTACCACCACCAGTACCACCACCCGTACCACCGGCGGTAGTGCCACCACCACCTGTATCACCACCTGTACCGCCATCGGTACCATCACCACCCATACCACTATCGGTACCACCACCACCTGTACCGCCATCGGTACCACCACCACCCGTACCGCCACCTGTACCGCCACCACCACCACCCGTACCACCATCGATACCACCACCACCTGTACCGCCATTGGTACCACCACCACCCATACCGCCATTGCTACCACCACCTCCCGTACCGCCATCTGTACCACCGTCGGTACTGCCACCACCACCACCCGTACCGCCATCGGTACCACCACCATCTGTACCGCCATCGGTACCACCACCACCCATACCGCCATCGGTACCACCACACAGGCCCACCACTAATACCTCCATCGGTACTACCACACAGACCCCCACCACTACCACCAGCAGTACCATTACACAGGCCCACCAATAAGCACTGCCATAATGTCCCAAAGGGTTTACACACCTGAGGAGGCATATGCCATTCTTGCCATGTCGGATGATGAGAGCAGCGGGGAGCTCCCATTATCCGATTCTGGTTCGGAATACGAGCCAGTGGAGGATAGTGGCTCAGAGTCCGAGTCCCCGGAGGAAACCGTCCCTCCCAAAAGAATGCGATCAGCACCAAGATCAGCACCAAGATAAGGAGAACTGCCCACCACCAGCAGTGCCATACCCCAGGAAGAGGAGCCCAGTACAAGTAATGGAAATGCACGCCCAACCCGAAGAATCCAGCCCCAGTCCTACCTTCCCGATGCCCTGGCAAACCCCTTATGGTTGCCTGCCAACTCAGGATCCGCTATCATTCCCCCTTTCACCGCACAGCCAGGTGTGCAGCCCGACACTTCAAATTTTTCTAAATTTGATTATTTTTGTTTATTTTTCCCACAAGATTTGCTGCAGAATATAGTGGATCAAACGAATCTGTATGCATCCCAATTTATTGCTGCCAACCCCGATTCTTCCTACGCCCGCATGTTCCAGTGGCGGCGTCTAACAATGGAGGAAATTAAATTATTTTTGGGCCTTATGTTCAATATGGGGCTTACAAAAAAGAACGAAGTCCATTCATATTGGTCCAAACGCCCCATCCAACACATGCCCATATATTCCGCTGTCATGTCCAGGAAAAGATACAACATGATTATGCGCTTTCTCCACTTCAATGACAATTCACAGTGCCCTCCCCGAGATCATCCCAACTACGACAAATTGTACAAGATACGCCCCCTAATCAATGCCTTTTCCCAGCGATTTGAAGAAGTTTTCATCCCAGACCAAAAAATTTGTGTGGACGAGTCCCTCGTACATTTCACCGGCCGACTGCAGTTCAAGCAGTACATACCAAGCAAGAGAGCCAGGTATGGGTTAAAATTAAATAAATTATGCGATCGAGCCACTGGATATGTCTTCAAATTCAGGATCTACGAAGGCAAAGACTCCCAGCTCCAGCCCCGTGATTGCCCCACATATATTGGAACCAGTGGGAAAATTGTCCGGGAGTTGGCATACCCCCTGTTCGGAAAAGGTTACCATTTATATGTTGATAATTATTATACCAGCCTGACCCTTTTTCGCCACCTTTACAGTAAACAAACCCCGGCCTGCGGTACCTTAAAAAAAACCGGAAGGGATTCCCACAAAATTTATTGACCAAAAAATTGCGACCTGGAGAATCGGCATTCATGAGGAACGAGGAGGTGTTGGCCATGAAGTGGAGGGACAAGAAAGATGTCCACATCCTCTCCACGATCCACAATGACACCGTGGTGGAGATCCCAAGAAGACGCGGCCCCATTGTAAAGCCCGAATGTGTCCACGACTACAATTTGTACATGGGGGGGGGGTGGATTTAAACGACCAGATGCTACAGCCCTACTTATCAACAAGAAAGTCCCGTTATTGGCACAAAAAAGTTGCGTTTCACCTTTTTCACATGGCCCTTTTTAATTCGTTTGTCTGCTACCAAAAAGCAACTCAAAATCACCAACTCCACTACCTCCAATATATCGAAGATATCATCGATGCCCTCATTTACCAACAAGATCCCGCCCCAGGAAGCATAAATCGCACATATCCTTTCTCAACCACCTATTACACTTTTGAAGGCCCTGGATAGTGTGAGTCGGCTTCACGAGCGACACTATCCCTTTAGCATCCCCCCCACAGAATCTGGAAGAAGACGCCAAAAGAAATGCCGTGTAT
The DNA here is from genome assembly GCA_029206835.1 of Rana muscosa. Taxonomy (NCBI): domain Eukaryota; kingdom Metazoa; phylum Chordata; class Amphibia; order Anura; family Ranidae; genus Rana; species Rana muscosa. Next base: position 14,115,142 of record JARGYO010005626.1, on the reverse strand, counting down.
GCAGCAGAGGAGGAGTAAGAAGAGACACCAGCTATTATTGTCCCGATTGTCCCTCCCAACCTGGCCTGTGCATCGGAGATTGCTTCAAAAATTATCATACATCCATTAGATCCCCTTATTATTAACAGACTGCCATTTCCCCATTTGCCTGCTACCATGTTACTAACTACCTTCCATGTTAATTAACTGACCCTGGCCTGTTTACCGACGATGTCTTTGCTTGCCGATTTAAACCACGTTTCTGACCTCCACGTGCACCAACCTCAGCCTGTTTACCGACGATGCCTCTGCCTGCCGATTTAAACCACGGTTCTGACTTCCACGTGTACCGACCTTGGCCTGTTAATCGACCATGTTTTTGCCTGCCACTTGGACTGATCTTTTGCCCATCTACTTTTAGTACACAGGGGTCTCACATATGTGAGGGGCTTCAGAATAGCGTTCTGAGTAGAGAAAACCAGTTTTTCGTTTTCTGTGCTCCAAGAACAGGATCTGGTTGCCGGAGGCTTCAAAGCGATTTGGGTGGGAGAAGCCTCTACCTGTCCCCCTGGCCCTAAGCTTGATGGTCCTTCCTGCTGCCTGGACCAATAATTTGGCTGTGCTGACCATATTACTGCCTGTAATGACCCATGACATTATGGACCATGTTTCTTCCTGCTGCTTGGACCAATACTTTGGCTGTGTTGACCATATATCTGCCTGCTGCCTCTACTGATTTTGGACAGCATTTCTGCCGGGACACCTCTGCCTGCTACCTGGACCTGTGCTTTGGCTGTGCTCTGGCTGTGCTGACAGTATCTCTGCCTGTGCGAACTATGGACAGTATTCCTGCCTGCTGCCTGGATGATTGCTTTTGCTGTCGCTGACCTCATCCCTGCCTGCTGCCTGGACCGATGCTCTCCTCTGTGGACCACTGCACTTCTAAAACCACAGGTAATCTTTTGTTATTTGGTATGTACCTGCTATGTGTTAGATATATGAAGGGCCTTCAAAAATGTGATCGGTAGTCAGAAAATGATATGTGCAATTAATGCTGCTAGAATGCCTGGAGGTGCTACTTGGATGTTGGGCCTCTGTATGTGGCCAGGCTGTGTAAAAGTCTCAAACATGTGGTATCGCCATACTCAGGAGGAGGAGCAGAATGCATTTTGCGGTGTCATTTTCGCTATGTATATATTATGTGTTAGAAATATCTTATAAATGGACAACTTTGTGTAAAAAAAATGCATTTTCATTTTTTCTCCACATTTTCCAAAACCTTCTGGAAAAAGATGAACCGTTCAAAAGACTCATAATGCTTCATAGATTATACGTTGGGGTGTGTGCTTTCCAAAATGGGGTCATTTTGTGGAAAATTCCATTGTCCTGGTGCTCCAGGGCCTTCAAAAGTGTAATAGGTGGTTGAGAAAGGATATGTGCGATTTATGCTTGTAGAACGCCTGAAAGTGCTACTTCAATGTTGGGCCTCTGTATATAGCCAGGCTGTGTAAAAGTCTCACACATGTGGTATCGCTATACTCAGGAGGAGTAGCAGAATGCATTTTGGGGTGTCATTTTTGCTATGTATATGCTATGCGTTAGAAATATCTTATAAATGGACAACTTTGTGTAAAAAAAATGCATTTTCATTTTTTCTCCACGTTTTCCAAAACCTTCTGGAAAAAAATGAACCGTTCAAAAGACTCATAAGGCTTCATAGATTATACGTTGGGGTGTGTGCTTTCCAAAATGTGGTCATTTTGTGGAAAATTCCATTGTTCTGGTGCTCCAGGGCCTTCAAAAGTGTAATAGGTGGTTGAGAAAGGATATGTGCGATTTATGCTTGTAGAATACCTGAAAGTGCTACTTCAATGTTGGGCCTCTGTATATGGCCAGGCTGTGTAAAAGTCTCACACATGTGGTATCGCTATACTCAGGAGGAGGAGCAGAATGCATTTTGGGGTGTCATTTTTGCTATGTATATGCTATGCGTTAGAAATATCTTATAAATGGACAACTTTGTGTAAAAAAAATGCATTTTCATTTTTTCTCCACATTTTCCAAAACCTTCTGGAAAAAAATTAACCGTTCAAAAGACTCATAATGCTTCATAGATTATACGTTGGGGTGTGTGCTTTCCAAAATGGGGTCATTTTGTGGAAAATTCCATTGTCATGGTGCTCCAGGGCCTTCAAAAATGTAATAGGTGGTTGAGAAAGGATATGTGCAATTTATGCTTGTAGAACGCCTGAAAGTGCTACTTCAATGTTGGGCCTCTGTATGTGGCCAGGCTGTGTAAAAGTCTCACACATGTGGTATTGCTACACTCAGGAGGAGTAGTAGAATGTATTTTGGGGTGTAGTTGCAATTATGCATATGCTGTGTGAGAGAAAAAATTTGTTAATATGACCAGTTTGTGTAAAAAAAAAAAAAAAAAAATCCAAATTTTCCCAAGAATTGTGGGAAAAAAATACAACTTCAAAAAACTCACCATGCCTCTTAGTAAATACCTTGGACTGTCTACTTTCCAAAAAGGTCTAATTTTGGGGTATTTGTACTTTCCTGGCTTGTTAGTGTCTCAAGAAATGAGATATGCCTTCAGTACATCAGGCGTGATCAGATGTGATACATTTTCAGTGATTGCCACCATAGTTTGTAGACTCTATAACTTTCACAAAGACCAAATAATATACACTAATTTGGGTTATTTTTACCAAAGATATGTAGCAGTATACATTTTGGCACAAATTTATGAAGAAAAATTACTTATTTGCAAAATTTTACAATAGAAACTAAAAAAAAGTTTTTTTTTTTTTAAATTGCTGTTTTTTTGCTTATATCGCAAAAAATAAAAAACCCAGTGGCGATTAAATACCACCAAAAGAAAGCTCTATTTGTGAGAAGAAAATGATAAAAATTTTGTTTGGATACAGTGTAGCATGACTGAGTAATTGTCATTCAAAGTGTGAGAGTACTGAAAGCTGAAAATTGGTCTGGGCAGGAAGGTGCATAAGTGCATGGTATTGAAGTGGTTAAATTTCGTACCTAGGGTGTGTGTATAGTATGCCTGTAAAGTCGCGCTTGTTTCCCGTGCTTAGAACTGTCCCTGCACAAAGTGTAATTTCTGAAGGAAAAAAAGTAATTTAAAACTCACTCATGGCTATAATGAATTGTCGGCTCCCGGCAATATAGAGAAAAGTCATTGATAAAAAAAAAAAAATGCGTGGGGGTCCCCCCAAATTCAATTACCAGGCCCTTCAGGTCTGGTATGGATATTAAGGGGAACTCCATCCCAAATAAAATAAAAATGGCGTGGAGTTCCCACAAAAATCCATACCAGACCCTTTATCTGAGCACGCAACCTGGCAGGCCGCAGGAAAAGAGGGGGGGACGAGAGAGTGCCCCCCCCTGAACCGTACCAGGTCACATGCCCTCAACATGGGGAGGATGTCCCCATGTTGATGGGGACAAGGGCTTCATCCCCACAACTCTTGCCCGGTGGTTGTGGGGTCTGCGGGCAGGGGGCTTTTCGGAATCTGGAAGACCCCTTTAACAAAGGGGATTCCCAGATCCCGCTCCCCCTTATGTGAATTGGAAAGGGTTACATTGTACCCCTACCATTTCATGAAGAAAGTGTAAAAAAAATGTAAAAAAAAACACACAGACACCTTGGAAAAGTCCTATATTAAAAATAAAAACATAAAAAACCCATTCCAGCGATGTAATTCAGTGTCCCGCGTCGATCCGATGTCCAGCGCTGTCTACACGAAACGTCATTGGCTGAGCCTGAGCGAACCTGATGGGGAACTTCCTCCGAAGTGTATTAAATGAATAGACCCGCCCCTTCTAAAGTTCCCCATCAGGTCCGCTCAGCCAATGACGTAGGTGTAAGGCTAAGCGGACCAGATGCAGAACGTGAGAAGGGGCGGTCTATTCATTTATTACACTGTGGAGGAAGTTCCCCATCAGGTCCGCCCCTTTGTATGTCAGACCCCGCCTACTACGTCATTGGCTGAGCAGACCTGATGGGGAACTGCCTCGCAGTGTAATAAATGAATAGACCCGCCCCTTCTCACGTTCCGCATCTGGTCCGCTTAGCCTTACACCTACGTCATTGGCTGAGCGGACCTGATGGAGAACTTTAGAAGGGGCGGGTCTATTCATTTATTACACTGCGGAGGAAGTTCCCCATCAGGTCCGCTCAGGCTCAGCCAATGACATTTCGTGTGGACAGCGCTGGACATCGGATCACCGCGGAACACTGGATTACATCGCTGGAATGGGTTTTTTTTTTTATTTTATTTTTTTAATAAAGGACTTTTCCAAGGTGTCTGTGTGTTTTTTATTTTTTTACACTTTCTTTGTGAAATGGTAGGGGTACAATGTACCCCTTACCAATTCACATAGGGGGGGCGGGATCTGGGGTCCCCTTTGTTAAAGGGGTCTTCCAGATTCCGATAAGCCCCCTGCCCGCAGACCCCCACAACCACCGGGCAAGGGTTGTGGGGATGAGGCCCTTGTCCCCATCAACATGGGGACATCCTCCCCATGTTGAGGGCATGTGGCCTGGTACGGTTCAGGGGGGGGGGCGCTCTCTCGTCCCCCCTCTTTTCCTGCGGCCTGCCAGGTTGCGTGCTCGGATAAAGGGTCTGGTATGGATTTTTGGGGGAACTCCACGCCATTTTTTTTTTAAATTTGGGGTGGAGTTCCCCTTAAAATCCATACCAGACCTGGAGGGCCTGGTATGGATATTTGGGGGAACCCCACGCATTTTTTTTATTTGCGGCAGGGTTCCCTTTAATATCCATACCAGATCTGAAGGGCCTGGTAATTGAATTTGGGGGGACCCCCACGCATTTTTTTTTTTTTATCAATGACTTTTCTCTATATTGCCGGGAGCCGACAATTCATTATAGCCACGAGTGAGTTTTAAATGACTTTTTTTCCTTCAGAAATGACACTTTGTGCAGGGACAGTTCTAAGCATGGGAAACAAGTGCGACTTTACAGGCATACTATACACACACCCTAGGTACGAAATTTAAAGGAATATTTCACTTTTATTGTTTCACGTTAAGCATTAAAAACTTTTTTTGCATTGATACATGTCCCCTGGGTTAGGACCCGGGTCCCCAAACATTTTTTATGACAATAACTTGCATATAAGCCTTTAAAATGAACACTTTAGATTTCTCCCATTGACTTTTCAAATTTGCCGCAAACACCCCAAATTGTTCGCTGTTCGGCGAACGGCGAACAGGCAATGTTCGAGTCGAACATGAGTTTGACTCGAACTCGAAGCTCATCCCTATTCTTTGCACAGTGTGCACCTAATTCTTACATTAATACAATTGCTGGTGTTCTCATAAAAATACAGGCAGTGAGGCAGGGACCTCCAGTATTTTGTTTTAGTGTTCTTTGCACAGTGTGCACCTAATTCTTACCTTAATACAATTGCTGGGGTTCTCATAAAAATACAGGCAGTGAGGCAGGGACCTCCAGTATTTTGTTTTAGTGTTCTTTGCACAGTGTGCACCTAATTCTTACCTTAATACAATTGCTGGGGTTCTCATAAAAATACAGGCAGTGAGGCAGGGACCTCCTGTATTTTGTTTTAGTGTTATTTGCACAGTGTGCACCTAATTCTTACCTTAATACAATTGATAGTGTTCTCATAAAAATACAGGCAGTGAGGCAGGGACCTCCTGTATTTTGTTGTAGTGTTCTTTGCACAGTGTGCACCTAATTCTTACCTTAATACAATTGCTGGGGTTCTCATAAAAATACAGGCAGTGAGGCAGGGACCTCCAGTATTTTGTTGTAGTGTTCTTTGCACAGTGTGCATCTAATTCTTACCTCAATACAATTGCTGGGGTTCTCATACAAATACAGGCAGTGAGGCAGGGACCTCCTGTATTTTGTTTTAGTGTTATTTGCACAGTGTGCGCCTAATTCTTACCTTAATACAATTGCTAGTGTTCTCATAAAAATACAGGCAGTGAGGCAGGGACCTCCTGTATTTTGTTTTAGTGTTATTTGCACAGTGTGCACCTAATTATTACCTTAATACAATTGCTAGTGTTCTTATAAAAATACAGGCAGTGAGGCAGGGACCTCCAGTATTTTGTTTTAGTGTTCTTTGCACAGTGTGCACCTAATTCTTACCTTAATACAATTGCTGGTGTTCTCATAAAAATAAAGGCAGTGAACTCCAGTATTTTGTTTTAGTGTTCTTTGCACAGTGTGCACCTAATTCTTACCTTAATACAATTGCTGGGGTTCTCATACAAATACAGGCAGTGAGGCAGGGACCTCCTGTATTTTGTTTTAGTGTTATTTGCACAGTGTGCACCTAATTATTACCTTAATACAATTGCTAGTGTTCTCATAAAAATACAGGCAGTGAGGCAGGGACCTCCAGTATTTTGTTTTAGTGTTCTTTGCACAGTGTGCACCTAATTCTTACCTTAATACAATTGCTGGGGTTTTCATACAGATACAGGCAGTGAGGCAGGGACCTCCTGTATTTTGTTTTAGTGTCCTTTGCACAGTGTGCACCTAATTCTTACCTTAATACAATTGCTGGGGTTCTCATACAAATACAGGCAGTGAGGCAGGGACCTCCAGTATTTTGTTTTAGTGTTCTTTGCACAGTGTGCACCTAATTCTTACCTTAATACAATTGATGGGTTTCTTATAAAAATACAGGCAGTGAGGCAGGGACCTCCAGTATTTTTTTTTTAGTGTTCTTTGCACAGTGCACCTAATTCTTACCTTAATACAATTGCTGGTGTTCTCATAAAAATAAAGGCAGTGAACTCCAGTATTTTGTTTTAGTGTTCTTTGCACAGTGTGCACCTAATTCTTACCTTAATACAATTGCTGGGGTTCTCATACAAATACAGGCAGTGAGGCAAGGACCTCCTGTATTTTGTTTTAGTGTTATTTGCACAGTGTGAACCTAATTCTTACCTTAATACAATTGATAGTGTTCTCATAAAAATACAGGCAGTGAGGCAGGGACCTCCTGTATTTTGTTTTAGTGTTCTTTGCACAGTGTGCACCTAATTCTTACCTTAATACAACTGCTGGGGTTCTCATAAAAATACAGGCAGTGAGGCAGGGACCTCCTGTATTTTGTTTTAGTGTTCTTTGCACAGTGTGCACCTAATTCTTAACTTAATACAATTGCTAGTGTTCTCATAAGAATACAGGCAGTGAGGCAGGGACCTCCTGTATTTTGTTTTAGTGTTATTTGCACAGTGTGCACCTAATTCTTACCTTAATACAATTGCTAGTGTTCTCATAAAAATACAGGCAGTGAGGCAGGGACCTCCAGTATTTTGTTTTAGTGTTCTTTGCACAGTGTGCACCTAATTCTTACCTTAATACAATTGCTGGGGTTTTCATACAAATACAGGCAGTGAGGCAGGGACCTCCTGTATTTTGTTTTAGTGTCCTTTGCACAGTTTGCACCTAATTCTTACCTTAATACAATTGCTGGGGTTCTTATAAAAATACAGGCAGTGAGGCAGGGACCTCCTGCATTTTGTTTTAGTGTCCTTTGCACAGTGTGCACCTAATTCTTACCTTAATACAATTGCTGGGGTTCTCATAAAAATACAGGCAGTGAGGCAGGGACCTCCTGTATTTTGTTTAGTGTTCTTTGCAAGGGATGAGCCGAACACCCCCCTGTTCGGTTCGCACCAGAACCTGCGAACAGCCAGAATGTTCGCGTGAACTTTAGAACACTATTAAATACAATGGACTCGAACGTTCGAAATCAAAGGTGATAATTATAAAGGCTAATATGCAAGTTATTGTCCTAAAAAGTGTTTGGGGACCCGGGTCCTGCCCCAGGGGACATGTATCAATGCAAAAAAAAGGTTTTAAAAACTGCCGTTTTTTTGGGAGCAGTGATTTTTATAATGCTTAAAGTTAAACCAAATAAGTGAAATATTCCTTTAACCACTTGCCGCCCAGTCAATAGTGAATTGACGTCCGGGAAGTGGTTGCATTATCCATACTGGACGTCATATGACGTCCTGCAGGATAATGCCTTGCGCGCGCCCGCGGTGATCGGGGACGGCGTGTGTCCCTCGGACACAGCGCTTCCCCGATCACGGTAAACAGCCAATTTCATTGGCTGTTTACCATGTGATCGGCTGTGTCAAAGTCACAGCCGATCACGTGTCACAACAGACTCGGCGGCGCGCTCTGTGCTCGCCGCCAGAGGCTTGCAGAGCGGGAACGGGGAAGGCGAGTGTCCCTTGGACACAGCGTGTCCCCGATCAGGGTAAACAGCCAATGAATTGGCTGTTTACCACGTGACCGGCTGTGTCCAATCACAGCCGGTCACAAATGTAAACAAACTGCAGGAGTTACTACCTGATCACTGCTCTCTCCTCACACGCCGATCTGTGAGGAGAGAGAAGAGATCAGTAAGTTAGCTCAGTGTAGTTTGTTTACATCAGTTTACAGTGCACAACACGCCCCCCCTAAAGAGGACCTGTCACACAGCCCAGCACATCAATCAGCCCAGCCAATCAGCTCATCTGTCAATCAATCAGCCCATTTGTCAATCAATCAGCCCACCTGTCAATCAATCAGCCCATCTGTCAATCAATCAGCCCATCTGTCAATCAATCAGCCCACCTGTCAATCAATCGCCCATCTGTCAATCAATCAATCAGCCCATCTGTCAATCAATCAATCAGCCCATCTGTCAATCAATCAGCCCATCTGTCAATCAATCAATCAGCCCATCTGTCAATCATCTGTCACAGGCCCACCTCCATCAGTACCGCCATTGGTACCGCCACACAGGCTACCAGTACCGCCATCGGTACCACTACCAGTACCGCCACCAGTACCGCCACTAGTACCGCCATCAGGCCCATCATCTATACTGCCACACAGGCCCGCTACCAGTATCACCACTAGTGCCGCCATCGGTACCACCACCAGTACCACCACCCGTACCACCGGCGGTAGTGCCACCACCACCTGTATCACCACCTGTACCGCCATCGGTACCATCACCACCCATACCACTATCGGTACCACCACCACCTGTACCACCATCGGTACCACCACCACCCGTACCGCCACCTGTACCGCCACCACCACCACCCGTACCACCATCGATACCACCACCACCTGTACCGCCATTGGTACCACCACCACCCATACCGCCATTGCTACCACCACCTCCCGTACCGCCATCTGTACCACCGTCGGTACCGCCACCACCACCACCCGTACCGCCATCGGTACCACCACCATCTGTACCGCCATCGGTACCACCACCACCCATACCGCCATCGGTACCACCACACAGGCCCACCACTAATACCTCCATCGGTACTACCACACAGACCCCCACCACTACCACCAGCAGTACCATTACACAGGCCCACCAATAAGCACTGCCATAATGTCCCAAAGGGTTTACACACCTGAGGAGGCATATGCCATTCTTGCCATGTCGGATGATGAGAGCAGCGGGGAGCTCCCATTATCCGATTCTGGTTCGGAATACGAGCCAGTGGAGGATAGTGGCTCAGAGTCCGAGTCCCCGGAGGAAACCGTCCCTCCCAAAAGAATGCGATCAGCACCAAGATCAGCACCAAGATAAGGAGAACTGCCCACCACCAGCAGCGCCATACCCCAGGAAGAGGAGCCCAGTACAAGTAATGGAAACGCACGCCCAACCCGAAGAATCCAGCCCCAGTCCTACCTTCCCGATGCCCTGGCAAACCCCTTATGGTTGCCTGCCAACTCAGGATCCGCTATCATCCCCCCTTTCACCGCACAGCCAGGTGTGCAGCCCGACACTTCAAATTTTTCTAAATTTGATTATTTTTGTTTATTTTTCCCACAAGATTTGCTGCAGAATATAGTGGATCAAACGAATCTATATGCATCCCAATTTATTGCTGCCAACCCCGATTCTTCCTACGCCCGCATGTTCCAGTGGCGGCGTCTAACAATGGAGGAAATTAAATTATTTTTGGGCCTTATGTTCAATATGGGGCTTACAAAAAAGAACGAAGTCCATTCATATTGGTCCAAACGCCCCATCCAACACATGCCCATATATTCCGCTGTCATGTCCAGGAAAAGATACAACATGATTATGCGCTTTCTCCACTTCAATGACAATTCACAGTGCCCTCCCCGAGATCATCCCAACTACGACAAATTGTACAAGATACGCCCCCTACTCAATGCCTTTTCCCAGCGATTTGAAGAAGTTTTCATCCCAGACCAAAAAATTTGTGTGGACGAGTCCCTCGTACATTTCACCGGCCGACTGCAGTTCAAGCAGTACATACCAAGCAAGAGAGCCAGGTATGGGTTAAAATTAAATAAATTATGCGATCGAGCCACTGGATATGTCTTCAAATTCAGGATCTACGAAGGCAAAGACTCCCAGCTCCAGCCCCGTGATTGCCCCACATATATTGGAACCAGTGGGAAAATTGTCCGGGAGTTGGCATACCCCCTGTTCGGAAAAGGTTACCATTTATATGTTGATAATTATTATACCAGCCTGACCCTTTTTCGCCACCTTTACAGTAAACAAACCCCGGCCTGCGGTACCTTAAAAAAAAAACGGAAGGGATTCCCACAAAATTCATTGACCAAAAAATTGCGACCTGGAGAATCGGCATTCATGAGGAACGAGGAGGTGTTGGCCATGAAGTGGAGGGACAAGAAAGATGTCCACATCCTCTCCACGATCCACAATGACACCGTGGTGGAGATCCCAAGAAGACGCGGCCCCATTGTAAAGCCCGAATGTGTCCACGACTACAATTTGTACATGGGGGGGGTGGATTTAAACGACCAGATGCTACAGCCCTACTTATCAACAAGAAAGTCCCGTTATTGGCACAAAAAAGTTGCGTTTCACCTTTTTCACATGGCCCTTTTTAATTAGTTTGTCTGCTACCAAAAAGCAACTCAAAATCACCAACTCCACTACCTCCAATATATCGAAGATATCATCGATGCCCTCATTTACCAACAAGATCCCGCCCCAGGAAGCATAAATCGCACATATCCTTTCTCAACCACCTATTACACTTTTGAAGGCCCTGGATAGTGTGAGTCGGCTTCACGAGCGACACTATCCCTTTAGCATCCCCCCCACAGAATCTGGAAGAAGACGCCAAAAGAAATGCCGTGTATGCAGCAGAGGAGGAGTAAGAAGAGACACCAGCTATTATTGTCCCGATTGTCCCTCCCAACCTGGCCTGTGCATCGGAGATTGCTTCAAAAATTATCATACATCCATTAGATCCCCTTATTATTAACAGACTGCCATTTCCCCATTTGCCTGCTACCATGTTACTAACTACCTTCCATGTTAATTAACTGACCCTGGCCTGTTTACCGACGATGTCTTTGCTTGCCGATTTAAACCACGTTTCTGACCTCCACGTGCACCAACCTCAGCCTGTTTACCGACGATGCCTCTGCCTGCCGATTTAAACCACGGTTCTGACTTCCACGTGTACCGACCTTGGCCTGTTAATCGACCATGTTTTTGCCTGCCACTTGGACTGATCTTTTGCCCATCTACTTTTAGTACACAGGGGTCTCACATATGTGAGGGGCTTCAGAATAGCGTTCTGAGTAGAGAAAACCAGTTTTTCGTTTTCTGTGCTCCAAGAACAGGGTCTGGTTGCCGGAGGCTTCAAAGCGATTTGGGTGGGAGAAGCCTCTACCTGTCCCCCTGGCCCTAAGCTTGATGGTCCTTCCTGCTGCCTGGACCAATAATTTGGCTGTGCTGACCATATTACTGCCTGTAATGACCCATGACATTATGGACCATGTTTCTTCCTGCTGCTTGGACCAATACTTTGGCTGTGTTGACCATATATCTGCCTGCTGCCTCTACTGACTTTGGACAGCATTTCTGCCGGGACACCTCTGCCTGCTACCTGGACCTGTGCTTTGGCTGTGCTCTGGCTGTGCTGACAGTATCTCTGCCTGTGCGAACTATGGACAGTATTCCTGCCTGCTGCCTGGATGATTGCTTTTGCTGTCGCTGACCTCATCCCTGCCTGCTGCCTGGACCGATGCTCTCCTCTGTGGACCACTGCACTTCTAAAACCACAGGTAATCTTTTGTTATTTGGTATGTACCTGCTATGTGTTAGATATATGAAGGGCCTTCAAAAATGTGATCGGTAGTCAGAAAATGATATGTGCAATTAATGCTGCTAGAATGCCTGGAGGTGCTACTTGGATGTTGGGCCTCTGTATGTGGCCAGGCTGTGTAAAAGTCTCAAACATGTGGTATCGCCATACTCAGGAGGAGGAGCAGAATGCATTTTGCGGTGTCATTTTTGCTATGTATATATTATGTGTTAGAAATATCTTATAAATGAACAACTTTGTGTAAAAAAAATGCATTTTCATTTTTTCTCCACATTTTCCAAAACCTTCTGGAAAAAGATGAACCGTTCAAAAGACTCATAATGCTTCATAGATTATACGTTGGGGTGTGTGCTTTCCAAAATGGGGTCATTTTGTGGAAAATTCCATTGTCCTGGTGCTCCAGGGCCTTCAAAAGTGTAATAGGTGGTTGAGAAAGGATATGTGCGATTTATGCTTGTAGAACGCCTGAAAGTGCTACTTCAATGTTGGGCCTCTGTATATAGCCAGGCTGTGTAAAAGTCTCACACATGTGGTATCGCTATACTCAGGAGGAGTAGCAGAATGCATTTTGGGGTGTCATTTTTGCTATGTATATGCTATGCGTTAGAAATATCTTATAAATGGACAACTTTGTGTAAAAAAAATGCATTTTCATTTTTTCTCCACATTTTCCAAAACCTTCTGGAAAAAAATTAACCGTTCAAAAGACTCATAATGCTTCATAGATTATACGTTGGGGTGTGTGCTTTCCAAAATGGGGTCATTTTGTGGAAAATTCCATTGTCATGGTGCTCCAGGGCCTTCAAAAATGTAATAGGTGGTTGAGAAAGGATATGTGCAATTTATGCTTGTAGAACGCCTGAAAGTGCTACTTCAATGTTGGGCCTCTGTATGTGGCCAGGCTGTGTAAAAGTCTCACACATGTGGTATTGCTACACTCAGGAGGAGTAGCAGAATGTATTTTGGGGTGTAGTTGCAATTATGCATATGCTGTGTGAGAGAAAAAATTTGTTAATATGACCAGTTTGTGTAAAAAAAATAAAAAATAAATCCAAATTTTCCCAAGAATTGTGGGAAAAAAATACAACTTCAAAAAACTCACCATGCCTCTTAGTAAATACCTTGGACTGTCTACTTTCCAAAAAGGGCTAATTTTGGGGTATTTATACTTTCCTGGCTTGTTAGTGTCTCAAGAAATGAGATATGCCTTCAGTACATCAGGCGTGATCAGATGTGATACATTTTCAGTGATTGCCACCATAGTTTGTAGACTCTATAACTTTCACAAAGACCAAATAATATACACTAATTTGGGTTATTTTTACCAAAGATATGTAGCAGTATACATTTTGGCACAAATTTATGAAGAAAAATTACTTATTTGCAAAATTTTACAATAGAAACTAAAAAAAAGTTTAAATACCACCAAAAGAAAGCTCTATTTGTGAGAAGAAAATGATAAAAATTTTGTTTGGATACAGTGTAGCATGACTGAGTAATTGTCATTCAAAGTGTGAGAGTACTGAAAGCTGAAAATTGGTCTGGGCAGGAAGGTGCATAAGTGCATGGTATTGAAGTGGTTAAATTTCGTACCTAGGGTGTGTGTATAGTATGCCTGTAAAGTCGCGCTTGTTTCCCGTGCTTAGAACTGTCCCTGCACAAAGTGTAATTTCTGAAGGAAAAAAAGTAATTTAAAACTCACTCATGGCTATAATGAATTGTCGGCTCCCGGCAATATAGAGAAAAGTCATTGATAAAAAAAAAAAATGCGTGGGGGTCCCCCCAAATTCAATTACCAGGCCCTTCAGGTCTGGTATGGATATTAAGGGGAACTCCACCCCAAATAAAATAAAAATGGCGTGGAGTTCCCACAAAAATCCATACCAGGCCCTTTATCTGAGCACGCAACCTGGCAGGCCGCAGGAAAAGAGGGGGGGACGAGAGAGCGCCCCCCCCCCCTGAACCGTACCAGGCCACATGCCCTCAACATGGGGAGGATGTCCCCATGTTGATGGGGACAAGGGCCTCATCCCCACAACTCTTGCCCGGTGGTTGTGGGGTCTGCGGGCAGGGGGCTTTTCGGAATCTGGAAGATCCCTTTAACAAAGGGGATTCCCAGATCCCGCTCCCCCTTATGTGAATTGGAAAGGGTTACATTGTACCCCTACCATTTCATGAAGAAAGTGTAAAAAAAATGTAAAAAAAAACACACAGACACCTTGGAAAAGTCCTATATTAAAAATAAAAAAATAAAAAACCCATTCCAGCGATGTAATTCAGTGTCCCGCGTCGATCCGATGTCCAGCGCTGTCTACACGAAACGTCATTGGCTGAGCCTGAGCGAACCTGATGGGGAACTTCCTCCGAAGTGTATTAAATGAATAGACCCGCCCCTTCTAAAGTTCCCCATCAGGTCCGCTCAGCCAATGACGTAGGTGTAAGGCTAAGCGGACCAGATGCAGAACGTGAGAAGGGGCGGTCTATTCATTTATTACACTGTGGAGGAAGTTCCCCATCAGGTCCGCCCCTTTGTATGTCAGACCCCGCCTACTACGTCATTGGGTGAGCGGACCTGATGGGGAACTGCCTCGCAGTGTAATAAATGAATAGACCCGCCCCTTCTCACGTTCCGCATCTGGTCCGCTTAGCCTTACACCTACGTCATTGGCTGAGCGGACCTGATGGAGAACTTTAGAAGGGGCGGGTCTATTCATTTATTACACTGCGGAGGAAGTTCCCAATCAGGTCCGCTCAGGCTCAGCCAATGACATTTCGTGTGGACAGCGCTGGACATCGGATCACCGCGGGACACTGGATTACATCGCTGGAATGGGTTTTTTATTTTTTATTTTTTTATTTTTAATAAAGGACTTTTCCAAGGTGTCTGTGTGTTTTTTATTTTTTTACACTTTCTTTGTGAAATGGTAGGGGTACAATGTACCCCTTACCAATTCACATAGGGGGGGGTGGGATCTGGGGTCCCCTTTGTTAAAGGGGTCTTCCAGATTCCGATAAGCCCCCTGCCCGCAGACCCCCACAACCACCGGGCAAGGGTTGTGGGGATGAGGCCCTTGTCCCCATCAACATGGGGACATCCTCCCCATGTTGAGGGCATGTGGCCTGGTACGGTTCAGGGGGGGAGCTCTCTCGTCCCCCCCTCTTTTCCTGCGGCCTGCCAGGCTGCGTGCTCGGATAAAGGGTCTGGTATGGATTTTTGGGGGAACTCCACGCCATTTTTTTTTAAATTTGGGGTGGAGTTCCCCTTAAAATCCATACCAGACCTGAAGGGCCTGGTATGGATATTTGGGGGAACCCCACGCATTTTTTTTTATTTGCGGCAGGGTTCCCTTTAATATCCATACCAGATCTGAAGGGCCAGGTAATTGAATTTGGGGGGACCCCCACGCATTTTTTTTTTTTATCAATGACTTTTCTCTATATTGCCGGGAGCCGACAATTCATTATAGCCGCGAGTGAGTTTTAAATGACTTTTTTTCCTTCAGAAATGACACTTTGTGCAGGGACAGTTCTAAGCATGGGAAACAAGTGCGACTTTACAGGCATACTATACACACACCCTAGGTACGAAATTTAAAGGAATATTTCACTTTTATTGTTTCACGTTAAGCATTAAAAACTTTTTTTGCATTGATACATGTCCCCTGGGTTAGGACCCGGGTCCCCAAACATTTTTTATGACAATAACTTGCATATAAGCCTTTAAAATGAGCACTTTAGATTTCTCCCATTGACTTTTCAAATTTGCCGCAAACACCCCAAATTGTTCGCTGTTCGGCGAACGGCGAACAGGCAATGTTCGAGTCGAACATGAGTTTGACTCGAACTCGAAGCTCATCCCTATTCTTTGCACAGTGTGCACCTAATTCTTACATTAATACAATTGCTGGTGTTCTCATAAAAATACAGGCAGTGAGGCAGGGACCTCCAGTATTTTGTTTTAGTGTTCTTTGCACAGTGTGCACCTAGTTCTTACCTTAATACAATTGCTGGGGTTCTCATAAAAATACAGGCAGTGAGGCAGGGACCTCCAGTATTTTGTTTTAGTGTTCTTTGCACAGTGTGCACCTAATTCTTACCTTAATACAATTGCTGGGGTTCTCATAAAAATACAGGCAGTGAGGCAGGGACCTCCAGTATTTTGTTTTAGTGTTCTTTGCACAGTGTGCACCTAATTCTTACCTTAATACAATTGCTGGGGTTCTCATAAAAATACAGGCAGTGAGGCAGGGACCTCCTGTATTTTGTTTTAGTGTTATTTGCACAGTGTGCACCTAATTCTTACCTTAATACAATTGATAGTGTTCTCATAAAAATACAGGCAGTGAGGCAGGGACCTCCTGTATTTTGTTGTAGTGTTCTTTGCACAGTGTGCACCTAATTCTTACCTTAATACAATTGCTGGGGTTCTCATAAAAATACAGGCAGTGAGGCAGGGACCTCCAGTATTTTGTTTTAGTGTTCTTTGCACGGTGTGCATCTAATTCTTACCTCAATACAATTGCTGGGGTTCTCATAAAAATACAGGCAGTGAGGCAGGGACCTCCTGTATTTTGTTTTAGTCTTCTTTGCACAGTGTGCACCTAATTCTTACCTTAATACAATTGCTGGGGTTCTCATAAAAATACAGGCAGTGAGGCAGGGACCTCCAGTATTTTGTTTTAGTGTTCTTTGCACAGTGTGCACCTAATTCTTACCTTAATACAATTGCTGGGGTTCTCATAAAAATACAGGCAGTGAGGCAGGGACCTCCTGTATTTTGTTTTAGTGTTCTTTGCACAGTGTGCACCTAATTCTTACCTTAATACAATTGCTGGGGTTCTCATAAAAATACAGGCAGTGAGGCAGGGACCTCCTGTATTTTGTTTTAGTGTTCTTTGCACAGTGTGCACCTAATTCTTACCTTAATACAATTGCTGGGGTTCTCATAAAAATACAGGCAGTGAGGCAGGGACCTCCAGTATTTTGTTTTAGTGTTCTTTGCACACTGTGCACCTAATTTTTACCTTAATACAATTGCTGGGGTTCTCATAAAAATACAGGCAGTGAGGCAGGGACCTCCTGTATTTTGTTTTAGTGTTTTTTGCACAGTGTGCACCTAATTCTTACCTTAATACAATTGCTGGGGTTCTCATAAAAATACAGGCAGTGACCTCCAGTATTTTGTTTTAGTGTTCTTTGCACAGTGTGCACCTAATTCTTACCTTAATTCAATTGATTGGGTTCTCATACAAATACAGGCAGTGAGGCAGGGACCTCCAGTATTTTGTTTTAGTGTTCTTTGCACAGTGTGCACCTAATTCTTACCTAATACAATTGCTGGGGTTCTCATACAAATACAGGCAGTGTGGCAAGGACCTCCAGTATTTTGTTTTAGTGTTCTTTGCACAGTGTGCACCTAATTCTTACCTTAACCACTTAAGCCCCGGACCATTTGGTAGCTAAAGGACCAGAGGTGAATTCAGAATTTTGCACTGCGCTGCTTTAACTGTAAATTGTGCGGACATGCAATGTTGTACCCAAACGAAATTTGCGTCCTTTTCTTCCCACAAATAGAGCTTTCTTTTAATGGTATTTGATTGCCTCTGCGATTTTTATTTTTTGCGATATAAACGGAAAAAGACCGAAAATTTTGAAAAAAAATGATATTTTCTACTTTTTGTTATAAGAAAAATCGAATAAACTCAATTTTAGTCATACATTTAGGCCAAAATGTATTCAGCCACATGTCTTTAGTAAAAAAAATGTCAATAAGCGTATATTTATCGGTTTGCGCAAAAGTTATAGCGTTTACAAACTAGGGTACATTTTCTGGAATTTACACAGCTTTTAATTTATGACTGCCTATCTCATTTCTTGAGGTGCTAAAATGGCAGGGCAGTACAAACCCCCCCAAATGACCCCATTTTAGAAAGTAGACACCCCAAGGAAATTGCTGAGAGGCATGTTGAGCCCATTGAATATTTTTTTTTTGTCCCAAGTGATTGAATAATGACAAAAAAAAAAAAAATTACAAAAAGTTGTCACTAAATGATATATTGCTCACACATGCCATGATTATATGTGGAATTGCACCCCAAAATACATTCTGCTGCTTCTCCTGAGTACGGGGATACCACATGTGTGGGACTTTTTAGGAGCCTAGCCACGTACGGGACCCCGGAAACCAAGCACCGCCTTCAGGATTTCTAAGGGCGCAAATTTTTGATTTCACTCCTCACTACCTATCACAGTTTTGAAGGCCATAAAATGCCAAAATAGCACAAAACCCCCCCAAATGACCCCATTTTAGAAAGTAGACACCCCAAGGAAATTGCTGAGAGGCCTGTTGAGCCCATTGAATATTTTTTTTTGTCCCAAGTGATTGAATAATGACAAAAAAATAAAAAAAATTAAAAAATTACAAAAAGTTGTCACTAAATGATATATTGCTCACACGTGCCATGATTATATGTGGAATTGCACCCCAAAATACATTCTGCTGCTTCTCCTGAGTACGGGGATACCACATGTGTGGGACTTTTTAGGAGCCTAGCCACGTACGGACCCCGGAAACCAAGCACCGCCTCCAGGATTTCTAAGGGCGCAAATTTTTGATTTCACTCCTCACTACCTATCACAGTTTTGAAGGCCATAAAATGCCAAAATAGCACAAAACCCCCCCAAATGACCCCATTTTGGAAAGTAGACACCCCAAGCTGTTTGCTGAGAGGCATGGTGAGTATTTTACAGCTCTCATTTGTTTTTGAAAATGAAGAAAGAACATTTTTTTTTTTTTTTCTTTTTTTTTTCAATTTTCAAAACTTTGTGACAAAAAGCGAGATCTGCAAAATACTCACAATACCTCTCAGCAAATAGCTTGGGGTGTCTACTTTCCAAAATGGGGTCATTTGGGGGGGTTTTGTGCCATCTGGGCATTCCATGGCCTCCGAAACTGTGATAGGCAGTGAGAAGTGAAATCAAAAATTGACACCCTTAGAAAGCCTGAAGGCGGTGCTTGGTTTTTGGGGTCCCGTACGCGGCTAGGCTCCCAAAAAGTCTCACACATGTGGTATCCCCGTACTCAGGAGAAGCAACAGAATGTATTTTGGGGTGTAATTCCACATATGCCCATGGCATGTTTGAGCAATATATCATTTAGTGACAACTTTGTGCAAAAAAAAAAAAAAAAAAAAAATTTTCCGCAACTTGTGTCAACATATAAAATATTCCATGGACTCGACATGCCTCTCAGTATATAGCTTGGGGTGTCTACTTTCCAAAATGGGGTCATTTGGGGGGGTTTTGAACTGTTCTGGCATTTTATACACAACATTAGGAAGCTTACATCCACTCTTCTAACCACTTGAAGACAAAGCCCTTTTTGACACTTTTTGTTTACATGAAAACATATTTTTTTTTGCAAGAAAATTATGTTGAACCCCCAAACATTATATATATATATTTTTAAAGCAAAGGCCCTACAGAATAAAATGGTGGGTGTTTCATTTTTTTTTTCTACACAGTATTTGCGCAGCGATTTTTCAAACGCATTTTTTTGGGAAAAAATACACTTTTTTTAATTTTAATGCACTAAAACACACTATATTGCCCAAATGTTTGATGAAATAAAAAAGATGATCTTAGGCCGAGTACATAGATACCAAACACGACATGCTTTAAAATTTCGCACAAACGCGCATTGGCGACAAACTACATACATTTTTAAAAGCCTTTAAAAGCATTTACAGGTTACCCCGTTAGATTTACAGAGGAGGTCTACTGCTAAAATTACTGCCCTCGATCTGACCTTTGCGGTGATACCTCACATGCATGGTGCAATTGCTGCTTACATATGACGCCAGACCGACGCTTGCGTTCGCCATTGGGCAAGAGCAGGGCAGGACAGGGGTGCTTTTTTTTTTTTTTTTTTTTTTTTATTATTAATTTTGCTTTTTTATTTTATTTTTAAACTGTTGCTTCCATATTTATTTATTTTTATCACTTTTATTGTTATCTCAGGGAATGTAAATATCCCCTATGATAGCAATAGGTAATGACAGGTACTCTTTTTTGAAAAAACTGGGGTCTATTGGACCCTAGATCTTTCCTCTGCCCTCAAAGCATCTGACCACACCAAGATCGGTGTGATAAAATGCTTTCCCAATTTCCCAATGGCGCTTTTTATATCCGGGGTGGGGGACATTCCCTCCCACTGCTTGTAAAAGCAGTCCAGAGGCTAATTAGCCACTAGGATTACTTTTACATGAAAGCCGGCCGCTGGCTGAAAAGAATGATACCAAGATGATACCTAAACCCGCAGGCATCATTCTGGTATAAACATTCAAAGTCCAGCAACATACCAGTACGTTGCTGGTCCTTGTTGGACATGTATTGTAATCTTTTTTTTCATGCAGCCTGTTGGCTGAACGAAAAAAAAAGATTGATCGGTGGGTATGCCCTCCATTAGAATACCGCCCTTCATCCACCCACTTCTAATGATGGGCATACATGCACCATTTATATATGCCGAAGCATGGGGGCATCTTCTCGCAAAAGTTATGCCGCGTACACATGGTCAGACTTTTCCACGGGCAAGCCTCCGTCGGAATTTCGACCGTATGTACGCGGCATTAGGAGCAAAATCGCTCCTCTGCCCCTGCTGCCCCAATGCTTCGGCATATATGCTTTTTTTTTTTAACTGTGGTGGTGAAATTACCTCCTACAGCACTGGAGTCGCAGGGATCAGGCCTGTCTCTGCGAACGCTGCAGTTATGTGTGTTGTGTTTTGCAAGTGACAGTGATCGATCGATACTGCACTTCGGTGGCCTGGGCTGGACGGAGGGGCAAAACGCAGGTGCTAGCAGGTATCTGGGCTGATCCCGCTAACACTGCGTTTTTGGGAACCCTAAACTGCTGGGGACGCTAATATAGATCTGATCAGATCAGATATTGAGCTGATCAGATACTATACCACTAAGGGGGGTGTATGCTTCACGTGTGGGTGTTAGCGCTACTGGCACTAACCTGACGCTGCCTGGGGTGTGACGCAGACCCTCTCTGACGCTAAAACCTAACTGATATCACCCGCCGGGCGATCAGGGGGTTAAACCTTTATTGGGTTATATACGGCGGGTGCCCTGACACTATAAAAAGCAAACTAACTAACCAGCGTCACCCGTAACACTTATATGATGATCACTGGTGAAAGGGTTAACTAGGGGCAATTAGGGGGTTAAAACCTTTATTAGGTAATATATGGGGGTACCTGACGCTATATAAAAACCTGACGGCGAACCTAAAAAAAAATCACTGGCTACCTATCGGCATCACCGACACTAAGACAACGATCATAAAAACGATTGCTTAGCGACAGTGGTGATAGGGGGTGAAAGGGTTACCTGGGGGGTGATCAGGGGGTTAAACCTTTATTAGATAATATATGGGGGTACCTGACGCTATAAAAACCTGCGGCGAACCTAAAAAAAATTACTGGCTACCGATCAGCATCACGACGCTAAGACATCGATCAGAAAAATGATCGCATAGTGACGCCGGTGCTAGGGGGTGAAAGGGTTACCTGGGGGGTGATCAAGGGGGTTACACCTTTATTAGGTAATATATGGGGGTACCCGACGCTATAAAAACCTGCGGCGAACCTAAAAAAAATTACTGGCTACCGATCAGCATCGCCGACGCTAAGACATCGATCAGAAAAATTATAACTTAGTGACAGTGGTGATAGGGGGTGAAAGGGTTACCTGGGGGGCGATCAAGGGGGTTAAACCTTCATTAGGTAATATATGGGGGTACCCGACGCTATAAAAACCTGCGGCGAACCTAAAAAAAATTACTGGCTACCGATCAGCATCACCGACGCTAAGACATCGATCAGAAAAATGATTGCTTAGTGACAGTGGTGATAGGGGGTGAAAGGGTTATCTGGGGGGTGATCAGGGGGTTAAACCTTTATTAGGGGGGGGTTAGGGGGCTACACTGGACCTAAAACTAAATGTAGTGACACTTTTACAGTCACAAATGTCACTGATTGCAGTGATCACTAAATAAATGGTCACTGCAATCAGTGACACTGTGACTGGGGGCTGGGGGGGGGCTGGGGGGTGATCTGGGGGTGTCTGGGGGGGCCTGGAGGGGCGATTTATGTGCCTATGTGTCCTGGTGTCAGTGTGCTGTTTTGTGTACTAACCTGGCATCTTCTCCTGTACGGCGCTCGGTATATGTGAGCGCCCCAGGAGAGATGACATCACTTCCTCCTTCCTGGCAGGCAGGGGAAGCTCTCTCATTCGCCGGGAGCGATCAAGAGGGGGTGGCCGGAATCGAACGGCCGTCCCCTCATGCCGGATCGCTCCCGAAGGTAAAACAACCGCTCACTGTAAAGAAGGGGGTCCGATCGGACCCCCCAACTATACAAAGGCAATCACGTACATATACGTGATTCTGCCTGTCGGTGCCATTCTGCTGACGTATATTTACAGTGGGCGGTCGTTAAGTGGTTAATACAATTGCTGGTGTTCTCATAAAAATACAGGCAGTGAGGCAGGGACCTCCTGTATTTTGTTTTAGTGTTCTTTGCACAGTGTGCACCTAATTCTTACCTTAATACAATTGCTGGTGTTCTCATAAAAATACAGGCAGTGAGGCAGGGACCTCCAGTATTTTGTTTTAGTGTTCTTTGCACAGTGTGCACCTAAAGCTTACCTTAATACAAATACCCAAAGGGGCTGGTAATGGGCTGGGGGGGGGTACCCATGCCATTTTTTCAATGATTTTCATCCATATTGCCGGGACCAGACATTACATTAAAGCCGCAATCAGTTTTAAATGACTTTTTTTCTTTTAGAAATGTCATTTTGTTCAGGGACAGTTCTAAACACGGGAAACACATGCCACTTCACAGGCATACTTTAGACACCCCCCAGGTACGATATTTAAAGGAATATTTCACTTTTTTTTTCACTTTAAGCATCATTAAAATCACTACTCCCGAAAAAAACTGACATTTTTAAAACTTTTTTTTGCATTGCTACATGTCCCCTGGGGCAGGACCCGGGTCCCCAAACCCTTTTTAGGACAATAACTTGCA
Organism: Rana muscosa; assembly: GCA_029206835.1. NCBI lineage: Eukaryota > Metazoa > Chordata > Amphibia > Anura > Ranidae > Rana > Rana muscosa. Next base: position 14,091,893 of record JARGYO010005626.1, on the reverse strand, counting down.
TATTAGCCGTTATAATTAGAACTTATGATTTCAAACGTTTGCGTCCATTGTATTTAATAGGGTTCTAAAGTTCGCACAAACTTTCGGTCCGTTCGCAAGTTCTGGTGCAAATCGAACCGGGGGGTGTTCGGCTCATCCCTGCCTATGATTAAATTAACATAAATATTAGGTGTTCCATTATTGCCCAGTGAGGCCAAGCCAGGCTTCTGATCCATAGGCCACGTACACACGACCGAGTTTCTCGGCAAGAACCAGCAAGAAACTTGCTGGCAGAGATGTCTTGCCGAGAAACTCGTTCGTGTGTATGGTTTCTCGTCGAGAAAACCGACAAGTAACCTCGACAAGAAAATAGAGAACCTGCTCTCTATTTTCTCGTCGAGATTCTCGTCGGCATGTTTCTCGACGAGAAAAGTGAGTGTGTGTACACTTACCTGTCCTCCCGGAAGCCCGCGCATGTTCAAAATGAATTTGCGCATGCGCGGTAGCTTCCTAGGCATACGTAGGGTATACCAAGATGGCGGCGACGGCATCGAATGTGACGAGCGCATGCTCGTCGTAGTCGATGACGTCACCGCGTACGCTCCATTCAAAGAACCGCGGGTTCTTTGAATCGAGCGTGTGTACACTCGGTCGGGACAATTTTCTTGTCCAAGAATCTCGTCGAAAAAACGACATGTTTTTTTCGACGAGAATCTCGGCCGTGTGTACGAGGCCATAGACTCAGAAAATAAGTGTTTATCAGAGTACCCTGCATTCCCAGAAAGTAGAATGATTAGATAAATAAACATTTCTGCGCTTAGCCTTCCACCCCTTCAGCGAAAGTGCACAAAACAATTAATGCAACGTGAATCACTAATTAGCAATTAGAAAAGCTGCAACCAAAATAATCCGAACACAAATATTGAAGAAACAGTAATTAGAAAACAGAAGTGCTAATCTGTTATCATATGTCAACAAATCATATACATTGTGAACAAAGCAATATCAAACCATGATCTCAAAAAATGACATAATAAATGTTATATTGTGATAAAACTAAAAGGAACACCCAGTGAATAATGAAATAATGTTTTTCAAAAAAAGTCCATGAATAAATCCAACATGAAAAAACCCTTTAGTAAGGATTATATAAATGCACACCCAGCTCTGTGATAAAAATAATGATAGTGTATCAATATCCTTGGGGCGATCCAAATAAACGGTGTTTAGATATATCCCATCACCACATACACGCGCCTCTTACCAGAGTTTGTGGATCTCAGATAATAGAGATCACATTCGCTTAATTAAAATCCAAGGGACTCAGATGGCCGGGCTGTGGAAGAGATTTGATTCACCTGCAATCAAATGAAAGACTCCGTGGCAATCAATAAGCAGACATCCGGTAGCAGTTACTCCCAATATGTGTGGAGAGAGGAGGAAAGCCTTGTAGTGTAATCATTTAAAAAAAAGGGGTTTATTAAAAACAGTATACACTTACATTTAGGCAAATTAATATCAGCATAAGAAATCAAACACGGGTGCGGTCAGCACCAGCCTGCTTGTGAGGAATGACTTCATAAATTTGACTCCTGCCGATGCATTTCTCCGTAACAGGCTTCATCTGGGAAATGAGACTCGTCCAGGACGTCAATTAACAACATTTAAATACATATGGATGCGGGCAGCACTGGAAGTCTGAAAAGTCTACGTGTCCATATCTGTGTCACCATTAATTTGATATGATGCACAGACAGCCAATGCAATCAATGGATGTTTCAACATAAAGGATTTTGCTATACAAATAATTAATAATGTCTCAAAATAAACTACCAAAATTACCATTAAAAATGATATTATAAACATAAAAAGAGAGTATGTTTAAGGTACTGTAAGCTGGACAAATAAATAAGACTAACCGGTCCCAGGTCTATATGTACATTTGCTAGATATCACAATAATTATATTCAGTCCCTACATGCACACCCAATATGAAAGGTGCATGTATACGTTGTGACAGCAGGAAGGTAAAGTCACCTGGTTGCATCCAGGGGGGTAGATATATTTCTCCCAGATTCAGGCTTTATGCTGACTTATACAACTAAGGTGGAGAGTTGTATAAGCCCAGCTGATGCTAGTAGGCTCATGGATGACTCATACCTCTAGGGAGAGGGCTGGGCGTCGTGCAGACAGGGAGTTGATGAGACCAGCTGAACCTTGTCAGCTCATTTAGGCCTCTATAAGAAATCCCAGCTTCATTAGATGTTAGCTCATGCCTGGAAGCAGACCTGTGTGGACTGTCTAGGGAGAGTGAACCCCTGTGCGGTGAGGCAAAGCCTGTGTGGCTATTTGTTTGGACTTTTACTAAACCAGGGACTTAGGGACTAGGACAGCACCAGGCTGATCCCAGTTGTTAGTTTAGGAAACCTGCATGTTTAGTCAGAGGTCAAACTGACCAGGATTTATTTTGTTTGTTTCTTTTTGGCTTTGCTGTGTTTTTGTCACTGTACATAGAGAAATAAACCGCACCTTTTTGATTTTGAAAACCACAACCTCCGTCTGCTGGCCCTGTTTTTGTGTGGGGAGCCCAACCAGGGGGTCACACACACCCGCTACCGAGTTAACCCCCTCACAGTTGGTGGAGAACCAGTGGCAGTTTTTTTTAAGCCAGCATGGAGGAGATACTGAAACAGCTGGCTCTAGCAAATGCCAATCAACAGCAGACAAATGCAGGTTTGCAAAGGAGCCTTGCAGCCCAGCAGCAAGCTCATCAACAAGCCCAGCAGCAATCTGAGGCCCGCTTCATAGACCTGTTACAGAAGCAAGAGCAGAGACTACAACAAATGGAAGCAGTAATGCAGCAACGTCCGCAGACCAGTGAGGAAAGCCGTCCCACTAATACCGCGTCCTTTGGGGTGAGTCGTTTATTGACAAAAATGACTGGAGAGGATGATCCAGAGGTATTTTTGACCACATTTGAAAGGACTGCTGAAAGAGAAAAGTGGCCTGAGGAGCAGTGGGCTGGACTGGTGGCTCCTCTGTTAACTGGTGAATCGCAGAAAGCTTACTATGACCTAGAGCCTGACCAAGCAAAAGACTATGTGATGCTAAAAGCTGAAATATTGGCAAGGCTGGGTGTCACCCTGGCTGTCCGGGCTCAGCGTGTGCATAACTGGACTTTCCAGCTTGGAAAACCCCCCAGGTCTCAAATGTATGATCTCATTCACCTGAGCAGGAAGTGGCTACAGCCAGAGACTTTGTCCGCACCAGAGATTGTGGAACGTGTTGTAATGGATCGGTTTTTGAGAGCTCTTCCTACTGCCATCCAAAAGTGGGTAAGCCATGGAGACCCAGAGACGGCCGGTGGTCTTGTGGATCGTGTAGAGAAATACTTGGCTACAGAGAACCTGACGGCCTCTTCCAGAAACACTCGGACTTTCCACCCTAAGACCAGACCATCCCCAGGGGCGGATAAGAGGATTCCAAGGGGTGAGGGTGGAGAGAGTGAGAGGGTGGGAGCTCTACCCCAAGTTTGGCGAGAACAGCCTGGGAAATCAGCGGCTCAAGAGGCCGCAAGAAGGATCGTTTGCTACCGCTGCCGGCAAGCGGGACATATTGCAGCCAATTGCCCGGTTGTGGAGGAACCCATGCAGTGTGACTTTCTGACGGGCAGACGTCAGTCGCTGTGTGCGACAGTCGCATGCACTGCCATTCGAGGAACTGAGAAACATTTATGCAAAATGTGTATTAATGGTAGAAATGTTGTGGTATTACTGGATTCAGGTAGCCTTGTGACCCTGATAAAGGCTGAATTAGTTAAAACAGAGGTCTCTGGGAATAGCAAGGTAGCTGTTATTTGTGTGCATGGGGACACCCGAGAGTATCCAGTGACTACAGTGTGTTTCGAGACCCCCAAAGGTACCCTCTCTCATCCAGTGGGCTTAGTATCTCAGTTACCGCATGACGCCATTGTGGGAAGGGATTTTCCGAAGTTCTGGGAACTGTGGGATGATCCTGAGCCCCCCACTGGTGCCCCTATGTACCAGGAATGTGATAGCCAGAACTCCTCTGAGAGTGGTGAGGACTCTCCAGAATTTCCCTTGTCAGTATTTGCAGGGGAGACTCAAGAAACTAGAGAGGAGCCCACCTCCTCAGACGAAAACCTACCGTCTGTGGAGTTTTCTGATCTGGAGGTTCACAGGGAAAATTTTGCCACAGAACAGTTAAAAGACCCCGCCCTAATAAAGGCACGGGAAAACGTAGTGGAAATAGATGGCGAGTTAGTGAACCCAGATAATACCTGCACTTACCCATACTTCAGCGTAGAGAAGGACCTACTGTATCGGGTGGCAAAAAGGGCAGAAGAAACCGTTGAGCAGCTGGTGGTGCCCAAACCTTACAGGAAGTTGGTGTTGGAGTTGGCCCATGGGCACATTCTTGGAGGTCATCTGGGGACAGAGAAAACCCGAGAGAGGGTATTACAGAGATTCTATTGGCCTGGGGTGATGAAGGACATAGAAAATTATTGTTCCTCCTGCCCTGTGTGTCAGAGGTCGGCCCCGATGCCACATTTCCGTAGCCCGCTGGTCCCTCTACCCATCATTGAGGTCCCGTTTGAGAGAATCGCAATGGATTTGGTAGGTCCTATAATCAAGTCCGCTAGGGGGCACCAGTACATATTGGTTATAATGGACTATGCCACCCGTTATCCAGAAGCGATCCCTCTCAGAAATACCTCGGCCAAAACCATAGCCAAAGAGCTATCTCTTGTTTTTAGCCGGGTGGGTATTTGTAAAGAACTGCTTACGGACCAAGGTACACCCTTTATGTCCCGGGTTATGAAAGAGCTGTGTAAATTGTTCAAAGTGACGCAATTGCGTACATCTGTGTATCACCCCCAAACCGATGGGCTGGTTGAAAGATTCAACAAAACCCTAAAACAAATGTTGAAGAAAGTGGTGGATAGAGATGGAAAGGATTGGGACTGTCTACTTCCTTATCTGATGTTTGCTATTAGGGAGGTGCCCCAATCCTCTACGGGATTCTCCCCCTTTGAGTTACTGTATGGGAGACACCCAAGAGGGCTGTTGGATATTGCCAAGGAAACTTGGGAAAGTGAGAGTTCTCCCCACAGGAGTGTGATTGAGCATGTCGCCCTGATGCAAGATCGAATTGCACAGGTAATGCCCATCGTGAAGGAACATTTGGCCCAAGCGCAGTTGGCACAGCAGAGAGTGTACAACCGTGGAGCAAAGACCCGTACCTTTTCCCCGGGGGATAGGATATTGGTACTTGTCCCTACGGTTGAAAGTAAATTCCTTGCCAAATGGCAAGGCCCCTACGAGATAATGGAAAAAGTGAGCGAAGTGAATTACAAGGTCAGACAACCAGGAAGGCGAAAGCCCGAACAGATATATCACGTTAATCTGTTGAAAGCCTGGAGGGATAGAGAGTCCCTAGTCGCAGAAACTTGGTCACCAGCTCAAACTGGTTGCGTGATTCCGGAGGTTGGAATAGCAGCCACCTTGTCACAACCCCAACAACAGGAGGTTAAGGAGTTTGTGCTTCGCAACAAGGAGGTGTTCTCTGAGCTGCCGGGACAAACATCTGGGGTAGAGCATGATATTATTACCCCGCCCGGTGAAAGGGTGAAGTTAAAACCCTATCGGATCCCAGAGGCCCGACGGGAGGCAATACGGGAGGAAGTACAGAAAATGCTGAACTTAGGGGTGATAGAGGAGTCCCAAAGTGATTGGTCTAGTCCCATTGTGTTGGTGCCTAAACCGGATGGGAGCTGGCGATTTTGTAACGATTTTCGTCAGTTGAACAAAGTTACAAAATTTGACACCTACCCCATGCCACGTATAGATGAGTTGATCGACCGGCTGGGAACAGCCCGATACATGACGACTCTTGACCTCACAAAAGGGTATTGGCAAATTCCCCTGGCCAAGTCGGCCAAAGAGAAAACCGCATTTGTAACCCCAGACGGGGCGTTCCAATATAAGAGAATGCCGTTCGGGTTACAGAATGCGCCGGCCACATTCCAGCGGAAAATGGACCAGATACTGAGGCCCCATCGGAAGTATGCTGCGGCTTACCTGGATGACGTAATTGTCCATAGCACAGATTGGGCCTCACATCTGCCAAAAGTGCAAGCAGTCCTAGACTCTATCCGGGAAGCGGGGTTTACGGCTAACCCCAAGAAGTGTACCATTGGGCAGGAGGAGGCCAAATATCTTGGGTACACCATTGGCAGGGGAGTGATAAAACCCCAACTCAACAAAGTCGAGGCCATCCAGAGTTGGCCACGTCCCAACAGCAAGAAGCAGGTACGGGCCTTTCTGGGAATCGCGGGTTATTATCGGCGCTTCATTCCCCACTTTGCTTCTAAGGCTGTGCCCCTAACCAACCTGACGAAAGGGAAAGGGTCGGTCATGATTAAATTGACCCCCGAGGCTGAGGCAGCATTCCAATTCTTGAAACAAGCCTTATGTAGCCAGCCAGTGTTGTACTCACCCGACTTCTCTAAAGACTTTGTCGTACAAAGTGATGCGTCAGATGTGGGGTTAGGAGCAGTATTGTCCCAGGTCTGGAACGGGGAAGAGCACCCAGTCATTTACCTCAGCAGGAAGTTGAAGTCCCATGAGGTAAATTACGCCACGGTTGAAAAGGAGTGTTTAGCGGTGAAGTGGGCTCTAGATTCCCTTCGGTACTATCTGCTAGGTAGGCACTTTGACATGGTTACGGATCACGCTCCGTTAAAGTGGATGGCTCAAAACAAGGAGACAAATAGAAGAGTGAATAGGTGGTTCCTGGCCCTACAGGAATTCAACTTCACAGTAAAGCATCGCCCTGGCGTTCAAATGGGGAATGTGGATGCTTTGTCTCGAGTACATGAATGCCTGATTGCTGGTGTTCCAACCCCAAGGTTAAAACAAGAGGGGGGGGTATGTGACAGCAGGAAGGTAAAGTCACCTGGTTGCATCCAGGGGGGTAGATATATTTCTCCCAGATTCAGGCTTTATGCTGACTTATACAACTAAGGTGGAGAGTTGTATAAGCCCAGCTGATGCTAGTAGGCTCATGGATGACTCATACCTCTAGGGAGAGGGCTGGGCGTCGTGCAGACAGGGAGTTGATGAGACCAGCTGAACCTTGTCAGCTCATTTAGGCCTCTATAAGAAATCCCAGCTTCATTAGATGTTAGCTCATGCCTGGAAGCAGACCTGTGTGGACTGTCTAGGGAGAGTGAACCCCTGTGCGGTGAGGCAAAGCCTGTGTGGCTATTTGTTTGGACTTTTACTAAACCAGGGACTTAGGGACTAGGACAGCACCAGGCTGATCCCAGTTGTTAGTTTAGGAAACCTGCATGTTTAGTCAGAGGTCAAACTGACCAGGATTTATTTTGTTTGTTTCTTTTTGGCTTTGCTGTGTTTTTGTCACTGTACATAGAGAAATAAACCGCACCTTTTTGATTTTGAAAACCACAACCTCCGTCTGCTGGCCCTGTTTTTGTGTGGGGAGCCCAACCAGGGGGTCACACACACCCGCTACCGAGTTAACCCCCTCACAACGTAAAACTGCAAATATAAATACAATAAAAAATGTACCCCCCAAAGTGTTGGAGAAGTAACAAAAGAACTTTGGTATTCACCAAAGGTATTCACTAAAACCAAAATGTTTGGTAATCTAATTTTTTTTCCTGTGCAAGCATTGCAAGGTATGTAGGGATTCTAACACAGTTAGAACCACTTCCCTTCTATCACAGACAACCTAACAATCATATGCGATAGAGGAGTTTATCACATGTGGAACAAGGGGTGTAATTTACCTTTTGATTCAATATTATTTTATTAGTTTATATAAGTATTACAGGGATTTACCCTAAACAAAATGGATATATGTATATGGGGACCATCTACATATACTTTTCAGAATACAGTATAAATTCTTACAAATCTTCAGTACAAATCTTCCCTATCTACGAGAAAAAAATAAAAATAAATAAAGAAAAAAATAAGGGGGTGCTCCCCTATTAGCTTATAAAACGGAACGGATATTATTCCACTAAAGAGGGGAAAAAACTGTTATGTTCGCTCCAACACAGCTAAACAGTGGTAGAACTTCCCTTAACCCAATTTGGAAACTCAGATGATTGTCGAAACTTGGACCAAACGGACCAAGTATGAAAGAACTGTTCTTCTCTTCCCATTTCCCACGCCAACAGACCTTCCAGATCTCTAATATAGTCCATTTCAATTGCCCATTCCCCCAGGGAGGGTACTCTTGTTAATTTCCAATGTCGTGGAATGACTGCTCTGGCTGCAGCGAGGAAGTGTCTAAGCACATCCGCCTTCGCTTTCTTTAAAGATCCTGGAATCATAGTTAAGAGAGCCACTCTGGGTGATGTGTGGATAGTTGTATCCACTAGTTTTCCATATAGATCAAAGATATATTTCCAAAACCTTCTCACTGGGGGACAATCCCACCAGATATGGATTATATTTCCCTTTGACTCATGACAACGCCAACAGATATCAGATATATCCTGCTTAACTTGATGGAGGGTAGAGGGGCACCTATACTATCTACTCACCAGTTTATATCCCTTCTCTTGAATTTTTGTAGCTATTGACATTTTATGAGTCAAAATAAAGCTTTTTTGCTAATCCGATGTAGTTAAAGTCTGTTGGAGGTCTTTTTCCCATTTCCGTGTGCAGGGCCGGACTGGCCCACCGTGATACCGGGAAAATTCCCGGTAGGCTGCCTGCACTCAGTGCCCTGGGGCCACTTTTGGCTCAGAGCTTGCCCAGTTTCCTGTCAGAAAATGAAGAGCAGCAGCGGCGGCCGCCGCAATGCATTATATTGTGATTCGGCGCCGCCCACTGAACTGAGTGACATGCCTGAGGGGAGCAGGAGAACACTGTGGTGCTGCTTGATTTCTCCTTCTTCCATCTGGCCCGTGCGGCGCCAGCTCCGCCCACTAGGCTGCATCATGCAGAGTCGCGATTGAGGGAAGCAGGACTGCAGGATAATAGGAGAAGTGAACACTCGTGGAGCAGAAGAATTAAGGTGCTGCAATCTCTGTATAATCTCTCTCATCATTGCACGGTGCACCCCTCCTCCCCCCTCTCCCTCTGCTTCTCTATCTATCCTTGTGTGTGTGTCTCTCTCTCTCTCTCTGTGCCTGGCATTCTTTCTCTGCCTCTCTCTCTCTCAAAGAAAACTCACTTTTTTACAGGTAAAAATAAATGGCCTCCAGAGCATTGCACTCTCTCACCATTGCAGCCCTCTCTCTCTCACACACACACCATTGCAGTCTCACACACACACACCATTGCAGCCCCTCTCTCTCTCACACACACGCCATTGCAGCCCCTTTCTCTCTCTCTCACTCTCTCACACACACACACACACCATTGCAGCCTCTCTCACACACACACACACACCATTGCAGCCCCTCTCTCTCTCTCTCTCACACACCATTGCAGCCCCTCTTTCTTTATCTCTCTCTCTCTCACACACACACCATTGCAGCCCCTTTCTCTCCCTCTCTCTCTCACACACACACCATTGCAGCCCCTTTTTCTCTCTCTCTCTCTCTCTCACACACACACACACACACACACACACCATTGCAGCCCCCTCTCTCTCTCTCACACACACACACACACACCATTGCAGCCCTTTCTCACACACACACACTCCATTGCAGCCCCCCTCTCTCTCTCACACACACACACACCATTGGAGCCCTCTCTCTCTCTCACACACACACACCATTGCAGCCCTTTCTCACACACACCCACACGCCATTGCAGCCCCCTCTCTCTCTCTCTCACACACCATTGCAGCCCCTCTCTCTTTCACCATTGCAGCCCCCTCTCTCTCACACACACACACCATTGCAGCCCCCTCTCTCTCTCACACACACACATCATTGCCGCCCCTCTCTCACACACACACCATTGCAGCCCTTCTCTCTTTCACCATTGCACCCCCCTCTCTCTCACACACACACACCATTGCAGCCCCCCTCACTCTCTCACACACACACACCATTGCAGCCCTTTCTCACACACACACACCATTGCAGCCCCCTCTCTCTCTCACACACACACACACCATTGCAACCCTTTCTCACACAGACACACACCATTGCAGCCCCCTCTCTCTCACACACACACACACCATTGCAACCCTTTCTCACACACATACACGCCATTGAGGCCCCCTCTCTCTCTCTCTTTCTCTCACACACACCATTGCAGCCCCTCTCTCTCACACACACACCATTGCAGCCCCTCTCTCTTTCACCATTGCAGCCCCGCTCTCTCACACACACACCATTGCAGCCCCCTCTCTCTCTCACACACACACATCATTGCTGCCTCTCTCTCTCTCACACACACACACCTTTGCAGCTCCTCTCTCTCTCTCTTTCAAACACACACACCATTGCAGCCGTTTCTCACACACACACGATTGCAGCCCCCTCTCTCTCTCTCTCTCTCACACACACACACACACACGATTGCAGCCCCCTCTCTCTCTCTCACACACCATTGCAGCCCCTCTCTCTCACACACACACCATTGCAGCCCCTCTATCTTTCACCATTGCAGCCCCCTCTCTTTCACACACACACCATTGCAGCCCCCTCTCTCTCTCTCACACACACACCACTGCAGCCCCTATCTCTCACACACACACCATTTCAGCCCCTTTCTCTCTCTCTCACACACACACACCATTGCAGCCCCTCTCTCTCACACACACACCATTGCAGCCCATTTCTCTCTCTCACTCACACACACCATTGCAGCCTCTCTCTCTCTCACACACAATTGCAGCCCCTCTCTCTCACACACACCATTGCAGTCCCTTTCTCTCTCTCACACACACCATTGCAGCCCCTCTCTCTCTCACATACACCATTGCAGCCCCCCTCTCTCTCTCACACACACACCATTGCAGCCCCTTTCTCTTTCTCACATACACCATTGCAGCCCCTTCTCTCTCTCTCTCTCTCACACACACACACCATTGCAGCCTCTCTCTCTCTCTCACACACACCCCATTGCAGCCCCTCTCTCTCTCTCTCACACCACTGCAGCCCCTCTCTCTCTCACACACCATTGCAGCCTCTCTCTCACTATTGCAGCCCCTCTCTCATGGATTTCTTTCTTTCTTTTAAAAAAAGCAAACAAATTTTTTATATTTTTTTTGCAGGTAAAAATACATGTACATTTATAATTGTTTTGGCATGCAGAGCATTGCACCCCCTCTATCTCTCTTGGATGTCTTTAGAAATAAGTTAACTTATTTATTATAATAATATAGATCATAAAAAAGTGACCTAATTTATTATAATAATTAAAAAAATTTGCAGGTAAAAATAATTGTGCATTTATAATTTTTTTTGCCTGCTGAGCATTGTCCCCCCCCCTCCTCTCTCTTGTGGATTTCTTTATTTAAAAAAAGTTAACTTCTGTATTATAATAATATTAATATAACGTGAATGTATTTAATATAATGGTAAATTAACATTTTTTTGCAGTTAACAATAATGGGCACAGGGAGGCTGCATTTGATGGGCACTGGTAAGACTGCATTAATCTCTTGTATCATGTCCTCAGTCTCCGACAATCTCTTGTATCATGTCCGCAACCTCTGACCATCTCTTGTCTTCTATCATGTCTTACCTTAGGCTGCTTTCACACTGAGGCGTTCATGAACAAGAAAATAATGACATTATGCTGTTGGGGTGGTATGATAATGCTATGGGGCTGGTATGACATTTTTTCCAGGGCTGGTTTTTATTCCCAGTCCGGCCCTGTCCGTGTGTATGGGGGAAGATCTGAATGGATTGATAACAGCAGAATAGAGTATAATGCAGAGACCGAGTGTGATATTGGCTCCTCTTGAAAAAGCAGAGATTCAAAGGCAGTTGGTTTGGCATAGATATCTTGTTTTGATGGAATAGATTGTATATAACATAAAGCTTGATGCCTCTGTAGCCAATGCGTAGGATTATAAGAGAGCATCGTAGATGAAGAGGCTACCGTTAATAATGGGTCCGACTGTAGGACTTGAGCAATTCTTCTATGTTCCTGTTTATACCAAGGGCCAAATACAGTTGAGTGTAAGGCTGGAAAAAAATCTGGTGTTCCAAAGAAGGGGGTCATGGGGCTCAATTGTTTTGATATTTTATAGATGGGTATCATGCGATCCCATATATGTAGTGTTTGCCTAGTAAGATCTGCTGGAATTGAGAGGCCTTTTCATAGAATAGACAAAGTCCACGGAAGGGCACAGAGATCTATAGGGTTTATGTGTCCTTCTAATTGTACCCATAGCTTAGATGAGGAGTGGTGGAACCAATCAATAATACGTGTTAATATGGTCGCTTTATGATAGATAGAAACATCTGGTACCCCTACCCCACCTTGGTTTTTCGGAAGGGATAGCGTCCCAAAGCTAATTCTAGGTTGAGCTGAATTCCATATAAACTTCGAAAATAGCTGATGGATTTTACGGAAGAACAAGGCCGGGAGATGGATTGGAATAGTTTGAAACAAATATAGAAGGCGAGGGAGTATATCCATCTTAAGGGTATTAATTCTACTAAACCATGAAAGTCTCTTAAATGCATAAGATGTCAAAGCGATTTGAACTTTATGGAGCATCGGGAGAAAATTTAAGGAGTATAATTGTGATGTTGAAGCTGGTATATTAATCCCTAAATATCGAACTGACACTGGACAGGTCCTGAAAGAAAAGTTCTTCGATATTCGCTTTATGTATGTTTGCGATAAGGATATATTTTACCTTTTGAGGTGCCAGTGTGGGTTCCAATATGTTGGTAGAACCACACGGGCACTCAATGTGAGGATAGCTGAACATCTCACAAATATTAGAAAAGGGTTCATAGGGCACAGTGTGTCCAAACCTTTTTGTCAATGCCATAACAGGAATCCAGCCCTCTTGCAGGTTGTAGGCATTGAACAATTTACCCCCCCCCCATTGGAGGCGGAGTAACTTGAAAAAATCCATATCCCATCGTGAAACACAGTAGATTTATGGTATGCAAACATATAGACCATTAGGACTCAATATAGAATGGGACATTAATTGTTTCATTGATAATAGTTAATTTCCCTTTCATTTTTCATTAATTTAACGGGGTGGGGGGGGGAATCTCCATTCTCTCCTTTTTTTATATAATTTCTATAATATATTTCAATACATTTTATGGTGTTGGATAGCTTGCTCTGTGATACCTGGCATCTTTCAAGCTGATCTGAAATGATATTATAATATTGTGTTCATGAATATCAGTTTTTATTAGATATGCATCTCCCCCCCCCCCCCTCCACCGTGTTTCTTTCTCTTTTTTTTTGGTGTTTCTTTTGTTACTTCTTCAACATATTGGGGGGGGGGTAAATTTTTCCATTTTAAATTTTATTTATATTAGCAGTTTTACATGCATACATTCACCTTTCATATTGGGTGTGGAATTTGTCAATTGAGACTGAATATAATTAATGTGATATATACCAAATGCAAATGCAAAAGTCCTGGGACCAGTTAGTCATATTTATGTGTCCAGTTTACCTTAAACATACTCTCTTTTTATGTTAATAATATAATTTTTAATGGTAATTTTGACAGTTTATCATCAGGTATTATTGATTATTTGTATAGCAAAATCCTTTATGTTAAAACATCATTCTCTCCACACACATTGGAAGTAACTGCTATCGGATGTCTGCTTATTGGTTGCCACGGAGTCTTTCATTTGATTGCCAGTAAATCAAATCTAAGCAAATCTAAGCACATCCGCCTTCGCTTTCTTTAAAGATCCTGGAATCATAGTTAAGAGAGCCACTCTGGGTGATGTGTGGATAGTTGTATCCACTAGTTTTCCATATAGATCAAAGATATATTTCCAAAACCTTCTCACTGGGGGACAATCCCACCAGATATGGATCATATTTCCCTTTGACTCATGACAACGCCAACAGATATCAGATATATCCTGCTTAACTTGATGGAGGGTAGAGGGGCACCTATACTATCTACTCACCAGTTTATATCCCTTCTCTTGAATTTTTGTAGCTATTGACATTTTATGAGTCAAAATAAAGCTTTTTTGCCAATCCGATGTAGTTAAAGTCTGTTGGAGGTCTTTTTCCCATTTCCGTGTGCAGGGCCGGACTGGCCCACCGTGATACCGGGAAAATTCCCGGTAGGCTGCCTGCACTCAGTGCCCTGGGGCCACTTTTGGCTCAGAGCTTGCCCAGTTTCCTGTCAGAAAATGAAGAGCAGCAGCGGCGGCCGCCGCAATGCCTTCTATTGTGATTCAGCGCCGCCCACTGAACTGAGTGACATGCCTGAGGGGAGCAGGAGAACACTGTGGTGCTGCTTGATTTCTCCTTCTTCCATCTGGCCCGTGCGGCGCCAGCTCCGCCCACTAGTCTGCATCGTGCAGAGTCACGATTGAGGGAAGCAGGACTGCAGGATAATAGGAGAAGTGAACACTCGTGGAGCAGAAGAATTAAGGTGCTGCAATCTCTGTATAATCTCTCTCATCATTGCACGGTGCACCCCTCCTCCCCCCTCTCCCTCTGCTTCTCTATCTATCCCTGTGTGTGTGTGTGTGTCTCTCTCTCTCTCTCTCTCTCTCTGTGCCTGGCATTCTTTCTCTGCCTCTCTCTCTCTCAAAGAAAACTCACTTTTTTACAGGTAAAAATAAATGGCCTCCAGAGCATTGCACTCTCTCACCATTGCAGCCCTCTCTCTCTTACACACACACCATTGCAGTCTCACACACACCATGGCAGCCCCTCTCTCACACACACGCCATTGCAGCCCCTTTCTCTCTCTCTCACTCTCTCACACACACCATTGCAGCCTCTCTCTCACACACACACACACACCATTGCAGCCCCTCTCTCTCTCTCTCTCTCACACACACCATTGCAGCCCCTTTCTTTCTCTCTCTCTCTCTCACACACACACCATTGCAGCCCCTTTCTCTCCCTCTCTCTCTCTCACACACACACCATTGCAGCCCCTTTCTCTCTCTCTCTATCTCTCTGTCTCTCACACACACACACACACACACACACACACACACACACACACACACCATTGCAGCCCCCTCTCTCTCTCTCACACACACACACACACACCATTGCAGCCCTTTCTCACACACACACACTCCATTGCAGCCCCCCTCTCTCTCACACACACACACACACCATTGCAGCCCTTTCTCACACACACCATTGCAGCCCTCTCTCTCTCTCTCACACACACACACCATTGCAGCCCTTTCTCACACACACACACACTCGCCATTGCAGCCCCCTCTCTCTCTCTCTCTCTCACACACCATTGCAGCCCCTCTCTCTCACACACACACCATTGCAGCCCCTCTCTCTTTCACCATTGCAGCCCCCTCTCTCTCACACACACACACCATTGCAGCCCCCTCTCTCTCTCTCACACACACATCATTGCCGCCCCTCTCTCACACACACACCATTGCAGCCCTTCTCTCTTTCACCATTGCACCCCCCCTCTCTCTCACACACACACACCATTGCAGCCCCCCTCTCTCTCTCACACACACACACCATTGCAGCCCTTTCTCACACACACACACCATTGCAGCCCCCTCTCTCTCACACACACACACACCATTGCAACCCTTTCTCACACACACACACGCCATTGAGGCCCCCTCTCTCTCTCTCTTTCTCTCACACACACCATTGCAGCCCCTCTCTCTCACACACACACCATTGCAGCCCCTCTCTCTTTCAACATTGCAGCCCCGCTCTCTCACACACACACCATTGCAGCCTCTCTCTCTCTCTCTCACACACACACCTTTGCAGCTCCTCTCTCTCTCTCTCAAACACACACACACCATTGCAGCCGTTTCTCACACACACACGATTGCAGCCCCCTCTGTCTCTCTCTCACACACACACGACTGTAGCCCCCTCTCTCTCTCTCACACACCATTGCAGCCCCCTCTCTCTCACACACACACCATTGCAGCCCCCTCTCTCTCTCACACACACACACACACCATTGCAGCCCCTATCTCTCACACACACACACCACTGCAGCCCCTTTCTCTCTCTCTCACACACACACACCATTGCAGCCCCTCTCTCACACACACACACCATTGCAGCCCATTTCTCTCTCTCTCTCACTCACACACACCATTGCAGCCTCTCTCTCTCTCTCACACAATTGCAGCCCCTCTCTCTCACACACCATTGCAGTCCCTTTCTCTCTCTTTCTCTCTCTCACACACACCATTGCAGCCCCTCTCTCTCTCACATACACCATTGCAGCCCCCCTCTCTCTCACACACACACACCATTGCAGCCCCTTTCTCTTTCTCACACAAACCATTGCAGCCCCTTCTCTCTCTCTCTCACACACACACACCATTGCAGCCTCTCTCTCTCACACACACACCCCATTGCAGCCCCTCTCTCTCTCTCTCACACACACACCTTTGCAGCCCCTCTCTCTCTCTCACACCACTGCAGCCCCTCTCTCTCTCATACACCATTGCAGCCTCTCTCGCACTATTGCAGCCCCTCTCTCATGGATTTCTTTCTTTCTTTTAAAAAAAGCAAACTATTTTTTTATTTTTTTTTGCAGGTAAAAATACATGTACATTTATAATTGTTTTGGCATGCAGAGCATTGCACCCCCCTCTATCTCTCTTGGATTTCTTTAGAAAGAAGTTAACTTATTTATTATAATAATATAAATCATAAAAAAGTGACCTAATTTATTATAATAATTAAAAAAATTTGCAGGTAAAAATAATTGTGCATTTATATTTTTTTTTGCCTGCTGAGCATTGTCCCCCCCCCCTCCTCTCTCTTGTGGATTTCTTTATTTAAAAAAGTTAACTTCTGTATTATAATAATATTAATATAACGTGAATGTATTTAATATAATAGTAAATTAACATTTTTTTGCAGTTAACAATAATGGGCACAGGGAGGCTGCATTTGATGGGCACTGGTAAGACTGCATTCATCTCTTGTATCATGTCCTCAGTCTCCGACAATCTCTTGTATTATGTCCGCAACCTCTGACCATCTCTTGTCTTCCATCATGTCTTACCTTAGGCTGCTTTCACACTGAGGCGTTCATGAACAAGAAAATAATGACATTATGCTGTTGGGGTGGTATGATAATGCTATGGGTCTGGTATGACATTTTTTCCAGGGCTGGTTTTTATTCCCAGTCCGGCCCTGTCCGTGTGTATGGGGGAAGATCTGAATGGATTGATAACAGCAGAATAGAGTATAATGCAGAGACCGAGTGTGATATTGGCTCCTCCTGAAAAAGCAGAGATTCAAAGGCAGTTGGTTTGGCATAGATATCTTGTTTTGATGGAATAGATTGTATATAACATAAAGCTTGATGCCTCTGTAGCCAATGCGTAGGATTATAAGAGAGCATCGTAGATGAAGAGGCTACCGTTAATAATGGGTCCGACTGTAGGACTTGAGCAATTCTTCTATGTTCCTGTTTATACCAAGGGCCAAATACAGTTGAGTGTAAGGCTGGAAAAAAATCTGGTGTTCCAAAGAAGGGGGTCATGGGGCTCAATTGTTTTGATATTTTATAGATGGGTATCATGCGATCCCATATATGTAGTGTTTGCCTAGTAAGATCTGCTGGAATTGAGAGGCATTTTCATAGAATAGACAAAGTCCACGGAAGGGCACAGAGATCTATAGGGTTTATGTGTCCTTCTAATTGTACCCATAGCTTAGATGAGGAGTGGTGGAACCAATCAATAATACGTGTTAATATGGTCGCTTTATGATAGATAGAAACATCTGGTACCCCTACCCCACCTTGGTTTTTCGGAAGGGATAGTGTCCCAAAGCTAATTCTAGGTTGAGCTGAATTCCATATAAACTTCGAAAATAACTGATGGATTTTACGGAAGAACAAGGCCGGGAGATGGATTGGAATAGTTTGAAACAAATATAGAAGGCGAGGGAGTATATCCATCTTAAGGGTATTAATTCTACTAAACCATGAAAGTCTCTTAAATGCATAAGATGTCAAAGCGATTTGAACTTTATGGAGCATCGGGAGAAAATTTAAGGAGTATAATTGTGATGTTGAAGCTGGTATATTAATCCCTAAATATCGAACTGACACTGGACAGGTCCTGAAAGAAAAGTTCTTCGATATTCGCTTTATGTATGTTTGCGATAAGGATATATTTTACCTTTTGAGGTGCCAGTGTGGGTTCCAATATGTTGGTAGTACCACACGGGCACTCAATGTGAGGATAGCTGAACATCTCACAAATATTAGAAAAGGGTTCATAGGGCACAGTGTGTCCAAACCTTTTCGTCAATGCCATAACAGGAATCCAGCCCTCTTGCAGGTTGTAGGCATTGAACAATTTACCCCCCCCATTGGAGGCGGAGTAACTTGAAAAAATCCATATCCCATCGTGAAACACAGTAGATTTATGGTATGCAAACATATAGACCATTAGGACTCAATATAGAATGGGACATTAATTGTTTCATTGATAATAGTTAATTTCCCTTTCATTTTTCATTAATTTAATGGGGTGGGGGGGAATCTCCATTCTCTCCTTTTTTTATATAATTTCTATAATATATTTCAATACATTTTATGGTGTTGGATAGCTTGCTCGGTGATACCTGGCATCTTTCAAGCTGATCTGAAATAATATTATAATATTGTGTTCATGAATATCAGTTTTTATTAGATATGCATCTCCCCCCCCCCCCCCCCACCGTGTTTCTTTCTCTTTTTTTTGGTGTTTCTTTTGTTACTTCTTCAACATATTGGGGGGGGTAAATTTTTCCATTTTTAATTTTATTTATATTAGCAGTTTTACATGCATACATTCACCTTTCATATTGGGTGTGGAATTTGTCAATTGAGACTGAATATAATTAATGTGATATATACCAAATGCAAATGCAAAAGTCCTGGGACCAGTTAGTCGTATTTATGTGTCCAGTTTACCTTAAACATACTCTCTTTTTATGTTAATAATATAATTTTTAATGGTAATTTTGACAGTTTATCATCAGGTATTATTGATTATTTGTATAGCAAAATCCTTTATGTTAAAACATCATTCTCTCCACACACATTGGAAGTAACTGCTATCGGATGTCTGCTTATTGGTTGCCACGGAGTCTTTCATTTGATTGCCAGTAAATCAAATCTCTTCCACAGTCCGGCCGTCTGAGTCCCTTGGATTTTAATCAAGCGAATGTGATCTCTATTATCTGAGATCCACAAACTTTGGTAAGTGGTGCGTGTATGTGGTGATGGGATATATCTGAACACCGTTTATTTGGATCGCTCAAGGATATTAATACACTATCATTATTTTATCACCAAACTGGTTGTGCATTTATATAACCCTTCCTAAAATGTTTTTTCCATGTTGGATTTATTCATGGACTTTTTTTTAAAGACATTATTTCATTATTCACTGGGTGTTCCTTTTAGTTTTATCACAATATAACATGTATTATGTTATTTGTTGCATTAGATCATGGTTTGATATTGATTTGTTCACAATGTATATGATTTCTTGACATATTAAAACAGATTAGCGCACCTGTTTTCTAAGTAGGATGATTATACTATGAAAGGACCTGAAGAGCCTGGAGATTAGGGATGAGCTTTGAGTTCGAGTCGAACCCATGTTCGACTCGAACATCGCCTGTTCGGTTGTTCGTCAAATTGCAAACATTAAGGGCCGTTCGCGCCAAATTTCGAGTGGCGTGTCACGGCCCATAATTCACTGCGGCATCGCAGTGCATTGCTGGCTGATGATTGGCCAAGCATGCATTATGACCCGCATACTTTGGCCAATCACAGCACGCAAAAAACGGAGAGCAATAACTGGCCAAAGCCAGGGTGGCTTTGGCCAAATATGTCTCAGGGAGTTTATTACACGCCCCACCCTATATAAGGCAGCCTCCGTGGCGGCCTTGTGTAGTGTGTTGCGGTGTTGGTTAAAGAGAGAGCTTACAGAGAGAGAGAGACAGTGTAATTTATATTGAGCTAGATAGAGCAGGCAGGCGAGTCAGTTAGCTGCAGTTTCAGTGTGTAGAGGATATATATGCATCCTAGGTGTTGTACTGTATATATATTTATACACTGTATTCAGTTTAGCTAGATCCGTTCCTGTTATTCTCTATACTGTGGCAGGCAAGCAGGTGATTGTGCTAGCTGCAGTGTTTGACTTAGTGTACTGTGTGCTTTGCATAGCGTTCACCTAAAGCTTACCTGAATACAATTAGTGGTGTTCTCATAATAAAACCACAGGCAGGGAGATGTATTAATTTCATTTAGTTTACTGGAGTACTTCTTTCCTTTGCACAGCATTCACTTAAAGGAACCTGAATACAATTTGTGGTGTTCTCATAATAAAACCACAGGCAGAGAGATGTATTTTCAGTTAGTATACTGTGTCCTCTGCACAGTGTTCACCTAAAACTAACTGAAGACAATTGCTGCTTTTCTCATACTAATACCACAGCAGGCAGTTGATTCTGATAGCTGCATTATAATCAGTACAGATATATATATATATATATTGTAACCTGGGGGGCAGGTAGTAGGTACAAAAGCTCCCTGGGATGAGCAGGCACAGATACCAAGTCCATTGGATCAGTGAAAACACAGTGGGGTTTATTGGTGCTATATACAAAGTCAATGACAGGTGCTGTACAGTGTGGTGAAAACAAACAGAAGAAAAAATAGCTAAACAAAAGCCTAGCCGTGTCTCGGCTCTAACTACACAGTATGTACAGGCCCTCACTACCAGGCTGGACAAGCCTAACACTTGTCAGCTTCCACATTCACAGAGTAACAAGTTTTACCAACCTTCTTGCTCTCACAAACCAACGTTGTCTGTGTTTCCCAGGCTGAGCAAAGGCTGTCTGCTCAGGTGAGCTTTTAATTAAGCTGGTGGAGAGAACCAACACCTGAAGTGGATCCTGGCTCAGAGATCCCTGAATCTATATGAGAGGAGCCTGGGAGATGTATAAACCCCGAACAGGACTTTCCCAAGCTCTCTCTGGGATGCTCTGTCACACATCCTCCCCCCTTGTTTCAACCCCAGGGTTGGAACACCTGTAGCCCAACAGGAGTGAACACGGGAGAGGGCATCTACATTCCCCATCTCAACACCTGGCCTGTGTTTTACCGTAAAGGCGTAATCTTGTAGGGCCAAAAACCACCGGTTCACCCGCCTATTAGTCTCCTTCTTTTGGGCCATCCATTTCAGGGGAGCATGGTCAGTTATTAACTCAAACTGGCGCCCCAACAAGTAGTACCTGAGCGCGTCCACGGCCCACTTTATGGCCAGACACTCCTTTTCAATGACTGCGTACTTCTTTTCATGGTCATTGAGCTTTCTGCTTAAGTACACCACAGGGTGTTCTTCCCCATTGTGTACCTGTGAAAGTACTGCCCCGATACCAACATCAGACGCATCTGTCTGGACCAAAAAGTTTTTGGAGAAATCGGGGGAGTATAGGATTGGCTGTGCACAAAGAGCCTTCTTCAGGACTTGAAAAGACTCTTCTGCTACTGGAGACCATTTCACCATTACGGAGGCTTTTCCCTTTCGTAAGGTCTGTCAGTGGGGCAGCTATAGTTGCGAAATTTGGGATAAATCTTCTATAGTACCCCGCAATGCCAAGAAAGGCCCTGACCTGCTTCTTGTTTGCAGGGCGTGGCCACTCCTGGATGGCTTCTATTTTATTCACCTGGGGCTTTATGACACCCCGGCCAATAGTGTAGCCCAAATACCTGGCTTCCTCTAGCCCAATGGCACATTTTTTTGGATTTGCCGTAAACCCCTCCTTGAAGAGGGAATCCAGGACAGCCTGGACACGGGGCAAGTGAGACTCCCAGTCAGTGCTATGCACCACTATGTCGTCCAGATAGGCTGCAGCATACTGTCGGTGAGGTCTTAGGGTCCTGTCCATAGCCCTCTGAAATGTTGCAGGGGCATTTTGCAACCCAAAAGGCATTTTCTTATATTGAAACGACCCCTCCGGGGTCACAAATGCAGTCTTTTCTTTGGCACTACCAGTCAGGGGTATTTGCCAATATCCTTTGGTCAAGTCCAAAGTGGTCAGATAACGGGCCTTGCCAAGTCGGTCTATAAGCTCGTCTACCCTGGGCATTGGGTATGTGTCAAACTTTGTTACCGCATTAAGCTTTCTGAAGTCATTACAAAACCTCCAAGTGCCATCCGGTTTTGGGACCAATACAATGGGGCTAGACCAGTCACTATTGGATTCCTCAATAACATCTAGCTCCAACATCCTTTTAACTTCCTCACCGATGTCCTTTCTTCTAGCTTCGGGAATTCGGTATGGTTTGAGCTTGACACGGACTCCAGGTTCAGTAACAATATCATGCTGAACTGCTGAAGTCGTGCCCGGCAACTCTGAAAATTTCTCTTTATTCCTCATCAGGAACTCTCTAGCTTCCTGTTTCTGGGAACATGACAGGGTGTCTGGAATCGTGACCTCAGGGATCAGAGGGGATTCAGTACCTTTAAGGGTTACCGGGAGGGACCTCGCAGTTAATGCCAGTCTATCCTTCCAGGGTTTTAACAGGTTTATGTGGTAAATCTGTTCGGGCTTCCTTTTACCTGGTTGATACACCTTGTAATTGACCTCCCCAACTCTTTCAATTACTTCAAAGGGTCCCTGCCACTTAGCCAGGAATTTGCTCTCAACAGTGGGAACTAACACGAGGACCCGGTCACCAGGTGAGAAAACACGAAGTTGGGCCCCCCTGTTGTATATCCTCTGTTGGGCTGCTTGGGCCTGCAGTAAATGTTCTTTTACTACCGGCATGATTGCTGCAATCCTATCCTGCATTTGAGCGATATGCTCAATAACACTTTTGTGAGGTGTCTGCTCCCCCTCCCAAGTTTCCTTGGCTATGTCTAAGAGTCCCCGAGGGTGTCTCCCATAAAGCAACTCAAATGGAGAGTACCCCGTAGAGGACTGGGGAACTTCCCTGATGGCGAACATCAAGTAAGGTATCAGGAAGTCCCAGTTTTTCCCATCCTTATCAACAACCTTTTTTAACATACTCTTTAATGTCTTATTGAAGCGTTCCACCAAGCCATCCGTTTGAGGATGGTACACTGAGGTACGCAACTGCGTCACCTTAAATAACTTGCAGAGCTCCCTAGTTATTCGTGACATGAATGGGGTACCTTGGTCTGTAAGGACTTCTTTCGGGACGCCAACCGACTGAACACCATAAACAGCTCTTTGGCAATGTTTTTAGCAGATGCAGTGCGTAAGGGAACGGCCTCAGGGTAACGGGTAGCGTAATCCATGATCACGAGGATATGTTGATGACCGCGGGCAGATTTGGGGAGTGGACCCACAAGGTCCATGGCAATCCTCTCAAAAGGCACTTCAATAATGGGCAAGGGCACTAACGGACTTCGGAAGTGGGGTTGGGGGGCTGACATCTGACACACAGGACAGGATTGACAATAATTTTCTATGTTTTTCCGTATCCCAGGCCAGTAAAACCTGCGCAACACTCTTTCAGTGGTTTTCTCAACCCCTAAATGGCCTCCTAGCAAGTGCCCATGGGCAAGTTCCAACACCACCCGTCTGTATAACTTAGGGACTACCAACTGTTCAACCACTTCATCATTAGATTTACATACACGATACAGTAAATCCTCATTGCTGCAGAAATATGGAAAACAGAGCCTGTCCCCTGGTTCGACAGGTACCTCATTAATCACTATTACATTTTCCCAGGCCCTGGCAAGGGTAGGGTCTTTTCTCTGCTCCGTACCAAAATTTTCCTTGTGCACATTAAGATTGGCAAACTCTAACGTAGGCTCAGATTCAGCAGGCGGCTGTCCAGCTCTACTGGTTGTGGGGACTTCTTCCGGCTCCCCCAGCTCTCCTGCCATAACTGAGAAAGGATCACCCGGAGAGCCCTGAGAGGAGTCCCCTGAACTCACAAGGTCAGTAATGGCCACGAGTTCTGGCTCTGCGACTGAGTTAGGTACTGCGACTGGGTCGGGACAATCCCACAGTTCCCAAAACTTAGGGAAGTCCCTACCAATGATAGCCTCATGCACCAAGTGGGGCACCAGTCCGACCGAATGGGTCACCGTACCTAAGCCAGTTTTAAACTGAACAGTGGCTATTGGATACTCGCGGGTATCCCCATGTACACAGATCACAGCAACCTTTTTTGCATGAAAATTCACAGTTTCAACCATCTCAGCTGTAACCAAAGTAACCAGACTTCCAGAGTCCAGCAAGGCCATAATAGGCTTATTATTAATAGTCACATGACACATGTGTTTTCCCACATTTGGCATTGCAGCGCATGAAACAGCAGCAAACATAGACTGCCTTCTAAAAGATAGATCACACTGCATTGGTTCATCTGTCAATGGACAGTTTGCTGCAACATGTCCCAGTTCTTGGCAACGAAAACACCTGATGTTTCCCCAGTTTGGTTTGCTGACAGGCAGTGGCTTCCCTTGTTTGGGCCGCCAAACTTCAGTCCTGGCACCAAAAATCCTCCCCCCTATTTCCTTGCCATGCTTACCACCCACTTCCCCTGGAACAGTCTTACCGGTTGCCTGGGGAGACCGTGGCTTTGGGTGAAAAGTCCGTGCGGCTGTAGGGGTGGTGACCAGGTTCTCTGCAGCAAAGTACCTCTCAACGAGCTCCACCAGGTTGTCTGCTGACTTGGGGTCTCCTTGACTCACCCACTTCTGCAGGGGAATTGGCAGTGACCTCAGGAATTGGTCCATGACCACACGCTCCACTATTTGTGGCGCAGACAGGGACTCCGGCTGTAGCCATTTCCGTACCAGGTGGATCAGATCAAACATCTGCGATCTTGGGGGCCTCTTATCTTGGAAGAACCAGCTGTGGACCCGCTGAGCTCGAACAGCCAAGGTGACACCGAGTCGTGCCAGGATTTCCCGCTTGACCTTCTCATAATCTCCCGCTTCTGCTGACTCCAGATCATAGTAGGCCTTCTGCGCTTCTCCAGAAAGTAAGGGGGCGATCAGTCCTGCCCACTGGGTTTGGGGCCAACCTTCCCTCTCAGCGGTCCGTTCAAATGTTAGTAGGAAAGCCTCTGGATCATCATCTGCCGTCATCTTTGAAAGAAAGCGACCCACATGGATGGTTGAGGGCTTGTCTCCAATATCCTTCATTATCGCAGGTGACCCCTGTGCTAGCGTCTCCACAACCTCAGTAAGGGTTTTTCTATCCGCTATTGCAGCAGTGGCAAGCTGTTCAAACAGCCTCTGCGATTGCTCCTGTACAGCACCAATCTGTTGGAACAGCACCTTGGTTTGCTCCTGTGCGATAGCGTTGGCTTGCTGTAATGCAGCGTTAGTTTGCTGTTGTGCAGCGTTTGCTTGCTGCAATGTAGCGTTAGTTTGCTGTTGTGCAGCGTTTGCTTGCTGCTGTGCAGCGTTTGCTAACACCATTTGTTTGAGGATGTCCTCCATGTTGTCACTTTAGGTACTGGCCTTTTAAGTAGTAACTTACTACAGCTGCCCGCATTCTCCACCATATGTAACCTGGGGGGCAGGTAGTAGGTACAAAAGCTCCCTGGGATGAGCAGGCACAGATACTAAGTCCATTGGATCAGTGAAAACACAGTGGGGTTTATTGGTGCTATATACAAAGTCAATGACAGGTGCTGTACAGTGTGGTGAAAACAAACAGAAGAAAAAATAGCTAAACAAAAGCCTAGCCGTGTCTCGGCTCTAACTACACAGTATGTACAGGCCCTCACTACCAGGCTGGACAAGCCTAACACTTGTCAGCTTCCACATTCACAGAGTAACAAGTTTTACCAACCTTCTTGCTCTCACAAACCAACATTGTCTGTGTTTCCCAGGCTGAGCAAAGGCTGTCTGCTCAGGTGAGCTTTTAATTAAGCTGGTGGAGAGAACCAACACCTGAAGTGGATCCTGGCTCAGAGATCCCTGAATGTATATGAGAGGAGCCTGGGAGATGTATAAACCCCGAACAGGACTTTCCCAAGCTCTCTCTGGGATGCTCTGTCATACAATATATATATATATATATATATATATATACTGTGGGTACGGAAAGTATTCAGACCCCCTTAAATTTTTCAATCTTTGTTATATTGCAGCCATTTGCTAAAATCATTTAAGTTATTTTTTTTCCACATTAATGTACACATTAATGTACACACAGCACCCCATATTGACAGAAAAACACAGAATTGTTGAAATTTTTGCAGATTTATTAAAAAAGAAAAACTGAAATATCACATGGTCCTAAGTATTTAGAGCCTTTGCTCAGTATTAGCACCCTTTTGATCTAATACAGCCATGAGTCTTTTTGGGAAAGATGCAACAAGTTTTTCACACCTGGATTTGGAGATCCTCTGCCATTCCTCCTTGCAGATCCTCTCCAGTTCTGTCAGGTTGGATGGTAAACAGTGGTGGACAGCCATTTTTAGGTCTCTCCAGAGATGCTCAATTGGGTTTAAGTCAGGGCCATTCAAAAACAGTCACTGAGTTGTTGTGAAGCCACTCCTTCATTATTTTAGCTGTGTGCTTAGGGTCATTGTCTTGTTGGAAGGTAAACCTTCGGCCCAGTCTGAGGTTCTAAGCACTCTGGAGAAGGTTTTCGTCCAGAATATCCCTGTACTTGGCCGCATTCATCGATTGCATGGCCTCGCATGGCCTCGATTGCAACCAGCCGTCCTGTCCCTACAGCTGAAAAACACCCCCACAGCATGATGCTGCCACCACCATGTTTCACTGTTGGGACTGTATTGGACAGGTGATGAGCAGTGCCTGGTTTTCTCCACATATACCGCTTAGAATTAAGGCCAAAAAGTTCTATCTTGGTCTCATCAGACCAGAGAATCTTATTTCTCACCATCTTGGAGTGCTTCAGGTGTTTTTTAGCAAACTCCATGCAGGCTTTCATGTGTCTTGCACTGAGGAGAGGCTTCCATCGGGCCACTCTGCCATAAAGCCCCGACTGGTGGAGGGCTGCAGTGATGGTTGACTTTCTACAACTTTCTCCCATCTCCCGACTGCATCTCTGGAGCTCAGCCACAGTGATCTTTGGGTTCTTCTTTACCACTCTCACCAAGGCTCTTCTCCCCCGATAGCTCAGTTTGGCCAGACGGCCAGCTCTAGGAAGGGTTCTGGTCATCCCAAACGTCTTCCATTTAAGGATTATGGAGATCACTGTGCTCTTAGGAACCTTAAGTGCAGCAGAATTTTTTTGTAACCTTGGCCAGATCTGTGCCTTGCCACAATTCTGTCTCTGAGCTCTTCAGACAGTTCCTTTGACCTCATGATTCTCATTTGCTCTGACATGCACTGTGAGCTGTACGGTCTTATATAGACAGGTGTGTGGCTTTCCTAATCAAGTCCAATAAGTATAATCAATCACACAGCTGGACTCTAATGAAGGTGTAGCACCATCTCAAGGATGATCAGAAGAAATGGACAGCACCTGAATTAAATATATGAGTGTCGCAGCAAAGGTTCTGAATACTTAGGACCATGTGATATTTCAGTTTTTATTTTTTAATAAATCTGCAAAAATTTCAACAATTCTGTGTTTTTCTGTCAATATGGGGTGCTGTGTGTACATTAATGAGGAAAAAAATGAACTTAAATGATTTTAGCAAATGGCTGCAATATAAAAAAGAGTGAAAAATTTAAGGGGGTCTGAATACTTTCCGTACCCACTGTGTATACATCCCACCTTTGTGCAGCTACATCCCACTGCAGGCCATTAGTATGTCTGGAAGGCAAACAAGGAGAGGCAGACAGTCACGAGGCAATAAAAGAGGGCAAGCAGGCTCTGTGTCTAGAGGCAACAGTGCTGATCGTGGACACGGTGCATCCTCATCAGCACGCGGCCATGGGACACGCTTGTCCTTCTTTTCGGCAGCTGGCCATGTTGAGTCGCAAAATTGCCCAAGACTTGGTAGAGTGGTTGACCAAGCCGTCCTGATCCTCCTCATCCTCTCTCACCCAGGCTCAGGGTACTTTGTCTGGCAAAGCAGCTGCCAAAGCGGCCTTTTCCCTTGGCTCAATGGCATCAGTCACTCCTTCCCTAGCCCCACCATTTCCTCCTGAGGAGTCCCTCGAAATGTTTGACCACAGTGTTGGGTACATGCTCCAGGAGGATGCCCAGCGTTTTGAAGGCTCCGATGATGGAACCCAGCTAGAGGAAGTCAGTAACGTGAGCCCAGAGAGAGGGGGTAGTAACGTGAGCCCAGAGAGAGGGGGTGCCCAACAAGGACAGCTATCTGGCAGTCATGTTCCCCCAGCTGCGGCATACTGCCAGATTTGCTCCATTGATGAGGAGGGAGGGGATGATGAGGTCACTGACTCCACGTGGGTGCCTGATAGGAGAGAGGAGGAGGAGGAGGAGGTACATCTACAACGAGGCAAGATGCCCTCCAGGGGCCAGCTTAAGGGCAGCACACCGATTGCATCACACCGCAGAGCTCCGCATGTGCAGGGCGCTGCTGTCTCTGCGCGTTATTCCAAAAGTTCTTTGGTGTGGGCCTTTTTTCAGTCGTGTGCAGCAGATCGCACCATTGCCATTTGCAACATATGCCAAAACATCAGCCGCTTGGGCACCCCGTGCTTGACCAGACATATGTTGACCTGCCATGCAGTTTGTTGGCAAGCCTACCTAAAAGACCCACACCAAAGAACAAAGCGGACCTCTCCTTGCTCCTCATCAGCTGGGATCTCCAACCCCACTATACCTTCAGTCCTCTCTGAAACCTGCACTGAGGGGAATAAAGGTGTATAATTAGGTGTGTCACAGCCAAATACTTGCGGGCAATCTGCTATAGGTACACCGACGTCAGATTGTACCAGGCAAATTTCCCAGCCATCCACATGCCCAGCGGTTGAATGCTAGCTTGGCTAAACTGCTAGCACTTCAACTGCTGCCTTTTCAGTTGGTAGACTCTGCCCCCTTCCGTGAGTTTGTGGAATGTGCGGTTCCTCAGTGGCAGGTTCCCAGCGCCACTTTTTCTCATGGAAGGCGATTCCGGCTCCCTCACGGCATGTGGAAGGCAATGTCTTGGCCTCGCTGGACAGGGCGGTCAGCAGTAAGGTGCATATTACCACTGACTCATGGTCCAGCAGGCATGGACAGGGACGTTACCTATCTTTCACGGCACATTGGGTGACTCTGCTGGCAGCTGGGAAGGATGCAGGACAAGGTGCAGAAGTGTTGGAGGTTGTCCTGCCACCACGCCTTCAAAATGTTACTACTGGTGATTCTGACACACCTCTCTCCTCCAGCCCCTTCTATTCTTCTTTCTCCATGGCCTCTACCTGTGCTTTCTCCTCGGAACCAGCGGTGCTCCATAGGCGTTCAATGGGCTCTGCAAGTACGCAGGCAAAAAGATGCCATGCAGTGCTTGAGCTGGTGTGCTTGGGGGACAGGAGCCACACTGGGGCAGCGATTCTGTCAGCTCTGCAGGCTCAGGCCCAGCTTAAGCCAGGAAAGGTGGTTTGCGACAATGGCACCAACCTCCTCTCCGCCCTCCGACAGGGACAACTGACCCATGTGCCCTGTTTGGCTCACTACCTTAACTTGGTGGTGCAGCGGTTCTTGGGCAGGTACTCAGGCTTACAGGAGGTCCTGAAGCAAGCCAGGAAACTCTGTGGGCATTTCCGCTGGTCATATAATGCCAGTGCTCAGCTGGCTGACCTGCAAAAGGAATCCAACCTGGCCAAGAACCACCTAATCTGTGACATTTCCACAACAGGTGGAACTCTGCGTTGGCCGTGCTGCAGCGGCTGCACACGCAGCAGAGGGCCATCAATGAGTATCTGTTGCAATATGGCACCAGGACAGGGTCAGGGGAGCTGGTATTTTTTTCCCCACGCTAGTGGGCCATGATCAGGGATGCATGCACTGTCCTGGCACCATTTGAGGAGACCATGAGGATGGTGAGCAGTGACAGTGCATGCATCAGTAACACCCTCTTGTCCACCTGTTGGAGCAAACGCTGGGCGGAATAATGGACAGGGCACTTGAGGCAGAACAGAAGCAGGAAGAGGAGGACTTCATTACCTCTCAAGGCCCCCTTTATCCAGACAGTGTTCCTGCTGGCCTGCCTATCACACAGGAAGAGGATGAGGAGGAGGAGGAGAAGGATTGTGTCAGCATGGAGGTGGAGCCTAGCACTCAGCATCAGCAGCAGTCTTCATGGGATCAATTACAGTCCCAGGACACCCATGGACTTGTACGTGGCTGGGAGGAGGTGGCTGCGGATCATGTCGTCCTGAGTGACCCAGAGGACTCCGGACCAAATGCCTCAGCAAACCTACGCTGCATGGCCTCCCTGATCCTGCAAAGCCTGCGGAGGGATCCTCGTATTCGAGCGATAAAGGAGAGGGATCATTACTGGCTGGCAACCCCTCCTTGATCCACGTTACTGGGTAAGGTTGCAGACCTTATATTGCCGTCGCAGAGGGAGCAGAGGATGAAGCATCTTCGGGAGGCCTTGCAGAAAGGTCTGTGCAACGCGTTCCCAGAGACTGGGAGGTTACAAATTCCTGGTCCTGGACAACTTGTTGCTGAGGCTTTGGTCAGTCAAAGAAGGAGCGGTGGAGAAGGTGGCCGTCTGACCGATGCGTTCAGACAATTTTTTAGTACGCAGCCCCATGGTATGATCGGTTCCAGCAACCATCGCCAGCGTCTGGTTTACATGGTGCAGGAATACCTAAGGGCAAGATCCGACTTGGACACCTTTCCCACCAAAAATCCTCTGGGTTACTGGGTCTTGAGGATGGATCACTGGCCAGAGCTTGCACACTATGCAATTGAGCTACTGGCCTGTCCTGCATCCAGCGTTCTTTCGGAACGCAAATTCAGTGCTGCTGGAGGCTTTGTAACCGATCACAGGGTGCGCCTGTCCACCGCCAACTCGGTCAATCGACTGACCTTCATAAAAATGAATCAGTCTTGGATCACCACCAACTATCAAGCACCTGATGCTGATGTAACAAAATAATTTTCTTTTAAATGGCAGATCCCTTCAAGACTGCCTATGCTGATGCAGAGTGACTATCCTGTTATGCTGAGTGACTATCCTCTTCCTCCTCAATGATCATGCTGATAGCATGTAAGAACATTTTTGTTTCTGGGCACCGCCACCAGTGGCTAAGGCCCAATTTTTCAGCCCCTGTTTTACACCGGCGTTTAATTAAAAATTTTAATGCAATACTTTGCAGCAGGGCTCATTTCTGCACTCCAACTAGAGTGTCTGTGAGGGGTTGCAGTGTTGTGGCACCAGCACCAGTGCCTAAGGCCCAATTTTTCTGCCCCTGTTTAACAGGGGCATGTAATTACAATTCTTGATCTAATAATTCACAGCAGGGCCCATTCCTGCGCCAACCAAGAGTAACTGTGAGGACTTACAGTGCTGTGGCACCAGCACCACCACCAAAGGCCCAATTTTTCCTACCACTGTTCAACAATGGCATGTAATTACAATTCTTGATATAATAGTTCACAGCAGGGCATTCCCGCACCCACCAAGAGTAACTGTGAGGGCTTACAGTGTTGTGGCAACAGCAACACCTAAGGGCCAAATTTCTGCAGAGTATATACGGCAGGCCCCTACTTTCAAACATCCAACTTACAAACGACTCCTACTTGCAAACGGAAGGAGACACCAGGAAGTTAGAGGAAATCTACCCCTAGGAAGGGAAATTCTCTCCTGTAAGGCCTCGTACACACAACCGAGTTTCTCAGCAAGAACCAGCAAGAAACTTGCTGGCAGAGATGTCTTGCCGAGAAATTCGCTCGTGTGTATGGTTTCTCGTCAAGAAAACCGACAAGTAATCTCGACGAGAAAATAGAGAACCTGCTCTCTATTTTCTCGTTAAGATTCTCGTCAGCCTGTTTCTCGACGAGAAAAGGGAGTGTGTGTACACTTACCTGTCCTCCGGGAAGCCCACGCATGTTCGAAATGAATTTGACGCATGCGCGGTAGCTTCCTAGGCATAGGTAGGGTATACCAAGATGGCGGCGACGGCATCGAATGTGACGAGCGCATGCTCGTCGTAGTCGATGACGTCACCGCGTATGCTCCATTCAAAGAACCGCGGGTTCTTTGAATCGAGCGTGTGTACACTCGGCCGGGACAAGTTTCTTGTCCAAGAATCCTGTCAAAAAAAACGACATGTTTTTTTCGACGAGAATCTCGGCCGTGTGTACGAGGCTTCAGAGTTAATATGGTAAAAAGGTGTCTCCTCTCCACTGATGCTTTATCACCAATCCTTGTTTCAATAAAAAACCCAAATTTTAAAAAAACTTTGTTACTGGGACAGAAAGTGAGGTGAAATGTTCCGAACAGGTGCACACTGCACAGACAGCAAAACACATGTTACAGGGGTGATAACCCTTCCCTATGTTTCCAAAAGCTTAAAAATTGATTTTTGGGCTGGAGCTACACTTAAAAAATGTACCTGTTCCAAATTACAAACAGATTCTACAGTCCCTGTCTTGTTGGCACCGCCTGTATACTGCTGTTCAGAGTACATAGGGCCTTTTTTAAATTTGGGTGTGTGGTTCCCCTTAATATCCATACAACACCCAAAGGGGCTGGTAGTGAACTGGGGGGGGGGGCGGGGTTGGGTTGTACAAATGCCATTTTTCTCAATGATTTTCATCCATATTGCTGGGACCAGACATTACAATAAGCCGCAAGCAGTTTTAAATGACTTTTTTTCCTTTAGAAATTTCATTTTGTGCAGGGACAGTTCTAAACACGGGAAACACGTGCCACTTCACAGGCATACTTTAGACACCCCCCAGGTACGATATTTAAAGGAATATTTCACTTTTTTTTCACTTTAAGCATCATTAAAATTATTGCTCCCGAAAAAACGTTAGTTTTTAAAAAAATATTTGCATTGATACATGTCAGGACCCGAGTCCCCAAACCCTTTTTAGGACAATAACTTGCATATTAGCATTGATAATTAGCACTTTTGATTTTGAACGTTCGAGTCTATTGTATTTAATAGGGTTCTAAAGTTCACGCAAACTTTCGGTCCGTTCGCAGGTTCTGGTGCGAACCGAACCGGGGGGTGTTCGGCTCATCCCTACTGGAGATACCTGTTATGTGTTGACAGTGCTACTTTAGGCAAGTATGTAACACTTTATGCCTACCATAATTAATTTGGTCTATTACCATTCATATAAAAATGTTAGTCCTCTCTTAAAAATGTCTCCAACTTTAATTTTGTATTTATAACACAGACAGGCAATGATTTGTCACTTCATTATTAATGATGTGTAGGGATATCTTCCCTAACAGACTTGCTGTGTTTGTGTGTGTGCTTGCAAAGTCTTTTGCAGAACATTGTGCCCAAGGACCATCTGTACTACATCATCCACCAGACTCTGTAAGGGAAGTTTCAAAGGTCTGTTGCAGAAGTGCGGCCAGAGAGCTCTACCTGCATTGGCAGAATGCAAACCCCTGGTAAGTTTGTCATTAGTGGTCTGGACTAGGCTTTAAAAAAACAGAGAGGTACTGTTTCTGGAAGGGTCCCTTCTCTTCGGGGCAGATGTCCTCTAAAAGAAGCCCTGGGGTCTGTAGACAATGTGCTTACTGGGAGACCCCAGGGCCAGAGTACTCGCCTAGAAGGTAAAGCCCTCTGTGTGTCTGGAGGCTATGTGCCTAATATAGCCCTATGCTAGAGTCAAAGAGCTGGAACAAGGTTACAGCAGAGCCTTCTATTTTGTGATTGCATTCCTCTAATAGAAACTGAGACTCCTGCATGCTAAGACACATCCAGCATCTATTAGCCAGAGAAGTTGTAAGAGACCTGGAAGAATTTAAGAAATCTACCTTCTCCTGTATTCTACCTTCAACAAAGTTATAATAAAGAATTTGGAACTACATCTACAAGAATGGGCCTGCATTTGGTATTCAGTACGTGAATAACCTTGGGACAAAGTATTCCTAGAAGGGAGTCCCACTTGTAAGCCCATGGCAATTCTATGTGGAGGCACTAAAGCTAAACAATTAATTAGGATCCCCAATCTCTTACTTAGTAGCGGCTCAAGACTCCCAGTTTACCCAGGTAGAGTAAGTGGATGCTGCCAGGAAAGGGTCATCCCACCCCCCAACCCCCCTCCACAAAACTCCCTGAATGTAGTGATGCTGAAATTGTCATTGGTGTCACTATAAACTTTATAAGACTGGCCAAATTTTTCATCAATACATTATCAGTATCTATCTATAATGTATTATTGTTGTAAGTAAATTATTATATTTCTTCATGCTGACTTTCTTTATCCTGTTTCCTTGGTCACCAAGATAATTTTTTCTACTGCTGGATCTTTAACATTCTTGGCTGACACTGGCTGTAAAAATCCCAAATCATTTGTAAATTTGGAACATATGCTTATATCATTTTTTTGCTAAGCGCACAGAAAAAAACACTTAAAACAGGCACATTTTTAGCATTATGTCTAAAGAAAATTGATCAAGCAAAGAATGTAAAACAACTTAAAAGTTAAATAAATGTGATTTTTCCTAATACTTTTAAAAGCATTATGTCAATCAACAGTACTGAGCAAATAAATGCAATAGATGTCTCTCTCCAGAGAATGGTACAAGAATCACAGTGGCTCATCTTTTAGCTTTGATAACATTCCTGCTATGTGCTATGTTTACCTTCAGTGCGTCTCACTTCGATCAGTAATCACCATTCCCAAATGGAAAAGCAACATGTAATAATACATTTTGAAGTGACTGAATCTAAGTCAGTTTATGTTCCAAGCACTTTGCTGACCAGGCAGATCAAGTTACAGACAGATCATTTTGTTTTAGTGCAAATTTTTTGGAACCAATAATTTTGCAGCCTGTAAAACTTGCAGAGAAATAATTTTTTGGACATAATAGTACTATTTCCATTAGATATGTAATAATAGTATGTTATATATTAGCATAATTGTATACATTTCACCTAGGGATAAATGTTAGTTAAAGTGAGTTAGTTAAGGTTATGGATTATGTGGCTTATGCTGGGATTAAAGGGAAGTGTTAATGGTTTAGTGTCAATTATATTAAAAAGGACAGCTTTACCCTCAGAGCAGAAGTCTAGTTTTGTTTAATCTTCCCTCTACACATACTTAAGGAAAAAGCAGTACTCTGAACCCTGGCTGCATATTGATACTACCCCTGGGGCAGGTCCATGAAATCCCGGAATCAGAGGAAGTTGAATAAAGCTGCTCGA
Organism: Rana muscosa; assembly: GCA_029206835.1. Lineage (NCBI taxonomy): Eukaryota > Metazoa > Chordata > Amphibia > Anura > Ranidae > Rana > Rana muscosa. Next base: position 14,056,522 of record JARGYO010005626.1, on the reverse strand, counting down.
AAACTGAGAACATCTAGTGGCGGAGAACAAGTACTACAGGGGACAGCTTCAGATTGAAGTTTTAACAAAACTACAACTAACCCCCCATTAACCTTGCTCATCTAGGCTCACCCCAGCTGCTCAGAAAAAAAAGGACTTGACGAGCAGAACTGAGATCTTAGACTTGCTGGTTCTTTATTCTCCAGTAGGCTAGGTGTTCATTTGACTAGGCTGTGCTGCTAATGCAAGAATGCTGAAGAATCATGAGCTTTCCTCCTTCTCTGGGGAGTTTTTTGCAAGATATGCCTTCTTAGCACAATAGAGGCATACTTTCTAAAGTTGGAGACAAAAGCTGGAGACCTTGCCAAAAGACAGCCACTAGAGGGTGCATGTGCAACTCCCAGGCAAGGATACCACATGATGCAAATATTCTGCAATTTCATCCAGGGAGATCATTTAAATTTGCTCTGAAACACTTTCCCACAGCTTATGTGGCTTCATGCTCATCCAGGAAAGCCAGAGTTGCTATTTTGAGTAAGCATACCTGCCCCTTGAGGATACAATCCTCCTTCAGTGATCCTCATGGTTGATTTATAATTCTGGCTTGTAATTATATGAATATCCAGCTCACTCTGATGAATGTATACACTAGGGATAAGCCGAACACCCCCCGGTTCGGTTCGCATCCAGAACATGCGAACAGGCAAAAAATGTGTTCGAACACGCGAACACCGTTAAAGTCTATGGGACACGAACATGAAAAATCAAAAGTGCTAATTTTAAAGGTTAATATGCAAGTTATTGTCATAAAAAGTGATTGGGACCCGGGTCCTGCCCCAGGGGACATGTATCAATGATTTTTTTTTTTTTAAAACTGCAGTTTTTTCAGGAGCAGTGATTTTAATAATGCTTAAAGTGAAACAATAAAACTGAAATATTCCTTTAAATTTCGTACCTAGGGGGTGTTTATAGTATGCCTGTAAAGTAGCACTTGTTTCCTGTGTTTATAACAGTCTCTGCACAAAATGACATTTCTAGCGGAAAAAAAGTCATTTAAAACTACTCGTGGCTATAATGAATTGTCGGGTCCCGGCAATACAGATAAAAGTTATTGAAAGTCATTGAAAAATAAAAAATAAAAATGCGTGGGGGTCCCCAAAATGGATATTAAGGGGAACCCTGAACCAAACAAAAAAAAAATGGCGTGGGGTTCCCCCAAAAAATCCATACCAGACCCTTTTCCGAGCACGCAACCTGGCAGGCCGCAGGAAAAGAGGGGGAACGAGAGAGCGCCCCCTCCTGAACCGTACCAGTCCACATGCCCTCAACGCAGATTTCCCGTTGCATCCCAGGGGGGCGGGGTCACCCGTACACGTCACTGGGAAACCCGGTGTTTCCCCTTGCGTCAAAGGGGGACGAGATCACGTGATGGGTGGCCCCGCCCCGAAGCTACATAAGAGCTGTCAGACAGGCGCCGCGTCATTGGCCGGGTGCCTCCGGTGGAGGCAGGATCGTGTGCGTGTTCCTCGCTGGAGTCGCTGCAGATCATCCATCGCTGGAGAACGAGAATTGGATTACATCGCTGGAGATCGAGGATGGATTTATTGGATTACATCGCTGGAATCTCTTTTTTATTTTTTATTTTTTTATTTTTAATAAAGGACTTGTCCCAAGCCATCTCCTGTGGTTTTTAACATTTTGACACTTTTTTTTGTAAAATGTTAGGAGTACAATGTACCCCTTACCAATTCACATAAGGGGGGCTGGGATCTGGGGGTCCCCTTTGTTAAAGGGGGCTTCCAGATTCCGATAAGCCCCCCGCCCGCAGACCCCCACAAGGGGTTGTGGGGATGAGGCCCTTGTCCCCATCAACATGGGGACATCCTCCCCATTTTGAGGGCATGTGGCCTGGTATGGTTCAGGAGGGGCGGCGCTCTCTTGTCCCCCCTCTTTTCCTGCGGCCTGCCAGGTTGCATGCTCAGATAAGGGTCTGGTATGGATTTTTGGGGGGAACCCCACGCCATTTTTTTTTCAATTTGGCGCAGGGTTCCCCTTAATATCCATACCATACCTGTAGGGCCTGGTAATGGAATTTGGGGGGACCCCCATGCATTTTTTTTTATTTATCAATGACTTTCAATGACTTTTATCTGTATTGTTGGGACCCGACAATTCATTATAGCCGCAAGTAGTTTTAAATTACTTTTTTTCCTTTAGAAATTTCATTTTGTGCAGAGACTGTTATAAACACGGGAAACATGTGCTACTTTACAGGCATACTATAGACAACCCCCAGGTACAAATTTAAAGGAATATTTCACTTTTATTGTTTCACTCTAAGCATTATTAAAATCACTGCTCCCGAAAAAACTGCAGTTTTTAAAACTTTTTTTTGCATTGATACATGTCCCCTGGGGCAGGACCCAGGTCCCCAAACACTTTTTATGACAATAACTTGTATATTAACCTTTAAAATTAGCACTTTAGATTTCTCCCATAGACTTTTAAAGGGTGTTCCGTGGCTTTTCGAATTCGCTGCGAACACCCCAAATTGTTTGCTGTTCGGCGAACGGGCGAACAGGCAATGTTCGAGTCGAACAGATAGCCCATCCCTAGTATACACCACCAATCCAGGTCAGATTAATTTCCTTACTCAAATTTTCAAGTGGCAAGTACAAGTTGCAACAATTCTCTCATCTGTTAATGGTTATAGGAGGGGATTTCAATCTAATTATGTCCCCCAACAAAGGATAGGCAGGTGTTATTTCAACACTCCCCTTCCAAAAAAGTAAACTAGTTAGAGAATACCATCATTTTGATACATGGAGGACTAAATAACCACTCCATAAACAATTCACATTTTATTCTGTTTCACACAAGATGTATTCTAGGCTCAATCATTTTCTCATCTCAGCCCCTTTAATTGCCAACAAGGTTGCCTCTGAATAACAAAATACCACTGCTCTTAGGTGAGTCACTACGGCCATAATACCACATAGCATGATGCAAACGGTGAGATGCATGCCCTGCCACTGCTAGCAGAGATCAAGATAAATCAAATGTCAGATGGCTTCACACTCACACAATGCAATTTTGGTTTTATTCAATAGTACAAAATCCTTTAAAAACAATCAAGCACAGACAGGCGGGGGGTACAAGGTTGACGCGTTTCACATGGAATCTGTGTTTTATCAAACTAGGTCAACAAGGTCGCCTCTGAAATTATTCCAGTCACGTTGTCATATCATGCTTCTATTATTCTGGATCTGGTAATATCAGGTTCCACTTCAAAAACGTGCCATTGCCACTTTAATGAATATCTCACTCATATAGAGCCCACTAAAGAGAAGCTTTCTCAGAATTTGGATTTGGATGAATGTTTTCAGTTCAATAAGGACACTGTATAGCAGCTCCACTCAATGGGAAGCACATAAAGCATTTTTCAGAGGTCAATGCATAAAGCTATATAATTGTTTAAAACTAGACAAACATCCCTTCTTTAAACAGAATGAGGGTCCCCAGAGAGCCTCCCTATTTACATAAGGGTCCCAGAGAGCCCCCTTCTTACATCAGGGTCCCCAGAGAGCTTCCCTACTTACATCAGGGTCCCCAGAGAGCTTCCCTACCTACATCAGGGTCCCAGAGAGCCTCCTCTTACATTAGGATCCCCAGAGAGCCCCCCATACATCAGGGTCCCCAGAGAGAGGACGGGCATTGAGAGATGATGTAAACTCTGCTGCCCGAAGCTGCACAGCTCTGTCGTACGGCCCGCCCGCTCTCTGCCTCTCCCGTACTTGCGGCCCGGGTGCAGAGAAGCCACGGGCTGGTGGTTGGGGACCCCTGCAGTGACTCAGGACTATGAGCCCCTTGATTGAGGTGCTAAATAGGACCAATTTACCTGCCCTCACACTGAGGCTACAGGGACTTCATACTGTCCATTCTTCAGGACTTTGCAAGCATCTGATCAAACTTTTAAGAGCAGAAGAGAGATCTGGGGTCTAAAAGACCCCAGACGTGCCATTAAAGAGTACCTGTCACTGCCCATGCTATCACAACAGATGTTGTTCATCCCTTATGATAGAAATAAAAAATAAATAAAAGCGATTACATTTTTTTTTAAGAGACAGTAAAATTTTTAAAAAAAGTATTAACAAAACTAAAATGTAAAAAAAAAAATGCTATGTGCCCCTCTCCTACTGTGCTTATGTGCAAAGGTGAATGCACACATATGTACACTGTGTTCACCCCAGTTCAAATCACACATCACTGCAAAAGTTATAGCTAGAGCAATAATATATTGTGTTTTTAAGCAATAAAATTCCCTAAAGTGTATTCTTTTTTAATTGCTTTTGAAAAATACATTGTGACATAAAAAAGTTGCAACACCCACCATTTTATTCTCTAAGATCTCTGCTTAAAAAAAAATATATCATGTTTGGGGCTTCTAAGTAATTTCCTAGCAAAAAAATTGCGAAGTTTTACGTTATGTGAGAAGTTTTAGAATAGGGTCGGGAAGCAAGTGGTTAAAACATCATTAAACAGAACAGTGTTCATTAATTTAAATACAAAAAAAATAAATTTTTACCTGCATAAATCAGTCCCTGTCATATATTGTGATAATCTTGAATGGAGAAGAGGAATTAAGCGGAGATCACACCACCGTTTTTCCCATCTGAGGGCAGGTGATGCTGGCCATGAAGAGCACGACAATGTGTCCTGTGAGGGGAAGGTAGAATGCAATTATTTTATTGTAAAACTGAGACAATAATTTTTTGTAAGGCACCAATCTTTTTTGCATTTGCAACAAAAAAGATTAGGAAAAGACGGTAAGAGTTTTAGGATAATTTTATAAAAGCTTAATTTGCTCCAGCCTCTCACCATGTGACTTTCTACAAGGTTACACCATTGTATTCTGCACACTGGAGGAGAGGAAATAAAGGAAATATTTTCTTCTACCCGCAGCAGGCTGATGACATCTTATTTGGGCAAAGTCACTTGTCTGGAGACAAAGGATTGTTTTTAATGATGGAAGTTGAGACTTTTCTGGAAAATGATACAGTATCTGGATACTGTGACATTTTAGGAATTTATCCATGCAGAATATAAGTGAAAGGTTCACTTTAAGGTTTTCACAATATTTCAGTGCCAACAGAATAGTAATGATGCACAATGTGCAATAACCCATCTTCCTCTGATATTTATCTTCATGTTTTCTTTCTAAACAAGCTTGTTTGTAGGAAATTGACATGCTGCTCCTGCATTTTGATTTACATGAACTGTATGTAGCAAACACCAGGCAAAATATCTGTGGTACCAGAGAAACACAGAGCAGGCACATATGTCAATAAATACACCCAGAATTATAGCAATCTTTGTGTGAGTAGACAAGCAGTCCAGTCTGGTTACCAAAGGAACCACATAAAGCCTAAAGCCTCGTACACACGATCGGACTTCCATCGGACTTTTCCGTGGATTTTTGTCCGAACGGAGTTGGCCGGGCACACCCATAGCATACACACCACAGGACTTTTCTGCAAACTTTCCCAAAACTTTTTGCAACATCACATGATTTTTCTGCTCTTTTCTGCTCTTTACCGCCACCCTTTGGTCAACTTCTGCTATTGTTGGTTGATTTTAACATTAGTTGTTTTGTCCATCGGACAAAAGTCCTATGGTTTTCTGTACACACGGTAGGACTTTGCTCCATAGGACTTTTGTTGGGCAAAAGTTTGTCCGTTCGCAGACCCAACTTTTGTCCGATGAAAACAAAACCAAACTCAAAAAAGTTTGTCCGATGGAGCGTACACGCGGTCGGATTGTTGGTCCAACTTGCTTAAAACTAAGTTTGTTGGGCAAAAGTCCGACCGTGTGTACGGGGCATAAGTTTAGTAAAAACCTATATGTGCATTCCTCTGGTTCCTTAAATTATTAAACATTTTCTAGCAGTTTCGAAGCACACCAGATAGGTCACTGGAATCTCCTTTATCTTCCTCCCTTCTTGAACTTTACCCACTTTTATTTCCCCCCTTCCTCCACACCTCCACACCTATTTCTTTTATACCACCTTTCCTCTTCTTTCCTAATGTTTCATTTGAAAATGGCAGGGGGGGGGGTGTTTCTTCTCCTTCTGACCTTCAGTATTAGACACCCGCTTCTGATACCCCTTTTGATCAGGCTTTAAGATCACAGGGGGAACCAGAAATCTGCTACATATTTGGAGTCAAAAACCATGGCCCTGTTGAGAGTCTACTCTTATGCCGCGTACACACGAACTGATTTTCCGTCGGATGGTTTTTCCGACGGAATTCCGCTTAAGCTTGTCTTGCATACACACGGTCACAAAAAAGTTCTCTGAACTTTCGACCGTCAAGAACGCGGTGACGTACAACACTACGACGAGCCGAGAAAATGAAGTTCAATGCTTCCAAGCATGTGTCGAATTGTTTCCGAGCATGCGTCAGAATTGCTACAGACGATCGGAATTTCCGATCTGATTTTTTTGCGTCGGAAAAATAGAGAACCTGCTCTCTATCTAAGTCCATCGGAATTTCCAACAGAAAAAGTCCTCTGGAGCATACACACGGTCAGAATATCCGACCAAAAGCTCCCATCTGACTTTTTCTGTCGGAAATTCCGACCGTGTGTACGCGGCATTAGGTAAACTTGTTCCCTGAGTGGGTTGTTATATCATTGGTTTGCCCTTTTATAGGCTATTTACACTCGTTATCAATATGCACTTGTTATTACAAAATAATCTAGAGTGGGTGACTGGGGACAAAGAGAAGGCTAATTTATTAAATACTTTCTTCAGCTCTGTGTATACAATGGAGCATGGGGGAGTTCATGTCCATAATGGGGGTGGTAGTGACACAGTCCCAAATCCACAATGGCTCAAAAGTGATATGGTCCAGAAATATTTAGACAGAATAAAGGTGGATAAAGCACCTGGACCAGATGGCATACACCCACGGATCCTAAAAGAATTGAGCTCTGTAATTTCAAAGCCATTGTATCTAATTTTTAGGGACTCATTAATGACAGGAGTAGTACCACTGGATTGGCGCAGGGACAATGTTGTGGTGCCTATATTTAAAAGGGGAACAAAGTCTTTACCAAGTAACTATAGACCTGTTAGTTTAACTTCCATAGTTGGGAAGATACTGGAGAGATTAATAAAAGACCACATAGATGAGTTCTTGCTGGAAAAAAACAACAGACAGCATGGATTCATGAAAGACAGAAGTTGTCAGACAAACCTGATTTATTTTTATGAAGAGGTAAGTAAAACCTTGGACAGAGGCGTGGACGTGGTATACTTGGATTTTGCAAAAGCGTTCGATACAGTTCCCCACACACGGCTCATGTGCAAGGTAAAGTCTACAGGATTGGAAATATGAGTTTGTAAATGGATAGAAAACTGGCTAAAAGACAGAATTCAGAGAGTCGTGGTTAATGATTCTTACTCTGAATGGTCTAAGGTTCTCAGTGGTGTACCCCAAGGTTCAGTGCTGGGACCCTTACTTTTTAATATCTTTATAAATGATATTGGGTCTGAGATCAAAAGTAACATTTCTGTCTTTGCAGATGACACTAAGCTATGCAGTGGAATAACGTCCTTACAAGATGTCTCCAAATTACAAGCCGATCTCAATGCTCTGTCTAATTGGGCGACTATGTGGCAGATGAGGTTTAATGTTGATAAATGTAAAGTTATGCACTTGGGGGCTAAGAATATGAATGCATCATACATACTAGGGGGAGTACAACTGGGGGGGTCCGTAGTGGAGAAGGATGTGGGGGTTTTGGTAGATCATAAGCTCAATAATGGCATGCAATGCCAAGCTGTGGTTTCCAAAGTGAGCAAAGTCCTTTCTTGTATTAAGAGAGGTATGGACTCCAGAGAGAGAGATATAATGTTGCCCTGTACAAATCATTAGTAAGACCTCATCTGAAATATGCAGTTCAGTTTTGGGCACCAGTTCTCAAAAAGCATATCGGGGAACTGGAGAAAGTGCAGAGAAGGGCAACCAAACTGATAAGAGGCATGGAGGAGCTCAGCTATGAGGAAAGATTAGAGGAACTGAATTTATTCACTCTTGAGAAGAGGAGAATAAGGGGGGATATGATTAACATGTACAAATATATAAGGGGTCCATATAGTGAACTTGGGGATGAGTTATTCACTTTACGGTCAACACAGAGAACAAGGGGGCACTCTTTACGTCTAGAAGAAAAAAGATTTCATCTCCAAATACGGAAAGGTTTCTTCACAGTAAGAGCTGTGAAAATGTGGAACAGACTCCCTGCAGAGGTGGTTCTGGCCAGCTTAGTAGATTGCTTTAAGAAAGGCCTGGATACTTTCCTAAATGTACGTAATATAACTGAGTACTAACATTTATACTGTAGGTAAAGTTGATCCAGGGTAAATCCGATTGCCTCTCAGGGGATCAGGAAGGAATTTTTTCCCCTGCTGTAGCAAATTGGATCATGCTCTGCTGTTTTTTTTTTCCTTCCTCTGGATCAACGGTGGGTATAGAACTGGGTATATGGGATTGTACGGTATTTTTTATTTTAATTATTTCTTTTTTTTTGGTTGAACTGGATGGACTTTGTCTTTTTTCAACCTGACTAACTATGTAACTATGTAACTATGCAACTATGCTATGGCTTTTTAACTGAATTTTTGCTGATCTTTTACACAGATGTATGTTCTGTTTTTTTTGGACTCCACATGTCTGTTCGAGATGGATCCCTGCGGTTCCTGGTTTCATTTGTCTTGTACTTCTTTTATTCTTTGTAAACTTCTAATAAAAACGTTTGAAAGTAAAAAAAAAAAAAAAAAAGCCTACGTGAGGTTATTTACTATCCGTTCGGTGTGTCATCTGTGCTGCTGGATCCTGATTTAATATAAATCTTCCTCCTCCAATTCCCCACTACCCCTGCTTCCGTAATCTTCAAGTGCAGCAGGGGTTGATTTAGATGGTAGAGCTGCCCGGCTATGCCCGCCCCTTCCTAGACATTCATAGATACTATCAACATTAAACTAACTATGAATGGAGAATGGGCAACTGATTGAAGGGTCCGCTTCCTCCATTCATAGATCACATTTCATTCATAGAAGCTGTAGTACAGCTTCTATGAATGGCGGAGGTGGGCAGAAAGAGTTGGCATAGTTGGGCACTCTTAATGTGTGACTGTCACAGCTTCCCTAGCTCTTTTAACTTCTGCTGCATTGGAAGATTATGGTGGCGGGGATGTGTGTAAGTGTCCGAGCAGAAAGATTTATCCTAAATCAGGAGACAGCAGCACGAGGGATATTTTGCTAAGTGGACTGAATCCTTGAAATAGAACATGCGTGTTTGAACATGTGCATTTTTTCATGTTCACACACTTTCTTGTTTTGACAGTCCATAGATATGAATGCACAAAAAGTAGTGTAGGTACTACTTTTACAAATCGCACAGCACCAAACCAAACCGCATAGTACTGTGGTATCATGCAGTTTGATGACAACAAATGCTAGATGCATTTGGGGTGCAACTAACATATAATGACACTTGTGCACAGCTAGCAATGGCAGGGCGTTCCAATGCATTGCAGGCAATCCACATGTAAATATGCCTTTCTTGTACCACATTCTGATGTGAATGGGCTCCAAAAGATAAATCTAACACCTTTCAAACATCTCACTTTGCTCATCGCTGCAACTCCATTTCTTAAAATCATCCTACTTATTCCTAATCATTCATTACCAGAATAAAAGTATATGAGTGAAGGTACAAAATCAAGATTACCATGAATTCCTCCAGCTTTTAGTTTAAAACAGTCCATTGTCTAAAGGCTATATACGTATGTAGCACACAGACCCTTTTTTCATGCTTACCTTCACTTGCAGGTTAAAGGCACACCATGCCACATGCCCGTATCCTCCTGGTATAAGAGGTTGAGCGGTGTTCTTGTAATTTTTGGGTCCTGCGGCGAGTTACCCCCTTCCACTGGTTCTAATCCCTAGATTGTAGGGAAAAGTCTATCTTTCCTGTTTTAGAAAGGCCAATGTCCAGACAGTGTCAACTCCAACAAAGAGTTTATTTTTTCCTTTTCCTAGATAACAACAGGGGGAGTTGAAGAGAGAAAGAAGTTGGATAGGGAGGTAGATTCAGGCACACAACACCTATCGTTACACTTTGCCACTCAAGCCTGAGTGGGCTTTGCTCACCCGGATAGTCCCCTCTCATGGTCCTAGCAACCGGAATGAAGCACGAATGGTCACTTTAATTTCGTCCCCTTCACGGGCAAGTTCAAGAGATCCTCTGCCACAGAATCCTTTAATTCCTGAATTAGAACTTTGAAACTCCTGTAGATTATTAGAGACCATAGGTGCCAATGGGGCACACTACAGGAGCTATCTTGCAACTCACAAATCCTTCCCTCTGATAGGCAACCAGACCTTACCGGGACCGTGACTTCCTTCACCGATCCATCCGACAGGTCCTCCCACGGTTTCCTCTTTTTCAGAGTGGGCCACCCTCACCTGGGCTCCCTGGGACTCCAGTGGTTGGTTGTAGACCCAGTTGAAGGTACTGGGCCTACCTGGAACTCTGTAGCCTCGGGCTAAAGGTGCCCGAGACTCCTCGACCAGTTCACGCACCCCCCGGCCAGAAGGGCCAAAAGGCGCAACTTCGCCACCAGGGGTCCTTCTTGGAATCCCCCCGGAACACCACACCAGATCATGGAGTCTGCCCTTTTTGTACCCTCTCCCGGCATGCACAGCAGGCAAAACCTGCCCACCGCACAGTAGCCGAGAGAGGACACCCAAATTACACCAAAATGCCACTTGTGGTTCAACCCGAGACCTGAGCGACAGCGCCACCCACAGGTCAAGGGGAACCATACTCCAGGCAACACCACAGCAGAGCAGAGTCCAAACTATGGAATTTGATAACCTGAGCCAAACTATTGCTCAGGCTGCCCCTAAATTTAAGGCATAGCGACTAGTGTTGAGCGGACCCGAACTGTAAAGTTCGGGTCCGTACCGAATTTTGGCGTTTTCCCGACCCCGGACCCGGATTTTGCGCTAAAGTCCGGGTTCGGGTTCGGATTCGGGAATTTAATGGCGCAGTTAGAAATGCTTCAGGGGCCAGCCAATCACCATTTGATTAGCTGGTGTGCCCTTAGAAGCCATCATAGCCATGCCTACTAATGGCATGGCTGTGATTGGTCAGTGCAACATGTGACCCAGCATGTGACCAGCTTCTATATAAGAAAGAGGCACACAGCACAGATCGTCACTCTGCTTTTAGACAGTGTAGGGAAAGGATCCTGGCTGCTGTTGCTGTGAGGGAGAGAATTATATGATAGGAGTTAGTCCTGATTCTGCAATCTACTGATAGAAAAGATAGGGAGACAGTGTAGTGTAGTGTAGTGTAGGGGCAGGATCCTGTTTGTGCTTTCAGGGAGAGAGATTTAGATAGGAGTCCAGATTGAGAGATATAATAGCTCAGCGATCTGCATAGGTTTATCTGTTTGTGTTGCAAGCTCAGTGCACCAGCACTGCATTACGTTGAGTGATACACCTATTCCATACTGTGGCTGTATTGTGCTCTTGCTAAAAGACCTATTTCGGTCAGAAAAAAAAAAAAAGGCACTTTATTGTGCTTTTGCTAAAAAGACCCATTTTTGGGCCCCAAAAAAAAAAAAAGGCACTTTATTGTGCTGTTGCAAAAAAAAAAAAAGGCACTTTGTTGTGCGCAAAAAAGACCTATTTTTGGGCAAAAAAAATATTTTGCAGTGTATATCTCTAGTTGTGTGAATTAACCAATTTCTATATATTTTTCTTGTACTATGCTATACTAAAAAAAAAAAAAAAACTTTTTTTTGAATAGCATTCTCTGCAGCTGTGCGATTCAGCGGTTATATACTGTGGTTGTGTTGTGCTCTTCCAAAAAACGCCATTTAGGGCCACAGAAAATATTTTGCAGTGTGAAATACACATGTGGAGGTGTGTAAAATAAACAATTTCTATATATTGTACAGTGCTATACTAAAAAAAAAAACATTTTTTTTGAATAGCATTCTCTGCACTTCTATAGCTGTGCGATTCAGTGGTTAAATACTGTGGTTGTGTTGTGCTCTTGCAAAAAAACGCCATTTAGGGCCACAGAAAATATTTTGCAGTGTGAAATACACATGTGGAGGTGTGTAAAATAAACAATTTCTATATATTGTACAGTGCTATACTAAAAAAAACAACATTTTTTTTGAATAGCATTCTCTGCACTTCTATAGCTGTGCGATTCAGTGGTTAAATACTGTGGTTGTGTTGTGCTCTTGCAAAAAAACGCCATTTAGGGCCACAGAAAATATTTTGCAGTGTGAAATACACATGTGGAGGTGTGTAAAATAAACAATTTCTATATATTGTACAGTGCTATACTAAAAAAAAAAACATTTTTTTTGAATAGCATTCTCTGCACTTCTATAGCTGTGCGATTCAGTGGTTAAATACTGTGGTTGTGTTGTGCTCTTGCAAAAAAACGCCATTTAGGGCCACAGAAAATATTTTGCAGTGTGAAATACACATGTGGAGTGTGTAAAATAAACAATTTCTATATATTGTACAGTGCTATACTAAAAAAAAAAACATTTTTTTTGAATAGCATTCTCTGCACTTCTATAGCTGTGCGATTCAGTGGTTAAATACTGTGGTTGTATTGTGCTCTTGCAAAAAAACGCCATTTAGGGCCACAGAAAATATTTTGCAGTGTGAAATACACATGTGGAGGTGTGTAAAATAAACAATTTCTATATATTGTACAGTGCTATACTAAAAAAACCAACATTTTTTTGGAATAGCATTCTCTGCACTTCTATAGCTGTGCGATTCAGTGGTTAAATACTGTGGTTGTGTTGTGCTCTTCCAAAAAACGCCATTTAGGGCCACAGAAAATATTTTGCAGTGTGAAATACACATGTGGAGGTGTGTAAAATAAACAATTTCTATATATTGTACAGTGCTATACTAAAAAAACCTAAATTTTTTTGGAATAGCATTCTCTGCACTTCTATAGCTGTGCGATTCAGTGGTTAAATACTGTGGTTGTGTTGTGCTCTTGCAAAAAAACGCCATTTAGGGCCACAGAAAATATTTTGCAGTGTGAAATACACATGTGGAGGTGTGTAAAATAAACAATTTCTATATATTGTACAGTGCTATACTAAAAAAAACAACATTTTTTTTGAATAGCATTCTCTGCACTTCTATAGCTGTGCGATTCAGTGGTTAAATACTGTGGTTGTGTTGTGCTCTTGCAAAAAAACGCCATTTAGGGCCACAGAAAATATTTTGCAGTGTGAAATACACATGTGGAGTGTGTAAAATAAACAATTTCTATATATTGTACAGTGCTATACTAAAAAAAAAAACATTTTTTTTGAATAGCATTCTCTGCACTTCTATAGCTGTGCGATTCAGTGGTTAAATACTGTGGTTGTATTGTGCTCTTGCAAAAAAACGCCATTTAGGGCCACAGAAAATATTTTGCAGTGTGAAATACACATGTGGAGGTGTGTAAAATAAACAATTTCTATATATTGTACATTGCTATACTAAAAAAACCAACATTTTTTTGGAATAGCATTCTCTGCACTTCTATAGCTGTGCGATTCAGTGGTTAAATACTGTGGTTGTGTTGTGCTCTTCCAAAAAACGCCATTTAGGGCCACAGAAAATATTTTGCAGTGTGAAATACACATGTGGAGGTGTGTAAAATAAACAATTTCTATATATTGTACAGTGCTATACTAAAAAAACCTAAATTTTTTTGGAATAGCATTCTCTGCACTTCTATAGCTGTGCGATTCAGTGGTTAAATACTGTGGTTGTGTTGTGCTCTTGCAAAAAACGCCATTTAGGGCCACAGAAAATATTTTGCAGTGTGAAATACACATGTGGAGGTGTGTAAAATAAACAATTTCTATATATTGTACAGTACTATACTAAAAAAAACAACATTTTTTTGGAATAGCATTCTCTGCACTTCTATAGCTGTGCGATTCAGTGGTTAAATACTGTGGTTGTGTTGTGCTCTTGCAAAAAACGCCATTTAGGGCCACAGAAAATAAATTGCAGTGTGAAATACACATGTGGAGGTGTGTAAAATAAACAATTTCTATATATTGTACAGTGCTATACTAAAAAAACCAACATTTTTTTGGAATAGCATTCTCTGCACTTCTATAGCTGTGCGATTCAGTGGTTAAATACTGTGGTTGTGTTGTGCTCTTCCAAAAAACGCCATTTAGGGCCACAGAAAATATTTTGCAGTGTGAAATACACATGTGGAGGTGTGTAAAATAAACAATTTCTATATATTGTACAGTGCTATACTAAAAAAACCTAAATTTTTTTGGAATAGCATTCTCTGCACTTCTATAGCTGTGCGATTCAGTGGTTAAATACTGTGGTTGTGTTGTGCTCTTGCAAAAAACGCCATTTAGGGCCACAGAAAATAAATTGCAGTGTGAAATACACATGTGGAGGTGTGTAAAATAAACAATTTCTATATATTGTACAGTGCTATACTAAAAAAAACAACATTTTTTTTGAATAGCATTCTCTGCACTTCTATAGCTGTGCGATTCAGTGGTTAAATACTGTGGTTGTGTTGTGCTCTTGCAAAAAACGCCATTTAGGGCCACAGAAAATAAATTGCAGTGTGAAATACACATGTGGAGGTGTGTAAAATAAACAATTTCTATATATTGTACAGTGCTATACTAAAAAAAAAAACATTTTTTTTTAATAGCATTCTCTGCACTTCTATAGCTGTGCGATTCAGTGGTTAAATACTGTGGTTGTGTTGTGCTCTTGCAAAAAAAAACGCCATTTAGGGCCACAGAAAATATTTTGCAGTGTGAAATACACATGTGGAGGTGTGTAAAATAAACAATTTCTATATATTGTACAGTGCTATACTAAAAAAAAAAACATTTTTTTTGAATAGCATTCTCTGCACTTCTATAGCTGTGCGATTCAGTGGTTAAATACTGTGGTTGTGTTGTGCTCTTGCAAAAAAACGCCATTTAGGGCCACAGAAAATATTTTGCAGTGTGAAATACACATGTGGAGGTGTGTAAAATAAACAATTTATATATATTGTACAGTGCTATACTAAAAAAAAAAAAATTTTTTTTGAATAGCATTCTCTGCACTTCTATAGCTGTGCGATTCAGTGGTTAAATACTGTGGTTGTGTTGTGCTCTTGCAAAAAACGCCATTTAGGGCCACAGAAAATATTTTGCAGTGTGAAATACACATGTGGAGGTGTGTAAAATAAACAATTTCTATATATTGTACAGTACTATACTAAAAAAAACAACATTTTTTTGGAATAGCATTCTCTGCACTTCTATAGCTGTGCGATTCAGTGGTTAAATACTGTGGTTGTGTTGTGCTCTTGCAAAAAACGCCATTTAGGGCCACAGAAAATAAATTGCAGTGTGAAATACACATGTGGAGGTGTGTAAAATAAACAATTTCTATATATTGTACAGTGCTATACTAAAAAAAACAACATTTTTTTTGAATAGCATTCTCTGCACTTCTATAGCTGTGCGATTCAGTGGTTAAATACTGTGGTTGTGTTGTGCTCTTGCAAAAAACGCCATTTAGGGCCACAGAAAATAAATTGCAGTGTGAAATACACATGTGGAGGTGTGTAAAATAAACAATTTCTATATATTGTACAGTGCTATACTAAAAAAAACAACATTTTTTTTTTAATAGCATTCTCTGCACTTCTATAGCTGTGCGATTCAGTGGTTAAATACTGTGGTTGTGTTGTGCTCTTGCAAAAAAACGCCATTTAGGGCCACAGAAAATATTTTGCAGTGTGAAATACACATGTGGAGGTGTGTAAAATAAACAATTTCTATATATTGTACAGTGTTATACTAAAAAAAACAACATTTTTTTTGAATAGCATTCTCTGCACTTCTATAGCTGTGCGATTCAGTGGTTAAATACTGTGGTTGTGTTGTGCTCTTGCAAAAAAACGCCATTTAGGGCCACAGAAAATATTTTGCAGTGTGAAATACACATGTGGAGGTGTGTAAAATAAACAATTTATATATATTGTACAGTGCTATACTAAAAAAAACAAAATTTTTTTTGAATAGCATTCTCTGCACTTCTATAGCTGTGCGATTCAGTGGTTAAATACTGTGGTTGTGTTGTGCTCTTCCAAAAAACGCCATTTAGGGCCACAGAAAATATTTTGCAGTGTGAAATACACATGTGGAGGTGTGTAAAATAAACAATTTCTATATATTGTACAGTGCTATACTAAAAAAAACAAAATTTTTTTGGAATAGCATTCTCTGCACTTCTATAGCTGTGCGATTCAGTGGTTAAATACTGTGGTTGTGTTGTGCTCTTGCAAAAAACGCCATTTAGGGCCACAGAAAATATTTTGCAGTGTGAAATACACATGTGGAGGTGTGTAAAATAAACAATTTCTATATATTTTCCTTGTACTGTGCTATACTAAAAAAAACAACCTTTTTTTTTAATAGCATTTTCTGTAGCTGTGCGATTCAGCGGTTACGTGCTGTGGGTGTGTTGTGGTCTGGCAAAAAACGCCATTTAGGGCCACAGAAAATATTTTGCAGTGTGAAATACACATCTGGAGGTGTGTGTAAAAAAACAATTTCTATATATTTTCCTTGTACTGTGCTATACTAAAAAAAACAACCTTTTTATTTGAATAGCATTTTCTGTAGCTGTGCGATTCAGCGGTTACGTGCTGTGGGTGTGTTGTGGTCTGTCAAAAAACACCATTTAGGGCCACAGAAAATATTTTGCAGTGTGAAATACACATCTGGAGGTGTGTGTAAAAAAACAATTTCTATATATTTTCCTTGTACTGTGCTATACTAAAAAAAACAACCTTTTTTTTTTAATAGCATTTTCTGTAGCTGTGCGATTCAGCGGTTACGTGCTGTGGGTGTGTTGTGGTCTGTCAAAAAACACCATTTAGGGCCACAGAAAATATTTTGCAGTGTGAAATACACATCTGGAGGTGTGTGTAAAAAAACAATTTCTATATATTTTCCTTGTACTGTGCTATACTAAAAAAAACAACCTTTTTTTTTGAATAGCATTTTCTGTAGCTGTGCGATTCAGCGGTTACGTGCTGTGGGTGTGTTGTGGTCTGGCAAAAAACGCCATTTAGGGCCACAGAAAATATTTTGCAGTGTGAAATACACATCTGGAGGTGTGTGTAAAAAAACAATTTCTATATATTTTCCTTGTACTGTGCTATACTAAAAAAAACAACCTTTTTTTTTTGAATAGCATTTTCTGCAGTTCTGTAGCTGTGCGTTTCAGCCATTACGTACTGTGGGTGTGTTGTGGTCTTCCAAAAAACGCCATTTAGGGCAAGATCCTAAATTTGGAAAATATGAGGGGAAGGTCAAAGGGACGTGGTGGCCCCGGTCGTGGTGCTGCTGGTGGAGCTCCTGTTGCAGGGAGAGGACGTGGTGGATCTGTGCCAGCTACACGCACAAGTGAAACACCTTCCTCAGGTGCGAGTAGGCGACCGAGCCTGCGGCGGTATTTTGTCGCGCCTAATGAGGCTATACCAATATTTAGGCCAGGACAAGTACAGGCGATAGTAGATTGGGTTGCTGACAGTGCCTCGGGTTCCTTCACATTGTCTCCCACCCACTCTTCTGCTGAAAGATCAGAGTTGGCACCTGAAGCCCATGTCCATCAGTCTTTCACCTCACCCCCTTGCAAATCAGCCAAGCAGTCTGAGCCCCAAATCATGCAGCAGTCTCTTCTGCTTTTCGATGACTCTGTTAGCAGGGTTTCCCAGGGCCATCCACCTAGCCCTGCCCCAGAAGTGGAAGAGATTGAGTGCACCGATGCCCAACCACTTATGTTTCATGATGGGTACATGGGAGGACCATCGCAGCACGTCTCGGATGATGACGAAACACAGGTGCCAACTGCTGCTGCTTTCGCAATTGTGCAGACAGACATGGAGGGCAGGGGTGAAGACTGGGTGGAAGATGATGTGGAGGATGATGAGGTCCTCGACCCCACATGGAATCAACGTTATGCAGGTGACCAGTGTAGTTCGGAGGAAGAGGCGGTGGTCGCACAGAGCCACCAGCACAGCAGAAGAGGGAGCAGGGTGCAAAAACGGAGCATTCGTCCCCTAGACAGTACATCTGCTACTGCCCAACGCAGCAAGGGACCGAGCACACCAAAGCCAGGTCCAAGGACTTCCCTAGCGTGGCAGTTCTTCACACAGTGTGTTGATGACAAGACACGAGTGGTTTGCACGCTGTGCAATCAGAGCCTGAAGCGAGGCATAAACGTTCTCAACCTGAGCACAAGCTGCATGACCAGGCATCTAAGTGCAAAGCACGAGCTGCAGTGGAGTAGACACCTCAGAAACCAAGAAAGGTCTCTGGCTCCTCCTGCTTCCTCTTCTGCTGCAGTCTCGGCCTCTTCATCCACCTCTGTAGTGACAGTGGCACCTGTCACCCCGCAAACAGAGGATCTGCCAGCAACACTACCACCTGGGTCACCGACCATCTCCACAATGTCCCATGGAAGCGTTCAGCTCTCTATCTCCCAAACATTGGAGCGGAAGAGGAAGTACCCCCCTAGCCACCCGCGATCCCTGGCCCTGAATGCCAGCATTTCAAAATTCCTGGCCTTTGAAATGCTGTCATTCCGTCTGGTGGAGACGCAGAGTTTTAAAAGCCTGATGGCATTGGCTGTCCCGCAGTACGTTGTGCCCAGCCACCACTACTTTTCCAGGCGAGCCATCCCTTCCCTGCACAACCAGGTGGGGGACAAAATCAGGTGTGCACTGCGCAACGCCATCTGTGGCAAGGTCCACCTAACTACTGATGCGTGGACCAGTAAGCACGGTCAGGGACGTTATATCTCCCTAACAGCACACTGGGTAAATGCAGTGGCTGCTGGGCCTGAGGCAGATAACGGTTTGGCGCATGTCCTTCCACCACCGAGGATTGCAGGGCGCTTCAGTTTGCCTCCTGTTGCTAACTCCTCCTTCTCTGCTTCCTCATCCTCTACCGCCTCCTCATCCATTCAGCGTAACACCTTCACCACCAACTTCAGCACAGCCAGGGGTAAACGACAGCAGGCAGTTTTAAAACTTTCCTGTTTGGGGGAAAATCCCCACACCGCGCAGGAGTTGTGGAGGGACATTGGAACAACAGACCGATGAGTGGTTGCTGTCAGTGAGCCTCAAGCCCGGCCTGGTGGTGTGCGATAATGGGCGAAATCTCGTAGCAGCTCTGGGTCTAGCCGGTTTGACGCACATCCCTTGCCTGGCGCATGTGCTGAACTTGGTGGTCCAGAGGTTCCTTAAAAATTACCCCAATATGCCAGAGCTGCTGCAGAAAGTGCGGGCTGTCTGTGCGCACTTTCGGCGTTCTCACCCTGCTGCTGCTCGCCTGTCAGCGCTGCAGCGTAACTTCGGCCTTCCAGCTCACTGCCTCATATGTGACGTGCCCACAAGGTGGAACTCCACCTTGCACATGCTGGCCAGACTGTGCGAGCAGCAGCAGGCAATAGTGGAGTTTCAGCTGCAGCAATCACGCGTGAGTCGCTCTGCGGAACAGCACCACTTCACCACCAATAACTGGGCCTCCATGCGAGACCTGTGTGCCTTGTTGCGCTGTTTCGAGTACTCCACCAACATGGCCAGTGCCAATGACGCCGTTCTCAGCGTTACTATCCCAGTTCTATGCCTCCTTGAAAAAACGCTTCGTGCGATGATGGAAGAGGATGTGGCACAGGAGGATGAGGAGGAGGAGGAGGAAGCGGGATCATTTCAAAGGCTTTCAGGGCAGTCTTTCACAAGTGGCTACAAGGGTGGGTTCCTGCACCAACAAACGCCAGGTACACAATTGTCCGGCAGAAAGGGCACAGTTCTGGAGGATGACGAGGTGGAGGAGGAGATGGAGGAGGAGGAGGAGGAGGAGGAGGAGCCATGTTCACAGCAGGGTGGCACTCAGACCAGCTCGTGGCCATTACTGGTGCGTGGCTGGGGGGATACAGAGGACACAGACGATACACCTCCCACAGAGGACAGCTTTTCTTTGCCTCTGGGCAGCCTGGCACACATGAGCGATTACATGCTGCAGTGTTTCCGCACCGACAGCCGAGTTGCCCACATTTTAACTGGTGCTGATTACTGGGTGGCCACCCTGCTGGATCCCCGTTACAAGGACAACGTACCGTCCTTAATTCCCTCACTGGAGCGGGATCGTAAGATGCGCGAGTACAAGCGCACGCTGGTAGACGCGCTGCTGGTGGCATTCCCACCTGACAGCGGGCGTACGGTGGAAGCACAAGGCGAAGGCAGAGGAGGAGGAAGAGGTCGCCAACGCAGCCGGGGCACCGGCAGCACCTCAGAAGGCAGGGTTAGCATGGCCGAAATGTGGAAAAGCTTTGTCAGCACGCCACAACAACCAGCACCACCAGCTGAGATGGAACGTCTTAGCAGGAGGCAGCATTTCACCAACATGGTTGAGCAGTATGTGTCCACAGGCCTACACGTACTGGATGACGGGTCTGCCCCCTTTAACTTCTGGGTCTCCAAATTGGGCACATGGCCTGAGCTTGCCGTTTATGCCTTGGAGGTGCTGGCCTGCCCTGCAGCCAGTGTATTATCTGAACGTGTATTTAGCACGGCAGGGGGCGTTATCACAGACAAGCGCAGCCGCCTGTCCAGAGCCAATGTGGACAAGCTCACGTTCATTAAAATGAACCAGGCATGGATCCCACAGGACTTGTCCGTACCTTGTGCAGAATAGACATGTATACCGGTGTTGTGACAAAAACTGTCCGGCCATCGGATTGTGCCCGGCCCGTACTGCGCAGGCGCAGCGCTTGCGCAGTACAGAGGACAAGGAGATTCACAAAATCTCCGAAGATGAACGGCGCCTGCGCTGTGAGTGCAGGTTCAAGCCCCACCATCCAAGAGGACATACGGTAGCACATAGTAACAGGGCCCCTCACGGGCTCGCTTCGATCGCGGCCTTGCTTGGCTCGGCTTGAACCACGGATGGTGTGGCCTTCACCTGAACTCAACACGCAGGCGCCGTTAGTCTTGGGAGATGTTTGAAATCCCCTTGTCCTACATACTCAGCAAGCGCAGTACAGGGCGGACACTATTCGACAGGGGACAGAATTCGACACATCACCGGCCTTACCCAGCCATTGTTGTATTTGAACCAGTGTTGGCTACCTCGTCCTCCTCCACCGCCGCTTCCACCTACACAGCCACATCCACCGCCACCTCAACCTCCTACTCCATATGGACCTCGTCCTGCTAGGCCAAGATTAAAATTTTTATTTTATTTTTTTGTAGCGCACAGATCCTTTCCCCCTTACCTGCCTTTATGTTGTTGGCTCTTCGCAGGAGGGAGAAAGGCACACCGCACTACCAGCCCGTATACTCCTATATAAAGAGGTTGAGCGGTGTACTTGACGGGCCGTGTCCACAGCCGGAGTCAAAACTCCTCCAGAGGATGATTCTCACCTCTACTGTAGGTAGAGGCAAGTCCTTTAATTGCCAGTAAAGTCAATGTCCACACCAGCCGAAACTCCAACTCTTATTCTCTCATGGCAAAATAAACTGTACTCAGATAGAAAAGGTTAGAGCAAAGAAACAGGACAGCTTAAGGTGTGGAGGAGGTCCAGGCACAAACGTAGCACATTCACTTCACTGCTTAGGTTTCTCAAACAGTTTTTGGCGCACGGTCTCTGCCACAGACATTGAGGTTGGTCTCTGCCACAGACCGGGTGTACAAGGCCCCTGCCACGGGCCTGGAGAACTTTGGTCTCAGCCACAGACCAGGGTGTATAAGGCCCCTGCCACGGGCCGGTTGAATAAGGCCTCTGATACAGCCAAGGTGACCTTGAGCTTCTCCTTCTACGAACCTAGCCCATATCAAGGGGAAGACATCTCTCCAGGGAGTCAACAGACCATTCCTTCACCGTGACTCCCACATCGGTCCATCAGAATGATCCTCCCTTCCCTGGAACAGGGTCCCCTACACGAGGCGGCTCTGGACTCCAGGCTTTACTCCCGCCCCTAGGCCTCCATACCCAGGGCAGCAAGAACTCCAGGATAGTACCTCACCCCGGGCTAAAGGTGCCCGAGATGGAACAGGAACACATGCACCCAGGCCGAAGGCACCTGGGCGCGGACCCCACTGGACATCAGCCCCCAGGCCAAAGGTCTGCCCCTTTTATATGCTCTCCCGGCATGCACAGCAGGTTCCCCGCCCCGCTGTACTACTGCCAAGAGGGGACACAAAAGGCGCCACCTGTAGGCCGCAGGGAACTGCACACCAATACTGTCCCCCGAGGACAAAATGGTCCATGAATCCTACAGAATTAGGGTATTTGAGCCTATTTACCACTCAAACACTTTCCTTAAATTTAGCACCCCGCTACATTTTTATTTCAAAGTATTTTATTTTCCCACTAGCTTATCCATTAAATTAAATAATTTATTCCAGAAAGGGCGTATTCTGGGGCATTCCCACCATATGTGTGGCATCGTGCCGTTGAGTTTCTGAGGTTCTTAATGACTTCCTGTACCTCTTCTGCTGAAAAGGGGGCCTCCAGCATAATTTTTTATTTTTTATTTTTTTTATGTTCTTTTAAGTTATTTCCTATCCACATTTGTTTGCAGAGCACTTGCCATGTTCTTAACGACATTTTGCTGCCATTTGCAGCCCTCTAGCCCTTTCCATTACTTTTTTAGAGCCTTTTTAGTCGTCAGAAGTCCGGGTCCCCATTGACTTCAATGGGGTCCGGGTCCGGGTCCGGGTTAAAGTTCGGTCCCGAATCCGAACTTTTTTCCGAAGTTCGGCCGAACCCGCCGGACCCGAATATCCAGCTACCCGCTCAACTCTAATAGCGACCCCATTTTTGGGGGGTCCGCTACACGTATATTATAGCATAAACAATATTATGTAACAATATTATATAAACAAGGGCTCTGCAAATCTCAATCATATGTATCCAAAATTCTCTTCTTTACACATGCAGCCAGGTACTGAACTACAGCAATATGGAAAAGGAGACATTGCCTTTTATTCTTCTCCCCCTCTTATGAGATACTGATTTTATGCTGCTCCTCTGGCCAGCAGGGGAAGAGCTAAAGCCAAGTAAACCCACAGACTTATATGCAGAGTGCTGAGAACCTTGGTAGTTGTAGTCTGGGAGAGCAGTCATATAATGGGACTAATAGATTTTTGGACTACAGATCCCAATGGATACTGTGCAGTAAGAGGTGTGGAGAGAGGATTTTGTTAAACTGACCTTGAAAGTTGTTCCTCTTAGAATTGAGGAGAGAGAGAGCAGAGTGCTTTATCCGAGTATACCCCTGCCAGCTTGGATGTGAGCCTGAGACTGAGGACATCCAGGGCAGCAGCACCACCGCCCACATCACAGACACTACACCACTGCCGCAGAGAGACTGAAGCACCCTCTCACCCTCTGCTTCCTACCACTGATCACAGAAGTCTTTCTGGGAGAAACTGAGGGCACTCCCTTCTACAGAAAGTGTCCACAGCAGCATCCTGGGAATTGGTGAGAAACCTATCCGCTTATTATTGTCACTGCTAGTAGAGAAAGAGCCACTGAGAGCAGGTGTTAGGGCCTGGACTTAAACCTGGGAACTCTGCTGTGTCTGGCAGGAACTCTTCTTGCTGAGCCACCTCAGGTGCTGTACAGCTCCTTGCCTTATTGCTTAGACAACCTTGCCTTATGTCTTGTTTCTCGTGAACCTTGAACTCTTTGCTCCTAACATGAACCTCCTTATTTAAGCCATGTCTCTGCACTTCCTGTTTGCTAGATTATTGTGCTCTCTCCAGTCGATATCTCGCTCTTGTCATTCCTGCTGCTGTTTTTATGTTCATTACCACTCGTTACCATCCTCTGGCTTGCTTCTCGACTACGCTTCTGCTTGATTCCAACCTGCAACCAATTGTTACTGACCTTGGACTTGTTTACTGAGTACGCTTCTGCTTAAGCTCTACCTCCTTTATCTGCTACTGGATCAAGGATTGCTCACCTCCTGGTGGGGCAATCCTGAGGACCGCCACCTGGTACTAACACACAAAAACTCATCTCCACCCTCAGGAACTCTGGTGAACACCAGTTAGTACTTAGACCCCGCATCTCTGATGAGCCCACACCATTCACCAGGGTGACCTGCTTGTTCACTTATACAGCTAGTTGGTGTGAACCTCTCTATTGCTATAGCTACTGGTCTCCGAGCCTGACCCCTGACTTTGACAGCAGGACACCAAGTACACCCAACCCATATTGCATCCATACCAGTTCTATACTGCACCCATAACAACCCTATACTACAGATATACTGAATTATTAATGCATCTGAACCACATCTACCTTGCACCTGTGCAAAAAAAATACCATACCTATACTGCATGTGGGTTAACTGGGACTGTCATTAAGTGCAAATATGCTCTTAAAGGACCCCAATGATAGCCGGCAGAAGAACATCTCAAAGGACTGCCCCTTCTTTAATAACTATTCTGCAAGCCCCCTTTGTTCCCCTACCCCCTATATTTTCTTTTAGACATTGATTACCCAGTTAGTCTAGGACTAGCATTGACACCATAAATGAGCTCTGGCAGTATAACTCCAGCACTCAGTGAATTAAACCTTACTACTGCTCAATACTGCAATTGAGGTTGTCTTAATAATGTTTATGCTGATCTGGATGCTGTGCCTAGTCTTTACTGTTATTCATGTTATATGTTAAATTGTGTTACCATTGTAATCTATTTTATGCTTGCCTAGTTATCAACCATATTGGTGGCAATATATTAGGTTTGTCTTTACTATAAGGTTTGGTGCCTGTTTTTTTTATTTCCTGTAATAATGTATGTTTGTACACTAGACCTGGTGTGTGAGAGGGGATGAGGTTTTTGAGTAGTGATGGGCCGAACACCCCCCTATTTGTACCAGAACTCCCAAACATGGAAAAAGTTCGGACCTGAGCCGGGATTTCTATTAAAGTCTATGGGACTCAAACGTAAAAAATCAAAAGTCCCCATTTTGAAGATGTATATGCAAGTTATTGTCCATAAAAAGGGAATGGGGACCCAGGTACTGCCCTGGGGGACAGGTATCAAAAAAAAAAAAGATTGTTTTTACAGGAGCAGTGATTTTAATGATGCTTAACCGCTTCAGTACCAGAAGAATTTACCCCCTTCCTGACCAGAGCACTTTTTGCGATACGGCAATGCGTCGCTTTAACTGACAATTGCACGGTCATGCGACGTTGCAGCCAAACAAAATTGACGTCCTTTTTTTCCCACAAATACAGCTTTCTTTGGTGGTATTTGATCACCCCTGCATTATTTTTTTCCCGCTATAAACAAAAAAAGAGCGACAATTTTGAAAAAAAAGCAATACTTTTTACTTTTTGTTATAATAAATATCCCCCAAAAAATATATAAAAAAACTATTTTTTTCCTCAGTTTAGGCCGATATGTATTCTTCTACATATCATTGGTAAATAAATCGCAATAAGCGTATATTGATTGGTTTGTGCAAAAGTTATAGCGTCTACAAAATAGGGGATAGAGTTATGGCATTTTTATTAGTAATTTTTTTTTTACTAGTATTGGCGGTGACTGCGATATTGCGGCGGACACATCAGACACTTTTGATACTATTTTGCGACCATTGTTGTTTATACAGCGATCAATGCTATAAAAATTCACTGATTACTGTGTAAATGACACTGGTAGGGAAGGGGTTAAACACAAGGGGCGATCAAGGGGTTAAAGCGGAGGTTCACCGGAATATTTTTTTTTAAAAGCCAGCAGCTACAAATACTGCAGCTGCTGACTTTAAAAAAAAAGGGATTTTTATAACAGCTTACCTGTAAAATCCTTTTCTTGGAGTACATCACGGGACACAGAGCGACTTAGTCATTACTAATGGGTTATATAGTTTACCTTCAGGTGCTGGCACTGGCAACTTCCAAACCGGAAGTACCCTCCCCTATATAAGCCCCTCCCTTCCGGGAGCACCTCAGTTTTGTAGCAAAGCAATAAGTGTCCCAAAAAGAGGGGTGGGAGCTCTGTGTCCCGTGATGTACTCCAAGAAAAGGATTTTACAGGTAAGCTGTTATAAAAATCCTTTTTCTTTTTCGTACATCACGGGACACAGAGCGACTTAGTCATTACTAATGGGACGTCCCAAAGCAATGCCAAATGAGGGGAGGGATACATAAGCTGGGCGCCATCAGGCATGAGGATCTTTTGCGGCCTGCAACACACTGCGCCCAAAGGCGACATCCTCCTGACTTCTAACGTCTACCTGGTAGAATCTAGTAAACGTGTGTACCGAAGACCATGTTGCGGCCTTACATACTTGAGCCAGGGAGGCCTGGTGATGCACTGCCCATGAAGTTCCAACTGCTCTTGTGGAGTGCGCCCTAACTTTGAACGGAGGCGGTCTCTTTCTCAAGCCATAGGCTTGTATTATGACCTGTCGAATCCACTTGGCTAAAGTAGATTTTGATGCTGCCTGACCCTTTCTAGGGCCTTCCGGCAGAATAAACAAAGTATCCGTTCTGCGAATCTGAGCAGTGGCTTTTAGATAAGCTTTAACTGCTCTTACTACATCCAAAGAATGTAATAACTTTTCCTCTACCGAGCTAGGTTTGGGGAAAAAAGAAGGAAGAACCACATCTTGGTTCAAATGAAACCTCGATACCACCTTGGGAAGAAAGGCTGGATGAGGACGTAATACTACTCTGTCCTTATGGACAACCAGATATGGCTCCTTACAGGACAAGGCGGCTAATTCCGATACTCTTTTAGCCGAACAAATGGCTACTAAGAAAATCAATTTCCTGGTGAGAAGAACCAAGGAAATATGTTGCAATGGTTCAAACGGTTGTTTCTGTAGAACCGACAGAACCAGGTTTAAGTCCCATGGACATATGGGAATACTAACCGGAGGGCTAATACGCATCACTCCTTGTATGAAAGCTTTGACTAGTGAATGCGAAACCAAGGGCCTTTGAAAAAATATTGACAAGGCCGAAATCTGACCCTTGATAGTACTCAAGGCCAGCTTCCTATCTACAGCCCACTGTAGGAAGTCCAAAATCCTACCTATCACGTACTTACGTGGATGCCATTTCTTGGCCTCACACCACGTAATGTACGCCTTCCAGATCCTATAATAGATCTGCCTGGATACCGGCTTCCTGGCATTGATCATGGTAGATACCACAGGATTAGAGAGCCCTCTCTTTTTCAGAATGTGGGCTTCAATAGCCAGGCCGTCAAACCTAGGGCTGGTAAGGAAGGGTGGTATATCGGTCCTTGCGACAGCAGGTCCGGACGATGTGGGAGGGTCCAAGGACTCCTCACTGACATTTTTACAATCTCCGCGTACCATGCCCTTCGGGGCCACGCTGGAGCCACCAGAATCACTGGTTTCTTTTCTACCCTGATTCTGCGGAGTAATCGCGGTAACAATTGTGGCGGTGGGAATGCATATATCAGCTTGAACTGATCCCAAGGGAACACTAGGGCATCCGAGCCGCAAGCTAGGGGATCCCTTGTGCGAGACACAAATCTGTCCACCTTTGCGTTGAATCTGGATGCTAGCAGATCTACATCCGGTGTTCCCCACCGCTGGCATATTGCCTGGAAAACCTCCGGGTGAAGAGACCATTCCCCCGGGCATAATTGTTGGCGACTTAAAAAGTCCGCTCTCCAATTTTCCACTCCTGGGATGAAAACCGCGGATATGGCTGGGACATATCTTTCTGCCCACTCCAGGATGCAATTTGCTTCCCTCTGGGCTGCACGACTCCTGGTGCCACCCTGGTGATTGATATATGCCACTGCTGTGGCATTGTCTGATTGAATTCTGACAGGGGACCCTTGGAGTTTGGATGTCCATGCTACTAGGGCATAACGGGCTGCTCGTATCTCTAAGAGATTGATGGGCAGGGCCTTTTCTGCTTCTGACCACTTGCCCTGGAGAGACCATTGCTCCAGTACTGCCCCCCAGCCTATGAGGCTGGCATCTGTAGTGACCACCTTCCAAGAAACCGGACTGAAGGGTTTCCCTCTTTCCAGATTCTGGGGCACCAGCCACCAATGGAGGCTCTTGCGAACGGAAGGGGACAGGGACATTGGTAAGTCTAAAGCCTGAACTTTTTTGTTCCAGGCTGACAGTATGGCCCTTTGCAAATTCCTTGAATGGAATTGACCGTAGGGTACCGCTTCGAATGAAGCCACAATTTTTCCCAGCAGCCTCACGCACAGGCGTATGGA
This sequence comes from Rana muscosa, assembly GCA_029206835.1. Taxonomy (NCBI): domain Eukaryota; kingdom Metazoa; phylum Chordata; class Amphibia; order Anura; family Ranidae; genus Rana; species Rana muscosa. The sequence continues at coordinate 14,028,145 of JARGYO010005626.1, read as the reverse complement.
TGGTTTTCTTTTTGTACCCACTAAGTGGGTCAAATCTTTTAAAGACGACACCTTCTCTGGAGGTAAGAAAATCTTTCTCTGATTTGAATCCAGCCTTAGCCCTAAGTATTCCAGACTTTTGACTGGCCTTAGAGCTGACTTGTCCCGGTTGATAATCCAACCGTGATATTCCAGATACTTGATTGTCTTGTGAATAGCTACTTCCAGCTTTTCCACTGAGTGGTCTATTAGTAGCAGGTCGTCTAGATATGCCATTATCGTTACACCTTGTGTTCTTAGATTGGCCAATAGTGGGGCCAGAACCTTTGTGAACACTCGTGGTGCTGTGGCCAGACCGAAAGGTAAGGCTCTGAACTGAAAATGGCGCCCTTCTACTGCAAAGCGTAGAAATTTCTGGTGGGCCGGAAAGATGGGAATATGCAGATAAGCATCCCTTATGTCGATCGAGGCTAACCATTCCTGCCCTTGTAGGGCGGTGGCCACCGATCGGATCGACTCCATCCGAAAAGTCCTGATATTTAGGAACTTGTTTAGCCCTTTTAGATTTAATATGGGCCTCACGTCCCCATTTGGTTTGGGGACTGTGAAAAGGTTCGAGTAAAACCTGAATCCGCTTTCTTCCAGGGGAACCTTCATGATTACACCTTGGAGCAATAGTTGTTCTAGTGCCAGAAGGAGGGATCCTCTCTTCTGGGGATCTCTTGGCACGTTTGACCTCATAAATTGGGCAGGAGGAGTGCCTTTTAACTCCAGCTTGTATCCCAGACTTACTGCGGAGAGCACCCATCTGTCTCTGATGGTGTCCCGCCAGGTCTCTGTGAACAACTGAAGCCTTCCCCCCACCCGATTGAGTGGGGGCAACGCTTCATGACTTGGGGGGAGGTTTTGTACCTCTCTTGATCCAGGGCTTCTTGTTACCCTGTGATTGTCCCTGATTTCTGCCCCCTGAATTTGACCGCGGAGGCCGTCGGAACTGCTTCACAGCCGATGTGCCCGGGACTGGAGAAGTAGGCCTCTTAAAAGAAGGACTTCTACTCTTGTTCTTAACCGGTAAGAGTGAACTTTTACCGGCAGAAATTTTCTGGATATATTTGTCCAGATCTTCCCCAAATAAGCGTTCTCCATGAAATGGGAAGCTAACCAGCAGTTTCTTACAGGGAGCTTCAGCAGACCAGTTTTTGAGCCACAGAAGCCTACGCATATGTACTACAGACAGCGTAAAGCGGGAGGCCTGTTGGATTGTATCCTTTATGGCGTCCACCGCAAAACACAAGGCTCTAGGCAGGTCAGCTAGGGCAAGAGCCTGCTGATCTGGTAAGTCCCTTAAGACTTGTTTCAACTGATCTTTCACTGCTTGGCAGACTCCAATCGCTGCTACCGCAGGTTGTGTCACCATGCTTGCTGTAGAGAAAGCAGATTTTAGTAAAGACTCCAATTTTTTATCTATTGGGTCTTTGAACATTGGAACATTATCTACTGGACATGTCAGTGATTTGTTCACAGAAGAGATGGCTGCGTCCACTGTAGGGACCCTCCATTTTTTTAAGAAACTTATCCTCCATGGGATAGATCACCGGAAATCTCTTGGGGGGAGCAAATATTTTATCAGGATGCTCCCAATCCTGGTAAATAAGCCCTTCTAATAAAGGGTGGATTGGGAAGGAACAGACAGCCTGGGGAGCTTTTAGCGACCCCAGCGAGGAAACCGTAGTGGTTGGTGGTTCCGCCAGAGGCATTTTAAATGCTGATCGGACCATGTTAGTCAGAGACTGAACCCATAATCTTTCAGCCTGAGATGCTGAGAAAGGTTCTTCCACTGTTGATTCCTCCATAACTGAATCAACCTCATCCTGATCCCCTTCAGGTAGGTCAATCTCTGTGTGGGGCTGTTCCTCCACTAACAGGCACTCTGAAGGAGGAGACGGAGATCGGACGCGCTTTCCCTGTGACAGGGAAGCAGCGATCAATGCTGTTAATCTCTCTTCCAATCCTCCCAGAGTTGAGGATAAAACCTCCTCTGTTATATATACAGGAGCAGGTGGACTGGGGACAGCCGCAGCACCAGGCACTCCTGCGGGGTTTCTACGGCTACTGACCTCTGAATTCTCAGGGGAGATTGGTGCAGTACAAGCATGCCCAATATCCTCAGAGCCCGATGGAGACCCCTTTGGCTTCCTGGAAGACTTATTTCCGGAGCGTCTGGACGACATATCCTTTAAGCACAAAGCTGAGGTATTCCCGTCGTCATACACCAATTTTTGCTGGTAATAGTCTAACACAGTTGCTGCTATATACCAGCTGGTGTCCACTAAAGTGCCTTTCTATGGGGATGCCTGCATCAACCGCCTCTGTGTGCCACTGTTTGTTGCTAGCTCTGTTTGCATCCAGCTGACACTTGTACTGTGTCTTTATACAAGCTGGGACGCCTGCACATGCGCAGAAGCGCCGTGGCGCGCATCGAGCGTCATCCACCCGCCCCGCCCCTTTTTTTTCATAGGAGGCGCGTGCACGCACCCGCGCGCGCCCGTGTGCCATTGGCGCCCTTTTCGAAAATCAAACAGGGACTAGGAGCCAGGGCCCTTTTTGCCGGAGGGCCTGTGCGGTGGATGAGCGCAGCAACAGGGCAGAGGAAGTGGATTCCCACAGAGAAACTTACCAACTGCCTGGATCTTTTGACTTGAGAAAACCAAAGATCCACATGACAAGAAAAATGGACCACAGCGGCCTCTAGTGGTTTAACACAGGTACCGCGGTCCTCTTTTTTTTTTTTTTCTTGACTACTATTAAAATTTTACATTTTCAGTAGTTACAGGCATACACAGATATTAGCGGGAATACCGTTAGGTAACAGACAGAAAGACAAATTAGGCTTGGGGGTCCCCCAATAGAACCAAGTTCCTGGGGGCCCCCACTTACCTGTTCCCCGCCGCAGGACTCTTTTTGGTCCACAGAAGCCCAAACTTCACCTATCACGGCAGGCATTGTAATTAAACCTTCAGGGACCGGGTTCCCAAGGATTCCACTCCCCTGGACCTGTATAGCACCCTGCACAGACAACATCTTGGTCGTGGGTATGACCAGAGCTCTGGATCCCAGGGTCCAGCCCTCCTAAGAGAGGCATTACAGGCAAAACCTTGCTCTTCTGCTGCAAGGCCCGGGTACCGACCGTTTAGCTATGAAGCTTTTTTGGTGGGATCCGGAACAGCTTACTAAGGCCCAAAAGAACCTGTACGCAAGCCCAGTGAAAACACATGTTACTCTTTGGCCAACACCTTAGACACTGGCAAAAAACTGAGGTGCTCCCGGATGGGAGGGGCTTATATAGGGGAGGGTACTTCCGGTTTGGAAGTTGCCAGTGCCAGCACCTGAAGGTAAACTATATAACCCATTAGTAATGACTAAGTCGCTCTGTGTCCCGTGATGTACGAAAAAGAAAATGGACACTTACCTGTCCGGGTCGCCCACGACGTCGGCAGCCGAAGCCGAGCTACCGCGTCCGCCTTCTTTAAAAGGCGTCCCCCAGATCCCAACCCCCCCATGTGAATGAGTATGGGGAACATAGTATCCCTACCCATTCACCAAATAAGTGTCAAAAATAAATAAAGACACACACATGGTTTCTGACAATTCCTATTGGTAAAAAAAAAAACGATGTCCCCCGAAAAGGTGATGTTCGGGCCGAACTTATGCTTGGTCTGAACTGCTCGCCCAACACTATCCTTGAGAAGTTTGAAGCACAGAACAGAGGACCCATCCTATCCTGCATAGGAAATAACCCACGTTGGGGCACAGACAGCAATAAAAATGTGTACCACAATCTAGTAAAAACACATTACTATGTAGTATTTTTTCTGGAAGGATACCCAGTATTGCTACTAAGAACAAGTTAGTATCCTGTTTGGAAAAATACTCTGTACTGCTACTAAAACAAATTAGTATCCCTGTTGGCAGCATTCCTTTGCTTCTATTGAAACACATTAATATCCCTGTTGGAGAGATACTCTATATTTATTTTCCTGGTGACCACACAGAAAGTAAGGAGACATCTTCCCAATGGGCTCATAAACAAGCAATAAATAACTAAAGGATATTTCAACCCTTCTCCACTTTACCCAAAGCTACAAAATCCAATTAAATTGTAATATGTAGCTTATATGAACTAAAACTCCTAAATCTCTGAATAGTGCACATTTTTTGATTTATAATGAATTTTAGGAAAACACTAAGAAAGGACTATTCAGCTTTATTAACGGTTAAATAAAAAGCTTTAAGATGTGTTCACATTATTTTTACAATGTGTAACTTAAGACACACGGCTTTTTGCAAACTATAACTCCCATGATTCTTGGTTAACTTTATTAGGATTTCAAGCTCTGGGTCTCTTTGCCGTGATCTAATTATGTAGGACACAACAAGTGGTGCCAGCAGGGTATAAATAATTCACGAAGACAATGCACCATACTGCAGAGTTCTTGAGTGTACAGAATAAAGAAAAGAATCCCATAACATCTTCATTAGATAACATGCAAAGCGAAGCATCATTTTCATTCATCGATGCCAATGAACTCAAAAGACCTTTCACTAGTTTCTGACTCATATGTTTTCATCACTACAGTAAACTTGTGGGCTAAATAAAATTACTACAATATATACCACTGTACAGAAAGCCCTTCCAGAGGTTTCCTGATCACTTCTGCTGCCCTTGGATAATGAAATCAGAAAACCAGGAAGCTGCAATAATTGGCTCCTGTGGTCATAAGGTCAGGCCCACCACCTCCTGAAACTCATTGCTGCCCAATCACCAATCACATGGTCAGCCTAACTAGCCAATAGGTAGGTAAGTAGGGATGGTCCCGATGTTCGAGACGAACATCGGGTGTTCATTTGTTCGTAGAATAAATAAAAATATGGGGCGCTTGCGGGAAGTTCGCCCGCTGCAGAGCACCCCATAATGCACTGCAGGATCGCAAGGCAACGACAGCTTCTGATTGGCCAAAGCATGCACCTGACTTGTATGCTTTGGTCAATCACAGCGCAATGTGCTGTGAGAGCCATGATTGGCCAAATGGCCAATCATGGCTCAGGGGCTAGGTCCACGCTCCACACTATATAAGGCTGCTTACACGATGGCCGTGTATAGTGAATGAATAGAGATTAGGCAGGTAGACAGTGTAGTATATATAATACAGTTCAGAGTGTATAGTGCAGTAAGTGTAGTATATATAATACAGTTCAGAGTATATAGTATAGTCCATGTAGTATATATAATACAATTCAGAGTATATAATACAGTATGTGTAGTGTATATAATACAGTGGAGAGTATATAGTGCAGTCAGTGTAGTATATATAATACAGTTTAGAGTATATAATGCAGTATGTGTAGTGTATATAATACAGTGGAGAGTATATAGTGCAGTATATATAATACAGTTCAGAGTATACAGTGCAGTCAGTGTAATATAAATAAAACAGTTTAGAGTATATAGTGCAGTCAGTGTAGTATATATAATACAGTGCAGAGTATATAGTGCCATCAGTACAGTATATACAGTGGGTACGGAAAGTATTCAGACCCCCTTAAATTTTTAACTCTTTGTTATATTGCAGCCATTTGCTAAAATCATTTAAGTTCATTTTTTTTCCTCATTAATGTACATACAGCACCCTATATTGACAGAAAAACACAGAATTGTTGAAATTTTTGCAGATTTATTAAAAAAGAAAAACGGAAATATCACATGGTCCTAAGTATTCAGACCCTTTGCTCAGTATTTAGTAGAAGCACCCTTTTGATCTAATACAGCCATGAGTCTTTTTGGGAAAGATGCAACAAGTTTTTCACACCTGGATTTGGGGATCCTCTGCCATTCCTCCTTGCAGATCCTCTCCAGTTCTGTCAGGTTGGATGGTAAACGTTGGTGGACAGCCATTTTTAGGTCTCTCCAGAGATGCTCAATTGGGTTTAAGTCAGGGCTCTGGCTGGGCCATTCAAGAACAGTCACAGAGTTGTTGTGAAGCCACTCCTTCGTTATTTTAGCTGTGTGCTTAGGGTCATTGTCTTGTTGGAAGGTAAACCTTCGGCCCAGTCTGAGGTCCTGAGCACTCTGGAGAAGGTTTTCGTCCAGGATATCCCTGTACTTGGCCACATTCATCTTTCCCTCGAATGCAACCAGCCGTCCTGTCCCTACAACTTTCTCCCATCTCCCGACTGCATCTCTGGAGCTCAGCCACAGTGATATTTGGGTTCTTATTTACCTCTCTCACCAAGGCTCTTCTCCCCCGTTGACTCAGTTTGGCTGGACGGCCAGCTCTAGGAAGGGTTCTGGTCGTCCCAAACGTCTTCCATTTAAGGATTATGGAGGCCACTGTGCTCTTAGGAACGTTAAGTGCAGCAGAATTTTTTTTGTAACCTTGGCCAGATCTGTGCCTTGCCACAATTCTGTCTCTGAGCTCTTCAGGCAGTTCCTTTGACCTCATGATTCTCATTTGCTCTGACATGCACTGTGAGCTATAAGGTCTTATATAGACAGGTGTGTGGCTTTCCTAATCAAGTACCAATCAGTATAATCAAACACAGCTGGACTCAAATGAAGGTGTAGAACCATCTCAAGGATGATCAGAAGAAATGGACAGCACCTGAGTTAAATATATGAGTGTCACAGCAAAGGGTATGAATACTTAGGACCATGTGATATTTCAGTTTTTCTTTTTTAATAAATCTGCAAAAATGTCAACAATTCTGTGTTTTTCTGTCAATATGGGGTGCTGTGTGTACATTAATGAGGAAAAAAATGAACTTAAATGATTTTAGCAAATGGCTGCAATATAACAAAGAGTGAAAAAATTAAGGGGGTCTAAATACTTTCCGTACCAACTGTATAATACATTGCAGAGTATATAGTGCAGTCATTGTAGTATATATAATACAGTGGAGAATATAAAGTGCAGTCAGTGTTGTACATATAATACAGTGCAGGGTATATAGTGCAGTGCAGAGTATATACTACTGTACAGTTTATTGAAGTGCTTAAGGGGAACCCTATGACATAATTAAGAAAAAAAACTATGTGCCCCCCAAGGTCCATATCAGGCCCTTTGGTTCTTGTATAGATTTTAAGGGAACTCTACGCTTTTTAAAAAAAAAAAACAGCATGCCCCTCCAAAATCCATATCAGGCCCTTTGGGTCTGGCATAGATTTTAAGGGGAACTCCATGCCAATCTTTAAATAAAAATTGGCGTGGGGTCCCCCCCAAAATCCATACCAGACCCTTATCCGAGCATGCAGCCTGGCAGGCCAGGAAAGGGAGGGGACGAGCGAGTGCCCCCCCTGCTGAACCCAGACACTTGTCCTCAACATGGGGAGGGTGCTTTGGGGTGCTTGCTCTGTGCACCCCTAAGCACCTAGTTCCCATTTTTTTTTGGTTTTGCTATTTTTCAACCTGAATCGGGCGGCACGATTGAAGGAGGATTTACATTGCAATACACTTTTTTCTTTTTTAATAAAGGAATTGTCAAAAACGGTCTCTTGTGGATTTTACTTTTTGACACTTTTTTTGGTGAATGGGTAGGGGTACAATGTACCAGATATCCATTCACATAGGGGAGGGGGAGGGATCTTCCAGATTCCAAAAAGAACCCGCCCGCAGACCCCGACAACCACCAGCCAGGGTTGTCTGGAAGAGGCCGTTGTCCCCATCAACATGGGGACAAGGTGCTTTGTGGTGGAGGGCGCAGAGCCCCCCTGCCCCAAAGCACCCATCCCCCCATGTTGAGGGCATGTGGCCTGGTATGGTTCAAAAGGGGGGATGCTCGCTCGTCCCCCCCCATACTAACCTGGCAGGATGCATGCTCGGATAAGGGTCTGGTATGAATTGTGGGGGTGATCCCATGCCATTTTTTTCATTGATTTTTCATCTATATTGCCGGGAGACGGCAAATTATTACATACGAAATCCGGCCTGCAATACATTGCAGCCGCAAGCAAGTTTAAATTACATTTTTTCCTAGAAATGTCATTATTGCTGTGGCATGTTCTATACATCACACAGATGCGCCACTTTACAGGCAGACTAAGTGGACCCCACTGACATGATATTTAAAGGAATATTTCACTTTTATTGTTTCACTTTGGGCATCATTAAAATCACTACTAATTTTTTTTTTGCATTGATACATGTCTCCTGGGGGAGTACCCAGGTTCCCATACACTTTTTCATGGAAACAACTTGCATATAAGCCTTTAAAATTAGGACTTTTGATTTTTCATGTTCATGTCTCATAGACTTTAATAGCATTTGCAGGTTCGCTAGAACTTTTTGCCTGTTCAAGGTGTTCTGGTGCGAACCTAACCAGGGGGTGTTCGACCCATCCCTATTGGTAAGGTAGAGGATGGACCAGATCCTGCCACCCTGGAAGCTGGGTGCTATTTACATATTGGGGTGTCCTGGTTATCAAGGCTACAGTACACTTACATAATTCAGAAAGGACTCATAAGAACTTGGAGGTGCCACCCATACTTTCTTAAAGTGTCTGTCCAAAAATTTTTTTTATCATTTAGGAAGTGAGAAAATATCTGCCATGACAACAAATAGAAAAAGCTGACATGAAATCTAGCCTTCTCCTAGATTCTGAAAAAAAAAATTTCAGTCTGTGTTGCAATATGACAGTAAGTGAGGGGAAATCTCCATCCTGGAAGCCCTGAATAGCAGTAAAAAAAAAAAAACTGACAGGGTTTTTAAGCCTCCCCCACTCTAAAACTATAGGAAAAAAGTTGATACACTTCAACCACTTCAGCCCCGGACCATTTGGGTCACTTTTTGCGATTCGGCACTGCGTCGCTTTAACTGACAATTTCATGGTCGTGCGACGTTGTTCCCAAACAAAATTGATGCCCTTTTTTCTTTTGTTGGTATTTGATCATCTCTGCGATTTTTATTTTTTGCGCTATAAACAAAAAAAGAGCGTCAATTTTGAAAAAAAACAAAACACAATATTTTTAACTTTTTGCTATAATAAATATCCCAATTTTTTTTTTTTTACTTTTTTTTCCCTCAGTTTAGACCGATATGTATTCTTCTACATATTTTTGGTAAAAAAAATCGCAATAAGCGTATATTGATTGGTTTGCGCAAAAGTTATAGTGTCTACAAAATAGGGGATAGTTTACAATTTTTTTTTTTTTTACTAGTGATGGCAGTGATCTGCAATTTTTATCATGAATGTGACTTTATGGCGGACACATTGGACACTTTTGACACATTTCTGGGTCCATTGTCATTTATACAGTGATCAGTGCTATAAAAATGCACTGATTACTTTAAAAATGACACTGGCAGTGAAGGGGTTAACCACTAGGGGGCACTGAAGGGGTTAAGTGTGTCCTAGGGAGTGATTCTAACTGTCAGGGGGAGGAGCTACCAGTGACACGTCTGCGATCACTGTTCCCGATCACAGGGAACAGTAGATCCCTGACATGTCACTAGGCAGAACAGGGAAATGCCTTGTTTACAAAGGCATCCCCCTGTTCTGCCTTTGCCGACCGCAATCGCAGGCCACCCAGGAACATCCAGTTCCTGGGACCCGCGGACGCACTCACCAAGGGCACGCGGCGCGCGCGTGCGCACGCTGGGTGGCAAATTTAAAGGGACATACAGGTACGCCCATTTGCCTGCCCGTGCCATTCTGCCGACATATGTTGGCATGCGGCGATCGGCAAGTGGTTAACCTCCCTGGCGGTATGATTCTGTCAGATTTTAGGTGCTGAAAGTGGTACCATTATTCTGCATGGAAATTTGGCGTTTTATATTGTAGGCATGTAATTCTTAGGAATAACTCACTTAAATCTGTCCAAACCAGAGTCTAGTAGACATCCCGGGTATGATAAAGTTCAAAAAACAAAATCATAAATTATAATATAATAAATAACTATAAAATAATTATAACAAATAATAATATAATAATAATAAAAGTGTTTTTCAGTGTTTGATGACGAATTTCCCCACAAATCGCTATCGCTCAATTCTGCGAGTGATTCTAATTTATTATCGCTGTTTTCTAGCTGGTCTAAAACCACTTTTGACATAAAGGGACACTTTTTGGCTGCTATGGACAATCTCCAAATTCCAGGCAGAAAGAAGAGTATTTATTATATAAAAGTGCATGCAGGACACTCGGTAGACCGCTAGGGACAAAGGGGGTGTGTAATTATTTTATACAGTGCTGTAATCTGTAAGATTACAGTGTACTGTATGTGTACTGTGTTTTAACTTTTTTTAATTTGGTGCCGATCTCCGTCCCCGTGCATCGTAACGTCGCAGGGAACGGAGCTCGGTGGCACTCGGCAGTGTGTGAATCGAGTGAGGAGACAGCTCTATCACACAGCGGGGAGGCATTGCAGGATCCAGGGGGCAAGGTAAGTAACTCTGCCTGGATTACTGCAATGCAATCCCGAGTCTGGCTCGGGGTTACCGCTTTTGGTGCTGAAATTTCACCCCGAGCCCGACTCGGGAATACCGCCAGGGAAGTTAAGCTCATTTTTAGGCCTAAGGATGTATCTCATGTTAGAGAACATTTAATTCCAGATTGGTGAGCTAGCTAATTAAATTCAGTACATACTGCAGTGGTACTAAAAACAAAGATTAATTTAATCTGAGTTCTCTGCATTTCTATGCAAAACAACAAACACAGCTCCCTAGAGGGTCAAGGCAGTAGGAGTGTACATTCTGAATCTTGTGTTAGGTAACTTCCTCTGCCTTACTCTGCTTCCTTTCAAGGTAAATTGTAAATGTGTATCAGCTGCATCTATCTTTGATACCATAACAGCTATGTCATGTGTAAATAACGTTTTTTTAGGCAGAACTAGATTAAAAATACTTAGGATTTGCAATGTTGCCAGCACTTTTGAAATCTGAATACATGTTTAGTTCCCTAAGAACTTATGGTAAAACTGAAGGAAAGGAAAGTTGATTTCTATTTTTTAGTAGCTCAAAGTAGTTTTGCAATGAAATAATATGCACTAATGTGCATTAAGTAATTTAATACATTGATTCTTAAAATTTTTGAAGAAAAAGGTATTGTCTCTTCAAAAATGTAACAGTCTAATATAGACCAGGTGAAGAGCTGAGGATGCCGGGGGGAGTGGTTTAGGCATGGCGGCGTGAGAGCTCGGAGCCTAGCAGTGCCACAGAGCTCCCTTCAGTAGACCGACAGTATTGTGGATGTTCCCGCGGACCCGCGGTCCATCAGAATATCCCTAGCTTCGCTGACCGACGGCCCCTAGGCATCACAGATCGAGGGTGTCTCCTCAGTGCTGTAGCGCTGTAGATCCGAAGCAGTCTCTCCACAGCTGGGGTAATCGCGGTAAACGGTTCTTAAGGCAGTGCTCGCAAAGCAGCATCCAATCATCAATATCTTTGTAGCCCCACAGCCCTGTGGCCAGTACATTATGTAAGCGGCGTTGCGCTGGGCGGAGCGGAGGTGCTTGCTAAGGAGGCACGGATCAGTGTATCACTGTAGCTCCGCAGTTTCACAGATAAGGCTTTGCAGTGTCCTATCTAGCGAGGTGGCAGTGTATCTGACGGCCCATGTCGAGACGGGGAAAGAATACAGGAGTGCCGTACACTCCAAGTCACTCGTATATTACCCGGTACCTGGCGGTTAAGAAGGACTTGAAACAACCAGGGGACGCAGGTGCTAACTCGGCGCTGACACAGGAGCCATCTCCGGAGGGGTCACTACAGGCTACAGTTTCAGCGACTGCATTAACGGCTCCAGCACTACAGACTGGATCAGACACAGCGATGGATGCAGTGGAAGGTGAACTCCCTACAGGTACCAATGAAGACATACAGGTATGCTCGTATGCTACACCAAACACACAGGAACAGGAGAAAGGGATAGAGCAAGACATAACACAGCTGAAACAGCTTATTCAGGCTCTCCCCACTTAAGAGGACTGTGACAGCAGGAAGGTAAAGTCACCTGGTTGCATCCAGGGGGGTAGATATATTTCTCCCAGATTCAGGCTTTATGCCGACTTATACAACTAGGGAGTTGATGAAGCCCAGCTGAGGCTAGTGGGCTCATGGATGACTCATACCTCTAGAGAGAGGGCTGGGCGTCGTGCAGGCAGGGAGTTGATGAGACCAGCTGAAGCTTGTCAGCTCATTTAAGGCCTTTATAAAAACTCCCAGCTTCATTAGATGTTAGCTCATGCCTGGACCCAGACCTGTGTGGACTGTCTAGGGAGAGTGAACCCCTGTGCGGTGAGGCAAAGCCTGTGTGGCTATTTGTTTGGAATTTTACTAAACCAGGGACTTAGGGACTAGGACAGCACCAGGCTGATCCCAGTTGTTAGTTTAGGAAACCTGCATGTTTAGTCAGAGGTCAAACTGACCAGGATTTATTTTGTTTATGTTTCTTTTTGGCTTTGCTGTGTTTTTGTCACTGTACATAGAGAAATAAACCGCACCTTTTGATTTTGAAAACCACAACCTCCGTCTGCTGGCCCTGTTTTTGTGTGGGGAGCCCAACCAGGGGGTCATACACACCCGCTACCGAGTTAACCCCCTCACAGTTGGTGGAGAACGCGGGCAGTTTTTTTTAAGCCAGCATGGAGGAGATACTGAAACAGCTGGCTCTAGCAAATGCCAATCAACAGCAGACAAATGCAGGTTTGCAAAGAAGCCTTGCAGCCCAGCAGCAAGCTCATCAACAAGCCCAGCAGCAATCTGAGGCCCGCTTCATAGACCTGTTACAGAAGCAAGAGCAGAGACTACAACAAATGGAAGCAGTAATGCAGCAACGTCCGCAGACCAGTGAGGAAAGCCGTCCCACTAATACCGCGTCCTTTGGGGTGAGTCGTTTATTGACAAAAATGACTGGAGAGGATGATCCAGAGGTATTTTTGACCACATTTGAAAGGACTGCTGAAAGAGAAAAGTGGCCTGAGGAGCAGTGGGCTGGACTGGTGGCTCCTCTGTTAACTGGTGAATCGCAGAAGGCTTACTATGACCTAGAGCCTGACCAAGCAAAAGACTATGTGATGCTAAAAGCTGAAATATTGGCAAGGCTGGGTGTCACCCTGGCTGTCCGGGCTCAGCGTGTGCATAACTGGACTTTCCAGCTTGGAAAACCCCCCAGGTCTCAAATGTATGATCTCATTCACCTGAGCAGGAAGTGGCTACAGCCAGAGACTTTGTCCGCACCGGAGATTGTGGAACGTGTTGTGATGGATCGTTTCTTGAGAGCTCTTCCTACCGCCATTCAAAAGTGGGTAAGCCATGGAGACCCAGAAACGGCCGGTAAACTAGGGGATCGTGTAGAGAGATACTTGGCTACAGAGAACCTGACGGCCTCTTCCAGAGACTCTCGGACTTTCCACCCTAAGACCAGACCATCCCCAGGGGCGGATAAGAGGATTCCAAGGGGTGAGGGTGGAGAGAGTGAGAGGGTGGGAGCTCTACCCAAAGTTTGGCGAGAACAGCCTGGGAAGTCAGGGGCTCAAGAGGCAGCCAAATGGATTGTTTGCTACCGCTGCCGGCAAGCGGGACATATTGCAGCAAATTGCCCGGTTGTGGAGGAACCCATGCAATGTGACTTTCTGATGGACAGACGTCAGTCGCTGTGTGCGACAGTCGCATGCACTGCCATTCGGGGAACTGAGAAACATTTATGCAAAATGTGTATTAATGGTAGAAATGTTGTGGTATTACTGGATTCAGGTAGCCTTGTGACCCTGATAAAGGCTGAATTAGTTAAAACAGAGGTCTCTGGGAATAGCAAGGTAGCTGTTATTTGTGTGCATGGGGACACCCGAGAGTATCCAGTGACTACAGTGTGTTTCGAGACCCCCAAAGGTACCCTCTCTCATCCAGTGGGGTTAGTATCTCAATTACCGCATGATGCCATTGTGGGAAGGGATTTTCCGAAGTTCTGGGAACTGTGGGATGATCCTGAGCCCCCCACTGGTGCCCCTATGTACCAGGAATGTGATAGCCAGAACTCCTCTGAGAGTGGTGAGGACTCTCCAGAATTTCCCTTGTCAGTATTGGCAGGGGAGACTCAAGAAACTGGAGAGGAGCCCACCTCCTCAGACGAAAACCTACCGTCTGTGGAGTTTTCTGATCTGGAGGTTCACAGGGAAAATTTTGCCACAGAACAGTTAAAAGACCCCGCCCTAATAAAGGCACGGGAAAACGTAGTGGAAATAGATGGCGAGTTAGTGAACCCAGATAATACCTGCACTTACCCATACTTCAGCGTAGAGAAGGACCTACTGTATCGGGTGGCAAAAGGGCAGAAGAAACCGTTGAGCAGCTTGTGGTGCCCAAACCTTACAGGAAGTTGGTGTTGGAGTTGGCCCATGGGCACATTCTTGGAGGTCATCTGGGGACAGAGAAAACCCGAGAGAGGGTATTACAGAGATTCTATTGGCCTGGGGTGATGAAGGACATAGAAAATTATTGTTCCTCCTGCCCTGTGTGTCAGAGGTCGGCCCCGATGCCACATTTCCGTAGCCCGCTGGTCCCTCTACCCATCATTGAGGTCCCGTTTGAGAGAATCGCAATGGATTTGGTAGGTCCTATAATCAAGTCCGCTAGGGGGCACCAGTACATATTGGTTATAATGGACTATGCCACCCGTTATCCAGAAGCGATCCCTCTCAGAAATACCTCGGCCAAAACCATAGCCAAAGAGCTATCTCTTGTTTTTAGCCGGGTGGGTATTTGTAAAGAACTGCTTACGGACCAAGGTACACCCTTTATGTCCCGGGTTATGAAAGAGCTGTGTAAATTGTTCAAAGTGACGCAATTGCGTACATCTGTGTATCACCCCCAAACCGATGGGCTGGTTGAAAGATTCAACAAAACCCTAAAACAAATGTTGAAGAAAGTGGTGGATAGAGATGGAAAGGATTGGGACTGTCTACTTCCTTATTTGATGTTTGCTATTAGGGAGGTGCCCCAATCCTCTACGGGATTCTCCCCCTTTGAGTTACTGTATGGGAGACACCCAAGAGGGCTGTTGGATATTGCCAAGGAAACTTGGGAAAGTGAGAGTTCTCCCCACAGGAGTGTGATTGAGCATGTCGCCCTGATGCAAGATCGAATTGCACAGGTAATGCCCATCGTGAAGGAACATTTGGCCCAAGCGCAGTTGGCACAGCAGAGAGTGTACAACCGTGGAGCAAAGACCCGTACCTTTTCCCCGGGGGATAGGATATTGGTACTTGTCCCTACGGTTGAAAGTAAATTCCTTGCCAAATGGCAAGGCCCCTACGAGATAATGGAAAAAGTGAGCGAAGTGAATTACAAGGTCAGACAACCAGGAAGGCGAAAGCCCGAACAGATATATCACGTTAATCTGTTGAAAGCCTGGAGGGATAGAGAGTCCCTAGTCGCAGAAACTTGGTCACCAGCTCAAACTGGTTGCGTGATTGCGAGGTTGGAATAGCAGCCACCTTGTCACAACCCCAACAACAGGAGGTTAAGGAGTTTGTGCTTCGCAACAAGGAGGTGTTCTCTGAGCTGCCGGGACAAACATCTGGGGTAGAGCATGATATTATTACCCCGCCCGGTGAAAGGGTGAAGTTAAAACCCTATCGGATCCCAGAGGCCCGACGGGAGGCAATACGGGAGGAAGTACAGAAAATGCTGAACTTAGGGGTGATAGAGGAGTCCCAAAGTGATTGGTCTAGTCCCATTGTGTTGGTGCCTAAACCGGATGGGAGCTGGCGATTTTGTAACGATTTTCGTCAGTTGAACAAAGTTACAAAATTTGACACCTACCCCATGCCACGTATAGATGAGTTGATCGACCGGCTGGGAACAGCCCGATACATGACGACTCTTGACCTCACAAAAGGGTATTGGCAAATTCCCCTGGCCAAGTCGGCCAAAGAGAAAACCGCATTTGTAACCCCAGACGGGGCGTTCCAATATAAGAGAATGCCGTTCGGGTTACAGAATGCGCCGGCCACATTCCAGCGGAAAATGGACCAGATACTGAGGCCCCATCGGAAGTATGCTGCGGCTTACCTGGATGACGTAATTGTCCATAGCACAGATTGGGCCTCACATCTGCCAAAAGTGCAAGCAGTCCTAGACTCTATCCGGGAAGCGGGGTTTACGGCTAACCCCAAGAAGTGTACCATTGGGCAGGAGGAGGCCAAATATCTTGGGTACACCATTGGCAGGGGAGTGATAAAACCCCAACTCAACAAAGTCGAGGCCATCCAGAGTTGGCCACGTCCCAACAGCAAGAAGCAGGTACGGGCCTTTCTGGGAATCGCGGGTTATTATCGGCGCTTCATTCCCCACTTTGCTTCTAAGGCTGTGCCCCTAACCAACCTGACGAAAGGGAAAGGGTCGGTCATGATTAAATGGACCCCCGAGGCTGAGGCAGCATTCCAATTCTTGAAACAAGCCTTATGTAGCCAGCCAGTGTTGTACTCACCCGACTTCTCTAAAGACTTTGTCGTACAAAGTGATGCGTCAGATGTGGGGTTAGGAGCAGTATTGTCCCAGGTCTGGAACGGGGAAGAGCACCCAGTCATTTACCTCAGCAGGAAGTTGAAGTCCCATGAGGTAAATTACGCCACGGTTGAAAAGGAGTGTTTAGCGGTGAAGTGGGCTCTAGATTCCCTTCGGTACTATCTGCTAGGTAGGCACTTTGACATGGTTACGGATCACGCTCCGTTAAAGTGGATGGCTCAAAACAAGGAGACAAATAGAAGAGTGAATAGGTGGTTCCTGGCCCTACAGGAATTCAACTTCACAGTAAAGCATCGCCCTGGCGTTCAAATGGGGAATGTGGATGCTTTGTCTCGAGTACATGAATGCCTGATTGCTGGTGTTCCAACCCCAAGGTTAAAACAAGAGGGGGGGGTATGTGACAGCAGGAAGGTAAAGTCACCTGGTTGCATCCAGGGGGGTAGATATATTTCTCCCAGATTCAGGCTTTATGCCGACTTATACAACTAGGGAGTTGATGAAGCCCAGCTGAGGCTAGTGGGCTCATGGATGACTCATACCTCTAGAGAGAGGGCTGGGCGTCGTGCAGGCAGGGAGTTGATGAGACCAGCTGAAGCTTGTCAGCTCATTTAAGGCCTTTATAAAAACTCCCAGCTTCATTAGATGTTAGCTCATGCCTGGACCCAGACCTGTGTGGACTGTCTAGGGAGAGTGAACCCCTGTGCGGTGAGGCAAAGCCTGTGTGGCTATTTGTTTGGACTTTTACTAAACCAGGGACTTAGGGACTAGGACAGCACCAGGCTGATCCCAGTTGTTAGTTTAGGAAACCTGCATGTTTAGTCAGAGGTCAAACTGACCAGGATTTATTTTGTTTATGTTTCTTTTTGGCTTTGCTGTGTTTTTGTCACTGTACATAGAGAAATAAACCGCACCTTTTGATTTTGAAAACCACAACCTCCGTCTGCTGGCCCTGTTTTTGTGCGGGGAGCCCAACCAGGGGGTCATACACACCCGCTACCGAGTTAACCCCCTCACAGGACATTCAAAAATTATTAGTCAGTATAACTGGGACACTGAGAGATGAGATTGCAGAGGTACATAATAAGGTAGAATCGGTGGATCTTAGAGTACTAAATCTGGAACAAGTACAAACTATGACAGAGACACGATTAGAATTTTTAGAAGAAAAACTAGATAAACAATATAAACGAATGATATGGTTACAGTTACAGTCCGAAGAATCGGAAAATATGAGCAGAAGGAATAATATCCGGATAAAGGGGGTTTCAGAGGAGACTGAAAGACCTGCGCTAAGAGAGACAGTGATGGATATTATAAATCAGTTATTAAAGAACCCCCCGAATACCCCTATTGAACTTGACCGTGTCCACAAAGTCCCCATGACGCGGAACCAGACGCAGACCAATCCACGGGATGTTTTGTGTAGAGTTCATTTTTTCATGGTAAAGGAGGCCGCATGGCAGGAGGGTACATTGAAGTATATGGGAGGAGAAATACAAATATACCCGGACCTATGCAGGCAAACTAAAATTAGACGACGTATGTTAAAACCTCTACTGGAATATCTGCACGACAAAGGGGCGACATATTGATGGGGCTAGCCGTTGGCAGTGATAGTAAAAAAGGGGGGGTACAGTTTTAATTTAAGAGAACCTGCCCAACTTCCAGATCTCTTTAAATTTCTGGGCTCAGAGGCCATGGAGGTCCCTAATTGGACAGAGTTACCCGTATCTACGGAACAACCCCCCTATCAATGATATGGACAAAGGGAGAGAAGAAGGAGTGATCTAGGAACTGTATAAAACATATGGCCCTGTAACCCACCACAGGAATGAAAAAGGAATAAGATCAATCCACGAAAGAAAGAACAGTTCTCCTTTTTTTTTTTTTATCCCCACTTTTTTAGGGGGGTGGGAGGTCGGTGCGTATCGGATGAAATGATCCGTTTTCTGACGGGGGTGGGGGGAGGGGGGAGGTGGGAGAGAATTATGCAATAGGTAAACCAGAGTGTGTTCATGTTCCCCCCCGTCCTTCCCAGCTTCTGGAGATCCCTCCCTTTTTTTTTTGAGTGGATAAATCAGAAGAAGCAGATGGAAGAATATTAGTGGACTAGAGGATTATGCTTTGTTGTATTATGGATAACAGAGGAACCATGGATATATATAGTTATATGATTTATGTGGTATATGGTATAGGTAAAGAATATTCATGGTTCTTTTTTTTTTTTTTTTTTTTTTTCTTCTCTTCCGAACTCACTGGTTGGGGAGATGGGTAATAGGGAAATGATTAGGATGGGGGGGAGGGTTCTAGGGTAAAGCTAAAAAAGAAGGATCAGAGGGGGTAGAGAAGAATGAGGGGGTGGGGGGGGGAGATAAGAAAGGGGGGTACAAATGACACTTTTTTTATTTATTTTTTTCCTATGGGGTATTTGGACCCCTCAGAGTAGGTCAATGGACCAAGAGGAATAATAATAAATAGTAAAGAACACTTCTCACAATTCACTATTGATAATTAGGAAGAAAATACACGTACTGGCATAGGAATATGTCCTACACAAGGTGCCTTTTTTCTATGTGGGCTTTTTCCCCTCGATAATTTTTATTTATTTTTTTCTCAAGGAGATAGTTGAAGTGATTGGTGATAAGAAGCGAGAGAAATATGGTCTCTTTCCCCTTTTTTTTTGAGGTAAGGGGGTTAGGGGTAATGGATAAAGGGGTTAGGGATAGGGGGCAAGGTAGATGGAATTCATAATAGCACATATAGCACATGTCACATAGGGGAGAAGAGAGGACTTAGAGGGTAGGGTATCCCCTGAACAGTGGGAATAAGGGTACCAGGACCAAGGACAGTGAAGTTAAGGTCATCATACTGAAGGATGGACACCCCCCCATGCAATTATTGTAATGGGGGGGCATATTGGAGTACCTGGACAGCAGAGGAGTATTTATATAATTTATGACATCCCAGAAAACTTGATTAAGGGAAATGGGAAGCTGAGACAATGAGAGAAAATATGGAATTAATTGGTGAATGACTTAGCAAAAAGAAACTGAAAGGGAAAGAAACGAAGGGAAGAGAATTTTATTTTTATTTTTTTGCAATGGTATTGTTATTTTACTTTGTGAGAATACTTTAAAAATCTGTGATAGAAGGAAAGACTGTGTGATAGCTGTATTAGATTATATGATATAATAGGGGTATGATGTAATATGTAATATGTAATATAGGTAGTAATGAATAGCTGAGAAAGGGGAGGGGGTTCTCTTTGACAGAAACCGGGAGTAGGATATTTAGATAGGGACGCGGGAATCGATTAAAGGGAGCATGTGGATGGGCACTGTAGCTCTGATCTCTGCTCTGCCTATTCACTTTCCCCAATTTTAAACGCCTCTCCTCCAAGTGGAGGGAAGTCGGAGGCGCTTCAACTTCTCAATTTACATATCAAGCAAGTAGCAGGCATACTTGCAGTTGCACAAAGCCTGCTATAGCTGATAATATACACTACTCAGGGTCTTGGAGATCTAGCCAGATCCTGAGGTATATTTTTTCTCTTGGTTATAAAAAGTAAAAATTCGCGCTAGGTGCAAAGTGATTTAAAAAAATAAATAAATGAATATGTCCCTTAAGGAAACCTGCTGCTAAACACCAAAAAAACCTTTGATATAAGGTACAAACAAAATGAGTATACAAAAATAGTGTAGCGCTGGAAAGAACTGTATATATCTATACAATTAAAAATTAAATACGTGAAAAAAGTATCAAAAACACTAATAAAACAATGCAAATAAACCAATCAAGTTCATAAGTGCCCGTGAAGAAAGAAGATTATAAAATAAATGTGTAGAGGATTTCCTCTATATTGATGATAAGAGTTCCACAGAGAAGATATCCGATGAAGCTGGTAAGTGCTATTCCAACAATAAGTGAAGATCCCGCCACCAAAGTGAGAAATGAAGGCTTACCAAACAGCCTGCGACCGCCCTTCTCAGGGGGGTCAAAACAAGCTTAGTAGAGCGATGTTCACTCCATGGAAGGCAGAGAAATTCCAGTGAAGACACTTCATCCACAATAGGCGAGTCTCCAGAGACGTGTCTGCACAGCTGATCCAAATCGGAGATGAAAAACACTCTTGATTGATCAGAGTGAATAATCCTCAGCAGTTAAAACGATGTCCAAAGAGAAGAAAGAAAAACTTTCCATAGTGTAGCATTCATCAGGGAAGTTTTATTAGAAATGAACAGGAGAGAAAACAGCTCTCACATAGGTATAAAAATAATGATAAAACGAGAAAATCCTTGCAAGGAAATAAAAAAGCTCCGAGTTTCTGTCAAAGGCTGATTCGCGCGTGCGCAATGCATGTGCGTGTCACCCTGCACATGCATTGCGCACGCGCGAATCAGCCTAAAGAGAGAGGAGGGGTCGGATTTCCAGACCCGTTGGGTTATTATGAAGCTTCCCATTTAACAAGAGTGGTGGATTGGTGCACACTCCGAAAGGAAAAACCATGGATACATATGGAACAAGCAACAATTGCCATACCTTTCGGATGCAGAGATACCACAGATGGCGAAAAGACACCCCACGGTGGGTGCCACACTTCAATCTATCAAAAAGATATTTAGGAAAACTAAGGTGTCGACGCATCCGAGCCCCATGATTCCCATCCTAGGTACCCCAATTTTTGAGCCGGGTCTTAGAGATCGGGGATTTAAAGAACTAAGGCAGCGGGGAATTAGCAGGATCATACATTTTGTGATTGATAATCATATAATGACTAAGGAGGAGATTGAATGTGTATTTGCGGAAGATCTCGATATATTTAGGCGAATACAGCTGAACGCTTTCCTGCGGTCAATTAGGCAACGGGTGCCTGAAGTACGTATACCATCTAGGTTCGAACAGATATGTCTAAAAGGGGAACCATTGAGACACTCAAGCCTCGTACACATGAACGAGTTTCTCGGCAAAAACCAGCAAGAAACTTGCTGGCAGAGATTTTTTGCAGAGAAATTTGTTCGTGTGTATGGTTTCTCGTCAAGAAAAGCGACAAGAATCTCGACGAGAAAATAGAGAACCTGCTCTCTATTTTCTCGTCGAGATTCTCGTCAGCCTGTTTCTCGACGAGAAAATTGTGTGTGTGTACACTTACCTTTTCGCCGGGAAACCCGTGCATGCTCGAAATGACTTTGACGCATGCGCGGTAGCTTCCTAGGCATAGGTAGGGTGAACCAAGATGGCGGCGACGATGCTCGTTGTATTCAATGACGTCACCGCATTCGCTCCATTCAAAGAACCGCGGGTTCTTTGAAAGGAGCGTGTGTACACTCGGCCGGGACAAGTTTCTTGTCCAAGAATCTCGTCGAAAAAAACGACATGTTTTTTTCGACGAGAATCTCGGCCGTGTGTACGAGGCTTCACTCTCAATTATGTATGCTCTGTTGATAGAGTCAGAAGCCCCACAAGAACTGGCCTTCATACAAGCATGGGAGAAAGACTTAGGAGTTACATTCTCTGAGATGCAGAAAAATAAAATATTTTTGTTTACGCATAAAGCGTCAATGGCAACAAGATATCAAGAAGGAGGGTACAAAATCCTAACTAGGTGGTATAGAACCCCGGCAGTATTGAATCAGATATTTCCACAAGTATCGAACCAATGCTGGCGCTGCAAGGGAGCGGAAGGCACCATACTGCACATATTCTGGGACTGCCCGAGATTGAAAGAATTCTGGAATATGGTTTCTGAAACAGTTAAGGAAATTACTGAGGTGTCTCTTGGAGAAAAATACAAAAACTCCCTTTTAAGCCTCCCCTTCTTTTTTTTTTTTTTTTTAGATATCTTTCTTATTCCTTAACTGTTTTTCTTTTTCTTTTTTTTTCTCTAAAAAACGGAACGGTAATAAGGGCAGGAAGTATCACATGGTTGTACTAAAATTAGGAGGAAGCATGATTAAAAAGGAAAGAAGGTTTTAAGAGATTCCAACTATGTAATAAATGATGTAGTAATTGATAAAGTTGAAGAAGTATAAGTGGAAGCGGGAGGTGTTGATGTACAAATGTAAATTGTTATTGCTGTGAAAAAAATAAAGAATTTATAAAAAAAGAAAAAGCTGAGGATGAGAAAGTGGAGCAGTATGAAGACTCTCAGCACCTTTTTTGAGGTGGCACAGACAAGTTAGCCCGACAGTAGTGATAACCTCAAAGCACTGAAGTTCAGAGACCTAACACTCAATGAACTTGATCATGATAAGGTTTTTACTATCCTATTGCAGCTTAGGAATGGGAAGACTCACTGAGTGAAGAGGTTCCAGGAATATTGTCATAGGAAAGGAAAAACGTACCGCTCAAAAGCTTGAGAATTCACCAAATAGCTGCTTCCGCCCGGTCACTCACACAGGTGCTGGCTCTGCACTGATGCATGGGAGAAAAAGAAACCCTGGACTGCCGCACTCAGGGAAGGGTGGCTAACGCGTTTCACGTCACGAATTGACGCTTACTCATAGCTATGAGTAAGCGTCAATTCGTGACGTGAAACGCGTTAGCCACCCTTCCCTGCATGCACACCATCTGCATTTGTTGTTTTGGATTTATGGATTTATTTTGAATTTGGATTTTTTACCTGAAATTTTGGAATAAATAACTGTCTATACAGAGTGCGGCAGTCCAGGGTTTCTTTTTCTCCCAGGAATATTGTCATGTTCATCATCTTCATGAATCATGAACAAGGATGATTAGGAATGGGACGCTCCTTCCTACTAGTGTTGAGCGAACCCGAACTGTAAAGTTCGGGTCCGTACCGAACTTTAGCTTTTTCCCGAACCCAAACCCGAACCCGGACTTTGCGTGAAAGTCCGTGTTCGAGTTCGGGTTCGGCAATCTAATGGCGCAGTTAGAAATGCTTCAGGGGCCAGCCAATCACCTTTTGATTAGCTGGTGTGCCCTTAGAAGCCATCATAGCCATGCCTACTAATGGCATGGCTGTGATTGGTCAGTGCAACATGTGACCCAGCTTCTATATAAGCTAGAGGCACACAGCACACACGTCACTCTGCTTCAGAATAGATAGGGAGAGGATCTTGTCTGCTGCTGTTGCTTATTGGGAGAGATTGAAAATACATGAGTTAGTCCTGATTCTGGAATCTGAGGGAAAAGATAGAGAGACAGTGTAGTGTAGGGCCAGGTTCCTGTTGGTGCTTTCAGGGAGAGAGATTTATTATATAGGAATAGGAGTCCAGATTCAGAGATATAACTCAGCGATCTGCATAGGTTTACCTGTTTGTGTTGCAGTGCACAGTCTTTTACACTGCCATGAGCCCAGTGTCAGAGAAAATCTAACTTTTATCTGCAAGCTCAGTGCACCAGCACTGCATATATTACATTGAGAGATACACCGTTTCCATACTGTGGGTGTATTCTGCTCTTGGAAAAAGACCCATTTAGGGCAAAAAAAAGGCACTTTATTGTGCTCTTTTCCAAAAGACCCATTTAGGGCAAAAAAAAAATTGCATTTTATTTTGCTCGTGCAAAAAAAGACCCATTTAGGGCAAAAAAAAATAAAAAATTGCACTTTAATGTACTCTTGCAAAAAGACCCATTTAGGGCCACAAAAAATATTTTGCAGTGTGTTATACATATGTGGAGGCGTGTGAAATAAACCATTTCTATATATTTGTCTTCTACTGTGCTATGCTAAAAAAACTAAATGTTTTTGGAATAGCATTTTCTGCAGTTCTGTAGCTCTACGATTCAGCGGTTACGTACTGTGGGTGTGTTGTGGTCTTCCAAAAAACACCATTTAGGGCCACAAAAAATATTTTGCAGTGTGTTATACATATGTGGAGGTGTGTGAAATAAACAATTTCTATATATTTGTCTTCTACTGTGCTATACTAAAAAAACAGTTTTTTTTTAATAGCATTTTCTACAGTTCTGTAGCTGTGCGATTCAGTGGTTACGTACTGTGGGTGTGTTGTGGTCTTCCAAAAAACGCCATTTAGGGCCACAAAAAATGTTTTGCAGTGTGTTATACATATGTGGAGGTGTGTGAAATAAACAATTTCTATATATTTGTCTTCTACTGTGCTATACTAAAAAAAACAAATTTTTTTTTGAATAGCATTTTCTGCAGTTCTGTAGCTCTGCGATTCAGTGGTTACGTACTGTGGGTGTGTTCTGCTCTTCCAAAAACACCCATTTAGGGCAAGATCCTAAATTTGGAAAATATGAGGAGAAGGTCAAAGGGACGTGGTGGCCCTGGTCGTGGTGCTGCTGGTGGAGCTCCTGTTGCAGGGAGAGGACGTGGTGGATCTGTGCCAACTACACGCACAAGTGAAACACCTTCCTCAGGTGCGAGTAGGCGACCGAGCCTGTGGCGGTATTTTGTCGCACCTAATGAGGCTTTACGAATGTTTAGGCCAGGACAAGTACAGGCGATAGTAGATTGGGTTGCTGACAGTGCCTCGGGTTCCTTCACATTGTCTCCCACCCACTCTTCTGATGAAAGATCAGAGTTGGCACCTGAAACCCATGTCCATCAGTCTTTCACCTCACCCCCTTGCAAATCAGCCAAGCAGTCTGAGCCCCAAATCATGCAGCAGTCTCTTCTGCTTTTCGATGACTCTGTTAGCAGGGTTTCCCAGGGCCATCCACCTAGCCCTGCCCCAGAAGTAGAAGAGATTGAGTGCACCGATGCCCAACCACTTATGTTTCATGATGAGTACATGGGAGGACCATCGCAGCACGTCTCGGATGATGACGAAACACAGGTGCCAACTGCTGCTGCTTTCGCAATTGTGCAGACAGACAAGGAGGGCAGGGGTGAAGACTGGGTGGAAGATGATGTGGAGGACGATGAGGTCCTCGACCCCACATGGAAT
This sequence comes from Rana muscosa, assembly GCA_029206835.1. Lineage (NCBI taxonomy): Eukaryota > Metazoa > Chordata > Amphibia > Anura > Ranidae > Rana > Rana muscosa. Next base: position 14,002,773 of record JARGYO010005626.1, on the reverse strand, counting down.
CAACGTTATGCAGGTGATCAGTGTAGTTTGGAGGAAGAGGCGGTGGTTGCACAGAGCCACCAGCACAGCAGAAGAGGGAGCAGGGTGCAAAAGCGGAGCATCCGTCCCCTAGACAGTACGTCTGCTACTGCCCAACGCAGCAAGGGACCGAGCACACCAAAGCCAGGTCCAAGGAGTTCCCTAGCGTGGCAGTTCTTCACACAATGTGCTGATGACAAGACACGAGTGGTTTGCACGCTGTGCAATCAGAGCCTGAAGCGAGGCATAAACGCTCTCAACCTGAGCACAACCTGCATGACCAGGCATCTAAGTGCAAAGCACGAGTTGCAGTGGAGTAGACACCTCAAAAACCAAGAAAGGTCTCTGGCTCCTCCTGCTTCCTCTTCTGCTGCAGTCTTGGCCTCTTCATCCACCTCTGTAGTGACAGTGGCACCTGCCACCCCGCAAAGAGAGGATCTGCCAGAAACACTACCACCTGGGTCACCAACCATCTCCACAATGTCCCATGGAAGCGTTCAGCTCTCTATCTCCCAAACATTGGAGCGGAAGAGGAAGTACCCCCCTAGCCACCCGCGATCCCTGGCCCTGAATGCCAGCATTTCAAAACTCCTGGCCTTTGAAATGCTGTCATTCCGTCTGGTGGAGACGCAGAGTTTAAAAAGCCTGATGGCATTGGCTGTCCCACAGAACGTCGTGCCCAGCCGCCACTACTTTTCCAGGCGAGCCATCCCTTCCCTGCACAACCAAGTGGGGGACAAAATCAGGTGTGCACTGCGCAACGCCATCTGTGGCAAGGTCCACCTAACTACGGATGCGTGGACCAGTAAGCACGGTCAGGGACGTTATATCTCCCTAACAGCACACTGGGTAAATGCAGTGGCGGCTGGGCCTGAGGCAGATAGCAGTTTGGCGCATGTCCTTTCACCACCAAGGATTGCAGGGCGCTTCAGTTTGCCTCCTGTTGCTAACTCCTCCTACTCTGCTTCCTCATCCTCTACCGCCTCCTCATCCGGTCAGCGTAACACCTTCACCACCAACTTCAGCACAGCCAGGGGTAAACGACAGCAGGCAGTTTTAAAACTTTCCTGTTTGGGGGTAAAACCCCAAACCGCGCAGGAGTTGTGGAGGGACATGGAACAACAGACCAATGAGTGGTTGCTGTCAGTGAGCCTCAAGCCCGGCCTGGTGGTGTGCGATAATGGGCGAAATCTCGTAGCAGCTCTGGGCCTAGCCGGTTTGACGCACATCCCTTGCCTGGCGCATGTGCTGAACTTGGTGGTCCAGAGGTTCCTTAAAAATTACCCCAATATGCCAGAGCTGCTGCAGAAAGTGCGGGCTGTCTGTGCGCACTTTCGGCGTTCTCACCCTGCTGCTGCTCGCCTGTCAGCGCTGCAGCGTAACTTCGGCCTTCCCGCTCACCGCCTCATATGTGACGTGCAGACAAGGTGGAACTCCACCTTGCACATGCTGGCCAGACTGTGCGAGCAGCAGCAGGCGATAGTGGAGTTTCAGCTGCAGCAATCACGCGTGAGTCGCTCTGCGGAACAGCACCACTTCACCACCAATAACTGGGCCTCCATGCGAGACCTGTGTGCCTTGTTGCGCTGTTTCGAGTACTCCACCAACATGGCCAGTGCCAATGATGCCGTTATCAGCGTTACAATCCCAGTTCTATGCTTCCTTGAAAAAACGCTTCGGGCGATGATGGAAGAGGATGTGGCACAGGAGAATGAGGAGGAGGAGGAGGAAGCGGGATCATTTCAAAGGCTTTCAGGGCAGTCTTTCACAAGTGGCTCCAAGGGTGGGTTCCTGCACCAACAAACGCCAGGTACACAATTGTCCAGCAGAAAGGGCACAGTTCTGGAGGATGACGAGGTGGAGGAGGAGATGGAGCAGGAGGAGGAGGAGGAGCCATGTTCACAGCAGGGTGGCACCCAGACCAGCTCGAGGCCATCACTGGTGCGTGGCTGGGGGGATACAGAGGACACAGACGATACACCTCCCACAGAGGACAGCTTTTCTTTGCCTCTGGGCAGCCTGGCACACATGAGCGATTACATGCTGCAGTGTTTCCGCAATGACCGCCGAGTTGCCCACATTTTAACTGGTGCTGATTACTGGGTGGCCACCCTGCTGGATCCCCGTTACAAGGACAACGTACCATCCTTAATTCCATCACTGGAGCGGGATCGTAAGATGCGCGACTACAAGCGCATGCTGGTAGACGCGCTGCTGGTGGCATTCCCACCTGAGAGCGGGCGTACGGTGGAAGCACAAGGCAAAGGCAGAGGAGGAAGAAGAGGTCGCCAACACAGCCGGGGCACCGGCAGCACCTCAGAAGGCAGGGTTAGCATGGCCGAAATGTGGAAAAGCTTTGTCAGCACGCCACAACAACCAGCACCACCAGCTGAGATGGAACGTCTTAGCAGGAGGCAGCATTTCACCAACATGGTTGAGCAGTATGTGTCCACAGGCCTACACGTACTGGATGACGGGTCTGCCCCCTTTAACTTCTGGGTCTCCAAATTGGGCACATGGCCTGAGCTTGCCCTTTATGCCTTGGAGGTGCTGGCCTGCCCTGCAGCCAGTGTATTATCTGAACGTGTATTTAGCACGGCAGAGGGCGTTATCACAGACAAGCGCAGCCGCCTGTCCAGAGCCAATGTGGACAAGCTCACGTTCATTAAAATGAACCAGGCATGGATCCCACAGGACTTGTCCGTACCTTCTGCAGAATAGACATGTATACCGGTGTTGTGACAAAAACTGTCCGGCCATCGGATTGTGTCCGGCCCGTACTGCGAAGGCGCAGTGCTATCGCAGTACAGAGGACAAGGAGATTCCCAAAATCTCAGAAGATGAACGGCGCCTGCGCCGTGAGTGCAGGTTCAAGCCCCACCATCCAAGTGGACATACGGTAGCACATAGTAACAGGGCCCCTCACGGGCTCGCTTCGATCGCCACGCTTCGGGCACGGCCTCACTTGGCTCGGCTTGAACCACGGATGGTGTGGCCTTCACCTGAACTCACCACGCAGGCGCCGTTCGTCTTGGGAGATTTTCGAAATCCCCTTGTCCTACATACTGAGCAAGCACAGTACAGGGTGGACACTATTCGACGGGGGACAGAATTTGACACATCACCGGCCTTACCCAGCCATTGTTGTATTTTTGAACCAGTGTTGGCTACCTCGTCCTCCTCCACCGCCGCTTCCACCTACACAGCCACATCCACCGCCACCTCAACCTCCTACTCCATATGGACCTCGTCCTCCTAGGTCAAGATTATAATTTTTATTTTATTTTTTTGTAGCGCACAGATCCTTTCCCCCTTACCTGCCTTTATGTTGTTGGCTCCTCGCAGGAGGGAGAAAGGCACACCGCACTACCAGCCCGTACCCTCCTATATAAAGAGGTTGAGCGGTGTACTTGACGGGACGTGTCCACAGTTGGAGTCAAAACTCCTCCAGAGGATGATTCTCACCTCTACTGTAGGTAGAGGCAAGTCCTTTAATTCCCAGTAAAGTCAATGTCCACACCAGCAGAAACTACAACTCTTATTCTCTCATGGCAAAATAAACTGTACTCGGATAGAAAAGGTTAGAGCAAAGAAACAGGACAGCTTAAGGTGTGGAGGAGGTCCAGGCACAAACGTTTTAGAAGGAAATTGCTAAATTGTGCATCACCACAGGGTGACACTGTGGATGCACCTAGTATAAATGCGCCAACGTCCCGATAATCAATGGGAGAATATTATTTAAACTAAAAATAGACTTTAAACGGCACATAGATAGATATTGTAAAAATTCTAAGGGTTTTATTGTTGGTAGAAAAATATAATTGAATTTAGGTAAAAAGTACGTTAATACAAAACAATGACATTATGTAACAGTCATCAATAATTAGTATAGGGTCCCATTTACAAGACTCAACACATCTCCCAGAAATTACATTAACATGTAAAATACACAAAGTAGAATAGGATAATGTATAGCCAACAAACACAAATGAGGAGTTGGACGGTATGCACGAGAGATGACTGGTCTTATTGATAGGTCCGGTAAATTCAAAGATAAAGATCTTGCTTTCGCTCGACTAGTTTCGCGTTCCAAAACGCTTCGTCGGGAGCATAGTATTGAACAGGGCCGTGTTAAGTAGTGAAACCGGCCTAGGTATTTTGACCTGGCAGTCCGTGTATCACAGGGTGCCAGTATTATATAAACACATTCATGGTAAACAATCATGCGTGATTTAAGTAAAAGAGTAACTATGCACAGGCTACTGATAGGTAGGGAACGTAAATCCAGGTGTAACAAACCAGACAATACTGTAGAGGAGTGTGTCAGTCAGAAACACTTGCTCGAGCCACACAGTGGTAGTCTGTTTGGGTGACCCCTAGTGATGGACTGACCCAGCTTATAGCTTGACACGGATTATGTGCTGGTGGACCTGGATGGAACCTCTCCTGTGGACTCAGGAGAGGTTCCATCCAGGTCCACCAGCACATAATCCGTGTCAAGCTATAAGCTGGGTCAGTCCATCACTAGGGGTCACCCAAACAGACTACCACTGTGTGGCTCGAGCAAGTGTTTCTGACTGACACACTCCTCTACAGTATTGTCTGGTTTGTTACACCTGGATTTACGTTCCCTACCTATCAGTAGCCTGTGCATAGTTACTCTTTTACTTAAATCACGCATGATTGTTTACCATGAATGTGTTTATATAATACTGGCACCCTGTGATACACGGACTGCCAGGTCAAAATACCTAGGCCGGTTTCACTACTTAACACGGCCCTGTTCAATACTATGCTCCCGACGAAGCGTTTTGGAACGCGAAACTAGTCGAGCGAAAGCAAGATCTTTATCTTTGAATTTACCGGACCTATCAATAAGACCAGTCATCTCTCGTGCATACCGTCCAACTCCTCATTTGTGTTTGTTGGCTATACATTATCCTATTCTACTTTGTGTATTTTACATGTTAATGTAATTTCTGGGAGATGTGTTGAGTCTTGTAAATGGGACCCTATACTAATTATTGATGACTGTTACATAATGTCATTGTTTTGTATTAACGTACTTTTTACCTAAATTCAATTATATTTTTCTACCAACAATAAAACCCTTAGAATTTTTACAATATCTATCTATGTGCCGTTTAAAGTCCATTTTTAGTTTAAATAATATTCTCCCAGGCACAAACGTAGCACATTCACTTCACTGCTTAGGTTTCTCAAACAGTTTTAGGTGCACGGTCTCTGCCACAGACCGGGTGTACAAGGCCCCTGCCACGGACCTGGAGAACTTTGGTCTCTGCCACAGACCAGGGTGTATAAGGCCCCTGCCACGGGCAGGGTGAATAAGGCCTCTGATACAGTCAAGATGACCTTGAGCTTCTCCTTCTACGAACCTAGCCCATATCAAGGGGAACACATCTCTCCAGGGAGTCAACAGACCCTTCCTTCACCGTGAATCCCGAATCGGTCCATCAGAATGATCCTCCCTTCCCTGGAACAGGGTCCCCTACACGAGGCGGCACCCTAAGACTCCTCGACCCTTAGCGGACTCCAGACCAGACGAAGGCTCTGGACTCCAGGCCTTACTCCCGCCCCTAGGCCTCCATACCCAGGGCAGCAGGAACTCCAGGATAGTACCTCACCCCAGGCTAAAGGTGCCCGAGATGGAACAGGAACACATGCACCCAGGCCGAAGGCACCTGGGCGCGGACCCCACTGGACATCAGCCCCCAGGCCAAAGGTCTGCCCCTTTTATATGCTCTCCCGGCATGCACAGCAGGTTCCCCGCCCCGCTGTACTACTGCCAAGAGGGGACACAAAAGGCACAGCACTGTAACGGCGGTTCAACCCTAGCCTACCATGGCAGCGCCACCTGTAGGCCGCAGGGAACTGCACACCAATACTGTCCCCCGAGGACAAAATGGTCCATGAATCCTACAGAATTAGGGTGTTTGAGCCTATTTACCACTCAAACACTTCCCTTAAATGTAGCACCCCGCTACATTTTTATTTCAAAGTATTTTATTTTCCCACTAGCTTATCCATTAAATTGAATAATTTATTCCAGAAAGGGCGTATTCTGGGGCATTCCCACCATATGTGTGGCATCGTGCCATTGAGTTTCTGAGGGTCTTAATGACTTCCTGTACCTCTTCTGCTGAAAAGGGGGCCTCCAGCATATTTTTTAATTTTTTTATTTTTTTAATGTTATTTTAAGTTATTTCCCTATCCACATTTGTTTGCAGAGCACTTGCCATGCTCTTAACAACATGTTGGTGCCATTTGCAGCCCTCTAGCCCTTTCCATTACTTTTTTAGAGCCTTTTTAGTCCTTTTTAGTCCGGGTCCCCATTGACTTCAATGGGGTTCGGGTTCAGGTTCGGGTTAAAGTTCGGTCCCGGACCCAAACTTTTTTCCGAAGTTCGGCCGAACCCGTCGAACCCGAACATCCAGGTGTCCGCTCAACTCTACTTCCTACTTATGATGCAACAAAAATAAGGAAGGCATCTTTGGCCTCTTGGTGAAGATTCACACCCCAACGATTAGACTGCTGTGTGTCACTTTGCTGTTGAATAAAGAAATGTGCCTTCTTTGTGGTTTAAAAAAATTATATTTTTAAAGAAAATAATCTCCTGCATCTACTGCTGCTGATTTACTGATGGTAACTCTATTAAAAATACCAGCGCTTTATTTCTAAAGACACTTGTTTTAACCAAAAGATTTTACCATCCATTTAAAGAAAAGACGCTTAAAACTTGAAAAGTAAAGTGTCATTAAAACCTAATCTAAATTAGGTCTGGACAGATTTACTTTTCATAACTTGCCACAACAACTTGTCATTTGCTCAAAACAAAATAATATAAATACATCTTAAGAGGATCCTTGTAATGTTTTACTTATTTTGCTGATATGTGGATGAATACAGGATTCAGAATTCAGGTAAAATGTACCAAATGTTGCAGCTCTGAAGAACAGGATTGGAGGGTTCTCTAAATGTTTTCTTATGTCCACCTAAAGTTTATGTAGCAAGGGGTTATTATCTAAAGTATCCTAAAGACTACGTTGTGTTCCTATAATGAGGTTGGCTCCCTCTAGGGTTTGTTTATGTTGTGACATTGAAGTTCGTTCAGTCCAGTTGCACAATGGCGCAAAGCATGGTGGGCATTGTAGTGCGAGAGGAAGTGACTCCATTGCCGTGGGTTGGATTGAGACTACAATACCCACAGTGCCACTGTGCTACCAGAAACCAGTGCGCCACCGCACAGCCTGCTGGGGAATCTTATATAACAGACAAGTAGGGCCTCAGAACGCTCTCTCTGGATGCCATCTTCAACAGGCAAGAGGCCTGCTGCGAGTGCACCTAGGCCGGGAGAAAACCTGGGCCTAAAGTTGAAGAGCGGGTTGCCGACGGAGGGATCCTTGTGGACTGCATCACTGACTGAGCCAGAGAGGGGACCGTCCTATGCTCCATAGCATCTGCAACCATCCGCCATCTGCACCTTGTGAGCAGCCGCGTGGCGAACCAGCGACATCTTACCTGACGGGGATACCAGTGATCCGAGGCCTCCAGCCAGGGGAGAGGGCACTTGCCTACCAGCATAGTTGACCGAGTTGCAGGAGAGTGGTCTATATAATCCCACTTGTAGTTGCTGACACTTGCAGTGCCACAGACAGGGATCCCATGTGACCGCGTGCAGTATGGGAGGACTAGCGGTTCTTTTGCTCCTATTCTACTTTCACTGAGCGATCACTTTCTCCCTTTTATATTCTGATTGGAATACAATTAAAGTGCACCAACTCAGCTAGCAGAAGACAAGCTGAACTTAACAAAGGAACAATCATCATTTTATCCCTTCTCAGCGTTCACTACAAAGGGATACGTACCAGTTTGAACTGCCCGCTAGAGGTAGCCATATAGCCATATGAACTATAAGGTCTAATGTAACTGTTTGCATTGTATTTGTCATTTATTGTTTTAAGTGATTTGTGTGAGCCTTGGTGGAGAGGTGCCCCAGTGCCGGTGCCATAGTATTGGGAGATTCCTCCACCACACACTCACTCACATCTGACTCGGTATATGGTAATTGAGTCTTGTGTTATAGAATTCTTGAACCAGTTAGGCTTCATTGACTTTGCAGGGATCTGTGAATAGTCAAATGTTTATTTGTATAACCACTATGTTACTCTTTTTCCAAGTAAACGTTTTACAACTGGTTAAGTACTACCTGTGTGGGACTCTGTCTATTTCAGCTGTGAACCAGGTGTCCAGTACCAAGGTAACAATAACTATATACATTACAGTGTGGTATTGTTGTGGTCCCCTCTGCTATTAAGTTCTGCATTTATATTGTTGTCCAGTTGTTCCAAGGGGGGTTTGAGCCAAATTTCTGGGGTTGACAGGTAGAGTGCAGACCCAAAATCAAACCAGGAGCTCCTACGGGGGTAGTGCTACATTTATAAAGGGAAACCCTTGATTGCCACAATTTATTACATGCAACCAGGGGTGAAACAGATTTTTTAAAACTTAATTTACCTCTAATCACAATGATTGTCAGTAAGTAATCCCTTTATTGCAATAACCAGTTTTCCATGTTTTTTCAGGTCATATCTTCTTCACTATCATTTTATGTTTGCAAATACTAGAATGAAAACGGTATAACTTACAGTACCTACACTCTGTCCTGAAACAATTACACTCAACTTATCCCATAATTTAGGGTATATTGGGTAAGTATGTATATCCTCTTGCACTTCCAAAGTTCAGTTCACATACTTGCTTGACTACATTGTCAGCAACGTGAAAAGATATGCTAGCTTTGCCAATAGTAGGAAATACAAAAAAAATAAGCAATTTCAGTAAACCTGTAGAGAATACAGGTTTGCTTCACTGATCCTCAGGATTGGTTTGCTCTCCCTCGCCACTCAGACCCACCACAGGTAACCCCTGAAATACCTAAGCATCTAGCAGTTTTCTGAAAATTTCTACAGTGCCAACAAACTCTCATTTTACAATACTTTTTTATTTTTAGAACAATATTGTTTTTTTCCCTGAACAGTGACAGAAAATGTACTAGACAATGTACTGTTAAGCAGATTGAATGTTATCATCTGTAAACTTGCAGAAAATAGTATGGAAACAGTAGCATAATGAAGATAATATCATTCCATCCTTCTAGCCAAAACGCTGTACTGTACCTGACTGGCAAATTGAAAACTTAAAAACAAAACGAAAAAAAAGAAATGAAAAAAATATTGCTATTTACTATTAGCTCCACACCCAGGCCTGACCTTATTCTGGTTCATACACAGTATGTGGAGCTATTGACTGTCAGACAATCTACAGTAGTTTTTCAGCACAGTACATACAGGGTAAATTATAGCAAACACAGCTCCCCAACTGCCTCATAATTAAAAGACACTAAAAAATATATGTTATTCTATTTTGGCTGTAAAAGTAGAAATATACTTGATGCAGACCTTCACTTCCAAAGTGGGAGTCTGTTCCCCTCGAACCATACCCACCTCCACAACCAGAAACAATGTTTTTTTCAGTGTTTGTGTACATCTTTTTGTTTTGTGTGGACCCAGTGTGAACCCATGAAAGGCAGACAACTCCCATCAGTGAGGAAGACCAAGATGGTGGCACAGGACCTGGGCTATGTCTCCTAAACAGCAGATCACAGCGGGACAATGCTGGATTTGAAGAGAGCCATGCAAGACAGGTAAGAAGGGAAAAAACACAGGGGAAATTAAGTTCCTCTTTAAGTTAACAAAAAAAAAGTCCATTTCAAATTTGGGTCCATACCAAACTTATGGGTTTTTGGGTCCTGGACCCGAACCCGAACAATTGACTGTATGTTCGGGTTCGGGTCCGGTGTTCGGCAATATGCATGTAAAGTCGCACTTGCTTCCCGTGCTTAGAACTGTCCCTGCACAAAGTGTCATTTCTGAAGGAAAAAAAGTACTAATTATTACTAGCGCGAATAGTCCTCAGAAGTTCGGGTCCCCATTGACTTCAATGGGGTTCGGGGTCAAGTTCGGGTCAAGTTCGGTCCCGAACTCGAACTTTTTTCCGAAGTTCGGCTGAACCCGTCGAACCCGAACATCCAGGTGTCCGCTCAACTCTAATAATGATTGCTAAACTTTATGACTATGGTTTAAATCATTTCTGAGGCATTAGCTCATTGTGATTAGGAATGAGCCAAACTTACCTGGATTCAGTTCAAGCAGGGTTTGGCGAACATTAGATACATTTGGATACCTAATTCAAATCTCAACTTTCATGGCTATTGATTGCCAAACAAAATGCATTGGGGGGGGGGGCTAGACATTGACTTTAAGGAACATGTATTAATGCAATAAATAAATAATCGGTTCATCTGGCAGCAATGATTTGAAAATTTCTAAAGTGAAAATTTTTAAATGTCCAATTTAAATACCCTGCTTGGGGGGGAGGGGGGTGCCCTAAACCTATCTGTGAAGTGGCACATTTGTACAATGTATACGACCCACTACAGTAACACTTACATTTACAAATAAAAAAATGCTGTTTAAATGCCAGTAAATGACAGCTACCCTTAAGTGTCTGGTAGGTATTTTAGGGGACCTTTAGGGTCCCTATGACATTTTAGCAAAAAAATAAAACAGGCAGTAAAATGTAATTTACCGCCAATTTAAAAGTGCCTTTCTTTCTTTGTAAATGTAACAAAAATAAATCCATTCAGATTTTTAAGGATGGGAGAAAAAGAAACCCTGGACTGCCGCACTCTGTATAGACAGTTATTTATTCCAAAATTTCAGGTAAAAAATCCAAATTCAAAATAAATCCATAAATCCAAAACAACAAATGCAGATAGTGTGCATGCAGGGAAGGGTGGCTAACGCGTTTCACGTCACGAATTGACGCTTACTCATAGCTAGGGTGTGTGGGAATCAATAGAGGTATAAATGAAAAATAAAGTAACTTTACACCAATCAGTACTGAAAGAACACAGCTGACTGGGATAACCTTATGTTTGATTCCGACACTCCCAAGAAAGGGTGAGGGGGGAAGGGAATAGCACTCTTTTGAAGACCATTCACAAAAATACAAAATTACAAAATGTGTATAAATTATAAACTAAACACTTAATGCTTAAACATAGACACACCAAAGTGTGTCTATATATTATTTAAAGTGAATGAATATGACAGTGATAAGTATGAATGTCAATTAATTAAGTTCAAAAAATGAACGGAAAAATCTTTTTAAATGAAAAAATAAATGAAAAGTGAAAATGTGAAAATGTTTTTTGGAGATGGTAAGCCATAGATGTAAATATATTCATGTATGTGAAATAATTATTATATGATATTCGTGTGAATTGAAATAATAATAATAGTGATTTACAAGTACTCCAAAAAACCATAATGATGAATTAATTAATAAATAATAAATAATAAAATTTGAATGCACAAAATGTGCACAATGGAGATCAATCATTGTGAGGCCAAGCATCATTGTATCTGTTCTACCTCTGTTTACATCTACCTTCTCTTTGTGTAAACATATTTGTAAACACATATTTGTAAACATTTTTTATTTTCATTTTTTCAAATCAATGATGGCCAATTACTCCAATCATTTGTCGCCGTGTTTGTATGGACATAACTCTAATGTAATATATCTATATAGGATAAAAATATCCTTTTGATTTTTTTCAATTTTTGATATTATATTTTGATATATTTTTTTTTTTTTATATTTTTTACATTTTTGTTTCTTTATAAATGCCCATACACCATGACGACAATTTTCGAGCTATTATCAACTACCAGTCCTCGAACTAATAGTAATTCCGTTCTTAATACATATTTGAAATTCCGTGGTTATGAGCATCGGCTTCCAGTACTTAGGTACCATAGTGTCTATGCATATGCCCGGCCACCATGCACACTTTTATATGTTCATATATTATTTCATTTTTAATTTTGGATAAGTGCGGTGATTGACATGTGCATACACACTATTTTAACAGATTCCCTTTAACAGATTCCCTTGACAATTAAGGTTAATATCATGATTTTATCACTATTTGAATATTGGGTTTACATCTTAAACCTCAGAGATGAGGGTACATCTATGCAAAGATGCATGGTCATCCTGCTAGATAGTATTGTGTGTGGTTCAATACCATTTTCCTATATGGATCTGAACATCCGAATTTCCTTACACACATTTTCATGTACCCCCTTGCATGATTTTATTGTATATTATCGTGCATATCTTTGCACATTCTTATACTCATTTATTACACATTTCTTATTTATGTTTATGTTTAAAGTTGAAAGTCCAAGGTTCATGTGTGCATACAGGAGAGACATGTGTCTCCGGTAAATGCATATATTCACACATGATATTTATTTAAATTTTATTCATTTATCCATGTTTATTTTGTTCTATGGCATATTGTATTATATCCATTGACCCATTACAAGGTGGATTATATTATGTTATATAGCACATTTATAGACATTCATATATGGACATTTCTTTACACTTCATACACACACATATATCTCCTTCATGATCACTTATCATTTATTTATTCATATTTATCATTCTTCACATTTCCCTATGTAATTGTCACACAGTCTGTTTGGCAGTAGCACGCATTGTGCACATTTTGTGCATTCAAATTTTATTATTTATTATTTATTAATTAATTCATCATTATGGTTTTTTGGAGTACTTGTAAATCACTATTATTATTATTTCAATTCACACGAATATCATATAATAATTATTTCACATACATGAATATATTTACATCTATGGCTTACCATCTCCAAAAAACATTTTCACATTTTCACTTTTCATTTATTTTTTCATTTAAAAAGATTTTTCCGTTCATTTTTTGAACTTAATTAATTGACATTCATACTTATCACTGTCATATTCATTCACTTTAAATAATATATAGACACACTTTGGTGTGTCTATGTTTAAGCATTAAGTGTTTAGTTTATAATTTATACACATTTTGTAATTTTGTATTTTTGTGAATGGTCTTCAAAAGAGTGCTATTCCCTTCCCCCCTCACCCTTTCTTGGGAGTGTCGGAATCAAACATAAGGTTATCCCAGTCAGCTGTGTTCTTTCAGTACTGATTGGTGTAAAGTTACTTTATTTTTCATTTATACCTCTATTGATTCCCACACACCCTAGCTATGAGTAAGCGTCAATTCGTGACGTGAAACGCGTTAGCCACCCTTCCCTGCATGCACACTATCTGCATTTGTTGTTTTGGATTTATGGATTTATTTTGAATTTGGATTTTTTACCTGAAATTTTGGAATAAATAACTGTCTATACAGAGTGCGGCAGTCCAGGGTTTCTTTTTCTCCCATGCATCAGTGCAGAGCCAGCACCTGTGTGAGTGACCGGGCGGAAGCAGCTATTTGGTGAATTCTCAAGCTTTTGAGCGGTACGTTTTTCCTTTCTTCAGATTTTTAAGGAGGCACCCTACGCAAAAAAGAAAAAAAGTTGGTCCCCCCAAAATCTATACATTCAGACCCTGCATTTGAGCATGCTGCCTGGCTGGAACAAAATAGTGGGGGATGGGCATGCAACCACCTCCTTAACCATACAAGGCCACATACCCTCGATATGGAGGGAATGCCTTGCAAGGGAGAACCCCGGTAAAAGAACCATGTGCCCATGTTGATGATGACAAGGGCCTTTTCCCCACAACCCTGGCTCGGTGGTTGTGGGGTTCTGTGGGTGGGAGGCTTATCAGTTCCCTTTAACAATAAGGGGGCACCCAGATACCAGCTTCATCATGTGTGTACCCCTATTCATTCACAGAAAAAAATTAAACAGTAAATAACTCAACATAACGTTTTTTGGCAAAAAATGTCCCACAATGTAAATCCAATCTATTTCACATCATCCAGCGATGTAGATTCTCATCAATTATATCCCTGCCCCAGCTCCCTACTCGCAAAATTAGTTTGACAGTGGCAGGAGCTAACGGCTCTTGGTGTTGTCTCTGAGCCTGTTAAGAGAGATAGAGAGAGACCAGAGCCGCTGCAGAAAGGCACAGCACTGCACTGAGATAGGACTCAGGTAAGTATTAAGGGACACAATGCTAAGCCACTCGAGGTGAGTTATCAAAATACCTCCTGCTGCCAGCTTTATCCAAGGGTGCTAGTACAACTCGTCTGTCAATGCAAGTAAAAGGAATATATCCAGAATCCGCTGCACTTTCTTAAATCCTTTATTTAATATTCATAGAGTCATAAAAACTTCACAGACCATGCGAAAATAGCAAATGGTAAGCGATTTTCACGCTATAGACAGAGCTTTCTCACAGTGCTTTAAGTATAAAGGGAAGTTAGGGAGCAATACAAACTAGTGGAACATTTTTTACCCTAATGCCCCCTTCCTGTTTTTTTATTTTTTTGCATATTTCTCACACTTAAATGATTCAGTTCATCAAACACGTTTTAATATTACACAAATATAACCCAAGTAAATAAAAGATGCAGTTTTTTCATTATTATTTCATTTATTAAGGGAAAAAAGCTGTTCAAACCTGCCTGGCCCTATGTGAAAAAGTAATTGCCCCAATTGTCTGCATCCAGAATGTGCACAGCTAACAAGGCTCTAATGTACATTTCTGCTCAGGACAGGACCTGCTCTACTTACCTTATTGCCTCAAGACTCCAGTTTGTCACTAATGGTTGATCTATGCCATCCCTGTGGCATTGTCTGACTGAATCCAAATTAAATGGTCCAACACTGAAGAGTCAGCCGTACTGCCCGAAGCAGCAAGAAGTTTATCAGGAAATTTGATTAATTCAAAGACCAATTTGCTTGTGTTGATAAGCAAGACCAGATTCCTGAGCAATCAAGCCAGGGATAGCCTTTTCATTGGTGGTTACTAGACATGTGCACATTGAAATATTTCGTTTCGGAATTTCGTTTTCGTCCGAAAAATACATTTATTTAGTTACTCCCGAAATTCGTTTTTATTTATTTCGTTTTTCGTTAGAAATTGCATTCGTCCGAAAATCTGAATGAATTAAGGTTGAATCTGTCATTGAAGGCTTATGGTGTCTGTCGAATGTTCAAAGAAGATTCGACGGAGCAGTGAAACTGTACGACGCTGCAATCATACATTTCCGGTCGAATGTTCCGCCCACAAGCTATAGAAGAATTCTAATGTTGTATGACTAGTAATAATTATATTTATTCATTACTATTACTAGTCAACCAACATTAGAATTCTTCTATAGCCTATGGGCGGATGCATTTGACCGGAAATGTACGATTGCAGCGTCGTACAGTTTTGCTGCACCGTCGAATCTTCTAACTTTCGATGCTTTGTCGAATCTTCGTCATTCTAGCTATTTTACTGCTCCTCCTCTTTGGTTACAATCAGCCAATAACATTCATCATCAACTTTATTTTTATTTTACTTCCCCCACCCAATTCCAGCAGTGATCTTTTCTCTCTATGTCAAATCTTTTCTCTCTATAATAACAAATCTTTTCTCTCCTATGTCGAATCTTTTCTCTCCTATATCGAATCTTTTCTCTCCTATGTCGAATCTTTTCTCTCCTATGTCGAATCTTTTCTCTCCTATGTCGAATCTTTTCTCTCCTATGTCGAATCTTTCTCTCCTATGTCGAATCTTTTCTCTCTATAATGTCGAATCTTTTCTCTCCTATGTAGAATAATCTTGGACTAATAGAGTTAAGGCTAGGCACATTCGACCACAGGTTCGATAGACACAGATTGTTATTGTCAGCGTCATGTCGAATCTCCTATCTATATCGAACTGTTGTAGCAACGAAAACGAAAATAAAGCATTTGTTTATGTCGGATCTTTCGGTTTTCGGATTCTGCGCTTTCGTTTTCGTTTGTTAAAACGATAACGAAAATAGCTGAAATTCGGACGAAAATGCACATGTCTAGTGGTTACAAGATTATCTAGAACTGATTAGTCCTATTATGAGAGAACATTGCATTGCAGAGATCTTGAGTGAACTGGACAAAAGCAACTGCCTTGAAAGAGGCTACCACCAGTACTAAGAATCTCATACAAAAGTGGAGAGTCAGACGGCTTTAGGACTGATATTCCCTAATTATGAATCAAGAAAATATGAAGCTTCTCCTGGAGAATGAACACTCTTGGCTAAGATGTGTCCATGACCAGACCCAGATACTCCAAATGATAAGACAGTTCAAGCTAATTTTTTTAGTATCCACCCAAACTTCTGTAATGTGCCGACAATCACGGATCTACTGCCTAAAAGAGCCCTCACCGGCTCTTTCCTCAACATAAAATCATCTAAGTAGCTTAAAATGGGGATGCCACAAGTGTGCAACAGGACCAATACTTGAGTCAGCAAGTTAGTGAACACCCAACGTAGTAAAAATGGCAGGGCCCTACAGAAAATGTCACAAAACTTTGGTGGACCAGAAAGATTGGTACGTTTAAGGTTTTGCAATTGATTGAAGAGAAAAAAAATTGCTAGAAAATCACAGGTTAGTCTTTATACAACAGAGCAGAAGAATAGATGTCCATCCTCCTAGAACACTAGCAACATAGGCATGCTGATTGTGGGAGACAGTGGCGGTGCGTCCATAAAGGAGAACAGGCACTGCCCCCTCTCTCCTGCCACCCCCTCTATGCCCATGGCTGCCACTGCCACCCCCTATTCAGGCGCCAGCCCCTTTTCGGGTGCCGGGCGCCTGAATAACAGCGTCGGTGGGTATTTTTTACGCACCTGTTTAGAGCCATAGGCTCTAATAGGCTTCAAAATAGGTGAACTGTAAGCCCCATGCTTGGCGTTCGCAGTCCACTCAGCTGTGATAGGAAAGTGAATGACTATTCGCTTTTCTAACACTGAACCACCTCTCCGCCAATCAGGTGCTCGGGTCTGTTACCTGTCACCTGATTGGCTGAAACGACAGGCGCCACTATTGGACGTCTGATGAGAGGAGAGGACGGGAGATGAGGCAGGAGACGCATGAAGGACCCCGCTCGTCGCCGTCACCCGCTGCCCCACAGAGACAGGGTAAGTGCCGGGCAGATGGCAAATGGCCGTTGGGCACATTGGCAGCATTTAATGGGCACACTGGCAGCATTTGATGGGCACACTGGCAGCGTTTGGTGGGCACACTGGCAGCATGTAATGGGCACACTGGAAGCATTTGATGGGCACACTGACAGCATATGATGGGCACACTGGCAGCATTCAATGGGTACACTGGCAGCATATGATGAGCACACTGGCAGCATATTATGGGCATACTGGCATCATTTGATGGGCACACTGGCAGCATATAATGGGCACACTGGCAGCATTTAATGGGCACAGTGACAGCATTTGATGGCATAGTGGCAGAGTTTGATATGCACAGTGGCAGTGTTCGGCACAGTTTCTGCGTTTGATGGCACAGTGGCTACGTTTGATGGCACAGTGGCTGCAATTGATGTTTTTTTTTGTTTGTTTGTTTGCGCCCCCTAAAAAATTTGGAGCACCTAATCGCTGGCTTGGTCTACAGTTTGTCAGCCTCAAATCTTCCTGTAGGTGGCAAGGTTAAATAACTCATGTTCCCTCAATGAATGATAAAGAAAACCATATGAAAAAAAGCAGACCATTGTAATTGCCCCTGGCATTATAACATGTTTTATCCCAACCAATCTAAATGCAACTTTTGCTGGACATCTAGGTCTGGTAAAAGAATTGGAAAAACAGGGGCTGTAGTAATTTGCTGTTGTTATTTACAGCCTGCAACATATTTGTATTTTGAATATATTATTTTGCACATAGTTCCTCTCTAAGTGTTTTTAAATCAGTTAGTTCAAAAAGGATGCACTGATAAAAGTCTATTCAATGATAGACTTTCAAATAAACATTGCATTATTATTATGCTATTTTTAAAACAAGCAAGTGTGAAGGGTGAACTACATAACAATTACATAAAATAAGCACACAATGTAGAAGGAACTGTTTGTGTTTAACAAAAATATACACTATACAGAGATATAGAATTATATCTTAAGAAAAATAAATCTTCCACATAAATTTGCCATTCTTGTTTCCACAGCAACGGATGTGTCACTTGCCCATCCTAAGCATTCCTTAGTCAAGGCTTTCAATTACTCATTGACAAAACATTCACAAATAAATGTTTTAGTGTTGACAGGTACAAAGACTGCAGTGGCAATGGATTTACTGAAAATAAAAACCAAAATGTAGACCTGAAGAAAATGTGTCATCAATATTTCAAGTGTATATACAAACCAGCAGCAGCAAACAATACTATGAAGGAGGAGGGTGGGGAATCAATCTCTCCACCCTAATGCTTTTGGAAATTTAAAATGAAGATGTCTAAAGCATGTGTTCAAGCCCCGGGGCCTCCATACTTGATGCATGTAACTATGGAAGTACTGGAAGGTTAGGTTAGGTGTACTGCCGCGTACACACGGTCGGAAATTCCGCCAGCGAAAGTCCGATGTGAGCTTTTGTTCGGAAATTCCGACCGTGTGTATGCTCCATTGGATTTTTGCTGTCGAAATTTCCGCCAGCAAAAGATTGAGAGCTGGTTCTCAAAATTTCCAACGGAAAAACTTCTGATCGGAAAATCCGTCGGTAGCAATTCCGACACGCAAATTTTCGATGCATGCTCGGAAGCATTGAACTTAATTTTCTCAGCTCGTCGTAGTATTGTACGTCACTGCCTTCTTGACGGTTGAAAGTGCTGAGAACTTGTGTGACCGTGTGTATGCAAGCCAAGCTTGAGCGGAATTCCGTCGGAGAAATCATCCAAGGTTTTTCCGACGGAAAATACGATCGTGTGTACGCGGCATTAGAGCAACAAAGGTTCTGATAAGATAAATAAGCATTAGAGAAAAAGTTGTAGAGAGAAAACAACGTGAGTTGTCACCAGGTTTTGTTTTCAGATTTTTGCTTCTGTAGCTTGCTCTGTGTTACCCACTTAGAGCCTCTCTCTATCCCTCTCAAAAGCTGCTAATACTCCTATGGCATTGTGCAGATGGCATGGCTTCCTTATGGGTCTGAGGTTAAAGCAGACATTCATCCCCTTTCTTAAGATCCTTTCTCTTGCATCCCCTCTTTCCCTCACAAAAAGAGTTTATTTTAAAGAAAATACCAGATTTTGTTTCCTTAATTCTTGCCCAGACGAGGTCTCCTTCTGTGGCATTTCTTCACATGCACACGACCCACAAACTGCCTCCTTGGTTATCTACAGCACACAATTTCCTAGGATGCAGCATGTGGGATTTTGCATGTTAGGAATATTAAGTTATAGGGATATAAAATGTAATTTTAAATAGTTATGCCCCATACACACGATCATTTTTCATGCCGTTAAAAATGCCATTTTTAAAAATGGGCATTAAAACCGATCGTGTGTATGCTCCAGAGCATTTTTCACGACGTGAAAAACGGGCATTAAAAATTTTGAACATGCTCTATTTTTTCACGTCGTTTTTCATGTCGTTTTTTTTAATGACGTGAAAAACGATGGTGTGTATGCTTTGAGGAGGTGAAAAAAAACACGCATGCTCAGAATCAAGTATGAGACGGGAGCGCACGTTCTGGTAAAACTAGCATTTGTAATGGAGATAGCACATTCGTCACGCTGTAACGGACTGAAAAGCAGGAGGCTGAAAAGCGCGAATCATCGCTCAACAAACTTTACTAACATGAAGGGTGGCGCCATCCGAACGGAACTTCCCCTTTATAGTGCCGTCACTGCGCTTTGCTTGAACGTTTTTTAAAATGATCGTGTGTACGCAAGACAGGCTTGAGAGGAAACAAGAAGAAAAACGACGAGAAAAACGTTGGTTTAAAAAATGGCATGAAAAACGATTGTGTGTACGCCGCATTAGGGTAGAGTTCCTCTTTAATGGTATGAAAGATAAAGGTTAAAGTGTAAGTATAGTAATAAACTTCCCTTCAGCTATCCTCATGTGCCATCCTCATCAGATCTAGCAATGAAATCATACCTCAAATGCAGACACACTACCCCCCTGCTCATGTCCAGAGTGCCTGGTACCAGTGTATTTAGGAGAGGGTGCAGTGAATTGTGAGGTACAACTATAAGGAGTCCCAGGCTAGCACATTGGTAGCTGCTACTTACAATTTTCTTTGATTCAGTTACCATGTGAACTGGCTTAATGTAGATTAAAAATCATGAACCGCTTTGCCCAAGTTCCCAGATAGCAATCAATTGTGCCGCAAGTTTAAAAAAAATTACTTACTAAGCTATTGCTAGGCTTGCCAGGCTTCACAAGTTTGTTTCACAATTGCAGTAAGTTCGTATTGCATGACTCCAGATCAACTTTCTTTGCAAACATTCTGCAAGTCTGCTGTAAGTTCTGGTTCAGTTATGTTGGGTCACTGTGGCTGAATTTTCATGCTGTAGACTTGCAGAACTCTTGCTGTAGACTCATCACTGCAACTTTGCTCTTTTTAGAGACTTGCCATGCAAATTTGCTACAAATTGGAAAAGTGTCAACTAGAACTTGTGCTTCAAGTGCTCTGCAAGTGTACAACTTGTCAGTGAAAATGTGCAGCAAGTTAACAGACTAATGCCGCGTATACACGATCAGAAATTCCGTCAAGAAAACCGTGGATTTTTTTCTGACGGAATGTTGGCTCAAACTTGTGTTGCATACACACGGTCACACAAAATTCCAACTGTCAAGAACGCAGTGACATACAACACTACAACGAGCCGAGAAAAATGAAGTTCAATGATTCCGAGCATGCGTCAAATTGGTTCAGAGCATGCGTGTTTTTTTTGCGCGTCAGAACTGCATACAGACGATCGAAAAAAAAAATTATTGTGTGAAAAATTGAGAACCAGCTCTCAAATTATTGCTGTTGGAAATTCCAACAGAAAAAGTCAGATGAAGCCTACACACGGTCGGAATTTCCGACCAAAAGCCCACATCGAACTTTTCTTGTTGGAATTTCTGATCGTGCTCGTGCGCATTACAATTCAAAATATTTGTGACAAGTTATCTTTGCTATCTGGGTTCAAGTAAACGTGACTGCAGTAAATTACGCATGTCTGGCATTTTCAACTAGGTTAGGCAACCCTTTACTTGAGGCAAAATATACACATCTTACTAGTAAATGGGCCAGAAAGACAGGGCAAAAAAGAGGAAAAATAAGTAGATTTAAATATACTGTATATGACACTTTAAAAAAATAGCAGGCCTTTTATGTGCTTCCTTTAGGTCTCCAATTCATGTAGGCCAATGCAGTTGGGCATGTTGTCAGTTAGCACACACGTTAGTACAAGAACTCCCTTCACAATGCATTTAATAGCCTAGTCAGTTGGTTCTTGCACTACAGAATTGTTGCTAAACATGCAAAGGATTATACAAAAGGGTTGTGATCATCCCACAATCCAATGCAAGCTCCTAGGCAGCCAATATGGTAGTGCCAACATTAGATTGTGGGATGGTGGAGAGTAGAATGACCTTGTTGATATGTTATCAGCATAAAAAAATCTTCCACATAGCAGAGACTTACCGTGTTATTTGGATGATAGTTTAGATGTAACCCACTGTCACACAGGGGGGATGATGTACCACTGCTTTGGTCACTAGGTGCGCCTGTTAAAAAAAATATGAATATGAATTTATTTTTTTTGCCACTTTAGAGCCTGTTACATAGTTACATAGTAACATAGTAGGTGAGGTTGAAATACAGACACAAGTTCATCAAGTCCAACATATGTGTGTGATTATATGTCAGTATTACATTGTATATTCCTGTATGTTGCGGTCGTTCAGGTGCTTATCTAATAGTTTCTTGAAACCCCCGCTGAAACCACCGCCTGTGGAAGGGAATTCCACATCCTTGCCACTATAACAGAAAATAACCGTCTACGCAGTTTAGGTTTAAACCTCATTTCTTTTAATTTTAATGAGTGGCCATGTGTCTTATTGAACTCCCTTCCGCAAAAAAGTTTTATCCCTAATGTGGAGTCCCCAGTAAGGTATTTGTAAACTGAAATCATATCCCCTCACAAGCGTCTCTTCTCCAGAGAGAATAAGTTCAGTGCTCACAGCCTTTCTTCATAACTAATATCCTCCAGACCCTTTATTAGCTTTGTTGCCCTTCTTGGTACTCGCTCCATTTCCAGTACATCCTTCCTGAGGACTGGTGCCCAGAACGGGACAGCCGGACCAGAGTCTTGTAGAGTGGGAGAATTATTGCTTTATCTCTGGAGTTATTCCCCTTCTTAATGCATGCCAATATTCTGTTTGCTTTGTTAGCAGGAGCTTGGCATTGTATGCTATTGCTGAGTCTATCATCTACTATGACCCCCAGGTCCTTTTCCATCCTTGATTCCCCCAGAGGTTCTCCCCCAGTGAGTAGATTGCATTCATATTTTTGCCACCCAAATGCATTATTTTTGATTTTTCTACATTAAACGTCATTTGCCATGTAGTTGCCCACCCCATTAATTGCAGTGGTTATTTACAAAAGTCCAAGTTCTACCAATTTTTTATTTATTTTTTATTATTAAAGAGTTAAACTGTATGTCAAATTTTAAATCCTGACTGTTCCTGGTGAGATTTTTCTGTCAGACATTACAGGAAGTGAGGGGAAATCTCTTTTGGGACAAATACAGCTTTTAAAATAATTTTGCTTATTTTAACCTGGAGAGGAATTAGGAGAAAACTTAGTAACTGGGTCACAGACCATAATAAAATTCTGATAGGTGTTAAAATCCTTTCACAATCTATCACAATAAAAAAAATTCTTTAGATAAACTTTACCACTTCTCTTGTGTGTATGTTCACATAACAGATTTTATATTCTAATGCCCCATACACACGATCATTTTTAATGTCATTTTTAAAACTGACGTTTTTCTTGTCATTTTTTTTCTTGTTTCCTCTCAAGCCTGTCTTGTGTACACACCATCATTTTAAAAAATGTTCAAGAAAAGCGCAGTGACGTACACCACGTACGACGGCACTATAAAGGGGAAGTTCCGTTCGAATGGCGCCACCCTTCATGTTAGTAAAGTTTGTTGAGAGACGATTCGCTCTTTTCAGTCTAGTGCTTTTCAGTCCGTTACAGCATGACGAATGTGCTATCTCCATTACGAACGCTAGTTTTACCAGAACGAGCGCTCCCGTCTCATACTTGATTCTGAGCATGCGCATTTTTTTTCACGTCGTTAAAGCATACACACTATCGTTTTTCACGTCGTTAAAAAAAACAACATGAAAAACGACGTGAAAAAAGAGAGCATGTTCGAAATTTTTAATGCCCGTTTTTCACGTCGTTAAAAATGCTCTGGAGCATACACACGATCATTTTTAATGGCCATTTTTTTAATGGCATTTTTAACGGCATGAAAAATGATCGTGTGTATGGGGCATAAGAGTTTTCAATTAGTCAGTTTGTTATTTACATTTTTCTACTGCAATATGAAAAAATAGCGGGTCTCTATAAGCAGTTCCGTTCACTGATGGTAGCCAGAAAAGTGCATTTTGTTTGGCTGCTGTGCATTAGTGCACTTATGAATTAACATTTGAAGTGTGTCAATATCCAAAACAATATTTTCTCATAGACACTATAGATTGTGAGGGAAATCGCCTCATAGGTAGCGGCCACTATAATATCTGCTCCATTGGAATACTGTATATCCCCTCATCTCCTATTCTAGCGTTGCCAAAAATGTTGCATTTTTCCCATCATTTCCTGTTCTGGTGACAATGCCATGGGAATGCAAATAGCAATAAAAACTTGACAGATGTTCCATCCCTTCCATACTCTATATAAAACAAAATAACAACGTTTTGGCTAGAGATACGCTGTAAAGGATTAGCACTCTTCATTGATTAATGTTTTATTTTTTCAATTCTTTCAGAAAAAAGTAAGGGTCCATGTTAATAGGCTTTTGTTCATATCAAACAGGTTTTGCATTCACATACACTATTTCACCAAAATTATTGGGACGCCTGCCTTCACATGCACATGAACTTTAATGGCATCCCAGTCTTAGTACATATTGTTCAATATTGAGTTGGCCCACCCTTCGCAGCTATAACAGCTTCAACTCTTCTGGGAAGGCTGTCCACAAGGTTTAGGAGCATTGTCTATGGGAATGTTTGACCATTCTTCCAAAATAACTTTTGTGAGGTCAGGCACTGATGTGGATGAGAAGGCCTGGCTCGCAATCTCTGCTCTAATTCATCCCAAAGGTGTTCTATCGGGTTGAGATAAGTTCCTCAACCCCAAACTGGCTCATCCATGTCTTTATGGACCTTTCTTTGTGCACTGGTCCAAATAATTTGGTGGAAGGCGGATTATGGTGTGGGATTGTTTTTCAGGGATTGGGCTTGGCCCCTTAGTTCCAGTGAAGGGAACTCCTAAGCATAGCAAGACATTTTGAACAATTTCATACTCCCAACTTTGTGGGAACAGTTTGGGGATGGCCCCTTCCTGCGCCAATATGACTGTGCACCAGTGCACAAAGCAAGGTCCATAAAGACATGACTGGTCTGCCAAGAGTCCTGACCTCAACCCAATAGAACACCTTTGGGATGAATTAGAGCGGAGACGGCGAGCCAGGCCTTTTTGTCCGCATCAGTGCCTCACGTCAGAAATGCGCTTCTGGTAGAATGGAGACTATGAGCCAGGCCTTCTCTTCCATATCAGTGCCTGACCTCACAAATGTGCTTCTGGAAGAATGGCCAAACATTCCCATAGATACACTCCTAAACATTGTGGACAGCCTTCCCAGAAGAGTTGAAGCTGTTATAGCTGCAAAGGTTGGGCCAACTCAATATTGAACCCTACGGACTAAAGCCTCGTACACATGGCCAGTTTTCTCGGCAAGAAAACTGCTGGGAGAGCGTTTTGCAGAGAAAACCGGCCGTGTGTATGGTTTCTCGTCGGGAAAACTGACGGGAATCTTGACGAGAAAAATAGAGAACCTGCTCTCTATTTTCTCGTCTGGATTCTCGTCGGCCTGTTTACCGACGAGAAAATCGTGCGTGTGTATGCTTACCTGTCTCCAGGTAAACCCGCGCATGCTCGATGAGACTTTGACACTTGCACGGTAGCTTACAAGGGTAGTGTAGGGTGAAGCAAGATGGCGGCGACGGCATCGAATGTGACGAGCGCATGCTCGTCGTAGTCGATGACGTCACCGCGTTCTTGTCATTCAAAAGAACGGCGGTTCTTTTGAATGTGCCGTGTGTACACTCGGCGAGCAAGAAAAGCTTGCCGGGAATCTCGTTGGGAGAACCAACGTTTTTTTTCCCGACGAGATTCCCGTCCGTGTGTACAGGGCTTAAGACTGGGATGCCGTTAAAGTTCATGTGCATGTAAAGGCAGATGTCCCAATACTTTTGGTAATATAGTGTACATGTTTATGTTAATGCAAAAACCGCTTAAAGCAGGTCAATTGCAGGTCAGGAAGCCAACTGCGGGTCATACTTAAAAACCAATGAATTCTGAATGATCTCAGAAGTGTCTCAAACTGATGTCATAGACACAAATCCTAAATGTTACAGTTTGTTTTGGGCAATGGATACTGCATGTATTTCTTTGCTGCAGTCATGCGGCATAGGGTTGAAAAAATATCTGGCATATAAAGATTACCAGACTGCATCTGACCTCATGACCAAAGTTTGTAAAGACTAGCTGAGTTTTAATGTTTATGGATTGGCACCACTGTCCACTCCTCAAAAAACGTAGGAAACAATTTTTCTTTAACATATATCAAATGATCTGTAGCTAAGGAGATCAGTTTACCTCCACTCTGGCTCTCATTCTGATCTGGAGACTTACTTGTACATATAATTCTATGAAGATGTAGATTGCACACATAGTCACCTTGAATGGCTTAATATGATCCTGAACCTCAGACATCCTTATGCCACCTACATCATTTTAAGCCTTGTGGGTATTTCTATAGGTTACAAGCAAATATGTTGTTTGGTTAATCCTTGAGGTGGCTAAACTAAAGAAATTCCAGCCAGCCCCTTAACACTCCTTCAGATACACTACTCTACTGCAATATGTTAGACCTCCCAGAATGTCAACCTGTACTTAAGTACCTCTGCTAAAAGCAAAAAAATATATATTTTTGTACTTACCGTATAATCCGTTTTTAGGAGTTCATTAAGGGACACGGGGCTCAGGGATGATTGGGCTGTACTGCTACTTATAAGATGAATTGGACACTGGCAACAAAAAAAAGTGATCAGCCTGGTATAATCCCTCCCACTCCCAGCATGCTTCACTTTGTTGAAATAAGATTACAAAACACAGAGGGCTAGGATCTGCTTCCTTATTGAACTCGTAGAAATGTATTTTACAGTAAATACAAAAATCCTATTTTATTTCTATCTCATTAAGGGACACACTATTTAAAGACAACTGGGGCAGCCAAAAGTCCAACTAAGATATAAGCAGAAGTAGAGTATATCAAAAAGCCCATCAGAAACTACAGGATGTTCTAGGTACCAATGTATAACAACATTTCATGAAATTAATAAAGTTGATTATGTCCATTAAAAGATTACATTTGAAAGTTACTATTGCAGTCATATTGCTGTAACTATGTATATCATTCCCCACATACCCCAAATAAATGTTAAAGAATATAAACATAATATGTTCTGTTGTTGTCAAGAACATTTTCTTAGGACAGCACCCGTTTCTTCAGGAAAAGTTGGAGGAATGTATTTCTCCATGTGAACATCACAAAACATATCTAGTGCACAGTAACGTGTTCATACATACAATGGATTAAAAGAATAGAGAAGACATCTCTGGTGATAGACAGTTCCAGACACCCATCTTTGAACCGAAGAGGGGGGGGGGTACAAAAGGGTTTGAATGGGCACAAACACCACTATAGAGTATATATCAAATATAGGTATGGTCAAATGTAAATTCCATTCCTCCATTTAAAACTCATCATTTTTATATGTTGTATTACTAGGGGCTCATTGTAAGGTATTTAAATTCACCTGATAATCTTCCAGCCATAGGTATCCATTTTAAAAGTGTGTCTATGAGTCTATAATATCCCATCTTAAGGCAAAAACATACTTTCTCAATTGAATTGTATAATGTCACAGACCATTACTGTACATGACGACGTCTACTAGGCAGTGTGCAATAAACTGGAGGGTTCACTCCCTGTTTATATCCCTCTTGGGGCCCCTTCTTTTTCCCGAATTTTGGAGCCAAAATGGCGCTGCATGATGACGTCATCACGCGCGCATGTGCAATGATGTCACAACGCAGTGATGCATTGCGTCATGACATCATGATGCATGCGCCAAATAAAAAATCTGAAAAACACCCATTACAGCACCATTTAATTTCAGCCGGCTAGGCAGGGAAGCAACAGTCAAATGGTCACCCCAAAAGTCTCCACCCTTTGGTGGAGACTTAAGGGGAAATTTACACCTACTGTAAGTAAAGATGTTTAACAGTCCACCGGTAAACAAAATACCAGAGGTGTAACGTGGTTGTTGTTTAAGTGGGATGATATGACTGCTGATCAAATGGATGTCCCCCTATGTACAAATAATATATATATATATATATATATACAGTGCCTTGAAAAAGTATTCATACCCCTTAAAATTGTCCACATTTTGTCATGTTACAACCAAAAATGGAAATGTATTTTATTGGGATTTTATGTGATAGACCAACACAAAGTGACACATAATTGTGAAGTGGAAGGAAAATGATAAATAGTTTTCAATTTTGTTTACAAATAAATATCTGAAAAGTGTGGCGTGCATTTGTATTCAGCCCCCTTTTACTCTGATACCCATAACTAAAATGAAGTAGAACCAATTGTCCTCATAAGTCACCTAATTAGTAAATAGAGTTTACCCGTGAGTAATTTAATCTCTGTATAAATACAGATTTTCTGTGAAGCCCTCAAAGGTTTGTTAGAGAATGTTAGTGAACAAACAGTGTCATGAAGGCCAAGGAACACACCAGACAGGTCAGGGATAAAGTTGTGGAGAAGTTTAAGGCAGGGTTAGGTTATAAAATAATGTCCCAAGCTTTGAACATCTCACAAAGTACTGTTCAAGCCATCATCCGAAAATGGAAAGAGTATGGCACAACTGCAAACCTACCAAGACATGGCTGTACACTTAAATTGACAGGCTGGGCAAGGAAAGTATTAATCAGAGAAGCAGCCAAGAGGCCCATGGCAACATTTTAGGTGGGAGAATCTGTCCACAAGACAAATATTAGTCGTGCACTCCACAAATCTGGCCTTTATGGAAGAGTGGCAAGAAGAAAGCATTGTTGAAAAAAAGGCATGAGAAGTCCCATTTGCAGTTTGCGAGAAACCAAGTGGGGGACACAACAAACATGTGGGAGAAGATGCTCTGGTCAGAGGAGACCAAAATTTAACTTTTTGGCCTAAAAGCAAAATGCTATGTGTGACGAAAAGCTAACATTGCACATCACCCTGAACACACCATCCCCACTGTGAAACATGGTGGTGGCAGCATCATGTTGTGGGGATGCTTTTCTTAAGCAGAGACAGGGAAGCTGGTCAGGGTTGATGGGAAGATGGATGGAACCAAATACAGGGCAATCTTTGAAGAAAACCAGTTAGAGTCTGCAAAAGGCTTGACGCTGGTGCGGAGGTTCACTTTCCAGTATGACAACTACCCTAAACATACAGCCAGAGCTACAATGGAATGGTTTAGAGCAAAGCATATTTATGTGTTAGAATAGCCCAATCCTAAATCCAACTGAGAATCTGTAGCAAGACTTGAAAATTGCTGTTTACAGACACTCTCCATCCAATCTGATAGAGCTTGAGCAATTTTGCAAAGAAGAATGATCATAAATTTCACTCTCCAGATATGCAAAGCTGGTAGAGACATCTCCAAAAAGTGAAAGAGAGAGGGAGTAGGAATGGCGCTGTCTATTTACTGTCTTGATACCGTACCAATGAAGGTGTATTATAAAAGGATAATTATGCAAATAAAAAATAAATATATATGCCAGTAATATAAGCTGCTAAGATGGTAGTGGCAAATTAATAAAAATTAGGTAATAGAGACATATCTGTGATAGATCCTCGATAGTGAAAACTTAATAATGTGATATGGTGGAATGAAATAAAAAAAAAAAATCCTTAGTGACAAAGTGCAGTGACGAAAATAAATAAATAATGGATTCCAATATTAATTCAGAACAAAAAAGAAAAAAGAAAGGAAAAGTTCATTTGCGTCATATAAATAAAGTGAAGTGCTGGTGTTGCCAAAAAAAATTCCTGGTGTGATCTTGGTGGTCACTGCAAACCGTGGTGCATCCGTGCTCTGATAGAAATGCTCACTCACCAGATATTTCTTACCCTCAAGGGGTATATGGCATCCAGAGTGTTAGTCACTGTGAGGCTCTGTGGCACAAAACTCTATCCCTCTATGTTCCTCAATGCTTGGTAATCCAGCTCCAATGTTACCCAGATGGAAGAAAAACAAAGGGGGATACTCCCAATAGTGTGATACCGCTTGAGTACACAATCTTTATTCATAAACATATGCAGGGTACTCACATTTTAGAAGTTTAAAATTCAGCGTTTTAAGCAGCAAGCACAGCATCACACCACTTCCCTGCAAAGCATTGTTTGCATGCTTAAAACGCTGAATTTTAAACTTCTAAAATGTGAGTACCCTGCATATGTTTATGAATAAAGATTGTGTACTCAAGCGGTATCACACTATTGGGAGTATCTTGAGGGTAAGAAATATCTGGTGAGTGAGCATTTCTATCAGAGCACGGATGCACCACGGTTTGCAGTGACCACTAAGATCACACCAGGAAAAATTTTTTGGCAACACCAGCACTTCACTTTATTTATATGACGCAAATTAACTTTTCCTTTCTTTTTTCTTTTTTCTTCTGAATTAATATTGGAATCCATTATTTATTTATTTTCGTCACTGCACTTTGTCACTAAGGATTTTTTATTTTTTATTTTTTATTTCATTCCACCATATCACATTATTAAGGTTTCACTATCGAGGATCTATCACAGATATGTCTCTATTACCTAATTTTTATTAATTTGCCACTACCATCTTAGCAGCTTATTTTACTGGCATATATATTTATTTTTTATTTGCATAATTATCCTTTTATAATACACCTTCATTGGTACGGTATCAAGACAGTAAATAGACAGCGCCATTCCTACTCCCTCTCTCTTTCACTTCCCATTACCACATCTAGGTGTTGGTAATCAGTAGAGGCAGCAGTCCATTCTGTCTTGCTTACACCCTTTTTTTGCATTGGCTTTTTTGCACTGTCATTGCTTAAATTCCATTTGCGCGGCTTCATTCTCCTTCTCACACATCTCCAAAAAGACCTGCAGCTGCAATTGCAGCGAAAGGTGTGTAGCGACCTCACCTCTCACTCCCTCTTTCTCTTCTCGGTCAATGGCTCTCGTCTAGGGGACCAGGGAGGAGAGTGTGGCGCACCACCAGCTCGTATCCTCGTGTGTGCAGAGGTGTGAGCTATAACTTTTTACCTTCGGGCCTATGTCCCCGTCCAGAGCCAAAACTTCCCTCGAGGATGACTCCCACCCTCCACGCAGGTAGAGGCAGGACCCTTTAGCTCCCAGAAAGTCAAGTTCCACACCACTGAAAGTCCAACACTTATTTATTCTTCAGAGCAATAAATAGTCCTTTGAGAGCGACTGGTCAGACACAGAACAGTTCAGAACAAAGTGGGAAGGAGGTCCAGGCACAATCCTATCAATGAAACTAAACTGTTAGGATTTCACAACAGTTATGGCTGCCACTGACCGTGAGGTTGGTCCCTGCCACGGACAAGGTGAAATAAGGTCCCTGCCACAGACCATGATTGTTGGGTCTCTGCCACCGACCTGATTCACGTTGGGTCCCTGCCACAGACCATGGAAACGTGGACTACCTTCAAAAAGTTGCGACCCCTGTCAGGGAGAAGACATCCATCCGGACGGTCACCAGAGGCCCCACCGTCACCAAATTGCTGCAATGGGTCTTCGGGAAGGGTAACCTCTCTGGTCCCCCTCGTCCTAGATTCGGGTTCCCTCACTCGGTGGACCCCTAGGATTCCTCGATCCCTCGTGGGACCCAGTCGAAGGTACTGGGCCCCAGGCCTTCTCAAGCAGTTACCTCACCCCAGGCCGAAGGTGCTTGGGATGGCATTCAATCTCCTACACCCAGGCCAAGGGCACCTGGGCGCGGGTGAACCATAACAGCAGCCCCAGGCTGAAGGTGCCTGGGACTATGACCTCGTGTGGAAGATGGCCGCCCCTTTTATATCCCCTCCCAGCAGACACAGCGGGTTCCCCGCCCCGCCGTACCACCGCCGAGAGGGGACACAAAAAGGCACAACCTTACAACGATGGTTCAACCCCAGTCTATGGTGACAGCGCCACCTATAGACTGCAGGGAACTAGGCACCATTGATCTCCTCCACAGGAAAATATAGTCCATAGACCCTAGCAATAGTGCATCTGAGCCTGATTACACTCAGACACCTGCCCCCTAAATGTAACACCCCGCTACAGGTGGTTTTACAAAGTATTGATCCAGGGGGGCTGAATACAAATGCACGCCACACCATTGAAAACCATTTATCATTTGCTTCCACTTCACAATTATGTGCTACTTTGTGTTGGTCTATTACACAAATTCCCAATAAAATACATTTACGTTTTTGGTTGTAACATGACAAAATTTGGAAAATTTCAAGGGGTATGAATACATTTTCAAGGCATTGTGTGTATATATATATATATATATATATATATATATATATATATATATATATATATATATATATATATACACACAGTATATATCTATATATATATCTCTCTATATATATATGTATATGTATATATATATATATATATATATATACACACACTATGTTACATAAACGTATTTATCATTATACAAATAACAATGTTACATCATAATAGCAAATTGTTAAGTGGGGAAATATCATCGAGGTACCCTTGGTTAGCATTCCTTGATTTCACTAGAGATGCCTTCTCTGTTCTTTTAATCCATTATACTGTATGTATGAACATGTTGGTGTGTACATGGTATGTTGTGTGGAGTGTGTATGTATGTTCACATGGAGAAATACAGTATATTCATGTAATGTTGGAGATTATACACCTACTATGATTTACATTACAGATAAGAGCCCCCTTAACTTTTCCTGAAGAGAGTGCTGTCCTGAGAAACGCATTGACACTTTATACCCTAGTTTACTTCTTCACAACAATGTAACAGCTAATAGTGTTTATATTCATTCACTTTTCTTTGGGGTATGTGGGATATACACTTTGAAAATGATATACAAATTTACCGCAACATGACTGCAATAGCATATTTTTTATGTAATTTTTTAATGGACATAATAAACATTATTAATTTTAAGAAATGTGTTATTCATTAGTACCCAAAAATTCCTGAAGCTTCTCCTAGGCTTGTTGATATACTGTACAATTTTGGTGAATAGGTACCTTGACAGACAAATAGTAAAATGGTATTACTACCCCCTCTCTTTGATTAACTTTGCTATACTAATAGGACTACATAACAAAGAAACTGGGGGCTGCCTGCAGCAAGCTCAAAGAGCTGCCTGAATAACATTACACCAGAAACTGGCATCAAACAGGTTTGAACATCCACTCTGTAAAACTTAGAAAACATGTGAACAGAAGACTGGATGGCAAGCTTTCAAATCTGTTAAACAGTTGCCTTATGCTGAAAATCCCAAGAGGCACTGATGGCTCTAGTAGAGTGACATTTAACAGGAAATGGTGATACCCAAACCCTAAGACCATACATTTAAGCAATAATCTGTCTGAGCCTCAAAGAGATTATGGAATGAGACATGGACTCCCCTTTACAGGGACAATCATGGATGACAGAAAAAGTCAGTCCTTCTAAAGGAAGTATTAGCTTCCAGGTTAACCCACACGTCATGAGCTACATCCAGAGAGTGAGAAGAGATTTCTTTCTGATGTATTGTACTGTACAGAGAGATGGAAGAACAATGTTCTGATTTAGTTCAAAGGCCAAAAAAACTACCTTAGGGCTCTGAGCCTCAACACCATTTTTTTTTGTGTATGACCTGAAATGGTTCTTTACAAGACAAAGCTGCCAGTCCCAACACACACCTCACAGAGAGAAACGGTGGAATGGAGATTATCACTAATACATTCAAAAGGTCTTTGAGATGTGGACAGAACCAAATTCAAATCTCATGATGTCATGGGTAGTTGCAAGGGAGGACATACAGTACATGAGAGACACCTTGTTAAAATATCTTAACCAAAGAATGGGAAGCCAGTATTCTTTGAAATAAAATTTCAAAAGCTGAAATGTGCACTCTGATGGAATTCATAGCCACATGTTGATTCAGATTTTACTGTAAAAAGGTAATTACCATGCAGTATCTCCTTGGGTGAAAAAAAAACTTTCCTTGCACCTAGCAAAGTATGCTTTCCATGTGCAATGGTAGACCTTGTGGGAGGTTGACTTCTTACTTTGTGTTTCAAATGGCATTAACAGTAGTGACCGTGAAACAGGGTGATTAACTGGGCCTTGGGATAGAAGATCTGGTTGTTCTGGAAGAGCCCACCGATTGTCAACTAGCAGTTTGATAAGGTTAGAGTACCACATCCGCCTGGCCAATTTAGAGCTATGAAAATCACTGAAATGTCCTGCCTCTCAATCCTCTGGTGTAGACGTGGAAGGCATTTCAGAGAAGGAAAGGCATAAATCCAACAGTACACATTCCATGAAGCCACCAGAGCAGCCACTGTTTCCACCAGAAAATCTCTGCATCTGAGGACAAACCTATATAGTTTGTTAGTGAACCCAGAGGCCAGGAGATCCACATCCAAAGTCCCCCTCTTATGACACATGTCTTGAAATAATTTTAGGTGTAGGGACCACTCCCTGGTTCCAGGCACTGTCAGTTGAAATAGTCTGCCATGAATAGGGCTGCCATCGGGCTCAGAACTTTCATGTAGAATTGCAGAGTTGGAGAGAAGAGAAGTCATCCCAGCTTGAGGCTTAGGCTCCTTCAGTTGGGGAAAATTTGTACTTTTAGCTCTGTGGTATCTTTTATGAGGGTAAATTGTTTGCCACTGGCTTGCAAGGTAAGTCAGTCACTCGTTGTGTGATCATTGTTAGGGAGAAGCGACGGAAGAGAAGCACTATTTTGGATTGCATTAGTAAATAAAAGAGGAAGATGCAAGATTGCATTTGAGGATTCCTTTGTGTTCTGTATGAGAAAAGGAAAGCACTATTTGATTTTTTATACTATAAAGGTCCCCCATTTAAGGTAGGCATGTGTTCACTTGGGTGATTGAGAATATGCAGAGACACAGCACAATATTGTCAACTTGATCAGAGTGAAGCACCGAGATTTGTTTTGAACAATATTGCACTTAAATAACTTTATTTACAGTATATTTATGTTGACTTGGGAGTTGTGTACATGAACTCATTTACTACTGTACATTTTTATTTTTTGTATTGGAGTATCCTTTTATTATCATTAATTTAACATGGATTTATTTTTTATTATTGTGGAGTTTTACTTTGTATTGGAGTGTTTTTTCACTTTTACTAATTTCATATTTTCTGAATGTTTAACCAGATATTTATAGTTTAATTAGCTTGATTTTCATCACCATTTATGGTTTTTATTTAGTGAGGCACATTTTTTTTTTATATGTTTTATTTTTGAGGAAGAGACTCATTCAGGAAAAAAATGCACTATATCAGCAAATCTATTTACACAATAGTATAGGGCTTTCAGCATGAGCTCTAAGCACCCAACAAATAGGGTCAATGGTTCAGTAGGAATGAAAGCTGGACATTTAAACATGATTTTAGTCTATCACAGCCATGTCAGGTTGCAATGCAGGGCCATGTCAGGTTGCAATGCAGGGCCTGTCAAAGAAATCAAGAATTTGGAAAGAGTTTCCAAATGTTTTGTCAATGTGATCCTTGAACAGTGGTGCTTCTGCAACAGGAATGGTGAGTGCTTTATTAAGGTGGGGCAACAGTGGGAATGGCTTCCTTCTTGATAAAGACCTCCTCAAATGGATATTGGTCTATAAATTGTTTGGGAGGTGTGAATAGTTATAAGAAATGTACAAGTCCCTGTACAGAATAAGTAAGGAGTGTAGTGGAAAACTTTTTAAACTCTTGAGGGCTCTCAGAGATTCTAGACTATTAACAGAACTAGTAGAAACTGCAGGCTGTTCTTTCATTTATAAGGATGCACACACCATGTCAAAAGTATACAATATCAGTTCTTTAAGCCAGGTAGCTATGGCCGCTGCATGAGAAACCTCAAATACTAAACCACCCAATAAGGATTTCCCAAGACTCTTCATCAGAGTTTCCACAGAAGAAGGCTCAGGGGTTTTCACAGCTGCAGGTATTTTAGATAGAAAAATTCAGAGGAGTGTAGCAATGTGTGGGCTGGGGACAGGCGCATGAGACAATGGTCAAGGCTGTCTGTGTCAGGTGGAGAGAGGGGGCATTAGAAGGGTCACTGTAGGCCCCTTCAGAGCAGTTAATGGACCATGAGCTGGAATGATCCAATACAAAGGGACTGCTCGTATTTGTGCTTGGTGTTCAATATGTTGCACTGCTTGACAGAGACAAAAACACTGAGAAAAATATTTGGTAAAAAATTTGACTTTTACAAACCAGCTGTTGAGAACAGCAAGGATTAACCAAAGAGGAACCTCATGTTTCTTTCAATTAATAGCAATTGCAAGAAGATGCTACCTCATGCTTAAGGCAGGACCAGAGAGTAAAGTTCATGTGTGCGTCACCCCAGGTAGTGGCTCAGTTCTTCAGTGCTTTAATCATTTTCATTGAGATCAATGGAAAAAATAGGGTATTAATAGCGCCCAATAGTTCTAATACGTATAGTAGCTAACGGTACTCAGGCCACATAGCCTACTTAGAAATGGGTCGCCGGAGGCGGTGCCATGGCTCTGGACATGGAAAAGCACTCTGCTACTAACACACACAGTAATCAAAGGTCTCAAAAGCACCACAAGCAGACCCCAGGGCTCAAAGGTCACGTTAGAGGCAGTCCCTTCTCTCATTCAGTCCAACGGGGAGAGGTTATACCAGACTGGTAACTATTTATTTGCTGCCAGTGTCCAAATCCTCCTGTTGGTGGCAGTATAACGCAGCTGTTTCTGAATTATGCGTCCCTTAATAATTGACAAAGAAATGCAATTATGCATCACAGATTCATAAACATTACCCCATGAATCTTTTCACTTGTTTTTTCTCTTATGTATCACCCCCTCCTTTCAGATACATATCTAACTATATTTCCTGGCCTCTCTATAAATTCCCTGTGCTCCTTCTTCTCTCCCTTGCTGTAATTATTTTCCTCTTTCATGTCTTTCTTCTGTAATTTTCTGACTCACCTCATATCATCCCCTCACTGCACATGTCAAGTGCTCAGTGTCTTTGACAAATGCATTGTATTTTTACCATCATTTAGCATGATGTGAGCTACATTTGCACATGCAGAAAAGGTTACAAGTATTTATATATATTGCCCTAATTGGTGTCAGAAGCCAACAGCATTAACAGCACTTACACGCACAGTCTTCATTCAGTGGTAATTTAAGGAAAGCCGGTGCCCTTTTTAAAAATGAAACAGTTAATGTAACTTCTTCTCCGGCATTTCGTAAAACTTGCACCTATGAAGACAAAATGGTTATATCTCTTGATATTCCTGCTCCTTATGCAGATGAGACAGTCTTTATCACATTATCTAGATCACATGGTTCACTAATTATATTACTCTTACATGTTTACCGTTGAAGCGGATAAGAACCATTAATAATACAGTCAAACATCCAAACAGATGAGCTCTGTAAAATAGTGTGTATATTTCATTCATTAAAGAAACAGAGAAACATAAAAGAGTGACAGCAGAAAAAAGACCAAGTGACTCATCAGGTCTGCCCCATATTTATATTTGTTTTTTTTGTTCTTTTATTTTTTGAATACATCTATGTTTATCACGAGCATGTTTGAATCCACTTCTTGTTGATTGACTCACTACCTCC
Source organism: Rana muscosa (assembly GCA_029206835.1). Taxonomy (NCBI): domain Eukaryota; kingdom Metazoa; phylum Chordata; class Amphibia; order Anura; family Ranidae; genus Rana; species Rana muscosa. Next base: position 13,965,568 of record JARGYO010005626.1, on the reverse strand, counting down.
TCAATTCCAAGCATCACTTGCTCTTTCGGTAAAATAATACTTTCTTATGCCGCGTACACACGATCATTATTCACGGCGGTTAAAAACCGCCGTGAATAATGACATTTTAAACGAGGGAACAGCTTGTTCCCCACACACGGTCATTTTTCTCGTCATTTTTTAAAATGATGAGAAAAACGATCGTCTATGGGCTCCGCGGCAGTGTTTCCCTATGAGAAACACTGCCGCGGAAGAAATGTCAGGAAAAACGACGAGAAAAATTAGAACATGTTCTAATTTTTCTCGTCGTTTTTAATGCCATTTTTCACGTCGTGAAAAATGACAAAAAGACCACACGGTCGTTTTTCTTGTTGAAAACAAAAAATGACATTTTTCACGACGTGAAAAATGATCGTGTGTACGCGGCATAAGGTTAGTTTTGAACTTTCCTATACATCACAAAGTGAAAATCAGTGCAACCAAATCAGTACATTACTGTGCACCATTACTACCCAGTCCACAACTGAAGGGGCAAGGACCATCTACTTCTTATCCCACCTGCATAAGCAGAGATCTTAAAAATAGATTTTAAGATGCACTGTGCACTATGAAGAGAACAACAGCATTTTACTTAAGAAGCAACATCGCACACCTCAGACCTCTTGCTTTAAGCTGGCTGCAAGTACAGCTCGGAAGTTCAGAAACCCATAAAGACCAAACCGCAATTCTGAAACTTAGTCCTAGTATGTGATCCTCATGGGTGGGCATTTGGCCACAGGCTTGTATGCTCCCAATAGTCATAGGGAATCCTGCAGAAACATGAAACTGACAGAAATACTGTAGGATTGTAAAAGGAGATAAAGATCAAGAGTATTCCTCCTTATATATTTCATTCATCTATCACCAGTTTGCATGTTTTTTTATTCTTGGGCATAACAGAGTAAGATTACGTTCAAATTGTTGCTTCTAAAGAGCCTTGTATTTAGGCAATACAATCATTTGCTTTTAAGCTGAACTTCGGGTATAATTTCTAAATGCACAGCTGATTTGCCTACAGGTCAACTGTTTAACCTATCAAAAGTATATACATTCTCCCTAATCCATCTCCAGCTTTGTTTAATCTGGAAATTGACACTATTCCTACAGAATTTCATTTGGATGTTACGTGAATTCTATTAGTGGCCAGAATAACTATAACCAGAAAATGGAGGCAACACTGTGCACTAAAACCATCAGAATCTGTAAATTTAATTTAATCAAAACTCACTATCTCTATGAGAAGATGAAAGCTTTGAGAAATGGAAAGGAACACTCTTTTGAGACTATATAGGAACCCTGGACTACCTGGATCACCAAAATATAGTTTTCCATTAGCTGCATTCTGTACAGCTTTTGTACAATTTTATCTCTACCATTGCTACTGCTCTTACTCCCAGTGCCACTTTATTTGTTTGTTGGTCTGCTGGTTTGTACCTAGTTCTCCTATGCACTCTCAGGGTATCAGTAGTAAATTATGTACTGAATTTTTTTTTCCTACATTGCTCTTCTGCTACTTGTAACATTTCATACTTGCATCATTCTTGATAATCCAATAAAAATCTATTGAAATAAACAAAATATTAGCATTTTTATATACCCACTGTTGTGATCCAGGCACCCATGCCAAACAGCACAGTCAGGTCCTGGACCGCCCATCACTCTAGTTAAATGATACAGTAGATTCTTCATTATTATCCTGCCCCCATTGTATTAAGCTGGTTAGTGGGCATGGAGAAGGAGGAAGGGAGTGGGCTGTCATTTACCACTGTGTATACATGTGTATGGCTCTATAGTGGGCTTCTCAGATGTGATAGAGAGGAAATGTTCAGCATAGAAACCCACAGAAAACTGAGCATGTGCAGAGTTGCCACTAAAGCTGCAAAATGCCAAGCTAAATTGGGGACATGAACAGAAGGTGGAGATAAAGAGCAGCAGGATCAATGCTTATGCAGACCTGAGTCACGGGGAGGATCTCTGAGCTCTATGCCCTCTTCAATAATCAACAAACCAAACCTTCATACCAAACAGCATAGGAATCAGATCTAGGCAAGACTATAGAGGTGGAGGTTTGGGGGCAATGGTCGACCATGGTGCACAAGGGAATACTCAATACTTCCCTGGTGGAAGGGAATTACAAGGTGCTGTTCAGGTGGTACCTGGTTCCGGCGAGGCTGGCGAAAATGTACCCCGGAACTTTACCTCTTTGCTTCAGAGGATGCGGACAAGAGAGTACCATGTTCCATCTCTGGTGGTCCTGTCCCAAGGTCGAGTGCTTTTGGATCAGAATATTCACCCTGGTCTATTCAGTGACAGGACAAAATCTACCTAAAAATCCTAGGGCGGCGCTGTTTGCGGACCTGCTGGACGAGACCCCTAGACATCTCCGAACTCTCATCTTCTTTATTTTTTCAGCAGCTAAAATTACAATTGCACGAGCATGGAAAACTCCAGTGGTCAGTCTTGCACTGGTAAAGCATAAACTTTCTTGGAACATGGTCAATGAAAAATTGACCAGCATCCTTAAAGACAGACAGGCCAGATTTGACAGGGTGTGGTCCCCCTGGATTAGGTACCTCCAAGCCCCATAGTCTTGGATAGTGGGGGACCTAGGCTGAGGGAAATGACTCCTACTTTGGATTCTTGACCTTTACTTGTTTCCTTTTCCTCTCCTTCCCATCCTCCCCCTCCTCTTCCTTATTTTAATTAATTATACTCAAATTTATTTTTCTTCTTCCCTTCCCCCCCCTTTTTTTTTTCTCCTTTTATGTTTAATGATTCAATTTATGGATACAAATAAAGGGCCCTGGAGCCTCTCTATTCTCAACTCCGAGGTGGGAGCAATGTAAACTATTTCTAAGTACCTAACCTCCTTTGGGGTTAAGGGCCCTGATCTTGTGCTATATTAAAGGCGGTATAACATGATCCAACATTACCAAGAAGTTATCAGTACTCCGCTCAGGTCCGAGTGGGCAATAGCCTTACTTAACTATAATTACTGTTATAATTGTTTTTGCACTGCAGCCATATGGATTGGACATTTGGTCACCTCTTAAGAGTGTATGGATCATTCTGTACTGATATACTATTTGTATCCTAACAACATTTGTTAAATTGTTACATTTTAGAATAAAAATTTATTGAAAATAAAAAGAGCAGCAGGATCAACCAGGTTTTTGTCAGAATACAGAAAACAAATCTCATAGTGACTGAGTGAGTATGAACAGCTTGCAATGCAGCATTTATTAATAATTAGAAGTTTGTCTCTGTTTCAATTTTGCACAAGCCTTATCTTTTAAATAAAGGCACAGAGAAGTGGGCAGAGAGGCAAGTATAGACAGGGACATATCTTGGTAATAGTAGGGATTAAGGTGGGTCTGGAGCACACATAGAGGTGGGTGGGGAGGTGGGAGACAGGTGGTTGGAGCACACAGAGAGGAAGACAGAGATGCCAGTACAGATGGGGACATATCTTGGTAATGGTGGGGGAAGAGGTGGATCTAGAGCACACATAGAGGTGGGTGGAGAGTTGGGAGACAGGCAGTTGGAGCCCACAGAATGGAAGACAGAGATGCAAGTACAGATAGGGATATATCTTGGTAATAGTGGGGAAAGAGGTGGGTCTGGAGCACACATAAGTGGTTGGGGAAGAGTGAGACAAGTGGTTGGAGCATACAGAGAGGAAGACAGGGATGCCAGTACAGATGGGGACATATCTTGGTAATGGTGGGAAGAGGTGGGTCTGGAGCACACAGAGGCAGGTGGAGAGATGGGAGACAGGTGGTTGCAGCACAAAGAGAGGAAGACAGAGAGGCCAGTACAGGCAGGGACAGATCTCACAAGTGGGTGAACACACAGAGAGTTGAACGGAGAGGCAAGGGGATTGAGGCCACAGAGAAGCTAGCAGAGATTGGTGTGGATATGGTGCACACAGATGGGGTGAGAGCACTATGAATCAGAGGGTATAAAGGGAGAAAGGAAAGAAGTCTAAGTGGGATGGGGAACAGGGGGGGTGTAGAGATATGATCAATACACAGATGAAGGAGTTGTCACATTAGGTCTTATTGCAGGACAGCTGGCAGTTATGATGGCAAAGGGGAGACCACATTTTTAACCAATTGCTGTAATCAGGGGCTTGTGAACCCCTAACAACAATGATTCATTTAATCAGTGGGCTCAGGGGGTCCTTCTGTTATAAGCTCATGGTTTTTGAAGCAGAGAGGAAATCCAATGATGTAGGGCTTACTGAGCCAAACCAAAAAAATAAGAAAAATGTTTTCATCACATTTTGTCTATGAATTGCATACACAATTTAATGATTTTTACAAGACAATATTGTCATAAGAACCTCTTAACCTTAAAGAAAAAAAAAAGATATCTGTATTTCTTAATTTTTCTAGTAATGACAAGATATTTGCCATGCCGAAGGCCGATAACAGAAATGTAAAAAAATTGCTCTTGTATATAAAGTTAGTACAGGTACAAAAGCTTAAAGTGGATGTAAACCCACTCTCATCCTTTCTAAACTACTGCCATAGTGCTGATCTATAAGGATATAGATGCCTCCTACATGTATCCTTATCTGTCAAATGTCTCCCCTTTGTCTGTTATGAGACCTGAAAAACTGCAGATTCTGTGGGTGGATCTGTTGTCTGGAGCTCAGTGGGTGGAGTCATGATGTCAGTAGACTCCCCGCCCACCTCTACACTCCCCTTGTCAACATGCATTTCATCCTGTGTATTCCTTCTGCTATGATCACTAACATCCAGTCAAAATCCAGAAAAGTAACCACATGACTTCAGAAAAGGAGTGGGGGTGGGAATTAAAAAATAATGCCTGTCTAAAGCTAGTGCACGAGATATGTAAATAACCTGTCACTCATAGCAAGGGGGCGGAATGGACAAAGGTAACTCTGTTCGTCCGTTTTATCTCACTGAACAATAAAAGAGGATTGCTCAGAGCTGGATTAACTCTTTGTGGCAAGACCTGGCACAAATGATAGGAAATCTAATACACTACATTGTGACAGCAAAAAAGAAAAAAAATCGGGTTTACATCCACTTTACGTTTTTAAACTAGATGCTGCATATTTAGACACATTTTAGATAGCATAAACATTACAGCATCCTTTGTGGCAACTATAATGATCAGCCTTCAGTATTTCAGCTACACACTATAAATTTAGTAACAGGGACATTAATCCCTATTCAGTACATTTACAGCTTTGTTTACCACAATCGGAAAAGTCGATTTATTTTCAAAAACTCTTTGGGCTAAGATGTTATGCAAAGCTCAAACAAATTTGCTAATAATTCTCTGAGATTTAGACTCAGTTCAAAAGAACTGCTGTTAATTACATAGATAATAAAACAGAAGAAAATGCCTCAAGTACCTGTACTACGCTATGGCTGAAGATCAAAAATTAATTTAAGAAAATAATAAATACTAAAAATATAGAGGCGTCAGATGTAATAACAAAAAAGAAAATACAGCTAAAGGGACCAAACATCATTAAACCATGGTAGCAAAAGTAAAGATTTATGGCTATGTTATAAATGTAGCAAAATAAACCACAAGTTTATCTCAGGCAATAAGCATGCATTTATAAATCTGTGTTAAATAATAAGATCAATTCACAGAGCCACATGAGTTCATTTACATGCATTAGTTATTTCGTGTCATGTCAATTTTAACAGCAAAAATAAATATGACATTGTTTTCTAGATTTATTTAAACATTTAACTATTGAAGTTCCCTATATTGCAATCATTTCATTTCATCAGTGATTTGTTTACCTCTTTTTTGAAATGGTTAATTTTTCTACTTCCCTCGATAGACTCTTCATAGAAAACCATTGTTAACCCCAGCCCCAAGGTAAAGATGTTTTTAGAAGAAAAACCTGTGCAATAATCTTTGTGAATTTATTTTTACATATTGATTACTGTCAAGTAACATTAGGTAACATCAGGACAGTGGGAAATTGTAGGAACCCAAAAAAAAAGAGGAAAAACGAGACGGGTGGGTGTCGGGCGGTGATGGCAAACCTTGGCACCCCAGATGTTTTGGAACTACATTTCCCATGATGCCCATGCACTCTGCAGTGTAGGTGAGCATCATGGGAAATGTGGTTCCAAAATATCTGAGGTGTCAAGGTTCGCCGTCACTGGTGTAGGGTAAGCATGGCAATCATTTACATAATTTCTGGGGACAAATCAGTCTTCCTAAGTTTTTTATTGGTACATTCCTGGCCTAAAATGACAGTTGAAGTCATAGATGGATTTTGTCCTATACCATCCATTTTCAAAGTGTTACTTCTATTTTACTCTTACAGCTGCTAAGCATGGTGTATGAATTTAACTGTGAAATTCAATAGAAACAAGTGTAAGGCCGGCCATTATTGGTTAGAATCTCAGCCGGTTTGGCAGGGACCGGCCGAGAGTCGAACCATGTAGGGCAGACCGATTGTACCCAAGCCGATCCATCACCTTGGTACAACCAGCATGTTGAATATTTATGTGAGATTATTGCCAGCGGCTATAGCTGCTAGCAATAATTTGTTTGTTCTCCCAGCATGAACGGTTGGTTCCATGTGCCCCCTGGTTGTGTTGATGGGGGAATCAAGCAATTTTCTTTCCTACAAGCCGTGGTTGCAGGAAAGAAAATCACATCATCTTTGGCCTGCCCAAAAGTCAATACTCTTAGTAATGAAACAAATCTCAAAAAATCTTATCACAAATGTGTTGATGTATATTCCAAAATTGTACTATTAAAGTGCACTGGTGCTTCAAAAAACTTTAAACACTGTATATGATCACAAAAATACAACGCTTGAAATAGTGCAAAATTGAGTGAGACGTAATTGTGTTAAGAAAAAGAATCATGAAGTAAAGGTGTCAGGGAATCCATGTGAGACGTCTGGCACATAGATGTGCACAGGCGCATAGAACTTGCCATAGAACGGCTAACAGGTGCACGCATGCACGCAGGAGTTCGGGCTTAATTTATTTTTTGGCGCCAGACGGCCTATATAAAGGGAGTCTAGCCTTCTATGCTTTGCTGACTGATCTGCAGCTGTGTCCTGATCTGATCTGGTATGCTCTTCCAGTTCATGACCCGGCTTGCTCTCTTGACCTTGGCTCTTTTATCTGTTCCTGTGCTGTTACCATCTCTGATCCGTATCTGTTCCTGACTCTGGCTTTGTTTATGATTTGGTACCTCACTGCTGACAACCCTGGCTATTCCAGAGACTCTGCTTCTGCCTACATTCCTGGCTACTGTTAACCCTTGGTTGCCTGCCTGGCTGTCTCCAGTTCCAGCTCTGCACACCGCAGCCTACTCCAGTCTGCAGAACCCTGACCAGCAGCCGCCCCAGGACCTTCCTCATCAGGCACTCGTGTCCCTCTTGTCCTTCGGATTCCTCTGTCTCATCTTCAGTGGAGCCAGGACAGGAGATATAAGAGAGACCGTCCTCGTCAACTCAGTCTCCTATCAGGTACCTGGCAACAGGCAGATATTTTGTTGGATATGTTTCAAGAAAAGGGCAATAGGTCTACAGATCTTGAGGAAATCAAGAAAAAAGAAGGAGACATGAGGAGAGAGGACCTATTTAACAAGAAGGAAAATAGTAGAAAAGATTTTGGTGTAACCTTTAGGACAGGCTTCACCCGTCAGCATAAACAGATGGAGAGAATTATTACAAAGCATTGACCCATATTATTAAAGGATGTTGAACTAAAGAAACTTTTACCTGATAGGCTGTAGTTCATCTACACCAAGCCTTCTAAATTGCATTTAAAGTTAGTCCCTAATGTAGTGAATCCCCCCCAAGAAAGTGTGAACTTTCTTGGACCAAATGTTTTTTTTTCAGTTGTGGGAGATGTGTGATTTGTAGAACTTCCAAATTTAGATCAAGAAGGACTTTAAATTTCACATCCCACTCAGGGGGAGAATCCCATAAGATAAAAAGGTTTATTACCTGTGGGACCACACATGTCACTTACCTTCTGTCTTGTCCTTGTGGGCTCCAATATGTGGGTAAAACCACTAGAAAGTTAGGAGTTAGACTCCGAGAACATGTGAACAATATAAAAAGGTTTACAGGTACCACAGTTTTTCCAATCACTTTAGACTCCATCATGCCAGGGATCCGAGTGGTTTGACGTTCTGTGGTATAGACAGAATAGAATCCCACTGGAGAGGAGGAAACCTGAAAAAGGCCATTTGCCAAAATGAAACACAGTGGATCCATCGTTTGGGGACTATGACTCCTTTAGGGTTGAAAATAGAATTGGACTTGAATTACTTTCTTTCGAATTGGTAAAAACTATTTTTAATTTGGTCATATAATAACTATATGTCTATATTTAATTCATTTTATTTTATTGTATTATTTTTATTTTTATTTTTTTATTTCATTTAATTTAATTTTTAGTATGTGCAATTCTTTTATTAATTTTTCTTCTTTCAAATTTTTTGTTGGTAAAATTAGGTTTTTATTATGATATATTTACTATCAATAAAGGGGGTTTATTGTAAATAGATTTTTAATATTGGAATGTTTTTATATGTAATGATTAACCACTTCAATACCAGACACCCCCCTTCCGCCCAAGCTAATTTTCAGCTTTCAGCGCTGTTGCTATTTAAATGAAAATTGCGCGGTCATGCTACACTGTACCCAAACAGAATTTGTATCATTTTGTTCCCACAAATAGAGCTTTCTTTTGGTGGTATTTGATCACCTCTGCAGTTTTTATTTTTTGCTAAACAAATAAAAAAATACCGAAAAAAGTTATACAATTTTGTAAATAAGTAAGTTTTCTCCTTCACTGATGGGCACTGATAAGGCAGCACTGACGGGCACTGATAAGGTGGCACCGATGAGGTGGCACCAATGAGGTGGCACTGACGATGGGCACTGATAGGCGGCACTGATGGGTTGCACTGATATGCAGAACTGATGGGCATTGATAGGAGGCACTGATGGGCACTCATGGGTGGTACTGGCGGGCGCTGATAGGTGACACTGATGGGCACTAAAAGGCTGCACTGATGGGTACTTATGAGTGGCACTGATAGGCGGCACAACTGGGCACTGATGGGCACTGATAGGCGGCACTGCTGGGCACTGATACGTGGCACTGATGGGCACTGATATGCGTCACTGATAGATGGCACTGATAGGCATCCCTTGTGGCACTGGCACTGGCAGGAATTATGGGTGGGCACTGATTGGCAGCTGCCTGGGCATTGATTGGCAGCTGCCTGGGCACAGATTGGCATTTCCCTGGTGGTCTAGGTGGCATACCTTATGGTCCAGTGGGGTTGCCATTCCTGGTGGTCTATTCAGGCATTCTGCTATAGGCCGGGCGGTAATTGGTTAAAGATATACTTGTGGAATTGACGTTTTTTGGACGGAGTATATCAACTTCTTAATCCATGGGCAGCTACGAAAATCTCATTGGACAAACACTAGGGAGGAGTCTCCCCTTGTATATAAAAACCTGGTCATTCTAACCGGAAGTTAGGTCCTTGATGATGCATTGTGGGAGGGCGTAACGCGTTGACATAATTTCCGATGCCGAGTCCAGATAACGTCACTTCCAGTTTCGGTGAAACGCACGCTGGATGTGGCATTCCTGGATTTTATGCCTTAGTAGAAACTTTTTGTTTGCGCAATAAACACCTTCACTATTAGTTCCCTTTCCTTTTTTCCTGGTAAACATTTCAACTTTACTCACGGGAGAGATCTCGTGTGGACCTTTTCCAATCATCGTCCTTAGCCAGATTTCAGCCTTACTTGACCCTTAGACTGAAAAGCTAGGGGTCCATTTTATCTGGTGAGTGGGGACACTGAAGGGGAGTGTGTCAAATCACAGAGTGGAAGTTTGAAGCACTTTTACACTTCAATGGGTGGGATCACAAGAGCACTTATATTGGAACGTTATTGCAATATAATTTAATCTCAATTTTTTTGTCCAAACAGAATTTGTATCATTTTGTTCCCACAAATAGAGCTTTCTTTTGGTGGTATTTGATCACCTCTGCAGTTTTTATTTTTTGCTAAACAAATAAAAAAATACCGAAAAAAGTTATACAATTTTGTAAATAAGTAAGTTTTCTCCTTCACTGATGGGCACTGATAAGGCAGCACTGACGGGCACTGATAAGGTGGCACCGATGAGGTGGCACCAATGAGGTGGCACTGACGATGGGCACTGATAGGCGGCACTGATGGGTTGCACTGATATGCAGAACTGATGGGCATTGATAGGAGGCACTGATGGGCACTCATGGGTGGTACTGGCGGGCGCTGATAGGTGACACTGATGGGCACTAAAAGGCTGCACTGATGGGTACTTATGAGTGGCACTGATAGGCGGCACAACTGGGCACTGATGGGCACTGATAGGCGGCACTGCTGGGCACTGATACGTGGCACTGATGGGCACTGATATGCGTCACTGATAGATGGCACTGATAGGCATCCCTTGTGGCACTGGCACTGGCAGGAATTATGGGTGGGCACTGATTGGCAGCTGCCTGGGCATTGATTGGCAGCTGCCTGGGCACAGATTGGCATTTCCCTGGTGGTCTAGGTGGCATACCTTATGGTCCAGTGGGGTTGCCATTCCTGGTGGTCTATTCAGGCATTCTGCTATAGGCCGGGCGGTAATTGGTTAAAGATATACTTGTGGAATTGACGTTTTTTGGACGGAGTATATCAACTTCTTAATCCATGGGCAGCTACGAAAATCTCATTGGACAAACACTAGGGAGGAGTCTCCCCTTGTATATAAAAACCTGGTCATTCTAACCGGAAGTTAGGTCCTTGATGATGCATTGTGGGAGGGCGTAACGCGTTGACATAATTTCCGATGCCGAGTCCAGATAACGTCACTTCCAGTTTCGGTGAAACGCACGCTGGATGTGGCATTCCTGGATTTTATGCCTTAGTAGAAACTTTTTGTTTGCGCAATAAACACCTTCACTATTAGTTCCCTTTCCTTTTTTCCTGGTAAACATTTCAACTTTACTCACGGGAGAGATCTCGTGTGGACCTTTTCCAATCATCGTCCTTAGCCAGATTTCAGCCTTACTTGACCCTTAGACTGAAAAGCTAGGGGTCCATTTTATCTGGTGAGTGGGGACACTGAAGGGGAGTGTGTCAAATCACAGAGTGGAAGTTTGAAGCACTTTTACACTTCAATGGGTGGGATCACAAGAGCACTTATATTGGAACGTTATTGCAATATAATTTAATCTCAATTTTTTTGTCCATTTATCAATTTTGCACTGTTTCAAGTGTTGTATTTTTGTAATCATATACAGTATTTGAAGTTTTTTGTAGCACCAGAGCACTTTAATAGTACAATTTTGGATTATACATCAAGACAATTTGTGATAAGATTTCTGAGGGTTATTTGCTTTATTTTCATTTGTTGCGAGCGCTGTAATTTATTTATTGCATGATTCAAGTGATTAGCACTTTGTGTACAGCTGCTGCAAATTCTGTTCATATTAACAATTATTTATTTTCACCTTAGCGCAAGTATAGATTGTTTTCAATGTAACAAACCTGCTCAAACACACCCTCTCATCTTCTTTGCAATATAAGTTTGCTTAACCGTTTCAATACAGGACACTTACCTCCTTCATGCCCAGGTGAATTTTCAACTTTCAGCGCTGTCACGCTTTGAATGACAATTGCAAATTCATGCATCACTGTACCCATATGACATTTTTATAATTTTTTTCACACAAATAATGCCCCATACACACGATCGTTTTTCATGCCGTTAAAAATGCCATTTTTAAAAATGGGCATTAAAACCGATCGTGTGTATGCTCCAGAGCATTTTTAACGACGTGAAAAACGGCCATTAAAAATTTCGAATATGCTCTCTTTTTTCACGTCGTTTTTCATGTTGTTTTTTTTAACAACGTGAAAAACGATGGTGTGTATGCTTTGACGAGGTGAAAAAAACGCGCATGCTCAGAATCAAGTATGAGACGGGAGCGCACGTTCTGGTAAAACTAGCATTTGTAATGGAGATAGCACATTTGTCACGCTGTAACGGACTTAAAAGCAGGAGGCTGAAAAGCGCGAATCGTCGCTCAACAAACTTTACTAACATGAAGGGTGGCACCATCCGAACGGAACTTCCCCTTTATAGTGCCGTTGTACGTGTTGTACGTCACTGCGCTTTGCTTGAACGTTTTTTAAAATGATCGTGTGTACGCAAGACAGGCTTGAGAGGAAACATGAAAAAAAACGACAAGAAAAACGTCGGTTTAAAAAATGGCATGAAAAACGATCGTGTGTACGGCGCATAAGGCTTTATTTCGGTGGTATTTAATCGCCACAGTTTTTAAAAAAAAAAATATTTTGCTAAATAAGGGAAAACTTGTTTATCTTCCTTTCTGTTATAACATTTTGCAAATAAATAATCTTTCTTCATGAATTCAGGCCAAAATGCATAGTGCTACATTTCTTGAAAAATGGAAAAGTTCCCCACAGGGTTTTTTAGCAGCAAGAAGAATAAATGGATGTATGTTTGTAAAAAACACAAGTTCTTTTATTTGCAAAACGTTTTACATTTACTTATACAAAAAGTAAAAAAATTAGCTCTGGTTTTTGTACATACAGAAAGATAACTAGAATTGATGGAAATAATGTACATCAGAAAAATGGTACATCTATCAATACTATTTGTACCATTGGATGCATCAGAATACCCCAATGCATTTTCATAACTTTTTGTATATGTAAATGTAAATTTTTTTGCAAACAAATATCCATTTATTCTTCTTGCTGCTAAAAACCCCTGTGGGGAACTTTTCCATTTTTCAATTGCCATGATTGGGGTATGCAGCGCCTTTTTGACTCTCACATATGTGTTTCTCTATGATACTGCTACATTTCTTTGGTGAAAATAACCCAAATAAGTGTATATCTTTTAGTCTATTGGAAAGAGTTCACAAACTATGGTATATACTGTATATCTGAAAATTTATCAATTCTGATGTACTGACAGTACTTGAGGCCAGAAAATGCCAGGACCACACAAGTATCCCTCAAATTATCCCTTTTTGGAAAGCAGACAGTCCAATGTATTTAGGCATGGTGAGTTTTTTTAAGTTGTAAATTATTTCACAATATTTTTTGAAAATGAATATAAAAAACATTTTTCATTTTTTTTTAACCTTTTTTACATACTGTCACCAGTGCAGTAAGTTGTTTTTTCCCCCACACTATGATTGCTTGTAACTGTGAATTTTACAGTTATAAGCAACCATTTTTTCTGAATGAAAACTTCTAATTCAGTGTTTACTATTGTGATTAGCAGTGATTGGGCACAACTAATCACATGGTATAGATGGGCTGTGATTGACCCTGTCTGTACAAAGTGATCATTGTGACCAATCACAGAGCTCATCACAATAGTACACAAGGAAAGACAATAAACAAAGCCATTCATTGTGTACAATTTTCATTGTGATTGGCCACAGTGATCACATGGTACCGGCAGCAGGCCAGTATATTGATCTGTCATGGCCATGTCCAGTAGACACCGCAGGTGACAGATCGCACCAGGGTGTTGGGTGGATGCGAGGCGCGATCCTAGGAGGTCGTCAAATGACAATAGTACACAATGAGTCTGCTCTTTTGCAGACACCATGTTAGTAGCATCTACTCCTGATGAAGTGAATAAATGTTCACTTCATCAGGAGTGAAGTTCTTTTGATTGCGCTTTATTTTGTATATCCAGTTTTTACTGTCCCACTGTCGGATACATCTGAGTCACAGGAGTGCAAAACCAACTGCCACACACAAATAAATCTGTTTTAGGGCCTTCATTGCCCACTTTTATTAAAATAAATAAAGTTAAAGGATAAGTTCAATTTTGGTAACATGTTACATGTTTTACCCGTTTGTTTTTGTTTTTTGTTTTTGTTTTTTTTAAAGTGGACTTATCCTTAGCCACTTAAGCCCCGGACCATTATGCAGCTTAAGGACCAGAGGTGTTTTCAGAATTTGGCACTGCGCTGCTTTAACTGGAAATTGTGCGGACATGCAATGTTGTACCCAAACAAAATTTGCGTCCTTTTCTTCCCACAAATAGAGATTTCTTTTAATGGTATTTGATTACCTCTGCGATTTTTATTTTTTGCGATATAAACGGAAAAATACTGAAAATGTAAAAAAAAAAATGATATTTTCTCATTTTTGTTATAAGAAAAATCGAATAAACTAAATTTTAGTCATACATTTAGGCCAAAATGTATTCAGCCACATGTCTTTAGTAAAAAAAATGTCAATAAGCGTATATTTATTGGTTTGCGCAAAAGTTATAGCGTCTAAAAACTAGGGTACATTTTCTGGAATTTACACAGCTTTTGATTTATGACTGCCTATCTCATTTCTTGAGGTGCTAAAATGGCAGGGCAGTACAAAACCCCCCCAAATGACTCCATTTTGGAAAGTAGACATCCCAAGGAAATTTCTTAGAGGCATGTTGAGCCCATTGAATATTTTTTTTTGTCTCAAGTGATTGAATAATGACAAAAAAAAATAAAAAATTACAAAAAGTTGTCACTAAATGATATATTGCTCACACATTCCATGGTTATATGTGGAATTGCACCCCAAAATACATTTTGCTGCTTCTCCTGAGTACGGGGATACCACATGTGTGGGACTTTTTAGGAGCCTAGCCGCGTACGGGACCCTGAAAACCAAGCACCGCCTTCAGGATTTCTAAGGGCACAAATTTTTGATTTCCCTCCTCACTACCTATCACAGTTTCGAAGTCCATAAAATGCCAAAATAGCACAAAACCCCCCCAAATGACCCCATTTTAGAAATTAGACACCCCAAGGAAATTGCTGAGAGGCATGTTGAGCCCATTGAATATTTTTTTTTTTGTCCCAAGTGATTGAATAATGACAAAAAAATAAAAAAAATACAAAAAGTTGTCACTAAATGATATATTGCTCACACATGCCATGGTTATATGTGGAATTGCACCCCAAAATACATTTAGCTGCTTCTCCTGAGTACGGGGATACCACATGTGTGGGACTTTTTAGGAGCCTAGCCGCGTACGGGACCCCGAAAACCAAGCACCGCCTTCAGGATTTCTAAGGGCACAAATTTTTGATTTCACTCCTCACTACCTATCACAGTTTTGAAGGCCATAAAATGCCAAAATAGCACAAAACCCCCCAAATGACCCCATTTTGGAAAGTAGACACCCCAAGCTATTTTCTGAGAGGCATGGTGAGTATTTTACAGCTCTCATTTGTTTTTGAAAATGAAGAAAGAAAATAATGTTTTTGGTTTTTTTTTCAATTTTCAAAACTTTGTGACAAAAAGCGAGATCTGCAAAATACTCACCATACCTCTCAGCAAATAGCTTGGGGTGTCTACTTTCCAAAATGGGGTCATTTGGGGGGGTTTTGTGCCATCTGGGCATTCCATGGCCTCCGAAACTGTGATAGGCAGTGAGAAGTGAAATCAAAAATTTACACCCTTAGAAAGCCTGAAGGCGGTGCTTGGTTTTGGGGTCCCGTACGCGGATAGGCTCCCAAAAAGTCTCACACATGTGGTATCTCCGTACTCAGGAGAAGCAACAGAATATATTTTGGGGTGTAATTCCACATATGCCCATGGCATGTTTGAGCAATATATCATTTAGTGACAACTTTGTGCAAAAAAATTAAAATAAAAAATAAATTGTCTTTTTTCCGCAACTTGTGTCAACATATAAAATATTCCATGGACTCGACATGCCTCTCAGTATATAGCTTGGGGTGTCTACTTTCCAAAATGGGGTCATTTGGGGGGGTTTTAAACTGTTCTGGCATTTTATACACAACATTAGGAAGCTTATATCCACTCTTCTAACCACTTGAAGACAAAGCCCTTTCTGACACTTTTTGTTTACATGAAAACATTTTTTTTTTTTGCAAGAAAATTATGTTGAACCCCCAAACATTATATATTTTTTTAAAGCAAAGG
Organism: Rana muscosa; assembly: GCA_029206835.1. Taxonomy (NCBI): domain Eukaryota; kingdom Metazoa; phylum Chordata; class Amphibia; order Anura; family Ranidae; genus Rana; species Rana muscosa. Next base: position 13,949,529 of record JARGYO010005626.1, on the reverse strand, counting down.
CCCTACAGATTAAAATGGTTGGTGTTGCATTTTTTTTTCCACACAGTATTTGCGCAGCGATTTTTCAAACGCATTTTTAGGGGGAAAAATACACTTTTTAAAATTTGAATGCACTAAAACACACTATATTGCCCAAATATTTGAAGAAATAAAAAAGATGATCTTAGGCCGAGTACATAGATACCAAACACGACATGCTTTAAAATTTCGCACAAACGCGCATTGGCGACAAACTACATACATTTTTAAAAGCCTTTAAAAGCCTTTACAGGTTACCACGTTAGATTTACAGAGGAGGTCTACTGCTAAAATGACTGCCCTCGATCTGACCTTTGTGGTGATACCTCACATGCATGGTGCAATTGCTGTTTACATATGACGCCAGACCGACGCTTGCGTTCTCCATTGCGCAAGATCAGGGCAGGACAGGGGTGCTTTTTTTTTATTATTAATTTTGCTTTTGTATTTTATTTTTAAATTGTTCCTTCCATATTTTTTTTTTTTATCATTTTTATTGTTATCTCAGGGAACGTAAATATCCCCTATGATAGCAATAGGTAGTGACAGGTACTCTTTTTTTGAAAAAACTGGGGTCTATTAGACCCTAGATCTTTCCTCTGCCCTCAAAGCATCTGACTACACCAAGATCGGTGTGATAAAATGCTTTCCCAATTTCCCAATGGCGCTTTTTATATCCGGGGGGGGGCATTCCCTCCCACTGCTTGTAAAAGCAGTCCAGAGGCTAATTAGCCACTAGGATTGCTTTTACATGAAAGCCGGCTGCTGGCTGAAAAGAATGATACCAAGATGATACCTAAACCCGCAGGCATCAATCTGGTATAACCATTCAAAGTCCAGCAACATACCAGTACGTTGCTGGTCCTTGTTGGACATGTACAGTATTGTAATGTTTTTTCATGCAGCCTGTTGGCTGAACGAAAAAAGAGATTGATCAGTGGGTATACCCACCATTAGAATACCGCCCTTCATCCACCCACTTCTAATGATGGGCATACATGCACCATTTATATATGCCGAAGCATGGGGGCATCCTCCCGCAAAAAAGTTATGCCGCGTACACACGGTCAGACATTTCCACGGGCAAGGCTCCGTCGGAATTTCGACCATATGTACGTGGCAAATTCGCTCCTCCGCCCCTGCTGCCCCCATGCTTCGGCATATATGCTTTTTTTTTTAACTGTGGTGGTGAAATCACCTCCTACAGCACTGGAGTCGCAGGGATCAGGCCTGTCTCTGCGAACGCTGCAGTTATGTGTGTTGTGTTTTGTAAGTGACAGTGATCGATCAATACTGCACTTGGGTGGCCTGAACGGAGGGGCAAAACGCAGGTGCTAGCAGGTATCTGGGCTGATCCCGCTAACACTGCATTTTTGGGAACCCTAAACTGCTGGGGATGCTAGTATAGATCTGATCAGATCAGATATTGATCTGTTCAGATACTATACCACTAAGGGAGGTGTATGCTTCACGCGTGGGTGTTAGCGTTACTGGCACTAACCTGACGCTGCCTGGGGTGTGACGCAGACCCTCTCTGACGCTAAAACCTAATTGATATCACCCGCCGGGCGATCAGGGGGTTAAACCTTTATTGGGTTATATACGGCGGGTGCCCTGACACTATAAAAAGCAAACTAACTAACCAGCGTCACCCGTAACACTTATATGGTGATCATTGGTGAAAGGGTAAACTAGGGGCAATCAGGGGGTTAAAACCTTTATTAGGTAATATATGGGGGTACCTGACGCTATATAAAAACCTGACGAGGAACCTAAATAACAAAATAACTAACTGGCTAACCAGTGTCACCAGTAACACTTATACATTGATCACTGGTGAAAGGGTTAACTAGGGGCAATTAGGGGGTTAAAACCTTTATTAGATAATATATGGGGGTACCTGACGCTATAAAAACCTGCGGTGAACCTAAAAAAAATAACTGACTACCTATCGGCATTACCGACACTAAGACAGTGATCAGAAAAACGATTGCTTTGCAACAGTGGTGATAGGGGGTGAAAGGGTTACCTGGGGGGCGATCAAGGGGGTTAAACCTTTATTAGGTAATATATGGGGGTACCTGACACTATAAAAACCTGCGGCGAACCTAAAAAAAATAACTGGCTACCGATCGGCATCACCGACACTAATACAGCGATCAGAAAAACGATCGCTTAGCGACAGTGGTGATAGGGGGTGAAAGGGTTATCTGGGGGGCGATCAGGGGGTTAAACCTTTATTAGGGGGGGTTAGAGGGCTACACTGGACCTAAAACTAACTGTAGTGACACTTTTACAGTCACAAATGTCACTGATTGCAGTGATCAGTAAATAAATGGTCACTGCAATCAGTGACACTGTGACTGGGGGCTGGGGGGTGATCTGGGGGGTGATCTGGGGGTGTCTGGGGGGGCCTGGGGGGCGATTTATGTGCCTATGTGTCCTGGTGTCAGTGTAGTTTTTTGTGCACTAACCTGACATCTTCTCTCGTACGACGCTCGGTATATGTGAGCGCCGCATGAGAGATGACATCACTTCCTCTGCCTGTGTTTACATTACACAGGCAGAGGAAGATTCTCATTCGCCGGAAGCGATCGCGAGGGGGTGGCCGGAAACGAATGGCCGTCCCCTCATCATGGATCGCTCCCGGAACGATGACCACCGCTCACTGTATGGAAAGGGGGTCCGATGGGACCCCCTTTCTATACGAAGGCAGTCACGTACAGGTACGTGATTGTGCCTGTCCGTGCCATCCTGCCGACATATATATACAGTGAGCAGTCGTTAAGTGGTTAAAAAACCAACATGAGTTTCCCTCGCTGGGGCTTTTAGCAATCCATAGCAATCCTTCTCTGTTCCTCCAGACAGTACTCTCAACTACTGTGCACACACATGCACTTCTGTCTGCTCCCTTGCAGCCACACTGACTCCTGGGGAGAATCTTCAACTACAGTCAGCATCCTCTCCTAAAATCCCTTATGCACAATCAGTGTACTGGCTGGCAGCAAAAGATGGCCCCAGAATTGGAGACTTCATCCCTCCCCATTCTCTACAAAGCCTCTAGCTACAGGACCCAAATCTCAGAGGAAAAGAAAAATTCAAGTGCCCTCCATATGATATAGGCACCCCAGCACCTTTCAACCTGCCTGAGAAAGAGCAGGAGTTTTTATGAAAGTCATAGTGTTGAGTCATATGAGTGATTTGGGATCTAACAACACAAAGAATAACTTAATTTTAGGATCAGAAAAATAGCTAAATCAGTTTTCTTTCTCGTACATCACGGGACACAGAGCGGCATAGTCATTACTATGTGGGTTATATAGATACCTTCAGGTGCTGGCACTGGCAACTTCCAAAACCGGAAGTACCCTCCCCTATATAAGCCCCTCCCATCCGGGAGTACCTCAGTTTTTTGCCAGTGTCTAAGGTGTTGGCCAAGAAGTAACGTGTTTTTCACTGAGCTTGCGTACAGGTTCTTTTGGGCCTCAGTAAGCTATTCTGGATCCGACCAAAAAAGCTTCATAGCTAAACGGTCGGTACCCGGGCCTTGCAAAAGAGAAGAGCAAGGTTTTGCCTGTAATGTCTCTCTTAGGAGGGCTGGACCCTGGGATCCAGAGCTCTGGTCATACCCACGACCAAGATGTTTTCTGTGCAGGGTGCTATACAGGTCCAGGGGAGTGGAATCCTTGGGAACCCGGTCCCTGAAGGTTTAATTACAATGCCTGCCGTGATAGGTGAAGTTTGGGCTTCTGTGGACCAAACAGAGTCCTGCGGCGAGGAAAAGGTAAGTGGGGGCCCTCAGGAACTTGGTTCTATTGGGGGACCCCCAAACCTATTTTGTCTTTCTGCCTGTTACCTAAGGTATTCCCGCTAATATTCTGTGCATGCCTGTTACTACTGAGAAAATGTAAAAATTTTAATAGTAGGCAAGAAAAAAAAAAATGTAAGACCGCGGTACCTGTGTTAAACACTAGAGGCCGCTATGGTTCTTTTTCTTGTAATGTGGATTTTTTTCTTCCGAAGTCAAATCCAGGCAGTTGGTAAGTTCTCTTTGGGAAGCTGTCTCCTCTGCCCTGTTGCTGCGCTCATCCATCCCCGGGCCCTGCGGCAGGGACCCTGGCTCCCATCTAGCTCCTTATTTTTTCAAAAAAGGCGCTGAAGGCGCACGTGCCCGCGCGCGAGCACGTGCACGCGCCTCTCTATATAGAGGCGATCTGGAAAAAGGGGCGGAGCGGGTGGATGACGCTCGGTGTGCGCCGCGGCGCTACTGCGCATGTGCGGGCGTCCAGCATGTTTAAAGGCAATCACAGCTGGCTATTGAAGTGCACAGACAGAGCTAGCAACAGTAAAAAGGCACACAGAGGCGGTTGATGCAGGCATCCCCTAGAAAGGCACTTTAGTAGACACCAACTGTTATATAGCAGCAATTGTGCTAGACTATTGTCAGTAAAAGGGGTGTATTACGGCTGGAATACCTCAGCTTTGGGCTTAGGAATATGCCGTCCCGAAGCTCCGGAACTAAATCTTCCAGGAAGCGAAAGGGGTCTCCATCGGGCTCTGGGATCTTGGGCACGCTTCTGCTGCACCAGTCTCCCCTGAAAATTCAGAGGTTAGTGACCATAGAGACCCCGCAGGAGTACCTGGTACTGTGGCTGTCCTCAGTTCACCTGCTCCTGTGTATGTAACAGATGAGGTTTTTTCCTCAGCTCTGGGAGGATTAGAAGAGAGATTGTCAACATTAATCGCTGCCTCCCTGTCACAGGGAAAGCACGCCCGATCTCCGTCTCCTCCTTCAGAGTACCTGTTAGCGGAGCAACAGTCCCATACAGGGATCGACCTGCCTGAAGGGGATCAGGAGGAGGTTGATTCTGTTATAGAGGAATCAACTGTGGAGGAACCTTTCTCAGCATCTCAAGCTGAAAGATTATGGGTTCAGTCTTTGACTAACATGGTCCGATCAGCATTTAAAATGCACCTTGCGGAACCATCAACCACTACTGTCTCCTCGCTGGGGTCACTAAAAGCTCCCCAGACTGTCTGTTCCTTTCCACTTCACCCTTTATTGGAAGGGCTCATGTACCAGGATTGGGAACATCCTGATAAAATATTTACTCCCCCCAAGAGATTTCCGGTGGTCTATCCCATGGAGGATAAGTTCATCAAAAAATGGAGGGTCCCTACAGTGGACGCAGCCATCTCTTGTGTGAATTAATCACTGACATGTCCAGTGGATAATGTCCAAATGTTCAAGGACCCAATAGATAAAAAATTGGAGTCCTTATTAAAATCTGCTTTTTCTACAGCAGGCTTGGTGACACAACCAGCAGTGGCAGCTATTGGGGTCTGCCAAGCAGTGAAGGATCAGTTGAAACAGGTCTTAAGGGACTTGCCAGATCAGCAGGCCCTTGCCCTAGCTGATCTACCTAGAGCCTTATGCTTTGCGGTTGACGCCATAAAGGATTCAATCCACCAGGCCTCCCGCCTTACGCTGTCTGTAGTACATATGCGCAGGCTTCTATGGCTCAAAAACTGGTCTGCTGAAGCTCCCTGTAAAAAATTGCTGGTTAGCTTCCCATTTCATGGTGAACGCTTATTCGGGGAAGACCTGGACAAATATATCCAGAAAATTTCCAACGGTAAAAGTACACTCTTGCCGGTTAAAAACAGAGTTAGAGGTCCCTCTTTTAAGAGGCCTGCTTCTCCAGTCCCTGGGGCATCGGCTGTGAAACAGTTCCGACGGCCTCCTCGGTCAAATCCCGGGGGTAAAAATCAGGGACAATCGCAGGGTAATAAAAAACCCTGGGTCAGGAGAGGTACAAAACCTCCCCCAAAGTCAAATGCATGAAGGGTTGCCCCCACTCAATCGGGTGGGGGGAAGACTCCAGTTGTTCGCAGAGACCTGGCGGGACACGATCAGAGACAGATGGGTGCTCTCCGCAGTAAGTCTGGGATACAGATTGGAGTTAAAAGACTCTCCTCCTTCCCATTTTATGAGGTCAAACGTGCCAAGGGATCCCCGGAAGAGAGAGTCCCTCCTGTTGGCACTAGAACAACTATTGCTCCAAGGAGTAATTATGGAGGTTCCCCTGGAAGAATGGGGGTTCGGGTTTTACTCAAACCTCTTTACAGTCCCGAAGCCAAACGGGGACGTGAGGCCCATATTAAATCTAAAAGGGCTAAACAAATTCCTGCATATCAGGACTTTCCGGATGGAGTCGATCCGATCGGTGGCCACTGCCCTACAAGGGGAGGAATGGTTAGCCTCGATCGACATCAAAGATGCTTATTTGCACATTCCCATCTTTCCAGTCCACCAAAAATTTCTACGCTTTGCGGTAGAAGGGCGCCATTTTCAGTTCAGAGCCTTACCCTTCGGTCTGGCCACAGCACCACGAGTGTTCACAAAAATTCTGGCCCCATTATTGGCCAATCTAAGAACGCAAGGTGTAACGATAATGGCATATCTAGACGACTTGTTGCTGATATACCACTCAGTGAAAAAACTAGAAGTGGTCGTTCACAAGACAATCAAGTATCTGGAATCTCACGGTTGGATTATCAACCGAGACAAGTCGGCCCTAAAACCAGTCAAAAGTCTGGAATACTTGGGGCTAAGGCTAGATTCAGGCCAGAGGAAAATATTCTTGCCTCGAAAAAAGGTGTTGTCTTTGAGAGATTTGATCCACTTAGTGGGTACAAAAAGACAGCCGTCCATACGCCTGTGCATGAGGCTGCTGGGAAAAATGGTGGCATCATTCGAAGCAGTACCCTACGGTCAATTCCATTCAAGGAATTTGCAAAGGGCCATACTGTCAGCCTGGAACAAGAAAGTTCAGGCCCTAGACTTACCAATGTCCTTGTCCCCTTCCGTTCGCAAGAGCCTCCGTTGGGGGTTGGTTCCCCAGAATCTGGAAAAAGGGAAATCCTTCAGTCCGATTTCTTGGAAGGTGGTCACTACAGATGCCAGCCTTATAGGCTGGGGAGCAGTACTGGAGCAATGGTCTCTCCAGGGCAGATGGTCGGATGCGGAAAAGGCCCTGCCCATCAATCTCTTAGAGATACGAGCAGGCCGGTATGCCCTAGTAGCATGGACATCCAAACTCCAAGGGTCCCCTGTCAGAATTCAATCAGACAATGCCACGGCAGTGGCATATATCAATCATCAGGGTGGCACCAGGAGTCGTGCAGCCCAGAGGGAAGTAAATTGCATCCTGAAATGGGCAGAAAGATATGTCCCAGCCATATCCGCGGTATTCATTCCAGGAGTGGAGAATTGGAAGGCGGACTTTCTAAGTCGCCAACAATTATGCCCAGGGGAATGGTCCCTTCACCCCGAGGTTTTTCGGACAATATGTCAGCGGTGGGGAACACCGGATGTAGATCTGCTAGCATCCAGATTCAACGCAAGGTGGACAGGTTTGTCTCTTGGACAAGGGATCCCCTAGCTTGCGGCTCGGATGCCCTAGTGTTCCCTTGGGATCAGTTCAAGCTGATATATGCATTCCCACCGCCACAATTGTTACCTCGATTACTCCGCAGAATCAGGGTAGAAAAGAAACCAGTGATTCTGGTGGCTCCAGCGTAGCCCCGAAGAGCATGGTACGCGGAGATTGTAAAAATGTCAGTGGGGAGTCCTTGGACTCTCCCACATCGTCCGGACCTGCTTTCGCAAGGACCGATATACCACCCTTCCTTACCAGCCCTAGGTTTGACGGCCTGGCTATTGAAGCCCACATTCTAAAAAAGAGAGGGCTCTCTAATCCTGTGGTATCTACCATGATCAATGCCAGGAAGCCGGTATCCAGGCAGATCTACTATAGAATCTGGAAGGCGTACATCGCGTGGTGTGAGGCCAAGAAATGGCATCCACGTAAGTACGTAATAGGTAGGATTCTGGACTTCCTACAGTGGGCTGTAGATAGGAAGCTTGCCTTGAGTACTATCAAGGGTCAGATTTCGGCCTTGTTAATATTTTTTCAAAGGCCCTTGGCTTCGCATTCACTAGTCAAAGCCTTTATACAAGGAGTGATGCGTATTAGTCCTCCGGTTAATATTCCCATATGTCCATGGGATCTAAACCTGGTTCTGTCGGTTCTACAGAAACAACCATTTGAACCATTACAGCATATTTCCTTGGTTCTTCTCACCAGGAAATTGATTTTTCTAGTAGCCATTTGTTCGGCTAAAAGAGTGTCGGAATTAGCAGCTATGTCCTGTAAAGAGCCATATCTGGTTATCCATAAGGACAGAGTAGTGTTACGTCCTCATCCAGCCTTTCTTCCTAAGGTGGTATCGAGGTTTCATTTGAACCAAGATGTGGTTCTTCCTTCTTTTTTCCCCAAACCTAGTTTGGTAGAGGAAAAGTTATTGCATTCTTTGGATGTAGTAAGAGCAGTTAAAGCTTATCTAAAAGCCACTGCTCAGATTCACAGAACGGATACTTTGTTTATTCTGCCGGAAGGCCCCAGAAAGGGTCAGGCAGCGTCAAAATCTACTTTAGCCAAGTGGATTCGACAGGTCATAATGCAAGCCTATGGCTTGAGAAGGAGACCGCCTCCGTTAAAAGTTAGGGCGCACTCCACGAGAGCAGTTGGAACTTCATGGGCAGTGCATCACCAGGCCTCCCTGGCTCAAATCTGTAAGGCCGCAACATGGTCTTCAGTACACACGTTTACTAGGTTCTACCAGGTGGACGTTAGAAGTCAGGAGGATGTCGCCTTTGGGCGCAGTGTGTTGCAGGCCACAAAAGATCCTCATGCCTGATAGCGCTCAGCTTTATGTATGGTGTATCCCCCCCTCATTGGGCATTGCTTTAGGACATCCCACATAGTAATGACTATGCCGCTCTGTGTCCCGTGATGTATGAGAAAGAAAATAGGATTTTTATAACAGCTTACCTGTAAAATCATTTTCTTGGAGTACATCACGGGACACAGAGCTCCCACCCCTCTTTTGGGGACACTTATTGCTTTGCTACAAAACTGAGGTACTCCCGGATGGGAGGGGCTTATATAGGGGAGGGTACTTCCAGTTTTGGAAGTTGCCAGTGCCAGCACCTGAAGGTATCTATATAACCCACATAGTAATGACTATGCCGCTCTGTGTCCCGTGATGTACTCCAAGAAAAGGATTTTACAGGTAAGCTGTTATAAAAATCCTATTATTTACAATGTGGGGTAATAGAACAAATAACTGGATACAAACTATTTTTTTTTCCAGGTAGACTGCGGCAGTTAAACCTTTCACACCTCTCAAAGCAATGTTTAATACATGAATCCAGAGCTTTTTTTTGCATAGTTGCCCCTGAAAAGTTTCCTTGATCTTGTGGGACAGTTCCAGATTTTGGACACTGTCCCACAGTGTTTATGTCCTACTGGCCATCACACAAGTTTCAGGACACTGAGTACCAACACGTTTGGATGACTGACTACCATCCTTGTGCTCCTTGAACAGTAAAATTAGTAACAGTAAACGGTAAAACAGTAAAACGACAGAGGCAGCAAAGGGGTTAGGTCATGTGAGCACATTCTTGGATTTTGTTTTGTGGCCATGCTCCTTCCCCTCCTCATGCAGACCTAGGCTGAGAGGTTAAACGCTTCATAGATTGTTCTGAGTAGCATGACTGTTGTCTGCTCCTCCAGCAAGTAAAAAGCCAGGGCTTAAATGAGGTGACTCAGGCTCATTGCTGGTTGAATAAGAATAACCTTGGTGGTTCCATAATTGTTTGATGGCTACATGGAGGAGGAGGTCTGTGGCACTATCTTGGAGCCACATTCCCCCCTCTTCTATGTACCTACCATATTGCCACAGTCTCTCATCCACTACCTCTATTGATTGACTTTTGCTGAATGGGATATTGGAAAAGTCCCTGGTGTCAAAATACAATAACACAGCAGAGAGGATTCCTCCATCTACCTTGCTTGTGAAGATGGGAGAATTTGTGTATTTTTTTTTTTTGATCAGCCCTCTGGCTAATTGGAAAAAAAATGACCCATCTATTGTCAGCTTTAGGCAAAAAAAGTTTTGTATAAGGCCCGGTGCGATACCAGACATTGCATGTGATTCACACTGCATTGCTGTGCACATCACATGCGATGTCTGGGCAATGTGATTCCAGCCATACAAACTGTATGGCTAAAATTGCATTGCATCAAAATGGTGCAGGACCCTTTTTTTGGTCTGCACTGGAATCGGATAGCATGGGTGTTCACACCCATGCAATCCGATTCCTGCACCATTTTACAGTTTGCACTGCGATCTGTGAACCGGTCTGGGGATGTCGTTAACTTTACATTGACACCCGCGTCAGGTCTCAGATTTAACCACTGTGCGATTCAGGTGCAATGCAGGAACCCGCACTGGATTCGCAGGGTTCTCGCATCGCACTAGTGTGAATCGGTCCTAAATCGAATAAAAGCAGGGGATCGCCACCAGCAGTAAGATTCATCTCTAAATTAAGTGACGTAATTGTCTGGGCATGCGTTACCAAGTAATATGGTCCAAGATCTAAAGATCATGCACCTCCAGGTGACTGTTTACAGGTTGCTTTATCTTCTGGGTGCTTTATAAACTATATCAGCCACAAATTCTGTGCTTAATAATTAAGTCTACCTACTTTTACACACCAAGCCTATCCATCACTTGGTGAGGCCACCCATTGCTCTGCTCTGTGGACTTGGGGCTCACACTCACACAAGTTTTGTTTAAGAAATGAAAAAGCACAGTATGACATTGCAATCAGAAAAAATACAGTATATGATCGATTACACATACTGTAAATTGTTTCCAAACAAAGTATATAGAAGGAAAACAACTCCCACTTAATCTGAGATTACTCTTTGTAAATCACATAGAAATCGCAACAGAGTCAACTGTCAGAGCCATTTTAATTATTAAAAGCCAGGGAGAAACACAATAAAAAGTGATTTGTAGATTTGTCCTCTGAGCAAATCCAGACAATGGGAGCTGCCACTGGCATACATTAAACAAAGCATTTGTCAACTACAATTCATAACAGAAATGTGCAATAAAGTGTTGTGAGCACAGCTTATGTTGCCATGTTGTCTAAAATTCTTCTGTCAGAAAATATCAAAAAGAGGTGATGATGTGTATGCGGTTCTAAAAATCATGACTAGCTTTAATATTGTCATCAATTCATATGTTACTATATTTTAAAAAAAAATTGCTTACTAAAAATATTTTTTTATTGAGTATTTTAGTTATATTTTAGGGAGGTGAATGCAACCTGGAGAGAGGCCATTCCTGCCATGGACCGACATGTGAGACACAACTCTCCAAAGGCAAACAAAGCAATATTGTATAATTATTCAACCCAATGCACCTTTTATAACCTGAATTGTAAACAGGCTATAGGGGAGCTGGCTATGTTCACTTTTACTTATTCTCTTTTTCTTTTTTTCCTATTTATTTCCTGATGCACATTTCGATAAGTATTCATAATTTTTTATAGATGCACTTCTACCTCCTGCATTCTCTCAGTGCTATGCACTTGGCCTCCTGTGGGCCACAGGGGGATTATCTGTTGCTCTTGTGACAATGACAGCCAGGAAACAGTTCTGAATTTTAATTTTGATTTGCTCTGGTTGATGCTTAATCCCTCCATCTTATATTATGGTATGACACTCAGTGGACAATTAATAATACCATAAGTTGACACATTAGGATTATGTAAACATTCTAATATTATACATTTTCAATCCAGATGTCTTCATCCCCCTGAGGAAGATTCTAACTATTGCAATCGAAATGCACTGGGGATTTTTTGCTTAAGCAGGTGTACCATTTTGGAAATTCCTATAACGTTTGTTACCTGCCATTTGTTTAATAGGACATTGTTCATTGTAGTGGGGATTTACTATAACTTATATTTTAAACAGTATGTGTATTTGGATTTTAACATTTGTATCAATAAAAATTGTTATCTTAATTCTTGGTGCACTTGTTTGGGAGAAACTTTATTGTATTTGTAGTATAATTAATAGGGGGAGTAGTGGGCATCTCCTGCATACATTAACACAATTTCCTTTACACCTAAAAGGCCCTACAAATAGTTTGCATTGGCTATTGAGAAAATAATGATGATCTGGACAGCCGCACACCAATCCAACGTGGCTTTATTCACAAAGTAAAATGAAAACAGGCACTACATGTCACAGCAACAGAAAAATGGGGACAGCTAACGCGTTTCACATTAAGAAGTGCTTACTCGTAGCAAATAGTTTGTATTGGCTGTTATAAATAAAAGTTGTTTATTTAATAAGTTACTTTAGAGCCCATTCACACAGGGGCAACACGACTTCCAGCATGACTTTGGGAGGCAACTTGGACACGACTTGAGGATGAATCACAGCGCGACTCCAGGTAACTTACAAGGCAACTTCAAGTTGCCTCCAGGACAGGCTACTTTCCAGTGGCCATTCAAACAATAATCAGCTCTGTGGGAGGGAGGGGGGAGGGGTTTGCCTGGAAAACTATTTTTACTTCCTGGGAAGTTGCTTCAGTTAAGACAGGGGATCCGACTTGGAGGCAACTTCCAATGAAATCTATGGGTACAAGTTGCCTACAAGTTGCCTAGAAGTCGGATTGAAGTAGTACAGGAAACTTTTTTGAAGTCGAAGCGACTTCAGTAGTGTGCATTAAGACGGCTCTCATTCACTTACATTGATTTTCTCATGCCACAGGACTTGAGGCGACTTGGGGCGCCTCCAAGTCGGATCTAAAGTCGCCCCTGTGTGAATGGGCTCTTAGGATGCTTGTTTGAAGAGTTGCAAACAAAATATAGTGTAGCACAATCAAAAAGCAATGAATCAGGTCCACATATTATAAAATTCCACCGTTGTGCAACGTTCAGTGTCAGTTCCTAATATCTAGTGACTTCAGTGACCACCAGCTCTAGCTGGAATGCCTGCTCACATCCAAAAGTTGACCCCATTACAGAGTCACACACGCCTGGTATTATATCTCTCAGGATGCCTCGGGAAAACAAATCCTCCTACTGTACTTGTGCTGCTGGATAACAAACACCTCCTCCCGGGTTCTTCCAAAATCATCATCCTACAAGTGCAAACACCTGTACACTCGGCTGAGGGGGATTATAGCAAGTGACACTGGATTCTGTGTCACATTACATCATATCCTCTTCCTCCCTGCTTTGTGTCCCCCTCAGCTGAGTGTACAGGAGTCCGCACTTGTGGGATGATTGATGATAAGGTAGAAGTTTATATATTCCTTGTATTTCTGATGGCTCCTCACCTGATGAAGAAGCTCACAAGAGAGCGTAACACATACAGGTGTGAGGTGCAGCCATTCAAGACGTTTTTCTCTGTTTACATCAAAGTTGATGGTATGCATGTTCTACACATTTTTATGTGAGTATTTTTATCCCTGAGTTAAGTTTTAATAAATGTTATTAGCAGAGAGCACTATAGTTTGCCTTTGTTACTATATGGCCACACATGACTGAATGAGATCCCGGGAGGAGGTCTGAGCTGCCCAAGGGCACTAGGAGGAGGATTTGTGTTTCCGAGGTATCCTGAGAGATATAACACAAGGCGTGTGTGTAGCAGGGTCAACTTTTGGAGGTGAGCAGGCATTCCAGCTAGAGGTGGTGGTTACTGAAGTCAGTGTATATTAGGAACTGTCACTGAAAGTTGCACAACGGATGAATTTTATAATATGTGGACTTGATTTATTGCTTTTTGGTTGCGCTACACTATATTTTGTTTACAAGTATTTTATTGAGAGTCACATGTGGATACACTCTGAGAGGTGTTGGTAGCAATCACGTTAAGCCTATTAGTAGGCTAATACACTGAATATTTATTTAATAATTTTTTTGAGTCCCATTATTTTTGTATTGCGCTGATTAGATCTTTTTCACTTGTTTCAAGAGTATTTTATGTTCTAAATAATGATGATAAAATGTAAAATGCCCTTTAGAGGCTTCTGTGTGTTTTATATGCTAATGGGTAGAGCTTTGTAATGACTTTATTAATTGGGACAATAGTCTTCCAACTATGGACATGACTTTACTAACAAAGGCCTCAGAGGGGAATAGTTACAGTAGTGGTAATGACACCATCACTTTCTATGAATATCCTCTCTGCACGAAAGTCATGTTTTCCAGACATCCAGGCAGAAGCACCTATATAAAAGCCATCCAACTAAAGTGACAGATACTTTTTATTATATAACAAAGGGAAAAATCTTACCACTTCTTCATGTTTGCACTTCCTCACATTAATGCCATTAATCTGTAATAAGATACATTATTTATTTTTTATATGTTACATAGTTATTGGAAATTCAGGGCTTTACATTAAAAACTTAAAAATCCTACCTGTAGAATAGCATCTCCAATGAATAAAAGTCCTGAAAGCTCTGCTGCAAATTATACAAATATAAAAATATTACTTAAAGCATTTATAAACCTAAAAACAAAAATGTAATATATATATCTTACAGCTTACAATTATCTAGATATGGTGGCTACATTCGTTTTCTTGTTTTAGCCTGTTTTGGTAAGTTGGTAAGTTTGAACAATGTTACCAGTCCATCCAGTTTAACCTTTTGATCCAGGCAATAACACATTTGTAAAAAAGGGAAGAAATTCTGGACAGCCGCACTAGCCGCACTGGACAGCCGAAATTCTGGACAGCCGCACTTTGACGCGTTTCACACTAACAAACAGTGCTTAGTCATATGACTAAGCACTGTTTGTTAGTGTGAAACGCATCAGCTCTTCTGTCCGTTCTGTTCTGCTGTGGCATGTATTTTTGATATCCATTTTTGAATAAAAGGCAAAAACTTTTTTGGAGTGCGGCTGTCCAGAATTTCTTCCCATTTTTGCATTGTTACATGCATTGCCAGCACCTGGGGCTTCTAATCTGGAGGAAAGGCTTTTACTTTTTCTTGAACTTCCTGGAGCGGTGATATCCCTTTCTCTATTTGAGTAACACATTTGTGTTGATGTGAGTTACATCTTTTTTTTTTTTTTTTACCCGCAGTTCCACTTTAACACAAAATAAAATCTATGGTTGTATGTAACAGGTTTCTGAAAATGTTAGCAAATCTTTTTTTTTTTTTTTTCCTCTACTTGAAAGAATTTACCATACTGAGAAAACCAATGTAAGATACTGAAACTCATTTTCAAGCTGCCAAAAGTAGAGCGCTGAGGAAGAAAACATTAATCCTCTTAAATCTCCTATGGGCAGTTGTAGGAGTCACAAACTTGGTAATTTTGGTATTCAGAGATTGCATTTTCTTGATTAGCGTGGAGAAGGATGCATCTATCTGCCGCAGTGGTATAATTCAATTTGCCTTTAATTTTTCCCCAAGTAATAATTTATTTTTTCATTATTCAGTCATCACACAGAGACTGGAAAGCTTTGCAATGACTCTTAGACTCTTTGAAAAACCATGTGTACTTTGTTCATCAAGGCAAAAAACCCACATGGAAAATTATTATAAAAGATAAATGAAAAGGATGCAGGCATGTGGTTTATTTACATTTTGCAGAGTCACTGCTCTCTAGGCAGGCTAAATATAGTACACTGGCATAAGAAATATCTTATTTAATAGTTGCATATGTCTCTTTATTATTTGCTACTAAAGCATGCTAAAGCATCCCCCATGTTATATAGAGGATTTTAAAAAAAAGGAATCAAAACATTGTGTATTCACCCTTAAACTTACAACATATGCTAAACATAAATCCTGAGTGTCCAGAAATAAAAGGGAAGTAAGCATGTGCCCCCAACCTTCTTGAACCAGCCAAGGGCTGGTGCCTTTTAACATTGGGGAAAAGGCGGACATCGTTATGCGGCAGGTGGTCACAACTGACAATGTATGTACATACCAGGACAATGTGATGGATGATTGATTTACTTTTGGGGACATTGATTACATCTTTTGGGTGTAGTATGAGTAGTATGTATGAGTAGTAATGTATGCCTGTTCTCACTCCTCTGCAAGGAGGATATCTAGGGGTCCCCTTATTATGAATGGGGCTTCCAGATTTATTTAAATCCCCCCCACATCCTCTTGTAGACTAGATGAGTAGAGGAGGCCCTTTTTGCTCAACAATGGGACAATGTGCTTTTCAAGGGAGGAAGAAGCTTAGCCACCCCTGACCTTGCAAGGTACCAACCCTATGTTTGAAAGGAATGTGGCCTAGTGTGGTTTAGGAAGGACCCTTACTGCCCTCCCTTTTTGTACACTCAGACTGCATGTCTGGTTAAGTGCCTGTTTGGAATTTTAAAGGGGACTGCTACAAAAAAAAAAAACTGCAATGAGGTTTCAGTGCTAAGCTCTGGTGATGGCATGCATTTGTCCTCTATCTTGCTTCAGCTTAATCTCCCGAGATCTATGGAAGTAGCAGCAGGACTTGTGATTTATGGGTTAGGAAACTGATAGAATCAATAAAAGATATAGTCATACCAGTTTTAATCCCTTTTGTTTCTGTCAAACGTTGTGTTTATTTACAAGTCAATGCAGCTACACTAGTAACAAAGAAATATTGCTGTAAAGCAGAACTGTGCCCATTGAATGAGGCAGAATTTAAACCTCTGTCATATTGTTGAGAGCCTTTGAAACCTTAATTGGGACATCTGCATGCACATCTAAGCCTTGTTCAGACTCACCTTTAGCTGAGCTTCTCATGTCACAACATGAAGGGTTAACTCCTCTGCTACATATAGGTACCTATAGGTTAGCCTGTAAGGCCGCTTACCTATAGGTACTGTAAATATCTCCTAAACTTACACCGTTAAGGAGATATTTACTGTACACGCCGCCGTTGACATCATCGGCACATGCGCGCTGAAGAAAATGCCCTCCGTGCCTTTCTTCAGGGGACTGTGCCATGACCGGCGGCTCCCGTACGCATGCATGGGAGTGACGTCATCGCGGCTTCGGCCACTCACAGCACCAAAGCCTGCAAACATGGAAGGTACACCGGGGAAGATGTCAGCTGTGTTAGTTGTGTCCGGGAGCCACTGGAGGGCTTCGCTCTAAGGTACCGTATATACTCGAGTATAAGCCGAGTTTTTCAGCACATTTTTTTGTGTTTGAAAATGCCCCCCTCGGCTTATACTCGAGTCACCTTTTTGCGCCTGATCTCCCAGAATTTGGGGACCCATAATTGGCACACATGTAGCCTTACTCTTCCTCTACAAGTGTGCAAAGTTTGTTGTCCAGAGGACCTACAGCCGGGGAGCACCGATTTTTCAAAGCCGGGCACCCATTCCATAGACTCCTATGTTAAACGGTTATTTCTCTGGTTAATTTGGGGACCCGGTACCAGGCCGGTCCTAGGTTCCCTGGACCCAAAACTTGGCACACATGTAGCCCCATTTCTCCTCTATAAGTCGGCTAAGTTTTTTGTCTGGAGGACCTACGGCCGGAGAGCAACGATTTTTCAAACCCGGGCACCCCTTCCATAGACTCCCATGTTAAACGTCAGTCTAGTCATGGGCACAGTGAGTCATGGGCACAGTGAGGCATGCACATGGACACAGTGAGGCAAAGTGAGTCACAGTCAGGCATGCAGATGGACACCCTAGGCTTATACTCGAGTCAATAAGTTTTCCCATTTTTTTGTTGTAAAATTAGGTGCCTCGGCTTATATTCGGGTCGGCTTATACTCGCGTATATACGGTAAGTATTTCAGAATGAGCCAGTATGCGGTGCACACTAGCTCATTATGCCTTTGTCTTAGAGGTTTTTTGGGGGTTTACAACCTCTTTAAAATACAATTTTACAGAAAAGGAGAGTAATACACACTAATACTGTCTTGCAAACTTCTATGCATTCTCCATTGAAATGTTCAGAGAGCTCAATCCAGTGACAGGAACAGTAGGACAGCAGAGCCAAGCCAGTCACAGCCTGTCCAAAGTAGATGATCTCCCAACTGGGATTCCTTATCTATTTTGGGTGCAGTTCTACATTCCTGAGAGACACAATCACCTTCTGCAGATGCTAGTTGTCTAGCTTATACACTGACCATGAACAAGAATACATATGATTGAACCTTGGGTTCAGTAAGGTTTGGGTCACTGACCTTGAACAAGAATACATATGATTAAAATCAGAGTTAAAGTTGTAAAGTCAGGATAATAAATAACTGCCATCCCCTCTGATTTTCAAGATCTAAAGCGATTTGGTCATCATGAAGGTCAAGGAACACACCAGACAGGTCAGGGATAAAGTTGTGGAGAAGTTTAAAGCAGAGTTAAGTTGAGCTTTGAACATCTCACAAAATACTGGTCAATCCATTATCCAAAAAAGAAAAGAGTATGGCACAACTGCAAACCTGCCAAGACATGGGCGTCCACCTAAACTGACAGGTCAGGCAAGGAGAGCATTATTCAAAGAAGCAGTCATAAGGCCCATGGTAACTCTGGAAGAGCTGTATAGATCCACAGCTCAGGTGGGAGAATCTGTCCACAGGACAACTATTAGGCCTCGTACACACGACCGGTTTTCTCTGCAAGAACCAAGAAAACTGCTGGCAGAGCTTTCTTGCCGAGAAAACCGTGCGTGTGTACGAGGCTTTCAGGTTTCTCGTCAAGAAAACTGCCCAGAATCTCAACGAGAAAAATAGAGATCCAGCTCTCTATTTTCTCGTCGGGATTCTTGTCGCCCTGTTTCCCGACGAGAAACCCGAGCGTGTGTATACTTACCTGCCTCCATGGAAACCAGCGCATGCTCTAAATGACGTTGACGCATGCGCGGTAGCTTCCAAGGCATAGGTAGGGTGAAGCAAGATGGCGGCGACGGCATAGAATGTGACGAGCGTATGCTCGTCGTAGTCGATGACGTCACCGCGTTCGTGCCATTCAAAAGAACGGCGGTTCTTTTGAATCGTACGTGTGTACACTCGGCCGGGACAAGATTCTTGTCAAGAATCTCGTCAGGAAAAACGACAGGTTTTTTCCTGACGAGAATCTCGGCCGTGTGTACTAGGCTTTAGTCGTGCACTCCACAAATATGGCCTTCATGAAAGAGCAGCAAGAAGAAAGCCAATGTTGAAAGAAAGCCATAAGAAGTTCCGTTTGCAGTTTGCGAGAAGCCATGTCGGGGGCATAACAAACATATGGAAGAAGGTGCTCTGATAAGATGAGACCAAAATTTTACTTTTTGGCCTAAAAACAAAACGCTATGTGTGACAGAAAACTAACACTGCACATCACCCTGAACTACCCACCTTGAAAAATGGTGCTGGCAACATTATGTTTTGGGGATGTTTTCTTCAACAGGGACAGGGAAGCTGGTCAGAGTGAAGATGGATGGAGCCAAATACAGGGCAATCTTAGAAGAAAACCTGTTAGAGTCTGCAAGACTGGGGCGGAGGTTCACCTTCCAGCGGGACAACGACCCTAAACATACAGCTAGAGCTACAATGGAATGGTTCAGATAAAAGCATATTCATGTGTTAGAATGGCCCGGTCAAAGTCCAGACATAAATCCAATTAAGAATCTGTGGCAAGACTTTAAAATTGCTGTTCATAGACACTCACTCTCCATTCAATATGACAGAGCTTGAGCTATTTTGCAAAATATTGGCAAAAATTTCACTCTTTAGATGTGCAAAGCTGGTAGAGACATACCCCAAAAGACTTGCGGCTGTAATTGCAGTGAAAGGTGGTTCTACAAAGTATTGACTCAGGGGGGCTGAATACTAATGCACGCCACACTTTTCATATTTTTTTTGTAAAAAAAATTTAAAACCATTTATCATTTTCTTTCCATTTCCCAATTGTGTGCCACTTTGTGTTTGTCTATCACATAAAATCCCAATAAAATACATTTAGGTTTTTGGTTGTAACATGACAAAATGTGGAAGATTTCAAGGGGTATGAATACTTTATCAAGGCACTGTATGCGTGGATTTTTACGATTAAAGCATTTATACTTCTGAAGATTGGGGTGCGGTCACCTGTTTTGCACATACTTTTAAAGTACTGTGTGTCCGTTATTTAAAAAAAACAATCCTAAATATCTTCTTTCACAGCACCAATGTGAAGTCACGTGACATTCCTCTGCTCTCTGACGTCAGGCAGCCAGCAGAGGAAGGTCACGTGACCGCATATCAGTGCTGTGAGAGAAGGTATTTAGGATCAGAAATAAAAAAAAATTGAAACAGTACTTTAGATCTTGATAAAACATAGGGGATGGCAGTTGTTTATAAAAGGTATTTTCAAGCCACAGGGGACAGCAGCAGTAGGGGAGGGGCAGGAGATTGCACTAACACACAGGCTTTGGAACTGATAGGCAACGAGAAAGGGGGAGAGGGGAAAAACAGAGAGCAGACAATGGGATGATGGTGGCACGTAAACTGACCACAGTATCATGAAGCAGCGGCCACGATTACCGTGGTCAGAACACACAGGGGAGACACAGGAACAACCAGGTATTTTACAATTGGACAATATACACCACACAAGCACTTCATTTTTTTGAGGTTACAAACACTTTCAGTTAAACATCCTTAATTTGCAGTCCTGAACAAATCTAAACTAGAACTAGGTGCAAGCTCTAAAAACACTATGCATATGACTCGATAGGTAGCTAAAAGATATGGAGTAAAAGTGATACTAAACTAAAGTACCTGAAATTGCTCTCTGCCTCCTCCAAATCCTTTTTTTTTCTGTTGCTGTGATTTGACTCCCTGATAGATGGTGGCTATGTTCCTTCTCTGTGGTCCAGCTGTATGTAGGAATGTAGCCACCCTCGCTTGCTCTTTCCCAAAATAGACTAGAGACTGTCAATAATGGGATTCGTAGTGTGCTTGGAGCAATGCACATGGCTGCAACATTTATGCACTGCTCATTGCAAACAAACAGCATAAATAACAAACAGAATGTTCAAAAAAAAAATTCCCAACATAAAACCAGGTAAAGGTATTCTTTTAATCAGAGAAGAGGGGGTTGGGTTAAATCAGAGTTCCAGGGGAATCAAAAGGATTGATAAGCAACATAAGAATGACCAAGGTAAAATAATGTATTATATGAAAACTATATGGGCAATTGTTTATAATACATGACACCTTAGCAAACAAACCGTCATTCAGTTTGGACATCTGAAAAGGCGTAAGTGGTTTTCCCAGGATTCAGAACCAGGATGCCGGTGGTCTTCCATCGGATAAGGATTTTATTGTGTACACAGAATGTAACGCGTGGGGAGTCAGGTGGCAGACCTCTGCCGGGCAAATCATTTACATCGATATATCTATTTTTGGTACATCAAGATAAGAAGTTAACTCTAATTACCATTGGCTGATAGGTAACTGCAGGTAAGGTAACTGCAATACATGTTTACCTATTTTTTAAACTTCACCAAGCTTTATTTGTAAAGGAAGCTTCAACTGACTGTTTTGACTCTTGTGTTCATACAGACTAAGTTGTGTTACGCTGAAAAAAAGCAGGAAAAGTAGGGTGTGAACTGCTCCTATTGAAATATATTGCTTTTACAATGTACTGTACACGTGCTAACATGCATTGATCAATGTAAGGCAACACATCTGTTGGGAACTCTAAGTGACTGATCTTTGCTGCAAGCACTCCAGTGACTAGCTGCAAATTTACCCCTCTGTGACAAGGCACAGGTTACAGATTCTTTCTCCAGGCCACTTGATTTCCTGGCAGGGTCTCTCCAACAAAAGCCTACATACATGTGTAATAGGGTGCAGTTAACTAGTCTGCCACTAGGTGGCTCCATCCCGTAATAGTGTAATCAGGTGCTATGTCCCTTTTAGCTAGAGCCCTCCTGTAGTGATGTCACAAGTGAGTCAGTGGGCAAGTATATGCCAGGTTGGGAGGAGACTAATGGAATTGAGGCATGGGAGCCAGATACCCCACCAGCATGCAAATGTAGTCAGTTAATTGGAGGCCCTGGACAGGGCTGGAAGACAGGGAGAGATGGCCTTGCACTCAGAAGAACTGACTGTAGTCATCCTGTCTCTTATGGTGGTGGAGGCTAGAGCTGGCTGCAAAAGGCCTTTTAGGCCAAGCCAAGCATTCTCTAAAGTGAGTCTATCCCCTTGAAGGACCTGGAAGAAGTGTACTAAAGCCAGAGGTGTAACTGCAGAGATCCGGTTTCAAGAACTACAGGTAAGGAGTTATGAGCTTTACGCTGATAGCCTAAGGCAAGCCAAAGCCCTCTGAGTGAGTACTAATGACCCTGGGAAGGATAACGACTATGTAAAGTGAAGATGGCTTAAGGGTGAATGGTTATATGCTGCTTTCACATGTGGCTGCAGATCGTCCACTCTATGTGATTGCCAAAGTACTGTCAAGTGACCTGGGATAGGATGTCTATGTGATGTGACTGTAAATGACATATTTTGAAGTAACCGATAAAGTTCAGCATCTATACTTCTTTTGGGTGGACATTCTTTTCTTCAGAATATAAAGACTAATGACCAGCATAGGCATGTGCACAGGGTGTGCAAGATGTGCCTAGGCACACTCTTATCACCTAGTGCGCATAAGCATTATCGCTCTGTGTAGCAGCTGGGGGATGGGAAAGATCTTCCTCTTATCAGCTCTGCCATAAGAGAAGTACTTACTCACTTCTCTTTAACTGTGCCGGCAGGGGGATCAATGTGCCAGTGCAACGTGCAATATATGTAGACAAACACACACATGCTTATGTGTGTTTGAGCTTTGGGGTGCACACCCTAATGCAATAGGCTGCACACACCTATGATGACCAGGAATGTCATGGAAAGGCCTGTGGCAAGGAGTTGGGCACAATATGGTGGAAGTTTAGGGCTTCAAGCAGGGTTATTGTTCTAAGAAGAAGAAGCAGGACAGGGGACTTGTACCAGTGGGCTTCAAATATTGGCCAATCACAATTCCCCTTACACACATTCACCCCCTTACCTGGATTTCTCTAGGGTAGTTTCTGCCATAGGTCTACCAGCTGCAGCTACCGAACGAGTAGATTCCCACACAGGTAACTGAGGAGCAGCAAAAGGAGTGAGCTCTCTTGTTTGTCCACCGGTTCTGCTTTTTGAGACACTACTGCTATCTGTCCTCTAATAGCTGGCGCATACATGCCACTCTAGCACAGCCCCTCTCCCCACACACATACACAATGCTCCCCTATTCAAAAATTGTATTCACAAACCAATGCACCCATGAATTGCCCAGCCCTACTTATTTGCATACTTGCTTTAGGTAAGGGATTCAAAGAATTGAAGCAAGAGAGTAAACATAACAGCCAGATAACTAGCATTTCTATATTATGAAGTGGCAATGGCAGCTTTCATGTCTCTCTCAGAAATGTTTTTTTTTTTTTTAACAAACACCTTACTAGTACATTTCCAAACACTCAGCAGCAATGATATTGTTTTATTCATATACAGGCATTAACATACCTCTTTGTTCTTTGGATATCTTTGATATGACAACTGGGATGTTATGTTCAGCTCCTCCCTAGAAAAAAACACATAAAAGAGAAATTACATTTTTACATGTGGGAAATTAGCATTAAAGCCATTTTTAGGAATTAACATAATACCCACCATTGTAAAGTTTTGACATTAAGCAATATTGCTTATCCTATTATGCATACACAAGTTTACTCCTATCTTACCAGTCAGCTGTATGTGAACTGCTGTGACCTGTGTTCCTATGCATACATCAGAGCACCATCGTGCCTTATCCATGTTTGAAATGGTCAAATCTGACATTAAGGCCCACAGAGCTTTACTTCAGTTATCATCAAGTGTACAGACACTCAGTGACAGGTAAGATACAAATCTTGCCAGAAAAGACAAACGCGGTAAGGGGATTATAGAAAGTAGAAAGTAGAAAGTAGAAAACTGTATTAAAAATGTTTATTGAAAAGTTAAAGACTCCCAACCATTAGCAGAATATTAACGTGCATCTATGGTCAAATGGAAAAATTATATATTCATTTTTAAATTGTATTTTCATTATTTCTAGCCTACTCCAATTACTCTGAACAGCCTTGAAGTTTGCAAACTTACTTTGTGAAGATCCCCAAACATGGGCGTAGTATAAGGGGTTGCAGGGGTCACAATTGCAACCCCGTCCCTGCTTTAGGGGGGCCCGTGCAGTCTCCCTTTCACATTAAGTTTTATATCACTGTGCCTGTGTGGGCTACGGAGTCACACGAGGGGCCGGTATATGATAGGCAAGACCACTCCCCATCCCTGCCCCTCTGTGAGCTTTTCCCACCCCCTCATCTCTCTCGCTCCAGGTCAAACCCTGCTCATCCCGCCTCGTTCTTCTTTTATTGCCAGCCCACCTGTCCTCACTGATGGTGGGACACGGCCAGGAGTACCTGCTCTCTAACAGGAGCTATTTGGGTGCAGAGGATCCTACAAGCAAGTTCATCACATGGTAAGAGCAGAGCGTGGAGGGACAGTCCAGGACACTGACAGGGCTGGGGGTTTCTGCACATTACGGGGACTGAGCAGGGCTGAAACTAGGGGGGGACATGTACCTTGGTACTACATAGAGAAGGGACGCCTCCGCTAACATGAGTAGTGACAGCGGCATCACTACTCCTGTCTAGGGATGAGCTTCGTGTTCGAATCGAACATACGTTTGACTCGAACATCGGCTGTTCGATCGTTCGACGAAGATCGAACGATTTGGGCCGTTCGCGCCAAATTCGAGTGACGCGAACGGCCCACAATGCACTACGCCATCGCAGTGTCATCCAGGCGCTGTGATTGGCCAAGCATGCACTGTGACCCCGCATGCTTGGCCAATCACAGCGCCGGCAGCGAGGAGAGCAATGATTGGCCACAGGCAGGATGCCTGTGGCCAATTATTGCTGAGGGTGTTTAGTACACGCCCCACACTATAAAAGGCCGCCAGCACGGCGGCCTAGTGTAGTGTGTTCCGGAGCAGGGATAGAGCAGCATAGGCAGGGACAGTGACTTTTATTTCTTTCTTGCTTAACCTGGATTCCTTTAGTTTAGGGAAAGAGAAGGATAGGTAGGGAGAGTGTCAGTGTGTTTTGTGCTTGTGCTATAGTGTGCTTAAAAAAAACATTTTTTCTAGGGACAGAAAACTGTAGGTAGGGTGTCAGTTTCTTTCACTGTGTAAGTCCTTGTTTCTAGGGACCTGGAAGGACAGTGAGTGAATT
Source organism: Rana muscosa (assembly GCA_029206835.1). Classification (NCBI taxonomy): domain Eukaryota; kingdom Metazoa; phylum Chordata; class Amphibia; order Anura; family Ranidae; genus Rana; species Rana muscosa. The sequence goes on along the minus strand of JARGYO010005626.1, from coordinate 13,924,365 downwards.
CTCCTTGTGCTATATTGTGCTTAAAAAAAACATTTTTTCTAGGGACAGAAAACTGTAGGTAGGGAGAGTGTCAGTTTCTTTCACTGTGCAAGTCCTTGTTTCCAGGGACCTGGAAGGACAGTGAGTGAATTCTCCTTGTGCTATATTGTGCTTAAAAAAAACATTTTTTCTAGGGACAGAAAACTGTAGGTAGGGAGAGTGTCAGTTTCTTTCACTGTGCAAGTCCTTGTTTCTAGGGACCTGGAAGGACAGTGAGTGAATTCTCCTTGTGCTATATTGTGCTTAAAAAAACATTTTTTCTAGGGACAGAAAACTGTAGGTAGGGAGAGTGTCAGTTTCTTTCACTGTGCAAGTCCTTGTTTCTAGGGACTGGGAAGGACAGTGAGTGAATTCTCCTTGTGCTATAGTGTGCTTAAAAAAAACATTTTTTCTAGGGACAGAAAACTGTAGGTAGGGAGAGTGTCAGTTTCTTTCACTGTGCAAGTCCTTGTTTCTAGGGACCTGGAAGGACAGTGAGTGAATTCTCCTTGTGCTATATTGTGCTTAAAAAAAACATTTTTTCTAGGGACAGAAAACTGTAGGTAGGGAGAGTGTCAGTTTCTTTCACTGTGCAAGTCCTTGTTTCTAGGGACCTGGAAGGACAGTGAGTGAATTCTCCTTGTGCTATATTGTGCTTAAAAAAAACATTTTTTCTAGGGACAGAAAACTGTAGGTAGGGAGAGTGTCAGTTTCTTTCACTGTGCAAGTCCTTGTTTCTAGGGACCTGGAAGGACAGTGAGTGAATTCTCCTTGTGCTATATTGTGCTTAAAAAAAACATTTTTTCTAGGGACAGAAAACTGTAGGTAGGGAGAGTGTCAGTTTCTTTCACTGTGTAAGTCCTTGTTTCTAGGGACCTGGAAGGACAGTGAGTGAATTCTCCTTGTGCTATATTGTGCTTAAAAAAAACATTTTTTCTAGGGACAGAAAACTGTAGGTAGGGAGAGTGTCAGTTTCTTTCATTGTGCAAGTCCTTGTTTCCAGGGACCTGGAAGGACAGTGAGTGAATTCTCCTTGTGCTATATTGTGCTTAAAAAAAACATTTTTTCTAGGGACAGAAAACTGTAGGTAGGGAGAGTGTCAGTTTCTTTCACTGTGCAAGTCCTTGTTTCTAGGGACCTGGAAGGACAGTGAGTGAATTCTCCTTGTACTATATTGTGCTTAAAAAAACATTTTTTCTAGGGACAGAAAACTGTAGGTAGGGAGAGTGTCAGTTTCTTTCACTGTGCAAGTCCTTGTTTCTAGGGACTGGGAAGGACAGTGAGTGAATTCTCCTTGTGCTATAGTGTGCTTAAAAAAAACATTTTTTCTAGGGACAGAAAACTGTAGGTAGGGAGAGTGTCAGTTTCTTTCACTGTGCAAGTCCTTGTTTCTAGGGACCTGGAAGGACAGTGAGTGAATTCTCCTTGTGCTATATTGTGCTTAAAAAAAACATTTTTTCTAGGGACAGAAAACTGTAGGTAGGGAGAGTGTCAGTTTCTTTCACTGTGCAAGTCCTTGTTTCTAGGGACCTGGAAGGACAGTGAGTGAATTCTCCTTGTGCTATATTGTGCTTAAAAAAAACATTTTTTCTAGGGACAGAAAACTGTAGGTAGGGAGAGTGTCAGTTTCTTTCACTGTGTAAGTCCTTGTTTCTAGGGACCTGGAAGGACAGTGAGTGAATTCTCCTTGTGCTATATTGTGCTTAAAAAAAACATTTTTTCTAGGGACAGAAAACTGTAGGTAGGGAGAGTGTCAGTTTCTTTCACTGTGCAAGTCCTTGTTTCCAGGGACCTGGAAGGACAGTGAGTGAATTCTCCTTGTGCTATATTGTGCTTAAAAAAAACATTTTTTCTAGGGACAGAAAACTGTAGGTAGGGAGAGTGTCAGTTTCTTTCACTGTGCAAGTCCTTGTTTCTAGGGACCTGGAAGGACAGTGAGTGAATTCTCCTTGTGCTATATTGTGCTTAAAAAAACATTTTTTCTAGGGACAGAAAACTGTAGGTAGGGAGAGTGTCAGTTTCTTTCACTGTGCAAGTCCTTGTTTCTAGGGACTGGGAAGGACAGTAAGTGAATTCTCCTTGTGCTATAGTGTGCTTAAAAAAAACATTTTTTCTAGGGACAGAAAACTGTAGGTAGGGAGAGTGTCAGTTTCTTTCACTGTGCAAGTCCTTGTTTCTAGGGACCTGGAAGGACAGTGAGTGAATTCTCCTTGTGCTATATTGTGCTTAAAAAAAACATTTTTTCTAGGGACAGAAAACTGTAGGTAGGGAGAGTGTCAGTTTCTTTCACTGTGCAAGTCCTTGTTTCTAGGGACCTGGAAGGACAGTGAGTGAATTCTCCTTGTGCTATATTGTGCTTAAAAAAAACATTTTTTCTAGGGACAGAAAACTGTAGGTAGGGAGAGTGTCAGTTTCTTTCATTGTGCAAGTCCTTGTTTCCAGGGACCTGGAAGGACAGTGAGTGAATTCTCCTTGTGCTATATTGTGCTTAAAAAAAACATTTTTTCTAGGGACAGAAAACTGTAGGTAGGGAGAGTGTCAGTTTCTTTCACTGTGCAAGTCCTTGTTTCTAGGGACCTGGAAGGACAGTGAGTGAATTCTCCTTGTACTATATTGTGCTTAAAAAAACATTTTTTCTAGGGACAGAAAACTGTAGGTAGGGAGAGTGTCAGTTTCTTTCACTGTGCAAGTCCTTGTTTCTAGGGACTGGGAAGGACAGTGAGTGAATTCTCCTTGTGCTATAGTGTGCTTAAAAAAAACATTTTTTCTAGGGACAGAAAACTGTAGGTAGGGAGAGTGTCAGTTTCTTTCACTGTGCAAGTCCTTGTTTCTAGGGACCTGGAAGGACAGTGAGTGAATTCTCCTTGTGCTATATTGTGCTTAAAAAAAACATTTTTTCTAGGGACAGAAAACTGTAGGTAGGGAGAGTGTCAGTTTCTTTCACTGTGCAAGTCCTTGTTTCTAGGGACCTGGAAGGACAGTGAGTGAATTCTCCTTGTGCTATATTGTGCTTAAAAAAAAACATTTTTTCTAGGGACAGAAAACTGTAGGTAGGGAGAGTGTCAGTTTCTTTCACTGTGCAAGTCCTTGTTTCTAGGGACCTGGAAGGACAGTGAGTGAATTCTCCTTGTGCTATATTGTGCTTAAAAAAAACATTTTTTCTAGGGACAGAAAACTGTAGGTAGGGAGAGTGTCAGTTTCTTTCACTGTGTAAGTCCTTGTTTCTAGGGACCTGGAAGGACAGTGAGTGAATTCTCCTTGTGCTATATTGTGCTTAAAAAAAACATTTTTTCTAGGGACAGAAAACTGTAGGTAGGGAGAGTGTCAGTTTCTTTCACTGTGCAAGTCCTTGTTTCCAGGGACCTGGAAGGACAGTGAGTGAATTCTCCTTGTGCTATATTGTGCTTAAAAAAACATTTTTTCTAGGGACAGAAAACTGTAGGTAGGGAGAGTGTCAGTTTCTTTCACTGTGCAAGTCCTTGTTTCTAGGGACCTGGAAGGACAGGGAGTGAATTCTCCTTGTGCTATATTGTGCTTAAAAAAACATTTTTTTCTAGGGACAGAAAACTGTAGGTAGGGAGAGTGTCAGTTTCTTTCACTGTGCAAGTCCTTGTTTCCAGGGACCTGGAAGGACAGTGAGTGAATTCTCCTTGTGCTATATTGTGCTTAAAAAAAACATTTTTTCTAGGGACAGAAAACTGTAGGTAGGGAGAGTGTCAGTTTCTTTCACTGTGCAAGTCCTTGTTTCTAGGGACCTGGAAGGACAGTGAGTGAATTCTCCTTGTGCTATATTGTGCTTAAAAAAAACATTTTTTCTAGGGACAGAAAACTGTAGGTAGGGAGAGTGTCAGTTTCTTTCACTGTGTAAGTCCTTGTTTCTAGGGACCTGGAAGGACAGTGAGTGAATTCTCCTTGTGCTATATTGTGCTTAAAAAAAACATTTTTTCTAGGGACAGAAAACTGTAGGTAGGGAGAGTGTCAGTTTCTTTCACTGTGCAAGTCCTTGTTTCCAGGGACCTGGAAGGACAGTGAGTGAATTCTCCTTGTGCTATATTGTGCTTAAAAAAAACATTTTTTCTAGGGACAGAAAACTGTAGGTAGGGAGAGTGTCAGTTTCTTTCACTGTGCAAGTCCTTGTTTCTAGGGACTTGGAAGGACAGTGAGTGAATTCTCCTTGTGCTATATTGTGCTTAAAAAAACATTTTTTCTAGGGACAGAAAACTGTAGGTAGGGAGAGTGTCAGTTTCTTTCACTGTGCAAGTCCTTGTTTCTAGGGACTGGGAAGGACAGTGAGTGAATTCTCCTTGTGCTATAGTGTGCTTAAAAAAAACATTTTTTCTAGGGACAGAAAACTGTAGGTAGGGAGAGTGTCAGTTTCTTTCACTGTGCAAGTCCTTGTTTCTAGGGACCTGGAAGGACAGTGAGTGAATTCTCCTTGTGCTATATTGTGCTTAAAAAAAACATTTTTTCTAGGGACAGAAAACTGTAGGTAGGGAGAGTGTCAGTTTCTTTCACTGTGCAAGTCCTTGTTTCTAGGGACCTGGAAGGACAGTGAGTGAATTCTCCTTGTGCTATATTGTGCTTAAAAAAAACATTTTTTCTAGGGACAGAAAACTGTAGGTAGGGAGAGTGTCAGTTTCTTTCACTGTGCAAGTCCTTGTTTCTAGGGACCTGGAAGGACAGTGAGTGAATTCTCCTTGTGCTATATTGTGCTTAAAAAAAACATTTTTTCTAGGGACAGAAAACTGTAGGTAGGGAGAGTGTCAGTTTCTTTCACTGTGTAAGTCCTTGTTTCTAGGGACCTGGAAGGACAGTGAGTGAATTCTCCTTGTGCTATATTGTGCTTAAAAAAAACATTTTTTCTAGGGACAGAAAACTGTAGGTAGGGAGAGTGTGGCCTCGTACACACGACCGATTTTCTCGTCGTAAACAGTCAAGAAAAGTGCCGCGAGAGTTTTTTTGTCTAGAAAAACGTTCGTGTGTATGGTTTTACGACGAGAAACTTGACGAGAATCTCGACGAGAAAATAGAGAACCTGCTCTCTATTTTCTCGTCAGGAGTCCAGATTTCCTCGTCGTGTTTCTCGTCGGCCTGTTTTGTGACGAGAAAATGGTTCGTGTGTATGCTTTTACGACTCTTCCAAAAGCGCGCATGCTCACAAGCAACTATGAGACGGGAGCGCATCTTCTGGTAAAACAAGCCTTCGTAAAGGAGATAGCACATTCGTCACGCTAAAACGAACTGAAAGCACGAAGACTGAAAAGTGCGAATCGTCTCTTCCCAAACTTTTACTTCACACACGGTAACACGAGATCAGCAAAAGCAGCCCAAGGGGTGGCGCCAAGAAAAAAGATCTTCCCCTTTATAGTGCCGTCGTACGTGCTGGACGTGAGCGCAGAGAACCACGAGGAAATTGGGAAATGACAGTGTGTACGCATAGAAAGCTTGACGAGAAAATCGACAAGCTTAACAAGAATCTCGTCGAAAAAAACGACGTGTTTTTTACGACGAGAAAATCGGTCGTGTGTACGAGGCCTGTCAGTTTCTTTCACTGTGCAAGTCCTTGTTTCCAGGGACCTGGAAGGACAGTGAGTGAATTCTCCTTGTGCTATATTGTGCTTAAAAAAAAACATTTTTTCTAGGGACAGAAAACTGTAGGTAGGGAGAGTGTCAGTTTCTTTCACTGTGCAAGTCCTTGTTTCTAGGGACCTGGAAGGACAGTGAGTGAATTCTCCTTGTGCTATATTGTGCTTAAAAAAACATTTTTTCTAGGGACAGAAAACTGTAGGTAGGGAGAGTGTCAGTTTCTTTCACTGTGCAAGTCCTTGTTTCCAGGGACCTGGAAGGACAGTGAGTGAATTCTCCTTGTGCTATATTGTGCTTAAAAAAAAACATTTTTTCTAGGGACAGAAAACTGTAGGTAGGGAGAGTGTCAGTTTCTTTCACTGTGCAAGTCCTTGTTTCTAGGGACCTGGAAGGACAGTGAGTGAATTCTCCTTGTGCTATATTGTGCTTAAAAAAAACATTTTTTCTAGGGACAGAAAACTGTAGGTAGGGAGAGTGTCAGTTTCTTTCACTGTGTAAGTCCTTGTTTCTAGGGACCTGGAAGGACAGTGAGTGAATTCTCCTTGTGCTATATTGTGCTTAAAAAAAACATTTTTTCTAGGGACAGAAAACTGTAGGTAGGGAGAGTGTCAGTTTCTTTCACTGTGCAAGTCCTTGTTTCCAGGGACCTGGAAGGACAGTGAGTGAATTCTCCTTGTGCTATATTGTGCTTAAAAAAAACATTTTTTCTAGGGACAGAAAACTGTAGGTAGGGAGAGTGTCAGTTTCTTTCACTGTGCAAGTCCTTGTTTCTAGGGACCTGGAAGGACAGTGAGTGAATTCTCCTTGTGCTATATTGTGCTTAAAAAAACATTTTTTCTAGGGACAGAAAACTGTAGGTAGGGAGAGTGTCAGTTTCTTTCACTGTGCAAGTCCTTGTTTCCAGGGACCTGGAAGGACAGTGAGTGAATTCTCCTTGTGCTATATTGTGCTTAAAAAAAACATTTTTTCTAGGGACAGAAAACTGTAGGTAGGGAGAGTGTCAGTTTCTTTCACTGTGCAAGTCCTTGTTTCTAGGGACCTGGAAGGACAGTGAGTGAATTCTCCTTGTGCTATATTGTGCTTAAAAAAAACATTTTTTCTAGGGACAGAAAACTGTAGGTAGGGAGAGTGTCAGTTTCTTTCACTGTGTAAGTCCTTGTTTCTAGGGACCTGGAAGGACAGTGAGTGAATTCTCCTTGTGCTATATTGTGCTTAAAAAAAACATTTTTTCTAGGGACAGAAAACTGTAGGTAGGGAGAGTGTCAGTTTCTTTCACTGTGCAAGTCCTTGTTTCCAGGGACCTGGAAGGACAGTGAGTGAATTCTCCTTGTGCTATATTGTGCTTAAAAAAAACATTTTTTCTAGGGACAGAAAACTGTAGGTAGGGAGAGTGTCAGTTTCTTTCACTGTGCAAGTCCTTGTTTCTAGGGACCTGGAAGGACAGTGAGTGAATTCTCCTTGTGCTATATTGTGCTTAAAAAAACATTTTTTCTAGGGACAGAAAACTGTAGGTAGGGAGAGTGTCAGTTTCTTTCACTGTGCAAGTCCTTGTTTCTAGGGACCTGGAAGGACAGTGAGTGAATTCTCCTTGTGCTATATTGTGCTTAAAAAAAACATTTTTTCTAGGGACAGAAAACTGTAGGTAGGGAGAGTGTCAGTTTCTTTCACTGTGCAAGTCCTTGTTTCTAGGGACCTGGAAGGACAGTGAGTGAATTCTCCTTGTGCTATATTGTGCTTAAAAAAAACATTTTTTCTAGGGACAGAAAACTGTAGGTAGGGAGAGTGTCAGTTTCTTTCGCTGTGCAAGTCCTTGTTTCTAGGGACCTGGAAGGACAGTGAGTGAATTCTCCTTGTGCTATATTGTGCTTAAAAAAAACATTTTTTCTAGGGACAGAAAACTGTAGGTAGGGAGAGTGTCAGTTTCTTTCACTGTGCAAGTCCTTGTTTCTAGGGACCTGGAAGGACAGTGAGTGCATTCTCCTTGTGCTATATTGTGCTTAAAAAAAACATTTTTTCTAGGGACAGAAAACTGTAGGTAGGGAGAGTGTCAGTTTCTTTCACTGTGCAAGTCCTTGTTTCTAGGGACCTGGAAGGACAGTGAGTGAATTCTCCTTGTGCTATATTGTGCTTAAAAAAAACATTTTTTCTAGGGACAGAAAACTGTAGGTAGGGAGAGTGTCAGTTTCTTTCACTGTGCAAGTCCTTGTTTCTAGGGACCTGGAAGGACAGTGAGTGAATTCTCCTTGTGCTATATTGTGCTTAAAAAAAACATTTTTTCTAGGGACAGAAAACTGTAGGTAGGGAGAGTGTCAGTTTCTTTCACTGTGCAAGTCCTTGTTTCAAGGGACAGAGAAGGACACCTGAAGGTAGCCCTTATTGCTTTTTTCCCATCTCCCTGCAGGCCATCTATTAGAATGTCTGGAAGGCAAACAAGGAGAGGCAGACAGTCAGGAGGCAATAAAAGAGGGCAAGCAGGCTCTGTGTCTGGGGGCAACAGTGCTGGTCGTGGACGCGGTGCATTGTCATCAGCACATGGCCATGGGACACGCTTGTCCTTCTTTTCCGCAGCTGGACATGTTGAGCCACATCATGCCGAAGACTTGGTAGAGTGGATGACCAAGCCCTCCTCCTCCTCCTCATCCTCTCTCACCCAGGCTCAGGGTACTGGCAAAGCAGCTGCCAAAGCGTCCTCTTCCCTGGTATCAATGTCAGACTCATCATCAGTCACTCCTTCCCTAGACCCACCATGTCCTCCTCCTGAGGAGTCCCCCGAACTGTTTGAGCACAGTGTTGGGTACATGCTCCAGGAGGATGCCCAGCGTTTCGAAGGGTCTGATGATGAAACCCAGCTACAGGAAGGCAGTAGGGTGAGAGCAGACAGAGGGGATGCTCAAGAAGGACACCAATCTGGCAGTCATGTTCCAGCAGCTGCAGCATACTGCCAGATTGGCTCCAGTGATGAGGAGGGAGGGGATGATGAGGTCACTGACTCCACGTGGGTGCCTAATAGGAGAGAGGAGGAGGAGGATGAGGAGGAGGCACATCTCCAACGAGACAGGATGCCCTTTGGTGGCCAGCGTAAGGGCAGTACACCGACGGAATCACACCGCAGAGCTCCGCCTGTGCAGGGCGCTGCCTCTGCCCGTCATTCAAAAAGTTCCTTGGTGTGGGCCTTTTTTGAGGCTAGTGCATCAGATCGCACAGCTGCTGTTTGCAACATATGTCTCAAGCGTATATCGCGTGGCCAAAACATCAGCCGCTTGGGTACCACATGCCTGACCAGACATATGTTGACCTGCCATGCAGCTCGTTGGCAAGCCTACCTCAAAGACCCACACCAAAGAACAAAGCGGACCTCTCCTTGCACCGCATCAGCTGGGATTTCCAACCCCACTATAACTTCAGTCCTCTCTGAAACATGCACTGAGAGGAATGAAGGTGTAGAATTAGGTGTGTCACAGCCAAGTACTTGCGGCCACTCTGCTAGCAGTACACCGACGTCCGATTCTAGCAGGCAAATTTCCCTGCCCCAGCTGCTGGACCGTCGAAAGAAGTTCACTCCCAGCCATCCACATGCCCAGCGGTTGAATGCTAGCTTGGCTAAATTGCTAGCGCTTCAACTGCTGCCTTTTCAGTTGGTAGACTCGGCCCCCTTCCGTGAGTTTGTGCAATGTGCGGTTCCTCAGTGGCAGGTTCCCAAACGCCACTTTTTCTCACGGAAGGCTATTCCGGCTCTCTACCGGCATGTGAAAGGCAATGTCTTGGCCTCGCTGGACAGGGCGGTCAGCGGTAAGGTGCATATTACCGCTGACTCATGGTCCAGCAGGCATGGACAGGGACGTTACCTTTCTTTCACGGTCCATTGGGTCACTCTTTTGGCAGCTGGGAAGGATGCAGGACAAGGTGCAGTAGTGTTGGAGGTTGTCCCACCGCCACGCCTCCAAAATGCTACTACTGGTTGTGACACACCTCTCTCCTCCACCCCCTCCTCTTCTTCTTCCTCCATGGCCTCTTCCTGTGGTTTGTCCTATGAACCAGCGGTGCTCCGTAGCCGTTCACGGGGCTACGCAAGTACGCAGGCAAAAAGATGCCATGCCGTGCTTGCGCTGGTGTGTTTGGGGGACAGAAGCCACACTGGGGCAGAGGTCCTGTCTGCTCTGCAGGGCCAGGCCGAGAGGTGGTTGACGCCACGCCAGCTTAAGCCAGGAATGGTGGTTTGCGACAATGGCACCAACCTCCTCTCCGCCCTCCGACAGGGACAACTGACCCATGTGCCCTGTGTGGCTCACGTCCTTAACCTGGTGGTGCAGCGGTTCTTGGGCAGGTACCCGGGCTTACAGGATGTCCTGAGGCAGGCCAGGAAAGTCTGTGTGCATTTCCGCAGATCTTATAATGCCAGTGCTCGCCTGGCTGAGCTGCAAAAGGAGTTGAACCTGCCCAAGAACCGCCTTATATGTGACATGCCCACCAGGTGGAACTCAACGTTGGCCATGCTGCAGCGGCTGCACACGCAGCAGAGGGCCATCAATGAGTACCTGTGCGACTACGGCACCAGGACAGGGTCAGGGGAGCTTGTTTTTTTTTCTCCACGCCAGTGGGGCATGATCAGGGATGCATGCACTGTCCTGGCACCATTTGAGGAGGCCACGAGGATGGTGAGCAGTGACAGTGCATGCATCAGTGACACTGTACCTCTTGTCCACCTGTTGGAGCACACGCTGCGTGGAATAATGGACAGGGCACTTGAGGCAGAACAGAGGCAGGAAGAGGAGGACTTCCTTGCCTCTCAAGGCCCCCTTTACCCAGACAGTGTTCCTTCTGTCCCACCCATCGCACAGGAAGAGGAAGAGGAGGAGGAGGAGGAGGAGGATTGTGTCAGCATGGATGTGGAGGCTGGCACTCAGCATCATCAGCAGCAGTCTTTTAGGGATGATTTACAGTCCCAAGAAACCAGTGGACTTGTACGTGGCTGGGAGGAGGTGACTGCGGATCATGTCGTCCTTAGTGACCCAGAGGACTCCGGAGCGAATGCCTCAGCAAACCTACGCTGCATGGCCTCCCTGATCCTGCAAAGTCTGCGGAAGGATCCTCGTATTCTTCGGATCAAGGAGAGGGACCATTACTGGCTGGCCACTCTCCTTGATCCACGGTACAAGGGTAAGGTTGCGGACCTTATGTTACCGTCGCAGAGGGAGCAGAGGATGAGACAACTCCGGGAGGCCTTGCAGAAAGGTCTGTGCAACGCGTTCCCAGAGACTGGGAGGTTACAAACTCCTGGTCCAGGACAACGAGTTGCTGAGGCTTCGGCCAGTCAAAGAAGGAGCGGTGGGGAAGGTGGCCGTCTGACCGATGCGTTCAGACAATTCTTTAGTCCGCAGCCCCAAAGTATGATTGGTTCCAGCAACCATCGCCAGCGTCTGATAAACATGGTGCAGGAATATCTAGGGGCAAGGTCAGACTTGGACACCTTCCCCACCGAAAATCCTCTGGCTTACTGGGTCTTGAGGATGGATCACTGGCCAGAGCTTGCACAGTATGCAATTGAGCTACTGGCCTGTCCTGCATCCAGCGTTCTTTCGGAACGCACATTCAGTGCTGCTGGAGGATTTGTCACGGATCACAGGGTGCGCCTGTCCACCGACTCGGTTGATCGACTGACTTTCATCAAGATGAACCAGTCTTGGATCACCACCAGCTACCACACACCTGATGCTGATATAACAGACTAATTGATTTTAACATGTCACATCCCTTCAAGACTGATGCTGAGTGTCTGTGCTGTTATGTTGACTGGCTATCCTCCTCCTCCGAGTCCTCAATGATACGATTGATGATGATAGCTTGGAAGATCATTTTTGTTTATGGGTGCCGCCACCAGTGGCTAAGGCCCAATTTTTCAGCCCCTGTTTTACGGGGGCGTGTAATTACAATTTTTTTAGCAATAATTTGCCATAGGGCTCATTGCTGTGCTCCAAGTACAGTATCTGTGAGGGGTTGGAGTGTTGTGGCACCAGTGCCTAAGGCCCAATTTTTCAGCCCCTGTTCAACAGGGGCATGTAATTACAATTCTTGATCTTGATCTAATAATTCACAGCAGGGCCCATTCCTGCACCCACCAAGAGTAACTCTGAGGGCTTACAGTGTTGTGTCAACACCACCACCACCACCAAAGGCCCAATTTTTCAGCCCCTGTTCAACAGGGGCATGCAATTACAATTCTTGATCTAATAATTCACAGCAGGGCCCATTGCTGCACCCACCAAGAGTAACTGTCAGGGCTTACAGTGTTGTGGCACCAGCACCACAATCAAAGGCCCAATTTTTACTACCACTGTTCAACAATTATATGTAATTACAATTCCTGATATAATAGTTGACAGCAGGGCGTTCCAGCACCAACCAAGAGTAACTGTGAGTGCTTACAGTGTTGTGCCAACACCAACAACTAAGGGGCCTATTTCTGCAGAGTATCTACGGCAGGTCCCTACTTTCAAACATCCAACTTACAAACGACTCCTACTTGCAAACGCAAGAAGACAACAGGAAGTGAGAGGAAATCTACCCCTAGGAAGGAAAATTCTCTCCTGTAAGAATTAATATGGGAGAAAGGTGTCTCCTCTGTACTGATGCTTTATCAGCAATCCTTGTTTCAAGAAAAACACCACATTTCAAAAACAGTTGTCATTGGGACGGAAAGTGAGGTGAAATGTTCTGAACAGGGGCACAGACAGCAAAACAAATGTTACAGGGGTGATAACCCTTACCTATGTTTTCCAAAAAGTTTAAAAATAGATTTTTGGGCTGGAGCTACACTTAAACAATGTACCTGTTCAAAATTACAAACAGATTCTACATAAGAACAAACCTACAGTCCCTGTCTTGTATGCACCGCCTGTATACGGCTGTTCAGAGTATATAGGGCCTTTTTTATTTTATGTGCGGGGTTCCCCTTAATATCCATACAAGACCCAAAGGGGCTGGTAATGGGCTGGGGTAGGGGGGGGGGGGTCATGGGGTAGCTATGCCATTTTTCTTAAAGATTTTCATCCATATTACCGGGACCAGACATTACATTAAAGCCGCAAGCAGTTTTAAATGGCTTTTTTTTCCTTTAGAAGTGTCATTTTGTGCAGGGACAGTTCTAAACACGGGAAACACGTGGCACTTCACAGGCATACTTTAGACACCCCCCAGGTACGATATTTAAAGGAATATTTGACTTTTTTTTTTTCACTTTATGCATCATTAAAATGACTGCTCCCGAAAAACGACCGTTTTTAAAACTTCTTTTTGCATTGATACATGTCCCCTGGTGCAGAACCCGGGTTCCCAAACCCTTTTTAGGACAATAACATGCATAATAGTTGTTATAATTAGCACTTTAGAATTCGAACGTTCGCATCCATTGTATTTAATAGGGTTCTAATGTTCGTACGAACTTTCGGTCCGTTCGCGGGTTCTGGTGCGAACCGAACCCGGGGGTGTTCGGCTCATCACTACTCCTGTCAACCCAGAACCAGAAGTGTGGAGGAGAGAGCCAGGAGCAGACTGCTGTGCATAGTTGCCAACTGTCCAACTTGTTAGCTGTGTGTGAGCTCCATCCTTGGGAACTGAACGGGGCGGAGAGAGAGAGAGAGGCGTGAGCTGCCTGCATGGAGGGATAAGATGAACGGCTGTCTGGAGCACATTGTAGTGCAGAAGAAATCAGTGGTAACTGACATCTCTACAGGCTACAGGTCTGATTTTAAATTAGAATTGAAAAGTTTTGTTTTGATTTCTTATCAACATTTAAGTGGTTGTAAATGGTGGTGCAGTGATGAAGGTAGAGCATGATTGAAGCCATGATTATCATTGTCACTGGGACATTAGGTTGCTATTAGAGATGTAATACTGTCATTATAATGTGTAGGAAGAAATGGAAAGTGACCATTTGCACTGTGAATGTACTTTTATATTTATTTTATTGGTAATATGAACATGTGTATATTTATTTGAGTTTGTTAATATAGTTTATACCAAACCATAATAATTAATCCAAATAAATATCCTCATGTTTACTTTAGCAGTTTTTTATGTCTTCATACACATTATGATGATATCTCCACTCCAATAGTAAATCCTAATGACAAAAATAATAGATACATGCAGCAGCATACCCATAGCCCCTGGAGCTTGCCCCAGGTCCCTGTTGCAGCAATCACTGAAATCATAGCAGCAATCTCTCCTCACCACTTGCCATCTGTCTCAACAGTTAAGGCAGTATGTTTCAGAGCCGAGGAAAGCTTCTCTGCATAGTATGAAGGCGTGTGCATGGGGTTTGCTGGGCACACCCTAATCTAGGGCTAATCTAGGGCTCAGCAACCCATTGGAACCTGGTAAGGAGGGGTGTTGGGGGCACTATTTAGTTGAACTTATGGGCTGTATTTTCCTCCTGCAGCAATGGAAAGCCGTTGCTGGCATTCAGCTGCTGCATGAGGAAAATACAACTCATTGGTTCCATGAAGGAGCCCCAACACTGACATAGTATTCAGGGTCACAGGGGTGATCCCGCCCATCCCATGCTCCAGACAGGCTCATGCCACATTAGGTTCTACACCTGGATAGGAGGAGCAGCATATACAGGAACCGACCCTCTCCATTTTCCTCCTTCAGCCGCTAAAAGCCGGTGGGAGAGGAGGAGACAAAAAGAAAATCGTAATTTTCCCAAGAATTGTGGGAAAAAATTACAACCTAAAAAAACTCACAATGCCTCTTACTAAATACATTGAACTGTCTACTTTCCAAAAAGGGGTCATTTGGGGGGTATTTGTACTGTCCTGTCATTTCAGGGCCTCAAGAAGTGAGATAGGCCGTCAGTATATCAGGTGTGATCAATTTTTTATGATTTGCACCATAGCTTGTAGACTCTATAACTTTCACACAGACTAAATAATATCCACTAATTTGGGTTATTTTTACCAAAGATAAGTAGCAGTGTAAATTTTAGTTCAAATTTATGAACAAAAATTACTTATTAGCAAAACTTTACAAGAGAAAATGAAAAAAAAAATTATTATTTTTTTCAAAATTTTTGCTTTTTTTTACTTATTATTATTATTATTATTATTATTATTATTATTATTATACAGGATTTATATAACACCAACAGTTTACACAGTGCTTTACAATATAAAAGGGAGACAATACAGTTACAATACAATAAAATACAAGAGGATTAAGAGGGCCCTGCTCAGAAGAGCTTACAATCTAATAGGGTGGGACAGGTGGTACAAAAGGTTGTAACTGTGGGTAATGAGCTGATTTATATTGCAAAAAAGAAAATAGACAGTGGTTATTAAATACCATCAAAAGAAAGCTCTATTTGTGTGAAAAAAATGATAAACATTTTGTTTTGGTACAGTGTTGCATGACTGAGTAATTGTCATTCAAAGTGTGAGAGCACTAAAAGATGAAAATTGGTCTGGGCAGGAAGGGGTAAAGGTGTGCTGTATTGAAGTGGTTAAGGGGATCCTTATGACAGAATTAGGAAAAAAAACGGTGTGAGGTCCCTTTCAAAATCCATACCAAGCCTTTTGGGTCTGGTATAAGTTTTAAGAGAAACTCCACGCCAAAATAAAAAAAGCAGCGTGGTGTCCCCCCAAAATCCATACCAGGCCCTTTGGGTCTGGCATGGATTTTAAGGGAAACTCTACACCATTTTTTTTTTAAAATTTACGTGGCCCCCCCAAAAAAAAATCCATACCAGACTCTTATCCAAGCATGCAGCCTGGCAGGCCAGCAAAGAAGGGGACAAGTAAGCGCCCCCCCACCCCTCCTGACCCATACCAGGCCGCTTGCCCTCAATATGGGGAGGGTGCTTTGGGGTGCCCCCAAAAGCACCTTGTCCCCATGTTTTTTTTTATATTTGCATTGATACATGTTCCCCAGGGCAGTACCTTTGCCCCTATAACCTTTTTATGGCCAATTACTTGCACATAAGCCTTAAAAATAGGCACTTTTTATTTCTCATGTTCTGCTCCCATAGACTTCAATGGAGTTTGCGGTTCAGGGGCAAACCTTTTCCCTGTTCAGGAGTTCTGCTGCAAACTGAACAGGGGGGTGTTCGGCCCATCTCCACTAGGGATCACGCAATAAGAAGGTAGTGGTATTAAGATCAATGGTTGCACCAATCTGTCCACAGTTTCCATAAGCTGTCAAATACAGTAGATGGCTTTTGCCCTTTTCTGGTAGAAAGGGATCTCTCAAAAATAAAATTTCAAACTAACTAAGGACAGGACTTCAGATTTGTTAGGGGCCTGAGATGCTTTCCAGTGCCTGGCTATCATTGTTATCGCAGCTATGAGTATGTGAATAATCACTGTACAGAAGGATAGAGTTAAGTCATCAATTTGTAGGTTCAAAATTCCTAGAGCAGGATTGGGTTTAAGAAAGATACCTGTTGTAACGGGAGTCACTTTTGGGCACAGGGTAAGCAAGAAAATAATGGACATTAACCACTTCAGATCCACGCTATTGCCGAAAGACGGCTGCAGCACGGACCTGAAGTGCCGGGTGGACGTCCCTGGATGTCCACTGTATTTCTCCCTCCCCGCGCGCCCCCGCGAGTGGGCATTGGGGAAAATCTGTGTTGGCCGTGTCCCTTGGACACAGCCAATCACAGATTGTGCTGAATGGCCAATCACAGAGGCCATTCAGCACTCGATCTCACTATCCAATGAGAGATGATCTCAAATGTAAACATATGAGATCATCTCTCATTGCAGGCTAAACGTGCATTTTTTCTCCCCCCCCCGCGAGCGCGCATCAGGGAAAACCTGTGCTGGCCGTGTCCCTTGGACACAGCCAATCACAGATCGTGCTGAATAGCCAATCACAGAGGCCATTCAGCACTCGATCTCACTATCCAATGAGAGATGATCTCAAATGTAAACATATGAGATCATCTCTCATTGCCAGCTCTCCCTCCTCACACAGAGACCACGTGTGAGGAGAGAGAGAGATCTGTGCGAAAAAGTGAGTGTAAAAAAACACACACACACCTTACAGTCAAAAACACAGTGCCCACAGTCCCTGCCAGTGCCATCTGCTGCCAGTGCCATCTGCCGCCAGTGCCACCTGTCAGTGCCAGTGCCACCTGCCAGTGCCAGTGCCACCTGCCGCCAGTGCCATCTGCCGCCAGTCCTATCTGCCGCCAGTGCCACCCATCAGTGCCATCTGCCGCCAGTGCCATCTGCCGCCAGTCCCATCTGCCAGTGCCATCTACCGTCAGTGCCACCCGTCAGTGCCATCTGTGCCACCTGTCAGTGCCATCTGCCATCAGTGCCACCCATCAGTGCCACCTGTCAGTGCCACCTGCCATCAGTGCAACCTGTCAGTGCCATCTCATCAGTGCCACCTGTCAGTGCCACGTGCCATCTTTTATTAGCATCTCTAGTACCACGTATCAGTGTCACGTGTCATCAGTGTCACGTGTCATCAGTGCCACGTATCAGTGCTACGTATCAGTGTCACGTATTAGTGCCATCTGTCAGTGTCACGTGTCATCAGTGCCTTCTGTCATCGCCAACAATGGCTAAAAGATTACATTCAGCCGAGGAGATGTACGATATACTTGCGGTCGACGGGAGCAACGGGGAGCTCTCCGATTCGGATTCCTCCGCAACTTCAAATTATGAGTCTGACGTGGACTACGAGCCTATACTTAGCAGTAGGCCACGTACCAGTGGGGTGTCACCTCCGTCCCAAAGGATTAGGTCCCATGCCAGCCTTCCCTATTCCCTTCAGTACCCCTTGTGGCTTCCTCCTAATTCAGGAGAAGCCAACATTCCCCCATTCATTGCCCAGCCAGGAGTCCAGGTGGACACAGAAAATTTTGTCCCGATTTACTTTTTTAATTACATTTTTACTGAGGACATGCTTGCATTGATTGTGGCCCAGTGCAACCTTTATGCACAACAATTTATAGCAAGCAACCCAACGTCCTATTATGCCCGTTCCTACGAATGGAGAGCCCTTACAGTGGAGGAGTTTAGAATTTTTTTGGGCCTCACATTCTGTATGGGACTAAACAGAAAAAATCAAGTACGTTCATATTGGTCATCCCGCCCCATCTACCATATGCCCATCTTTTTCTCAGCAATGCCCAAAAGGAGATATCTCATGATTATGAGATTCCTACACTACAACGACAATACCCAGTGCCCTCCCCGAAATGACCCAAATTTTGATAAGCTTTATAAAATTCGGCCACTACTAAATTATTTTTCTGAAACCTTCCCCCCAGTTGTTTACCCCAGACCAACACGTATGCGTGGATGAGTCCCTTATAAAATTTTCTAGCAGGCTGGGCATAAAACAATTTATTCCCACCAAAAGGGCCCGCTATAGGGTGAAGCTGTATAAATTGTGCAACCGAGCTACAGGGTATGTGTATGCCTTCATTGTATATGAAGGGAAGGACACCCAACTGCACCCCCCTAATTATCCAGACTACATTGGAACCAGTGGGAAAGTAGTTTGGGAACTCATAAACCCACTCCTGGAGAAAGGCTACCACTTGTATGTGGACAATTTTTATACAAGTTTGCCCCTGTTCCGAAACCTTCACAGAATGAACACTCCAGCATGTGGCACCGTACGGACGAACCGGAAGGGCTTTCCTCAAAGCCTCGTCAACAAGAAATCAAGAAGAGGGGAGACGGTGAGTTTACGGAATGAGAAAATTCTGGCTGTGAAGTGGAGGGACAGAAGGGACGTCTACGTGCTTTCTTCCATCCACAACAATACTGTACATTTGTTGAGATCACCAGGAGGAATGGCCGGATCCAAAAACTACGAATACAATAAGTTCATGGGGGGTGTCGACTTCAACTACCAAATGCTCGAACCCTACCTTTCCACAAGACGAACATACCAGTGGTATAAAAAAGTCTCAATCTATTTGTTTAATTTGGCCATGTTCAACTCCTATGTAATATATCGGAAATCCACTGAAAGACCCAAATCCTTCCTTTTCTTCCAGGAGGAAATCACCACTGACCTTTTATACCCGAACAACCCACCATTAAACATTTGATCCGATGTGATTAGCCGACTCTCCGAGCGCCACTTTCCAGATAAAATCCCTCCCAGACCAACAGGCCAAAAACGTCAGAAAAAATGCCGGGTGTGCTCCAGAGGAGGAGTGAGAAGAGACACCACTTTTTATTGTGCCCAATGTCTTGCCAACCAGGCCTCTGCGTAGTTGATTGTTTCCGCTGTTACCATACCAAACTCAATTATTAGTTCACTTCCTGCCATTTACCTTCACACCCCTTATGCCTCTGCTTGCTCTGTAACTGACCCTGGCTTGTTATTCGACCACGCTTCTGCCTACCGATTCAGTTTATACCTCTGCCTGATCTGGAACTGACCCTGGACTGTTATTTGACCACGCTTTTGCCTACCAATTCTGTACATACCTCTGCCTAATCTGGAACTGACCCTGGCTTATTATCCGACCACGCTTCTGCCTACCGATTCTGTACATACCTCTGCCTGATCTGGAACTGACCCTGGACTGTTTGACCATGCTTTTTGCCTGCCTCTTGGACTAGTAGGCACAGCGGTCTCACATATGTGAGGGTCTCCAGAATTGTTTTTCTGGATGAAGAAAATAATTGTTTTTGTTTTCTCATTCCTAGATTAGGGTCTGGAGACTTGGAGGCTTCAAAGAGATTTGGGTGGGAGAAGCCTCTACCCCTGTCCCCATTCTGTCCTGAACGAGGCCCTACTTCTGCCTGCTGCCTGTATGACCTATGCCATCATGCCTCTGCCTGTCGCATGAACTGACCACACCACATGGACCTTCCTACTACCAGGACCAATATTTTGGCACTGCTGACAATCTCTGCCTGCACTGACCCTGGACTGTATATGGACAGTATCCCTGCCTGCTGCCTGGACAATTGTGTATGCCGTTGCTGACCAAGTCCCTGCCTGCTGCTTGGACCAGTGCTATCCTCCTGTGGACATCTGCGCTACTAAAACCACAGGTAATCTTTTGTTTACCCTTTTCTCAGCATAATGTATTTTGGGGTGTAATTCTTGGTATGTGAATGCTATGTGTCCCGAGAACATCTGATGGTGTTCCTTGCATGTTGGGCCTCTGTATGTGGCCAGGCTGTTTAAAGTCTCACACATGTGGTATCGTCATACTCAGGAGGAGTAGCAGAATGTATTTTGGGGTGTAATTTTTGCTATGTACATGCTATGTGTTGACAATATCTTATAAATGGACAACTTTGCGTAAAATAATTGCGTTTTCATTTTTTTCCAAATTTTCCAAAAACGTCTGGAAAAAAATTAACTGTTCAAAAGACTCATTATGCCTCACAGATTATACGTTGGAGTGTTAGCTTTCCAAAATGGGGTCACTTTGTGGGTGTTTCCATTGTCCTGGTGCTCCAGGGCCTTCAAAAGTGTAATAGGTGGTTGAGAAATGAGATGTGTTGACAATATCTTATACATGGACAATTTTGCGTAAAAAAAAAAGCGTTTTAATTTTTTTTCCACATTTTCCAAAAACTTCTGGAAAAAAATGAACCGTTCAAAAGACTCATTATGCCTCATAGATTATACGTTGGGGCATTAGCTTTCCAAAATGGGGTCACTTTGTGGGCGTTTCCCTTGTTTTGGTGCTCCAGGGTGCTATTTCAGTATGTGGGCAGGCTGTATAAAAGTCTCACACATTTGGTATCACCATACTCAGTAGGAGTAGCAGAATGCATTTTGGGGTGTCATTTTTGCTATGTACATGCTATGTGTTGGCAATATCTTATAAATGGACAACTTTGCGTAAAAGAAAATGCATTTTAATTTTTTTCACACATTTCCAAAAACTTCTGGAAAAAAATGAACCATTCAAAAGTCTCATTATGCCTCATAGATTATACATTGGGGTGTTAGCTTTCCAAAATGGGGTCACTTTGTGGGCGTTTCCATTGTCCTGGTGCTCCAGGGCCTTCAAAAGTGTAATAGGCAGTCAACAAGTTAGATGCGTAATTTATGCTCCTAGAACACCTGATGGTGCTCCCTGCATATTGGGCCTCTCTATGTGGCTAGGCTGTGAAAAAATCCCACACATGTGGTATTGCCATACTCAGGAGAAGTAGCAGAATGTATTTTCGGGCGTTATTTGTGGTATACACATGTCATGTGAGAGAAATAACCTATTACAATGACAATTTTGTGGGGGGGAAGAAAAAAAAATCTTCATTTTGCAAAGAATTGTGGGAAAAAATGACAACATCAAAAACCTCACCATGCATCTTACTAAATACCTTGGAATGTCTACTTTTAAAAAGGGGTCATTTGGGGGGTATTTGTGCTTTCCTGGCTTGTTCGGGTCGCAAGAAATGAGATAGGCCATCAGTACATCAGGTGTGATCATTTTTTTATGATTTGCACCACAGCTTGTAGACTCTCTAACTTTCACAAAGACCAAATAATATCCACTAATTTGAGTTATTTTTACCAAAGATATGTAGCAGTATAAATTGTGGCCAAAATTTATGAAGAAAAATGTATAATTTGCAAAATTTTATCGCATATACTCAAAAAAAATAGTTTTTTTTTAAAAAAAAATCGTCTTTTTTCATTTATAGCGCAAAAAATAAAAAATCCAGAGGTGATCAAATACCACCAAAAAAAAGCTCTGTTTGTATGAAAAAAAGGACAAAAAAATCATTTCAGTACAGTGTTACATGACTGAGTAATTGTCAGTCAAATTGTAAGAGCACCGAAAGCTGAAAATTGGTCCGGGTACGAAGGGGGTTTTAGTGCCCAGTAAGCAAGTGGTTAAGAATATGTCTTGGATTTCTTCAGATGGGACAGTGATATTCATTGGCAATGTCTCTCAAGAAATATGAAGATGTGTCCCCTGTGTGCTGTGAGGTCTATGCACAGGAAGTGGCTCCTTATATGGGCATTCCAGGATATATGTAAAGACTGTCTGATTAGGAGGTGCTGATTAGGGATGAGCTTCGAGTTCGAGTCGAACTCATGTTCGACTCGAACATTGCCTGTTCGCCCGTTCGCCGAACAGCGAACAAATTGGGGTGTTCGCGGCAAATTCGAAAAATCTATGGGAGAAATCTAAAGTGCTAATTATAAAGGCTTATATGCAAGTTATTGTCCTAAAAAGTGTTTGGGGACCGGGGTCCTGCCCCAGGGGACATGTATCAATGCAAAAAGAAGTTTTAAAAACGGCCGTTTTTTCGGGAGCAGTGATTTTAATAATGCTTAAAATGAAAAAATAAAAGTGAAATATTCCTTTAAATTTCGTACCTGGGGGGTGTGTATGATATGCATGTGAAGTGGCGCATGTTTCCCGTGCTTAGAACTGTCCCTGCAAAAAATGTCATTTTTGAAAGAAAAAAAGTCTTTTAAAACTGACTCGCGGCTATTAATGAATTGTCGGCTCCCGGCAATACATACAAAAGTCATTGATAAAAAAAAAAAAAAAAGCGTGGGGGTTCCCCAGAATTCAATTACCAGGCCCTTCAGGTCTGGAATGGATATTAAGGGGAACCCCGCCGCAAATTTAAAAATAATTTGACGTGGGGTTCCCCCAAATATCCATTCCAGGCCCTTCAGATCTGGCATGGATTTTAAGGGGAACTCCACCCCAAATTTTAAAAAAATGGCGTGGATTCCCCCTAAAAATCCATACCAGACCCCTTATCCGAGCACGCAACCTGGCCGGCCGCAGGGGAAAAGGGGGGGACGAGAGAGCGGCCCCCCTCCCTCCTGAACCGTACCAAGCCACATGCCCTCAACATGGGGAGGATGTCCCCATGTTGATGGGGACAAAGGCCTCATCCCCACAACCCTTGCCCGGTGGTTGTGGGGGTCTGCGGGCGGGGGGCTTATCGGAATCTGGAAGACCCCTTTAAAAAAGGGGACCCCCAGATCCCGCCCCCCCTATGTGAATTGGTAAGGGGTACATTGTACCCCTACCATTTCACGAAGAAAGCGTAAAAAAATGTTTAAAAAAGACACACAAACACCTTGAAAAAGTCCTTTATTTAAAAAAAAACAAAAAAACATTCCAGCGTTGAAATCCAGTGTCCCGCGGCGATCCCGATGTCCAGCGCTGCCTTTCATTGGTTGTGCCTGAGCGGACCTGATGGGGAACTCCCTCTCAGTATTTTAAATGTATAGACCCGCCCCTTCTAAAGTTCCCCATCAGGTCCGCTCCCTCGGTATGTCGGACCCGCCTACGTCATTGGCTTGAGCGGGGAACTTCCTTCACTGTGTAATTTAAATTTACATAGTGAAGGAAGTTCCCCGCTCAAGCCAATGAAGTAGGCGGGTCCGACATACCGAGGGGGCGGACCTGATGGGGAACTGCTCTCACTTTGGCAATACATGTTGTGAGGGGGTTAGCTCGGCAGCGGGTGTGTGTGACCCCCGAGATGGGCTCCCCACACAAAAACAGGCCCAGCAAACGGTGGTTGTGGTTTTCAAAATCATAAAGGTGCGGTTTATTTTCTATTTACAGTGACAAAACACAGCAAAGCAAAAGAAACATAAACAAAATAAATCCTGGTCAACTTGACCTCTGACTAAACATACAGGTTTCCTAACTAACAACTGGGATCAGCCTAGTGCTGTCCTAGTCCCTAAGTCCCTGGTTTTAAATGTCCAAGCAAATAGCCACACAGGCTTTGTCTCACCGCACAGGGGTTCACTCTCCCTAGACAGTCCACACAGGTCTGGTTCCAGGCATGAGCTAACATCTAATGAAGCTGGGAGTTCTTATAGAGGCCTAAATGAGCTGACAAGCTTCAGCTGGTCTCATCAACTCCCTGTCTGTACGACGCCCCACACTCTCCCTAGAGGTATGAGTCATCCATGAGCCCACTAGCCTTATACAACTCTCCACCTAGTTGTATAAGTCGGCGTAAAGCCTGAATCTGGGCGAAATATATCTACCCCCCTGGATGCAACCAGGTGACTTTACCTTCCTGCTGTCACATACCCCCCCCTCTTGTTTTAACCTCGGGGTTGGAACACCAGCAATCAGGCATTCATGTACTCGAGACAAAGCATCCACATTCCCCATTTGAACGCCAGGGCGATGCTTTACTGTGAAGTTGAATTCCTGGAGGGCCAGGAACCACCTATTCACTCTTCTATTTGTTTCTTTGTTTTGAGCCATCCACTTTAACGGAGCGTGATCCGTAACCATGTCAAAGTGCCTACCTAGCAGGTAGTACCGAAGGGAATCTAGAGCCCACTTCACCGCTAAACACTCCTTTTCAACGGTGGCGTAATTTACCTCATGGGACTTCAACTTCCTGCTGAGGTAAATGACTGGGTGCTCTTCCCCGTTCCAGACCTGGGACAATACTGCTCCTAACCCCACATCTGACGCATCACTTTGTACGACAAAGTCTTTAGAGAAGTCGGGTGAGTACAACACTGGCTGGCTACATAAGGCTTGTTTCAAGAATTGGAATGCTGCCTCAGCCTCGGGGGTCCATTTAATCATGACCGACCCTTTCCCCTTCGTCAGGTTGGTTAGGGGCACAGCCTTAGAAGCAAAGTGGGGAATGAATCGCCGATAATACCCAGCGATTCCCAGAAAGGCTCGTACCTGCTTCTTGCTGTTGGGACGTGGCCAACTCTGGATGGCCTCGACTTTGTTGAGTTGGGGTTTTATTACTCCCCTCCCAATGGTGTACCAAAGATATTTGGCCTCCTCCTGCCCAATGGTACACTTCTTGGGGTTAGCCGTAAACCCCGCTTCCCGAACAGAGTCCAGGACTGCTTGCACTTTTGGCAGATGTGAGGCCCAATCTGTGCTATGGACAATTATGTCATCCAGGTAAGCCGCAGCATACTTCCGATGGGGCCTCAGCATCTGGTCCATTTTCCGCTGGAATGTGGCCGGCGCATTCTGTAACCCGAACGGCATTCTTTTATATTGGAACGCCCCGTCTGGGGTTACAAATGCGGTTTTCTCTTTGGCCGACTTGGCCAGGGGGATTTGCCAATACCCTTTTGTGAGGTCAAGAGTCGTCATGTATCGGGCTGTTCCCAGCCGGTCGATCAACTCATCTATACGTGGCATGGGGTAGGTGTCAAATTTTGTAACTTTGTTCAACTGTCGAAAATCGTTACAAAATCGCCAGCTCCCATCCGGTTTAGGCACCAACACAATGGGACTAGACCAATCACTTTGGGACTCCTCTATCACCCCTAAGTTCAGCATTTTCTGTACTTCCTCCCGTATTGCCTCCCGTCGGGCCTCTGGGATCCGATAGGGTTTTAACTTCACCCTTTCACCGGGCGGGGTAATGATGTCATGCTCTACCCCAGATGTTTGTCCCGGCAGCTCAGAGAATACCTCCTTGTTGCGAAGCACAAACTCCTTAACCTCCTGTTGTTGGGGTTGTGACAAGGTGGCTGCTATTCCAACCTCCGGAATCACGCAACCAGTTTGAGCTGGTGACCAAGTGTCTGCGACTAGGGACTCTCTATCCCTCCAGGCTTTCAACAGATTAACGTGATAGATCTGTTCGGGCTTTCGCCTTCCTGGTTGTCTGACCTTGTAATTCACTTCGCTCACTTTTTCCATTATCTCGTAGGGGCCTTGCCATTTGGCAAGGAATTTACTTTCAACCGTAGGGACAAGTACCAGTATCCTATCCCCCGGGGAAAAGGTACGGGTCTTGGCTCCACGGTTGTACACTCTCTGCTGTGCTAACTGCGCTTGGGCCAAATGTTCCTTCACGATGGGCATTACCTGTGCAATTCGGTCTTGCATCAGGGCGACATGCTCAATCACACTCCTGTGGGGAGAACTCTCACTTTCCCAAGTTTCCTTGGCAATATCCAACAGCCCTCTTGGGTGTCTCCCATACAGTAACTCAAAGGGGGAGAATCCCGTAGAGGATTGGGGCACCTCCCTAATAGCAAACATCAGATAAGGAAGTAGACAGTCCCAATCCTTTCCATCTCTATCCACCACTTTCTTCAACATTTGTTTTAGGGTTTTGTTGAACCTTTCAACCAGCCCATCGGTTTGGGGGTGATACACAGATGTACGTAATTGCGTCACTTTGAACAATTTACACAGCTCCTTCATAACCCGGGACATAAAGGGTGTACCTTGGTCCGTAAGCAGTTCTTTACAAATACCCACCCGGCTAAACACAAGAGATAGCTCTTTGGCTATGGTTTTGGCCGAGGTATTTCGGAGAGGGATCGCTTCTGGATAACGGGTGGCATAGTCCATTATAACTAATATGTACTGGTGCCCCCTAGCGGACTTGATTATAGGACCTACCAAATCCATGGCGATCCTCTCAAACGGGACCTCAATGATGGGTAGAGGGACCAGCGGGCTACGGAAATGTGGCATCGGGGCCGACCTCTGACACACAGGGCAGGAGGAACAATAATTTTCTATGTCCTTCATCACCCCCGGCCAATAGAATCTCTGTAATACCCTCTCTCGGGTTTTCTCTGTCCCCAGATGACCTCCAAGAATGTGCCCATGGGCCAACTCCAACACCAACTTCCTGTAAGGTTTGGGCACCACAAGCTGCTCAACGGTTTCTTCTGCCCTTTTTGCCACCCGATACAGTAGGTCCTTCTCTACGCTGAAGTATGGGTAAGTGCAGGTATTATCTGGGTTCACTAACTCGCCATCTATTTTCACTACGTTTTCCCGTGCCTTTATTAGGGCGGGGTCTTTCAACTGTTCTGTGGCAAAGTTTTCCCTGTGAACCTCAAGATCAGAAAACTCCACAGACGGTAGGTTTTCGTCTGAGGAGGTGGGCTCCTCTCCAGTTTCTTGAGTCTCCCCTGCCAATACTGATAAGGGAAATTCTGGAGAGTCCTCACCACTCTCAGGGGAGTTCTGGCTATCACATTCCTGGTACATAGGGGCACCAGTGGGGGGCTCAGGATCATCCCACAGTTCCCAGAACTTCGGAAAATCCCTTCCCACAATGGCGTCATGCGGTAACTGAGATACTAAGCCCACTGGATGAGAGAGGGTACCTTTGGGGGTCTCGAAACACACTGTAGTCACTGGATACTCTCGGGTGTCCCCATGCACACAAATAACAGCTACCTTGCTATTCCCAGAGACCTCTGTTTTAACTAACTCAGCCTTTATCAGGGTCACAAGGCTACCTGAATCCAGCAATACCACAACATTTCTACCATTAACACACATTTTGCATAAATGTTTCTCAGTTCCTCGAATGGCAGTGCATGCGACTGTCGCACACAGCGACTGACGTCTGCCCGTCAGAAAGTCACACTGCATGGGTTCCTCCACAACCGGGCAATTGGCTGCAATATGTCCCGCTTGCCGGCAGCGGTAGCAAACGATCCTTCTTGCGGCCTCTTGAGCCGCTGATTTCCCAGGCTGTTCTCGCCAAACTTGGGGTAGAGCTCCCACCCTCTCACTCTCTCCACCCTCACCCCTTGGAATCCTCTTATCCGCCCCTGGGGATGGTCTGGTCTTAGGGTGGAAAGTCCGAGTGTCTCTGGAAGAGGCCGTCAGGTTCTCTGTAGCCAAGTATTTCTCCACACGATCCACAAGACCATCGGCCGTCTCTGGGTCTCCATGGCTTACCCACTTTTGGATGGCAGTAGGAAGAGCTCTCAAAAACCGATCCATTACAACACGTTCCACAATCTTTGGTGCGGACAAAGTCTCTGGCTGTAGCCACTTTCTGCTCAGGTGAATGAGATCATACATTTGAGACCTGGGGGGTTTTCCAAGCTGGAAAGTCCAGTTATGCACACGCTGAGCCCGGACAGCCTGGGTGACACCCAGCCTTGCCAATATTTCAGCTTTTAGCATCGCATAGTCTTTTGCTTGGTTAGGCTCTAGGTCATAGTAAGCTTTCTGCGATTCACCAGTTAACAGAGGAGCCACCAGTCCAGCCCACTGCTCCTCAGGCCACTTTTCTCTTTCAGCGGTCCTTTCAAATGTGGTCAAAAATACCTCTGGATCATCCTCTCCAGTCATTTTTGTCAATAAACGACTCACCCCAAAGGACGCGGTATTAGTGGGACGGCTTTTCTCACTGGTCTGCGGACGTTGCTGCATTGCTGCTTCCATCTGTTGTTGTAGTCTCTGCTCTTGCTTCTGTAACAGGTCTATGAAGCGGGCCTCAGATTGCTGCTGGGCTTGTTGCTGAGCCTCCAGACTCTGTTGCAAAGTTGCGTTTGTCTGCTGCTGGGCTGCAAGGCTCTGTTGATGAGCTTGCTGCTGGGCTGCAAGGCTCTGTTGATGAGCTTGCTGCTGGGCTGCGAAGTTCTGTTGTTGAGCTGCAAGGCTCTTTTGCAAACCTGCATTTGTCTGCTGTTGATTGGCATTTGCTAGAGCCAGCTGCTTCAGTATCTCCTCCATGCTGGCTTAAAAAAAAACTGCCACTGGTTCTCCACCAACTGTGAGGGGGTTAGCTCGGCAGCGGGTGTGTGTGACCCCCGAGATGGGCTCCCCACACAAAAACAGGCCCAGCAAACGGTGGTTGTGGTTTTCAAAATCATAAAGGTGCGGTTTATTTTCTATTTACAGTGACAAAACACAGCAAAGCAAAAGAAACATAAACAAAATAAATCCTGGTCAACTTGACCTCTGACTAAACATACAGGTTTCCTAACTAACAACTGGGATCAGCCTAGTGCTGTCCTAGTCCCTAAGTCCCTGGTTTTAAATGTCCAAGCAAATAGCCACACAGGCTTTGTCTCACCGCACAGGGGTTCACTCTCCCTAGACAGTCCACACAGGTCTGGTTCCAGGCATGAGCTAACATCTAATGAAGCTGGGAGTTCTTATAGAGGCCTAAATGAGCTGACAAGCTTCAGCTGGTCTCATCAACTCCCTGTCTGTACGACGCCCCACACTCTCCCTAGAGGTATGAGTCATCCATGAGCCCACTAGCCTTATACAACTCTCCACCTAGTTGTATAAGTCGGCGTAAAGCCTGAATCTGGGCGAAATATATCTACCCCCCTGGATGCAACCAGGTGACTTTACCTTCCTGCTGTCACAATGTATAGACCCGCCCCTTCTCATGTTCCGCATCTGGTCCGCTGAGCGGACCTGATGGGGAACTTTAGAAGGGGCGGGTCTATACATTTAAAATACTGAGAGGGAGTTCCCCATCAGGTCCGCTCAGGCACAACCAATAAAGGACAGCGCTGGACATCGGGATTGCCGCGGGACACTGGATTTCACCGCTGGAATGTTTTTTGTTTTTTTTTAAATAAAGGACTTTTTCAAGGTGTTGGTGTGTTTTTTTTAAACATTTTTTTACGCTTTCTTCGTGAAATGGTAGGGGTACAATGTACCCCTTACCAATTCACATAGGGGGCCGGGATCTGGGGGTCCCCTTTGTTAAAGGGGTCTTCCAGATTCCGATAAGCCCCCCGCCCGCAGACCCCCACAACCACCGGGCAAGGGTTGTGGGGATGAGGCCCTTGTCCCCATCAACATGGGGACATCCTCCCCATGTTAAGGGCATGTGGCTTGGTACGGTTCAGGAGGGAGGGGGGCCGCTCTCTCGTCCCCCCCTTTTCCCCTGCGGCCGGCCAGGTTGCGTGCTCGGATAAGGGGTCTGGTATGGATTTTTAGGGGGAATCCACGCCATTTTTTTAAAATTTGGGGTGGAGTTCCCCTTAAAATCCATGCCAGATCTGAAGGGCCTGGAATGGATATTTGGGGAACCCCACGTCAAATTTTTTTTAAATTTGCGGCGGGGTTCCCCTTAATATCCATTCCAGTCCTGAAGGGCCTGGTAATTGAATTCTGGGGAACCCCCACGCTTTTTTTTTTCTTTATCAATGACTTTTGTATGTATTTCCGGGAGCCGACAATTCATTAATAGCCGCGAGTCAGTTTTAAAATACTTTTTTTCTTTCAAAAATGAAATTTTTTGCAGGGACAGTTCTAAGCACGGGAAACATGCGCCACTTCACATGCATATCATACACACCCCCCAGGTACGAAATTTAAAGGAATATTTCACTTTTATTTTTTCATTTTAAGCATTATTAAAATCACTGCTCCCGAAAAAACGGCCGTTTTTAAAACTTTATTTTGCATTGATACATGTCCCCTGGGGCAGGACCCGGGTCCCCAAACCCTTTTTAGGACAATAACTTGCATATCAGCCTTTATAATTAACACTTTAGATTTCGAACGTTCGAGTCCATTGTATTTAATAGGGTTCTAAAGTTTACACGAACATTTTGTCTGTTCGCAGGTTCTGGTGCGAACCGAACAGGGGGGTGTTCGGCTCATCCCTGGTGCTGATGTCGTCAACTCCAGTCACCTGTCTGCCTGTTGTAATGTAAATGAGTCCAGGCTAACTTCTAAGGTTCTTTTAATTGTGGCTTGTGCTAATTGACCCTGTATTGTATGAAGGAGTCCTGTGATAATGTTTATTGTAGTTTAGGAGACGGCCAGTCTAGGAAACTCAAAGGTCATGTCTCAGAGTCATTTTGGCTGCTTAAGGGAACTGTTTTTACATTTTTTTTGCTTTTTTCAGAAATTCGGAAATTCGGGAAATTCTAAAAATTAGTTTTTTTTCGTTTTCGTTTTTTTGCTTTTTTTGGAAATTTGGAAATTCGGGAAATTCAAAAATGTTGTTTTTTAATTTTCTTTTTTTTTTAGTTTTTTCGGAAATTTGGGAAATTCGGAAATTCCGAATTCCGAATTTCCGAATTTCCAAAAAAACGAATAACATGAAAACGAAAAAAAATAATTTTTCGAATTTCCGAAAAAAGCAAAAAAAAAGCAAAAAACTAATTTCCAAATTTCCCATTTTCGAATTTTAGATTTTTTGCAATTTCGAATTTTGGAATCTCGAATTTTTTAAATTTCCAATTTTCGGAAATTCGGAATTTCTGAAATTCTGAAATTCGAAAATTCGGAATTTCGGAAATTCGGATTTCCGAAATTCGGAAATTCGAAATTTTGAAAATCTAAAATTCGAAAATGGGAAATTTGGAAATTCAGAAATTCGAAATTTCGGAAATCCGAAAATCCGAAAATTCGGAAATTGAAAAATTCGGAAATTTTGGAATTTCTCTAAATTCGTGAAAAACGAATTAGAAACTAAACAAATTGCACATATCTAATGAACTCACCTGTTGTCTGCTAAGGGATGTATTGACACTCAGAATAATGTGTATTGGGGGCTCTTTATGTAACCATTGTGTGATGTTGTGGGTGGTGTTCTGTCCATCAGATGTCTATATTTGGATTATCTGCATTGTGTGATTAAAATGACATTTAATGTTGTAATTTCTATAGAAATCCTTTGCAGAGCGTAGGCGCCATCTAGCATCCTTTTTTGGTATTGTTTCAACTTTGTTATTATTAAATGCATTAAATGTATAACCCAGGAAGTGATTAGAAAGCAAAGTATTCTGGGTAAAGTCTCACAGGAAGAGACACATTCACCATGCTTTTCAAGACACTGCAGGAGGCAGGATATGTCTTATTTCAATATGTCACCATCATCCCTTAGAGAACTTAAAAAGTATGTTTTTACGGTCTCATATTGTACTGTATACATTTGTCTCTGCAATGTATGCAAAATTTATGGGATATTGTACTTATCAAGGTTTATTCTTGTTATTTGTAGTTTTACCTAGCTTGTTCTAATAAACTGCGATTGAAAAATATGGTATCAAGTTTATGGGATAAGAATGGTTTAGCTGAATGTCCTTGAGACAGAACAGGTGGATCCGGGACATTGTTCAGTATTCTCAAGTGTATATAAAGAGCCTGTATTCCTTCCAATAAACGTCTTATTCCTGTTTGACCCTTCAACATGGATCTTCGTCTCGTATTTGAGGGAGAATTATTCTTATGGGTCTTGTTCGCTTGACTGGAGTGTCGGTAGCTGCCTTGGTGTTCGGAAAGGGAATGTCCTAAACGACGTTAACTCCTTTCATACACAGGGTGTCGTTACACCTCTGATGTCAGAAAGTAATTTAACCACTTCAGTCCCAGAAGGATTTACCAGAGCATTTTTTGCGATATGGCACTGCATCGATTTAACTGACAATTGCGAGGTCGTGCAACGCTGTACCCAAACAAAATTGACGTCCTTTTTTTCCCCACAATCAGAGATTTCTTTTGGTGGTATTTGATCGCCTCTGCAGTTTTTTTTTTGCGCTATAAACAAAAAAAGACTGACAATTTTGAATTTTTTTTTTACTTTATGCTATAATACATATCCCAAAAAAATGTATTAAAAAACGAAGTTATCCATCAGTTTGGGCCGATTTATATTCTTCTACATATTTTTGGTTAAAAAAAAATCACAATAGGCGTATATTGATTGGTTTGCGCAAAAGTTATCATGTCTACAAACTATAGGAAAGATTTAGGGACTTTATTTATTTTTTATTGATTTTACTGGCAATCTGTGATTTTTAGCGGGACTGCGACATTGCGGTGGACAAATCTGACCCCAAATTACACTTGTGACATTATTACATTGATCAGTGCTATAAAAATGCACTGATCAATGTAAAAATGACACTGGCAGGGTTAACACTAGATCACGATCAGGGGGTTAAGTGTGTTCCCTCAGCGTGTTCTAACTGTAGGGGAGATGGGCTTACTGAAACATGACAGAGATCACTGGTCCCGATCACTGGAAGCAATA
Source organism: Rana muscosa (assembly GCA_029206835.1). Classification (NCBI taxonomy): domain Eukaryota; kingdom Metazoa; phylum Chordata; class Amphibia; order Anura; family Ranidae; genus Rana; species Rana muscosa. The sequence goes on along the minus strand of JARGYO010005626.1, from coordinate 13,892,065 downwards.
GATCTCTGTCATGTCACTAGGCAGAACAGGGAAATGCTTTGTTTACATAGGCAGTTCCCCGTTCTGCCTCTCCTCGCCGCGGTTGCGGGCCACCGGTGGACATCAGTTCTGCTTTTACTGACTGACGTACAGGTAATTCTGTGTTTGCAGGAGAGCCAACGTGCCGCAGTATATCTGTGTGGACATGTCAGCAAGGGGTTCTGTTGAAACCAAACCACGGTCAGGTAGACCAACTTAGATTTCAGCCACAACTGCCAGGAAAATTGTTTGGGATGCAAAGAAAAACCCACAAATAACTTCAGGTGAAATACAGGACTCTAAGAAAACATGTGGTGTGGCTGTTTCAAAATGCACAATAGGGAGGCACTTGAAGAAAGATGGGCTGCATGGTCGAGTCACCAAAAGAAAGCCATTACTATGCAAATGCCACAAAGTATTCCGCTTACGATACGCCAAACAGCACAGAGATAAGCCACAAACCTTCTGGCACAAAGTCATATGGAGTGATGAGACCAAAATTGAGCTTTTTGGCCACAACAATAAACACTACATTTGGAGAGGAGTCAACAAGGCCTATGATGAAAGGTACACCATTCCTACTGTGAAACACAGAGGTGGATCGCTGATGTTTTGGGGATGTGTGAGCTACAAAGGCACAGGAAATTTGGTCAAAAATTATGGCAAGATGAATGCAGTATTTTATCAAAAAATACTGGAGGAACATTTGCATTCATCAGCCAGGAAGCTGCGCATGGGATGTACTTGGACATTCCAACATGACAACGATCCACAACACAAGGCCAAGTGGACCTGTCATTGGCTACAGCAGAATAAAGTGAAGGTTCTGGAGGGGCCATCTCAGTCTCCTGACCTCAATATCATTGAGCCACTCTGGGGAGATCTCAAACATGCATTTCATGCAAGACAGCCCAAGAAATTACAGGAACAGGAGGCTTTTTGCCAAGAGGAATGGGCAGCTTTACCATCTGAAAAGATAAAGAGCCTCATCCACAAATACCACAAAAGACTTTAAGTTGTCATTAATGTTAAAGGGGGCAATGCACGGTATTAAGAACTGGGGTATGTCAACTTTTGATCAGGGTCATTTGGGTAGTTTTTGTTGCCATTATGATTTAAAAAGAGTAAACACAGGTAATTGATAATAAATGTCTTCAGCCAAACACTAACCACGAGTGAAAGAAACGTTTTTGTGTTATCATTCATATTCTCTGAAAAATTACCAATAAATCATAAATTCTGCCAGGGTATGTAAACTTATGAGCACAACTGTAAATTTAAAGGCCAAACGCCATTGGGAGTTGGGTTTTTAATAGGGACGGTGTCCCTATTAAGAAGATCTTACCTTAGGTGTAATTACAGGGACATGGGCAGCAGTAAAAAGCATTCTTTTTAACCGCTTGAAATTTTGTTTAAAAAATAAATAAATTATATTTATTATAGCAAAAAGTATAAAATATTGTGTTTTTTTCAAACTTTTCCCTATTCTTTTGTTTATAGCGCAAGAAATAAAAACCGCAGAGGTGATAAAATACCACCAAAAGAAAGCTCTATTTGTGGGGAAAAAATTATAAAAATATAATTTGGGTACAATGTTGCATGACTGCGCAATTGTCATTCAAAGTGTGACAGCGCTGAAAGCTGAAAATGGCTTGGGCAGGAAGGGGGTGAAAGTGCCCTGTATTGAAGTGGTTAATTACCGTGGGAAATAATTGGAATTTCTGTTGGGTATTGATGTCTTGGTCCACATTTAGGAAATATCATCTGAAACCTTCATATTATGAGCACAGACAGAAATTAAAAACCTGACAGTGGTTATAACCCTTCCCATTTTATTTAAAACCACAAACTTCATTCCGGCTTTATTTTGCATGTAGCTTGGAATTCCCACAATCCAACACTCCGGAAGTGGCACTATTCTAGTAAAATTGTTGTGCTAATATTTTTGCTTAGGAGTCTAAAATACCTACAGCTGACATTGCTGTAATACAGATTGCCTGCCTGTGTTTAGTTGTCAAGTTAGAAGGCTGTTGCAGGAACCTTATATATTTTTTTGTGTATTTACAACTGTTAAGTAATAAACTGTAATACTTTGTATAAACAGTCTGTGAATTGTTGAAGGTTCTTATCAGAAGTGTAAGAACCCACTTAGAAAATATCAGAACTGACATAGCAGCTCCCTTTGTGGCAACCGGAATTACGTCTCCGGAAGTGACATACCAGAAACAACGTAGTGAACGGGGCTTCTCCCAAAGGCAATGAAGGCATCTAGCAAGAGTTTAAATCAGTAGGCAGGAATAGGAAAATTGTGTGTGCTTAATAATTGGCTATTCTGCAATTGAGGGCAGTATACTGTATATAGAAGATCTAGCAGGCGGCCTCATCCACTGATGGAATCATAACTGACAAATTGTGCACTGTAATTTCTGGCATGTCACTTCTGGTGACCTAATTCTGGTCGACGCAAAGGGAGCTGCCATCTTGTTGGTTGGATTTCTGGCAACTATGTAAACAGACTGGCGTTTTCATTCTTATTCATTGGAAATAAAAGTTTTACACTGGATTACACTATTGTGAGCACTTTACTTTTATAGTGGTGGTGCCTGAGAGAACTGAGCAGGAAGAAGAAAGAACATCCAGCAACTAAAGGCGAAGATTGACATTCTTATGATATAGGGCAGTGATGGCGAACCTATGGCACGCTTGCCACAGCTGGCACGCCAAGCCATCTCTGTCGGCATGCCAGGGGAATCCCTCAGCCAGACAGTCACTTGCACTGATGTGCAGCACAGAGGAGCCGACTCCCTTCCTTGTATCAGTGCCAGTGACGTTGGCAGCTCCCCCTGCTCCAGGATGACTTTGGTTCAGTCTGTCCTAAGAGGAGGGGGAGGGGCGGTGCTCCGAGTAGGTCATCCATGAGGGGAGGTGTAGTGATTGCTAGCTGACCTCCGAGGGGCAGGGATATCGAGGGGCAGCTGGATGGCGGGATATCGAGGAGCAGCTGGATGACGGGATATCGAGGAGCAACTGGATGGCGGGGATTCCTACAATACTGCCCGGTGAGAGCTGGACGATGAGGCCATGGAAAGGTAAGGAGAAGGATGGATCCTCCGATCTGCATTGTACTGTATGTGGGGGGATGGGGATGTGAGTAGTCCAGGAAGCATGTGTCAGATAGGTGAGTGTAATGTCATGTAGGTCAGTGCATGTGTCATGTAGGTGAGTGTAATGTCATGTAGGTCAGCGCATGTGTCATGTAGGTCAGTGCATGTGTCATGTAGGTGATTGTAATGTAAGGTAGGTGAGTGTAATGTCAGGTAGGTGGTAGGTGAGTGTAATGTCATGTAGGTGAGTGTAATGTCAGGTAGGTGAGTGTAATGGTTAGGTAGGTCAGTGTATGTGTCAGGTAGGTCAGTGTATGTTGCACAATGCATTCCTAAACCCTGAATTCTGAGCGAATCTGGCAGAATTGTATGTTTTTGGTCCCTTAGGGCTTATTCAGAGGGATGATCAATCCCATCCTCTGTACAGAGACGCTGGCAGGTTTAATTCTGTGTTGGCACTTTGAAAGAAATAAGTTGGTTTTGCGTCACGGTTTGGGCACTCGGGCTCAAAAAGGTTCGCCATCACTGATATAAGGGGTCGCAACAAATCTGGTGAGTAGCACACACAAAGGGTGGAATGTGGAGGTGATCACAGGCTGTGGTACAGTTAAAAAAGAGAGATTAACAGCACAGCTAGCATTTTAGATTCACTAGATGTACTTTACTTTATGTGTGGAGCACTGTGATGAACTGTGATTGCAATTTTGGCAAGGCAATTTGAGAAGTGGTATCATTAATAGTAGTTGTATATTTGATCCATCATCTGAACACTGGACATAATAATAGTCATTGCTTAATGGATGTACTGTACAGCACATATAGATTTCAAGTGTTTTAATTAATTATTTAGAGAAAAATCAATGTATTCATTTATATATTTATTTATTCCTATACTGTTTGCACATACTGTATAAATATTTATTTTTGATTCACACTTTAAATTAAGGTTAAAGTGTACTGTTTATGCTTTTGTAGGTGTATAACGCAGCATCAGGTTTATTATATCTCTTGTAGAAAGGCAGCACAGACAACAGCGGGGGAAGTGCTTAGCATTCTATACATGAATAAACGTTAAGGCTAGACTCCAGAGAAGTTGTTTACCACAAAGTAGAATTACATACAGTATATGGGGGTCTTTTTTCCCTGACAAATGATTTGTAACTCTGTACAGCAGGCTTTGCGATCTAGATGTGTTATAAGGATGAAAATTGAAAGCTACTATTTATAATTTAAAGTGAAAATAACTACAATAAATATAGTGAAATAGAAAATCAGAGTAAACTCAAATAAACACAAAAATACAATGAATGTGAACAGCTGCAACCACTTAGTAGTGTACTCAAAATCACTGCATAAACAAAGGAAAAAAGAAGGGGGGAGTGGTGCGCTTATTCAATATAATGTGGCGTTAACATAAAACCTAAAAATAATGAACTGATGACACTTGTTACTAAGGCAAACCCATTGGTGTAGATGGTGTAAAAATACCCGGTGCTCTTCACATGGCTCTTATCCCTGAGGAAGACACGTGACCAGTAGGGATGAGCTTTATGTTCGAGTCGAACATGAGTTCGACTCGAACATTGGCTGTTCGCCCATTCGGCGAACAGCAAACAATTTGGGGTGTTCGCGGCAAATTCGAAAAGCCGCGGAACACCCTTTAAAAGTCTATGGGAGAAATCAAAAGTGCTAATTTTAAAGGTTAATATGCAAGTTATTGTCATAAAAAGTGTTTGGGGACTTTTTTTTTCTTTTTAATAAATGACTTGTCCCAAGCTGTCTACTGTGGTTTTAAAAAATTTTTACACTTTTTTGGGGGAACTTGTAGCAGATTCCCATAAGCCCCCCACCTGCAGACCCCCACAACCACTGGGCAAGGGTTATGGGGATGAGGCCCTTGTCCCCATCAACATGGGGACATCCTCCCCATGTTGAGGACATGTGGCATGATACGGTTTGGGAGGGGGGGTGGCGCGCTCTCGTCCCCCCTCTTTTCCCGCGGCCTGCCAGGTTGCATGCTCAGATAAGGGTCCTTTTTTCCTTTAGAAATGTCATTTTGTGGAGGAACTGTTCTAAACGTGGGGAAAATGCGCTACTTTACAGGCATACTATAGACAACCCCAGGTACGAAATTTAAAGGAATATTTCTCTTTTATTATTTCACTTTAAGCATTATTAAAATCACTGCTCCCGAAAAAACTGACGTTTTTAAAACTTTTTTTGGGGCATTGATACATGTCCCCTGGGGCAGGACCCAGGTCCCCAAACACTTTTTATGACAATAACTTGCATGTTAACCTTTAAAATTAGCACTTTGGATTTCTCCCATAGACTTTTAAAGGGTGTTCCACGGCTTTCGAATTTGCCGCGAACACCCCAAATTGTTCACTATTCGGCGAACACCCAATGTTGGAGTCTAACTTATGTTTGACTCCAACATCGGGCTCACGCCTACTCTCTTATAACTGTGCATGTAGCTATGTTCAGAGTTAAGCAATCACATTCAAACTCATGTTAAATAGGAGTCAGTACACACCAGCCATCATTTAAAGTGCCTCTGATTAACCCCAAATAAAGTTCAGCTGTTCTAGTAGGTCTTTCCTGACATTTTCTTAGTTGAATCATACAGCAAAAGCCATGGTCCGCAAAGAGATTCCAAAGCATCAAAGGGATCTCATTGTTAAAAGTATCAGTCAGGAGAAGGGTACAAAAGAATTTCCAAGGCATTGGATGTACCATGGAACAAAGTGAAGACAGTCATCATCAAGTCGAGAAAATATGGCACAACAGTGACAAGAACTAGACGTCCCTCCAAAATTTATGAAAAGACGAGAATAAAACTGGTCAGGGAGGCTGCCAAGAGACCTACAGCAACATTAAAGGAGCTGCAGGAATATCTCGCAACTACCGGCTGTGTGGTACATGTGACAACGATCTCCCATATTCTAAATATGTCTGGGCTATGGGGTAGAGTGGCAAGAAGGATGCCTTTTCTTACACACAACCATTTTTAATGTCATTGAAAAAAACTGAATTTTTCTGGACGTGATTTTTCATGTTTCCTCTCAAGCCTGCCTTGCCTACACACTATCGTGGAAAAAAATGTTTGAGTAAAGCGTGGTGACGTACAACACGTACGATGGCACTATAAAGGGGAAGTTCCATTCGGATGGCGCCACCCTTTATGTTAGTAACGTTTGTTGAGCGACGATTTGCGCTTTTCAGCCTCGTGCTTTTCAGTCTGTTACAGCGTGACGAATGTGCTATCTCCATTACGAACGCTAGTTTTACCAGAACGAGCGCTCCCGTCTCATACTTGATTCTGAGCATGCGCATTTTTTTTCACGTCGTTAAAGCCCACACACGGCCATTTTTCATGACGAGAAAAACGACGATGTAAAAAACGACGTGAAAAATTAGAGTATGTTCCAATTTTTCTCGTCGTGATTCTTTGCGTTTTTCTCGTCGGGAAAAATGCTAGAAATCCCACAAACGATCATTTTTAATGACCATTTTAAAAAATGACATTTTTCTCATCATTAAAAACGGTCGTGTGTACATGGCATAAGGCTGGCTTTTTTGCAAAAACCCATTTGAAGTCTCTCAAAATCATGTGGGAAAACGTGTTATGGTCTGATGAAACCAAGGTTGAACTTTTTGGCCATAATTCCAAAAGATATGTTTGGCGTAAAAACACTGCACATCACAAAAAGAACACCATAGACAACGACCCAAAGCATACATCCAAATCAACAAAGGAATGGTTTTACCAGAAAAAATTTAAGTTTTGGAATGGCCCAGCCAGACCCCAGACCTGAATCTGATTGAAAATCTGTGGGGTGATCTGAAGATGGCTGTGCATAGGAGATGCCCTCACAATCTGACAGAATTAGAGTGTTTTTGCAAAAAAGAGTGGGCAAATGTTGCCAAGTCAAGATGTGCCATGCTGATAGACTCATACCCAAAAGAGTGTTGTAATTAAATCAAAAGGGGGGGGTTGGGACTTTAAATGAGGCACATATGTGGTGGACCTCCATTCCTGGTTCAGAAAAGTATAACAGAGGTTTGGGACTTTAAGTGAGACTGTAGACATGGTGTAGGTAAAAAAGATGCATGTTTATTCAAAATAAACGCATGACACATCTAAAAACCCGAAATCACATGGAAGGAAAAACATTCTGGTTGATGTGATTCCCTACAGTTACACACACATAAGTATGGGTATGCACAATATAAACAACAAGGTACATCAGTGTGTGAGCAGGCGCCACATAGTGATCCGTATGGATAATGGAATACATTCAGTGAATTACATATGTACAGATATCACATGGCAACAAGCGCTAAAAACATGAAAAAATCTGCATATAAAAACAGTTTTATCCATGTCTACAGTCTCACTTAAAGTCCCAAACCTCCGTTATACTTTTAATTAAATCAAAAGGTGCTTTAACATAGTATTCGTTTAAGGGTGTGCACACTTACAGTATGCAACCATATTATCATTTTATTTTTATTTGTTCTTCCCTCTACCTAAAAGATTTCAGTTTGTTGTTCAACAGAGTTGTACAATTTATATACAAATATCATATCAAAAAAACTAGAACATATAGTCCATATGATAAACAGCGCTAGTAAAGGATAAGTGTCCAAAAGCACATAAAGCACTTGAGTGATGACTATGCAACAGTCTAACTAAGAGTGAAGTTTCTTCTGTGGATACGGTCTGTAGTGCACCCTACACCAAATCCCAAATCTTCACCACGAGTGAGGCACGCTCCCCCTCTGGGGTACAAACTCACCACAAAGATGAAAAAGATAAGCCTTTTTTTTTTTTTTTCATAAAAGATAAGCCTTTTAATCTGTAGGTAGTCTCACTCCAACTTCGGTCATCACCACCAGGGTAGTAAGGGTTAAAATCCTCAAGAAACATATAAGGACATAGAAGCACCAAATAGTGTAATATTGCTTTAATAGAGAAATCCCCCAATACAAAGTCCCTGTGTCAAATGCACGTACATAAAAATCACTGGTAAAAAGCACAAAAAGTATAGAGTGTATTCACCGCTCTTCTGTCTCAAGAGGGCCCAGATACCGCAGCGTCTCTGTAACTAGGAAGTACAGAGTGAGCTCCACGGCCAGCTGTCCCAGATTCGGAAGGAATACTGCAGCGCCACGTTTGCAACACGGACGCCCTCTTGAGACAGAAGAGCGGTGAATACACTCTATACTTTTTGTGCTTTTTACCAGTGATTTTTATGTACGTGCATTTGACACAGGGACTTTGTATTGGGGGATTTCTCTATTAAAGCAATATTACACTATTTGGTGCTTCTATGTCCTTATATGTTTCTTGAGGATTTTAACCCTTACTACCCTGATGGTGATGACCGAAGTTGGAGTGAGACTACCTACAGATTAAAAGGCTTATCTTTTTCATCTTTGTGGTGAGTTTGTACCCCAGAGGGGGAGCGTGCCTCACTCGTGGTGAAGATTTGGGATTTGGTGTAGGGTGCACTACAGACCGTATCCACAGAAGAAACTTCACTCTTAGTTAGACTGTTGCATAGTCATCACTCAAGTGCTTTATGTGCTTTTGGACACTTATCCTTTACTAGCGCTGTTTATCATATGGACTATATGTTCTAGTTTTTTTGATATGATATTTGTATTTTATTATCTTTTATATGTATGAGGTTCTCATTCGTATAAATTTAAATAGCTGCTTCATTTTATATATTTTATCATTGTTTTAATTACCTTGATAATTTTTGGGCTGTAATATCTTTATCCCGTATCTCCCTCTTGGCTGCAGAGTTGGAGGAGTGATATTCAGGACTAGCAGCCCAGCACCTAGGCGCCGAGAAGTGCAATTTTGGGCCATTTATTTTGCACCTTCTTCCTGTACAATTTATATATTAAAGGTGAAAAAAGTTCTGAACTTATTTATTTGTCTCATTTTATTACATCACAGAAACCTGACATTTTAACAGGGGTGTGTAGACTTTTTATATCCACTGTATAAGAAACATCTATTTCATGGCCAAAGTGGCTTGGATCTTCCAATCAGTGAAAGCAGATGGCGGTGGCGGCCTAAGCGGGGATTTAAAGTCCTTCTTGAGGCTTGGTTCACACTATTGTTATTTTTTATTGCTAAGACTACTAGCAGCTGTCACAGCCAGCATCAAACCATACAATTTCTGATTATATGAGGTTAACAGCAGATGTGGGCGCCCTTAGAATGGATAACCCCCTTGACTTTTGGGTGGCAAGGATAGACCACAGGCCCGAACTTGCAAAGTAGGCAATCGAGTTGCTGGGCTCCCCTCCAATGTCTTTTCAGAATGAACATTTTGTGCAGCAGGTGGTTTTGTGACACAGATGACCGTCTCACTTTTATAAAAAGAGTCCAAAACTCCTGCAGCTGACCCACATTAGTAAATGACAGTCATATGCTTGTTTTTGTATTTTTATTGAGGGATTTGAAATTTGATAGGGATGGCAATTTATGGGATGCCCAATAGGATTTTAGAATAGTCAATTTGGGACAGAACTATGTACAATCCTTGTACAGAACACTTCTTCAAACTCCTCCTGCACAACACTTGACTCCAGGCACAGCTAGCTAGCACATGGTTAGGCCCAACACTGACACAGTCAGGCCCTAGCAATGGCCATTTGCAGGCAGGGACCACGGGCCCCTTTGATGTAGCAGCAAGATAGAAAAAAATCTTTAGTGCTAGCTGACCTATGGTGGACCACTGCTCCCTGTCAGTCCTTTTTGGGCCCTGCCAACCCTCCTGGCTGCAGCTTCCCGACTCCACTGTCCATGACATCACAGTCTCTCCCACTGGCTCTACATCCATCTCAGACTTCACACTCCCAGTCTGCTCTGGCACGCCTTCCCAGCTCTCCCGACTGTGCCTGCCAGTCACCGACACCTGGTGGATCCCTCCTGGAGACTTTGCCTGTCAGTAACTCTCACAATTCTCTCCTGCTCCTGGTCGGAATGCCCCTTTGGTTTGTATGAGGGTCCCTTGCACTCCTGAACTTGAGGCCCCAAGGTCACCCCCCCAGACTGGGGAGTAGGGGTGCCGAATTGAATCGCTGCATCGGTGCATCGCGATTTGGGTGTCCCCGATGCGGCACCGATGCATGCGACCCTAATAATCGATGTCTAGCCCGGCCCTCTGGGCGGCGTTACCCCCATTACATCTACTCGCCACAGCCGCCGCAAATAGATGTAATGTAACACTAACTAACCGCAAGCCGCCGTCTGCCTACCTGATCAGTGTGTCATGCAGACAGACGGCAGCCATTGCAGTTTTCAAAAGCCGCGCCTCCCGAGTCCTCGTCGTCTGTGATGGGCGGAACACTCAATTTCATAGCAGGCACTGTTCCGCCAATCACGGACATCCTCTCATCCTCATCTGTGTTATGAGGATGAGCGGATTCCGTGATTGGCGAAACACTGAATGCTGGGAAATTGAGTGTTCCGCCTATCACAGACGACGAGGACTCGGGAGGCGCGGCTTTTGAATACTGTGGAATGGCCGCCGGGACACCGCCGATCAGGTAGGGGCACACTAAACAGTGATTGAAGCACGGGCACAGTGAGGCATTGGGCAAAGTGAGACATTGGGCACAGTGAGGACACGGGCACAGTGAGGCATTGGGCACAGTGAAGCATTGGGCACAGTAAGGACACGGGCACAGTGAGGATACGGGCACAGTGAGGTTACGGGCACAGTGAGGATACAGGCACAGTAAAGCATTGGGCACAGTGAGGACATGGGCACAGTGAGGACATGGGCACAGTGAGGATACGGGCACAGTGAGGATACGGGCACAGTGAGGACACAGACACAGTGAGGACACAGGCACAGTGAGGCATTGGGTACAGTGAGGACACAGGCACAGTGAGGCATTGGGCACAGTGAGGACACGGGCACAGTGAGGCATTGGGCACAGTGAGGCATTGGGCACAGTGAGGCATTGGGCACAGTGAGGACACAGGCACAGTGAGGACACAGGCACAGTGAGGACAAAGGCACAGTGAGGCATTGGGCACAGTGAGGTATTGGGCACAGTGAGGCATTGGGCACAGTGAGGACACAGGCACAGTGAGGCATTGGGCACAGTGAGGACACGGGCACAGTGGGGCATTGGGCACAGTGAGGCATTGGGCACAGTGAGGACACGGGCACAGTGAGGCATTGGGCACAGTGAGGCACTGGGCACAGTGAGGCACTGGGCACAGTGAGGCATTGGGCACAGTGAGGCCACAGGCACAGTGAGGCATTGGGCACAGTGAGGCCACAGGCACAGTGAGGCATTGGGCACAGTGAGGCACTGGGCACAGTGAGGCATTGGGCACAGTGAGGCATTGGGCACAGTGAAGCATGTTTAGTAGATTTTAAATTAACAGCAATATAAACCAAATCTAATAAAGGAAAATATTTTATATGCAAAATTAAAGGCTAAGTTCACCTTTTCGGGCAAAATTTCAATTTTCATAATAAAGAAGTGTTTTCTAATGTAATTTCTGATCTCTGATCATCTCCTGTAGCATGTCCGCAGTCTCTGATCATCTCCTGTAGCATGTCCGCAGTCTCTGATCATCTCCTTTAGTATTTTGGGGGGAGAGCCTGGAGCTCCTTTAAGTTGTCTGCTGTGTTTAGACTTTGCTTCATGCAGGAAGTGTTGTCTTTTTTTTTTTTAAGAACAGAATAAAAAAAATGTAGTACTTCATTTTTTTTGATGAAAACCATGCGCGCTTGCGCTGTAATCGTGATGCATCGTGATGCATCGCGGAATCGAATCAAATTGAATCGTTCACATGATAATCGTAATTGAATCGAATTGTGAGGCCAGTGAAGATGCGCACCCCTACGGGAGTTCCCTCAAAGGCCACAACAGCTAGTACTCCATCTCCCAGTTCTTCCACCCCACTTCTCCCTCAGCTGGGCTGACCCTGCCCCCTGCCAATCCAGGTTGGGTATTGGTCATGGCTCCCCAGAACACCCCAGATTGCTCCACCCTTCTTCCCCTCCTCTCTTCTAGAAACATCTAGAAGCTAGAGGGAGGTAACCAAAAGAGAATGCTCCCTGTGATTCACCAGCCTACACTGAGCCACTCCCAGCCCACACAGATCAAAATAAACAGGCCTAACTTCTTGCTAGGCCTGCCTAAATTTACCTGCACTACAAAAAACCTAACTCTAGCACGTACCTAGGTAAAGGGTGCTACAGAAGGTACACTCTATTCCTTCTATTTTATTAGGAAAAATATAAATTTTTGGGTGCCACCCACAACATAATGAGGATGTGGTTTACCTGATGATATCTGCAAGAGATTTTAGAATATTATTTCTATTGCAATCTGAAACTTTTTTTTTTCTCTAAAGCTACCTGCTGAAAAGGTAGGCAATATGGCCTACAAGAAATTATATCGCATATTACCTTTTTTAATGAGAAAAAAAAAACATTTTTTTTATTTTTATTTGTCCTACAAAGCTAATTGGGAAGCAGTTTGGGCAAGGTCTACAAGAAATCATGGTACTACTTGTGCTGTTCATAGACTATTAATTCAGTTTTAATCAGAAAAATATAAAAAATGGTCTGTTTTTTTTTACCTCCAAAGCTAAATGGGATGGGGTTTAAGCAATGAATCCTGCAAGCAATTTTAGAAATACTAAGCATGCCATATGTAGCATGCTAACTGTTTAAACTTGAAATATTAAACTTTATTTTTTATTGATCTCCAAAACCTAGCATTAAACTCAAAACCAAAAAATGTGATATATTGCAGCTTACCAATCATTAGATGTAGTGGCTGCATTCATTTTTTTTAGGCATTTTTCTTCTGTTTTCACTTGGTGATCTGGCCAGTAACATATTTCCTGAAGTAGAGTGCTTAAACTCTGGATGAAGGAGCAACAGAGACACCTTTGGTCAGCAGCACTGTCAGTCTGGGGGGAGAGGAGTATTAGATGCACTGGCATATTTAAATACAATACCAATTTTAAGCCAAACTCCAGCTAACACTTTATAAGCAGTTACATCAACAGTTGTATTCCTTTTGGGGCAAAGGTTTTACATAAAAGGTTTTAAATAAATAAAAGCTGATCATTCTAAGCACCCCTGTCAATTGTAAATGATTTGTCTCAACTCTCTAACTGCCACATTTGCAGGGCAGCTTGTTCTGTTGAAAAACAACTGACTTACTGGCAGGATCAGCAGGTGAAAAGGAAAAAAAGTCTAAAAAATAAAATTAATGCAGCCACCACATCTAGAAATTGGTAAACTGCAAAATAATAAATATTTGCTTTTGGGTTTAATACAATGTTAATAGGGATGTAGTTTAACCAATAAGGCCTAACAGAAATGGTACATTACCTATGCAGTGTTCACAATATGCATATACAAAAAAGAAAATCAGGCTGGACAGGTGAGTGAGGATTCTAATGCCGCGTACACACGACCGAGTTTCTCAGCGGTGAAAACACCGCTGTGAAACCCGACGGGAAAAGCGAGGACCGGCTTGGTCCCCTTTTCCCAGTCTACACACGGCCATTTTTCACGACATGCTTTCTCTTGGTCGAGAAAACCAGCCGTGTGTAGGCTCCCTAGCAGTGTTTCCCTATGGGAAAACTGCCAAGGAAAAAAATGCCGCGATTCGCGATGAGAAAAATTAGTGCATGTTCTAATTTTTCTCGTCGTGATTCTCTGCGGTTTTCTCGTCGGGAAAACTGCTGGAGAGCCTACACACGGCCGTTTTTCTCGTCCAAGTGAAAAAATTACAGTTTTCCCGACGAGAAAAATGGTTGTGTGTACGCGGCATTAGAATTGTTTGTGGATATGTACCAGCTTTATGTAAGCCAACAGACTGATTGACCTATTTCTAATTAGTACATTTCATTTATTTTTATCAAAGGGGCTCTGTGTTTAAATCCTGCTAAAGGCTCTATCTGCATGGAGTTTGTAAAACCCCTATATAGGAACAGGGAGCAGAATGTGTTGTTTTGTAAATATATACTGTATAGGCTTATTCGACACAGTAATAAGCTATAATTCACTGAAACCAATCAGAACACAGTTTTACTGAAATGATTATAGTAATGTTGAATCAAATTGATTGGTGTGCATTACTGCATTTTGGTCATCACTGTTACTCTAATTAAAGACTATTGCAATTGCATAGAGAGAAAGAAAACACATCACGCAATGCTATTTTTAAGGATTTCATTATTTGGGGTTACTAGTCTATCTCATATTAAGGTCTTTTGTAGCATACTGCTATTGAGTGGTAAGCTTTTGTGTATTATTTAAAAATGTTTCATTGATGTTTCTAGTTCATATTTCACACCTGTATTGCATTAATGTTTGTAAAAGAAAACTGAATTCATCTTTGGATAGTATAAGTACAGCCTTGGGACCACTATTGTGCCAGTTCCTCCAGCATATATCCTGATAATAACACTAGCTTCTATTTTCGAGCAGCTTCTCTGCTGAAAAGATTGTCTAAAGCTGCATTCTATAGATTCTAAAGCATGCAAGACATGTTTTTGCTTTTATTATTATTGATCCAACCCTTACTCAGACTAAGGCAAAACTTTGTATAATAATGCGAGTAGTTCCAGAGGCGACAATGCAATATTTTATAAAGGTATTAAAAGAATTGTTGTGGGGACAACACAGACACTAATTTGTGTTGTGCAATAACTTACTTTATATACAGGGCCAGATTTAAACTTTGTGCGCATTAAAGTGACTTTACTGTGCTGCCCTCTGCGCTCAGATATTGTTATGTTATTGTGTATTTAATGTGGTACATTGTTGTTTTATTATAGATACTTAAGACTTATAAAGTAAAGACATGAATGAATAATTAAAAAAGATGATACAATACTGTAAAATGGGCCAGTGGCAGAACAATTTTAATGAGCAAGGACAGGCCCAAGTTTACTAGAGACAAAGAGCAGTGGTTGGGGTTTTACTACAAAGAATGAAGATCGTGGGGAAGGTGGGTAGGTTTGAAAAAAAATGTAGGAACACTTCCTCCTCTGGCACAATGGCTATGATCCCTGGGAGAGGAACTGCTCTCGAGCAGTGTGAAGATCCACTAACATTTACGGGCATGTTGGTAAATATGGCTACATGAAGCAGAGTAGAGGCGGAGACCACATGTCCTTCACAGGGACTGAGGATTGATTGTGGTAGTAGGCGTGGCGCTGTTCTGCTATTAGAGCACTTGATATATACTTTTTTAATTTATTTTATTTGCTAATAGGGCACTATATATTCACTTAAAGTAGCAGAACAGTGCCATACCTACTACTCCAATCAATTATCACTCTATACTCTACTTAGGTAGTTGTATTAGTAGGGGCAGCAGTTCTCATTATAATAGACAACACATAGACATTTGCGCTGGACCACCCCAAATTTTTGGTTTCAACAGAGACTGTTAAACTCTTGTTGTGACAGGAAATGGCTGATTCTACAACCAGTACAGCCTACTTCTTCAAAAAACCCTCCTCAATAGGATATAGTCAGGCAAGATGTATGGGAGGACGAAGATCTTTCCAAGGTGACACCAGTTACTGTACAAGGCAGTTTGTAAAAATGATGCACAGGTACGGTTTTAGCAGACCAGTACTTTTTTCAGAAAGCCCAGGCTAGGGACTATTGGCAAGGCTGATACACGTTGCTCTAAATCAAGGCACATGCACACTGCATCAGTAAAGATAAAAATGGTATCCTTAGAGAGTAACTCCACTTTTGTTGGGGAAAAAAAAACAATCCCCTCTCGATGATCAGTGTACATTGCAAGGATTTTAACAACTTTGTTGCAGATTTCTACATTTTTCCACTCCAGAACCTCATCTCTAAATATATATTTTTTCCCTATAAAGTGACTATGCAGGGGCGTGGCCTGGAGAGCAATGGTATAGGTTGCTTGTAGTGTGAGCTCCGCTGGCCGAAATCCTTCTTTTATTATCCTGCCTGCATCCTGCACATCTGTGGCCATCCTCTCTGCCCGGGGATCCATTCTGCCTCCTCCGCTGTCTCTGGAGCCTGCCGGCCCACTAGAACACTGCCCAAGGCCGCTGTGGTGAGGCCCTGTAACTGCCCTAGGAAAGGCCATGGCTTCGGCCTAGTTCCTGGAGCGGTGGCGCCAGCAAACTCTCCTGGCCTCCCAGACCATTCAGTGCTCGCTCCCCTCCTGGAATAGCCTCCGGACTGCTTGGGACAGCTGCCACGGTGCACCATCACCCTGTATCTGACGCAGGACAGGCCGCGGCGTCTGCCTAACACCCGGAACGGCGGCCATCTTGCTCCACCCGGCGGCGGCCTTGGTGAGTTATCCTGGCCTTCCTGACTGTTGTATGTTCCGTCCCCCCCTGGAACAGCCTCTACGCTGCCTGCGGCTTCCACCGAGGCGCACCCGCATCCTCCCTCTGATTTGGGGACGGTCCGTGGCACAGGCCTAACTCCCGGAGCAACGGCCATCTTGCTCCACCCGATGACAGCCTGGTGGTCCACACCCCGGAGCAGTGAGGGAACATGTCTCCGCCGAAAAGGACCTCTGAGGCGGTGGAAAAACTGGCAAAATTCCGCCATCAGGATCAAGACCCGCAGGCCAAAGATGGCAATGGCACGTGCTCTGCGGCGGACCATCAGGGCGCAGACACAGCCAGGGTCTTGGATGCCATTGCGACGCTGCAGGGGACACTCACCGCCAAAATAGGTGAGGTCAAGGTTGACATCTCCCTGCTGCGCCAGGACCAAGGTAAAAGACAGGGTCACCGAGGCCGAGGCAAGCATCGGAGCAGCAGAGGACATCCTGCACCCCCTGAGCCATGCCACGAAGGACATACATCGCCAGATCCACCAGCTGCACACTCATTAGGATGATATGGAGAACTGTTTGAGACGCTGCAACCTCCGGTTCATTGGCTTGCCTGAAAAGGCTGAAGGTACCAACCCTGCTGAGTACTTGGAATCCCTCCTGGTTCAACATTTTGGAAGAGAAGTCTTTTCTGTGATGTTCGCAGTGGAACGGGCACACCGCATGCCAGCTAAACCTCCACCTGCGGGAGCCCCCCCCCCAAGGACCTTTATCGCCAAGTTTCTTAACTTTAGAGATAGAGAGAATATCCTTTGGCTGACCAGAGAGAAAGGTAACATCGCCCTGGGCAATGGCCATGTCGCAGTGTTCCCTGACTTCTCTAATGAAGTCCAAAGAAAGCGTGCGCAGTTCCAAGATGCTAAGAGGCGGCTCAGGGTGCTGCACCTTAAATATGCCATGTTGTTCCCGGACAGATTGAGAGTGGAGGAGAATGGCAAAGCCCTATTTTTTGAGGACCCAAAGATGGCAGTGCACTGGTTGGATCAACGCAGACGTCCGGATGGATGAACGGGTCCATGGCCTGTTACTGTGAGTATTGTTGCCATTGTCCAATGTTGGCAGGCCCCACATTTCTTCTAAGTGTTCCCTCCGCTGTGGGGGGTGTTAGCATCTCACCACTTCTTTGCTTCCCCCCATCTTTATAACCCATGCATTACTTGATATGAGTTCGGAGGCTCCCCCTCTAGGTGTTGGGGGGCCCCATCCTTATGCTCCCCTGGGGGGGGATCTCAGTTTGTTGATTCTCCTGGACACTTGGTTGTGGGCATGGGGCTGCTTGGACTATGGAGTGTCATCCTGTGTTTCTTACTGCCCCTGCGGCACTCTCACGGAGGTACCATAGGGTAGAGGCCCCCAAAACTTTAGTACATCAGAATTATTGTGTATCCTTGCAGCGGGAGTCTCACTCAAATGGAGAAAGTGACACATAGGACATGCCAAGTGCCCTAGCCTTGCTTGACTCAGTGAATAATCGCCCCCGTTATGTTTGCAACCCCCTCCTTTTTTTTCTCTTTGTTTTGAATTTTCTTGCTCATCATATTCTAAGTACTGTACCTCCAGCTAATGTTGATGGCTGGAAGCTGATTCATATAAAGGTTGCAAGGGAATGTATGCTTCCACCAAGTTGGGGAGGTGGGAAGCTGGGAAGCTGGGAGAGAAGGAAAATGTTGGATCCCTTGATCTGAGCATTGGGAATGTCAGCACCGTTGTGCACTTGTTATTTACTTGGAATGTTTCTAGACAAGCACTTATCACATATGCAACATGTATGTTTAGTTACGTGATGGTTGTGTTATTTCAGTTTGGGAGGGTGTTGCCCTGCCGATCCGTATGCAATATTTGTGCCAATAAACTCCATGGCGGACATAAAATTTATGATGTGGAATGTGCGGGGCATGCGGGATAAGATTAAAAGGACAGCCGTGTTACAATATTTGAAGGGTCAGTAGGTAGATATTGTCGCATTGGTAGAAATTCATGTCACAGGCCACTTACAGGCGACCCTGAAGCATCCTTGGGTGGGGCGGGCTTACCACAGTACCCACAGAAATATGTTTAGAGGGGTAACGGTGCTAATAGCCAAATCTACACCTTTTGAGCTGGTTTCCGTGGTGTCTGATTGGCAGGGCAGGTACATCTTTATTCATGCAATTGTGGGGGGAGACCCCTTGTTGATACTGGCTAGTTATATCCCCCCTCCATACAGGTCAGATGTGGTTACAGAGGGCCTTGCATTTATAGCGATGTACCCGTCCATACTAGTAGTGTGGATGGGGATTTTAATAACACGATGACTCCGTCCCTGGACAACCCAACACAGGCTGAACTCAGACCTGGTGAACCACTGCATATTAGACTGTACCGTACGCTGACTGAATTTGCTCTTATTGACGTTTGGAGACACGCTAACCCCACGACTAGAGCATACACTTGCCACTCAGTAAGCCATAATACCATGTCCAGAATAGACTTCATACTTGTTTCTAGGGCCCTTCTGCCAAAAGTCACAGGCTCGGGATTTGCTCCCAGGATCCTGTCAGACCATTCCACGTGCTGGCTGACGGCATCCTTGCGGGTAGCCTCTCCCACCAAATGTTGGCGACTAAATCCTCACTGGCTATCCCTTCTTACAGACCATGACTCTGTTGCCAGTGAATTGCTCTTCTTTTTGGAGGGGATACAGGGGTCTCCTGCCCTTACCACACACTGGGACAACTTTAAAGCTCATGCCCGTAGAATATTGTCCTCCAGAATAAATAGGCTAAAACAAGAGTCTAACACTACACTTCAACTCACATCAGACAAACTGTGGGACTTAGAAGACGCCTATAGCTCCAGCCCGACCCTTGAAAACCTGGACAGAGTGAAATTGCAGACCCGCCTAGTCACACAACTGCACACAGAGAAGGCTAAACAGCATGTTTTCTTTTGTAGGCAGAGGGTGTATGAACACGGAGAAAGGGAGGGGAGACTACTGGCCTTTCTGGCTCACATGGAGGATAAGCGCCCAGTCGTGGTATCTCTTACTGACCCAGACGGACGTAGCATAACAGACCCAGGACAAGTAGCAGCAAACTTTAGGCAATTCTATGGCAACCTATACAAGTCCCAGAGCACGTACATGCAAAAGGGAGATTCGCTCGTATTTATCTTCCATACAGTTCCCCCGGTTGAATCAAGAGCAGGTTGAGCTTTTTGACGCACCTATTACAGCACATGATGTTGCGGAAGCTATCGCACAGCTAGCCAAATCTAAAGCTCCGGGGATGGACGGACTGCCTCTGGAATTTTATACAACTTACTCAGATATCTTAGTCCCCAAGCTGAAAGCCTTATACTAGTCTATTTTTGATCAGAACTCGCTCCCTGAGTCTATGCAGGAAGCCCAAATTATAGTTCTCCCCAAACCGGGAAAAGACCTGCAATACCCTGAATACTACAGGCATATCTCACTTCTGCAGGTAGATATCAAAATCTTAGCTAAAATCCTGGCCTCTAGGTTAAACACTGCTATCTTAACTTTCATTCATACGGACCAAACAGGCTTTATGCCGGGGAAAAATACAGCAATGAACATTAGGCGTCTATGCATGAACATCCAGGCCCGACACGATAATTCAGGAACGAGGGTAGTGGTGACGTTAGACACCACTAAGACCTTTGATTCCGTAGAATGGCCATATTTGTGGCAATGTTTGCATAACTATGGTTTTGGGCCACGCTTCATAAAATGGGTACAGCTCCTGTATCAGACACCCAGGGCGAGAGTTTTTGTGAATGGCTGGCTTTCAGAGCAGTTTCCATTAGAGAGGGGTACCCGACAGGGGTGTCCCCTCTCCCCCTTACTGTATGCACTGGCTGCTGAGCCACTGGCCATTGCCATCAGAGAACACCCTGACATTCAGGGTCTGCGCCGAGGCCCCACAGTCGACAAAATAGGAATGTATGCCGATGACACCATATTATACCTAGCTGACCAGGGGCCATCACTCCAAGCTGCGTTACGGCTCATTGAACAAATGGGGGGATACTCGGGCCTGTGTATAAATTGGGACAAATCCCAGATTCTTCCAATTGATGCATTTCCTCCCCCTTTCAAACCCCCCCCGCTACCACTCGCTAGGGTATCCAAGATTAAATACTTGGGTGTGGAGGTAACTAGGGACCTGGTTGACTATACACCCTTGAATGTAGCTCCTTTGTTTGACTTACTAAAAAGTAAAACGCAGATGTGGTCTGGGTTGCCATTGGGGGTGATGGGACGCACAAATTTAATACAAATTATTATACTGCCCAAGATTCTATATCTGGTGTGGCATGCCCCCCTATACATTCCCTTAAGACTCTTTAAGCAGATGGAAGCTATACTAAATTCATTTGTCTGGGGTAATAGTAGACAGAAGATAGTTTGGCAAATCTTAAAAAAAAACACAGATATGGGGGATGTATCCCTCCCGGACCTGCAGGACTGCTACCTAGCCTTGCAACTATCCCACATGTACCATTTCCACAAGTCAGAAATGCAGCGCTTCAGATCCTTGGTTTGTGACAAACCGGGACACACGACGTATACACCCATTCAGGCTGTCCTTCGCGGGAAAAAAACATCCGGTCCCACTGCGCTGTACAACTCGAGCATGTTGTTGCATCACCAAAGGATATGGGAAATAACTCTAAAAAAGCAGAATGTGGGGAAATTTCATTCTCACACCCCATTGTGGCTTAATAGTCACATACCGGAACTGGAAACAATTCCAGACACAATAGTTTGGGCTATACATGAAATACTGTATCTCCATCAGGTCTTGTCCCCCTCCGGGCTAAAGCAGTTCCAGACCCTTAAAGAAGTTTTCCCTCCCGCACCAACTAGCGTTTAAATACCTGCAGCTTCGTCACGCACTTAGAGCCCAGCTACCAGACCTAAGTGTAGGGTGGAACCCCCCTCTGTGTTGAATATAGTTTTGGGAGATGAACCCTCCAAGCTTATATCACACCTGTATTACACAATCAGACAATGGGGTGCAGCTGCTATTTCTCACAGGACCAAAACGGTATGGGAACAGGACATAGGACCCATAGATGATGCTGACTTGGGCAAGATTTTGGAGGAGACCAAGACAGTGTCCCCCAAGCTGTCCGATAGACTGACAACTATATATAGTACACAAAGCCTACCTGACGCTGTTGAGATTGGCAAAGTTCCAGCACATGCCAGATCCGACGTGTTGCTTATGCCAGGCTGACCCAGGCACGTTTTACCATCTCATGTGGAGCTGCCCACATATACAGACGTATTGGGCGCAGGTTGTCTACTTTCTCCATGACAATATGGGATCCCCTGTGGTATTGGACCCTAAGTTCTGTATTCTGGGGCTGCCGCCAGACGTAGAGGTGGACAAATATCACACAATATTCATGTTTGAAACTTTATTCCTAGCATGTAAAGTGATAGCTCAGAGATGGATGCAGAACGTGCCCCCTACACTACAGTTATTGAAAAAAGCAGTGAATGACACCCTGCCCTTCAAGAAACTGATCTACGCACACAGGGGATCTACACCAAAATATTCCAAGATCTGGGACAGATGGTTGGAGGATGGGGAAACCTGTATATAATTGTTCCGTACCCAGTGAGGTGTTCCCCTGAACCTGTTTATAGGTTGGATTAAATTGTCACCTGACTCTCTGCACCTGATTATATGTATGCACACCCTGTACCATACCTGCATATTTTATTTATTTCATAATGTGTAACCGACCTTCCATGTCTATATGCATCTGAATGACTTGTAAAATGTGTTTTTTATCAATAAAGTTGTTTTTTTCCAAGTAAAAAAAAAAAAAAAAAGTGACTATGCACACCACCTTTCTGTGTGGCAATTAAGGATGAGCTCAGGCGTGTTTGCAAGTCCACATGCCCACGCCCACCAGGAAGCGGACACAATGCAGTGCTGATCACAGGCAGTGAGACATTACCCAATCTGTGCAGCCGCGGATCGGGAAATGTCTCACTGCCTGTGATTAGCGCTGCAGAGAGTCAGCTTCCTGGCAGGAGCGGGCATGTGGACTTGCAAACACGCCTGAGCTCATCCAAATGCAATACTCAAGATTTGAGCAACTATTCCAATGCCTCCACTAGTCATATAAACCCTAATAACTTCACATGCATCTTGTACAAATTATCATTGGATTTCCTTATGAAAATAAAATTACAGAAGCTGTTAAAGGTCAAAAGGAAATAGAGATAAACATCCACCACTAAAGATGCCATATAATAGAAATATTGAACCTTTATTTAATCAATGGACAGTCTTTTAAAATCAGAATTATCTGGCCTTTCTAAGGTGAAATGTTCACATTTTCAATCTAGATTAAATTCTTGGAAGTTCTGTGGTAGATTCAGAGTGACTGAATCTAGCTTGCTCATAGCTAAAATGTTAATAATTATTATTAGCAGTTAACATTTTTTTAGGCCCCCACTTCCTAATGCATCAAATACACATTACCAAACTGTAAATGCTATTGTAAAAAATACAGCGTAACTGTAGTTTTACTAGCATCCCAAGCTAATGGATTATTATGAAGCTGATTGACTAGCTGCATTACCTCCTGATTCCTTGCCATTAGGGATGAGCCGAACACCCCCCTGTTCGGTTCGCACCAGAACCTGCAAACAGATCTAAAGTTTGCGCAAACTTTAGAACCCTATTAAATACAATGAACTTGAACGTTCAAAATCAAAAGTGCTAATTATCAAGGCTAATATGCAAGTTATTGTCCTAAAAAGGGTTTGGGGACCCGGGTCCTGCCCCAGGGGACATGTATCAATGCAAAAAAAAAGTTTTAAAAACGGCAGTTTTTTCGGGAGCAGTAATTTTAATAATGCTTAAAGTGAAACAATGAAAGTGAAATATTCCTTTAAGTTTCGTACCTGGAAGGGGGGGGGGGGTGTGTGTATAGTATGCCTGTAAAGCAGAGCTTGTTTCCCGTGTTTAGAACTGTCCCTGCACAAAGTTTCATTTCTGAAGGAAAATAAGTAATTTAAAAGCACTCACGGCTATAATGAATTGTCGGCTCCCGGCAATAAAGAGAAAAGTCATTTATAAAAAATAAAAAAAATGTGTGGAGGTCCCCCCAAATTCCATTACCAGGCCCTTCAGGTCTGGTATGGATAGTAAGGGGAACCCTGCGTCAAATTAAAAAAAAATTACGTGGGGTTCCCCCCAAATATCCATACCAGACCCTTCAGGTCTGGTATGGATTTTAAGGGGAACTCCACGCCAAATTTAAAAAAAAATGGCGTGTAGTCCCCCCATATATCCATACCAGACCCTTTATCAGAGCACTCAACCTGGTAGGCCGCAGGAAAAGAGGGGGGGACGAGAGAGCGCCCCCCCTCCTGAACCATACCAGGCCACATGTCCTCAACATGGGGAGGATGTCCCCATGTTGATGGGGACAAGGGCCTCATCCCCACAACCCTTGCCTGGCGGTTGTGGGGGTCTGCGGGCGGGGGGCTTATCGGAATCTGGAAGACCTCCAGATCCCGCCCCCCAATGTGAATTGGTAAGGGGTACATTGTACCCCTACAATTTCACAAAGAAAGTGTAAACATTTTTTTAAAAAACACACAGACCCAGTTGGGAAAGTCCTTTAGTAAAAATAAGAAAATAAAAAATAAAAAACCCATTCCAGTGATGTAATCCAGTGTCCCGCGGTAATCCGATGTCCAGCGCTGCAGTCTCCTCCAGTCTCCACTCCACACGAAACCCCCATGACGTACGAGGGGGCGGGGTCACCCGTCACATCATAGGGTAAGCCCCAGCTTTCCCTGATTGCCAGGGAATAGCCAATGACGTAGGCGGGATCCGCTCTCTCGCCCCCCCTCTTTTCCTGCGGCCTGCCAGGTTGCGTGCTCGGATAAAGGGTCTGGTATGGATTTTTGGGGGGAACTCACGCCATTTTTTTTTTATTTGGCGTGGAGTTCCCTTTAAAATCCATACCAGACCTGAAGGGTCTGGTATGGATATTTGGGGGGGAACCGCACGTCTTTTTGTTTTTTAATTTGACGCAGGGTTCCCCTTAATAGCCATACCTGAAGGGCCTGGTAATTGAATTTGGGGGGACTCCCACGCATTTTTTTTTTTCATCAATGACTTTTTTTTGTATTGCCGGGAGCCGACAATTCATTATAGCCGCAAGTGCTTTTAAATGACTTTTCTCTTATCATCCATGGACTGACACGGTGTCTCTTTACACTTTACACGTGGGTTATGTCCCTGCTTGCAGGAGAAGACCTAGGCAGAATGTGAAATGTTATACATACATTCTAAAAGCCAGAGCTGAACAGCCCCACCCAGGGGGTGGTCCCTCCGGACATAACCCTCCCACTACAGTCAGCAGACTTCAGTTTTTTTCTGCCTAGCAGAAGGAGAAGACGTGGCTCTCTCAGGAGCCAGTCTCCTGACCTATTTTTATTCCTTTTCTGGAATTCTTTTTTATTTTATTTTTGAGAATTTTCTATCAACTGTCGGCTGGGCAACAGGTTGGGTACAAGATATCCTCGTAGTCCTCCCTGTCCGACCATCGAGCGTGCTGATCCTCGCCTTGTGTGCGTGAGACTCAGTTCACGACAGGCCCCATGACTCCAGGGGTGGCCGGGTTTGCTTTCATGCTCCCACGGTCCTCTCAAGACTGAACAGTTCCTGACTGACTGTATCTTTTGCGGTGGACCGGGCCGACAGCTACTCAGTACTGCACTGTGATAGTCCTGTCAGAAACACACCAGTGGGTCCCTCAGGGGACGGGTAAGTAGTCTCTCCTGCCTGCAGGTGAGTACAAAAGGCTGTGTGTTTCTCTGTGGGGGATTTTCCCTGTCTCCCCCTGTATTTCATTGTCACTCTCTGTCACCATTGCTGGTGCTGTGCTGTGTGGGGTGCCTGGGGGTCACACTGTTATTGGAGGGGCTAATGCTGGTCTGCAGATATGCTTGGGGCCTTTTTTGTGTATTTTGGGGCCTGAGCGCCGAGTGGCGCTGTGTGTGTACTGTTTTTTTCACTTTTGCTAAATCATGGCGGCCATCTTGCCGCGGATCGCCTCAGTGAAGTGCGGCGGCCATTTTCTTGTAGCCCGCGCGCTCTTCAGCACTAGTTTTGGCCTCTAGCGCTGCTGTAACAGCGCGAATCTCCTCACAATCTCCTCACAGCTCACCAGCACTGACACAGCGCAGTACAGACAGCCGAACTGAGCGGTCCCTGGTCCGGTTTGGTGAGTCCTCTGGGCGCCCCCTCCTCAGTCAGCACAGCCTGTGGGTGGACTTTTTATCTGAGAAGTCTCAGAGGGGGGCAATATGGAGTCTCTGTCACCAGCTTCCCCTAAATGTCAGTGGACAACAGGCAGTGCTTCAGCACTTGCGGCCCCTAGGGACCAGTTGTGGGCAGTCCTGGAATCATTTCTGACCAGGATGGGAGCTGTGTGCAAGCGCAAGGGAGCAAAAAGCGCCCTCTCCCCACTTTACTTCATGAGGGCAGTGCGCTGATTCAGATATGGGCCTAGCCACTACCGCTCAGGACCCTAGTTCTGAATGTATTGGATGGTTTTGAACAGGACATTCCTTATGAGGAAAACTCCAGTTCTGAGTCAGTAAATGACAGGGCGCTTGTTAGTGTACTCATGACTGCGGTGAGGGACACTCAAGCTAAAATGCTGCGGATGCAGAACCTCAGGCGGATACAGTCTCCTTTTGGTTCTTTTAAGGCCAGGCCTTCTAAAGAGGTTTTTCCATATGTACTTTCTTTGACCAGCTCATTGATAAGGTCTGGGAAAAGCCGCAGAAGAATTTTTTTTTTTTTTATGGTACCGCGGCGTTTGTCTATCAGATACCCCTTGAAGATGCCCTACTTAAAAAGTGGGCTTCTCCCCCAGGGTCGACCCTCCAGTCGCCCGGTTGAACAAGGCCATCACTCTCCCGATGGAGGGGACTCCTGCATTTGAGGACCCCACTGACAGGAGGTCAGAAGTGGTGAGCAGAGCCATGTTTGCCTTGTTGGGATCCGCCCTACGGCCTGTGGTAGCGGCGACCCTTGTGTCTTAAACACTTACAGGTTGGGCAAAAATGTTGCACCTAGCTGTACAGGAGAATAATCTTCCTCCAGACACAGTTGCTTTGGCCCACCAACTGGTTCAGGGCCTGGTTTATGTGTGCGACGCCACGTTGGACGCGGCCCCTTTAATATCCAGGGCCTCTGTCTCGACGGTGGTTTTGCGTCGTCTTATCTGGTTGAAGTGCTGGTCTGCTGACCTGGCCTTAGGAAGCTTCTGACGGATCTACCATTTAAAGGTGGTAGACCTTTCGGTGCTGCTCTGGATGACATCGTCATGGATGTCATGGGAGGTAAAAGCCCTCTTCTTCCTTAGACTAGCAAGGGTGAGGAGGCCCGCCGCAAACAGGGGCCTTCCTTTCCAGCAAAACGGGGTTTTTTCGCAGTCAGTCCACGGGTAAGCCCTCTCAGACTGACGGCAGTGCGGCTGGTGGGCACAAGTGCCCCTGGGTGCGTAAGCCGAACAAGCGGCTCCCAAGCCCGCCTCCGCGTGAAGTCTTGCCTCCGCCCGACTCTGGGGTGGGGGGACGACTTCGCAGGTCACGAATCGGTGGTCCTCCCGAATCTCCGACTGGTGGGTGTGCGAGGTGGTCACCTCAGGATACAGGATAGTATTCCGATCCTGGCCCCCAGACAGATTCTTTCCCTCAAATCTTCCTCTCCTTCCTACCTGTCGGGCAGCCCTCTTGGGGGCTGTACAGGATTTGATCAGGTCGGAGTGATTGTGCCGGTTCCGTCACAGGAGAGTTTTCAGGGATTCTACTCGAATCTGTTTGTCGTCCCAAAAATAGGACGTGGTTCGACCTATCATGGACCTCAAGGCCCTGAATGCCTTCGAGAAGGTGCAGAAATTCCGCATGGAATCCATTCGCACGGTGATCGCTACACTCCACCAAAGGGATTTTCTTCTGGCGTCCTTGGACTTCAAGGACGCCTACTTGCATGTTCCGATCTGCGCAAGTCACCAGACGTTTCTGCGCTTTGCGATCAGCGAAGTCCACTATCGATTGTGGCTCTTCCTTTCGGCCTAGCCTCGGCACCAAGGGTGTTCACCAAGGTGCTTGCTCCGGTTCTAGCCTTCTGTTACAGCGAGGTATTGCTGTCGTGGGCTAACTGGACGATCTTCTGCTAAGAGCAGAAAGTGGATCAGACTTAGAGGAAAGGTGACTATCGTCAATTAGACCCTCAGGGACTCGGGTGGTTCCTGAACATTCAGGAGTCAGTCCTGGTCCCGACTCAGTGTCTGGAGTATCTGGTTCTGATTCTGGACTCCTTGGAGGCAAAGGTATCCTACCTCTGGAGAAGTTGCTGACACTTCAGTCTGCGGTGCGGGTGCTGACATCCCAAAAATGGTTGTCAATCCGTTTTTTGCATGAGAGTCCCGAGACTCGTGGTGGCCTCCTTCGCGGCCGTTCCGTATGCCCAATCACACACCAGGGCATTGCAGAAGGAGATCTTGTCCACCTGGGACAAATCCCCTTTGTCCTTGGATCTTCAGATCTAGGTGATTCACCTGGTCAGGGCGCCCCTGACATGGTGGTTGAGATCCTCGGCTCTTCGGTCCGGAAAGTCGTTCCCCTCCCATCCAATGGACGATACTCACGACGGACACCAGCCTGACGTGCTGGGGTGGAGTCTGGGGAGTCCTGTCGGCTCAGGCCTTGGACTCCGGACGAGCCCGTTTACCAATCACTGTTCTGGAAATACGGGCCATAGGACTGTGTCTCTCCTCAGGTCGGAGAGAGTACGGGGTCGCTCCATCAGGAGCCAGTCAGACACCGCCACGGCGGTGGCGTATGTAAACCATCAAGGGGGAACTCGGAGCTCAGCTGCGGCTTCCGAGGTAGTCCGTATCCTGAAGTGGGCCGGAAGAAACGTGCCGGCTCTGTAGGCCATTTTACATTCTGGGCATAGACAATGGGCAGGCGGACTATCTGAGTCGCCAATCGCCAGACACCGGACCAAGAAGAGTGGTCCTTGCATATTTCAACTCCTTTACCGACGGTGGGGCACGCCGGATGTGGACCTGATGGCCTCTCGACTCAATCGCAAGGGTCGAGGTTGTGGCCAGATCCAGGGATCCTTGGACGATGCCTCGGATGCGTTGGTGGCCCCATAGGGTCCTTATCGCCTGATATAAACTCCGGCGATCCTAATTGTTCCGGATTGGCCTCAACATCACTGGTACGCTGATCTGGCACGTCTCGTCGCGGACGTTCCCTGGCGGTTGCCGATGAGGGAGGACCTTCAGTCTCAAGGTCCTATGTTTCATCCGGCTTACAGTCTCTGGCTTTAACGGCAGGGCTGTTAAAAGCCAGGTGTTGAGGGACCGAGGTCTCTCGGACTCGGTCATTTTGACCATGTTAAGGACACGGAAGTCTTCCTCCAGGCAGATCTATCACCGTGCCTGGAAAGCTTATATCGCCATGTGCGAAGCGCTGGACTGGCGTCCTCGGACGTATTCCGTCCCCAGAATCCTGCGTCCTCTGCAGTGTGGAGTGACCCAAAAGCTTGCTTTGAGTACCATAAAGGATCAGATTTCGGCCTTGGCCGTCTTCTTTCAGCGACCTCTAGCGGGTCATTTTTCTTGGTTATCACCTTGTGTTGGGGGTTCGCCATGTGCTCCCTCCTGTCAAGCCTCCTCTCCCACCATGGGATCTGAATTTGGTGCGCTCGGTCCTCCAGGAACCTCCTTTTGGGAATATCCGGGATATTCCCCTCTTGTCTTGTCTCAGAAGGTGGCCTTTTTAGTGGCAATCACTTCTGTTTGACGAGTGTCTGAGTTGGCGGCTTTGTCCTGCAAGTCGCCATATTGGGTCATCCATAAGGATAAGGCGGTGTTGCATCCGCGACCTTCCTTTTTTGCCAAAGGTGGTGTCGACCTTTCACCTACATGAGGACATTGCCCTCCCGTCCTTGTGTCCTCACCCATCGCATCCCAGAGAGTTTGCGCTGCACATATTGGAGGTGGTACGAGCCTTACGGGTGTACCTGTCTGCTACTGCTTCTATTCGGAAGTCCGACTCACTGTTTGTGACTGTCTCTGGTCCATAACAGGGCCAAGCGGTTTCGTCTGCCATAATTTTTAGGGGAATCAGACAAACCGTCATTCAAGCCTATGCTCTCAAAGGGCGGGCGCCTCCCTTTTCGGTTACGGCGCATTCCACCAGGGCAATTGGTGCTTCCTGGGTTTCCCGACATCAAGCGTCGGTTGTACAAGTGTGCAAGGCGGCGACCTGGTCGTCTGTTCATGCCTTTTAAGTTTTTTATAAGGTTAATGTGGCTGCATCTTCGGATGCTTCCTTCGGCCGCAGGGTGCTGCAGGCCGCTGTTTAAAGTTGCGACTCCTCCGTTGAGGAGCTCTGCCTTATTGGAGTGAAGTTTTGGTTTTTCCATTTATACTGCTCCCATCCCTCTTGACACTGCTTTGGGACATCCCACGTGTAAAGTGTAAAGAGACACCGTGTCAGTCCATGGATGATAAGAGAAAATAGGATTTTTTGTACTCACCGTAAAATCCTTTTCTCTGACATCCATGGACTGACACGGCACCCACCCTTCCTTTTAAGTTTGTACTGCTTTGTTACGAACTGAAGTCTGCTGACTGTAGTGGGAGGGTTATGTCCGGAGGGACCGCCCCCTGGGTGGGGCTGTTCAGCTCTGGCTTTTAGAATGTATGTATAACATTTCACATTCTGCCTAGGTCTTCTCCTGCAAGCAGGGACATAACCCACGTGTAAAGTGTAAAGAGACACCGTGTCAGTCCATGGATGTCAGAGAAAAGGATTTTACGGTGAGTACAAAAAATCCTATTTTTTTCCTTCAGAAATGACACTGTGCAGAGACAGTTCTAAGCAGGGAAACAAGCGCTGCCTTACAGGCATACTATACACACCCCCCAGGTACGAAATTTAAAGGAATATTTCACTTTTATTGTTTCACTTTAAAGGGGTTGTAAAGGTTCGTTTTTTATTTTCTAAGTAGGTTCCTTTAAGCTAGTGCATTGTTGGTTCACTTACCTTTTCCTTCGATATCCCTTCTAAATGTTTTTTTTTCTTTGTCTGAATTTCTCACTTCCTGTTTCTCCTCAGTAAACTTCACACCGTCATCCAAGCGGTGTTTAGTCAGACAGAACAGCTTACTGAAGAGCTTACTGAGGAGGAACAGGAAGTGAGAAATTCAGACAAAGAAAACAAAGAAAAAAAACATTTAGAAGTGAAATCGAAGGAAAAGGTAAGTGAACCAACAATGCACTAGCTTAAGGGAACCTATTTAGAAAATAAAAAACAAACCTTTACAACCCCTTTAAGCATTATTAAAATCACTGCTCCCGAAAAAACGTCCGTTTTAAAAACTTTTTTTTGCATTGATACATGTCCTCTGGGGCAGGACCCGGGTCCCCAAACACTTTTTATGACAATAACTTGCATATAAGCCTTTAAAATTAGCACTTTAGATTTCTCCCATAGACTTTTACAGGGTGTCCCGCGGCTTTTCTAATTTGCCGCGAACACCCCAAATTGTTCGCTGTTCGCGAACAGGCAATGTTCGAGTCGAACATGAGTTCGACTTGAACTCGAAGCTCATCCCTACTTGCCATTAGTTGCCATTATCTGGACAGTCATCTTACGGTTTCCTAGCAAAGGTAGGTCAAAATGTAAGATTTCTGATGATCGTGCTTCCTTCAAGCTTTCAGGGTAGGATTCTTTACCCATATTCAAAATCGTCATCGCTTTGAAATGCATTAAACAAACCAGCATTGCATTCCTAGATGGAAGTTCTGTTAACAGCATTGTTTATATTCAGTCTGGACCACACTGAGCTGTTTTATGCAGAACTTTGATTTGTATAAACTCCAGAACTACAGGAAAATATTTCAATACACAGTTCAAATACTTTCAGACAGGACCATAGATGCAGAACAAATAGGCAGTATAGTGTGCCCCTCCTCTGATGTTTTATGCGGGTAATCTGATTTCAACACAAGTTATTCACAGCAAAACAGTAGAGTCATACATATACAGTATATTACATTATTAGTGATGTTTTCTTATGCAGAACAAAGGAAAAAAGTCATTAAAAAAATGGTAAGTACTCTTCTTTCCTTGATCTTCTTTACACCAAGAGATAAAAGTCTCTGTGCAATCTCTAAACTAGTTTGTCAGAGCTCACACAGGGCTAAAGCCTCGTACACACAATCAGATTTTCCGCGGACAAAGCGTAGGACTTTTGTCCGAAGGACGTTGGCCAGGAACTTGTCTTGCATACAAACAGCAAAGAATTGTCGTGGTTTGACATGGTTTTTCAGCTCTTTAGCGCCACCCTTTGGGCACCTTCTGCTAATGTTGTGTTTGGTGAGCATTACTTCCGAGCATGCGTATTTGTACTTTGGACTTTCGTTCAACGGACTTGTGTGCACACGATCGGAAAATCCGACAACACACAATTGTCGGAAAATTTTAAAGCATGCTATCCAACATTTGTCTGCGGAAAATCTAACAACAATTGTCCGATGGAGAATACAAACGGTCTGATTTTCCGCCAACAGCTTGTCATCACACCTTTCCTGCAGAAAAATCTGAAGCACTGTACACACGATCGGTTTTACCGATGAAAACAGTCCGATGGACTTTTTTCATCGGACAAACTGATCATGTATGGGACCCATCATCCTGTTTTCCATTGGTTTTAAAAAATAGAACATGTTTTAAATTTTTCCGATGGATCAAAAACCGATAGCAAATTCCGATCGTCTATGGGCAAGTCCATCGGATAAAAAACCCACGCATGCTCAGAATCAAGTCGACACATGCTCAGAAGCATTGAACTTCATTTTTATCGGCTCATCTGAGTGTTTTACGTCACCGCATTTGGAGCGTTTTTTTTGACTGATGGTGTGTAGGCAAGACTGATGGAAGTCAGCTTCATCGGATTTCCGATGGACAAAACCATCCGATTAGAATCCATAGGATATCCGATCGTGTGTACGAGGCTTAATTGTGTGTATGAGGCTTTAGAGCTCTTTCCCCAACTATAGGAGAAGCAAGTCCCATGCTCACGCATACCAGGTAGTTCCTGATATTCCAGCCCCTGCTGGTCAACTGAAATGATGCAGAAGCAAGAAAATGTGACAATATGCTGCACATAAAAAAGAAAGTAAAAAAAAAATATATAATACATTCCCTTTTAGAGGAAGCTATAGTAGAGTCTTAGGAAGTTGTGTCTATTTTATTTTTCTATCAGTATAGTTGTACAGTAATACAATTGGTGTCAAAATGTCACTTATTCTGTGTTGGCCCAACCTTGGATCATAAAGAGAAATATGACAAAACTGAAAAAAGTGAACTTCTGAACTGACATAAACTAGAGATCAGTCTGAATGAGAACAAAAAAGGACAGACTAAGCTCATGGTTGCAGCACAGAGGGTCATCCAAGCTTAGGTGAAGAATACCGTGACAATGAAAACTGTTCTAAAAGAGGAGCTAGAGAAAGTAGTATCAAAATTCATCTTAAAGGGAAAGTCCAACCAATACAAATAAATGAAAAATGTAAGCTCATGCTGTATTGTAACATAGGTTCCCTTCCCAGGATCTGTAAAGTTAGTTTAGTCTTTCAATTAACCCAACCCTGCTGTGCTGTAGGGATACATATTATACAGAGGGTGACCACATACAGTATGTACAGTAATTGTCACACACGTACAGTATGTGTATTACAGCTGAACTTTAGGCAAAGAGAAAAAAATATATTTGGTTGTGTAACCATTAAACGTACGTAAACCTAAACTCCAGGCCAACAGCTGAAATAAATAATTGGGGGTTGAAATATATATTTTTTCTGCTGCAATTATGTAACACTTACAGGCCTTGTACCTTCTCAAGACTGTGACTAGGTAGTAAAAGAAGTAGCAGGCTGATCAGCTCATATGTCCTGCTGTTCTCCCCTCCTATCACCATGCCCCTTATTAGCACATGAGCACTGCAGCACAACTGATTGAGTTTGTGCTGCTTCCCCCATTTTCAGCCTGAGTTCTGCTGTACAGTTAACTGCATGAAGAAAAAGAGATATGACCTGCCAAATACCATAGTGACAGAACCTCCATCCCTATTATGTATATAAAACAGGAAAGGAAATTAGCGGGACTTTGAATGAGGAGCATCACTAATACAGATATTGCATAGATCATTAATCAAATGCAAATACATTGATTACTTCAATAATGAAATACATATCGTGATCATAACATTGGTACACCATATGCAACAGAGCTGCTATAAAAACAAGGGAAGATACACATACACATTGATAATTACATAGTAATCAGTAAACTCTGAATATATAGAGGTATATATGGGCCAGTAAGTAGGTAATGAGCCAGAATTGACTGAGCACCCCAAAAAAACTTGACGCGTTTCATGGCTTATGCCATTCATCAGGAGTTGGGTTCAGAAATAAACTGTAAATACAAATGGGTATATATTAGTTAATATGTTCTACCCCTAAGGGGAGAAAAAACCTCATGGGGAGAAGGGGGTCTAAACTTACTGATCGGCTAGAAAAACTGTGCTTGGCTAGCATAGAGGAAAATGGAGCCCCATACTGATTGTCTATTTCGGAGAGAAAACATCCACATAGCATGCCCGATCGCCACAACACATTCCACGTGTGTGGAGATGATTTCCCCAATTATGGTGTTCTGAATTTTTTAAATAATCTATGTAAATGTGTCCATCTCATGCCGGAGATTGGGTGGGCGTGGCTCCACTTTTGTCGGTGGTGGATCTCACTGTCAATCCCTATTCTCATTCGAAGTTGTGCATGACATTGGCGGGTACCCGCCCCACACCCAGATTACATAAGCAGGTGATCACCATACCATTTCACTATGTGTCTTACACCAGGGAGGTAGCACACACAGCCTGTTTACCGGATACACACACGTAAGTTATGCACACATATTCTTCTTCAAGACCTTTTTTCAACACATGCAACATACCCATTTATACATTATATATATATATATATATATATATATACACATACATATACATACATACACACACACATACACACTGTCAGAAACCATGAATCAGGCCGAGACAGAAGTACAGTTAAATCACACTTGTTTAATAATAATAATAAAAAGGCAAACAGAGTAAGCGTAGTCAAAACATAGCCAGAGTTCAGTAACCGGATCGGGTAGTCGGCCAACCCAAAGTCCAAGAGCCAGCGATAAAGGTAGTAGTAAAGCAAGAAGGATCTGTAACCAGAGGGGACATCAGTCAAGCAGGTCTTCAACTGGAACGCAGGAGAAAGTCTCCTGTGATGTTAACACAGGCGAAGGCGAAGAGAAAATGAACTGGAAGTCCTTAAAGGGGTTGCTCCACCGGAAAAAAATAAATAAAAGCCAGCAGCTACAGCTACAGCAGCTGCTGGCTTTTAATATTTGGACACTTACCTGTCCTGGAGTCCAGCGACGTCCGCAGCAGAGGACGAGCGACCGCTCGTCGCTCTGCTGCTCCCTCCGCCATCCTCGCTGAGGGAACCAGGAAGTGAAGCCCTGCGGCTTCATGCCTGGTTCCCTACGGCGCATGCGCGAGTCGCGCCGAGTGTCTCCCAGAACACCAAGGGAAGTCTGCGGGAAGTGACGTAACTCCCGCAGATTCCCGGAGACAGGACTCCCGGATGTGGGTGAAAATACCTGTCTTAGACAGGTATCTTCACCCCCCTCCCCCTGAAAGGTGTCAATTGTGACACCGGAGGGGGGGAGGGTTCCAAATAGCAAAAGTTGCTATTTAGGGTGGAGCTCCACTTTAAGTAGGAAGAGCTGACGAGCAGATCATCAACAGGTGGATCACTGTGGAGAGATGGAAGCTGGCAATTAGCTAACATCTGAGCTACCAGCACAGAGAAAGAAGGGCTGAGCCCAGCCCTGACAGTACCCCCTCCTCAATGACCCCTTCCCCTCGGAGGTCCACCAGGCTTGAGGGGAAAACATCTATGGAAATCACGGAGGAGGACAGGGGCATGTACGTCCGAGGATGGGACCCAAGAGCGTTCCTCCGGACGTACCCCTTCCAGTGCACCAGGTATTGAATGCGCCCACGGAAACTAGTAATCAACAATGGACTGTACTTCATACTCCTCATGGTTCTCAACCTGTATAGGGTGAGGACGTGGCACTGA
This sequence comes from Rana muscosa, assembly GCA_029206835.1. Lineage (NCBI taxonomy): Eukaryota > Metazoa > Chordata > Amphibia > Anura > Ranidae > Rana > Rana muscosa. The sequence continues at coordinate 13,856,243 of JARGYO010005626.1, read as the reverse complement.
GGTGGTAAAACGGTTGCAGATCAAAGGTTTTAATAAGGAGACATGAAACACATTAGAGATACGAATACTGGAAGGAAGGTCCAACGCGTAAGCCACTGGGTTTATCCTGCGAAGGACACGGAAAGGCCCAATAAACCAAAGTGCGAACTTCAGAGAAGGAACACAATGTCGGAGGTTGCGAGATGACAGCCAGACCCTGTCCCCGACCTGGTAGCAAGGCGCAGGCAGGCGTCTGTGGTCAGCATGGAGTCTGTACCTCTCGTTAGCCTGTCGCAAAGCCTCCTGGACTTGTACCCAAGTGGAACGAAGACCACGGAGATGTTCCTCTAACGCAGGAATACTCTGAGGAACAAACGAGTCAGACAACACGGAAGGTTGGAAACCATAATTCGCCATAAACGGGGACAAATGGTAAGCAGAATTCAGAGCGCTATTGTGAGCAAACTCCGCCGATGGTAAGAGGTCTGACCAGTTGTTGTGATGGTCAGAAATATAGCAACGCAGGAATTGCTCCAAGGACTGATTGGCTCGTTCTGAGGCCCCATTAGACTGTGGGTGATACGCAGAGGAGAAAGCAAGCTGAATTCCCAACTGTGCACAAAAGGCTCACCAGAACCGGGACACAAACTGACTTCCCCTGTCTGAGACAATGACCATGGGTAAGCCATGTAAGCGAAAGATCTTCTGAGCAAAAATGGAAGCCAGTTCCTTAGACGTAGGCAACTTCTTAAGTGGAATACAGTGAGACATTTTCGAGAACCGGTCTACCACCATAAGGATAACTGTGTTGCCCTGGGAGTTGGGTAACTCCACAATGAAATCCATAGACAGGTGAGTCCAGGGCCTCTCTCCATTGGGTATGGGTTGTAGGAGGCCCACTGGAAGGAGTCGTGGAATCTTACTCTGAGCACACACGGAACAGGCAGCTACGAAGGTGGCTACATCAGCACGTAGACTAGGCCACCTGAATTGTTGGGAAATGGTCCAAAAGAGTTGATTCTTCCCAGGGTGGCCAGCAGCCTTGGGAGAATGGTAGGTCTGGAGCATGGCAGTACGGAGACTCTCAGGAATAAAGCAGCGGTCACAAGGTTTCTCAGGAGGGGCATCGACCTGAGCAGCCAGAATTCTGTCACCCAAAGGAGAAGTGAGACTGGTGCGAACCGTAGCCAGAATACGATCAGGAGGAATCACAGGAACAGGAACCGACTCCATCTTGGAAGTGGAGGAAAATTGTCGTGACAAGACGCCAGCCCTTACATTCTTAGTACCGGGTAAGAATGAGACAATGTAATTGAAACTCGACAAGAAAAGAGCCCATCGAGCCCGTCTGGGAGAGAGGCGCTTAGCCTCAGACAAGAATGTGAGATTCTTATGGTCAGTAAGAATGAGAACCGGCACAGTGGTACCTTCGAGGAGATGTCTCCATTCTTTCAGGGCTAAAATGATCGCCAAAAGCTCTCTGTCACCAATCTCGTAATTGCACTCCGCAGGTGAAAATTTCTTGGAAAAGTAGCCACACGGATGCATAGCGCTGTCAGAGCTAGGATGTTGAGACAAAAGAGCGCCAACTCCAGTCTCAGAAGCATTGACTTCAGGGATAAAAGGCAACGTGGGATCAGGATGTGCCAACACAGGAGGAGAAACAAAGGTAGTCTTAAAACTCTCAAAAGCCTTAATGGACTCTGGAGACCAACTATGTGGGTTACCATCCTCTCTGGTCATATCAGTCGGGGTACTTGACCAGAGACAATAAGTTATGAATAAACTTCCGATAATAGTTGGCAAAACCAAGAAAGCGCTGCAGAGGACGTAAACCCACGGGTCAAGGCCACTGTAGCACTGCAGAAAGTTTCTCTTGGTCCAGCGAAAAACCAGCAGTGGAAATGACATAACCCAGGAATTTAACCTGTTCACGATGGAATTCGCACTCCTCCAGTTTACAATAGAGATTGTTCTCTCTTAGTTTCTGAAGCACTCGACAGACATCTGTGTGGTGGCTCTCTAGGGACTTGGAAAATATGAGGATATCGTCGAGATAAACCACCACACATAACTGCAACAAGTCTCGGAGGACATCGTTAATAAACTCCTGGAAAACTGCCGGAGCGTTACTGAGGCCAAAAGGCATTAAGAGATACTCGTAATGACCTGTTCTGGTATTAAATGCAGTTTTCCATTCGTCGCCCTCATTAATCCTGACAAGATTGTATGCCCCTCTCAAATCAAGCTTCGTGAAGACCGTTGCTCCCTTGAGGCGGTCAAATAACTCCGTAATCAACGGGATCGGGTAGGCATTCTTAATGGTGAAATGATTGAGACCCCTATAATCGATACAAGGTCTCAGCTCACCACTCTTCTTCTTCACAAAAAAGAACCCAGCACCAACAGGAGACGAGGATTTGCAGATGAAACCTCGAGAAAGTGCGTCTGCAACATACTCCTCCATGGCCTTATCCTCCAAGACCAACAAAGGGTAAACCAAGCCACAAGGGGGTATGGCACCAGGTTGAAGGTCAATTGCGCAATCATATGACCGGTGTGGAGGCAACGTACCGGCTTGACTTTTGTCAAAGACATCGCTAAAATCGCGGTACTCCTCCGGCAGGGAGGAGAGTGAAGAGGTGCACAGGACCTTGGCTACCTTCTGGAAGCATCTCTCACTGCACTGTGACGACCAGGACAGAACCTAAGCACAGAGCCAATCAAAAGACGGGTTGTGCCTCTGTAACCAAGGATAACCAATAACCAGCAGAAACTTAGGTGAGGAAATAACTTGGAATTGGATTATCTCATGGTGAAGATCCCCAACGGCCATGGACAATGGAAGAGTCTCATGAGTCACATGGGCAGGCTGTAGAGGTCTCCCATCAAGAGCCTCAATGGCAAGAGTGTCACGCAGCTGCAGCGGAATCGAGTGCTTAGACACAAAGGCAGCATCAATGAACAGGCCTGCAGCCCCGGAGTCGATTAGAGCCTGTATCTCGATGGACGACTCAGCCCAAGACAGGGTAACCGAAAACCAGGGGCTTATCCTTCTGGGCAACTGGAAACGGGACCTTAAGGTTTGGGCGTTCCCTGGACCGGTAGGACAAGACTTCAAAAAGTGACTGGCCTTCCTAGGAAGGGAAATTCTCTCCTGTAAGAGTTAATATGGGAAAAAGGTGTCTCCTCTCTACTGATGCTTTATCACCAATCCTTGTTTCAATAAAAACCGCAAATTTTCCAAAAACATTTGTTATTGGGACGGAAAGTGAGGTGAAATGTTCTGAACAGGTGTACAGACAGCAAAACAAATGTTACAGGGGCGATAACCCTTCCCTATGTTCTCCAAAAAGCTTAAAAATAGATTTTTTTTGGCTGGAGCTACACTTAAAAATGTACCTGTTCCAAATTACAAACAGATTCTACTTAAGAACAAACCTACAGTCCCTGTCTTGTTTGCACCTCCTGTATACTGCTGTTCAGAATATAGAGGGCCTTTTTTTATTTTGGGTGCAGGGTTCCCCTTAATATCCATACAAGATCCAAAGGGGCTGGTAGTGGGCTGGGGTGGGGGGGGGGGGTACCCATGCCATTTTTCTCAATGATTTTTATCCATATTGCGGGGAAATGTCATTTTGTGCAGGGACAGTTCTAAACACGGGAAACACGTGCCACTTCACAGGCATACTTTACACATCCCCCAGGTACGATATTTAAAGGAATATTTCACTTTTTTTTCACTTTATGCGTCATTAAAATCACTGCTCCCGAAAAAACTTCAGTTTTTAAAACTTCTTTTTGCATTGATACATGTCCCCTGGGGCAGGACCCGGGTCCCCAAACCCTTTTTAGGACAATAACTTGCATATTAGCCGTTATAATTAGCACTTTTGATTTTGAGCGTTCGCGTCCATTGTATTTATTAGGGTTCTAAAGTTCGCACAAACTTTCGGTCCGTTCGCAGGTTCTGGTGCGAACTGAACAGGGGGTTCGGCTCATCCCTACTCTAGACGAGCCGTGCGACTCAGGAGCGTCTGTATCGCCGTGGCAAACTGATCCATGCGGTGATCCAGGTCATCCAATCTGGAAAAAATATTATTAACAAGTGGATTGGCTGCATCTTCTGAATTCATGGCCATGGCCTACTGTCAGAAACCATGAATCAGACCGAGACAGAAGTATAGTTAAATCACACTTGCCAAAGTCCAAGAGCCAGGGATAAAGATAGTAGTACAGCAAGCAGGATCTGTAGCCAGAGGGGACGTCAGTCAAGCAGGTCTTCAACTGAAACGCAGGAGAAAGTCTCTTGTGAAGGCGAAGGTGAAGAGCAAATGAACTGGAAGTCCTTAAGTAGGCAGAGCTGACGAGTGGATCATCAACAGGTGGGTCACTGTGGAGAGATGGAAGCTGGCAATTAGCTAACAGCTGAGCTGCCAGCAAAGAGAAGGAAGGGCTGAGCCCAGCCCTGACACACACACATAAATTATTTATTTTATATTTTATATGTATATATATATATATATATATATTAGGGCTGTTACTGATTAAAATTTTTGTGTTCGATTAATCGTTTTTTTTTTTTTATCGATTAATCAACTAATTTCGATTAACATAGATCCAACTACTTTTAGCTGATCTCCTTGCAGGCCGATTCCCAGTGCAGCTACCAACCACTGGAAAAATCGATAGCAGGATGCAAAAAACACACAAAGGCTGCGCTCGATGGGAATAGCATTAAAACTTTTATAGTCTTCAAGTAGGTAACAAAATAAATATTGCACTAAAGATAAAATCGATGTAGCTACATAAACTGTAAAAATGGTGCGAGTAATACCAAACGGTAGCAAAAGCAGTCATAAAAACATGTAGCTAAGTATGATACTGGTATAAAAATGTGTACAACGATACCACTGCTAAATCCAGATGAGGAGGGGCTAACATCAGTCCATCGGCATGTACAGTAGATGTCCCGTGAAGGGAACTATCACAACTCCCAGTGGATGGCTGTAGAATCCCAGGTTGATAGAGGGAAGTGATAGAGGGAAGTGTAACAGCCCTTGCGTGTGGCAGATAGTAAGGTCCCGCCGGAATGCAGATATGAAGGCACAGCAAAGGAGCCCTTCAGATGGACACGACAAGCCCGGCCGGTGTCCGTGACGTCACTGGATCTCCCTGAAGACCCGGAAGCCGGGGGAGAGGTGAGTACCAATCAAAAGAATTTTGATCGATCAAAACAATTAATCGATTAATCGAGGAATTAATAGTTAATTTCCACAGCCCTAATATATATATATATATATATATATATATATATATATATATATATATATTGAATCCTAATCATTAATGTTTTTTTTTTTTTACTTTTTCCCTAAGATTTTATTTTTTTCACACCTTTTTTTTTTACACATTTTTTACATATTTTATAAAAAAAATCAGAACACCATGTTTGAAATCATCTCCACACATGTGGTATGTGTTGTGGCGATCGGCATGCTATGTGGATGCTTCCACGGGTGGGGTTCCATCTTCCTCGATGCTGGCCAAGTACAGTGTTTTAGGTGACCTGTAAGTATAGACCCCCTTCTCCCCATGAGTTTTTTCTCCCCTAAAGCCCTGTACACATGATCGGATTTCCGATGGGATAAAATCGGATTTCCGATGAAGCTGTGCCTGCACACCATCAGTCAAAAATCCGACCGTCCCAAACGCTGTGACGTAAAACACTCAGACGAGCCGAGAAAAATTAAGTTCAATGCTTCTGAGCATGCGTCGACTTGATTCTGAGCATGCGTGGGTTTTTTCTCCGATGGAGTTTCACACAGACAATCGGAATTTGCTATCGTTTTTTTTTTTCCATCGGATAAATTTAAAACATGTTCTATTTTTAATCACAGATGGAAAAAAGACCGATGGGGCCCATACACGATAGTTTTTTCCGATGAAAAAAGTCCATCCAACTGTTTTCATCAGTAAAACCGATTGTGTGTACAGGGCTTTAGGGGTAGAGTATATTACGGTAACTTATATTATATACCCATTTGTATTTACCGTTTATTTCCGAACCCAACTCCTGATGAATGGCATAAGCCATGAAACGTGACGAGTTTTCTTGGGGTGCTCAGTCAAGTCTGGCTCATTACCTACTTACTGGCCCATATATACCTCTATATATTCAGAGTTTATCGAGTACTATGTAACTATCAATGTGTGTGTGTATCTTCCCTTGTTTTTATAGCAGCTCTGTTGCATATGGTGTACCAATGTTATGACCACAATATGTATTTCATTATTACATTTATCAATGTATTTGATTAATAAAAAAATTATATACAAATGATCTATGCAATATCTGTATTAGTGACGCTCCTCATTGAAAGTCCCACAAATTTTCTTTTCCTGTTTTATTAACCGCTTGAAGCTTATGCCAAGTCAGATGCAGGTACTTACACTGCTTGCAAAAAAAAAAAAACGATGGAATTAGTGTAATTTATATCAGCTTGGTTCTGCTTTAAATATTGTATTTAATTATTATTTTAGGATTATGCAATTCCCTGTACAGCAGGGACCAAACTGGAATGGGAGGGTAATCACTCAGGGCTCATTGGCTGTGCACAGTGGGCTGCAGTGCTTCATCATTGTCCAATCAGCAGGTTTGATAGTCCTCGACCAAGCTGTTTTTTTATTAAAGTGTATCTAAACCTCAATTTTTATTTTATTCCTTTTACATAGAGTAAGGAATGGTTTAAAATTCTACCAGGAGTTTATGCCCTTTGTGTCCCATTTGAGAGATTTCCCTTCACTTTGTATCATGTAAACATAACAGGAATTAAAGGAAACCTATCCATAGTGGGGTAAATCCCATCTTAGACAGCTATCAATGGAACAAGTTTCCATCCCCAAGATTTATTTTCTATTCCTCTTCTAGTAGCAACATATTAGATGTTCTTTCTTTCTTGCTGTCCCAGTGGCAGGGTTTATCTGACCAAAGAGCATGAATCTCTCAACAGGGACATAGACAGAAATAATAACCTGATAGGGATTCTAAACCCTTACAACTCCTTTCAAAATTAAGAAAAATGTCTTTATTCACAATTTAACCGCACTGCAGGCCATGGACCTTGACTATGGGGTCAATTCAATTAGCTAAAGCAGATTGCCTTTTTTCTTTAGCTTGCTGGAATTGACATGGGAACAAATTTGACACCTTCAGCTGCCATTGTGCTTTACTGGACTTCTAGTGTGTTCTTGTTCCTTTAAGGAGAAATCGGTTGCCTCCAGGCATACCTTCCCTCAATGTATGCATTTCTATATATGCTCCAATATGGAGGCTCTCAGACTAGAGTTAGGGTCCACACTACATAGAGGGGCCTTTATGAGGCAGTGTGGCTTCCACATATGTTTGCAAACTAAAACCTTTTTTTAATCAAATTGTTAAAAAGTAAGTGTAAGTGTGCTGGGAAATTTTTGTATTGTGTTCTTTTGTTCAACCCCCTCAAGGTGCACCTTACTTTAAAAAAAAATAATTGTGAATTAATTGCAGTAGTTGCAATTTTGTTCAACATATTAGAAACTGTATCTTTTAGCAATAGTAAATGTATTTGTTAGCAAAGAGGCCTAATGAGGAATATGGAACTGGGTAATAAAGCACAGTTAATCATTAAGTACTGTTTCACCCTCCCCCTTGCACAGCAAATTAGATCAGGTCATATTCTAGCTGCAAAATGTGCCTATATTTCAAATACTATAAATAAGACCGATGGATTATTAAAAAGAACACAACCTACGATCTAGTTCCTTATACAAAAAAAAACGAATTGATAGAAGTCAGGAATAATGCAGATTGTTAAAGAAAGCAGTAAAGCAGCACTATTTCTATAGTAACAAGGTTAATTGCACAGTTCATAAATTTTCCAGCTACAGAATGGACTACATAGAGAAAGTCGCGAAGCAAGCTAAAACCATCAATAATAAAATGCAGAAATGTTATTGGCCTGATTTTACAAACTGCTGCATATTGATGTAAAAAGGAGATAAGGGGAGATCAGTTTGAAACATATTTGAGTGTTGTAATTCATCTTTGATAAAATGTACTATTATTCAATGATCTATTTTAATACAGCCTGTGTTATATTACAAACTTAAAGAAAAAAAATCACACAAAACATTTTATTTTGTTTTAGATTCAATGACACACCAAGTTGCTGCTATGGCTGCCTTGAGAGATCCCCTTCCAATTCTGGATCTGAAGTGATATACACACAAAACCATGATGTCATGACACCACATGGGTGACACCCATGATGTCACAGAGGACAAACCCCTGTATGTCTGCACATGTTCAGAGAATCGACTGAAGGAATGGGGCTCCACCTTGGTTAAGGCACTTTGAGCTTTGTTATACAGATGAACGACCAGGACAGTGGACACCGCATCAAGCCACCTAACCCGAGAGCTGGCGAGCTAGAGAGCACCAGAGTCTCCCCGAGATATCCAGGAGCTAGGACGGCTCGGACACTGCATATAGGTGAGAGGATCTACATATCCTCTATGGATCACTAGCTGAGGTGCCTACTTGTGAAGCACACTGACTAAAAGCAATAATGCATATTCAGCTGCTGGACATTAGTTATTCCCTCAACACAATGGGGGTTATTTACTAAAGGAAAATCCACTTTGCGCTACAAGTGCAAACTAAAAGTGCACTTGAAATTGCACTGAAAGTGCACTTGGAAGTGCAGTAGCTGTAGATCCGAGGGGGACATGCAAAGAAAATAAAAAAACAGCATTTTAGCTTGCACATGATTGGATAATAAAATCAGCAGAGCTTCCCCTCATTTCAGATCTACCCCTCAGATTTACAGCGACTGCACTTCCAAGTGCACTTTCAGTGCAATTTCAAGTGCACTTTTCACTTGTAGTTTGCACTTGTAGTGCAAAGGGGATTTTCCTTTAGTAAATAACCCCCTATGTATGTGGAACCGACTGCATCAATACCGTGTCTATACTCACTGGGGTTAATCAGCCACAATGACTGCATTTCCCTATCATCCTATGCAGGAGCGCTTAAGTTATTGAATGAGGTCTTTACATTCTAATACAGCCCTGCACGAGTAGAATCATTATCCAATACAAGTTCAGTGGGCAACTATATTGATTTACTGAGACCCACACTAGGACCCGATGTTGCCTGTGTACGTTGGGAACATATATGTGCTGTGCAGGTGGCACAACACTTGCATTTGGACTTCCCTATTTGGCAGCACCTATGGGCCAGTGTGAGCCTCCTGTAGCCAGTGGTATATGCAGTCACGATTGCATGTGTGTTATGTGAGCACAGCTGCAAAATTTTAGACAATGTTGTCTTTTTAATTACAATTGTGGTGGAGGTGGTGGTGGAGTTTTTTAAGCCCAGTAGTTTGTACTTCAGATTTTTTCAATAAAGATCCCATGACTTTAATCTGCTTGATCCTTTATGTAACATGTTTTTGTTGGGGTTTCCATCCCAACCTTTCTATGTGACCTGAAGTGATATCCAATGTTTGGTTCTTAGCTGATCCTCCATGGTTGCTTTCTTTATAATGAAGGTTTCAGAGATTCCTATAGAGAATCCACTAGAGTCCCAGTGACACTATAATGCTAGCTGTAGAGCTGTATACCCGCGCTTAGGAAAAAATTGTTTTGATTTAATAATATGTATATAGTGAAAGAGCTGCAGCCCCCCCTAGTGGGACCCTCAAGAAGAGTCCTAAGTGTAAAAAGGATAAGTGAGTGGGGTATGGCGCTGCTCACTGGTTCTAAGTAGGACCAGTAGTGATATAGTATATCAAATGTGATAAAACAAATAATTAAGTCATATGTGATCGTGCCACCCTTATGCCCCATACACACGATCGTTTTTCATGCCGTTAAAAATGCCATTTTAAAAAATGGCCATTAAAAATGATCGTGTGTAGGCTCCAGAGCATTTTTAACGACGTGAAAAACGGCCATTAAAAATTCCGGACATGCTCTCTTTTTTCACGTCGTTTTTCATGACGTTTTTTTTAACGACGTGAAAAACGATAGTGTGTATGCTTTCACGACGTAAAAAAAACGCGCATGCTCAGAATCAAGTATGAGACGGGAGCGCTCGTTCTGGTAAAACTAGCGTTCGTAATGGCGATAGCACATTCATTACACAGTAACGGACTGAAAAGCGCGAATCGTCGCTCAACAAACTTTACTAACATGAAGGGTGGCGCCATTCGAACGGAACTTCCCCTTTATAGTGCCGTCGTACGTGTTGAACGTCACTGCGCTTTGCTTGATCGTTTTTTTTAATGATAGTGTGTACGCAAGGCAGGCTTGAGAGGAAACATGAAAAAAAACGAGGAGAAAAACGTCGGTTTAAAAAATGACATTAAAAACGATCGTGTGTACGGGGCATTAGTGGTAATTAGAACATGTGTACCTTCTAAGAGAGAGATACCAAAAATTGTGATAGTATGCAGTGTAAGTGACCAGAAATTCTCATCTGGTAAAAACCAATCCAAATACCTTCAAGTATGAAAGAAAATACAGTATATATAAAAAATGAAATAAAATCATAAGCTGCAGGTACAGGCTATATCATGGTATTCAGTCTATGGTGCCTCTAGGCAGAATCACAGGTATGTGCCAGCAGTCTAATCAACTACACTACTGGCTCCTACGGAAAGTCTATAATAGCAGACATAAGCTTGATAATAAATCAATCTTCCTCATAAAGAATGGCAGGTGTAGAATCAGACGTTCAGCAAGTGCAGACAATTCGGCTGCACAGCCAGGATGACTGCCATCACTGCACAAGCTTGCAGGTTACTATGTTAAGCCCCCCTTTTTTACCGCACTATGGGAGCATTTCTTTGTTTATACCACTGAGGCAAACGGAGGCTCTATTTACAACACTTGAACCCTCTGGGGAAGCTGAAGTGAAGCCAAAAAGGAAGGCACCGCTGACATCTATCCCTGCACCTGTGATAGTTTCTGGATATCGACCCGGGACATCTCTTTATGCTGGTTACCCCTGTAGGGGTGAAGAAAGCCTGTGAGTGGGGACACATGTGGGGGCCGAATTGTCTGCACTTGCTGAACGTCTGATTCTACACCAGCCATTCTTTATAAGGAAGATTGATTTATTATCAAGCTTATATCTGCTATTATAGACTTTCCGTAGGAGCCAGTAGTATAGTTGATTAGACTGGTGGCACATACCTGTGATTCTGGCTAGAGGCACCATAGACTGAATACCATGATATAGCCTGTACCTGCAGCTTATGTTGTTATTTCATTTTTTATATATATTTTCTTTCATACTTGAAGCTATTTGGATTGGTTTTTACCAGATGAGAATTTCTGGTCACTTACACTGCATACTATCACAATTTTTGGTATTTCTCTCTTAGAAGGTACACATGTTCTAATTACCACTAAGGGTGGCACGATCACATATGACTTAATTATTTGTTTTATCACATTTGATATACTATATCACTACTGGTCCTACTTAGAACCAGTGAGCAGCGCCATACCCCACTCACTTATCCTTTTTACTATAATGCTAGCGTTACACTCCTCTCATAATATTTGGAAAATGCATTTTGTAGAAGGAAATAAGAAAGTGCAGTATAAACCCAACCCCTGGATGCCACATCGTGACCAGCAGTTGAAGGAGATCTCACTGCCGAGGTAAAACAAGAATGGGTTCCATAAAGAATCCAGGATGCAACCTTTACTTCATTACCCATGATTATGTTTAATGAATGCATGAAAAAGAGTTACATTACATTTCCATATTACACATACTGTAGCTGCACACTTTAAAGTCAAATAAATAAATGTACCTTTATGCTGAGTCCAAATCCTCCTACAGTTTGTCTTCTGATTGCTACTGTTCTTTCCTAGAAGCAAAAACGAAACAAGGCATGCTAAAGCTGTATAACTTTTTAACAAAAAAAATATTTATTATCAGAAACAGCATGTGCAAAATCATTCTTGTTTCTATAGTGTTGTCATAGTACTGAGCACCTTAAAAAGTACACATAACTAGTTCCAGCATTTTTTTTCACTCTGCACACCTACAATGTATAATAATGTCATATCACACTTATTCAGAATGATAGAAAAATGTAAACAAAGGGGTGGGAATGTGTAAAAAAAAATATTAGTGTCTTTCCATTCCCCCCAAATTTCTGACTTTTCAAGTCTGGTATAGATTTTAAAGGGCATCCCAAACAAAAAAGGTGAGTGGTCCCATCCTAATATCCATATTAGACCTTTCAGGATTAGTATGGATTTTGAGCGGGAACAATAGAAAAAAAACAAGAAAAAAAAGGCATGAGGGCCCCTCAAAAACCACACCAGACTCTGACTCAGACCTTCAGCCTGGCCGGGCAGGAAATGGAGGGTGTGCATGCGCCCAACTCCTGAACCACACCAGGCCATGTGTCCTCAACATGCAGGGGTACCTTTCCAGGGGGAAGTCCATCAAGCATTGATGCTTGTTGATGAGGACAATAACCTCTTCCCCCCAACTCTGGCTCAATCAGTATGGACGTCTGCAGATAGAGGGCTTATTGGAAACCCGCTATGTAAATGAGTAAGGGCTACATAGCACCCCTGTGCATTCACAAAAAAAGGTAACAGCAAATAAACACACTGACACTTTCTGACAAGCCCTGTAAGGAAAGAAAAACCCTAAATCCTAAATTCCTACAGTGTAACTCCATCGTCAATCACATTGCCCAGTGTTGCAATTCTATGTCGATCGCAATGAGCAATATCCACTGACAGAAAAATATCCTACTGCTGTTATCAACTCCTGTCACATGCTTGCTTCAAATGACATCTCCAGACACCAGGCTGCTAAATATAAACAAAGAGACAATATCTCCCAGATGAGATAATTGACCAAATATAGACATGATCACATTTGGTCAGTGACATCATGGGGTATGTACATGTTCCCCTGGGCGGTGCCCAGTCCCCCGTGCAATTTGTTTGACTATTTCTTGCCTATTAGCTTAAAAAATGGCCAATACTGTTTTTTTAACAATGACTTTAGTGGATTTAGATTTGGCACCTAAACTTTAGTTATGTTTGCTGAACCCAGGTATGCTTGGCTCATACTCACCAGTTTCCCAACACCTGCTAATAAAACACATCCCCACAACATTATGCTAATACAACCATGATTCAGTGTTCTGCGGGTGAGACATAGTTTTGGATTTCCTCCTCACATGATGTTTTATGTTATGCCCAGAAAGTTACATTTTGGTTTCATCATAGCAGAAAACCTTTTTCCTAATTTTTGCTGTGCTTTGCAAATGCTTTTTGAAAAGCTACAATAAAGGGTTTTCATATTATTTTCAGCAATCTCGTTCTTCCCACCACTCTTCCATAAAACTGTTTTCAGCAATGAATCTCTGTACCACTGAACTCATGGTTACTTCAAAGACATGCTTTTTGTAGCCAGTTACTGAGTTTTGGTTGAAGGTCTTGGTGGGATCATGGCTGTTTTTTTTATTTCAAACCTAGTGCCGCACTACACAATAAGTACACAAATTATAGGCTGCGCATTAACCACTTCCCGCCCGGTCAATAGGAGATTGACGTCTGGGAAGTGGTTCTGTTATCCTGACTGGACGTCTATTGACGTCCAGCAGGATAACATGCCGGGCCGCGCCAGTCTGACACCCCCCATCTCCGATCATGATAGAAGCCTCTTTTAGAGGCTTCTTACCACGTGATCAGCTGTGACCAATCACAGCTGATCATCGCGTGAACCAGGAAGTGCCGGTAAACGGCATTTCTTGGTTTACGCTGACAGGGAGCGCCGATCAACGGCTCTCCCTGTCAGAGGGGGGGGGGGGTCTGTGAACTCTGCAAGTGCCAATCCCTGCCCACCACAGTGCCAATCACTACCCACCACAGTGCCAATCACTGCCCACCACAGTACCAATCACTGCCCAGCAGTAACACCTGTCAGTACCTCATCATCAGTGCTGCCCATCAGTGCCACCTGTCAGTGCCAATCAGTACCGCCTATCAGTGCCAATCAGTGCCACCTGTCAGTTCCCATCACAGCCGCCTGTCAGTGCCCATCAGTGCCACCTGTCAGTGCCCATCAGTGCCGCCTGTCAGTGCCCATCAGTGCTGCCTGTCAATCCCCATCAGTGCCACCTATCAGTGCCCATCAGTGCGGTCTATCAGTGCCCAGCAGTGCTGCATATCAGTGCCGCCTATCGGTGACCATCAATTCTACATATCAGTGCCTCCTCATCAGTGCCAATCAGTGCCACTTTATCAGTGCCAACTCCTCAGTGCCCATCAGTGCCGCCTCATCAGTGCCCGTCAGTGAAGGGGAAAACAACATTTTATGACAGAAACTAAAAAAAACGAATAAAAAAAAAAATTGTCTTTTTTAGTTTGTTTAGCAAGAAATAAAAACTGCAGAAGTGATCAAATACCACCAAAAGAAAGCTCCATTTGTGGGAAGAAAATGATAAAAATTTCGCTTGGGTACAGTGTTGAATGACCGTTCAATTGTCATTCAAAGTGCGACAGCGCTGAAAGCTGAAAGCTGAAAATTGTCCTGGGCAGGAAGGGGCGTAAGTGCCTGGTATTGAAGTGGTTAAGTTAAAATGAAGGCAAACCTTATATATATATATATATATATATATATATATATATATATATATACATATACGCAGTATAAATATATATTGTATAAAAAATTTAGCACCCGAAAACATAATAAAATAATCAATAGGAATCAAAAATTAAAACTGGGATCATATACATTGCTCAGCATAAGTGCTGGTTCACACTTGTGCGAGTTGATACCGAATGCGATGCGTTAAACACAAACTAGATTCGCATGTCATCCAAAAAGTAAATGTTTTTGATGATGGTCGTTCACATCTATGCGTTGCGATTCCTCTCCGAATGCGATGAAAAATAGGGTCTTGTGCGAGTTTAGAGCGTGGCGTTGCAAATTTAGTCTCCATAGACAATAATGTAAATTGTTCTGGAATCGCATTGTTTGGTTCACATATGTGCAAATTCTTCACCTCCAGCTCCTCCTCTCCCCACAAAAGAAAACAGGGAAGAGCACAGGAAGTTCACACCCATTTTTTTCTTGCCTTTTCGATTGGCCTGAGCACAAATCGCATATGTGCCTAATTTACATTCTACGCGCAATAAATTCTCATTAATTCGCATTACAATCGCGCTGGTAATAACCAAACACGCAAGGAAAAAATTTGCATCACAATTGCATCGCACAAGTGTGAACCGGCACTTAATGAATACACTCCAACAGATTTGTAGGGAAAACCATTACTTTCATTACAAAATCAAAATTTTCTATCGGACTCTGTACTACAAAATATTCCTACAAATGTGGGCCATTGATTGCAACCAAGATTTGTTAATTTGTACACACAAAAAAGTATTTTTCCTAACTGTAATGACACCCCAAATATGAAAGGGGGTAAAACGCTGTTTAGATATCTTCCCTCTCCTGGACACAAATTCACTGTCGATCCTCCACAGCCAGACGACCACTTCCCATAGGAATTGATCCTTCTGAAAGAACGAGACGCACTCTGTATCTTCTAGGATAGACTGACTTTATTGCCAAAAACATTGTAACTTTTATACACATCCAATACTGCATTAATCTAAAATGAACAATGGTCCAGCTCCACCCACAACATAACAAGACGTAATACACATTTGACAGTAGGCTAGCTTTTGTCTCCCAATACCCATCTCTTAGAAGGCAACAGCTAATCCCTTTATGTTTAAATAACTATGCATGACCTTAATATTCACCAGACTGTCTGTTACTTTACAATACACACAAGGACAGACTTAATTATCACAATCCACATCACCACAATCAATGAACAGGTCTTTTAGAAGCTGGGATTCATTAGCATTACACTAGGCAGACAGGTGATTGAGGCTGAACACATCAGTATCTCTAAATTAACCTGTTGATTCAGAATCAGTAAATAGTCCTTTACAGATATCCTTGGGAATATGGTGGATAAATATTACAGACCCATTTTAGGTAGTCCAAGATATATTTCTTAATGTCCATTATTTTCTGGCTCACCCTGTGTCCAAAGTGACCCTCCTGTCACACATCTCCCCTATCGGCAGGAGACTAACACAGGAGGTGATCCCAGACGGGTTGACTCCGAAGTTAGTCCATAGGTCCATTCTTCTAATGCCGGTATCCACACAGTACCCCAAATAAATTGCTCCAAACAGAGCATTACTTACCCAGCCAACCTCTGCCTCTCTCAGAAAACATACCCGCCGCTGGGGAGAAGACAGGGTGACTGGGCTCAGTCCGTCATGCTGTTGGCTGACTGCCCAGCATCCCTGGGGTATACAAGTGGAGACTGAAGTCCCATCCACTTGTGGTAGGTGAAAATCCCCCAGTGCTTGCAAAGCAAGGCTGACATCCTCCTGTCCCAGTGTCACACCATTTTCAGGGGTTGGGTCAATGAGGACCGAAGTCCCATCCGGTATCACAGGAACTCCCTCTTCTGTTAGTTGAGAGCAGAGGCCCGCGGCACTCTGCTCTGTTGCCAGCTCTTCTGCTGGGTTGCTGTGAGTGGAGACCGCAGTCCCATCCACCGATATCAGCTCAAGTTGCAGTTGTGTGCAGAGGGCAGTAGCATTCTGCCCTGCTGCCAGTGATTCAGCTGGGGGTAAAAGCTTTACCACCTCAGCTTGTTGCTGGAGAGGGGGGCCAACCGCCCCAGCTCCCTGAAACTCCACAGTTGTTTCCGGTGCTGGGCAGAGGTTGCTATCACTCTGCCCTGTTGCCAGCACTTCTGCTGGGGATTCCACACCATCTGCTCTGGCTAACTGTTGGGGAGGGAAAAGGACTGCTTCTCCTCCCTGCATCTCTGAAATCCCCTGGGAAAGAGGAACCATCACCTTCTCACCTCGGGCCTCCAAAACTGCCACGGGTGTAGAGCAGGGGTCTGTAGCACTCTGTCCTGCTGCCAGTACTTGAGCAGGCGATGCATAATCCATAGCATCCTCTGAACAGTCCCTTAAGTCCATACCTTCTGTAATCTGTGGCTGGGAAGATGAGCCCACTGCCCTAGCTCCCTGGAACTCCATATCATCCACTTCGGGTTTAGGGATGGTAATCTTTAGATTTTCCACTGCCGATTCTTCAGCCAGGATTTCAGAGTTGTCCACTGGTATTTCCTGATAGTCCCAGGCAAAGGTAGCCCCACCCTGCTGCTGAGCAGGTTCTAGCAGCTGTCTGTAGGCGATCTCCGATTGTCGTATTAGCGCCATTCTCCACTCATGTTGCCGCTCTAGTTCTCTCTTTTGTCACGCATCCTGCAGCTGGATGCCTCTAATGGCTTCCTGTATGGCGGTCTCTGATGGGTTAGCACCATATAATGCCAACCGCTGTCGCACTCGTTGCTGAAACAAATCTTCAACTGACCGGGGTCTTGCATCACCATCTCTCTGGTCCATCTCAGCTAGCTCCCTGATCAAGGTGGCCTTGTTCTTTGTCCCACTGGTCCCTTCACGGCTCTCAAGTAGGTCTTTCAGCGTGGCTTTCCTGCAGGCTGGTCATTCACTGTGGTGGTTTGGAGTGTCCCAGGAACTGGGACTGCTGCCACCAATGTAACGACACCCCAAATATGAAAGGGGGTAAAACGCCATTTAGATATCTTCCCTCTCCTGGACACAAATTCACTGTCGATCCTCCACAGCCAGACGACCACTTCCCATAGGAACTAATCCTTCTGAAAGAACGAGACACACTCTGTATCTTTCTAGGATAGACTGACTTTATTGCCAAAAACATTGTAACTTTTATACACATCCAATACTGCATTAATCTAAAATGAACAAAGGTCCAGCTCCACCCACAACATAGCAAGACCCAATACACATTTGACAGTAGGCTAGCTTTTGTCTCCCAATACCCATCTCTTAGAAGGCAACAGCTAATCCCTTTATGTTTAAATAACTATGCATGACCTTTATATTCACCAGACTGTCTGTTACTTTACAATACACACAAGGACAGACTTAATTATCACAATCCACATCACCACAAACAATGAACAGGTCTTTTAGAAGCTGGGATTCATTAGCATTACACTAGGCAGACAGGTGATTGAGGCTGAACACATCAGTATCTCTCAATTAACCTGTTGAGTTCAGAATCAGTAAATAGTCCTTTACAGATATCCTTGGGAATATGGTGGATAAATATTACAGACTCATTTTAGGTAGTCCAAGATATATTTCTTAATGTCCATTATTTCCTGGCTCACCCTGTGTCCAAAGTGACCCTCCTGTCACACTAACAAATCCATTCAAGACCATGAAAAGAAAATGTGTGTTCCTGCGCTTAGGACCTCTATCAATAATGAGCTGCAGCCCCCCTATTAGGATCCTAAAAAAGATCTTAATGAAAAAACAAATATGGTGGTGGGGTATGGCACTGCTCGTTCCTTATGTACACTCTGAAGTGGGTAGGAGAATATGGCTAAGTGCAGCTGAGCAAACAAAGTATATCTGTAAGTGATGTACACAAATATAAGTGACGAACCCTTGAGACATCTATAATTAAACCTCTAAAAAAACGCTAAAGTGCAGTGAGATCACAAGTGATTTTAAACGTGCATGGTTGTGAGCCAAAAGCATGTGAAAATACCAAAATATTGTGTATATGATAATAGCAAAAAATACCAAACACATGTAAATGTGATAAAATTAATAAAAAAAAAAAAAATTATTATAAAAAAATACTGAAAAAAAAAATACTGAAAAAATTTTGAAAAAATGTATAATAAATTATGTAAGTCCACTCCTTGTTCAGTTATTCCCAGTGCTCGATAATTGACAGCAGATACTCTTTCAACGATTTTCCAAATATTCCCCCACAAGGGTCCTCACTCACCAGCTCCTCACACCCCTACAGGGGTAAACAGCATGATACGATTGCTTCCGGCCCGGTCTGTGTGTCTCCAGCAATATTTCCAAGAAGGGCAGCTTGCAGCACAATCCAGAGATTTCCACGGTCCTGTCTTTCCAATAGGTCCCGATGTTACAAAAACGGTGGTAGTGGGTTACCTCAGTAAGGAAGATGAGAGACTCCCATAGTGTAGTATGCCAAAAAATTTATTAAAATATAATATATAAAATATTAAAATATAACAGCTCGCCAATGCGGCTAATCCTTAAAAATGCAAAGAAACGAACACACAGCGTCCTAGTCCCGTGTGTGCCGGACATGAACGCTTCAGAAGACGTTCACATACGAAACGTACGTAAGGCGGCGCCACGCACACTACGGTACGCTGACAGTGATCTGGGCACCTGAGCGCACGCTGCTGTCCGGCACACACGGGACTAGGACGCTGTGGGTTCGTTTCTTTGCATTTTTAAGGATTAGCCGCATTGGCGAGCTGTTATATTTAAATTTTTTATATATTATATTTTAATAAATTTTTTGGCATACTACACTATGGGAGTCTCTCATCTTCCTTACTGAGGTAACCCACTACCACAGTTTTCGTAACATCGGGACCTATTGGAAAGACAGGACCGTGGAAATCTCTGGATTGTGCTGCAAGCTGCCCTTCTTGGAAATATTGCTGGAGACACACGGACCGGGTCGGAAGCAATCGTATCATGCTGTGTCATGGAGATCCTGCCAGGAACAGATGCCCGGGACTTCCTTGGTCCCGTTTGCGTGCACGCGTGCGCACGTGCGCCGGTGACGCCAGAAGGGCTACTTAAACCCCTCACTTGCAGACAGTCCCTGCTGTCTGCTCTACAGCGTATACCCAAAGTGACCTGATCTGTTTAACCACCTGTATCTGACCCGGCTTTCAGTGACCCTCCTGCTATCCA
This sequence comes from Rana muscosa, assembly GCA_029206835.1. Classification (NCBI taxonomy): domain Eukaryota; kingdom Metazoa; phylum Chordata; class Amphibia; order Anura; family Ranidae; genus Rana; species Rana muscosa. The sequence goes on along the minus strand of JARGYO010005626.1, from coordinate 13,836,326 downwards.
CCTGTACCTGACCCTCGGCCTGTTTCTGACTTCCGTATTGCCTGATCCTTCTGTACCTCGCTGCCTGCCAGTTTACCCGACCCTGGCTTGTCTGACGATCCTGCCTGATCCAGGTTCCTGATCACCTGCCGCTGCTCGGTGGTTCCAGTCTACCTGCTGTGCCTCCCGGTTCCGGTCACCTGCTGTAGTTCCTGGTTCCTGTCTACTCACCTGCTGGTTCCTGATCACCTGCCGCTGCTCGGTGGTTCCAGTCTACCTGCTGTGCCTCCCGGTTCCGGTCACCTGCTGTAGTTCCTGGTTCCTGTCTACTCACCTGCTGGTTCCTGATCACCTGCCGCTGCTCGGTGGTTCCAGTCTACCTGCTGTGCCTCCCGGTTCCGGTCACCTGCTGTAGTTCCTGGTTCCTGTCTACTCACCTGCTGGTTCCAGTCTACCTGCTGTGCCTCCCGGTTCCGGTCACCTGCTGCAGTTCCTGGTTCCTGTCTACTCACCTGCTGGTTCCTGATCACCTGCTGCAGTTCTTGATCCTGCCAGGCACTCGTACCCCTTCCACCTCCGTGCCTCCTGTTATACCACCAGGGGCCGCTGGTGGGAGCCGTAAGGGAGGCCCCCCTCTGCTAACCGGGCTCGTCACCGTCAGGTACGTGACAGCAGCAGACAGCCATGTCTGAGCCCGAGCAGGGAGCCTCACCTATGGAGGAACTATGCCGACACCTGGCGGGACTGACCGAGGCCGTCAAGAGCCTCCAGCAAGGCTACACTCACCTGGAAGGACAAGTGCGGGCCCTCACCAACCCCGTTGGAACTCAAGGGGGTCCAATTGCCTCCACTTCCTCCGCCGGATCAGGAGCTGCACCCACGGTGGTCATGCTTCCCCCTGAACCCAGGGTACCTACGCCCGAAAGATTCTCCGGAGACCGGAGCAAGTTCAGGGCTTTCCGGAACTCCTGTGAGTTGTACTTTGCCTTACAGCCCCGCACCTTCTCCTTAGAAGCCACCAAGGTGGGCTTTGTAATTTCACTGCTTTCCGGAGACCCACAGAACTGGGCCCACCGCCTACTAGAACGTAAAGATGCGTCCTTGGACAGCCTCACTCTTTTTTTTGACGCCATGGCCCAACTGTATGAGGACCCTCAGCTCTCGGTCACTGCAGAGAACGCCCTGCGGACCCTTCAGCAGGGACGCAGAGCAGTGGAAGACTATGTAGCTGAATTCAGGCGCTGGAGCGCAGATACCAGCTGGAATCACGCTGCCCTCCGTCACCAGTTTCGTATAGGCCTTTCTAACCCCCTGAAGGACGAACTGGCTAGGGTCGGAATACCAGAGAATCTGAACCTGCTGATCGATCTGACAATTCAGATTGACCGACGCCTGAGGGAACGGAGGGCTGAGAGGGCCACGGGCTTCACCCGGCCGACCTGGATGCTTCCCCGGGTCCCCAGTCATCTGCACCCAGCTCCTGCAGCACCTCTGACCCCCTCGCACGATGCTCCTGAACCCATGCAGCTTGGGGTCCTCCGCCCTTCCCTTACTCCGGAGGAACGCCAACGCCGGCGTGCGCATAACCTGTGCCTGTACTGCGGGGAATCCGGACACTTCGTTAGGAACTGTCCTCTGAAGTTCCGTAAGTGCTTATCAGTTTCTCCTGTTGTGATCAACCCTCAGACCAAATCCTCCTCTCACCTTGCTCTTTCTATCTCCCTGCAGCTCCCAGGAAGGACCCTGCAAGTGTCCGCAATTATTGACTCTGGGGCTTGTAGTTGCTTCATGGACTCAACTTTTGCCCGCACTCAACTGATCCCTCTATTTCCCAAGACCCATGGACTACATGTTCCCCTGGCTGACGGGTCCATTATCAAGTCGGGGCCCGTGGTCGAGGAGACGGCTCCCCTACCTGTCACTGTCCCCACCTCTACCGGGGTGCACCGAGAATATCTACGGCTGGACATTATCTCTTCTCCACTGTTCCCCATAATTCTCGGTATGCCCTGGCTACAAGCCCACAATCCTACCATCAACTGGGTCACGGGGGTGATCACTTTCTCTTCCTCCTACTGCCAACAGTCCTGCAGCTCACACAAGCCCCCTGGGCCTGCCACTTTAATGTGTACCGACACTGAGGCCGGAATACGTCGGGCCATCCCTGACGCTTACCTGGACTTTCTTGATGTGTTTAGTAAACAGGGGGCAGAGACACTACCACCCCACCGGGCCTACGACTGCCCCATCGATCTACTTCCCGGAGCAGCTATTCCTTTCGGTAGGAGCTTCCCTTTAACGGAGGTAGAACAGGGGGCCCTGAAGGAATACATCGATGAGAACCTTTTAAAGGGGTTCATTCGCCCCTCTACGTCGCCAGCAGGCGCAGGCATTTTCTTTGTGGAGAAAAAGGACCATACCCTTAGGCCATGTGTGGACTACTGTGAACTAAATAAGGTCACCATTAAAAATCGCTACCCTCTTCCTTTGGTACCAGAGCTATTCCAAAGATTGGGAGCTGCCGTCATTTTTACTAAACTCGACCTCCGGGGAGCCTATAATCTGGTTCGAATCAAGGAGGACGATGAGTGGAAAACTGCCTTCCGCTCCCGGTTCGGACATTTCGAGTATTTGGTGATGCCCTTTGGGCTGTGCAATGCCCCTGCCACCTTCCAGTATTTTATTAATGATGTACTTCGGGACTTTTTAGATCTCTTTGTGATTGCTTATTTAGATGACATACTAATCTTCTCTTCCTCCCTTGACTCCCATCGCAGGCATGTCAGAAGTGTGTTAGACCGGCTTCGACAGCATAGTCTATATGCGAAGGCTGAGAAATGCGAGTTTGAGCGGGAGAGCATAGCATTCCTGGGATTGATCATCTCTGGCGAAAGCATCAGGATGGACCCACAGAAGATCACCGCAATCTTGGACTGGCCAGCGCCAGTGGATAAGAAAGGAATCCAACGGTTCGTTGGATTTGCTAACTTCTATCGTAAGTTCATCCGGGGGTTCTCCGCCATCATTGCGCCCATTACCCAGTTAACCAAGCAAGGAACCCGTTTCCACTGGTCCCCTGAGGCCCAAAAGGCCTTCGAGGCTCTCAAGGGTCTCTTCACCTCTGCATCCATCTTAAAACATCCAGATTCCTCTCTACCATTTGTGCTTGAGGTAGATGCTTCTGAGGTCGCTGTAGGGGCAATATTGTCACAGAGGCAAGGAACCAAGGCTTTGCTTCATCCAGTGGCCTTCTTTTCTCGCAAATTATCTGCGGCAGAGAAGAACTATGACGTGGGAGACCGGGAACTCTTGGTGATCAAGTCCGCCCTGGAAGAATGGCGGTACTTACTTGAAGGTGCTGCTCACCCAATCTTAGTATTTACCGACCATAAGAACTTAGAGTACCTGAAAACTGCAAAGAGACTAAAACCACGACAAGCCAGATGGGCTCTTTTTTTTCCCGGTTCTCCTTCCATGTCACATACCGCCCCGGTGCCAAGAACACTAAACCTGACGCATTGTCCCAAATGTTCCATGGATCCAAAGAACTCTCCTCACCCGATACAATTCTCGCTCCTGGGAACTTTCTTCTACTTCAGGAGTAGTGATGAGCCGAACACCCCCGGGTTCGGTTCGCACCAGAACCCGCGAACGGACCGAAAGTTCGAACGAACATTAGAACCCTATTAAATACAATGGATGCGAACGTTCGAATTCTAAAGTGCTAATTATAACAACTATTATGCATGTTATTGTCATAAATAGGGTTTGGGAACCCGGGTTCTGCACCAGGGGACATGTATCAATGCAAAAAGAAGTTTTAAAAATGGTCGTTTTTCGGGAGCAGTCATTTTAATGATGCATAAAGTGAAAAAAAAAGTCAAATATTCCTTTAAATATCATACCTGGGGGGTGTCTAAAGTATGCCTGTGAAGTGCCACGTGTTTCCCGTGTTTAGAACTGTCCCTGCACAAAATGACACTTCTAAAGGAAAAAAAAAGCCATTTAAAACTGCTTGCGGCTTTAATGTAATGTCTGGTCCCGGTAATATGGATGAAATTCTTTAAGAAAAATGGTATAGCTACCCCATGACCCCCCCCCCCCCCCCCTACCCCAGCCCATTACCAGCCCCTTTGGGTCTTGTATGGATATTAAGGGGAACCCCGCACATAAAATAAAAAAGGCCCTATATACTCTGAACAGCCGTATACAGGCGGTGCATACAAGACAGGGACTGTAGGTTTGTTCTTATGTAGAATCTGTTTGTAATTTTGAACAGGTACATTGTTGAAGTGTAGCTCCAGCCCAAAAATCTATTTTAAACTTTTTGGGAAACATAGGTAAGGGTTATCACCCCTGTAACATTTGTTTTGCTGTCTGTGCCCCTGTTCAGAACATTTCACCTCACTTTCCGTCCCAATGACAACTGTTTTTGAAATGTGGTGTTTTTCTTGAAACAAGGATTGCTGATAAAGCATCAGTACAGATGAGACCCCTTTCTCCCATATTTATTCTTACAGGAGAGAATTTTCCTTTCTAGGGGTAGATTTCCTCTCACTTCCTGTTGTCTTCTTTCATTTGCAAGTAGGAGTCGTTTGTAAGTTGGATGTTTGAAAGTAGGGACCTGCCGTATATACTCTGCAGAAATAGGCCCCTTAGTTGTTGGTGTTGGCACAACACTGTAAGCACTCAGTTACTCTTGGTTGGTGCTGGAACGCCCTGCTGTCAACTATTATATCAGGAATTTTAATTACATATAATTGTTGAACAGTGGTAGTAAAAATTGGGGCTTTGATGGTGGTGCTGGTGCCACAACACTGTAAGCCCTGACAGTTACTCTTGGTGGGTGCAGCAATGGACCCTGCTGTGAATTATTAGATCAAGAATTGTAATTGCATGCCCCTGTTGAACAGGGGCTGAAAAATTGGGCCTTAGGCACTGGTGGCACAACACTACAACCCCTCACAGATACTGTACTTGGAGCACAGCAATGAGCCCTGTTGCAAAGTATTGCTTCAAAAATTGTAATGACACGCCCCTGTTAAACAGGGGCTGAAAAATTGGGCCTTAGGCACTGGTGCCACAACACTCCAACCCCTCACAGATACTGTACTTGGAGCACAGCAATGAGCCCTATGGCAAATTATTGCTAAAAAAATTGTAATTACACGCCCCTGTAAAACAGGGGCTGAAAAATTGGGCCTTAGCCACTGGTGGCGGCACCCATAAACAAAAATGATCTTCCAAGCTATCATCATCAATCGTATCATTGAGGACTCGGAGGAGGAGGATAGCCAGTCAACATAACAGCACAGGCACTCAGCATCAGCATCAGTCTTGAAGGGATGTGACATGTTAAAATCAATTAGTCTGTTATATCAGCATCAGGTGTGTGGTAGCTGGTGGTGATCCAAGACTGGTTCATCTTGATGAAAGTCAGTCGATCAACCGAGTCGGTGGACAGGCGCACCCTGTGATCCGTGACAAATCCTCCAGCAGCACTGAATGTGCGTTCCGAAAGAACGCTGGATGCAGGACAGGCCAGTAGCTCAATTGCATACTGTGCAAGCTCTGGCCAGTGATCCATCCTCAAGACCCAGTAAGCCAGAGGATTTTCGGTGGGGAAGGTGTCCAAGTCTGACCTTGCCCCTAGATATTCCTGCACCATGTTTATCAGACGCTGGCGATGGTTGCTGGAACCGATCATACTTTGGGGCTGCGGACTAAAGAATTGTCTGAACGCATCGGTCAGACGGCCACCTTCCCCACCGCTCCTTCTTTGACTGGCCGAAGCCTCAGCAACTCGTTGTCCAGGACCAGGAGTTTGTAACCTCCCAGTCTCTGGGAACGCGTTGCACAGACCTTTCTGCAAGGCCTCCCGGAGTTGTCTCATCCTCTGCTCCCTCTGCGACGGTAACATAAGGTCCGCAACCTTACCCTTGTACCGTGGATCAAGGAGAGTGGCCAGCCAGTAATGGTCCCTCTCCTTGATCCGAAGAATACGAGGATCCTTCCGCAGACTTTGCAGGATCAGGGAGGCCATGCAGCGTAGGTTTGCTGAGGCATTCGCTCCAGAGTCCTCTGGGTCACTAAGGACGACATGATCCGCAGCCACCTCCTCCCAGCCACGTACAAGTCCACTGGTTTCTTGGGACTGTAAATCATCCCTAAAAGACTGCTGCTGATGATGCTGAGTGCCAGCCTCCACCTCCATGCTGACACAATCCTCCTCCTCCTCCTCCTCCTCCTCTTCCTGTGCGATGGGTGGGACAGAAGGAACACTGTCTGGGTAAAGGGGGCCTTGAGAGGCAAGGAAGTCCTCCTCTTCCTGCCTCTGTTCTGCCTCAAGTGCCCTGTCCATTATTCCACGCAGCGTGTGCTCCAACAGGTGGACAAGAGGTACAGTGTCACTGATGCATGCACTGTCACTGCTCACCATCCTCGTGGCCTCCTCAAATGGTGCCAGGACAGTGCATGCATCCCTGATCATGCCCCACTGGCGTGGAGAAAAAAAACCAAGCTCCCCTGACCCTGTCCTGGTGCCGTAGTCGCACAGGTACTCATTGATGGCCCTCTGCTGCGTGTGCAGCCGCTGCAGCATGGCCAACGTTGAGTTCCACCTGGTGGGCATGTCACATATAAGGCGGTTCTTGGGCAGGTTCAACTCCTTTTGCAGCTCAGCCAGGCGAGCACTGGCATTATAAGATCTGCGGAAATGCACACAGACTTTCCTGGCCTGCCTCAGGACATCCTGTAAGCCCGGGTACCTGCCCAAGAACCGCTGCACCACCAGGTTAAGGACGTGAGCCACACAGGGCACATGGGTCAGTTGTCCCTGTCGGAGGGCGGAGAGGAGGTTGGTGCCATTGTCGCAAACCACCATTCCTGGCTTAAGCTGGCGTGGCGTCAACCACCTCTCGGCCTGGCCCTGCAGAGCAGACAGGACCTCTGCCCCAGTGTGGCTTCTGTCCCCCAAACACACCAGCGCAAGCACGGCATGGCATCTTTTTGCCTGCGTACTTGCGTAGCCCCGTGAACGGCTACGGAGCACCGCTGGTTCATAGGACAAACCACAGGAAGAGGCCATGGAGGAAGAAGAAGAGGAGGGGGTGGAGGAGAGAGGTGTGTCACAACCAGTAGTAGCATTTTGGAGGCGTGGCGGTGGGACAACCTCCAACACTACTGCACCTTGTCCTGCATCCTTCCCAGCTGCCAAAAGAGTGACCCAATGGGCCGTGAAAGAAAGGTAACGTCCCTGTCCATGCCTGCTGGACCATGAGTCAGCGGTAATATGCACCTTACCGCTGACCGCCCTGTCCAGCGAGGCCAAGACATTGCCTTCCACATGCCGGTAGAGAGCCGGAATAGCCTTCCGTGAGAAAAAGTGGCGTTTGGGAACCTGCCACTGAGGAACCGCACATTGCACAAACTCACGGAAGGGGGCCGAGTCTACCAACTGAAAAGGCAGCAGTTGAAGCGCTAGCAATTTAGCCAAGCTAGCATTCAACCGCTGGGCATGTGGATGGCTGGGAGTGAACTTCTTTCGACGGTCCAGCAGCTGGGGCAGGGAAATTTGCCTGCTAGAATCGGACGTCGGTGTACTGCTAGCAGAGTGGCCGCAAGTACTTGGCTGTGACACACCTAATTCTACACCTTCATTCCTCTCAGTGCATGTTTCAGAGAGGACTGAAGTTATAGTGGGGTTGGAGATCCCAGCTGATGCGGTGCAAGGAGAGGTCCGCTTTGTTCTTTGGTGTAGGTCTTTCAGGTAGGCTTGCCAACGAGCTGCATGGCAGGTCAACATATGTCTGGTCAGGCATGTGGTACCCAAGCGGCTGATGTTTTGGCCACGCGATATACGCTTGAGACATATGTTGCAAACAGCAGCTGTGCGATCTGATGCACTAGCCTCAAAAAAGGCCCACACCAAAGAACTTTTTGAATGACGGGCAGAGGCAGCGCCCTGCACAGGCGGAGCTCTGCGGTGTGATTCCGTCGGTGTACTGCCCTTACGCTGGCCACCAAAGGGCATCCTGCCTCGTTGGAGATGTGCCTCCTCCTCATCCTCCTCCTCCTCCTCTCTCCTATTAGGCACCCACGTGGAGTCAGTGACCTCATCATCACCTCCCTCCTCATCACTGGAGCCAATCTGGCAGTATGCTGCAGCTGCTGGAACATGACTGCCAGATTGGTGTCCTTCTTGAGCATCCCCTCTGTCTGCTCTCACGCTACTGCCTTCCTCTAGCTGGGTTTCATCATCAGACCCTTCGAAACGCTGGGCATCCTCCTGGAGCATGTACCCAACACTGTGCTGAAACAGTTCGGGGGACTCCTCAGGAGGAGGACATGGTGGGTCTAGGGAAGGAGTGACTGATGATGAGTCTGACATTGATACCAGGGAAGAGGACGCTTTGGCAGCTGCTTTTCCAGTACCCTGAGCCTGGGTGAGAGAGGATGAGGAGGAGGAGGAGGGCTTGGTCATCTACTCTACCAAGTCTTCGGCATGATGTGGCTCAACATGTCCAGCTGCCGAAAAGAAGGACAAGCGTGTCCCATGGCCATGTGCTGATGACAATGCAACGCGTCCACGACCAGCACTGTTGCCCCCAGACACAGAGCCTGCTTGCCCTCTTTTATTGCCTCCTGACTGTCTGCCTCTCCTTGTTTGCCTTCCAGACATTCTAATAGATGGCCTGCAGGGAGATGGGAAAAAAGCAATAAGGGCTACCTTCAGGTGTCCTTCTCTGTCCCTTGAAACAAGGACTTTGACAGTGAAAGAAACTGACACACTCTCCCTACCTACAGTTTTCTGTCCCTAGAAAAAATGTTTTTTTTAAGCACAATTTAGCACAAGGAGAATTCACTCACTGTCCTTCCAGGTCCCTGGAAACAAGGACTTTGACAGTGAAAGAAACTGACACACTCTCCCTACCTACAGTTTTCTGTCCCTAGAAAAAATGTTTTTTTTAAGCACAATTTAGCACAAGGAGAATTACCTCACTGTCCTTCCAGGTCCCTGGAAACAAGGACTTTGACAGTGAAAGAAACTGACACACTCTCCCTACCTACAGTTTTCTGTCCCTAGAAAAAATGTTTTTTTTAAGCACAATTTAGCACAAGGAGAATTCACTCACTGTCCTTCCAGGTCCCTGGAAACAAGGACTTTGACAGTGAAAGAAACTGACACACTCTCCCTACCTACAGTTTTCTGTCCCTAGAAAAAATGTTTTTTTTAAGCACAATTTAGCACAAGGAGAATTCACTCACTGTCCTTCCAGGTCCCTGGAAACAAGGACTTTGACAGTGAAAGAAACTGACACACTCTCCCTACCTACAGTTTTCTGTCCCTAGAAAAAATGTTTTTTTTAAGCACAATTTAGCACAAGGAGAATTCACTCACTGTCCTTCCAGGTCCCTGGAAACAAGGACTTTGACAGTGAAAGAAACTGACACACTCTCCCTACCTACAGTTTTCTGTCCCTAGAAAAAATGTTTTTTTAAGCACAATTTAGCACAAGGAGAATTCACTCACTGTCCTTCCAGGTCCCTGGAAACAAGGACTTTGACAGTGAAAGAAACTGACACACTCTCCCTACCTACAGTTTTCTGTCCCTAGAAAAAATGTTTTTTTTAAGCACAATTTAGCACAAGGAGAATTCACTCACTGTCCTTCCAGGTCCCTGGAAAAAAGGACTTTGACAGTGAAAGAAACTGACACACTCTCCCTACCTACAGTTTTCTGTCCCTAGAAAAAATGTTTTTTTTAAGCACAATTTAGCACAAGGAGAATTCACTCACTGTCCTTCCAGGTCCCTGGAAACAAGGACTTTGACAGTGAAAGAAACTGACACACTCTCCCTACCTACAGTTTTCTGTCCCTAGAAAAAATGTTTTTTTTAAGCACAATTTAGCACAAGGAGAATTCACTCACTGTCCTTCCAGGTCCCTGGAAACAAGGACTTTGACAGTGAAAGAAACTGACACACTCTCCCTACCTACAGTTTTCTGTCCCTAGAAAAAATGTTTTTTTTAAGCACAATTTAGCACAAGGAGAATTCACTCACTGTCCTTCCAGGTCCCTGGAAACAAGGACTTTGACAGTGAAAGAAACTGACACACTCTCCCTACCTACAGTTTTCTGTCCCTAGAAAAAATGTTTTTTTTAAGCACAATTTAGCACAAGGAGAATTCACTCACTGTCCTTCCAGGTCCCTGGAAACAAGGACTTTGACAGTGAAAGAAACTGACACACTCTCCCTACCTACAGTTTTCTGTCCCTAGAAAAAATGTTTTTTTTAAGCACAATTTAGCACAAGGAGAATTCACTCACTGTCCTTCCAGGTCCCTGGAAACAAGGACTTTGACAGTGAAAGAAACTGACACACTCTCCCTACCTACAGTTTTCTGTCCCTAGAAAAAATGTTTTTTTTAAGCACAATTTAGCACAAGGAGAATTCACTCACTGTCCTTCCAGGTCCCTGGAAACAAGGACTTTGACAGTGAAAGAAACTGACACACTCTCCCTACCTACAGTTTTCTGTCCCTAGAAAAAATGTTTTTTTTTAAGCACAATTTAGCACAAGGAGAATTCACTCACTGTCCTTCCAGGTCCCTGGAAACAAGGACTTTGACAGTGAAAGAAACTGACACACTCTCCCTACCTACAGTTTTCTGTCCCTAGAAAAAATGTTTTTTTTAAGCACAATTTAGCACAAGGAGAATTCACTCACTGTCCTTCCAGGTCCCTGGAAACAAGGACTTTGACAGTGAAAGAAACTGACACACTCTCCCTACCTACAGTTTTCTGTCCCTAGAAAAAATGTTTTTTTTAAGCACAATTTAGCACAAGGAGAATTCACTCACTGTCCTTCCAGGTCCCTGGAAACAAGGACTTTGACAGTGAAAGAAACTGACACACTCTCCCTACCTACAGTTTTCTGTCCCTAGAAAAAATGTTTTTTTTAAGCACAATTTAGCACAAGGAGAATTCACTCACTGTCCTTCCAGGTCCCTGGAAACAAGGACTTTGACAGTGAAAGAAACTGACACACTCTCCCTACCTACAGTTTTCTGTCCCTAGAAAAAATGTTTTTTTTAAGCACAATTTAGCACAAGGAGAATTCACTCACTGTCCTTCCAGGTCCCTGGAAACAAGGACTTTGACAGTGAAAGAAACTGACACACTCTCCCTACCTACAGTTTTCTGTCCCTAGAAAAAATGTTTTTTTTAAGCACAATTTAGCACAAGGAGAATTCACTCACTGTCCTTCCAGGTCCCTGGAAACAAGGACTTTGACAGTGAAAGAAACTGACACACTCTCCCTACCTACAGTTTTCTGTCCCTAGAAAAAATGTTTTTTTAAGCACAATTTAGCACAAGGAGAATTCACTCACTGTCCTTCCAGGTCCCTGGAAACAAGGACTTTGACAGTGAAAGAAACTGACACACTCTCCCTACCTACAGTTTTCTGTCCCTAGAAAAAATGTTTTTTTTAAGCACAATTTAGCACAAGGAGAATTACCTCACTGTCCTTCCAGGTCCCTGGAAACAAGGACTTTGACAGTGAAAGAAACTGACACACTCTCCCTACCTACAGTTTTCTGTCCCTAGAAAAAATGTTTTTTTTAAGCACAATATAGCACAAGCACAAAACACACTGACACTCTCCCTACCTATCCTTCTCTTTCCCTAAACTAAAGGAATCCAGGTTAAGCAAGAAAGAAATAAAAGTCACTGTCCCTGCCTATGCTGCTCTATCCCTGCTCCGGAACACACTACACTAGGCCGCCGTGCTGGCGGCCTTTTATAGTGTGGGGCGTGTACTAAACACCCTCAGCAATAATTGGCCACAGGCATCCTGCCTGTGGCCAATCATTGCTCTCCTCGCTGCCGGCGCTGTGATTGGCCAAGCATGCGGGGTCACAGTGCATGCTTGGCCAATCACAGCGCCTGGATGACACTGCGATGGCGTAGTGCATTGTGGGCCGTTCGCGTCACTCGAATTTGGCGCGAACGGCCCAAATCGTTCGATCTTCGTCGAACGATCGAACAGCCGATGTTCGAGTCGAACGTATGTTCGACTCGAACACGAAGCTCATCCCTATTCAGGAGGACCTACTTACCCGGATCAGACAAGCCACCACTAGACAGGAACTCTCTTCTGAGCTGGACCTGCAGACCAAGGATGGATTACTCTGGCATCAAGACAGGATATTCTTCCAGAAGAACTAAAGATAACTGTGCTAGAGCTCTGCCACGATCATGCCCTTGCGGGGCACTTTGGCGTGGCTAAAACCACTGAGTTGGTTCAACGTACCTTCTGGTGGCCTCGACTACGCGAGGATTGCAGGAAGTTCGTGGAGTCCTGTACTACATGTACCCGGAATAAAGGGTCCAGATCCAAAGCCTGGGGACTACTGAGGCCCTTACCCGTTCTGGATAGACCGTGGAAAATGCTCTCTATCGACTTTATAGTTGAACTGCCCCCGGCTGAGAACCATACCACTATCTTTGTGATAGTGGACCGTCTGTCCAAGATGGCACATTTTGTTCCTATGAGAGGGACCCCCTCGGCCCCGGAAACTGCGCAAATATTCATTAAAGAAGTCGTCAGGCTCCACGGGGTACCTGCTAATATAGTCTCCGATCGGGGGGTACAATTTACCTCCCGGTTCTGGAGGTCCCTCTGCAAGACCCTGGGAATAGAACTATCATTCTCTTCGGCTTACCACCCTCAAACCAACGGACAGACGGAGAGAACAAATCAGACCCTCGAGCAATATTTGCGTTGTTTCTCCTCCTTTGCTCAGAATGACTGTCTCTCCCTGCTTCCGCTAGCTGAGTTCGCCTACAATAATTCCATCCACTCCGCAACTAACCAGACCCCATTCTTCGCGAACTTCGGGTTTCACCCCACATTTCTGCCCAACTCTCTCCCAGAGTGCTCGGTGCCCGCAGTTCTGGAAAAGGTGAATTTCTTCTCCTCTAACAACCAGCTTCTACGCGAAACCATGGCGAAAACTCAGGAGTATAACAAGATGGTCTACGACAGGAGGAGACGGGGTGAATTAGCGCTGGCACCAGGCGACCAAGTATGGCTCTCTACCATCAATCTAAGATTGGCTTGCCCGTCCAAAAAATTGGGTCCCAAGTTTCTAGGGCCATTTCCTGTCAAGAGGAAAATTAACAAAGTGGCCTACGAGCTGGAGCTCCCCAACTCCCTGAGGGTCCACCCTGTTTTTCATGTGTCTCTGTTGAAACCATCAGTCTCCAACCCATTCCCAGGTCGGACCCCGATTCGCCCTGATCCCATCATCATAGACGGGGAACAGGAATTCGACGTAGAAGCTATTTTGGACACACGAAGAAGAAATAACCGGAATCAATTCTTAATAAAATGGAAGGGTTACGGACCAGAGGAAAACTCTTGGGAACCGGAAGAGAACATTCACGCCAAAGACCTGATACTGTACAAGCCTTCAGGAGGTCTCACCCCGAGAAGCTTACCCGTAGGGGCATCCGGAGGCTGCCCCTTGGGGGGGCAATGTCATGGAGATCCTGCCAGGAACAGACGCCCGGGACTTCCTGGGTCCCGTTTGCGTGCGCGCGCGCACCCCGCAGGTGACGCCAGAAGGGCTACTTAAACCCCTCACTTGCAGACAGTCCCTGCTGTCTGCTCTACAGCGTATACCCAAAGTGACCTGATCTGTTTAACCACCTGTATCTGACCCGGCTTTCAGTGACCCTCCTGCTATCCACCTGTACCTGACCCTCGGCCTGTTTCTGACTTCCGTATTGCCTGATCCTTCTGTACCTCGCTGCCTGCCAGTTTACCCGACCCTGGCTTGTCTGACGATCCTGCCTGATCCAGGTTCCTGATCACCTGCCGCTGCTCGGTGGTTCCAGTCTACCTGCTGTGCCTCCCGGTTCCGGTCACCTGCTGTAGTTCCTGGTTCCTGTCTACTCACCTGCTGGTTCCTGATCACCTGCCGCTGCTCGGTGGTTCCAGTCTACCTGCTGTGCCTCCCGGTTCCGGTCACCTGCTGTAGTTCCTGGTTCCTGTCTACTCACCTGCTGGTTCCTGATCACCTGCCGCTGCTCGGTGGTTCCAGTCTACCTGCTGTGCCTCCCGGTTCCGGTCACCTGCTGTAGTTCCTGGTTCCTGTCTACTCACCTGCTGGTTCCAGTCTACCTGCTGTGCCTCCCGGTTCCGGTCACCTGCTGCAGTTCCTGGTTCCTGTCTACTCACCTGCTGGTTCCTGATCACCTGCTGCAGTTCTTGATCCTGCCAGGCACTCGTACCCCTTCCACCTCCGTGCCTCCTGTTATACCACCAGGGGCCGCTGGTGGGAGCCGTAAGGGAGGCCCCCCTCTGCTAACCGGGCTCGTCACCGTCAGGTACGTGACAGCAGCAGACAGCCATGTCTGAGCCCGAGCAGGGAGCCTCACCTATGGAGGAACTATGCCGACACCTGGCGGGACTGACCGAGGCCGTCAAGAGCCTCCAGCAAGGCTACACTCACCTGGAAGGACAAGTGCGGGCCCTCACCAACCCCGTTGGAACTCAAGGGGGTCCAATTGCCTCCACTTCCTCCGCCGGATCAGGAGCTGCACCCACGGTGGTCATGCTTCCCCCTGAACCCAGGGTATCTACGCCCGAAAGATTCTCCGGAGACCGGAGCAAGTTCAGGGCTTTCCGGAACTCCTGTGAGTTGTACTTTGCCTTACAGCCCCGCACCTTCTCCTTAGAAGCCACCAAGGTGGGCTTTGTAATTTCACTGCTTTCCGGAGACCCACAGAACTGGGCCCACCGCCTACTAGAACGTAAAGATGTGTCCTTGGACAGCCTCACTCTTTTTTTTGACGCCATGGCCCAACTGTATGAGGACCCTCAGCTCTCGGTCACTGCAGAGAACGCCCTGCGGACCCTTCAGCAGGGACGCAGAGCAGCGGAAGACTATGTAGCTGAATTCAGGCGCTGGAGCGCAGATACCAGCTGGAATGACGCTGCCCTCCGTCACCAGTTTCGTATAGGCCTTTCTAACCCCCTGAAGGACGAACTGGCTAGGGTCGGAATACCAGAGAATCTGAACCTGCTGATCGATCTGACAATTCAGATTGACCGACGCCTGAGGGAACGGAGGGCTGAGAGGGCCACGGGCTTCACCCGGCCGACCTGGATGCTTCCCCGGGTCCCCAGTCATCTGCACCCAGCTCCTGCAGCACCTCTGACCCCCTCGCACGATGCTCCTGAACCCATGCAGCTTGGGGTCCTCCGCCCTTCCCTTACTCCGGAGGAACGCCAACGCCGGCGTGCGCATAACCTGTGCCTGTACTGCGGGGAATCCGGACACTTCGTTAGGAACTGTCCTCTGAAGTTCCGTAAGTGCTTATCAGTTTCTCCTGTTGTGATCAACCCTCAGACCAAATCCTCCTCTCACCTTGCTCTTTCTATCTCCCTGCAGCTCCCAGGAAGGACCCTGCAAGTGTCCGCAATTATTGACTCTGGGGCTTGTAGTTGCTTCATGGACTCAACTTTTGCCCGCACTCAACTGATCCCTCTATTTCCCAAGACCCATGGACTACATGTTCCCCTGGCTGACGGGTCCATTATCAAGTCGGGGCCCGTGGTCGAGGAGACGGCTCCCCTACCTGTCACTGTCCCCACCTCTACCGGGGTGCACCGAGAATATCTACGGCTGGACATTATCTCTTCTCCACTGTTCCCCATAATTCTCGGTATGCCCTGGCTACAAGCCCACAATCCTACCATCAACTGGGTCACGGGGGTGATCACTTTCTCTTCCTCCTACTGCCAACAGTCCTGCAGCTCACACAAGCCCCCTGGGCCTGCCACTTTAATGTGTACCGACACTGAGGCCGGAATACGTCGGGCCATCCCTGACGCTTACCTGGACTTTCTTGATGTGTTTAGTAAACAGGGGGCAGAGACACTACCACCCCACCGGGCCTACGACTGCCCCATCGATCTACTTCCCGGAGCAGCTATTCCTTTCGGTAGGAGCTTCCCTTTAACGGAGGTAGAACAGGGGGCCCTGAAGGAATACATCGATGAGAACCTTTTAAAGGGGTTCATTCGCCCCTCTACGTCGCCAGCAGGCGCAGGCATTTTCTTTGTGGAGAAAAAGGACCATACCCTTAGGCCATGTGTGGACTACTGTGAACTAAATAAGGTCACCATTAAAAATCGCTACCCTCTTCCTTTGGTACCAGAGCTATTCCAAAGATTGGGAGCTGCCGTCATTTTTACTAAACTCGACCTCCGGGGAGCCTATAATCTGGTTCGAATCAAGGAGGACGATGAGTGGAAAACTGCCTTCCGCTCCCGGTTCGGACATTTCGAGTATTTGGTGATGCCCTTTGGGCTGTGCAATGCCCCTGCCACCTTCCAGTATTTTATTAATGATGTACTTCGGGACTTTTTAGATCTCTTTGTGATTGCTTATTTAGATGACATACTAATCTTCTCTTCCTCCCTTGACTCCCATCGCAGGCATGTCAGAAGTGTGTTAGACCGGCTTCGACAGCATAGTCTATATGCGAAGGCTGAGAAATGCGAGTTTGAGCGGGAGAGCATAGCATTCCTGGGATTGATCATCTCTGGCGAAAGCATCAGGATGGACCCACAGAAGATCACCGGAATCTTGGACTGGCCAGCGCCAGTGGATAAGAAAGGAATCCAACGGTTCGTTGGATTTGCTAACTTCTATCGTAAGTTCATCCGGGGGTTCTCCGCCATCATTGCCCCCATTACCCAGTTAACCAAGCAAGGAACCCGTTTCCACTGGTCCCCTGAGGCCCAAAAGGCCTTCGAGGCTCTCAAGGGTCTCTTCACCTCTGCATCCATCTTAAAACATCCAGATTCCTCTCTACCATTTGTGCTTGAGGTAGATGCTTCTGAGGTCGCTGTAGGGGCAATATTGTCACAGAGGCAAGGAACCAAGGCTTTGCTTCATCCAGTGGCCTTCTTTTCTCGCAAATTATCTGCGGCAGAGAAGAACTATGACGTGGGAGACCGGGAACTCTTGGCGATCAAGTCCGCCCTGGAAGAATGGCGGTACTTACTTGAAGGTGCTGCTCACCCAATCTTAGTATTTACCGACCATAAGAACTTAGAGTACCTGAAAACTGCAAAGAGACTAAAACCACGACAAGCCAGATGGGCTCTTTTTTTTCCCGGTTCTCCTTCCATGTCACATACCGCCCCGGTGCCAAGAACACTAAACCTGACGCGTTGTCCCAAATGTTCCATGGATCCAAAGAACTCTCCTCACCCGATACAATTCTCGCTCCTGGGAACTTTCTTCTACTTCAGGAGGACCTAATTACCCGGATCAGACAAGCCACCACTAGACAGGAACTCTCTTCTGAGCTGGACCTGCAGACCAAGGATGGATTACTCTGGCATCAAGACAGGATATTCTTCCAGAAGAACTAAAGATAACTGTGCTAGAGCTCTGCCACGATCATGCCCTTGCGGGGCACTTTGGCGTGGCTAAAACCACTGAGTTGGTTCAACGTACCTTCTGGTGGCCTCGACTACGCGAGGATTGCAGGAAGTTCGTGGAGTCCTGTACTACATGTACCCGGAATAAAGGGTCCAGATCCAAAGCCTGGGGACTACTGAGGCCCTTACCCATTCTGGATAGACCGTGGAAAATGCTCTCTATCGACTTTATAGTTGAACTGCCCCCGGCTGAGAACCATACCACTATCTTTGTGATAGTGGACCGTCTGTCCAAGATGGCACATTTTGTTCCTATGAGAGGGACCCCCTCGGCCCCGGAAACTGCGCAAATATTCATTAAAGAAGTCGTCAGGCTCCACGGGGTACCTGCTAATATAGTCTCCGATCGGGGGGTACAATTTACCTCCCGGTTCTGGAGGTCCCTCTGCAAGACCCTGGGAATAGAACTATCATTCTCTTCGGCTTACCACCCTCAAACCAACGGACAGACGGAGAGAACAAATCAGACCCTCGAGCAATATTTGCGTTGTTTC
Source organism: Rana muscosa (assembly GCA_029206835.1). NCBI lineage: Eukaryota > Metazoa > Chordata > Amphibia > Anura > Ranidae > Rana > Rana muscosa. The sequence goes on along the minus strand of JARGYO010005626.1, from coordinate 13,818,325 downwards.
TCCTCCTTTGCTCAGAATGACTGTCTCTCCCTGCTTCCGCTAGCTGAGTTCGCCTACAATAATTCCATCCACTCCGCAACTAACCAGACCCCATTCTTCGCGAACTTCGGGTTTCACCCCACATTTCTGCCCAACTCTCTCCCAGAGTGCTCGATGCCCGCAGTTCTGGAAAAGGTGAATTTCTTCTCCTCTAACAACCAGCTTCTACGCGAAACCATGGCGAAAACTCAGGAGTATAACAAGATGGTCTACGACAGGAGGAGACGGGGTGAATTAGCGCTGGCACCAGGCGACCAAGTATGGCTCTCTACCATCAATCTAAGATTGGCTTGCCCGTCCAAAAAATTGGGTCCCAAGTTTCTAGGGCCATTTCCTGTCAAGAGGAAAATTAACAAAGTGGCCTACGAGCTGGAGCTCCCCAACTCCCTGAGGGTCCACCCTGTTTTTCATGTGTCTCTGTTGAAACCATCAGTCTCCAACCCATTCCCAGGTCGGACCCCGATTCGCCCTGATCCCATCATCATAGACGGGGAACAGGAATTCGACGTAGAAGCTATTTTGGACACACGAAGAAGAAATAACCGGAATCAATTCTTAATAAAATGGAAGGGTTACGGACCAGAGGAAAACTCTTGGGAACCGGAAGAGAACATTCACGCCAAAGACCTGATACTGTACAAGCCTTCAGGAGGTCTCACCCCGAGAAGCTTACCCGTAGGGGCATCCGGAGGCTGCCCCTTGGGGGGGCAATGTCATGCAGATCCTGCCAGGAACAGACGCCCGGGACTTCCTGGGTCCCGTTTGCGTGCGCACGCGCACCCCGCAGGTGACGCCAGAAGGGCTACTTAAACCCCTCACTTGCAGACAGTCCCTGCTGTCTGCTCTACAGCGTATACCCAAAGTGACCTGATCTGTTTAACCACCTGTATCTGACCCGGCTTTCAGTGACCCTCCTGCTATCCACCTGTACCTGACCCTCGGCCTGTTTCTGACTTCCGTATTGCCTGATCCTTCTGTACCTCGCTGCCTGCCAGTTTACCCGACCCTGGCTTGTCTGACGATCCTGCCTGATCCAGGTTCCTGATCACCTGCCGCTGCTCGGTGGTTCCAGTCTACCTGCTGTGCCTCCCGGTTCCGGTCACCTGCTGTAGTTCCTGGTTCCTGTCTACTCACCTGCTGGTTCCTGATCACCTGCCGCTGCTCGGTGGTTCCAGTCTACCTGCTGTGCCTCCCGGTTCCGGTCACCTGCTGTAGTTCCTGGTTCCTGTCTACTCACCTGCTGGTTCCTGATCACCTGCCGCTGCTCGGTGGTTCCAGTCTACCTGCTGTGCCTCCCGGTTCCGGTCACCTGCTGTAGTTCCTGGTTCCTGTCTTCTCACCTGCTGGTTCCAGTCTACCTGCTGTGCCTCCCGGTTCCGGTCACCTGCTGCAGTTCCTGGTTCCTGTCTACTCACCTGCTAGTTCCTGATCACCTGCTGCAGTTCTTGATCCTGCCAGGCACTCGTACCCCTTCCACCTCCGTGCCTCCTGTTATACCACCAGGGGCCGCTGGTGGGAGCCGTAAGGGAGGCCCCCCTCTGCTAACCAGGCTCGTCACCGTCAGGTACGTGACATGCTGTTTACCCCTGTAGGGGTGTGAGGAGCTGGTGAGTGGGGACTAGGGATGAGCTTCGTGTTCGAGTCGAACATACGTTCGACTCGAACATCGGCTGTTCGATCGTTCGACGAAGATCGAACGATTTGGGCCGTTCGCGCCAAATTCGAGTGACGCGAACGGCCCACAATGCACTACGCCATCGCAGTGTCATCCAGGCGCTGTGATTGGCCAAGCATGCACTGTGACCCCGCATGCTTGGCCAATCACAGCGCCGGCAGCGAGGAGAGCAATGATTGGCCACAGGCAGGATGCCTGTGGCCAATTATTGCTGAGGGGGTTTAGTACACGCCCCACACTATAAAAGGCCGCCAGCACGGCGGCCTAGTGTAGTGTGTTCCGGAGCAGGGATAGAGCAGCATAGGCAGGGACAGTGACTTTTATTTCTTTCTTGCTTAACCTGGATTCCTTTAGTTTAGGGAAAGAGAAGGATAGGTAGGGAGAGTGTCAGTGTGTTTTGTGCTTGTGCTATATTGTGCTTAAAAAAAACATTTTTTCTAGGGACAGAAAACTGTAGGTAGGGAGAGTGTGTCAGTTTCTTTCACTGTCAAAGTCCTTGTTTCCAGGGACCTGGAAGGACAGTGAGGTAATTCTCCTTGTGCTAAATTGTGCTTAAAAAAAACATTTTTTCTAGGGACAGAAAACTGTAGGTAGGGAGAGTGTGTCAGTTTCTTTCACTGTCAAAGTCCTTGTTTCCAGGGACCTGGAAGGACAGTGAGTGAATTCTCCTTGTGCTATATTGTGCTTAAAAAAAACATTTTTTCTAGGGACAGAAAACTGTAGGTAGGGAGAGTGTGTCAGTTTCTTTCACTGTCAAAGTCCTTGTTTCCAGGGACCTGGAAGGACAGTGAGGTAATTCTCCTTGTGCTAAATTGTGCTTAAAAAAAACATTTTTTCTAGGGACAGAAAACTGTAGGTAGGGAGAGTGTGTCAGTTTCTTTCACTGTCAAAGTCCTTGTTTCCAGGGACCTGGAAGGACAGTGAGGTAATTCTCCTTGTGCTAAATTGTGTTTAAAAAAAAACATTTTTTCTAGGGACAGAAAACTGTAGGTAGGGAGAGTGTGTCAGTTTCTTTCACTGTCAAAGTCCTTGTTTCCAGGGACCTGGAAGGACAGTGAGGTAATTCTCCTTGTGCTAAATTGTGCTTAAAAAAAACATTTTTTCTAGGGACAGAAAACTGTAGGTAGGGAGAGTGTGTCAGTTTCTTTCACTGTCAAAGTCCTTGTTTCCAGGGACCTGGAAGGACAGTGAGGTAATTCTCCTTGTGCTAAATTGTGCTTAAAAAAAACATTTTTTCTAGGGACAGAAAACTGTAGGTAGGGAGAGTGTGTCAGTTTCTTTCACTGTCAAAGTCCTTGTTTCCAGGGACCTGGAAGGACAGTGAGGTAATTCTCCTTGTGCTAAATTGTGCTTAAAAAAAACATTTTTTCTAGGGACAGAAAACTGTAGGTAGGGAGAGTGTGTCAGTTTCTTTCACTGTCAAAGTCCTTGTTTCCAGGGACCTGGAAGGACAGTGAGTGAATTCTCCTTGTGCTATATTGTGCTTAAAAAAAACATTTTTTCTAGGGACAGAAAACTGTAGGTAGGGAGAGTGTGTCAGTTTCTTTCACTGTCAAAGTCCTTGTTTCCAGGGACCTGGAAGGACAGTGAGGTAATTCTCCTTGTGCTAAATTGTGCTTAAAAAAAACATTTTTTCTAGGGACAGAAAACTGTAGGTAGGGAGAGTGTGTCAGTTTCTTTCACTGTCAAAGTCCTTGTTTCCAGGGACCTGGAAGGACAGTGAGGTAATTCTCCTTGTGCTAAATTGTGCTTAAAAAAAACATTTTTTCTAGGGACAGAAAACTGTAGGTAGGGAGAGTGTGTCAGTTTCTTTCACTGTCAAAGTCCTTGTTTCCAGGGACCTGGAAGGACAGTGAGGTAATTCTCCTTGTGCTAAATTGTGCTTAAAAAAAACATTTTTTCTAGGGACAGAAAACTGTAGGTAGGGAGAGTGTGTCAGTTTCTTTCACTGTCAAAGTCCTTGTTTCCAGGGACCTGGAAGGACAGTGAGGTAATTCTCCTTGTGCTAAATTGTGCTTAAAAAAAACATTTTTTCTAGGGACAGAAAACTGTAGGTAGGGAGAGTGTGTCAGTTTCTTTCACTGTCAAAGTCCTTGTTTCCAGGGACCTGGAAGGACAGTGAGTGAATTCTCCTTGTGCTATATTGTGCTTAAAAAAAACATTTTTTCTAGGGACAGAAAACTGTAGGTAGGGAGAGTGTGTCAGTTTCTTTCACTGTCAAAGTCCTTGTTTCCAGGGACCTGGAAGGACAGTGAGGTAATTCTCCTTGTGCTAAATTGTGCTTAAAAAAAACATTTTTTCTAGGGACAGAAAACTGTAGGTAGGGAGAGTGTGTCAGTTTCTTTCACTGTCAAAGTCCTTGTTTCCAGGGACCTGGAAGGACAGTGAGGTAATTCTCCTTGTGCTAAATTGTGATTAAAAAAAACATTTTTTCTAGGGACAGAAAACTGTAGGTAGGGAGAGTGTGTCAGTTTCTTTCACTGTCAAAGTCCTTGTTTCCAGGGACCTGGAAGGACAGTGAGGTAATTCTCCTTGTGCTAAATTGTGCTTAAAAAAAAACATTTTTTCTAGGGACAGAAAACTGTAGGTAGGGAGAGTGTGTCAGTTTCTTTCACTGTCAAAGTCCTTGTTTCCAGGGACCTGGAAGGACAGTGAGGTAATTCTCCTTGTGCTAAATTGTGCTTAAAAAAAACATTTTTTCTAGGGACAGAAAACTGTAGGTAGGGAGAGTGTGTCAGTTTCTTTCACTGTCAAAGTCCTTGTTTCCAGGGACCTGGAAGGACAGTGAGGTAATTCTCCTTGTGCTAAATTGTGCTTAAAAAAAACATTTTTTCTAGGGACAGAAAACTGTAGGTAGGGAGAGTGTGTCAGTTTCTTTCACTGTCAAAGTCCTTGTTTCCAGGGACCTGGAAGGACAGTGAGGTAATTCTCCTTGTGCTAAATTGTGCTTAAAAAAAACATTTTTTCTAGGGACAGAAAACTGTAGGTAGGGAGAGTGTGTCAGTTTCTTTCACTGTCAAAGTCCTTGTTTCCAGGGACCTGGAAGGACAGTGAGGTAATTCTCCTTGTGCTAAATTGTGCTTAAAAAAAACATTTTTTCTAGGGACAGAAAACTGTAGGTAGGGAGAGTGTGTCAGTTTCTTTCACTGTCAAAGTCCTTGTTTCCAGGGACCTGGAAGGACAGTGAGTGAATTCTCCTTGTGCTATATTGTGCTTAAAAAAAACATTTTTTCTAGGGACAGAAAACTGTAGGTAGGGAGAGTGTGTCAGTTTCTTTCACTGTCAAAGTCCTTGTTTCCAGGGACCTGGAAGGACAGTGAGGTAATTCTCCTTGTGCTAAATTGTGCTTAAAAAAAACATTTTTTCTAGGGACAGAAAACTGTAGGTAGGGAGAGTGTGTCAGTTTCTTTCACTGTCAAAGTCCTTGTTTCCAGGGACCTGGAAGGACAGTGAGGTAATTCTCCTTGTGCTAAATTGTGCTTAAAAAAAACATTTTTTCTAGGGACAGAAAACTGTAGGTAGGGAGAGTGTGTCAGTTTCTTTCACTGTCAAAGTCCTTGTTTCCAGGGACCTGGAAGGACAGTGAGGTAATTCTCCTTGTGCTAAATTGTGCTTAAAAAAAACATTTTTTCTAGGGACAGAAAACTGTAGGTAGGGAGAGTGTGTCAGTTTCTTTCACTGTCAAAGTCCTTGTTTCCAGGGACCTGGAAGGACAGTGAGGTAATTCTCCTTGTGCTAAATTGTGCTTAAAAAAAACATTTTTTCTAGGGACAGAAAACTGTAGGTAGGGAGAGTGTGTCAGTTTCTTTCACTGTCAAAGTCCTTGTTTCCAGGGACCTGGAAGGACAGTGAGGTAATTCTCCTTGTGCTAAATTGTGCTTAAAAAAAACATTTTTTCTAGGGACAGAAAACTGTAGGTAGGGAGAGTGTGTCAGTTTATTTCACTGTCAAAGTCCTTGTTTCCAGGGACCTGGAAGGACAGTGAGGTAATTCTCCTTGTGCTAAATTGTGCTTAAAAAAAACATTTTTTCTAGGGACAGAAAACTGTAGGTAGGGAGAGTGTGTCAGTTTCTTTCACTGTCAAAGTCCTTGTTTCCAGGGACCTGGAAGGACAGTGAGGTAATTCTCCTTGTGCTAAATTGTGCTTAAAAAAAACATTTTTTCTAGGGACAGAAAACTGTAGGTAGGGAGAGTGTGTCAGTTTCTTTCACTGTCAAAGTCCTTGTTTCCAGGGACCTGGAAGGACAGTGAGTGAATTCTCCTTGTGCTATATTGTGCTTAAAAAAAACATTTTTTCTAGGGACAGAAAACTGTAGGTAGGGAGAGTGTGTCAGTTTCTTTCACTGTCAAAGTCCTTGTTTCCAGGGACCTGGAAGGACAGTGAGGTAATTCTCCTTGTGCTAAATTGTGCTTAAAAAAAACATTTTTTCTAGGGACAGAAAACTGTAGGTAGGGAGAGTGTGTCAGTTTCTTTCACTGTCAAAGTCCTTGTTTCCAGGGACCTGGAAGGACAGTGAGGTAATTCTCCTTGTGCTAAATTGTGCTTAAAAAAAACATTTTTTCTAGGGACAGAAAACTGTAGGTAGGGAGAGTGTGTCAGTTTCTTTCACTGTCAAAGTCCTTGTTTCCAGGGACCTGGAAGGACAGTGAGGTAATTCTCCTTGTGCTAAATTGTGCTTAAAAAAAACATTTTTTCTAGGGACAGAAAACTGTAGGTAGGGAGAGTGTGTCAGTTTCTTTCACTGTCAAAGTCCTTGTTTCCAGGGACCTGGAAGGACAGTGAGGTAATTCTCCTTGTGCTAAATTGTGCTTAAAAAAAACATTTTTTCTAGGGACAGAAAACTGTAGGTAGGGAGAGTGTGTCAGTTTCTTTCACTGTCAAAGTCCTTGTTTCCAGGGACCTGGAAGGACAGTGAGGTAATTCTCCTTGTGCTAAATTGTGCTTAAAAAAAACATTTTTTCTAGGGACAGAAAACTGTAGGTAGGGAGAGTGTGTCAGTTTCTTTCACTGTCAAAGTCCTTGTTTCCAGGGACCTGGAAGGACAGTGAGGTAATTCTCCTTGTGCTAAATTGTGCTTAAAAAAAACATTTTTTCTAGGGACAGAAAACTGTAGGTAGGGAGAGTGTGTCAGTTTCTTTCACTGTCAAAGTCCTTGTTTCCAGGGACCTGGAAGGACAGTGAGTGAATTCTCCTTGTGCTAAATTGTGCTTAAAAAAAACATTTTTTCTAGGGACAGAAAACTGTAGGTAGGGAGAGTGTGTCAGTTTCTTTCACTGTCAAAGTCCTTGTTTCAAGGGACAGAGAAGGGCACCTGAAGGTAGCCCTTATTGCTTTTTTCCCATCTCCCTGCAGGCCATCTATTAGAATGTCTGGAAGGCAAACAAGGAGAGGCAGACAGTCAGGAGGCAATAAAAGAGGGCAAGCAGGCTCTGTGTCTGGGGGCAACAGTGCTGGTCGTGGACGCGGTGCATTGTCATCAGCACATGGCCATGGGACACGCTTGTCCTTCTTTTCGGCAGCTGGACATGTTGAGCCACATCATGCCGAAGACTTGGTAGAGTGGATGACCAAGCCCTCCTCCTCCTCCTCATCCTCTCTCACCCAGGCTCAGGGTACTGGAAAAGCAGCTGCCAAAGCGTCCTCTTCCCTGGTATCAATGTCAGACTCATCATCAGTCACTCCTTCCCTAGACCCACCATGTCCTCCTCCTGAGGAGTCCCCCGAACTGTTTCAGCACAGTGTTGGGTACATGCTCCAGGAGGATGCCCAGCGTTTCGAAGGGTCTGATGATGAAACCCAGCTAGAGGAAGGCAGTAGCGTGAGAGCAGACAGAGGGGATGCTCAAGAAGGACACCAATCTGGCAGTCATGTTCCAGCAGCTGCAGCATACTGCCAGATTGCCTCCAGTGATGAGGAGGGAGGTGATGATGAGGTCACTGACTCCACGTGGGTGCCTAATAGGAGAGAGGAGGAGGAGGAGGATGAGGAGGAGGCACATCTCCAACGAGGCAGGATGCCCTTTGGTGGCCAGCGTAAGGGCAGTACACCGACGGAATCACACCGCAGAGCTCCGCCTGTGCAGGGCGCTGCCTCTGCCCGTCATTCAAAAAGTTCTTTGGTGTGGGCCTTTTTTGAGGCTAGTGCATCAGATCGCACAGCTGCTGTTTGCAACATATGTCTCAAGCGTATATCGCGTGGCCAAAACATCAGCCGCTTGGGTACCACATGCCTGACCAGACATATGTTGACCTGCCATGCAGCTCGTTGGCAAGCCTACCTCAAAGACCCACACCAAAGAACAAAGCGGACCTCTCCTTGCACCGCATCAGCTGGGATCTCCAACCCCACTATAACTTCAGTCCTCTCTGAAACATGCACTGAGAGGAATGAAGGTGTAGAATAAGTTGTGTCACAGCCAAGTACTTGCGGCCACTCTGCTAGCAGTACACCGACGTCCGATTCTAGCAGGCAAATTTCCCTGCCCCAGCTGCTGGACCGTCGAAAGAAGTTCACTCCCAGCCATCCACATGCCCAGCGGTTGAATGCTAGCTTGGCTAAATTGCTAGCGCTTCAACTGCTGCCTTTTCAGTTGGTAGACTCGGCCCCCTTCCGTGAGTTTGTGCAATGTGCGGTTCCTCAGTGGCAGGTTCCCAAACGCCACTTTTTCTCACGGAAGGCTATTCCGGCTCTCTACCGGCATGTGGAAGGCAATGTCTTGGCCTCGCTGGACAGGGCAGTCAGCGGTAAGGTGCATATTACCGCTGACTCATGGTCCAGCAGGCATGGACAGGGACGTTACCTTTCTTTCACGGCCCATTGGGTCACTCTTTTGGCAGCTGGGAAGGATGCAGGACAAGGTGCAGTAGTGTTGGAGGTTGTCCCACCGCCACGCCTCCAAAATGCTACTACTGGTTGTGACACACCTCTCTCCTCCACCCCCTCCTCTTCTTCTTCCTCCATGGCCTCTTCCTGTGGTTTGTCCTATGAACCAGCGGTGCTCCGTAGCCGTTCACGGGGCTACGCAAGTACGCAGGCAAAAAGATGCCATGCCTTGCTTGCGCTGGTGTGTTTGGGGGACAGAAGCCACACTGGGGCAGAGGTCCTGTCTGCTCTGCAGGGCCAGGCCGAGAGGTGGTTGACGCCACGCCAGCTTAAGCCAGGAATGGTGGTTTGCGACAATGGCACCAACCTCCTCTCCGCCCTCCGACAGGGACAACTGACCCATGTGCCCTGTGTGGCTCACGTCCTTAACCTGGTGGTGCAGCGGTTCTTGGGCAGGTACCCGGGCTTACAGGATGTCCTGAGGCAGGCCAGGAAAGTCTGTGTGCATTTCCGCAGATCTTATAATGCCAGTGCTCGCCTGGCTGAGCTGCAAAAGGAGTTGAACCTGCCCAAGAACCGCCTTATATGTGACATGCCCACCAGGTGGAACTCAACGTTGGCCATGCTGCAGCGGCTGCACACGCAGCAGAGGGCCATCAATGAGTACCTGTGCGACTACGGCACCAGGACAGGGTCAGGGGAGCTTGGTTTTTTTTCTCCACGCCAGTGGGGCATGATCAGGGATGCATGCACTGTCCTGGCACCATTTGAGGAGGCTACGAGGATGGTGAGCAGTGACAGTGCATGCATCAGTGACACTGTACCTCTTGTCCACCTGTTGGAGCACACGCTGCGTGGAATAATGGACAGGGCACTTGAGGCAGAACAGAGGCAGGAAGAGGAGGACTTCCTTGCCTCTCAAGGCCCCCTTTACCCAGACAGTGTTCCTTCTGTCCCACCCATCGCACAGGAAGAGGAGGAGGAGGAGGAGGAGGAGGATTGTGTCAGCATGGAGGTGGAGGCTGGCACTCAGCATCATCAGCAGCAGTCTTTTAGGGATGATTTACAGTCCCAAGAAACCAGTGGACTTGTACGTGGCTGGGAGGAGGTGGCTGCGGATCATGTCGTCCTTAGTGACCCAGAGGACTCCGGAGCGAATGCCTCAGCAAACCTACGCTACATGGCCTCCCTGATCCTGCAAAGTCTGCGGAAGGATCCTCGTATTCTTCGGATCAAGGAGAGGGACCATTACTGGCTGGCCACTCTCCTTGATCCACGGTACAAGGGTAAGGTTGCGGACCTTATGTTACCGTCGCAGAGGGAGCAGAGGATGAGACAACTCCGGGAGGCCTTGCAGAAAGGTCTGTGCAACGCGTTCCCAGAGACTGGGAGGTTACAAACTCCTGGTCCTGGACAACGAGTTGCTGAGGCTTCGGCCAGTCAAAGAAGGAGCGGTGGGGAAGGTGGCCGTCTGACCGATGCGTTCAGACAATTCTTTAGTCCGCAGCCCCAAAGTATGATCGGTTCCAGCAACCATCGCCAGCGTCTGATAAACATGGTGCAGGAATATCTAGGGGCAAGGTCAGACTTGGACACCTTCCCCACCGAAAATCCTCTGGCTTACTGGGTCTTGAGGATGGATCACTGGCCAGAGCTTGCACAGTATGCAATTGAGCTACTGGCCTGTCCTGCATCCAGCGTTCTTTCGGAACGCACATTCAGTGCTGCTGGAGGATTTGTCACGGATCACAGGGTGCGCCTGTCCACCGACTCGGTTGATCGACTGACTTTCATCAAGATGAACCAGTCTTGGATCACCACCAGCTACCACACACCTGATGCTGATATAACAGACTAATTGATTTTAACATGTCACATCCCTTCAAGACTGATGCTGATGCTGAGTGTCTGTGCTGTTATGTTGACTGGCTATCCTCCTCCTCCGAGTCCTCAATGATACGATTGATGATGATAGCTTGGAAGATCATTTTTGTTTATGGGTGCCGCCACCAGTGGCTAAGGCCCAATTTTTCAGCCCCTGTTTTACAGGGGCGTGTAATTACAATTTTTTTAGCAATAATTTGCCATAGGGCTCATTGCTGTGCTCCAAGTACAGTATCTGTGAGGGGTTGGAGTGTTGTGGCACCAGTGCCTAAGGCCCAATTTTTCAGCCCCTGTTTAACAGGGGCGTGTCATTACAATTTTTAAAGCAATACTTTGCAACAGGGCTCATTGCTGTGCTCCAAGTACAGTATCTGTGAGGGGTTGTAGTGTTGTGCCACCAGTGCCTAAGGCCCAATTTTTCAGCCCCTGTTCAACAGGGGCATGCAATTACAATTCTTGATCTAATAATTCACAGCAGGGTCCATTGCTGCACCCACCAAGAGTAACTCTGAGGGCTTACAGTCTTGTGGCAACGCCACCACCACCACCACCACGAAAGGCCCAATTTTTAAGCCCCTGTTCAAAAGGGGCATGTAATTACAATTCTTGATCTAATAATTCACAGCAGGGCCCATTGCTGCACCCACCAAGAGTAACTGTCAGGGCTTACAGTGTTGTGGCACCAGCACCACCATCAAAGCCCCAATTTTTACTACCACTGTTCAACAATTATATGTAATTAAAATTCCTGATATAATAGTTGACAGCAGGGCGTTCCAGCACCAACCAAGAGTAACTGAGTGCTTACAGTGTTGTGCCAACACCAACAACTAAGGGGGCCTATTTCTGCAGAGTATATACGGCAGGTCCCTACTTTCAAACATCCAACTTACAAACGACTCCTACTTGCAAACGAAAGAAGACAACAGGAAGTGAGAGGAAATCTACCCCTAGAAAGGAAAATTCTCTCCTGTAAGAATAAATATGGGAGAAAGGGGTCTCATCTGTACTGATGCTTTATCAGCAATCCTTGTTTCAAGAAAAACACCACATTTCAAAAACAGTTGTCATTGGGACGGAAAGTGAGGTGAAATGTTCTGAACAGGGGCACAGACAGCAAAACAAATGTTACAGGGGTGATAACCCTTACCTATGTTTCCCAAAAAGTTTAAAAATAGATTTTTGGGCTGGAGCTACACTTCAACAATGTACCTGTTCAAAATTACAAACAGATTCTACATAAGAACAAACCTACAGTCCCTGTCTTGTATGCACCGCCTGTATACGGCTGTTCAGAGTATATAGGGCCTTTTTTATTTTATGTGCGGGGTTCCCCTTAATATCCATACAAGACCCAAAGGGGCTGGTAATGGGCTGGGGTAGGGGGGGGGGTCATGGGGTAGCTATGCCATTTTTCTTAAAGAATTTCATCCATATTACCGGGACCAGACATTACATTAAAGCCGCAAGCAGTTTTAAATGGCTTTTTTTTCCTTTAGAAGTGTCATTTTGTGCAGGGACAGTTCTAAACACGGGAAACACGTGGCACTTCACAGGCATACTTTAGACACCCCCCAGGTACGATATTTAAAGGAATATTTGACTTTTTTTTTTTCACTTTATGCATCATTAAAATGACTGCTCCTGAAAAACGACCGTTTTTAAAACTTCTTTTTGCATTGATACATGTCCCCTGGTGCACAACCCGGGTTCCCAAACCCTATTTATGACAATAACATGCATAATAGTTGTTATAATTAGCACTTTAGAATTCGAACGTTCGCATCCATTGTATTTAATAGGGTTCTAATGTTCGTTCGAACTTTCGGTCCGTTCGCGGGTTCTGGTGCGAACCGAACCCGGGGGTGTTCGGCTCATCACTAGTGGGGACCCTTGTGGGGGAATATTTGGAAAATCATTGAAAGAGTATCTGCTGTCAATTATCGAGCACTGGGAATAACCGAACAACGAATGGACTTACATCATTTATTATAAATTTTTTCACATTTTTTTCAGTATTTTTTTTTTCTGTATTTTTTTATTAATTTTATCACATTTACATGTGTTTGGTGTTTTTTGCTATTATCATATACACATTAACTTTGGTATTTTCACATGCTTTTGGCTCACAACCATGCACGTTTAAAATCACTTGTGATCTCACTGCACTTTAGCGTTTTTTTAGAGGTTTAATTATAGATGTCTCAAGGGATCATCACTTATATTTGTGTACATCACTTACAGATATACATTGTTTGCTCAGCTTCACTTAGCCATATTCTCCTACCCACTTCAGAGTGTACATAAGGAACGAGCAGCGCCATACCCCACCACCATATTTGTTTGTCCATTCAAGACCATGTTGCAAAAATGAATACACCCCAATGAAAGTCTTACGAGCAAAGCTAAATTTTAGACAGCAAAATCCTAATAAACAAGAATTCAACTACAGGTGAGTCTAATTATTCATTAAACAGGTGTCCAGAAGACAGTTGATTATAAAATGGTGTTACGTAAAGCGGAAATACTGCAGCTGCTGACTTTTAATAAATGGACACTTACCTGTCCTGGAGTCCAGCGACGTCCGCAGCAGAAGATGAGCAATCGCTCGTCTCTCGGCTGCCCCCACTGCCATCATCGGTGAGGGAATCAGTAAGTGAAGCGTTGCGGCTTCACTGCCCGGTTCCCTACTGCGCATGCGCGAGTCACGCAGCGCCGTCCTCACAGGTCCCCACTGTGTTCTGGGAGCCGTGTGTTTCCCAGAACACAACGGGGGGCAAGTGGCATAATGACCGCAGTTTCCCGCAGTGTCTATGCCCGGAAGTGGGTGCAAATACCTATCTTAGACGGGTATCTGCACCCCCTCCCCACTGAAAGGTGCCAATTGTGGCACCGGAGGGGGGGGAGGATCCAATGAACGGAAGTTCCACTTTAGGGTGGAGCTCCGCTTTAACAAAGAAAACCCCTTCCCATTTCATGCTATCAGCAATGGCACAACATGGAAGAGAAATGTCACAAGGCCTGAGAAAGAAAATAATTTATTTACACAAGAAATGTGAAGGCTACAAGAAGATCAGCAAAGCTTTACATATCAGTCAGAATGCTGTAGCAAAAGTGATACAAAAATGTAAGTATTTAAGTCAAATTTAAAAGTGATGAGACCAAGATAAATGTTTTTGAAACTGATGGCTTCAAAACTGTATGGCGTCGCAAAGATGAGGAGTACAATGAAAAATGCATGGTGCCTACAGGGAAACATGGTGGTGACAGTGTCCTTCTGTGGGGCTGCATGAGTGCTGCTGGTATCCGGGAGGTGCATTTAATTGATGGCATCATGAATCCACAGATGTACTGCTCTATACTGAAAGAGAAGATGCTACCATCACTCCATGCCCTTGGTTATCGTGCACTTTTCCAACATGACAATGAGCCAAAACACACATTTAAGGCCACTGTTGAAGAACAGGGTGAAAGTGATTCAGTGGCCAAGTATGTCTCCTGATCTGAACCCAATCGAACACCTATGGGGAATTCTGAAAAGACAAGTTGAGCATCACTCTCCATCCAGCATCCAGACTCCAAAAGAGGTTGTTCTTGAAGAATAGAAAATGATTGATGTTGCGATATGTCACCAACTTGTTCATTCCATGCCTAGAAGACTTCGTGCTGTTCATACAAATCATGGAGGTCATACAAAATACTTGATGTAGTAGTTTTTGTTGTGAAGTGTATTCATTTTTACATCACCTAATTTGAGTAAAACTGAAGGTTTTGTAATCTAAGTTATATTATTAACGTTACTTTCATGTAATGGAGCCAAACAAATGTTCTATAAAACTCAGTTTTGTCAAAATTTTGGAAATAGTTTTTTGTGTTCATTGAGATATTGATTAAAATCTAACGAAAGGGGTGTACTCATTTATGCTGAGCACTGTAGATAGATAATATCTCTTGACTGTAGAAAATAGTCCCAAAAAAATTCTAAAAAATATCTAAGGTTAGTCCAATGAATGAGAAACAATTAATAACTAAAGCCACCGTTGCAGTAAGAAAAATGTAGAGCATTCGTGTCTAACCGAGTAAACTGCCACCATCAAGTGAAATGCACACTTCCGGGACTCAATGGCTGCCGTTACAACAGCATGGAAGCCTTGTACACATATGGAAATCCCTCATGAAGTTTTGCAGTAGTTCAATACTGCAGACAGTTAAAACCAGAGTGCAGAAGGAGTCTCATAGCGTAGTAGATTTATTACAAAAGTAAAAGCCACAAAGAACAAATAAACATATAAAAAACTCACATAGGCAGCTGCTGCCTACCCGAGCTCGCACAGCAGCGAGACGTCAGTGCCAATATAAAAAGTCCATATATTAGTCCTATGAATCACTGTAGCCTGTGATATGAAGTGAATCACTCCTCACACAAATTATAGTCTCCAGTACTGACAGTGCTTGTGGTCCTTCTACTGTTAATCCACCATACAGTACCAAAATCACTACATGCAATAAGTGCACCCTTCACCAAATGTGCCCTCACTTGGGATACATGACCATACTAATAAGTACGGTCTATGCACACGTGTGTCCCATCACTGAGGACATATTTAGAATTCAGAAACATGCCAAGCAGATCTTTAGCCAAAGCACAAGGACACAATCTTTCATGCCCTGCATTGCAGTTTATAATGGAAACTAGCTTTCCAAGTCCCAGTACATGATAGGTTGCTTTAAGCAATTCTACTTAACACTTTACAATCTCTTTACCAATTTGTTCACCACTCTCCCCCTCCAACAATTATGCCTACACCTACTCTTCCTTTATCTCTCTCCATTTCTTCCTCTGTTCCACGTTCACAGTTTATAAGGAAATCCATTTCTAACATTTTCCCTCTGAATACACTGCCGAGTTCTTGAGTACACAGATGTTAGTCAGGTTGAAAAAGAACACTAAAGCCTCATACACACGGTCGGACTTCAAACAAACTTTTCCGTGGATTTTTGTCCGAAGGGAGTTGGCCGGGCACACCCATAGCATACACACGGCAGGACTTTTCTGCAAACTTTCCCAAAACTTTTCCAACATCACGTGGTTTTTCTGCTCTTTTCTGCTCTTTACCGCCACCCTTTGGTCAACTTCTGCTATTGTTGGTTGATTTTAACATTGGTTCTGGGCATGCTTATTTGTCCATTGGACAAAAGTCCGATGGATTTCTGTACACACGGTCGGACTTTGCTCCATCTGACTTTTGTTGGCGAAAAGTTTGTCCGTTTGCAGACCGAACATTTGTCCGATGAAAACCAAAAAAGTTTGTCTGATGGAGCGTACGCACAGTCGGATTTTTTGTCAAACTTGCTCATTTTAAAGTTTGTTGGCAAAAAGTCCGACCGTGTGTACGAGGCTTCAGAAAAGACAGCCAAACACTCCCAGCGCTCAGTCGTCCTCACCAGAGGGAAAGCCATTTTTTTCTCGGATAATGCACTAGGGGATTACGCCTTCCCCTTCTTTTTTTTTTGGAAAAAGGACATTAGTCCATTTAGTTAAACCAATGAAGTAATAATAATAAAAAAAAAACACATACACAAAATAGAAAACCTCCAAATACATTATCCTATACTCACAGTTGATCCAAAGGAAGGCAAAAAAAAAACAATAAAGCATGATAAAATTTGCTCCAGTGGGGAAAAAAAAATATTTCCTTATCCCCCATGAAGCAATCGGATATATCCCTGAATCAACTACTTTTATTAAGCTCTAATGCCCTTACACACGACCGGTTTTCCCATCTAAATAAAAAACAATGGTTTTCCCGACGGAATTCCTCAAGCCTGCCTTGGATACACACTGCCACACAAAAGTCCGGTGAACTTTTGACTGCCAAGAACGCGGTGACGTAAAAGACTACGACGAGCCGACAAAATGAAGTTCTATGCTTCCGAGCATGCATCAAATTGTTTGAGCATGCGCGTTTTTTTCCCGTCGGAAAACTACAGACAAACGGTTTTCCCGCTAGGAATTTTTTCCTGACGGAAAAAAGAGATCCTGCTCTCTTTTTTTTTCGGCAGTTTTCCCGTCGGAAAACAATTGCGATGGAGCATACACACAGCCGGGATTCCCGACGAAAAGCTCTTATCACAATTCTTCACAACTATAGAGGTTAAATTATCCAGTTTGTAGTTACTTAGTAAAGACTTTGATTCCTTTTTTAAATATAGGCACCACATCTTACGCTAATCCAGTGGCACCATGCTAGTTATTAAAGAGCCTCTAAAAATGAGAAACAGTGGCTTAGATATACCAGAGCTCAGCTCTTTGAGGACCAATGGGTATAAGCCATCTGGTCCATATTTCCCCAACATATTTACTCAGCAGAAGAATGTGATTGCCCAGCAGGGATGAGCCGAACACCCCCCTCTTCGGTTCGCACCAGAACCTGCAAACAGACAGAATGTTCGTGTGAAGTTTAGAACCCTATTAAATACAATGGACTCGAACATTCGAAATCTAAAGTGCTAATTATAAAGGCTTATATGCAAGTTATTGTCCTAAAAAGTGTTTGGGGACCCGGGTTCTGCCCCAGGGGACATGTATCAATGCAAAAAAAAATTAAAAAAATTACGTTTTTACGGGAGCAGTGATTTTAATAATGCTTAAAATGAAAAAATAAAAGTGAAATTTTCCTTTAAATTTCGTACCTGGGGGGTGTGTATGATATGCATGTAAAGTCGCGCATGTTTCCCATGCTTAGAACTGTCCCTGCAAAAAATGTCATTTTTGAAGGAAAAAAAGTCATTTAAAACTCACTCGCGGCTATTAATGAATTGTCGGCTCCCGGCAATAGAAAAGTCATTGATAAAAAAAAAAGCGTGGGGGTCCCCCCAAATTCAATTACCAGGCCCTTCAGGTCTGGTATAGATATTAAGGGGAACCCCGCCGCAAATTAAAAAAAAAAAATGCGTGCGGTTCCCCCCAAATATCCATACCAGGCCCTTCAGATCTGGCATGGATTTTAAGGGGAACTCCACCCCAAATTAAAAAAAAAATGAGATGAGTCCCCCCATAAATCCATACCAGACCGTTATCCGAGCACGCAACCTGGCAGGCCACAGGAAAAGAGGGGGGGGCGAGAGAGCTCCCCCCCTCCCCCCCCCTCCTGAACCATACCAGGCCACATGCCCTCAACATGGGGAGGATGTCCCCATGTTGATGGGGACAAGGGCCTCATCCCCACAACCCTTGCCCGGTGGTTGTGGGGGTCTGCGGGCAGGGGGCTTATCGGAATCTGGAAGACCCCTTTAACAAAGGGGACCCCCAGATCCCCCCCTATGTGAATTGGTAAGGGGTACATTGTACCCCTACCATTTCATGAAGAAAGTGTAAAAAAAAAACAAAAACACACAAACACTTTGGAAAAGGCGGGGTCTGACATACCGAGGGGACGGACCTGATGGGGAACTTCCTTGACTGTGTAATACATGAATAGACCTGCCCCTTCTTAAGTTCCCCATCAGGTCCGCTCAGCCTATGACTAGGTGTAAGGCTAAGCGGACCAGATGTGGAACATGAGAAGGGGCGGGTCTATTCATGAATTACACTATGAAGGAAGTTCCCCATCAGGTCCGCCCCCTTGGTATGTCAGACCCCGCCTACGTCATTGGCCCTAGCGGACCTGATGGGGAACTTCCTTCACTGTGTAATACATGAATAGACACCGCCCCTTCTCACGTTCCGCATCTGGTCCGCTTAGCGTACCTGATGGGGAACTTTAGAAGGGGCGGGTCTATACATTTAATAGACTGCGGAGGAAGTTCCCCATCAGGTCCGCTCAGGCTCAGCCAATGACGGACAGCGCTGGACATCGAATCGCCGCGGGACACTGGATTTCATCGCTGGAATGTTTTTTTTGTTTTGTTTTTTTTAAAAAAGGACTTTTCCAAAGTGTTTGTGTGGTTTTTTTACATTTTTTTACACTTTCTTCGTGAAATGATAGGGGTACAATGTACCCCTTACCAATTCACATAGGGGGGGGCCGGGATCTGGGGGTCCCCTTTGTTAAAGGGGTCTTCCAGATTCCGATAATCCCCCTGCCCGCAGACCCCCACAACCACCGGGTAAGGATTGTGGGGATGAGGCCCTTGTCCCCATCAACATGGGGACATCCTCCCCATGTTGAGGGCATGTGGCCTGGTACGGTTTAGGAGGGGGGCGCTCTCTCGTCCCCCCCTCTTTTCCTGCGGCCTGCCAGGTTGCGTGCTCGGATAAGGGTCTGGTATGGATTTTTGGGGGGACTTCACGCCGTTTTTTTTTTAATTTGGGGTGGAGTTCCCCTTAAAATCCATGCCAGATCTGAAGGGCCTGGTATGGATATTTGGGGGGAACCGCACGCATTTTTTTTTAAATTTGCGGCGGGGTTCCCCTTAATATCTATACCAGACCTGAAGGGCCTGGTAATTGAATTTGGGGGGACCCCCACGCTTTATTTATTTTTTATCAATGACTTTTCTCTGTATTGCCGGGAGCCGACAATTCATTATAGCCGCGAGTGAGTTTTAAATGACTTTTTTTTCCTTCAGAAATGACACTTTGTGCAGGGAATGTTCTAAGCACGGGAGACAAGCGCGACTTTACATGCATATCATACACACCCCCCAGGTACGAAATTTTAAGGAATATTTGACTTTTATTGTTTCACTTTAAGCATTATTAAAATCACTGCTCCCGAAAAAACGGCCGTTTTTAAAACTTTTTTTTTGCATTGATACATGTCCCCTGGGGCAGGACCCGGGTCCCCAAACACTTTTTAGAACAATAACTTGCATATAAGCCTGTATAATGAGCACTTTAGATTTCTCCCATAGACTTTTCGAATTTGCCGCGAACACCCCAATTTGTTCGCTGTTCGGCGAACGGGCGAACAGGCAATGTTCGAGTCAAGTTAAGTGAAATTTCCCTTGAAAAGTGAAAATTATTTTTGCAAAGTGAACATGTGCTAATGATTTAATAAATCAAATTCACTGCATCCATATTCCACTAGCAAAATATCCACCCACAGAGTGTTACATGAGCAAGCATTATACAACTGAAGGTACCTCTGCTAAATGCTGAAGCAGCCAATCAACTAATAATAATTACTTAATCTGCTGCTTTAGTATTTGGTAGAAATGATTTAGTAGGACGTCTCAAACCTGGTCCTGTGAAAATTATTTAGGGGGAGATTTCCCCTTACTTTGAGCAGATATTTATTCACTTCATGTCATGTCACTGGGGCAGACAGTAAGGGGAATCCTGCCTAATGTGAGACAGCAAAAAAAGAAAAATAATAACCAATGCTAGGTCCATAAAGACATGGAACAGCGAGTTTGGGGTGGAGGAACTTGACCGGCCTGCACAGAGTCCTGACCTCAACCCGATAGAACACCTTTGGGATGAATTAGAGTGGAGACTGTGAGCTAGGCCTTTTCGTCCAACATCAGTGCCTGACCTCACAAATGTGCTTCTGGAAGAATGGCCAAACATTCCCAAAGACACACTCCTAAACCTTGTAGTTAGCCTTCCCAGGCGAGTTGAAGCTGTTATAGCTGCAAAGGGTGGGCCAACTCAATATTGAACCCTACAGACTATGACTGGGATGCCATTAAAGCTCATATGCGTGTAAAGTCAGTTGTGCCAATACTTTTGACAATATAGTGTATTTTGTAACCAAGGACAAACCTCAGATGCAGCACAGGCCTGCTTTATATTGCCATTCATAGCTATGGAGCTTGAAATTACACCTATGCACGGCAAGATAGGCAGCAGGCGAAAACTGCTGCCTGGTGCAGGACAGAGTAGGACAGCGTAAAGGAAAATGCATCTTAGGTCTGTCTACTATGACAGATAGTAAAGGCGTAGGGGAAACACAAACACGTATAGGGAAGTGCTCTTTTGTACACTGGCTGTGAGGTTGTTTACATGTGTGCCTGGTACCTAGCATCTTATTTAAAACAGATTCTTCCTGGTAAGAGGTTATTTCCTGCCCTTGCTTAAGGGTCAGGAAACCCCTCAAAGATATATATGTGGATGTCTTACAGAAAGTAAAGGAGAGAGTGGCCATAGACATGCTCTGCAAGCCAGAAGGTACTGGAGGCTGATTTTGTTCTATATCCATCCAGGCTGAAAAGGGACAATATAGGCAAGTGTTACTGCACTGTGTATCTCAATGTTTGTTATATTACTTTCACTCCTGTGTGGGAATCAGAGATAGTTGTCAGAGGCTTCTCTGATTCACTGAAACTTTTTATTTGCATACTGCAATATACTTGGGCTATTCTCAAGTGTATGAGAGCAAAGCTCATTTGATTATAACCTATCAAGTGACTGGTTTGTGTTGAAGTGTATATCTGCCACTTCATTATTTAAAGCAACAGTGTCCATTTTTGGTCTGGGAGGTTCCTAGCTATTATTAGCCTAGGGAAGGGTAAACAGTTCAGGGTAGCGTCAGGATAGGCTTGCGACGGCCATTTAGATAGGTAGTGGTCCGGTAGCATTGATAGCCTATAATCAGGTTAGGGACCAAGAGATAGGCCCCATTTGCCTTGCAGGTGGCGTGTTCCAGACTTCTTCACCATCGGTGTGTTCATCTGTAAAAGCATCCCCAGGAAGCCACCGCTCCACAGATGCATCAGAGTTCATCCTCTCAAGCCGGATTGTGTTACGCCTTGCAATCCAGCTCATCAGGGGCCCCTGCAAATGAAACTGTGCCACAGTACCTTATTGGAGGTATTGGTGTTAAAGACCTTTAGTTATTTATCTGGATAACACTGTTCTTCTCAGACATATGTACATGCTTCCTGTTATTGCTTTGGTTGTATGTAATGCCAACACTTTATCATATATAAAGTTACACTAATCACCTGCTGGTCTGTCTGTATATCTTTACTCTTATGCCGCGAACACATGACCGTTATTCATGTCATGGAAAAAGCGAAGTTTTTCTCTACGTGATTTTTCGTGTTTCCTCTCAAGCCTGCCTTGCATACACACGTTCATGAAAAAAAAAAACGCTCGAGCAAAGCGCGGTGACGTACGACGGCACTAGAAAGGGGAAGTTACATTCGAATGGCGCCACTCTTTGGGACGCTTTTGCTGATCCTCGTGTTAATAAAGTTTGGTGAGAGACGATTTCGCTTTTCAGTCTTCGTGCTTTTCAGTCCATTA
The DNA here is from genome assembly GCA_029206835.1 of Rana muscosa. Lineage (NCBI taxonomy): Eukaryota > Metazoa > Chordata > Amphibia > Anura > Ranidae > Rana > Rana muscosa. The sequence continues at coordinate 13,796,710 of JARGYO010005626.1, read as the reverse complement.
CAGCGTGACGAATGTGCTATCTTCATTACGAACGCTAGTTTTGCCAAAACGAGCGCTCCCGTCTCATACTTGATTCTGAGCATGCGCGTTTTTTTCCCCTCGTAAAAGCACACACACGACCGTTTTTCACGACGTTAAAAAGAACAACGTGAAAAACGAGAAAAAATAGAGCAGGTTCTAATTTTTTTTCAAGCATTTTTCTCATCGAGAAAAATGCTCTGGAGCATACACACGACCATTTTTAAAAATGGCATTTTTTTTTTCATGAACAATGGTCGTGTGTACTCGGCATAAGAAATCTATGCTGGGTGTATTACTAGTTATTGTCCTAGAAATTAATCAACTCTACATATTAGGCTTGTGCACAACGGAAAAATTTGTTCCGTTTCGGTTCGTTTCGTTTCTTTCCGGTCCTGTTGATTCGTAATCATTCGTAATTTTGCTAGACGGGATTTTTCGTGTTCGGACTCATTCGTATTTTTGCAAGCGACATTTTTCGTTGAATTTTTTGTTGCTTTATAATTCGTACTTTCGGTAGAGTACGTTGTTTTTCGTTGATTCTGGACACAACTCCTACTTTCGTAACTTTTTTTGGGTTCGTTGATTCGTAATTTTCCGTGTCTCTCTCACAATGACGCTGCCTATTATGCCTAATGTGCTTCGAATGGATTTGTACTTTTCTAAATACATAGCGGTTATTTGTAACGATTCGAAATCTCGTATTTTACTTTCGTTTTTTACATGCGGCTATAGGCTCCGCCCCTGTACACCATTTTGAGAGGGTTCAGCACGGTGAGGGAGAAGCAGAGAGCAGAGCAGAGTGAGTGTTATTGTGCTTCGAATGGATTCGAAATCTCGTATTTTACTTTTGTTTTTTCATGCGGCTATAACCTCCGCCCCCTGTACACCATTTTGAGAGGGAGTTCAGCATGGTGAGGGAGAAGCAGAGAGCAGAGTGAGTGTTATTGTGCTTCGAATGGATTCGTACATTCGTAACTTTTTTCATAACGAATTATGCCGAAGACCTTCGGGCATTCGCTATTTTGCGGTATAATTTATTTCGGATTCGGTCTTATTCGTAATTGCTCTGTTCGGAAATTCGAATGCTTCCGAATGTCCGAAAGTTGCTAAATTCGGACGAATTTCGATTCGTTACGAAACGAATTGCACAAGCCTACTACATATGCTGGAGCCCTGTTCTAGATGGAGGTACTGTCAATTCATATATTCATAGTTCACTCTTCCTTTAGCAAAGGGTCTGGTTACCTGCAGGTTAGTGCCATAGCCTGTGTGGAGAGGGCAACTTCATATGACCCCCCCATAACAGGGCTACAGAGGGTTTTTAATGTAAAGGTACACCTGTACCTTAATATTACTGCTTTATCAATGACACAACTTAATTCTATTACACATGCAGTGCAAACTCTTTATGTGAGCTGAGATTAGGCATTTTTAGAGGTAACGGAGGGGCTCCTGTTACATGTGTTACACCCTACCTTGGTAACTGAGTAGTTCCCCCACCCTTCCTCATCAGCATTTTATTATTGGCATGACTTCCCTGTTCCTTTTCAGTAAGATGCATCCCCTGGAAAGCAACCTAGGAGGTTCTGGTTACCAGAGATTATGCAGGGTGGTCAGGTCAGTAATGTTTAGGATAAATAATATGCCACTTTGTATGTATTTTCTTACATTGAATTGTGGTGTCAATTTCATAGCTTACTTTAAAATGATATTTGATGATCTTGGTACACCCTTATGTCTCCTGTATCCAAACAGATGCATTTTAGCTAGTCCTCTATCATGGTATACTAAAGCAGTTTCAATGACAAGTAAAGGTATCAATCATCAATCTATCTTCTGCCTATCAGCTTGGGAAAAAACTAGCAGTAGATGCTAAATTCTTTATTAAATTCTATATTACCTTTTGTTATAACCATTAGCAGCACAAATTATTTATCGATCAGATAATGTCAGTGGCACTCAGAAATGCTGAATGTGCAGAGTTCTCACACCTTTTTATGTGGCTTAACATTTGGAGTGGATTTATGCTTTATTATGTGACTATATAGCTTTTATAATTTGATCCCTTGTAACTATTGTGAACTAAGCCTCAGGCTACACAATCCGTACTTCTTAATGATTAATGATAAAAGTAAATACTAAAATAGATGCAAACTGCTAAGCTTATAAGATTTATCTGTTGCACAAAAAGGTATGCAGCAAATATATCATTATTTATTTTTTACTGCCATGTAAAAATGCAGCCTTGATTCAGAAGAAACGGTAGGCAATAAACCGCATTCCCTTCTAGTGTTCTGCTGCAGATTTTAGATAGCTGATGTACCAAGATACAGTAGATATTGACAAAACGTGTACAGTAAAGACTTATACAATTCACAGTAAAGGTAACCATTTTTTAAATGTTAAATAGCACGGGTTTGAATCAACTCCTTTGGGTCAAAAAAGCAAAAAGGAGACCAAGGCACATAATATTTATTTAGAAATACCATGCAGACTAATTAATGCCCCTGCAAAAATATCAGGAGTTTTGTACTATAAAATCCTTTTGTACCAGAAAATCTTTAACCTTTGGTTATTCTGCCACCTACAGAAATATTGGACACTGGTAAATGAAAAACTGTAGGCCAGCCCAGGATAATGCTTGCCCAAAGCAGTACCAAGAGCATATTCATAAACACAGGGGTTGTGGAACTTAGGTCCGTGGATGGACCCCAGGAAATAATTTTTCAGTGAGTACAAAAATTCTATTTTTTTTTGTCTTATCATAGGGGAACAAAGGAAATTTTTAACCTTTGGGACATAAAAAAGCAGTCAAACTGAGGGGTGGACAACACAGGAAACAAATTCTAACAAGCCCAAGAACACAACAGGGAGCTAGGGATTTCCTGCAGTTCAAATAATCACCTTAACCAGTTAACGACCACTCACTGTATATATACGTCGGCAGAATGGCACCGACAGGCACAATCACGTACAGTGTACGTGACTGCCTTCATATATTTGGGGGGTCCCATCAGACCCCCCTTCTATACAGTGAGCGGTCGTTATTTGTTCTGGAGCGATCCGGGATGAGGGGACGGCCGTTCGATTCCGGCCACCCCCTCGCGATCGCTCCTGGCGAATGAGAAAGCTTCTTCTGCTGTGTAATTTTTACACAGGCAGAGGAAGTGATGTCATCTCTCATGCGGCGCTCACATATACCGAGCGCCGTACAAGAGAAGACACACAGGTTAGTGCACAAACAGTACACTGACACCAGGACACATAGGAACATAAATCTCCCCCCAGGCCCCCCCAGATCACCCCCCAGATCACCCCCCAGTCACAGTGTCACTGATTGCAGTGACCATTTATTTACTGATCACTGCAATCAGTGACATTTGTGACTGTAAAAGTGTCACTACAGTTAGTTTTAGGTCCAGTGTAGCCCCCTAACCCCCACTAATAAAGGTTTAACCCCCTGTGAGGGGGTTAACTCGGTAGCGGGTGTGTGTGACCCCCTGGTTGGGCTCCCCACACAAAAACAGGGCCAGCAGACGGAGGTTGTGGTTTTCAAAATCAAAAGGTGCGGTTTATTTCTCTATGTACAGTGACAAAAACACAGCAAAGCCAAAAAGAAACATAAACAAAATAAATCCTGGTCAGTTTGACCTCTGACTAAACATGCAGGTTTCCTAAACTAACAACTGGGATCAGCCTGGTGCTGTCCTAGTCCCTAAGTCCCTGGTTTAGTAAATGTCCAAACAAATAGCCACACAGGCTTTTTCTCACCGCACAGGGGTTCACTCTCCCTAGACAGTCCACACAGGTCTGGGTCCAGGCATGAGCTAACATCTAATGAAGCTGGGAGTTCTTATAGAGGCCTAAATGAGCTGACAAGCTTCAGCTGGTCTCATCAACTCCCTGTCTGCACGACGCCCAGCACTCTCCCTAGAGGTATGAGTCATCCATGAGCCTACTAGCCTCAGCTGGGCTTATACAACTCTCCCTAGAGGTATGAGTCATCCATGAGCCCACTAGCCTTAGCTGGGCTTATACAACTCTCCACCTAGTTGTATAAGTCGGCGTAAAGCCTGAATCTGGGAGAAATATATCTACCCCCCTGGATGCAACCAGGTGACTTTACCTTCCTGCTGTCACATACCCCCCCCTCTTGTTTTAACCTTGGGGTTGGAACACCAGCATTCAGGCATTCATGTACTCGAGACAAAGCATCCACATTCCCCATTTGAACGCCAGGGCGATGCTTTACTGTGAAGTTGAATTCCTGTAGGGCCAGGAACCACCTATTCACTCTTCTATTTGTCTCCTTGTTTTGAGCCATCCACTTTAACGGAGCGTGATCCGTAACCATGTCAAAGTGCCTACCTAGCAGGTAGTACCGAAGGGAATCTAGAGCCCACTTCACCGCTAAACACTCCTTTTCAACGGTGGCGTAATTTACCTCATGGGACTTCAACTTCCTGCTGAGGTAAATGACTGGGTGCTCTTCCCCGTTCCAGACCTGGGACAATACTGCTCCTAACCCCACATCTGACGCATCACTTTGTACGACAAAGTCTTTAGAGAAGTCAGGTGAGTACAACACTGGCTGGCTACATAAGGCTTGTTTCAAGAATTGGAATGCTGCCTCAGCCTCGGGGGTCCATTTAATCATGACCGACCCTTTCCCTTTCGTCAGGTTGGTTAGGGGCACAGCCTTAGAAGCAAAGTGGGGAATGAAGCGCCGATAATAACCCGCGATTCCCAGAAAGGCCCGTACCTGCTTCTTGCTGTTGGGACGTGGCCAACTCTGGATGGCCTCGACTTTGTTGAGTTGGGGTTTTATCACTCCCCTGCCAATGGTGTACCCAAGATATTTGGCCTCCTCCTGCCCAATGGTACACTTCTTAAGGTTAGCCGTAAACCCCGCTTCCCGGATAGAGTCTAGGACTGCTTGCACTTTTGGCAGATGTGAGGCCCAATCTGTGCTATGGACAATTACGTCATCCAGGTAAGCCGCAGCATACTTCCGATGGGGCCTCAGTATCTGGTCCATTTTCCGCTGGAATGTGGCCGGCGCATTCTGTAACCCGAACGGCATTCTCTTATATTGGAACGCCCCGTCTGGGGTTACAAATGCGGTTTTCTCTTTGGCCGACTTGGCCAGGGGAATTTGCCAATACCCTTTTGTGAGGTCAAGAGTCGTCATGTATCGGGCTGTTCCCAGCCGGTCGATCAACTCATCTATACGTGGCATGGGGTAGGTGTCAAATTTTGTAACTTTGTTCAACTGACGAAAATCGTTACAAAATCGCCAGCTCCCATCCGGTTTAGGCACCAACACAATGGGACTAGACCAATCACTTTGGGACTCCTCTATCACCCCTAAGTTCAGCATTTTCTGTACTTCCTCCCGTATTGCCTCCCGTCGGGCCTCTGGGATCCGATAGGGTTTTAACTTCACCCTTTCACCGGGCGGGGTAATAATATCATGCTCTACCCCAGATGTTTGTTCCGGCAGCTCAGAGAACACCTCCTTGTTGCGAAGCACAAACTCCTTAACCTCCTGTTGTTGGGGTTGTGACAAGGTGGCTGCTATTCCAACCTCCGGAATCACGCAACCAGTTTGAGCTGGTGACCAAGTTTCTGCGACTAGGGACTCTCTATCCCTCCAGGCTTTCAACAGATTAACGTGATATATCTGTTCGGGCTTTCGCCTTCCTGGTTGTCTGACCTTGTAATTCACTTCGCTCACTTTTTCCATTATCTCGTAGGGGCCTTGCCATTTGGCAAGGAATTTACTTTCAACCGTAGGGACAAGTACCAATATCCTATCCCCCGGGGAAAAGGTACGGGTCTTGGCTCCACGGTTGTACACTCTCTGCTGTGCCAACTGCGCTTGGGCCAAATGTTCCTTCACGATGGGCATTACCTGTGCAATTCGATCTTGCATCAGGGCGACATGCTCAATCACACTCCTGTGGGGAGAACTCTCACTTTCCCAAGTTTCCTTGGCAATATCCAACAGCCCTCTTGGGTGTCTCCCATACAGTAACTCAAAGGGGGAGAATCCCGTAGAGGATTGGGGCACCTCCCTAATAGCAAACATCAAATAAGGAAGTAGACAGTCCCAATCCTTTCCATCTCTATCCACCACTTTCTTCAACATTTGTTTTAGGGTTTTGTTGAATCTTTCAACCAGCCCATCGGTTTGGGGGTGATACACAGATGTACGCAATTGCGTCACTTTGAACAATTTACACAGCTCTTTCATAACCCGGGACATAAAGGGTGTACCTTGGTCCGTAAGCAGTTCTTTACAAATACCCACCCGGCTAAAAACAAGAGATAGCTCTTTGGCTATGGTTTTGGCCGAGGTATTTCTGAGAGGGATCGCTTCTGGATAACGGGTGGCATAGTCCATTATAACCAATATGTACTGGTGCCCCCTAGCGGACTTGATTATAGGACCTACCAAATCCATTGCGATTCTCTCAAACGGGACCTCAATGATGGGTAGAGGGACCAGCGGGCTACAGAAATGTGGCATCGGGGCCGACCTATGACACACAGGGCAGGAGGAACAATAATTTTCTATGTCCTTCATCACCCCAGGCCAATAGAATCTCTGTAATACCCTCTCTCGGGTTTTCTCTGTCCCCAGATGACCTCCAAGAATGTGCCCATGGGCCAACTCCAACACCAACTTCCTGTAAGGTTTGGGCACCACAAGCTGCTCAACGGTTTCTTCTGCCCTTTTTGCCACCCGATACAGTAGGTCCTTCTCTACGCTGAAGTATGGGTAAGTGCAGGTATTATCTGGGTTCACTAACTCGCCATCTATTTCCACTACGTTTTCCCGTGCCTTTATTAGGGCGGGGTCTTTTAACTGTTCTGTGGCAAAATTTTCCCTGTGAACCTCCAGATCAGAAAACTCCACAGACGGTAGGTTTTCGTCTGAGGAGGTGGGCTCCTCTCCAGTTTCTTGAGTCTCCCCTGCCAATACTGACAAGGGAAATTCTGGAGAGTCCTCACCACTCTCAGAGGAGTTCTGGCTATCACATTCCTGGTACATAGGGGCACCAGTGGGGGGCTCAGGATCATCCCACAGTTCCCAGAACTTCGGAAAATCCCTTCCCACAATGGCATCATGCGGTAATTGAGATACTAACCCCACTGGATGAGAGAGGGTACCTTTGGGGGTCTCGAAACACACTGTAGTCACTGGATACTCTCGGGTGTCCCCATGCACACAAATAACAGCTACCTTGCTATTCCCAGAGACCTCTGTTTTAACTAATTCAGCCTTTATCAGGGTCACAAGGCTACCTGAATCCAGTAATACCACAACATTTCTACCATTAATACACATTTTGCATAAATGTTTCTCAGTTCCCCGAATGGCAGTGCATGCGACTGTCGCACACAGCGACTGACGTCTGTCCATCAGAAAGTCACATTGCATGGGTTCCTCCACAACCGGGCAATTTGCTGCAATATGTCCCGCTTGCCGGCAGCGGTAGCAAACAATCCATTTGGCTGCCTCTTGAGCCCCTGACTTCCCAGGCTGTTCTCGCCAAACTTTGGGTAGAGCTCCCACCCTCTCACTCTCTCCACCCTCACCCCTTGGAATCCTCTTATCCGCCCCTGGGGATGGTCTGGTCTTAGGGTGGAAAGTCCGAGAGTCTCTGGAAGAGGCCGTCAGGTTCTCTGTAGCCAAGTATTTCTCTACACGATCCACAAGACCACCGGCCGTCTCTGGGTCTCCATGGCTTACCCACTTTTGGATGGCAGTAGGAAGAGCTCTCAAAAACCGATCCATTACAACACGTTCCACAATCTCTGGTGCGGACAAAGTCTCTGGCTGTAGCCACTTCCTGCTCAGGTGAATGAGATCATACATTTGAGACCTGGGGGGTTTTCCAAGCTGGAAAGTCCAGTTATGCACACGCTGAGCCCGGACAGCCAGGGTGACACCCAGCCTTGCCAATATTTCAGCTTTTAGCATCACATAGTCTTTTGCTTGGTCAGGCTCTAGGTCATAGTAAGCCTTCTGCGATTCACCAGTTAACAGAGGAGCCACCAGTCCAGCCCACTGCTCCTCAGGCCACTTTTCTCTTTCAGCAGTCCTTTCAAATGTGGTCAAAAATACCTCTGGATCATCCTCTCCAGTCATTTTTGTCAATAAACGACTCACCCCAAAGGACGCGGTATTAGTGGGACGGCTTTCCTCACTGGTCTGCGGACGTTGCTGCATTACTGCTTCCATTTGTTGTAGTCTCTGCTCTTGCTTCTGTAACAGGTCTATGAAGCGGGCCTCAGATTGCTGCTGGGCTTGTTGATGAGCTTGCTGCTGGGCTGCAAGGCTCCTTTGCAAACCTGCATTTGTCTGCTGTTGATTGGCATTTGCTAGAGCCAGCTGTTTCAGTATCTCCTCCATGCTGGCTTAAAAAAAACTGCCACTGGTTCTCCACCAACTGTGAGGGGGTTAACTCGGTAGCGGGTGTGTGTGACCCCCTGGTTGGGCTCCCCACACAAAAACAGGGCCAGCAGACGGAGGTTGTGGTTTTCAAAATCAAAAGGTGCGGTTTATTTCTCTATGTACAGTGACAAAAACACAGCAAAGCCAAAAAGAAACATAAACAAAATAAATCCTGGTCAGTTTGACCTCTGACTAAACATGCAGGTTTCCTAAACTAACAACTGGGATCAGCCTGGTGCTGTCCTAGTCCCTAAGTCCCTGGTTTAGTAAATGTCCAAACAAATAGCCACACAGGCTTTTTCTCACCGCACAGGGGTTCACTCTCCCTAGACAGTCCACACAGGTCTGGGTCCAGGCATGAGCTAACATCTAATGAAGCTGGGAGTTCTTATAGAGGCCTAAATGAGCTGACAAGCTTCAGCTGGTCTCATCAACTCCCTGTCTGCACGACGCCCAGCACTCTCCCTAGAGGTATGAGTCATCCATGAGCCTACTAGCCTCAGCTGGGCTTATACAACTCTCCCTAGAGGTATGAGTCATCCATGAGCCCACTAGCCTTAGCTGGGCTTATACAACTCTCCACCTAGTTGTATAAGTCGGCGTAAAGCCTGAATCTGGGAGAAATATATCTACCCCCCTGGATGCAACCAGGTGACTTTACCTTCCTGCTGTCACACCCCTGATCACCCCCCAGATAACCCTTTCACCCCCTATCACCACTGTCGCTAAGCGATCGTTTTTCTGATCGCTGTTTTAGTGTCGGTGATGCCGATCGGTAGCCAGTTATTTTTTTTTAGGTTCGCCGCAGGTTTTTATAGCGTCAGGTACCCCCATATATTATCTAATAAAGGTTTTAACCCCCTAATTGCCCCTAGTTAACCCTGTGTCACACCCCAGGCAGCGTCAGGTTAGTGCCAGTAATGCTAACACCCACGCGTGAAGCATACACCCCCCTTAGTGGTATAGTATCTGAACAGATCAATATCTAATCTGATCAGATCTATACTAGTGTCCCCAGCAGTTTAGGGTTCCCAAAAACGCAGTGTTAGCGGGATCAGCCCAGATACCTGCTAGCACCTGCGTTTTGCCCCTCCGTTCAGCCCAGGCTACCCAAGTGCAGTATCGATCGATCACTGTCACTTACAAAACACAACACACATAACTGCAGCGTTCGCAGAGACAGGCCTGATCCCTGCGACTCCAGTGCTGTAGGAGGTGATTTCACCACCACAGTTAAAAAAAAAAGCATATATGCCGAAGCATTGGGGCAGCAGGGGCGGAGGAGCAGAGGAGCGATTTTGCTCCTAATGCCGCATACATACGGTCGAAATTCCGACGGAGGCTTGCCCGTGGAAAAGTCGGACCATGTGAGTGCGGCATATAATTTTTGCGGGAGGATGCCCCAATGCTTCAGCATATATAAATGGTGCATGTATGCCCATCATTAGAAGTGGGTGGATGAAGGGAGGTATTCTGATGGTGGGCATACCCACCGATCAATCTCTTTTTTTCGTTCAGCCAATAGGCTGCATGAAAAAAAAGATTACAATACATGTCCAACAAGGACCAGCAACGTACTGGTATGTTGCTGGACTTTGAATGGTTATACCAGATTGATGCCTGCGGGTTTAGGTATCATCTTGGTATCATTCTTTTCAGCCAGCGGCCGGCTTTCATGTAAAAGCAATCCTAGCGGCTAATTAGTCTCTGGACTGCTTTTACAAGCAGTGGGAGGGAATGTCCCCCCCCCGGATATAAAAAGCGCCATTGGAAAATTGGGAAAGCATTTTTTATCACACCGATCTTGGTGTGGTCAGATGCTTTGAGGGCAGAGGAAAGATCTAGGGTCTAATAGACCCCAGTTTTTTCAAAAAAAGAGTACCTGTCACTACCTATTGCTATCATAGGGGATATTTACATTCCCTGAGATAACAATAAAAAAAAAAAAAATATGGAAGGAACAGTTTAAAAATAAAATAAAAAAGCAAAATTAATAAAAAAAAAAAAGCACCCCTGCTCTTGCGCAATGGCGAACGCAAGCGTCGGTCTGGCGTCATATGTAAACAGCAATTGCACCATGCATGTGAGGTATCACCGCAAAGGTCAGATCGAGGGCAGTCATTTTAGCAGTAGACCTCCTCTGTAAATCTAACGTGGTAACCTGTAAAGGCTTTTAAAGGCTTTTAAAAATGTATGTAGTTTGTCGCCGAAGCGCGTTTGTGCGAAATTTTAAAGCATGTCGTGTTTGGTATCTATGTACTCGGCCTAAGATCATCTTTTTTATTTCATCAAACATTTGGGCAATATAGTGTGTTTTAGTGCATTAAAATTTAAAAAAGTGTATTTTTCCCCAAAAAATGCGTTTGAAAAATCGCTGCGCAAATACTATGTGGGAAAAAAAATGCAACACCCACCATTTTAATCTGTAGGGCGTTTGCTTTAAAAAAATATATAATGTTTGGGGGTTCAACATAATTTTCTTGCAAAAAAAAAATATGATTTAATTTAAACAAAAAGTGTCAGAAGGGCTTTGTCTTCAAGTGGTTAGAAGAGTGGATGCAAGCTTCCTAATGTTGTGTATAAAATGCCAGAACAGTTCCAAACCCCCCCAAATGACCCCATTTTGGAAAGTAGACACCCCAAGCTATATATTGAGAGGCATGTCGAGTCCATGGAATATTTTATATGTTGACACAAGTTGCGGAAAAAAGACAATTTATTTATTTATTTTATTTTTTTTTGCACAAAGTTGTTACTAAATGATATATTGCTCAAACATGCCATGGGCATATGTGGAATTACACCCAAAAATACATTCTGTTGCTTCTCCTGAGTATGGGGATACCACATGTGTGAGACTTTTTGGGAGCCTAGCCGCGTACGGGACCCCAAAAACCAAGCACCGCCTTCAGGCTTTCTAAGGGTGTAAATTTTTGATTTCACTTCTCACTGCCTATCACAGTTTCGGAGGCCATGGAATGCCCAGATGGCACAAACCCCCCCCCCCAAAATGACCCCATTTTGGAAAGTAGGCACCCCAAGCTATTTGCTGAGAGGTATGGGGAGTATGTTGCAGATCTCGCTTTTTGTCACAAAGTTTTGAAAATTGAAAAAAAAAAAAATTATTTTCTTTCTTCATTTTCAAAAACAAATGAGAGCTGTAAAATACTCAACATGCCTCTCAGCAAATAGCTTGGGGTGTCTACTTTCCAAAATGGGGTCATTTGGGGGGGTTTTGTGCTATTTTGGCATTTTATGGCCTTCGAAACTGTGATAGGTAGTGAGGAGTGAAATCAAAAATTTGTGCCCTTAGAAATCCTGAAGGCGGTGCTTGGTTTTCGGGGCCCCGTACACGGCTAGACTCCTAAAAAGTTCCCCACACATGTGGTATCCCCGTACTCAGGAGAAGCAGCAAAATGTATGTTGGGGTGCAATTCCACATATAACCATGGCATGTGTGAGCAATATATCATTTAGTGACAACTTTTTGTAATTTTTTTTTTAGTCATTATTCAATCACTTGAGACAAAAAAATAAATAATATTCAATGGGCTCAACATGCCTCTCAGCAATTTCCTTGGGATGTCTACTTTCCAAAATGGGGTCATTTGGGGGGGTTTTGTACTGCCCTGCCATTTTAGCACCTCAAGAAATTAGATGGGCAGTCATAAATTAAAAGCTGTGTAAATTCCAGAAAATGTACCCTAGTTTGTAGACGCTATAACTTTTGCGCAAACCAATAAATATACGCTTATTGACATTTTTTTTTACTAAAGACATGTGGCTGAATACATTTTGGCCTAAATGTATGACTAAAATTTAGTTTATTCGATTTTTCTTATAACAAAAAGTAGAAAATATCCTTTTTTTTAAAAAAAATTCAGTCTTTTTCCGTTAATATCGCAAAAAATAAAAATCGCAGAGGCAATCAAATACCATTAAAAGAAAGCTCTATTTGTGGGAAGAAAAGGACGCAAATTTCGTTTGGGTACAACATTGCATGTCCGCACAATTTACAGTTAAAGCAGCGCAGTGCAAAATTCTGAAAACACCTCTGGTCCTTTAGCTACAAAATGGTCCGGGGCTTAAGTGGTTAAAGACTCAAAGCTGGCATGAGATAAGGGCTGCAAGGACCACCTGGTGGAACATGTGAATAGAAAACTAGGTGGTGGCCATGAAAATCTGTGAAACAGTTGCTTGAGGCAGGACAACACAAGATGCAAACACAGATCTAGTAGAGTGCACCTTGACAGAAAAGGATGGAACTCAATCCTTAAGACCAAAAGCTTGGATATTTATACGTCTGAGCCACAGATATGATGTCATGAGAAACTGGCACATCCTTCTGGGGTTAGTCCAGGATTACAGAAAGAAACTAGTCTTCCTGACAGAAGCAGTGACTAAGAGACAGACACACAGCCTGAACGACATTAAGACAAGGGAGAGAAATTACTAGACATGTGCACACTGAAATATTTCGTTTCGGAATTTCGTTTTCGTCCGAAAAATAAATGTATTAAATTACTCCCGAAATTTGTTTTTATTCATGTCGTTTTTCGTTAAAAATTGCATTCGTCCGAAAATCTGAATTAATTAAGGTCGAATCTGTCATTGAAGGCTTATGGTGTCTGTCGAATGTTCAAAGAAGATTCGACGGAGCAGCGAAACTGTACGACTCTGCAATCATACATTTCCGGTCGAATGTTCCGCCCACAAGCAGTGATCTTTTCTCTCCTATGTCGAATCTTTTCTCTCTATAATGTCGAATCTTTTCTCTCTATAATGTCAAATCTTTTCTCTCCTATGTCGAATCTTTTCTCTCTATAATGTCGAATCTTTTCTCTCTATAATGTCAAATCTTTTCTCTCCTATGTCGAATCTTTTCTCTCTATAATGTCAAATCTTTTCTCTCCTATGTCGAATCTTTTCTCTCTATAATGTCAAATCTTTTCTCTCTATAATGTCAAATCTTTTCTCTCCTATGTCGAATCTTTTCTCTCTATAATGTCAAATCTTTTCTCTCTATAATGTCAAATCTTTTCTCTCCTATGTCGAATCTTTTCTCTCCTATGTCGAATCTTTTCTCTCATATGTCGAATCTTTTCTCTCATATGTTGAATCTTTTCTCTCCTATGTCGAATCTTTTCTCTCCTATGTCGAATCTTTTCTCTCTATGTAGAATAATCTTGGACTAATAGAGTTAAGGTTAGGCACATTCGACCACAGGTTCGATAGACACAGATTGTTATTGTCAGCGTCACGTCAAATCTCCTATCTATATCGAACTGTTGTAGCAACGAAAACGAAAATAAAGCATTTGTTTATGTCGGATCTTTCGGTTTTCGGATTCTGTGCTTTCGTTTTCGTTTGTTAAAACGATAACGAAAATAGCTGAAATTCGGACGAAAATGCATTCGGACGAAAACTAATGCACATGTCTAGAAATTACATTTTAGTGAACTAGAACCAGACAGAGGGATGAAAAAATATGTGCTTATTGAGGGGAAAGGCAGAAATTACCAAAGACATGGGCCTCAATAGCAGCTTGCCCCTATGCAGAACAAAAAAGGGTATTTAGCAAGATAAGACTGCCAGTTTAAACATTCACCTCACAAAGGAGATGGCTACACAAAACACCACCTTATGGGTAAAAGCAGAGAGAGGAATGTCTCTCATAGGTTAAAATAGTGGCTTTTGAAGTGCAGAGAGAACTAGATTCAGATCCCATGGAGTCATGAGAAAGAGACAGGGGCAGATACACTAGAGATCCCCTGTACAAAGGTCCGGAGAGTCAGAAGTGAAAAACCATAAACCTATTACTGATATATAGACCTGTGTAAACTCTTGGTGTATACATCCACTGTAAACGGAATACAAATAGTGATACCAAGGAGTAAACAAAAAAATGGGAATAAAGTGAAAAAATATTGTGAAAAAAATATGTATAGGGTAAATTCAATATGCTAATTAGGGATGAGCTTCGAGTTCGAGTCGAACTCATGTTCGACTTGAACATTGCCTGTTCGCCCGTTCGCCGAACAATTTGAGGTGTTCGCGGCAAATTCGAAAAGCCGCGGAACACCCTGTAAAAGTCTATGGGAGAAATCTAAAGTGCTAATTTTAAAGGCTTATATGCAAGTTATTGTCATAAAAAGTGTTTGGGGACCCGGGTCCTGCCCCAGGGGACATGTATCAATGCAAAAAAAGTTTTAAAAACTGAAGTTTTTTCGGGAGCAGTGATTTTAATAATGCTTCAAGTGAAACAATAAAAGTGAAATATTCCTTTAAATTTCGTACCTGGGGAGGGTGTATAGTATGCCTGTAAAGCAGCGCTTGTTTCCCGTGCTTAGAACTGTCCCTGCACAAAGTGTCATCTCTGAAGGAAAAAAAGTCATTTAAAAGCAATCGCGGCTATAATGAATTGTCGGCTCCCGGCAATGCAGAGAAAAGTCATTGATAAAAAAATTAAAAAAAGGCGTGGGGGTCCCCCCAAATTCAATTACCAGGCCCTTCAGGTCTGGTATGGATATTAAGGGGAATCCTGCGTCAAATAAAAAAAAATGATGTGGGGTTCCCCCCAAATATCTATACCAGACCCTTTATCCGAGCACGCAACCTGGCAGGCCGCAGAAAAATAGGGGGGACGAGAGAGTGCCCCCCCCTCCTGAACCGTACCAGGCCACATGCCCTCAACATGGGGAGGATGCTTTGGGGATCTGTGACCCCTCAAAGCACCATGTCCCCATGTTGATGGGGACAAGGGCCTCATCCCCACAACCCTTGCCCGGTGGTTGTGGGGGTCTGCGGGCGGGGGGCTTATCGGAATCTTGAAGACCACTTTAACAAAGGGGACCCCCAGATCCCAGCCCCCACCTATGTGAATTGGTAAGGGGTACATTTTACCCCTACCATTTCACAAAGAAAGTGTAAAAAATTGTAAAAAAAACAAACAGACACAGTTGGGAAAGTCCTTTATTAAAAATAAAAAATAAAAAAAATAAAAAACCCATTCCAGCGATGTAAACCAGTGGCCCGCAGTGATCCGATGTCCAACGCTGCAGTCTCCTTCAGTCTCCACTCGTAACCACCATGACGTACGAGGGGGCGGGGTCACCCGTCACATCATAGGGTAAGCCCCAGCTTACGTATGACGTAGGCGGGATTAAAGGGGATTAAAGGGGTCTTCCAGATTCCAATAAGCCCCCCGCCCGCAGACCCCCACAACCACCGAGCAAGGGTTGTGGGACAGACCCCCAAAGCTTCCCCCCCATGTTGAGGGCATGTGGTTTGGTACGGTTTAGGAGGGTGGGCGGTCTCTCATCCCCCCTCTTTTCCTGCGGCCTGCCAGGTTGCATGCTCGGATAAAGGGTCTGGTATGGATTTTTCGGGGGAACTCCACGCTATTTTTTTTTTTTAATTTGGCGTGTTGTTCCCCTTAATATCCATACCAGACCTTAAGGGCCTGGTAATTGAACTTGGGGGACCCCCACGCATTTTTTATTTTTTTTATCAATTACTTTTCTCTGTATTGCCGGGAGCCGATTAGCCGCGAGTGCTTTTAAATTATTTTTTCTCTTATCATCCATGGACCGACACGGCGTCTCTTACACTTTACACGTGGGTATATGTCCCTGCTTGCAGGAGAAGACCTAGGCAGAATGTTAAATGTTAAAACATTCCAGAACAAACCAGAGCTGAACAGCCCCGCCCAGGGGGGCGGTCCCTCCGGACATTACCCTCACACCTGCAGCTAGCAGGCCTCAGTTTTTTTCTGCCTAGCAGAAGGAGAAGACGTGGCTCTCTCAGGAGCCAGTCTCCTGGAAGATTTTACTTTTAATTTTTATTCCTTTGGGAATTTTATTATTTTATTTTTGAGACCTTCAATCAACTGTCGGCTGGGCAACAGGTTGGGTACACTAGTATCCTCGTAGTCTTCCCTGTCCGACCATCGAGCGTGCTGATCCTCGCCTTGTGTGCGTGAGACTCAGTTCACGACATACCCCATGGCTCCAGGGGTGGCCGGGTTGCTTTCATGCTCCCGCGGTCCTCTCAAGATCGAACAGTACCTACTGTATCTTTCGCGGTGGACCGGGCCGACAGCTACGCAGTACGACTCTGTGATAGGCCTGTCTGAAACAAGCCAGTGAGTCCCTCTATTGGCACTGGGGGTGTTCTCCAAGGTGCTTGCGGGACGGGTAAGTAGTCTCTCCTGCTACAAGGTGAGTACATGCTGGCTGTGTTTCTGTGTGCGGAGGGTTCTCCCTGTCTCCCCCCTGTATGCTGCTCTCTGCACCCTGTTGTGCTGTGTGGGGATACTTGGGGGGTCACTCTGCCTTGGGGGGGCCGCTTCATGACTGTTATTTTTATTGGGAAGTGTTCTGGGGGACTGGCTGTGGTGTTTTCTGTGCGCCATTGGTGCGGTGTTTTATTTTTAAAAAATGCGCCATTGGCGGCCATTTTGGCTGAGGCTTAATGCATAGTTAAACTGGTGCCCGGCGGCCATTTTCTTGTAGCTGCGGCACTTGCACTTTCGTTTTCGGCCTCTAGCAGCGCTGCTGTACGGCGCGGAATACACACATCCCCACAGATTCTTCACCTCAGGCTGCACCAGCGCGACTCATACAGCGCTACAGCACGACTCATACAGCGCTACAGCGCGGCTCATACAGCGGTCCCTAGGGGTGGTGAGTACTCCAGGTATCCCCTCCTCAGCCCCAGCACGGCCTGTGGGTGGGCTGTATTATTCACTATAATGGTGAATAAGGTCTCAGAGGGTGGCAATATTGGAGTCTGGTTCACCTGTTTTCTTCACATTGTTAGAGACAACTGACAGTGCTTCTGCACCTGCGGTCCTTAGGGACCAGTTGTCGGCATTCCTGGAATCATTAATCTGACCAGGAGAAAGCAGTGTGTGAGCGCAAGGGAGCAAAAAAAAAAAAAAGCCCCTATCCCCACCTTTTTTCCACAAAAAAAAAAAAGGGGGGGTAATGCGCTGATTCAGATATGGGCCTAGCCACTACCGCTCAGGACCCTAGCTCTGAATATATATTTGATGGTTTTGAACAGGACATTCCTTGCAAGGAAAACTCCAGTTCTGTGTCAGTAAATGACAGGGTGCTTGTTTTGTGAACTCATTGATGCAGTGAGGGACACTCGCAAGCTAAATGCTGCGGATGCAGAACCTCAGGCGGACGGTCTCCTCTGGTTCCTTGGGGCCGGGCCTTCTAAAAAGTGTTTTTTTCAATATGTACCTTTCTTTGACCAGCTCACTGACAAGGTCTGGGGAAAAAGCCGCAGAAGTCTTTTATGGTCCCGCGGCGTTTGTCTATCAGATACCCCTTTTAAGGATGCCCTACTAAAAATGTGGGCTTCTCCCCCAGTGGTCGACCCTCCAGTCGCCCGGTTGAACAAGGCCACCATTCTCCCGGTGGAGGGGACTCCTGCATTTAAGGACCCCACTCACAGGAGGTCAGAAGTGGTGAGTAGAGCCATGTTTGCCTTGTTGGGGTCCGCCCTACGGCTTGTGGTAGCAGCGACCCTTGTGTCTCCAACACTTGCGGGATGGGCAACTGTACAGGAGCATGTTCTTCCTCCAGACACTATTGCTCTGGCCCACAAATGGTGCAGGGCCTGGTTTATGTGGCGGCCCCTTATAACTCAGGGTATTGCGTGGTCTGATCTGGATGAAATGCTGGTCTGCTGACCTAGCTTCTAAAAAGCCTCGGAAGGGTTTACCATTAAAAGGTGGTAGGTTTTTTCGGTGCTGCGCTGGATGACATCATCAAGGATGTCACGGGAGGTAAAAGCACTGTTCTTCCTCAGGCTGGCAAGGAGGCCGCTATAAGCAGGGTCCTTCCTTTACAGAAAAAAGGGGATATTTTCGTCAGTCAACGGGGAGGCCCCCCAGACTGACAGCGGTACGGCTGGTGGACACGAGCGCCCCTGGGTGCGTATGCCGAACAAGCCGGCTCCCTAGCCCGCCTCCGCGTGAAGTCTTGCCCCCTCCCAACTCTGGGGTAGGGGGGACGACTTTGCAGGTCCACGGATCAATGGACCTCCCAGATCTCCTACTGGTGGGTGTGCGAGGTGATCCCCTCAGGTTACAGGATAGGTTCCGTTCCTAATACCAGACAGATTCTTCCCTCGAATCTTCCTCTCCTTCCTGCCCGTCGGGTGGCCCTATGGGGCCTATTCAGGTTTAAGGTCCGGAGTGATTGTGCCGGTTCCGTCACAGGAGAGGTTTCAGGGATTCTACTGGCCTATCTTGGACCTCCAGGTCCTGAATGCCTTCGTGAAGGTGCAAAAGTTCCGCATGGAATCCATTCGCACGGTGGTCAGTGCACTCCGTCAAGGGGATTTTCTGGCGAACTTGGAATTCAAGGACGCCTACTTGTATGTTCCGATCTGCGCTTGCGATCGACGAAGTCCACTATCAATTTGTGGCTCTTCCTTTCGGCCTAGCCCCGGCGCCGAGGGTGTTCACTAAGGTGCTTGTGCCGGTTCTAGCTTGCTGAGACAGCAAGGCATTGCTGTCGTGGGCTATCTGGACGATCTTCTTCTCAGAGCAGGAAATGGCTCAGTATTAGAAGACAGTGTGACTATCGTCAGTCAGACCCTCAGGGACTTCGGGTGGCTCCTAAACATTCAGGAGTCAGTCCGGGCCCCGACTCGAGATTTGGAGTATCTCGGTCTGATTCTGGACTCCTTGGAGGCAAAAGGTATTCCTACCTCCGGGGAAGCTACTGACACTTCAGTCTGCAGTACGGATGCTGACATCCCAAAAAATGGTCGTCAATCCGTTTTTGCATGGGAATCCTGGGACTCATGGTGACCTCTTTCGAGGCCATTCCGTATGCCCAATCACACACCAGGGCATTGCAGAAGGAGATCTTGTTCCCTTGGGACAAATCCCCGTTGTCTTTGGATTTTCCGATCCAGGTGAGCCACTTGGTCAGGGCGTCCCTGACATGGAGTTTGGGTCCCCGGCTCTTCGGTCCGGGAAGTCGTTCCTCCCCGTCCAATGGACGGTGTTCACTACAGACGCCAGCCTGAAGGGCTGGGGTGTAATCTGGGGAGTCCTGTTGGCCCAAGGGCTTGGACTCCGGACGAAGCCCGTTTGCCGATTAATGTTCTGGAATTACGGGCCATCAGACTGTGCCTCTCCTCGTGGTCTGAGAGATTGCAGGATCGTTCCATTGGGATCCTGTCGGACAAGTCACGGTGGTGGCGTATGTCGACCACCTCGAAGCTCAGCTGAGGCTTCCGAGGTCCCCCGTACCCTGAAGTGGGCTAAAGGAAGCGTGCCGGCTCTGTCAGCCGTTTACATTCCGGCCATAGAACTGGCGGACTATTGAGTTGGCAGACGTTGGACCGGGGAGAGTGGTCCTTGCACCCGGAGGTATTTCAACTCCTTTGCCACACAAACGATGGGGCACGCCGGAGGTGGACCCGATGGCTTCTCGACTCAATTGTAAGTTGTCGATTTGTGGCCAGATCCAGGTATCCTTGGGCGGATGCATCAGAGGCGTCAGTGGCCCATGGGGTCATGATCACCTGATACACGTTTATCCTCCGCTGCAGTTGCTTCCTCGCCTGCTGCGCAGGGTGGCGACCGAGGGAATTCCGGTGATCCTCATTGCTCCGGATCGACCTCGGCTTCACTGGTACGCCGATCTGGTACGTCTCGTCGAGGCCGTTCCCTGATGGTTGCCAATAGGGAGGACTTTCTGTCTCAAAGTCATATATTTCATCCTGCCTTTACAGTCTCGGGCCTTAACGGCATGGCTGTTATAAGCCAGGTGTTGAGAGACCGAGGCTCTCGGACTCGGTCATTTCGTCCATATGAAGGACACGGAAGTCTTCCTCCAGAACTATCTCTGTACCTGGAATAGCTTACATCGCCATGTGCGAAGAGCTGGACTGACATCCTCGGACGTATTCCGTCCTTAGAATCCTGCGTTTCCTACAGCATGGCGTGGCCCAAAGGCTCGCTTTGAGTATCATTTAGGGTCAGTTTCGGCCTTGGCCGTCTTCTTTCGGTGACCACTAGCGGGTCATTCCTTGGTTGGCACCCTTGTACAGGGGGTTCGCCATGGGCTCCCTCCTGTCGTGTCTCCTTTCCCCCCGTGGGATCGGAATTGGTACTCTCGGTTCTCCAGGAACCTCCTTTTGAGAATATCAGGGATATTCCCCTCTTCGCTTTGTCTCAGTGGGTGGCTCTTTTTAGTGGCAATCACTTCTGTTAGACGAGTATCTGAATTGGCGACCTTGTACTGCAAGTTGCCATATTTAGTCATCCATAAGGATAAGGCGGTGTTGCATCCGCAACTTTCTCTTTTGTCAAGGGTGATCTTCACCTTTCACCTAAAATGAGGACATTTGTCCTCCCATCCTAGTGTCCTCGCCCGTCGCATCCCAGAGTGCGCGCGGCACACTTTGAATGTGGTACGTGCCTTGCAGGTGTGCCTGTCTGCTGCTTCTATTCGGAAGTCTACTCTCTGTTTGACTGTCTCTGGTCAGATACAGGGTCAAGCGGCTTCGTCTGCCACCTTTTTCTAGGTGGATCGGACAAACCGGCTTTCAAGCCTATACTCTCATGGGGCGGGCGCCTTCCTTCCCGGTTACGGCACATTTCACCAGGGCAATTGGTGCTTCCTGGGTTTTCCGACATCAAGCGTCGGTTGCACAAGTGTGCAAGGCGGCGACCTGGTCGTCTGTTCATACCTTTTCTATGTTTTATAGGGTTGATGAGGCTGCATCTCTGGATGCTTCCTTCGGCCGCAAGGTGTTGCAGGCCGCTGTTTAAAGTGGCAACTCCTCCGTTGGGGAGCTCTGCCTTGTTTTGGAGTGAAGTTTTTTGGTTTTTCCATTTATACTGCTCCCATCCCTCTTGACACTGCTTTGGGACATCCCACGTGTAAAGTGTAAGAGACGCCGTGTCGGTCCATGGATGATAAGAGAAAATGGGATTTTTGTACTCACTGTAAAATCCATTTCTCTGACATCCATGGACCGACACGGTACCCACCCTTCCTTTTAGTTTGTGCTGCTTTGTTACGAACTGAGGCCTGCTAGCTGCAGGTGTGAGGGTAATGTCCGGAGGGACCGCCCCCCTGGGCGGGGCTGTTCAGCTCTGGTTTGTTCTGGAATGTTTTAACATTTAACATTCTGCCTAGGTCTTCTCCTGCAAGCAGGGACATATACCCACGTGTAAAGTGTAAGAGACGCCGTGTCGGTCCATGGATGTCAGAGAAATGGATTTTACGGTGAGTACAAAAATCCCATTTTTTCCATCAGAAATGACACTTTGTGCAGGGACAGTTCTAAGCACGGGAAACAAGCACTGCTTTACAGGCATACTATACACCCCCAGGTACGAAAATTAAAGGAATATTTCACTTTTATTATTTCACTTTAGGCATTATTAAAATCACTGCTCCCGAAAAAACGGCCATTTTTAAAACTTTTTTTTGCATTGATACATGTCCCCTGGGGCAGGACACGGGTCCCCAAACCCTTTTTAGGACAATAACTTGCATATTAACCTTGTTAATTAGCACTTTTGATTTCAAACATTCAAGTCCATTGTATATAATAGGGTTCTAAAGTTTGCGCAAACTTTAGGTCTGTTCACAGGTTCTGGTGCAAACAGAACGGGGGATGTTTGGCTCATCCCTAATGCTAATCCCTGTAAGAAATAATGCACAAAAAATATTCTATTGCAAACTTAAATGTGAGAAATTTAGCTTAGTCCTCTGATAAATATATGAAAAAGTTCTTATAGAGGAAATAGTTCTAGATTATCCAGAGTAAAAAAAAATTCTTGCAGGATCATCTCCAATGTGAAAGGATAGATGAATAACGCAAACTTCAAAAGTGATATCAGACAAACACCGTGAATCCACCACCGAGTGAAATGTGCACTTACCAGCTGCACGAACCATACAGCATGTGGCTATCACCCAGCCGGGGTCTTTGTCCTCACGTTGTTAATGAACGGTCAGTCTCCTCGCTCCACTACCAGCGGAGTCAGGATGCGATCAGCTGATCAGTCCTCAACTCCAGCCCTCGATCATTCAACTTAGTACCGGTCTCAAAGAAGGGGACATACAAAGGGATCGCCATGGGTAAAAACTGATAGGTTTATTGGTAAAAAACACGTTTGCCAAAGGCGTATACATCAGCACGTCGCTTTCGGGAGGAGCGACGTGCTGACATCAGTGCGCGATACGTCCCGTTGTTGATTGCACGGGCGTGCTTACTGCTGCCGGCCGACCACATTATTTTAAATTTGTACTTTCTTTTTTGTATACGCCTCTAGCAAATGTGTTTTTTACCAATAAACCCATCAGTTTTTACCCATGGCGATCCCTTTGTATGTCCCCTTCTTTAAGACCCGGTACTAAGTTGAATGATCATGGGCTGGAGGCGAGGACTGATCAGCTGATCGCATCCTGACTGTGCTGGTGGTGGAACGAGGAGACTGACCGTTCATTAACCGACTCCCGTCCGCCGCACGACTATATACGTCGACACAATGGCACTTCCTGGGCAAAAGGACATATATATACTTCCCCTTTAAGGAAGCGCCATTGTGCACGTGCGTGCCTGCTGCCGGCGGCGTGCGCGCGTGCCCACCGTGAGCTCTGTGAAACCGACCGCGGGTCCCGTGGACTCGATCGCCGCGGGGGTACCTGTCTTGTCACATGTAGCCCATCCCCCCTACAGTAAGAAACACTCATCAGGGCACACTTAACCCCTACAGCGCCACCTAGTGGTTAACCCCTTCAATGCCAGTGTAATTTTCACAGTAATCAGTGCATTTTTATAGCACTGATCGCTGTAAAAATGACAATGGTCCCAAAAATTTGTAAAAAGTGTACGATGTGTCCGCCATAATGTCGCAGTCACAATAAAAATTGCCAATCACCGCCATTACTAGTAAAAAAAAAAAATATTAATAAAAATGCCATAAAACTATCCCCTATTTTTTAGACGCTATAACTTTTGCGCAAACCAATCAATCAATAAATGCTTATTGCGATTTTTGTTACCAAAAATATGTAGAAAAATACGTATCGGCCTGAACTGAGGAAAAAAAAAATCTATATATATTTTTTGGGGATATTTATTATAGCAAAAAGTAAAAAATATTGAATTTTTCTCAAAATTGTTGCATTTTTTTGTTTATAGCGCAAAAAAAAAAAAAAAAACAGCAGAGGTGATCAAATACCACCAAAAGAAAGCTCTATTTGTGGTAAAAAAAGGACGTAAATTTTGTTTGGGGGCCACGTCGCACGACCGCGCAATTGTCAGTTAAAGCGACGCAGTGCCAAATTGTAAAAAAACCTCCGGCTGACAAATGGGCTGAAGTGGTTAACAACACAAGGACAGAGACCCCAGCTGGGTAATAGCCACATGCTGTATGGTTCGTGCAGCTGGTAAGCGCACATCTCACTCGGTGGTGGATTCACAGTGTTTGTCTGATATCACTTTTGAAGTTTGAGTTATTTATCTATCCTTTCACATTGAAGATGATCCTGCAAGATTTATTTATTTTTTACTCTGGATAATCTAGAACTATTTCCTCTATAAGAACTTTTTCATATATTTATCAGAGGACTAAGATCATTCTTACAGGGATTAGCATATTGAATTTACCCTATACATATTTTTTCACAATATTTTTTCACTTTATTCCCATTTTTTTGTTCACTCCTTGGTATCACTATTTGTATTCTGTTTACAGTGGATGTATACACCAAGAGTTTACACAGGACTATATATCAGTAATAGGTTTATGGTTTTTCACATATGATTTAGTCAAAGCGCAACCATCACTTCCTATTAGGCTTGTGCAATTCGTTTCGTAACTAATCAAAATTCGTCCGAATTTAGCAACTTTCGGACATTCGGAAGCATTCGAATTTCCAAACAAAGCAATTACGAATAAAACCGAATCCGAAATAAATTATACCGCAAAATAGCGAATGCCCGAATGTCTTCGGCATAATTCGTTATGAAAAAAGTTACGAATGTACGAATCCATACGAAGCACAATAACACTCACTCTGCTCTCTGCTTCTCCCTCACCGTGCTGAACTCCCTCTCAAAATGGTGTACAGGGGCGGAGGCTATAGCCGCATGTAAAAAACGAAAGTAAAATACGAGATTTCTAATCCATTCGAAGCACAATAACACTCTGCTCTGCTCTCTGCTTCTCCCTCACCGTGCTGAACCCTCTCAAAATGGTGTACAGGGGCGGAGGCTATAGCCGCATGTAAAAAACGAAAGTAAAAAATACAATATTTTGAATCGTTACAAATAACCGCTATGTATTTAGAAAAGTACAAATCCATTCGAAGCACATTAGGCATAATAGGCAGTGTCGTTGTGAGAGAGACACGGAAAATTACGAATCAACGAACACAAAAAAAGTTACGAAAAAAGGAGTTGTGTCCAGATTCAACTAAAAACAACGTACCCTACCGAAAGTACGAATTATAAATCAACTAAAAATTCAACGAAAAATTACTCTTGCGAAAATACAAATTTATTCCGAACACGAAAAATCCCGTCTAGCAAAATTACGAATGATTACGAATCAACAGGACCGAAAAGAAACAAACCGAAACTAAACAAATTTTTCAGTTGTGCACAAGAAACGAACCAAAACTAAACAAATTTTTCCGTTGTGCACAAGTCTACTTCCTATTATCGTTTTGTTTGTATCCCACATTGTGTTGCTGCTTATTATCTTTTCTAGAGCAGTTTTTTTATAATCCCTGAGAGTCAGATGCTGGTCCAGATCCAGCAACAGAAAAAAGCATGAAATTCACATTAAGTGAAGCTGTTCCTTCCAAGTGCGATGATAGACCTTGCGATAAATAGGCATCCTATATTTTAGCATTATAAGAATCACAGGTTTAGAGATGCCTCTATCCCTCGGAACATGGGAAATCTAAGCCTTTAAAGACAGCAACTGTGGTACTGATGATCAGGTAGAGCCCATATGTCATATGCTGAGCACAGTGTCCACAAGTTAAGTCCATGCTATCCCTGTAACATCCAGTCCAGTGGGGGCTAGAAGTGGTACTCCAAAAGTCAGATTGAAGACAACCATACAAGGAAGCTGTAACCAAAGAGACAAAGCTCCAGCAGCAATTCAGAGGGATCTTGATGGAAAAAACGCAGTAAAAGGTTGCTAACAAGAAATAAGTACTCCTAAGAAAACTAGCAAAAACATAGGCATGTTGGTAGCAAGATGGGTTATCCTTGGTTTACCTACAGTTTTTTTATTTTTCAGTGCCAAATTCCCTGTAGGCAGCAGTATAACCCAAAGGTTAAAGGTAACGGTCAGAGATTCCTCTATCCCTCAGAACACGAGAAAGCAAACCCTTTAAAGCCAGCAACTGTGATACTGAAGATCAGGTAGAGCCCATGGATCATCTGCCAGGAGTCTTACCATGTCAGTATACCACATCTTCTTTAGCTCTGGAGTAACAAGAACCATTGTAATGCCCTTTATCTCCAGCTTTCAATCTGTAAAGCAGAAGGGCAAATAGTTTTAGGGGTAGGGCAGACATAAATCAGAGTATATTGATCCAACAGAGCCACTGGAGCAATCAATACTTCTGCAAGAGGATTACTGTATCTGGACAAAAACCTGTTCAATTTTTGGCGAGCCTGGAGGCCAGGAGGTCCACATCCAGCATTCCTGACCTGTGACCCAGATTCTGTAACCCCTCTGTGTCTAGGGACCACTCCCCCCTGGTTCAGGCACTGCTGGCAGAGGAAGTCTTCCTGCCAATCATCCGCACTTGTAAAGTATAAGCCTGATAGTTCTGGATCCAATTTGCCTCTCTTGCTGTGGCAAAACTTCTGGTTCCTCCATGATGATTGATGTATGCCACTGCTGTCACATTCTCTGGTTGAAGCTGGATCAGGTAACTGGATGGTCAGCCAAATTTCAAGAAGTTCCAGAATGTTCAGGAGATGAGAGTCCCACAATAACTAGGTGTCCTGCGACAACAGGATGCCAAAGACTCATCCCTAACCCAGCAGGCTGAGATTTGTTAGGAGGATCTGTTCTCTAAAAAAAATAAAAAATACTGTGCACCTGAAATTTTCCAAAGAGCACCTTGGCAAACAGCAACACTTCTGGAAAAATGTTCAACAAAATTTTAATTATTCAGGGAAAATACTTCAGTGAACAGTGAAGAACGGTGGAGGGAACATCATGAATTGGGCTTGCTTCATTCCATCAGGGCCTGGACCACTTTCCATCACTGAGGGCAAAATGAATTTCCAAGTTTACCAAAAAATCTTACAGGATAGTTTCAGGGTGGCTGTCTACTATTCGAAGCTTAGTAGAAGCTGGGTGATGCAACAGCGCAATAAAACTAAGCATCAAAGTAAATCCACCACAGACAATCCACCACATTCAGAAAAATAAAATGTACCTTTTGGAGTGGCCCAGTTAGAGTCCAGACCTAAACCCCACAGAGATGTTGTGGAATATCTTTAAGAAAGCCATTTATACCAGAAATCCTACAAATGTGCCTGAGCTGAAGCAGTTTTGTAAAGGGGAATGGTCAAAAATTCCTCCTGAATGTTGTGCAGGTCTGATAGAGAGCTTCCTGAAAGCGCTTGCTTTAAGTCTTTGCTGTCAAACGGTTTGACCAGCTATCATCTCTGAAGCCTCGTACACACGGGCGGGAATCCCATCGGAAAAAAAAAACGTTGGTTTTCTCGACGGGATTCCTGGCAAGCTTGTCTTGCAAAGCCCTGTGTACACACGCGCCATTCAAAAGAACCGCCGTTCTTTTGAATGGCAAGAACACGGTGACGTCATCGACTACGATGAGCCGGCGCACGTCACATTCAATACCATTGCCGCCATCTTGCTACCCTACCCTTGTATGCTACCGAAGTCTCATCGAGCATGTGCGGGTTTCCATGGACAGGTAAGCATACAGATGACCGGGTTTCTCGGCAGGAAACACTCTGCCGAGAATCCCGAAGAGAAAATTAGAGAGCAGGTTCTCTATTTTTCTCGTCGAGATTCCTGGCAGTTTTCCTGCCGAGAAACCATACACACAAACGGTTTTCTCAGCAAAAAGCTCTCCCAGCAGTTTTTTTGCAGAGAAAACCGGTCGTGTGTACGAGGCTTAAGGGTTCACATACTTTTTCCTCACCACTGTGAATGTGTAATGGATGTATTCAATAAAGACAAGAGAAATTAGAATTGTTTGTGTGATATCAGCTTAAGCACATTGGGGGTTATTTACGAAAGGCAAATCCACTTTGCAAACGCACTGAAAGTACACTTGGAAGTGCAGTCGCTGTAAATCTGAGGGAAAGATCTGAAAAGAGGGGACGCTCTACTGATTTTATCATCCAATCATGTGTAAGCTAAAATGCTGTTTCCTTGCATGTCCCCCTGAGATCTACAGTGACTGCCTTTCGTAAATAACCCCCATAGTGTTTGTCTGTTGTTAAAACTTGTAACATCCAGTCCAGTGGGGGTTGGAAGTGGTACTCTAAAACTCAAGTTAAAGACGATCATGCATGGAAGCTGCAATCGAAAAGATAAAGCTCAAGCAGCAATACAGTGGGGTCTTGATTGATAAAAGCAGAAAAAATAGGTGCTAGCAAAAAATAAGTCCTCCTAAGAATACTAGCAAAAACAAAGGCATGCTGAAAGCAGGATGGGTTATTCTGGATTTGCCTACAGTTTTTTTTTTTTAAGTGTCAAAATGTGTCAAATGCCTTGTAGACAGCAGTATAACCCAAAGGTTAAGGATTTTCTGTGTTCCTCAATGAACGAAAAATAAATAAAGTGTGAGAGAGTGTCTTCTAGCAGATATCTGGGTAACTAGTGCATTATTTAACTGGTCTTAAAACAATTACTTACACCAGAGTAGAACGGTTCACCAGACACACAGATAACGTCCTGCTCTTGAATCATAAGTATGTCTTTGGCTAAGTGGAGTCGAACTTTGAAAGGCTCTTGATTACCATCTTGCAGCAAACAAATTCCTGTCTTTGCCTTAATAAAACAGAAAGAAAATATGTTTTATGATAAACAGTATTCTTGGTGTACATGCAATAAAGGTTTCTGTGGTATATGCAGCATAATTAGTGTATCTATAGACAGAAATCTTTTAATTTTTTTTTTACTTTTGGAGAGAATAGTTTCTTAGATCCTTGGATGTCGCCAGTATAACAGCTTCATATCCATTTGTCCTAATGACCATTTTCACTGGGACAAAAAGATATGGGAAATGCAAAGGTATAGAATGTCACTGAACAGGAGGCGTGGGGAAACCTTCAAATGAGGACATCTGTTTGAGGCATACATTAGCTAGCCACACACTGATAAAAGCACCTGAACACAGGGAGATTGTTGATGCATTTCATATACTCATTTAGTGCTCACATAATTTGTGATAAAAACATCTTTGCCATTCTGAAGCTTCCCTCCAACCACTTTGCATATTATTTTATATATACTGCAATTCTGTACAGGGGGTCCCCCAGTTACGAACATCCGAGTTGCGAATGACTCCTACTTACGAACGGGGTCCTGCACTCCATCCTTAGCCATCCATGCACATAAACACTTAAAAATAACCTAATTACATGCCTACCTGTTCCTCTCCATACCCTGCTGTGTCCTGTGCCTGTATTGCGGCCGCAGCCTGGTCTGGCCTAGTGCGGCCTGCAGATCCCCGGTCTTTCCTGTGCTGCTGCCCCGCGGAGGTGCCTGGCCTGGACTCGGATGTGCAGACACTGCTGCTCTCACCTGTCTCACCAGCCATCCATCTCCCTGCTGTGATCTGGTGAGCTGCCCAGCGGAGACTGCCTGTGTGGGCTGGTTGAGGTGTCCTGGAGCCCAGCATTTTTACATCCTTCTGCCTGTCTTGTAGCGCTCTGGGCCTTCCCTGCCTGGTACTCCCAGCCAGCCACCCTCACTGGACTGCAGATGTTCTCCACGCCCCACATACAGTACAGGACTGCATCAGAAGCGCCCTGAAAGCTGGTGAGATTACATACTGTACTGTTCTGTGCCCACTACTACCGTATATGCCCTGTACAGTACTGTACTTGTACCACACACGATTGAATGAGAGCTCCATATAGGCAGATGATATGAGCTCATGCTGGAACACATGGATAGAAAATACAGTACATTCTATCCCTTTGTCCCAGCATGAGCTCATGTCATCTGCCTATGTGGAGCACTTAAAAAGGTACTGTTCCGATTTACAAACAAATTTGACTTAAGATTAAACCTACAGTCCCTATCTTGTTCATAACTCGGGGACCCTCTGTACTTGCCAAATATGCTTTCCTGGGACTGGAGCAATGACCCCTTGAAAAAGGAGTAACTGAACAGAACAAGATCTGCCCATCTTTTTGGGAAGAGTGGCAAATATGAGTGCGCAGAGTTTGGAATTCCAGTTTGCGGCCCTTGGAAATGACACAATTATGACCCAGGTTTCTGAGACTCTGACAAGTGAAGACACTCCATTATTAAGACTTGACTGACTTGGAAAACCATGTCTTTCGACAAAAATTTCATTCAGACTTGGCTTGAAGCTAAAGGCCTTAGAGGGACACAGGGACATTTCCTAGCCTAAGCAGTAGATGGTCACAAGTCTTATTTTCTGGTGGAGGAAAAAACTTCTAATCTTGTGATTTCCTTGATACACTTATTCAAAAAAGGGATCAAACATGCATTCCTGTTTAAAGGACAGAGGCTCTAGGCATTTTTTAAGAATCCTGGATGGACAGAAGGCTCATTCTGGAAATCTTGTGAAGCATATCTACCATCTGTAGTTGTTGGTGAATGGAAGGATCCATTAAAATAGAGCTAGAATACCAGGCCATGCTCTTAGTGCAGACAGCAAGGGTCTGGCAAACAGCCATAGTAGCAGCTGCAGAATGCATGGTGAGGCCTGCCAAGGAAAAAAATGTCCCTAACTTTTTATCCACTGGGTCATTCTTGAGCACAGGAGTATACTCTACAGGGATTGGAAGACAAGAGATGGCAAGTTACTCTACAGGGGCCATACATTTGTGCATTAATCTCCCCTGAGCAAAATGTTTGGAAGAAGCAAATAGTTATATGGGTTTATGCCAGTGATCATATAGGGTGGGCTGTATGAGTGGGTGGACTGGAAAGGCCTTATCGGGCTTCGGTCATTCTCATGACCCCACGTGGGAGCCTTGGGGTAAACAGATTTAGGCTACTCTATTTCCAAACAAGATTATACATCATCAATAGGGGTAGCAATGATATCTTTAGGCAACCCACTTTGATCCAATTCCTCAGAGAGGGTGAATATTTTTCATCTATCTACTCCTCAGGCATTGTGTCTGTAGCCAAGACACAATCAGAAATTGACTCAGCAATGGGCAAAGAAGAGACTCACTTGTGACTTCTGTTATTTATTACCTCTAAAAGGATTGAAATTCTGACAATGAAGTCAGACATTGTGGTAGAAAATTTCTCCCTAGATAAATAGGAAGAGGTCTGAGTGTCTGAAAGGTCAGTAGAGTGCCCATAGGAGGACAGAGAATTATCAAGGGGGCAAGCATGTAACCAGAAGGCACTAGGGTCCTGTGGAGATAAAACTATTATTTGCTCTCCCCTGGATCCATGTGCTGAACCCATTTGAACCTTTAGCCCTGCACTTGTGATTTGCAAAAAAGTATCCCCAAGGGTTTAATTTTGACTTTCAAAGTTGGGAAGAGGGAAGGGTTAGGCTTTCTGTGCCAGGTGGATGCTGAACCCTAGGATAACTGTGATTTACTGTGGAGGGAGACATGGGGATGCTATTGCTTAACAGAAGAAAATGGCATGCACATGCTCAGTAAAGTGCCTAAGAATACAGGAGCGCGTGAGCAGTGGCACCAGATGAGACAGACTTTCTCCAGACTGAGGCCTAAAAATTGTACCCATTTATACAGTTGGAGGTTCCCATCCATGTCTACAACACACACTGTTCAAACTATTGCAGCTAGTGACCAAGGCATAGGAGTGCCAGCAGCCCCAGGGGTGCAAGCCCTGCACTTACCATGACAAATGTCTTGGGACAATATACAAGGCATGAAATCTCCCAGGTGTCACAGACTGCAATAAATACTTGTGTAGCGATACCCTCAACTAAGAGGGCCGCAGATTCGGTTTGGGCCCTGAATACAGCTCCACCAACCCCCGGCAATCTACTCGACCCTTTCTGGCACAGTTAGTCTAGGGGTATACACATTTAATACTTATACTTTATGAGAGACTCAGACACAGAGTAGTTATAAAGGAATAACAGATTTTACTTTCAGCTATGCAAAGGAAATTAACAGTGATAACAACTTGACCTTTAGATTATACGCAGAGCCCTGCAATATCACAATATCAGTCACACTACACTTGTCACGTACCAAGTGTGACCAGAACTGTGCAGCTAGCAACAGAGGAACACCAAACACGTATAAGTGAAATATAAAGATTTATTAAAGATAAGTGAAATAAATAAATAAATATATATATATATATATATATATATATATATATATATATATAACCACCTCCAATACCACACAGTGCACAACAACCAATACCAAACAGAACTCACAATTAATAACAGTAACAGACAAATATGTACAAGTAATGGGGAAACCAGAATCATAAACAGGGCCAGGCCGAGGTCATACACAGGGGGATCAGCAGATGGGGTAAGGATGGATCAGGACAGGAAGACAGGATCAAGCACGGGGCAACCAGGCTGCAGAGCAGGGATCAGGGATTAGGACGGACACAACAGGATCAGGTTACAGGTTTAGGTTACAGGGATCAGGATACATGGATCAAGGTTCAAGCAGACAGGCTACAGGTCAGGGCACGAGGACGATACCAGGGCAGTGTGTGTATACACCTGCCGGGTATTTATAGGAATGCCTGATTAGCTTCAGGTCACACCTGATCGGAGGGAGGGCAGTCTGCTCCACACTGCCAGGATCCATCCGCTGGTGGAAACCAGTACTGCGTCCAAAAGATAATACAACACCAGCAGGGAAAGATTCTCCTGACAGTTACAAACTGCCAGGAGACACCTGCTGGTGGACCACAGTACTGCAAGATAAATAATAAATGCCACCAGCGGATGGAACCTTTCCTGACAACACCATAGAGAGGGGGGTGTATAAGGAGACGCCACGTGGGGCGACTGTTAACTAGGCGCCCTGTGGCGCAATAATTAAACTAGGTCCCTAATGAATCAGGCCTGATTCCTAATTCTAGAACTCAGTCCTGTATGAACGATGGATTCTTCACCGGCATCTGTAGAGGTGGTGCACTTAAGAATAAACAACAATTGTAATCCAGGAAAAGGGAATGTTGATAACTGGCAACACTACACTGGAGATCCTCTGGATCAGTCCTGCTGTGGATCTCCAGTGAGAGTCTTTAACATGAGGTAGTAGGCCTCGGCAGTCTATAGGCACAGTACTATCAAACAGGTTATGGAATGAGCTTACGCTCGCTCACCCGCCGGACGCGATCTCCGTCCGGGACTTCCACCGGCTGTGTCTTCACTCGCCCACAGCGGTCACTGCGATCGGGTCCCCGATCCAATCTAGGCTGTAAGTAGAGATGTCGGATGCCATCCAGGCTCGTAGTGGGGTGGAAGGCTCTTTGGTCGGCTCCGGAAAGGCCCCAGGCTTCAGGCCTTACCCAGCGCAGGTCCGCACAGGTGTATCAGTCTCTGCCGTCCCGTGTCCAAAAAGGCCGAGCCAGGCCTCGCCCCTTCCTTATGTATCCCCACCCATGAGTCTCTGGGGCAGAAGCAAAACATCCTGGGAACCAGTGGGGTTCTGGGAACAGTAGTTCGAGAGTCTTTAAAGGAACCCCGCTACACACTCCCCCCACTTAAACTCTTTGGTCCCCAAAGATAAATTTCAACAACTACTGTGTACAATTTTGGACAGTGTCGAGTATGATGTTGGCATAGGGAATTCCCACCAAAATTTTGGAATGGAACTCTCTTGCCCACAGGTCACACTACCATGAGTGACCTGCCTAACTGTGCCAGAGAGTGAGCTGGGGTTGCCCTCCACCAAATGGACAGTGGAGGGATCAGGATGCTCAACACTTCTCCTAGCCGTTACAACAGAGTCCTCTGAGCTCGTCCCCATTTGGGGGTAAGTTAGTTTCTTGGGAGGCCTGATAACTCTGCGAGCCCTCTGCTCCCTTGGGACTTCTGGCTCCAGCGCCACAGGCTCTTTTTCAGGAGTAAGTTCAGGTAACATTTCTAGTTCTGGAACCTCCGATTCAGAAGTTGACTGATAATTGGAATCTCTAGGATCCTCCTCTGAGCAAGTGTCTGGAACATCTTCCCAGTAATCAGCTGAGGGACTGAAGAGTATGAATTCAGTGGCCTCCGGATTTAGCGTTGCATCTGGAGTATCCCCTGTATTTGGGAGATCTATGGCGGACGGTCCCGGAGTCGAGGAAGGCCACAACTAGTCCAGTTCTCCTCCATCTGTACTCAGTTGAGAGGCCTCCCCCTCTTCAGCTCGAGAGGTCTGAGACTGAGTACTCGGCCTGGGGATATGCAGGATAGAGACTGGTTCAGGGGGGTCCCTTGCTGGGGGTATCCTGACTGCTTCAGCAAGTGGGAGCAAGTGGTTTCGATGCCACGTCTTCAGGGGTCCCACCTTCCCTTCGGGCTTTAATTTGTAAACAGGCAACCCAGGCAACTTCCTACAGACGACATAGGGCTCCGATCTCCATCTGTCTGCAAGCTTGTGTTTCCCAGGGATTCCCAGATTGCGTAGCAGTACTCGGTCCCCGGGCTGCAAATCCTGCACTCGAACCTTCAGATCAAAATTTCTCTTGTTGCGGGCCCCCCTTTGGTCCGAGGCCGCCTGGGCCTGTTCATAGGCCACCTGCAAGCTGCGTCTAAGTCTGTCCACGTATCCCTTGTGAGATGTAGCTGAGGTATGATCTACAGAAGTGCCAAAAGCCAGATCCACTGGCAACTTTGCTTCTCTCCCAAACATGAGTAGATAAGGGGAGTAGCCAGTAGCATCACTTGTGGTACAGTTATAAGCATGCACTAGGGCAGATATGTGTTGGCTCCAGTGTTGCTTCTTCTCTGTTTCTAAAGTCCAACATGTTGAGCAGGGTCCGGTTAAATCTCTCCGGCTGAGCATCTCCTTGTGGGTGGTAAGGTGTGGTTCTGGTCTTCTTTATTCCCAATGAGTCCAGAAGTTTCCGGATCAACCGACTCTCAAAGTCCCTTCCTTGATCTGAGTGGAGTCTCTGTGGTAGTCCGTAATGGACAAAATACTTCTCCATAAGTATCTTGGCCACGGTGGATGCCTTCTGATCTTTGGTTGGGAAAGCTTGGGCATAGCGGGTGAAATGGTCGGTTATTACCAGAACATTCCCCAATCCACTCAGGTCAGGTTCGAGGCAGAGAAAATCAATTCATACCAGATCCATTGGGTCTTGACTCTGTAAGTGGCCCATTGGGGCAGCTTGATGGGGTAGAGTCTTTCTCTGAATGCATCGTGCACAGGAATGGCAATACTCCTCTACTTCTGCCCTCATGCAGGGCCAATAGAACCGACTTCTGACAAGCTGGAAGGTCCTTTCTGCACCTAGGTGACCATGATGGTCATGTAGGGCAATTAGTACAGTCTCTCGGTGCTTCTCTGGGAGGAACAACTGCCACTTATCTTCTGAGTCATCAGAGGGGCCCCTTCGGTAGACCACTCCGTGATGCACCTGCAGCCTGTCCCATTCCTTCCTCAACAGGCGAGCCTCCTTTGAGGGGTGATGTAGGAGTTTGTTGGGATCCTGATTCTCCAGTGCTTCGAGGACCAATCTCCCCATGGGGTCTTCCAGTTGGTCACACCTCAACTCCCTCTTGGATAGCTTTGGCAGGTTATCTTCTTCAAGCTGCGTTACTCCACAATAGTGTTTAAGGACTCCTACCATTGTAACTCCTATCTCCTCTGCCCTGGAGCCTCCTCTGGCTTGAAACTCAGCTCCTTGACAAAGGGCCCCCACTCCCTCGGGTGCCACTTGGGTCCAGTCTTCCCAGTCATTGGTCATGGCATGAGATCTCCGGGACAGGGCATCTGCATCCCTATTTCCAGCCCCTGGTCTGTACTTCAGACTGAAGTTGAATCCAGACAATGCAGCCAACCATCTGTGTCCGGTTGCATCTAGTCTTGCGGTGGTGAAGAGGTAGGTCAGGGGGTTGTTATCTGTCTTCACAGTAAACTCTAGAGGTAGTCTTTTAGCTTGTCTACTACTGCCCATTTGAGAGCCAGGAATTCCAGCTTATGAGTGGGGTAGTTCTTTTCTGAGGGGGTCAGGCTCCTGCTCACATTGGCCACTGGTCGCAGTTGTCCTTCATATTCTTGGTAGAGCACTCCGCCTAGGCCCTCATGGCTGGCATCCACATGTAATTCATAAGGTCTGGTAGGGTCGGCGTAGGCCAGGACTGGGGCAGTGGTTAAGCTCCTCTTCAGGGCCTGAAAGGCCTCTTCACACCTTGAGTTCCACTGGTCTTGAACTGACTCACCAGGCCTCCTGGGCCCTGAGTCATCCTCTTCCCCTTCTGCCTTTAGCAATTCATTCAACGGGCGGGCAATCCGAGCAAACCCCTCCACAAACCTCCTATAATAGGAGCAGAACCCCAGGAAGGATCTGAGCTCTGTTACTGTGGTGGGTCGTGGCCAGGAGGTGACTGCTTCCAACTTCTCGGGATCTGTGGCCACCCCTTCTTCAGACACTATGTGCCCCAGATAGTTCACAGAAGACTGGTAGAACCGACACTTCTCAGGAGAAAGCTTAAGTCCCTCCTCACTGAGTCTTCTCAATACTTTCTCCAGCCTGGCCTCATGTTCTTCTAAGGTTCTCCCGAAGACAATGACATCATCCAAATACACAAGGACTTCTATAAGATTCATGTCTCCAACAGTCTTCTCCATAAGGCGTTGAAAGGTAGCAGGAGCTCCAGACAGACCCTGAGGCATCCTATTGAATTCGAAGAATCCCACCGGGGTTATGAAAGCCGTCTTCTCTCTGTCTTCTGGGTGCATAGGGATTTGATAGTACCCACTCTTGAGGTCCATCACACTGAACCATTTGGCTCCAGACAAACTTTGTAAGGCATCTTCTATCCTTGGCGCGGTGTATTGGTCAGGGATGGTTCTCCTGTTGAGAGTCCTGTAATCGATACAAAGCCTCAACGATCCATTCTTCTTTCTGACCACCACTATTGGGGAGGCATAGGGGCTTCTAGACTCCCGGATCACACCAGTCTTCTTCAGTTCTGCAAGTTGTTCCCTCAGATCCTCCAGATCTGCCAGGGGGACCGGCCAGACCCTCTCTCTGAAGGGCTTATCTTCTTGGAGGCGGATCCGATGGGTGGCACTTCTCGCACACCCCACATCGAATTCATCTTCAGAAAAGATCTTCTCCCATCTGGTCAGCTGGGCCTTGGCTCTCTCTTTCCAAGCCCTGGGTAGGTTCGGGTTTTCCACGGACAGCTTCTCCCAAACATCTCCTCCGTCACCCGTCCCCTTGACTTCGGATAGAGTGACCGGGGCAGCAGGGCTCACCTGTCCCAGCAACATTCTGGCAGGGATCTCCATGGGCCCTCCCGTAGTGTTCCTTACACTCACCGGGACTCTGCCATGGGCCTTCTTCAGGGCCTTGAGCGGGATCACTTCTGGTATCACTTCCAGGCCCGAGGACTTTTCCCTTAGGTCGGATTCCAGCATGACAAAGGGGCCAGGTTGTTCCCACGTAAGCTTCACAGTGGCCCTAAGACAGGTTACTTCTCCGGGCTGCAGTACTACTCCTTCTCTGCCAAGTATCCACACCTTCCCTATCCCCTCTCCCGGGTCTTCTGCTCTAAGACCAGTCTTTGGTAGGCCGTCTTTAGCATGGGATGGATTTTGGTGGCTGGATGGTTCCTCTCTTTCACTAGAGGGGTCAGGAGTCTCCGAACTAGATCCGTGTTTGTCCCTATAATCAGGGATGTCTTGCTGGCCCCCGACGGTCGAGGACACACAACTGCCAGGGTGTCAAACACTTCAGCTTTCCCAGCTACGGATGGGTCGAAAGTCATCTTTATGGGCAGGTAACCATCGTAAGGGAAACTCTGGGTTCCAAGTCCCCATATCTCCAGCTCTTCTATCTTCTGGATAGGCAGATGACTCAAGTGCCTATCATAGAAGTCCCGGTATAGTAAAGTCACCTGTGCTCCGGTGTCCAGAAGAGCTTTAGTATAGACTCCTTCCACTTGAATGGGCACAGTAGGAGATGGCCCCACCAGTTCCTCTGGGTATGGCCGGACTGGGGTCACCTTCTTCTTTGGGCTTTTCCTCGCCCAGCTCTTTTTTGACTTTATTCTTTATTGAGCCTGGCATGCATTGACTTTCTCCCTCTCAATGGGGGCACAAACCCGCTGAGGGATGTTATTGTTCCTCTTAGGTGTGCTGTATTTCCACTGAGGGGTCTTGCCCCCTCCCTCTGGGGTATATATTGGTGGGGGGGTACTATATCTCCTCCTAGGAGTTTTGTCTCCTCCATTCTTGGCCTTTTTATTCAGTTTGGAGCGCACTGAAGATGATGGGCACCCGGTTGACTCCTTCACAGGGGCCCTTTGGAGTTTCCCGCCGGCTTATAATTATCTGTTCTCTTTTTCTTTGGACTGGCGCATGTGTTAGCAAAGTGGCCACTCCCTCCGCAGTTATAGCAAATCACCTCTTCTCGGTCCTGTAAGGAGGCCGGTGCTGAGGTGTTCGGAAACAACTCCTTTCTTGGACTTGGTTTCTCTGGTCTTCTTTGATCTTTCTCCATCAAAGAGGTCAGCATCTCCAACACTTGGGCCATTTGCGATTTCAAAGTGTCGACCTCTGCATCTCTTTCCGGGCTCTTGACCGAATTGACCAACACTGGCACAGGGGTAACATTCGCCCTGGCCACCTGCTGATCTTTCTGCAGCGTCTCTTCGTCTCTAATCATTTTTATTAGATCAGAGTAGGTTAGTGACATCCCTCCTCCTGAGGTTTTCAGGTGCAGCCAAACCGGGTCTGAGCGCCATGCTCCCTTCATGATCTGCTTCATGCGTGCTTCATCTGCATCTTTGGGCAGCATTCCCTTCTTCAGAACAATCTTGCATAACTGCCTGTTCAGCCTTCTAACGTATTCTGACAGTTTCTCATTCGGCTGCTTGAGAGTGTGTTCAAATTGATAGATCATCTCTGACACCTTCTCCAGCTGACCAAACTCTTCCTGCAGCATGGCCAGACAATCTTGAGCTGTACAGTTTTCATTTCCAAACCGGAAGCTCTTCACCGCTTCTGCCGCGGGACCTTTCAGACTTTCCAAGACTCGCTGTCTCTTCTGTGCCTCAGGCACCTCCCATGCCTCTACTGCCTGTAATGCCTGTTCCACCAGGTGTCAAAATCTTCCTCCCCCGCAGGGACGGGAAGCTTCCCCGAGAATGTCTTTAGTCTCCGGTAGCTAGTCTCTACGTGCACCGTGCTTGTCTTCTGACAGTTTGTTAGTAGGTCCCCTAACGCCTTTATCAGTTCGGGTGATATGGCCGTGGCAGGTGCAGGCGTCACCGGAGGTGTCGCTCCGTCTCTCCTCTCTGGTGAGGTACGGGCCGCAGTCTGCGGTGGTCCCGTTGGGGGTGGCTCCTTCTTAATAGCGTGCGCCAGACTATAAGATCTGTTATCCGACGTCTGCGTATATTTGCGCTTGCAAACCTCTGGCTTCCCATCTGAATACTTCACTAGCGCATACTGGTGTGAGGTGTCTGGGTCTAACTTTGTTCCCATCACCCACGGTGTACAATCTGGGGTCACTGACTTCATTAATCCTTCCACCGTTTCGGTCGACCATTCCTGACCCGGCATGTTAATGACCACTGACTGGCTTGGATCTGTCTTAGCTACTCCACACCACGTTCTGATGTCTTTCGGGTCCATGCCGGTACCTCTTGGCGGGTTTTCTGCTCTATCAGGATCCCGGACGAGAACCCCACGTGTAGCGATACCCTCAACTAAGAGGGCCGCAGATTCGGTTTGGGCCCTGAATACAGCTTCACCAACCCCCGGCAATCTACTCGACCCTTTCTGGCACAGTTAGTCTAGGGGTATACACATTTAATACTTATACTTTATGAGAGACTCAGACACAGAGTAGTTATAAAGGAATAACAGATTTTACTTTCAGCTATGCAAAGGAAACGAACAGTGATAACAACTTGACCTTTAGATTATACGCAGAGCCCTGCAATATCACAATATCAGTCACACTACACCATAGAGAGGGGGGGGGTGTATAAGGAGACGCCACGTGGGGCGACTGTTAACTAGGCACCCTGTGGCGCAATAACTAAACTAGGTCCCTAATGAATCAGGCCTGATTCCTAATTCTAGAACTCAGTCCTGTATGAACGATGGATTCTTCACCGGCATCTGTAGAGGTGGTGCACTTAAGAATAAACAACAATTGTAATCCAGGAAAAGGGAATGTTGATAACTGGCAACACTACACTGGAGATCCTCTGGATCAGTCCTGCTGTGGATCTCCAGTGAGAGTCTTTAACATGAGGTAGTAGGCCTCGGCAGTCTATAGGCACAGTACTATCAAACAGGTTATGGAATGAGCTTACGCTCGCTCACCCGTCCGGGACTTCCACCGGATGTGTCTTCACTAGTGATGAGCCGAACACCCCCGGGTTCGGTTCGCACCAGAACCCGCGAACGGACCGAAAGTTCGAACGAACATTAGAACCCTATTAAATACAATGGATGCGAACGTTCGAATTCTAAAGTGCTAATTATAACAACTATTATGCATGTTATTGTCATAAATAGGGTTTGGGAACCCGGGTTGTGCACCAGGGGACATGTATCAATGCAAAAAGAAGTTTTAAAAACGGTCGTTTTTCGGGAGCAGTCATTTTAATGATGCATAAAGTGAAAAAAAAAAAGTCAAATATTCCTTTAAATATCGTACCTGGGGGGTGTCTAAAGTATGCCTGTGAAGTGCCACGTGTTTCCCGTGTTTAGAACTGTCCCTGCACAAAATGACACTTCTAAAGGAAAAAAAAGCCATTTAAAACTGCTTGCGGCTTTAATGTAATGTCTGGTCCCGGTAATATGGATGAAATTCTTTAAGAAAAATGGCATAGCTACCCCATGACCCCCCCCCCACCCCAGCCCATTACCAGCCCCTTTGGGTCTTGTATGGATATTAAGGGGAACCCCGCACATAAAATAAAAAAGGCCCTATATACTCTGAACAGCCGTATACAGGCGGTGCATACAAGACAGGGACTGTAGGTTTGTTCTTATGTAGAATCTGTTTGTAATTTTGAACAGGTACATTGTTGAAGTGTAGCTCCAGCCCAAAAATCTATTTTTAAACTTTTTGGGAAACATAGGTAAGGGTTATCACCCCTGTAACATTTGTTTTGCTGTCTGTGCCCCTGTTCAGAACATTTCACCTCACTTTCCGTCCCAATGACAACTGTTTTTGAAATGTGGTGTTTTTCTTGAAACAAGGATTGCTGATAAAGCATCAGTACAGATGAGACCCCTTTCTCCCATATTTATTCTTACAGGAGAGAATTTTCCTTTCTAGGGGTAGATTTCCTCTCACTTCCTGTTGTCTTCTTTCGTTTGCAAGTAGGAGTCGTTTGTAAGTTGGATGTTTGAAAGTAGGGACCTGCCGTATATACTCTGCAGAAATAGGCCCCTTAGTTGTTGGTGTTGGCACAACACTGTAAGCACTCAGTTACTCTTGGTTGGTGCTGGAACGCCCTGCTGTCAACTATTATATCAGGAATTTTAATTACATATAATTGTTGAACAGTGGTAGTAAAAATTGGGGCTTTGATGGTGGTGCTGGTGCCACAACACTGTAAGCCCTGACAGTTACT
Organism: Rana muscosa; assembly: GCA_029206835.1. NCBI lineage: Eukaryota > Metazoa > Chordata > Amphibia > Anura > Ranidae > Rana > Rana muscosa. Next base: position 13,755,241 of record JARGYO010005626.1, on the reverse strand, counting down.
CTTGGTGGGTGCAGCAATGGGCCCTGCTGTGAATTATTAGATCAAGAATTGTAATTACATGCCCCTTTTGAACTGGGGCTGAGAAATTGGGCCTTTCGTGGTGGTGGTGGTGGTGGCGTTGCCACAAGACTGTAAGCCCTCAGAGTTACTCTTGGTGGGTGCAGCAATGGACCCTGCTGTGAATTATTAGATCAAGAATTGTAATTGCATGCCCCTGTTGAACAGGGGCTGAAAAATTGGGCCTTAGGCACTGGTGGCACAACACTACAACCCCTCACAGATACTGTACTTGGAGCACAGCAATGAGCCCTGTTGCAAAGTATTGCTTCAAAAATTGTAATGACACGCCCCTGTTAAACAGGGGCTGAAAAATTGGGCCTTAGGCACTGGTGCCACAACACTCCAACCCCTCACAGATACTGTACTTGGAGCACAGCAATGAGCCCTATGGCAAATTATTGCTAAAAAAATTGTAATTACACGCCCCTGTAAAACAGGGGCTGAAAAATTGGGCCTTAGCCACTGGTGGCGGCACCCATAAACAAAAATGATCTTCCAAGCTATCATCATCAATCGTATCATTGAGGACTCGGAGGAGGAGGATAGCCAGTCAACATAACAGCACAGGCACTCAGCATCAGCATCAGTCTTGAAGGGATGTGACATGTTAAAATCAATTAGTCTGTTATATCAGCATCAGGTGTGTGGTAGCTGGTGGTGATCCAAGACTGGTTCATCTTGATGAAAGTCAGTCGATCAACCGAGTCGGTGGACAGGCGCACCCTGTGATCCGTGACAAATCCTCCAGCAGCACTGAATGTGCGTTCCGAAAGAACGCTGGATGCAGGACAGGCCAGTAGCTCAATTGCATACTGTGCAAGCTCTGGCCAGTGATCCATCCTCAAGACCCAGTAAGCCAGAGGATTTTCGGTGGGGAAGGTGTCCAAGTCTGACCTTGCCCCTAGATATTCCTGCACCATGTTTATCAGACGCTGGCGATGGTTGCTGGAACCGATCATACTTTGGGGCTGCGGACTAAAGAATTGTCTGAACGCATCGGTCAGACGGCCACCTTCCCCACCGCTCCTTCTTTGACTGGCCGAAGCCTCAGCAACTCGTTGTCCAGGACCAGGAGTTTGTAACCTCCCAGTCTCTGGGAACGCGTTGCACAGACCTTTCTGCAAGGCCTCCCGGAGTTGTCTCATCCTCTGCTCCCTCTGCGACGGTAACATAAGGTCCGCAACCTTACCCTTGTACCGTGGATCAAGGAGAGTGGCCAGCCAGTAATGGTCCCTCTCCTTGATCCGAAGAATACGAGGATCCTTCCGCAGACTTTGCAGGATCAGGGAGGCCATGCAGCGTAGGTTTGCTGAGGCATTCGCTCCGGAGTCCTCTGGGTCACTAAGGACGACATGATCCGCAGCCACCTCCTCCCAGCCACGTACAAGTCCACTGGTTTCTTGGGACTGTAAATCATCCCTAAAAGACTGCTGCTGATGATGCTGAGTGCCAGCCTCCACCTCCATGCTGACACAATCCTCCTCCTCCTCCTCCTCCTCTTCCTGTGCGATGGGTGGGACAGAAGGAACACTGTCTGGGTAAAGGGGGCCTTGAGAGGCAAGGAAGTCCTCCTCTTCCTGCCTCTGTTCTGCCTCAAGTGCCCTGTCCATTATTCCACGCAGCGTGTGCTCCAACAGGTGGACAAGAGGTACAGTGTCACTGATGCATGCACTGTCACTGCTCACCATCCTCGTGGCCTCCTCAAATGGTGCCAGGACAGTGCATGCATCCCTGATCATGCCCCACTGGCGTGGAGAAAAAAAACCAAGCTCCCCTGACCCTGTCCTGGTGCCGTAGTCGCACAGGTACTCATTGATGGCCCTCTGCTGCGTGTGCAGCCGCTGCAGCATGGCCAACGTTGAGTTCCACCTGGTGGGCATGTCACATATAAGGCGGTTCTTGGGCAGGTTCAACTCCTTTTGCAGCTCAGCCAGGCGAGCACTGGCATTATAAGATCTGCGGAAATGCACACAGACTTTCCTGGCCTGCCTCAGGACATCCTGTAAGCCCGGGTACCTGCCCAAGAACCGCTGCACCACCAGGTTAAGGACGTGAGCCACACAGGGCACATGGGTCAGTTGTCCCTGTCGGAGGGCGGAGAGGAGGTTGGTGCCATTGTCGCAAACCACCATTCCTGGCTTAAGCTGGCGTGGCGTCAACCACCTCTCGGCCTGGCCCTGCAGAGCAGACAGGACCTCTGCCCCAGTGTGGCTTCTGTCCCCCAAACACACCAGCGCAAGCACGGCATGGCATCTTTTTGCCTGCGTACTTGCGTAGCCCCGTGAACGGCTACGGAGCACCGCTGGTTCATAGGACAAACCACAGGAAGAGGCCATGGAGGAAGAAGAAGAGGAGGGGGTGTAGGAGAGAGGTGTGTCACAACCAGTAGTAGCATTTTGGAGGCGTGGCGGTGGGACAACCTCCAACACTACTGCACCTTGTCCTGCATCCTTCCCAGCTGCCAAAAGAGTGACCCAATGGGCCGTGAAAGAAAGGTAACGTCCCTGTCCATGCCTGCTGGACCATGAGTCAGCGGTAATATGCACCTTACCGCTGACCGCCCTGTCCAGCGAGGCCAAGACATTGCCTTCCACATGCCGGTAGAGAGCCGGAATAGCCTTCCGTGAGAAAAAGTGGCGTTTGGGAACCTGCCACTGAGGAACCGCACATTGCACAAACTCACGGAAGGGGGCCGAGTCTACCAACTGAAAAGGCAGCAGTTGAAGCGCTAGCAATTTAGCCAAGCTAGCATTCAACCGCTGGGCATGTGGATGGCTGGGAGTGAACTTCTTTCGACGGTCCAGCAGCTGGGGCAGGGAAATTTGCCTGCTAGAATCGGACGTCGGTGTACTGCTAGCAGAGTGGCCGCAAGTACTTGCCTGTGACACACCTAATTCTACACCTTCATTCCTCTCAGTGCATGTTTCAGAGAGGACTGAAGTTATAGTGGGGTTGGAGATCCCAGCTGATGCGGTGCAAGGAGAGGTCCGCTTTGTTCTTTGGTGTGGGTCTTTGAGGTAGGCTTGCCAACGAGCTGCATGGCAGGTCAACATATGTCTGGTCAGGCATGTGGTACCCAAGCGGCTGATGTTTTGGCCACGCGATATACGCTTGAGACATATGTTGCAAACAGCAGCTGTGCGATCTGATGCACTAGCCTCAAAAAAGGCCCACACCAAAGAACTTTTTGAATGACGGGCAGAGGCAGCGCCCTGCACAGGCGGAGCTCTGCGGTGTGATTCCGTCGGTGTACTGCCCTTACGCTGGCCACCAAAGGGCATCCTGCCTCGTTGGAGATGTGCCTCCTCCTCATCCTCCTCCTCCTCCTCTCTCCTATTAGGCACCCACGTGGAGTCAGTGACCTCATCATCACCTCCCTCCTCATCACTGGAGCCAATCTGGCAGTATGCTGCAGCTGCTGGAACATGACTGCCAGATTGGTGTCCTTCTTGAGCATCCCCTCTGTCTGCTCTCACGCTACTGCCTTCCTCTAGCTGGGTTTCATCATCAGACCCTTCGAAACGCTGGGCATCCTCCTGGAGCATGTACCCAACACTGTGCTGAAACAGTTCGGGGGACTCCTCAGGAGGAGGACATGGTGGGTCTAGGGAAGGAGTGACTGATGATGAGTCTGACATTGATACCAGGGAAGAGGACGCTTTGGCAGCTGCTTTTCCAGTACCCTGAGCCTGGGTGAGAGAGGATGAGGAGGAGGAGGAGGGCTTGGTCATCCACTCTACCAAGTCTTCGGCATGATGTGGCTCAACATGTCCAGCTGCCGAAAAGAAGGACAAGCGTGTCCCATGGCCATGTGCTGATGACAATGCACCGCGTCCACGACCAGCACTGTTGCCCCCAGACACAGAGCCTGCTTGCCCTCTTTTATTGCCTCCTGACTGTCTGCCTCTCCTTGTTTGCCTTCCAGACATTCTAATAGATGGCCTGCAGGGAGATGGGAAAAAAGCAATAAGGGCTACCTTCAGGTGTCCTTCTCTGTCCCTTGAAACAAGGACTTTGACAGTGAAAGAAACTGACACACTCTCCCTACCTACAGTTTTCTGTCCCTAGAAATTTTTTTTTTTTAAAGCACAATTTAGCACAAGGAGAATTACCTCACTGTCCTTCCAGGTCCCTGGAAACAAGGACTTTGACAGTGAAAGAAACTGACACACTCTCCCTACCTACAGTTTTCTGTCCCTAGAAAAAATGTTTTTTTTAAGCACAATTTAGCACAAGGAGAATTACCTCACTGTCCTTCCAGGTCCCTGGAAACAAGGACTTTGACAGTGAAAGAAACTGACACACTCTCCCTACCTACAGTTTTCTGTCCCTAGAAAAAATGTTTTTTTTAAGCACAATATAGCACAAGGAGAATTCACTCACTGTCCTTCCAGGTCCCTGGAAACAAGGACTTTGACAGTGAAAGAAACTGACACACTCTCCCTACCTACAGTTTTCTGTCCCTAGAAAAAATGTTTTTTTTAAGCACAATTTAGCACAAGGAGAATTACCTCACTGTCCTTCCAGGTCCCTGGAAACAAGGACTTTGACAGTGAAAGAAACTGACACACTCTCCCTACCTACAGTTTTCTGTCCCTAGAAAAAATGTTTTTTTTAAGCACAATTTAGCACAAGGAGAATTACCTCACTGTCCTTCCAGGTCCCTGGAAACAAGGACTTTGACAGTGAAAGAAACTGACACACTCTCCCTACCTACAGTTTTCTGTCCCTAGAAAAAATGTTTTTTTTAAGCACAATATAGCACAAGGAGAATTCACTCACTGTCCTTCCAGGTCCCTGGAAACAAGGACTTTGACAGTGAAAGAAACTGACACACTCTCCCTACCTACAGTTTTCTGTCCCTAGAAAAAATGTTTTTTTTAAGCACAATTTAGCACAAGGAGAATTACCTCACTGTCCTTCCAGGTCCCTGGAAACAAGGACTTTGACAGTGAAAGAAACTGACACACTCTCCCTACCTACAGTTTTCTGTCCCTAGAAAAAATGTTTTTTTTAAGCACAATTTAGCACAAGGAGAATTACCTCACTGTCCTTCCAGGTCCCTGGAAACAAGGACTTTGACAGTGAAAGAAACTGACACACTCTCCCTACCTACAGTTTTCTGTCCCTAGAAAAAATGTTTTTTTTAAGCACAATTTAGCACAAGGAGAATTACCTCACTGTCCTTCCAGGTCCCTGGAAACAAGGACTTTGACAGTGAAAGAAACTGACACACTCTCCCTACCTACAGTTTTCTGTCCCTAGAAAAAATGTTTTTTTTAAGCACAATTTAGCACAAGGAGAATTACCTCACTGTCCTTCCAGGTCCCTGGAAACAAGGACTTTGACAGTGAAAGAAACTGACACACTCTCCCTACCTACAGTTTTCTGTCCCTAGAAAAAATGTTTTTTTTAAGCACAATATAGCACAAGGAGAATTCACTCACTGTCCTTCCAGGTCCCTGGAAACAAGGACTTTGACAGTGAAAGAAACTGACACACTCTCCCTACCTACAGTTTTCTGTCCCTAGAAAAAATGTTTTTTTTAAGCACAATTTAGCACAAGGAGAATTACCTCACTGTCCTTCCAGGTCCCTGGAAACAAGGACTTTGACAGTGAAAGAAACTGACACACTCTCCCTACCTACAGTTTTCTGTCCCTAGAAAAAATGTTTTTTTTAAGCACAATTTAGCACAAGGAGAATTACCTCACTGTCCTTCCAGGTCCCTGGAAACAAGGACTTTGACAGTGAAAGAAACTGACACACTCTCCCTACCTACAGTTTTCTGTCCCTAGAAAAAATGTTTTTTTTTAAGCACAATTTAGCACAAGGAGAATTACCTCACTGTCCTTCCAGGTCCCTGGAAACAAGGACTTTGACAGTGAAAGAAACTGACACACTCTCCCTACCTACAGTTTTCTGTCCCTAGAAAAAATGTTTTTTTTAAGCACAATTTAGCACAAGGAGAATTACCTCACTGTCCTTCCAGGTCCCTGGAAACAAGGACTTTGACAGTGAAAGAAACTGACACACTCTCCCTACCTACAGTTTTCTGTCCCTAGAAAAAATGTTTTTTTTAAGCACAATTTAGCACAAGGAGAATTACCTCACTGTCCTTCCAGGTCCCTGGAAACAAGGACTTTGACAGTGAAAGAAACTGACACACTCTCCCTACCTACAGTTTTCTGTCCCTAGAAAAAATGTTTTTTTTAAGCACAATATAGCACAAGGAGAATTCACTCACTGTCCTTCCAGGTCCCTGGAAACAAGGACTTTGACAGTGAAAGAAACTGACACACTCTCCCTACCTACAGTTTTCTGTCCCTAGAAAAAATGTTTTTTTTAAGCACAATTTAGCACAAGGAGAATTACCTCACTGTCCTTCCAGGTCCCTGGAAACAAGGACTTTGACAGTGAAAGAAACTGACACACTCTCCCTACCTACAGTTTTCTGTCCCTAGAAAAAATGTTTTTTTTAAGCACAATTTAGCACAAGGAGAATTACCTCACTGTCCTTCCAGGTCCCTGGAAACAAGGACTTTGACAGTGAAAGAAACTGACCCACTCTCCCTACCTACAGTTTTCTGTCCCTAGAAAAAATGTTTTTTTTTAAGCACAATTTAGCACAAGGAGAATTACCTCACTGTCCTTCCAGGTCCCTGGAAACAAGGACTTTGACAGTGAAAGAAACTGACACACTCTCCCTACCTACAGTTTTCTGTCCCTAGAAAAAATGTTTTTTTTAAGCACAATTTAGCACAAGGAGAATTACCTCACTGTCCTTCCAGGTCCCTGGAAACAAGGACTTTGACAGTGAAAGAAACTGACACACTCTCCCTACCTACAGTTTTCTGTCCCTAGAAAAAATGTTTTTTTTAAGCACAATTTAGCACAAGGAGAATTACCTCACTGTCCTTCCAGGTCCCTGGAAACAAGGACTTTGACAGTGAAAGAAACTGACACACTCTCCCTACCTACAGTTTTCTGTCCCTAGAAAAAATGTTTTTTTTTAAGCACAATTTAGCACAAGGAGAATTACCTCACTGTCCTTCCAGGTTCCTGGAAACAAGGACTTTGACAGTGAAAGAAACTGACACACTCTCCCTACCTACAGTTTTCTGTCCCTAGAAAAAATGTTTTTTTTAAGCACAATATAGCACAAGGAGAATTCACTCACTGTCCTTCCAGGTCCCTGGAAACAAGGACTTTGACAGTGAAAGAAACTGACACACTCTCCCTACCTACAGTTTTCTGTCCCTAGAAAAAATGTTTTTTTTAAGCACAATTTAGCACAAGGAGAATTACCTCACTGTCCTTCCAGGTTCCTGGAAACAAGGACTTTGACAGTGAAAGAAACTGACACACTCTCCCTACCTACAGTTTTCTGTCCCTAGAAAAAATGTTTTTTTAAGCACAATTTAGCACAAGGAGAATTACCTCACTGTCCTTCCAGGTCCCTGGAAACAAGGACTTTGACAGTGAAAGAAACTGACACACTCTCCCTACCTACAGTTTTCTGTCCCTAGAAAAAATGTTTTTTTTTAAGCACAATTTAGCACAAGGAGAATTACCTCACTGTCCTTCCAGGTCCCTGGAAACAAGGACTTTGACAGTGAAAGAAACTGACACACTCTCCCTACCTACAGTTTTCTGTCCCTAGAAAAAATGTTTTTTTTAAGCACAATTTAGCACAAGGAGAATTACCTCACTGTCCTTCCAGGTCCCTGGAAACAAGGACTTTGACAGTGAAAGAAACTGACACACTCTCCCTACCTACAGTTTTCTGTCCCTAGAAAAAATGTTTTTTTTAAGCACAATTTAGCACAAGGAGAATTACCTCACTGTCCTTCCAGGTCCCTGGAAACAAGGACTTTGACAGTGAAAGAAACTGACACACTCTCCCTACCTACAGTTTTCTGTCCCTAGAAAAAATGTTTTTTTTAAGCACAATTTAGCACAAGGAGAATTACCTCACTGTCCTTCCAGGTCCCTGGAAACAAGGACTTTGACAGTGAAAGAAACTGACACACTCTCCCTACCTACAGTTTTCTGTCCCTAGAAAAAATGTTTTTTTTAAGCACAATTTAGCACAAGGAGAATTACCTCACTGTCCTTCCAGGTCCCTGGAAACAAGGACTTTGACAGTGAAAGAAACTGACACACTCTCCCTACCTACAGTTTTCTGTCCCTAGAAAAAATGTTTTTTTTAAGCACAATATAGCACAAGGAGAATTCACTCACTGTCCTTCCAGGTCCCTGGAAACAAGGACTTTGACAGTGAAAGAAACTGACACACTCTCCCTACCTACAGTTTTCTGTCCCTAGAAAAAATGTTTTTTTTAAGCACAATATAGCACAAGCACAAAACACACTGACACTCTCCCTACCTATCCTTCTCTTTCCCTAAACTAAAGGAATCCAGGTTAAGCAAGAAAGAAATAAAAGTCACTGTCCCTGCCTATGCTGCTCTATCCCTGCTCCGGAACACACTACACTAGGCCGCCGTGCTGGCGGCCTTTTATAGTGTGGGGCGTGTACTAAACCCCCTCAGCAATAATTGGCCACAGGCATCCTGCCTGTGGCCAATCATTGCTCTCCTCGCTGCCGGCGCTGTGATTGGCCAAGCATGCGGGGTCACAGTGCATGCTTGGCCAATCACAGCGCCTGGATGACACTGCGATGGCGTAGTGCATTGTGGGCCGTTCGCGTCACTCGAATTTGGCGCGAACAGCCCAAATCGTTCGATCTTCGTCGAACGATCGAACAGCCGATGTTCGAGTCGAACGTATGTTCGACTCGAACACGAAGCTCATCCCTAGTCTTCACTCGCCCACAGCGGTCGCTGCGATCAGGTCCCCGATCCAATCTAGGCTGTCAGTAGAGATGTCGGATGCCACCCAGGCTCGTAGTGGGGTGGAAGGCTCTTTGGTCGGCTCCGGAAAGGCCCCAGGCTTCAGGCCTTACCCAGCGCAGGTCCGCACAGGTGTATCAGTCTCTGCCGTCCCGTGTCCAAAAAGGCAGAGCCAGGCCTCGCCCCTTCCTTATATATCCCCACCCATGAGTCTCTGGGGCAGAAGCAAAACATCCTGGGAACCAGTGGGGTTCTGGGAACAGTAGTTCGAGAGTCTTTAAAGGAACCCCGCTACACTTGATAAAAATATTTATCCTCCTAAGTATACCCAAAGCTATCAAAAGAAAGTTTGCCTGGTTTCTTTGCCAACTTTAGTAATTGTATGTCCACTATTAAAAACAAAAACAAAAAAAGTTGCTCAATAGTCATAGCGTACTTGTAGTTGCTGTTACTAAACAAGCAAACTGTGAATAGCTATAATATCTTAGTTTTGTAGTATAGCACTGAAATAAAGAAGACCAAATATGACAATGTGATCATATTTATCGTAAATATTTCATTATGTTTATCCTTACATACAGCTGCGTCCACACACATATGCCCTCACTATATCCACCCACATACGTCACTTTAGAATATGAGCATTTGTGCCTGAGGCAATTGAAAATAAAGTAACTTATCTTAGCCCACAAGGAATTGACATGGACACGTAACCAGAGTTTACAGTTTGTACTGTCACATTTGGCAGATTTTGACCTGAAGCTATATGTGTCCATTTGTTTTTGAATGAAAAGTGCCCAAGGATTAGAGTGTAGAGAAAAACTGTTCCATTTGTGCTGAAATTATACTTACTGTATTGAAAGTATTGTCATCTACTATTAATAGTTCTATAGAAAATATGGCAGTTTTAGTGCCTTCTGCTGACCTCCTTCTGCAAATACTACTTGTTTGGCTGTCATGCTGAGTCTGTTGCTTCAAAATCATCTCAGCTTTACTTCTTTGGCAGTGACTCAAAAGATTTGAATTGTCTTTTATACAGCTTAATTCCAAGCAATCCACATTTCTTGCTCAACCACTTGACAAAATACCTTAAGGAGGTTACATTTGTAACGCAATTGGCACTCTTCCACACATAATAAAGGAACAACAACTGCTATGGAATAGTGTCCCTGCCTCTGAATAACAAAATAACTTCCATCAATTTTGAGGCTTCTCTTAGAATGGTAATGAAAAATACCCATATGTCAGATAATATTGAACAAACAAAAATTTAAAAATTTAAATATAGCAGTTTTGAAAAAACTCAATTTTTGTATTGTACAATATTTATGCACCGAATAAATAATAGGTGGTGCATAAAGTGAAATCATTGTTGGAAGCAATGCTGTGTTTTGGCCTAGGCCGACAAGGCCCAGGCCTAGGGCGGAACTTTGCGGAGGGTCGGCAAAAAAGCCCCTCCCCACGAAAACAGCACTTACGCCCTTCTCCTGACTCCCGCACGCAGGGCCACCATCAGGGGAGTACAGCTTAGGAGTGCAGTGGCATCGCGGGTTTGGAGGGGGCCAGGAAACAGTTTAAGTAGGAGCCGTCATGTATGTCCTCCCTCCCACCATAAAGCCGTGATTTTGTCTCTGCTGGAAGCTGGGCGGCAGCACGGCGAACCCAATTACAGCCACTTTCTCTCTTCGGCTGACGGAAAGGGGAGGGGGGCGAGCGGGGGATATACACAGACAGCCCACAGCTCTCCTCTCCCTGTCGCAGCGCTGCTGCTCCATTTGCCGTAGAACTCTGCAGCAGAACTGTGACAGGGAGAGGAGAGCTGTGGGCTGTCTGTGTATCTCCCCCACTCACCCCATCCCCTTTTTGTCAGCCGAAGGGAGAGGAGATAGAGAACGGCTCTAATTGGGTTCTATAAAAGGACGCGCTGTCTGGTCACATGCTTACCCATGAATAAGTCAAGTGCCGGTGACGTAACGCGTAGGGGGAGGAGCCTAGTGACGCTACCAACAGCCTGAGGAGGATTACATCAAACTGAGCTGAGCTTGAGCACTGATTATCCAGGGTTATGTGAGTGCAGCCACAGCTGTTTGAAGCTGATGGTTTAGTGATTATTGCACAATGATCTCTTTTCTTTGTATCCCTTTATATGATGACATCTTTGGAACCCCTAGTGATCTAGAGAAGGGGAGCCTTGTTTTGAAGCGGTCTCGCCACGGGTGGCCAGGGAGACTGGCAGACCTTTTTATTATGAGTTCAGTGTGAATTGTTCAGCAGTGTTTTGTGATTGCTTGGATGAATCATCTGAGGTTGCAGTTTGCATAGTGGAAGCAAGGAGTTGTGAGCAGGACTGTCGTGTCCACCACATTGGAATCCATTTATGCTGTTTTTCTTTATAAGCACTGCATATTATCACTGTTTAACTTGATTATATTAGCACTGAGCATATTGTATTAAGCACGTTAAATTAGTTCACTGTGCACAAACAATAGGTTGGTGTAAGCGCATCATATATTTTAACATTTACTCTAATTGGGTTCGCCGCCCCACCGCTAAGCTTCCTGCCCGCTGTTTCCCTCCCCATGATTTGCCACAGCAGAGGGCCAATCAAAAGACTCTGGAGGGCATCATGGGAAATATAGTCCCTGAAGTGTGTCCACAGACACCATGCTACAGCCCCCAACATGCATGCACTCTGCTTGAGGGGGTGTTACAGGAGGAAAAAAAGAGAATACTGTGCTGGGGGAGGCCAGAGAGGGAGCCATACTGTACCCCTGTACCCGCACCACCAGAGAGCCAGGCTGTACTCGCACCACCAGAGAGAGAGCCACACTGTTCCTGCACCACCGGAGAGAGCCACACTGTTCCCGCAACACCAGAGAGAGAGCCACGCTGTTCTCGCACCGCCAGAGAGAGAGCCACACTGTTCCTGCACCATCAGAGAGAGCCACGCTGTTCCTGCACCACCAGAGAGAGAGCCATGCTGTACCTGCACCACCAGAGAGGGAGCCACGCTGTACCCACACCACCAGAGAGGGAGCCACGCTGTACCCACACCACCAGAGAGAGAGAGCCACACTGTACCCGAACCCACAGAGTGGGAGAAAAATGAAGCCACTGCCAGGGTACAGACATGCTACACTACTGACTAGAGTCAGCCTGGGCAACCCAGAGTGAGCGAACATCCAGCCAGAGGGATCACTGTTGCGGTTTCATCGGGTCTGGTAAGAGGGCCTGTTGGCCATTATCCATTACTGTTCCTAGGGACTGAGCCATTAGGAACTGCCTAACCTGCTATCCTCTAGGCCTTATTGACCGCCACAACGAGCTCCAACGCTGGGCCTCCAGTTCAAAAATTACACAACAAGTTTCGACGCTGAGCTTCGGTAACTGGCCAGACAGGGGTGCACTAGCGTGAGCACACAGGACATCTGTCACCTGGGGTCCCGCAAGCGGCGATCCCCTTACCCCCAAATGAAAAGATGTTGCATCCCTCTCTGTCCTCCTCCTGCGGCGTCCCTCTGTCCTCCTCCCATGAAGATGACAGGGTGGATTTTAAAAAGGCAGGGGTGAGTCATATTTAAATTAGGGGGTGCGTGAGTTTAGTCAGGCCTAGGACAGCACAAAACCTAAATAACACCACTGGTTGGAAGGATGCATTTGGGTATTCCAAGCAGTTCTTTAGCATTCTAGATCCTTGCCATATGTGTTAAATAAACATACACACTATTTAGAAACAGTATTAGTCATACTTATTTTGAGAATAAATATGAAACACTGAACGTGAAGAATAGGGATGAGCTGAGTGTTAAATCTGAATTTAAACCATTACAGTGATTGTTTATTAAAATACCAAATCTGTAATACTTACCTGATCTGTGCAATGGTCTTGCACAGAGCAACCCTGATCCTCCAGAGCAAGCCACTTGATATGTAGTCACTTGTGCGTCCTCACTCCCAAGCCCTGCTCTGTGTGTCTATAAGACACAAGAAGCAGGGCTTGTCCCAGTCCTGCTCCCTCGTTACTGGCTCTGATTGACAACAGCAGGAGCCAATGAGGAGTGACAGAGCCAAGGGAACTGCATACAGAAGAATAAAAAATCCAGTAAGGTAAAAATTTATTTGCCTCATTTTAAAGCAAAACTATAGGCAAAACCTTTTTTTTTTTTCATTTTGGATAGAGTAAGATAGGGTCATAACCCCCGTCAGTTTATTTTTTGCCAAATTGAGGGAATCCCTTGGGGCCTCCCAGGTCACCAGAACTAGTGTATTTTTCTGGGTACAACCCAAAATTCTGGCTTTTATTTTACTTTCACTTTCAATCATTATGGTAAACAGGACAAATAGAGAGGGTGAATCTCCCTAACGGGGGGCACAGACAGCAATAAAAACTGACAGGTGTTATAATCCCTCTCCTCTCTATCCAAAACTAAAAAATAAATAAAAAAAAATAGTTGTACTTTAGGGATCTCTTACATATTTTAGGAGTTCCATGATTCTTTTACAAAAAAATCATTAAAAAAAGGCTAGGAGCTGCCATTTACCTGCATTTAAACATATACACTGCTGAAAAAAATTAAAGGAACACTTTGAAAACACATCAGATCTCAACGGGGCAAAATCTCATGCTGAATATCTATACTGATAAGGACTGGGTAATGTGTTAGGAATGAAAGGATGGCACATCGTTTTATGGAAATGAAAATTATCCACCTACAGAGGGCTGAATTCAAAGACACCCTGAAAATCAAAGTGAAAAAATGATGCAGCAAGCTAGTCAATTTTGCTGAAATTTTATTGCAACAACTCAAAATTGTCCTCAGTAGTTTGTATGGCACCCAAGTGCTTGTATGCATGCCTGACAACATCAGGGCATGCTCCTAATGAGATGACGGATGGTGTCCTGGGGTATTTCCTCCCAGATCTGGACCAGAGCATCACTGAGCTCCTGAACAGACTGAGGCGCAACCTGGCGGCACCGGATGGACCGAAACATAATGTCCCAGAGGTGTTCTTTTGGATTTAGGTCAGGTGAGCGTGGGGGCCATTCAATGGTATAAATTTCTTCATCCTCCAGGAACTGGCTGCATGCTCTCGCCACATGAGGCCGTGCATTGTCGTGCACCAGGAGGAACCCAGGACCCACTGCACCAGCATAGGGTCTGACAATTGGTCCAAGGATTTCATCTACCTAATGGCAGTCAGGGTGCCATTGTGTAGCCTGTAGAGGTCTGTAGAGGTCTGTGCATCCCTACATGAATATGCCTACCCAGACCATCACTGACCCACCACCAAACCGGTCATGCTGAACGATGTTACAGGCAGCATAAAGTTATCTGCAGCTTCTCCAGACCCTTTCACGTCTGTCACATATGCTCAGGGTGAACCTGCTCTCATCTGTGAAAAGCATGGGGCACCAGTGGCGGACCTGCCTATTCTGGTGTTTAATGAAAAATGCCAATCAAGCTTCACAGTGTCCGGCAGTGAGAACAGAGCACACTAGAGGACGTCGGGCCCTCAGGCCACCCCCATGAAGTCTGTGGCCTGCTGGAGGTCATTTTGTAGGGCTCTGGCAGTGCTCATCCTGTTCCTCTTTGCACAAAGGAGCAGATACCGGTCCTGCTGATGGGTTAAGGACCTTCTACGGCTCTGTCCAGCTCTCCTAGAGTAACTGCCTGTCTCCTGAAATCTCCTCCATGCTCTTGAGACTGTGCTGGGTGACACAGCAAACCTTCTGGCAATGACACGTATTGATGTGCCATCCTGGAGGAGTTGGACTGCCTGTGCAACCTTTAGAGGGTCCAAGTATCGCCTCGTGCTACCAGTAGTGACACTGACCCTAGCCAAATGCAAAACTAGTGAAAAACAGTCAGAAAAGATGAGTAGGGAAAAAAATGTCAGACACCTCCACCTGAAAAACCTTCCTGTTATGGAGGTTGTCTCATTGTTACCCATCTAGTGCACCTGTTGTTATTTTCAATTAACAGCAAAGCAGCTGAAACTGATTAACAACCCCCTCTGCTACTTAACTGACCAGATCAATATCCCAGGAGTTCCCATGAGTTCTGATTCAAAAGTGTTCCTTTAATTTTTTTGAGCAGTGTGTATATATATATATATATATATATATATATATATATATATATATATATATATATAATTTTATATATAATTTTCTTTATAAATGTCAGTGTTGTTGTAGCAAGTTGTATACATCATACAGATGTGCTGCCTCACATGTTTTTTGCTTTATGTCCCCTGGTCAGTGCTGAGCACCCCTACCCCCCGCCCTTTTTGACAATTCGTAGCCTACAAGCTAAGAAAATGGCTAATATTGATTCAGTTTACCTCAATTTCAATGGGGTTTGGGTTTGGCATCTAAAATTTTCTAATGTTTTTGCCAAGCCATGATCCAACCAAGCCCAGGTATTTTCAGCTCATCAGTAGTGAAGAACACTTAAAGTGGTTGTAAACCCTCACATATACTCATTGAAAAGATTAGCCTCAGATGATACACAGAGATGAAACAAATCCTCCTACATAAGTTTTACTTGTTTAACTGCATAGGAGCTGTATTCTGAATAGACAAGTGCTTATCTCCCTCCCCGACACAATTTTTATCTCACGTTATCTCATGTGTCTGGAAAACTTGTCAGAAGTGACTCATACTGATAACAGGAACAGGAATGAAGCACCAGAGAAAAACTACTTCACGCTTTGGAGAGAGACAAGTAAACACTACAGATACAGTGCGTAAAATAAGTATTTAACACAACATAATTTTTCTAGGTAAATACAGTGCCTTGCAAAAGTATTCACCCCCTTGGCATTTTTCGTGTTTTGTTGCCTCACAACCTGGAATTAACATGGATTGTTTGAGAATTTGCATAATTTCATTTACAGAACATGTCCACAACTTTGTTTTTTTATTATTATTATTGTGAAGCAAACAGGACAAAATAACAGAAAAAGTCGATGTGCATAACTATTCACCCCCCTAAAGTCAATACTTTGTAGAGCCACCTTTTGTGGCTATCACAGCTCCAAGTCGCTTTGAATAAGTCTCTATGAGCTTGCCACATGTTACCACTTGGATTTTTGCCCATTCCTCCTTGCAAAACTGCTCCAGCTCCTTCAAGTTGGATGTTTTGCGCTTATGAACAGCAATCTTTAAGTCTGAACACAGATTTTCTATTGGATTGAGGTCTGGGCTTTGACTAAGCCATTCCAACACATTTACATGTTTCCCCTTAAACCACTCAAGTGTTGCTTTAGCAGTGTGTTTGGGGTCATTGTCCTGCTGGAAGGTGAACCTCCGTCCTAGCCTCAAATTAAACACAGAATGGTATGGGTTTTGCTCAAGAATATCCCTGCATTTAGGGATACTCAACCATCCTCGCCTGTATATTCACGCTCACCACACAATACTCCATTACTGAAGAAAAAACATGTTGAAGCTTGTTGAAGCTGGGAGAATATAGTCTGGTCAGATGAGGCCAAAACTGAAATCTTTGGATGCCATAATACACACCATGTATGGAGGTCAAATGGCACTGCACATCACCCCAAAAACACCAAAGCAACTGTGAAGTTTGGAGGTGGGAACATTATAGTGTGGGGGTTTATTTCAGCATACAGTACTGGCAAACTTCATATCATTGAAGGAACGATGAATTGAAAAATGTATCAGGACATTCTTAATAAAAATCTGCTGCACTCAACCAGGATGATGAAGATGAAATGAGGGTGGACATTTCAGCAAGACAATGATCCCAAACACAAACCAAGGAAACTCTCAATTGGTTTCAAAGAAAGAAAATAAAGCTGCTAGAATGGCCCAGCCAATCACCTGACTTGAATCCAATAGAAAATCTATGGAAAGAACTAAAGATCAGAGTTCATAGAAGAGGCCCACGATTTGAAGGCTGCTCATGTGGAAGAATGGACCAAAATCACACCTGAGCAATGCATGCGACTAGTTTCTCCATACAGGAGGCATCTTGAAGCTGTCATTACCAACAAAGGATTTTGTACGAATTATTAAATACAATTCATTTAGAGTGTTCAATACTTTTTCAATACTTTTTCCATGTATTATTCCATTTTATGAAACATAACTTAATTTCTGAACTTATTTGTTTTGGTTTCTTTGTATATGTGGATTACATGGGTTGTTACTGACACGTCATGAAAATTTTATGTCAATAGCACCTTTAGAAAAATATTTTGCTGAGAAAAGTTGTGACGTGTTCAATACTTATTTTACCCGCTGTATATGTGTTTAGTTCAAATTTCACGACTAGGATTTACAACCACTTTAAATGTTTGATTTTACATGAAGGATGACTTATGACCCGTACACACGGTCAGACTATTCTCCGGCCAAAAGCACATCGGAATTCCGACCGAATTCCATCGGAGTAAAAGAGAACATGTTCTCTATCTAAACTCTGAGGGTATTCCTCAGAATTAAGTCCGATGGGGCACACACACGTTCGGAATATCCCGATGAAAAAAGTCTGTCAGACTTTTTTCATCGGAAATTCCAACCGTGTGTACAAGGCATAAGAAGACAATATGTTTAGAGGTGAATCAGAGTTATAAATATGACTATTACAATCATTTTGTATTTTAGGAGAAACTGATGTTTTTTTTTAAATATAAACAATAACCATTAATTAAAATGTTAACTTTTAAAATGTGCTATCATAGCTGTCTCTTCAAATGTTACTTTTTATGAAAAGTACTATATCAAGAAACAGTTAAATAAGTCTTTAAACAATACCCTATTTTATATTCAGCCTCTTCTATTAAACTATGGAGCCTTCTGACCCAAATGTCCAATACAGATGGCCGCTGCAGACACAAAGACATGATGAAGTGATTGAAATTCTTGTTTAGAACTTTGAAGCAAATGAAGCACTATTCATTTTAATAAATAAGAAAAAAAGTGCTAGGTGAAGGAGGAGGAAACCACTCATGTGACTGGGCGCTTCTGTAAGCATGGTACGTCCTCTATAGCATTACTGAAACACTCCAAAAGATGCCACATGTTCCATGCTGCACTGTATTTTATGAATGATGCATGAAATGCAGACACAGGTTGGAGTAAACACAGTGGTGTCTGGCTGAGAACAGATAGTAGTGTATTATCTCAGTATTTATCTAGCAGCCCAGTCACCAGACATTTCATAAATGATGTGTGATATGTCCCTTTTGCATTACCTCCTGCTATAACCCTCCTTTTCTTTTTACTTTAGTGTGTCATGGCTGGAATATGGATGATGGCTCCAGCTGAAGATCCATTGTCATGATCAATATGTGACAGCCATTGCTGGGTGCAGTTTTGCTACCGCTCATGATATGAGACAGAGCAGAAGAACAAATGTATAGCAATTCCACAACACAACAGTCATGAGACTCCAGCAGTGAGATATTACACTTTTCGGCTGCCAGTTGCCCAGCTATCTACCTACCACCAATCAAATACACCTCTCCGATCATCTAACTAGGACAGACAGTTGTAGTGATTGGTTCACAGCGGATGTTAAATTGATAAGACATACTAATATAATATTTAGTTATTACACAGTATATATGTTATAGAAAAATGTGCATGAAACCATATACCAGTATTAAAAAATTAGTCCTCTTGCTCGATGCCCCCTTTGTTGAGTTATAGCAAATGCCTAAGATGCTTTACTATCAATCCATCTTTTCTCCTTGGCTTCACAGATAGGCAATTTTCAAACCTTATTGCCAGCATCATGTACCAGCAGTGAAAGATTGATGCATCATCTGGAAAAGCCGCATAGAATGTAATGGTGGGATTGCTTGCCAGTGCCCTATGTATTTTTGACACATGTAAAGAATCTGCAGGCCTCAAATTACCTAGACTAGTGAATTGGTTTGAAAACCACAACTAAAAACATTAATATTTTTCTGATCATTTGCCTTTTGATTTGTGCAATCTGGAGAGAATAAAGTCATGGATTTTGATTGGTTAGATTTCTGAACTGTTTCGGTCTTTACAGTTTGACAGATCTATGCGCTAATATTTAGGAGGAGATTTGTAAAGTGATTAATCAGCAATTCTATTGATTAGCCCATCTATAGCTAAGACTCCTGGCAGGCAATTTGAAGAGTGAGCTCTTCAGCATTGCTTGGCAGGAAGCAGGGGTGCTGGGAATTTCAATGTTCCTTGTTTTATCTTCTAATGCAGAATGAATTTATATAGAAATCTCCTATTGTTAAGTAAAAAACACTCATTATTAAATACAATACTTTTTTATGTCTGCCCTTTGTAATTGCAGACAATGACATTTTAGAAGAGCACTCAGCCTATAAATCATCACACAAACTCTATGTCCGCCTTCTTGATAATTCAATTGCAGAAGCCCAAACTAATAAGGTAATTAAATCTTTATATGAATGTTCTTTTCAAAGCCAGAAAAGATCTGCGGTTGGGCTAGAATAGAGGCAATGCATTTTTTAAAAGACACTTTTTGGAATTTTAAACATGAGAACAGTCACATTGGTTATGTAATGAAGCAATAAATTGTAAAATTACTGTCACATTCTGCAATGTAAATACCAACAAACTCCATTAAAGATAGAAATAGAGCAACCTCTCCAATATATTATTTATATGCTGTATTATCTGCAATAATAGGAATTTCACATAAATGTCAGCCACAGCAGAGCAACTTTAAACAGCTATTTCAGCCAAGCAGTACACCAGGTAATTAGGACTGGAACACACTGGGTTTTCCTTTCTTGTTTGTACAATAATAGTACCTTGTACATTCCTTATTTAAAGCAGTATTAAACCCCAAAACAAAAATTAAATACAGTATATTGCAGCTTACAATTTCCTAGATGTGGTAACTGCATTTAGCTTCCTTTTTATGCTGTTTTTCTTTTAATTATACCTGTTGATCTGGCATTTCCGCTAACCACTTGCTGATTGACGTACATATATAAACAGTCTGTCGGCAAGTGGTTATTACAATTATTTATTTATTTTTTAAAGAGTTTAAAAAAGTGCAGAAACATTTTGAAGAACCCTCGTGACAGAGCTAGGAATACACACATCATGTATAGGGATGAGCTTCGAGTTCGAGTCGAACTCATGTTCGACTCGAACATTGCCTGTTCGCCCGTTCGCCGAACAGCGAACAATTTGGGGTGTTCGCGGCAAATTTGAAAAGCCGTGGAAAACCCTGTAAAAGTCTATTGGAGAAATCTAAAGTGCTAATTTTAAAGGCTTATATGCAAGTTATTGTCATAAAAAGTGTTTGGGGACCCGGGTCCTGCCCCAGGGGACATGTATCAATGCAAAAAGAAGTTTTAAAAACTGCAGTTTTTTCGGGAGCAGTGATTATATTAATGCTTAAAGTGAAACAATAAAAGTGAAATATTCCTTTAAATTTCGTACCTAGGGTGTGTGTATAGTATGCCTGTAAATTTGTGCTTGTTTCCTGTGCTTAGAACTGTCCCTGCACAAAGTGTCATTTCTGAAGGAAAAACAGTAATTTAAAACTCATTCGCGGCTATAATGAATTGTCGGCTCCCGGCAATACATAGAAAAGTCATTGATAAAAAAAAAAATGCGTGGGGGTCCCCCCAAATTCAATTACCAGGCCCTTTAGGTCTGGTATGGATATTAATGCGTGGGGTTCCCCCCAAATATCCATACCAGGCCCTTCAGGTCTTGTATGGATTTTAAGGGGAACTCCACCCAAAATTTAAAAAAAAATGGCGTGGGGTTCCCCCAAAAATCCATACCAGACCCTTTATCCAAGCACGCAACCTGGCAGGCCGCAGGAAAAGATGGGGGACAAGAGAGCGCCCCCCCTCCTGAACCATACCAGGCCACATGCCCTCAACATTGGGAGGATGCTTTGGGGGTCTGTGACCCCTCAAAGCACCATGTCCCCATGTTGATGGGGACAAGGGGCTCTTCCCCACAACCCTTGCCCGGTAGTTGTGGGGGTCTGCGGGCGGGGGGCTTATCAGAATCTGGAAGACCCCTTTAACAAAGGGGATCCCCAGATCCCGGCCCCCCCTATGTGAATTGGTAATGGGGTACATTGTACCCCTACCATTTCACAAAGAAAGTGTAACAAATTGTAAAAAAAAACACAGACACCGTTCGGAAAGTCCTTTATTAAAAAAAAAAAAAAAAAACATTCCAGCGATGAAATCCAGTGTCCCACGGTGATCCGATGTACAGCGCTGTCCATACGAAACGCCATTGGCTGAGCCTAAGCGGACCTGATGGGGAACTTCCTCCGCAGTGTAACAAATGAATAGACCTGCCCCTTCTAAAGTTCCCCATCAGGTCTGCTCGGCCAATGACGTAGGTGTAAGGCTGAGCTGACCAGATGTGGAACTTGAGAAGGGGCAGGTCTATTCATTTATTACACTGCGGAGGAAGTTCCCCATCAGGTCCACTCAGCCAATGACGTAGGCGGGGTTTGACATACGAGGGGGCGGGTCACCCATTCCTGCACTCAACGAGAGTATCTGTGAGGGGTCACCCGCCCCCAAGTATCCTTTAAGAAACAAAACCACATGGGGTTCCCTTTTAAGTTCCACACAGAACTTTATCCAGGCATGCAGCCTTGGTTGCCAGGAAAGAAAAACACATAGTGTGTGCCACACGCCTTTCAACATGTGGGGTACCTTGCAAGTGGGGGGGAGTGGCAAAGCCTTCCCCGCAAGGCACCTTGTCCCAGTGTTTAGGGACAGGGACCTATTGCCTACATCCAAAGCCCTAATAAGTATGTGGTGGTAATATGGAGGGACTAATAGTGGATTCTGAAAGACCCTTTTTGAATATGGGGGGGTACCCACATGTCTGCTCTCTCCCAGGCGAGTGAGTGCAGGGGCATATAAGTCCAATCCCCCAAAGAGTTCAAAGTAAAAATAAAAACATTAATTGAAGTAAAATGCGCGCAAAAAATACATTTATGTATGTCCTTCTATGTAAATCCAAATGTGAGTCATGTGATTCAGCCATATAAATTAATTGACAATCGTGATGATCTAACACCCACCAATGGGTACGCATCACATCCCATTGCAAAATGAGAGCTTTTTGGTGCTGCAAGAATGTAAACACATGGCCAGGGAACCTGAGTGACATTATTCACCAAATATGGTGCTAATCATAATTGGCAAATGACATCACCTGAGATCCCTAATTCTGTGTTTTAGATCACACTGCAGCTCAGAGTTTGGGCAGGTGAATGACTGCAATAGTTTGGTAGATCTGTGAACAATGAACAGGCAAGGTTCGTGCCTCAAAACTGACCCAAACCTGAATCCTATCCCTAGTTATAAAGATCATGATATAAAACATGCAATAACTATACAGAATGATGTTGCAAGTGGCATATGTTGCATGCTATATGGGTGAATGTCCAAAAACATTAGGCTGGTGCAGTGGACTGGAAGGATGGTGCCGTTCACTGTGTAGACATATAACCCTATGCAGTCTATGCTTGCAGGATAATTGTCTTTTATTGAGTCATCAAGATATTGCTGACATTTTAGATACTCCTTTTTTGAGAAAGGAAAAAACATTATTCTGCAAAAGTAGCGGTCTGCTGGATATTTCTATATAGTACAGATAATCAAAAAGTCCCAGCACATCATATCATTAATTATCCATGTCCAAATTCATAAAACACACAGATAGAGGTTTTGTACAAACAACTCTTAGTGCAATCATCAGTGTGCAAGAAACAGCTTTCATAAAATACAGCACACATGTGAGTTCCAATAGAAAACAGACAAGAATATTACTAATCACAGATCGTGACAATTTCATGACTAATTTCTTGTTGGAGAATCACTATTGGGAAAAATATTGTTTTCTTTTAACTGAACGATGGTAATACTTGTCAGAAAAGAATTCAGTATATTAATTCCTGTTTGTTTTTCATGTGATGTTTTAGTTGTTCTTCATCTTACAGACAAAGCTATTAAGCAAAACATACAGTGACAGGGCTTGAGATAAACTATCACACTCCCTGGTTTGCTTACAATGGTTAACTTGTATTTCCATGGTTTACATATTAAAAACATAATTAAAAACCTGCAGCTGTGACTGCTCAAACACTACAACTACAACATAGTTTGTCCCCAGAACTGTCACTACCACTGACACTTTGGCTGGACAGCTTAGTCTGCAAGAACATGTGGATAAAACTATACCTAAAGGCCAGTGAAATAGAAAAATAAATAATAATAACAATTATCCCAGAACTCCAGGCATTTTTTTTCTACTTTTGTATTTATACGCCCCTCTCTCCCCTTGTCCATTTACAGAATGTTATGAATTGTACAGCGTTCTGTGATAGGGGAAAGTGGGGTGTACAATTGGCAGTATGGCAAGAGCAAGAGCTGTACTATACAGTGTAACTAAAAAAAAAAGATATCAAAATAAAGAGTGTCAATATGGCAATAGGATATACCACAGGAGAGAATAGAAGTAGGACTTAAGGGACCCAAAAACCCGAAAGACCAAAACAGAAAAGAGGGCAGTAGGACTATTGTGGTACAAAGATGAGTAGGTAAACTCGCAAGGAGTGGGTATAGTAAAAATGTATACATTTATTGACATAGTATCAAAAGTAAAAGACGTCAAACAACATAGAAAATAAAATACAATACAAACATCGTGACAGACCATATGTGTCACCGACAGTGATAATCCCCTTGGGGAAGATCACGGTGGAGGTAGGGGTCACGAATGGGGCTCTCTACTAGAATCGCGACCAGCGTCGCTTCGTCAGGAGAGTTTCTGAAATTAATTGATATAAAATCATTAACTATAGAGAAGGGTTGAGCCGGTAGGAAAACTCATACAGGTCAACCTAACAGCAAAAACAGTCAGGGGATTATCACTCTCGGTGACACGTATGGTCTGTCATGATGTTTGTATTGTATTTTATTGTCTATGTTGTTTGATGTCTTTTTACTTTTGATACTATGTCAATAAATTTATAATTTTTTACTATACCCACTCATTGCGAGTTTACCTACTCATCTTTGTACCACAATAGTCCTACTGCCCTCTTTTCTGTTTTGGTCTTTCGGGTTTTGGGGTCCCTTAAGTCCTACTTCTATTCAATAATTTTCAGGGTGATGGTACCACTGTATACATAACTACATGTTCTTTATCAAAGAGGCCAACAATTAATTCATACCACAGGAGAGGTAACTTTTCAAAAACAAAATTAAAAATGATGCCCAGAGTTTTGCTTTATAACATGAAAACACTATCAATATGTGCATTAACCACATACAATCATCAGAATAAAATACTTTTGATGATAGTGCTATTTTCAGCTAATATAAGCATTTCAATGAGTTTTCTAACTGCCTTCACTATTATATGAAATTTTGTGCACGTCGGCCACAGTTCTAGCAGTGAAACACTCATCAAAACAAAAGCTGTTTGTTAAGATTGAAATTCAGAGTGATCTTTAGTACCTATATGTTTGTACAGTACAGGTAAACATTAATGGTCACACTAAATTAATATTGTCATCTACACATCATCCCATATACACAGAATGACTTTGCGCATTTGAAGTTTCTTATCTATGAACATATAATATACTGTATATACACAGAGATCTAAAAAAAAAAACACTTTAACACTAACACTCTCTATCAAGAGTAAATGTTAGTTAAGTTTTCATATAAGCAATAAGCAATTCAATTATCAAAAGAGAACAAAATGATGTAGAAAAAAACACATATATACTCATTGCAACACTGAAACATACACTCTATGCAACTTGGTGCTCTCATTAAGCACAGCTATCTCCAAACAATCCAAAAGATTGCAATTTGTCTGCATACCTGCATTTACCAAATGTTTAGTCCTTTGCAATCAGTTACGATTGCTAGAGGTTTTTAATTGTTAACATGCTGCGAGACTACAGCAGTGTGCCGAGATGTGATGTGAGATGCAGTGTCGTTGTGGGAATGTCTCCAAGTTTGCTAATCTAGCACTGATTTTAACATTTTTTTTTCTCAAACGTAATGGCTTTTGTTAGTAAAAGCAGCATATTCCTCCTCCTCCCCATGAGGTATCAGCCCGGCACTCCAGATATGTAGGCTAGTAAACCGATGACTGAAAGACGTGAGTGTGCAGGTCAGTTGTCTAGGTTCTGATTAACTACTTAATGCAAAAGGAATTTTTGGAACTAAAAAAGGAGGTAATTTACTAGATGGGAACTAGACACTGTGAATATATTGTAATCCAGTACCACCAGACAGGTAAAAAAAAAAGGTAATAGTGGCTCAGCAGTCACAATGACAAAGCATTGTTCCCCCAAAATTTACGTCTCTTGGGTCTTTTTTTTAAGAAGCAGAGGGGCAGCATGGGATACCAGATAAAGAAAGATCCTGTATTTATTACTTTTATGCCCCATACACACGATCGTTTTTCATGCCGTTAAAAATGCCATTTTCAAAAATGGCCATTAAAAATGATCGTGTGTATGCTCCAGAGCATTTTTAACGATGTGAAAAACGGCCATTAAAAATTTCGAACATGCTCTCTTTTTTCACGTCGTTTTTCATGTCGTTTTTTTTAACGACGTGAAAAACGATAGTGTGTATGCTTTAACGACGTGAAAAAAACCACGCATGCTCAGAATCAAGTATGAGACGGAAGCGCTCGTTCTGGTAAAACTAGCGTTCGTAATGGAGATAGCACATTCGTCACGCAGTAACGGACTGAAAAGCACGAGGCTGAAAAGCGCGAATCGTCGCTCAACAAACTTTACTAACATGAAGGGTGGCACCATTCTAACGGAAGTTCCCCTTTATAGTGCCGTCGTACGTGTTGTACGTCACTGCGCTTTGCTTGAACATTTCTTAAAATGATCGTGTGTACGCAAGACAGGCTTGAGAGAAACATGAAAAAAAAACGATGTGAAAAACGTCGGGAAAAATAATGGCATGAAAAACGATCGTGTGTACGCCGCATTATGGTTTTAACGAAAAAGTAATCACCAGGGAGGGAAGACTAATGCCTTGTACACACGAAAGGAATTTCCGATGGAAAAAGTCCAACTGACTTTTTCCATCAGAAATTCCTACTGTGTGTGTGCCCCATCGGATAAATTCCAATGAATTCCATCAGAGTTTAAATATAGAACCTGTTCTACCGTATATACTCAAATATAAGCCAAGTTTTTCAGCACATTTTTTTGTGCTGACATTGCCCCCCTCGGCTTATACTCAAGTCTGTGTCCATCTTCAAATTTGTGTGCCTGATCCCAGCCAGCCGTAGGTCCCCTGGACCCCAAACTTGGCACACATGTAGCCCCACTCTTCCTCTACAAGTGTGCACAGTTTGTTGTCTGGGGGACCCACAGCCTGGGAGCACCAATTTTTCAAAGCCAGGCACCCCTTCCATAGATTCCAATGTTAAACGGTCATTTCTCCAGTGATTATGGAGACACGGTACTATAGACTCCCATGTTAAACGTCAGTCTAGTCACACAGCACTGGAGATCAGGTAGAGAGATTGGGCACAGTGAGGCATGGACACAGTGAGGCATAGGCACAGTGAGGCATGGGCACAGTGAGGCACAGTGAGGCTTGGACACAGTGAGGCATGGACACAGTGAGGCATGGGCACAGTGAGGCATGGGCACAGTGAGGTATGGGCACAGTGAGGCATGGGCACAGTAAGGCACAGTAAGGCATTGACACAGTGAGGCATGGGCACAGTAAGGCAGGGCACAGTGAGGCATGGGCACAGTAAGGCACAGTGAGGCATGGACACAGTGAGGCATGGGCACAGTGAGGTATGGGCACAGTGAGGCATGGGCACAGTAAGGCACAGTAAGGCATTGACACAGTGAGGCATGGGCACGGTGAGGCATGGGCACAGTGAGGCATGGACACAGTAAGGCATGGACAACAGTGAGGCATGGGCACAGTGAGGCATGGGCACAGTAAGGCACAGTGAGGCATGGACACAGTGAGGCATGGGCACAGTGAGGCATGGACACAGTAAGGCACAGTGAGGCATGGACACAGTTAGGCACAGTGAGGCATGCACATGGACACAGTGAGTCAAAGTGAGGCACAGTGAGGCATGCAGATGGACACCCTAGGCTTATACTCGAGTCAATGCGTTTTCCCATTTTTTTGTGGTAAAATTAGGTGCCTTGGCTTATATTCGGGTCGGCTTATACTCGAGTATATACAGTATTTTTCTCCAATGGAATTCCGTCGGAATTCCGTTGTGAGCTTGGTCGGACAAAGGTCCGATCGTGTGTACGGGGCATTAGAAAATGCTTTCTCCCAACAGACTAATGACATTATTCTCCCATATATACAAAAAGCAAAAAAATGCAGCGCTGTGTGATACTGAACCTTGCAAATGCATAGATAGTGCCATAAACAATAAAAATCAATATTGCTAAAAAATGTAACTATGAACAATTTTTTTTTGTGCAACAAGCAAGCTCACAGTGAAAGAAATTTAGTATTATTCCTTAATATCAAGTGTCCAAAAAAAGTTTTTTTCACCCAATTTTCATCAATCCAAAGAGACAAAAGTGCAAATTGAGGTATTATACGTATCACTGTCCAAAAATTTACTCTAGTGATGATAATCCTGATAAGAAGAGAGTGACTTCACACACGTGCCGTGCCCCCCCCCCCCGTGTGAATGCACTCACCTCCAACAGTGTGACCGCACACTTAAGTTTGGTCCACTCCTGGGCTCCAAGTAAAACTGGCTCAGCAGGATCCCACAGGAAAATCCAGAGAAGTTGTCCTCAAATTTTAATAGTGCATTATCGCTAGTTAAAAATTTTTTTAAGAAAATATAACATCAGGGTACTCACACATTTTAGGTGCTTCCAGTGCACCAAACTATAAAAAGCATAAAGCATAGGATTCCTCTCCAAACGACTTCCAAACTTATATGTGACAGCAGCTTGTACAAACAAGCATGTATCGAAGCTCCTCCACCGTCCTGGCCCCTCCCCTACATGTGACGACACAGGGCTAATCACGTGTCTTCCTCAGGGGGATCTGATTGGATGGTGGAGATTACTAGTAGGGTTGAGTGGACCCGAACTGTAAAGTTCGTGTCCGTACAGAACTTTTGGGTTTTTGGGTCCCGGAGCCGAACCCGAACAATTGACTGTATGTTCGGATTCGGGTCCGGTGTTCGGCAATATGCATGTAAAGCAGCGCTTGTTTCCCGTGCTTAGAACTGTCCCTGCACAAAGTGTCATTTCTGAAGGAAAAAAAGTCATTTAAAACTCACTCGCGGTTATAATGAATTGTCGGCTCTCGGCAATACATAGAAAAGTCATTGATAAAAAAAATAAAAAAAAAGCGTGGTTGTTCCCCCAAATTCTATTACCAGGCCCTTCAGGTCTGGTATGGATATTAAGGGGAACCCTGCCGCAAATAAAAAAAAAAATGCGTGCGGTTCCCCCAAATATCTATACCAGGCCCTTCAGGTCTGGTATAGATTTAAAGGGGAACTCTACCCCAAATAAAAAAAAATGGCGTGGAGTACCCCCAAAAATCCAGACCAGACCCTTTATCCGAGCACGCAACCTGGCAGGCCGCAGGAAAAGAGGGGGGACGAGAGAGTGCCCCTCCTGAACCGTACCAGGCCACATGCCCTCAACATGGGGAGGATGTCCCCATGTTGATGGGGACAAGGGCCTCATCCCCACAACCCTTGCCCGGTGCTTGTGTTGGTCTGCGGGCGGGGGGCTTATCGGAATCTGGAAGACCCCTTTAACAAAGGGGACCCCCAGATCCCGCCCCCCTATGTGAATTGGTAATGGGGTACATTGTACCCCTACCATTTCACGAATAAAGCGTAAATGAAAAAAAAAACACACAGACACCTTGGAAAAGTCCTTTATTAAAAAAAATACAAAAAAAAAACATTCCAGGGATGAAATCCAGTGTCCCATGGCGATCCCGATGTCCAGCGCTGTCCACACGAGACATCATTGGCTGAGCCTGAGTGGACCTGATGGGGAACTTCCTCCGCAGTGTAATAAATGAATAGACCTGCCCCTTCTAAAGTTCCCCATCAGGTCCGCTCAGCCAATGACGTAGGTGTAAGGCTGAGGACCTGATAAGGAACGTGAGAAGGGGTGGGTCTATTCATTTATTATACTGCAAAGGAAGTTCCCCATCATGTCCGCTCATCCAATGACGTAGGCGAGGTCTGACATACGACATTGTGAACCTCACAAATATATAGTTGACATAATTACATTATATAATTGATTCACTTAGACCAGCTTCACACTGCTGTGGTTTGGCTGTAGCGTGGGTGTATCCTTGTTTTTCACCGCTTTCACCGATTTAACGGTATTCATTGGTTTTAGCTGCAGCCCCATTGACTTTCTAGTCACACATTTTTGGTGCAATTTCTAAAAGTGCATCAGAGAGGTACGTTTTCCGGAAATGCACTTAAACACGAGAACCTAATAGCAGGTCTATGGGACCGCTGCTAAAAATGCAGATAAAATGTGTGAAAACTGCAGATGCACATACACTGCGGCCAGACCCACCTCTTTTGTGGGCGTTCCTTTCTGCCCTTGCAGCAGAGGCCAGGGGGATTGCATGGCTGGAGCCATTTCAATTTTTTTGGTGGCTATCCTGGCCCGGCTCATTTATAGAGGATACACCTGGTGGCAATGTAATGTAACAAATTTGATGGACACTCCTCTCGCTCTCTCTTATTGTGACTAAACCATGAATCTTTCAGTATGAAAGTGTCTCCTGAAAATCAATACACACCCTGTTGGATTGCTGGCCATACAGAATTTGTGAATAATAGAGATACATGTTTGGAAGCCTTTAGTTTAGAGGAGGGTTTTTAACAGGAGGAAAAATGCCCTAAAAATCCAAAGAGGCAATTTTTGGGGAAAATACATTCTCTCTCCTCTTTGCTTTGTTTAAGGTTTGATTTAAGTATAGCTTCCGTTGGTAATACCTACTTACTTCTCAAACAATATATCTAAACTCTATAGGTCACAAATCCATATACCAGTTAGACTGTCTTATTGCAAGCAGGAGTAAGGGCCAGGCAACCTTATTAACCTAGTGTTGATGTATGCTTGATGTCATTCTTCTGTATATACGATTTATTTATTTTTTATTGGGATTTTTTCATACTTAGGCTATTACCCATGGTGGTTATCCCGTGAGCTGGTTTGGATGTTCTGGGGCCTGTAAATCTGAGGAGATGGTATGTATTTTAAATTTTCTGACCCATGCTCAATATAGATATACTGAAGATGTGAGTGTATACTGTATGTCCCTATATAAAGGGATATGTGTAAAATGTATTATGTTATGTTATATAATTTCTTCTTAGATAAAAAAGACCCCTTCCCTTGATTTGTAAGAAACAAACTGAAATGTGTTGGCTCCCCCTGGCGCATGTGTGTGCATTAGACACACTCATTCTACAACTATGCCTCATCAAACTTTGAATATCCAATCTATTATTCACGATTCAAGTATTGTAAAAATATATATAGGAAAGGGCAAAAATCTACTTGTATGTACACTTTCAAAAGAAAAAGGCTTGTCAAACCCCCCAACTACAGGATAACCCAATGATAAAGTCCAAGTAATACAACACACACACACACCCATTCATGTAAAAAAAAGTACACCCCATGGAAAGTGTTTGGTGTTTTCATCATATTTGTACAGCAAACAGAATCTTGATTAAAATAGTGCCTATAGATAAAAGTCATATACTAGAACAGATGACACACTAAAATTTGACATGTTGTATTCCTTGTAATGATCTAAATGAATGAAAATCATAATTTGTTATATGGAAAAGGTAAGTACACCCCTACATTTATCACCACTTGAAATTCATGAAATTAGACTCTGGTGTTCCAGGTTGGGTGCCATAGATTAGAACATATTAGAGAGTATGCAGGTGGAACTTGTTTTATTTAAACTTTAGACATCTAGGGTCTTGTATCCTCTTTGCTATTGACATGTATACATATATATGACATGTATGCTATTGACAATGCTATTGACATTGTGTCAAGAGTCTATTAGAGCTCCCTTAGGCCCTCAGAAAATTGTGGATGCCTATGAGTTAGGCAAGGGATTTAACAAAGATTGTCAAATGAAATCAATTATTCCACTGTAAGGAGAAAAAAAAATCTACAAGCGGCAAAAATTTCAAATGACTGCCTATTTTGTCTAGGATTGGCTGTATCAATAAAAAGAAGACGTTTTCAGGAACCCCAAAATTTATCTTACTTTGTGACGATTCTTACATTTACTTCCTTGAAATCTTTGACAATTATTCATTATGCCTTTTTAGCAAGCACTACTGTGGCACACATTTCGCAGAGCCTGCGCAATCAATATGTACAAGCTATAAGACCACTTTCACACTGAAGGCGCTTCTCAGGCGTTTTAGCGCTAAAAACAGTGCCTGTAAAGCACCTGAAAAGCACTTCTCAAGCCTTCCCAGTGTGAAAGCCAGAGTGCTTTCACACTGGGGCGGTGCGCTTGCAGGACGGGAAAAAAATTCCTGCAAGCAGCATTTAAATGAATGGGCAGCACTGCCAAAGCGCATGCAAAGTGCTTTGTTTGGCCACTAGCGGGGGTTAAAAGCGACCTGCTAGCGGCCAAAAAGTGTGGGTAAAATTATGGTAAATTGCCGCTAACACGCAGCACGGCCCCAGTTTGAATGGGGTCTAAAAAGTCCAATATGGCACTAATCATTAAGAGCAGTCCAGAGCCCTATAAAAGCCAAAAACGTCCAAAAAGAAAGACAGAAGAATCCACATTTTGTGGATTGTTATAAGATCCAATTGCACCCGGGGTGACTGATCCAACCACCAACAGGCAAAATACTCACTCGCCTCATAAGAACTATATATGAAGCAACAGGAAGGTCAGTAATCACTTTTTTTCCACTTCAGGGGGTAAACACTTTGGAATGCAAGAGATCTCAAAGCTCACATGAATCACGGTCAAAGATAATAAAATAAAAAAATTGAAGTGCTCTCCATTATTATAAAAGCACAGACTTTAACCACTTAACGACCGCTCACTGTATATATACGTCGGCAGAATTGCACCGACAGGCAAAGTCACGTACCGGTACGTGACTGCCTTTGTATAGTTGGGGGGTCCAGTGGGATCCCCCTTCTATACAGTGAGCGGTCGTTAGTTGTTTGGGGGCAATCCGTGATGAGGGGACGGACGTTAGATTCCGGCCACCCCCTCGCGATCGCTCCCGGCGAATGAAAAGCTTCCTCTGCTGTGTAAATGTAAACACAGGCAGAGGAAGTGATGTCATCTCCCCTCGCGGCGGTCTTTTCGTCCGCAGCGCCGAGGAGAGAAGACGCAGGTTAGTGCACCAACAGCCCACTGACACGTAGGCACACATAGGCACACATTTCACCCCCAGTCACCCCCAGATCACCCCCCAGCCCCCAGGCACAGTGTCACTGATTGCAGTGATCATTTATTTTACTGATCACTGCATTAAGTGTCATCTGTGACAGTAAAAAGTTGCAGGGCAGTTAGGTTTAGGCCCCTTTAGGTCCAGGGTAGCCCCCTAACCCCCCCTAATAAAGGTTTAACCCCTTGATCGCCCCCCAGGTAACCCTTTCACCCCCTAACTCCAGCGTCACTAAGCAATCGTTTTTCCGATCGCTGTATTCGTGTCGCTGGTGCCCTAGATAGCCAGTTATTTTTTTTAGGTTCGCCGCAAATTTTTATAGCGTCAGGTACCCCCATATATTATTTTAACCCCCTGATTGCCCCTAGAGTTAGCCCTTTCACCAGTGACCACCGTATAAGCGTCACTGGTGACACTGGTTAGCCAGTTAGTTATTTAGGTTACCCGTCAGGTTTTTATATAGTATCAGGTACCCCCATATTTAACCTAATAAAGGTTTTAACCCCCTGATTGCCCCTAGTTAACCCTTTCACCAGTGATCACCATATAAAGGTTACGGGTGACGCTGGTTGGTTAGTTTGCTTTTTATAGCATCAGGGCACCCGCCGTATATAACCCAATAAAGGTTTAACCCCCTGATCGCCCGGCGGGTGATATCAATTAGGTTTTAGCGCCAGAGAGGGTCTGCGTCGCCCCAGGCAGCGTTAGGTTAGTGCCAGTAACGCTAACACCCACGCGCAAAGCATACACCTCCCTTAGTGGTATAGTATCTGAACAGATCAATATCTGATCTGATCAGATCTATATTAGCGTCCCCAGCGGTTTAGGGTTCCCAAAAACGCAGTGTTAGCTGGATCAGCCCAGATACCTGCTAGCACCTGCGTTTAGCCCCTCCGCCCAGCCCACCCAAGTGCAGTATCGATCGATCACTGTCACTTACCAAACACAAAACACATAACTGCAGTGTTCGCAGAGACAGTCCTGATCCCTGCGATCGCTAACAGTTTTTTTTTAAGCGTTTGATACATTTGCTGACAGTCAGGTGCTTTTTTACCTGTGAATCTTACTAGTGTACCCCTAAATTTAGAGCCCAAAATGGCAAATCGAAGGTACACTAGTAAAGAGGCCTACGAGATTCTGAGCATGACAGTTAGTGAAGAGGAGGTCACGGATCTGTCAGATTCAGGCTCAGAATATCTTCCCGTAGAAGACAGTGAAGTCAGCGGCTCCACATCAGATAGCTCTGACGACGAAGGTGAGGTCCCTGCTAAGGTCAGGCGTACCCGATCCCGATCTTCTGCTGTTGTTGAGGAGCAAGAACCGCAGGGCTCTCATATCATGGAGCAGAGTAGTACTAGTGCCGCTATTCCTTCTGGTGAATTGGTAAGCACCAGCGGCCTAGGACAGCCTGGCCGTACATCCAGCACTGCAGTATCACTTGGTGACGGGGTGAGTCCCATAAGTGCAGTTCAAGCTGGCGAGGTGGCAAGCACAAGTAGTGTCCCGCTGCCACCAAGAAGAAGACAAAGGCAGGCCCATCGTGCCCATAGTGCCCTTCCTGCAGAATTCGCCTATCCTGATTGGGTCCCCACCACTTCTGCAGAACTCGTACTTCCCCCATTCACTGCTCAACCCGGTATTCATGTGGAAACAGCTGTTTTTAAGCCAACTGATTTTTATTCGCTGTTTTTCACGGAAGATCTCTATAGATCTATTGTGGACCAGAGTAATTTATATGCTGGTCAATTTATCGCCGCTAACCCCCAGTTGCCTTCCATTGCCAAAAATTGGGAACCAATTACGGTTTCCGAATTTAAAACCTTTCTGGGCCTTTCCCTCAACATGGGCACACATAAATTCCCGTCATTGCGTGCTTATTGGTCCACACACCCAATTGACCATATGCCGTGTTCTCTGCCTCCATGCCCAGGACACGATATGAGCAGATTTTGCGGTTAATGCACTTCAACGACAATGAACTTTGTCGTCCACGTGGAGACCCTGAATACGACCGGCTCTACAAAATTCGGCCCCTCATAAACCACTTCAACGAACGTTTTGCAGCCTTGTTTATTCCCGATCAAGTTGTCTGCATTGATGAGTCCCTGATTAAATTTTCTGGCCGCTTGGCTTTCAAGCAGTACCTTCCCAGCAAGCGTGCCAGATACGGGGTCAAGCTCTATAAGTTCTGTGACAGGGCAACAGGCTATGTATGGAGCTTTACAGTTTATGAGGGAAAAGATAGACAGGTTGAGCCGGTCAACTGCCCAGATTACATAGGGAGCACTGGCAAGATAGTGTGGAAATTGGTGTCACCCTTATTCGGAAAGGGGTACCACTTGTATGTGGTACAATTATTGCAAAAGCGTGCCACTGTTTAGTCACTTGTTTGATCGTCAGATTGGAGCATGTGGCACCGTGCGACGTAATCGCCGGGGCTTTCCCCAGCGGCTTGTAGATGCCTGTCTTAGGCTGGGGGAGAGAGCCTGCGTGAAGTGTAATAACTTGCTCGCTATGAAGTGGAGGGACAATAAGAATGTTTTCCTTCTTACCTCCCTTCATGCAGACACTACAGTCCAAATTCGTACGGCGACTGGTGTTGTGGAGAAACCCCTCTGTGTCCACGAATATAACCAAAATATGGGAGGGGTGGACCTCAACGACCAGTTGTTGGCGCCGTATCTAATTGACCGTAAGGTGAGACGCTGGTAAAAAAAAGTGTCTCTATCCTTATTCCAATTGGCTTTGCTGAACGCTCATGTGCTATACAGAGCTTCAGGCGGGACGTTATCTCTTCTAAAATTCCAGAATGAGATAGTCACAGAACTCCTGTATCCAGGCGGTTCTGCACCTCACCATCCCCAACCAAATGCAGTAAGCCGGCTGCATGAGAGGCATTATCCGTATGTCCTCGAGAGTACCCCTACCCAACGAACCCCCCAAAAAAGATGTCGTGTCTGTAGCAAGCGCGGATTTAGGCGTGACACCCGTTATTTTTGTCCACTCTGTCCTGACAATCCTGGTCTTTGCATTGGTAAATGTTTTGAACGCTTCCACTCAAAAGTGAAGTTTTAGCGTAGGGTACAGCATTTCACAGACTAGGACACACTTACACAGGGTCTCCCAAGATGCCATCACATTTTGAGAGACCCGAACCATTACAGTTGTTAAAGTTACAAAAAAAAAGTGTAAAAAAGAAAAAAAAAACATAAAAAACAAAACACAAAAAAAATATAAAATAAAAAAAACAAAAATAGTTGTCGTTTTATTGTTCTCTCTCTCTATCTCTATTTTCTCTCTATAGTTCTGCTCTTCTTTACTGTATTCTATTCTGCAATGTTTTATTATGCTTGCTTTTCAGGTATGTAATTTTTTGTTTTCAGGTGCGCCATTCAGCTGCAGCGCGGAATTATTTATCTTGACAGCAACAGCGTTTGCTCCCACGATACATAAAGCCATGACTCCAGTGCTGTAGGAGGTGATTTCACCACCACAGTTAAAAAAAAAAGAGCATATATGCCAAAGCATGGGGGCAGCAGGGGCGAAGGAGCGATTTTGCTCCTAATGCCGCGTACATACGGTCGAAATTCCGACGGAGGCTTGCCCGTGGAAAAGTCCGACCGTGTGTACGCGGCATAAATTTTTTGCGGGAGGATGCCCCCATGCTTCGGCATATATATATTTTAGGCACAGGTTGCGTTAAAAAAATGTTTTATTTTTTACTAGGTTTTGTTTTGGTATTTGCTTTGCAGGTATGGTATGGTAAGGTCTTACTGTTGTACTGTAATGTTACTTTGTTTTAATGTTAACCATCATTTGCTTAGCAGGTACGCCATTCAGTTGAAGTGCGGATCTATTTATCTTGACAGCAACAGCGTTTGCTCCCACGATACATAAAGCCGTGACTCCAACGCTGTAGGAGGTGATTTCACCACCACAGTTAAAAAAAAGAGCATATATGCCGAAGCATGGGGGCAGCAGGGGCAGAGGAGCGATTTTGCTCCTAATGCCGCGTACAAACGGTCGAAATTCCGACGGAGGCTTGCCCCTGGAAAAGTCCGACCGTGTGTACGCGGCATAACCTTTTATTCCATGTACATATGGTTGAAATTCCGACGAGGCTTGCCCGTGG
Source organism: Rana muscosa (assembly GCA_029206835.1). Lineage (NCBI taxonomy): Eukaryota > Metazoa > Chordata > Amphibia > Anura > Ranidae > Rana > Rana muscosa. The sequence goes on along the minus strand of JARGYO010005626.1, from coordinate 13,718,723 downwards.
AAAAGTCCGACCGTGTGTACGCGGCATAACTTTTTTGCGGGAGGATGCCCCCATGCTTCGGCATATATAAATGGTGCATGTATGCCCATCATTAGAAGTGGGTGGATGAAGGGAGGTATTCTAATGGTGGGCATACCCACCGATCAATCTCTTTTTTTCGTTCAGCCAACAGGCTGCATGAAAAAAAAGATTACAATACATGTCCAACAAGGACCAGCAACGTACTGGTATGTTGCTGGACTTTGAATGTTTATACCAGAATGATGCCTGCAGGTTTAGGTATCATCTTGGTATCATTCTTTTCAGCCAGTGGCCGGCTTTCATGTAAAAGCAATTCTAGCAGATAATTAGCCTCTAGACTGCTTTTACAAGCAGTGGGAGGGAATGCCCCCCCGGATATAAACAGCGCCATTGGGAAATTGGGAAAGCATTTTATCACACCGATCTTGGTGTGGTCAGATGCTTTGAGGGCAGAGGAAAGATCTAGGGTCTAACCCCCCAATTTTTTTCAAAAAAAGAGTACCTGTCACTACCTATTGCTATCATAGGGGATATTTACATTCCCTGAGATAACAATAAAAATGGTAAAAAAATAAAAATATGGAAGGAACAGTTAAAAAATAAAATAAAAAAGCAAAATCAATTATAAAAAATAAAAAAAAAGCACTGCTATCCCACCCTGCTCTTGCGCAAAGGCGAACGCAAGCGTCGGTCTAGCGTCATATGTAAACAGCAATTACACCATACATGTGAGGTATCACCGCGAAGGTCAGATCGAGGGCAGTAATTTTAGCAGTAGACCTCCTCTGTAAATCTAACGTGGTAACCTGTAAAGGCTTTTAAAAATGAATGTAGTTTGTCGCCGCTGCGCGTTTGTGCGCAATTTTAAAGCATGTCGTGTTTGGTATCCATGTACTCGGCCTAAGATCATCTTTTTTATTTCATCAAACATTTGGGCAGTATAGTGTGTTTTAGTGCATTAAAAATAAAAAAAGTGTGTTTTTTCCCCAAAAATGCGTTTGAAAAATCGCTGCGCAAATACTGTATGGAAAAAAAAATGCAACACCCACTATTTTAATCTGTAGGGCCTTTGCTTTAAAAAATATATAATGTTTGGGGGTTCAACATAATTTTCTTGCAAAAAAAAAATATGTTTTCATGTAAACAAAAAGTGTCAGAAAGGGCTTTGTCTTCAAGTGGTTAGAAGAGTGGATGATGTGTGACATAAGCTTCCTAATGTTGTGCATAAAATGCCAGGACAGTTCAAAACCCCCATTTTGGAAAGTAGACACCTCAAGCTATTTGCTGAGAGGCATGTTGAGCCCATTGAATATTTTTTTTTTTGGCCCAAGTGATTGAATAATGACAAAAAAATAAATAAAAATTTACAAAAAGTTGTCACTAAATGATATATTGCTCAAACATGCCATGGTTATATGTGGAATTGCACCCCAAAATACATTCTGTTGCTTCTCCTGAGTACGAAGATACCACATGTATGAGACCTTTTGGGAGCCTAGCCACGTACAGAACCCCGAAAACCAAGCACCGCCTTCAGGATTTCTATGGGTGTAAATTTTTGATTTCACTCCTCACTGCCTATCACAGTTTCGGAGACCATGGAATGCCCAGATGGCACAAAACCGCCCCAAATGACCCCATTTTGGAAAGTAGACACCCCAAGCTATTTGCTGAGAGGTATGTTGAGTATTTTGCAGATCTCGCTTTTTGTCACAAAGTTTTGAAAATTGAAAAAAGAAAAAAAAAATGGCTTTCTTCATTTTCAAAAACAAATGAGCAGTGGCGGCCCGTCCATAGGGGCTACCGCTCGCTTCTGTGCCCGGCCGTCACTCACCACAACAATACATAGGTTCATGCATTGCATGAACCTATGTATTGCTGCCGCCCACTATTCAGATGGCCGGCCCCTTGAGCGCCGGCCATCTGAGTCACAGCGTCTGATTGGCCTTTAGAAGTGCCTATCAGAGCCAGCAGGCTCTGATAGGCTTCCCGACTACAGCCTGAGGGCTGTAATCGGCTTCTACATACCTAATGAGAGTACGCACAGGGGTGCGTTCCCTGGCCAATCAGGTTCACCGGGTCTGGTTACCGGTAACCTGATTGGCTGAAGTGACATCGAGGGCGGGAGAAGATATCGAGGACGGAAGAAGGACGGCGCTGACTCGAGGCAGGTAAGTGCAGGGCTGGGGGGGAGAAACTGGCTGTATTATGAGGTCAAACTGGCTGCATTATGGGGGAGAAACTGGCTGAATTATGGGGGAGAAACTGGCTGTATTATGAGGACAAACTGGCTGTATTATGGGGGAGAAACTGGCTGAATTATGGGGTAGAAACTGGCTGCATATGGGGGACAAACTGGCTGCATATAGGGGAGAAAATGGCTGTATATTAGGGGAGAAACTGGCTGCATATGGGGGAGAAACTGGCTGTATATTGGGGGAGAAACTGGCTGTATATTGGGGGAGAAACTGGCTGTATATTGGGGGAGAAACTGGCTGCATATAGGGGAGAAACTGGCTGCATTATAGTGGAGAAACTGGCTGCATTATGGGGGAGAAACTGGCTGCATTATGGGGGAGAAACTGGCTGCATATGGGGGAGAAACTGGCTGTATATTGGGGGAGAAACTGGCTGCATATAGGGGAGAAACTGGCTGCATTATAGGGGAGAAACTGGCTGCATATGGGGGAGAAACTGGCTGCATTATGGGGGAGAAACTGGCTGCATATTGGGGGAGAAACTGGCTGCATTATGGGGGAGAAACTGGCTGCATATAGGGGAGAAACTGGCTGCATTATAGTGGAGAAACTGGCTGCATATGGGGGAGAAACTGGCTGCATTATGGGGGAGAAACTGGCTGCATATGGGGGAGAAACTGGCTGCATTATGGGGGAGAAACTGGCTGCATATTGTGGACAAACTGGCTGTATATTGGGGTAGAAACTGGCTGCATATGGGGTAGAAACTGGCTGCATATCGGGGAGAAACTGGCTGTATATTGGGGGAGAAACTAGCTGTATATTGGGGGAGAAACTGGCTGCATATGGGGGAGAAACTGGCTGTATATTGGGGTAGAAACTGGCTGCATATAGGGGAGAAACTGGCTGCATATGGGGGAGAAACTGGCTGCATTATGGGGGAGAAACTGGCTGTATATTGGGGGAGAAACTGGCTGCATTATGGGGGAGAAACTGGCTGCATATAGGGGATAAACTGGCTGCATTATAGTGGAGAAACTGGCTGCATATGGGGGAGAAACTGGCTGCATTATGGGGGAGAAACTGGCTGTATATTGGGGGAGAAACTGGCTGCATTATGGGGGAGAAACTGGCTGTATATTGGGGGAGAAATTGGCTGCATTATGGGGGAGAAACTGGCTGCATTATGGGGGAGAAACTGGCTGCATTATGGGGGAGAAACTGACTGTATTATGGGGGAGAAACTGGCTGTATATTGGGGGAGAAACTGGCTGTATATTGGGGGAGAAACTGGCTGCATTATGGGGGAGAAACTGGCTTTATATTGGGGGAGAAACCGGCTGCATTATGGGGGAGAAACTGGCTGTATTATGGGGGAGAAACTGGCTGTATTATGGGGGAGAACCTGGCTGTATTATGGGGGAGAAACTGGCTGCATATAGGGGAGAAACTGGCTGCATATAGGGGAGAAACTGGCTGCATATAGGGGACAAACTGGCTGCATATAGGGGAGAAACTGGCTGCATTTGGGGGAGAAACTGGCTGTATTATGGGGGACAAACTGGCTGTATTATGAGGACAAACTGGCTGCATTATGGGGGAGAAACTGGCTGCATTATGGGGGGAAACTGGCTGCATTATGGGGGATTAACTGGCTGCATTTTGGGGGATTAACTGGCTGCATTATGGGGGAGAAACTAGCTGCATTATGGGGGAGAAACTGGCTGCATTATGGGGGAGAAACTGGCTGCATTATGGGGGAGAAACTGGCTGCATATGGGGGGGAAACTGGCTGCATTTGGGGACAAACTAGTGGCGTTTGGGCACAGTGGCTGCGTTTAATGGGCACAGTGGCGGCAATTGATGTTTTTTTTTTTCAGTTTTTTTGCGCCCCCCCCAAAAAATTTGAGCACCAGCCGCCACTGCAAATGAGAGCTGTAAAATACTCACCATGCCTCTCAGCAAATAGCTTGGGGTGTCTACTTTCCAAAATGGGGTCATTTGTGGGGGTTTTGTGCTATCTTGGCATTTTATGGCCTTCAAAACTGTGATAGGTAGTGAGGAGTGAAATCAAAAATTTGTGCCCTTAGAAATTCTGAAGGTGGTGCTTGGTTTTCGGGGCCCCGTACGCGGCTAGGCTCTCAAAAAGTCCCACACATGTGGTATCCCCATACTCAGGAGAAGCAGCAAAATTTATTTTGGGGTGTAATTCCACATATAACCATGGCATGTTTGAGCAATATATCATTTAGTGACAACTTTTTGTACATTTTTTTTTTCTTTTTGTCATTATTCAATCACTTGGGACAAAAAAAAAATATTCAATGGGCTCAACATGCCTCTCAGCAATTTCCTTAGGGTGTCTACTTTCCAAAATGGGGTCATTTTGGGGGGTTTTGTGCTATCTTGGCATTTTATGGCCTTCAAAACTGTCATAGGTAGTGAGGCGTGAAATCAAAAATGTATGCCCTTAGAAACCTTGAAGGCGGTGCTTGGTTTTTGAGGTCCCGTACGCGGCTAGGCTCCCAAAAAGTCCCACACATGTGGTATCCCCGTACTCAGGAGAAGCAGCAGAATGTATTTTGGGGTGTAATTTCACATATGCCCATGGCATGTGTGAGCAATATATCATTTAGTGACAACTTTGTGCAAAAAAAAAAAAGTTTGTCATATTCCCGCAACTTGTTGCAAAATATAAAATATTCCATGGACCCAACATGCCTCTCAGTAAATAGCTTGGGGTGTCTACTTTCCAAAATGGGGTCATTTGGGGGTGTTTTGTGCTATTTTGGCATTTTATGGCCTTCAAAACTGTGATAGGTAGTGAGGAGTGAAATCAAAAATTTGCGCCCTTAGAAATCCTGAAGGTGGTGCTTGGTTTCCGGGGTCCCGTACGTGGCTAGGCTCCTAAAAAGTCCCACACATGTGGTATCCCCGTACTCAGGAGAAGCAGCAGAATGTATTTTGGGGTGCAATTCCACATATAACCATGGCATGTGTGAGCAATATATCATTTAGTGACAACTTTTTGTAATTTTATTTTTTTTGTCATTATTCAATCACTTGGGACAAAAAAAAAAAAAATATTCAATGGGCTCAACATGCCTCTCAGCAATTTCCTTGGGGTGTCTACTTTCCAAAATGGGGCCATTTGGCGGGGTTTTATACTGCTCTGCCATTTTAGTACCTCAAGAATTGAGATAGGCAGTCATAAATTTAAAGCTGTGTAAATTCCAGAAAATGTATCCTAGTTTGTAAACGCTATAACTTTTGCACAAACCAATAAATATACGCTTATTGACATTTTTTTTACTAAAGACATGTGGCTGAATACATTTTGGCCTAAATGTATGACTAAAATTGAGTTTATTCAATTTTTCTTATAACAAAAAGTAGAAAATATAATTTTTTTTCACAATTTTCGGTCTTTTTCCGTTTATATCGCAAAAAAAAATCGCAGAGGCAATCAAATACCATTAAAAGAAAGCTCTATTTGTGGGAAGAAAAGGACGCAAATTTCGTTTGGGTACAACATTGCATGTCCGCACAATTTACAGCTAAAGCAGCGCAGTGCAAAATTCTGAAAACACCTCTGGTCCTTTAGCTACAAAATGGTCCGGGGCTTAAGTGGTTAATGTAGGTAGAAAACTTACAAATTATATTCTTGGTAGCAAGCATAAAAAACACATACATAATGCCGATCCCGTGTCAGCTTATCAGGATAGCAGCAGGTGACGCCACAAGCCGTGACTCCTCCTCCCATTCATGTCACGTCCTATGGGACTTCATCAGCAGGGTGGAGCCATATTGTCACCCAATTCTTAAAATTGGACAGCAAGCTACCATGTAAACCATAGTCGCCGTGTCCCATTACTGCAGCCTTCTCATACTTCACGATTCTAGATCAAGGCATAAAAAGAAGAAAGCGTGCTATTATCAGTACCATAGAGCCCCAAAATTACCTCGACTATTAACCCCAGAGGGAGGGAAGGACACTCCAGCAAACCTCTGTTGCTATGTAACCCATGAAACACCCGTGGCTATCCTTCACAGACCATAATAAAATTCTAACACCATTAGACTTCACTAATCACATAAAATATCAAAAAAATATTTTAAAAGACCCCAGAAGTATCTCCTCCAACTCCCCAAAAACATTACTTTAATAAGCAGCATAAAAAAACATAAAAAAAACTAATAACAAGAACTCCCTGTCTGAAATTAAACAGTTCAGGTCGAACTTGACAATTAACCCTGAGAGCGCAAAAAATCTTGGTTTCAAAGATCCAAAAAGATTATCTTTGACTAAGATGTCTGATAAAATCCCCACTCCTCCAATGCTTGTGTAGAACACAGATCATTTACCTTGCTTACCTCCACTTGCAGAGTGGGACACACCATGCCACATGCCCAGTATCCTCCATCTTTGTAGAGGGTGAACGGTGTTAATTGATTTGGGTCCTGCAGCGAGTTACCTCTTTCCGTTGGTTCCTCACCCTAGAATTTAGGGAAAAGTCTATTCTCCTTGAAAGTTCAAAAAGGCCATTGTCCACACAGTATTAAACCCAATAAGGAAAGGTTTATTTGGCTTGCATAGAACTTAGGAAAGTTGGAGATAGAGAATTGAACAGGGAGGCAGGTTCAGGCACGCGACACCCAACTATCACTCTTCGCCACTCAAGCCTAAGTGGGTTTCGCTCACCCGGATAGTCCCCTCAGCCGGTGTGGAGCACGAACATTTGCTTAGAATTTTCCTTAGAATACGATCAGGATATTAGCCTCTAAGTCCTGAACTTCCCAGCACTTGTAACGACTAGAACTTAGGTGCCAATGGGGCACATTACAAGGCTTGTGGCAGATTGTGGAGTCCTTCCCTCTGACAGGTAACCAGGCCTCTCCCGAGACAGTGACCTCCTTCACCGATCCCCTTGGGTAGATCCTCCCCTGGTTTCCTCTCCCTCAGAGCGGGTTACCCCTACTTGGGTACCCTGGGACTCCTCTTGTGGTGTATGCCTCAGCTAAAGGTGCTGGGCCTACCTGGAACGATGCAGCTTTGGGCTAAAGGTGCCCGGGACTGAACACACACACGCACCCCTGGCCTGGAGGGCCAGGAGGCGCGAACTCCTCCCCGAATAATGGCGTCTGCCCCTTATGTATCCTCTCCCAGCATGCATAGCGGGTAGACCACGCCCTCTGCACGGCTGCCGAGAGGGGACACCCAATAGCGCTGCAATGCCACCTGTGGTTTGACCTGAGACCTGGGCGACAGCGCCACCTACAGGCCACAGGGAACTGTACTACCAGGCAACATCACAACAGATATATGTATGGGCCCACCAGGGAGAGAATGAGAAGAGATTACTCCCCCAGGATAAAGAAGCCACAGGTGGACCACGCCGCTTATAAGAAAATGCTTTTAATGGTACAAAATATGAAAAAATTACACAATTAAATGATGCTCAAAAAAAATTCTTTAACCAACACCCACAATAAAATATGATAACGTTATCATTAAAACACAGTCAGCTGAGTAGGAATGCATGCATATGGATGGTGCTAGCAGAATGACCATCTGGAAGTATTTCAGATAGTTACCCTGAATGCAATAAGGTCAGCTAATGGATCTTGACCAGTTCCTAGGGAACATATAAAATGCAGTTGTATGTGGCTGTGCGAGTTGAGTCAGGACTAAGAGAATGGTTACACCATGCAGTATGAAGGAAGGGAATCACTCCAGCCAGGCATAAGGTATATGAGGCAGTCATTAAGCAGGTGTATCACATATTCTGGATCAGTTCACATATGAAGCAGGCAATGAAGCCGGCAAAAAGGGCAAAGCATATGTAAAGCAGCAGGATAGTTGCAAGCAGCTGAATTCACTGGAAACACAGCATATCACAACAGAGCAGAGGCCAATTTAGAGAATTCCAACAGCCTGAGCCTAACTATTGGCTCAGGCCTGGTTCACACTGGTACGACAAACGCTCCGACATTGGGAGCTCATGTCGCATGACGTGTGAAAATCAATGTTTCCCTATGGGAGCCATCTTAACTGGTCCGACACATGTCGGTCCGACTTTGAAAATGCTCCCTGTACTACTTTGGTCCGACTTTGATCCGACTTCAGCCCATTGACTATCATTGAAGTCGGATCAAAGTCGGACCGCAGTCTTGCATGATCCGACTTTGGCATGCGACTTGTGCTGTACTGCTCTTGAGGGGGAACTCCACGCCAAATTTTAAATAAAAAAAACGGCATGGGTTCCCCCTCCATAGGCATACCAGGCCCTTGGGTCTGGTCTGGATTTGAAGGGGCGCCCCTACGCCGAAAAAACGGCGTGGGGGTCCCCCCCCAAAATCCAAACCAGACCCTTATCCAAACACACAACCTAGCCGGCCGCAGGGGGAGGAGGGGGGGACGAGGGAGTGCCCCCCCCTCCTGAACCGTACCAGGCCCTCAACATGGGGGGTTTGGTGCTCTGGGGCAGGGGGGCGACCTGCGGCCCCCCCACCCCAGAGCACCCTGCCCCCATGTTGATGAGGACAGGGCCTCTTCCCGACAACCCTGGCCGTTGGTTGTCGGGGTCTGCGGGTGGGGGGCTTATCGGAATCCGGGAGCCCGGCCCCCCCACCCTATGTGAATGAGTATGGGGTACAGCAAAAGAGCTAAAAAGAAGTTAGCGGAGGCCCGGCAGAAGAAAGAACCGGAGAGCGGGAGAAGAACCGGAGAGCGGGAGAAGAAGAAGGCATCGGAGAAGACCGGGCCCCGTTAGCAGAAGAGCTAAAAAGAAGTTAGCGGAGGCCCGGCAGAAGAAAGAACCGGAGAGCGTGGCGACGACACCGGAGACCCCCGAAGTCGGAAGAAGACCCCCGGAGCTGTGTAATAAATTACTTAAAAAAGCTGTGTGTTTTTTTTATTGCAATTTTTTTCCACCAGGTGAATGGGTAGGGGTACGATGTACCCCACACTCATTCACATAGGGTGGGGGGCCAGGATCCAGGGGCCCCTTTATTGAAGGGGGCTCCCGGATTCCGATAAGCCCCCCACCTGCAGACCCCGACAACCAACGGCCAGGGTTGTCGGGAAGAGGCCCTGTCCTCATCAACATGGGGGCAGGGTGCTCTGAGGTGGGGGGGCCGCAGGTCGCCCCCTGCCCCAGAGCACCAAGCCCCCCATGTTGAGGGCATGCGGCCTGGTACGGTTCAGGAGGGAGGGGGGGCCGCTCCCTCATCCCCCCCTCTTCCCCTGCGGCCGGCCAGGTTGTGTGCTCGGATAAGGGTCTGGTTTGGATTTTGGGGGGACCCCACGCCGTTTTTTCGGCGTAGGGGCGCCCCTTCAAATCCAGACCAGACCCAAGGGCCTGGTATGCCCCTGGAGGGGGAACCTATGCCGTTTTTTTATTTAAAATTTGGCCTGGAGTTCCCCCTCAAGATTCATACCAAACACAGTGCCTGATATTGGCGGGGATCCAAGTCGGATCCCCGTTCATTGAAAGTCGGACATATGTCGGCTTCATGTCGCAGGGCAAAGTCGGATCCAAAGTAGGACAGATGTCGTGTCGCACTAGTGTGAACCCAGCCTCAGGCTACCCCCTAAATTTAGGCATAGCGACCCCAATTATGGGGGGTCCGCTACACTTGTTAACTCTTTCCACTCCCCAGAACCTACGACCCCTAGGGTCCCTATTGTGGCAATTCCTAAAGTGTTTAGAGACACTATGGGATCTAAGGCCTTTTCTGATGTTGTTCACATGCTAACCTAGAGATCCTGCTAATATATTGTAGACCACAATCACACTTCAACATATAAACGACTCCTTGTGTACTGCAAGTATTAAGGTTCTTGATTTTATAATTCTTATTAGTAACCGAATAAAAGCATTCCTTGCGCCTTTTATTATTACTTTTCGAATATCTGCATGCTAAACACCGCCCACAGGCATAAAGGCCAGAAAGAAAAGAAAACAACCGCTTCTCTTTTACTATCCACAACACCAGGTGCAACCACATCCCTAAGTGTGGGGGCCTGTCTATATTTAAACTGTGGAGGAGCAGGGAGAACAGGTCCTAGGACTCCCAGTGCTTGGTGATAATCCTCTGTAATTTCTTGTGCTGTATATTATAATCCAATACCATTTTGTATTCATGTTTATTTTCTTGCGCCCTCAGGGTTGAATGTCAAGTTCAACCTGAACTGTTTTATTTTAGACAGGTAATTTTTGTTCATAATGTTATTGATAGTTTATGTTATTTCATGCTGCTTATTAAAGTGAAATTTTTTATCTTTGGCAGTTGTATTAGATACATCTGGGGTCTATTACCCACTTCAGCTCCGGAAGATTTGGCTGCTGAATGACCAGGCCATTTTTTGCAATTTGGCACTGCGTCGCTTTAACTGACAATTGTGCGGTCGTGCGACGCTGCACCCAAACACAATTCTATGTCCTTTTTTTCACACAAATAGAGCTTTCTTTTGGTGGTATTTGCTCATCTCTGCGGTTTTATTTTTGTGCGCTATAAACAAAAAAAAGAGCGCCAATTTTGAAAAAAACACAATATTTTGTACTTTTTGCTATAATAAATATCCCCATTTAAAAAAATGTTTTAACAATTATTTTCTCAGTTTAGGCCAAAGTGTATTCTTCTACATATTTTTGGTAATAAAAATCGCAATAAGCGTATATTGATTGGTTTGCGCAAAAGTTATAGCGTCTACAAAATAGGGGATAGATTTATAGCATTTTTATTATTATTATTATGTTTTTTACTAGTAATGGCAGTGATCTGCGAATTTTATCAGGACTGTGACATTATGGCGGACACATCGAACACTTTTGACACATTTTTGGGACCATTGACACTTATACAGCGATCAGTGCTATAAAAATGCACTGTTTACTGTATAAATGTCACTGGCAGGGAAGGGGTTAACACTAGGGGGCGATCAAGAGGCTAATTGTGTTCCCTAGGTGTGTTTCTAACTGTAGGGGGATGGGACTGACCTAGAGGAAATGACAGATCGTGGTTCCTAGCTATTAGGAACTCACGATCTGTCATTCCTCATAGAACAGAACAGGGATTTGTGTGTTTACACACACACGTCCCTGTTCTGCCTCTCGTGCCCTCAATCGCTCATGGCCGGTGGTCATCGCGACCCCCGTTTACCAGCATCGGCCCCCCCCGCGATGCAGCGGGCGCACGCTTGAAGGAGCCGACGTACAGCTACAATGGCTCGTGGGATCGTGCTGACCTGCTGCAGTATAATGACGGCGGCTGGTCGGCAAACGGTTAAAATATTTTGTTATCTATTTTATGTGATTAGTCTAAGGGTGTTAGGATTTTATTATGATCTGTGAAGGATAGTCATGGGTGTGTCATAGTTTATGTAGCGACCTCACCCCATCTCTTTCTTCTAGGGGTATCACACACGACAGAGTGAGATGCGCTACGGCCCATGTCCTCCCCAAAACTGTGGGTGAGGTGAAGACCAGTACCAGATATTTCCTCGGGCCTGTGTGCTTCTGTCTAGAATCAAGTCCTGCTGTGCCAACACTTCCCTCTGCTACCATTAACCAGAGTTCCACACACCGATCACAGTCCAACTCTTGTTTTATTGCATATCTCACAATAAACAGTGCTTCAGTAGCCAACTGGTTGCGACTTGATAACAGTTTGATACAAGGGATGAGCAGGTCGAGGCACTGTCCTGATTGTCAGCGAAACCACTGCGATCTCGCCAGAGGTTACTATAGCCTTAGCTAGAAAGGACTTAGAACTTGAGAGTCTCTACCAGCGACTCAAGAGAACGTAGATAGGAGTACCTTCGCTGCGTTGTGGCCCCTGTCAGGGGAAGATGTCCCTCCAAGAGAGTTACCAGAGGCCCATCCGTCACTGGGTTGATGCTGCTCCAGACTCTCTGAATGGGTAACCTCCCCGGCCTCCTCGCCTCAGACATGGGCCCCATCCACTTCAGGGACCCTCGGACTTCTCCACCCTCGCGGGACCCAGTCGAAGTCACTGGGCCCCAGGCCTCCTGGTTTAGTACCTCACCCCAGGCTGAAGGTGCCTGGGATGGACTCCAACTCCATTCTGGTCAGGCCTAGGGCACCTGAGCCGGAATCCAGAACCGCCCACACCCAGGCCTAAGGTGCCTGAGTGTGTGATGAAAAACCTCCCCAAAGAGCAAGACCTCGTGACCAGGGCGTCTCCCCCTTTTATCCCCTCCAATGACGCCACGGGAGGTTCCCCGCCCTCGCCGTACCATCTCCGAGAAGCGACAAAAAGGACAGCTCTGTGGCGACAAATCTACCTTGAGCCTGCGGGTACCTGCCACCCACAGGCCAAGGAGATTATTACACCGTCCAATCCTCCATGAATACAAATGGTCCAATTACTCCCACACTTTACACACCTGGAGTTTCACCCAGGTGTACCCCACCTAAATTTAGAGACCCCGCTACATACTCCCCCCTGTGATTTGACGCTGGTCCCCAGCGTCTGGTGCAAACCCACGTCTCCCAGGCAGTGGTGACATAAGTCTGACCCCAGAGGCATCCCTAAATATTTTGAACCCTAACCGTGCCAAGACCTGCTCAAAGGGGAGGGGAACATAAAACAATAAACTTTTTCATAAAACCCTCTAAGCATGTACAAATATACAATCCCTCCCTTTACTGTCTAAGAGCCACCCCATACTCAGTAGTCTTGACAGATGAATCTCCTGCAGAGGGAAGAAAAAAAAAAAAAAACAACACACAAGAAAAGCCAAATCCTGACATTCTGTGTTGATTTGGAATGAATGGGTCTATCAGCCGGGAAACCCATTCGCTCCAATAAGTAAAGTGATGTAAATGTACAAACAACAGCCGTTGCGCAACACAGCCACCTAGTGACGATGCCACGGTGATGACACTTGGTGAAATCTTCAGTCTTCCTGCGTCCCTACTCTGATTCTACCCCCAAAGTCTCTGTCTTTGAACTGTCAAAGAAGAGAGAACAAACAAACAGCTCTCATTCCTCCGAAAGAGTAGAAAAACAAAAACCCAAATAAAAAACTAGGGTACAGTTCGATGCTCCGGCAAGAACACTTCCAGAAAGTTGCCACGGGAAAAAAAAAACAAGTGAGTCTCTTCTCACAAATAAAACTTCGGGTCAGGCAAGAACAAGGGCTTCAGATGTTTATCGAAAACCTCAATCGAATAGTCAGCGTCCTCTCCATCTTTCCTGCAGATGCGCACCTTGTCTGCATGGATATGGCGACCCCACATCCAGTCTGCTCTGCAGTCTCTAAACTTTTTCGACACAGGTGGCGAACAGGACAAGTATCGCCGGGCATGAGGTACTTTAAGTTTCTCCCAAACGAACTCATCGTACCACCAATGCCGCAGAACTTCAACCTCAAACAGCAAGTCCCTGGGCAAGTAAGGATATTCCCATCCGTACTCGTGAGCGACCCTCTGAGAAAAGAGTCGTTGCAATCGGGCCAAAGGAGGCATTGTGGCCCGCTCACCTTCTCCTGGTTGAACGATGGCCTCCGGGTGTCGAAGTACTTTCACTACCTCGGATGGCTTTTCTCTCTGTGCCCGTAGTGATGTTCGCTGTTTCCCCGCCAACAAAACGGGTGATGCTGTGGATTGTGGAAGAGCAATTGGAGGACTAAGCTTCCTCGTAGACTCCGGGGCCTCCGCCCGGGGCGTGCTATCTCCTATGGACATAAGCAAATCTTGGGGTGCACGTAGCATAGGTAATGGGCGTTTGTCCCAGCCCTTCTGGTGAAACAGTTCATCGATCTCACCGTCATCTCCACAATCCGACAGTGACTCTAGGTCGGAGGTGTCATACATCTCCGCGGGAAGGTAGTCTCTAGTAGACGTGAAACTACCCTCCCTAGCGGGCTCCACCGACTGTGGACCCCCGACACCTCCAACCACCACCACAGTCCCAGCCCCTGGCTCACCTTGACCTTTTGCAGAACTGGGATGTCCAGGACTCTTCCAACCGGATCCATCCAGGCCAGGCAAGCGACGGGGTGAAGCTCTTCCACGACCATAGGAGGCCTGCACCAGGCCGACTTTCCTCTTCGGAGGTGGGAGCAGAGAATCTGTGGTGACCGAAGCAGCATCCTCGGATTTTTCTTACTCAGTCTCTGATTGGGCAGTCACATCGCCCTGGTCAGTGTGTACGGGAACCTCCGCAAAGGCCTGGATCTCCCCTTCCGGAGTAGCGGTACCTGTGAGGCTGTTGAGGCGAAGGGCCTGGGGCCTTACTGTGGATGGCTCCACCTCGAACAAGAACTCTTTGCATGCCTCGCAACGCCCAAATGGCTTCAGGTGGACCACCAGTCCCGAGCATCCGGGACAGATCACGCTGAGGGCCTCCGTGTCTCTGCAGGTGTACAGAGCCAACTGTCCTCGGGGCCTGAGTCTTATCCCCGTGTCTGTAAGGGGAGCAGCAAACGTAGTCATCTTCGTGGGGTAGGGAACCGGAATCCACGGGGAACTTGAGGCCATCCCGACTGTCTGCTGCTCCATCACGCACTGACCACGCGCCGAAGTCTCCACGTGAGTTCCTCCACATGGCCAGACTCCTCCCACGACCTGCACATTTTCACGGGCTTCCATCAAGCTCCGCCCACGAACTGTGTAGTCACGGGGTGCCTCATGGCGCAGTGCAGTAAAAGCCCCCACATGTAGTACGTCACACGGCTGGACTTCTCCCTCTTCTCGCTCCTCCGCATGGGCCTTTCCCGTTTTAGGGTCATTTCCACAACTTTGAGCAGGGATGCACTTTGGCCGATCACATGGCCGACCTGCTCGGAACTCCTCCGGGCAGCAAAGTCCAGACACAGCCATTCTTACTTCCAAAGTCAAAACACACATCATCCCGGACTCACGAGCCCCCACGTGTAGCGACCTCACCCCATCTCTTTCTTCTAGGGGTATCACACACGACAGAGTGAGATGCGCTACGGCCCATGTTCTCCCCATAACTGTGGGTGAGGTGAAGGCCAGTACCAAATATTTCCTCGGGCCTGTGTGCTTCTGTCTAGAATCAAGTCCTGCTGTGCCAACACTTCCCTCTGCTCCCATTAACCAGAGTTCCACACACCGATCATAGTCCAACTCTTGTTTTATTGCATATCTCACAATAAACAGTGCTTCAGTAGCCAACTGGTTGCGACTTGATAACAGTTTGATACAAGGGATGAGCAGGTCGAGGCACTGTACTGATTGTCAGCGAAACCACTGTGATCTCGCCAGCGGTTACTATAGCCTTAGCTAGAAAGGACTTAGAACTTGAGAGTCTCTACCAGCGACTCAAGAGAACATAGATAGGAGTACCTTCGCTGCGTTGTGGCCCCTGTTAGGGGAAGATGTCCCTCCAAGAGAGTTACCAGAGGCCCATCCGTCACTGGGTTGATGCTGCTCCAGGCTCTCCGAATGGGTAACCTCCCCGGCCTCCTCGCCTCAGACATGGGCCCCATCCACTTCAGGGACCCTCTGAGGTCTCGACCATCGCGGAACCCAGTCGAAGTCACTGGGCCCCAGGCCTCCTGGTTTAGTACCTCACCCCAGGCTGAAGGTGCCTGGGATGGACTCCAACTCCATTCCGGTCAGGCCTAGGGCACCTGAGCCGGAATCCAGAACCGCCCACACCCAGGCCTAAGGTGCCTGAGTGCGTGATGAAAATCCTCCCCAAAGAGCAAGACCTCGTGACCAGGGCTTCTCCCCCTTTTATCCCCTCCAATGACGCCACGGGAGGTTCCCCGCCCTCGCCATACCATCTCCGAGAAGGGACAAAAAGGACAGCTCTGTGGCGGCAAATCTACCTTGAGCCTGCGGGTACCTGCCACCCACAGGCCAAGGAGATTATTACACCGTCCAATCCTCCACGAATACAAATGGTCCAATTACTCCCACACTTTACACACCTGGACTTTCACCCAGGTGTACCCCACCTAAATTTAGAGACCCCGCTACATTTACATAGCAACAGAGGTTTGCTATTAGTGTGCTATTCTATTCCTTCCCTTAAGTTTGGGGCTCTATGGTACTGCTTATAGCCCGTTTTCTTCTTTTTATGCCTCGATCTAGAATTGTGGAGTATGAGAAGGCTGCCGTAATGGGCATTGTGGCTACGCAATAGCAGAGGCGTCTATGGTTTCCATGGTAGCCTGCTGTCCATATTAAGAATTTGGTGATGATTCTGCTATCCTGACGAGTCGATAAAGAAATGGCATTTTGTATGCTTTTTTATGCTTGCTGTTATTTGTTTGAGCTGATCGTATTTTTTTATGTATTTCATAGTCTCCCATTTCACCACTCTTTCAGCTGCAATCAAAATGGATATTTTCCAATATCTTGAGGAAATGTCAGATACAAAATCCTCCAGTGGCTTACATGATTTGGCCTAGTCTTTCAGAACACTTGGGCATGTTTTTGATAAAAATAAATAAAAAATAAAGCATGGTGGGATATTGCTTTTTTTGAGCAATATATTTCTTCCAAGCTGGTCCAAAGATGCTTGAGATGGGACCTCCCACCTAATGATGGTTTGCTGAATAAGGAATCGTTACAGGAATGGTATGCTTTTCTTAATAAAAGGCTTATGCCCTGTACACGTGATTTTTCCATCGGAATTCCGATGAAGCTGACTTTCATCAGTCTTGTCTACACACCATCAGTCAAAATTCCGACCGTCCAAAACGCTGTGACGTACAACACGTACGACGGCACTATAAAGGGGAAGTTCAAATCCAATGGCGCCACCCTTTGGGACGTTTTTGCTGATTTTATGTTACCGCGTGTTAGTAAATAAAAAATTATAAAATGCAGTGCTAGCGAATATAAATGTGCTCAATACAAACGTATGTGTGAATGTCAACCATCTAAACCTTTCGGGATGATGGTACACACTATTAGTGAAACGATTATACACCAGTGATTGATGTCACCAGAAATGCAGTAGGTGTAATACTAAATGTTACCACTAAAAAGTGATCAACTAAGTAAAACCAGAAAATATACTGTGCAAAACATTAAATGAACTGAACAACCAGGCAAATAGCTCTAGGAGTAATTCACAGTACTGCAGATGTTTTTCAACATCAAAGAAATAATGTCCCATATGCAACAGTGGTTGCAATATAGAAGGAAGGAAATTTTTTTATTTAAAATAAAATAAAAGTCGCACAACATCCGACATCTAGGACCGATAATGTTCGGTGAAATTCAACAGTTGGCTCAATAACAGCAGAGATCAGAGGACCATGTGGGGAATAAAAAGAAAAAGCAACTTGTGAAGTACCGCTTAGGAACAGATTAACAATACGCTGTTATTGGGAAAACTCACAAGCCTTCAATGATAACCGAGCGTCAGTGTGTTCCGGGTTCACAACGGCGTGCGTTCCACAAGAACCGGAAGCAGCGTCACTGGTTCTTAGTGTTGACCGGAAATTCGTCAATGCATTTCGCCCCTCCTCCAGGGCATCATCAAGGACATCATCTCCGGTCAAAGAAGATCCTTATATATGCGCGGAGGTCTCCGCAGCACTTATTGTGAGCCAATCAGAAAAAAGGTAGAACCTCTAACCGCAATAAACCATTAGCTTCCTGAGTCACATCATTGCCCATCATTGATCAAAATGTGAGAACTTTATTGTTATATGACAATGACAGGGGTTAACAATGTGAACACATGAATGAATCAGTGAATCTGAATACATGAATAAATTAGCATAGATAAAATAATCATTGACTAAATCAATAAAAATACAATAAAATGCAATATAGTGGATATGCATCACGGAAAGGAATGGGACAAAAGAAAAACAAACAAAAAACGAAAACACAAAATAAAATAAAAAATTAAAATAAATAATAATAATAAAAAATGTAATGGAAATAATAATAAAAATAAATAAATAAAAATGAAAAAATAAATATATAAAATTAAAATGAAAATATATAAAATAAAATAAAATATATATATATAAAAAAATAAAATAAAAATTACTTTCCATAATGCATAAACCTAAAAACTACCAATTAGATAAAAAACAATTTAGATCAAGTTCAATGTTGAGACCATGCGGACTTAAAGTACCCAACCTATGTATCCACTGGGTTTCATTACGTGAGATAGCTTGTTTAAGGTTGGACCCTCTCCAATGTGCCTCAACCCTATCGATTCCACAAAGCCTAAGACCCCTAGGGTCACTGTTGTGGAATAACCTAAAATGATTAGACAAACTGTGATGCTTGAACCCTTTTCTAATCCTATTTACATGCTCTCTTAATCTAATACCCAATTTTCTGGTGGTTCTGCTCACATAGTGGAGCCCACAAGGGCAGGAAAGAAGATAAGTGACATGTGTGGTTCCACAGGTAATAATTTTTTTAATTTCATAGGGTTTCCCAGACACACTAAAATGGGTTGTTTTCCTAACCCTGTGTTTGGAGGTACGACAAATCATGCATTTACCACAGCTATAAAAACCTGTCTGGTCCAAAAATGTGAATAATCTCTTAGGGGGATTCACGACATTAGGGGCCAGTTTTAATCTTAATGTGGGGGGTTTGGTATAGATAAAATGAGGTGCAACTGGTAGGACACTGGTTAGATCTTTATCTTTACGTAACAGTGGCCAATGCTCCTTAATGATTCTTTCAAATTGCTTGTGTTGTCTGGTATATCCTGTAAGAAATGCGATTCCATAATCTTTCTTATCTCGGATTTTCTTTTCAAAGAGCTGTTTTCTATCTAAGCTCCGAATATCTTCCCTGGTCTTATTGAGAGCCCTGATGTCATATCCTTTCTCTTTAAATCTTTCCAAAATAATTTTTGATTGTACATCATAGTCTTCAATTTTGTTACAGTTGCGCCGCACTCGCAACATTTGGCTTTTCGGTATTCCACTTAACCTTCTTGGGTGATGGCAACTTCCAAGTGGTATTTATCCATTTCTGTCAACTTCCTTGAAATATGTGCGAGTAAGTAATTTATCATTTTCTTTGAAAATCACCAAATCTAGGAAATTAACAGAATCATAACTAACAACCTCCGAAAAGGAGATACCACACTGGTTGTTACCAATTTCTTCCAGGAACTTAAAAAAGGAATCTCTTGATCCTGCCCAAATAATAAAAATATCATTGATATAACGTTTGTAAAAGGTTAACTGGGGTATATTTCTTCCATAGATTGCTGAGGATTCCCACCAGCTCATGAAAAGATTTGCTACTGAAGGGGCATATTTGGCGCCCATTGCAACACCTTTACGTTGTCTAAAATATTTATTTTCATGCCAAAAAAAGTTATGGATCAGCCAGATCCAAGGCTTCAAGTAAAAAAACTTTTTGTTTGGGCTTGATATCTGTTTTGTCAAGAGCCCATTTGACTGCCTCCAAAGCATGATGTTGCTGTATGTTCGTGTACAGGGAATTAACATCCACACTGGCAAGAATGCAGTCCTGATCCACAGTAAGAGGCTCCAAAAATGTAATCAGATCTTTGCTATCTTTTAGATAGGCGGGGCATTTTTGTACTAGTGGTTGGAGAAAATTATCCAGGTACTCCCCCATTCTGGAAAATAATGAGTCTACCCCGCTAACTATAGGCCTCCCAGGAGGTCTATGGGGGTCTTTATGAATTTTGGGTAATTGGTATATTACCGGAACTTTGGGGGCATCAGGGACTAGAAATCTTGTTTCTTTTTTATTTAAAATCCCTGTTAGGTGTGCTTGCTTTGTAAGACGTTTCAATTTGGCTTTATATTTGTTGGTAGGATTTCCTTTAAGTTCCTCATATGTCTCTTTGTCAGATACTAATCTATTTAATTTGTCAAGATAATAACTTTTATTAAGAATTACCAAACCCCCCCCCCCCCTTGTCAGCTGATCTTATCACTATATGTTTATTTTTCTCTAATAATTCTAGACCCTTTTTTCTTTCTACTTGGTTGTATTTTTCATTTTCTTAGGTCTTCTTCGACTACCGATTTGAAGACCTCAACAAAATGATTGTTGTTCGGTTTAGGATTGAAAATTTAATTATTTCTTAGTGTGGTATGAGTAAATTCGTCCATTACTCCTTTCGGAATTATGTCCTTATTGTTTTTAGTATATGTCTTTTTAATATTTATTTTTCTAATAAATTTCTGAAAATCAATAAAAACATCGAATTTATTAAAATCTTTATCTAAAGCAAATTTAAGTCCTAGCTGGAGGACTTTATTCTCTTCTTCAGAAAAAACTGCATCACTCAAATTAAAGATTCCTGAATTGAGTTTGCCCTTTTCCTTTTTCCTTTTCCCTCCCCTACATCCTCTGGGTCGTCTCTTCTTGTTTGGTCTTGATTGTATGAGGGGGGTCCCAGGGGATACCAGGGTCTCCATTCTTCTTCCCACACATCCTGTGGGTAATGGCCTCTCCCTCGGCCTCTGGGATTGGGTCCACCCCGAGGTCTCCTCGGTGGCCCCCCAAAACCTCTCCTCTGAAAATCCCCTCTAAGTTGTTATGGCTGGGATAACCTACCCCGTGGGGGATATTGGTCATAATGATACGGTGTCCAAGAAGGACCACCTTAATTTCCTCTTTGTTCATAACCTCTTGTGTTATAAGAGCCTCTATTGGATTGTTGTGGACGATCATAATCTAGTGGCTCGAATCGATTGTATGTGGGGATTCCATAATGTGGGGTGGAAGGTCGCGGAGTGCCCCTTCCTCCACCACGTTGTACACCCCTACCCGATTCTTTACGTTGGCCTTCGTATTTTATAGGAGTTTTAGGATGAATGTACCCCGCTTGCATCTCATCCATAGAATCACCAGGATCAGGAGTATCTTCTTCTACCAATTCTTGCCACCTATAAACTTTATTGGATTTATAATCATTGGTGTCTCTAATGAATTTTTTCATTTTTTTCTTTTGGGTTTCTTTATCTAACTTTTCAACAAAATCCTGTAACTGTTTCATTTTTTCTTTGTATTCACCTGAGGCAATTGAAGGTCCTAATTTAGCTTTTAAAGCATTAATATTAGCCTCCAGTACCTTCAGTTTTCTTTCCTTCCTACTTATTAGTAGTTGTAACAATTTTTTCTCTGTATGATTAAAAAAAGAGAACCATTCGTCCTCTAAATCTTTGTCCACTAGGCCATCATTGGGAGCAATATCCCACCTGAGTCTTCTGTAGGTTATATTGTCCTTGATGTATTTACCTAAAGTGAACACATCCCACCATGCTTTAACCTGCTTGTCCAAAGCACTTCTGATGTACACACGATCATTATTCACGGCGGTTTAAAAACCGCCGTGAATAATGACATTTTAAACGAGGGAACAGCTTGTTCCCCACACAGCTTGTTCCCCATAGACGAGAAAAACGATCGTCTATGGGCTCCGCGGCAGTGTTTCCCTATGGGAAACACTGCCGCGGAAGAAATGTCAGGAAAAACGACGAGAAAAATTAGAACATGTTCTAATTTTTCTCATCGTGATTAATGCCGTTTTTCTCGTCCAAAGGAAAAAATTTCATTTTTCCCGACGGGAAAAATGATCGTGTGTACGCGGCATGAGACTTTTAAAGTCTTGGTTAATATCTAAATTGGTGTTGGATTGTGATAAAAAATCATCTGCATTCAAATTTCTATTATTAACAAATGTGAAAATTTCCATAGCTGCTGAGTGCACACAATAAGTGACAGGTAAATAAACAAAAACTAAAACTCGCGCTTATGGAGACATACAAAAATAAATGACAAGTGAATGTCTCCATAAGCGAGAGTTTTAGTTTTTGTTTATTTGCGTGTTAGTAAATGTTTGGTGAGAGCCGATTCACGCTTTTCAGTCTCCGTGCTTTTCAGTCTCCGTGCTTTTCAATCTCCGTGCTTTTCAGATAGTTTTCTGCATTTCAGTTTGTGCTTGTGCGTTCGTATTTGTCTTTCAGTGCGTGCAGTCAGGTCGGTTCTGTTTTGCAGTGCCTTCTTGGCCGCTCGTTACTGTTTTTCAGGTCGTTCTTCACAGGCATTGCTGTTCCTCGGTGCATTCTGTTTAAGTTAGTTCTGACCAGCCGACCGGTTTAAAGCCATGTTGGAAGTACGTTCTCATCGTAGAGCTCGTGCTGCATATGCGCTTGGTGTTGCGGTTAATACTTTGAC
This sequence comes from Rana muscosa, assembly GCA_029206835.1. Taxonomy (NCBI): domain Eukaryota; kingdom Metazoa; phylum Chordata; class Amphibia; order Anura; family Ranidae; genus Rana; species Rana muscosa. The sequence goes on along the minus strand of JARGYO010005626.1, from coordinate 13,696,348 downwards.
CCAAGCTCAGTCCATGAACAGGGTGAGGAGGAGTTCATGGACCAATAATTTGTTGCTCCAGTGGGACCAATTCTCTCACATGCCTCTGCTGCGGGAAATCCAGGAGAATAATCCTGTTGACTACAGGAATTATCTCCGGATGACAGACCCCGTTTTTCACCGTCTGTTGGATTTGGTGTCCCCCTATATCACGAGGCAGGACGCTGTGATGCGCCAGGCCATCACTGCCGAGCAGAGGCTAGTCGCCACCTTGAGATACCTGGCGACTGGGAAAAGCCTGCAGGACCTCAAGTTCACGACAGGCATCTCCCCTCAGGCTCTTGGGGGGGGTCATTATTCCAGAGACCTGTTCTGCTATCATACAAGTTATGCAGAAGGACTATATTAAGGTAATTTTTTTCCTTTAACATCACATTCTATGTATCTAATGCTTGCTAATGTATTGTATTTCTTTCATCCGTCCCTAATTACCCTGATTGTAATATGCTGTGAATGTCCCCTTTGTCCTCATGCATGCTTTACACATTTTTTGGGCCTACATACATATTTGCCTTCACTAACCTCTCCAGCATGCTATCCTGGGCCCAAACACCCCTAGCATGTCACTTAACAATGTATTTTGTCAACTCCATTGTATTGCTTTACCCCCCCCCCCCTAAAATGTGTACAAATGTTTTGCTTCTCATTACAATCAGGCAGAGTGTTTTTGTTTTTTTGTTTTTTGTAGGCCCAAACTCAGCTAGAACCCCCCCCCCTAAAATGTGTGCATTGAGCCATCAGAGGGGGTGAGGAATGTGCTAATTGTGCCTTCTATTTGTGGATATAACAACTCCCCCCCCCCAAAAAATGTTATACTGATGTTGGGCAAGAATGTTTTTGTGTAATCTGCTTGCAATGTTATGTGCAAAAGTCCTAATTTAAATTTTTTGTTTGACTCCACAGTTTCCTTCATCGCCACAGGAATGGCAGACTGTGGCATCCCATTTTGCCGAGCGGTGGGACTTCAACCCAGTCGAGTCCTATGGGTGCTATGTGGCCGATAGACTCCTTAAAGTGGAGGAGGGCCAACGTGCCCTCTGTGAGGAGCTGATATCTACGGCCCTTCACAGGGCGGGGAGGGGCCAGCTGACACAGGCCACACACCTTTGCGATCTGGCCTATCCTTCTCCTCCTTCTCCTCCTGCCACATTGCCAACACCAGAGCCACAGCTTGCAAGGGGGCGTGGAGGGAGCCGTGGAAGGAATGCTGCAGGGAAGCGTGGAGGGAACACTGCAGGGAAGCGTGGAGGGAAGGCTACAAGGAAGACCAGAAAGTGATTCCCTAGCTTCAAGCTGCTCTGCCAGAAGACGCAGTTTGTTTGGAGTACCACAGCTTGGGGACATGTATGACATCTGCTGCTGCTCCTGATTTCTGCGATTCAGGGACCAGATTGTGATCCCAATTTGAGGGACTCCTCATGTTATTGATTTTATTTGCCTTCATGTCTGCCTTTGGGGTCCAAAGTCGGCATATATTCCACTAATTTCACAATTGTTGCCTTTCATCTTTATTTGTTTTCCAGAATAAATGGATATTTTATTTTATTAAAATAGTTGCCTATGTGTTTTTCTTGTGAGTAGGAAGGTACATTTCAGAAATACAATGTGTAATTAACAAGGGACACCAACACCAACCTCCTCGAGGGACAAAAACATGAGATAATAATGTTGTTGTGATAACTTGACCATAAAAAAAGAGGGACATCACTATCAAATATTAAAAGGGCAGAAAATTATGATTAAAAAAAAAACAAAAAAATAAAAAAAAATTGGAGACCTGCCTTTAAAATAAAATAGAGATCTCAAAGAAATAATTTTGTCTGAACTCTGTGTGAATATCTGCAACAATTTTTTTTAGGGTAAAACCGTTTAGAACCGTTTAGAAAGAAGAAAAGAAAGTGCTACATTTCACGATGCAAAATTTAGCAGCATGACGAATGTGCTATGTCCATTACGAACGCTAGTTTTACCAGAACGAACGCTCCCGTCTTGTAATTTAGTCTGAGCATGCATGGATTTTTCTCCGATGGAGTTCCCCACAGACGATCGGAATTTGCTATCGTTTTTTTTTTCCATCTGTAAAATTTAAAACATGTTCTATTTTTTGATCAGAAAAACCGATCGTGTGTACGCGGCATTAGAGTTCTTGGAATTCCTGTTAAAACAAAAACATAGAAAAATTAAGAGGCTGGACACTCAGATTAAAGAGATTAAATCCAGGATAAAACCCCTTAAAGAGGTACCTGAATTCTCTAAGTTATCTGGTGAGCTTAAGAATAAATTAATGAAATGGGATAAGGAAGCCCTGGATAGGAAAAATTTGAAGTTTGTTAGAGATTCCGGGGACTTTGCATATAGGGAGGTGTATAGATGGCAAACTAATTTCGCCCCTGTGGAGCGAGTTGATCAGCAACCACCTGCTACTGCAGCCCCTGTGTTAACCAGACTCTTGCTTTGCACATAATGTGCCTACCTTTGAGAATTCATCCACTAAGGCAGGAAGGATGAAGGTTCATCTATTTTTTGTCTAAGATTCAGAAAAATACACAAACCCCTCCCAGAAGACCTATAGTGAATGGCATATAATCAGTGTCCACCCACCTGGGACAGTATATTGACTTCTTCCTCAGACTGCTTGTATCTGAGACCAAAGCATATTTGAGGGATACCAAACATATCATTAGACATGTGCACACTGAAATATTTCGTTTCGGAATTTCGTTTTTGTCCGAAAAATAAATTTATTTAGTTACTCCCAAAATTCGTTTTTATTTATTTCGTTTTTCGTTAGAAATTGCATTAGTCCGAAAATGTGAATTAATTAAGGTCGAATCTGTCGTTGAAGGCTTATGGTGTCTGTCGAATGTTCAAAGAAGATTCGACGGAGCAGTGAAACTGTGCGACGCTGCAATCATACATTTCCGGTTGAATGTTCCGCCCACAAGCTATAGAAGAATTCTAATGTTGTATGACTAGTAATAATTATATTTATTCATTACTATTACTAGTCAACCAACATTAGAATTCTTCCATAACCTATGGGCGGATGCATTTGACCGGAAATGTACGATTGCAGAGTCGTACAGTTTTGCTGCACCGTCGAATCTTCTAACTTTCGATGCTTTGTCGAATCTTCGTCATTCTAGCTATTTTACTGCTCCTCCTCTTTGGTTACAATTAGCCAATAACATTCATCATCAACTTTATTTTTATTTTACTTCCCCCACCCAATTCCAGCAGTGATCTTTTCTCTCCTATGTCGAATCTTTTCTCTCTATAATAACAAATCTTTTCTCTCCTATGTCGAATCTTTCCTCTCCTATGTCGAATCTTTTCTCTCCTATGTCAAATCTTTCCTCTCCTATGTCAAATCTTTCCTCTCCTATGTCGAATGTTTTCTCTCTATAATGTCAAATCTTTTCTCTCCTATGTCGAATCTTTTCTCTCCTATGTCGAATCTTTTCTCTCCTATGTCGAATCTTTTCTCTCCTATGTCGAATCTTTCTCTCCTATGTCAAATCTTTTCTCTCTATAATGTCAAATCTTTTCTCTCCTATGTAGAATAATCTTGGACTAATAGAGTTAAGGTTAGGCACATTCAACCACAGGTTCGATAGACACAGATTGTTATTGTCAGCGTCACGTCGAATCTCCTATCTATATCGAACTGTTGTAGCAACGAAAACGAAAATAAAGCATTTGTTTATGTCGGATCTTTCGGTTTTCGGATCGAAAATAGCTGAAATTCGGACGAAAATGCATTCGGACGAAAATGAATGCACATGTCTACATATCATCCACATTTTGGAAACCTTACCCTGCAGTCCTAATAGTGTATTGATTGCAGCTGATGTCAGCTCTCTTTACACTATTATACGTCATTATGACGCTCTATCTTTTGTAGAGTGGGCTCTTGGGAATTCTGACCTCCCTGGTTTCCCTAAGGAGTATTTGCTTCATTGTTTAGATTTCTGTCTTAACAAAAAAATGTTTTGGTATAACTGCCAATTTTTCCTTTAAGCTAAGGGAGTTGCAATGGGCGCTTGTTTTGCCCCCAGTGTTGCCAATTTATTTATGGCACACTTGGAGGAGATGAAGTTTCAAAATTGCCCTAGTCGACTAAATTGTTCAAGGATAAACTGGATGATAACAAAAATATCGTCCTCACATGGAACACTGAAATCTTTAGAGAAGGTGATCAGTTTAGGACACAGAGTTATTTTAAGCCGACAGATAGAAACTGATACATCCCCTTGGATAGTTGCCACCATAGAACTTGACTATGTAACATTCTGAGGGCACAGTTTGTCTGTTTGAGGATGAATGTCCCAATCCAAAATTCTAGAGATTTTGGCAAAAAGGATACCAGAGGGAGGTTTTAGAAGGGGAAATTGAAAAAGTTAGGAGTTTGTATATAAATACTTTAGTTTCTGGCCCTAAGATAATAAGGGGAAATAAACATGAATTCAAAATGGTATTGGATTATAATATACAGAACAAGAAATTAAAGATGATTATCACCAAGTACTGGGGGATCTTACTAAAATATCTGTTCTCCCTGCTCATCCACAGTTTAAATGTAGATAGGCCCCCACACTTAGGGATGTGGCTTCACCTGGTGTTGTGGATCCCCCTATAGTTGTTTTCTTTTCTTTCTGGCTTTTATGCCTATGGGAGGTGCTCAGCATGTAGACATTCCAAAAGTAATAATAAAAGGTGCAAGGAATTCTCTTCTTTGGTCACTAATAAGAATCATAAATCAAGGACCTTATTTTTTGCAGTACACAAGGGGTCATTTATATGTTGGAGAGTGATTGGGGCCTCCAATATTTTGATAGGACCTCTAGGTCATTGAGTATACATGTTTGTGAGCATGTGAACAACATCAGAAAAGGCCTTAGATCCCATAGTGTCTCCAAACACTTTAGGAATTGCCACAATAGGGACCCTAGGGGTCTCAGGTTCTAATGAGTGGATAGAGTTAACAAGCATTGGAGGGATGTGAATTTTATCAGACGTCTCAGTCAAAGGGAATCTTTTTGGATCTTTGAAACCAAGGTTCTTGCGCCCTCAGAGTTGAATGTCAAGTTCAACCTAAACAGTTTAATTTCAGAAAGGTAGTTCTTGTTTCTAATTGTAGCGCCCTGCTCCTGTTGACCAGGCGCTTTTATCTAAATTTAGTGGGATGTCTGAACTGTAGTTAGTTCAGATTCTATGTTTTGGCTAAAGGTGGATGAGCGTTTCAGTGGGTGCCTGTTACACTGGAGTTATGGCCGGCACATTTATGCTGACAAGGTGGTCATTTGCAGGCCCGGAAAGGACAACATTGTATACTTTATCACCACAATGGATAAAGAGGGGAAACCAGTGACTCTACCAGATCCCCAATTTTATTGGTAAATGTTCAGAGGGGCAGTTCTGACTTTATGTTTTTTGCTTTACTAAAAGAGTCTCTATGCCAAAAATGGACTGTTGGGTTACATAGTCAGATAGTGTTGGGGGTGGGGAGAGCTTCAAGATCAAGATCTTTCACCTACTTCAACACTTGGCATTAAAAAAAAGGACTAGTTACTGTATGTTGTAGATTTCTGCCACTAGGTGGTGGAAGTCTCCTCTAGGAAGGGATTGGACTTCTTAAGTTTGCAGTTTTTTTTAGGTGGACCTGATCTGCTGTCAAGACTACTGGAGAATGGGTAGTTTAGGCAGAGGTTAGAGGGTTGACACATGTGAATGTGGTATTACTGTGTGTTTATGCTCTGTGTTTTAAAATCTGTAAAACTGTTTATTTTCCTTACCCTCTTTCCCCTCCCATCCAAGTTTTGCGGTTCAGGTTCAGGATTGAGAGCAAGTTTTTTTCCAGACACTGAGGACAGCGTCTTTTTGTAGTAGGGGGAGTATGTAGTGCCCTGATCCTGTTGACCAGGCGCTATTATCTAAATTTAGTGGTATGTCTGAACTGTAGTTAGTTCAGATTCTATGTTTTGGCTAAATTGGGCTATGTTCCAGCCTTGGCTGAGTTGGGTGTATTTCCCGTGGTTACCAGCAGGTGTCGCTGCCACCTCTGGTTCGTGTTAGAAGGTACAACAAGCCGAGGCGTATTGGGTGCTTTTTCCCAGAAGCAACCTAGCTATCTGGGGCCTACTGGTTCGAGGGTGATTCTGTGCTGTCTGTCCTGTGGGAAGAAGCCGAGCAGTTGAAGGAACCAGGGGAGGACTCGTCTTGGAGAATACGGAGCGGAAGGCTGGTATCTCGAGAAGAGCCTGGGACCTCAATTGGAGGATGCATCCAAACCCATCTGCCTCACAGTATTGCCGGGTCGGCTTAAAGGACTTTCTCATACTGTGCAGTTGCGCTTGAACTTTGAAAATCTGATTACCAAGTCTGTGGCAGAGACTTTTCATTTTTGTCCGTGCATCATCCCGGCTGCTAGGCCGGTGAGAGGGACCTATCCGGGTGAGCAAGATCCGGTGGCGGCAAGTATACCTGCCTCCAGTATCTCAAGTTTTCTCAGTGATCTGCATCGGGTACCTGAACTTCCCCTAATCCTCCATCCCTCATTCTACCAACGTTGTGGTAAATAAAAAGCATTGGAAAAGACTCAGTGACTGACAACTGTGTTTTATGCAACTTTAACCCTAGACTTTGAGCCAACATGGAGAACAGTGGGGTAACGGCAGACCAAAACTAACCAGCAGCTCCTATGGGGGTAGTGCTACATAATGGTATTTGATTTTTTATGTTATTTAATGCTGCTTATTAAAGTAATGTTTTCTACCTTTGGAAGTTGGATTAGATACATCTGGGGTCTTTTAAAATATTTTTTATATATTTTAGGTGATTAGTCTAATGGTGTTAGATTTTTAGTATGATCTGTGAAGAATAGCCGTGGGTGTTTCGTGGTTTGCTGTTAGTGTGATATTCTAAAAAAAAAATATACTCCCTGGATTGTAAAAAAAACGATTGTTTGTGATATTTACTAAACAAATTTACAACCATTGTTTTTTCTTTTATGTTTTATTATAAAAAGCTAGAATCACACTTGTGTGGGTGGTTCCCGCTGCAGGTCTGCACCTGGTCCCAAAGCCACAGCCACCTGTACAGAAAGACCCAGCAGATGTGTGGGGGTACCATTAATCCTAATGGCACCCCCATGCACTAGAAAACACAGTATGGTTTCCCCACACTAGGAACCGCATTGTACTTCTGCTTTCTATCAGTTTTCAAAAATGGAGCACAAATGGAGCACAAATAATAGTCATAGGCTGCCGTGCCCATGCAAATGCCCAGAGCCATGCAAATGCACTTGTGCCCATAGCCACACAAGTGTGCACCTAGCCTCCAGGGAAAAATAACACATTTTGAAGAAAAATGGTTTACCTCACTTTCTGTGACAAAACATATCAAATTAAATGATACAGTATTAACAACTCCAAAACGCAGACACCTCAAGGTGCTATCTTTGACGCAATATATTTCAAGGGAAAAAGCATGCTTTTGATGTGGTTAAAACATGGAGCTTGGTAATGGTGCACTATATACAACACACCAATAATGTACATACTTATCATACAGAGAGGGAGGATGGAGAAGAGAGGGTTAATGTTGCTAGATAAGGGAGGGGACAGGGAACAGGGACAGGATGGAGATAAGATATACAGTTCATATTTGTGGGGAGAGGAGGTAGGGAAAGGGTTAAGAAAATTGATCCCACAAATTAAAGGGGTTGTAAAGGTTAGTTTTTTATTTTCTAAATAGGTTCCTTTAAGCTAGTGCATTGTTGGTTCACTTACCTTTTCCTTTGATTTACCTTCTAAATGTTTTTTTTCTTTGTCTGAATTTCTTACTTCCTGTTTCTCCTCACTAAACTTCACACCATCATCCGAGTGGTGTGGAGTCAGCCAGAACAGCTTACTGAACAGCTTACTGAGGAGGAACAGGAAGTGAGAAATTCAGACAAAGAAAACAAAGAAAAAAAATATTTAGAAGGGAAATCTAAGGAAAAGGTAAGTGAACCAACAATGCATTAGCTTAAAGGAACCTATTTAGAAAATAAAAAATGAACCTTTACAACCCCTTTAAGTAAAACCTCCCACCTTTAATCTGCTTCTGTCCACCCTTCATTTATTAAATCTTCATTTAGAAATACTCCTTCCTCTGTTGTGAGAGAAAGGGAGGGTTCTCAAATGTAAATAGATTGCAGTGTTTACATTTGTGATCACTGTGACTGGCCATCACAGCAATCACAAGGCACAAAATCACTCTGCCGTTGATGTGCACTGTCTAATCACCACCTGGCATACGCACAATATGTAAACAGATCACAGCTTCAAAATGGTGCTCCAGGACACCACATCCACCTCTGTTGCTGTTTTAAAATGTCCAGAGATAGTGAAATGGTTAAAGCTGACTTTCATTGTATTCAAATTGTACCATTGGTAAATTGGAAAATTGATTCAGCAATGCAAACCTGACTTGGAACAATGAATCAAAAGGTCGTTGTTGTAATAAACCCTACAACCTTCATTAGATTTGCTTCTACAAAATATACCCACAGTAAGCCTTTCATAGATCATGTACTGTACAAGCTTAAAACACTGCTTTCCAAATGATCTCATTTGGAGCTGCAAAAAAGGTTATTGAAAACTCTTTAATGCTCACTTTAAAAATACAAGGACAGGTGTATCATTTAGTGGACCATTAATACCAGCATAAAATGAAGAACCAAGTTTGTTCAGCTCTATTTTAGTGATGACATTGTTCCAATTGTATTTAACCAAATCTGGACTGAAACAAGGGAACTTCCTGTCCTGTTCTTAGAACAAAATTGAGTCAGCGGTTCACAGGAAGCCTTGTACTTTTATGAATGAATACAAACAAGGCTTCCTCTTTTTTATATCAAATAGTTTGTAAAATTTAGAAAAAACATACATTAAAAAAAAAAAAGACAAAAATAAAACAAAAAAAAAATACACCAAATGAGACAGCAGCCATATTCCAACCATGAGTAGCATCCCTAGACATAATAACAATATCTAGCAATTACAATCATTGCAGAGTTAAGAAAAAAATGACAGTCTAGACAAGCCATGTATCCTAAAGATGTATACTTTACTACTCACACCCCAACTCTTACAGGGAGCTACTAGGAAATTTAAATATTGTGACATAGACCACATCCAACATATCAGTAAGAAAAGTGGCACTGCCTCTAGTAGAAAACAAAAAAGAATTACACAACTGAAACTTGCCTTAAAATCAGTGCAAAGCTGCTACACATTTGGCAATTAGGTATACACGCCAGGTAACTAAGTACACATGCTAGTTTGTAAATACTAAAACATAGGCCAAGTGGTGTGACATATTCTTTAGCATTGAAAAATCCATAAGGACACCAGGGCTAGTGGAGCCAAGCCTGGGGTCTGTAACCATGGCTCTCATAACTTTGCAAATTTGTGAGTAAATATATGACGCTCTCTTAGAAGGGCAGCGTTTAACCTGTGTACGCCACTCCTCAATTGTAGTGGGTAAAGGAGATACCTATTTGGAGGCTATACATTAATGTGCCAGATATAGCAATCTAGTAAGAAGGGTTCTGACATACGGTCCAAAAGCTTCATCTAAAAAACCTAGTACACATGTTTGCGGGTCATTATTCAAATTCACCTGGAATACCTTATTTATGGTTTCATTGATTAGATGCCAGTAACAAAACAACTTGGGGCAATGGCAGAGCATGTGTAAGAGATCAGCAGGGGAGCCCCGGCAGTGTGGGCAGTCAGGATTCCCTCTACGGTGCCACTGATGACATTTCATCTGCGTTCTATTTGCTCTGTGGTTCACAAACAAGCAAGACAGTCTTTGTGTGGCTAAAGGGAAACTGACAAAGGCTTCCTCTTAATGGCTGAGGGGGAAGAGGCAAGCAGATGACATCACGATCATGAGGAAGCCATCCAAGCAGCGCTTAGCCCAATTTGATTTTGTTTTGAGAATGGGATGAGAAGTCCCCGTAGCACTGCTGGAACACAGTTTATACAGTTTATACAGTGCTTCCAGCTGGGACTTGTTTTAGAGAAGAAAATAGCTAATTTTAACCAGCTTTAACCAGCTTTATGGACTATTTCTGCAATATGGCCCAAAGATAAGACCATTCAATACTGTCAAAGGCCTTGTGGGCGTCGAGAGAAAGCAGCGCCCCGTCTCCCATATTATCGGACTTAGATGGTAAATTGACAAATAGCCTGTGTAAATTTATAGCTGTAGATTTCTGCATAAACCCTGTTTGGTCTGAATGAATTATGGAAGATATTACCTTGTTCAATCTTAGGGCCAGCACCTTAGCCAGTATTTTCACATCCGATTGCTTTATGGACTATTTAAAGGTAAAGAGAACCTGGAGTTATAGTTTAAACCTATGAAACTACCTGTGAATGTATAGGACCAAACTAAGGTTCTGGTCCAGTCACACAGACACTTGCAGGCACCTGAACAGAAGATAAATCTTTCTGATTCTCTCATATGAACCACCCTGCTACCCCCAGGAGATGGGGGGGGGGGATCACTGACAGCCAAAGCAATTATGTTGTTGTAATTATATGTAATACTACCTTATTGGGTTAAATGAGGCAGACCTTTCAGCATAAAATAAACACCAATTCATTTCATTCCTCCCTTTCTTTAACTGTGCAATAAGCCTATGATAACCTAATATTTTTGTTATGGCCAAGATGGTTTCCAATTTCCACAAAGTGAAAATTCCAAATCAAAAAATAAAAATTGTAATGGATTATTATATATACCAACTAATAGCTATATATACTGTAAGCAATACAACCATCCTATATTTTCCAACAAACAGGAATCACTTTATAATAGATATAAAGATTAATATAACTACACCATCTCCAGGATGCTCTTTAACCACTTCAATACAGAGCACTTATACACACCTTCCTGCCCAGACCAATTTTCAGCTTTCAGCGCTGTCGCACTTTGAATGACAATTGCGCAGCCATGCTACGCTGTACCCAAATTTTTTTTTTATCATTTTGTTCCCACAAATAGGGGTTTCTTTTGGTGGTATTTAATCACCACTGGGATTTTTATTTTCTGCTTAACAAATAAAAAAAAGAACGAAAATTTGGAAAAAAAGTAATTTTTGTTTGTTTCTGTTACAAAACGTTGTAAATAAGTATGTTTTCTCCTTCACTGACAGGCACTGATAAGGCGGCACCGATGAGTGCAGATAAGGTGGCACCAATGAGGTGGCACTGATGAGGTGTCACTGATGGGCACTGATGATGGGCACTAATATGAGGCACTGATGGGCACTGATAGGTGGCACTGATATGCAGCATTTATGGGCACACATAGGTGGCACTGATATGCAGCATTTATGGGCACACATAGGTGTCACTGATGGGCACTGAAAGGTGACACTGATGGGCACTGAAAGGCGGTGCTGATGGGCACTGATAGGCGGCACTGATGGGCACTGATAGGTGGCACTGTTGGACACTGATGGGTGGTACTGATATACACTGATGAATGGTACTGATGGGCATCACTGATTGGCAGGCATTAGTGTTTGGCATCAATTATGGGCACTGATTGGCATCCATTGTGGGCACTGATTGGCATCCCTGGTGGCCATAGGTGGCATACCTGGTGGTCACAAGCGGTGGGCATCCCTGGTGGTCCTGGTGGCTTCCCTAGTGGTCCAATGTTGGCATCCTCGGGGGGCTGCACTGATAATAAATCAGCACAGACCTCCCTGTCAGAGAAGCAGCCGATCAGATCAGACAGACGCGCGTGAGGAAAAGCCGATACACGGTGATTAGACACGACTGATCACGTGGTAAAGAGTCTCCGTCAGAGTTGTGGTGTGTCAGACTGACACGCCGCATCACCGATCGCGGTGCTACACGCCCCCGATCGGGACGTCCGATCAGGATAACGGAACCACTTTGCCGCCGTCATTTTGCTATATGGTGGGCGGCGAGCGGTTAAGGAGACCCTGTCACCAAAATAAAAAATAAATTGCAAGTAAAAGTATAGAAAATGCCTACTTGCCTTACATTTCCTTTCTACCAAAAATGTTGAACTTGCTAGGAAATCCAATCGCTCCATGAAGAGTCAAATCCCTACACACCCACAGCCCCCCATGCCTCTCTGCTGCCACATCACAGCCCTCTTTTCTTTTGGGAGTGTCTAATTTCTGTATGTTTATGCTCAGCTCCTCCTCCCCTCTCTGCTGAACTGCGAAGACTAATACCATAAAATCACCTTAGTGACAACTCTAATGCCGCGTACACACGACCGCTTTTCTCGACGAGAAAAACTGCATTTATTTTTTTCGCCGAGAAAAACGATCGTCTGTGGGCTTTATGTTGTTTTTCTCGTTGAGAAAAACGGCAGAAAAAACGACGAGAAAAATTAGAACATGTTCTAAATTTTCTCATCGTTTTTTCCATCATTTTTTTCCGCGGCAGTTTTCCCATAGGGAGACACTGCCGCGGAGCCCACAGACGGTCGTTTTTCTCGACAAAGAAAACAATGACGGGAAAAACGGTTGTGTGTGGGGGAACATGCCGTTCCCTCGTTTTTCATTTTTTTTCATGTCGTGATTCACGGCAGTGTTTTCACCGCCGTGAATCACGATCGTGTGTACGCGGCATGAGTCTGCTGGGCTGTAGATATAATATCCAAGATAGCAGCACCCAGCTGCAGACTCAAGCATTTTAGTATTCTAGACAAGGGAGGCTTTTATAGGTAAATAACTTACATACAATATGGTAAATTCTCATATAATCTTATGAGAAGGTTGTTGTTAAAATGAATGGTCTGGTGACAGAGTCTTATTTAAATTATGTTGACTCTGCCAACATAGATACAAATAATTTACCATACACTTTACAAGTATGCCAATACACCTATATGATACACAAGATTCCTGAGACGTAAAGCTAAAGTATCATTTACCACATGCTGAAAGTGCAGTGTCTGTGCTTTGTGAATGGCACAGCAGAGGAAAGGTGCAGAGGCACAACACTAGAACTGTTGTCTATAATAGACACCGGCACGGTGCAGTGGAAATACGGCTCCCTTTGTACTATTCAGCACTAACTCACAGAGAAACAAAGATTTCAGTAGGAATAACCAAGGTATTAAACAAGTCATATTAGGTTTTAAAAATGTAAAAAAAGCTGTGCCTGGAGTTGGTATTATTTTTTTTTTTTGTGTTTTGGTCACTCAAGTGAAAAAAAGAAAATAGGAAAATAAAACGCAGTTAACAGTAGCTCCACTAGCAGCACATACTCAACGGTAATCACTGTGGTCAGCACACTAAGGGGGACAAAGGAAGAGGCAGAATCAACCAGGTTTTTTTTAAACATAGAAAGGGACAAATGACACTGCACATGCACTATGCTGTGTATCCTGCCTTAAAGGATCAGGATAATGTTTTTGTTTTTTTAGGGTTAGAAACACTTTAACCCTTTCATTATAAGGGGGTCATTATTGCCTAGATTTCCAGACCAAATTTAGTAGAATCAGAATGTGTCACTTAACTTGACAGCAACGCTATGACTAATTTGCTTACCTACATTTTATATATATATTTAAGAAAAAATTTTGAATACACTTTAAGAAAAACTCTGCTGTGTTTTTTTATCATAGGCAATTATGCAAAAGAATGTAAACTTTTGTTTATAATACAGCATTTCTCTCAGTATAAACAGATGGCCCTGCAGGTGTCACCACAGCTGGACGGTGGGAGTGCTTATCTGCAGGCTGATGGCTTATTGTCCAGACCTGGATCTAAACCCAGGACGTCTCCTACATCTGGCAGTAGGTCTTCTTGCTAAGCCACCTGATATGCTAGACAGATCCCTGCCAGATGCCTGGACAAACTTGCTTTCTATTCTGTTACTGGTGAACCTTGAACTCCTTGCTCCTCTGATGAACTTTCTATTTAACCACTTGCCGACCGCGCCATAGCCGAAAGACAGCTGCAGCGCGGTCGTGTTATTGTGGGTGGACGTCCACCGGACGTCCTTCCAGAATCTTGCTCCCGCGCGCCCCCTTTACGGATCGCGGTAAATAGCTGCTAATCGTGGCTGTTTACCACGTGATCGCTCCGTGAAATGACGGAGCGATCACTTGTAAACACTTGTCCGACGGAGACTCTTTACCACGTGATCAGCCGTGTCCAATCACGGCTGATCACAGTGTAAACAGGAAAAGCCGGTCATCGGCTTTTCCTCACTCGCATCTGTCAGACGCGAGTAGAGGAGAGCCGATCGGCTGCTCCTCTGACAGGGGGGGTTTGTGCTGATCGATTATCAGCACAGCCCCCCCGAGGATGCCCCCACTGGACCACCAGGGATGCCACTGGACCACCAGGGATGCCAGTTAGTGCCCCCTAATGGATGCCAATCAGTGCCCACAATGGATGCCAATCAGTGCCCACAATGGGCATCACTGATTGGCAGGCATTTTTGTTTGGCACTGATTGGCATCCATTACAGTACATCAGTGCCGCCTATCAGTGCCCACCCGTGCCACCTATCAGTGCCCATCCATGCCCATCCGTGCCACCTATCAGTGCCCATCCATGCCCATCCGTGCCGCCTATCAGTGCCCATCCATGCCGCCTATCAGTGCCCATCCGTGCCGCCTATCAGTGCCCATCTGTGCCGCCTATCAGTGCCCATCCGTGCCACCTATCAGCGCCCATACGTGCTGCCTATCCGTGCCCATACGTGCCGCCTATCCGCTCCCATACGTGCCGCCTATCCGCGCCCATCCGTGACGATTATCCGTTCCACCTATCAGTGTCGCATATTAGTGCCCATCATCAGTGCCCATCAATGCCACCTCATCAGTGCCACCTCATTGGTGCCACCTCATTGGTGCCCGTCAGTGCAGCCCCATCAGTGAAGGAGAAAACTTACTTATTTAAAACGTTTTGTAACTGAAACAAAAAAAATACTTTTTTTTTCAAAATTTTTGGTCATTTTTTATTTTTTTTAGCAGAAAATAAAAATCCCAGAGGTGATCAAATACCACCAAAAGAAAGCTCTATTTGTGGGGAAAAAATGATACAAATTTAGTTTGGGTACAGTGTAGCATGACCGCGCAATTGTCATTCAAAGTGCAACAGCGCAGAAAGCTGAAAATTGGTCTGGGCAGGAAGGTGTTTAAGTGCCCAGTATTGAAGTGGTTAAATAAACAAAAGACCATCAAAAATAGAAAGACCTGCAAAAATCATCTTGTCAGGAGTAATATGCTTGAAAATATCCTACTTCTGTGGTCATTATGCATCCAAATCATTTTTTTTTTGTACTACATGTCTGCAGGTTTTTCGCCAGGCAGCTTAGTTGTAGCCTTGAATAAGAATTTCAGTCTACTTCCTAATGTGACCTGTTTACAGGAACAATATATTATTTTCACTAAGAGATTTATTAATGGAAAGTATAACACACAAATTAATGCAAAGTAGAAATCAGTTGAAAGGTCATCTGAATTTCTATTTCCAACAATTTCCTCCTCGTGTGACACATTTTGATTACATCTAAATAAATCTAAAATGCAAAAGCTGTGCTTTAATCAGATGTGCACAAATTTATTTTGAATCCCATCATCAAATTATCCAAATTCATAATAACATTGATATAGGGCTGTTCATATCTATGCATTTTCCACCTGAAAAAAAAAAGCATTACACAAATCTCTCAAGTGTGTGTCTCTCATTTGGAGGGTCTTCCCTCTTTTGCAATCAAATCCTTGCTCAGTTGTCATTCCTTAAGCACAAATATTTATTTAAAAATGCTATTTAACTACCATAAACCAATAATGTTGTGTATTCTTTTTGGTCCATGTATTTGGGATTGGGGGCAGTAAGTCTAAGGGGTATGTACTGTATGCTGCCTTTATGCTAAAAGGTATCCTTCTTTCTCATAAAGTTATAAAGTTGTGTGGAATGCTTTACATATAGCAAGGACGTTTCTTTCTAAAGCCTCTGACTACTACATAGCAATGCTTTGAACCAGCTTTAAAGAAAAATAATACATGACACATTTTATATGCAGTAAACCATGTTTAGGTGCTTTGTTCATGACTTTGCCTTCCCTAATTTGCAAAAAAAGTTCTAAAGAAAAGGGTATTTGTGTGCTTAAAAATGAGGGTCTGCCTTTGTAGCGTTTGCTCTTGCATGTTTTCTTGTTTTGCTTTGTTTTACATGTATATTTTTGCTAATAGATTTTTGCTAATAGATTCACTTCAAGCAATTATTGATGACTAGAGTTGAGCGGACACCTGGATGTTCGGGTTCGACGGGTTCGGCCGAACTTCGGAAAAAAGTTCGGGTTCGGGACCAAACTTTTTTTTTTTCCATAAATGATTTTATTGAAAGAAAAGTAAGGTTACATGTACATACAAGACATACAGGTTCATGGACATTTCAAGACTAACCAACGTTAACACAGAGCAATAACCAGTAACTGAAAGAGAGCAAGTAAACCCGTGTAAGAGTGCAAGGACCTGCCATAGGCCAATATCAGCAGGCCTATCCGGGGTCATGGTAAAACTTCTGAAATCGGAAACTGCACTGGTTGTATAGGTATTGGGAGCCCCTAGTAAGGCTCCAGGCTATCTTTTGGTCGGTTAATTCGGTATTGGGAAAGACAAATAGAGAAAAATAACAATCATATGGGGGGGGGGGAGCAGACAGAGAAGAGGTTTACATTGACATAGGCTTGGGAAAGGGGTAAAAGGAGAAGAAGAAAGGTAGGTAGAGGGTAGCAGTCAAGAATAGAAAATAGAGAGAAGTGGGGCGAAAAGAGAAGCGTGAGGTGGGGGGTGGTGGGGGCCGCTCTCCGTCCCAGGCCCCTGCACCAGATCAAACCGCAGGAAAGATTACTGTGTGAACTGTTTTTACTTCAAATACTTCAGGACAGCATTCTAGAAGAAGGACTTATAGTAATCCGTAGTCCTAAAATGCGTCCAACAGGACCAGGTCAAACTAAACTTCTGTAAGCGGTCATGGGCTGTGTGTATCAATTCCTCCATCTCCTCTATCTTAGCGACTCTGATCAACCATTCTCGAATGGTCGGGATATCCTTTGAACGCCAATGTGTAGGGACGCATAGCCTGGCTGCATTAACCATATGCATAGCCAATGATTTTTGGTAATTTCGTTTGGGTAGAGTAGTATGGTGTAGAAGGTATTGAACAGGAGTGTAGTCTAGAGTGAAAGTGGTGACCCAATTAATGATGGAGTGGACCTCCCTCCAAAAAGGTTGGAGCAAGGTACACTCCCACCAAATGTGGATCATAGATCCTACCTCTTCTGTACACCTCCAACATGTATCCGGAATAGAGGGTGAGAATTTGTGTAGACAAGATGGGGTCCTATACCATTTCGTGATAATTTTATAACCGTTTTCTTGAATCGCAACGTTCATTGAGCCTTTATGCGCAAGAGTGAATATGGATTCCCAGTCATCGTCCTCAAGTGTGATTTGCAGGTCCCTTTCCCAAGAAGCACGTATATTCTGCATCGTGGGAGTACCAGGGACATCCTGTAATAGGGCGTAAATGTGTAACACGAGGTGTCGTTGTGGTGCATTGCGTGAACAAAGTACTTCAAATGGTGTAAGTTGTCTATCCCACGTGGCCTTCGCATCTTTGGAGGTAAGAAAGTGAGTCAGCTGTCTAAAAGACCAGAAAGGAAAAGTGTTAGTACGTGATTCAGAAGTAAGCTCCTCATAGGTTCGTCTTCGGCCCTTATGAAAGAAATGGCACGCCAGAACCTCCTCGTGTGGCCATTCCGTGTGGAGGAATGAATTAGAATCTCCAGGAGGGAACTCAGGGTTGCCTCTCAGAGGGGTTAGTGGACCCGGTTGTGAGGAGAGGTTAAAGAGAGCGACCGCTTTCCTAAAGGCCGATAGGGAAGGTGCAATGAGTGGGTGTGTCTTGAGGATCAGGGGCCAGCATCGAGGTGACAGCCAAGGTAATGTGGCAATCGGAGTTTGCGTGAGAGAATTTTCTAGCGTCACCCATGCTTTCCTTAGTTTGTGAAGTTTCCAGTCCACCACTCTAGTTAGGTGGCAGGCCAGGTAATATTTTAAAGGTCTGGTAACCCAATCCCACCGGTTGTTTTGGAGCATGTCAGCCGTGAGTATTTAATTTGTGGGGAATTATTCTTCCAAATAAAGCTAGTGCATGCTTTTTTATATGCCGCAAAGAATGAGGGGGGTAAGTGAATCGGGATTGTCTGCATTAAATATAATAGGCGGGGGAGAACAACCATCTTAATGAGGGCCGAGCGCCCAAACCAAGAAACGTTAAGGTTGTCCCAATCCTTCAAATTTGCCTGGAGCTTAGAGAGGGCGTGGAGGAAGTTCGGGACCGAACTTTAACCCGAACCCGGACCCGAACCCGAACCCCATTGAAGTCAATGGGGACCCGGACTTCTAAGGACTAAAAAGGCTCTAAAAAAGTAATGGAAAGGGCTAGAGGGCTGCAAATGGCAGCAAAATGTTGTTAAATAACTTAAAATAACATTAAAAAAATAAAAAAATAAAAAAATATGCTGGAGGCCCCCTTTTCAGCAGAAGAGGTATGGGAAGTCATTAAGAACCTCAGAAACTCAACGGCACGATGCCACACATATGGTGGGAATGCCCCAGAATACGCCCTTTCTGGAATAAATTATTAAATTTAATGGATAAGCTAGTGGGAAAATAAAATACTTTGAAATAAAAATGTAGCGGGGTGCTAAATTTAAGGGAAGTGTTTGAGTGGTAAATAGGCTCAAACACCCTAATTCTGTAGGATTCATGGACCATTTTGTCCTCGGGGGACAGTATTGGTGTGCAGTTCCCTGCGGCCTACAGGTGGCGCTGCCATGGTAGGCTAGGGTTGAACCGCCGTTACAGTGCTGTGCCTTTTGTGTCCCCTCTTGGCAGTAGTACAGCGGGGTGGGGAACCTGCTGTGCATGCCGGGAGAGCATATAAAAGGGGCAGACCTTTGGCCTGGGGGCTGATGTCCAGTGGGGTCCACGCCCAGGTGCCTTCGGCCTGGGTGCATGTGTTCCTGTTTCATCTCGGGTACCTTTAGCCCGGGGTGAGGTACTATCCAGGAGTTCCTGCTGCCCTGGGTATGGAGGCCTAGGTGCGGGAGTAAAGCCTGGAGTCCAGAGCCTTCGTCTGGAGTCCGCTAAGGGTCAAGGAGTCTTAGGGTGCCGCATCGTGTAGGGGACCCTGTTCCAGGGAAGGGAGGATCATTCTGATGGACCGATGCGGGAGTCACGGTGAAGGAAGGGTCTGTTGACTCCCTGGAGAGATGTCTTCCCCTTAATATGGGCTAGGTTCGTAGAAGGAGAAGCTCAAGGTCATCTTGACTGTATCAGAGGCCTTATTCACCCGGCCCGTGGCAGGGGCCTTATACACCCTGGTCTGTGGCAGAGACCAAAGTTCTCCAGGTCCATGGAAGGGGCCTTGTACACCCGGTCTGTGGCAGAGACCAACCTCAAGGTCTGTGGCAGAGACCGTGCACCTAAAACTGTTTGAGAAACCTAAGCAGTGAAGTGAATGTGCTACGTTTGTGCCTGGACCTCCTCCACACCTTAAGCTGTCCTGTTTCTTTGCTCTAACCTTTTCTATCCGAGTAGAGTTTATTTTGCCACGAGAGAATAAGAGTTGTAATTTCAGCTGGTGTGGACATTGACTTTACTGGGAATTAAAGGACTTGCCTCAACCTACAGTAGAGGTGAGAATCATCCTCTGGAGGAGTTTTGACTCCGGCTGTGGACACGGCCCGTCAAGTACACCGCTCAACCTCTTTATATAGGAGGGTACGGGCTGGTAGTGCGGTGTGCCTTTCTCCCTCCTGCGAGGAGCCAACAACATAAAGGCAGTTAAGGGGGAAAGGATCTGTGCGCTACAAAAAAATAAAATAATTTTTTTTTTTATTTTTTTTTTTCCAAAAACAGTTTATTGAAATGTAAAAAGCATTTACAGATATCTTGAACAATAGTAGTACAATAAGGTATTAATACAACCACAAAACATGGATGAATAACATGTGTCACATACAATTCAACTTGCGGGTAGTGAAAATGAAATGGCTATGTGCATCCTTCATGAACTAGGCCGTGTTGGGGTGGGCTACCTTAATTCAAGGTAGTTGTGGGGTCTAGTCAAAGTCCACTACCATTGACGGGGATAGATCTTGTTGGTAGGTTAGAGCTAGGTAGGTTCACGGATGCCGTTATGGACTTTTGGTCTGTGTGGGAGGGAAAGGCCAACATGTGCAATATGGCAGAAAGGGAGGGAAGGAGCTATAAACAGGTTTATTTCGTTGAGAGTGTATGAATGCGGGAGTGTAGGCTGGAGCTATGTTAGTGGTTGTATTGTACAGAAGCTTGTGGATGAGAAAGTAGGAGGGGGTAAGTGGTGGAAGGAGAAGGGGTGGGGTGGGGATCGAGGGGAGGGGAGTGAGGCAGGAAGGGATGGCGTTGGCAGGGGGTCCGTCTCTGACTTCCCCGACCCCTTGGGGTGTTCAAGGGGCGTGTTATGAGAAACTAGGGGCGGATCTGTATAGGGGGAGATATAGGAGGAGAGAGGTGTCTTTGTAAGGTTTAGGGTTAAGGGGAGATCCTGGCACGTCGTAGATTTTTAATGACAATTCTCAGAGGAGTAATTTATCCTTTGTCAGGGTTCAGGGAGTTTGCAAATTCTGGGGTCGTTTTATAGTGTAACCAGCAGGCCCATTTTTTACTAAATGATGACAGAGTCTCTCTTGCAATATGTATAAGATTTTCCATTTCCTCAATTTTGCATATTCTGTTAAACCATTCTTTTATGGTTGGTTGGTGAGTCGATTTCCAGTGTATAGGGATACACTGCTTTGCCGCATTGATCATGTGCATTGCTAGGGATTTGTGATAGGAATTGTGCGACAGGGGTGAATGGTGTAGAAGGAATTGAGAAGGGGAAAGGTCCAAATGATATGAGGTGACTCGAGAGGTTATATGGCATACCTTTTCCCAGAAGTCTTTTAGAGATGGACAGGACCACCAGATATGGAGAAGGGTTCCCCTTTCCCGGAGACATCTCCAGCAAACCTCTGGGATTGTGGGATTATATTTATGCAGAAGGGTGGGCGTGCGGTACCATCTAGATTGGATCTTAAAGCCGTTTTCCTGGGTCGACACATTCGTCGACCCTTTATGTATGTTGAGGAAAATTAGTTCCCATTGTTCCGCTGAAAGAGATACCGAGAGGTCTGACTCCCAGTTCTTACAGGCTAAGGTCTCGTTAGCTTTCATCTCGGCGAAGAGGAGTTCATGTGTGGTAGAAACTAGATGAGATTGGGGTGTCGTTTGGATACATAGCTTTTCGAAAGGGGTGAGTTCTCTGGAGCATTGTATATTCTTGTTAAGGGATTTTAGAAAATGAGCAATTAAAATATATGTCCAAGGGGGAATGGGTGGCTTGTTTAGTTGGGAGGAGAGTTGGGATGTAGACAATAGTTTGCCCCGGAGGAAGAACTGATGTGATCTAATTGGGCTCTGTGTCCAGTTATCGGTAAGAAACTTTGCGTGCATACCTGGTGGGAACCCAGGGTTCATTTTTACAGGTGTCAGTGGGCCGGGAATCGAAGATATGGGTGATCGGTAGCAAAGCTTTTTGAAGCATTGCAAGGTTGGGCCTATAAGTGGGTGTACGTGTAATTCAGAGGGGACGTGGGGTGAGAGTAACCATGGGAGAGACTCCAAAGGGAGAGCAGAAAAAGATGCTTCTAGGGAAACCCAATCTTTGTGGAGAGATTGAGTATTCCAGTCCACTATCCTGGTAAGGTGTGTAGCAGTGTAATAATTGAGAAGGTTGGGGAGGCCTATGCCCCCAAGTCTTTTAGGTCGGGTGAGCTGCGTAAAGCTGATTCTGGGTCTACGGTTCCCCCATAAGAATTTAGTGCATATGTTTCTATAAGATTTAAAAAAGGCCGGAGGTATATGTATAGGGATCGCCTGCAATATATAGAGTATTCTCGGGAGGGCATTCATTTTGAGGATCGCCGCTCTGCCAAACCAAGAGAAAAGCGGTTTGTTCCATGTTTCAAGATCAGAGGATATTCTGTGTAGGATAGGAACATGGTTTTTAGCGTAGAGGTTTGAGAGTTTGGAAGGGAGTTGTATCCCTAGGTATGTGATGGAATCATGTTTCCATTGGAACGGGAAGTTAGCCTTACATTGATCAACTATGTGTTGAGGTAATGTTATATTAAGGGCAAAGGATTTCGAGAAATTAATTTTAAGGTGGGAGAGGAACTGAAATTGTTTAAATTCAGAAAGAAGGTTTGGTAGGGAGATCAGTGGGTTCGACAGGAACAACAAAATATCGTCTGCGAAAGCAGCGTATTTATATTCTCTTTTGGAGGAACTTATACCTTGGATATCTGGGTTGTATGTCAGTTTACGGAGGAATGGTTCAAGTGTGAGTACAAAGAGGATGGGGGACAGGGGGCAGCCCTGTCTTGTGCCATTTCCGATGGGACAGGCGTCCGACAGAGTATTGTTGACCCGTACCTTAGCAGATGGTCCCGTGTATAGTGACAGGATTAGGCCTAACATATATGGGCCCAATCCTATGGCCCTCAGAACCGCTGTCATATAGTCCCAAGCTACTCTGTCGAACGCCTTCTCCGCATCGAGTGACAAAAACAGGCCTTTTTGGGTTGTCTGTGTCATAAGGTGGTGTAAGTTTATTGCTTTAACAGTGTTGTCCCTGGCTTCACGTCCAGGGATAAAGCCGGTCTGGTCATGAGAGATTAAGGAAGGGAGAAGCGGTAAGAGTCTGTTTGCCAAAATCTTAGAAAAGATTTTGACATCTACATTCAATAATGAGAT
This sequence comes from Rana muscosa, assembly GCA_029206835.1. Lineage (NCBI taxonomy): Eukaryota > Metazoa > Chordata > Amphibia > Anura > Ranidae > Rana > Rana muscosa. The sequence continues at coordinate 13,673,395 of JARGYO010005626.1, read as the reverse complement.
TGGTCTATAATTTCCCGTTTGGGTGGGGTCCTTATCTTCTTTGGGGATAACAACGATATGTGCTTCTAACATTTCGCTTTTGAAAGGATTTGTGGGAGAGAGTGTATTGAAGGCGTCAAGGAAGGGTTGTTGAAGAAGGTCTGAGAATGTCTTGAAATATACGGCGGAAAGACCATCAGGTCCCGGGCTCTTACCAGGCTTAAGTTGTTTTAAAGCTTTTTTCCATTCCTGAATAGAGATCGGGGATTCCAGAATCGTGGTGGTGTCAGTGGGGAGCTTTCCTGGAGCAAATTGGTCTAAGAACGAGTTAATATCATTGGGTCTGTCATTCGATAAGGTAGTAGGGGGTTCGGATTTATCTAGATTATATAGGGACGAGTAGTACTTCTCAAACTCTCTGGCTATGTCATTGTTATTCGTGAGAGTCTTACCCGTGGGGGATTGTATGTGGTGTATCGTATTAGCAGCCCTTTTCTTGCGTAAGGCTTGAGCAAGAAGATGGCCACTTTTGTTGCCGAATTCGTAAAAAAGTTTCTGAGATAGAGTGTATCTCTTCCTGAGGTGATGGCCCAATTCTTCCTGAATGAGTGTACGAGTCTCTAGTAGTTCTACGAGGGTTTGCTGGGCCAGGTTTCGTTTGTGTAGTGCTTCTAGTTTATTAAGTTTGGAAAAGAGATCAGCCAGTTTGGCCCGTTTTTCCTTTCTAATTGCGGCCCCCAGGGAAATCAATTTCCCTCGGACAACACATTTGTGAGCCGCCCACTGAGTAAGTTTAGAAATGTCCGGGGTGTTGTTCTCAGTGAAATAATTGCTTAGGCAAGTTTGAATCTCTAATTCTTTGGTTTTGTCTGTCAGGATGGAAGGGTCTAGTCTCCAAATTTGCGAGCGGTATACTTTTTCAGGGAAAGTGAGGGTCATTGAGATAGGGTGGTGGTCCGAGAAGGTCATCGGTTCGACGGTTGCTGCTTTCAGGGACGGGAGATCCTGTTGGGTAAGAAATATGTAGTCTAGTCGTGAATATTTGTTATGTGGGGCGGAGAAGAATGTAAAATCCTTTACGTTCGGGTGTAAGGTGCGCCATGTGTCGTGGAGCAAGAGTTCTTGGAAACATTTTCTGATTTGTCGGAGCGCCCTGTATGGTAGGTGGGATTTCCCCGACGAGGTGTCTAAAAGGGGGTTCAGGGGTACATTGAGATCCCCTCCCAGTATAAGAATACCCTCTTGGAAATTGGTTAGGTGTCTTGTTACAGCCCTAAAAAAGGGAACTTGGGACGAGTTGGGGCTGTATATGTTAGCCAAAGTGATTGGTTTGTTCCTGAGTGTCCCTTTTAGGAAGATATACCTGCCTAGTTCGTCAAGGTGAGTGTCTGTAATTTGGATGGGAAGGTTTTTGGAAATTATTATGGAGACACCTTTGGATTTCGAGATAGGTGAGGTGGCATGGAAACTATGGGGGAAGAGGCGATTAGTCTTGTTGGGAACTGATTTCTTACAAAAGTGGGTTTCCTGTAAGAAGATTATGTCAGCTTTCATGCTGCGCATGAGGGAAAAGAGTTGTGTTCGCTTTTCAGGTATGTTCAGTCCTTTGGCGTTAAGGGAGACTACCTTTAGGGACAGGTTGGCGCCTCGGACATTATCGGGGCTCATGTTGGTAGTAGAGGTTTAAGCGAGTGGGGGGCGGGAGGATATGGGGAAGTCAGAGACGGGAGGAAAAGAAAGGGGGGGGGGTTATGCGGATGGGGAGAAGGGAAGATGTGGGGTAGGTGAGGTTAGGACGTTGAGGAGGAAGATAACCAGGGAGGAAGGAGGGGACAGGTAGGGGGATGGGGTATTATACCGGGTGTGGGACTTGACCTGCAAGCCCACCAATTAGGAGTGGGGGTACCGGTGAGGTTCAGCGGTGTCTACCAGAGTCCGCTGTGTGTGAGAGCGGTAGGTGGAGTTCAACTAGAGAGAGGTGAGGTCTGCGTCTCTCTATGAGGTCTTAAGGATAACAGACGCTGCTGATTGTTAGCGTCATCTATGGCTCATTTTGGTGTCAGAGGAGTAATCTTGTTGTGTAGATGACGGACAGGTCATCCTATAAGGACATGGTGAGAGGGTGATTCGTGGGTGACTTCAGGGCTGTGTGTAACGGCTTATTCTCATAAAGCATGAAGGCTGTGGAGTTGTAAGGGCATTTATTCGGCAATTAGAGGAGGATGTTTAGCATTGTGTAATCTGGGGGTTTGTGTGGAAGAGGGGGATAAGAAATTAAGTGTATTGCTCAAATTTCAGATGTCACATGACAGAGAATAGGGGGCATATACTTTGGTTTAGAGGAATATGCAGGGAACAGAGTCAGTAACATGGTGAATTAGTTAAAACAGAACAGAACAGAACGTACAGCTTGCGTTACCGTGAACAAGTATGCATCTGCAGTTATGGCTGACATCAAAAATCCAAATATGGATAACATAGCAAACAAAACATAGTAAACAAAAACATAGTAAACAAAATCATACCCAGGGGTTAGGGCAGGCTGTCTAAATCCGAGGGGGGCACGCCCATTCCCAAACCTGAGAATGGATTCTACCCGACATCCACGTAGGCCACACACCTGTGCATGTCCCCCTCGGATCCCCGACCACCCTCAGTGCTGTAAAGCAGAAAATTCAGGAGCTAGGAGCTAGTAGGGCCTGTGGGGAGAAAGACAGCACATAATGCAATCGGGGGATTATATATCGACATGTCATTAGCTGCATTGGAGTAGATAGGAGAATGTAGGAAGAAGGCTTCAATAGAAAAAGGGTACAGCCGATGAGCAAGAATGAATACAGTGTGAGGAGAAGGAGGAAAAGACAATCAGTGCGGGAGAAGGTAGTCTCTGACCCGACATAAGGAAGTTAGGGCGACCGGGGAAACCTTCGGGAGTTGTCCAAGAGGGAAAGAGGGTACCAACCGTTCTGCCAGTGTTCCCTAGGGATTGCTGTATAAAGTTACCTGCGAATTGGAGTGGTCCAGAGTCCAGCTGTGAGGTGGAAACAGAAGGACGGTATTCATGTTTCTTGTTAGGCGATGCGTGCTTTGCGGGGCACTGGAGAAGCCGTCGGGCTACCATTACGCGGGGCTCTTTGATCCTTTGAAGGAGTGTGGGGAGGAGGTGGGTGAGAGCGTCGGCGGCCGATACTAAAGTTGCCTGCTTCTGCGATACCTTCCATGGAGGTGACTCTTCTGAGTGGCGGTATACGGAAGTCGCTGTACCAGTCTGGTACTTCCACATACGGTATCTCCATGGCCGTGCAGAAGTGGTCTAAATCCTCCGGGACTTTTAGATTGGCTGTGCGGCCTTGGTGAGTTGCTGTCAGGCAGAAGGGGAACTTCCATCGGTAGATTATGGATCTGGCCCTCAGTGTTTCCAGGAGGGGACGTAGCTCGCGTCTGCGCTGCAGGGTGATGTTAGATAGGTCCTGGTAGATTCTGATATCCGTTCCCTGGAAAGACAGTTGGTTGCGGTGTCTGGCCTTGCGTAATATTTCCTCCTTCAAGGGAAAGTCTGTGAGGCCGCAGACTGCATCCCGTGGGGGATCTGTGTCCCTTCCCCGCGGGCGCAGTGCCCTGTGGAGCCGTTCGAACGCGATCGGGGTATCAGGGGCTCTTTCAAGTAGATCGTTAAAGATGGTAGTTACTGCCACTGGGAGCTGGCTGGCATCGATCATTTCTGGAATACCCCTCACTCTAAGGTTGTGACGCCTTCCGCGATTATCTAAATCTTCCATGTGGCGATTGATCTCCCTGAGGTGGATCGCATGCGACTCTGTTACCTGTTGAACGTGACAAATCGCTGTGTCTTGGCGGGCTTGAGCGTATTCCACCTCTTCCACCCTAAGCGTCATGGCGTGTATGTCCGACCTCATGTCCAAGATGGCCGCCATGAGGGTGTTTTTAATATCCGTAGCGACGCTGTGCAGGTCATTAAGGCTCACTGCCGGGGGGTGAGTCATCCCCGTTGCCAGACCTGGGGATCTCTGCTCCTCGGGTCGCTGCGGGCTGGAGCTCTGGGTGCGTGGCGCTTGGGAGGAGGCTGCTTGCGAGGCCTGCATCCTGGCCGTAGGCCGTGACCGGAATATCTCGGGGATTTGCTGACTCAGCGGGGTGTCGGTGTTCAGCGGGGATCGGGAACGGGTTGCCGAGGCACTGCGAGCGGTTCTCACCATGTCCGGTGGAGCAGGTAAGCTGATAAGCTGAAGTTGCTGGACCTCGGGACGGGAGCTCGCACACTACACGTCCATCCTGGAACGGCACCAGACCACGCCCCTAATAAAAATTATAATCTTGACCTAGGAGGACGAGGTCCATATGGAGTAGGAGGTTGAGGTGGCGGTGGATGTGGCTGTGTAGGTGGAAGCGGCGGTGGAGGAGGACTAGGTAGCCAACACTGATTCAAAAATACAACAATGGCTGGGTAAGGCCGGTGATGTGTCGAATTCTGTCCCCCGTCAAATAGTGTCCACCCTGTACTGCGCTTGCTCAGTATGTAGGACAAGGGGATTTCAAAAATCTCCCAAGACGAACGGCGCCTGCGTGGTGAGTTCAGGTGAAGGCCACACCATCCGTGGTTCAAGCCGAGACAAGTGAGGCCGTGCCCAAAGCGTGGCGATCGAACCGAGCCCATGAGGGGCCCTGTTACTATGTGCTACCGTATGTCCACTTGGATGGTGGGGCTTGAACCTGCACTCACTGCGCAGGCACCGTTCATCTTCTGAGATTTTGTGAATCTCCTTGTCCTCTGTACTGCGTAAGCGCTGCGCCTTCGCAGTATGGGCCGGACACAATCCAATGGCCGGACAGTTTTTGTCACAACACCGGTATACATGTCTATTCTGCACAAGGTATGGACAAGTCCTGTGGGATACATGCCTGGTTAATTTTAATGAACGTGAGCTTGTCCACATTGGCTCTGGACAGGCGGCTGCGCTTGTCTGTGATAACGCCCCCTGCCGTGCTAAATACACGTTCAGATAATACACTGGCTTCAGGGCAGGCCAGCACCTCCAAAGGCATAAAGGGCAAGCTCAGGCCATGTGCCCAATTTGGAGACCCAGAAGTTAAAGGGGGCAGACCCATCATCCAGTACGTGTAGGCCTGTGGACACATACTGCTCAACCATGTTGGTGAAATGCTGCCTCCTGCTAAGACGTTCCATCTCAGCTGGTGGTGCTGGTTGTTGTGGCGTGCTGACAAAGCTTTTCCACATTTCAGCCATGCTAACCCTGCCTTCTGAGGTGCTGCCGGTGCCCCGGCTGCGTTGGCGACCTCTTCCTCCTCCTCTGCCTTTGCCTTGTGCTTCCACCGTACGCCCGCTGTCAGGTGGGAATGCCACAGGCAGCACGTCTACCAGCGTGCGCTTGTACTCGCGCATCTTACGATCCCGCTCCAGTGAGGGAATTAAGGATGGTACGTTGTCCTTGTAACAGGGATCCAGCAGGGTGGCCACCCAGTAATCAGCACCAGTTAAAATGTGGGCAACTCGGCGGTCATTGCGGAAACATTGCAGCATGTAATCGCTCATGTGTGCCAGGCTGCCCAGAGGCAAAGAAGAGCTGTCCTCTGTGGGAGGTGTATCGTCTGTGTCCTCTGTATCCCCCCAGCCACGCACCAGTGATGGCCACGAGCTGGTCTGGGTGCCACCCTGCTGTGAAAATGGCTCCTCCTCCTCCTCCTCCATCTCCTCCTCCACCTCGTCATTCTCCAGAACTGTGCCCTTTCTGCCGGACAATTGTGTACCTGGCGTTTGTTGGTGCAGGAACCCACCCTCGTAGCCACTTGTGAAAGACTGCCCTGAAAGCCTTTGAAATGATCCCGCTTCCTCCTCCTCCTCCTCATCCTCTTGTGCCACATCCTCTTCCATCATCGCCCGAAGCGTTTTTTCAAGGAGGCATAGAACTGGGATAGTAACGCTGAGAACGGCGTAATTGGCACTGGACATGTTGGTGGAGTACTCGAAACAGCGCAACAAGGCACACAGGTCTCGCATGGAGGCCCAGTTATTGGTGGTGAAGTGGTGCTGTTCCGCAGAGCGACTCACGCGTGATTGCTGCAGCTGAAACTCCACTATCGCCTGCTGCTGCTCGCACAGTCTGGCCAGCATGTGCAAGGTGGAGTTCCAGCTTGTGGGCACGTCATATATGAGGCGGTGAGCGGGAAGGCCGAAGTTACGCTGCAGCGCTGACAGGTGAGCAGCAGCAGGGTGAGAACGCCGAAAGTGCGCACACACAGCCCGCACTTTCTGCAGCAGCTCTGGCATATTGGGGTAATTTTTAAGGAACCTCTGGACCACCAAGTTCAGCACATGCGCCAGGCAAGGGATGTGCGTCAAACCGGCTAGGCCCAGAGCTGCTACGAGATTTCGCCCATTATCGCACACCACCAGGCCGGGCTTGAGGCTCACTGACAGCAACCACTCATTGGTCTGTTGTTCCATGTCCCTCCACAACTCCTGCGCGGTGTGGGGTTTTTCCCCCAAACAGGAAAGTTTTAAAACTGCCTGCTGTCGTTTACCCCTGGCTGTGCTGAAGTTGGTGGTGAAGGTGTTACGCTGACCGGATGAGGAGGTGGTAGAGGATGAGGAAGCGGAGTAGGAGGAGTTAGCAACAGGAGGCAAACTGAAGCGCCCTGCAATCCTCGGTGGTGGAAGGACATGCGCCAAACTGCTATCTGCCTCAGGCCCAGCCGCAACTGCATTTACCCAGTGTGCTGTTAGGGAGATATAACGTCCCTGACCATGCTTACTGGTCCACGCATCCGTAGTTAGGTGGACCTTGCCACAGATGGCGTTGCGCAGTGCACACCTGATTTTGTCCCCCACTTGGTTGTGCAGGGAAGGGATGGCTCGCCTGGAAAAGTAGTGGCGGCTGGGCACGACGTACTGTGGGACAGCCAATGCTATCAGGCTTTTAAAACTCTGCGTCTCCACCAGACGGAATGACAGCATTTCAAAGGCCAGGAGTTTTGAAATGTTGGCATTCAGGGCCAGGGATCGCGGGTCGCTAGGGGGGTACTTCCTCTTCCGCTCCAATGTTTGGGAGATAGAGAGCTGAACGCTTCCATGGGGCATTGTGGAGATGGTTGGTGACCCAGGTGGTAGTGTTGCTGGCAGATCCTCTGTTTGCGGGGTGGCAGGTGCCACTGTCACTACAGAGGTGGATGAAGAGGCCAAGACTGCAACAGAAGAGGAAGCAGGAGGAGCCAGAGACCTTTCTTGGTTTTTGAGGTGTCTACTCCACTGCAGCTCGTGCTTTGCACTTAGATGCCTGGTCACGCAGGTTGTGCTCAGGTTGAGAACGTTTATGCCTCGCTTCAGGCTCTGATTGCACAGCGTGCAAACCACTCGTGTCTTGTCATCAGCACATTGTGTGAAGAACTGCCACGCTAGGGAACTCATTGGACCTGGCTTTGGTGTGCTCGGTCCCTTGCTGCGTTGGGCAGTAGCAGACATATTGTCTAGGGGACGGACGCTCCGCTTTTGCACCCTTCTCCCTCTTCTGCTGTGCTGGTGGCTCTGTGCGACCACCGCCTCTTCCTCCAAACTACACTGGTCACCTGCATAACGTTGATTCCATGTGGGGTCGAGGACCTCATTGTCCTCCACATCATCTTCCACCGAGTCTTCACCCCTGCCCTCCTTGTCTGTCTGCACAATTGCGAAAGCAGCAGCAGTTGGCACCTGTGTTTCGTCATCATCCGAGACGTACTGCGATGGTCCTCCCATGTACTCATCATGAAACATAAGTGGTTGGGCATCGGTGCACTCAATCTCTTCCACTTCTGGGGAAGGCCTAGGTGGATGGCCCTGGGAAACCCTGCTAACAGAGTCATCGAAAAGCAGAAGAGACTGCTGCATGATTTGGGGCTCAGACTGCTTGGCTGATTTGCAAGGGGGTGAGGTGAAAGACTGATGGACATGGGTTTCAGGTGCCAACTCTGATCTTTCATCAGAAGAGTGGGTGGGAGACAATGTGAAGGAACCCGAGGCACTGTCAGCAACCCAATCTACTATCGCCTGTACTTGTCCTGGCCTAAACATTCGTACAGCCTCATTAGGCGCAACAAAATACCGCCGCAGGCTCGGTCGCCTACTCGCACCTGAGGAAGGTGTTTCACTTGTGCGTGTATCTGGCACAGATCCACCACGTCCTCTCCCTGCAACAGGAGCTCCACCAGCAGCACCACGACCGGGGCCACCACGTCCCTTTGACCTTCTCCTCATATTTTCCAAATTTAGGATCTTGCCCTAAATGGGTGTTTTTGGAAGAGCAGAACACACCCACAGTACGTAACCGCTGAATCGCACAGCTACAGAACTGCAGAAAATGCTATTCAAAAAAATTTTTGTTTTTTTAGTATAGCACAGTAGGAGAAAACTATATAGAAATTGTTTATTTCACACACCTCCACATATGTATAACACACTGCAAACTATTTTTTGTGGCCCTGAATGGCTCTTTTTGCAAGCGTACATTAACCACTTGTCCACCGCCCACTGTCAATTGACGGCGGGCGGAGGATACTCTCGTTCTGGGAGGACGTCATATGACGTCCTCCCTTTAAAACGAGCTAGAAGGCGCGCGCCCGCCACGTTCACAAGGCACCCGCGATTGCCCGGGAAATGAGCAGGAAAGTGGGTCTCTGTGTGTAAACACAGAGATCCACGTCCTGTGAGGGAGAGGAGGCTGATGGTGTGTCCCTTGTACATAGGGACAACCATCAGTCACCTCCCCCAGTCAGTCCCCTCCCCCCACAGTAAGAACACATTGAGGGAACATATTTAACCCCTTCCCGCCCCCTAGTGGTTAACCCCTTCCCTGCCAATCACATTTATACAGTAATCAATGCATTTTTATAGCAGGGATCGCTGTATAAACGTGAATGGTCCCAAAAATGTGTCAAAAGTGTCCGATGTGTCCGCCGCAATATCGCAATCACAATAAAAAATCGCAGATCGCCGCCATTACTAATAAAAAAATAAAAAAATAAAAATGCTATAAATCTATCCCCTATTTTGTACACGCTATAACTTTTGCGCAAACCAATCAATACGCACTTATTGCGATTTTTTTTTTTTACCAAAAATATGTAGAAGAATACGTATCGGCCTAAACTGAGGAAAATTTTATTTAAAAAAAAAAATGAGTATTTATTATAGCAAAAAGTAAAAAATAGTGTTTTTTTTCCAAACTGGACGCTCTTCTTTTGTTTATAGCGCAAAAAATAAAAACCGCAGAGGTGATCAAATACCACCAAAAGAAAGCTCTATTTGTGGGAAAAAAAGGACACAAATTTTGTTTGGGAGCCACGTCGCACGACCGCGCAATTGTCATTCAAAGTGTGACAGCGCTGAAAGCTGAAAAATGGCTTGGGCAGGAAGGGGGTTTTCGTGCACAGTAGGGAGGTGGTTAAAGTGCATTTTTTTTTTTTGTTGTTGCCCTAAACGGGTCTTTTTTTGTACGAGCAAAATAAAATGCAATTTTTTTTTTTTTTTGCCCTATGGGTCTTTTGGAAAAAAGCACAATAAAGTGCCTTTTTTTTCCCCCTAAATGGATCTTTATCAAAGAGCAGAATACACCCACAGTATGGAAACGGTGTATCTCTCAACATAATATATGCAGTGCTGGTGCACTGAGCTTGCAGATAAAAGTTCGAATTTCTCTGACACTGGGCTCATGGCAGTGTAAAAAGACTGTGCACTGCAACACAAACAGGTAAACCTATGCAGATCGCTGATTTTAATCTCTGAATCTGGACTCCTATATAATATATCTCTCTCCCTGAAAGCACCAACAGGAACCTGGCCCTACACTACACTATCTCTCTATCTTTTCCCTCAGATTGCAGAATCAGGACTACCTCATGTATTTTACAATCTCTCCCTATTAGCAACAGCAGCAGCCAAGATCCTCTCCCTATCTATTCTGAAGCAGAGTGACGTGTGTGCTGTGTGCCTCTAGCTTATATAGAAGCTGGGTCACATGTTGCACTGACCAATCACAGCCATGCCATTAGTAGGCATGGCTATGATGGCTTCTAAGGGCACACCAGCTAATCAAAAGGTGATTGGCTGGCCCCTGAAGCATTTCTAACTGCATAATTAGATTGCCGAACCCGAACCCGGACTTTTGCGCAAAGTCCGGGTTCGGGAAAAAGCTAAAGTTCGGTACGGACCCGAACTTTACAGTTCGGGTTCGCTCAACACTATTGATGACCAATGATGACCCCTAAATTTGCCCTTTTCTTGAAATACTGCCAAGACTCTGACCAAGGGGAGTGTATGGGTTATGAGAATTTGGATTCTGAGTACAAGTTCACTGAATTAAAATACTGATCCAAAATCATACCTGGAAATCATAGACTCCAGGATTTCCAAATATATGTTTCTATTGGCGAATGCATATCAGGTTAACGTTATTTCTGGCTACCAGGTACCAGATGCTACACATCACGAACCTCATGTATGTACCAGAGACTGCCAGAGTGCCTTCTCCATTTCTGGCCTTAGTTAATGGGAATGCCTTTGACAGGATATTTTGCGTATAATTGCAAAAAGTCCTACTTAAAATTGAGTTCCATGGAAATATTCTAGCGACCATTTTGGTTATATATATAGAGTTGAGCGGACACCTGGATGTTCGGGTTCGACGGGTTCGGCCAAACTTCGGAAAAAAGTTCGGGTTCGGGACCAAACTTTATCCCGAACCCGAACCTCATTGAAGTCAATGGGGACCAGAACTTCTGAGGACTATTAGCGCTGTTTCCCGTGCTTAGAACTGTCCCTGCACAATGTGTAATTTCTGAAGGAAAAAAAGTCATTTAAAACTCACTCGTGGCTATAATGAATTGTCGGCTCCCGGCAATACATAGAAAAGTCATTTATAAAAATAAAAAAAAAGCGTGGGGTTCCCCCAAATTCAATTACCAGGTCCTTCAGGTCTGGAATGGATATTAAGGGGAACTCTGCCGCAAATTAAAAAAAAAATGCGTGCGCTTCCCCCAAATATCCATACCAGGCCCTTCAGATCTGGTATGGATTTTAAGGGGAACTCCACCCCAAATGTAAAAAAAATGGTGTGGAGTACCCCCAAAAATCCAGACCAGACCCTTTATCCGAGCACGCAACCTGGCAGGCCGCAGGAAAAGAGGTGGGTGAGAGAGCGCCCCCCTCCCTCCTGAACCGTACCAGGCCACATGCACCTCAACATGGGGAGGATGTCCCCATGTTGATGGGGACAAGGGCCTCATCCCCACAACCCTTGCCGGTGGTTGTGGGGGTCTGCAGGCGGGGGGCTTATCAGAATCTGGAAGACCCCTTTACCTATCTAGAAATACAGCTATCTGTCTCTATGCAGTATCTAACCTCTATCTGTGAAACTATGTCCCTTTACTAAACCCCATCCAAACAAAGCTGAGTACATTTTACTTGCCCTGGTCTGACGGACTAGCAGCACTTAAAATGTCTTACTTGAAACTTTCCTTTATTTTAAAATATTATAGCAACAAAGAAAAGCTAGAAAAGGCAAGAAGAAAAAAAGAAAACATGTAGGACTAGTACATTGATTACATATCATTTTTGAAAAATGGTAAAATAAACACAATTACTGTAAGTGAAAAGCCAGGAAAGCAGTTACCATTACATATGGAGAGAATTGGTGATAAACAGATCAAAACAATAAGATCACAACGGTACTGTAGCTTATTCCTTTACAGCATAAATTGGTGCAGAGGGAAAAGCAATTATGAGTTCCTTAAGACACGCAGGATAATACACAGAATAAACAACGATATAAAATATTATGATAAGAGTAAAAGGTATGGCCCAGGAAATTTACAACAAAGGGCATGAGACAAGTAATGGGGCATGTCCATGTCAAAAGGGCACTTCTGCTATCAAATTCCATAAGGTAGTGTTGGCCATGCATGCAATTTCCTTGTACAATTTTCTTTTAGATTTTCCAAAACCATATAATATGAGGTCAAACCTAAACACTTTCAAATTGTATGTAATCAGGCAGGCCCTTGCACTACATAGTTGAAGGTTGTTCTAAAATAAATTGAATAAGAACATTGTATAATGCATGGCCAGCTTAAGAGTTTGTATAGCGTCAGGAAGAGTTTGAGGGAGTGTACTCTTCCATTTTCTGGCAAGGGTAAGTCTTGCAGCAATAAGAATATGCATTAGGAGGAGCACACAATGGCAAATCCTAGTAGAGCTAGTTGAGGGAAGAGAACTAAAGGGGTTTGAGTGATTGTTGAAATGAGAAAGCTAACATACATCCAAAACTTGAGACGGTTGGGGCAGGACCATTATATATGAAGTAAGGATCTGTTGTTACCACAGTTCCAGAAGCAGGCAGGTGATTGATTGGGGTATATGAAAGCAAGTCCGGTAGGGGTGTAATAGAATCTATGAAAAACTTTTGGGAATGATCCCCAGTGGACTGGGAGATACACTTATCAGATAGCAATAATCCAGACTGAGAATTGGAACAGGTTTTGCAAGTATAACTTTGAAGGGTTTTTATCCTATGGAGTCAGCTGCTGAATAGTTTGTTTGTAGAAGCACTAGAGTACATTGGATGTAAAAGTTTAGTAAGTCTCTGAGTAGAGTATTGTCAGTTTATCAGATTCTGGTAATGATATGCCACTGGCAAAGGTATTTGAAAAAATCAGTAAGACTGATAGGAAATTTGATCCATAGTTCTTGAAAAGTGCTGAGATGAGAACTGGAAAATGAAGCCTCGTACACACGAACGAGTTTCTCGGCAAAAACCAGCAAGAAACTTGCTGGCAGAGATTTTTTGCCGAGAAATTTGTTCGTGTGTATGGTTTCTCGTCAAGAAAAGCGACAAGAATCTCGACGAGAAAATAGAGATCCTGCTCTCTATTTTCTTGTCGAGATTCTCGTTGGCATGTTTCTCGACGAGAAAAGTGAGTGTGTGTACACTTACCTGTCCTCCCGGAAGCCCGCACATGTTCGAAATGAATTTGACGCATGCGCGGTAGCTTCCTAGGCATAGGTAGGGTATACCAAGATGGCGGCGACGGCATCGAATGTGACGAACGCATGCTCGTCGTAGTCAATGACGTCACCGCGTACGCTCCATTCAAAGAACCGCGGGTTCTTTGAATCGAGCGTGTGTACACTCGGCCGGGACAAGTTTCTTGTCCAAGAATCTCGTCGAAAAAAACGACATGTTTTTTCCGACGAGAATCTCGGCCGTGTGTACGAGGCATAAGTCCTGAAGATGTGTGATGCCTGCAGATGTCACAGAATGTAGAGAGAGATCAGGGGAAAAAAGCTCCATCAATTCAAGCGGTAGGAGTTTCAAAACGGAGTGCAATATACCTTTGCTAAGTTGAAGCATACCAATAAATAAGTGTAGAAGCCATGCTAGGTTATAGGAAAATGAAAGCACCTTGCTATAAATCATGATACCAATCCGTTGAGTATATAACTAAAAAAACAGTGCTACAAAAACATCAGTATACATAATATTCAATTTCTTACAACAGGGTTTAAAGACCCCCTAGGTATGGTGGGATTTTAACAGCACAAAAACATGTATAATTAAAATATAAGGATTATTACAAAATAATTTTTTTTAAACCCAAAACAGACATTTACGTGTAAAAATCATGTTCATGAAACATAAACCTTTTGCACAGTCAACCCTGTAGAAGCATATAGACCTGTATCCAGTGATATGTCTGAGCCATACAGTATGTTGCTTATATTGTATTTCTCCACAAAACTCAATGTGTTTCTTGGACTTTGGTCCACTTCATCAGGAGATTATTAGTGGAATTTTTTTTATGAGCTTCACTATATATAAAAAAAGATATGCATAAGATGTTACAAAGACATATTAAAATTCCAACAAAGTTGTATACTTCTACAGACTTCCTATGTTACCTGGGTAGGGCCGAGTATGGGGAGGGCCAAAAGAGACCCCAGAGGGAAAAAGGACAAATAAACACCAGGATATAGAAGTTGGAAGGCCAACTACGGTGTTCTCATGCACCGCTGCCACTGTTGTTGGCATTTGGTTTACACAAACCATCAGCCTGACACTCATATCCTGCTCTATTGCAGTGTCTTTTGAAATGCTTGAGAGCTGGAACTCCAATATCTTTTAATAAAAGACACCTTGTGAAACGGGCTCACGATGGGGATTTTTATTAATGGACTATAATTGTTTTTTATTTATGAAAACATGAATTTTGGCACATGAATTTACATATGCACTTTAATTTGTATTTTTGCACCTTTGTGAGTATACATCTTTTGCACTTTACAACCTGAAAAGTTGGTTGTTTGCATCTCCATATTATTCGATGTTTCATACTGCACTTTTTGCACTCTATAATTGTTATTTTGATAACTCGTACAGTATATACTGATGTTTTTGTACTGCTTTTTTACTTAAAACTTGAAGCATAGATTGCCAGACCTTCAATGTTGCTGTGACTGTACCTAGAATAGATGCAAGAGGGTACTTCCCAAAGAGCAGAGCACCTACTTGCAATACTTGAAGGGCTTCTGTTTTAATCTGAATCCAGGAAAGAGAGTGGAGGAGAATGCTTTGATTGTTCCAGTATGACCACTTTATAGTAAGAGTTGAGGTTAGGGGCTGCCATCCTGGCTTGGGATGTAGGAGAGCAGAGTGGAGAGCTGCAGATTCGTAGACACTGTTTTTCTCAAATGAAGGCATTGAAAAAAGCTTGGAGCTTGTGAAGATCCCCATGCAGAATAGGTATAGGAAGAGTTTGAAAGAAATATAACATGTGTAGTGAGAGGAAAATTTTAGTTAGGGCTATGTGGCCAGCCCACAAAGCTTTTGTTGCACATAGATTGCAACATATATTTCTAAGCTTTTCTAATAGGATGTTGAAGTTGATAAGAAAAAGGTTGGAGGATGGTGTTACAGTACTAATTGATTTCCTAGATAATATAAGGAAGCAGCCAGGGCCCAAGAAAAGAGAGGGAAGATGTGGTGGTGATACAGTGTTTACTTTGAGAATTTATGCATATGTCGAGCATGCACGATGTAGAAAAATTGGTCCTGTTAAGTGAGACATCACTACAATTTTCAAGTGTGTTATGCAGCAGCGAGAGAGAGTCAATGGGATTGGATAAGGATATCATCTGCATAGAGACCTGTTCCTGTGTTCCAGTTGTTACACCTGAGACATGGGGGTTAAAATGTATAGATTTTAAAAATGGTTCCATTACTAGGGCAAAAATGAGAAGGATAAGGGGGCATCCCTGACGAACTCTATCAGAGATACAAAAAGAGTTCCAAGAGGACTCCTAAGGTCCATTCTCTGGCACTGGGAAGCGAATATAGACCTAATATGGCCAAAGGGATGTTTTCTGATAGACCAAATTTAAGAAGTACTTCCTTCAGATATAGCCAGTGTACCCAATTGGATGCCTTCTCTTCATTCAAGGACAGGAGCAAAGAATGCATTAGATGATGTTCTGCCCATTCAATAAGATATACATAGTATCTTGTGTTAGAAGGGACAAAATCTACTTGCTCCATATTGACCAGTTGTGGAATATTTTTGACTAGGCCAGTCACAAATTATTTAACATACATTATAATATCAGTTTTCTCTAAATGTCAGTTTAGGAGGGATATGGGCCTATAATTCGTAGGATTGTCCGAAGGTTTGCCAGGTTTGGGGATTGAGACTATAAGGGCTAGGGATGAGCTTCGTGTTCGAGTCGAACATACGTTCGACTAGAACATCGGCTGTTCGATCGTTCGACGAAGATCGAACGATTTGGGCCGTTCGCGCCAAATTCGAGTGACGCGAACGGCCCACAATGCACTACGCCATCGCAGTGTCATCCAGGCGCTGTGATTGGCCAAGCATGCACTGTGACCCCGCATGCTTGGCCAATCACAGCGCCGGCAGCGAGGAGAGCAATGATTGGCCACAGGCAGGATGCCTGTGGCCAATTATTGCTTATGGGGTTTAGTACACGCCCCACACTATAAAAGGCCGCCAGCGCGGCGGCCTTGTGTAGTGTGTTCCGGAGCAGGGAAAGAGAAGCATAGGCAGGGACAGTGTCATTATTTTTCCTTTACTATTCCAGGATTCCTTGTGTTTAGGGACAAATTAGGATAGGTAGGGAGCAGGGATGAGCCGAACACCCCCCTGTTCGGTTCGCACCAGACCCTGCGAACAGACAAAATGTTCATGTAAACTTTAGAACCCTATTAAATACAATGGACTCGAACGTTCGAAATCTAAAGTGTTAATTATAAAGGCTGATATGCAAGTTATTGTCCTAAAAAGTGTTTGGGGACCGGGGTCCTGCCCCAGGGGACATGTATCAATGCAAAAAGAAGTTTTAAAAACGTCAGTTTTTTCGGGAGCAGTGATTTTAATAATGCTTAAAATGAAAAAATAAAAGTGAAATATTCCTTTAAATTTCGTACCTGGGGGGTGTGTATGATATGCATGTGAAGTGGCGCATGTTTCCCGTGCTTAGAACTGTCCCTGCAAAAAATGTCATTTTTGAAAGAAAAAAAGTCTTTTAAAACTGACTCGCGGCTATTAATGAATTGTCGGCTCCCGACAATACATACAAAAGTCATTGATAAAAAAAAAAAAAAATCTGTAGCACCCAATTCTGTAACAAAAAGTACACAGTAATATTCTATTATCTTCGATGACACCTACTTAATACACCCATGCTCTCCACCACATGCAAAATCCAATCTACTTACCCCACTTTTAACGACCTCTAAATATTATGAGCTTACAACCAGCATGATAGACTTGATGCCAATTTCAGGTGCATGCCCCCTTTAAATCTGCCTCCATATATTGCTCCTCATATGGTTCCCATCCAGGCTCTTACACAAAATAGATAAACATCCAAGCCACATAAAAAGGAAGAAACTAATAGTGCTCAATGCAGTTTTTTTTACTAAAGTACCAATAAAAGCTCAAAATACACTCACAAGAAGCACCAGCACAGCACAATGCTATACGGTGCTTTTTGCATACACAACCTTATCTCCCTCACTGCACTGGTCTCCACAGCCAGCAATCCCAATCACATGGCAAACTCACAGCGTTATGGCAGGTTCGGTTCCAGGCTCTGTCCCCTGTACACGTTATGCCCAAGGATTGGACTCATCAGCAAAAAGCCATATATGTTGTGACAGCAGGAAGGTAAAGTCACCTGGTTGCATCCAGGGGGGTAGATATATTTCGCCCAGATTCAGGCTTTACGCCGACTTATACAACTAGGCGGAGAGTTGTATAAGCCCAGCTGGGGCTAGTGGGCTCATGGATGACTCATACCTCTAGGGAGAGGGCTGGGCGTCGTGCAGGCAGGGAGTTGATGAGACCAGCTGAAGCCTGTCAGTTCGTTTAAGGCCTCTATAAAAACTCCCAGATTCATTAGGTGTTTGCTCATGCCTGGAACCAGACCTGTGTGGACTGTCTAGGGAGAGTGAACCCCTGTGCGGTGAGACAAAGCCTGTGTGGCTATTTGCTTGGACATTTAAAACCAGGGACTTAGGGACTAGGACAGCACTAGGCTGATCCCAGTTGTTAGTTAGGAAACCTGTATGTTTAGTTAGAGGTCAAGTTGACCAGGATTTATTTTGTTTATGTTTCTTTTGCTTTGCTGTGTTTTGTCACTGTAAATAGAAAATAAACCGCACCTTTTTGATTTTGAAAACCACAACCTCCGTTTGCTGGGCCTGTTTTTGTGTGGGGAGCCCATCCCGGGGGTCACCCACACCCGCTGCCGAGCTAACCCCCTCACAATGTCCATACTCTATCCTTTTTAAAATACAGCTTGGAGACTTTCATAGGTTGTAAAACCACTTCAACCCATTTGACATGTTCTTTATTATATTTGGAAGTATGTAAAAGACTCACTTAGGTTTACCCCAAAAAAGCTTTGGCCATACTTCTCTTTAAAGGATATGATTTCTTTTTTTTTTTTATTGTTTTGTATATAATACAATCCAGACATTTTATATGCTGCTCCAGGCAAGATCAGGGTCCACACTCCTCAACCACATCTCAGGTTCAGGCTCTGCTTTTCTCCACCAATCGCTTGTATCAGCAACAGTATCAGCAACAGGAATTCTTTTCTGACACAGTGCTTTATTACTAGAGCCAGTGTCTCCATTGGAAGATTTGCCAACTTCTTTTTCTGATGACAACTGACAACCCAAAATTTGGGGTTTTCTTTTACTATCACTCTTGGTGATAATGGTATACAGTACAAATATAGAGGATGAATCTCATCAGCGGGGATGTTCCGATCCCTCTCCACTATTCTACTATATCCAAAATGTAAAAAAAGTTTTGCATATACTTTAAGTCAAATAACAGCAGATTTATTTCTGTTGGACTAATGCTTGGCTACATTTCAGTAATAAATCATGAGGTTCAATCAGGCTTTAAAATAAGTCATATAGTTTAGAACTGTGATTCTTTGTTGGTTCTTTTTTGGAACTGAAGTTCTAAAATCCAAACCAACTAAGCCGCACACCAACATTTACAATCAAGTTTGTTTGCAAAAAAAAAAAAAAAGGGGGGCTCATATACGATAATAGATGTTATCCATAACTACATGACAGTAGCATGCAAAATGCAAAATATTGCTGTACTCCTTGGTATCTTTATTGAAGCATTAAAATCACACCACAGGTATGTAAAAGGTAACACATTTTGCGGTAAAGTCAGCGCTTATTCAAACCCCATATACACATACATTGCATGAAATATATATATCTGCATGATACAAGTAAGCATGGTTTGGAAATTAAAGGGGTTGTAAAGGTTAGCTTTTTATTTTCTAAATAGGTTCCTTTAAGCTAGTGCATTGTTGGTTCACTTACCTTTTCCTTTGATTTACCTTCTAAATGTTTTTTTTCTTTGTCTGAATTTCTCACTTCCTGTTTCTCCTCACTAAACTTCACACCGTCATCCAAGTGGTGTGGAGTCAGCCAGAACAGCTTACTGAGGAGCTTACTGAGGAGGAACAGGAAGTGAGAAATTCAGACAAAGAAAACAAAGAAAAAAAATATTTAGAAGGGAAATCTAAGGAAAAGGTAAGTGAACCAACAATGCACTAGCTTAAAGGAACCTATTTAGAAAATAAAAAATGAACCTTTACAACCCCTTTAAGCAATTGAACAATTAACCACCAATAAATCAATTAGAAATACACTCCCACTACACTAAAGAGAGCCTATGCTCCTTGCCTTCCAATATTAATATGTCATATAACACATAACCCCCCCCCCCCCCCCCAAAAAAAAAATCACAACGGGAGAGCACTGGGAAGGAGACAGTCAGCCAACTACAGCAGGACACCCTCACAAACTAAGTGCACATAATGTCACAATATGAGGATACCTTTAACTGCCAACCAAGCCCCAAACCTCCCAAAAAAACAACATGGGTCCCAGGAGGCTGCAGGACCATTCGCAAGGAGTCACAGCCAGCTTCCCACAGTTAATATGGAGGTGCTGGGGACCTGAAGATCGGCAAAGAACCGACTCGGGTGAGGTCATCCCTGGACAGGTAAGTGTCTGTTTCTTAAAAGTCAGCAGCTACTTTATTTGTAGCTGCTGACTTCTATTTTTTTAAACCAGACTGAAGCTCTTCTTTAACATGTCAAACCTTTATGTGATTGGGTTTGCATATGCTTCAACTGTTTATTGTCCTTGTGAGCGTTCATCAATGTTTTTCTCTAGTCTTTAGACCCTTCTTGTAAGACCAAGTATTTCTGATATGCAAATGCCATTTTGTTGCCTTGCTGGAAAGTCTCCAGCAAAGATATAAACACATTTAGTCAAATGAATATAGTCCTACTATTGTAAAGAGAAAGGGGTATAACAGTTACCTAGAATAAATAATTTCCTTATGACATATTAAAAGAGTTTTTTTTTTTTGGCAGTTTCACGCCAAATTCCCCAAGATGACACACTGTTTAATAAAGTTCTGTTAAGTTCATAACTACTGCCACATTATCAGT
Organism: Rana muscosa; assembly: GCA_029206835.1. NCBI lineage: Eukaryota > Metazoa > Chordata > Amphibia > Anura > Ranidae > Rana > Rana muscosa. Next base: position 13,653,339 of record JARGYO010005626.1, on the reverse strand, counting down.
ATCATTGTTAATTCATTTGGGATTTAGCCATAGACGTTAAAGCCAGAACAACGACAATTGTAACAACAAAACAGGCACAACCTGTTATTTCATCTCTCTTCTGGGGGCCACTAGAGAAAAATCTTTGGGATGTGAAATGAAACTTGCAGATTACAAATAATGTGGTGTTACTTATATGACAATGTTTACAAGACACCCAATATGAACTTTTACGTAGAACTGAAAAATCCAAATCCCGATTGGAATATAAAAGTATATAATATGCATCAAAAAATCTCTATTATAACTGAAAATGTAAACACCGGTCCCTGAAATTTTACCCTAGCTACAAAGATAAAGTAAGACACAGTCATTTGATTCATCAAATCAAAATTGGGGACCTGAACTATCAAAATTAAATAGTGATCTGAAGTACTGTATATGCTATTTCAAAACGTGTAATCATTTTAAGTGCTCACCTCATCACATGTCGTCCTGAAATCCATATGCCGTAGCACCGTTTGGGATATTCTGTCTAAAATAAGAAAAAAATAATAATATACCTAGGCTTCTTATGGTTTAACGTTTTAATGAGTTATCAGCCAGCTAAAACACTATAAAAAGTATAATATATATATATATATATATATATATATATATATATATATATATATATATATATTGAGGTACTGGTTTGCAAGATTGTTGACACTGTAGTACATGGTGAGGGGTTATATGGAGAAAACACACTTTGTTTCTTCAGAATATTAATATGTCATGTTGTGGGTCATGCAGCCCAGAGACTTTGTGGAGCTTTGAGTGGGAATAATCATTTGTTCTCGGGGAAACATCTAAAGCCCCATACACACGGTCAGACTTCCATCGGACTTTTCCCTGTATTTTTGTTCGAACGGCGTTGGCCGGGCACACCCATAGCATACACACCACAGGACTTTTCTGCAAACTTTCCCAAAACTTTTTGCAACATCACGTGGTTTTTCTGCTCTTTACCGCCACCCTTTGGTCAACTTCTGTTATTGTTGGTTGATTTTAACATTAGTTGTTTTGTCCATCGGACAAAAGTCCTATGGTTTTCTGTACACACGGTCGGACTTTGCTCCATCGGACTTTTGTTGGCCAAAAGTTTGTCCGTTTGCAGACCCAAAAAAAAAAAAAAAGTTTGTCCGATGGAGCGTACACACGGTCGGATTGTTGGGCCAAAAGTCTGACCGTGTAGTACGGGGCTTTACTGGATAGCCAGACATTCTTATTAGTCCCAGCTGTGCATAGGTCTTTATATATACCAATTAGCCATAAGATTATGACCACCCACCATAACCCATTGAGGCATTGATTCCACTAGACATCTGAAGGTGTGCTGTGGTATCTGGCATCAAGCCATTCATTCGATGATCCTTTAAGTCCTGTAAGTTCTGAGGTGGGACCTTCATGGATCTGACTTGTTTTTCTAACACATCCAACAGATGCTTCATTGGATTGAGATTTGGAGAGGCCAAGTCAACACCTTGACCCTGTTGTTGTGTTCCTTAACCACTTAAGCCCCGCACCATTTTGTTGCTAAAGGATCAGGCCCCTTTTGCGATTCTGCACTGCGCCGCTTTAACTGACAATTGCGACGTGGCTCCCAAACAAAATTGAAGTCCTTTTTTTCCCACAAATAGAGCTTTTTGGTGGTATTTGATCACCTCTGCGGTTTTTATTTTTTTGCGCTATAAACAAAAATAGAGCCACAATTTTGAAAAAAATTACATATTTTTTTACTTTTTGCTATAATAAATATCCCCAAAAAATATATAAAAAATTTTTTTCCTCAATTTAGGCCGATACGTATTCTTCTACATATTTTTGGTAAAAAAATGACAATAAGCGTTTATTGATTGGTTTGCTCAAAAGTTATAGCGTCTACAAAATAGGGGGTAGTTTGTGGCATTTTTATTAATATTTTTTTTTTTTTACTAGTAATGGCGGCGATCAGTGATTTTTATCGTGATTGCGACATTATGGCCGACACATCGGACACATTTTTGGGACCATTGTCATTTTTACAGCGATCAGTGCTATAAAAATGCACTGATTACTGTGAAAATGACACTGGCAGTGAAGGGGTTAACCTCTAGGTGGCGCTGTAGGGGCTAAGTGTGACCTAATGAGTGATTCTTACTGTAGGGGGCGTGGCTTGGCGTGTGATGTCACTGATCGTCGTTCCCTATGACAGGGAACAGACGATCACTGACATGCCACTAGGAAGAACGGGAAAGGTTTGCTTACACTTACCTCTCCCTGTTCTTCAGCTCTGTGACCCAATCGCGGGACACCGGCGGCGATCGGGTCCGCGGGTCCCACGGGTGCGGTCATGGAGCTTCGGACCGGGTCGCGAGCGCGCCACCGGCGGTGCGCGCGTGACCCACGGATGGGTTCTTAAAGGGGACGTACCTGTACGCCCGTGTGCCTGTCCCTGCCATTCTGTCGATGTACATCATCGAGCGGCAGTCCTTAAGTGGTTAAACCATTCTTGAATTCATCAGACCAGGCCACCTTCTTCCATTGCTCCATGGTAAACTTCTGATGCTCACATGTCAATTGTAAGCACTTTTGGCTGTGGACACAAATCATGGGCACCCTGACTAGTCTGTGAATATTCAGCCCCATACACAAACAAGTGCAATGCACTGTATGTTCAAACATCTTTCCTACAGAACCAGCATTAGCTTTTTCAGCGATTAGAGATACAGTTGCTCTTATTGTGGATCGTACCACACAAGACAGTCTTTACTTCCCACGTGCATAAATAACCATTGGATACACATGACTCTTATGCTGATTTGCTGGTTTTCCTTCCTTGGACCACTTTTGGTAGGTCCTGACTACTGCAGACTGGTAACATCCCACAAGAGCTGCAGTTTTGGAGTTGGTCTGACCTAATCATCTAGCCATTACAATTTGGCCCTTGTCAAAGTCGCTCAAATCCTTACACTTAATTTTTTTCTGCTTTTAACACATTAGCTTCAGGGGCAATGTGTATACTTGCTGCTTAATATATCCCACCCACTTTTAGATGTCAGTGGTCGTAATGTTATGGCTGATCAGTGTATGTTTGCTGCCAGTCTTTATACAGTATATGGGAGCTGACTGATGCTCAGGGCTATCTCAACCTCTCTCTTGCGCTCTCTCTCTTATGAGAGTCTGCTGTTTTAAGTTTTAGGACTTTGAATTTTATGTAGAACACAGGACAGGGCTCAAGCAAGTGAAAGCTGATGGACTGCCAGCAACTGCTGTCAAGTGATCAGTAATCAAATGACACATGAATAATTATATATAACATCAAATTTAGTGGAAAAAAAACCCTGAAAAGTCCGTGGCTGTGTGTATAGGAAGTCCACGCTGTCCCGCCTCCTCCTCGTCTGTCCGTGACGAGGAGGAGGCGGAGCTTTGTTACAGTGGACGGCGCGGACGGCATGGACGGCGTGGACTTTTTTCTGCTTCAGGTTCATGACAAATATTATGGCAATTTGTATTTCCAAGAGTATGTCATGTGGAAGTGTTGCAGGTTTCTGATGTAGGTGGTAATACTTTAATGCCATGTACACACGATCGGATTTCTGATGGAATAAAATCCGATGGAATTTTCCGTCGGAATTCCGATGAAGCCGACTTCCATCAGTCTTGCATACACACCATCAGACAAAATTCCGACCGTCCAAAACGCAGGGATGTAAAACACTCAGACGAGCCGAGAAAAATGAAGTTCAATGCTTCTGAGCATTTGTCGACTTGATTCCGAGCATGCGTGGGTTTTTTCTCCGTTGGAGTTCCACACAGACGATCGGAATTTCCTATCGTTTTTTTTTTTCATCGGAAAAATTTAAAACATGTTCTATTTTCTTTCTCGTACATCACGGGACACAGAGCGACATAGTCATTACTAATGGGTTATATAGTTACCGTCAGGTGCTGGCACTGGCAACTTCCAAAACCGGAAGTACCCTCCCCTATATAAGCCCCTCCCATCCGGGAGCACCTCAGTTTTTTTTTGCCAGTGTCTAAGGTGTTGGCCAAGAAGAAACATGTGTTTTTCACTGAGCTTGCGTACAGGTTCTTTTGGGCCTCAGTAAGCTATTCCGGATCCGACCAAAAAAGCTTCATAGCTAAACGGTCGGTACCCGGGCCTTGCAAAGAGAAGAGCAAGGTTCTGCCTGTAATGCTTCTCTTAGGAGAGCTGGACCCTGGGATCCAGAGCTCTGGTCATACCCACGACCAAGATGTTTTCTGTGCAGGGTGCTATACAGGTCCAGGGGAGTGGAATCCTTGGGAACCCGGTCCCTGAAGGTTTGATTACAATGCCTGCCGTGATAGGTGAAGTTTGGGCTTTTGTGGACCAAACAAAGTCCTGCGGCGAGGAACAGGTAAGTGGGGGCCCCCAGGAACTTGGTTCTATTGGGGGACCCCCAGGCCTAATTTGTCTTTCTGTCTGTTACCTAATGGTATTCCCGCAAGATTCTGTGCATGCCTGTAACTACTAAAAAAATGTAATAATTTTTAATGGTGGTCAAGAAAAAAAAAAAAAAAAATGTTTTTTTATATATATTTAGTATATTAGACTGCGGTACCTGTGTTTGTCCACTAGAGGCCGCTGTGGAATGTTTTCTTGTCATGTGGACTAGTTTCTTCTCAGAGAGCAAAGTCCAGGCAGTTGGTGAGTTCTCCTATAGGAAACTGCTTCCTCTGCCATGTTGCAGTGCTCGTCCATCCCCCGGCCTGCGGCAAAGAGGGGCCCTGGCTCCTGTCCCTGGTTTCCATGTTTGAAATTAGCGCCGAGGGCGCACGTGGCCGCGCGCGTGCGCGTGCACGCGCCTCTATATATAGAGGTGAGCCGGGAAAGGGGGCGGAGCCTGGGGGATGACGCTCTGTGCGCGCCGCAGCGCTTCTGCGCATGTGCGGGCGTCCCAGCAGGTTTTAAAAAGCCACAATATTGTAGTAAGCTGGCTATGAAGTACAGAGACAGAGCTGGCAACATTTAAAGGCATACAGCAAGCGGTTGATACAGGCATCCCCTAGAAAGGCACATTAGTAGACACCAACTGTTTATTATAGCAGCATTTATGCTAGACTATTATCAGTAACTGGTGTATTTCGGCTGGAATACCTCAGCTTTGTGGCTTAGGAATATGCCGTCTAAAAACTCCGGGACTAGAAATTCCAGGAGGAATAGGGGGTCTCCATCGGTCTCTGAGGATCTTGGGCATGCTTTGGCTGCACCAGTCTCCCCTGAAGAATCAGAGGTTAGTGACCGTAGAGCACCCTCAGGAGTACCTGGTACTGTGGCTGTCCTCAGTTCACCTGCTCCTGTGTATGTAACAGAGGAGGTTTTTTCCTCAGCTCTGGGAGGACTGGAAGAGAGATTGTCAGCATTAATCGCTGCTTCCCTGTCACAGGAGAAAAGCGCTCGATCTCCGTCTCCTCCCTCAGAGTGCCTGTTAACAGAGCAACAGTCCCATACAGAGGTCGACCTACCTGAGGGGGATCAGGATGAGGTTGATTCGGTTGTAGAGGAATCAACAGTGGAAGAGCCGTTCTCAGCATCACATGCTGAGAGGTTATGGGTTCAGTCCCTGACTAATATGGTCCGATCAGCATTTAAAATGCCACTTGCGGAGCCATCCTCCACTTCTGTCTCCTCGTTGGGGTCGCTAAAAGCTCCCCAGACTGTTTGTTCCTTTCCGATCCATCCTTTACTGGAGGGGCTCATTTACCAGGATTGGGAGCATCCTGACAAAATATTTACTCCCCCCAAGAGATTTCCGGTGGTCTATCCCATGGAGGATAAGTTCATCAGAAAATGGAAGGTCCCTACAGTGGACGCAGCCATCTCTTGTGTGAATAAATCACTGACATGTCCGGTGGAAAATGTCCAAATGTTCAAGGACCCAATAGATAAAAAATTGGAGTCATTATTGAAATCTGCTTTTTCTACAGCAGGATTGGTGACACAACCAGCAGTGGCAGCTATAGGGGTCTGCCAAGCAGTGAAGGATCAGTTGAAACAGGTCTTAAGGGACTTGCCAGATCAGCAGGCTCTTGCCCTAGCTGATCTACCTAGAGCCTTATGCTTTGCGGTGGACGCCATAAAGGATTCAATCCATCAGGCCTCCCGCCTTACGCTGTCTGTAGTACATATGCGCAGGCTTCTATGGCTCAAAAACTGGTCTGCTGAAGCTCCCTGTAAAAAATTGCTGGTCAGCTTCCCATTTCATGGGGAGCGCTTATTCGGGGAAGACCTGGACAAGTATATCCAGAGAATTTCCAGCGGTAAAAGTACACTCTTGCCGGTCAAAAATAGAGTTAGAGGTCCCTCTTTTAAGAGGCCGGCCTCTCCAGTCCCTAGGACATCGGCTGTGAAACAGTTCCGACGGCCTCCCCGGTCAAATCCCGGAGGTAAAAATCAGGGACAGTTGCAGGGTAACAAGAAGCCCTGGAGCAGGAGAGGTACAAAACCTCCCCCAAAGTCAAATGCATGAAGGGTTGCCCCCACCCAATCGGGTGGGGGGAAGACTTCAGTTGTTCACAGAAACCTGGCGGGACACGATCCGAGACAGATGGGTGCTCTCCGCAGTAAATCTGGGATACAAATTGGAGTTAAAAAACTCCCCTCCTTCCCGCTTTATAAGGTCGAACGTGCCAAGGGATCCCCAGAAGAGAGGATCCCTCCTGTTGGCACTGGAACAATTATTGCTTCAAGCAGTAATTATAGAGGTCCCCCTGGAAGAATGGGGGTTCGGGTTTTACTCAAACCTCTTTACAGTTCCGAAGCCAAACGGGGACGTGAGGCCCATATTAAATCTAAAAGGGCTAAACAAATTCCTACATATCAGGACTTTCCGGATGGAGTCGATCCGATCGGTAGCCACTGCCCTACAAGGGGAGGAATGGTTAGCCTCGATCGACATCAAAGATGCGTATTTGCACATCCCCATCTTTCCAGCCCACCAAAAATTTCTACGCTTTGCGATAGAAGGGCGCCATTTTCAGTTCAGAGCCTTACCCTTCGGTCTGGCCACAGCACCAAGAGGGTTCACAAAAATTCTGGCCCCATTATTGGCCAATCTAAGAACACGAGGTGTAACGATAATGGCATATCTAGACGACTTGTTGCTGATAGACCACTCAGTGGAAAAACTAGAAGTGGTTGTTCACGAGACAATCAAGTATCTGGAATATCACGGTTGGATTATCAACCGAGACAAGTCAGCCCTAAAACCAGTCAAAAGTCTGGAATACTTGGGGCTAAGGCTGGATTCAGACCAGAGAAAAATTTTCTTGCCTCGAGAAAAGGGGTCGTCTTTGAGAGATTTGATCCACTTAGTGGGTTCAAAAAGACAGCCATCCATATGCCTGTGCATGAGGCTGCTGGGAAAAATGGTGGCATCATTCGAAGCAGTACCCTACGGTCAATTCCATTCAAGGAAGTTGCAAAGGGCCATACTGTCAGCCTGGAACAAAAAAGTTCAGGCTCTGGACGTACCAATGTCCTTGTCCCCTTCCGTTCGCAGAAGCCTCCGTTGGTGGTTGGTTCCCCGGAATCTGGAAAAAGGGAAATCCTTCAGTCCGATTTCTTGGAAGGTGGTCACTACAGATGCCAGCCTTTTAGGCTGGGGAGCAGTACTGGAGCAATGGTCTCTCCAGGGCAGATGGTCGGATGCGGAAAAGGCCCTGCCCATCAATCTCTTAGAGATACGAGCAGCCCGGTATGCCCTAGTAGCATGGACATCCAAACTCCAAGGGTCCCCTGTCAGAGTTCAGTCAGACAATGCCACAGCAGTGGCATATATCAATCGTCAGGGGGGCACCAGGAGTCGTGCAGCCCAAAGGGAAGTAAATTACATCCTGAGATGGGCAGAAAGATATGTCCCAGCCATATCTGCGGTATTCATTCCAGGGGTGGAGAATTGGAAGGCGGACTTTCTAAGTCGCCAACAATTATGCCCAGGGGAATGGTCCCTTCATCCCGAGGTTTTCCGGACAATATGTCAGCGGTGGGGAACACCGGATGTAGATCTGCTAGCATCCAGGTTCAACACGAAAGTGGACAGGTTTGTCTCTTGGACAAGGGATCCCCTAGCGTGCGGCTCGGATGCCCTAGTGTTCCCTTGGGATCAGTTCAAGCTGATATATGCATTCCCACCGCCACAATTGTTACCTCGATTACTCCGCAGAATCAGGGTAGAAAAGAAACCAGTGATTCTGGTGGCTCCAGCGTGGCCCCGAAGAGCATGGTACGCGGAGATTGTAAAAATGTCTGTGGGGAGTCCTTGGACCCTCCCACATCGTCCGGACCTGCTTTCGCAGGGACCGATATACCACCCTTCCTTACCAGCCCTAGGTTTGACGGCCTGGCTATTGAAGCCCACATTCTAAAAAGGAGAGGGCTCTCTAATGCTGTGGTGTCTACCATGATCAATGCCAGGAAGCCGGTATCCAGGCAGATCTACTATAGAATCTGGAAGGCGTACATCGCCTGGTGTGAGGCCAGGAAATGGCATCCACGTAAATACGTAATAGGTAGAATTCTGGACTTCCTACAATGGGCTGTAGATAGGAAGCTTGCCTTGAGTACTATCAAGGGTCAGATTTCGGCCTTGTCAATATTTTTTCAAAGGCCCTTGGCTTCGCATTCACTAGTCAAAGCCTTTATACAAGGAGTGATGCGTATTAGTCCTCCGGTTAATATTCCCATATGTCCATGGGATCTAAACTTGGTTCTGTCGGTTCTACAGAAACAACCATTTGAACCATTACAGCATATTTCCTTAGTGCTTCTCACCAGGAAATTGATTTTTCTAGTAGCCATTTGTTCGGCTAAAAGAGTATCGGAATTAGCAGCTATGTCCTGTAAGGAGCCATATCTGGTTATCCATAAGGACAGAGTAGTGTTACGTCCTCATCCAGCCTTTCTTCCTAAGGTGGTATCGAGTTTTCATTTGAACCAAGATGTGGTTCTTCCTTCTTTTTTCCCCAAGCCTACTTCGGTAGAGGAAAAGTTATTGCATTCTTTGGATGTAGTAAGAGCAGTTAAAGCTTATCTAAAAGCCACTGCTCAGATTCGCAGAACGGATACTTTGTTTATTCTGCCGGAAGGCCCCAGAAAGGGTCAGGCAGCGTCAAAATCTACTTTAGCCAAGTGGATTCGACAGGTCATAATACAAGCCTATAGCTTGAGAAGTAGACCGCCTCCGTTCAAAGTTAGGGCGCACTCCACGAGAGCAGTTGGAACTTCATGGGCAGTGCATCACCAGGCCTCCCTGGCTCAAATCTGTAAGGCCGCAACATGGTCTTCGGTACACACGTTTACTAGGTTCTACCAGGTGGACGTTAGAAGTCAGGAGGATGTCGCCTTTGGGCGCAGTGTGTTGCAGGCCGCAAAAGATCCTCATGTCTGATAGCGCTCAGCTTATATATGGTGTATCCCCCCCCTCATTTGGCATTGCTTTAGGACATCCCATTAGTAATGACTATGTCGCTCTGTGTCCCGTGATGTACGAGAAAGAAAATAGGATTTTTATAACAGCTTACCTGTAAAATCCTTTTCTTGGAGTACATCACGGGACACAGAGCTCCCGCCCCTCTTTGGGGACACTTATTGCTTTGCTACAAAACTGAGGTGCTCCCGGATGGGAGGGGCTTATATAGGGGAGGGTACTTCCGGTTTTGGAAGTTGCCAGTGCCAGCACCTGACGGTAACTATATAACCCATTAGTAATGACTATGTCGCTCTGTGTCCCGTGATGTACTCCAAGAAAAGGATTTTACAGGTAAGCTGTTATAAAAATCCTATTTTTTTACACTGATGGAAAAAAGTCCGATGGGGCCCACACACAATCGTTTTTTCCGATGAAAAAAGTCCTTTGTGTGCTTTTTCTGTTATCTGGAATCTTTAGTAAAAGATTAATTTGCAACTCCCTGTGGAATCTTGTCACAATATTATATTACTGGGTTCCTGTGCATGTGTTAAGGTCATTTTCCACCCTGTATTTATAATCTTGAGTGGTGGTTTTGAGTGCTGAATGCTTTTTTTTAATGCAAAATGCCTTCTAATCCTTAATGAAAGTTTTTTTGTTTTTTGTTGTACTGTACAGTAATGTTGTCTGTATAATTACTTTGTGTAGTTTAGTTTTTGGTGCTACTACAGAAGTCTAGGGTTACCTATCTCAGACTTTCTAAATGAAATGAACTCAAAGAATGCAAGGCTGTGTCCTCTTTTCTGTCATGGAGACGAACTCTGATTACTGTAAGTATAGTGAGACTGGTTATGGGCACAGTGGGGCTGTTTATGTGCACAGTGAGGCTGCTTATGGGCACAGTGAGGCTGCTTATGGGCACAGTGAGGCTGCAAATGGGCATCATTGACCCTCTTTTCCACTTACATTAGCTGCTGCATTCTCACCCTAGGCTTATACTCGAGTCAATACGTTTTCCCAGTTTTTTGTGGTAAAATTAGGTGCCTCAGCTTATATTCAGGTCGGCTTATACTCGAGTATATACGGTACTTTATAGAACAATCCTCTGCTTACATATTTGAGAGATACCAAACATTTATTAAATCTTCTTAAAGACATCACTGTAGACCCATATTGTTACCTTATCACATCTGCTTCATTATATACTATTATAGATAATCTAGAAGCTTTGGCAGCAGTAAAAAAGCCTCTGGGGACATCCAATGAACTGAATTCTATACAAAAACAATTCATTTTGAGGGCTTTGAAATTTGGTTTGAAACATAATTTCTTCTGGTTTGGAGGGAAGTACAAATAACAGGAGTAGCTATAGGGGCTAAGTTTGCCCCCAGTGTAACAAATGCATTTTATGGCAAAATGGGAGCCTGAGAATATCCTTAATAACAAACCACAACAGTTATTATTTTACAAATGCTATATTGATGATGTCATTATGATTTGGAGGGGTGAAGAAAGAGACTTGAGCCAATTCTGCCGCAATTGAATTATCATTTCCACGAATCTTTTATTTGTTTCCTAGATGTGGAACGCTATGTAAAAAATAACCGTTTAAGTACCAGGTCCTTTTTTAAGGACACCAACAGGAACAGTTTTATATCTTTGTTGAGTTGTCATTTCCCCCCTTGGCTAGCTAATATTCTCAGGGGACAATTCCTGAAGATGAAAAAGAAATGCACCGAAGATGAGGACTTCTTCAGACAATCAGATATTTTGAAAAGATGATTCATCCAAAAAAGGATAGAAAAGTACACAATATGAACAGGGATGAGATTTTACAGAGTAGAAACGATGTTATAAACTCTAGTAGGGGGATATCTAGCCATAGTTCTACATTTTAACACACAAGATAGGCCCCGTTTCTTTTATATGTTTTGCAGAGTTGCTGGAAACTCTGGGGACGGCTGCCTCTTTTTAAATCACCCCCTTACCGTGATTCAACTTTGTTTTTACCTAAAGACTGACTAATCAAATGTACATTATTACAAACTGAGGGCATTGCCTCCTGGAGCACCAGATATCCATTTTACCTATGCCATGCTTGTAAATTGGTTAAAGTGGAAGTAAAGTTCCGCACATATTTTTACCTTTTGGTAAGCCTATGAAAAGTCTTACCTATAGGTAGTGTAAATATCTCCTAAATGGGCGCCGTTTAGTAACTATTTATATTACATGCAGCCAGTGACGTCACTGGCACATGTTTTCTGAAGGAACGGCCAGCCATGCCATTCCTTCCAAGCCCTGTACCATAATCTGCTGCTTCTGCGCGCACGCATGGCAGTGACGTCATCGTGGCTCTGGCCAGTCACAGAGCTGTAGTCCACGAACCCGGAAGCAAGGCGGGTGAAGATGTCCGCACAGGAGGGATTCATTTTAAGGTAAGTTTAACATAATGTGCCAGTATGCGGTGCATACTAGCACTTTATGCCTTTACCTTACAGGGTGTAAAAAAAAAATTACAGCAGTTTACATCCGCTTTAATCCAAATGAGAAAAGAAAAATCACCATTCACAGTGGTAATAGGAAGGTCACTATCAGAAAATTATATTGTGTGACTCAGAAGGAGTTTTGCATATGCTCCAATGTCCATTAGGCCTCTAATACATTGGGAAGACTGCTAGAAAATTTGCTACCCGCATAAGGGAGCATATTTACAATATAAAAACAAGATTTAAAATGACCATAATGTATCAAAACAATTTTGTATCCACCACAATAAGGACCCAAATGTCCTGAGATTCTAGGGGGTGGAGAAACCATGCAGGCATTGGAAGAGGGCAACTTTAACCACTTCAATACAGGGCATTTTCACCCCCTTCCTGCCCAGGCCAATTTTTCAGCTTTCAGCGCTGTCACATTTTGAATGACAATTGCACGGTCATGCAACACTGTACCTATATGAAATTTTGATAATTTTTTTCCCCACAAATAGAGCTTTCTTTTGGTGGTATTTGATCATCTCTGTGGTTTTTATTTGTTGCGCTATAAACAAAAAAAGAGCAACAATTTTGAAAAAAACACAATATTTTTAACTTTTTGCTATAATAAATATCCCATTAAAAAACAAACAAAAAAAATGTTTTCCTTAGTTTGGGCCGATATGTATTCTTCTACATATTTTTGGTAAAAAAAAAATCACATTAAGCGTATATAGATTGGTTTGCGCAAAAATTATAGCGCCTACAAAATAGGGGATAGATTTATGGCATTTTTATTGTTTTTTCTTTACTAGTAATGGTGGCGATCTGCGATTTTTATCATGCCTGTGACATTGCAGTGGACACATCAGACACTTTTGACACTATTTTGGGACCATTCACAATCATACAGCGATCAGTGCTATAAAAATGCACTGATTACTGTGTAAATGTGACTGTCAGGAAAGGGGTTAACACTAGGGGGCGATCAAGGGGTTAAATGTGTTTCCTAGGGAGTGATTCTAACTGTAGGGGGAGGGGACTCACAAGGGGAGGAGACCGATCTGTGTTCCTCTGTACTGGGAACACACAGATCGGTCTCCTCTCACCTGACAGGATGTGGATCTGTGTGTTTAAACACACAGATCCACGGTCCTGCTGTGTGACAGGCAATCGCGGGTGCCCAGCGGACATCGTGGCCGCCGGGCACGCGCATCGGCTCCCGAGTGACGCATATGAAGCCAAAGACGTCATATGATGGAGGCCCGGAGGGAAACAGGGTTCCTGCCGCCGTCATATGACTATGGGCGGTAGAGAAGTGGTTAAAAGAGCCCTCTCCAAACAGGAAACCTGGTGTATATATGAAGCTACAATGTATTATGCTGGTCTGAATGTGGATATACTGTAGGCTTGAATTGCTATATATGTTTTCTGTGATATTATTTCAGTAATAAATATGTTATATGGTTTATAATTAACCAAGGATCAATAACAATCATTAAACAATCCTCAAATGAATTTTGATATTACACAAAGATAAAAAAAAAAGTAAATCCAAAATGCAGTTTTGAAATTATGGTTTAATTTAATAAGAGAAAAAAGCTGTCCAAACGTGCCTGGCCCTAATTTAATAAGTAAATCCCCCCCTCTTTGCTAAATCATGAATGAAGTGTGATTAACCACATTTTTTGGAAAGTTGAATTCAATTTCACTTGCCACACCCAGGTATGATTACTGCCAGACTTGTTGAATCAATAAATCACTTAAATAGAAGCTGTCTAACAAAATGAATCATGCTAAAAGATAAATTCTAATGCCGCGTACACACGATCGGAATTTCCGAAAATAAAACCATGGATTTTTTTCCGACGGATGTTGGCTCAAACTTGTCTTGCATATACACGGTCGCACAAATGTTGCTCGTATATTCCGAACGTCAAGAACGCGGTGATGTACAACAATACGACGAGTCTAGAACAATGAAGTATAATGATTCTGAGCATGCGTCAAATACATTTTGAGCATGCAAAGAATCTTTGTGCGTCGGAATTGGATACACACGATCGGAATTTCCGACAAGAACTTTTGTTGTCGGAAAAATTGAGAACCAGCTCTCAGAAATTCCGACAGCAAATGTCCGATGGAGCCTACACACGGTCGGAATATCCGACCAAAAGCTCACATTGAACATTTGTTGTCGGAAATTCCGATCGTGTGTACGTGGCATAAGACTTTGGGACTCCAGCAACGCATGGTGAGAGCCATTGTCCACAAATGGAGAAAACAGTGGTGAACTTTCCCAGGAGTGGCTGGCCTACCAAAATTACTCCAGGAACACAATGACGACTCATCCATGAGGTCATAAAAGAACCCACAACATTTAAAGAACTGCAGGACTCACTTGCCAGTGTTTATGAGTCAACAATAAGAAAGAGACTGGGCAAAAATGGCATCCATGGGAGAGTTCCAAGGCAAAAGCCACTGCTGACCAAAAAGAACACAAAGGCTTGTCTCACATTTGCCAAAAAACATCTTGATTATCCCCAAGACTTTTGGGCAAATATTCTGTGGACTGATGAGACAAAAGTACAGTTTTTAGAAGATGTGTGTCCCGTTACATCTGACGTAAAACTAGCACAGCATTTCATAAAAAGAACATCATACCAACAGTCAAACATGGTGGTGGTAGTGTAATGGTCTGGGGCTACTTTGCAGCTTCAGAACCTGGACAACTCGCCATAATTGATGGAGCCATGAATTCTGCGCTCTACCAGAAAATCCTGAAGGAGAATGTCCGTCCATCAGTTTGTGACCTCAAGCTCAAGGGGTTATGCAACAGGAGAATTATTCAAAACACACCAAAAGTCTTTGAATAACTAAAAAGAAAAAAAATAAGGTTTTGGAGTGGCCTAGCTATTGTCGGGCCTTAAATCAAATTGAGATGCTGTGGCATGACCTTAAACAGGCTGTTCATGCTCGAAAACCCTCCAATGTTGCTGAATTTAAACAATGTGAAAACGATGTGAAAGTCAGTTATTGTAAATGCTTGAATGCAGTTGTTGCCACCATAGGGTGGCACAACCAGTTATTAGGTTTAGGGGCAATTACTTTTTTGGTTCAAATATAGAGCCCATCCAAGTTTTATCCTGTGTTAGACCTGATCATGGGGAGTGGTGATGCCACTGAAACATGTTTGCTGTTTTTTTTTTACAAACATTCAATCATTGATGTTGGAATCTTTTTCACACAGTTTTGGTCTGGCACCCCTTTCTGTGTTTTTATGGCTTGAGATTCCTGTGTCAGTTGTGAAGCTGAAATGTATTAAGCCCTCATTCAAATCTTTGTAGTGTTTTTTCCTATGCCTTTGACCATGCTCAGTATGCAGAATCCCATTGTTTGTAATTGTACATTTCAATGCTGCATTGCTGTTAAACGCTATGACATGCACTCATAATCAAGCATTTTTGCTCCATAGACTTCAATGGGAGTGCAAGTAAATGCATTTTTGCATCAGTTTTATGCATCTAAAGAACTTCTTTCCTCCTCTAGAATCCCCATGAGCAAATGCCCAAAGATTGATACATGTGCAAATGTGCTTGCACAAAGCTTGTAAAACACTTTAAATATGCCCTACCCCTCCAAAGAAAATGCTAGAAAATTGCCAAAAATATGCTCTGTTCAAGCATGCTAAGAGCTGCTCACACTTCTCCACCTTCATGCAGCAGCATGTGTACCTAGCAATTAGTTAATGGCCACTTAGGCACCAAGCACTGTATTTTGAAAGGTAATAATGATCTTAAAACTGAATTCCAGTTAAAGTGGTTGTAAAGGAATCTTTAAATAACAAACATCTCTGTACAGTACTTACCTGCTCTGAGCAATGGAATTGCACAGAGCAGCCCAAACCTCCTCTTCTCAGTTCCCCACCAACACCCCTGGCTCCTCCTCTCTTTCCAGTGCCCCCACAAGGAGCAGCTTCCCATGGGGACACTTGTGCGTGCTTGTGCCTCCTGAGCCCCTCTGCTGCATCCATTGACACAGACAGCAGTACTTGGCCTCACCCCCCACTCCCTCGTCACTGGATTTGATTGACAGTACTGGGAACCAACGGCTTCCGTTGCCCCAGCAATGCCAGCAAGACACAGAAGTGAGGGGAGAGAAGAGCTGCAAACGTGCACAGTGCTGGATCGAATGAGGGCTAAAGTAAGAAAAAGGGAGGATGAGGGGCCAAAATCGATGTTTAAATATTTTTTACCTCAATGCAAGGAATGCATTAAGGTAAAAAATGTTTAGGCTTCAGAACCACTTTAAAAAATTATTTACGGGTTCACAGTAAACATAAAGAGTGAACAGCTAGAATAATAAGAAAGAAAGTAATGTGATGTTGGAAAGGAAGGGGAACAACAAACCACACCATCAACACAAAGGTTTAGGGGAAAGAATTAATGTTTTTATTTGTTGTAATCAATTTTAAAAAAAAGTGGGTTCACAGTAAAGCTAACCCATTCCTTTGCTCAGTACAGACAAAGTATAATTTTATTTTAAGTAAAATACTGTATATGAGCATATTATATTTATTTCTGAAGCTTGGATGTCTATGAACAACGAAACAGCCGTCCTCCAAAACTAAATACCCAATATAAATTGTCTCTTTCTTTCTTAACCCCTTCAATATCAAACACTTTCTATCTTCCTGCCAAGGCATATTTTCACATTTCAGTGTTCTTACACTTTAAATGCCAATTACTCAGTCATGCAACACTCTACCCAAATTAAATTTTTATCATTTTTTTTTGGACAAATAGAGCTTGGTTTTGGTTGTATCTATTCACTATTGGGTTTTATCATTTTAATTATAAATTAAAATATACAGAACATTTTGAAAAAAAAATCTTTCTTCATACATAACCCAAATCAATGTATATCATTTAGTTGGTGTGAAAGTTATAATGGTTGATTTACTAAAACTGGAGAGTGCAAAGTCTGGTGCATAGAAACCAATTAGCTTCCAGTCAAAACTTCACTGAATAAGCTAGAAGCTGATTGGCTACCATACACAGCTGCACCAGACTTTGCACTCTCCAGTGTTAGTAAATCAACCCCATGGAGTCTACAAAACTATGGTTATATATATATATATATATATATATATATATATATATATATATATTTATATATATATATATATATATTTATATATATATATATATATAATATATTTGATCAATACTGATGTACTGGGTAACAGATATTACACAAATTACCCCTTTTTGGGAATTAGACTGTTCAAGGTACTTAGTAAGAGGCATTGTGAGTTTTTGGAGGTTGTAATGTTTTTGTCACAATTTTGGGGGAAAATTAAGAAATTAAATAATTTGTTTTTCACAATTTCTTTTGGTTTACAAACTGTCACCAGAGTAGTGTCACCATATGACTGGTGTGGTGGTGATCAAGAACACTGACTGGTGACAGTATGCAAAAACATTTATTTTTTAAATTTGAAATGTATTTATTTTTTTACTGATCCTGACCTGCATAGTGGCCACACATTTAATAGTTCATACAATTTAACAGTTATAACCATGGAAACCTTGTGAAGAGTAGGTGATTTATTAACAGTAGGGATTATTTCTAAACTGCATTGTATGTATGCTATGAAATCAAATTAGAGGAAACAGTGGCTAGCAAAATGGGTTTGGTTAACTTGCAGGACCTAACCAGTAAATTATTTTTTCAACCCAAAGCTTACCCTGTCACAGCATATCAGTATATGTTGTTGTATTACTCAAAGTCAAATTTAACTTTTAGTTTATAGTAGCTAAATCCATTCTAGATGCATTTTCGAAAGAAAAGTACACAAAGGTAAACAAAGTTTATTTTCCTTAAAACGTAACCACAGCCGGAGTAGAAAAGCCTGTCCCATATCAGCAGGTGTCATGGATATGCATTAATGTCTGTCTGCCATCTTACCTTCCTCCTCATGTGTTCATCTAGAGACCAGACCTCCTTCACCTGGCTTCCTTTATAATCTCCTCCCAGCCTGACTCCACCCCAGGCCCTATCACAGAACACTATATTAACCTGTGCACTGCAAGCCTGCTTTGCTGATCAACGTGTTTGTTAGGCATTGTGTGTTTGGGTTCCTGCCTGCCGTGTGCTACGTCTGTCTCTCTGTTACGTTATTGGCTTGTCCCCGACTATCCCTGTCTGCTCGTGACCCTTGACCTTCGGCTCGTTCTTCGTTATCCTTGTCTGCTTGTGGCCCCTGACCTTCAGCTTGTTATTCGGTTCTCTCTTATCGTGTGCTGCTGCTTCCCCTCTTTTCCCCTTATCCTACGGGGCGTGAGCTAGGAAACTCCAGGGGCCGCGACCTGGTCCCAGCCTGCAGCTAACATCCTCACCACTAGAGGCCCTGGAGAAGACCAGCTGGGTCTTAGACTCCGCGCCCTGGGGAATCTTGGCTCTAGCTTCCGTTTGGATCCCGGTTGTGCTCCTCTGGTCCCGCTTTCCACAACCACCCAGTTTCCTATCCGCAGAAGCCAGCCATAGGGTTCACTACCTCGCGGTGCACTCCTGTCCCCCTACAGTGTGCATCTGTCACCTGGCCACAGGTGACCCTGACAGTTTGATCAGCCATGAACCCGGCTGACATCCCGCTCCCCGCGGATGATCCATTGCAGGGCATAGTTCGCAGGCTTGAGACCCAGGAATCAAATCAGACTCAGGTGATGCGATTCCTCCAGGATCTGGCTTCTCGATTCGAGCAGCTTCAGGTCTCCTTGGGAACCCCGAATCCGCAACCCCAAGTACAACCAGCGGCTGTACCTATCGCACCAGTCGCAGCCTCACACTCACTAAGATTGCCAGCTCCGTCCCGTTTCTCTGGGGACTCCAAGGCCTGCAGGGGGTTTCTCAGCCAATGCACAATTCATTTTGAGCTTCAGCCTCAAAGCTTCCTGTCTGACCGGGCTAAGGTAGCCTATATCATTTCCCTCCTCTCCGGTGAAGCTTTGGCCTGGGCTGCCCCCCTGTGGGAGAGGAACGATCCGGTGGTTTCCAGTCTGTCCGATTTCTTGAAGCTCTTTCGTAATATCTTCGAAGAGCCGGCTCGGGCTTCTTCAGCGGCTAGTGCTGTCTTACGTCTTCGCCAAGAATCTAGTTCAGTGGGGCAATATGCTCTTCAGTTCCGTATCCACACAGCTGAATTGAGCTGGAATAATGAGGCCCTGGTCGCTACCTTTTTACGTGGCCTCTCTGACCGAGTGAAAGACGAATTAGCGGGAAGAGCCATTCCCGTCGGTCTGGACGATGTAATTTCATTATGCAACCAGATCGACATTCGTTTTCAAGAGAGGTCCTTAGAAAAAAGACACCAGCACTCTCTGGGTCCTAGCCAGTCTGAGCTCCCCTCCCTTCATTCCGTGGAGCATCCTCTACCTGCTGAAGAACCTATGCAGCTGGGCCAGACCAGACTAACCCCCGAAGAACGTGCTAGGCGCAGAACTCTGAGCTTGTGCCTCTATTGTGGGGGCAAGGGTCATTTTCGTGACTCCTGCTTACTTCGTCCGGGAAACGCTCGGGTCTAATACATTTGGAAGGTGGAGTATTGGACCCAGAATCATCACCTTCTCGCCTGCTCTTGCCGGTGTTCCTTCATGTAGGCACTTCTCCTCAGTCAACCCTTGCATACCTGGATTCCGGGGCTGCCGGCAATTTTATGGATTGGAGAACTGCTTCTTCTATGAAGCTTACCCTTTCACCTCTCACTACGCCATTGGTAGTCTCGGCAATTGATGGCACTGTTCTCCCAGGGGGCCCTATTCGCTTCCAGACGCTACCCATTAGGATGTCGGTAGGGATTCTCCACCAGGAGTGGATATCCTTTCTTATTCTACCCAAGGCCTCTACCCCAGTTGTATTGGGCCTCCCTTGGCTACAGCTCCACTCTCCACATGTGGACTGGGTCTCTGGGCAGATCCTGGCCTGGGGTTCCTCATGTTTCTCGTCGTGTCTTCTCAAGGTGACCCCCAAGGAGAGTCTTCCGGTTGCTGCCACTTCTGTTTCTTCTGATCTTCCTGCTGCATACAGCGATTACCGGGATGTGTTCTGTAAGAAATCAGCTGAGGTGCTTCCTCCCCACGGGTCTTTTGACTGTGCTATTGATCTTGTCCCCGGAGCAACTCTACCCAGGGGTCGTACCTACCCTCTGTCCATCCCAGAGACCCAGGCCATGTCGGAGTATGTCGCAGAGAATCTGGAGAGAGGTTTCATCCGGAAATCCTCATCGCCTGCAGGGGCAGGGTTCTTTTTTGTTGCCAAAAAGGATGGTACCTTAAGACCCTGCATCGATTATCGGGGTTTAAATGCGGTTACTATTAAAAATCGATACCCCTTACCCTTAATATCTGAGCTATTCGATAGGTTGAAGGGTGCCTCCGTTTTCACCAAGTTGGATCTCAGAGGCGCGTACAATCTCATTTGAATACGGGAGGGTGACGAATGGAAGACTGCATTCAACACTAGAGACGGGCATTACGAATATCTGGTGATGCCTTTTGGTCTGTGTAATGCTCCAGCCGTGTTTCAAAACTTTGTCAATGAAATCTTCAGAGATCTGCTGTACCAGTTTGTTGTCATCTATCTGGATGACATTCTGATCTTTTCTGAAAATCTGCTCGTCCACAGAAACCATGTCCGCACTGTACTTCAACGTCTTAGAGAGAACAATCTCTATGCCAAGCTGGAGAAATGTTCCTTTGAATGTTCTGAGGTCCTGTTTTTGGGGTGCTTCGTCTCATGTTCGGGTCTTCGTATGGACCCTGGGAAGGTCTTGGCTATCACCAACTGGCCTCTTCCTGCTAGCCTCAAGGCCACACAGTGCTTTCTTGGCTTCACTAATTATTATAGGCAGTTCATAAGGAATTACTCTTCCATTGCCGCGCCTATTATCGCTTTGACCAAGAAGGGTGTGAATGCCAGAGACTGGCCTCCCGAAGCTGTCTCTGCATTTCACAACCTGAAACAGGCCTTTGTTTCTGGCCCCCTCTTGAGGAGACCAAATCCTGGGAATGCATTTTTTATTGAAGTGGACGCTTCCTCAATGGGGGTGGGAGCTGTGCTTCTTCAAATCTTTGAGAAGAGACGCCAACCATGTGCGTTCTTCTCCAAAAGATTTTCTCATGCAGAGAGGAATTATGCCATCGGTGATCGGGAACTTCTCGCAATTAAATTGGCGTTAGAGGAGTGGCGTCATCTCTTGGAGGGTTCCCCTCACTCCATAACGATCTTTACCGATCACAAGAATTTACAGTATCTACAGAATGCTAAACGTCTGAATCCTAGACAGGCCAGGTGGAGTCTCTTCTTTGCCCGTTTTAATTTCACGATTACCTACAAACCTGGTTCCTGCAACGGTCGGGCTGATGCGCTCTCTAGGTCATTTGACACTTTGGACGAGGAGTCCGCCCCTGAACCTGAGCCAATCATTCCCACCTCATGCATTGTTGCCCACTCTACCACCCTGAAGTCAAAAATTCTGCCTGGTAAGACCTTTGTCCCCACTGAGCTAAGAGCTAAGATCCTTCGTTGGGGACATGATTCCAAGGTGGCAGGGCATTCTGGATTCCTCCGATCCTTCCTACTCATCAGTCGTCACTACTGGTGGCCTAATCTCCGCTCAGACATCAAAGACTACGTTAAAGCTTGTCATGTCTGTGCTCAGTCCAAATCCTCCACACAAGCTCCTGCTGGTCTCCTCATGCCCTTGCCCATTCCTAAGGAACCCTGGGCCCATATTGCCATGGATTTTATCACCGATCTCCCACTGTCTGAGAATAATACAGTCATTTGGGTGGTAATCGATCGATTCTCCAAGATGGCTCATTTTGTTCCTCTTCCTGGTCTTCCTTCTGCCCCTGCCTTGGTTCCCATTTTCATTCGGGAAATTCTCCGCCTACATGGGGTCCCTTCTCATATTGTTTCCGACAGGGGAGTCCAATTCACGTCTCGTTTTTGGAGAGCCTTTTGCAAATCCCTCAATATTGTCTTGGATTTTTCTTCTTCTTACCATCCCCAATCCAATGGACAGACTGAGAGGGTTAATCAGGAGTTAGAGGTCTTTCTTCGCACCTTTGTGTCTTCTCACCATGACGATTTGTCCTCTCTACTCCCGTGGGCAGAATTCTCCCATAACAATCATGTGAATACCAGTTCGCAGAAGACACCCTTTTTCACAGTTTATGGAAAACACCCTCAACTTCCTCTTCCCATGATCTGTTCTCCAGACATTCCAGCTTTGGCTTCGGTTCAGGAGTCTCTCAATTCCGTTTGGGGTCACGTTCATGATTCCCTCCGGGCAGCTGCTGAAAAATTCAAAGGCTTTGCCGACCGCCGCAGGCGTAAACCGCCTTCTCTTCAGCCAGGGGACAAAGTCTGGCTCTCTACCAGGAACATCAAGCTCCGAGTTCCTTCTCTGAAGTTTGCTCCACGATTCATCGGTCCATACACGGTAACTGCTAAACTGAATCCGGTTTGTTTCAAACTCCAGATTCCTAAGAGCCTTAAAATCACTAACTCCTTTCATGTTGCTCTTCTAAAGCCTTTAGTCCTCAATAAATTCTCTCGTCCTCTCCCTACCGTGGCGCCTGTCTCTGAGGATAATCAGGAGTACGAGATCAGTCAAATTCTGGACTCCCGACTCTGTAAAGGCGTTCTTCAGTACCTCGTTCATTGGAAAGGGTTTGGTCCTGAGGAGAGGTCTTGGATCACTGCATCTGAGGTCTTTGCACCTTGTCTGTTAAAGGAGTTTCATCTGAAGTTTCCCTCTAAACCTGGGCCCAGGCGGGGAAGGGGGAGGCCTCGTAAGAGGGAGGGTACTGTCATGGATATGCATTAATGTCTGTCTGCCATCTTACCTTCCTCCTCATGTGTTCATCTAGAGACCAGACCTCCTTCACCTGGCTTCCTTTATAATCTCCTCCCAGCCTGACTCCACCCCAGGCCCTATCACATAACACTATATTAACCTGTGCACTGCAAGCCTGCTTTGCTGATCAACGTGTTTGTTAGGCATTGTGTGTTTGGGTTCCTGCCTGCCGTGTGCTACGTCTGTCTCTCTGTTATGTTATTGGCTTGTCCCCGACTATCCCTGTCTGCTCGTGACCCTTGACCTTTGGCTCGTTCTTCGTTATCCTTGTCTGCTTGTGGCCCCTGACCTTCAGCTTGTTATTCGGTTCTCTCTTATCATGTGCTGCTGCTTCCCCTCTTTTCCCCTTATCCTACGGGGCGTGAGCTAGGAAACTCCAGGGGCCGCGACCTGGTCCCAGCCTGCAGCTAACATCCTCACCACTAGAGGCCCTGGAGAAGACCAGCTGGGTCTTAGACTCCGCGCCCTGGGGAATCTTGGCTCTAGCTTCCGTTTGGATCCCGGTTGTGCTCCTCTGGTCCCGCTTTCCACAACCACCCAGTTTCCTATCCGCAGAAGCCAGCCATAGGGTTCACTACCTCGCGGTGCACTCCTGTCCCCCTACGGTGTGCATCTGTCACCTGGCCCCAGGTGACCCTGACAGCAGGCTACAGAGTGGGACTCTTGTTCTCTGTGGGGAAGAGGGTATAAGACCTATAGATGACTGCTTCCACAGAGAGAGTAAGGGTTTAGTTCTGTGGCTGCCAGCAAGGAACAGGATTTTCTACTCAGACTGTGGCTGTTTTAGAAAGAAAATTAACTGTATGCCATTGAGTACCTTATGCTTTGTTACGCCTGGAATTTATTTAAATAATTTAAACAGAAAAATATATTTAACTTTAACTATAAAACCGTGATGTGTGCAGTATGCGCATAAGGTTTTATTTAACTCTCTACAAGATCTTTCAAGCATGGCAGGTGGCAAGTGCCCCAGCTGCTAGGCTTCCACCTTTGTCATGCATTTTTCTCTGCTGAAATTATGAGAACTAATCATCTTTTTTAGCAAGCACTAATAAAATGAAAATTAAAACTTTTGAAATCATTAAGCAGAAACCAAATGTGCACACTGACATAAGGTGAAGGCAAAGATTCTGTAGTTTCACAGCAGTTGTAATGGACACACATGTCATCCTGGTGACAGGTATCTTCTGAGAGTACGGCAAAACAAAAATCTGACAAATATGTTTACTCAATAAAATGACACAAAATCACAAGGTGACATGCCATCTAAGCAGATGTTCTATAAACTGAATGTCATAGATGTCATGCTCAATGCTCCTGCTGACATTAAGATGTGCATAAAAATGGTTTCAGTTTGATTTGGGAAAATCCGTTTAATTTTCGGATGTTAAAAGCTCAGCGGGAAAAAATATAATTCTAGTATATTCACAAGAAGAAGAACAAAATTTGTGATGTAACCAAACAGTAATCTAGCCTCCAGCTGTTTCTTAACTAGATCTCCCATAATGCTCAGCCAAGGCCATCTTATCATTATAAGGGGGGAGCATACAATAAGCTGTAACCAAAACACTAGAAGTTGCTCTTATTCTACTCCTTATACATGATTTTCCTTTTCAGTGGAGGCTGACTAATAAAAAGAAATGCAGTTGTGACTATCTAAAATGCCCAAGTGGTTTCTTGTAGAATGTAAAAATGTTTTTAAGAGTTATGGATTAACAAAGAAGAAGAAAACAGGAAAAATAAAGGAATGGTGTAAATAGTTTACATTATAATTTTTTTTTTCTTTTTGCATATGTCTCACTGACAGCTCTGAGACTGCTGTGGCTCCTAATATCACATCCAAGATGACACTGTCCAGTGTTTTTGGATATCAAAACAAGGGAGGCTTTTACAGGTAAGTAACATGCATAAAATACATTAAATGCATTTATAATCTTTATGGAAAAAATTTTGGGGGAAAAAATGGTATGGTGACAAAATGGTCTGGTGACTATTGAAAAAGGAAAATAACAGCATCTGATAGGGAACCACTCTGACTTCACCCACAGGCCCTTGCAATCAAACTGTCACCAGACCATTTAAAGCAATAAAAATCTTTACGTAATATTATATGCCGTTATTTTTGCGTGTTTTTTACCTGTAAAAGCCTTGATTTTTTTGGTATCCAAAAACCTGGAGACTGCTGCTGAGCTCCACCATCTTGGATGTAATATCAGCAGCTGCAGCAAACTCAGAGCTGTAACTTAAGTGATACACTATGGTATTCCCTCTCATTCCTTCCCCAGCAGATAAAAGGTTATATAGGGACGGGTGGAGTGGCTGGGCCAAAACAGAGAGTAATGGACACTCTCAGAACAGGAGAGAGCTTTGACCTGCATGGAGGGAGAAAGCTTTGCTTGGCAACTGACTCTTTTTGCAGTAGTGAATAAAAAATAATGGGAAAGAAAACACTGTGGGGTTGATTTACTAAGGAATATCCACTGTGCACTACAAGTGCACTTTGAAGTGCACTTGAAAGTGCAGTCACTGTAAATCTGAGGGGAAGCTCTGGAATGATGGGAAGCTCTGCTGATTTCTATCATCCAATCATGTGCAAGCAAAAATGCTGTTTTTATTTTCCTTGCATGTCCCCCTCAGATCTATAGTGACTGCACTTCCATGTGCACTTGCAGTGCACTTGTAGTGGACAGTGGATTTTCCTTTAATAAATTAACCCCTGAGTCTTTAAAATACTTGATTCTCTGTGCTTTTACTGGCATGATTGGTGACAGGGTCTCTTTCTTCAGCAGAAATTAAAATGGTTCTGAGGGCTAAGGTTTTTTTTTTTTACATTAATGAGTTTTCTGCATTAAGGCAAAAAACTCCCCAGTACTTGTCCATCATTGGGAAGTAAATCTAGGCCTAGACCTCCTCTGTAAATCTAAAGTGGTAACCTGTAAAGGCTTTTAAAGCATCACCGATGGATAGTAAAACTTATGTTGTTTGTCACCGCTGCATGGGCATGCGCAATTTTTAGGTGTCTGGGATGGGACAAATTTAGATGGGGGGGGGGGGGGGTGCTTGATATGAGTCCTGCTTAGGGCAGTACAAAACTAAAATACACCACTGGGCATCAGTGAGACCCATGGGCTCCTGCTGCTGTCAGTCAGGAGTGAGAGGGGGACAGGGCTTACCGACACTTTGTTTGTCTATGGATGCACACAGCCTGGATTGGGACTGCGCCTTGACTTTACTATCATTTTAATAGAAGTAAAACAAATTTTACAAATTTATTGATATACAACATGGGTTTCCCAATATTAGATTATTATTAGATTATAATACTATAACTACATACACTTTTCTTTCTACATACCACAGTATTGCTGGGTAGTGGATAAATGCTTCTATGATGCTATTTTCATGTTACTGACGACCAAAACTACCAGTCAAAACACAATGCTCACTATTTTTATCTGTGGAGCTGGCAAGAGTAATGTGGGAGTATAAGCATCCATTCTCGCCATTCTGCTTCTTTGCAGAAGACCAGTCTATAGAAAACAACAAATCTATTTTACTAGAGTTAATTGTGTATTTTTTCTCTTATTCCAAAAATGGAAATTGGTTAGAGAAAGTACAAGAGGAAGAGTCTAAATTAGAGACTATTAATTACCTAAAAATAACAATGGCATAGATTTGACTTACTACTTGCTCATGAAGCACAGCTGAGTTGAAACGGCAATCAAAAATTCATCCAAACATGAATCCAGATTTTGATTTTCCTTAATATTAGGTTGCGAAGAAAACTGCAGACATCTGTTGATGAGAGAAAAAACAGCAATCAACACAGAATTTACATGGCAAGTGTGCTCAAACAGGAAAGGGACTGGAAACAATGATGCAAGTAATGTGTTTGGAAGATATGATGTGAGCACAGCTCACCCTAAAAAACAATGGAACTAACTTGGAAACAATTTAAGAATATTGAGACAAGAAGCAGTAAACTGTGTCTGTGTGTGTAATTATTGAGAAAGGAATGGCATGCTGAATAGCTACTCAACATGCAAAGTGTTTTGTGAAATCTCAAAAAGAGGTAATCAGGAACAATAATTAAACTTGACGTTACGCATCCATTTGATGATTTTATCATCTGTCGTGCAGTATGCCCCCCCAAAGATTTAAGAGAGTTCACACTCTACTTGTCTGTTTCAAATGTTCTAAGACTTTAATGAGCCACTGCATATAAACTTTTGTATGTTTTTAGCTTGGCAAGCTGCCCAGGTGGTGCTCACAACCTGTATCTTTATCCTTAGTCATTTTAGAATATAAGAGAAACATTCATCTTATTATGTTAACAGTATCAGGAAATCACTTGTAATTCAATGACCAAAAACATTTTACCGTTAGCATGAAAAAAACTCAGTTCCCTGTTTAAAAATATTGTCTTCATAGGTTATAAAATGAGAAGAAACTGAAGCCTTCTTTGACAAATCAAATAAAGTACCATATTTATGTAAAACAATGAAATAGCTTTGACCCTTACTTTTCAGCTATGACTGGGGATAATGCTTATGACCCTTCACAGTCATTTAACGCACTATAATGGCTTTAATTAAAGATTTTGTAATTTTCTTCCAAAGCAATTGAGGACACAGCTTACAAAGTAGAGGGTTCCAAATCGTGAAATAAACAATAGCCTTAAATTAGTCATGTTTGTTCTTAAATAGCCATCTGTGCTTCATTGATAATTACTGCAAACTCATTTCAGGCCAATTTGATAGAAGCAGTTTTACATCCATTGCTCGGCATATAAATTGGGGCTGTTCCTCCCGCAAATGCAGAGTTACAGCATAACAGATCAGGAAAAGGAAATCTATAAAGATAGGGACTAGAGATGTACAGAACTATTCGCCGGCGAACAGTTCCCGGCGAACATAGCTTGTTCGCGTTCGCCGCGGCCGGCGAACATATGCGATGTTCGGTCCGCCCCCTATTCATTATCATTGAGCAAACTTTGACCCTGTACCTCACAGTCAGCAGACACATTCCAGCCAATCAGCAGCATACCCTCCCTCCCAGACCCTCCCACCTCCTGGACAGCATCCATTTTAGATTCATTCTCAAGCTGCAGTCTTAGCGAGAGGAGGGACAGTTTAGCTGCTGCTTATTTTATAGGGAAAGCTAGGCTAGGCAAGTGTATTCAGTGTTCACTCCACTCCTGAAAGACTCATCTGATCTCTGCTGTAAGCACAGCGTCCTGACAGCACCCCAAAAAGCCCTTTTTAGGGCTGGTAAAACACCAGTCTGCTTTTTTTATTTTTTCCTGGACAGCATCTATTTTAGATTCAGTCTGTACTTAAGCTGCAGTGTTAGCCAAAGGGGGGACAGTTTAGCTGCTGCTGATTTTATAGGGAAAGCTATAGGCAAGTGTATTCAGTGTTCACTCCACTCCTGAAAGACTAATCTGATCTCTGCTGTAAGCACAGCGTCCTGACAGCACCCCAAAAAGCCCTTTTTAGGGCTGGTAAAACACCAGTCTGCTTTTTTGTTTTTTCCTGGACAGCATCTATTTTAGATTCAGTCTGTACTTAAGCTGCAGTGTTAGCCAGAGGAGGGACAGTTTAGCTGCTGCTGATTTTATAGGGAAAGCTATAGGCAAGTGTATTCAGTGTTCACTCCACTCCTGAAAGACTCATCTGATCTCTGCTGTAAGCACAGCGTCCTGACAGCACCCCAAAAAGCCCTTTTTAGGGCTGGTAAAACACCAGTCTGCTTTTTTGTTTTTTCCTGGACAGCATCTATTTTAGATTCAGTCTGAACTTAAGCTACAGTGTTAGCCAGAGGAGGGACAGTTTAGCTGCTGCTGATTTTATAGGGAAAGCTAGGCTAGGCCAGTGTATTCAGTGTTCACTCCACTCCTGAAAGACTCATCTGATCTCTGCTGTAAGCACAGCGTCCTGACAGCACCCCAAAAAGCCCTTTTTAGGGCTGGTAAAACACCAGTCTGCTTGTTTTTTTTTCTGGACAGCATCTATTTTAGATTCAGTCTGAACTTAAGCTACAGTGTTAGCCAGAGGAGGGACAGTTTAGCTGCTGCTGATTTTATAGGGAAAGCTAGGCTAGGCCAGTGTATTCAGTGTTCACTCCACTCCTGAAAGACTCATCTGATCTGTGCTGTAAGCACAGCGTCCTGACAGCACCCCAAAAAGCCCTTTTTAGGGCTGGTAAAACACCAGTCTGCTTTTTTGTTTTTTCTGGACAGCATCTATTTTAGATTCAGTCTGAACTTAAGCTACAGTGTTAGCCAGAGGAGGGACAGTTTAGCTGCTGCTGATTTTATAGGGAAAGCTAGGCTAGGCCAATGTATTCAGTGTTCACTCCACTCCTGAAAGACTCATCTGATCTCTGCTGTAAGCACAGCGTCCTGACAGCACCCCAAAAAGCCCTTTTTAGGGCTGGTAAAACACCAGTCTGCTTTTTTGTTTTTTAGGAACAGCATCTATTTTAGATTCAGTCTGAACTTAAGCTACAGTGTTAGCCAGAGGAGGGACAGTTTAGCTGCTGCTGATTTTATAGGGAAAGCTAGGCTAGGCCAGTGTATTCAGTGTTCACTCCACTCCTGAAAGACTCATCTGATCTCTGCTGTAAGCACAGCGTCCTGACAGCACCCCAAAAAGCCCTTTTTAGGGCTGGTAAAACACCAGTCTGCTTGTTTTTTTTTTTTCTGGACAGCATCTATTTTAGATTCAGTCTGAACTTAAGCTACAGTGTTAGCCAGAGGAGGGACAGTTTAGCTGCTGCTGATTTTATAGGGAAAGCTAGGCTAGGCCAGTGTATTCAGTGTTCACTCCACTCCTGAAAGACTCATCTGATCTCTGCTGTAAGCACAGCGTCCTGACAGCACCCCAAAAAGCCCTTTTTAGGGCTGGTAAAACACCAGTCTGCTTTTTTGTTTTTTCTGGACAGCATCTATTTTAGATTCAGTCTGTACTTAAGCTGCAGTGTTAGCCAGAGGAGGGACAGTTTAGCTGCTGCTGATTTTATAGGGAAAGCTATAGGCAAGTGTATTCAGTGTTCACTCCACTCCTGAAAGACTCATCTGATCTCTGCTGTAAGCACAGCGTCCTGACAGCACCCCAAAAAGCCCTTTTTAGGGCTGGTAAAACACCAGTCTGCTTTTTTGTTTTTTCCTGGACAGCATCTATTTTAGATTCAGTCTGTACTTAAGCTGCAGTGTTAGCCAGAGGAGGGACAGTTTAGCTGCTGCTGATTTTATAGGGAAAGCTATAGGCAAGTGTATTCAGTGTTCACTCCACTCCTGAAAGACTCATCTGATCTCTGCTGTAAGCACAGCGTCCTGACAGCACCCCAAAAAGCCCTTTTTAGGTCTGGTAAAACACCAGTCTGCTTTTTTTTTTATCCTGGACAGCATCTATTTTAGATTCAGTCTGTACTTAAGCTGCAGTGTTAGCCAGAGGAGGGACAGTTTAGCTGCTGCTGATTTTATAGGGAAAGCTATAGGCAAGTGTATTCAGTGTTCACTCCACTCCTGAAAGACTCATCTGATCTCTGCTGTAAGCACAGCGTCCTGACAGCACCCCAAAAAGCCCTTTTTAGGGCTGGTAAAACACCAGTCTGCTTTTTTGTTTTTTCCTGGACAGCATCTATTTTAGATTCAGTCTGTACTTAAGCTGCAGTGTTAGCCAGAGGAGGGACAGTTTAGCTGCTGCTGATTTTATAGGGAAAGCTATAGGCAAGTGTATTCAGTGTTCACTCCACTCCTGAAAGACTCATCTGATCTCTGCTGTAAGCACAGCGTCCTGACAGCACCCCAAAAAGCCCTTTTTAGGGCTGGTAATACACCAGTCTGCTTTTTGTTTTTTCCTGGACAGCATCTATTTTAGATTCAGTCTGTACTTAAGCTGCAGTGTTAGCCAGAGGAGGGACAGTTTAGCTGCTGCTGATTTTATAGGGAAAGCTAGGCTAGGCCAGTGTATTCAGTGTTCACTCCACTCCTGAAAGACTCATCTGATCTGTGCTGTAAGCACAGCGTCCTGACAGCACCCCAAAAAGCCCTTTTTAGGGCTGGTAAAACACCAGTCTGCTTTTTTTTTTTTTTCCTGGACAGCATCTATTTTAGATTCAGTCTGTAATTAAGCTGCAGTGTTAGCCAGAGGAGGGACAGTTTAGCTGCTGCTGATTTTATAGGGAAAGCTAGGCTAGGCCAGTGTATTCAGTGTTCACTCCACTCCTGAAAGACTCATCTGATCTCTGCTGTAAGCACAGCGTCCTGACAGCACCCCAAAAAGCCCTTTTTAGGGCTGGTAAAACACCAGTCTGCTTGTTTTTTTTCCCCGGCACAGTAGCTTACATAAAAAAAAACACAACAGTTTTGACTGCAGTAGATGAGCAGTCAGTTGCCTGCCAACGTGTGTGTCAGACCTACAGTGTCTACTGTGCCAACTTCTGCCAGTGCACAGTGCCACTCATATCTGGTGTCACAGTAGCTTGCACGCATAGTACAACTAAACTAATCTAAAAAAAATGACAGGCAGAGGCAGGCCACCCCGCAGGGGCTGTCGTGGTCGTGGTGCTGTGATTCCCTTTGGCCCAAGAATAATGCCCAGTGTTCAGGGGCCACGTACCCTGAACTCGAAAAGTTCTGAGGACATAGTTGACTGGCTAACACAGGACAGCCAATCTTCTACAGCTTCCGCTCGGAACCTTGACGCACCATCCTTCTCCAGCTCAGCTTTGGGCACCTCTCAAGTTCCCACTCGCCCGCCTGCCGCCACCACCAACACTAGCACCACAGTTGCTTCACTTGATCTGTCAGAGGAGTTATTTACACATGAGTTGGAAGAAATGAGTGATGCGCAAACATTATTGCCAGAGGATGTAGATAAAAGGGATATGTCTCAGTCAGGCAGCATTACACACATGGATGTACGGTGTGATGATGATGATGTTGTACCCGCTGCTGCTTCCTTTGCTGAGTTGTCAGATACAAGTGAAGCGGTTGATGATGACGATGTGGATGTCACGTGGGTGCCCGCTCGAAGAGAAGAAGAACAGGGGGAAAGTTCAGATGGGGAGACAGAGAGGAGGAGGAGACGAGTTGGAAGGAGGGGTAGGTCGTCGCAAGGAGCTAGTGGCACAGTCAGACAGCATGTATCGGCACCCGGGGTCAGCCAGACAGCACGCCAATCAACGCATGCTGTTGCCACCACCAGAATGCCGCCATTGCAAAGCTCAGCAGTGTGGCATTTTTTTTGTGTGTCTGCCTCTGATAACAGCGATGCCATTTGCAACCTGTGCCAAAAGAAACTGAGTCGTGGGAAATCCAACACCCACCTAGGTACAACTGCTTTGCGAAGGCACATGATCTCACATCACAAACGCCTATGGGATCAACACATGATGACGAGTACAAGCAGCACACAAGCTCAAAGCCACCATCCTCCTCCTGGTCCAGCATCTTCAGCCACGTCAACCACTGCTGTCCTCCTTGCCCCCTCTCAACCATCTGACACTACGTCTCT
The DNA here is from genome assembly GCA_029206835.1 of Rana muscosa. NCBI lineage: Eukaryota > Metazoa > Chordata > Amphibia > Anura > Ranidae > Rana > Rana muscosa. The sequence continues at coordinate 13,620,968 of JARGYO010005626.1, read as the reverse complement.
CGCCTTGAGCAGTTCCTGCTTATCTGCCCACAGTCAGGTGTCTGTCAAGGACATGTTTGAGCGTAAGAAGCCAATGTCACAGAGTCACCCCCTTGCCCGGCGTCTGACAGCTGGCTTGTCGGAACTCTTAGCCCGCCAGCTTTTACCATACAAGCTGGTGGAGTCTGAGGCCTTCAAAAAATTTGTAGCTATTGGGACACCGCAGTGGAAGGTACCCGTCCGAAATTTCTTTTCACAAAAGGCAATCCCCAACCTGTACTCTATTGTGCAAAAGGAAGTCATGGCATGTCTGGCACACAGTGTTGGGGCAAGGGTCCATCTGACCACTGATACCTGGTCTGCAAAGCACGGTCAGGGCAGGTATATCACCTACACTGCTCATTGGGTAAACCTGCTGACGGCTGCCAAGCATGTAATGCGTGGCTCTGCAGAGGAGTTGGTGGTGACACCACCACGACTTGCAGGCAGGCCTGCTGTCACCTCCTCTACTCCTCCTACTCCATCCTCTTCGATAACCTCCTTGGCTGAGTCCTCTTCTGCTGCTGCGTCTTGCTCCACATCAACAGCACCCCCCCAGCTCCCCAGGGGCTATTCCACATCCCGGATACGACAGTGTCACGCTGTCTTGGGGTTGACTTGCCTGAAAGCAGAGAGTCACACCGGACCAGCACTCCTGTCCGCCCTGAACGCACAGGTGGATCAGTGGCTGACTCTGCACCAACTGGAGATCAGCAAAGTGGTGTGTGACAACGGAAGCAATTTGTTGGCGGCATTGAATTTGGGCAAGTTGACACATGTGCCGTGCATGGCACATGTGCTAAATCTGATTGTACAACGCTTTGTGCATAAGTACCCAGACTTACAGGATGTCCTCAAGCAGGCCAGGAAGGTGTGTGGCCATTTCAGGCGTTCCTACACAGCCATGGCGCACTTTTCAGATATCCAGCGGCGAAACAACATGCCAGTGAGGCGCTTGATTTGCGACAGCCCGACACGTTGGAATTCAACACTCCTAATGTTCGACCGCCTGCTCCAACAAGAAAAAGCCGCCAACGAGTATTTGTATGACCGGGGTGCTAGGACAGCCTCTGCGCAGCTGGGAATTTTTTTGCCACGTTACTGGACGCTCATGCGCAATGCCTGTAGGCTCATGCGTCCTTTTGAGGAGGTGACAAACCTAGTCAGTCGCACTGAAGGCACCATCAGCGACATCATCCCATTTGTTTTCTTCCTGGAGCGTGCCCTGCGAAGAGTGCTGGATCAGGCCATAGATGAGCGTGAAGAGGAAGAGGAAGAGTTGTGGTCACCATCACCACCACCAGAAACAGCCTTATCAGCATCGCTTGCTGGACCTGCGGCAACGCTGGAAGAGGAGTCTGAGGAAGAGGAGTCAGAGGAGGAATGTGGCTTTGAGGAGGAGGAGGAAGACCAACCACAGCAGGCATCCCAGGGTGCTCGTTGTCACCTATCTGGTACCCGTGGTGTTGTACGTGGCTGGGGGGAAGAACAGACCTTCAGTGAGATCAGTGAGGACGAGGAACAGGACATGAGTAGCTCGGCATCCAACCTTGTGCAAATGGGGTCTTTCATGCTGTCGTGCCTGTTGAGGGACCCTCGTATAAAAAGGCTGAAGGAGAACGACCTGTATTGGGTGGCCACGCTACTAGACCCCCGGTATAAGCAGAAAGTGCCAGAAATGTTACCGAATTACAGGAAGACGGAAAGGATGCAGCAGTTCCAAAATAAATTAAAAAGTATGCTTTACACAGCGTATAAGGGTGATGTCACAGCACAACGGGAATCTAACAGGGGAAGAGGTGAAAGTAATCCTCCTCCTACCACGACCATGCCGGCAAGGACAGGACGCTTTACAGACGTATTGTTGATGGAGGACATGCGGAGCTTTTTAAGTCCTACGCATCGCCACAGCCCTTCGGGGTCCACCCTCAGAGAACGACTCGACCGACAGGTAGCAGACTACCTCGCCTTAACTGCAGATATCGACACTCTGAGGAGCGATGAACCCCTTGACTACTGGGTGTGCAGGCTTGACCTGTGGCCTGAGCTATCTCAATTTGCGATAGAACTTCTGGCCTGCCCCGCTTCAAGTGTCCTTTCAGAAAGGACCTTCAGTGCAGCAGGAGGTATTGTCACTGAGAAGAGAAGTCGCCTAGGTCAAAAAAGTCTAGATTACCTCACCTTTATTAAGATGAATGAGGCATGGATCCCGAAGGGACTGACAGTGGGCGATACATTTGACTAAAAAAGGCCTGATGAGATGAGCTGCCTTGGGCTAAAAATGGTCCACAAGCCGCAATGTTTTAGGGCACTTTCTGCCTGAAAAACATAATTTTTTCTGGCCGCTGCTACAGCAGCGGCTGCAACAATACCTAATTTTACAGGCATGTGTACATGCCTAATTTTTCTGGCCTCTGGTGCTGCACTGTGGCTGCAAAAAAAACAAACAAAAAAACACATACCTGTGTCAATTCCCCTTCGTGATCATTACCTTGTTGTGGTGAAGGGGCTTGCGTATCACAATGAAGCGACCACCTCTATGAGTGTGTTGGCAATGGCGTTGTTGGCACACCCCAGATGGTAAGGTCGTTGCTTCATTGTGAACAGACCAAAAGCGATCGGCTTGATAATTTTGCATAGAAAAAACATAAATTTTCTTTGTGATCATCTAAGGTGATCATTAAAGCCTTGCGGTTGTGCAAATGGACTGTTTGCAGTTGTTTGCGGTGCGTTAAACGGGGAGTTTGGTCTGTCCGAGTTTGGTCTGTCACTGTGAAGCGGGCGTAACCCTTACACTACCTGATCGATACAACATCATACCTGATGTTTTAAAGCACGTTATTCCAAACACATTAGGAATGTTAGGTGATTTATGCCCTTTATGGATTAAAACCCGACTCTGCGTCAACTACGTAATTTTCCATGGGAGTTTTGCCATGGATCCCCCTCCGGCATGCCACAGTCCAGGTGTTAGTCCCCTTGAAACAACTTTTCCATCACTATTGTGGCCAGAAAGAGTCCCTGTGGGTTTTAAAATTCGCCTGCCTATTGAAGTCTATGGCGGTTCGCCGGGTTCGCCCGTTCGCGAACATTTGCGGCAGTTCGCGTTCGCCGTTCGCGAACGGAAAATTTTATGTTCGCGACATCACTAATAGGGACATGAGAGATTTTTTTTGGCATATTGTGTGTGATCTCTGTAATCCTGACAGTGGCTTCGCCACCTAGTGAGCCGGGAGCAAGTATGCCTGATATTAAAATACAAATGACAGACCCCCCTAAAACAAGTTAAGTAACAAACTGACTTTTGTATTTCTGCCCTTAGGTTCACATTATTCTACCCATGTGAGTGTTTTAATTGTTAGACATCTGCTGTTTTTGGTGATAGTTTGCAATGATGGTGATGATTCCTAGCACTGATCACTGTATTGGTGTCACTGGTCCCCAAAAAGTGTCACTTAGAGTCAGATTTGTTCGCCGCAATGTCACAGTCCCGCTAAAAATCATAGATCGCTGCCATTACCAGTAAAAACATATATATAAAAAAATAAAAGTCCCTAAGAGCCCTTTCACACTGCTGCCACCCATAGCGTCGGCGGTAAAATGCCGCTATTTTACCGTCGGATTTGCGGTGCATTTCGGCCGCTAGCGGTGCGATTTTAACCTCCGCTAGCGGCGAGAAAGGGTTAAAACCGCCCGCAATGCGCCGCTACAGCAGCGTATTGCCGGCGGTATAGCTGCGGTGTCCCATTGATTTCAATGGGCAGGAGCGCATTAGGAGCGGTGAGTTCACCGCTTCTAATGCACTCCAAAGAAGCTGTTGGCAGGACTTTTTCTGACGCCCTGCCAGCACTTGGGCTTTCACACTGGAGACAATAGATCAGCAGTCTAAGGGCGGATTGCAGGTACTATTTTTAACGCTATAGCGTCTGCAATATGCCCTCAGTGTGAAAGGGGTCTAAATCTATCCCCTATTTATAGACGCTATAAATTTTGCGCACGCCAATCAATATACGCTTATTGCGATTTTTTTAACAAAAATATGTAGAAGAATACATATTGGCCTAAACTGATGAATATATTTTTAATTTTTTTGGATATGTAATATAGCAGAAAAAACGTTTTTTTTTTCCCCAAATTGTCGCTATTTTTGGTTATAGCGCAAAAAAAAAAAAACCGCAGTTGATCAAATACTACTAAAAGAAAGCTCTATTTGTGGTAAAAAAAAGGACAATAATTTTGTTTGGGTACAATGTCACACGATGCAAATGTCAGTTAAAGCGACGCAGTGTCGTATCGCAAAAAAATGCCTGGTCATTAAGGGGGCAAATCCTTCCAGGGCTGAGGTGGTAAATGACCAAAAAGAAAATTGTTCTAGCTTCAAAGAACAGAATTTGTGAAAAGCAGCTAGCATTTAAAGTATTTTTATCTTGAGCAAAAATATGGGGGGGTTGGGGCTGGCTTTCCTTTGTAAAATTCTGCCTGCCTATCTGACCTAAAGACTAAGTTCACTGAAGCTTGCAGAGCATTGCACCTGCGATCAGTAGATTGTGGGCTCAGTGCCAGGTTCCTGCACACACTGCCTGAAGCTCTCTGCCTGTACCTCTGTAGAAAGTGTGAATTAACCATGAGCATGCTGATCAGCAAGCTTACAGTTCATTGACATTACAAGTCTGTCTGCCATGGTGGCAGATGGGACTTGTAAACTTCTCATTCACAGATTCCTGTGAATGAATGATGGGGCTGTGTGGGTGCCATGCGGTTTTTAAATTTTGAGGGGTTTGCAGGGAGAATAACCCTGGCGCTCTGGCAGTGGGAGGCAGGTGGCTAGGAGCATGTTACATGTTATACTCTAAATATGGGTGTAACTCGTAACATGCTCCTAAAGGTGAACTTATCCTTTAATTATTTCAAATTTACTGACACAGAAAAGGCATAACAAATTAGGCAGAGGGAAATCGAGATTTTTTATCACTATATTTATTCTATGTCAATGACTCGGATAGCACTTGCAAATCGAGAAGTCTGCAATGGCACCCTATATTATATATAGTACATCTCTCATCACTTACTAAAAGCCTCTGAAAAATAAATACTAAAATAAAGTGCATCACTTATAAACATAGTAATTATAAATACTGGAAACTGTATAAACATGTCCACACTCCACTAAAGGTTAAAAAAATGTCTATTGAAATAATTTCCTTTTCAAAAAATAAACATCAGTGCACTGCTGAAATCCAGCACCCCCCCCCCCCCCCCCAGTGTATGCACCTTATTGCCCCTGACAATATCACCTGCTTCCTTCCTTTACCCCGTTGCTATTATTAATTACAGATTTAAAGGTTATGCAGGCCTACAGTCTTCCAACCTGATGTTGTTTCACACCATCTGCTGCATTACAGTGCAGTGGATCGTGTAAAGTGCGATCCGACTAAGTTTAGCGCTGTGATTCTCAGGGGATCAGACAGTTTCCTTTTTTTTTTTTTCACCAAACTTTGAGATGTCACACAGACCTCTCATAAAGTTCAATTGCCGACCACACAGTGCTAGGCAGTGGATTGCCTTGCACTGCACTGCGCTGATAAAAAGTTCTGCATGCAGTATTTTTTTTAGCACACTTTGCCCGCACGCCACCACAGCGCGTGGTGTTAACCCGGGCAAATAGGAGACAAGAAATTTTGCCTTGTCCATATAGTGGGACTGAACCTGAATAGTCACTCAATGCAGTTTCACTGCATCTGGTGTGAATTAGCCCTTAGTGTCTCAAGCTATGTAACATACGTATTTATACCCAAACTAGGTATTTTAAGGGGTAAGTAGTCACACTCCACTTTGAAAGAGCTTTGTATGGAGCAACATCCTGAACTTTGTTAGCCATGGTATCACTCATTTAGCTCAGATCATGACTTGTGGGTAATCAAAATCCTGATTTGGGCCTTATTGATGATGAGACCTGGGAAGAGATTCCAACCTGCCGATTGATCTCCCTGGAACTTACTGATCATCTCATTCATCCATTTATACATTATCATACATATTTGATGCCAATTTGGTTAGAAGTATACACCATTTTAAAACTCAATATTCTCTACGTTTCAAGGGAACCCAGACTCCTTTTTCCACCTACTCTGATCCAGCCCACAGATACAAACTTACTGAAAAAAAAACCAGATATTATATACAGCATCCTAGCTGCTGTGGGGTGGGGGCAAGGAACAGTCAGCTGTTAAAAAGATTGAACTGACCGTACTCAAGGCAGTCGGGCTCCATAAATAGGGATAACGAAAGCCGCTATCAGGGGCTGGTTCAGAGTTTCAAGAACAGGGTCTTGGCCAGGTCCATTCCATGCGTAGTTTTGCAGGGTTGGTTTTATTAGAAACCAAAACATCAGGAGCTAAAATCTGCCAATTTTTAAGAAGCTTCAGGCCCACTTCCAGCAAATGGAAAGTGTAGGATTTACCTTGCCTGGATCCAATCAATTTTGTGGGGTAACCCTACTTATAGAGAATTTTGTGGTTCATGGGGGCCTTGGTTAGGTAAGGAACTTTCTTCTATTTTGGATTGTTGCCATTGGGAAATCTGTGAATAAAGAGATGCCAGTGAATTTAAGTGAAAGTGGTGGATTATTTCTAGCAACGTTCATTGTTATTTCTTTTATATGAAAAAAGTGGATCTTGGCAAGGACATCTCTAGGTGTTTTTCGGGAAGATAGGCTGGTTTTGGGATGCAATGGGCCCCATGAATAATAAGCTTGTAATCCCTTGCTTCCCATTTCAGATATTCCTCTGAATTTTTTATTGTTGTGTTGTGACCTGTCGTCCAAGTCAGCTAGTTTAGCACTGATCTGCTGGGTCTCAGAGCCGAGGTCTGTGTGTAAGTCAATCAAATCGTTATGGGCTACACAAATTTCACTTATTTTGTTTTCAATGGGTGAGACTCTAACACTGAGATATTAGACTTGTCAGTATGGAGTGCGTCCTGTAAAAGATATAAGCATGTACTTTAGCTCATTGGTAGAGACAGACTGTGAGGAGGCTGGGAAGTTATCCAGTGCAGGTGGCTGCAATTCAGGTTGTTGTGGATTAGAAGGGGCAGTGCGCTCATCTCCCTTCTTAGTTTTTTTTGACTGGGCTTCTAGTAGTAGGGCTGTCTGGAGGGGAGTATTTACTGTATGATGGCTGTGAGCAGTGAGCTACTACTGTGCAACATTAAGAGTCAAAGCCTGTTTCATCAAAGAAGGAAACCTATTACATGGGGACACAGGAAGAGGTGCCACTGCCACGCTGGAGATCCCGCTCTGCCAAGGGTGGGAAGAAATCTGTAATGCCGCATACACACGATCGCTTTTCACATCGTTAAAAATGCCATTTTTTAAATTGGGCATTGAAAACGATTGTGTGTAGGCTCCAGAGCATTTTTAACGACGTGAAAAATGGCCTAAAAAATGAGAACCTGCTCTATTTTTTCACGTCGTTTTTCACGTCGTTTTTTTTAACGACGTGAAAAACGGTAGTGTGTATGCTTTTACGAGGGGAAAAAAAAACGCGCATGCTCAGAATCAAGTATGAGACGGGAGCGCTCGTTCTGGTAAAACTAGCGCTCGTAATGGAGATAGCACATTCGTCACGCTGTAAGGGACTGAAAAGCACGAGGCTGAAAAGCGCGAATCGTCGCTCAACAAATTTTACTAACATGAAGGGTGGCGCCATTCAAACGGAACTTCCCCTTTATAGTGCCGTCGTACGTGTTGTACGTCACTGCGCTTTGCTCAAGCGTTTTTTTTAATGAACGTGTGTATGCAAGATAGGCTTAAGAGGAAACAAGAAAAATCACGTCGAGAAAAACGTTGTTTTTGAAAATGACATTAAAAACGATCATGTGTACGCGGCATAAGTTTTAGGGGACCTGAGTGGGGGTTGGAGCTAAGGGATGCAGTTTGTGGGATAAAAGGTCACCCCTGTGGCTGCTGTGGAGCTGCTGTATTGAGCAGGAGGTACGGAGCTCTCTCAAAGCACTGCCATCTCAGATCCGGTTTATTAAACTTGAAATAAAATATGCACTATATATGAAATACTAATGGAATTATAAGTAAATAAAATTTTAATAATGTAGGAAGCTGTAGTCATAGACATTTATAAACTGTTGTTTGTGCATGGCAATGTGATTATATGGCTTTGAAAAAAAATATAGTAGTTTTTACCAGCCAGTAACAGCCCTGCACTTTGATTCCAAGATCACATAACATTAATTGAGGACCTAACATTGTAAAGAACTGGTTACATCTCTTCATATTACCTAACAATAAACAGGTTTTGTTGGGGGGATGAAAAAAATGTAATGCCCGTACTTGTAGTCTAAACTATAATTTAAAAAAAACATCCTATCATGTATTTGCAGAAATTGTGTGTTTAACCTGAAAACCTGAAGAGGAAGGGGATCAATAATTGAGCGAAATGGTCTATGCTCAAGAATTATCAGTGTGGTTTTTCCACAAAATGTAATTTTTTTTCAGTACACTGTATATCTTGCTTATGTACATTGGATTACTGTACCTAAGAACATAAGCAGTCTTCCAGTACATTCTAAATTCACAATAATTACCTGCTTTCAGCCTCCTAATTGTTCTGTCAACATACAATACTGTTTGCCATAAAAGCGCCCTAAGTGGAGAATAGAGTGCACTTGTATAAATTATCCTACATCCAGTTGGCCAAGAGTTCATGGGTCATTAAGGAATATACTTCAATGAAAAAGCATAGCAAATTCTAAGGTATGATGGGAATAAAAAAAAAAAAACATTGCCTTGCAGTTTGCATATACATTCACAACGTTTCCATATTTTACTGACACAACCTGGAAATAATGCTTTGAATTTTATGTAATTTGTTCTATACAAAATAGGTAAAACATGCAGTCAGTTGTCTGACAATTAGTTGAATGCCAACGTGTGTATAACTGAAGTGCCCTATGATCTTAAATAGTTTTATTAAATCAGCATCATACATACCAAAGGGCTATAAAATCATGTCTGAGCTATGATTTTGAAAAGCACTAGCTAAGGACTGGTTTTTAAAAAAAAATCAAAATACAACCCTAATAGCATGTTTAATCACTTGCCGACCGCCGCATGAACATTTACAGGTACAGGTACGTCCCTTTAAATTTGCCTCCGTGATCGTGCCGCGGGACCCGCGGACTCGATGTCCGCCGGTGTCCCGCGATCGTGTCACGGAGCTGAAGAACGGGGAGATGTCAGTGTAAACACAACATCTCCCCGTTCTTCCTAGTGACATGTCACTGATCGAATGCTCCCTCTCATCGGGAGCAGCGATCAGTGATCAGTGGCGTGTCACTCGTAGCCACACCCTCTAACAGTTAGAATCAATCCCTAGGACACACTTAACCACTTTCTCGCCCCCTAGTGGTTAACCCCTTCACTGCCAGTTACATTTACACAGTAATCAATGCATTTTTTTAGCGCTGATTGCTGTATATATGTGAATGGTCCCAAAATAGCCCCAAAAGTGTCCGATGTGTCCGCCATAATGTCGCAGTCACAATAAAAAAAGCTGATCGCCGCCATTACTAGTAAAAAAAAAACATTATTAATAAAAATGCCATAAAACTATCCCCTATTTTGTAGACACCATAACTTTTGCGCAAACCAATCAATAAACGCTTATTGCGTTTTTTTTACCAAAAATATGTAGAAGAATACGTATCGGCCTAAACTGAGGAAAAAAAATATATATATTTTTGGGGGAAATTTATTATAGCAAAAAGTTAAAAATATTGAATTTTTTCCAAAATTGTCGCTCTATTTTTGTTTATAGCGCAAAAAATAAAAACCGCAGAGGTGATCAAATACCACCAAAAGAAAGCTCTATTTGTGGGAAAAAAGTATGGCAACTTTGTTTGGGAGCCACGTTGCACGACCGTGCAATTTTCAGTTAAAGCAACACAGTGCCGAATCGCAAAAAGTGCTCTAGTCTTTGGCCAGTCAAATAGTCCAGGGCTTAAGTGGCTAAATACATTATTCCACATTAAACAATTTTGCCAAAAGAAGGCCATTCATTAAAGATCAGTCCTCTGGAAAAAAGAATATTAGAATGTTAGTAACAAAAAGCAGCCAAGAGTCAGCAGTGTCTCAGCAGGAGCTGCTGAGGTTCATAGCTAAAAATGGAGAAACCATTGAAGAGCAATTTTAACCCACACACTCCCCAAAGCTGGGATTTATGGAAGAGTGCTAAAAAACTGGATTTTTGAAAAAGGGACATACATTGGTCCCTATGAGATCACGGGTGTCGGCGGATGAACATCCGCTGACACCCGATCTCATCCGGGTCCGCAATCCTCCGATTCTGCAGACGGAGGAAAATCCTATTTTTCTATCCGTCTGCAGAGCGGATCGGATGAACATGGACAGACGATCCGTGTTCATCCAATCCCCCCATATGGAGAACAACGTCCTGGTTAAGGTGAAAGGAAGGACACCTTGGGAAGAAAAGAGGACTTAGATCTTAGGACAACATCAGGTCTGTGTAACACCAGAAAGCATTCTTTACAAATCAAAGTGTTTGTAAACCCCCCAAATATACATATATCTATATCTATATAGATATATAGATAGATAGATAGATAGATAGATAGATAGATAGATAGATAGATAGATAGATAGATAGATGAAGAAGGCTGGGATATGAAGTTCTGCCCAGGCCAGAATCTGGTTGACTTTTCTCTGAGCTACAAGACTTCTTGTCCCTTCCTGCTAGTGGATGTTGTCTTAGTGAATCTTGATCAGATGTCCATGCAGTCAAGAGGTCCAGCATTGAAGGGATTACTAAATTACTTTGAGTTGCAGAACGGTGGTTAGGAATCAAGCTTTCTCCTTCGACCAAGAAAATTTCCAGGACAATGTGAGAACTTTCCAGACCAGTCGGAGGAAATTTTTTCCCCAACTCCAGGGAATTGTGAGCCTGGTTTTGGAGGTAGGCCGAATGTGATATTCCAGAGAACAAGCCTGCTTGTTCCACGCAGGTAGAATATTGAGTTGCAGTGGTCTAAAGTGGAATTGGATACATGGAACTACCATGAACAAGACCATCATTAAGCGCTGACCCCTCCACCCCATGCAAAAACTGAGAATTAGTTGGCTTATGAACTGTAGAGTTTAAATATGAGAGTGGACAGTTTTCCCTGTGGAAGGAAAACCCTGACCAGAGCAGTATACAGGATAAGTCCTAGATACTCCAGGCAGGTGCCCTGTAGGCCTGGACCTGTAAAGTGTTCTACAGCTACCTCACACATTAACTCATCACACGCTAAGTGTTTAGGAGCATGCCTTAGCACAGTGCCTGCAGCTCATATTGCAGACCGTCCTGGCTTCTTCTTCCTAGCAGGGTCTGGGAACAGCCTCTATAGCTTTACTGAGGATCAGCCAATATGGGAAGCTTAAAAAATTAGCCCTCCTGGCTTTGCAGCAACTCTAGAATCTTGATAAATGAAAAAAAAATCTTGATACAAGTATTAAAAGTCAAAGAAAATTATTTGCTTCTCACTTAGCAGAGAATGCGTCCATTCTTTTAGGAAACTAGCAAAAAACAAGAGCATGCAGGGAGTGGGAACAGTTATACTAAGCTGTCTTACAATTTTGTTTGCCAGTGTCCAATCTCCTGAAATCAGCATTATAACCCAGAATCTCAGAATGGCTTTACCCTGTGTCCCTTAATGAATGTGTAGGGATCTGCTGCCCTCTACTGATAGCTGCTAATATTACATTGTATGTATAATTATGTATAAGCACTTCCTGTCTCTGAAAGACTAGAAGAGAAACCCCAGAAGGTGGAAGTGAAGAGAGAGAGAGGAGCTGACACCACATGTCCACGGGAGCTGCATTACTGCAATACCATATTTTATCCAGACTAGAAGAAGTGATGGTTAGGTAATTGTTTCTGTGTTCTGGCTGTTTAACTGTTGCAGTCCATAACTTCTTGATCTGAATCCTAGCGAGAGACAAGTCACTGTTCTATTGTCATTATCTCACATGCACACAGCCAGATACTGTATGTATGCAGTGGTCACCTTCTAGTATATTGGTAGGTGAACCTGTTTTTTGCAGTATCATTTATATGCAGCTCCTGTTATTTTAATTTTGTGCAACTCCTGTCCCTTCTGGCCTGGGACTCTATAGCTAGCTTTAGCTTAGGACTCAATAACCAGCGTAAGTTAGAGCCAGGTTAGGCCACTTCTGATAACAATGCCGCGTACACACGATCGGAATTTCCGACAACAAATGTTCGATGTGAGCTTTTGGTCGGATATTCCGACCGTGTGTAGGCTCCATCGGACATTCGCTGTCGGAATTTCCGACAACAAATGTTTGAGAGCTGGTTCTCAATTTTTCCGACAACAAACGTTGTTGATGTAAATTCCGTACATGTGTATCCAATTCCGACGCACAAAAATTCTACACATGCTCGGAATCAATTCGACACATGCTCGGAATCATTGTACTTAATTTTTCTTGGCTCTCCGTAGCGTTGTACGTCACCGCGTTCTTGACGTTCGGAATTTCCGAGCAACATTTGTGTTTGACCGTGTGTATGCAAGACAAGTTTGAGCCAACATCCGTAGAAAAAAAAATCAACGGTTTTGTTGTCGGAATGTCCGATCGTGTGTATGCGGCATTAGAGGTACAGGTCCATGTCGGATTAGAAACTACTAAGGAGGGACCAAAGTGCAGAGTAGGCAGGCTGTCTCTGAGTTTCAGTGCCACACCACTGCTTATGTGTGTGAAAGGCTGCTTTCCAGGCTTGTTAGTCAACATTTGGAGGGTCTCATCATCATCACTGATCTTGTCTTCAGGTCTCCAACACAAATACCGATGCTGCATCATGATCATTCTCAAGGGACCCTGCAACTGAACTTTACTGCAACATTCATCTGGCGGTATTTCTATTAAAAACGATATACTGTATACCCAGGTATAAGTGCACCTGGATATAAGACTTCTAACCCCAAGAACAAAATTTTTATATATCACATCTTATTTATATCCAGTATAATTGGACTCTAAAAGGGAGTGTATTGTTTTCAGTGACAGCGGCAACTAAAAATATTTTTTTTTTCTTGTATAGTTTATTTGTTTTTTATTCTTGTATAACATTATTGCACATATTGACCTTTGCACTTATATGGGGGGCACCACTGCATACAATGATATACACTGTGGAATCTGTACCCAAAAAGCAAGCAGAAGACAAAGAGCTAGTCACTACCAGTGTTGCCTGTGGCCTCTCAGGAACTGATAATTTCCCTATTACTGATTGACTATGCTTTGTTCCACACTATGGGGTTGACTTACTAAAGGAATGGAACATGTTCAGTTTGCAAGATGAATTTTCAACATAGCTAATTGAATGACGTTAAACTGAGTAAAATTTATTTTGAAAAAATAAAATCTAATTATTGCTTGCACATGATTGGATGATTGAAATCAATGCAGGTTTTCCACATTCATTAAGCCAAAGAAAAATCACTTTGCAGTTAAAACTTGTTTTGCAAAGTCAACATGCCCTACTCCTTTAGTAAATCAACCCCTGTGTCTCAGTATGGAGGCACTCATATTGGTAGAGGAGCATGGCTTTGTTTCCTCATGTCAGAGCTGTCCTCTGATGACTGGTGATCTAAAAACTGGTGGAGGAATAATCAAGAAGGAGAAAACACAGATCCACAATATAAATGAAGCAGAAGAAAGATGATCTGTGCACAGCAGGTCTTCAAGTAAAACTTCCACTCTGCAGATATTTAGTTATTAGGAAAATGAGTGCCTAGACACAATCACCTGCCTGAAAGTAAATTGCTATTTTTTAGGGGAAATTCAAGGCAAAATGTAGATTTTTAAAGTGGAACTGTAGACAAAAAATTAAGTCCTGCTAGATCACTTTACGCTGGCCCCTTTTTCAGGTATAGTTATATAAACATTCAAATAAGTGCCTATGCTGTTTAAAATTCTGTAATACACTGTCTCAACCTGCTCTGCACGTGCTCAGTTGCACTCTAATTTTCAGTACTGTGCCAAAATTCAGAGCCACTAGCTGCCGATCTGCTGACAATCTAAAGATTTACTGCTGCTCAGGGGCTCTGGCTTCAGCAAAATGGCAGACTCAAGCAAGAAGAAACAGGAACAATGCTGGAGGCAGAACACACTAATTTTGGAAGCATAATTATTAATGTGGAATGTATGTTCCTAGCTAAAGAACATTATTTTTTTATCAAGTTGTTATGAGTAAAGTTCTGCTTTAAGGGTCCTGCTTCTGTAAAATTACAATTACTCATGTAGCAAGGTGTCACTTTTGCACGTAGCTTATGGACTACAGTTTGTGCTCATAAGAACTTGGCTCCCTCTGGTGCCTGTTTATGCTAGACTACTAAAAGTTGTTTGGTTCAGTTATTCATGGACAAGAGCATTATGGGTAATGTGGAATCACAGACAGAGACTCTATTGGCGTGGATAGAATTGAAACTACATTACCCACAAGGCCACTATGCCGCCAAAGTCTTTGGAGCCACACACAGCCTGCTGGGAGAAGTTATTTAAGGCAAGGTGGGGCTCTTGTGCGGTCTCTTGGGACGCCATCTGACATCAGGCAAGAGGCCTGCCGCGATCGTGCTTAGGCCGGAGAAGCCTGGGCCTAAAGTGACGGAGACCGGATCGCCTGTCGGAGGGATTCCGGCCACAGTCCTGCTGATCGGACCAGGGAGAGGGACCGCTCTACCCTCCACGGCATCCGGAGTCACCTATCCACCAACACCTCGTGAACGGCTGTGTGGAGGATAAGGGACCACGACCTGTCCGGAGGCTGAGAACCAGGAGGGTTCGGGCGGAGCATACCGGCGAGGCGAGGCCTCATGTGGTGAGAGGGCACCTGCCCACCAACATAACTAACTGGGTTGCAGGAAGGTGACTTCCATAGTTTTACTTATACTTGTTGGCAACTGTAGTGTCTTAAGTAGAGACATGCTACATTCGGGAGTGATTTAGGGAGGATCAGCATTCCACTTGCCCTCAGACTGCACATTTTAAGTGTTACTTCTTTCTTCACCTTGTTTGTTGGATTACAAATACTCAAGTGCACCAACGAAAGCTAGCCGAAGATTACTGGAAACTGTTAGGAACCATCATCAGCTCAGTTCACTGCATAGGTTGATACAGTGGGACACGCACCAGTTGAGCTGCCCACTAGGGGGAGCCCGTATAGCTTATTGAACTTATATTTGTAGGCTAACCGTTTGCATTTATTTTATTGTCATTGTGCCATTTCAGTGAGCTGGGTGGGACTTGGTGGAGAAGTACCCCACTGCGGCTATCATTGTAGTGGGAGATTCCTCCCCCGTTACTTCCTCAGGTCTGACCCCAGGTTGCGTAAGTTGGGTCTCTTATTTTATAAGTGAAAATCTGGAACTGTTGTGTATGTGTATGTCAGTCGATTCTCACAGGGACCTGTTTGAGTCAAATATTATATGTGTAATCTCTACTCCAATTTCTTTACCAAGTGAATATATTACCTTTGGTTGAACTATATCTTGTGTGGGACTCTGTATTTTGCAGCTGTGTGTCAGGGAAACCACATTAAGGTAACAATATTTAACTACATTTATTGTTGGGTTGTATCATTGTGGCCCTCTATAGCTTTTTAGGGGCCCACAATCACATTGTTGTCATTATTGTCCAGTTGTGCCAAGCGGGAATCGAGCCAAATTACAGGGGTTGATAGGCAGAGTGCAGGCCCAAATCTAAACCAGCAGCTCCTACGGGGGTAGTGCTACACTCATAAGATAGAAAACCTACTCATTTTGAGCATAGGCATAGACATGTACAGAATGTGCACAGACTCTGTTCTCTGAAGAATGGGCAATTACACCTAAGTGAAATGCTGGGAAGCTCTTCATTACAACCACAACTGCAAGCTGTCTACCTTTTCTTTCCCCTCAGAATTTCAATGTGTTAATTGCTCAGCTGGAAGACACGGTTATTTCCAGGTCATTTTGGACTGCAGAAATTATGATTTCAAGACTATCAGCATGCATTCAACAAGTTTGAGAAGTACGTCAATTACCTATACCACAAATGTGCATTTATCTTTTAGAAAGAAACTAAATGGTATTAAGTGTTTAAGTTGAAATAGAACTAAGGGCATTTTTTTTTTCATTTTGGATAGAGTAAGGAAGGGTTATAATTTCTGTTAGTTTTATTTTTTGCCCTCTTTGTCCCATTAGGGATATTTCCCTTCACTTCCTGTCCCATAGCCAAAACCGGATGTGAGAGGAAATCCCTTCAAAGTGCGGGAATCCCTGGTTGTCACCAGAATCACCAAAACTATTGTCCCCATTGGAGGATTTAACCTCTAATTTTGTTCTGGGGACAACCCAAAATTTGTGATGTTCTTTTATTTTCCCTTTTGATTGTAATTATAAAGAGGACAAGTAGAGAAGCAGAATATACATTTTAGGGACACAGACAGCAAAAAAAAAATCAAATAGATGTTCTAATCCCTCTCCGCTCTATCCAAAACTAGAAAAAAAGGTTTTTCCTTTAGTAATACTTTAATCATGTTTAGGGTTGAGCGAACCCGAACTGTAACGTTCGGGTTCGTACTGGACTTTTGGATTCCGAACCCAAACAATTGAATGTATGTTCGGATTCGGTTCCGGTGTTCGGCGATGTAATGGCGCATTTCTAAAAGCTACAGAGCAGCCAATAAACTTTTGTTTAACTGGTGTGCCCTTAGAAGCCATCACAGCCATGCCTACTAATGGCGTGGCTGGGATTGGCCAGTGCAGCATGTGACCCAGCCTCTATATAAGCTAGAGGCACACAGCACAGCACGTCACTCTGCTTTAGACAGTATAGGGAAAGGATCCTGGCTGCTGTTGCTGTGAGGGAGAGAATGAAATGATAGGAGTTAGTCCTGATTCTGCAATCTACTGAGAGAAAAGATAGAGACAGTGTAGGGCAAGGTTCCTGTTGCTGCTTTCAGGGAGAGAGATTTTTCTAGGAGTCCAGATTCAGAGCTCTAATAACTTAGCGATCTGCATAGATTTACCTGGTTGGGTTGCAGTGCACAGTCTTTTTACACTGCCATGAGCCCAGTGCCAGAGAAAATCTAACTTTTATCTGCAAGCTCAGTGCACCAGCACTGCATATGTTACGTTGAGATACACCTTGTACATACTGTGGGTGTATTCTGCTCTTCCAAAAACACCCATTTAGGGGGGAAAAAAATTGCACTGTTTTTGTGAGATAAACAATTTATATATTTTTCTTCTATTGTGCTATCCTAAAAAAATAATTTTAGGACAAAAACATTTTTTTTTTAATAGCATTTTCTGCAGTTCTGTAGGTGTGAGATACGCCGTTTACATACTGTGGGTGTATTCTGCTCTTCCAAAAACACCCATTTAGGGCCACAAAAAATATTTTGCAGTGTTCTCTGCATATCTGAAGGTGTGTGAGATAAACAATTTATATATTTTTCTTCTATTGTGCTATTCTAAAAAAATAATTTTAGGACAAAAACATTTTTTTTGAATAGCATTTTCTGCAGTCCTGTAGGTGTGAGATACACCGTTTACATACTGTGGGTGTATTCTGCTCTTCCAAAAACACCCATTTAGGGCCACAAAAATATTTTGCAGTGTTTTCTGCATATCTGGAGGTGTGTGAGATAAACAGTTTATATATTTTTCTTCTATTGTGCTATTCTAAAAAAATAATTTTAGGACAAAAACATTTTTTTTTGAATAGCATTTTCTGCAGTCCTGTAGGTGTGAGATACATTTTTTTTGGAATATCATTTTCTGCAGTTCTGTAGGTGTGAGATACACCGTTTACATACTGTGGGTGTATTCTGCTCTTCCAAAAACACCCATTTAGGGCCACAAAAAAATATTTTGCAGTGTTTTCTGCATATCTGGAGGTGTGTGAGATAAACAATTTATATATTTTTCTTCTATTGTGCTATTCTAAAAAAAATATTTTAGGACAAAAACATTATTTTTTTAATAGCATTTTCTGCAGTTCTGTAGGTGTGAGATACACCATTTACATCCTGTGGGTGTATTCTGCTCTTCCAAAAACACCCATTTAGGGCCACAAAAAATATCTTGCAGTGTTTTCTGCATATCTGGAGGTGTGTGAGATAAACAATTTAGATATTTTTCTTCTATTGTGCTATTCTAAAAAAAAATATTTTAGGACAAAAACATTCTTTTTGAATAGCATTTTCTGCAGTTCTGTAGGTGTGAGATACACCATTTACATACGATGGGTGTATTCTGCTCTTCCAAAAACACCCATTTAGGGTAAGATCCTAAATTTGGAAAATATGAGGAGAACGTCAAAGGGACGTGGCCCCAGTCGTGGTGCTGCTGGTGGAGCTCCTGTTGCAGGGAGAGGACGTGGTCGATCTGTGCCAGCTACACGCACAAGTGAAACACCTTCCTCAGGTGCGAGTAGGTGACAGAGCCTGCAGCGGTATTTTGTCGGGCCTAATGAGGCTGTGCGAATGTTGAGGCCAGGACAAGTACAGACGATAGTAGATTGGGTTGCTGACAGTGCCTCCGGTTCCTTCACATTGTCTCCCACCCAGTCTTCTGATGAAAGATCAGAGTTGACACCTGCAGCCCATGTCCATCAGTCTTTCACCTCACCCCCTTGCAAATCAGCCAAGCAGTCTGAGCCCCAAATCATGCAGCAGTCTCTTCTGCTTTTTGATGACTCTGTTAGCAGGGTTTCCCAGGGCCATCCACCTAGCCCTGCCCCAGAAGTGGAAGAGATTGAGTGCACCGATGCCCAACCACTTATGTTTCATGATGAGTACATGGGAGGACCATCACAGCACGTCTCGGATGATGACAAAACACAGGTGCCAACTGCTGCTGCTTTCGCAATTGTGCAGACCGACAAGGAGGACAGGGGTGAAGACTGGGTGGAAGATGATGTGGAGGACGATGAGGTCCTCGACCCCACATGGAATCAATGTTATGCAGGTGACCAGTGTAGTTCGGAGGAAGAGGCGGTGGTCGCACAGAGCCACCAGCACAGCAGAAGAGGGAGCAGGGTGCAAAAGCGGAGCATCCGTCCCCTAGACAGTACGTCTGCTACTGCCCAATGCAGCAAGGGACCGAGCACACCAAAGCCAGGTCCAAGGAGTTCCCTAGCATGGCAGTTCTTCAGACAATGTGCTGATGACAAGACACGAGTGATTTGCACGCTGTGCAATCAGATCCTGAAGCGAGGCATAAACGTTCTCAACCTGAGCACAACCTGCATGACCAGGCATCTAAGTGCAAAGCATGAGCTGCAGTGGAGTAGACACCTCAAAAACAAAGAAAGGTCTCTGGCTCCTCCTGCTTCCTCTTCTGCTGCAGTCTCAGCCTCTTCATCCACCTCTGTAGTGACAGTAGCACCTGCCAACCCGCAAACAGAGCATCTGCCAGCAACACTACCACCTGGGTCACCAACCATCTCCACAATGTCCCATGGAAGCATTCAGCTCTCTATCTCCCAAACACTGGAGCGGAAGAGGAAGTACCCCCCTAGCCACCCGCGATCCCTGGCCCTAAATGCCAGCATTTCAAAATTCCTCGCCTTTGAAATGCTGTCATTCCGTCTGGTGGAGACGCAGAGTTTTAAAAGCCTGATGGCATTGGCTGTCCCACAGTACGTCGTGCCCAGCCGCCACTACTTTTCCAGGCAAGCCATCCCTTCCCTGCACAACCAAGTGGGGGACAAAATCAGGTGTGCACTGCGCAACGCCATCTGTGGCAAGGTCCACCTAATTACGGATGCGTGGACCAGTAAGCATGGTCAGGGACATTATATCTCCCTAACAGCACACTGGGTAAATGCAGTGGCGGCTGGGCCTGAGGCAGATAGCAGTTTGGCGCATGTCCTTCCACCACCGAGGACTGCAGGGCGCTTCAGTTTGCCTTCTGTTGCTAACTCCTCCTACTCTGCTTCCTCATCCTCTACCGCCTCTTCATCCGGTCAGCGTAACACCTTCACCACCAACTTCAGCACAGCCAGGGGTAAACGACAGCAGGCAGTTTTAAAACGTTCCTGTTTGGGGGAAAAACCCCACACCGCGCAGGAGTTGTGGAGGGACATGGAACAACAGACCAATGAGTGGTTGGTGGCAGTGAGCCTCAAGCCCGGCCTGGTGGTGTGCGATAATGGGTGAAATCTCGTAGCAGCTCTGGGCCTAGCCAGTTTGATGCACATCCCTTGCCTGGCGCATGTGCTGAACTTGGTGGTCCAGAGGTTCCTGAAAAATTACCCCAATATGCCAGAGCTGCTGCAGAAAGTGCGGGCCGTCTGTGCGCACTTTCGGCGTTCTCACCCTGCTGCTGCTCACCTGTCAGCACTGCAGCGTAACTTCGGCCTTCCCGCTCACCGCCTCATATGTGACGTGCCCACAAGGTGGAACTCCACCTTGCACATGCTGGCCAGACTGTGCGAGCAGCAGCAGGCAATAGTGGAGTTTCAGCTGCAGCAATCACGCGTGAGTCGCTCTTTGGAACAGCATCACTTCACTACCAATAACTGGGCCTCCATGCGAGACCTGTGTGCCTTGTTGCACTGTTTCGAGTACTCCACCAACATGGCCAGTGCCGATGACGCCGTTCTCAGCGTTACTATCCCAGTTCTATGCCTCCTTGAAAAAACGCTTTGGGCGATGATGGAAGAGGATGTGGCACAGGAGGAGGAGGAGGAGGAGGAGGAAACGGGATAATTTCAAAGGCATTCAGGGCAGTCTTTCACAAGTGGCTACGAGGGTGGGTTCACCCAGGTACACAATTGTCCTGCAGCAAGGGCACAGTTCTGGAGGATGACGAGGTGGAGGATGAGGAGGAGATGGAGAAGGAGGAAGCATGTTCACAGCAGGGTGGCACCCAGACCAGCTCATGGCCATCACTGGTGCGTGGCTGGGGGGATACAAAGGACACAGACGATACACCTCCCACAGAGGACAGCTTTTCTTTGCCTCTGGGTAGCCTGGCACACATGAGCGATTTACATACTGCAGTGTCTCCGCAACGATCGCCAAGTTGCCCACATTCTAACTAGTGCTGATTACTGGGTGGCCACCCTGCTGGATCCCCGTTACAAGGACAACGTACCTTCCTTAATTCCCTCACTGGAGTGGGATCGTAAGATGCGCGAGTACAAGCGCACGCTGGTAGACGCGCTGCTGGTGGCATTCCCACCTGACAGCCGGGCTACGGTGGAAGCACAAGGCGAAGGCAGAGGAGGAAGATGAGGTCGCCAACACAGCCGGGCCACCACCAGCACCTCAGAAGGCAGGGTTAGCATGGCTGAAATGTGGAAAAGCTTTGTCAGGTCAGCACGCCACAACAACCAGCACCACCAGCTGAGATGGAACGTCTTAGCAGGAGGGAGCATTTCACCAACATGGTGGAGCAGTATGTGTCCACAGGCCTACACGTACTGGATGACGGGTCTGCCCCCTTTAACTTCTGGGTCTCCAAATTGGGCACATGGCCTGAGCTTGCCCTCTACACCTTGGAGGTGCTGGCCTTCCCTGCAGCCAGTGTATTATCTGAACGTGTATTTAGCACGGCAGGGGGCGTTATCACAGACAAGCGCAGCCGCCTGTCCAGAGCCAATGTGGACAAGCTCACGTTCATTAAAATTAACCAGGCATGGATCCCACAGGACATGTCCGTACCTTGTGCATAATAGACATGTATACCGGTGTTCTGACAAAAACTGTCCAGCCTTCGGATAGTGTCCGGCCCGTACTGTGCAGGCGCAGCGCTTGCGCAGTATGGAGGACAGGGAGATTCACAAAATCTCCGAAGATGAACGGCGCCTGCGCTGTGAGTGCAGGTTCAAGCCCCACCATCCAAGTGGACATACGGTAGAACATGGTAACTGGGCCCCTCAAAGGCTCGCTTGGCTCGGCTTGAACCTCGGATGGTGTGGCTTGAACCTGGACTCACCGCGCAGGCGCCGTTCGTCTTCGGAGATTTTCAAAATCCCCTTGTCCTACATACTGAGCAAGCGTAGTACAGGGCGGACACTATCCGACGGGGGACAGAATTCGACACATCACCGGCCTTACCCAGCCATTGTTGTATTTTTGAACCAGTGTTGGCTACCTCGTCCTCCTCCACTGCCGCTTCCACCTACACAGCCACATCCACCGCCACCTCAACCTCCTACTCCATATGGACCTCGTCCTCCTAGGTCAAGATTATAATTTTTATTTTTTTTAATTTCAAAGTATTTTATTTTCCCACTAGCTTATTCATTAAATTGAAAAATATTTTTTACAGAAAGGGCGTATTCTGGGGCATTCCCACCATATGTGTGGCATTGTGCCGTTGAGTTTCTGAGGTTCTTAATGACTTCCTGTACCTCTTCTGCTGAGAAGGGGGCCTCCAGCATATTATTATTTATTTATTTATTTTATGTTATTTTAAGTTCTTTCCCTATCCACATTTGTTTGCAGAGCACTTGCCATGCTCTTAACAATATTTGGCTGCCATTTGCAGCCCTCTAGTCCTTTCCATTACTTTTTTAGAGCCATTTTGGTCCTCGGAAGTTCGGGTCCCCATTGACTTCAATGGGGTTCAGGTTCGGGGTCAAGTTCGGTCCCGAACTCCAACTTTTTTCCGAAGTTCGGCCAAACCCTTCAAACCCGAACATCCATGTGTCTGCTCAACTCTAATCATGTTACCTTGCATGTCTTGTGCTTTTAAAATGTATTAAAAGCAGTGAGGCTACCATGAAAGTGGTCAACTTGGTAAATAATTATAAGGGGTATATATGTCAGGATATAGCAACAAAGATTTTCCAGCATCCTAGCAATGTGTTACATGACGTGTTCTGTTCATTCAAGTCCCAGCCTCCTAGCTTGCCTAACTCTCTCATTCTTTAGGTTAGACTTAAAGTCTGCTCAACAGGTCCCCACTGTCACCTTTCAGATTACTGCCTGAACATATACTCTAAAATGCAGCCTCAGCAGCAAAGGCCTATACAGAAGCATGTGGACTTAAAGGGGGATATTTACTAAAACCGGCGCATACAGAATAGTGGTGTAGCTGTGCATAGTAACCAATCAGCTTCCAGGTTTTATTGTCAAAGCTTAATTGAACATGCTGAAGTTAGAAGATGATTGGTTACTATGCACAGCTGCACCGGATTCTGTGTGCACCAGTTTTAGTTAATCTTCCCCAAATTCTATCTGCTCAGGCTGCTTTAACCTCAAGAAGAGTGTAATTCTCTCATTGAATAGGTCCCTCAGGGCTAGCAGCTACTCCTTATACCTCAGATGGTAGAAGATGTATGCAGCTGTTATATCCCTACTTACAGTCTTGGGACTCTTGTCTTCATAGTTTAGGGACACATAGAGTTTATCTGAATCGAGGCGGCTGCTATATTTCATCCCAGACTATACCCTTGACCAACAAGGGTAGTCTGTCACACTACCCCTGAACAAATCACCAGGTGAAAATGCCCACCCTCCTTGTTATTTTAAACTCTTTCTCCTGTTTGTATGTGCATATTCCTTAAAATGTGTATAATAACAATATTCTGTTATTCAGCTAGCACTGTCCACATAGTATACCCTATCACCATCAACTTTGGTCAACCAGCATTGTCTCTTTCATTTACAATTAGATTTACAAAAATGTTACAGTCAACATGCATATGTTCTCTTCATTTGTTCATCATAGTCGAGATGAAAAAACAAAACACATTTAATTTTAGCCACCTAATTATGAAATATTGCATGGAGCTCTAGTCTCCTTTCCACATATTCTGGTATTTCAATTTTCAGCTATGCATCAAGAAACCAGATGTTTACAGACATCAATGAGTCATCGTTATCCTTTATTACAGGGTGCTGTGTGATATTTTAATCAGATAAAGGGAGCTACAAAGCAAGCTGCTCAGTTGTGTTGTGCCTTTAGCTAAACCATAGTGCCATTGGAATCATTTATCTTGTATTGAAGGTTTATTTGTAAAAACAAGAATGGTACAGTACATCATAACAAAAAACAGAAGTAAAAATAATTTTAAAAAACATATACCGGTAATTATTAAACAACTAAAATGAAATAATAACCAAACCATCACAGTTTCCTTTTAACGCAGCCTTGGTTGGGCAAAACATTGTAATGTTGATACAATGGATAGCAAGCAATTTTTTCCACTCTCCTATATTTTCACTTACAAATACACAAACTGATAAGCTCTGTTTTTTTCCAAATATCTACTATATAGCGCCTGAAAATATAATTATTCTGCATCTGATTTCAATAAGTCATGAATTCTTCTCCAAAAACAACATAAAACAACTTATCATTGGCAGTGTCTAAAATAATTTAAGTCTACATAATGTTATTGAAACAAGAGGCAATGGTTATTTTTCAGACATGACAGACAGTATCTTGTGCACACAAGAAGTGTTGTATTTTCCTTTCATGATTTAATATATTTCTGAGGTAGATTAAACAGCACAAAGCTTATCTCCACACACTGCATATAGCAGTTCAATTCATAATTAATGTTTGTAATATTAAGGTTGTGCATGTGACAGAGCTAGGATGTAGTAAAAATCCTGATTTTACACAGGGGAAGAAGACCCAGTATAACATTTAAAGAAGATAGAAAGCAGGGGAAGCATACCAGGCATTCATGTTCACTCATGCAGCTTCATTTTGGAAAATTACAGATATAAAAAAGTAAAAGTAATAACTGTGTGTTGCTAAAACGTGAATGCCCTGTCATGTGCTGGCCAACATGGATGTTACCCTTTACTACCGAAACCCATATTGGAGAATGAGCCAACAATCCTAAAAAATACACATGCTAATTAAATAAATAAATAAATAAATAAAATAACAGGGGGATTTCCTTGTAAAAGCTGCAGGTACCTGGCTGCCAAGCTGTCCCTCTGACTTCTATGCCCTATTATGCCGCGTACACACGATCGTAAATTCCGACAACAAAACCGTGGATTTTTTTCAGACGAAATGTTGGCTCAAACTTGTGTTGCATACACACGGTCACACAAATGTTGTCGGAAATTCCGAACGTCAAGAACGCTGTGACGTACAAGACGTACGACGAGCCGAGATCAATGAAGTTCAATAGGCAGTTCGCTCTTCTGCTTGATTCTGAGCATGCGTGTTTTTTTGTGCGTCGGAATTGCATTCCGACAGGAACTTTTGCCGTCGTAAAAATTGAGAACCAGCTCTCAAACATTTGTTGTCGGAAATTCCGACAGCAAATGTCCGATGGGGCCTACACACGGTCGGAATTTCCGACAAAAAGCTCACATCGAACATTTGTTGTCGGAATGTCCGATCGTGTGTACGCGGCATAAGTCACTTGTCTGCAAAATTCAACTAGATCACAAATTCAGATTCTCTTTTGACCTCACTGACTGAATATATCTTCTAGGTTATGGATTCAAACTATTGAAGCCAGAGAGAAGGAATTTTAAGAAGGAGGTCAGCAATGGCAGCCAAGTATTTCTCTTATCACATCTTTTCTTTTTAGGCTGGGTTCACACTTAATTTGGATGTGGCTGACAGCAGGGATGAATCAGGCCTGATTTTTTGCCTGAATTCAGATCTGAAACGGAGCCAAAGATGCACAGGACCTTCACAGCTGCCACAAAGATGTGTGAACCGGCTCCACTGGGAGCCGAGCATACTCTCCTGTCATGCGAATTGGATGCAGGGAAACCCGCATCCAATTTGCATAAGTGTGAACCCAGCCTCAATATTGCTTTGTGCTAGGACAGCCTAGATTTCATAAATGATACAACTAATTGAAGCTTTGCTTATGATAATCAGGCAGTGTACAAGTTAAAGTATATGTAAATCCTCACCTTGTAAAAGAACACTTTGTGTTTAAAATAGAAATGAAACATGTGTGTATAGATATAAAAAACATCATAAATACAATGTTTTCCCTTTTTTATAAGTGATCACACTCCCTCTGTTTTCAAATGCATAAGAGCTGGGGGAGGAGAAACAGTAGCACCCTGGTCTTCCAAGTGAATCGTTGTCGGGGGATGAGGGGGTCAGGACAAGTCTGATCCATGGAGGAGAGCAGGCTGAGTTCCCAGCATAGCTAAAAAACTGAACAGACTGTGTCCTCCTGCTTAGTGTGGTCAGTGTTTGATAGGAAAGCAGGGGGACTGGAGGGACACCAGGAATTTAACACAAAGGTAGCAATACAAAGAGAAAAGGATACTTTTTCATACAAGCACATGATAAAGTGGGCTGAAAGACGGCTACAGAATGGACTTACTTTGCCGGAATGGCGTATGTGGACGTCCTTCTGTGATTGTGCCGCTCTCACGCCCCCTGCAGCACACAGGAAGTGTGCTCTGTGAACGCTGAGTCCTTTGGACTCAACTGACCACAGATCAGGGTAAAGGGCCAATCACAGCAACCCTTTACCACGTGATCAGCTGTGTCCAATGACAGCTGATCACAGATATAAATGCAAGCTGTTTATCGCATGTTTTTCCTCACACTTACAGTGTGAGGAAGGGAGAAGAGAACTATAACCGGCTTGTGTTAAAGGGACATCAACACTGATAATCAGGGCACTGATTATCAGTGTCCTGATTATCAGTGCAGTCCCAACAGTGCCCACCAATGCTCCCAATCAATGCCCAACAGGGCTGCCAATCAATGCCCACCAATCAGTGCCCACCAGTGCTGCCAATCAATGCCCACCAATCAGTGCCCACCAGTGCCCAACAGTGCTGCCAATCAGTGCCCATCAGTGCCACCTATCAGTGCTCATCAGTGTTGCCTATCATTGCAGCCTCATCAGTGCCCACCAGTGCCACCTCATCAGTGCAGCCTATCAGTGCTGCCTATAGCAACACACATTAGTGAAGGAGAAACATTAACTGTATGCAAAATTTTATAATAAACGATATACAGTATATATATTTTTTTTTTTTCAAGAAACTTTTAGTCTTTTTTTTGTTTGTTTAGCAAAAAATAAAAACCCAGTGGTGAATAAATACCACCAAAAGAAAGCTCAATTTGTGTGAATGATAAAAATGTCATATGGGCACAGTGTTGCATGACCGCGCAATTGTCATTCAAAGTGTGATAGCGCTGAAAGCTGAAAGGAGGTAAAAGTGCCCAATAGGCAAGTGGTTAATACCGCTTTAAGGGTTTCATTTTTCAAACTGAAAGGTGAGCTATCCTAAGCACTGAGGAATACATGATTGGAATGATGATGAACTGGTCCTTCATGACTATAAAAAACGTTAAATGTTTTCTCTCATTTCTTGAGCCTCAGCTTTGACCATTGAGGCTGCCCATCACAATTTTAAGTCATCAGGGAAAGGACATGGTAAAGGTAATCAACCAGGTAAGCTGTTTAGAAATCGCATATCAGTGCACTCTTCATATCATGCAAGGCTCCCAGACCAGAAGTAATGTTGACCAAACACCCGAACATCTGAATGTGCCCTCCTATACCATAAAAATTGAGCTTTACCTACTGTCAGCTCCCTTCAGACTTTTTTTAATTTAAATCTTTGCTCTACAGTCAACCTGTAAACAGACATCAGGTGAAACAACATTAAAAGCAACTACAGGCAACAAAGGAAATAGATGAATTGCTAATGTCATCCTGGAAAAACTGCAACTAGGTTAACATCATAATTTCCATACTACATTTCATCTAATTTACAGCAGCCAGTTTCTGTAAGCTTCTCACGTTACATTTTTTATTTGTACATATTTTTCTTCACCCTCTTATCTTGTCCACTGGGTTGTCCTGAAAAAAAAACATGGTCACAAGCCCAGTAAATCCAGCATTGACTGGTGTAATTCTCAGCTCTGCACACCAGGTCCTGTGCAGCCATCTACTCTTCCTAAATCATCAGAGCTGTCTCTTCCTGGTTCTTGAAGCCAACTCCCTGATGAGTGCAGTGTGGTGTGTGTTGCCTGGCGCATGCACAATGTGGTGGCGATTGTTCAGAAGCCTCTTGGGAAGTATTATGTGAGTATTTATGGAAGATGTGGGAAGCTACTACTATGTAATTCTTGCCTAGGCAAGATTGTTTTTTTTTTGTTTTGTTTGTTTTTTTTTTTATGTTTTTTGTTTGTAAAAAAAGTAAAAAAAAGAAAAAAGAAAATATGATTGTGTTACAGTAGGGGAAAATAAACATTTATATATAAAGAAGAAAGAGAGAGGGACGGCCCACTTTAAAGTGATTGTAAAGTCTTGTTTCTGTTGCTATAAAAATAACAAACATGTTATACTTACCTGCTCTGTTGCAGTAAATTTGCAAAGATCTGCCCGGATCCTTCTCTTCTTGGGTCCCTCTTTTGTGATCCTGGCCCCTCCTTCCTGTTCAGTACCCCCACAGCAAGCAGCTTGCTATCGGGGCACATGAGCCAAGTCGCAGCTCCCTGTATCCATTCAGACACGGACCCCCGACCCAGCTCTGCCCCCTCTCTTCACTGATTGGCGAGCTGGCTTTGATTGACAGCAGTGACAGTCAATGGCGCTGCTGCTGTATCTCAGCCAATCAGGAGGATGAATCACGGACAGCTGAGACACACATGGACATCGCTGGACAGAGGGGGACCTCAGGTAAGTATTAGGGGGGCTGAGGGGGGCTGCTACACACAAAAGGCTTTTTTTTCGAAAATTCATAGAATGCGTTAAGATAAAAAAACTTCTGCCTTTAAATGAACCTGTGCTTTCTCCATGCAGAGCAAAGCGCCGCTTTCCCACTAATGCCTAGCACCCACAGCTGCTTTTACTTACCTTTTACTTCGCTGTGAAGATTTGGGGTATTTTTTTCTAAAGACTATCTCCCCACTCTTATGTGCCCATGCTAGATGTCTGATCAACCAGTCCCTTAGCACCAGCACTGTCACTTATGGGGAATGTATAAGGGCAGATAAGGAGTCTGGTCTCGCAGGAATCTGTACAAAGAGCGACCTTGTCACGTACCTGACGGTAGAGCCTGATTATGCAGAGGACGGCCTCCCTTACACCTCTGACTCGAGGCTCCTTATAGAGTAAACAGGAGGCGCGGGAGTGCAGAGTCGCATGGGTGCCTGGCAGGATTGCTGGTGATGGAGCCGGACTGGGATCCCAGAAGAGACTGCAGAGGAACACCGGTGCAGAGAAGACCAGGAGCCACGGTCAGTGGAAGGCAGGTACTGGCTTCGTACAGGAACTCCACAGACAGAGGAGCAGATGCGACAGCAGGTGGGATGGGAGCTCAGCAGGGCTCCGAAGGGCTGCAAGGATGGCAGGTGCAGGCTGGCCGGATCACACACTGGCGGACAAGTCCGGGATAGGAGCATAGGCTGGAGGGAAGTCAGGATACAGGCGGGTTACTATCAGGCTGGCAGCAAGGTAGCAGAAGGAGCAGGCAGATGCAAAGTCAACAAGCCAGGTCAGGTGCGGGCAGAAAACAGGAACGTCAAGGACAAGCCGGGTCGGATATCAGGAGCAGGTATCAGATACTGGAACGTAGGGTACACAGAACGCTGTAGAGCAGACGGCACTGAGTTTGGGTGCTGACCCAGTTTAAATAGCCTGCTTGGCGCCAAGGCCTGTCACTGAATGCGCGCGCGCACTGCGCGCATTCGCGCATGTGCGTGCGCACGTACGCGCATCAGCATGCGCATCGGCACGCGCACGCGCGCCATTGGCATTCTAGCAATAGCTGAGGTTCCTGGCCGTCTTCCACGGCCACCATCTTGAGTGCTGGCATGTCCTTCCTGACAGATCTCCCTCTGTCACTTTTACCAGCTTGCTGTTGTTTATTCAATGTTCAACAAGGTAATGAATTTAGTAGGGAGTCCAAGGCAATACAGCCATAAACAACAGATGTTCTGTAAAGGTAATCTGAACTTCCCTAATATGCATTTCAGTGCCTTAATTTTCAAGTATGACTAGAGCGCACATTTATCTGTACAATAATAGTTGCTTCTGATCTTAAAGCGGGGGTTCCGCGGCCAAACTTTTTTTTTGTTTTCAGCATTCACTGGGGTATAAGCATAGGAAGGTACACTCACTACTTTGGTCGCTGTATATAACCGCGGTCCGTTTTCTCGGCAAAGAAGGACTTATAAAATCAGTTTGAGGGAGTTTTCATTTTGCATGTGGGCATTGTGAAGCCTACAAGCAATCACTTCCTGGAAGAGGTGAAATCTCTCGATATTTTGCGGCACGGCACTCCACATTGTATTTTGGGTAGCACGAAACTGTACTCCCAGAAAACATTGCAAAGAAGTCCCACATCGCATTGTGGCGCCGGGGAAAGGATAAGATATGCCTACTCCCGCGGGAAGGGAATTCCGGAAGTCACAGTTTAGATGGCTATACTAAGGTATTTATTTAAAAAAAAAAAAAAATGTTATGGCAATTCAGTATGTGCATTGTGCAATGATTGTTTTAGAATAATGTTGTCAGTTTGGGTGAACCTCTGCTTTAAGGAACAAGATTTAATGAAGAAAATGCATGCAGTTTTACAGAAGTGAAAGTTATTATTAATGGTGGAGGCAGCAGCTCATTGGGGGTAACATCTGGACATGCGAACAGCCTGTAGTTACACTACATTACTTATGTACTTTATATTCCTTACTACATGATGTGTAATGCCTATAGAGCACTTTACAGAACACTTACTGTGTTTTGTCTCCAAGGATTAGACAAGATTAAATCTTTGCTTACGTTGGTAAGAAAACACAAACCGCAACCGACACTAAATAAACAGTATACAAGAAGGAATTCCTATTAGGCAACAAACTAAAGCTTTTGTCTCAGGTGTAAACTTAAGAGCCACAATAAATTAGCTAGAAGCTAAGCCCATACCTCTTGAATGTCTTAATGAAATTGATAGATTAATAAAAAGTGTTGCCTTTGTAATGAACAATTCAAGTATTGTATAGCTCTAAGTGAAAACTGAACTCATTAGGCTAATTTCTTCATGCATTAAATAACATTACCTTCACATTGATGAAATTCTGAAAAGGAGAGAAAATGATAATAGAACTCAATTTCTACAGTATATTTTGGTATTATTGTAATAATGCAAAATGGACATGAATATTTCTTATGTCAACTGATATATGTATTTCAGTTCTGCTCAGACAAAAACTTTGACCAGTGACTTACTAGACTTTAGAAGGTAAATATATTATACTAGGCAGGGAGCCACAGAGGAGAATAAGGTTACATTCATACAGGTGCATGGGGGCAGCCACTGGCAAGAATCAGTAGATATCTGCTGCCTGAACACAGGGGTTGATCTAAAACTGGAGAGTGCAAAATCTGGTGAATCTATGCACCAGGCATTGCTTGTTCAATTAAGCTTTGACCAAAAAATAAATAAAAGCTGCACCAGATTTTGCACTCTCCAATTTTAGTAAATTAACCCCTATGTGTGCGATCAGCAGCAGCTGTCAATGGCAATTTAATAGCGAGCTCCGCCAGTGTTTGCATGTTTACATGACTGTTACATACAGATATAGCTTCCAACTGACCCTAGATGCAGACAGTGTACATAAAGGGTAGGGATTCCACCTCATCCCTTTAAACCTGAACACATATTAATTATGCAGGTTCTGTGGCTGTTTAAGGTGGTAATTAAACTCACTTGGTGCCTTATCTCCATTAAATTAGCTTTAGAACCTGTGTAATTCATATGTGTTTGGGTTTAAAGGGATGAGGTGGCAACCCTAATCTAGGGTAAACTTTTTCGTGGAGTTCTGACAACCTGCAAACTGACTGCAGCTTTGCAATTGGTATGCAGTGGTTAATTTACTGCTCCTTTCTGGTAGGATCATATATAAACACTGGTTGGAACATAGCCAGTGTTCAGAGGCTGATGGGACTAGAGGAGCCTGGTTGGAGAATGGACTATGAATCTATACTGCTAACCCTAGGATGTGCCTCCCTATACCAGGTTCTGAAAGGTACACTGCCATGTAAAGAGAATCTGTTATGTAACCTAAATCTATACTGCTAACCCTAGGATGGGCCTCCCTATACCAGGTTCTGAAAGATACACTGCCATGTAAAGAGGATCTGTTATGTAACCTAAATCTATACTGCTAACCCTAGGATGGGCCTCCCTATACCAGGTTCTAAAAGGTACACTGCCATGTAAAGAGGATCTGTTGTTATGTAATTAACCATTTATTATTGACTATTAATAATGCTATTATTAAACTCAAGTACAATAAGCTTAAGCTATACTAAGCCTCTGGCTGTTTTGAAGCAAGTAAAGTGAATGCCTGTTACCACTGGAGATGTGAGTTGAGGCAGCACACCATTAGGCCACAGTGATAGAATGACGTACCTCACGGAGAAACACACAGATAGCAGCCGGGTCCTCCCCCACTCTCCAACGTATGATGTAGAAAAAAAACATAGCTATTGTAACAGTAAGTCAAAACCATTTAGATGTAGATAAATGCCCCATGGGGTGGTAACCGGGCTCTACTTAAGTAGGGAATTAAGACCAATGGTCAGGCCAAAGAGACAGAAAAAGGAAAGAAAAAGTGGAACCACAGGAACATACCGTAGACACCGAGGGTAATCCGGGTGTTCAAGGAGGTTGTTTAGGAGGAGACTTGTCACTGAGGGGTTGTGAAGGACTTCTTTGATTTCCCTCTAGCCGGTGTACAGATCCGAGGTGGGGGGATGGTATACGGGGAGTGGAAGGCAGGGGAAACTTCAGGGAGAGGAGGCAGGCCCAGATTCTTAAGGAGCGCCTCAGCTTCATGGAGATCATGGAACATATGCTGGGCGCGGTTTTTTATAGCCACTAAGCGGAATGCAAAACCCCAGTAACAGGTGATATGATGATTCTGGAGGTGGGTTGCAATTGACTTCAGGTTGCGCCTTTTTGCAAGGGTGATGGGTAATAGATCACTAAAAATGTGGATCCTGTCACCTTTGTAATCCAAGTGGGATTTATTGCGGGTAGCCAGAGTGAGGGCCTTTTTGCTATCGTAGTAGTGGAAGCAGACAATTATGTCTCTAGGCCTGGCACCAGTTGGTGGTTTGGGGGCCAGGGAGCAGTGAACCATGTCAAGCCGTCAATCGATGTCTGCTACATCAGGTGCTAAAGCATTGAACAGGCCCAGCAGATAGGAACGTATATTGTTGTCACTCATATTGTTGTCACTCATGGTTTCTGGCACTCCTCTGATACAGAGATTTTGCCGCCTCTCCCTGTTCTCCAAATCCTCCTGCTGTAGCTGGATTTGGGATACTGTGTGTTTAACCACTTCCCTACCGCCCATAGTCATATGACGTCCACAGATGGGATCTCCCATCCTGGGTGGACGTCATATGACGTCCTCAGCTTTGTGGGGGGATATCTGAATGATGCCTGCAGCTAGAGGCATCATTCAGATATCCTTTTCTTGTGCTGGCGATTCTGCGCACCATAAGAACGATCATAGCGGCGGTTCCACTGCTTGATCGTTCTTATAGGCGGCGGGAGGGGACATCCCCCCTCCCACCGCCATCCGGTGCTTCTCCGGGCTCTCCCGTGCCATCAGGGACCCGGAGAGAATCATCCGGCGCCGGTGGTGGGTCACGTGACGAGCATAGAGATGACTGGTGACCATATGGTCACCAGTCATCTCTATGATCGTCGGAGACCTGGGCGCGATGTGATGACGTCACGCCCGGGTCCTCAGATGTAAACAAAGCCGCCATTGAAAAAATGTTCACGATCTCATGCTTTCTAGCCTGGAGGAGAGATGTGGGGTCTTATTGACCCCGCATCTCTTAATAAAGAGGATCTGTCACACACATTCCTATTACAAGGGATGTTTACATTCCTTGCAATAGGAATAAAAGTGATCAAAAAAAAAAAGTAAAATAAGTGTAAAAAATAAATAAATAAGTAAAATAAAAAAAATTAAAATAAAAATAAAAAATTAAAACGCCCCTGTCCCCGGTAGCTCGCGATCAGAAGTGAACGCACTAGACCTCCTCTGTAACTCTAACCTGGTAACCTGTAAAAAAAATTAAAGCGTCGCCTATGGAGATTTTTAAGTACCGATGTTTGGCGCCATTCCATGAGTGTGTGCAATTTTAAAGCATGACATGTTAGGTATCTATTTACTCGGCGTAACATCATCTTTCATATTTTCTCAAAATATTGGGCTAACTTTACTGTTTTGTTATTTTTTAATTCATGAAACCATTTTTTTTCCCAAAAAAGGCGTTTGAAAAATTATTGCGCAAATACCGTGCAAGAAAAAAAGTTGCAATGACCGTCATTTCTTCCCTAGGGTGTCTGCTAAAAAAACATATGTTAGCGGGTATTTACTTTCCCGGGGTAATTTTTGAATTTTTCAGTGACACCAGTGGTGTGTCTCCAGCGGTCCACTGGGTGGCGCTGTCACCATGGGCCGATGGATGGATACTGCTGTGTGCTGAGCCTACTTTTTGTCCTCTCTCGGCAGCGGTATGGTGGGGCGGGGAACCCGCCGTGCTTGCTGGGAGAGGGGATAAAGGGGCCGGCCATCTTGGTCACGGGGTTGTTGGTCCCTGGCACCTTTAGCCTGCGGATGGAGTTCGTGTTTGTCCTCTAGGCGGACTAGGCCTAGAGGACCACCGCAGATCGTGTTCCACCCCTGGCACCTTTAGCCTGGGGTGAGGTACTCGGAAGGCGGTCCGGAGCTCAGTGCCCAACACTGTGTTCCGCGAGGGAAGGATCCTAAGGTACTCCGGAGATGGATGCCTGAATCCGAGGTGGGCGTAATGGACCGGGAAGAGCTCCTCATCTGAAGACCCGGTGCAGCATACTGCCGGTGATGGGTGAGTCTCTTGTCGGAGACCGTCCGGAAAGGGGAATTTCCCTCGTGCGGAGACCATAACCCACTCTTTGGAGGAGAGTGGAGGATCAAACTTGTGTCTGGGCCTATTCGCACCCACACCTCCTTTTCTGTTCTATAGCCAAGGGAGTCCATGTTATGTGCTAAATAAAGGAGTGTTGGACTTTAACGGTGTGGGGCTCAGTTCCTGGCAGACGAGGTTCTCTGAGACTCTTGGAGGGAGGATCCGATGCACAACACAGGCCCGAAGGTAAAGAAAGGCATTGCTGATACCACTTTTACACCTGTGGTGGAAGCCTGGCGTAGCGCACCCTCTCCCTCCCCTATCATACCCCTAGACCAGAGACATTGTGAGCAGAACTTCAATAGAGGGGACGGGGAGAGGGGAGGAACTGCCCGCTACACGTGGGGGCTCGGGTCCGGGATATGTGTTGTGCATCACTTGGTAGAAGGTGTCTGCAGGACAGAGTTAAGCGAATAGGCCAAAGTGCAGCCCTGCTCAAAAGTCGTGGACATGACCTCAAAAGGGGAAAGGCCCGCGCAGGAAGAGTGGTGAAAGGGGGAAAACCCAGCCGTGTGATGGACTACACGTGGGGGTTTTTAATTGCACTGCGCCACCAGACACAACCCCCACCGCTTAGTTCGTGGGCGTGTCTCAACCAAGCCAAAGTAGAAAAGACCGCGAACTGGAGCAAAAGGGGAGGAGTCCAATACGTGTGACGGACTACACGTGGGACATTGGCGCGAAAACTCTGCAGTGTGAGATGGAACAGCAACAGGTCGCCATGTTTGGACCCACCTCATGGATTCCGGTTCACCCGGCGGCTACAACATTGACTGCTGCT
The DNA here is from genome assembly GCA_029206835.1 of Rana muscosa. NCBI lineage: Eukaryota > Metazoa > Chordata > Amphibia > Anura > Ranidae > Rana > Rana muscosa. Next base: position 13,585,203 of record JARGYO010005626.1, on the reverse strand, counting down.
GCTCCGATAACGGATACGTGGATCCGACTGAAGCTGAGGGGTCGATTTGCCCTATACTCATGTATGGACGTTGAGGCCCTGGGTATGATTTGCCCCGGGTGTTCGGGACTGGTGTGCCTGTTGAAGCCGTTTAGACGTTGTGAGGCCTGTGGGGAGTTCACGTTCGAAGTGGATCCGGAGGTTGAGAGGCCGAAAACCATCTACCCAGGCCGGGCTTCAGGTATCGCCACTCAGAAGGGAGGAATCGCGGCTGTGAGAGTCACCCCTGCGCACACTGCAACGACCGCGGAGGAGGTCGTGAAACATCAACGGGAGAAATCCGAGGATGCTGACTCGGTCACCACTGTCTCACAGCGTCCGCCACCGAAGAAAAGAACCAGCGTGGTAGCCCCGACCAGCGGTGGTGGTGGACCGTCTCGCAAGCTTACGCCAGACCCAAAGGGATCCGTTGACGGGAGTCCTGGACGTCCCAGGAAAGGTCAAGGTAAGCTGGCAGAGAAGACTTGGTGTGAGGGAGGAGGTGTCGAGAAGGCATGGCCTAGCAAGTCCCCGGAGTGTGGATGTTCTGTTTCCACACAGGGCTACATACCCGCGGAGGAGTGTGAAACCTCCGACCTGGAATCTCTATCTGATATGGGAGATGATGCCCTGATAGATGACTTGTTTGCCAAGAAGGGCTGGGACAAGATACCGCTTGCTTCATTCCGTGGAAATGGGAATTCACCTATGTCCATAGGAGAGAGCACACCCAGGGTGGAGGCGTCAGCGCCTGAAGGAGAATCCCTTCCTCAACTTGTCCCTGCATCCCCGGCACCATCTGTATCTGACGCTGGGGTTAAGAGACTGTTGCTGCGGCGCCCAATGCCCAGAATGGAGGTGGTCAAGGCACCTCGTCATCCAGACTCAGTTGTTTTGCCTGGGACAAAGCTATCATGCCTCCTTTGGCAAGACTACAGCGCTTATTTAGCCAAAAGGTTGCAGCGGAGTACGGATGGGAGTACCCCTACTTATCGAAGGACTTGCTATATGAGGTGGAAGTGTACAGGGAGCGCTGGTACACTGACTGTGTGTGGACCCACCTCAAAGTTCCACACGCCCGCAGATACCTAATAGTGATGAGCCGAACACCCCCGGGTTCGGTTCGCACCAGAACCCGCGAACGGACCGAAAGTTCGAACGAACATTAGAACCCTATTAAATACAATGGATGCGAACGTTCGAATTCTAAAGTGCTAATTATAACAACTATTATGCATGTTATTGTCCTAAAAAGGGTTTGGGAACCCGGGTTCTGCACCAGGGGACATGTATCAATGCAAAAAGAAGTTTTAAAAACGGTCGTTTTCCGGGAGCAGTCATTTTAATGATGCATAAAGTGAAAAAAAAAAAGTCAAATATTCCTTTAAATATCGTACCTGGGGGGTGTCTAAAGTATGCCTGTGAAGTGCCACGTGTTTCCCGTGTTTAGAACTGTCCCTGCACAAAATGACACTTCTAAAGGAAAAAAAAGCCATTTAAAACTGCTTGCGGCTTTAATGTAATGTCTGGTCCCGGTAATATGGATGAAAATCTTTAAGAAAAATGGCATAGCTACCCCATGACCCCCCCCCTACCCCAGCCCATTACCAGCCCCTTTGGGTCTTGTATGGATATTAAGGGGAACCCCGCACATAAAATAAAAAAGGCCCTATATACTCTGAACAGCCGTATACAGGCGGTGCATACAAGACAGGGACTGTAGGTTTGTTCTTATGTAGAATCTGTTTGTAATTTTGAACAGGTACATTGTTGAAGTGTAGCTCCAGACCAAAAATCTATTTTTAAACTTTTTGGAAAACATAGGTAAGGGTTATCACCCCTGTAACATTTGTTTTGCTGTCTGTGCCCCTGTTCAGAACATTTCACCTCACTTTCCGTCCTAATGACAACTGTTTTTGAAATGTGGTGTTTTTCTTGAAACAAGGATTGCTGATAAAGCATCAGTACAGAGGAGACACCTTTCTCCCATATTTATTCTTACAGGAGAGAATTTTCCTTCCTAGTGGTAGATTTCCTCTCACTTCCTGTTGTCTTCTTGCGTTTGCAAGTAGGAGTCGTTTGTAAGTTGGATGTTTGAAAGTAGGGACCTGCCGTATATACTCTGCAGAAATAGGCCCCTTAGTTGTTGGTGTTGGCACAACACTGTAAGCACTCACAGTTACTCTTGGTTGGTGCTGGAACGCCCTGCTGTCAACTATTATATCAGGAATTTTAATTACATATAATTGTTGAACAGTGGTAGTAAAAATTGGGCCTTTGATGGTGGTGCTGGTGCCACAACACTGTAAGCCCTGACAGTTACTCTTGGTGGGTGCAGCAATGGGCCCTGCTGTGAATTATTAGATCAAGAATTGTAATTACATGCCCCTGTTGAACAGGGGCTGAAAAATTGGGCCTTAGGCACTGGTGGCACAACACTGCAACCCTTCACAGATACTGTACTTGGAGCACAGCAATGAGCCCTGTTGCAAAGTATTGCTTCAAAAATTGTAATGACACGCCCCTGTTAAACAGGGGCTGAAAAATTGGGCCTTAGGCACTGGTGGCACAACACTGCAACTCCTCACAGATACTGTACTTGGAGCACAGCAATGAGCCCTGTTGCAAAGTATTGCTTCAAAAATTGTAATTACACGCCCCTGTTAAACAGGGGCTGAAAAATTGGGCGTTAGGCACTGGTGGCGGCACCCATAAACAAAAATGATCTTCCAAGCTATCATCATCAATCGTATCATTGAGGACTCGGAGGAGGAGGATAGCCAGTCAACATAACAGCACAGGCACTCAGCATCAGCATCAGTCTTGAAGGGATGTGACATTTTAAAATCAATTAGTCTGTTATATCAGCATCAGGTGTGTGGTAGCTGGTGGTGATCCAAGACTGGTTCATCTTGATGAAAGTCAGTCGATCAACCGAGTCGGTGGACAGGCGCACCCTGTGATCCGTGACAAATCCTCCAGCAGCACTGAATGTGCGTTCCGAAAGAACGCTGGATGCAGGACAGGCCAGTAGCTCAATTGCATACTGTGCAAGCTCTGGCCAGTGATCCATCCTCAAGACCCAGTAAGCCAGAGGATTTTCGGTGGGGAAGGTGTCCAAGTCTGACCTTGCCCCTAGATATTCCTGCACCATGTTTATCAGACGCTGGCGATGGTTGCTGGAACCGATCATACTTTGGGGCTGCGGACTAAAGAATTGTCTGAACGCATCGGTCAGACGGCCACCTTCCCCACCGCTCCTTCTTTGACTGGCCGAAGCCTCAGCAACTCGTTGTCCAGGACCAGGAGTTTGCAACCTCCCAGTCTCTGGGAACGCGTTGCACAGACCTTTCTGCAAGGCCTCCCGGAGTTGTCTCATCCTCTGCTCCCTCTGCGACGGTAACATAAGGTCCGCAACCTTACCCTTGTACCGTGGATCAAGGAGAGTGGCCAGCCAGTAATGGTCCCTCTCCTTGATCCGAAGAATACGAGGATCCTTCCGCAGACTTTGCAGGATCAGGGAGGCCATGCAGCGTAGGTTTGCTGAGGCATTCGCTCCGGAGTCCTCTGGGTCACTAAGGACGACATGATCCGCAGCCACCTCCTCCCAGCCACGTACAAGTCCACTGGTTTCTTGGGACTGTAAATCATCCCTAAAAGACTGCTGCTGATGATGCTGAGTGCCAGCCTCCACCTCCATGCTGACACAATCCTCCTCCTCCTCCTCCTCCTCCTCCTCCTCTTCCTGTGCGATGGGTGGGACAGAAGGAACACTGTCTGGGTAAAGGGGGCCTTGAGAGGCAAGGAAGTCCTCCTCTTCCTGCCTCTGTTCTGCCTCAAGTGCCCTGTCCATTATTCCACGCAGCGTGTGCTCCAACAGGTGGACAAGAGGTACAGTGTCACTGATGCATGCACTGTCACTGCTCACCATCCTCGTGGCCTCCTCAAATGGTGCCAGGACAGTGCATGCATCCCTGATCATGCCCCACTGGCGTGGAGAAAAAAAACCAAGCTCCCCTGACCCTGTCCTGGTGCCGTAGTCGCACAGGTACTCATTGATGGCCCTCTGCTGCGTGTGCAGCCGCTGCAGCATGGCCAACGTTGAGTTCCACCTGGTGGGCATGTCACATATAAGGCGGTTCTTGGGCAGGTTCAACTCCTTTTGCAGCTCAGCCAGGCGAGCACTGGCATTATAAGATCTGCGGAAATGCACACAGACTTTCCTGGCCTGCCTCAGGACATCCTGTAAGCCCGGGTACCTGCCCAAGAAGCGCTGCACCACCAGGTTAAGGACGTGAGCCACACAGGGCACATGGGTCAGTTGTCCCTGTCGGAGGGCGGAGAGGAGGTTGGTGCCATTGTCGCAAACCACCATTCCTGGCTTAAGCTGGCGTGGCGTCAACCACCTCTCGGCCTGGCCCTGCAGAGCAGACAGGACCTCTGCCCCAGTGTGGCTTCTGTCCCCCAAACACACCAGCGCAAGCACGGCATGGCATCTTTTTGCCTGCGTACTTGCGTAGCCCCGTGAACGGCTACGGAGCACCGCTGGTTCATAGGACAAACCACAGGAAGAGGCCATGGAGGAAGAAGAAGAGGAGGGGGTGGAGGAGAGAGGTGTGTCACAACCAGTAGTAGCATTTTGGAGGCGTGGCGGTGGGACAACCTCCAACACTACTGCACCTTGTCCTGAATCCTTCCCAGCTGCCAAAAGAGTGACCCAATGGGCCGTGAAAGAAAGGTAACGTCCCTGTCCATGCCTGCTGGACCATGAGTCAGCGGTAATATGCACCTTACCGCTGACCGCCCTGTCCAGCGAGGCCAAGACATTGCCTTCCACATGCCGGTAGAGAGCCGGAATAGCCTTCCGTGAGAAAAAGTGGCGTTTGGGAACCTGCCACTGAGGAACCGCACATTGCACAAACTCACGGAAGGGGGCCGAGTCTACCAACTGAAAAGGCAGCAGTTGAAGCGCTAGCAATTTAGCCAAGCTAGCATTCAACCGCTGGGCATGTGGATGGCTGGGAGTGAACTTCTTTCGACGGTCCAGCAGCTGGGGCAGGGAAATTTGCCTGCTAGAATCGGACGTCGGTGTACTGCTAGCAGAGTGGGCGCAAGTACTTGGCTGTGACACACCTAATTCTACACCTTCATTCCTCTCAGTGCATGTTTCAGAGAGGACTGAAGTTATAGTGGGGTTGGAGATCCCAGCTGATGCGGTGCAAGGAGAGGTCCGCTTTGTTCTTTGGTGTGGGTCTTTGAGGTAGGCTTGCCAACGAGCTGCATGGCAGGTCAACATATGTCTGGTCAGGCATGTGGTACCCAAGCGGCTGATGTTTTGGCCACGCGATATACGCTTGAGACATATGTTGCAAACAGCAGCTGTGCGATCTGATGCACTAGCCTCAAAAAAGGCCCACACCAAAGAACTTTTTGAATGACGGGCAGAGGCAGCGCCCTGCACAGGCGGAGCTCTGCGGTGTGATTCCGTCGGTGTACTGCCCTTACGCTGGCCACCAAAGGGCATCCTGCCTCGTTGGAGATGTGCCTCCTCCTCATCCTCCTCCTCCTCCTCTCTCCTATTAGGCACCCACGTGGAGTCATTGACCTCATCATCCCCTCCCTCCTCATCACTGGAGCCAATCTGGCAGTATGCTGCAGCTGCTGGAACATGACTGCCAGATTGGTGTCCTTCTTGAGCATCCCCTCTGTCTGCTCTCACGCTACTGCCTTCCTCTAGCTGGGTTTCATCATCAGACCCTTCGAAACGCTGGGCATCCTCCTGGAGCATGTACCCAACACTGTGCTGAAACAGTTCGGGGGACTCCTCAGGAGGAGGACATGGTGGGTCTAGGGAAGGAGTGACTGATGATTTGTCTGACATTGATACCAGGGAAGACGACGCTTTGGCAGCTGCTTTTCCAGTACCCTGAGCCTGGGTGAGAGAGGATGAGGAGGAGGAGGAGGGCTTGGTCATCCACTCTACCAAGTCTTCGGCATGATGTGGCTCAACATGTCCAGCTGCCGAAAAGAAGGACAAGCGTGTCCCATGGCCATGTGCTGATGACAATGCACCGCGTCCACGACCAGCACTGTTGCCCCCAGACACAGAGCCTGCTTGCCCTCTTTTATTGCCTCCTGACTGTCTGCCTCTCCTTGTTTGCCTTCCAGACATTCTAATAGATGGCCTGCAGGGAGATGGGAAAAAAGCAATAAGGGCTACCTTCAGGTGTCCTTCTCTGTCCCTTGAAACAAGGACTTTCACAGTGAAAGAAACTGACACTGTCCCTACCTAGAGTTTTCTGTCCCTAGAATAAATGTTTTTTTTAATCACAATATAGCACAAGGACAATTCACTCAATGTCTCTCCAGGTCCCTGGAAACAAGGACTTGCAGAGTGAAAGAAACTGACACTGTCCCTACCTAGAGTTTTCTGTCCCTAGAATAAATGTTTTTTTTAAGCACAATATAGCACAAGGAAAATTAACTCACTGTCCTTACAGGTCCCTGGAAACAAGGACTTGCAGAGTGAAAGAAACTGACACTGTCCCTACCTAGAGTTTTCTGTCCCTAGAATAAATGTTTTTTTTAAGCACAATATAGCACAAGGACAATTAACTCACTGTCCTTACAGGTCCCTGGAAACAAGGACTTGCAGAGTGAAAAAAAAAAAACACTCTCCCTACCTAGAGTTTTCTGTCCCTAGAAAAAATGTTTTTTTTAAGCACAATATAGCACAAGGACAATTAACTCACTGTCCTTACAGGTCCCTGGAAACAAGGACTTGCAGAGTGAAAGAAAAAAAACACTCTCCCTACCTACAGTTTTCTGTCCCTAGAAAAAATGTTTTTTTTAATCACAATATAGCACAAGGAAAATTAACTCACTGTCCTTACAGGTCCCTGGAAACAAGGACTTGCAGAGTGAAAGAAAAAAAACACTCTCCCTACCTACAGTTTTCTGTCCCTAGAAAAAATGTTTTTTTTAATCACAATATAGCACAAGGAAAATTAACTCACTGTCCTTACAGGTCCCTGGAAACAAGGACTTGCAGAGTGAAAGAAAAAAAACACTCTCCCTACCTACAGTTTTCTGTCCCTAGAAAAAATGTTTTTTTTAATCACAATATAGCACAAGGAAAATTAACTCACTGTCCTTACAGGTCCCTGGAAACAAGGACTTGCAGAGTGAAAGAAACTGACACTGTCCCTACCTAGAGTTTTCTGTCCCTAGAATAAATGTTTTTTTTTAAGCACAATATAGCACAAGGACAATTAACTCACTGTCCTTACAGGTCCCTGGAAACAAGGACTTGCAGAGTGAAAGAAAAAAAACACTCTCCCTACCTACAGTTTTCTGTCCCTAGAAAAAATGTTTTTTTTAAGCACAATATAGCACAAGGACAATTAACTCACTGTCCTTACAGGTCCCTGGAAACAAGGACTTGCAGAGTGAAAGAAAAAAAACACTCTCCCTACCTACAGTTTTCTGTCCCTAGAAAAAATGTTTTTTTTAATCACAATATAGCACAAGGAAAATTAACTCACTGTCCTTACAGGTCCCTGGAAACAAGGACTTGCAGAGTGAAAGAAAAAAAACACTCTCCCTACCTACAGTTTTCTGTCCCTAGAAAAAATGTTTTTTTTAATCACAATATAGCACAAGGAAAATTAACTCACTGTCCTTACAGGTCCCTGGAAACAAGGACTTGCAGAGTGAAAGAAACTGACACTGTCCCTACCTAGAGTTTTCTGTCCCTAGAATAAATGTTTTTTTTAATCACAATATAGCACAAGGAAAATTAACTCACTGTCCTTACAGGTCCCTGGAAACAAGGACTTGCAGAGTGAAAGAAACTGACACTGTCCCTACCTAGAGTTTTCTGTCCCTAGAATAAATGTTTTTTTTAAGCACAATATAGCACAAGGACAATTAACTCACTGTCCTTACAGGTCCCTGGAAACAAGGACTTGCAGAGTGAAAGAAAAAAAACACTCTCCCTACCTACAGTTTTCTGTCCCTAGAAAAAATGTTTTTTTTAATCACAATATAGCACAAGGAAAATTAACTCACTGTCCTTACAGGTCCCTGGAAACAAGGACTTGCAGAGTGAAAGAAAAAAAACACTCTCCCTACCTACAGTTTTCTGTCCCTAGAAAAAATGTTTTTTTTAATCACAATATAGCACAAGGAAAATTAACTCACTGTCCTTACAGGTCCCTGGAAACAAGGACTTGCAGAGTGAAAGAAACTGACACTGTCCCTACCTAGAGTTTTCTGTCCCTAGAATAAATGTTTTTTTTAATCACAATATAGCACAAGGAAAATTAACTCACTGTCCTTACAGGTCCCTGGAAACAAGGACTTGCAGAGTGAAAGAAACTGACACTGTCCCTACCTAGAGTTTTCTGTCCCTAGAATAAATGTTTTTTTTAATCACAATATAGCACAAGGAAAATTAACTCACTGTCCTTACAGGTCCCTGGAAACAAGGACTTGCAGAGTGAAAGAAACTGACACTGTCCCTACCTAGAGTTTTCTGTCCCTAGAATAAATGTTTTTTTTAATCACAATATAGCACAAGGAAAATTAACTCACTGTCCTTACAGGTCCCTGGAAACAAGGACTTGCAGAGTGAAAGAAACTGACACTGTCCCTACCTAGAGTTTTCTGTCCCTAGAATAAATGTTTTTTTTAATCACAATATAGCACAAGGAAAATTAACTCACTGTCCTTACAGGTCCCTGGAAACAAGGACTTGCAGAGTGAAAGAAACTGACACTGTCCCTACCTAGAGTTTTCTGTCCCTAGAATAAATGTTTTTTTTAAGCACAATATAGCACAAGGACAATTAACTCACTGTCCTTACAGGTCCCTGGAAACAAGGACTTGCAGAGTGAAAGAAAAAAAACACTCTCCCTACCTACAGTTTTCTGTCCCTAGAAAAAATGTTTTTTTTAATCACAATATAGCACAAGGAAAATTAACTCACTGTCCTTACAGGTCCCTGGAAACAAGGACTTGCAGAGTGAAAGAAACTGACACTGTCCCTACCTAGAGTTTTCTGTCCCTAGAATAAATGTTTTTTTTAATCACAATATAGCACAAGGACAATTAACTCACTGTCCTTACAGGTCCCTGGAAACAAGGACTTGCAGAGTGAAAGAAACTGACACTGTCCCTACCTAGAGTTTTCTGTCCCTAGAATAAATGTTTTTTTTAAGCACAATATAGCACAAGGACAATTAACTCACTGTCCTTACAGGTCCCTGGAAACAAGGACTTGCAGAGTGAAAGAAACTGACACTGTCCCTACCTAGAGTTTTCTGTCCCTAGAATAAATGTTTTTTTTAAGCACACTATAGCAGAAGCACAAAACACACTGACACTCTCCCTACCTATCCTTCTCTTTCCCTAAACTAAAGGAATCCAGGTTAAGCAAGAAAGAAATAACAGTCACTGTCCCTGCCTATGCTACTCTATCCCTGCTCCGGAACACACCGGCGGCCTTTTATAGTGTGGGGCGTGTACTAAACACCCTCAGCAATAATTGGCCACAGGCATCCTGCCTGTGGCCAATCATTGCTCTCCTCGCTGCCGGCGCTGTGATTGGCCAAGCATGCGGGGTCACAGTGCATGCTTGGCCAATCACAGCGCCTGGATGACACTGCGATGGCGTAGTGCATTGTGGGCCGTTCGCGTCACTCGAATTTGGCGCGAACGGCCCAAATCGTTCGATCTTCGTCGAACGATCGAACAGCCAATGTTCGAGTCGAACGTATGTTCGACTCGAACACGAAGCTCATCCCTAATACCTAATATGTTCTCCAAAGGCTTCACAGCGCTTCAAAGACTGCAAGGCAGAATGGATGGTGGGAAGACACTTCCACGCAGACAAAGTAGTGATCAGACGCAAAGAAGGCGAAGATGTAGAGTACCATCTAGAGACTATGGATCAGCACTTGAAGCCACTGATTTTGCCACATCCCCGCTTCTACCTTTAGGAGAGAAAGACTCCAATATTGTCATGCTGCTGAACTTTCTAGGGACTGTTCCTGTTTGTTTCTATCTTCCTGCAAGGAGATCACAGACTCTGGGGTAGATAGGGTTAGAGAGAAAGAAGAAGAAGTTCCACGGGTGCAGTTACCGCGAGGCTGTCACCAGGTGGCAGTGTCACGCAACGTTGTAAACACTTTTCACGCACTCACTCTTTGGAGAAACAGGGATTTCTTTTAGGAGAAATTTCTTTTCCTCATACACACGGATACATGTGTCAGGGTTTTACATGTTAAATTTTATTTCTTTTCCCTCTGCAGGAGAACATCCCAGCAAGATTACATACTCTGGGGAGGTCTTTAGTTAGAATGGGGAGGGAAAAGTAAAATGATGAAATGTGATTTTTCATGTTGAATGTGTTGTCTTTCACTCCTCTTTTATTACAGGGGCTCAGACACAATTTCTTCGTTAAGAGAGTTTCCAAAAAGTTTTTTGTTTTTCAATTGTTAATGGTTTCTGGAATGGATCATGTCAGTTGTTGAGGATGTGGTTTACTCCAGACACTGGGGACCAGTGTCAAATAACAGGGGGGAGTATGTAGCGGGTATTTACTTTCCCGGGGTAATTTTTTAATTTTTCAGTGACACCAGTGGTGTGTCTCTGGCGGTCCACTGGGTGGCGCTGTCACCATGTGCCGACGGATGGATACCGCTGTGTGCTGAGCCTACTTTTTGTCCTCTCTCGGCAGCGGTATGGTGGGGCGGGGAACCCGCCGTGCTTGCTGGGAGAGGGATAAAGGGGGCCGGCCATCTTGGTCACAGGGTTGTTGGTCCCTGGCACCTTTAGCCTGCGGATGGAGTTCGTGTTTGTCCTCTAGGCGGACTAGGCCTAGAGGACCACCGGAGATCGTGTTCCACCCCTGGCACCTTTAGCCTGGGGTGAGGTACTCGGAAGGCGGTCCGGAGCTCAGTGCCCAACACTGAGTTCCGCGAGGGAAGGATCCTAAGGTACTCCAGAGATGGATGCCTGAATCCGAGGTGGGCGTAATGGACCGGGAAGAGCTCCTCATCTGAAGACCCGGTGCAGCATACTGCCGGTGACGGATGAGTCTCTTGTCGGAGACCGTCCGGAAGGTGAATTTCCCTCATGCGGAGACCATAACCCACTCTTTGGAGGAGAGTGGAGGATCGAACTTGTGTCTGGGCCTATTCGCACCCACACCTCCTTTTCTGTTCTATAGCCAAGGGAGTCCATGTTATGTGCTAAATAAAGGAGTGTTGGACTTTAACGGTGTGGGGCTCAGTTCCTGGCAGACGAGGTTCTCGCAGACTCTTGGAGGGAGGATCCAATGCACAACACAGGCCCGAAGGTAAAGAAAGGCATTGCTGATACCACTTTTACACCTGTGGTGGAAGCCTGGCGTAGCGCACCCTCTCCCTCCCCTATCATACCCCTAGACCAGATACATTGCGAGCAGAACTTTAATAGAGGGGACGGGGAGAGGGGAGGAACTGCCCGCTACACATATATAATGTTTGGGGGTTCTGAGTAATTTTCTAGCAAAAGAATGATGATTTGTACATGTAGGAGAGAAGTGCCAGAATAGGCCCGGTATTGATGTGGTAAAAAAAGCCCGGTGTTGAAGTGGTTAAGTGTTGAATTTTCCTCCACCAGCACATGCACACATTGGACTAAATCATCAAACTAAGTCTCTAATGTATCGGTGCGTTCCTGCAGGTGATCGATCTTCCCCACTGCCTGGGAGATATTATGGGTTAACTGGTGTAAGAGAGCCTGGATATTTTCATCCAAAAGCTTAGGGGTTAACACAGAGTGAGGAGGGTAAGGTGCTGTGGGGTTAATGGAAGCACAATCAGAAATCTGTGGTGCTTCACCCAAGAGGACTCCTATGTGTTCCACCGGGTCTCCTTGTGAACTTGAGGCAGGGGATGGGGGACTAGTCAGGAATCTCTGCATGGTGGAGGTAGCCCGTGGCTAAGGTGCATGTTGAGTCCATGGAATATTTTTTATTTTTTTTTACACAAAGTTGTCACTAAATTATATATTTCTCACACATGCCATGGGTATTTGTGAAATTACACTCCAAAATACATTCTACTGCTTCTCCTGAATATGGGGATACCACATGTGTGAGACTTTTTGGGAACCTAGCCTCGTACAGGACCCCGAAAACCAATTAACGTCTTCAGGCTTTCTAAGGGAGTAAATTGTGGATTTCACTCCCTACTGCCTATCACAGTTTCGGAGGCCATAAATTGCCAAGATACCAAAAAAACACTCCAAATTACCCCATTTTGGAAAGTAGACACCAAAAGGTATTTGCTAAGAGGCACGGTGAGTATTTTGTAGCTCTCATTTGTTTTGGAAAATGAAGAAAGAAAAGGATCTTGGCATTTCATGGCCTCCGAAACTGATAGTTATTTTTTTTTTCATTTTTTAATAATTTGTAGCAAAAAAATGAAATATTCAATGTTCTCAACATGTTAACTTTTGCGCAAACCATTAAATATACACGTATTGATATTTTTACCCAAGACATGTGGCTAAATACATGTTGGCCTAAATGTATGACTAAAATTGAGTTTATTGGATTTTTTCTATAACAAAAAGTAGAAAATATAATTATTTTCAAAATGTCCGGTCTTTTTTGGTTTATATCGCAAAAAAATAAAAATACCAGTGGTGATAAAATACCACCAAAAGAAAGCTCTATTTGTGGGAGAAAAAAGCACGCAAATTTTGTTTGGTTACAACATTGCATGACCACACAATTACCAGTTAAAGCAGAGCAGTGCCAAATTGCAAAATGTGCTCTGGTCATTAAGGCTTGCTTCACACTTATGCATTTTTAGTGCTTTTTGCATTTTGCAGATTTGCACTACAGCCAATTTAACATGGTTTCCTACGGAACACGTTCTGTGGAGCAAATCTGCAAAATGCAAAAAGCACAAAAAATGCATAGGTGTGAATCAAGTCTTATGCCGCGTACACACGATCATTATTCACGGCGGTTAAAAAACCGCTGTGAATATTGTCATTAAAAACGAGGGAACAGCTTGTTCCCCACACACGGTCGTTTTTCACGTCGTTTTTTCTCTTGTCGAGAAAAACGACCGTCTGTGGGCTCCGCCACGGAAAACATGTCGAAAAAAACGACGAGAAAAATTAGAACATGTTCTAATTTTTCTCGTCGTTTTTAATGCCGTTTTTCTCGTCGAAAAAAACGACAGAAAGCCCACAGACTATCGTTTTTCTCGTCGAATGGGAAAAATTTCATTTTTCTCGACGAGAAAAACGGCCATGTGTACGCGGCATTAGGGGTTAAAACTTTCCAGAGCTGAAGTGATTAAACACTGCTCAAAAAAAGAAAAAATGCTTTTTGTTTAGTTTTATATGTATTACGTTGTTATGTTAAGTAATGACAAAATTATCGCAGAATAAATAGGCTCATAGCAGAAATTTGATTAATAAGGGATAAACAGGTGGAAGAGCAGAAGTGGATATACATCTACTGCAGCGATGCATTTACATGTGCGGGCTCGACTTAAGTATATGTTCGGTTTTGGAGGGATGGGGCCCTTTAAAAAAAAAAAAAATATTATTCTTATTTATTTTACTTTTTTTTTTTACACTGTCCCTTTATTTTATTTTTTTTCTGATCACTTTAATTCCTATAACAAGGAATATAAACATCTCTTGCAATAAAAATTAGTATGACATGTCCTCTTTATTGAGAGATCTGGGGTCAAAAAGACCCCAGATTTCTCATTTACCTTTAAAAGCAAAAAAAATAAAAAATTTGCCTTCAAGGGGGAAAAAAATCATCCCTTTACGGCCGAGAGGCGGAAGTGATGTCAGACATCGTTCTAGTCCTCTAAGGGCATAGAGCAGAGTGGAGGCAAACTTGACCTCACTCGTCTTCCTGCCCAGGCATCTGATGGATTGGATTGTCTCCGGGCTTACCAGCAGGTCTGGTAAGCTTGGAGATGACCGGGAAGCAACAGGAGGGGGCATCTCTCCTGCTGCCTATAAAAATAAACTCTCAGCAAATGCGCAGCTGAGACCACTTTTATATGAATGCCATTTGCCTGCTGTAAATAAAGACATCAGGGTTATGGCAGCTAGCTGTTGCCATAACCCTGATATTTAACGTCAAAATAATGACCTACATTTAGAGTTAGGCGGTCGGCAAGGTTAATTAATTAACATTAATTTAGTGTCAGCCCTGGTTCACACCAGTGCGACTTGTCATGCGACTTGACAGTTCAGGGTTCATACCAATTAATTTCACTATTAATAATAGAAATAATAGATGCCAAAATCCTTTCTAAAATGATTGCCTATATCTTTTCTTTAGGAGGACCTGGGGAACAAGGTCTTGTAAGGTTGCCTAAAAGTCCGTAATGCTTTACAAGTAAAACATGGAGAGAAATGTGATTTTAGCTGATCCATAAAGCATTTATCCCATTCACCAGCATGTCCCTAATGTGGGTACCTCAAACCCTTGTTATCTCATACATTTTGGCAATGTCCTTCTATTTCTGCTTTTGGGGACGAAATAATCAATTTTGTGCAGGGTGTAAGCAGTACACGCATCTCCAAAACACTCCTTTTATTGCTATTCAGTTACCGTGCATCTAGGCAAGTGAGCTTAGGCAAACTTAGCACCAATATTACACAATGGATTCACCTTTGTCTCATGGTGGCCAGGAAACACATTCTAAAAATGTGGACTACCACCACCACCCCACTGTCTCGGCAGTCAAAAAAGATCAAATGACCCTTCTCTACAAAGGGAAATTGGACACAGAGACTCAGCATTATACACACACCAAAAATATCTTTGCAAGATGGTGCTCCTTTGCTCCTTTATTGAATATACCTTTACTCCAACAGAAAAAGTGTCGCTAATGACATCTTTTCAATATACAGACTGGTATCACAAGGCCTCTCTGACCAACTCCCTGGGCAAATTAAAAATCCCAGCTCCCTAACTTACATATCTAAGCTCATTCATTCATGTCGAAGGCATCCTCTGTCCTTCTGTTTGACCTTTGTTTTTACCCCCGCTATCCCTGGATGTTCAAACACATATAAGATTTACGGTATATTTTGTAAAATTTTCTGATAACTGTAAGTCTATGGGGTGAATTTACTAAAGCCGATGCACTCAGAATCTGGTGCAGCTGTGCATGGTAGCCAATCAGCTTCTAACTTCAGCTAGTTCAATTAGGCTTTGACAATAAAACCTGGAAGCTGATTGGTTTCTATGAAGAGCTGCATTAGATTTTGCACTCTCCAGTTTTAGTAAATAACACCCTATGTCTTATTACTAACTAGCTAAGAGTCATCAAAACTTTAGATTGTTTTTCTCCCACTGTTCTATACGAGACAGCTAACCACTATACTGATATTAACATTGCTTCTGTTTTAATACAAGTAGCCATGACTAATTTTGACTTACGAAAATTAAGAAAGTTCTTTCTTTTTTTTCATAACTTTTTATTGTTTTGTTTTGAAATAAACAGAAAGCAGCAACAGATATTGTGAGGTACATTCTATATACTTCTTATATCACTGACGGACAATTATCTACTACTAAATATATCATACATCCTAATATACAATATCCACCATTCTATGTGTATTAAGTCCTCACCTCTCACCCGGGACTTACTCATATTACTCCCAAACCTATTAAGTCATTCGTGTCCCCACCATTGGGCATCCCACCCCCCCAAGGTCCCACTTTGTCCTCAGGCTGGCCGGGGGATTTCTGCCCCATTTGTTCCTCTATCTTATTGCCACTCTCTTCACTTCTATTTTCCCCTCCCCCCCCAAAGAGGAAAAAAAAAGAAAAACGAACCCCTAACACTCCCACTCTCTCTCCTCTGCATCCCCCCAGTCCCTTGAAAGCATCCGTTCAGTTATGATCTATTAGAGTTTTCCCCTCCTCTGAGTATTTAAAAAGATTCCATTCTGACCATGTTTCAAGATAAACTCCCCGTTTCTGCCGGGAGGTCCAGACCAGGTCCTCCAGACTATTCAGGTCTTCTACTCGCTTAAGCCACATCCCTACTGAGGGTGGCTGGGTCTGCTTCTACATTGCTGGAATACAGGCTCTTGCCGCATTCAGGAGGTGACAGAGGATCGATCTCCTGTACTTTTTCACCGCAGTGTCCGAGTCTTGTAACAGGAAAAAAGTCAGATCCTCCGGCAGCTCCTCCTCTCTAAACTTTTGGGCGATTTCTCGAACCTCTTTCCAGAAACTCTGTATTCTGGGACAGGCCCAGAAAATGTGTATTAACGTCCCTTCATTTCCCCCGCACCGCTAGCACTTATTGATATATCTGGATAACATCTACTTAATACGGCCGGGGTACGGTACCATTGTGAAAGGATCTTAAAGTTCATCTCCTGCATTTTTATACATACTGAGGATTCAAACATGTTGCGTAGTATCCTATTCTTTTGTTCTTCCGAAAACTCCCTATCCAACTCCCTCTCCCACCTCCTAAAGAATGGCAATTGAAACTCTTCACCAGGGGTATTCAGCAGTTCACTTATTTTAGAGAGAGTATGCCGCAGTATGTTCTTTCATTCTTATTGATAGTTACACTATAAGACTGCCACATGAGAGAGCTTGCAGCAGTTCAATCCAAACATTATACCCTTACCCAGCATGCACCACTGGCACAGGAAACTCCTAGCGGTTGGCTGGACAGATATAAATATTCATAATGCAGACTTGCAGTAAATCCTCCTACTAGTGCCAGAGGTGCCAGTAACACCTAGTGGCAGAAGGGTGAACTGACAGCAAGACTGCACTTAGAAATAAGGACTCATACACACTGGGTGTTTTTTCTGCTGCTCCTAGAGGCATTTGGCATTTTTTTTCCTGCCTCTAAACACCCCTGTGTGTTAGCCTATGTCCATTCGCACACATGCATTTGGAGGAGTTTAAAGGCGTTTGGAGGCAGACCAAAAAAAAAACATAAGACAGTACATCCCAAAGCTGCAACATTTTGGCAGAAAAACCTCTTAAACGCTTAAGGTGCCTAAAAGTGCGTAAACGCATCTAAACGTGCCTAAGCGCTACTCCCGCTTAGCGCTTGAGTGTTAATTCATTTCAATTGCCAGAATATATTATTAATCTGGCTAATCAAATGAAATGACACCAGGGTGCTTGACGTGCCTAAACACGCATAAACGCGTTACACAAGTTTACAAGTCTCTTTTTTTTCTGCCAAAACTCTGCTGCCAGGAAGAAAGGAGTCTAAGAGAGTTGGCAAAATGCCCAGTGTGCATGGGGCCTAACTAAGCAACACAAACTACAAATTAGCACTGGCTGGGGACAGCCAGGCAGACTAGATTTAGGGGGTCACTACTGCATATGGCAGCGTGGGTACAGTAATTTATTGCCATTTACCAGTCATTATATGTGGTGGATGCATTAGTTGTCTTTTTTAAAGCTGAAGCCGCATACACACTATCAGTTTTCCTGCAGGTTTTTGTCTTCAGGTTTACCTAAACCATCTAATATGAGGTCAAACCTTAAGAGTTTCAATTCGTATGCAATTAGGCAGGCCCTCACACTACAGTACATGGTTTTGGTAAACCTGAAGAAAAAAACCTGCAGGAAAACTGATAGTGTGTATGGGGCTTAAGTGCACTTTCAAGATGCACAGAAAATAACTGTTGATCTTGCAAGAAATGCATTCCCCTTGTCACTTTCTGTGAGCTAAAATGAAAGCAGTATTATCTTCCATTTGTGAACTGCTAATCCTATCAGTAGGGATGAGCCGAACACCCCCGGGTTCGGTTCGCACCAGAACCTTCGAACGGACCGAAAGTTCGCGCGAATTTTCGAACCCTATTCGTTATAATGGACGCGAACGTTCGAAATCAAAATTGCTAATTACAACGGCCAATATGCATGTTAATGTCATAAAACAGGTTTGGGGACCCGGGTCCTGCCCCAGGGGACATATATCAATGCAAAAAGAAATTTTAAAAACTAAAGTTTTTTCGGGAGCAGTCATTTTAATGATGCATAAAGTGAAAAAAAAAAAAAGTGAAATTTTCCTTTAAATATGGTACCTGGGGGGTGTCTAAAGTATGCCTGTGAAGTGGCATGTGTTTCCCGTGTTTAGAACTGTCCTTGCACAAAATGACATTTGTAAAGGAAAAAAAGAAGCCATTTAAAACCACTTGCGGCTTTAATGTCATGTCTTGTCCTGGCCGCCATATGGCTGAAAATCCTTGAGAAAAATGGCATGGCTACCCCATCACCCCCCCCCCACCCCAGCCCCTTTGGGTCTTGTATGGATACTAAGGGGGACCCCGCACCCAAAATAAAACCCTATACCTACAACCCTATATACTCTGAACAGCAGTATATAGGTGGTGCAAACAAGACATGGACTGTAGGTTTGTTCTTAAGTAGAATCTGAACAGGTACATTATGAAGTGTAGCTACATCCCAAAAAAATCAATTTTTAAGCTTTTTGGAGAACATAGGGAGGGGTTATCACCCCTGTAACATTTGCTGTCTTTGCACATCTGTTCAGAACATGTCACCTCACTTTCCGTCCCAATGACAAATGTTTTTGGAAAAGTGGGGTTTTAATTGAAACAAGGATTGGTGATAAAGCATCAGTAGAGAGGAGATACCTTTTTCCCAAATTAAATCTAACAGGATAGAATTTTCCTTCCTAGGGGTAGATTTCCTCTCACTTCCTGTTTTCTCTTGCCGTTTGCAAGTAGGAGTCGTTTGTAAGTTGGATGTTTGAAAGTAGGGGCCTGCCGTATATACTCTGCAGAAATTTGCCCTATTAGATGTTGGTGTAGCCACAAGACTGGTGGGCACAGGAATGGGCCCTGCTGTGAGTTAATAGATCAAGATTTGTACTTGCATGCACCTGTTGAACCGGGCAGAAAAATTGGGCCTTTGGTGGTGGTGGTGGTGGTGGTGGACGGTGTTGCCACAAGACTGTAAGCCCTCACAGTTACTCTTGGTGGGTGCAGGAATGGGCCCTGCTGTGAGTTATTATATCAAGATTTGTAATTGCATGCACCTGTTGAACAGGGCAGAAAAATTGGGCCTTTGGTGGTGGTGGTGGTGGTGGACGGTGTTGCCACAAGACTGTAGGCCCTCATAGTTACTCTTGGTGGGCGCAGGAATGGGCCCTGCTGTGAACTATTAGATCAAGATTTGTAATTACACGCCCCTGTTAAACAGGGGCTGAAAAATTGTGCCTTAGGCATTGGTGCTGGTGCCACAACACTGCAACCCCTCACAGATACTGTACTTGGAGCACAGCAGTCACACCTGTTGCGAAGCATCTTTTTAAAAAATTGTAATTACACGCCCCTGTTATACAGGGGCTGAAAAATTGTGCCTTAGGCACTGGTGCTGGTGCCACAACACTGCAACCCCTCACAGATACTGTACTCTGAGCACAGCAATGAGACCTGTTGCAAAGCATTGCCTAAAAATTGTAATTACACGCCCCAACAGGGGCTGAAAAATTGTGCCTTAGGCACTGGTGCTGGTGCCACAACACTGCAACCCCTCACAGATACTGTACTCTGCGCACAGCAGTCACACCTGTTGCGAAGCATCTTTTTAAAAAATTGTAATTACACGCCCCTGTTATACAGGGGCTGAAAAATTGTGCCTTAGGCACTGGTGTGGTGGCATGGATCATTGAGGAGGAGGAAGAGGATAGTCAGTGAACATAACAGGACAGTCACTCAGCATCAGCATAGGCAGTCTTGAAGGGATGTGACATTATAAATTATTCCGTTATATCCGCTTCAGGTGTCTGGTAGCTGGTGGTGATCCAAGACTGATTCATTTTTATGAAGGTCAGTCGATCAACCGAGTCGGTGGACAGGCGCACCCTATGATCGGTGACAAATCCTCCAGCAGCACTGAATGTGCGTTCGGAAAGAACGCTGGATGCAGGACAGGCCAGTAGCTCAATTGCATACTGTGCAAGCTCTGGCCAGTGATCCATCCTCAGGACCCAGTAAGCCAGAGGATTTTCGGTGGGAAAGGTGTCCAAGTCTGACCTTGCCCCTAGGTATTCCTGCACCATGTATATCAGACGCTGGCGATGGTTGCTGGAACCGATCATACCTTGGGGCTGCGGACTAAAAAATTGTCTGAACGCATCGGTCAGACGTCCACCTTCCCCACCGCTCCTTCTGCTACTGACCGAAGCCTCAGCAACTCGTCGTCCAGGACCAGGAGTTTGTAACCTCCCAGTTTCTGGGAACGCGTTGCACAGACCTTTCTGCAAGGCCTCCCTGAGATGTCTCATCCTCTGCTCCCTCTGCGACGGCAAGATAAGGTCCGCAACCTTACCCTTGTACCGTGGATCAAGGAGAGTGGCCAGCCAGTAATGGTCACTCTCCTTGATCCGAAGAACACGAGGATCCTTCCGCAGGCTTTGCAGGATCAGGGAGGCCATGCAGCGTAGGTTAGCTGAGGCATTCGGTCCGGAGTCTTCTGGGTCACTGAGGATGACATGATCGCCAGCCACCTCCTCCCAGCCACGTACAAGTCCACTGGTTTGTTAGGACTGTACATCATCCCTAAAAGACTGCTGCTGCTGATGCTGAGTGCCAGGCTCCACCTCCATGCTCACACAATCCTCCTCCTCCTCCTCCTCCTCCTCCTCTTCCTGTGTAATGGGTGGGACAGAAGGAACATTGTCTGGATAAAGGGGGCCTTGAGAGACAAGGAAGTCCTCCTCTTCCTGCCTCTGTTCTGCCTCAAGTGCCCTGTCCATTATCCCACGCAGCGTATGCTCCAACAGGTGGACAAGAGGTACAGTGTCACTGATGCATGCACTGTCACTGCTCACCATCCTCGTGGCCTCCTCAAATGGTGAGAGGACAGTGCATGCATCCCTGATCATGCTCCACTGGCGTGGGGAAAAAAAGCCAAGCTCCCCTGACCCTGTCCTGGTGCCGTAGTCGCAAAGGTACTCATTGATGGCCCTCTGCTGCGTGTGCAGTCGCTGCAGCATGGCCAACGTTGAGTTCCACCTGTGTCACATATTAGGCGGTTCTTGGGCAGGTTCAGCTCCTTTTGCAGCTCAGTCAGCCGAGCACTGGCATTATAAGATCGGCGGAAATGCACACAGACTTTCCTGGCCTGCCTCAGGACATCCTGTAAGCCTGGGAACCTGCCCAAGAACCGCTGCACCACCAGGTTGAGGACGTGAGCCATACAGGGCACATGGGTGAGCTGCCCCTGTCGCAGGGCGGAGAGGAGGTTGGTGCCATTATCAGAAACGACCATTCCTGGCTTAAGCTGGCGTGGCGTCAACCACCTCTCGGCCTGCCCCTGCAGAGCTGCCAGAACCTCTGGCCCAGTGTGGCTCCTGTCCCCCAAACACACCAGCGCAAGCACGGCATGGCATCTTTTTGCCTGCGTACTCGCGTAGCCCCTTGTACGCCTACGGAGCACCGCTGGTTCCGAGGACAGAGCACTCGAAGAGGACATGGAGGAAGAAGAAGAGGAGGGGGTGGAGGAGAGAGGTGTGTCACAACCAGTAGTAGCATTTTGGAGGCGTGGTGGCGGAACAACCTCCAACACTACTGCACCTTGTCCTGCATCCCTCCCAGCTGCCAATAGAGTGACCCAATGGGCCGTGAAAGAAAGATAACGTCCCTGTCCATGCCTGCTGGACCATGAGTCAGCGGTAATATGCACCTTACCGCTGACCGCCCTGTCCAGCGAGGCATGGACATTGCCTTCCACATGCCAGTAGAGAGACGGAATCGCCTTCCGTGAGAAAAAGTGGCGTTTGGGAACCTGCCACTGAGGAACCGCACATTGAACAAACTCACGGAAGGGGGCCGAGTCTATCAACTGAAAAGGCAGCAGTTGAAGTGCTAGCAATTTAGCCAAGCTAGCATTCAACCGCTGGGCATGTGGATGGCTGGGAGTATACTTCTTTCGATGGTCCAGCAGCTGGGGCAGGGAAATTTGCCTGCTACAATCGGACGTCGGTGTACTGCAAGTACTTGGTTGTGACACACCTAATTCTACACCTTCAGTCCTCTCAGAGCAGCTTTCAGAGAGGACTGAAGATATAGTGGGGATGGAGATCCCAGCTGATGAGGAGCAAGGAGAGGTCCGCTTTGTTCTTTGGTGTGGGTCTTTTATGTGTGCTTGCCAACGAGCTGCATGGCAGGTCGACATATGTCTGCTCATGCTTGTGGTGCCCAAGCGGCTGATGTTTTGGCCACGCGAGATACGCTTGAGACAAATATTGCAAATAGCAGTGGTGCGATCTGATGCACTCGTCTCAAAAAAGGCCCACACCAAAGAACTTTTGTGATAACGTGCAGAGGCAGCGCCCTGCACAGGCGGAGCTCTGCGGTGTGGTACAGTTGCTGTGCTGGCCTCTAGCTGGCCTCCAGGGGGCATCCTGCCTCGTTGGACATGTGACGCTGCATCCTCCTCCTCCTCCTCCTCTCTCCCTTCAGGCACCCACGTGGAGTCAGTGACCTCATCATCCCCTCCCTCTTCAGCACTAGAGCAAACCTGGCAGTAAGCTGCAGCTGGTGGAACACTACTGCCAGATTGCTGTCCTTCAGCATCCCCTCTCTCTGCGCGCACACTACTGACTTCCTCAAGCTGGGTATCATCATCCGAGCCTTCGAATCGTTGGGCATCCTCCTGGAGCATGTACCCAACACTGTGCTCAAACAGTTCGGGGGACTCCTCAGGAGGACATGGTGGGTCTAGGGAAGGGGTGGCTGATGATGCCATTGAGTACGCGTTGGCAGCTGCTCTGCCAGTACCCTGAGCCTGGGTGAGAGAGGATGAGGAGGATGAGGAGGGCTTGGTCATCCATTCTACCAAGCCTTCGGCATGATGCGGCTCCACATGTCCAGCTGCCGAAAACAAAGACAAGCGTGTCCCATGGCCACGTGCTGATGACGATGCACGACCACGTCCACGGCCAGCACTGTTGTCTCTAGAAACAGAGCCTGCCTGCCCTGTGTTCTTGCCTCGGCACGCTCTGCCTCTCCTTGGCGGTCTTCCAGCCATTGTAGTCGGTAGTGTATATAGTATAAAAAATAGAACTCCTATGTGTGCTCACAACACACTGTAGGTCCTATGGGTGCTGACACTAACACACTATAGGTACTATGTGTGCTGCTGACAAGAAAATATAGGAGCTCTGTTTGCTGCCACTAACACACTAGAAGTCCTATTGGTGCTTCTGAGATGAAAATATAGGAGCTCTGTGTGATGCCACTAACACACTAGAAGTCCTATGGGTGCTGCTGAGAAGAAAATATAGGAGCTCTGTGTGATGCCACTAACACACTAGAAGTCCTATGGGTGCTTCTGAGATGAAAATATAGGAACTCTGTGTGATACCACTAACACACTAGAAGTCCTATGGGTGCTTCTGAGAAGAAAATATAGGAGCTCTGTTTGCTGCCACTAACACACTAGAAGTCCTATGGGTGCTGCTGAGAAGAAAATATAGGAGCTCTGTGTGATGCCACTAACACACTAGAAGTCCTATGGGTGCTTCTGAGATGAAAATATAGGAGCTCTGTGTGATGCCACTAACACACTAGAAGTCCTATGGGTGCTGCTGAGAAGAAAATATAGGAGCTATGTGTGATGCCACTAACACACTAGAAGTCCTGTGGGTGCTTCTGAGATGAAAATATAGGAGCTCTGTGTGATGCCACTAACACACTAGAAGTCCTATGGGTGCTTCTGAGATGAAAATATAGGAGCTCTGTTTGCTGCCACTAACACACTAGAAGTCCTATGGGTGCTGCTGAGAAGAAAATATAGGAGCTCTGTGTGATGCCACTAACACACTAGAAGTCCTATGGGTGCTTCTGAGATGAAAATATAGGAGCTCTGTGTGATGCCACTAACACACTAGAAGTCCTATGGGTGCTGCTGAGAAGAAAATATAGGAGCTCTGTTTGCTGCCACTAACACACTAGAAGTCCTATGGGTGCTGCTGAGAAGAAAATATAGGAGCTCTGTGTGATGCCACTAACACACTAGAAGTCCTATGGGTGCTGCTGAGAAGAAAATATAGGAGCTCTGTTTGCTGCCACTAACACACTAGAAGTCCTATGGGTGCTGCTGAGAAGAAAATATAGGAGCTCTGTGTGATGCCACTAACACACTAGAAGTCCTATGGGTGCTTCTGAGATGAAAATATAGGAGCTCTGTGTGATGCCACTAACACACTAGAAGTCCTATGGGTGCTGCTGAGAAGAAAATATAGGAGCTCTGTGTGATGCCACTAACACACTAGAAGTCCTATGGGTGCTTCTGAGATGAAAATATAGGAACTCTGTGTGATGCCACTAACACACTAGAAGTCCTATGGGTGCTGCTGAGAAGAAAATATAGGAGCTCTGTTTGCTGCCACTAACACACTAGAAGTCCTATGGGTGCTTCTGAGAAGAAAATATAGGAGCTCTGTGTGATGCCACTAACACACTAGAAGTCCTATGGGTGCTTCTGAGATGAAAATATAGGAACTCTGTGTGATGCCACTAACACATTAGAAGTCCTATGGGTGCTGCTAAGAAGAAAATATAGGAGCTCTGTTTGCTGCCACTAACACACTAGAAGTCCTATGGGTGCTTCTGAGAAGAAAATATAGGAGCTCTGTGTGATGCCACTAACACACTAGAAGTCCTATGGGTGCTTCTGAGATGAAAATATAGGAACTCTGTGTGATGCCACTAACACATTAGAAGTCCTATGGGTGCTGCTGAGAAGAAAATATAGGAGCTCTGTTTGCTGCCACTAACACACTAGAAGTCCTATGGGTGCTGCTGAGAAGAAAATATAGGAGCTCTGTGTGATGCCACTAACACACTAGAAGTCCTATGGGTGCTGCTGAGAAGAAAATATAGGAGCTCTGTTTGCTGCCACTAACACACTAGAAGTCCTATGGGTGCTTCTGAGATGAAAATATAGGAGCTCTGTGTGATGCCACTAACACACTAGAAGTCCTATGGGTGCTGCTGAGAAGAAAATATAGGAGCTCTGTTTGCTGCCACTAACACACTAGAAGTCCTATGGGTGCTGCTGAGAAGAAAATATAGGAGCTCTGTTTGCTGCCACTAACACACTAGAAGTCCTATGGGTGCTGCTGAGAAGAAAATATAGGAGCTCTGTGTGATGCCACTAACACACTAGAAGTCCTATGGGTGCTTCTGAGATGAAAATATAGGAGCTCTGTGTGATGCCACTAACACACTAGAAGTCCTATGGGTGCTGCTGAGAAGAAAATATAGGAGCTCTGTGTGATGCCACTAACACACTAGAAGTCCTATGGGTGCTTCTGAGATGAAAATATAGGAACTCTGTGTGATGCCACTAACACACTAGAAGTCCTATGGGTGCTGCTGAGAAGAAAATATAGGAGCTCTGTTTGCTGCCACTAACACACTAGAAGTCCTATGGGTGCTTCTGAGAAGAAAATATAGGAGCTCTGTGTGATGCCACTAACACACTAGAAGTCCTATGGGTGCTTCTGAGATGAAAATATAGGAACTCTGTGTGATGCCACTAACACATTAGAAGTCCTATGGGTGCTGCTAAGAAGAAAATATAGGAGCTCTGTTTGCTGCCACTAACACACTAGAAGTCCTATGGGTGCTTCTGAGAAGAAAATATAGGAGCTCTGTGTGATGCCACTAACACACTAGAAGTCCTATGGGTGCTTCTGAGATGAAAATATAGGAGCTCTGTGTGATGCCACTAACACACTAGAAGTCCTATGGGTGCTGCTGAGAAGAAAATATAGGAACTCTGTGTGATGCCACTAACACACTAGAAGTCCTATGGGTGCTGCTGAGAAGAAAATATAGGAGCTCTGTTTGCTGCCACTAACACACTAGAAGTCCTATGGGTGCTTCTGAGAAGAAAATATAGGAGCTCTGTGTGATGCCACTAACACACTAGAAGTCCTATGGGTGCTTCTGAGATGAAAATATAGGAACTCTGTGTGATGCCACTAACACATTAGAAGTCCTATGGGTGCTGCTAAGAAGAAAATATAGGAGCTCTGTTTGCTGCCACTAACACACTAGAAGTCCTATGGGTGCTTCTGAGAAGAAAATATAGGAGCTCTGTGTGATGCCACTAACACACTAGAAGTCCTATGGGTGCTTCTGAGATGAAAATATAGGAACTCTGTGTGATGCCACTAACACATTAGAAGTCCTATGGGTGCTGCTGAGAAGAAAATATAGGAGCTCTGTTTGCTGCCACTAACACACTAGAAGTCCTATGGGTGCTGCTGAGAAGAAAATATAGGAGCTCTGTGTGATGCCACTAACACACTAGAAGTCCTATGGGTGCTGCTGAGAAGAAAATATAGGAGCTCTGTTTGCTGCCACTAACACACTAGAAGTCCTATGGGTGCTTCTGAGATGAAAATATAGGAGCTCTGTGTGATGCCACTAACACACTAGAAGTCCTATGGGTGCTGCTGAGAAGAAAATATAGGAGCTCTGTTTGCTGCCACTAACACACTAGAAGTCCTATGGGTGCTGCTGAGAAGAAAATATAGGAGCTCTGTGTGATGCCACTAACACACTAGAAGTCCTATGGGTGCTTCTGAGATGAAAATATAGGAACTCTGTGTGATGCCACTAACACACTAGAAGTCCTATGGGTGCTGCTGAGAAGAAAATATAGGAGCTCTGTTTGCTGCCACTAACACACTAGAAGTCCTATGGGTGCTGCTGAGAAGAAAATATAGGAGCTCTGTGTGATGCCACTAACACACTAGAAGTCCTATGGGTGCTGCTGAGAAGAAAATATAGGAGCTCTGTTTGCTGCCACTAACACACTAGAAGTCCTATGGGTGCTGCTGAGAAGAAAATATAGGAGCTCTGTGTGATGCCACTAACACACTAGAAGTCCTATGGGTGCTTCTGAGATGAAAATATAGGAGCTCTGTGTGATGCCACTAACACACTAGAAGTCCTATGGGTGCTGCTGAGAAGAAAATATAGGAGCTCTGTGTGATGCCACTAACACACTAGAAGTCCTATGGGTGCTTCTGAGATGAAAATATAGGAACTCTGTGTGATGCCACTAACACACTAGAAGTCCTATGGGTGCTGCTGAGAAGAAAATATAGGAGCTCTGTTTGCTGCCACTAACACACTAGAAGTCCTATGGGTGCTTCTGAGAAGAAAATATAGGAGCTCTGTGTGATGCCACTAACACACTAGAAGTCCTATGGGTGCTTCTGAGATGAAAATATAGGAACTCTGTGTGATGCCACTAACACATTAGAAGTCCTATGGGTGCTGCTAAGAAGAAAATATAGGAGCTCTGTTTGCTGCCACTAACACACTAGAAGTCCTATGGGTGCTTCTGAGAAGAAAATATAGGAGCTCTGTGTGATGCCACTAACACACTAGAAGTCCTATGGGTGCTTCTGAGTAGGGATGAGCTTCGAGTTCGAGTCGAACTCATGTTCGACTCGAACATTGCCTGTTCGCCCGTTCGCCGAACAGCGAACAAATTGGGGTGTTCGCGGCAAATTCGAAAAATCTATGGGAGAAATCTAAAGTGCTAATTATAAAGGCTTATATGCAAGTTATTGTCCTAAAAAGTGTTTGGGGACCCGGGTCCTGCCCCAGGGGACATGTATCAATGCAAAAAGAAGTTTTAAAAACGGCCGTTTTTTCGGGAGCAGTGATTTTAATAATGCTTAAAATGAAAAAATAAAAGTGAAATATTCCTTTAAATTTCATACCTGGGGGGTGTGTATGATATGCCTGTGAAGTGGCGCATGTTTCCCGTGCTTAGAACTGTCCCTGCAAAAAGTGTCATTTTTGAAAGAAAAAAATGCATTTAAAACTGACTCGCGGCTATTAATGAATTGTCGGCTCCCGGCAATACATACAAAAGTCATTGATAAAAAAAAAAAAAAAAGCGTGGGGGTTCCCCAGAATTCAATTACCAGGCCCTTCAGGTCTGGAATGGATATTAAGGGGAACCCCGCCGCAAATAAAAAAAAAATTGACGTGGGGTTCCCCCAAATATCCATTCCAGGCCCTTCAGATCTGGCATGAATTTTAAGGGGAACTCCACCCCAAATTAAAAAAAAAATGGCGTGGAGTCCCCCTAAAAATCCATACCAGACCCCTTATCCGAGCACGCAACCTGGCCGGCCGCAGGGGAAAAGGGGGGGATGAGAGAGCGGCCCCCCCTCCCTCCAGAACCGTACCAAGCCACATGCCTTCAACATGGGGAGGATGTCCCCATGTTGATGGGGACAAGGGCCTCATCCCCACAACCCTTGCCCGGTGGTTGTGGGGGTCTGCGGGCGGGGGGCTTATCGGAATCTGGAAGACCCCTTTAACAAAGAGGACCCCCAGATCCCGGCCCCCCCCCCTATGTGAATTGGTAAGGGGTACATTGTACCCCTACCATTTCACGAAGAAAGCGTAAAAAAATGTTTAAAAAAACACACAAACACCTTGAAAAAGTCCTTTATTAAAAAAAAAAAAAAAAAAAAAAAAACATTCCAGCGGTGAAATCCAGTGTCCCGCGGCGATCCCGATGTCCAGCGCTGTCCGTCATTGGTTGTGCCTGAGCGGACCTGATGGGGAACTCCCTCTCAGTATTTTAAATGTATAGACCCGCCCCTTCTAAAGTTCCCCATCAGGTCCGCTCAGCGGACCAGATGCGGAACATGAGAAGGGGCGGGTCTATACATGTATTACCAAAGTGAGAGCAGTTCCCCATCAGGTCCGCCTCCTCGGTATGTCGGACCCGCCTACGTCATTGGCTTGAGCGGGGAACTTCCTTCACTATGTAAATTTAAATTACACAGTGAAGGAAGTTCCCCGCTCAAGCCAATGACGTAGGCGGGTCCGACATACCGAGGGGGCGGACCTGATGGGGAACTGCTCTCACTTTGGTAATACATGTATAGACCCGCCCCTTCTCATGTTCTGCATCTCGTCCGCTGAGCGGACCTGATGGGGAACATTAGAAGGGGCGGGTCTATACATTTAAAATACTGAGAGGGAGTTCCCCATCAGGTCCGCTCAGGCACAACCAATGAAGGACAGCGCTGGACATCGGGATCGCCGCGGGACACTGGATTTCACCGCTGGAATGTTTATTTATTTATTTTTTTAAATAAAGGACTTTTTCAAGGTGTTTGTGTGTTTTTTTAAACATTTTTTTTACGCTTTCTTCGTGAAATGGTAGGGGTACAATGTACCCGTTACCAATTCACATAGGGGGGGGGCGGGATCTGGGGGTCCCCTTTGTTAAAGGGGTCTTCCAGATTCCGATAAGCCCCCCGCCCGCAGACCCCCACAACCACCGGGCAAGGGTTGTGGGGATGAGGCCCTTGTCCCCATCAACATGGGGACATCCTTCCCATGTTGAGGGCATGTGGCCTGGTACGGTTCAGGAGGGAGGGGGGGCCGCTCTCTCGTCCCCCCCTTTTCCCCTGCGGCCGGCCAGGTTGCATGCTCGGATAAGGGGTCTGGTATGGATTTTTAGGGGGACTCCACGCCATTTTTTTTATAAACTTGGGGTGGAGTTCCCCTTAAAATCCATGCCAGATCTGAAGGGCCTGGTAATTGAATTCTGGGGAACCCCCACGCTTTTTTTTTTTTTTTTTCTCAATGACTTTTGTATGTATTGCCGGGAGCCGACAATTCATTAATAGCCGCGAGTCAGTTTTAAATGCATTTTTTTTCTTTCAAAAATGACATTTTTTGCAGGGACAGTTCTAAGCACGGGAAACATGTGCCACTTTACATGCATATCATACACACCCCCCAGGTACGAAATTTAAAGGAATATTTCACTTTTATTTTTTCATTTTAAGCATTATTAAAATCACTGCTCCCGAAAAAACGGCCGTTTTTAAAACTTCTTTTTGCATTGATACATGTCCCCTGGGGCAGGACCCAGGTCCCCAAACACTTTTTAGGACAATAACTTGCATATTAGCCTTTATAATTAACACTTTAGATTTCGAACGTTCGAGTCCATTGTATTTAATAGGGTTCTAAAGTTCACACGAACATTCTGTCTGTTCGCAGGTTCTGGTGCGAACCGAACAGGGGGGTGTTCGGCTCATCCCTGCTTCTGAGATGAAAATATAGGAACTCTGTGTGATGCCACTAACACATTAGAAGTCCTATGGGTGCTGCTGAGAAGAAAATATAGGAGCTCTGTTTGCTGCCACTAACACACTAGAAGTCCTATGGGTGCTGCTGAGAAGAAAATATAGGAGCTCTGTGTGATGCCACTAACACACTAGAAGTCCTATGGGTGCTGCTGAGAAGAAAATATAGGAGCTCTGTTTGCTGCCACTAACACACTAGAAGTCCTATGGGTGCTGCTGAGAAGAAAATATAGGAGCTCTGTTTGCTGCCACTAACACACTAGAAGTCCTATGGGTGCTGCTGAGTAGGGATGAGCTTCGTGTTCGAGTCGAACATACGTTCGACTCGAACATCGGCTGTTCGATCGTTCGACGAAGATCGAACGATTTGGGCCGTTCGCGCCAAATTCGAGTGACGCGAACGGCCCACAATGCACTACGCCATCGCAGTGTCATCCAGGCGCTGTGATTGGCCAAGCATGCACTGTGACCCCGCATGCTTGGCCAATCACAGCGCCGGCAGCGAGGAGAGCAATGATTGGCCACAGGCAGGATGCCTGTGGCCAATTATTGCTGAGGGTGTTTAGTACACGCCCCACACTATAAAAGGCCGCCAGCACGGCGGCCTAGTGTAGTGTGTTCCGGAGCAGGGATAGAGCAGCATAGGCAGGGACAGTGACTGTTATTTCTTTCTTGCTTAACCTGGATTCCTTTAGTTTAGGGAAAGAGAAGGATAGGTAGGGAGAGTGTCAGTGTGTTTTGTGCTTGTGCTATAGTGTGCTTAAAAAAAACATTTTTTCTAGGGACAGAAAACTGTAGGTAGGGACAGTGTCAGTTTCTTTCACTCTGCAAGTCCTTGTTTCCAGGGACCTGGAAGGACAGTGAGTGAATTGTCCTTGTGCTATATTGTGCTTAAAAAAAACATTTATTCTAGGGACAGAAAACTGTAGGTAGGGAGAGTGTCAGTTTCTTTCACTCTGCAAGTCCTTGTTTCCAGGGACCTGTAAGGACAGTGAGTGAATTGTCCTTGTGCTATATTGTGCTTAAAAAAAACATTTTTTCTAGGGACAGAAAACTGTAGGTAGGGAGAGTGTTTTTTTTCTTTCACTCTGCAAGTCCTTGTTTCCAGGGACCTGTAAGGACAGTGAGTGAATTGTCCTTGTGCTATATTGTGCTTAAAAAAAACATTTATTCTAGGGACAGAAAACTGTAGGTAGGGAGAGTGTCAGTTTATTTCACTCTGCAAGTCCTTGTTTCCAGGGACCTGTAAGGACAGTGAGTGAATTGTCCTTGTGCTATATTGTGCTTAAAAAAAACATTTTTTCTAGGGACAGAAAACTGTAGGTAGGGAGAGTGTCAGTTTATTTCACTCTGCAAGTCCTTGTTTCCAGGGACCTGTAAGGACAGTGAGTGAATTGTCCTTGTGCTATATTGTGCTTAAAAAAAACATTTATTCTAGGGACAGAAAACTGTAGGTAGGGAGAGTGTCAGTTTATTTCACTCTGCAAGTCCTTGTTTCCAGGGACCTGGAAGGACAGTGAGTGAATTGTCCTTGTGCTATATTGTGATTAAAAAAATCATTTTTTCTAGGGACAGAAAACTGTAGGTAGGGAGAGTGTTTTTTTTCTTTCACTCTGCAAGTCCTTGTTTCCAGGGACCTGTAAGGACAGTGAGTGAATTGTCCTTGTGCTATATTGTGCTTAAAAAAAACATTTATTCTAGGGACAGAAAACTGTAGGTAGGGAGAGTGTCAGTTTATTTCACTCTGCAAGTCCTTGTTTCCAGGGACCTGGAAGGACAGTGAGTGAATTGTCCTTGTGCTATATTGTGATTAAAAAAAACATTTTTTCTAGGGACAGAAAACTGTAGGTAGGGAGAGTGTTTTTTTTCTTTCACTCTGCAAGTCCTTGTTTCCAGGGACCTGGAAGGACAGTGAGTGAATTCTCCTTGTGCTATATTGTGCTTAAAAAAAACATTTATTCTAGGGACAGAAAACTGTAGGTAGGGAGAGTGTCAGTTTATTTCACTCTGCAAGTCCTTGTTTCCAGGGACCTGGAAGGACAGTGAGTGAATTCTCCTTGTGCTATATTGTGCTTAAAAAAAACATTTATTCTAGGGACAGAAAACTGTAGGTAGGGAGAGTGTTTTTTTTCTTTCACTCTGCAAGTCCTTGTTTCCAGGGACCTGTAAGGACAGTGAGTGAATTGTCCTTGTGCTATATTGTGATTAAAAAAAACATTTTTTCTAGGGACAGAAAACTGTAGGTAGGGAGAGTGTTTTTTTTCTTTCACTCTGCAAGTCCTTGTTTCCAGGGACCTGTAAGGACAGTGAGTGAATTGTCCTTGTGCTATATTGTGCTTAAAAAAAACATTTATTCTAGGGACAGAAAACTGTAGGTAGGGAGAGTGTTTTTTTTCTTTCACTCTGCAAGTCCTTGTTTCCAGGGACCTGTAAGGACAGTGAGTGAATTGTCCTTGTGCTATATTGTGCTTAAAAAAAACATTTATTCTAGGGACAGAAAACTGTAGGTAGGGAGAGTGTCAGTTTATTTCACTCTGCAAGTCCTTGTTTCCAGGGACCTGGAAGGACAGTGAGTGAATTGTCCTTGTGCTATATTGTGCTTAAAAAAACATTTATTCTAGGGACAGAAAACTGTAGGTAGGGAGAGTGTCAGTTTATTTCACTCTGCAAGTCCTTGTTTCCAGGGACCTGTAAGGACAGTGAGTGAATTGTCCTTGTGCTATATTGTGCTTAAAAAAAACATTTATTCTAGGGACAGAAAACTGTAGGTAGGGAGAGTGTCAGTTTATTTCACTCTGCAAGTCCTTGTTTCCAGGGACCTGGAAGGACAGTGAGTGAATTGTCCTTGTGCTATATTGTGATTAAAAAAAACCTTTTTTCTAGGGACAGAAAACTGTAGGTAGGGAGAGTGTTTTTTTTCTTTCACTCTGCAAGTCCTTGTTTCCAGGGACCTGTAAGGACAGTGAGTGAATTGTCCTTGTGCTATATTGTGCTTAAAAAAAACATTTATTCTAGGGACAGAAAACTGTAGGTAGGGAGAGTGTCAGTTTATTTCACTCTGCAAGTCCTTGTTTCCAGGGACCTGTAAGGACAGTGAGTGAATTGTCCTTGTGCTATATTGTGCTTAAAAAAAACATTTATTCTAGGGACAGAAAACTGTAGGTAGGGAGAGTGTCAGTTTATTTCACTCTGCAAGTCCTTGTTTCCAGGGACCTGGAAGGACAGTGAGTGAATTGTCCTTGTGCTATATTGTGCTTAAAAAAACATTTATTCTAGGGACAGAAAACTGTAGGTAGGGAGAGTGTCAGTTTATTTCACTCTGCAAGTCCTTGTTTCCAGGGACCTGTAAGGACAGTGAGTGAATTGTCCTTGTGCTATATTGTGCTTAAAAAAAACATTTATTCTAGGGACAGAAAACTGTAGGTAGGGAGAGTGTCAGTTTATTTCACTCTGCAAGTCCTTGTTTCCAGGGACCTGGAAGGACAGTGAGTGAATTGTCCTTGTGCTATATTGTGATTAAAAAAAACATTTTTTCTAGGGACAGAAAACTGTAGGTAGGGAGAGTGTTTTTTTTCTTTCACTCTGCAAGTCCTTGTTTCCAGGGACCTGTGAGGACAGTGAGTGAATTGTCCTTGTGCTATATTGTGCTTAAAAAAAACATTTATTCTAGGGACAGAAAACTGTAGGTAGGGAGAGTGTCAGTTTATTTCACTCTGCAAGTCCTTGTTTCCAGGGACCTGGAAGGACAGTGAGTGAATTGTCCTTGTGCTATATTGTGATTAAAAAAAACATTTTTTCTAGGGACAGAAATCTGTAGGTAGGGAGAGTGTTTTTTTTCTTTCACTCTGCAAGTCCTTGTTTCCAGGGACCTGGAAGGACAGTGAGTGAATTCTCCTTGTGCTATATTGTGCTTAAAAAAAACATTTATTCTAGGGACAGAAAACTGTAGGTAGGGAGAGTGTCAGTTTATTTCACTCTGCAAGTCCTTGTTTCCAGGGACCTGGAAGGACAGTGAGTGAATTCTCCTTGTGCTATATTGTGCTTAAAAAAAACATTTATTCTAGGGACAGAAAACTGTAGGTAGGGAGAGTGTTTTTTTTCTTTCACTCTGCAAGTCCTTGTTTCCAGGGACCTGTAAGGACAGTGAGTGAATTGTCCTTGTGCTATATTGTGATTAAAAAAAACATTTTTTCTAGGGACAGAAAACTGTAGGTAGGGAGAGTGTTTTTTTTCTTTCACTCTGCAAGTCCTTGTTTCCAGGGACCTGTAAGGACAGTGAGTGAATTGTCCTTGTGCTATATTGTGCTTAAAAAAAACATTTTTTCTAGGGACAGAAAACTGTAGGTAGGGAGAGTGTTTTTTTTCTTTCACTCTGCAAGTCCTTGTTTCCAGGGACCTGTAAGGACAGTGAGTGAATTGTCCTTGTGCTATATTGTGCTTAAAAAAAACATTTATTCTAGGGACAGAAAACTGTAGGTAGGGAGAGTGTTTTTTTTCTTTCACTCTGCAAGTCCTTGTTTCCAGGGACCTGTAAGGACAGTGAGTGAATTGTCCTTGTGCTATATTGTGCTTAAAGAAAACATTTATTCTAGGGACAGAAAACTGTAGGTAGGGAGAGTGTCAGTTTATTTCACTCTGCAAGTCCTTGTTTCCAGGGACCTGGAAGGACAGTGAGTGAATTGTCCTTGTGCTATATTGTGCTTAAAAAAACATTTATTCTAGGGACAGAAAACTGTAGGTAGGGAGAGTGTCAGTTTATTTCACTCTGCAAGTCCTTGTTTCCAGGGACCTGTAAGGACAGTGAGTGAATTGTCCTTGTGCTATATTGTGCTTAAAAAAAACATTTATTCTAGGGACAGAAAACTGTAGGTAGGGAGAGTGTCAGTTTATTTCACTCTGCAAGTCCTTGTTTCCAGGGACCTGTAAGGACAGTGAGTGAATTGTCCTTGTGCTATATTGTGCTTAAAAAAAACATTTTTTCTAGGGACAGAAAACTGTAGGTAGGGAGAGTGTTTTTTTTCTTTCACTCTGCAAGTCCTTGTTTCCAGGGACCTGTAAGGACAGTGAGTGAATTGTCCTTGTGCTATACTGTGCTTAAAAAAAACATTTATTCTAGGGACAGAAAACTGTAGGTAGGGAGAGTGTCAGTTTATTTCACTCTGCAAGTCCTTGTTTCCAGGGACCTGGAAGGACAGTGAGTGAATTGTCCTTGTGCTATATTGTGCTTAAAAAAACATTTATTCTAGGGACAGAAAACTGTAGGTAGGGAGAGTGTCAGTTTATTTCACTCTGCAAGTCCTTGTTTCCAGGGACCTGTAAGGACAGTGAGTGAATTGTCCTTGTGCTATATTGTGCTTAAAAAAAACATTTATTCTAGGGACAGAAAACTGTAGGTAGGGAGAGTGTCAGTTTATTTCACTCTGCAAGTCCTTGTTTCCAGGGACCTGGAAGGACAGTGAGTGAATTGTCCTTGTGCTATATTGTGATTAAAAAAAACATTTTTTCTAGGGACAGAAAACTGTAGGTAGGGAGAGTGTTTTTTTTCTTTCACTCTGCAAGTCCTTGTTTCCAGGGACCTGTAAGGACAGTGAGTGAATTGTCCTTGTGCTATATTGTGCTTAAAAAAAACATTTATTCTAGGGACAGAAAACTGTAGGTAGGGAGAGTGTCAGTTTATTTCACTCTGCAAGTCCTTGTTTCCAGGGACCTGTAAGGACAGTGAGTGAATTGTCCTTGTGCTATATTGTGCTTAAAAAAAACATTTATTCTAGGGACAGAAAACTGTAGGTAGGGAGAGTGTCAGTTTATTTCACTCTGCAAGTCCTTGTTTCCAGGGACCTGGAAGGACAGTGAGTGAATTGTCCTTGTGCTATATTGTGCTTAAAAAAACATTTATTCTAGGGACAGAAAACTGTAGGTAGGGAGAGTGTCAGTTTATTTCACTCTGCAAGTCCTTGTTTCCAGGGACCTGTAAGGACAGTGAGTGAATTGTCCTTGTGCTATATTGTGCTTAAAAAAAACATTTATTCTAGGGACAGAAAACTGTAGGTAGGGAGAGTGTCAGTTTATTTCACTCTGCAAGTCCTTGTTTCCAGGGACCTGGAAGGACAGTGAGTGAATTGTCCTTGTGCTATATTGTGATTAAAAAAAACATTTTTTCTAGGGACAGAAAACTGTAGGTAGGGAGAGTGTTTTTTTTCTTTCACTCTGCAAGTCCTTGTTTCCAGGGACCTGTAAGGACAGTGAGTGAATTGTCCTTGTGCTATATTGTGCTTAAAAAAAACATTTATTCTAGGGACAGAAAACTGTAGGTAGGGAGAGTGTCAGTTTATTTCACTCTGCAAGTCCTTGTTTCCAGGGACCTGGAAGGACAGTGAGTGAATTGTCCTTGTGCTATATTGTGATTAAAAAAAACATTTTTTCTAGGGACAGAAAACTGTAGGTAGGGAGAGTGTTTTTTTTCTTTCACTCTGCAAGTCCTTGTTTCCAGGGACCTGGAAGGACAGTGAGTGAATTCTCCTTGTGCTATATTGTGCTTAAAAAAAACATTTATTCTAGGGACAGAAAACTGTAGGTAGGGAGAGTGTCAGTTTATTTCACTCTGCAAGTCCTTGTTTCCAGGGACCTGGAAGGACAGTGAGTGAATTCTCCTTGTGCTATATTGTGCTTAAAAAAAACATTTATTCTAGGGACAGAAAACTGTAGGTAGGGAGAGTGTCAGTTTATTTCACTCTGCAAGTCCTTGTTTCCAGGGACCTGTAAGGACAGTGAGTGAATTGTCCTTGTGCTATATTGTGATTAAAAAAAAACATTTTTTCTAGGGACAGAAAACTGTAGGTAGGGAGAGTGTCAGTTTCTTTCACTGTGAAAGTCCTTGTTTCAAGGGACAGAGAAGGACACCTGAAGGTAGCCCTTATTGCTTTTTTCCCATCTCCCTGCAGGCCATCTATTAGAATGTCTGGAAGGCAAACAAGGAGAGGCAGACAGTCAGGAGGCAATAAAAGAGGGCAAGCAGGCTCTGTGTCTGGGGGCAACAGTGCTGGTCGTGGACGCGGTGCATTGTCATCAGCACATGGCCATGGGACACGCTTGTCCTTCTTTTCGGCAGCTGGACATGTTGAGCCACATCATGCCGAAGACTTGGTAGAGTGGATGACCAAGCCCTCCTCCTCCTCCTCATCCTCTCTCACCCAGGCTCAGGGTACTGGAAAAGCAGCTGCCAAAGCGTCGTCTTCCCTGGTATCAATGTCAGACAAATCATCAGTCACTCCTTCCCTAGACCCACCATGTCCTCCTCCTGAGGAGTCCCCCGAACTGTTTCAGCACAGTGTTGGGTACATGCTCCAGGAGGATGCCCAGCGTTTCGAAGGGTCTGATGATGAAACCCAGCTAGAGGAAGGCAGTAGCGTGAGAGCAGACAGAGGGGATGCTCAAGAAGGACACCAATCTGGCAGTCATGTTCCAGCAGCTGCAGCATACTGCCAGATTGGCTCCAGTGATGAGGAGGGAGGGGATGATGAGGTCACTGACTCCACGTGGGTGCCTAATAGGAGAGAGGAGGAGGAGGAGGATGAGGAGGAGGCACATCTCCAACGAGGCAGGATGCCCTTTGGTGGCCAGCGTAAGGGCAGTACACCGACGGAATCACACCGCAGAGCTCCGCCTGTGCAGGGCGCTGCCTCTGCCCATCATTCAAAAAGTTCTTTGGTGTGGGCCTTTTTTGAGGCTAGTGCATCAGATCGCACAGCTGCTGTTTGCAACATATGTCTCAAGCGTATATCGCGTGGCCAAAACATCAGCCGCTTGGGTACCACATGCCTGACCAGACATATGTTGACCTGCCATGCAGCTCGTTGGCAAGCCTACCTCAAAGACCCACACCAAAGAACAAAGCGGACCTCTCCTTGCACCGCATCAGCTGGGATCTCCAACCCCACTATAACTTCAGTCCTCTCTGAAACATGCACTGAGAGGAATGAAGGTGTAGAATTAGGTGTGTCACAGCCAAGTACTTGCGCCCACTCTGCTAGCAGTACACCGACGTCCGATTCTAGCAGGCAAATTTCCCTGCCCCAGCTGCTGGACCGTCGAAAGAAGTTCACTCCCAGCCATCCACATGCCCAGCGGTTGAATGCTAGCTTGGCTAAATTGCTAGCGCTTC
The DNA here is from genome assembly GCA_029206835.1 of Rana muscosa. Classification (NCBI taxonomy): domain Eukaryota; kingdom Metazoa; phylum Chordata; class Amphibia; order Anura; family Ranidae; genus Rana; species Rana muscosa. Next base: position 13,546,815 of record JARGYO010005626.1, on the reverse strand, counting down.
AACTGCTGCCTTTTCAGTTGGTAGACTCGGCCCCCTTCCGTGAGTTTGTGCAATGTGCAGTTCCTCAGTGGCAGGTTCCCAAACGCCACTTTTTCTCACGGAAGGCTATTCCGGCTCTCTACCGGCATGTGGAAGGCAATGTCTTGGCCTCGCTGGACAGGGCGGTCAGCGGTAAGGTGCATATTACCGCTGACTCATGGTCCAGCAGGCATGGACAGGGACGTTACCTTTCTTTCACGGCCCATTGGGTCACTCTTTTGGCAGCTGGGAAGGATTCAGGACAAGGTGCAGTAGTGTTGGAGGTTGTCCCACCGCCACGCCTCCAAAATGCTACTACTGGTTGTGACACACCTCTCTCCTCCACCCCCTCCTCTTCTTCTTCCTCCATGGCCTCTTCCTGTGGTTTGTCCTATGAACCAGCGGTGCTCCGTAGCCGTTCACGGGGCTACGCAAGTACGCAGGCAAAAAGATGCCATGCCGTGCTTGCGCTGGTGTGTTTGGGGGACAGAAGCCACACTGGGGCAGAGGTCCTGTCTGCTCTGCAGGGCCAGGCCGAGAGGTGGTTGACGCCACGCCAGCTTAAGCCAGGAATGGTGGTTTGCGACAATGGCACCAACCTCCTCTCCGCCCTCCGACAGGGACAACTGACCCATGTGCCCTGTGTGGCTCACGTCCTTAACCTGGTGGTGCAGCGCTTCTTGGGCAGGTACCCGGGCTTACAGGATGTCCTGAGGCAGGCCAGGAAAGTCTGTGTGCATTTCCGCAGATCTTATAATGCCAGTGCTCGCCTGGCTGAGCTGCAAAAGGAGTTGAACCTGCCCAAGAACCGCCTTATATGTGACATGCCCACCAGGTGGAACTCAACGTTGGCCATGCTGCAGCGGCTGCACACGCAGCAGAGGGCCATCAATGAGTACCTGTGCGACTACGGCACCAGGACAGGGTCAGGGGAGCTTGGTTTTTTTTCTCCACGCCAGTGGGGCATGATCAGGGATGCATGCACTGTCCTGGCACCATTTGAGGAGGCCACGAGGATGGTGAGCAGTGACAGTGCATGCATCAGTGACACTGTACCTCTTGTCCACCTGTTGGAGCACACGCTGCGTGGAATAATGGACAGGGCACTTGAGGCAGAACAGAGGCAGGAAGAGGAGGACTTCCTTGCCTCTCAAGGCCCCCTTTACCCAGACAGTGTTCCTTCTGTCCCACCCATCGCACAGGAAGAGGAGGAGGAGGAGGAGGAGGAGGAGGAGGATTGTGTCAGCATGGAGGTGGAGGCTGGCACTCAGCATCATCAGCAGCAGTCTTTTAGGGATGATTTACAGTCCCAAGAAACCAGTGGACTTGTACGTGGCTGGGAGGAGGTGGCTGCGGATCATGTCGTCCTTAGTGACCCAGAGGACTCCGGAGCGAATGCCTCAGCAAAACTACGCTGCATGGCCTCCCTGATCCTGCAAAGTCTGCGGAAGGATCCTCGTATTCTTCGGATCAAGGAGAGGGACCATTACTGGCTGGCCACTCTCCTTGATCCACGGTACAAGGGTAAGGTTGCGGACCTTATGTTACCGTCGTAGAGGGAGCAGAGGATGAGACAACTCCGGGAGGCCTTGCAGAAAGGTCTGTGCAACGCGTTCCCAGAGACTGGGAGGTTGCAAACTCCTGGTCCTGGACAACGAGTTGCTGAGGCTTCGGCCAGTCAAAGAAGGAGCGGTGGGGAAGGTGGCCGTCTGACCGATGCGTTCAGACAATTCTTTAGTCCGCAGCCCCAAAGTATGATCGGTTCCAGCAACCATCGCCAGCGTCTGATAAACATGGTGCAGGAATATCTAGGGGCAAGGTCAGACTTGGACACCTTCCCCACCGAAAATCCTCTGGCTTACTGGGTCTTGAGGATGGATCACTGGCCAGAGCTTGCACAGTATGCAATTGAGCTACTGGCCTGTCCTGCATCCAGCGTTCTTTCGGAACGCACATTCAGTGCTGCTGGAGGATTTGTCACGGATCACAGGGTGCGCCTGTCCACCGACTCGGTTGATCGACTGACTTTCATCAAGATGAACCAGTCTTGGATCACCACCAGCTACCACACACCTGATGCTGATATAACAGACTAATTGATTTTAACATGTCACATCCCTTCAAGACTGATGCTGATGCTGAGTGCCTGTGCTGTTATGTTGACTGGCTATCCTCCTCCTCCGAGTCCTCAATGATACGATTGATGATGATAGCTTGTAAGATCATTTTTGTTTATGGGTGCCGCCACCAGTGCCTAACGCCCAATTTTTCAGCCCCTGTTTAACAGGGGCGTGTAATTACAATTTTTGAAGCAATACTTTGCAACAGGGCTCATTGCTGTGCTCCAAGTACAGTATCTGTGAGGAGTTGCAGTGTTGTGCCACCAGTGCCTAAGGCCCAATTTTTCAGCCCCTGTTTAACAGGGGCGTGTCATTACAATTTTTGAAGCAATACTTTGCAACAGGGCTCATTGGTGTGCTCCAAGTACAGTATCTGTGAGGAGTTGCAGTGTTGTGCCACCAGTGCCTAAGGCCCAATTTTTCAGCCCCTGTTTAACAGGGGCGTGTCATTACAATTTTTGAAGCAATACTTTGCAACAGGGCTCATTGCTGTGCTCCAAGTACAGTATCTGTGAGGAGTTGCAGTGTTGTGCCACCAGTGCCTAAGGCCCAATTTTTCAGCCCCTGTTTAACAGGGGCGTGTCATTACAATTTTTGAAGCAATACTTTGCAACAGGGCTCATTGGTGTGCTCCAAGTACAGTATCTGTGAGGAGTTGCAGTGTTGTGCCACCAGTGCCTAAGGCCCAATTTTTCAGCCCCTGTTTAACAGGGGCGTGTCATTACAATTTTTGAAGCAATACTTTGCAACAGGGCTCATTGCTGTGCTCCAAGTACAGTATCTGTGAGGGGTTGCAGTGTTGTGCCACCAGTGCCTAAGGCACAATTTTTCAGCCCCTGTTCAACAGGGGCATGTAATTACAATTCTTGATCTAATAATTCACAGCAGGGCCCATTGCTGCACCCACCAAGAGTAACTGTCAGGGCTTACAGTGTTGTGGCACCAGCACCACCATCAAAGGCCCAATTTTTACTACCACTGTTCAACAATTATATGTAATTAAAATTCCTGATATAATAGTTGACAGCAGGGCGTTCCAGCACCAACCAAGAGTAACTGTGAGTGCTTACAGTGTTGTGCCAACACCAACAACTAAGGGGCCTATTTCTGCAGAGTATATACGGCAGGTCCCTACTTTCAAACATCCAACTTACAAACGACTCCTACTTGCAAACGCAAGAAGACAACAGGAAGTGAGAGGAAATCTACCACTAGGAAGGAAAATTCTCTCCTGTAAGAATAAATATGGGAGAAAGGTGTCTCCTCTGTACTGATGCTTTATCAGCAATCCTTGTTTCAAGAAAAACACCACATTTCAAAAACAGTTGTCATTGGGACGGAAAGTGAGGTGAAATGTTCTGAACAGGGGCACAGACAGCAAAACAAATGTTACAGGGGTGATAACCCTTACCTATGTTTTCCAAAAAGTTTAAAAATAGATTTTTGGTCTGGAGCTACACTTCAACAATGTACCTGTTCAAAATTACAAACAGACTCTACATAAGAACAAACCTACAGTCCCTGTCTTGTATGCACCGCCTGTATAGGGCTGTTCAGAGTATATAGGGCCTTTTTTATTTTATGTGCGGGGTTCCCCTTAATATCCATACAAGACCCAAAGGGGCTGGTAATGGGCTGGGGTAGGGGGGGGGGTCATGGGGTAGCTATGCCATTTTTCTTAAAGAATTTCATCCATATTACCGGGACCAGACATTACATTAAAGCCGCAAGCAGTTTTAAATGGCTTTTTTTTCCTTTAGAAGTGTCATTTTGTGCAGGGACAGTTCTAAACACGGGAAACACGTGGCACTTCACAGGCATACTTTAGACACCCCCCAGGTACGATATTTAAAGGAATATTTGACTTTTTTTTTTTCACTTTATGCATCATTAAAATGACTGCTCCCGAAAAACGACCGTTTTTAAAACTTCTTTTTGCATTGATACATGTCCCCTGGTGCAGAACCCGGGTTCCCAAACCCTTTTTAGGACAATAACATGCATAATAGTTGTTATAATTAGCACTTTAGAATTCGAACGTTCGCATCCATTGTATTTAATAGGGTTCTAATGTTCGTTCGAACTTTCGGTCCGTTCGCGGGTTCTGGTGCGAACCGAACCCGGGGGTGTTCGGCTCATCACTACTGCTGAGAAGAAAATATAGGAGCTCTGTGTGATGCCACTAACACACTAGAAGTCCTATGGGTGCTGCTGAGAAGAAAATATAGGAGCTCTGTTTGCTGCCACTAACACACTAGAAGTCCTATGGGTGCTGCTGAGAAGAAAATATAGGAGCTCTGTTTGCTGCCACTAACACACTAGAAGTCCTATGGGTGCTGTTGGGGTGCAATGCTGTGCTAACAGCACTGCGGTTGGTACTACTGCAATACTGTACTAACAGTAAGCACGCACCAGACTAATCCCCAGCAGCAGCTAATAACACGCTAACTGTGCAATCAGCAGCAATGAACGATCAATGACTTAGGTAGCAATGGTTTAGCAAAGAAATAGCCAATGGTTTAGCAAAGAAGAGCAAATCTTTCAGTATCAAGCAAAGACAGAATCAGCAGACTGATCTCTCCTAAAGCCGGAACTCATGTGACCGGGGCCGATGGCGTGGCGGCCTTTTAAATGGTGGGGCATGTACTAAAGCCCCTGAGCTGTAATTGGCTACAGGCGTCCTGCCTGTAGCCAATTATTGCTCTCCGAGTTTCAGGCGCTGTGATTGGCCAAGCATGCGGGGTCACAGTGCATGCTTGGCCAATCATCAGCCAGCAATGCACTGCGCCGGCCGCGCCGGCCGCAATGCATTGCGGGGCCGCTCGCATCACACGAATGTGATGCGAACGGCCCAAATAGTTCTGGGCTCGACGAGCGAGCGAACGCCCGGTGCTCGATTCGAACATGGGTTCGAATCGAGCACCGGGCCCATCCCTACCTATCAGTCCCAATGTAATTGGGACGAGCAAAAGGCTGTTTGAAGTCTACTCTGGGTGGCACTCATGGTTTCCTCCGTGGATGCATTGGAGGAGTAAGCAAAGCCGTCCGTGGAAAGGAACTGTGTTATTCACAGAATTATCAGGTAAAAATAAAGGGAAAAAAAGCCTGAAAATAGAACACTTATGCAACTGCATCATCTAAGGAATGGCTGCAATATTCTACAATTTTTTTTGAATTTAGATATGCTTTAAAATTCACATTGTTTTTGAACATTATTGACCTAAAACTCCCACCTTCAGGAGTGCATTTTGAGACAGTAAGCTATATGTCAGGGTCACCTGTGGCCAGGTGACAGATGCACACCGTAGGGGGACAGGAGTGCACCGCGAGGTAGTGAACCCTATGGCTGGCTTCTGTGGATAGGAAACTGGGTGGTTGTGGAAAGCGGGACCAGAGGAGCACAACCGGGATCCCAACGGAAGCGAGAGCCAAGATTCCCCAGGGCGCGGAGTCTAAGACCCAGCTGGTCTTCTCCAGGGCCTCTAGTGGTGAGGATGTTACGCTGCAGGCTGGGACCAGGTCGCGGCCCCTGGAGTTTCCTAGCTCACGCCCCGTAGGATAAGGGGAAGCAGCAGCACACGATAGAGAGAACCGAATAACAAGCCGAAGGTCAGGGGCCACAAGCAGACAAGGATAACGAAGAACGAGCCGAAGGTCAAGGGTCACGAGCAGACAGGGATGGTCAGGGACAAGCCAATAACGTAACAGAGAGACAGACGTGGCACACGGCAGGCAGGAACCCAAACACACAATGCCTAACAAACACGTTGATCAGCCAAGCAGGCTTGCAGTGCACAGGTTAATATAGTGTTCTGTGATAGGGCCTGGGGTGGAGTCAGGCTGGGAGGAGATTATAAAGGAAGCCAGGTGAAAGGGCTCAGGCCTCTAAGATGAACACATGGGAAGGAAGGTAAGCTGACAGACAAACACTGCTGCATATCCATGACAGTACCCTCCCTCTTATGGGCCCTCCCCCGCCTGGACCCAGGCTTAAAGGGAAATCTCTGATGAAACCTTCTCAACAGATGAGGTGCAGCGACATCAGATGCAGCAATCCAAGACGCCTCCTCAGGACCAAAACCTCTCCAATGCACAAGGTACTGAAGAATGCCTCTGCAGAGCCGAGAATCCAGAACTTGTCTAACCTCATACTTAAGATTATCCTCAGAGACCGAAAATGAGGTAGGGAGATGACAAGAAGATCTATTGAGGACCAAAGGCTCTCTAGGAATAAGAAAGGGCATGAGAGGATCAACAGGAATCTGAGGGGGGTCCCCTAGACCCTTAAAGGGGAACTGGTCATCTTGCACAGGACCATCAGACTGGGCAGATGTCAGTGGAACCCTGAAGTCAGGTTGGTTAGAAGGTGACATGTCGCAGGAGTCAAGCTGAATAGCTGAAGGACAAGCAGAATGTCCCGAACAAGAAAAAGTAGGAGGCTCACTGGGCATGGGCTGGACTGGCATAACTAGTACAGAGGCAGAGTGAATAGCTGAGTCAGGTGTAGCGACTACCTGAATCGCATCGCAAGACGTAGCGACTGCAGGACTTGTAGACAAGCTAGCCTGGCTGTGCGTCCAAGGGTGGTTAGGGACAGAGAAATGTAAATGGTTATGCAACCTGGAATGAATGACCGGCTCAGATTCACAGGGGGCAACCTTGGGTAGGCAGGACGAGGAACAGGAGGGACCCCAAGCCAGGATCTGTCCAGTAGTCCAGTCCACATGAGGAGAATGGAGCTGTAACCATGGGAGACCCAAAATTATAGGCGTTGAGGCCTTGGGTAAGATAAGGAAGGATATCCACTCCTGGTGGAGTGTCCCTACCGACATCTTAACAGGGAGGGTCTGGAAGCGGATAGGTCCCCCTGGGAGAACAGTACCATCAATCGCCAAGACCACCAATGGCGTGGTGAGGGGCAAAAGAGTAAGTCTCATGGACGATGCGATTTCCCAGTCCATGAAATTACCAGCGGCTCCGGAATCCAGATATGCTGAGACCGAATGAGAAGAAGCACCAACATGAAGGAACACAGAAAGCAGAAGACGAGAAGGGGAAGGTGATATTTCTGGGTCCAATACTCCACTTTCCAGATGAAGTGGACCCAAACGTTTTTCTGGACAAAGAGAGCAAGTGTCACGAAAATGACCTTTGCCCCCACAGTAGAGACACAGGCCTAGATTTCTGCGCCTAGCACGTTCCTCTGGGGATAGCCTGGTCCTGCCCAGCTGCATGGGTTCCTCAGCTGGCAGGAGATGCTCCACGGGTCGAGGAGAGGGGAGCTCAGGCTGACTAAGGACCAAGGAGTGCTGGCGCCGCTTTTCTAGGGTCCTTTCCTGAAAGCGAATATCGATCTGGTTACACAAGGAGATAACTCCGTCCAGATCAGTGGGGATGGTTCTTCCTGCTAATTCATCCTTCACTCTATCAGAAAGGCCATGCAAAAAGGTTGCGACTAAGGCCTCATTGTTCCAGCTCAACTCAGCCGACAGTATGCGGAAATTAAGGGCGTACTGTCCCACTGAAGCAGACTCTTGGCGGAGACGTAGAAGGGCGCTGGCCGCTGAAGAGACACGAGCCGGTTCTTCAAAGATATTCCGAAAAAGTTTCAAGAAGCCAGACAGGCTAGAAACCACTGGATCATTCAGTTCCCACAGAGGGGCTGCCCAGGCTAAAGCTTCACCGGAGAGGAGGGAAATGATATAGGCTACCTTTGCCCTATCAGACAGAAAGTTTTGAGGCTGAAGCTCAAAATGAATCGTGCATTGGCTAAGAAACCCTCTGCAGGCCTTGGAGTCCCCAGAGAAACGGAACGGAGCTGGCAGTATTAGTGAGTGTGTGGCTGCGACTGGTGCGATAGGTACCACCGCTGGTTGTACTTGAGGTTGCGGATTCGGGGTTCCCAAGGAGGCCTGAAGCTGCTCGAAGCGAGAAGCCAGATCCTGGAGGAATCGCATCACCTGAGTCTGATTCGATTCCTGGGTTTCAAGTCTGCAAACTATGCCCTGCAATGGATCATCCGCGGGTAGCGGGATGTCAGCCGGGTTCATGGCTGATCAAACTGTCAGGGTCACCTGTGGCCAGGTGACAGATGCACACCGTAGGGGGACAGGAGTGCACCGCGAGGTAGTGAACCCTATGGCTGGCTTCTGTGGATAGGAAACTGGGTGGTTGTGGAAAGCGGGACCAGAGGAGCACAACCGGGATCCCAACGGAAGCGAGAGCCAAGATTCCCCAGGGCGCGGAGTCTAAGACCCAGCTGGTCTTCTCCAGGGCCTCTAGTGGTGAGGATGTTACGCTGCAGGCTGGGACCAGGTCGCGGCCCCTGGAGTTTCCTAGCTCACGCCCCGTAGGATAAGGGGAAGCAGCAGCACACGATAGAGAGAACCGAATAACAAGCCGAAGGTCAGGGGCCACAAGCAGACAAGGATAACGAAGAACGAGCCGAAGGTCAAGGGTCACGAGCAGACAGGGATGGTCAGGGACAAGCCAATAACGTAACAGAGAGACAGACGTGGCACACGGCAGGCAGGAACCCAAACACACAATGCCTAACAAACACGTTGATCAGCCAAGCAGGCTTGCAGTGCACAGGTTAATATAGTGTTCTGTGATAGGGCCTGGGGTGGAGTCAGGCTGGGAGGAGATTATAAAGGAAGCCAGGTGAAAGGGCTCAGGCCTCTAAGATGAACACATGGGAAGGAAGGTAAGCTGACAGACAAACACTGCTGCATATCCATGACACTATATTAGGAAAGTTCTCCTAGCAAATCGAATACACACATTGCTATTAATGTTTTTACTATTTTTAGCAATCAATCACAATATGAATAAGGAAAAGCTCTCTAGTGCCTTGCGTTATTTTTCATCCTGATTGTCGTCATACCCATTATCTTCAGTACTTTACTCATATTATACATCTTATATAATCACTGCAGTTGAAGACATCATTTTAACTAACAAGCATAAACAGATATGCCAAAACCCATGAAGATGTTCTACATGTAACTGCAGCTATCCTAATGCCTAGTAATAATAATTGCACATTAGGGAAATCAACTGATTAACTGAAAGCTAAGATCCATCTTAATAATGAATCAAACTTGATGAAAGAATGAATGATGGGATCCCTGTCTTTGAATATCTCTGGAGATGAAATTCCCTTCACCCATCTATTCACATGATGCATATAATTTTCAATGCAAATTTTGTTTCTTAAGAGTTATTGAACTGCAAATAGCATAAAGTTTGTTTTTCTTTAATTACTGAATGATTATGGTTAATATATAAAATAAAGTGTGGCGCTAACAGTGTGTTTGAGCAAATATCTCTACCCAGAGAAATTGCAAAAAACCTGTGAAAATAAAGGGACATAAGCCCTAAGTGAAGAGTGTATGAAGAACCTAATGCGACTGCAAAAACGCAAAGGGCTTGCAAAAATATTGACCTATACCAAGATTGTGAAAATAAAAATATATGTGCAAATATTTCTAGAAGCAAGCATGGTGAGTTTAGTCCACACCTTCGGGTAAGAGTATTCATTTCTCCCCCCATATCCAAAGGTGAAGGCGCTCCCGGGTGACAATTCCTGCTGCACACCGCTTTTACGGACTGTTGGGCTTTTGTTGTTATAGTGGGCCATCTTCCCATGTTTTTCATATACGAACCATTCAGACGTTGTCTGTTATCAGTATTTGACTTTCACTGTGTTCCCTGGTTTACCATTTAGGCACGTTATACTCCATTTCATTCACCTTGAGAGACTTTGTGCTTTACCCCCAAATTGCAAGGGGTCATATATTTATTTATTAGGTTATTATCACGTTCATATGTGTATCATGTATGTTTTTTAATTTTTCCTTTCTATGATTGTGATACTTTTTTCACATGTATGCTTACTTCTAGAAATATTTGCACATATATTTTTATTTTTATTTTCACAATCTTGGTATAGGTCGATATTTTTGCAAGGCCTTTGCGTCTTTGCAGTCGCATTAGGTTCTTCATACACTCTTCACTTAGGGCTTAATTTCACAGGTTTTTTGGATCTCTTTGCAATTTCTCTGGGTAGAGATATTTGCTCAAACACACTGTTAGCGCCACACTTTATTAAGTCTGGTTGTTGTGTTGGCTGCTTAGAGAACATTTTTTTTGGTTGGCGCAGTATATTATTCCATATATTTTGCGATTATGGTTAATAGACTAGAGAGAATGAAACCCTGTCCCAATCTACAAATATCTGGGTCCTTTGATAGGCTAAACATGTTCCTCCAAATAATAAATAGCAGAGAATATACATTTAAGAAACATATTTTCAACAAGCAAATAGCTAGAAAAATAAATGTGTAAAATACTTTAGTACAGAACACATAGCAGCATACCCTGGTTCTTACATATATTTTCAGGAAACAAGTTGTGATGGTTCAAAAGACTAGAAACAAAACCAATTGCAAGCAATCTCTCCTTTACTTCACTGCACACCTCAATGTTGCAATTAACAGCATCACATCCCTCACTGCTCTTATAATGCTGTAGAAAACCACAGGTAGTTTTCCAGGATGTTAAAAATACTAGGATATAGGTAAGGTTTGTCTGTAATGCTTACATTTACTAAATGACTAAACATCTGTAGATTCATGTTCGACTCGAACATTGCCTGTTCGCCCGTTCGCCGAACAGTGAACAATTTGGGGTGTTCGCGGCAAATTCGAAAAGTCTATGGGAGAAATCTAAAGTGCTAATTTTAAAGGCTTATATGCAAGTTATTGTCATAAAAAGTGTTCGGGGACCCGGGTCCTGCCCCAGGGGACATGTATCAATGCAAAAAAACATTTTAAAAACTGCCGTTTTTTTCGGGAGCAGTGGTTTTAATAATGCTTAAAGTGAAACAATAAAAGTGAAATATTCCTTTAAATTTCGTACCTAGGGTGTATGTATAGTATGCCTGTAAAGTCGCACTTGTTTCCTGTGCTTAGAACTGTCCCTGCACAAAGTGTCATTTCTGAAGGAAAAAAAGTAATTTAAAACTCACTCGCGGCTATAATGAATTGTCGGCTATCCATACCAGGCCCTTCAGGTCTAATATGGATTTTAAGGGGAACTCCATCCCAAATTTAAAAAAAAAAATGGCGCGGAGTTCCCCCAAAAATCCATACCAGACCCTTTATCCGAGCACGCAACCTGGCAGGCCGCAGGAAAAGAGGGGGGACGAGAGAGAGCCCCCCCTCCTGAACCGTACCAGGCCACATGCCCTCAACATGGGGAGGATGTCCCCATGTTGATGGGGACAAGGGCCCCATCCCCACAACCCTTGCCCGGTGGTTGTGGGGGTCTGCAGGCAGGGGGCTTATCGGAATCTGGAAGACCCCTTTAACAAAGGGGACCCCCAGATCACGCCCCTCTATGTGAATTGGTAAGGGGTACATTGTACCTCTACCATTTCACAAAGAAAGTGTAAAAAAAAAAAATTTAAAACACACAGACACCTTGAAAAAGTCCTTTATTAAAAATAAAAAAATAAAAAATAAAAAACCCATTCCAGCGATGAAATCCAGTGTCCCGCGGCGATCCGATGTCCAGCCCTGTCCACATGAAACGTCATTGGCTGAGCCTGAGCGGACCTGATGGGGAACTTCCTCCGCAGTGTATTAAATGAATAGACCCGCCCCTTCTAAAGTTCCATATCAGGTCCGCTCAGCCAATGACGTAGGTGTAAGGCTAAGCAGACCAGATGCGGAACGTGAGAAGGGGCGGGTCTATTCATTTATTACACTGCGGAGGCAGTTCCCCATCAGGTCCGCTCAGCCAATGACGTAGGCGGGGTCTGACATAGGAGGGGGCGGACCTGATGGGTAACTTCCTCCACAGTGTAATAAATGAATAGACCCGCCCCTTCTCACGTTCCGCATCTGGTCCGCTTAGCCTTACACCTACGTCATTGGCTAAGCGGACCTGATGGGGAACTTTAGAAGGGGCGGGTCTATTCATTTAATACACTGCGGAGGAAGTTCCCCATCAGGTCCGCTCAGGCTCAGCCAATGACATTTCGTGTGGACAGCGCTGGACATCGGATCGCCGCGGGACACTGGATTTCATCGCTGGAATGTTTTTTTTTCTTTTTTTTTCTTTTTAATAAAGGACTTTTCCAAGGTGTCTGTGTGTTTTTTTTTACATTTTTTTTTTACACTTTCTTCGTGAAATGGTAGGGATACAATTTACCCCTTACCAATTCACATAGGGGGGGCGGGATCTGGGGGTCCCCTTTGTTAAAGGGGTCTTGCAGATTCTGATAAGCCCCCTTACCGCAGACCCCCACAACCACCGGGCAAGGGTTGTGGGGATGAGGCCCTTGTCCCCATCAACATGGGGACATCCTCCCCATGTTGAGGGCATGTGGCCTGGTACAGTTCAGGAGGGGGGGGCACTCTCTCATCCCCCCTCTTTTCCTGCGGCCTGCCAGGTTGCGTGCTCGGATAAAGGGTCTGGTATAGATTTATGGGGGAACGCCACACCATTTTTTTTTAAATTTGGGGTGCAGTTCCTCTTAAAATCCATACCAGACCTGAAGGGCCTGGTATGGATATTTGGGGGAACCCCACTCATTTATTTTTTTTATTTGCGGCAGGGTACCCCTTAATATCCACACCAGACCTGAAAGGCCTGGTAATTGAATTTGGGGGAACCCCCACGCATTATTTTTTTTTTACCAATGACTTTTCTATGTATTGCCGGGAGCCGACAATCCATTATAGCCGCGAATGAGTTTTAAATGACTTTTTTTCCTTCAGAAATTACACTTTGTGCAGGGACAGTTCTAAGCAAGGGAAACAAACGCTGCTTTACAGGCATACTATACACACCGCCTAGGTACAAAATTTAAAGGAATATGTCACTTTTATTGTTTCACTTTAAGCATTATTAAAATCACTGCTCCCAAAAAAACGGCCGTTTTTAAAACTTTTTTTGCATTGATACATGTCCCCTGGGGCAGGTCCCGGGTCCCCAAACACTTTTTAGGACAATAACTTGCATATTAGCCTTTATAATTAGCACTTTTGATTTTGAATGTTCAAGTCCATTGTATTTAATAGGGTTCTAAAGTTCGCGCGAACATTCTTGCTGTTCGCAGGTTCTGGTGCGAACCGAACAGGGGGGTGTTCGGCTCATCCCTAATTCTTAAGCTTGTTGGACATCGAATTTCAAAACCATGTGCATTATTATAGAGTTTCCACTCCCCTTGTGACTATAGCAGCTTTCATTTTTCTGTGATTGAAGCACCAAGAGGTCCAGATACAACTTTATTTTGTTAAAAGTCAGGGGTACAATCCAAAAGGTAGCCAATGTGTTTGGGGGTCCAAGAATGCCCCCTTCTTCAGGGCTAGAAAGAACATAAGAAGATCTCAATCTGATATCAATTCAATATCCCCTCCACGGGGTCACAATTAAAACCAAATAGTCAATAGTAATGGGAATGTCAAAATTAATATACAAAAACTTCAGACAAATATAAGAACATAAGCTATATTATGTTTAAAAATAGAAAACAAAATTAACAATATTAATTGTTACTATTATTAAAATTATACATTCTGGGTGATATAAAGGCAAAAAAAGCCAACCCAAGGCAAATGCCTTCTTTCTGTAGAAGAATAATCAAACACAAATTCCACTTAGCACACTCTAAATATTGTGACTAGAGTTGAGCGGACACCTGGATGTTCAAATTCGACGGGTTCGGCCGAACTTCAGAAAAAAGTTTGACTTTGGGACTGGACTTGATCCGAACTTGACCCCGAACCCCATTGAAGTCAATGGGGACCCGAACTTCTGAGGACTATTCGCGCTTGTTTCCCGTGCTTAGAACTGTCCCTGCACAAAGTGTCATTTCTGAAGGAAAAAAAGTCATTTAAAACTCACTCGCGGCTATAATGAATTGTCGGCTCCCGGCAATACATAGAAAAGTCATTGATAAAAATAAAAAAAAGAAGCGTGGGGGTTCCCTGCCACAAATGAAAAAAAAATCAGTGCGGTTCCCCCCAAATATCCATACCAGGCCCTTCAGGTCCTCAGCCTTACACCTACGTCATTGGTTGAGCAGACCTGATGGGGAACTTTAGGAGGGGCGGGTGTATTCATTTATTAGTAATAAATGAATAGACCCGTCCCTTCTAAAGTTCCCCATCAGGTCCGCTCAGCCAATGACGTAGGTGTAAGGCTGAGGACCTGATGTGGAACGTGAGAAGGGGCGGGTCTATTCATGTATTAAACTGTGGAGGAAGTTCCCCATCAGGTCTGCCCCCTCGTATGTCAGACCCAGCCTACGTCATTGGATGAGCGGACCTGATGGGGAACTTCCTCCGCAGTATAATACATGAATAGACCCACCCCTTCTCACGTTCTGCATCAGGTCCTCAGCCTTACACTACGTCATTGGCTGAGCGGACCTGATGGGGAACTTTAGAAGGGGCGGGTCTATTCATTTAATACACTGCCGAGGAAGTTCCCCATCAGGCCCGCTCAGGCTCAGCCAATGACATTTCGTGTGGATTTCATCACAGGAATGTTTTTTTTTTTTTTTAATAAAGGACTTTCCCAACGGTGTCTGTGTATTTTTTTTACAATTTCTTACACTTTATTTGTGAAATGGTAGGGGTACAATGTACCCCATTACCAATTCACATAGGGGGGAGGGCGGGATCTGGGGGTCCCCTTTGTTAAAGGGGTTTTCCAGATTCCGACAAGCCCCCCGCCCTCAGACCCCACAACCACCGTGCAAGGGTTGTGGGGATGAGGCCCTTGTCCCCATCAACATGGGGACATCCTCCCCATGTTGAGGGCATGTGGCCTGGTACGGTTCAGGCGGGGGGCGCTCTCTTGTCTCCCCTCTTTTCCTGCGGCCTGCCAGGTTGCGTGCTCGGATAAAGGGTCCGGTCTGGATTTTTGGGGGTACTCCATGCCATTTTTTTTAAAATGTGGGGTGGAGTTCCCCTTAAAATCCATACCAGACCTGGTATGGATATTTGGGGGGAAAACGCACGCATTCCCCTTAACCACTTAACAACCGCCCACTGTAAAAATACGTCGGCAGAATGGCACCGACAGGCAGAATCACGTATATCTACGTGACTGCCTTTGTATAGTTGGGGGGTCCGATCGGACCCCCCTTCTTTACAGTGAGCAGCCGTTATTCATTTGGGAGCGATCAGGGATGAGGGGACAGCCGTTCGATTCCGGCCACCCCCTCTCGATCGCTCCCGGCGAATGAGAGAGCTTCCCTGCCTGTGTAATGTTTACACAGGCAGAGGAAGTGATGTCATCTCTCCTGCGGCGCTCACATATACCGAGCGCCATACAGGAGAAGATGCAGGTTAGTGCACAAAACACTACACTGACACCAGGACACATAGGCACATAAATCGCCCCCCCCAGGCCCCCCAGATCACCCCCCAGATCACCCCCCAGCCCCCAGTCACAGTGTCACTGATTGCAGTGACCATTTATTTACTGATCACTGCAATCAGTGACATTTGTGACTGTAAAAGTGTCACTAAAGTTAGTTTTAGGTCCAGTGTAGCCCCCTAACCCCTCCTAATAAAGGTTTAACCCCCTGATCGCCCCCAGATAACCCTTTCACCCCCTAGCACCGCTGTCGCTAAGCGATCATTTTTCTGATCGCTGTCTTAGCGTCGGTGATGCCGATCGGTAGCCAGTTATTTTTTTTTAGGTTCGCCGCAGGTTTTTATAGCGTCGGGTACCCCCATATATTACCTAATAAAGGTTTAACCCCCTTGATCGCCCCCCAGGTAACCCTTTCACCCCCTATCACCACTGTCGCTAAGCGATCGTTTTTCTGATCGCTGTCTTAGCGTTGGTGATGCCGATCGGTAGGCAGTAATTTTTTTTAGGTTCGCCGCAGGTTTTTATAGCGTCGGGTACCCCCATATATTACCTAATAAAGGTTTAACCCCCTTGATCGCCCCCCAGGTAACCCTTTCACCCCCTATCACCACTGTCGCTAAGCGATCGTTTTTCTGATTGCTGTCTTAGTGACAGTGATGCCGATCGGTAGCCAGTTATTTTTTTTAGGTTCGCCGCAGGTTTTTAGAGCGTCAGGTACCCCCATATATTATCTAATAAAGGTTTAACCCCCTTGATCGCCCCCAGGTAACCCTTTCACCCACTATAACCACTGTCGCTAAGCGATCGTTATTCTGATCGCTGTCTTAGTGTTGGTGATGCCGATCGGTAACCAATAATTTTTTTTAGGTTCGCCGCAGGTTTTTATAGCGTCAGGTACCCCCATATATTATCTAATAAAGGTTTAACCCCCTTGATCGCCCCCCAGGTAACCCTTTCACCCCCTATCACCACTGTCGCTAAGCGACCATTTTTCTGATCGCTGTCTTAGTGTTGGTGATGCCGATCGGTAACCAATAATTTTTTTTAGGTTCGCCGCAGGTTTTTATAGCGTCAGGTACCCCCATATATTACCTAATAAAGGTTTTAACCCCCTAATTGTCCCTAGTTAACCCTTTCACCAGTAATCACCATATAAGTGTTACGGGTGATGCTGGTTAGTTAGTTTGCTTTTTATAGTGTCAGGGCACCCGCCGTATATAACCCAATAAAGGTTTAACCCCCTGATCGCCTGGCGGGTGATATCAATTAGGTTTTAGCGTCAGAGAGGGTCTGCGTCACACCCCAGGCAGCGTCAGGTTAGTGCCAGTAACGCTAACACCCACGCGTGAAGCATACACCCCCCTTAGTGGTATAGTATCTGAACAGATCAATATCTGATCTGCTCAGATCTATACTAGCGTCCCCAGCAGTTTATGGTTCCCAAAAACGCAGTGTTAGCGGGATCAGCCCAGATACCTGCTAGCACCTGCGTTTTGCCCCTCCGTCCAGCCCAGGCCACCCAAGTGCAGTATCGATCGATCACTGTCACTTACAAAACACAACACACATAACTGCAGCGTTCGCAGAGACAGGCCTGATCCCTGCGACTCCAGTGCTGTAGGAGGTGATTTCACCACCACAGTTAAAAAAAAAAAAGCATATATGCCGAAGCATTGGGGCAGCAGGGGCGAAGGAGCGATTTTGCTCCTAATGCCGCGTACATACGGTCGAAATTCCGACGGAGGCTTGCCCGTGGAGAAGTCTGACCATGTGTACGCGGCATAACTTTTGCGGTAGGATGCCCCCATGCTTCGGCATATATAAATGGTGCATGTATGCCCATCATTAGAAGTGGGTGGATGAAGGGAGGTATTCTAATGGTGGGCATACCCACCGATCAATCTCTTTTTTCGTTCAGCCAACAGGCTGCATGAAAAAAAAGATTACAATACATGTCCAACAAGGACCAGCAACGTACTGGTATGTTGCTGGACTTTGAATGTTTATACCAGAATGATGCCTGCGGGTTTAGGTATCATCTTGGTATCATTCTTTTCAGCCAGCGGCCGGCATTCATGTAAAAGCAATCCTAGTGGCTAATTAGCCTCTGGACTGCTTTTACAAGCAGTGGGAGGGAATGTCCATCCCCCGGATATAAAAAGCGCTATTGGGAAATTGGGAAAGCATTTTATCACACTGATCTTGGTGTGGTCAGATGCTTTGAGGGCAGAGGAAAGATCTAGGGTCCAATAGACCCCAGTTTTTTTTTTAAAAAGAGTACCTGTCACTACCTATTGCTATCATATGGGATATTTACATTCCCTGAGATAACAATAAAAATATGGAAGCAACAGTTTAAAAGTAAAATAAAAAAGCAAAATTAATAAAAAAAAAAAAAAAAAAGCACCCCTGTCCTGCCCTGCTCTTGCCCAATGGCGAACGCAAGCGTCGGTCTGGCGTCATATGTAAACAGCAATTGCACCATGCATGTGAGGTATCACCGCGAAGGTCAGATCGAGGGCAGTAATTTTAGCAGTAGACCTCCTCTGTAAATCTAACGGCGTAACCTGTAAAGGCTTTCTAAGGCTTTTAAAAATGTATGTAGTTTGTCGCCAATGCGCGTTTGTGCGAAATTTTAAAGCTTGTCGTGTTTGGTATCTATGTACTCGGCCTAAGATCATCTTTTTTATTTCATCAAACATTTGGGCAATATAGTGTGTTTTAGTGCATTAAAATTAAAAAAAGTGTATTTTTTCCCCAAAAAATGCGTTTGAAAAATCGCTGCGCAAATACTGTGTAGAAAAAAAAAATGCAACACCCACCATTTTAATATGTAGGGCCTTTGCTTTAAAAATATATATAATGTTTGGGGGTTCAACATAATTTTCTTGCAAAAAAAAATATGTTTTCATGTAAACAAAAAGTGTCAAAAAGGGCTTTGTCTTCAAGTGGTTAGAAGAGTGGATGTAAGCTTCCTAATGTTGTGTATAAAATGCCAGAACAGTTCAAAACCCCCCCAAATGACCCCATTTTGGAAAGTAGACACCCCAAGCTATATACTGAGAGGCATGTCGAGTCCATGGAATATTTTATATGATGACACAAGTTGCGGAAAAAAGACAATTTTTTTTTTTTTGGAACAAAGTTGTCACTAAATGATATATTGCTCAAACATGTCATGGGCATATGTGGAATTAAACCCCAAAATACATTCTGTTGCTTCTCCTGAGTACGGGGATACCACATGTGTGAAAAATTTTGGGAGCCTAGCCGCGTACGGGACCCCAAAACCAAGCACCGCCTTCAGGCTTTCTAAGGGTGTAAATTTTTGATTTCACTTCTCACTGCCTATCACAGTTTCGGAGGCCATGGAATGCCCAGATGGCACAAAACCCCCCCAAATGACCCCATTTTGGAAAGTAGACACCCCAAGCTATTTGCTGAGAGGTATGGTGAGTATTTTGCAGATCTCGCTTTTTGTCACAAAGTTTTGAAAATTGAAAAAAAAATATATATATATTTTCTTTCTTCATTTTCAAAAACAAATGAGAGTTGTAAAATACTCACCATGCCTCTCAGCAAATAGCTTGGGGTGTCTACTTTCCAAAATGGGGTCATTTGGGGGGGGGGGTTTGTGCTATTTTGGCATTTTATGGCCTTCGAAACTGTGATAGGTAGTGAGGAGTGAAATCAAAAATTTGTGCCTAGAAATCCTGAAGGCGGTGCTTGGTTTTCGGGGTCCCGTACGCGGCTAGGCTCCCAAAAAGTCCCACACATGTGGTATCCCCGTACTCAGGAGAAGCAGCAAAATGTATTTTGGGGTGTAATTCCATATATAACCATGGCATGTGTGAGCAATATATCATTTAGTAACAACTTTTTGTAATTTTTTTTTTTTGTCATTATTCAATCACTTGGGACAAAAAAAAAAAATATTCAATGGGCTCAACAGGCCTCTCAGCAATTTCCTTGGGGTGTCTACTTTCTAAAATGGGGTCATTTGGGGGGGGTTTGTGCTATTTTGGCATTTTATGGCCTTCGAAACTGTGATAGGTAGTGAGGAGTGAAATCAAAAATTTGCGCCCTTAGAAATCCTGAAGGCGGTGCTTGGTTTTCGGGGGCCCGTACGCGGCTAGGCTCCCAAAAAGTCCCACACATGTGGTATCCCCGTACTCAGGAGAAGCAACAGAATGTATTTTGGGGTGTAATTCCACATATAATCATGGCATGTGTGAGAAATATATCATTTAGTGACAACTTTTTGTAATTTTTTTTTTTTTGTCATTATTCAATCACTTGAGACAAAAAAAAATATTCAATGCAATTTCCTTGGGGTGTCTACTTTCCAAAATTGGGTCATTTGGGGGGGGGGGTTTGTACTGCCCTGCCTTTTTAGCACCTCAAGAAATGAGATAGGCAGTCATAAATTAAAAGCTGTGTAAATTCCAGAAAATGTACCCTAGTTTGTAGACGCTATAACTTTTGCGCAAACCAATAAATATACACTTATTGACATTTTTTTACTAAAGACATGTGGCTGAATACATTTTGGCCTAAATGTATGACTAAAATTGAGTTTATTCGATTTTTCTTATAACAAAAAGTAGAAAATATCATTATTTTTCAAAATTTTCGGTCTTTTTCCGTTTATATCGCAAAAAAAAAAATCGCAGAGGCAATCAAATACCATTAAAAGAAAGCTCTATTTGTGGGAAGAAAAGGACGCAAATTTCGTTTCGGTACAACATTGCATGTCTGCACAATTTACAGTTAAAGCAGCGCAGTACAAAATTCTGAAAACAGCTCTGGTCCTTTAGCTACAAAATGGTTCGGGGCTTAAGTGGTTAATATCCATACCAGACCTGAAGGGCCTGGTAATTGAATTTGGGGGAACCCCCACGCTTTTTTTTATTTTTTATCAATGACCTTTCTATGTATTGCCGGGAGCCGACAATTCATTATAGCCACGAGTGAGTTTTAAATGACTTTTTTTCCTTCAGAAATGACACTTTGTGCAGGGACAGTTCCAAACACGATAAACAAGCGCGACTGCATGCATATTGCCGAACACCGGACCCGAACCCGAACATACAGTCAATTGTTCGGGTTTGGGTCCGTTCAACTCTAATTGTGACCCAATACAATGGCGAACATCGGACAATCAAAAAGATCTTGGAAAAACACTGGCATGTGCTTAAAACCAACCTACTTTTAAAGAAAGATCCCAGTTTAAAATCAGATGCCCATGCAGGTTGCAGTATGTTGGAAGAACAGTCCAAACCTTCCACCAAAGGCTAAACAAGCACAGGTCCAACATTAGGCTAGGGTATGAGAATCCGACTGGGGTTGATTTACTAAAACCGGAGAGTGCAAAATCTGGAGCAGCTCTGCATAGAAACCAATCAGCTTCCAGGATTTTTGTCAAAGCTTAACCACTTAAGCCCCGGACCATTTGGTAGCTAAAGGACCAGAGGTGAATTCAGAATTTTGCACTGCGCTGCTTTAACTACAAATTGTGCGGATATGCAATGTTGTACGCAAACGAAATTTGCGTCCTTTTCTTCCCACAAATAGAGCTTTCTTTTAATGGTATTTGATTGCCTCTGCGATTTTTATTTTTTGCGATATAAACGGAAAAAGACCGAAAATTTTGAAAAAAAAATGATATTTTCTACTTTTTGTTATAAGAAAAATCGAATAAACTCAATTGTAGTCATACATTTAGGCCAAAATGTATTCAGCCACATGTCTTTAGTAAAAAAAATGTCAATAAGCGTATATTTATTGGTTTGCGCAAAAGTTATAGCGTCTACAAACTAGGGTACATTTTTTGGAATTTACACAGCTTTTAATTTATGACTGCCTATCTCATTTCTTCAGGTGCTAAAATGGCAGGGGAGAACAAAACCCCCCCAAATGACCCCATTTTGGAAAGTAGACACCCCAAGGAAATTGCTGAGAGGCATGTTGAGCCCATTGAATATTTTTTTTTTGTCCCAAGTGATTGAATAATGACAAAAAATAAATAAAAAAATTACAAAAAGTTGTCACTAAATGATATTTCTTGTTCATACATTACGGGACACAGAGCGGCATAGTCATTACTATGTGGGTTATATAGAATTACCTTCAGGTGCTGGCACTGGCAACTTCCAAAACAGGAAGTACCCTCCCCTATATAAGCCCCTCCCATCCGGGAGCACCTCAGTTTTTTGCCAGTGTCTAAGGTGTTGGCCAAGGTTAACATGTATTCATCTGGGCTTGTGTACAGGTTCTCTGGGCCTTAGCAAGCTATTCCGGATCCGACCAAAAAAGCTTCATAGCTAAACGGTCGGTACCCGGGCCTTGCAGAGAAGAGCAGGGTTTTGCCTGTAATGCCTCTCTTAGGAGGGCTGGACCCTGGGATCCAGAGCTCTGGTCATACCCAAAACCAAGAGGCTATCTGTGCAGGGTGCTATACAGGTCCAGGGGAGTGGAATCCTTGGGAACCCGGTCCCTGAAGGTCTAGTACAATGCCTGCCGTGAGAGGTGAAGTTTGGGCTTCTGTGGACCAAACAAAGTCCTGCGGCGGGGAAAAGGTAAGTGGGGGCCCCTCAGGAACTTGGTTCTATTGAGGGGACCCCCAAGCCTAATATGTCTTTCTGCCTGTTACCTAAAGGTATTCCCACTAATAGCTGTATATGCCTAAGAAATCCTAGAAATGTCTTTTCATAAAGGAAGTTTTAAAAACGGTAAACCTAGAAATGTTTTTCATAAAGGAGGTTTTAAAAAAAAAAAAAAAAAGACAAAAGTGCGGTACCTGTGCTTGTCCACTAGAGGCCGCTGTGGAACGTCTTTTTTTCTTGGGACTATTCCTTCCATGGTGAAAGTCCAGGCAGATGAGTGAGCTCTCTATCAGGGAAGCTGCATTCCTCTGTCATGCTGCCAAGTAGTTTCCTTCCATCCCCGAGTCCTGGTGAAACAGGGACCCTGGCTCCTCTCCCTACATGGCGCCAAGAGCGCACACGTGCACGCGCGCGCGCGCACACACGCTTTCTTTTTATAAGATTTAGCTTCAAAAAAGGGGGCGGAGCCTGGCGGATGACGCGCTCTGTGCGCCCAGCGCTTCTGCGCATGTGCGGGCGTCCCAGCAAGATAAAAGGACTCAGTCCACGCTGCTTGCTATGGACACAGAGCATGAAAAGGAGCTGGTAGCATGGTATAGGGGCTTACAGCGGGTGGTTGATACAGGCATCCCCAGAAAGACGCATTAGTAGACACCCACTGATGTACATAGCAGCAAATTGCATTAGACTATTTCAGTAAAGGGGTGTATTGCGGCTGGAATACCTCAGCTTTGAACTAAGGAATATGCCGCCTAAAAAACTCTGAGATATACCTCTCAGGAAGTGTAGGGGGTCTCCATCGGGCTCTGAGGATCTGGAGCAGTCATCTGCACCTTCCTCCCCTGAGAAATCAGAGGTTAATACCCATAAGGAACCCCCGGGAGTGCCAGGTACTGCGGCTGTCCTCAGTCCATCTGCTCCTGCATATATAACAGAGGAGGTTTTTGCCTCAACTCTGGAGGGATTGGAGCAGAGATTGGCAGCATTGATCGCTTCTTCTCTACAGGAAAGAAAGCGCGCCAGATCTCCATCCCCTCCATTAGAGTGCCTGTTGGCAGAGCAACAGTCCCAGGAAGGGACTGACCTTCCTGAAGGGGATCAGGAGGAGGTTAACTCTGTTTTTGAGGAATCGACAGTAGATGAACCATTTTCAGCATCACAGACTGAAAGATTGTGGGTCCAGACCCTAACTGACATGGTTCGATCTGCATTTAAAATGCCTCTTGTTGAACCATCAACTACTGCTGTCTCCTCGTTGGGGTCGCTAAAAGCTCCCCAGATTAATTGCTCCTTTCCAATTCATCCATTATTGGAAGGACTTATATACCAGGACTGGGAACATCCTGATAAACTATTTGTTCCACCTAAGAAATTTCAGGTGATCTATCCCATGGAGGAAAAATTCACCCAGAGATGGAATGTTCCTACGGTGGACGCAGCCATTTCTTCTGTGAACAAATCACTGACATGTCCAGTAGATAATGTTCAAATGTTCAAAGATCCAGTAGATAAAAAATTGGAATCTTTATTAAAATCTGCTTTTTCCACAGCAGGGGCTGTTACACAGCCAGCAGTGGCAGCTATTGGGGTCTGCCAAGCTTTAAAGGATCAAATGAAAATGGTCCTGAGGGATTTGCCAGACCAGCAGGCCCAGGCTCTGGCTGATCTGCCTAGAGCATTATGCTTTGCGGTTGACGCCATCAAGGATTCTATCCATCAGGCCTCCCGCCTCACGCTGTCTTTGGTACATATGCGTAGGCTTCTGTGGCTCAAGAACTGGTCTGCTGAGGCTCCCTGTAAGAAGCTCTTAGTTAGCTTCCCATTTCATGGAGAACGCCTTTTTGGCGAAGACCTGGATAAATATATCCAGAAGATTTCCAGTGGTAAAAGTACTCTCTTACCAATTAAAAAGAGGTCTAGGGGTCCGTCTTTTAAGAGGACTACCTCTCCTATCCCTGGGACGTCTGCTACTAAGCAGTTCCGACGGCCTCCTCGGTCAAACTCAGGAGGTAAAAATCAGGGACAGTCACAGGGTAATAAAAAGCCCTGGATCCGAAGAGGTACTAAACCAGCCTCCAAGTCAAGCCTATGAAGGGCTGCCCCCACTCAAACGGGTGGGGGGAAGACTTCAGTTGTTCACAGAGACCTGGCGGGAGACGATCAAAGACAGATGGGTGCTCTCCGCAGTAACTCGGGGATACAAGTTGGAGTTAAAAGAGTCTCCTCCTTCCCATTTTTATGTGGTCAGGCATGCCAAAAGACCCTCTGAAAAGAAGGTGTCTCCTAGTGGCGTTAGAACAACTATTGCTCCAAGGAGTAATTATGGAGGGTCCTATGGAAGAGTGGGGGTTGAGTTTCTACTCAAACCTTTTCACAGTCCCGAAACCAAACGGGGACATAAGACCCATATTGGACCTAAAGAGTCTAAACAAATTTCTAAACGTCCGGTCCTTCCGGATGGAGTCGATCCGATCAGTCCCCGCTGCCCTACAGGGGGAGGAATGGTTAGCCTCGATCGACATCAAAGATGCTTACTTGCATGTTCCCATCTTTCCAGGTCATCAAAAATTTCTACGCTTTGCAGTAGAGGGGCGCCATTTTCAGTTCAGAGCCTTACCATTCGGTCTGGCCACAGCACCACGAGTGTTCACAAAAATTCTGGCCCCACTGTTGGCCGATCTAAGAACACGAGGTGTAACGATAATGGCATACCTACACGACCTGTTGTTGATGGACCACTCAGTTGCCAAGCTAGAAGTGGTAATTGTCAATACAATCAAGTATCTAGAATCTCACGGTTGGGTCATCAACCTGGACAAGTCAGCCCTACAGCCAGTGAAAAACCTGGTATATCTAGGGCTACGGCTGGATTCAGACCAGAGGAAGATTTTCTTACCTCTAGACAAGGTATCCTCTTTGAGGGGCTTGGTCCGTCTGCTTTGTGCAAAAAGACAGCCGTCCATACGCCTGTGCATGAGGCTGCTAGGAAAGATGGTAGCATCATTCGAAGCTGTGCCATACGCCCAATTCCACTCAAGGAATTTACAGAGGGCCATATTGTCAGCCTGGAATGGAAAAATTCAGGCTCTAGACTTCCCGATGGCTTTGTCCCCTTCCGTTCGGAAGAGTCTCTGCTGGTGGTTGATCCCCCAGAATCTCCAGAAGGGAAAACCCTTCAGTCCGATATCCTGGAAGGTGGTCACTACAGATGCCAGCCTTATAGGCTGGGGGCAGTACTGGAGCAATGGTCTCTCCAGGGCAGATGGTCAAATGTAGTAAAAACCCTGCCCATCAATCTCTTAGAGATACGAGCAGCCCGGTATGCCCTAGTAGCCTGGGCATCCAGACTCCAAGGGTCCCCTGTCAGAATTCAATCAGACAATGCCACAGCAGTGGCATATATCAATCATCAGGGAGGCACCAGGAGTCGTGCAGTCCAGAGCGAAGTAAGTCACATCCTGGAATGGGCAGAAAAGCATGTCCCATGTATGTCAGCTGTCTTCATTCCAGGGGTGGAGAATTGGAAGGCGGACTTTCTAAGTCGCCAACAGTTATGCCCAGGGGAATGGTCCCTTCATCCCGAGGTCTTCCGAGCAATATGTCAGCGGTGGGGAACACCGGATGTAGATCTGCTAGCATCCAGATTCAACGCAAAGGTGGACAGATTTGTCTCCCGGACAAGGGATCCCCTCGCTTGCGGCTCGGATGCTCTGGTGTTCCCTTGGAATCAGTTCAGACTGATATATGCATTCCCTCCGCTACAATTGTTGCCTCGACTCCTTCGCAGAGTCAGGTTGGAAAAGAAGCCGGTGATCTTGGTGGCTCCAGCGTGGCCCCGAAGGGCCTGGTACGCGGAGATCATCAAAATGTCTGTGGGGAGTCCTTGGACCCTTCCACGTCGTCCGGACCTGCTTTCGCAAGGGCCGATATACCACCCTTCCTTACTAACTCTAAGTTTAACGGCCTGGCTATTGAATCCCACATCCTAAAGAAGAGAGGTCTCTCTAACTCTGTGGTATCAACTATAATCAATGCCAGGAAGCCTGTATCCAGGCAGATCTACTATAGAGTTTGGAAGGCGTACATCACTTGGTGCGAGGCCAGAAAGTGGCATCCACGTAAGTACGTTATAGGCAGAATTCTGGACTTCCTACAGTGGGCTGTAGACAGGAAGTTTGCCTTAAGTACTATCAGGGGTCAGGTTTCGGCCTTATCAATACTATTTCAAAGGCCCCTGGCTATGCATTCACTTGTCAAATCCTTTATGCAAGGAGTGACTTGTATTATTCCACCGATTAAAGCTCCCATATGTCCATGGGATCTAAATTTGGTTCTGTCGGTTCTGCAGAAGCAGCCATTTGAACCTTGCGGCACATTTCCTTGGTTCTACTCACCAGAAAATTGATATTTTTAGTAGCCATATGCTCGGCTAGAAGAGTGTCGGAAGTAGCCGCCATGTCCTGTAAAGAGCCATATCTGGTTATTCATGAGGACAGAGTAGTATTACGTCCTCACCCAGCCTTTCTTCCTAAGGTGGTATCGAGGTTTCACTTGAACCAGGATGTGGTTCTTCCTTCTTTTCCCCAAACCGAGCTCGGTAGAGGAAAAGTTATTGCATTCTTTGAATGTAGTAAGAGCAGTTAAAGCTTATCTAAAAGCCACTGCTCAGATTCGTAGAACGGATTCTTTGTTTGTTCTGCCGGAAGGCCCCAGAAAGGGTCAGGCAGCATCAAAATCTACTTTAGCCAAGTGGATTCGACAGGTCATAATACAAGCCTATGGCTTGAGAAGTAGACCGCCTCCGTTCAAAGTTAGGGCGCACTCCACGAGAGCAGTTGGAACTTCATGGGCAGTGCATCACCAGGCCTCCCTGGCTCAAATTTGTAAGGCCGCAACATGGTCTTCAGTACACACGTTTACTAGGTTCTACCAGGTGGACGTTAGAAGTCAGGAGGATGTCGCCTTTGGGCGCAGTGTGTTGCAGGCCGCAAAAGATCCTCATGCCTGATGGCGCCCAGCTTATGTATGGTATATCCCCCCCCTCATTTGGCATTGCTTTGGGATGTCCCACATAGTAATGACTATGCCGCTCTGTGTCCCGTGATGTATGAACAAGAAAGTAGGATTTTTAAAACAGCTTACCTGTAAAATCCTTTTCTTGGAGTACATCACGGGACACAGAGCTCCCACCCCTCTTTTGGGGACACGTATTGCTTTGCTACAAAACTGAGGTGCTCCCGGATGGGAGGGGCTTATATAGGGGAGGGTACTTCCTGTTTTGGAAGTTGCCAGTGCCAGCACCTGAAGGTAATTCTATATAACCCACATAGTAATGACTATGCCGCTCTGTGTCCCGTGATGTACTCCAAGAAAAGGATTTTACAGGTAAGCTGTTTTAAAAATCCTACTATTGCTCACACATGCCATGGTTATATGTGAAATTGCACCCCAAAATACATTCTGCTACTTCTCCTGAGTACGGGGATACCACATGTGTGGGACTTTTTAGGAGCCTAGCCATGTACGGGACCCCGGAAACCAAGCACCGCCTTCAGGATTTCTAAGGGCGCAAATTTTTGATTTCACTCCTCACTACCTATCACAGTTTTGAAGGCCATAAAATGCCAAAATAGCACAAAACCCCCCCAAATTACCCCATTTTAGAAAGTAGACACCCCAAGGAAATGGCTAAGAGGCCTGTTGAGCCCATTGAATATTTTTTTTTTGTCCAAGTGATTGAATAATGACAAAAAATAAAAATAAAAAAAAATTACAAAAAGTTGTCACTAAATGATATATTGCTCACACATGCCATGGTTATATGTGGAATTGCACCCCAAAATACATTTTGCTGCTTCTCCTGAGTACGGGGATACCACATGTGTGGGACTTTTTAGGAGCCTAGCCGCGTACGGGACCCCGAAAACCAAGCACCGCCTTCAGGATTTCTAGGCACAAATTTTTGATTTGACTCCTCACTACCTATCACAATTTCGAAGGCCATAAAATGCCAAAATAGCACAAAACCCCCCCAAATGACCCCATTTTGGAAAGTAGACACCCCAATCTGTTTGCTGAGAGGCATGGTGAGTATTTTACAACTCTCATTTGTTTTTGAAAATGAAGAAAGAAAATATATATATATTTTTTTTTCAATTTTCAAAACTTTGTGACAAAAAGTGAGATCTGCAAAATACTCACAATACCTCTCAGCAAATAGCTTGGGGTGTCTACTTTCCAAAATGGGGTCATTTGGGGGGGTTTTGTGCCATCTGGGCATTCCATGGCCTCCGAAACTGTGATAGGCAGTGAGAAGTGAAATCAAAAATTTACACCCTTAGAAAGCCTGAAGGCGGTGATTGGTTTTTGGGGTCCCGTACGCGGCTAGGCTCCCAAAAAGTCTCACACATGTGGTATCCCCGTACTCAGGAGAAGCAACAGAATGTATTTTGGGGTGTAATTCCACATATGCCCATGGCATGTTTGAGCAATATATCATTTAGTGACAACTTTGTGCAAAAAATAAATAAAAAAATTGTCTTTTTTCCGCAACTTGTGTCAACATATAAAATATTCCATGGACTCGACATGCCTCTCAGTATATAGCTTGGGGTGTCTACTTTCCAAAATGGGGTCATTTGGGGGGTTTTGAACTGTTCTGGCATTTTATACACAACATTAGGAAGCTTACATCCACTCTTCTAACCACTTGAAGACAAAGCCCTTTTTGACACTTTTTGTTTACATGAAAACATATTTTTTTTGCAAGAAAATTATGTTGAACCCCCAAACATTATATATATTTTTAAAGCAAAGGCCCTACAGAATAAAATGGTGGGTGTTGCATTTTTTTTTCTACACAGTATTTGCGCAGCGATTTTTCAAACGCATTTTTTGGGGAAAAAATACACTTTTTTTAATTTTAATGCACTAAAACACACTATATTGCCCAAATGTTTGATGAAATAAAAAAAATGATCTTAGGCCGAGTACATAGATACCAAACACGACATGCTTTAAAATTTTGCACAATCGCGCATTGGCGACAAACTACATACATTTTTAAAAGCCTTTAAAAGCCTTTACAGGTTACCCCGTTAGATTTACAGAGGAGGTCTACTGCTAAAATTACTGCTCTCGATCTGACCTTCGCGGTGATACCTCACATGCATGGTGCAATTGCTGTTTACATATGATGCCAGACCGACGCTTGCGTTCGCCATTGGGCAAGAGCAGGGCAGGACAGGGGTGCTTTTTTTTTTTTTTTTTTTTTATTATTAATTTTGCTTTTTTATTTTATTTTTAAATTGTTCCTTCCATATTTTATTTTTTTATCATTTTTATTGTTATCTCAGGGAATGTAAATATCCCCTATGATAGCAATAGGTAGTGACAGGTACTCTTTTTTTGAAAAAACTGGGGTCTAGACCCTAGATCTTTCCTCTGCCCTCAAAGCATCTGACCACACCAAGATCGGTGTGATAAAATGCTTTCCCAATTTCCCAATGGCGCTTTTTATATCCGGGGGGGACATTCCCTCCCACTGCTTGTAAAAGCAGTCCAGAGGCTAATTAGCCACTAGGATTGCTTTTACATGAAAGCCGGCCGCTGGCTGAAAGGAATGATACCAAGATGATACCTAAACCCGCAGGCATCAATCTGGTATAACCATTCAAAGTCCAGCAACATACCAGTACGTTGCTGGTCCTTGTTGGACATGTATTGTAATCTTTTTTTTTCATGCAGTCAGTTGGCTGAACGAAAAAAGAGATTGATCGGGTGGGTATGCCCATCATTAGAATACCGCCCTTCATCCACCCACTTCTAATGATCCACATGCACCATTTATATATGCCGAAGCATGGGGGCATCCTCCCGTAAAAAAGTTATGCCGCCCACACACATGGTCGGACTTTTCCACGGGCAAGCCTCCGTCGGAATTTCGACCGTATGTAGGTGGCATTAGGAGCAAAATCACTCTTCCGCCCCTGCTGCCCCAATGCTTCGGCATATTTGCTTTTTTTTTAAACTGTGGTGGTGAAATCACCTCCTACAGCACTGGAGTCGCAGGGATCAGGCCTGTCTCTGCGAACGCTGCAGTTATGTGTGTTGTGTTTTGCAAGTGACAGTGATCGATCGATACTGCACTTGGGTGGCCTGGGCTGGACGGAGGGGCAAAACGCAGGTGCTAGCAGGTATCTGGGCTGATCCCGCTAACACTGCGTTTTTGGGAACCCTAAACTGCTGGGGACGCTAGTTTAGATCTGATCAGATCAGATATTGATCTGTTCAGATACTATACCACTAAGGAGGGTGTATGCTTCACGCGTGGGTGTTAGCGTTACTGGCACTAACCTGACGCTGCCTGGGGTGTGACGCAGACCCTCTCTGACGCTAAAACCTAATTGATATCACCCGCCGGGCGATCAGGGGGTTAAACCTTTATTGGGTTATTTATACGGCGGGTGCCCTGACACTATAAAAAGCAAACTAACTAACCAGCGTCACCCCTAACACTTATATGATGATCACTGGTGAAAGGCTTAACTAGGGGCAATTAGGGGGTTAAAACCTTTATTAGATAATATATGGGGGTCCCTGACGCTATAAAAACCTGCGGCAAACCTAAAAAAAATTACTGGCTACCGATCTGCATCACCGACGCTAAGACAGCGATCAGAAAAATGATCGCTTAGCGACAGTGGTGATAGGGGGTGAAAGGGTTACCTGGGGGGTGATCAAGGGGGTTAAACCTTTATTAGATAATTTATGGGGGTACCCGACGCTATAAAAACCTGCGGCGAACCTAAAAAAAATTACTGGCTACCGATCTGCATCACCGACGCTAAGACAGCGATCAGAAAAATGATTGCTTAGCGACAGTGGTGATAGGGGGTGAAAGGGTTACCTGGGGGGCGATCAAGGGGGTTAAACCTTTATTAGATAATTTATGGGGGTATCTGACGCTATAAAAACCTGCGGCGAACCTAAAAAAAATTACTGGCTACCGATCTGCATCACCGACGCTAAGACAGCGATCAGAAAAATGATCGCTTAGCGACAGTGGTGATAGGGGGTGAAAGGGTTACCTGGGGGGCGATCAAGGGGGTTAAACCTTTTTTAGATAATTTATGGGGGTACCCGACGCTATAAAAACCTGCGGCGAACCTAAAAAAAATTACTGGCTACCGATCTGCATCACCGACGCTAAGACAGCGATCAGAAAAATGATTGCTTAGCAACAGTGGTGATAGGGGGTGAAAGGGTTACCTGGGGGGCGATCAAGGGGGTTAAACCTTTATTAGATAATTTATGGGGGTACCCGACGCTATAAAAACCTGCGGCGAACCTAAAAAAAATTACTGGCTACCGATCTGCATCACCGACGCTAGGACAGCGATCAGAAAAATGATCGCTTAGCGACGGTGGTGCTAGGGGGTGAATGGGTTATCTGGGGGGTGATCAAGGGGTTAAACCTTTATTAGGGGGTTAGGGGGCTACACTGGACCTAAAACTAAATGTAGTGACACTTTTACAGTCACAAAATGTCACTGATTGCAGTGATCAGTAAATAAATGGTCACTGCAATCAGTGACACTGTGACTGGGGGCTGGGGGGTGATCTGGGGGGGCCTGGGGGGGGCGATTTATGTGCCTATGTGTGCTGGTGTTAGTGTAGTGTTTGTGCACTAACCTTGATGTCTTCTCTTGTACGGGGCTCGGTATATGTGAGCGCCGCACAAGAGATGACATCACTTCCTCCTGCTTCCTCTGCCTGTGTTTACATTACACTGGCAGAGGGGGCATTTCCATTCGCCGGGAGCGATCGCGGGGGGTGGCCGGAATCGAACGGTCGCCCCCCCCCATCTCGGATCAGTCCCAGATGAATTCCGACCGCTCACTGTACAGAAGGGGGGTCCGATTGGACCCCCCAACTGTACAAAGGCAATCACGTACACTCTACGTGATTGTGCCTGTCGGTGCCATTGTGCCGACGTATATATACAGTGAGCGGTCGTTAAGTGGTTAATTGAATAGGTTGAAGTTTAAGCTGATTGGCTACCATGCACAGTGAAAAAAGATTTTGCACTCTCCAGTTTTAGTAAATCAACCCCAGTGTGTCAATACATTTTTTGATAAGTCACAACAAAGATCCACGGTTACTTTCGGCAACAATTGTGAAATAAGTCCTTGAGGCTGGGTTCACACTAGTGCGACACGACATCTGTCCTACTTTGGATCCGACTTTGCCCTGCGACATGAAGCCGACATATGTCCGACTTTCAATGAACGGGGATCCGACTTGGATCCCCGCCAATATCAGGCACTGTGTTTGGTATGAATCTTGAGGGGGAACTCCAGGCCAAATTTTAAATTAAAAAACGGCGCGGGTTCCCCTCCAGGAGCATACCAGGCCCTTGGGTCAGGTCTGGATTTGAACAGGCGCCCCTACGCCGAAAAAACGGCTTGGGGGTCCCCCCAAAATCCAAACCAGACCCTTATCTGAGCACGCAACCTGGCCGGCCGCAGGGGAAGAG
The DNA here is from genome assembly GCA_029206835.1 of Rana muscosa. Lineage (NCBI taxonomy): Eukaryota > Metazoa > Chordata > Amphibia > Anura > Ranidae > Rana > Rana muscosa. The sequence goes on along the minus strand of JARGYO010005626.1, from coordinate 13,514,137 downwards.
GGGGGGACGAGAGAGCGGCCCCCCCTCCCTCCTGAACCGTACCAGGCCGCATGCCCTCAACATGGGGGGTTTGGTGCTCTGGGGCAGGGGGGCGACCTGCGGCCCCCCCACCCCAGAGCACCCTGCCCCCATGTTGATGAGGACAGGGCCTCTTCCCGACAACCCTGGCCGTTGGTTGTCGGGGTCTGTGGGAGGGGGCTTATCGGAATCCGGGAGCCCCCTTCAATAAGGGGGTCCCCGGATCCCGCCCCCCCCACCCTATGTGAATGAGTATGGGGTACATCGTACCCCTACCCATTCACCTGGTGGAAAAAAATTGCAATAAAAAAACACTACACAGGTTTTCAAAGTAATTTATTGCACAGCTCCGGGGGTCTTCTTCCGACTTCCGGGGGTCTTCTTCCGACTTCCGGGGGTCTTTTCCGACTTCGAGGGTCTCCGGTGTCGTCTCCCGCTCTCCGGTTCTTTCTTCCGCCGGGCCTCCGCTAACTTCTTTTTAGCTCTCTTGCTAACAGAGGCCCGGTCTTCCCGTTGTCTCGTCCGGCTCTCCGTTGTCCTTCTGCCGGCCCCTCCACTAACTTCTTGGTAGCTCTTTCGCTAGTGGAGGGGCCGGGCTTCCCGCCACTGTCGCCGTCGGCTTCTTCTTCCCTCTTCTCCTCCTCGATGTTGACGCGTCGCCTCCTCCCGCTGTAATACTGGCTCTCCGCTCCGCATTAATATAGGCTTCTCTCGTCCCCCCCTCTTCCCCTGCGGCCTGCCAGGTTGTGTGCTCGGATAAAGGTCTGGTTTGGACTTTGGGGGGGACCTCTCGCCGTTTTTTCGGCGTAGGGGTTCCCCTTCAAATCCAGACCAGACCCAAGGGCCTGGTATGCTCCTGGAGGGGAACCCACGCCGGTTTTTTATTTATTTAAAATTTGGCCTGGAGTTCCCCCTCAAGAGCAGCACTGCACAAGTCGCATGCCAAAGTCGGACCATGCAAGACTGCGGTCCGACTTTGATCCGACTTCAATGATAGTCAATGGGCTGAAGTCGGATCAAAGTCGGACCAAAGTAGTACAGGGAGCATTTTCAAAGTCGGACCGACATGTGTCGGACCAGTTAGGACGGCTCCCATAGGGAAACATTGATTTTCACACGTCATGCGACATGAGCTCCCAATGTCGGAGCGTTTGTCGCCCCAGTGTGAACCAGGCCTAATTCCAAGAAGTACAACAGATTTACGAGACTCTGTAAATGAGAAACTTTCTGAATACTAAGCCTGAACACACTTATCCTAAAAACCTTCTAATAATCATTATGTCATATTTCATCTAGCAGATACCTGAAATACTGCTATTTAAATTTTATTTGTGTAAGGTTGTATGTGCTTACTCACATGATAATATGACTATGATGTGTTTTCACATTTTAACCACTTGTCGCCCGCCCTATAGCAAAATGACGGCGGCAAAGTGGTTTCAATATCCTGACTGGACGTCATATGACGGGGGCGCGCATTGTGACGATTGTTGTTGCGGGATGTCAGTCTGACACCCCGCAACACCGATCTAGGTAAAGAGTCTCCGACGGAGACTCTTTACCACGTGATCAGCTGTGTCCAATCATGGCTGATCACGATGAAAAACAGGAAGAGCCGGTGATCGGCTTTTCCTCACTTGCGTCTGTCAGACGCGAGTAGAGGAGAGCCGATCGGCTGCTCCTCTGACAGGGGGGGTTTGTGCTGATCGATTATCAGCGCAGCCCCCCCCCCCCCGAGGATGCCCACAGTGGACCACCAGGGATGCCACCAGACCACCAGGGATGTCCACAATAAGGTAAGCCACCCTAGACCACCAGGGATGCCAATCAGTGCCCACTAGAAATGCCTAATGGATGCCAATCAGTGTCCACAATGGATGCCAATCAGTGCCCACAATGGGCACCACTGATTGGCAGGCATTATTGTTTTGCACTGATTGGCATCCATTAGTACAACACATTACAATACAGTGCCACCTATCAGTGCCCATCCATGCCGCCTATCCGTGCCCATCCGTGCCGCCTATCTGTGCCAATCCGTGCCGCCTATCTGTGCCCATCCATGCCGCCTATCTGTGCCCATCCATGCTGCCTATCAGTGCCCATCCGTGCCGCCTAGCAGTGCCCATCCGTGCCGCCTATCGGTGCCCATCCATGCCGCCTATCGGTGCCCATCAGTGCCACCTCATTGGTGCCCATCAGTGCTGCCTCATCAGTGCCGCCTTATCAGTGCCCATCAGGGCAGCCCCATCAGTGCCCATCAGTGAAGGAGAAAACTTACTTATTTACAACGTTTTGTAACTGAAACAAAACAAAACTTTTTTTTTTCAAAATTTTCTGTCTTTTTTTTATTTTTTTAGCAGAAAAAAAAAATCGCAGAGGTGATCAAATACCACCAAAAGAAAGCTCTATTTGTGGTGAAAAAATTATAAAAATTTAGTTTGGGTACAGTGTAGCATGACCGCGCAATTGTCATTTAAACTGCAACAGCGCAGAAAGCTGAAGGCAGGAAGGTGTATAAGTGCCCTGTATGGAAGGGGTTAAAATAAACACAAAGACACTGAACTTTACTTTATATCAATAGATAACCTGAACACACATAGTTTTCTATTTTTTATACCCTAATTATTTCATGGCACTTGAGTTTAGACTCCTCACATCCCTTACATTCACAGTCTAATTTAGCTATCTAAAAGGTAATTTCTTATCTTCAAAGATTATTCTGCCATATAAAGCAGGCCATATATTACTCAATTCTCTTTCCTTCCACCTTTAGTGTTGACAGAGGAATGCCTCCCTCAACGCTCTTGTATTCAGCTGATGGGGGGCACAGGTAGCCCTCCTGGCCAGCAGAAAACAATGATTACTGCTGGTGGCTATAGCTGCTGGCAGTAATAATATATAGAAAAATCTAACAGGCTGGTTGTACCCATGTCAATCACTAGATCAATTAGCCTGTCCATACATGGATCAAAATTCAGCTGGTCCCTGCTGAACCAGCTGAATTTTAATCCATGTATAGCCAAGTGAAGATTTTTTGTGATACTGCCGTTGATCCCTCATTTCCAATTTAGGCAGGGCAGCCCAATGAACTATCACAGCACACTCTGCCTAGATAGCCATTACTTTCTGCTCCCATCACACTCTCTCCGCTAGTCTTATAAACATACTGCTCGGCTAGCACAAAACCAAAAAGTTGTCACGGAGAGTCACCCTAATGTAGTAGTCTGGGCGTGGGAGTATATATAATTAGCAAAAAGTAATACTTCCGCTGCCGTCTTTTTTAGGTGCTAATTTCATTATCAGCTGGAACTTGATTGATTTGGTTTATATGAATGTTTGTCTGTTGTGGCCACTCGTGTTTTGATAAAGTTATCATATTTTATAATTGTGTGGTGGAGGTATCATTTTTAAGTTTTTCTAAATTATATTTTGGTGGAATTGTTTTCAATAAAGATGACAATTTTTTGCTAATTCCAGTTTGTTCCTCTTTGAAGAACCCTGTCCGGGCCTTTGGCCCTCTTTTTCTCCCCTCCTTTTTTCTCATTTACTAACCAGATTCAGAGGAACACACCTAGTCCTTCAATTTTGTATACATTTAGGTGAATGGTTTCTGTCTAAGGGCAGCAGAAGTATTACTAATTATATATACTCTCACGCCCAGACTACTACATTAGGGTAACTCTCCGTGACAACTTTTTGGTTTTGTGCTGTATGAATTGATGTGGGATTTCTCGAAAAAATCCCTTCCTGTCAGGAGATCCCTCCCCACCCTTTATTCTTATTTTTTGATACCTCCACCCTGTTCTTGACTTTTGACCTTTGTCAATTGTCTGTCACTGTGGGACTATTTACATAAGTTTTTTTGGTGTGTATTGTTTTTGTTTACACTGTAAATAGTTTTTACATATGGCTTATCTATTGGATGAAAAAATGTACTTAGAGAATTAATCTGCATTTTCCAATGAACAAACCGCACAGGAGTCTGGGGATGACTCACTCCAAAAATTATTTAAAAATCATAAAAAACTGACAATTAAGTACTTAAATAGGAAATGGGATATTTCTTATTTAAAATCCCATATTGAACATAAAATCATCCCGAGAGAACTTAGGGAAAGAGTGTTCCCAGCAGGACATCTTCACACAGCTAGATTCCTTGATATCTGGAAAAAAAGTTGCCAGGATCGCGGAATCGAGATTATGCGATTAAGTGTAGAAGAGCAACAACTACAGCTAGGAGAGATTCAAACAGAGATAGGCAACAGTGTGTGTCTTTTAGAACCCCACAAACAGGACCCCTATTTTGAGAAATTCAATGAATCCCTAAAAAAAGAAGTAGCGAGAACACAAAAATATCTTAAAACTAATAAGCAGGAACAATTTAAACAGAACATATTAGACTGGGAAAAGCATGAAATATTTGATTTAACCATAAACCATTTGATTTAACCCCTAACATTTATAATAACTCCAATATTTCTTAGACGTTAGCCTCTTTTTACATAAAGTAATATTTAAATACTGGCATACTAATCGCCAGAACACTCAAACGGTTTCTCACAGCAACAAGGAGGAAGAGGAAGCTCTCCGCACATTGGTATCACTACTTCAGGAAAACTCTGATTCGGACTCTGATTCAGACCGAACACCAACCACACACATACATGCAAGACCGTTTAACTTGCCCATTAAATCAGTAAAGATGCCCCCACTGTCCAAACATAAATGGATCCGCTTATTTTTGGACCAGGTACAACAAGACCTCTCGAAAATTAATTGGAACTGGAAAGGTTTTGATAATTTATCTAAAAAAGAGAGAACAGCTTTAAAAGAACTGCAGGAAGCACCCAACTTAATAATTAAATGTAGTGATAAAGGTGGTAACATTGTCATCCTGTCAGAAAATCAATATGAGCAGGAGGTTATGCAACAGCTTTCAGATATTTCCACTTATCGTATGCTGTCGTCTAACCCCTTCCCCAGAATTGTAGAAACATTAAACCAAAGGCTATCTTTTGCATTTGAAGCAGACCTCATTACAAAGAAAGAACAGAACTATCTGAGTGTCAGAGAATTCAATATACCTACATTTACACCATCCCCAAGCTCCACAAATCCATGACTGATCCTCCAGGTAGGCCCATAGTTTCTGCTATTAAGGGCCCCCTGGAAAGGTTGGGAAAATATACGGATGCCCTGATTTCTGAACTCGTACGGGATCTACCTTCCTTCATCAGAGATACAAGAGATGTTCTCAGCAAATTGGAGGGCACCCCTTTTCCCAGCGGGGTCATTCTCGCGGGGATTGACATGGAATCTCTATACACGTCAATTCCCCACGAGTGGGAACTTATTGGAGTTAAGCACTTTCTGGGAAAAAACGTTCCCTGTCTAGGGCCCAAAATTAGTTGATATTGGAAATATTGGAATTCATGTTGAAACACAATTATTTTAAATTTTTGGGTACCTACTACAAACAGCTGAGAGGCACTTCTATGGGCCATCCTATGCTTGCCTCCATCTGGGCCTATGGGAGGAGGAGATCGTATATGTGTCCCCACTGTACCTCAGCCACTGTAAATTGGCTGAGGTACAGTGGTGCTGTTGGCGGAAAGATGTGAGTTTGTTTGAATGAACTTCTGTGATACCAATTAAACTAATTGGTTTCACTATTTAACAGACTCCTGTTCCATCCTCACATATGCTCTGAAGAATATTGTTTATCGAAGGAAATGCGTCAGCATGATGCCTTTGCACTAGCTGCACTCTACAGATTGCACACAGAGTAAAAGCAACAGACTTTATTCCCCACTCAGACATCCACAGAGACAGGCTTGATTACTTTAATGTGGAAGCGCTTCCTGGATTCTTGGATCGAAGCGGAGACTGTAGCGTGATTTCCAGCGTTACTAGCAGATCAGCTGACAGGCTCACACATTTATCTTTATCTCACAGCGACGGACATCTCACTTTCTCCCCCACAATAACGGACAATAAGCTGCTTGCAAGGACACAGTTCACTGGTCTATCTGACCCCATAACGAGCGGAGTGAGGTCCCCTCCGTGTATATCCATACCGGCCTGGGTAAGTGAAGGGATTTATTCCCTCACATCCTACCTCCTATATATCCTATCTATTTCTATTTAGCTGGCTTCTGTCTGAGATAACTTCTATGGTTACTGTGGAAATACCTATCGGAAGAAAACCTCTATGACAACTGCATACAGGAAATGAAGTTTTTTGGAATGCACTTTTTTCATCCCATTACAAGTTTTATTACGGTAGATATTAAGTGCAATTATCATCATTAGCTGTCATTTCAATCCGAACTGTTTCCAGTCCTTGAATTACGTGTCCAGCTCCCTTGTTTCCTCTACCTTTCTGTAGTTTATTATCCTTATCCAATTAAGACTGTCTGAAATCGGTCCTTATATATAATATCAAAGTTTCCAGCTGAAGAAATTTTGCAAAGCCTAAAGATGTTTACAGTTTTGGTTTATTAGCAACTTCCGGGATCCAACATATACAGTAGGTACAGAAAGTATTCAGACCCCCTTAAATTTTTCACTATTTGTTATATTGCAGCCATCTGCTAAAATCATTAAAGTAATTTTTTTTTCCTCATTTATGTACACACAGCACACCATATTGACAGAAAAACACAGAATTGTTGACATTTTTGCAGATTTATTAAAAAAAGAAAAACTGAAATATCACATGGCCCTAAAGCAGGCCATACACGGTCGAATTTCGAACAAATTTTCTTTTCAAAATCAGAAAGTTCGAGATAAATAGGGAGAGATAAAAGGTGGAGCTGGTATACCGCACGGCCAATCCCATGAATAAGTCTATTCGACGAAACATGTTGTGGCGTGGCTATGCGGTAACCGTCTGACGGATTATTCGATGTCACAGGATCGAACTGAGCAGCGAAGGATTAGTGAGTGGTAGCAGGAAGGTGGTGAGATCTCACTGTGATTACTGAGGGTCCGCCGTGACCTATACACTCGCTGTTCGGTGCATTGTTTTTTTGGATCTGCAGTGGTTTTAAATACGCCTATTTGAGTTCTGTTTTAGGTGATTGCAATATTTGGAGTGTGTGCTTGGTGTGTAATTAAACTGATTTTACGTTATCCCACTATTTGGAGCTTTCTTTATATTTGCATATGGATTAATCCCTTAAAAACACCTGATTTGAATCTGGAGAATTGTTTGCACGGCTTTGTGAGATTTTTGTACACGTTTTTATGCCAAACACGAGAGTGTGAGGCAACTTACTTTGGTGAGTGTCCATCTGATGGGAGAGGGATCACAAAACACTGAACACTGTGTGTGGTGGAGGACTGGAAGAAGATTTTTTTCACGCATTTGGATTTAATTTGTGTGGACTTTAGTATACTTGTGCACATTATTCACTTATGTCACAGGGTGTTTATATATAAAAAAAATTTTTTTTGAACAATATCTTTACCTCAGTCCAGTGATTACGGACATAAAGGGGGGAGGATACTGCTCTCTAGCGCCGCTGTGTGGGGTTTTTTTGATTTTACACTATTTTGTTTATACTATACAGCCTGTGGGTATACAACCTTATGATCCCCTTCTAGGTTGTACACACACAATGCAATCAGATCATACAAATTTCTCTGGATTCACCACTAATAGAACTGGTTGTTTGGAAATTTCCTTTATACATTTCTATACATTTTTTCTCACTTATTATAAAATATTACATTCATAAAATTTGTACCAAGTATTCTTAGTATTATTATTGTTTTTTTGTGTTTTTTACTGTTTTACGGTTGCACAGTCCGATTACATATGTATGGTTTTAAGTTAAACACGTATCATTTTACTTATTTTTTTATACGTGTATTCTTGTTAGGCCAATTTATTACTGAGAATGCATCATTTTAATAAAATTGATTTATTTTTATTTTTTGCATTTATATATTTTTTGCATTGTTTAACAATTTTAAAATTAGATTGTATAATGCATGGTTCAAGTTATACACTTCCATTTTGAGATACATTTTACCCAATTAACCCTCACATATACCCAGTGAAGTGAACAGCCTCAGATGATACACAGGGATGAAACAAATCTCCCTACATAAGTTTTACATGTATATCTGCTGTCTTCATCTGTATATATCCTTTACAAAGTGCTCTTTGTGTTAAAGTTTTTCTCTTCCTTTTTAGCACTGAGAGTGGATTATTTCCATACAGCCAAGACAGCTGATTGGAGGAAAGGCACACACCCCCTTCTCCTCATAGGCAAAGGAAGAAAGGAATGTGCAGAGATCTGCTCTTAGACGGCAAGTTGACTGCTAATCTATTTATAGCAACCTCCCCTGAAACACACTTCTATCTCCCATCTCGGAGAACGTGTGAGAAGTTATCAGGCTGATAACAGAGCTACGGATCAAGAGACAGCTATGGGACATAGTGCTTTGGAGAGAGATAAGAAAACACTGCAGATATATGTGCCCAGCTTAAATTTCATGAATTGGGTTTACATTCACTTTAACATATAACCCAGAATGTATAATTGTAATCATAGTGATAGTAATTATTATTAATATTGTAAATGTTTTCTCTCTTTTTTAAACAATATAGTTTAGTACTCAGGTTCTTGCATAATACATTTTGACACTACTTACTATTGACCATTTGGTTTTAATCATGACCCCAATGGAAGGGATATTGTAATGATATCAGATTAACATAGAGATATTCTTATGTTCTTTATAGCCCTGATGAAGCTGGGATTCTTGGATCCCTGAAAATGCATTGGCTAATTTTTAGATTGTACTTCTGACTTTTAATGGAATAAAGTTGTATTTGAACCTCTTAGCCCCTGTTTACACCAGTGTGACTTGTCATGTTATTTGACAGGTCCAAATCCCAGTCGCACCCTATTGTCAGCAATGGAACTGCTCAAATCGGTGCAAAGCCAACTTTGCGGTGCCACACTGATTTGAAAAACAAGTTCCTGCGCTATTTTTGCCAATTTCAGGTGCAACTTGCATAGACATCTGTGCATGAAGTCACACAGATACCAGCCAAGTCGCACCTGAAGTCGCACTGATATGCAGCTTTGAAATCATGGGATTTTAAGTGAAGTTGCATGATTTCAAAGTCAGATTTGTGTGAACCAGGGCTTAGCAATGGCTTGGTGCTTCAGTTTACATTTTTTTAACATTACACCACAAGCCATGGAGACTGTGGAGATCCTCTGTGGTGTAGAAACTACCTGCCTGTGAATCAGATCTTTTACATCAACATCAATACCTTAAGGTAACAATACCAGCAGGATAACCTTACGGGTCCAACACTATCTTATACTTTTCTCAACTGTTCATTTTTCTGGGAAGACTTTATACAAGATTTCAGAGTGTGTTTGTCAGAATTTTCACCCATTAAGCCAAAAGATCATTTGTGGGGTCAGGTACTGATATTGGACAAGAAGACCTAGCTTGTAATTTGCATTTCAATTCCCAAAGGTGTGCAGTGGATTGAGGTCAGGGCTCTGTGCAGGCCACTTCAGTTCCCCCAAACCATGTCTTTATGGACCTGGCTTTGTACACAAGAGTAGAGTCACGCTGGAACAGAAAATAATGAAATAATGCAACTATATCTCTGTATGCTGTAACAGCAACAATACCCTTCACTGGAAATACCTGAAATCAATAATTTGAGGGGGTGTTCATATAGTTTTGGCCATATATTGAAGGGAGATGGGATACTCAGGTATCCAGAAACTATTGCCCTATAGTGAATTGCTATAGTGATGTTTCTCCAGAAAAGCAAAGGCCACATAAAGAAGACACATAGTGGGTTGGTCAAAATCTAGTTAAAATAAGTGGGAACGCCTAATAGATCTGAGTAACAATAAATACACACAAAATGGGACTGTACAATTGCAAATACAAGGTAGAATTCCAGCCTTAACCTAACTAGTCTTAACCACTTCAATACAGGACACTTTTACCCCTTCCTGCCCAGGCCAATTTTCAGCTTTCGGCACTGCAGCACTTTGAATGACAATGGCACAGTCATGCAACACTGTACCCAAACTAAATTTTTATAATTTTTTTCACAAAACTAGAGCTTTCTTTTGGTGGCATTTAATCACCACTGGGTTTTTTATCTTTTGCTAAATAAACAAAAAAAGACGGAAATTTTTGAAAAAAACATGTTTTCTTTGTTTCTGTCATAAAATCTTGCAAATACTGTGAGCATATGTTCTTCATAAATGTTGACCAAAATGTATTCTGCTACATTTCTTTAGTGAAGATAACCCAAATCAGTGTGTATTATTTAGTCTGTAGGAAGGTTATACAGTCCACAAACTATGGTATACTGTATATCTGAAAATTGATAAATTCTGATGTACTGACGGCCTCTCATTTCTTGAGGCCCAAAAATGTCAGGCCTGTACATATATCCCCCGAATGACCCCTTTTTGGAATGTAGACAGTCCAAGGTATTTATGAAGAGGAATGGTAAGTTGTGATTTTTTGGAAAATTAAGAAATTTAAAAAATGACATACTGTCACCAGTGCAGTACAGCATCATCCTATAACTGGTGGGGCAGTGATCAGGTACACTGACTGGTGCCAGTGCGGAAAAAAAAAAGAAAACATTTTAATTTTTTTATTTTATTTTTTATTTTATTTTTTACAATTTTTTTTAACACACTTTGACAAGAGCAACGCATTATGTTTGCTTAAAGCAATGAATTTCATTGCTATAAGCAGGCATTTTACTGAATTAAATCAATTTATTCTGTTTGTTTTGTTGTAATTAGCTGTGATTGGTCACAGCTGATCACATGGCACAAATGGGCCGTGACTGGCTCAGTCTTGAGCTCTGTAATTTCAAAGCCATTGTATTTAATTTTTAGGGACTCATTAATGACAGGAATATTACCACTGGATTGGCGCAGGGCAAATGTGGTGCCTATATTTAAAAAGGGAACTAAGTCTTTACCAAGTAACTATAGACCTGTTAGTTTAACTTCTATAATTGGGAAGATACTGGAGAGATTAATAAAAGACCACATAGATGAGTTCTTGCTGGAAAAAAATATTTTAAGCAACAGACAGCATGGATTCATGAAAGACAGAAGTTGTCAGACAAACCTGATTTCTTTTTATGAAGTGGTAAGTAAAACCTTTGACAGAGGGGTGGCGGTGGACGTGGTATACTTGGATTTTGCAAAAGCATTCGATACAGTTCCCCACACACGGCTCATGTGCAAGGTAAAGTCTACAGGATTGGAAATATCAGTTTGTAAATGGATAGAAAACTGTCTAAAAGACAGAATTCAGAGAGTAGTGGTTAATGATTCTTACTCTGAATGGTCTAAGGTTATCAGTGGTGTACCCCAAGGTTCAGTGCTGGGACCCTTACTTTTTAATATCTTTATAAATGATATTGGGTCTGAGATCAAAAGTAACATTTCTGTCTTTGCAGATGACACTAAGCTATGCAGTGGAATAACGTCCATACAGGATGTCGCAATTTATAAGCCGACCTCAATGCTCTGTCTAATTGGGCGACTATGTGGCAGATGAGGTATAATGTTGATAAATGTAAAATTATGCACTTGGGGGCTAAGAATATGAATGCATCATACATACTAGGGGGAGTACAACTGGGGGGATCCTTAGTGGAGAAGGATCTGGGGGTTTTGGTAGATCATAAGCTCAATAATGGCATGCAATGCCAAGCTGCGGTTTCCAAAGCGAGCAAAGTCCTTTCTTGTATTAAGAGAGGTATGGACTCCAGAGAGAGAGATATAATTTTTCACCTGTACAAATCATTAGTAAGACCTCATCTGGAATATGCAGTTCAGTTTTGGGCCCCAGTTCTCAAAAAGGACATTGGGGAACTGGAGAAAGTGCAGAGAAGGGCAACCAAACTGATAAGAGGCATGGAGGAGCTCAGCTATGAGGAAAGATTAGAGGAACTGAATTTATTCACTCTTGAGAAGAGGAGATTAAGGGGGATATGATCAACATGTACAAATATATAAGGGGTCCATATTGTGAACTTGGTGTTGAGTTATTCACTTTACGGTCAACACAAAGGACAAGGGGGCACTCTTTGCGTCTAGAGGAAAATAGATTTCACCTCCAAATACGGAAAGGTTTCTTCATAGTAAGAGCTGTGAAAATGTGGAATAGACTCCCTGCAGAGGTGGTTCTGGCCAGCTCAGTAGATTGCTTTAAGAAGGGTCTGGATTCTTTCTTAAATGTACATAATATAACTGGGTACTGACATTTATAGGTAAAGTTGATCCAGGGAATATCCGATTGCCTCTCGGGGGATCAGGAAGGAATTTTTTCCCCTGCTGTAGCAAATTGGATCATGCTCTGCTGTTTTTTTTTTGCCTTCCTCTGGATCAACTGTGGGTATAGAATTGGGTATATGGGATTGTACGATATTTATTTATTTATTTATTTATTTATTTTTTATTTATTTTTTATGGTTGAACTGGATGGACTTGTGTCTTTTTTCAACCTGACTAACTATGTAACAATTGTACACAGTACCTGTCACTGTCTCTATTTATTAAGACATGGAAGGGGCCGGTAAATGACAGATCCCATTCCCTGCTCTTCATCCTGACAGATCCCCTGCAGCAACCGGCGGGAGGTGGGAGGGGAAGACCCATCAGAGCTGCGGGGGGGGGGGGGTGAGGGGGAGCCTGGGAAACACACAGGGGCCCAGGGCAGCAGAACAGGGATAGGGAGACAGTGGGAGTGGCATGTGGAGGAGCTGATTCTCTCCATAGCCCTTCTGCTGCCGTTGGGTGTCTGTGGAATGGAGAGGAGGAGAAGAAGGCATTTAGCAGGCATTCAGCAGCTGCATGGAGAGATCAGTTCCTCTACATGCCGCCTCCCCCACTACACTTCTATCCAGGTGTACATGTACGTTCCCATGTACATAGGGCCTTGATTCAAAGTTATGAAATCTACAAACTATGGTATATATATATATATATATATATATATGTATATGTTCTGACTACCCCTCATTTATGGAGACCCTAAAATGGGTAAAAACATCACTAAAATTACCCATTTTTGGAAAGTAAACGCTCCAAGGTATTTAATAAGAAGCATGGTGCGTTTCTTGAGATTGTCATTTTTTCCACAATTTTTTGAAAATTAAATTTGAATTTATCTCACAAAGTTGTCATTTTAGCAAGTTTTTTCTCACTCATGCATTAGGCATACTTACAGTTACAGCCAAAAACACTTCTTCTACACCTCTTGAGTATGGAGATACCACATGTGTGAGACGTTTTTTGCTGTCTAGGTTAGGGATGAGCTTTATGTTCGAGTCGAACATGAGTTCGACTTGAACATTGGCTGTTCGCCCGTTCGGCGAACAGCGAACAATTTGGGGTGTTTGCGGCAAATTCGAAAAGCCGCGGAACACCCTTTAAAAGTCTATGGGAGAAATTAAAAGTGCTAATTTTAAAGGTTAATATGCAAGTTATTGTCATAAAACGTGTTTGGGGACATGGGTCCTGCCCCAGGGGACATGTATCAATGCAAAAAAAGTTTTAAAAACTGGTGTTTTTTCGGGAGCAGTGATTTTAATAATGCTTAAAGTGAAACAATAAAAGTAAAATATTCCTTTAAATTTCATACCTGGGGGGCGTGTATAGTATGCCTGTAAAGTAGCGCATGTTTCCCGTGCTTAGAACTGTCCCTGCACAAAATGTAATTTTTAAAGGAAAAAAAGTAATTTAAAATTACTTGCGGCTATTCATGAATTGTCGGGTCTCGGCAATACAGATCAAAGTCATTGAAAGAGGAAAAAAAAAAGCGTGGGGGTCCCTCCCAAATTCCATATCAGGCCCTTCAGGTCTGGTATGGATATTAAGGGAAACCCCGCGCCATGTTTTTTTAAAAAAATGGCATGGAGTTCCCCACAAAAATCCATACCAGACAATTCAGGTTTTAAGGGGAACCTTGCACCAAAATAAAAAAAAATGGTGTGCCCCCCCCAAATCCATACCAGACCCCTATCTGAGCACGCAACCTGGCAGGCGGCAGGAAAAGAGTGGGGGACAAGAGAGCACCCCCCCTCCTGAACCGTACCAGGCCACATGCCCTCAACATGGGGAGGATGTCCCCATGTTGATGGGGACAAGGGCCTCATCCCCACAACCCTTGCCCGGTGGTTGTAGGGGTCTGCGGGCGAGGGGCTTATCGGAATCTGAAAGCCCCCTTTAACAAAGGGGACCCCCAGATTCCGGCCCCCCCATGTGAATTGGTAACGGGGTACATTGTACCCCTACCATTTCACAAAACAAAGTGTCAAAAATGTTAAAACCACACAGACACAGTTGGGATAAGTCCTTTATTAAAAATCAAAAAATCAAAAAAACATTCCAGCGATGTAATCCAGTCTGCCCAGCGTGGTGATCCATTCTCCAGTGATGCTCCAGTCTCCACTCCACATGAAACCCCCATGATGCGTAAGAGGGGGCGGGGTAACCACCGCCCCGCATTGGATAACCCCCGCCCCGCAAGCCGGAGTAGTTTTAAATGACTTTTTTTCCTTTAGAAATTACATTTTGTGCAGGGACAGTTCTAAGCACGCGAAACATGCACTACTTTACTGGCATACTATACAAACCCCCCAGGTACGAAATTTAAAGGAATATTTCACTTTTATTGTTTCACTTTAAGCATTATTAAAATCACTGCTCCTGAAAAAACTGCAGTTTTTAAAACTTTTTTTTGCCTTGATTCATGTCCCCGGGGGCAGGAACCGGGTCCCCAAACACTTTTTATGACAATAACTTGCATATTAACCTTTAAAATTAGCACTTTTGATTTTTCATGTTCGTGTCCCATAGACTTTAACGGTGTTCGCGTGTTCGAACTAATTTTTTGCCTGTTCGCATGTTCTGGTGTAAGCCGAACCGGGGGGTGTTCGGCTCCTCCCTAGTCTAGGTAAATAAATGGGCCTAAAATACAAGGAGAACCTTCAGGCTTTCAAGAGTCATAAATAATTTACACTGTACTGGGGTGATTAGTGATCAGAGACACTGGCTGCTCTGGCAACACTGTAAAAAAAACAAAAAAACAAAACATCTGCCAATCACTGTGGAAACACTCTATTTTCTCTCACAGATGATCTGTGTGTGATGAAACATTGCAATAGCTGCAATGTAAAGCCTTTGTTTACATGTGTGATTATAGGGTACATGGCCAATTTAATTGACTCTGTACCCTACTCTGTGGTCTGCGGTGTCCAATGGACAAAGTATTCATAGAGCATACCCCTGAGCATGCTGGAGGGCATGCACAAGCGGCTTAAAGGGAAGGCTGTTTTAAAATTTTGTGGACCAGAGTGACTACTTAGTGCTGTCCTACTGTGATCCAAAGCAGAAGATGTTGGCAATTGTATACAAACTATTTGAACCTTGAGCTTTTTTTTTTGAGCATACACATAAATTAATACAAGCACCTCCCTTAGTTAATATATATAGTATATGGCTAATATATACTGTATATTAAATGATTGCTTTGAATCTCATACCTAATTGTAACATGTATTTCTTGATTGTTCTCTTAGTAGGAGTGAGATGTAGCTGTTTCATGTTATGAATACAATTCTTTTTTGCCCATATTTTTATGATGGGGAAAGGAGTTGGCTGGGTAAGGTGTACCTTAAATGTTGTAGGTTATGTGATAGGAATTGGGCTCTGTGTACCATGAAACAGATCTAACTGGACTTTCCTGAATTTCACTATTTGTGTGGGCAGAAAACCAGTGAGTTCAGGAAATATTGGTAGCAGTTCCCCTTTGACACACCAGGTTGAATAGAAAACAGCAAGCAAACACAATGAAACACTAAAAGTAATTTCTAATACCCAATAGTAGTTTTATGCTAAACAGCAGGCACCAAGCCAATTATCATAGTTAATCTTAATGGCCTGTCACTCAGAAAGGGTGATAACTTAAATACAGCATTTGAGATGGCAAAAAAAAGTGCTAAGCATTATATGACATGTAGTATCCAGGTCAGCATAAACAGTAGCAACTCCACCCAAAATGCAACAGTGAGCAGTAAAACGACTTGATCTACCAATGTACCAACATAGAAGTACACTGTCAGTGTGCACTAATGGTGGTTATGCGAGGCCTAAACATACTGGGTAAGCATGGTCAGTGTTTAAATGAAAAGAAAGGGTAAAGGAGATAAAATGGATTTGCAGGATGCATAAAACGTGGGGCAGTCCTTTAGGTTGATATTCTGCCGGCTATTGTTGGGGCCCTTTAACAAGCTTTGGTGCGCTTAATAATATTCTTTTAAACCTGCATGCAGTGAGATGTGAAGAGGTAAAATACAGTCTTAGCACAGTATGATGTGGATTTGGGCCAGAGGAGGAAACAGTTCAGTATAACCGCAGCTCAGAGTTGGTAATGGTGTGATATACTGTACTGTAGAAGTGCGGTACAGATTTTTCAGTAGGAATGGAGTGGAATGGGTGTACTAGACTAATGTCTCAGTTTTTGCTGACAGTGTAAAGGATGGCCCAAAACCCTCTCACTCACTTCCAGGAGGTGGCAGTAGGCTCTAGCTGTGGAAGGGGCCCTCTTGGTCCCTCTGGCGATTCTGCAGTTCAGGTGACTGAAGTGGAAAGCTAGATAAATACCCCTATCTTCCTGTGGTAACCAAGCAAAGACAACGGGGCTGACTTGCTGTTTTGTAGTTAATGGGCTGAGAAATTCAAATCACTTATGTTTAAAATGCATACTGAAGTCAGCAATTTCTGCCTTCATTTTCATTTAAAGCAAATATATATTGTATATTTAACTTTCTTTTGCTTCCATGTCAGTTCACACTTTCAGATGCATCTGGATCTATCTGCTGCCAGAGCAAGTCATTACATCAATACAGCAGTGCTGACTTTGCTGTTCAACCTCTGGTGACTCTGCTCCCAACCTCGGCGTGTGCCTAGCTAGCTTGGCCTCCTGCTCGCTGATAAATGCACTGACAGCTATGTATGCTTGGACTGTCGCAGCACCAAGTGAGTGGGTTTTTCCTGGCTCTTTTCTGCTGCACTGGTCTATTGGATTGTGTCGTTTAGAAAGTCAGTTGCTCTATTACATGGCTGCCATCCCGAACTACAACTTCCAGGGTTCCAGGCACTTTGCAATAAAGTCTATGGGCTCACTTGACTTTAGCTCTCCCCTTGCTGGCCAGAAGATGCAGCACAATATTAATATCACAGTAAAGAGAGGGAGGCAAATAGAGGACAATGTCTCCTCCACCATGTTGTTGTAACCCAACACTTAGCTACATATTAGTACTATGGCTGTTACTTTAAAGGTTCCTAAAATTCTTTATCACACCATTACATGTTATTCTGTTGTAAACTTAGATGTATGCTTAGTGTGCCTACTCTTCAAGAAGGATTCCTTCTGATTCTATTTGCAATTGCAACAATTCAATTATTAAAAGAGCAGAGATTATGGGATAGATCTGATCCATTAAATTTTATTGCCCTTACCTTAGACACATTGCTTGTTGCTAAACTGCAGTTTAAAAAAGGAAAGCATTGATATAATTAAATGTATAATTCTCAGCATGTACTGGAAATAAACACACCATGAAGTGTATAGTACAATAAACCTAATGTATAAAGTGAACGCGATAGCAATTTATTTTTGAAGTGTTCCTCCAGACAGGCAGTATAACATATGGTCAAAAGAAATTATAAACACATTCAATAATATAGAAGGAAGTTTTTTTTTTTATCTTTTGGGAGAATTAGAGATCTGTTTTACAATAGAAAAATATACCCATTTGTTATTGTTTATCCTCACGCTGACATTACTTTATACATAGCATACATACAGTATGACATACTATATTAAGGCTCTCATTCTTACTAATGAGGAAAATGAGTAAGAATATACTTTAATTTACTTAGAAATTAATTTTCATTATTTGGATAAGGTTTTTTACTTTCAATATATTTTGAAGTATTTTGACATCTCATTTGTTTCTAAAAGCTAGTCTTCAGGGAACAACTCTGTACTTAATCTTTTTTTAATAGTAAAAAAAATTACTTAACAGCCTCAAGTACTTACCTGAAATTGTGATTCAGGTGGCAAGTCTTCCTTCTTCTGGTGTGCGGTGGGAAGGCCAAATCTGCAGTGCCTATATTGCTTCCTGGTGATATGGAGCTACCAACTGGCTTCCTGAAGAGGGACCTTACATATTATAGCATGATGTCATGATGCACAATGGGTAATGCCGCATACACACGATTGGTTTTCCCGTCGGAAAAAACCTTGGATGGTTTTTCCGACGGAATTCCACTCAAGCTTGTCTTGCATACACACGGTCACACAAAAGTTCTCTGAACTTTCGAGCGTTAAGAACGCGGTGATGTACAACACTATGACGAGGCGAGAAAAAGAAGTTCAATGCTTCTGAGCATGCGTCAAATTGTTTCCGAGCATGCATGTTTTTTTTCCCGTCGGAATTGCATACAGACGAACGTTTTTTCCGATAGGAATTTTTCCTGTCGGAAAAATAGAGAACCTGCTCTCAAACTTTTGCTGGTGGGAATTCCGACAGAAAAAGTCAGATGGAGCGGAATTTCCGTTCAAAAGCTCACATCAGACTTTTTCCAACGGGAAATCAGGTCGTGTGTACGCGACATTAGACACAAGATCGGTTGGCTGAGCAGTCTAGAGAGCACAAAGCAGCTTCCTATTTTTTTCCCTAAAGTTTTGCTTTGAAGAAAACATACTGAGAGAATATATATAGTCTGCCATTGCTTCTTTTTCCTCCTAGAAATGCTATCTGGTGGGCTGTTACACTGATCCAATGGCTTGAAACAAATATGCCCTGGCTCAGAATAAGTATGCATATTAGAAGTACTGACTCAGACTTTCTAATCAGAATGCTTGCTTCAAGTTGGTGACATCTGGGCTCACATATGCGTTGCGTTAAAATAATTTATCCAGACAGAGTGGGGACAAGTTTTCTGTACACGATAAAATGCTTGTATGGCAGCTGCTAATATATGAACATAAATAATATTTAGTAGTAGTACTATCAGTACCCACTTGGATGACCTAGTGCTGTGTCATCATCTATTTGGCTAGGAACAAAGTCGCAGTGGTCGATTCTTGACATATTCTAAGGGGGAGGCAGCTGGCTACAGGAACCATAGGGGCAATGCAAGTCTGTTTTTGGATTTTCCAACACTAAACAATACTGCTGTTGGACATTTTCATGCACAGTTTGAACAAATGTTCTGTATAAAAAGAGTCAAACCTTTTCTATTTATTTCAAATTATAGGTCATTAGTTCAGGGCTGCTGTTAGAAATCATGGGGCCCCGTACAACCTACCTGTCAGGCCCCCCCCCCCCCCAGAAATAAAAAATCGCTAAAATGCCATGGTCGCAATGGTATGCTTTGCAGCCATGGAAGAAATTATAGCCTCGCTACTGCCCCTTCCTGACACCTGTTTTTTTTTTTTTTCAATTGCTTAATAGCAATTTTAAATTGCAAGACCACATTGCAACAGTGAGCCAAGTATTTGGCTTCAAGGTGCAGAGCAGCCCCATTGAACTCAATGAGAAGTTTGACAGGTGGTGCTGCCTTTCAAACTCTGCAGCCTGCGTTAAAAATGCCGCAGCTGTGAAGTAAAGCATCACAGCCATGGCATGTATACAGCCCTGTCTGACTATATGACAGCCGGCTTCTGAAGTGGCATGTCCAAATAAGGTCTGCTGACCATCTCCGAATGGTTGAGAGCGCTGACTGGAATGTTCTGGCGGGGAAGCCGTCCCCCTGTCAGAACACAATAGAACAGCAGGGGAGATCACTGTACTAACATGTGTGTTAGTACAGTGGCTTTGACCTAAGGTGTCAGTTTTTTCCGTTCAGCCTGCTGGGTTGAAGAAAAAAAAAACTAGCAGTGTATACTAGGCATTAGACTGCATTCACATTTGATGTTTTCTGCATGTGTGACAAAGTGCACAGGTAACGGGCGTTTTTGGAAATGCACCGCAAATGCGCATAGCGCTTGTGGTGCCATTAATTGTTAATGGCGCACTAAATGCAAAACAGACCTGTGTTTTGTCATGTGGCAAACCTGCAATGCCTTAAAAGATTCTAAAGCCTCTATGATGTGTTTGTCACACATATGGCAGCCCATTTAAATGAATGGGCTCCCCTGTGTGCGAAAAACAAGCAAAAAAAATAAAAAAATGCAAGCAGGAACATGGGTTCCCCCTACGCAAAGTATATTGGGGGCCTTTGGGGTGGTATATAGAAATAGCTTGGCAGAGATGTCTGTCAGCTGGAGAGAGAGGTGTCCACTGGCTGCTAGCTTCAGCACTGCAGTGGCAGCTACCTGCAGTTCTAGGCTGGCTCCATATTCACCCTCTCTCCAAAATCCTAAAATTTCTGTCCCTTCACTCCAGTAGCAACCCCCACACTCATCCCCTCCAGCAGAAACACTTCTGCATCCAAACCCTGGAGTTCACCATGAACACAGAGAAGTGAGAGCACGATCTGGAGGGAGGTGGAGCAAGCTTCCTGCTCATTCATCATGTGACAGGAGATAACACTGCTGACTATGAGCCGGGGGGGGGCGAAGGGGGAGTTTCAGGACCCAGCAGAGGCACAGACAGAGACTCTGCAGCTATCTTCTTCAGATCGGGACACAGTAAGCATAAAGAACTGATCCCTCTGCAGAGCTGCCACAGGGAGAAAGCAGGCAGCTCTGCAAGGGATCCACAGGTGTTACAAAGCAGTACAGCTGGATCTCCTCTTCTGCAGGTGCTTGGGCCTCTCTTCTGAAGTGACAGAGTTCGGGCCCCCTACAGGAGGGCTGGCTGTACTGCCCTATCAGCGGCTCTGCATTAGTTAATGGGCTGAGAGCTTCAACTCACTTATGTTGGAAATCCGTATTGAAGTCAGCAATTTCTGCCTCCGTATTTTCCTTTAATGCAATAATGTATATGTAGCGACCTCACCTCTCACTCCCTCCTTCTCTGTCAATGTCAATGGCTCTCGTCTAGGGGACCAGGGAGGAGAGTGTGACGCACCACCAGCTCTGATCCTCTTGTGTGTAGAGGTGTGAGCTATAACCATTTACCTTCGGGCCTGTGCCCCTGTCCAGAGCCAAAAACTCTTCCCTTGAGAATGACCTTTTAACTCCCAGAAAGCCAAGTTCCACACCATTGAAAGTCCAACACTTATTTATTCTTAAGAGCAATAAATAGTCCTTTTAGAGCAGACTGGTTAGACAATGAACAGACAAGGTGAAGAGGAAAGTCCAGGCACAAACATGAACTGATTACTCTCCTGTTTCGGTGTGCGCAAACAGGCTTGGCGCACGGTCGCTGCCACCGACCATGAGGGTGGTAGCTGCCACCGACCGGGTGAATTAGACTTGAGGTCTCTGCCACCGACCTGGGTTTCAGTTGGAGAGAAAGAGTGCACCGCTCAAAGGGTTCCAGATTCCTCTAATTGCTCCCGCCCTGCTACCTCACAGGTGCTGGCTCTGCTCTAATGCATAGAGAAAGAAGGTTGTCTGGACTGCCGCACTCTGTTGAAGCGTTTATTGTCAAAAATTAAAATACAAAAATGTCCAAGCAAAGATGATCAAAATCCATCAAAGGCAATCAGAAAGGGCATGCAGGAAAACAAGGCTGATGCGTTTCACTTCAGAGATGATGCTTACTCATAGCCAGGAGGGTGGTCGCTGCCACCGACCGGGTGAATTAGACTTGAGGTCTCTGCCACCGACCTGGGTTTCAGTTGGGCCGCTGCCACCGACCATGAGAATGTGGACTACCTTCTTGAGATGCGGCCCCTGTCAGGGAGAGACATCCATCCGGACGGTCACCAGAGGCCTCCACCGTCACCAGCCAATGCTGCGCTGGGTCTTCGGGAAGGTCACCTCTCTGGTCCCCCTCACACTGGATTCGGGTGTCCAACACCGGAGGACACCCTAGGAATCCTCCATCCCATGCGGGACACAGTCGAAGGTACTGGGCTCCAGGCCTCCGGAGAGTACCTCACCCCAGACCAAAGGTGTCTGGGGTGGAATCGCAGCTCCGTCTCCGGGCCGAGGGCACCTGGAGACCACCAGCACTCACCCCCAGGCTGAAGGTGCCTGGGCGTGGACCCCGAGCGGAAGATGTCCGCCCCTTTTATCCCCTCTCCCAGCATGCACAGCAGGTTCCCCGCCCCGCCGTACCACTGCTGCGAGAGGACAAAAAGGGCACAGACCTCCAATGGTGGTTCAACCCTGGCCGAAGGCAACAGCGCCACCTATAGGTCGCAGGGAACTTGACACCACTGATATCCTCCACTGGCATAAATTGGTCCATGAACCCTAGCAATTGCTGCATCTCAGCCTGTTACCACTCAGATGCCTCCCCTAAATGTAACCACTCGCTATATATATATATATATATATATATATATATATATATTTTTTTTTTGTCTCTATGTCAGTACATACTTTTAGATGCATCTGGATCTACCTGTTGCCAGAGCAAGCCATTACATCAAAACATCAAAAAATTATATATAGTACAAATAAACAAGTTGCTGATGCATCTGACAAGTGCACTAAGGGCAATGGCAGCACAGTGGCTTAGTGGTTGGCACTTTTGCCTAGCAACATAAGGGTCTTTGGTTTGAATCTCAGCCACAACCTGCATGGATTTTGCATGCTCTCCCTGTGTTTGTGTTGTTTTCTTCTCATGTTTTCCCACACTATACATGCAGGGCTCCTTGAGGGCAGGGTAGAGACCAATGTGAATATACAGTGTATATAAAAAGTGCCATATACAAGTGTCAGCGCTGTATAAATGCCTGTAATACATACATACTGATTACAAGCACATGTGAATATAGCTCTGTCCAGATAGGCAACTAATGCAGAAGAGTGATTGGAATACTCTTCCAGTGAGGAGCAGTCAATAGTTAGAGGTGGCTTGAGTGTGACATTGAGTTACCAGACCAAATACACTCACCAACCACCCACATGTATACTGAGCTGCTCAGTTTAGTACAACATTCCGTCCTGTCATTTGGGCAGCACACGAATCAAGTGGTTCCTTTTTTAACTGCGACATGAATGTAGTCATAGCCATAAAGGAAACATAAAAAGCATAAATGCCTTGGAAATCATACACAATGAATGCTTTTACATGTTTTTTTTTTTTTTCTTAACTGTCCTCTCTTATCACTTTGAAAGCATCTAAAAATGGTTTAACATGAAGTGAAAGTTTTATTCTTTATTGTTAGCTAAAAAAATACCTTCCATCACTACTTTTTACTCTCCTGGAGATACTAAAATAAAACGTTATGGTACTTTTACCAAACTGCCTACTCCAAGTATGCCTCTAAAGACATGCTGGTAAGTTAATTGGCTCCCTTCTAAATTGGCCCTAGTCAAGCGCGTCGGGACCCTTCAGGATAAGACCACGCTATATCAAGATACCTCTCAACTCAACTCAACTCAAGTACATGTAAACTTTTGTTTTTAAATATCTTAAAAGATTTAATGCGTTATTACCTGGTAATCCTGCATATCATGGGAGATTAAATCTGATGGATAATTATTATGCCCCTTTTTCTACCCCTTTCTCTCTGCAAGAATAGGATCATATTAAAGTGGAGTTCCACCCTGAAAAATAAAAAAATACACGAAAATGCAAACAAAAAATTGGATACTGACAAGCTGTGTGTGTGCAAGTATGCACACCTTTTATTTTCAACGACCTGGTCATAGCTCAGAGTTCTTCTCGGGAGGACAGGTTTCTTTCACACAAAAGCCAGGAGGTCTCAGGCTAGGAGACAGTAGGGCTTTATATGGGTGTCAGGAGATTCCCTATTAGGATGCCCGAGTGGGCCTATGCAGCAGGGAATTGCAACCAAAAAGAGTGTCCAGAGAGAGAGAGGTACAGAGGTTGCATGTAATCACAGTTGTGCTGTGACGTGGTCTGTGGACCATACCAGAGGTTTATGCTGCCATACATTATGCAATTTTCTTTACTTCAACCACAATATGAATGAAATAAAATTGCTCAATCCCCCCATCAACACAGTCAGTGTTAATGCAGGAATCCCTCCTGCAGCGCTATTGTGTTCTTCCAGGGGGGGAAAGAATGGAACCTTCCCCAATGGCCAAATACCATGATCACAGCTGGTGGTTATAGCTGCTGGCAGTGATTGGATGAAAAAAATTACAGGCTGGTTGTACTGAATTTGATTGATGATTGACTTCAGTACAACCAGCCTGCTCATGCACGGATTGAAATATGATCTGTCTATGGCCTGCTTTAAGCTTAAGGCCTGGGCAGCGGCCCTGCAAAAGCAAGCCAATAGGCTGATTATAATTTATTTTCATATTTTGAAGTGATGGTGGTAATCCCTACAAGGGCAACCTTTTATTTTGTGAACTTTTACCTTTTTGTTAAATAAAAGTTGGCCATCAAGCCCAAAACGTAGTTACTGGCAGAACACACTGAAAAAGGCCTTCTACACTTGAACAATACTGCCAGAATATTACAGCATACACTGTGTATACACTGTATATTGTTTTTTTTTAAAATGAAACATAAAAATATTCCCTACCCCCACCAAGTCACAACAATGACTTTGGATGATGTGGATGACATTTGCATGGCCCTTGGCCACCTGACCTAATCTTATCTTAATATTACCCAGGCAATTAACATAAACCATTTTTTCTCCTGCGTACAATGCAATGCGGCATGAAAAAAGAATAAAACTCTCCTTAACTGCTTGCAGACCGCTGCACGACTATTTACGTCGGCAGAATGGCACAGCTGCGCATATGGACGTACCCGTACGTCTCCTTTAAGATGCGGCATTGCAGGCCGGTGTCCGCCGGGTGCCTGCGATCGTGTCACGGAGCTACAGAAAGTGGGGATGCCTGTGTAAACAAGGCATCTCCCTGTTCTGCCTTGTGACAGGATACTGATCTTCTGTTCCCTGTCATCGGGAGCAGTGATCACTGTCGTGTCACATGTAACCCATCCACCCCACAGTTAGAATCACTCCCTAGGACACACTTAACCCCTTCCTCGCCCCCTACTAGTTAACCCCTTCCCTGCCAGTATCATTTACACAGTAATCAGTGCATTTTTATAAATGACAATGGTCCCAAAATAGCGTCAAAAGTGTCCCATGTGTCCGCCATAATGTCGCAGTCATGATAAAAATCGCTGATCACCGCCATTACTAATAAAAAAAAATAAAAAAAATGCCATAAAACTATCACCTATTTTGTAGACACTATAACCTTTTGCGCAAATCAATTAATATACGCTTATTGCATATTTTTTTACCAAAAATATGTAGAAGAATACATATTGGCATAAACTGAGGAAAAAATATATATTTTTTGGGGATATTTATTATAGCAAAAAGAAAAAAATATAGTTTTTTTTTCAAAATTGCCGCTATTTTTTGTTTATAGTGCAAAAAAAACCAACCTGTAGAGGTGATCAAATACCACCAAAAGAAAGCTCTATTTGTGGAAAATACAGGACGTCAATTTTGTTTAGGAGCCACGTAGCACGACCGCGCAATTGTCATTTAAAGCGACGCAGTGCCAAATCGCAAAAAATGGCCCAGTCTTTGGGCAGCTAAATCCTCCGGGGCTGAAGTGGTTAAGTAAAACACAAATGTTCACTTTGTGCTTTATCATTCTGCTACCTAACATAAAAGTCACACTAATGTAAGGTGACCACATTTTTAAAATGAAATCCGGGGACATATTTTTTTTGCTAGTAATGGCGGCAATCAGCGACTGTCTGCCCGTCATCCGCTTTACAGCCTCTCAAGTCTCACTCTCCAGGCCCCACGGCTACTACTTGGTGGTGAGTGGAGGAAGATCACTCCACCAGGGAAGGCAAGGAGATAAGCAGGCAGACAGCTGGCAGGGACTTGAGCCAAGGCAGAAGAACATGCGAGCGGAGCTGAATGGGCATGCACCCGAAACTGAAGAAATATTCCCTCCGCTCTGACCAGCACATGATCATCAGAAAGGGGCACAGATAATGAAAAAAAATACACCCCCCTAAGCTAGTAGGAGCGGCAGAGCGGGGGTGTGGAATTACGTTTTTTTTTTTTTATTCTGCACTGACTGTCTTTGAAATTGCCCCAGCCCCTGTTCAAATCCAATCCGAGGACAAAACTGGGGACAGACTTGGTCTGGGGACAATGTCCTCAATCCGGGGACAGACTTCGTCCAGGGACAGTGTCCTCAATCCAGGGACTGTCCCCGGAAACCAGGGATGTCTGGTCACCCTACACTAATGTGATATAATTTTAATTAGCAGATTCATTTGATGAAATTTTGTTGTAAATATATGGCGTTGTGCAAATTAAGCAAATACCCCCCCCCCAAAAAAAAAAATAATAATCAAAGAAATCAAATTATATTTGTCCAAATTTGCTACCAATTTAAAGCCCTATCTGTTCCCAAAAAACAATGTATTTAGGGTAGGCTAAAAGATGTAATATGTGGCACTGAGACATTGTGAAAACAAATGCTTTAGGGAGAAAAAGACCAGTGGGCTTAAGGGGTAATTTGTAGCTAAATGTGTTTATGTCTGTGCTGGGCAATTTTTAACCAGGCAGCTAAATGGCACTAATATTTTAGAAATACAGTATTTGGTCCTAAAAGAAGAGTCTAAAGATTCAAGAAAAGCATTGGTTAAAGTATATGTAAATCCAATGACATATAAGCTTGATATCATGATGTAATTTCAAAAGTAATTTACAATCTTTTCTAATCTGCAGATTTCATTAAGATAATACTTAGTGATCCTGCAAAGAACAGGCACTTCCTCTTATGAGAAGATAACACTCTGGGGGAGATTTACTAAAACTGGTGCACACAGAATCTGGTGCAGCTGTGCATAGTAACCAATCAGCTTCTAATTTCAGCTTGTTCGATTTCAGATTCTGGGTGCACCAGTTTGAGTAAATCTTTCCCAAAAAGTGTCTGTTTTCAACACATTAAGCAGGCATTGCTCACTGTTGTCAGGGAGAAAATCCATCTCAAAGAATGTTATCATGGGCATCCGCATTGGGGGGGGCTGGGGGGGGGAAGCCCCCTTCCCCCGGAGCAAGGTGTCCGCACGTGCAGCCCTCAAAATTTCCACTCACCTGCTCGCATTTGGCCAGCAGAAATTAGCGGAGGATGAGTGTGGAGAAGGGGCGGACTGGGCGGACTGGGCTGACAGTTTCTTGTCTGATCGCTTCTGGCAGAGGGGCCACTCTGATGTCTTGTACAAAAGACCGCACCACTTCTGCCAGAAATTATCAACCTGGAAACTGTCAGAAGGATCGGGCAGCTGGGTGACACAGAGCTAGGATCTCCAGCTGAGACGTGGCTTATATATGATTCGCTGGCCGCTGTCAAACAAAGTCCTGCCTCCTGGACCGGCATTGGACCAGTGTGCTGTCTATTAGGAGGCGGGACTTCATTTGACAGGGGAGGCTATTCATATACAAGCCGCATCTCAGCGGGAGATCCCCGTTCTGTGTCATACAGCTGGCAGATCCTCCTGATTCCTCCCTGATGCATTGCTGAGCACTGATGAGGCTGCACGTATGGGCAATGATATACTACACTTATGGGCAATGATACTCTGTACTGGTGGGGACTGATAGGCTGCACTGGTGGGCACTGATAGGCTGCATTGGTGGGCACTGATAGGCTGCACTGGTGGGCAATTATATGCTGCACTGATTGGCAATGATAAACTACACTCATGGGCAATGATATGTGCACTGATGGGCAATAATACGCTGTATTGATGGGCAATGATACGCTGCACTAATGGGCAATGATATGCTGCACTGATGTGCAATGATACGCTGCACTGATGGGCAATAATACGCTGCACTGATTGGCAATGCTACTCTGCACTCGTGGGCAATGATAAGCTGCACTGGTGGGAACTGATATGCTGCGTTGATGGGCAATAATACTCTGTACTGATGGGCAATAATACGCTGTCCTGATGGGCAATGATACGCTGCACTGATGGCCAATGATATGCTGTACTGATGGGCACTGATCATCTTCACTGATGGGCACTAGTAGGCTGCACTGATGGGCACTAATATGCTTTATGTTAATATTGTAAAATGTGTTGTTAATATTTTTTTTTAGAACTTAATTCTGCATAAAACATTTAACAGTGTAATTTCATGAGATAATTTATGAGGGCGTGTTTAGGGGCGTACTTAGGGGTGGGCACGGTAGGGGTTAAAAACAGATAAGAAATTACTAATCAGACAATGGCAGCTTGATTCTTCTATTAAGCTTTTGCATCAGGTTTCTCAAACCTTTGCATGCCTGTGCTTTATATGATGACTAAGCCCCTCCCCTTCATGACATTGTTGAAAAGGGCATGGGTGACCTTAAAATTATGCCCCCCCTGAAAAAAGTTCTGCAGACACCCATGAATGTTATGTAACCTTTGCTGGATTACATGTATGTTGATAGGAAACGGCTTGAGGAATTTAGCAGTATTTTGTTTACAAATGGCTGTTCTTTATGATACACAGTACTCTAGCAAGCAAATTTAGTTTTACATCTACTTCAAGTAGAAGGTTTTGCCTTTACTGATACCCCATTTGCAGTCTCTGGGGTTGATTTAGTGTTCACTTTGCAAAAAAAAATCCCCAGAGCTTAGTAAATGAGATGAAGCTCTGCTGAATTTCATCATCCAATCATATACAAGCAAAAAAAAAAAATATTTATTTTTTCCTTGCATGTGTTTGGGTATTCTTTGCAAAAGTGAAATTTCACTACATTCACTAAGCTCTGGCGCAAAGTCCCTTGAAAATTAACAGTCTATGTTCTTTAAGTGAATTACTGTACCCTCTCTGTGTTCAACCTCTTAGACCCTTCTACTATAGTCTATATAAAGGCTGTGTCATGATCTGAGGACTGGAACACCTGGGACTGTAAAATTCCGGGTCTAGCCAAACAGTAGGAATGACTAAACGGGTGTGACATGGTACTAGTCCTAGCAGGCGCAGGAGTAGTTTGACTGCATGCAAACGGAAGTGCTGGAGTTGCAGGATCTAAGGAGCCACCTGGTCTTCACCAGAGCCACTGAAGTTGTGGATGTTGTGCTGCGAGTCAGCCCCCAGGTTGCGGCTATCTAACACACCTATGCAGGCACAGTGTTAGCAAATAGCACACTGGAAGGACTTGGTGTACACAGAGAATTCATGGTACCATGGAAGACTACTGCAGGCAGCAAGCTAAGAAGAGACACTAAGTGGGGGGGGGGGGTGGGGGGAACCAGGGAACAAGCGTAAAGCACAGAAGAGTGGGGGAAGCTGGGCAATAGCGCAGAGAGAGATGGACACAGTAAGCAGGAATGAGGGGTAGAGGCAAAGTGACAAGAAACAATGCTGTGGAGAGCTCCCACAGCAACAGAAAACAAAGGGATGCACGGACAGAAACCTAAGGAAATACAAGAGAGCAGCCAGAGGGAAAACACTGAGAACAACGACAAGACTGACCAAACACACACAATAAAAGTATACTCAAGCGACAGCAAACGTCACAGTAAACAGGGAGGTCTGGCTATAGTGTGGAGAGACGTTGCTCGAACACTAACCCACAGGTGCAAATGCTTAACCTATGTTCAGGGTGCATTGGCAGTAACCCAAGCAGTTTGGACAGGAGGCAAAACCTAGCGCTGGATCGATGTACACGGAACCGTGACAGGCCCTACATTACTCTTCTAAGGGTGGGCAGTTTTGAAAGAGGAAATTAGGCTCTTCAATTGCACTGCTTTTGCCAAAAACATTCCAAACATTCCAAACTGCCTCCTCCCTTCCAAAGCCTCTAGAGCATGTACCTCTTGCGTTGAAGTAAGTAAAACACAATGGGGTTGATTTACTAAAGACAAATAGACTGTGCACACTGCAAGTGCAGTTGCTCAAGAGCATAGCAAATGAAGTAAATCTTCACTTTGCAAAAAGTACCCAGTCACGTGCAAGGAAAATTTTAAAAACACCTTTTTTGCTTGCACATGATTGGATGGTGGAAGTCAACAGAGATTCTGCTCATTTACTAAGCTCTGGAGCAGCTGCACTTGCAGAGTGCACAGGCTATTTGCCGGTAGTAAATCAACCCCAATGTGTTGAAAATATCAATTATTTTACATTTCTAATTGGTAAGAAACCAAATAGAATAAATTTGACATCTATATGCCTAATTGGTAAGAAACCAAATAGAATAAATTTGACATCTATATGCCCAGGAAAGGTTCAGTTGTATAGATATTCATACATTGCATTAATATTACTAATGGCACAATTTACTAGTCCTGTGGTGGTGAATATGATGGTGATCAAAGCAGAATAATTGGCCTATAACACACAGCTTTATAATGTCAAGTTCAGTGTATGGCCTACAAATTATAGAAAAAAAAAAAAAACAACTGCCAAGATATTTTATTTTATTTTTCCTGTTATTATAACCTGATAAATTCATTCTGGAAGAAGACAGAAACATTTTGTAGTACAAAAATATCTAACATGCCAGAACCCACGGATCCCCAAACACTTTCAGCAGAAAAAGTAATGAAAAAGGTCTCTTAGGATTTATCAGAGTCTGTTCCAGAACACTGGGATTTAGCTGTAATTACAGAGTACATTAAAAAAAATCCTTATGCCCAAGAGGCCAAGATGCCATTTAAGGTTCAATAATCTGCACTTCATTTAATTTTCTCTTTTGACAAGGACTCCAGCGATTGTCACACAAAATCTGTCAAACAAGCAAACATTGCCTTTTTACATTTGATAAATCTGCTTCAAATACTGCGAAAATACATAAAAGCAATATTACACAAATTGTGACAACAATATATACACACAATGCAAATGCAACAGATGATTTTCTCTGTTGTAACAACCATCTGTGCAATACTAATGGCAATCAGGAAGAGTACACGGTTACTGATTTCACACATAAAAACCATACTAGGTATTGTTCATATATAGACCTTACAGCATGCAGGAACATATCTGTTACACAAATTTTCTAATAATAAAAAAAATGAAAAATCTTTTGGAAAGAAAACAAAAACAAAAACGAACAATCCTTAATGTCCATCCAAAAAATAGCAGATGGGTTCAGCAGCATAGAAAATGGATGAGGATGTCATGTGTCTGTCTAGTTTTAAACTTGGGACCTTCTGGTACTGTGCTGCAGCTCTGTCCACTCTGCCAACATAAGGTCTAAGTCTCTGCAGAATATACGTGCTGATGTTTGTTAATACAAATAACAAACATATTATACTTACCTGCTTTGTGAAGTGGATTTGCACAGAGCAACCCGGATCTTCCTCTTCCCGGGTCTCTCTTCGGTGGTCCTGGCTCCTCCCTCCTGCCAATTGCCCCCATACCAAGCATTGTGTCATTCAGACACAGAGCTGTGGTTTGGCCCCACCCCTCTCTCTCCTGGTTGGCTAACTGACTTTGATTGACAGCAGCGGGAGCCAATAGAGCTGCTTCTGTGTCTGAGCCAATCAGGAGGGAGAGTCCCGGACGGCTGAGACACTCGTGGACATCGCTGGACAGAGATGGGGCTCAAATAAGTGTTAGGGGGCTGGGGGGGGGGGGCTGCTGCACACAGAAGGCTTTTTATTGTAATGCATAGAATGCATTAAGATAATAAACCTTCTGACTTTACAACCTCTTTAACTCCACCTGTCTTCCAGCTGCAATCAATCTGTAATCAGCTCAGCTTGTAAATAGCAGGACTTCCTGTTCTCTGGGCTCGTTTGTGTGTATTTTTTCCCCTGGGTGTATGCTCTCCTGCTGAACTGCTGGATTTTTGGACTTTGCCTGATTCCTGGACTACTCTTTTGACTGCCAATTCTGCATTCCTCTGCCAGTCTGTGTATGACCCCTGTCTGTCTTCAACAACGCTTTTGGATTAAAATTTTGTACCTTGCTGCCAAAGACTTGTTGCTGACCTAGCCTGCCTGATTTGCAGTTTATTTTCTATGTACACTATACAGCACATATACAGTGCTGTGTACACTGCCTGCTTATTTCCAGTAACTGTAAGATGCAGAGAATAGGGCACGATGCCAGAGATTATGCAACTGTCTGCATGGCCAGGAGTTACATAATCAGTGGTTGTCCAATGGCTTTAGAAAATCTTTGCAGGACCTGGAGCAGTGACTTAATGATCTCCACCTCATCCAATCACAGAACACTCTGAGAAAATGCAAAGTGTTCTCTGACCTGTGCCAAGCAAGCAATCTCCTGTGTCCACTAAGTAGCAGGGGAGCTGCTTGGCATGAGACCCTAAAGCTAGTTGTGATCCTTGTGGTGGCAGGAACTACTACAGTGATTTTCAGCTTCTATTGGGATCCTTCAGGTATTACACATACATACATTGGTTCAAGTCTGAATAATGTAACTATACAATAATATGCATACCTAAAATTCAGCTTTAAAGCTTTAAAGTGATTGTAAAGGTATAAAAAGAAAATAACTAACATGCCCATACTTACCTGCTCTGTGCAATGGAATTGCCCACAGTGGCCACAAATCTCCTATTTTTGGGTCCCCCACCGGCGCTCCTGGCCCCTCCCCTCTGTCCAGTGCCCCCAGGGAAAGCCACTTCCCATGGGGGCACTTGTTTGTGCTCGCACCCAAGCCCTGCTGCTGCGCCCATTGACACAGACAGCGGGACTCAGCCCTGCATCCCCGCTCCCTCGCCACTGGCTTTGATTGACAGCACTGGGAACCAATGGCTCCCGTTGCTCCAGCAAAGCAAGCGAGGCACAGAAGTGAGGGGAGAGAAGAGCTGCAGACATGCACGGCTCTGGATCAAATGAGGGGAGGGGTAAGGGGGGATGCTGACATCTAAACATTTTTTACCCCAATGCAAAAAATGCATTAAGGTAAAAAATGTTTAGGCTTTACAACCACTTTAAGTAATACTTGCTCTTCCTCCAGACTGTGTCCCCTGCTCAGTAAACAGCTAGAGATTTACAATCAGAAGGGATCATGTTTCTTATCTGGTAACCCTGCTGGTTACAGAACTTCTTGTTGCAGGCTTATGATGTGAAGCAGCTTTGTCAGCATGTTGTGTGTGCTTCTTTTCAGTTGTACATTGGACTGCCTATTAGGTATAACAGAAAACCAGCCAATTGAAAGAGTTTGCATGGCAGATGATAGCACTTTTCCTAACTGTTATGCCCCATACACACGATCATTTTTAATGTCATTTTTAAAACTGACGTTTTTCTTGTAATTTTTTTTCTTGTTTCCTCTCAAGCCTGTCTTGCGTACACACCATCATTTTAAAAAATGTTCAAGAAAAGCGCAGTGACGTACACCACGTACGACGGCACTATAAAGGGGAAGTTCCGTTCGAATGGCGCCACCCTTCATGTTAGTAAAGTTTGTTGAGAGACGATTCGCTCTTTTCAGTCTAGTGCTTTTCAGTCCGTTACAGCATGACGAATGTGCTATCTCCATTACGAACGCTAGTTTTACCAGAACGAGCGCTCCCGTCTCATACTTGATTCTGAGCATGTGCATTTTTTTTCACGTCGTTAAAGCATACACACTATCGTTTTTCACGTCGTTAAAAAAAACGACATGAAAAACGACGTGAAAAAAGAGAGCATGTTCGAAATTTTTAATGCCCGTTTTTCACGTCGTTAAAAATGCTCTGGAGCATACACACGATCATTTTTAATGGCCATTTTTTTTAATGGCATTTTTAACGGCATGAAAAATGATCGTGTGTATGGGGCATAAGGCAGTGGTTTAACCTGCAAAAGGGAATGCTATTTTTTCCAGGATCTATAGGTAACTTTACAAAAGTTTCTCAAAAAAGAAGTGTGCCTAAAAAAATTGTATCTTGAATCTATACAGTGGGCATGATGCCAAAAATATAGATTAAGGGTTTATATGTACTTTAAATGGAATGCATAGCATTTTTGTATGTATTTCCTTTATCATATCCAACAGTAAAGTGGAACTTTAACTTGCTATAAAACCCTCTGAACCCCTTAAAACTGCCAGAGTCAGAAGGTATCATTGGGGGACGGGGGAGTGGACTGTGCATGTGTAGCCAATTTAGCATTCACAACATAGCAGAAATGTGCAGGCAGGTTTTGACTTTTATCTACAGAAAGGGTGATACCACCAGGGAACATTGCTACTAGTTCTCCATAAGATTAGATTTACGGTACTTACATTTTTTATTTTGTTGTGAAATAATAAAGGTTGCTTCTTCTTTAGATGTGTTTCCTTATGCTTTTAATGTTTTTGCATTTGGGAGATATGTAGCAGTTTAGAAAATGTAGTGCTGAAAAGGTCAGTAGTAATTTTCAGTGTATCATTTCATCCTACTGAACACTGGTCAATAAAGACTTGAGCATACATAAGGATTCTCCCCCTGGAGAGAGAGAAAAAAAGATCTAGGCTGTTTTTAATGCATATCAGTATATATTAATCTAAAGAATATGACAAGGCATAAACGTATAAACGTTATTTCTAAGTTCTTACTTTAATTGCTGATGATATTAAACCGGCATATACTCAAGAAGATTAAGTTCTCTTGACCTTCAAAATTAAAAGATCTTACATAAAACACTCATGTAAATACTTGATGTCATATAATATATATATATTTATATTCTATAGCAGTTGTAAATGAGGTAACCACCAGAAATACCTTTATTATTCATAAACAGATACTCTATTTCCATAAACTCGAATGCCCTGTACACACGATCGGTTTTTTCGATGAAAAAGGTTTCATCGGAAAAACCGATCGTGTATGGGCCCCATCAGACTTTTTTCCATCGGTGTAAAAAAATAGAACATGTTTTA
Source organism: Rana muscosa (assembly GCA_029206835.1). Lineage (NCBI taxonomy): Eukaryota > Metazoa > Chordata > Amphibia > Anura > Ranidae > Rana > Rana muscosa. The sequence goes on along the minus strand of JARGYO010005626.1, from coordinate 13,479,161 downwards.
AATTTTTCCGATGGAAAAAAAATGATAGGAAATTCCGATCATCTGTGTGGAACTCCATCTGAGAAAAATCCACGCATGCTCAGACTAAATTATAAGACGGGAGCGCTCGTTCTGGTAAAACTAGCGTTCGTAATGGAGATAGCACATTCGTCATGCTGTAACGGACTGAAAAGCACGGAGACTGAAAAGCGTAAATCGGCTAACACCAAACTTTTACTAACAGGCGGTAACACGAAATCAGCAAAAGCAGCCCAAAGGGTGGCGCCATTGGATTCGAACTTCCCATTTATAGTGCCGTTGTACGTGTTGTACGTCACAGCGTTTTGGACGGTCGGAATTTTGTCTGATGGTGTGTATGCAAGACTGATGGAAGTCAGCTTCATCGGAATTCCGACGGAAAATTCCATCGGATTTTATTCCATCGGAAATCTGATCGTGTGTATAGGGCATTAGAGGAAATGCACAACTACAAGCTACCTTTCTTCCTCACTGAACTTGAAAACTGAAAATTGTAACATCCTACTCTTCTTTACTTGGTATTATTGTTAAAATTTGCTAGAAATTCTGCATTATTTGTCAAAATGCCTCAAAAATAATGTAAATAGCAATAAAAGCTACTTTTCTGATTTAAAGCTCAATATAAGACCCACCAAGAGGTGGGCATTCCCCCATTGGACCTCTTGGTGGGTCTTGGGGAGTATCCGGAATCATGACCATTCAACAGGGTGAGAAAGTACATTCATCAGGCGTTCTATCATGTAAATTATGTTTGAGTTAATAGGAACCTTTGGGGTTCCCTAAATGGATGTATTGTTTGTTTTAAATTAAAATACATTTTATTTATTTTTTCTGTTTAAGACCCCATTCACACAGGGGCAACACGACTTCCAGCGCGACTTTGGGAGGCAACTTGGACACGACTTGAGTTTGAATCACAGTGCGACTTGGGGTGACTTACAACACGACTGAAGTCGCCTCCAGGACAGGAGGCTTTCCAGTGGCCAATCAAACAAGAATCAGCTCTGTGGGACGGAGGGGGAGGGAGGGGTTTGCCTGAAAAATGTATGTTCTCTTCCTGGAAAGTTGCTTCTGTTAAGATAGTGATCCGACTTCTGAGGCGACTTCCATTGAAATCAATGGGTACAAGTCGCCTAGCAGTCACCTAGAAGTTGGATTGAAGTAGTACAGGAACCTTTTTTGAAGTCGGAGCGACTACAGTAGTGTGCATTAAGACGGCTCCGTTCACTTACATTGATTTTCTCATCCAGCGCGTCTTGAGGCGACTTTGGGCGACTTGAAGTCGGATCCAAAGTCGTTCCTGTGTGAATGGGCTCTTAGTGTTAATGTTTTAAAATAAAGGTCCTACAAACGCTCCAGAAGAAGCCACTTTTGTGGTGAAACATGTAGAGGCAACCATTCTTTTGTAATATGACCTTTGGGCTATCTATAGCCCTAATTGCATAAGTAGTTTTATACTGTTTATGTATCAATACATTTTGTGTATTTCTTGTATAACCACTTACCCACCAGGCCAATTCTGGCACTTCGCTCCTACATGTAAAAATCATTTTTTTTTGCTAGAAAACTACATAGAACCCCCAAACATTATATATGTTTTTTAGCAGAGACCCTAGAGAATACAATGGCGGTCATTAATCTCGCACGGTATTTGCACAGCAATTTTTCAAACATGTTTCATGCTTTAAAAAAAAATTTTTTTGCATAATGTGAAAGATGAAATTGAGTAAATAGATACCTAACATGTCATGCTTCAAAATTTCACACGCTCGTGAATGGCGCCAAACTTACTTAAAAATCCCCATAGGTGATGCTTTAATTTTTTTTTACTGGTTACATGTTTTGAGTTACAGAGGAGGTCTAGGGCTAGAATTATTGCTCTCGCTCTAACGTTCGCTCTAACGTTCGTGGCGACACCTCACATGTGTGGTTTCAACACCGTTCTCATATGTGGGTGGGACTTATGTATGCATTTGCACTTTAATTTTTTTTTTATTGTTAATTTTACTTAAAAAAAATAATAATTTGACACTTTAAAAAAAAAAATGATCACTTTTATTCCTATTAAAAGGAATGTAAACATTCCTTGTAATAGGAATATGACATGACAGGACCTCTTTACAGTGAGATATGGGGTCAATAAGACCCCACATCTCACCACTAGGCTGGGAAGCCTAACATAAAAAAAAAAATAGATCACCGCTTCCCAACCGAGGCGGCGCAGTTTTTTGTAACGCACCTGGCCTCCGACGATCATAGAGAATACGGGGACCATCTGGTCTGCCGAAAATCTCTATGATCAGCATCCAGGGCCGGCGGATCCGTTCTCCGACTCACCGATTGCACAGGTGAGTCGGTAGAAGCACCGGAGGGAGGGGGAACGTCCCATTTCGACGCCCGTAAGAACGATAAAGCGGCGGAACAGCCACTATGATCATTCTTATGGTGTAGGGAATCGCTGGCTGAAAATGCTGATATCTGGATGATGCCTGTAGCACAAAGTCAAGGACGTCATATGACGCCCTGGGGGCACCAAGTGGTTAAAGACAATGCTGAAGCATTGTGTTGCCCTAAGCTGCTATGGAGAACTGTAACTGGGCACTATGTAGCAGGATCACAAATTCTAAAACACGGGTAGGTTTCCTGTGACAACAGCATGGGCCAGGCTCCCCCATAGACAGATGAGGTAGCGACATTGAGCACAGTGCACTACAGCCCAGGGGACCATAGCAATGAGTCAGCTTTTGTCAGAAACAGGAAAGTGATCACCCCAGTTAGTCGACATATGGTCTTATACCATCACACTTCATTTGTGTCCTTTATAGTGTTGGACGTGATCCCCAGAGATCCTAGAGGGGGGAACTGGGACAAAAAAAAACCTACAGAGAGAAAGATTAAATACGACATATCCACCATGACTTAATGAAGTAATTTTGTACAAATCTTTCCTGTAGGAGCCACAGGATACTACACCATTGTTTCATGAACCTCCAGTAAGATCTGTTTTTTCTAATGTCTAAGCTTGCAGAATATATAGTCTTACTTTTACCGTACTTTATTTTCCTCTTCATGAGGGTCAACATTTTGATGCTCCCCAAGACCCACCAAGAGGTCCAATGGGGGATTCTTGGTGGGTCTTAGGGAGTATCTGGAATCGTGACCATTCAACAGGGTGAGAAAGTACATTCATCAGGCGTTCCAAATGTGATATTTATTATGTAAATTATGCTTGAGTTAATAGGAACCTTTGGGGTTCCCTAAATGGATGTATTGTTTGTTTTAAATTAAAATGTATTTTATTATCTTTTCTGTTTTAGTGGTAATGTTTTAAAATAAAGGTCCTACAAAAGCTCCAGAAGAAGCCTCTTTTGTGGTGAAACAACTTTTGTTCCTATTACAAGGAATGTAAACATCACTTGTAATAGGAATATGGCATGACAGGACCTCTTTACAGTGAGATATGGGGTCAATTAGACCCCATATCTCACCTCTAGGCTGGGAAGCCTAAAATAATAAATAAAAAAGATGATCACGGCTTCCCAGCAAAGGCGGCGCAGTTTTTTTGAATGCAGAGGCCGGGCGTGATGTCATAACATCGTGCCCGGCCTCCGACGATCATAGAGACTCCGGCGACCATCTGGTCCGCCGAAAATATCTATGGTGGACATCCGGGGCTGGCGGATCCGTTCTCCGACTCACTGATCGCATCGATGAGTTGGTAGAAGCACCGGGGGTGGCGGGAGGGGGGACATCCCCTCTCGCCGCCCGTAAGAACGATCAAGTGGCTGACCAGCCACTATGATCATTCTTATGGTGTAGGGAATCGCCGGCTAAAAACGGCAATATCTGAATGATGCCTGTAGCTGCAGGCATCATTCAGATATACCACCACAAAGCCGAGGACGTCTTTAGACGTCTAGCCGTCGGCAAGTGGATAATTGATTCTTTGATTTTTTTTGCACCTTAAAACTCCGCTCACTGCCCCCTTGGGGCCTATATAGTTTATTATACAATGTACCATTTATCAGTGAAAAGAACCAACAGTAAAGTTTGGTAAAAGGTATTCATTTAACTTCTGATCAACTGATAATTATAAATGTAAATGTACTTTCTGGTTTCATAGTTTCTCTTTATATAATTACTGTAAAGCAAATTAACTATACTACAAACTAGTTAGATTTTGCTTAGATTTGATCTCTTAGATTATCAGGATTTGCTAATCAAACAGTTTGAGGGCTCACCTAAACAATCCATTTTTATATAAAAAGTAACAACATAGTTATTACATTTTGTGTGATCTATGAGATCACATTGAAGGAAAATCTAATGGTTGTGTGGTCCACTAATAACAGTGTGTACTAATAACAGTATAGTATATTCAGCCAATCTAATAATTCACAGTCAGAACATGAAATGTTTGTAGTCCTCTCTGAACCGTGGTTGATGTTCCTTGGGCCAAGCCTGCTTATGGTGAAAGATGATCATTCTTCTGTTAAAAAGTTTTATTAGAAACATTGCTCTGGAAAATGTAATTCCCCCATAAACTTTCATAGCTTCCTTTCACTGTAACTAAGGCTTCTTTCTATAAATTAACAATTTTATGAAAATAACACTTATATAATAGCCCTTTGACCAGTGGCGGCTGGTGAAGTTTTAGGATGGGGGGGCGCCAGACCCCGCCCTTCCTTTTTGACCCCTTCCACTTCGTGGAAATGGGCGTGGTTTCGCCAATAGTGGGCGTGGCTCTAAGGTGGTGTGGTTAGCATCTGAGATGAACGAGGGATGGAGGGAGAGTTAGAGAGAGAGGGAGGGACAGCAGGCCCAGATCCTACACAACAATATAAATATGTGTATTCTAGAAAGTTTTACAATCAGCAGATAAAGATACTTCAATCATCCCGGCACCAAGGTTGTTATGGTGTCAGGATGATTGAAGCACATTATTTCTATTATTACATTGTAATATAAAATTAAAGCTGAATCAGGGGGAGCCCTGAGCGCGTCACCTGCCACCAGATGCCATCAGGTGCCCCCAGCGGAGTCTCTCCTTACATCAGGTGCCCCCAGCGGAGTCCCTCCTTACATCAGGTGCCCCCAGCGGAGTCCCCCCTTACATCAGGTGTCCCCAGCGGAGTCCCTCCTTACATCAGGTGCCCCCAGCGGAGTCCCTCCTTACATCAGGTGCCCCCAGCGGAGTCCCTCCTTACATCAGGTGCCCCCAGCGGAGTCCCTCCTTACATCAGGTGCCCCCAGCGGAGTCCCTCCTTACATCAGGTGCCCCCAGCGGAGTTCCTCCTTACATCAAGCCCTGTGTCCCATCAAATGCAGTCCTGTGTCCCATCAAATGCAGCCCTGTGTCCCATCAATTGCAGCCCTGTGTCCCATCAATTTGTGCACAAATAAAAAAAGCACTGTGCCGAGTGTAAGAATACCAAATAGCAGCACACTACAATGTCAGGATATTTAAATGGCAATACATATACACCTATTACTTCTAGTGTTATAGCATCAAAGACGCCAAATACACAAAAGCAAATGTGAATTCATCAAAATGGTGTAAAACAATGTGCCAATAAATGCTTGTATATAACCAAGTCCTGAGTTTTCCTTATTCCGCCGTGAGAATATACAGGTCAGCTTGGGTGCACCACTGCAAACTTCAACTTGTGTGATAGTGCACAACCTCAGTGCTCCACTGACTCTTACTGGAATGGAAGATCTCAATTCAAGGAGATCAACAAGTGCCTGGCTGTTACACAGCTATGGTGTTTCATAACCCAAGTGCACCTAGCAAATGTCAGAAGAAACGACCTCAGCACAATGCAAACAATATCTGGTAGATCATTCAGCTACCCAGCATTTGGCAGACATCAGCACCAATCCCCCCCCCCCACTCACCCCCTGCAGCAGAAGCTTTACTCCATGCAAGCCCTGCAGCCAACACTGGAGGTTACAGTACACACACAGAGCACAGTGTGAACGGAGGAAAAGCAGAGGATTCAGGGAGGAGGTGAAACAATCAGAATGTCTTCCTCACTCTTTCATCTTGCTGACAAGACAGACGAACACTCCCGAGTCCCGACCACATGCAGGGGGGAATAAGGGGGGGGGAGATTATCAGGAGTGACCCAGCAAAGGCAGAGACACTGCAGCTGTCCTTGCTGCTCCAGAGTCGGAACACAAGTTTAGCACCAACCTCACTAAGCCCGGGAAAACAAACTCCTGAGTCCTCTCCAGTCTCCAGACACTCACTGCCATCCACAACTATTTATAAAGTCACCCAGCTCTTCTAAACACAGACCGAGTACTGTATAGAGCAGAGGAAAGGAGAAGTGTCACTTACAATGGATGAACCCCGCACTTGGAGGTCCGGCACTTACTTGTTCAGGCGGACTGCTGTGCTATGCTCTCCTCTCCTCTGGAGTGCAGGGATTACCAACGTTGTTTCTCTTTGATGATCAGTTTGTCACATCGCGGCAGTGGAGGAGTCCGCTCCTCATGCTTCCCCTGCTCAGGGCCATGACACGAAAACCGGAAGTGACATACTAACTCGCCTGTCAATCAAAGCACCCGGCCGTAGTAATACATACTACGGTTGCAGGCGGAAGCTGTGGCGGGATCGATTGCGCCGCAAGGCGGGTTAAAAGCCCGCAAATGAAGCGCCTCGTCTGCAATCTTGTGATTGCATAGAGGTGGTGGTTCCCATATTGCACTGCGCCCGGCACCCAGACACAGTACACTTAATGACCTTTTTTAAAAAAAAAAAAAATTCTTAAAGGGACATTTAAAAAAAAAAAAAATGTTTTATTTTTTTATTTTTTTTGTGACTGCCTGGGGTGGGGGGGGGGCGGCGCCCGGGTGCCCCCTATGAATGGGCCGTCACTGCCTTTGACCTCTGAAAGAAAACCAGACAGACAATAAAAAAATCTCACCTGGTACCTCCACACATGTTTACCTTATTTGCAGATTGTTTTATACCCTAAAAAACTAGGTTGCTCTGTCTATGTGAACAGCAACTGAAACTCTTATGCCGCATACACATGATCGGACGTTCCGACAACAAAACCGTGGATCTTTTTCTGACGGATGTTCGCTCAAACTTGTCTTGCATACACACGGTCACACAAATGTTGTCGAAAATTCCGATCGCCAAGAACGCGGTGACGTATAACACTACAATGAGCCAAGAAAAATTAAGTTCAATGATTCCGAGCATGCGTAGAATTTTTGTGCGTCGGAATTGAATACACACTTTTGTTGTCGGAAAAACTGAGAACCAGCTCTCAAACATTTGTTTCAGAAATTCCGACAGCAAATGTCCGATGGAGGACACGGTCGGAATATCCGACCAAAAGCTCACATTGAACATTTTGGAAATTCCAATTGTGTGTACGCGGCATTACATCATGCTGTGGCCTGCTCTCATCTTTTGGTTACATAGTGTGATATGCAGCCTCAGTAACCAATAGGAGACAATGGAAGTGGCAATTGTTTATCCACATCATGACCATGGGAGTTCTGATCATGATTTTCATAGATTGTAGATTGAGCAGCATGGCTTGTTAGCATAACATAGTGCTCTGTAAAATTATCATGTTTGAGTGCAGGCATCTGGAACTCATCTTGAGGTCTGCTGAAGGTTTTTCTGAAACACCGGGTACACATTAATGTAAGCATTTATGCCGTGTACACACGATCGGTTTTACCGATGAAAATAGTCCGATGGACTTTTCTCATCGGACAAACCGATCCTTTATGAGCCCCATCGGTCTTTTTTCCATCGGTGAGAAAAAATAGAACATGTTTTAAATTTATCAGATGGGAAAAAAACAATAGCAAATAATTCTGATCGTCTGTGTGGAACTCCATCGGAGAAAAAACCCACGCATGCTCAGAATCATGTAGACGCATGCTCAGAAGCATTGAACTTCATTTTTCTCGGCTCGTCGGAGTGTTTTACGTCTCGGCATTTGGGACGGTCGGATTTTTGACTGATGGTGTGTAGGCAAGACTGATGGAAGTCAGCTCCATCGGATTTCCGATAGAAAAATCCATCGGATTAGAATTCATAGGAAATCCGATCGTGTGTACAGGGCTTTAGTGTATTATAATATTTTAAAAACGGTGTTTCTAAGTATAATTTTGTAATTATATATGCATATGAGGCAGTCAGTTTTGCTCATTAAAGTGGATATAAACCCACTCTCATCATTTCTAAATTACTTCCATAGTGCTGATCTATAAGGATATACATGCCTCCTGCATGTATCCTTACCTGTCAAATATCTCCCCTTTAGCTGTTTGGAGCCCTGCAATACTTCAGATTCTGTGGGCAGGTCTGTTGTCCAGGGCCCGGTGGGTGGAGTCGTGATTTCAGTAGACTCCCCGCCCACCTCTACACTCCCCTTGGCCAGGCATCGATATTTCTTACACTGAACTTCTGCTGGTCTCGTGGATTATGCCCCATAATCACTAACATCCAGTCAAAACCCAGGAAAGTCACCACATGACTTCAGCATGCCCAATCATGCTGAAGTGTGGAGCAGCCAATCCTTGGAAAGCTGGAGAAGAAAGGAGGGGGATGTGAAGTACACAGAATGCCTCTCTCACACTCGTGCATGAGATAAGTAAATCCCCTGTCACTGACAGCAAGGGGAAAGAAATGGATACCTATTTCTCTGTGTGTTTGTTTTTATCTTACTGAAGAAAGATAGGAGGATTGCTAAGAGCTGAATTAACTCTTCGTGGCAAGACTGGGCACAGATGAAATGACATCCTCTGCTCTAACAAATATGGGTCTTAATTAAAAAAAGATTGGGGGTTTACATCCACTTTAACTATGTCAATATCACAGCCCCTCACTCTTTGAAGATCTGGACTTTTTTGCTTCCATTTTGGAGATGTGTTGCTTTTGCACCTAATAACTTTGAGCCTCCATTGAATTTCCCAGTAAATTCTGTCGTAACTTGATTAGGTATCACATTTGCATACAAATAATTCATTTTGCGCGCTTTTTATTAAAAAGATGGAGGAAAAAAAGACTTTTTAACCAATGCTACTGTAAGGGTATTGACGCAACCCCAGTTATTCATTACAAAATATAATTGTTAAAGTGGTTGTAAACCCTCAGGTAGAACTTTCACCTACAGGTAAGCCTAGATTAAGGCTTACCTGTAGGTGCTTGCAATATCTCCTTAACCTAAACGGTTTAGGAGATAATTGCAAAAAAGACTGTACCGATATCTACGGCGCATGCGCGCCGTGGACAACGGCGCAGGCGCACTGAGCTTGCCATTTTATGAATGGGGTCATGCCGTAAGTGACGGCTCCCGTGCGCATGTGCAGGAGTGACGTCACGCGCCGTCACGCGACTCCAGTCAGTCACAGAGCCAGAGTTCGCAGACCCCGGAAGAAGAGTGGTGAAGAATGGCCGCTCGCTACTAGCGAGGAAGACCGGGATATCGCGGGCTTCTCCTGCAGGTAAGTGACACATAATGGGCTACTATGCGATGCATAGTAGCCCATTATGCTTTACTTTGCAGGGAAATAAAGAGAAAGTAAACCCACTAAAAAGGGCACTATGACGTTTTCAGGAAGCTAATTACAGCACTCTGCCTGTTCTTCACACAAGAAACAATCTGCCTGCATTGCACAGAGAAGCACAGAAAGTCAATGATGATGTCGCTGGGTCTAAAATAAGGTATGTACTGAAAATGGAAAGGTTTTCTTTGACAATTTCTTTAGCATGTTGATAGTGTGGGGGAAGGGATGGGGTGAAGGAACCAGGAAAGGCAAAATATGAGCTGATTTAACTTCCACCTTAATTGTGGCACACAGAGGGGAGGACCACATGTTCCCACCATACCTGGATGTACTTGTTTTTTTGGGTTGTCTGAAGCAGCAAATCAGAGTGGTGAGGGACTGCAGACTAGCCCTGATGTGATATTTTCTAATTACAATATCACAAGCTATAGTATAAAGGTGTTTTGAGTAAAAAATAAATACATCTACACAACTCCTAGATACACTGAGACTATACACGGTACTAGAGCATCAAATATATCTTTAAATCTGACAAACAAGGCTGTTTTTATAAATAAATACAGAATCTACAATATATATGTAAAATGCATACATACAGCAAAAATTGTTGGCGCTATATAAGTACTTGTAATAATAATAATAATAAATTAAAATATATTTCAAAAACTGTAACGCCCGTTTAACAATAGACCAAACAAAATATTTTACAATGATAAAAGAAAAAAGTGATAGTTGACATATAATAATAACTACAGCACAGGAGCCAGTGTCAATGTCTATCATAACACAAAGAAGAAACACTTGAAAAAAATGAAAGGAATAAAAGTAAGGCTTGAACAACTACCACTACTGAACTACTGTTCTCCATGACAAACAGTGACTAACCTGAGCCCAAAAAACTCCCACAAAATTCCCACGCAAATCTAATGCCGCGTACACACGATCATTATTCACGGCGGTTAAAAAACCGCCGTGAATAATGACATTAAAAACGAGGGAACAGCTTGTTCCCCACACACGGTCGTTTTTCACGACATTTTTTCTCTTGTCGAGAAAAACGACCGTCTGTGGGCTCCGCGGCAGTGTTTCCCTATGGGAAAACTGTCGCGGAAAAAATGTCGGGAAAAACGACGAGAAAAATTAGAACATGTTCTAATTTTTCTCGTCGTTTTTAATGCCGTTTTTCTCGTCGAGAAAAACGACAAAATGCCCACAGACGATCGTTTTTCTCGTCAAAAGGAAAAAATTTTGTTTTTCTCGACGAGAAAAACAGTCGTGTGTACACGGCATAAATCACAAAAGCAAGCAAAATTCAAAGTCACTAAATATACAATTGTATTTCTTTGTTAAAATATTACCTTTAACCGCTGATATAGGAGTGAGTTTATGAATTGGATTAGTAGAAAAGGATTAGTTAAAAAAATTGGAAACTATAGTAATCTAGCTGTTTCCCCTGTGGTGTCATTATTACAGTACATTTGTGAATTAAACATGATCAACTTGAAGTAAATGGTGTGCAATAAATGCATATGTTACTCAAAGACATTCAATTAGTCTGCTCATCCTGTTTTCAGATAAATAATTAAATCTCATGCTTATCTTTCTTACTGTTAAACAAAATTTGCAGAAACCGATTACAGAACTCCACAGATAAAAATGTTGCCAATAACTTTCCTTTCTTTAAAAAATGCAGGGCAGAAATTTAACAATCCCAATCATTGTTCTTAAACACACATTCTGAGTAACTGGCACTGTATCCATTGCTTCCACCTAGTTAATAGCTAGAAAATTTTGATTCTAATGCCGCGTACACACGATCGTGATTCACGGCGGTGAAAACACCGCCGTGAATCACGGCATGAAAAAAAATTAAAAACGAGGGAACGGCATGTTCCCCCACACACGACCGTTTTTTCCCGTCATTTTTTTTTTTTGACGAGAAAAACGACCGTCTGTGGGCTCCGCGGCAGTGTCTCCCTATGGGAAAACTGCAGCGGAAAAAAATGATGGAAAAAACGATGAGAAAATTTAGAACATGTTCTAATTTTTCTCGTCGTTTTTCCTGCCGTTTTTCTCAACGAGAAAAACGGCATAAAGCCCACAGACGATCGTTTTTCTCGGCGAAAAAAAAAAAAGACATTTTTCCCGACGGGAAAAATGATCGTGTGTACGCGGCATAAGTGTACAATTGTTTGTAGGTTTTATAATTTTTTCTAAAACAAATAGAGTTGAAGTGGCACAAAAACATCTATTTGGGCTTTAGCCATTCTTATGCCACGTACACACGATCGGAATTTCCGACAACAAATGTTCGATGTGAGCTTTTGGTCGGATATTCCGACTTTGTGTAGGCTCCATTGGACATTTGCTGACGGAATTTCCGACAACAAATGATTGAGAGCTGGTTCTCAATTTTTCCGAAAACACAAGTTCTTGTCGGAAATTCCGACCATGTGTATATAATTCCGATGCACAAAAATCCTACGCATGCTCGGAATCAATTTGACGCATGCTCGGAATCATTGAACTTCATTTTTCTCGGCTCGTTCTAGTGTTGTACGTCACCGCGTTCTTGGCGATCAGAATTTCCGACAACATGTGACCGTGCATATGCAAGGCAAGTTTGAGCGAAAATCCGTCTGAAAAAAATCCACAGTTTTGTTCCGATCCTGTGTACATGGCATTAGAGCACGGTAACATACTGTAAACCTGTATGCAGGTAGATAAAGTTCCAAACACTGTAAAAGTAATCTAGCCTGTTATTAACATTCCATGGGATGTGCAAACAAAATTTGTGTTATCATGGGATTCAAAAATGGAGCAAAAGAAGAAGATATGTAAATAATACACCTGGCAACTCTCATTACATGATTCAGCATACACTATATTGTCAAAAGTATTGGAATGCCTCCCTTTCCCGAAAGACATTGATAAACGACTTTGGGGTGGAGGAACTTGACTGGCCTGCACAGATTCCTGACCTCAACCAGAGAACACATTTGGGATGAATTAGAGCGGAGACTGTGAGACAAGCCTTCTCGTCCAACATCGGTGCCTGACCTCACAAATCGCTTCTGGCAGAATGGTCAAACATTCCCATACACACACTTCTAAACCTTGTGGAGAGCCTTCCCAGAAGAGTTGAAGTTGTTATAGCTGCAAAGGTTGGGCCAACTCAATATTGAATTCTATGAACAAAGACTGGGATGCCATTAACCACTTCCCTACCGGGCACAAAAACCCTCTTCCTGCCCAAGTCATTTTTCAGCTTTCAGCGCTGTCACACTTTGAATGACAATTGCCCGGTCGTGCGACGTGGCTCCCAAACAAAATTTGCATCCTTTTTTTCCCACAAATAGAGATTTATTTTGGTGGTATTTGATCACCTCTGCGGTTTTTATTTTTTGCTCTATAAACAAAAGAAGAGCGTCCAGTTTGAAAAAAACACAATATTTTTTACTTTTTGCTATAATAAATATCAATTTTTTTTATTTTATTAAAATTTTCCTCAGTTTAGGCCGATACGTATTATTCTACATATTTTTGGTAAAAAAAAATCGCAATAAGCGTATATTGATTGTTTTTATTTTACTAGTAATGCTGGTGATCACCGATTTTTATTGTGACTGCGATATTGCGGCAGACAGATTGAACACTTTTGACACATTTTTGGGACCATTCACATTTATACAGCGATCCCTGCTATAAAAATGCATTGATTACTGTATAAATGTGACTGTCAGGGAAGGGGTTAACACTAGGGGGCGAGGAAGGGGTTAAATGTGTTTCCTAGATGTGTTCTAACTGTGGGGGGAGGGGACTGACTGGGGGAGGGGAACGATGGTTGTCCCTATGTACACACCATCGGTCCCCTCTCCCTGACAGGACGTGGATCTGTGTGTTTACACACACAGATCCACTTTCCTGCTCGGTTACTGGGCATCGCGGCCGCCGGGCACGCGCATCGGGTCCCCAGCAACGCATTCATTCACATAGGGTGGGGGATCTGGGGGTTGTCGGGAAGAGGCCTTTGTCTTCATCAACATGGGGACAATGTGCTTTGGGGACATGCGGCCTGGTACGGTTCAGGAGGGGGGGGCGCTCGCTCATCCCCACCCCCTTTCCTGACCTGCCGGGCTGTGTGCTCGGATAAGGGTCTGGTATTGATTTTGAGGGAACCCCACGCCGTTTTTTTGGCATGTGGGGTTCCCCTTAAAATCCATGCCAGAATGAAGGGCCTGGTATGCTCTTGGAGGGGGAACCCGTGCCATTTTTTTTTTTATTTGGCATGGAGTTCCCCTAAAGATTTATACCAGACACAAAGTGCCTGCATTGTCGGGTATTAAAGTCGGATCCCTGTTCATTGACTGATGTCGGACTTCAAGTCGCAGGGCAAAGTCGGATCCACAGTAGTACGACTGTCAAGTTGTACCAGTGTGAACACGACCTTACCCTAATTGCATTATATTGAGCAGGTGATAGTTTAAGGCATAAAAAGGGCTGTTACTCACCTGCTTTTATATAATGTGTCAATACACAATGAAGACATAATGGTGCTTGGGAATTAAGTGAAGTGAGTTCTTGCACAAGGGCAAGTTGCTGACTCTTTCTGTCACTTTTTAGAGGTAAATAAAGATAGTTTGCAATGTACATGGATGGATCAAGGGGGTATGGATATACATCCATATAGCTCTTAATAAGGGGCCTAAAAAGGTGGCACATCATGCACAACACCTCCAGCAAAAATAAGAGGCACCACACAGTGCCACTAAGAGGAGTTAGAGTAAGAGTTGAAATAAGAACTATATATATTTTCTACTGTGCATATAGTGGTATTTGAGTAATCTTTCACACTGGGGCTAGCCGCATCTTTGAGGTGCTGTAGGAGCGGTGTATACACCGCTTTTAAAGTGCCCCTGCCCATTAAATTCAATGGGCAGTGCCGCCAAACCGCCGGCAAAGTGGCGCTGCAGCGGCGCTTTGCCGGCGATTTTAACCCTTTTTCGGCCACTAGCGGGATTAAAAGCGCCCCGATAGCGGCCAAATAGCGCTGCAAAAATGACGGTAAAGCGCCGCTAAAAATAGCGGCACTTTACCGCCGACGGCAAGCTGCCTCAGTGTGAAAGTAGCCGAAGGTACAAAGTTTCTGGCGCTTGAGTAAAGTGGAATTCTATTTCCTATATGACCATATACAGTAAACCTATTTATAATCAGTTATAATCATAATAGAAACTAAAAGAGTATGTTTTAATGTTTTACATTAATATGGGCTTCTTGGCAACATTCCTTTAGTGATGCTGAGCTGGTAAGTGTTAGTGAACCGTTATTCTTCATTGTAAAGCTCTGCAATTGTAAGTATGCCCACCAGGATGGATGCAGAGTAATAGATTTCTCCTTGAAAGTCCTATAATCAGTAAACATCCAGAATTGCAGATTTATAATGTCAAAGAAGAAGATAAGCTTCTTGTTCAGATGGAATTTTTTAAACTTTTGAGCTAGACCAGGGGGTAGAAATAAGCTTACTAGCTGAACACAGAGAAGGTAAATTAAATTTACAGTTGCATTGCTTTTAAACAAATCACTTACATTTTATTGTTGTGTTTGTATTTTTTCTCACTAGAAGTTTTTGGCTGGTGTCCCTGAGGAAAGCTCTTGAGTAGAATTATTATTATTATTATTGATTTACGGTGGGTACAGAAAGTATTCAGACCCCCTTACATTTTTCACTCTTTGTTATATAGCAGCCATTTGCTAAAATCATTTGAGTTCATTTTGTTTCCTCATTAATGTACACACAGCACCCCATATTGACAGAAAAACACAGAATTGTTGACATTTTTGCAGATTTATTAAAAAATTAAAACTGAAATATCACATGGTCCTAAGTATTCAGACCCTTTGCTGTGACACTCATATATTTAACTCAGGTGCTGTCCATTTCTTCTGACCATCCTTGAGATGGTTCTACACCTTCATTTGACTCTAGCTGTGTTTGATTATACTGATTGGACTTGATTAGGAAAGCCACACACCTGTCTATATAAGACCTTACAGCTCACAGTGCATGTCAGAGCAAATGAGAATCATGAGGTCAATGGAACTGCCTGAAGAGCTCAGACACAGAATTGTGGCAAG
The DNA here is from genome assembly GCA_029206835.1 of Rana muscosa. NCBI lineage: Eukaryota > Metazoa > Chordata > Amphibia > Anura > Ranidae > Rana > Rana muscosa. Next base: position 13,463,465 of record JARGYO010005626.1, on the reverse strand, counting down.
GCACAGACCTGGCCAAGGTTACAAAAAAATTTCTGCTGCACTTAAGGTTCCCAAAAGCACAGTGGCCTCCATAATCCTTAAATGGAAGATGTTTGGGATGACCAGAACCCTTCCTAGAGCTGTCCGTCTGGCCAAACTGAGCTATCAGGGGAGAAGAGCCTTGGTGAGAGAGGTAAAGAAGAACCCAAAGATCACTGTGGCTGAGCTCCAGAGATGCAGTCAGGAGATGGGAGAAAGTTGTAGAAAGTCAACCATCACTGCAGCCCTCCACCAGTCAGGGCTTTATGGCAGAGTGGCCCGGCAGAAGCCTCTCCTCAGTGCAAGACACATGAAAGCCCGCATGGAGTTTGCTAAAAAACACCTGAAGGACTCCAAGATGGTGAAAAATAAGATTGTCTGGTCTGATGAGACCAAGATAGAACTTTTTGGCCTTAATTAAGCGGTATGTGTGAAGAAAACCAGGCACTGCTCATCACCTGTCCAATACAATCCCAACAGTGAAGCATAGTGGTGGCAGCATCATGCTGTGGGGGTGCTTTTCAGCTGCAGGGACAGGACGACTGGTTGCAATCGAGGGAAAGATGAATGAGGCCAAGTACAGGGATATCCTGGACGAAAACCTTCTCCAGAGTGCTCAGGACCTCAGACTGGACCGAAGGTTTACCTTCCAACAAGACAATGACCCTAAGAACACAGCTAAAATAACGAAGGAGTGGCTTCACAACAACTCCGTGACTGTTGTTGAATGGTCCAGCCAGAGCCCTGACTTAAACCCAAATGAGCATCTCTGGAGAGACCTATAAATGGCTGTCCACCAACGTTTACCATCCAACCTGACAGAACTGGAGAGGATCTGCAAGGAGGAATGGCAGAGGATCTCCAAATCCAGGTGTGAAAAACGTGTTGCATCTTTCCCAAAAAAACTCATGGCTGTATTAGATCAAAAGGGTGCTTCTAGTAAATACAGAGCAAAGGGTCTAAATACTTAGAACCATGTGATATTTCAGTTTTTCTTTTTTAATAAATCTGCAAAAATTTCAACAATTCTGTGTTTTTCTGTCAATATGGGGTGCTGTGTGTACATTAATTAGGAAAAAAATGAACTTAAATGATTTTAGCAAATGGCTGCAATATAACAAAGAGTGAAAAATTTAAGGGGGTCTGAATACTTTCCGTACCCACTGTATATAGTGGCAAATGCGTGTAGTGTTTTAGAAAATAATGATGATACGAGATTATTCTAATAAAGAGTCCTGTTTTGACTAATGGGGTTTAGAGGTGAATGAGATGATTTGACCCTAATTGCTTGCAATCTATTACCATGTGATATTCCTTTTAAAAGTAATCAGTGGCCTGACTATGTATACTCATTTATTTATATCTGTATAACAAGATCTACATTACCTTCAAGACAAGACCGCAGTCACTGTGCAGCAATTAGGATAAAACTTCAGTCAAGACAACTTGCCCTGCTAACCCTTGTTGCTCACCCTCCTCCTGCCTGTGATTCTGCAGACTTCTTGCTTCTAATCTCGCTCTTCTGAGACATGTTCACATTACACAGGCTGTCATAAAGACTTTTCAGGTTTAAAAAAAAAAGACTGCAACCTAGCAGTAAAAAAACTGACACCTTGAGCCTTGTAACACCCGCATTTAGGCGAATCTGTATACTTTTGTTACCCACCCACTTTACAATGTGCTTTTGATCAAAGTTGGTACCTGCAAGCATAGCTCCCAATTGTCCCTGATTTCAAGGGACTGTCCCCGATTTCAAAGGACTGTCCCTGATTTGGAACAAAGTCCCTCTGTCTATCTTTCCTCCCTATTTGTCCCTCATTTTGCACTGATTTATATAGTTGTATATAAAATGCACTACTTATCGTTCAAAACATGTTTCCCAGTGCAAAACCTTTCATTTAATTTCTAAATTGATGCATTTGTAAATTTCAAAAGCAAATATAAATGAATAGTAGTGAAAAATAAAAAGCATTTGTGAATTTAATTAATCTTTTTTTATAATTCTCCTATCAGGGGGCGTGGAAGGGGTGTGTGTCCTATGCCTATATACTTTTGCTAATAGGTGTCCCTCGTTCCCATCTCAAAAAGTTGGGAGGTATGTGCAAGACCTGTGCAGCAGACAAAGAGCGTAAAATTCTTCCCAGTGTCGCAAACAGAAATGGTCTCTGCTGTCTAATGCCGCATACACACGGTCGACAGAAAAAGTCAGATGGGAGCTTTTGGTCGGGAATTCCGACCGTGTGTATGCTCCATCTGACTTTTTCTGTCGGAAATTCCGACGGACTTAGATAGAGAGCAGGTTCTCTATTTTTCCGTCGGAAATTCCAACGGAAGTTTTCCCATTGGAAAGTCCGACCGTGTGTACGCGGCATAACTGAAAAAAGTCCTCTTCAAAAAGAACTTATTTTTGGTCAGTTTGCAGGTGAAACATGTTTGCATATTGTAAGGTGTGCATTGTGCTTTGTCTCTGCTGATTTTATTTGTAGGCAGCAGCTTTTAGTGAATTCTCGCTGTGAATTGACTTTGAATATTTGCTAGGACTTGTATTTCCTCTCAAGCCCTCTACACTTTACATGTTGCATTTTTGCCCGAGCAGCATGTGTGCTAGAAATGCAAAAAAATTATTATAGAACAACAAATTCATCCCAATAAAACTATTTAGTGGCAAAGGAAACAAGAGCAGTACATTCACATAGTATGCAAGGAAAGTCAGGTTACATATATTTTTCATGATCTACAGTACCTGCTTGCAATGACCTACAAAGAGTTGACAGCTATATGAATTAAATGTTCATAATTTAAAAAGTCGTTTAATAGGTAAACCTTTATACTTATTATTCTCCTTAGTGGAGGCTCACGGACATAAGAAAGCAAAGCTCTTCCTCCACCATAAAAGTCGCCTTCACTCAGAGACACAGTGCTGAACAAGACCCGGTAAGGTAGCAATGGAGAAAATATCAGCTGCAGGGAGACCACAAGCGATTGTTATGGCCTGGATCAACTGCTGGTGGCTTGCCCAGATAGCAAAGATAACTTGCCACACATTTTGTGCTAGTGTTGAATTAAGTCTAATAACCAGTGTTGTTCATCTTGCTCTAAAAAAGTAATTAGTTACAGTTACAAATTACTTCTCCCAAAAAGTAAGTGAGTTAGTAACTCAGTTACTACATAGGAAAAGTAACTAGTTACTCAGCAAAGTAACTATATTGGTTATATTATATATACACGTGGGGGCGGGGGCGGGGCGGTAGAAGGATGATATATATGTAATTTTTTCAGTGTATAAAAATAATAGGAGGGATAACAAATAATATTGGTACTGTGCCCATGCCTCACTGTGCCTCACTGTGCCTCACTGTGCCCATGCCTCACTGTGCCCAATGCCTCACTGTGCCCAATGCCTCACTGTCCCCGAGCCTCACTGTGCCCCATGCTTCACTGTGCCCATGCCGCAGCCCCACTGTGCCCAATGCCTCACTGTGCCCATGCCTCACTATGCCCGTGCCTCACTGTGCCCGTGCCCCATGCCTCACTATGCCCATGCCTCACTGTGCCCCATGCCTCACTGTGCCTGTGTGTTACGGTTACGGTACCTCAGATCGGCGGCGTCCCGAGACTCCCGGCGGCCATTCTATTATTCAAAAGCCACGCCTCCTCCAGTCCTCCTCGTTTGTGATAGGTGGAACACTCAATTTCCCAGCAGGCAGTGTTCCGCCTATCATGGACATCCTCTCATCCTCATAACACAGACGGGGATGAGAGGATGTCCGTGATAGGCGGAACACTGCCTGCTGGGAAATTGAGTGTTCCGCCTATCACAGGCGACGAGGACTCGGGAGGCGCGGCTTTTGAAGACCGCAATGGCCGCCGTCTGTCTGCATGACACGCTGTTCAGGTAGGCAGATGGTGGCTTGCAGTTAGTTAGACTTACATTACATCTACTCACGGCGGCTGCGGCGAGTAGATGTAATTGGGGTAACGCCGCCCAAGTAATGGGAACGGCGGTGCCACGAGGGTAAGAGTAATTAGTTAGATTACTCGTTACCCCAAAAAGTGGCTACGTTACCTAACGCCGTTTATTTAAACGGCGTTAGTTACAACACTGCTATTAACATGCTGAACATTTTCACTGTCAAGTTGTACATTTGCAGAGCACTTGAAACACAAGTTCTAGTTGATACTTTTCCAATTTGTAGTAAATTTGCGTGACAAGTCTCTAGCAAGAACAAAGTTTCAGTGGTGAGTCTACAGCAAGAGCTCTGCAAGTCTACAGAATGAAAAATCACAGTGACCCCTGTGGTGGGATGACTATTGCACAACATAACTGAACAAGAACTTGCAACAGACTTGCAGACTGTTTGCAAAAAATGATCTGGAGTCATGCAATGCGGACTTGCTGCAATTGTGCAACAAACTTGTGAAGCCTGACAAATCTAGCAATAGCTTATTAAGTCATTTTCAAACTTGCAGCACAACTGCTTGCTATTTGGGAATGTGATTACCAAAGCTGAAGGGCACAGCTCCAGTGGCCACCAGTGGGTGTTACCCAGCATCCAGGTAGGCATCAGTGCTTCAGTGTTTTTCCTGTTAACCATATACCTGCTAACTGATTATCCTGATCCCTGACTTACCCTGTACCTTGCATCCAGTACCCTGCATTATGCTACCCTGTCTCTGATCCCATTTTTCCCAGTCCCAGTCCTGATTATGCCATGTTTATGTCAGCTTCCCTACATTTAGTTTTTTAGTGTATTATAGTAATGTTGTTGGTTTGGTTTTGCTTCACTGTGTTTTGGCCTATTGGTGTCACATAGGTGTTGTGTGCTTTAATAAATGTTTTTTTTCTTAATCATATGGATTCTGAATCCAGTTTCCTAAGTACAGCTACACTGAACTGGGTATCCCTGCTGTTGCTGGATGCTTGCGGTCAGTACCCCTTACATAACACTGAAGTCCACTAATGACCAGATCAGCTGCACTTGGAAACTGTGAGTTATCTGCTTATAGAATTTGCTGTTCTTTTATGTTAAGATCTATCTAGGGGAGGCTATACTGTATGAAAAATTGTAGCGCTTATTTTTGTGAAAAAGTCAGTTAACAACACATATCAAATGTTGCAAACATGCATATATATGAAATCTTCATTTCAGTGACACCAAGTGACTGAGTGTGATCCGTGAAAAAAAAAATATATGTAACAAATAAATCAGAACGAAGCAGTCCTCTATTGTGACCACACACAAATAACAGTCCAAAAGTGTAGAAAAAACTGCAAGGTTGAAATGAAGAGTGACCCTCTCTGTGAAAGGATAGAGACACCACCACCGATGTAAGGAGGAGGCTTACCAGATGGTGTTGACTTGACCACCCAAGTCAAAACAGGCTTATATAATCAGTCAGCAAGATGTATCCAGCTGGTCCTGAATCCGCATATCAGTCGGCACCACAAATTCCAGTAAACACCAGGAAGTGTAAATACATGTAGTCTTGTTGGAGCCAGAGATACGGTAACCACTATATAATATGTCAGAATTCAATTTTATGAGAATTGTGGAAGAGGTGAAACATATTAATGATAATAAATAGGGAAAAGGTGCCACTTAATTACATTTAATTGCTGGGTAATTTACTCTGGATGTAGATTGATTAGGCCTCCAAAGCATACTGTTATTGTCTACATGACATTCCCCCATCAATCTTTTTTCCTTGCTGCTTCTACCGCTTTGAGAGAAGGATAGAAGGGTTTCCATTGGTCCTTATAGTTGACACAGGGGGAAAAGTCATAACAGTAGGACCCATAAGAGGTTGAACTCAATAGGGGAAGTTAAATGTGGCTGTTTTTTCTTTTTTTTCTATAATAAAGAGAAGCTGAACTTTGGAAGCTGTACCCAAAAATGGCAGGCAGATGACAAAAGACTAGTCACCAGTATTGCTGTAAGACCCCTTTCACACTGAAGGCGCTTTTCAGGCATTTTAGTGCTAAAAATAGCGCCTGTAAAGCACCTGAAAAGCACCTCTGAAGCCTCCCTAGTGTAAAAGCCTGAGTGCTTTCACACTGGGGCGGTGCACTTGCAGGACCAAAAAAAGTCCTGCAAGCAGCGTCTTTGAAATCAATGGGCAGCACTGCCGGAGTGCCTACAAAGCACTTCAGCAGCGGCTCTTTGCAGGCGGTTTTAACCCTTTCCTCAGCCGCTAGCAGAGGTTAAATGCGCCCCGCTAGCGGCCGAAAAGCGCCGCTATAACAGCGGTAAAGCGCCGCTTAAACTAGCAGCGCTTTACCGTTAACGCGGCCGCACTAGCTGGAACAGCCGGCATTGGATCAGGCTGGGCTGGAACAGCCGGCATTGGATCAGGCTGGGCTGGAACAGCAGGCATCAGATCAGGCTGGGCTAGAGTAGCAGGTACTATTACAGGTCTATGAGCAGATTGTGCTGCTGGTGGGGAAGTAGTAGCTGCACTGAGAAGCAGAGAAGAAATGGTAGCAGTAGCAGATGAAGATTTATGAGGGGTTGTCAAGGGCAATAGAGTGGTAGAGGGAACCTTGAATGGGTTAAATGCAGGGGAAGTACAGCTATTGGGTGCCGGGTACAGATGTACAGAATTATGGAGTCTTTAGTGACAGCTGTGGTTTCTAGGGGTGACAAAGAAAGAGATTCTTGGTGTCTAGAGACAGGACTTTATTGGTATGAACCAACTGAGACTGGGGATGGTATTTCTGGCCAGGCCTGAAGTAGAGGCTGAACAAAGTTCAGTCTGCATTTTCTTTGCATTACTAGAGATTGCACAGCAGTGAAACAATCTAAGAGAGCCCTTTGTGAATAAGCTGAGTTGTGCTAAAGAAAATAATATTTGTCATCCTCTAGCATCCACACTAGAGACCCGATCTGAGCCATACTAATAGGAGAAGTAAAATTATTATGGTCTTGATGAATACCAGAAAGAATAAGCTCAGAACAAGTTTAAAATTCAATTTACTAAATAGGAACATGCCCTGATTGATTAAGTTGTGTGCTACCCAAATATATTCAAGCAACTTCTCACTAGTGCAATTCTGCAAAATCTGATGGCAAAGTTCTCTATTCTCTAATGCCAATGTTACATGCCATACAGTATAGCCTGTGCAAAAAATTATATATGGGATATACTGCGATGTGCAATAAGTGAACACAAAAATTAGCTGCCAACACAGCTGAGACAAAGCAAAAACTGGTGAATATGAAAAAGTGTAGCGCTTATTTTTGTGAAAAAGTCAGTTAACAACACATATTATATAGTTTAAAGCTGAATGTTAATTTTGATTCTTAATTGCATTTCAGAATGCTTTGTGTCAATAGATATTTACCCCAAAATTATACAGATATTAAAGAAAAAAAAGAAAAAATATATTTAAAATAGTATTTGATATCTTAACTGGCATATTCAGAACATGTAGCAAGCATCACAATCATATTATGTTCCGGTAATTTAAATGTGCAATTTATTATAAGACACCATTAGTGTTTAATTAGTGATGATAGATTTTCATTTCTGCTTCATTAGAAATCTAAGCTTCCAGCATTGGTCTACAGATTGTAAAGACTATTATTTGAATCAAGATAAAGCAAATGTGCTACCTGACATTCTGAGCATAGATGATTCATAAATATGCAGGCTGTGTAGGATGTAGTCATCCCAGGCTAGCTTTGCTCTACTCCACTTACTGAAAGACAGTATTTCATTACAGCAAGAGACACACAACCTCTATATAAAGCAAAAATAAAATGGAAATGTTGTACTACTTTTAGTCATCTATATTACACCACGCAGTTTAGCTGTTTTTATATCACAAAGGAAAAAAAAAGAATATTTTAATTGATAATTTTTTTCAATGGATGCCCATACCATGTCTTAAAGTGAAACTGTGGTTCTCCCAAGCAGAGCAAAGCAACATGTTTAATTTGTTACCCCTACTAAGTATGGTCCACTTCCTATTGCTACCCTGCCACTCCAACCCTTTTCAGAAGCAAAAACAAAAAAAAATAAAAAATAAAGGTACTTTTGGGTATGTGGATCATGTTACTCACCTCACTTCTTCCAGTGGAGCTTGGCAATTGGCCATCCAGGCACCCAGTGCTGCTACATGGGGGTGAGTAGAGAATCCTGAGCTCTAATCAGAGAAACAGTAGACTTTTTCTCCCTGCTCCTTGGCAGGAAAAAGGATTGTGAGGAAGCAAATATCATTACAAGAAATCCTGTAATCTAATCATTCCAAAGATATATTTTTTTGTGTGTGTGAAAATGCTGATTGTATGCATTATTTTGCAACAACAATTTCACATGTACCTGTACACAAATTGCTTTAGTTTATGCCCCGGTTCACACTGCCGACACTTGTCTGTTGAAGAAGTCGTACGCAAACTGCGATGAAGTCGCACAGGGATGTCAGATTCAAAGTTGCGTGACTTTGAAATTATGGCATAGTGAACAAGGGCTAAAAGTAAAAGTAGTACTAAAATCACCAAGTGACATAGCACTATAGCAGAAAACCATGCAACCCCTATGATAATTTTAATGAGTTCACTTAACACAGTCAAGATACCTAAAAATCAATAATAACATTTGTGTGTGTGTGTAATGAGTTGATACACCCATTTGAAACTGTAAAAAATCTAATAATACATAGTATTGAAAATATCCCTTGCCTTATGCTTTTGTGAATGAATCTTGAAGCACAACTCCAACCAAAAGATTTTTTTTTTTTAAAGTGGTAGTTAACCACTGCATTAGAAAAAATGACCTTCCCCTGCAAAATAGTAGCATAATGTGCTAGTATGCAATGTATATTAGCACATTATGAAATACTTACCTAATACGAAGCCCTCCAGCGGTGCACTGTCACCCATGATAGGGCTTCCATCTTTCCCCGGTCTTCTTTCTGGGTTTGCGGACTCCGCCTGTGTGAGTGGCCAAAGCCACGATGATGTCACTTCCGCGCATGTGCGTGTGAGCCCGCGGTTATGGCACAGTGCTCTGAAGGTCCGGCACGGTATGCCAGACCTTCAGAGTGCACGCGCCGGTGATGTCACTGGCTGCATGCAGGGTGAAGATCTCCTAAACGGTGCACATTTAAGAGATATTCATTATTATGGGATTACCTGTAGGTAAAAATCACAAAGCAGACTTTACTACCGCTTTAAGTTTTGGATAGAGTATGGATGAGTTAGAATTCTGACAGATTTTTTTATTCTGTCTGTGTCTCAATAGAAGAAATTTCTCTTCTATTGGTGGTCTGTGACACACATCACTTAATCAGGAATTGATGGAAATTCTTCCATACAGATAGAATCAGAATCCTGACTAAAGCTGGTTTACACTATTAGATGTGTAAATTTGTATGAAAATTCTCAGTAGATTTGATGACCTAATGAAAGTTGTTTGAAAGTAGTTCAAAATTTTGTTTGCTTTTAACAATTGATTTTGGAACAAAATTGAATTTACCAAATGAAAACCACATACACTGTTAGAAATTAATTTATTCAAGAAAAATTTTGCATTCTGCTCCTTGGGATTTATTAGGCTCTGCAGTTGAAAACAAACATTAGTTTGACCCCATTAATGATTAGAAAATTAAATAAACATTCTTAAAATGTAAAATTTGCAGCAAAATTGTACTGCATACCCAGCTTAAGGTTCTGAACTATCTGCGCTCTTCTAGATTTCCTTGTTGTTCCTTACACCGGTCAAAGTGATATCTTTTTCTCACTTTCTGTTTCATCTCTCCACGTGTAAGAACAAGTTGGCAAGATTTAAATTCTTGCCCGTGTCATCCACAACAAACAGAAAATCTGGAGATGAGAATTAATAACTCCCATAATGAAATGTAGATCATAGGAGTTCTTTATATTCCAGAGCTGCATTTTAGTTTCAGTCTGAGACTAATAAAGGCCAGTCATAACGGGTCTGTTTCTAGGCTCTGTTAGTGTAGATAAGGACCTCCAGCAAGCCATAAGCATTAGAAAGATACTGAACATGTAAATAATGTAAAATCAAATTGTCAATCAAATACTTTTAAAGGATGGTTTATTTTAGTATGCACCATGTTAATAAAATAGAAGAAAACAGCAACGGATGGACGCAAAAAGGAACTAAGTCCAAATCCTGCACTGAACCAAAATTTCTAAATTTTACCATTACCTGTTCCCCCTGAGACTGATTCACTTAGGTCAACTATAATATTTTGACGTATGGACAACTAACTTTTTGACCCAGGTGTCTGTACCCCAAGCAGCCCCATGTTTTACCCTTGCACTGGCAATCCTGTAGATGTCTATAAAGATTCAGCAGCTGTATGGACACCTGCATGCTTCCGCAGCCACACCCACATGGATGTCATATTGGGGTACAGTGGCTGTGTCTATGCAGCCACGGTTTCCCAGTAAACATGAATGGGAGATTGCAGTGGCCAGTTAAATTGGCACTAAACTTTGATTTAAAAAAAAGTATTCTATGCAAGTCTAGATTCTTCATTTTCTTTTCTTTTTTTTTGAGTTGCATCAAACGATCCAAATGGTTAACATTTTTCAAGTTCTAAGCCATCTAAGAAGAAAGTCATGAAGGGAGTTATACCATCCTCACGGTAATCCAAAAAGCCCATCATACCCTCTGGTTCCATTGACTCTCCTGTAAAAAAATGATTCTTTTTTTAAGTTTCCAAGAATTTCTTTGACTTTTTCTGCTGCTTCAGTCATGAAAAGCTGCACTCTTCCAGGATTATTCTTTTCTAGATGACTTTTATTGGCTTTCATATAGTCTTTAATATATCGTTTGAATGCATCCTTTGAGATGCCACTTTCCTGAAGTTCAACTTCAATACACAGCCCATTGCAGACTTCTTTGGTTGGGTAGATGTCTGAGAACATTTCATCATTGCTGATGACACATTTGTAGATGATCATGGTGATGGTGAATTGGAAGTGAATTGGAAGTCGGCGTCACAGAGTGATGTATGGGAGCTTCAGCTCCGTGTAAGGTGCAGAGTAAAAAGGTGCAAGTCTATATTCTTAACTCATTAAAAGTACTCTCTGCTCTGATCTCAACCTCCTCCACATCTTCAAATCTTTTTATTATTTTTTGTGGCTACATTTATTCTCCATGATTATTATTATTATTATTATTAATATTATTATTCAGGATTTATATAGTGTCAACAGTTTGCACAGCGCTTTACAACATTAGGGCAGGCAGTACAGTTACAATACAATTCAATACAGAAGGAATCAAAGGGCCCTGCTCAATAAGGCTTACAATCTAGGAAGGAAGGTCAAGTAATACAAAAGGTGGTAACTGTTGGGGATGGAGAAAATGAAAGTACAGTTGTTAGGTCGAGGCAGGATAGGCTTCTCTGAAGTGAAAAGTTTTCAGGGATCGCCTAAAAGTGGATAGAGTAGGATATAGTCAGACAGATTGGGGTAGGGAGTTCTAAAGGATGGGAGAGGTTTAGGAGAAGTCCTGGAGGCAAGCATGGGAGGAGGTGACTCACTGTATGTAGGAAGGATGGGAGAGGTTTAGGAGAAGTCCTGAAGGCAAGCATGGGAGGAGGCGACTCACTGTATGTAGTAACTATAAGATTTGTAGTGTGTATAGACCAGTGCACATGACTGTAACTAACGGGTACTGCTAATTTCAAACAAATGGAGATGAGTTGGAAAAGGAGAAGTTACCAAGCTCACAGAGAATGTTACAAGGAGGCAGAAAAACACAGTAATGCTGCGTACACACGATCGGATTTTCCGTCGGAAAAACCTTGGATTGTTTTTCCAACGGAATTCCGCTCAAGCTTGGCTTGCATACACACTGTTACACAAAAGTTCTCTGAACTTTCAACCATCAAGAACGCAGTGACATACAACACTACGACGAGCCGAGAAAATGAAGTTCAATGCTTCCGAGCATGCGGAATTGCTACAGACGATCGGAATTTCCGATTGGAATTTTTTCCGTCGGAAAACTTGAGAAACAGCTCTCAAATTTTTGCTGGCGGAAATTCCGACAGGAAAAGTCTAATGGAGCCTACACACGGTCGTAATTTCTGACCAAAAGCTCACATCGGACTTTTCTTGTCGGAATTTCCAATTGTGTGTACGCGGCATGAGACATTATTTTCATAAAAAATACATCTCAGGGACATTATGTATTGTTGTGTATGGATTTTTTTTTTTTTTTTTATAAGAACAAGAAGGCAAGATGAGAGAGCACCATTGCAAGCTTAAATGAGCTCTTCAGAGTTCATTCTTGATGTACACACATGCCAAAAAGCTATGCAAATGAGGAAAGTTTAGGATTTGTTTATTTACATTAAATTGGGCATTCAATGTTATTTCTCTGTGCTAATGTTTTATATACAAACCTAATTATATGATAAAATGAACAATGTATGTTCCAATATTATAACGGAATTTAAACCTTGATCTTCTATGCATTCATAAAAAACTTGTTATGGGAGAAGACTGCAAATACAGCTAAAATGCTGTTTTTATCAAATTAACATAAGGTAGAAGGGGAAAAAAACAACATCAATATGTTCAAGACCAAGTCTGTGTAACTAGAGGACAATCAATTGACAATATTTGCATATTCTCATTTAATATGCATAACATTACTTCCGTGACCTTTCTTTTTTAATTTCATTTGATTTTCTATAGAGAAAAGGAAATCTATTATTAAAGTAAACCTATCATGAGAGAAATATGGGGCTCAATATGATAAAAATCTAATTTTGAAACTCTAGGGAAAAATTCCTTGCAGAGTGCAACTGCATTTTCAAAGCAAACAGTCTACCTGCCTAGTAAATCAACCCCAATGTCACATTTTAGGTGTGTGTAAAAGGAATTCAAACATCTCTTCATCTTTCCTGATCAATTTCCTTAGGCTGGGTCACTGAATCAGAGAGCACTGAAGCTATTAGCTAATAAGTCAGCCAAGCCATTAGCATTTTTAGAGTGATCAGCATTGACATCCATCATTTTTGCCTGACATGTTTACCTATGCAATGCTAAAATCTGATGTAGGGTTTAAGATATATATATATATATATATATATATATATATATATATATATATATATATATATATATATATACACACATACACACACACACGCACACATATATTATATATATACACATACACACACACCCTATTGTCTAAAGCATTGGGACGTTTGCCTTAACACGCACACAAACTTTAATGGCATTCCAGTCTTAGTCCGTAGGGTTAAATATTGAGTTGCCTACCCTTTGCAGCCATAACAGCTTCAACTCTTCTGGGAAGGCTGTCCACAAGGTTTAGGAGTGTGTCTATGGGAATGTTTGACCATTTTTCCAGAAGCGCATTTGTAAGGTCAGGAACTGATGTTGGTCGAGAAGGCCTGGCTCCCAAAGGTGTTCTATCGGATTGATGTCAGGACTCTGTGCAGGCCAGTCAAGTTCCTCCACCCCAAACTCGCTCATCCATGTCTTTATGGATCTTGCTTTGTGCACTTTTATCACAGTCATGTTGGAACAGGAAGGGACCATCCCCAAACTGTTCCCACAAAGTTGAGAGCATGAAATTGTCCAAAATGTCTTGGTATTCACTGGAACTAAGGGGCCAAGCCCAAACCCCTGAAAAACAACCTCACACCATAATCCCCCCTTCACCAAATGATTTGGACCAGTGCACAAAGCAAGGTCCATAAAGACATGGATGAGCGAGTTTGGGGTGGAGGAATTTGACTGGCCTACACAGAGTCCTGACCTCAACCCGATAGAACACCTCTGGGATGAATTAGAGTGGAGACTGGGAGTCAAGCCTTCTCGTCCAACATCAGTGCCTGACCTCACAAATGTGCTTCTGTAAGAATGGTCAAACATTCCCATAGACACACTCCTAAACCTTGTGGACAGCCTTCCCAGAAGAGTGGAAGCTGCTATGGCTGCAAAGGGTGGGCCAACTCAATATTGAAACCCTATGGACCAAGATTAGGATGCCATTAAAGTTCATGTGTGTGTAAAGGCAGGTGTCCCAATACTTCTGACCATATAGTGTGTGTGTATATATATATATATATATATATACCGTATATACTCGAGTATAAGCCGAGATTTTCAGCCCTTTTTTTGGGGCTGAAAATGCCCCCCTCGGATTATACTCGAGTCAGTGTACCTGAAAATATTGCGAGGCTGCGGGCGTCCATTGTTTAAAACTCGCGGTCTCCTCCTGGTCCCTTCCGTGAGAGGCGAAACTGTGTCTTCTGAGAAACGCCTATCACGAACGTTCTCTCATTCTCACCCATCCCAGCAGACACTGTGTTCAGTGTTCCGCCAATCACGGACGCCTTTTCATGCTCGGACAAGAGGACGTCCGTGATTGGCGGAACACTGAACACAGTGTCTGCTGGGAAACTGAGTCCGAGGATGAGAGAACGTTCGTGATTGGCAGAACTGTGTCTGCTGAGAAACGCCTATCTCGGAAGAGACCAGGAGGAGACAGCGAGTTTTAAACAATGAATGGACACCCGCAGCCTCTCAATTTCAGGTACACTGACAACGGGCACAGTGAGGATTGGCACAGTAAGGATGGGCACAGTGAGGTGGCAATGGGCAGATTGAGGTTGGGCAGAGTGACAATTGGCACAGTGAGGTTGGCACAGTGAGGTTGCAATGGGCACAGTGAGGCGTGCAAATGGGCATTGTTGACCCTCTTCCACTTACAGTAGCTGCTGCATTCTCACCCTCGGCTTATACACGAGTATATACGGTATATATATATATATATATATATGGAAGTTCAAAGGGTGAGGTGCACGGATGGTCTCCACGTACAATGTGCTAGCAATCTAGTCCTTCCCAAGGACCATAATATAAAAAATGGAAGAGGATTGCTACACAAAAAAGATTTATTTAAAGAGTAAGAAATTACATCAAATGTCAGGTATATATAAGGTGATGTTTCGGGCTGGCATAGATAACGCCCTTCTTCACAACCACATACCTACAACTGGCTATGCACATAGGTCAATATATATAGTATTTAATCAGATAATTAAAGTAAGCTGGAATCAATTGAATTATATAGAATACTACATTCCTTATCATTATATGTTAATTATTAAACAAGCTGGAACGACTTTCGGTAAGTCGACTTTCGGTTGTTGGATTCTTTGAAGTTTAAAAAAAAAGGTTGCGATTTCTATTAGTTCTAACACATCTTTTTTTTTTTTTTTCCAAGCAATCACATATACATGTCTCCCAGAGCTAGTTTCTTACAAACCCCTAAATTATAATCAATTGCCTTTACAATCCAGCAACATGCTCCCAGACCAAAATGACTTTGACCTTTCAGACATGTTCCTAAGTAGATTTGTTGTGTATAAATCCACAGGAGGCTGACCGATCTACAGGCTTATCGTTAACAAAAGTAAAGATTGCAGCCTAAGTACTACAAAGGATAAGCAGCATAGTCCACCAATGTATCTATGACATATGCTATAAACTCATCTATCTGCTTATGCTTTATTTTCACTTGATGCTTAGACCGCTTTCCTAAGAAACACTAAATTGAAATGTACGTATCTAAAGATTAGCTGAGCTAAGCAACAAACAAAATAGTTACATGGTTCTAATGGTATTTATGTGCCACACTTGAAGAGATGGCTGGGTAGTAAATTAGAAATGCGCAGTACAACTTTACCTGATGAGAAGATAAAAGGTGATGCAAGTCAAAATTACTTCAAAGTGAAACCTATGGGCACAATATACTTGGAAAGTGTCTCTTATATGTCATAGCAGGAAATAAGGAATAGGAAAAATTAGAATGGGAAATTTGAGTTTTAAAGTAACCCAAAAACATCAGGGGAGGGAAGGGGCTGGTTGACCATTGTCAGTATTTATAGAGCAGTGCTCAACAGAGCTTAACAATATTTGGTAATTAAATCAAATGTCGTTGCTACAAATTATATGCTTAATTATTTTATTTGAATCCACATACATTTAACTACGACCTCTGAAAGGTTTTACCCCCTTCATAACCAGGTGATTTCTTGCTATTCAGCATTGTGCTATTTTAACTAGCAATTGGGCGGTCATGTAACACTGTGGGCGAATGAAATTTATGTAATTTTTTCACACAAATAGAGCTTTCTTTTGGTGGTATTTGATGACCACTGGGCTTTTCATTTTTTGCTATATAAATGTGAGAGAAGAAAAAAACAATAATAAAAATTTTCTATTTTGTTATAAAATATATCCAATAAAAATAAATGTTATCATAAATTTAGGCCAAAATTTATTTTGCTACATGTCTTAGGTAAAAAAAAATCTCAATAAGTTTTTACTAACTGTTTTTTGTCAAATTTATAGCGTCTACAGTACCTGACCGATCTGATTGCGCTGGAAATCGGTACTGCGAGGCTGTGCTTCTTGCGCTCGCCGTCCCCACGAGATGCAGCGTATCCATAGAAATGTATTGGGGAGCGGCGAGCGGGAGGAGCGACAGAGCTCGGCGCTGGTCCCGCGACGGGGGTCGCGGAGGGTCAATATCGCCGATGCCGAGCCGCAGTTACACACAATCTCACGTTCAGGTACTGTACATTTATACCCGTCTCATTTCTTTCGGCCCTTAAAATGCCAGGAAAGTACAAATACCTCCCAAATTATCCCTACCCTATATGTTTGGTATCTATTTACTCAGCATTACATCATCCTTTATATTTTACCAAACAATTGGATATTATATTGTGTTTTGTACATTAAAATGTATTGTTACCGTGTCATAATGTGTGACAAAAAAATTGCAACGCCCACCATTTTTTTCCCTATGGCCTCTGCTTTATTTAACATTTGGGGGTTCTTAGTAATTTTATTATCAAAAAAGACTGATCTTTACATGTAGGAGAAAAGTGTTATGCCGCGTACACACGATCGTAATTTCCATTGGAAAAACCTTGGATGGTTTTTCCGACGCAATTCCGCTCAAGCTTGGCTTGCATTTGTAAAGTAGACAGTATGAGCTACTTAGTAAGAGGCATGATGAGTTTTTTGAAGTTATAATTTTTTTAAAACAATTTTTGGGAAAATTAAAAGATAAAATTAAATTAGTGATCAGGGATTTTTTTTTTTTTACACTGGTATTGCTTATACACTAATGATCACGGTTAAAACAATAGTTTCACACCGGTGCTCTAGCAGGATGGTAAAAAAAGTCCTGCTAGCAGCATCTTTGGCGTGGTGAAGGAGCGGTGTGTATACCGCTCCTCCACCACTCCTGCCCATTGAAATCAATGGGCACTGCGGCTATACCGCCAGCAAAGTGCCTCTGCAGAGCCGCTTTGTGGTGGTTTTAACCCTTTCTCGGCTGCTAGCAGGGGTAAAAGTGTCCCGCTAGCGACCGAATAGAGGCCGACGACGAACCCACCAGTGTGCAAGGGGCCTAAATGTACTGCAGGTGGTCCAGAAGCAGTTAAATTGGACCTGAACTCACAAAGAATATTTTGCTACATTATAGGAAGTATTAAGGAATGTTAATTGTGCCTAAGCAGTACACTAAAAATGTTACCTTTTGTCCTAACTAATTGAAGACTAGACCTAGTCTAATGCCGCGTACACACGGTCAGAATTTCCGTCAAGAAAAGTTCGATGTGAGCTGAAATTCCGATCGTGTGTAGGCTCCAGCGGACTTTTTCTGTCGGAATTTCCGACAAGAAAAATTTGAGAGCCGATTCTCAAATGTTCCGACAAAAAAAATTCCAATCGGAAATTCCGTCTGTAGCAATTCCGACGTGCAAAATTCCTACGCATGCTCGGAAACAATTCGACGCATGCTCGGAAGCATTGAACTTAATTTTCTCGGCTAGTGTTGTACTTTTGTGTGACCGTGTGTATGCAAGCCAAGCTTGAGCGTAATTCCATCGGAAAAACCATCCAAGGTTTTTCCGATGGAAATTACGATCGTGTGTACGCGGCATAACACTTTTCTCCTACATGTAAAGATCAGTCTTTTTTGATAATAAAATTACTAAGAAACCCCAAATGTTAAATAAAGCAGAGGCCATAGGGAAAAAAATGGTGGGCGTTATTTTTGTCACACAGTATGACACGGTAATAATACATTTTAATGCACAAAACACAATATAATATCCAATTGTTTGGTAAAATATAAAGGATGATGTAATGCTGAGTAAATAGATACCAAACATATCACACTTAAAATTGCGGACGCCCGTGGAACAGTGACAATTACATAAATTATATTATCCATAGGCTATGCTTTAAAAGCCTTTACAGGTTACTATTTTAGATTCACACAGTAGGTCTGCTGCTAGAATTATTGCTCTCGATCTGACATGTGTGGTGTGATTGCTGTTTACATACTGACCCCAGACCAACTCACACGTTGGCCTTTGCCTGCAAACACAGGAAACGGGGGTAAAAATGTTTTTTTTAAGTGATTTTTTTTTTTTCATTCATATACTGTACCTTTTTTTTAATAAATTTTATTGTTATCACAAGAAATTTAAACATCCCTTATCATAGCAATAGAATCTGCCCTTGAAAGCTTTGGCTCATACCAAGATCTGATGCTTTTTACAAACCACTAATGGGTTGTTTTCAACCGACGAAAACCTAAATACTCATCTAAGTGACTAAATACTCATCACTTCCTGTTTCTTAGACAATAGAGATGATCGGGGCCATGCTGGCTGAAATCCCGGGTTCCCCAGTGGGACAGAAGAGCCTGGGAAGGTGGAGGAAGGCAGCAGGAGGGGGCTTGTAAAAGCAATGCAGTGGTTATTTAGCTGCTAGGATTCCTTTTACAAGAAAGTGTTCCACCTGTTGAAAAAAAGAATCCAGACTGATGCCTGCAGCTGCAGACATCATCCCGGTATAACTACTCAATGCGGGTGACATACCAGTACGTCGCCTGGCATTCAGTGTTTAAAGTCCTCCTCTAAATACCAGTGCACTTGCTAATATGTAAGTGTGCCTATGCCCTTTGTCCTTTAGTCTCATAGCTGTATATCTTCAGTTTGAAATCTAAGGTGCTACTGCTTCGGACATCTCACAAGATTTGACAATAGATTTGGTGATGTCATTGCTATGCTGCCTATTCTTCTTCTTGCTGGCCCACTCACGATTAGACCTTTGTTATAGTGAATAGATGTTCTGACATGCTGCTGGTGTGCTGTGGTTTGCAGTTTCTTTGGCAGCCGCAGTACATAAATAGCATCACACCTGCAGTATCCCAGTAGGCCTGTAGAAGGAGCCTGTCTCCGAGCGCGTAGCCTGCTTCTAGTCTCACCTTCCTTCCGGTGCTCTCCTTGGTTCCGCTTTCCGGTGACGTCATCGTCTGCGCTCCACGCTGAATCTGGCTGTTTCCTGGTGGCCACAAGATGGACTATCTTCCCTGCCTGCAGACTCGTGGATCTAGATGGACCTGAGACCGTACTGCACCGCGTAATATGAGACCTTGATGAGCCCTTTCTGTACCTGTGTTTTGTAAGTGCATTTCCTTTGAGATTAAACATTTTAACTGACATATTGCACTTACTTGGTGCTTCCCTTCTTTGTCCCCTTGTCTTTTCTTAAGGGAAGGGGTTAAACATTAGGGGGAGATGAAGGGGTTAAGTGTGTCCTAGGGAGTGATTCTAACTGTGGGGGGGCTGGGCTACAAGTGAAACGACAGTTATCACTGCTCCCGATCACAGGGAGCAGTAGATCTCTGTCCTGTCACTAGGCAGAACAGGGAAATCCCTTTTTTACATAGGCATCTCCCCGTTCTGCCTCTCCGTGACACGATCACAGGCCACCGCATATTGCCGACGTATATTGGTGTGCAGCAGACGACAAGTGGTTAAAGAACACAGAAATTTTGGGATATATATGGACTTTGCATCTGTTGGAAACACAGATTTGGATTGATTGTTGTACTAATTTTTTCACTGGATGTTTATTAATTTGCAAATTGGTATTGATAAGTAGGCACAGCTAATTTACCCATTTTTAATTTAAGAACTGAAACTTACCTGAGCAACGCAACAGCTCTTTCAGTTTCCAGATAGAAACATTGAACTACTGAACTTGTGGGAGTTTCCTTTACTACAGATACTGTTGCTAAAAGCTGGTGGGTTTCTGTAAAATCTCAAGAAAAGCAATACCAGAAGAGTGGTGAGTTGCTAAGTAGACAAGAGGTTATGAACGGAATTCAAGTATTGATGAATCAAGACATTAATTCATTCTTGGGATGCCAGAGTTTGTTTTCAAAGTTAATGCTGTTATCTTTATGTCATTTTGACTGTGTGCTCTAAATTCTAAATAGCACATTTTGCTTTTTTTATGGCACATCAGTTCCTACCACAGAGTTCAATAAGTTTGTGAAATAAAATAAAATAGATATAGTGTAATGATATATTTACTCAGCAGCTCACACAATTGAAGGTGGTATGGGTTACTATTATGTGCTTTATTGTAATTAAATACTGAATCAGCAATGTTCTAGAAATGCAACTTTAGTTCTTTTTAAAGAATAAAAATTTCTTGTTAGAAAACAAATAAATAATAATTGTTCGTATGTTTGGTATATCAACAAGAAGACATAATAATGTGGAATAAGCTATAGAGCTATAGAGGTCCTATATAATCACTGCATGTCTTGACTCTAGGTACTGGGACATTTAGAACCAATATTAGACCTCAGATCAGCACACCAGTAGAGAAGACTGGGAAAATCTATCCCCACCTTCTGTTTTGGGTCATGTGAAGAAAACATCACATGAAACAGAGCCACAAGGGAGGTCTGGGAATTGATTCCCTCAATGTGCTCTGAAGAGGTTGTGGAGGGGGGTGGGTGGATGCTGATCTGAGGTCTTAAGTAAAGTTTAGGATGTGCTGGTCTAAATAATAGTTTAAAGGGGATATTAGGGGAGGCTGGTCTGAAGAGTAGTTTAAAGGGGGTGCTGATCTAAAGTCTAAAGAGAAGTTCAAATAGGGGGGGGGGCTAATATGAGGTCTGAAGAAATGTTAATATGGAGATAATCTGGTAGCTTAAGGGGAGGTTAAGGGGGGCTGATCTGAGGTCTAAAGGGGAGTTTAGATGGGCTAATCTGTGGTCTGGTGTTATGGGGCGGCTGATTTTATTTCCAATCACTGATGCCATCAGCTTGTAAGCCTTAAACTGAGACCTCTAGGGAGAAAATCCTCGTCACTGTCAATTTGTTATATCACAAAGGGGAGGCGGGTCACATGGGGGAGACCGGTAAAGGCAGCGGGCGGTGGCAGGCGAGTGGCCCTCTTTCGCATCCTGTAGAAGTAGTTGGGGAGCTGTACAGTTGCTCAGATCACTTCTACTTTAAAGCCCATTGCTGGCGGTAAATTTTGGTACCGGATCATGGCTGCAGTCATGAAACCTGATACTGCCACTTCAACCTAAGGACGCACAGGTATGTCCTAAGTAGGGATGAGCTTCGAGTTCGAGTCAAACTCATGTTCGACTCGAACATTGCCTGTTCGCCCGTTCGCCGAACAGCGAACAATTTGGGGTGTTCGCGGCAAATTCTAAAAGTCTATGGGAGAAATCTAAAGTGCTAATTTTAAAGGCTTATATGCAAGTTATTGTCATAAAAAGTGTTTGGGGACCCGGGTCCTGCCCCAGGGGACATGTATCAATGCAAAAAAAGTTTTAAAAACGACAGTTTTTTCATGAGCAGTGATTTTAATAATGCTTAAAGTGAAACAATAAAAGTGAAATATTCCTTTAAATTTCGTACCTAGGGTGTGTGTATAGTATGCCTGTAAAGCAGCGCTTGTTTCCCATGCCTAGAACTGTCCCTGCACAAAGTGTCATTTCTGAAGGAAAAAAAGTCATTTAAAACTCACTCGCGGCTATAATGAATTGTCGGCTCCCGGCAATACATAGAAAAGTCATTGATAAAAAATAAAAAAAATGCGTGGGGGTTCCCCCAAATTCAATTACCAGGCCCTTCAGGTCTGGTATGGTAATTAAGGGGAGCCCTGCCGCAAATTAAAAAAAAATATGTGCGGTTCCCCCCAAATATCCATACCAGGCCCTTCAGATCTGGTATGGATTTTAAGGGGAACTCCATCCCAAATAAAAAAAATGGCGTGGAGTACCCCCAAAAATCCAGACCAGACCCTTTATCCAAGCACGCAACCTGGCAGGCCGCAGAAAAAGAGGGGGGACGAGAGAGCGCCCCCCCCTCCTGAACCGTACCAGGCCACATGCCCTCAACATGGGGAGGATGTCCCCATGTTGATGGGGACAAGGGTCTCATCCCCACAACCCTTGCCCAGTGGTTGTGGGGGTCTGCGGGCAGGGGGCTTATCGGTATCTGGAAGACCCCTTTAACAAAGGGGACCCCCAGATCCCGGCCCCCCCTATGTGGATTGGTAATGGGGTACATTGTACCCCTACCATTTCACAAAGAAAGTGTAAAAAATTGTAAAAAAAATACACAGACACCGTTGGGAAAGTCCTTTATTAAAAATAAATTAAAAATAAATGAATGAATATAGATTAGGCAGGTAGTTAGTGTAGTGTGCAGTCAGTCAGTGTAGTATATATAATACAGTTCAGAGTATATAGTGCAGCATATATAATACAGTTCAGATTATATAGTACAGTTAGTGTAGTATATATAATACAGTTCAGAGTATATAGTGCAGTCACTGTAGTATATATAATACAGTTCAGAGTATATAGTGCAGTTAGTGTAGTATATCCTGATCCGGGGCTCAGGTAAGTAAAACAGGGGCTCTGGGGGGCCGGACACAGCAAGGTGTTTTTTTACCTTAATGCATAGGATGCATTAGGGGGAAAAAACACCAAGGTTTACAACCCCTTTAATACCTGTAAATCAGTGGCTGTGCCCTTAAACATTTTTTTTTGCTATGTACAAAAAGTATTATTAGTAGTGAAATTCGTTTTAGGATGCTTGAGAGCATGTAACATTTTGTGCTCTGCTATGGATGTGTGCATGTGTCTGATTCAGAGATAAAGACTGATAGAACATGAAGCTTTAAATCATTCTCCAGTCAGTTTTTAACTAGATTTTAATCCTTCTTTTAAACAATACTTGATTTTTTATTCAGTGTTCTATTTTCAATCCTTTTTTACCGGGATGCTTTTTCAGTAGCAATTGCATGAAACTAATAATGATAAATTGAAAAAAGAATGAAAACGGAATGAAAGTGGACATTGCATTTTTAATCTGCTCCCCACTAGCTAAAAGCTAAACAAATGGAAACCAGCAAGTTTCATTTGCAGTTTTTAAATATGAAAGAAATTGCAGGAGAATGAAAACATAATGTGAATACCATTCCTATTGGAATAACAGGCAAAAAAAAAACAAGGTTGAATGGTGCTGCTTATTCTTTCACGTTATCCTGCTTTTAGAGAGACAAGCAGAATCAGATATGAATTGAAAATGAAAGTGGAATCCTTGTACTCCCTACCCTGAGTCAGGCCATTACATTAGATATTATTACCCTGTCTTGCGGGTGCTGCACTTACGGCACCTAATTAGCCATTATTGCTGATTGCAATGCATTTGGTCAACAGGGCAGCATACTATCTGTAAACAATTTAGCTTTTACTTTTTACCTGGTGAACTGGCAAAGGGATCATTTTGATCTGTTATTTGTTGACCATCGTATGCATATAGACAAATAATAATAAAAAAAAAAAAAAAAAAACTAGCTAGCCGTGAAATGGTTTTAAGTAAGCAGAAAAAAGGAATTCCTAGTGGCATTAATACCTTATATTGCAAATGATTTAACTGCCATTGGTTTGGATGGGATACCTTTTTTGTAGTGGAATTTTCCCAAACCATCTCCTCAGTGATACAGGTAGGTAACGTTTGGGGTGAGAAATTAAATTTCATTTTTTTTTCTTCCTAATCACAAAACAAAAAAAAATTCTAAAAACAATTTGTGGTTTATTCATAAACATTAACCACTTCCCGACCAGCTGCTGCAGTTATACTTTAGCAGGTTGGCACAGCTGCGTGAGCCATCGTAACTGTACATTGGCTCTTTAGGTTGCTGTAACAGGTGCCACCGAAGCGTGTCCCCGAAACAGATGCGCGTGCCTGGCGGGCACGATGACCGGCGGGCACCCGCGATCGCTCGTGACAGAGCGAGAACCGGGATCTGTGTGTGTAAACACACAAATCCTGGTTCTGTCAGGGGAGAGGAGACAGATTGAGTGTTCCTACTAAGTAGGAACAATGATCTCCCTCCTCTAGTCATCCACATTCCCCCCACAGTTAGAAACACACATAAGGAACACAGTTAACCCCTAATGTCAACCCCTTCCCTACCAGTGACATTTATACAGTAATCAGTGGCTATTTTTAGCTTTGATCGCTGTATAAATGTCACCGGTCCCATAAAAGTGTCAAAAGTGTCCGATGTGTCCGTCGCAATGTTGCAGTCCAGATAGAAATAGCTGATCATCGCCATTACTAGTAATAAAAATAAAAAAATGCCATAAATCTATCCCCTATTTTGTAGATGCTATAGTGTTTGTGCAAACCATTAATATACGCTTATTGCGATTTTTTTTTTACCAAAAATATGTAGAAGAATACATTCCGGCCTAAACTGATGAAGACATTTGTTTTTGTTTTTTGTTTTTTAAATTGGGATTTTTATTATAGCAAAAAGTACAAAATATTTAAAAAAAATATTCAAAATTGTCACTCTTTTTTTATTTATAGTGCAAAAAATAAAAACTGCAGAGGTGATCAAATACCACCAAAAGAAATCTCTATTTGTGGAGAAAAAGGGACATAAATTTGTTTAAGGTACAACATCGCATGACCGCTCAATTGTCAGTTAAAGCAATGCAGTGCCTTTAGCGCAAAAAAATGGCCTGGTCAGGATAGGGGGGGAAAAATCTTTCCGGGGCTGAAGTGGTTAAGAAAGCAAGAAGATTTGTGCAAAACAGTTGTAGGCCATTTAAAAAAAAATACTGTAGGAAACAATCCATGACTTGATCTATAGTGGTGAGCATCAGGATCTTGGAGCAAGCAGTAAGAGTGAGATTGGTCTTAGGTAGCAGCTCAACTCGCAATCAGTGTGGTGTTTCCTGTGTAATGTGTGTATCAAACTGCTGATGTTATGATATTTACTATAAATTTTAAGTCACATGCCGCTGTTTATTGTTATTGTCACAGTTCCCAGAATAAGTGACAGTGACAAAAATTTAGACAACTCTACCTAAAAATGTCCTGCCTCCCCATCAAAATTTGCTCCTTCAATGTTTGTGGTTTGAACGAACCATCAAAACAATCACAGATTCTCTATACTTTTCCAAGTCCAAGGTCAGTATCACCTTTTTCCAGGAAACCCATTACTAGGGATGAGCTTGGAGTTCGAGTCGAACTCATGTTCGACTCGAACATTGCCTGTTCGCCCGTTCGCCGAACAGCGAACAAATTGGGGTGTTCGCGGCAAATTCGAAAAATCTATGGGAGAAATCTAAAGTGTTAATTATAAAGGCTAATATGCAAGTTATTGTCCTAAAAAGTGTTTGGGGACCCGGGTCCTGCCCCAGGGGACATGTATCAATGCAAAAAGAAGTTTTAAAAACGGCCGTTTTTTCGGGAGCAGTGATTTTAATAATGCTTAAAATGAAAAAATAAAAGTGAAATATTCCTTTAAATTTCGTACCTGGGGGGTGTGTATGATATGCATGTGAAGTGGCGCATGTTTCCTGTGCTTAGAACTGTCCCTGCAAAAAATGTCATTTTTGAAAGAAAAAAAGTCTTTTAAAACTGACTCGCGGCTATTAATGCATTGTCGGCTCCCGGCAATACATACAAAAGTCATTGATAAAAAAAAAAAAAAAAGCGTGGGGGTTCCCCAGAATTCAATTACCAGGCCCTTCAGGTCTGGAATGGATATTAAGGGGAACCCCGCCGCAAATTAAAAAAAAATTGACGTGGGGTTCCCCCAAATATCCATTCCAGGCCCTTCAGATCTGGCATGGATTTTAAGGGGAACTCCACCCCAAATTTAAAAAAAAAATGGCGTGGAGTCCCCCTAAAAATCCATACCAGACCCCTTATCCGAGCACGCAACCTGGCCGGCCGCAGGGGAAAAGGGGGGGATGAGAGAGCGGCCCCCCCTCCCTCCTGAACCGTACCAAGCCACATGCCCTCAACATGGGGAGGATGTCCCCATGTTGATGGGGACAAGGGCCTCATCCCCACAACCCTTGCCCGGTGGTTGTGGGGGTCTGCGGGCGGGGGGCTTATCGGAATCTGGAAGACCCCTTTAACAAAGGGGACCCCCAGATCCCGGCCCCCCCCTATGTGAATTGGTAAGGGGTACGTTGTACCCCTACCATTTCACGAAGAAAGCGTAAAAAAATGTTTAAAAAAACACACAAACACCTTGAAAAAGTCCTTTATTAAAAAAAAACAAAAAAAAAAAACATTCCAGCGGTGAAATCCAGTGTCCCGCGGCGATCCCGATGTCCAGCGCTGTCCTTCATTGGTTGTGCCTGAGCGGACCTGATGGGGAACTCCCTCTCAGTATTTTAAATGTATAGACCCGCCCCTTCTAAAGTTCCCCATCAGGTCCGCTCCCTCGGTATGTCGGACCCGCCTACGTCATTGGCTTGAGCGGGGAACTTCCTTCACTGTGTAATTTAAATTTACATAGTGAAGGAAGTTCCCCGCTCAAGCCAATGACGTAGGCGGGTCTGACATACCGAGGGGGCGGACCTGATGGGGGACTGCTCTCACTTTGGTAATACATGTATAGACCCGCCCCTTCTCATGTTCCGCATCTGGTCCGCTGAGCGGACCTGATGGGGAACTTTAGAAGGGGCGGGTCTATACATTTAAAATACTGAGAGGGAGTTCCCCATCAGGTCCGCTCAGGCACAACCAATGAAGGACAGCGCTGGACATCGGGATCGCCGCGGGACACTGGATTTCACCGCTGGAATGTTTTTTTTTTTTTTTTAAATAAAGGACTTTTTCAAGGTGTTTGTGTGTTTTTTTAAACATTTTTTTACGCTTTCTTCGTGAAATGGTAGGGGTACAATGTACCCCTTACCAATTCACATAGGGGGGGGCCGGGATCTGGGGGTCCCCTTTGTTGAAGGGGTCTTCCAGATTCCGATAAGCCCCCCGCCCGCAGACCCCCACAACCACCGGGCAAGGGTTGTGGGGATGAGGCCCTTGTCCCCATCAACATGGGGACATCCTCCCCATGTTGAGGG
Organism: Rana muscosa; assembly: GCA_029206835.1. Taxonomy (NCBI): domain Eukaryota; kingdom Metazoa; phylum Chordata; class Amphibia; order Anura; family Ranidae; genus Rana; species Rana muscosa. The sequence goes on along the minus strand of JARGYO010005626.1, from coordinate 13,436,183 downwards.
CATGTGGCCTGGTACAGTTCAGGAGGGAGGGGGGGCCGCTCTCTCGTCCCCCCCTTTTCCCCTGCGGCCGGCCAGGTTGCGTGCTCGGATAAGGGGTCTGGTATGGATTTTTAGGGGGACTCCACGCCATTTTTTTTTAAATTTGGGGTGGAGTTCCCCTTAAAATCCATGCCAGATCTGAAAGGCCTGGAATGGATATTTGGGGGAACCCCACGTCAATTTTTTTTTTAATTTGCGGCAGGGTTCCCCTTAATATCCATTCCAGACCTGAAGGGCCTGGTAATTGAATTCTGGGGAACACCCACGCTTTTTTTTTTTTTTTATCAATGACTTTTCTATGTATTGCCGGGAGCCGACAATTCATTAATAGCCGCGAGTCAGTTTTAAATGCATTTTTTTCTTTCAAAAATGACATTTTTTGCAGGGACAGTTCTAAGCACGGGAAACATGCGCCACTTCACATGCATATCATACACACCCCCCAGGTACGAAATTTAAAGGAATATTTCACTTTTATTTTTTCATTTTAAGCATTATTAAAATCACTGCTCCCAAAAAAACGGCCGTTTTTAAAACTTCTTTTTTGCATTGATACATGTCCCCTGGGGCAGGACCCGGGTCCCCAAACACTTTTTAGGACAATAACTTGCATATTAGCCTTTATAATTAACACTTTAGATTTCGAACGTTCGAGTCCATTGTATTTAATAGGGTTCTAAAGTTTACACGAACATTTTGTCTGTTCGCAGGTTCTGGTGCGATCCGAACAGGGGGGTGTTCGGCTCATCCCTGCCCATTACCCTACTGACCATGTCCCTATACTCAAGCCTCGTACACATGTACGGGTTTCCCGGCAGGCTTTTTACCGCAGAGAAACCCGAGGGGAAAGCCGAGATCCTGCTCGGTCAGTCTTTCCCCCTACACACAAGAGTTTTTCCCATAGGAAAACTGCCAAAAACCGCTGGGCAAAAGTCAGCCGGTTTTCCCGGCGGGAAAAAAGAGAGCTGGTTCTCTTTTTTTGTCCGGCGGTTTTTGAGCAGTTTTCCGGTCGGAAAAACTGCGAGGAGCATACAGACGGCCAGGATTCCCGGAAAAAAAATCTCCTCACAGTTTTCCCGTCAGGAAAACCGGCCATGTGTACGAGGCTTTAGGAATAAGTACTACCCAACCTGCTTTCATAGCACCTATACTCATTCCAAATCATGTGGGGTGGCTATCACATTCCACAAATCTCCTTCCTATACACTGTCAGATGTCTGCGCAGACCCAGAGGATAGGTACTTATTGGTGAAACTGACTATCAATGGCAAACTATAAATGCTTGCAAATATGTACATGCCTAACCAGGATCCGGTTGCTCATATCCTCCGATGCCTCCATAAAATGCTTAATTTTGCAAAAGAGTCATTTCTTGGCTTGAGATTTTAATTGTATTTTGAACCCCTCGTGGATAAATCTGTGGGTCGAAGCTCTATTTCTTACTCACAATTGAATAGATTGAAGAAGTTTCTATTGTGACATGAGGTGTAGAGGCTTTCTTATCTGATAGATAGAGATTACTCATTTTACTCCGCAGCCCATAATTCCTTTTTACGGATCAACTATATTCCTGTAAATCATTTTGCCCTGATCTTTCATCCACAGAGCAGTAATAGCTACTTATAATATTCTGATCACGCCCAGTGTCCTTTTCCCTCTCCTTACCAGACTTATTTATGCAGGAATTGACTTGGTGTCTGAATGAGAATGACTCCCTCCTCCAGGATGACTTGTGCTTGACTGAGATTTTGACACACTATAGCCAACTTTCTCTACGATCACCAAAATAATGATACCCCTGTTCCCTACAGTGGGAAGCGCTGAAATGCATGGTAATGTGGGTTATTGTTAAACATGGTTTGAGACTTAAGAAAGACAGTCTTCCTGTATCAAAGACCTATCATCCCGTATAGTCACATTAGAAAAAACTCATAAACGCAACCAATCCTCCACTACCATGCTTGCACTGTTTGAAGCCAGACTTTTGGAACTCTTAGATCAGAAAACCATGATGACCATTAGGGATAGGCTGCTTAAACTGTATTATGTTGAAGCTAATAAGCTGGGGTTACTTGCCAGAGAATTACATGCCAAAAATATCCTTGCCTCTATTCCCAATATGAAGTGTTCAGTGGGGCAGCTCACCCACCATCCCAAATAAATTTTTGATCCGCTTCCATCATTTTATGATGACCCATACAATTGGCTCTCTTGTCCTTCTGATGTGTCACAAGTGGGGATGAGCCGAACACCCCCCCCCCCCCGGTTTGGTTTGCAGCAGAATTTGTGCGAACATGAATAAAGTACTAATAATAACTTGCTAAGCCTTCCACAACTCTGCCCCCAGCTACTGTACATCACTGGCCTGGTCTCAAAATATCAACAAAGCCGCTCTCTTCAGTCCTTCCAAGACCTCCTGCTCTCTAGCTCCCTTGTCACCACCTCCCATGCTAGCCTCCAGGATTTCTCCTGAGCTTCTCCCATGCTTTGAAACTCACTACCCCAATTTGTCCAACTGTCTCCTAGTCTATCCATCTTTAGACGATCCCTGAAAACCCTTCTCTTTAAAGAAGCCTACCCTGCTTCTAATACACTGTTTTTTACTTTCTCCATCAGCTCATCCCCCACAGCTATTACCTTTGTATCAATTGATCTTCCCTCTTAGATTGTAAGTTCTAATGAGCAGGGCCCTCAGATTCCTCTGGTACCAAATTGTATTGTAACTGTAATGTCTGCCTTTGTTTTGTAAAGCGCTGCGCAAACTGTTGGCGCTACATAAACCCTATATAATAATTTGCAGTGGAACCCTTATCGCCCTCTCTAGATTACTAACTACTTGTCATAACCCGTCTAGTGCATGGTTGGAGTATACACAGCTGTAACCTTGATTGGGAAAATGGTCTTTGATTAATTCCTTGACAAGACCTGGTATGGACTTTGAGGCAGTCATATCTTTATCCACCTCCATTTCATTCAAAGTGGGAACAAGAGCTACAAGTTTCAACAGAGCATATGACTGGGACAAAATACTGACAATCTCTTACAAATTGTTATTCTCTTCCCATGCGCAAGAGCATGATTATTGTATTCTATCTAGGTGATATTTTACACAAAATTGATCCCTCTGTTCCTGATACATTTTGGCAATGTTTGCAAGGTCCTGGCACAAAGACCCACATTTGGAGTATCTGTGTAAAAATTCTCTTCAGACATTTTGTTACTGCAGTCTGCTTCATGATAGTTAGACACTGGGGGGGGGGGGGGGTTACAGAAGTTCCATTATTAGCCAAATGGGCTTGTGAAATGGACAGTGTTGATCATGTAACGCACATGAACAAATCTGAATTGTATAAACGCACGTGGATGGCATGGTCCCACGGCTGATATTCTTCCAATTTTATCTAATTTGTTTCTAAAATACTGTAAAGGCCTCATTAACTCCCATGACCTCCAATGGGTATCTTGCCCCTCCATGCCCCCCCCCCCCATCCCTATCTCTCTCTCTCTCTTCCTTGCCTTTCCTTGATTCTCCTGTCTTGCTTCTTTTTTCTCTTCTTTCTTATGTAATATAAATAGTAATACATGGCAGATGGAATTGGCATCTCTGAATGGCCTCAGTGTCACCTGTATTTACACTCTATCAATGTTCTAACGAACAGCACACCTCTGGTAAGTTACTTTTTGAGCCTTTGGTGGGCTCTGGTACAGAACTAGATGAATTTGAATACATTATTGTGCCTTTGTTTGTTATGTTGACATTGTTTTCCTTTATTGTTGTGCCTTATATTTCACGCGTATGTGATGTATTCCATACGATATGCTTTCTTGAATATAGTTCATGCTGGCCTCTGATGTTTGTATTACATGCAAACTTTAAATAAACCAGTTTAAATGTAAAAATACCTCTTCTCCCCCCAAAATTTTGAAAACATTTTAAAATACATACTCAGAACTATGGACAGTGGACATCCCACAATCCCAGCCATCACCTAACACTAGAGGAACCACAACTTTATTTTTTAATTTTTTTATATTTATATTTTAACTGTGGCTTGGTATAACAATTTCCAACAACACAATATAAACATGATGAATATTACTTGCTAATGTTAATGGATTTGCTCTGACTGTAATTTACAGTGTTCAGTCTCATAGTTCTTTTTTCCTACTTGAAGAATTCTTTACTTTATTGCTCACAATTTTTTTGGCAATGGATAAATATAACATGGTAAATCTGTTCTACGGTTGCATTATATTATATATGTAAATATTACTGTCTACAATATGAAAACTGTGATTTATTTTACATTATTCATTGAATTGCAAATGCCTACATATTTTACTCATTTTCAAATGATATATGCCATGTCTATTTATTCTTTGGGGTATATTTAAAACCAGTGAATGTGACACTAAAACATTTACTGTTGGTATACCTTCCTGGTGCATGGGTTTTAAATTACAGTGACTGTCTAGTAACACTTAAAAAATATGCTCCTTAGGGTCACAATTACTTACCTACCCCACTTTTTCCTACAGACACGAGCACTTTTTGGTTTTACCTTGAATGTTACAGATGTGTCACGTCGAGTCATGTGATGGTAACTTCTATTTAAATGTAAGCAGGACACACTGTCACCACTCAAGCATTGAGTCAAAGTGCTACCTGAGCTACGTGACTTACCTTGCACTTCCCACTACATTGTTATCACAGCCACCTTTGCTGCCCCCTGTATAGCACCTCTGCTGCCTATGGCAGCTATCACAGACTCTGCTGCTCTTGCAGCTTAGCTACACCCCAGCATCACCTGTAATCTGTTTCCTTTCTACTGCACCTGCAGCCCTGCTGCACCTATGCTGCTACCACACTCTGTTGCATCTTTGCTGCACCTGCATTCTCCAATGCATCTCCTCGGCACTTGCAGCCCTACTGTGCCTCTGCATCTACCACAGACTCAGTTGGGTCTTCTCTCCACACACAGTCCTTCTGCACCTAAGCTACACCTTCAGTCTTTGCTTCATACCCAGTTTGGGTTCCTGTTTCTTCACCCCAGAACCAGAACTCTCTACAGCAACTACAATTTTAAACTTGGCTATGCTATCTCGGCATCAACTACCTCCAGAATCATCCCTGCTTCCAGCTGCATTATGACCTCATGTTCCAGCTCCTAATTACCTGAGAACCAACCTCTTCCTCATCTTTGAGTTCCTATTGAGTGACCTGAGGGTAGCTTGCAGCTAAGCCCAAATTCCCATGAGGGGGTCTCCCATGCCAGATACCTCTTAGACTCCACTCCCAGGAAAAGCAGCTGCAACGAAGAGCAGGGTCTACATCTCGGATCAGGAAACTTAAGCAATATAATAACAATTCCATGTTGCATTTATTGAAATTATTGGAAAGAAGATGCCTGGTTGTATTATCATATTCACTATGTCCTTTTGCTCCACCACGATAAGCTAAATTTCTGTTGCCCCATACTACTTTTTGCTACTTTCCTCTTACTTATTACACCTTCTTTTTCACTTTTTGAAATGGCTGATAACATAAGAAGAAAGAATGGGTATGCAACGTCATATACCTCTGGAAGAGCAATGCTGTATTTTGGATAAAGCAGGGCCAGATATGATCCCTTCCACAACATCTTCAACTCTGTCTGGGACGTAAACACTGGGATTTCCCCCACTCCAACCTATCTGGCACATTGAGCACCTATTCGTTTTTCATATGTTTCTGTGCATGCACAGAATAGTTTTGTAGTCTAATAGCTTCTACATGCAAAAAATAGAAACACAAACAGTTCGGTCCACCTGAAAGGCCTAGTTTAGCTCATGATGATCATTCCAGGGATGCTTAGAAAATTCTGTTTTGAACAGTGGTGAAAATGTATTAGGAAATCTAAACCTGTACAGCTCTACCCAACATAAATGAAATCTCTTTAAATTGGAGTTACTTTCATATATATAAGAATCGGAACTTAGTACTTGATCTTATCAGTTGGCTGTGGTAAAACAAGGTTTACTGTATTGTTTTCCTTTTTTTAACTGTAACATCTATTTTTGGATTGTAAATGCTTTGTACATTTGACATAATCAAGTTTAACAGCACAAAGTTAATTATGATGAATTAAAGCAAGCGCTAAAGGCTGAATAGCACTACTAGCCCCTGTAATACCATTAGCATTTTCTAACAGAGATACGAGAGTGAAATAATAAATGATGAGAAGGAAAAACAACTGAGTCTGATGTATAAAATCAATTGAAATAATATACAGACACAATTTAATGGGATATCACCTAAATAATTCCATAAAACTGTGCAGTAATTTAGTGGGTAGATCAAGATGATTGATTTTGTATGATATATAGGCAGGCACTCTATTGACCTATAGCACTGACATTAGTGTGTTTGGTTATATACAGTAAAAAAAAAAATATATATAAATGTAATAATAATATACAGTATATATATATATATATATATATATATATATATATACATATACATACACATATATATATATATATATATATACATACAGTCATGGCTAAAAATAATGGCACCCCTGCATTTTTGTCAGATAATGCACCACTTCGCCCAGCAAAGTGTTGCAATCACAAATGTTTAGGCATTCTCGTGTTTATTTATTTTGTTTGTATTGTGCGACACAAAAAAAGTAGAGAAACAAAAAGCCAAATGTGACACATTCCACGCAAAACTCCAAAAATGGACTGGACAAAATTATTGGCACCCTCAATTTAAAGAGAAAGTAAAGCCAAAACAAAAATAAAATAAAAAATACAACCTGAAAGACAAAGGCATAATGAGCTAGTATGCATAGCATACTAGCTCATTATGATTGATTTACCTAATATATTTACCTAATATATTTACCTATGAATTATTAACCTAAAATCGAAGCCCCCATTCCTCTCCTCCACCATCTCACTTCCTTGTATCACGGCTCCGGCGCTGTGACTGTCCGGAGCTGCGATGACGGCACGATCCCATTGAGAAACGGCACGCTCAGAATGAAAGGGAGATGGTTTCTTTTTTTTGTTATTGTGGGGAGGGTTAAGTTTGGGATATGTTGGGTACTGATTATGGAATAGATACTATGGTCAGTGAAGAAGGGGTTAGACAAAGTGCCTCTCCACTCTCGTCCAGGTGTGGATGGAGCTATAGATTGAAGGAAGAGGTGGAGAGGGATAGGGTGGGAGGGGATGAAAGTAAGAATGAGATGTGTAAATGTTCAGAGGTGTGGTGTAGGATCCCAAGGAATGTCCCCCCCCCCCCAAAACTGAAAGGCGTAGGATGCAGTTGCATAGGCCTCAGATACAATGTCAGGTAAAAATAATAGTTATTTAGTAATATCTTGGAATGTCAGAGGACTAAACTCTAAGTTTAAACGTGTTTGATGTTTCAATATATAAGAAAATATAGTCCTCAATTGATTACACTCCAGGAGACACACCTGATGGGGAAAAAATTTACAACGTTAAAAAAAGCCTGGATACAAAAAGTATACCATGCCACGTACTCATCCTATGCCAGAGGGGTATCAGTCCTAGTAAATAAATCCTTTCCTGGGGAAGTAGAAAAAGCCTATATAGATTTACAAGGGAAATATGTAATTCTACTGTATACGATTGGGCAACAAAGATGTATTATAGTGGCAGTATATATCCCACCTCCCTTTTCTGTTGGAATCCTGAACGAGATAATGGAGAAAATTATTCAGTATCTCCCAGCAAAGCTGCTGCTTATTGGAGACTTCAATTTGGTTATGTCAGTGGAGTTGGACAGACCAGGACCTCCTAAGCAGCACTCAGCCGACCTGTATAATTGGGCACAAACGACAGGGGTAACAGAGATATGGAGATGGAGAAACCCAGAAAAAAGAATGTACTCCTGTTATTCCACTTCTTATAAAACGGCATCTAGAATAGATCTGGCATTTGCAGATTCTGCAATGTTAGCAGGTATTGCAGATGCGGCATATTTACCGAGTGGTCTCTCAGATCACTCTCCTCTATTCTTGTCAATATGCACTCCTACTCCCAGAAATCCATCATTGTGGAGGTTACCTCACCAATGGGTGCTATACCCAGAGATAGCTGAAAAGATGATAGCTATAATAGAGGAATACTGGGAAAATAATGAGGGATCATCCTCGGTGGATATGGTCTGGGACGCATTCAAGGGCAATATATTTTGAATATTGCAGCGGTAAACAAAAAACAGAAGGCTAGAGTACAGGAGCTACAAATACAGATAGAATGCAGGAAGGAAAAATATGGTCAAGACTCTAGTATTATCAACTTTGATCTAATGATGGCCGCACAAAGGGAATTACAATTACATATGGAGGAAATAACAAGGTTGGAGTTATACAGAAAGAGACAAAATATTTTTGAACAAGGGGACAAAAGTGGGAGATTTTTGGCAAGATTGGCACAACAAGAATATCAAGCTACAATTATAGCGGAGATAGAAACACCGGAAGGAAAGAGAGAAAAGGAACCTGAGGAAATTTGAGGGCCTTTAGGGAGTATTATGGTAGGTTATATGCCTCTTCTCTCCCCTCCGACTTCCGCCCGAGGATCATGTCGGACCTGCTGGACCGGGTGGCCCTTTGGTGGCTGTCGGTTAGGGAGAGGGAGACATTGATAGGCCCAATTACAAGTGAAGAGATTATGAAGGTTATAAATACATTTCCAGGGGAGAAAGCACCAGGCCCAGATAGAATCCCTGTCGAATTTTATAAAAAATATGGGGCCTTATTAGCTCCAAAATTGGCAGAGGTATTTACAAGCGGGCTACTGAAAGGGACATTACCGGATTCAATGAGGCAGGCACATATAACTTTAATATATAAAGAAGGGAAGGATCCAAAAATATGCTCTTCATATAGGCCGATAGCACTATTAACCACTTAAGCCCCGGACCATTTTGGACCATTAGGACCAAGCCTGTTTTTGGGATTCGGCACTGCGCTGCTTTAACTGTAAATTGTGCGGACATGCAATGTTGTACCCAAATGAAATTTGCGTCCTTTTCTTCCCACAAATAGAGCTTTCTTTTAATGGTATTTGATTGCCTCTGCGATTTTTATTTTTTGCGATATAAATGGAAAAAGAACGAAAATTTTGAAAAAAATGTATTCAGCCACATGTCTTTAGTAAAAAAAATGTCAATAAGCGTATATTTATTGGTTTGCGCAAAAGTTATAGCGTTTACAAACTAGGGTACATTTTCTGAAATTTACACAGCTTTAAATTTATGACTGCCTATCTCATTTCTTGAGGTGCTAAAATGGCAGGGCAGTACAAAACCCCCCCAAATGACCCCATTTTGGAAAGTAGACACCCCAAGGAAATTGCTGAGAGGCATGTTGAGCCCATTGAATATTTTTTTTTTTGTCCCAAGTGATTGAATAATGACAAAAAAATAAATAAAAAATACAAAAAGTTGTCACTAAATGATATATTGCTCACACATGCCATGGTTATATGTGGAATTGCACCCCAAAATACATTCTGCTGCTTCTCCTGAGTACGGGGATACCACATGTGTGGGACTTTTTAGGAGCCTAGCCACGTACGGGACCCCGGAAACCAAGCACCGCCTTCAGGATTTCTAAGGGCGCAAATTTTTGATTTTACTCCTCACTACCTATCACAGTTTCGAAGGCCATAAAATGCCAAAATAGCACAAAACCCCCCCAAATGACCCCATTTTGGAAAGTAGACACCCCAAGCTATTTACTGAGAGGCATGTTCAGTCCATGGAATATTCTATATTTTGCCACAAGTTGCGGGAATATGACAAACTTTTTTTTTTTTGCACAAAGTTGTCACTAAATGATATATTGCTCACACATGCCATGGGCATATGTGAAATTACACCCCAAAATACATTCTGCTGCTTCTCCTGAGTACGGGGATACCACATGTGTGGGACTTTTTGGGAGCCTAGCCGCGTACAGGACCCCAAAAACCAAGCACCGCCTTCAAGGTTTCTAAGGGCATAAATTTTTGATTTCACTCCTCACTACCTATCACAGTTTTGAAGGCCATAAAATGCCAAGATGGCACAAAACCCCCCCAAATGACCCCATTTTGGAAAGTAGACACCCCAAGCTATTTGCTGAGAGGCATGTTGACCCCATTGAATATTTTTTTTGTCCCAAATGATTGAATAATGACAAAAAGAAAAAAAATGTACAAAAAGTTGTCACTAAATGATATATTGCTCACACATGCCATGGTTATATGTGGAATTGCACCCCAAAATACATTCTGCTGCTTTTCCTGAGTACGGGGATACCACATGTGTGGGACTTTTTGGGAGCCTAGCCGCGTACAGGGCCCCAAAAACCAAGCACTGCGAACGCTGCAGTTATGTGTGTTGTGTTTGGTAAGTGACAGTGATCGATCGATACTGCACTTGGGTGGGCTGGGCTGGGCTGGGCTGGGCGGAGGGGCTAAACGCAGGCGCTAGCAGGTATCTGGGCTGATCCCGCTAACACTGCGTTTTTGGGAACCCTAAACCGCTGGGGATGCTAGTATAGATCTGATCAGATCTGATCAGATACTATACCACTAAGGGGGGTGTATGCTTTGCGCGTGGGTGTTAGCGTTACTGTCACTAACCTAACACTGCCTGGGGCGACGCAGACCCTCTCTGGCGCTAAAACCTAATTGATCTCACCCGCCGGGCGATCAGGGGGGTTAAACCTTTATTGGGTTATATACGGCGGGTGCCCTGATGCTATAAAAAGCAAACTAATCAACCAGCGTCACCCGTAACCTTTATATGGTGATCACTGGTGAAAGGGTTAACTAGGGGCAATCAGAGGGTTAAAACCTTTATTAGGTTAAATATGGGGGTACCTGACACTATATAAAAACCTGACGGGTAACCTAAATAACTAAATAACTTACTGGATAACCAGTGACACCAGTGACGCTTATACGGCGATCACTGGTGAAAGGGTTAACTCTAGGGGCAATCAGGGGGTTAAAATAATATATGGGGGTACCTGACACTAATAAAAACCTGCGGCGAACCTAAAAAAAAATAACTGCCTATCTAAAACACCAGCGACACGAATACAGCGATCGGAAAAACAATCGCTTAGTGACGCTGAAGTTAGGGGGTGAAAGGGTTACCTGGGGGGTGATCAAGGGGTTAAACCTTTATTAGGGGGGTTAGGGGGCTACCCTGGACCTAAAGGGGCCTAATCCTAACTGCCCTGCAACTTTTTACAATCACAGATGACACTAAATGCAGTGATCAGTAAAATAAATGATCACTGCAATCAGTGACACTGTGATTGGGGGCTTTGGGGTGACCTGGGGGGTGATCTGGGGGTGACTGGGGGGTGATTTGTGTGCCTATGTGTACCTACGTGTCAGTGGACTGTTGGTGCACTAACCTGCTTCTTCTCTGCTCGGCGCCGGGAACGGAAAGACCGCGGCGAGGGAGATGACATCACTTCCTCCAGCCTTGCTTACATCACATGGCGGAGGAAGCATTTTCATTGGCCGGGAGCGATCGCGAGGGGGGGGGCGGAATCGAGCGGCCGCCCCCTCATGCCTGATCGCTCCCGAACACTTAACGGCCGCTCACTGCAGTGAAGGGGGGTCCGGATCACGTAGATCTACGTGATTCTGCCTGTCCGTGCCATTCTGCCGACGTAAATCGGCGGTGGGCGGTCGTTAAGTGGTTAAACATAGATTTTAAAATACTAACAAAAATATTGACATTAAGATTACAGCCACTATTAAAAACCATTATAGATTCAGATCAGACAGGATTTATGCCACAGAGAACGACGGATGTCAATCTACGTAGATTATATACGAATATACACACCCACCATAATTGTGAATGATCTAGGACGGTGGCCTCCTTAGATATAGAGAAGGCCTTTGATACAATCGAATGGCCTTTTCTATGGGAAATAGTTAGAAGGATGGGATTCCCATTAATATTCATTAACTGGGTACAAACAATATATAGAAAACCCATGTAAGCGGTTAAATTAGGAGGAAAACTGTCATCCTTCTTTCAGTTGTATAGGGGCACAAGGCAGGGCTGCCCTCTCTCTCCAGAACTCTTTGCAGTAGGAATAGAGCCAGTGGCAGAGGCTCTGAGGACTTTGCAAAATATTCAGGGACTCTGTGTTGTCATGGATATGCATTAATGTCTGTCTGCCATCTTACCTTCCTCCTCATGTGTTCATCTAGAGACCAGACCTCCTTCACCTGGCTTCCTTTATAATCTCCTCCCAGCCTGACTCCACCCCAGGCCCTATCACTGAACACTATATTAACCTGTGCACTGCAAGCCTGCTTTGCTGATCAACGTGTTTGTTAGGCATTGTGTGTTTGGGTTCCTGCCTGCCGTGTGCTACGTATGTCTCTCTGTTACGTTATTGGCTTGTCCCTGACTATCCCTGTCTGCTCGTGACCCTTGACCTTCGGCTCGTTCTTCGTTATCCTTGTCTGCTTGTGGCCCCTGACCTTCAGCTTGTTATTCGGTTCTCTCTTCGTGTGCTGCTGCTTCCCCTCTTTTCCCCCTATCCTACGGGGCGTGAGCTAGGAAACTCCAGGGGCCGCGACCTGGTCCCAGCCTGCAGCTAACATCCTCACCACTAGAGGCCCTGGAGAAGACCAGCTGGGTCTTAGACTCCGCGCCCTGGGGAATCTTGGCTCTAGCTTCCGTTTGGATCCCGGTTGTGCTCCTCTGGTCCCGCTTTCCACAACCACTCAGTTCCCTATCGGCAGAAGCCAGCCATAGGGTTCACTACCTTGCGGTGCACTCCTGTCCCCCTACGGTGTGCATCTGTCACCTGGCCACAGGTGACCCGGACAGTTTGATCAGCCATGAACCCGGCTGACATCCCGCTTCCCGCGGATGATCCATTGCAGGGCATAGTTCACAGACTTGAGACCCAGGAATCAAATCAGACTCAGGTGATGCGATTCCTCCAGGATCTGGCTTCTCGATTCGAGCAGCTTCAGGTCTCCTTGGGAACCCCGAATCCGCAACCCCAAGTACAACCAGCGGCTGTACCTATCGCACCAGTCGCAGTCACTAAGATTGCCAGCTCCGTTCCTTTTCTCTGGGGACTCCAAGGCCTGCAGGGGGTTTCTCAGCCAATGCACTATTCATTTTGAGCTTCAGCCTCAAAGCTTCCTATCTGACCGGGCTAAGGTAGCCTATATCATTTCCCTCCTCTCCGGTGAAGCTTTGGCCTGGGCTGCCCCCCTGTGGGAGAGGAACGATCCGGTGGTTTCCAGTCTGTCCGATTTCTTGAAGCTCTTTCATAACATCTTCGAAGAGCCGGCTCGGGCTTCTTCAGCGGCTAGTGCTGTCTTACGTCTTCGTCAAGAATCTAGTTCAGTGGGGCAATATGCTCTTCAGTTTCGTATCCACACAGCTGAATTGAGCTGGAATAATGAGGCCCTGGTCGCTACCTTTTTACATGGCCTCTCTGACCGAGTGAAAGACGAATTAGCGGGAAGAGCCATTCCCGTCGGTCTGGACGATGTAATTTCATTATGCAACCAGATCGACATTCGTTTTCAAGAGAGGTCCTTAGAAAAAAAACGCCAGCACTCTCTGGGTCCTAGCCAGTCTGAGCTCCCCTCCCTTCATTCCGTGGAGCATCCTCTACCTGCTGAAGAACCTATGCAGCTGGCCCGGACCAGACTAACCCCCGAAGAACGTGCTAGACGCAGAACTCTGGGCTTGTGCCTTTATTGTGGGGGCAAGGGTCATTTTCGTGACTCCTGCTCGCTTCGTCCGGGAAACGCTCGGGTCTAATACATTTGGAAGGTGGAGTATTGGACCCAGAAACATCACCTTCTCGCCTGCTCTTGCCGGTGTTCCTTCATGTAGGCACTTCTCCTCAGTCAACCCTTGCATACCTGGATTCCGGGGCTGCCGGCAATTTTATGGATTGGAGAACTGCTTCTTCTATGAAGCTTACCCTTTCACCTCTCACTACCCCATTGGTAGTCTCGGCAATTGATGGCACTGTTCTCCCAGGGGGCCCTATTCGCTTCCAGACGCTACCCATTAGGATGTCGGTAGGGATTCTCCACCAGGAGTGGATATCCTTTCTTATTCTACCCAAGGCCTCTACCCCAGTTGTATTGGGCCTCCCTTGGCTACAGCTCCACTCTCCACATGTGGACTGGGTCTCTGGGCAGATCCTGGCCTGGGGTTCCTCATGTTTCTCGTCGTGTCTTCTCAAGGTGACCCCCAAGGAGAGTCTTCCGGTTGCTGCCACTTCTGTTTCTTCTGATCTTCCTGCTGCATACAGCGATTACCGGGATGTGTTCTGTAAGAAATCAGCTGAGGTGCTTCCTCCCCACAGGTCTTTTGACTGTGCTATTGATCTTGTCCCCGGAGCAACTCTACCCAGGGGTCGTACCTACCCTCTGTCCATCCCAGAGACCCAGGCCATGTCGGAGTATGTCGCAGAGAATCTGGAGAGAGGTTTCATCCGGAAATCCTCATCGCCTGCAGGGGCAGGGTTCTTTTTTGTTGCCAAAAAGGATGGTACCTTAAGACCCTGCATCGATTATCGGGGTTTAAATGCGGTTACTATTAAAAATCGATACCCCTTACCCTTAATATCTGAGCTATTCGATAGGTTGAAGGGGGCCTCCATTTTCACCAAGTTGGATCTCAGAGGCGCGTACAATCTCATTCGAATACGGGAGGGTGACGAATGGAAGACTGCATTCAACACTAGAGACGGGCATTACGAATATCTGGTGATGCCTTTTGGTCTGTGTAATGCTCCAGCCGTGTTTCAAAACTTTGTCAATGAAATCTTCAGAGATCTGCTGTACCAGTTTGTTGTCATCTATCTGGATGACATTCTGATCTTTTCTGAAAATCTGCTCGTCCACAGAAACCATGTCCGCACTGTACTTCAACGTCTTAGAGAGAACAATCTCTATGCCAAGCTAGAGAAATGTTCCTTTGAATGTTCTGAGGTCCTGTTTTTGGGGTGCTTCGTCTCATGTTCGGGTCTTCGTATGGACCCTGGGAAGGTCTTGGCTATCACCAACTGGCCTCTTCCTGCTAGCCTCAAGGCCACACAGCGCTTTCTTGGCTTCACTAATTATTATAGGCAGTTCATAAGGAATTACTCTTCCATTGCCGCGCCTATTATCGCCTTGACCAAGAAGGGTGTGAATGCCAGAGACTGGCCTCCCGAAGCTGTCTCTGCATTTCACAACCTGAAACAGGCCTTTGTTTCTGGCCCCCTCTTGAGGAGACCAAATCCTGGGAATGCATTTTTTATTGAAGTGGACGCTTCCTCAATGGGGGTGGGAGCTGTGCTTCTTCAAATCTTTGAGAAGAGACGCCAACCATGTGCGTTCTTCTCCAAAAAAAATTCTCAGGCAGAGAGGAATTATGCCATCGGTGATCGGGAACTTCTCGCAATTAAATTGGCGTTAGAGGAGTGGCGTCATCTCTTGGAGGGTTCCCCTCACTCCATAACGATCTTTACCGATCACAAGAATTTACAGTATCTACAGAATGCTAAACGTCTGAATCCTAGACAGGCCAGGTGGAGTCTCTTCTTTGCCCGTTTTAATTTCACGATTACCTACAAACCTGGTTCCTGCAACGGTCGGGCTGATGCGCTCTCTAGGTCATTTGACACTTTGGACGAGGAGTCCGCCCCTGAACCTGAGCCGATCATTCCCACCTCATGCATTGTTGCCCACTCTACCACCCTGAAGTCAAAAATTCCGCCTGGTAAGACCTTTGTCCCCACTGAGCTAAGAGCTAAGATCCTTCGTTGGGGACATGATTCCAAGGTGGCAGGGCATTATGGATTCCTCCGATCCTTCCTACTCATCAGTCGTCACTACTGGTGGCCTAATCTCCGCTCAGACGTCAAAGACTACGTTAAAGCTTGTCATGTCTGTGCTCAGTCCAAATCCTCCACACAAGCTCCTGCTGGTCTCCTCATGCCCTTGCCCATTCCTAAGGAACCCTGGGCCCATATTGCCATGGATTTTATCACCGATCTCCCACTGTCTGAGAATAATACAGTCATTTGGGTGGTAATCGATCGATTCTCCAAGATGGCTCATTTTGTTCCTCTTCCTGGTCTTCCTTCTGCCCCTGCCTTGGTTCCCATTTTCATTTGGGAAATTCTCCGCCTACATGGGGTCCCTTCTCATATTGTTTCCGACAGGGGAGTCCAATTCACGTCTCGTTTTTGGAGAGCCTTTTGCAAATCCCTCAATATTGTCTTGGATTTTTCTTCTTCTTACCATCCCCAATCCAATGGACAGACTGAGAGGGTTAATCAGGAGTTAGAGGTCTTTCTTCGCACCTTTGTGTCTTCTCACCATGACGATTGGTCCTCTCTACTCCCGTGGGCAGAATTCTCCCATAACAATCATGTGAATACCAGTTCGCAGAAGACACCCTTTTTCACAGTTTATGGAAAACACCCTCAACTTCCTCTTCCCATGATCTGTTCTCCAGACATTCCAGCTTTGGCTTCAGTTCAGGAGTCTCTCAATTCCGTTTGGGGTCACGTTCATGATTCCCTCCGGGCAGCTGCTGAAAAATTCAAAGGCTTTGTCGACTGCCGCAGGCGTAAACCGCCTTCTCTTCAACCAGGGGACAAAGTCTGGCTCTCTACCAGGAACATCAAGCTCCGAGTTCCTTCTCTGAAGTTTGCTCCACGATTCATCGGTCCATACACGGTAACTGCTAAACCGGTTTGTTTCAAACTCCAGATTCCTAAGAGCCTTAAAATCACTAACTCCTTTCATGTTGCTCTTCTAAAGCCTTTAGTCATCAATAAATTCTCTCGTCCTCTCCCTACCGCGGCGCCTGTCTCTGAGGATAATCAGGAGTACGAGATCAGTCAAATTCTGGACTCCCGACTCTGTAAAGGCGTTCTTCAGTACCTCGTTCATTGGAAAGGGTTTGGTCCTGAGGAGAGGTCTTGGATCACTGCATCTGAGGTCTTTGCACCTCGTCTGTTAAAGGAGTTTCATCTGAAGTTTCCCTCTAAACCTGGGCCCAGGCGGGGAAGGGGGAGGCCTCGTAAGAGGGAGGGTACTGTCATGGATATGCATTAATGTCTGTCTGCCATCTTACCTTCCTCCTCATGTGTTCATCTAGAGACCAGACCTCCTTCACCTGGCTTCCTTTATAATCTCCTCCCAGCCTGACTCTACCCCAGGCCCTATCACTGAACACTATATTAACCTGTGCACTGCAAGCCTGCTTTGCTGATCAACGTGTTTGTTAGGCATTGTGTGTTTGGGTTCCTGCCTGCCGTGTGCTACGTCTGTCTCTCTGTTACGTTATTGGCTTGTCCCTGACTATCCCTGTCTGCTCGTGACCCTTGACCTTCGGCTCGTTCTTCGTTATCCTTGTCTGCTTGTGGCCCCTGACCTTGAGCTTGTTATTCGGTTCTCTCTTCGTGTGCTGCTGCTTCCCCTCTTTTCCCCTTATCCTACGGGGCGTGAGCTAGGAAACTCCAGGGGCCGCGACCTGGTCCCAGCCTGCAGCTAACATCCTCACCACTAGAGGCCCAGGAGAAGACCAGCTGGGTCTTAGACTCCGCGCCCTGGGGAATCTTGGCTCTAGCTTCCATTTGGATCCCGGTTGTGCTCCTCTGGTCCCGCTTTCCACAACCACCCAGTTCCCTATCCGCAGAAGCCAGCCATAGGGTTCACTACCTCGTGGTGCACTCCTGTCCCCCTACGGTGTGCATCTGTCACCTGGCCACAGGTGACCCGGACACGTGTGGGGGAGCTGGAGGACAGAGTAGCCCCGTATGACGATGATATGCTGCTGTTTTTGAAGGATGCAGGTCCATCATTGAAGGGAGCTTTAGAGCTATTGAACACCTTTTCATTATTTACAGGGCTTAAAGTAAATAGGGGCAACTCTCTGTTATTTGCTATTGACCAAGGAGCACTGGATACAGCGGCCCCAAACCTACCACTAAAATGGGTAACAGAATTTAAATACCTGGGCATAATATTATCTCGGCAGGCTGAAGAATTTAAAACATTGAATTTAGATCCAGTGATACAGGAGTTT
Organism: Rana muscosa; assembly: GCA_029206835.1. Taxonomy (NCBI): domain Eukaryota; kingdom Metazoa; phylum Chordata; class Amphibia; order Anura; family Ranidae; genus Rana; species Rana muscosa. Next base: position 13,418,035 of record JARGYO010005626.1, on the reverse strand, counting down.
AGGAAAAAATTAAAGGTATGGGAGGCGCTCCCTCTGTCACTACTAGAACGTATAAATCTAATAAAAATTAAGATTCTTCACAAATTGTTATACCCGTTTAGAAATTCGCCACAATGGTTACCAAAAAGCTTCTTTACAAAGTTACATGGCATGTTATCCTCATTTATATGGCAAAATAAATTAGCTAGAATAAAATTAAGTACACTTATGCGTCCGGTGGCACAGGGGGGGGTTAGCCTTCCCAGACCTATATAAATATTATTTAGCAACACAGTTAGTGACAATAGGGAGATGGCTGAACACAGATAGATAGATATGAGCCCGCCACAATGTTGTAGTTCAATCTGTGGAAGCACTACAGGTATTGCCATTTTGTGGGTTAAAGTACAGGTGCGACCTGACTCCGTCGATGATAACAGTAAAAGTATCGAAAGTCGAATGGCAAGGGAGGGCAACTCGAAGACAAATATATCCCCAAATACTCCATTGTGCAGAAATCCCGAGCTTACACATCTAGCCTCCATTCAAGACCCAGGAGCATGGACAAAATTTGGAGTTAAAAAAATATCACAAGTAATACATGTGGGAAATATATCCTCATTTGTGGAAATGAGACAAAACTGGAACGTGCCTGAGAGTTACATTTTCAGATACATGCAGTTGGTACATGCCCTGTTAGCCCAGTTCCCTTAGGGTCCCCCACTACTAATAGAAACAGGATTAGAGCAAACGGTAAGAAAAAGAAGGGAAAAAAATATTACAATTTTATATATTTATCTATTAAAGACAGAGTTGTCGGACATGACCAAATTATGTGAATGTTGGATAAGAGATGTTCCAAAATTAGCAGTAGAAAATATACGGATTTCCATTCTAGTCTCACTTCGAGATAAATTAATCCAATTCAAAATAACACATAGGAGTATAAATTGTCCAAAATATACCCATTAAATCCTCAAAACTGCTGGAGATGTGCAGATATTCCAGGGAACTTTATTCATATATTTTGGTCCTGTCCGAAGATAGTGACATTCTGGAGAGAGGTCCTGAGAGTAATTGACACAGTAACGTCAATTTCACTCGACTAAGAGGCAGAGATATGCTTACGAGGATTAGTAGAGGAAAGTACGGCATCTATAGAAAGGAGAACATAGGTGGGCCTGCTACTTTTCTACGCAAGAAAGGCAATAGTGGTAAACTGGAAGAAGGTTGAAGCCCCCTCGTTGGCACACTGGAAACATTTGGTGAATAGTAATTTATCATTGTATAGGGAGACATATTGTAATAGAGGAAATTGGGAGAAATATGAAAGAGTATGGGCAAATTGGATAGAGAATTCTATGATGGCTTCAGGGTAGGGGGATATGGAAATGGTATAAACTACACCACTGGAAAAAAGGGTTGAGAAAGGGGTAAATGTATAAGTGTTTTATGTGATTGTGATGAAATGATTATCAATGATCTGATTTTATGAAGGCTCCTGAGTGAGTAGATAAATATAATGCCACACACACACAGTCAAGACATCCAGTCCCTGAAGTAGCAAAGCAACCCCAAAACATCAGTGAACCTCCACCATGTTTGACTGTAGGGACTGTAGGCTTTACCAAAAAGCTGTAATTTTGTTTTGTCTGTCCACAGCATATTCTCCCAAAAGGATTTTGGCTTCCTCAGGTTTTCTCTTTCATCCCCGTCCAGGAAGATTACAGTGCCATGGGCTGTGCACTTCTTGACAATGTTGCGTACAGTGGACACAGGAACATTAAGATCTCTGGAGATGGACCTGAACCTTGAGATTGTCAATGCGTTTCCCCAATTTCTATTCTCAAATCCTCCGACAAATCTTTGCTGCTCTTTCTCTTCTCCATATTCAGCGTGGCACACAGGGACACACAATAGAAAGGTTGAATCTGTTTTTTAACATTTTAATTGGTTGCCGGTGTGATTTCTATATTGTCAGCACCTGTTAATTGATACAGGTGAGTTTATTTACAAATTACAGGAGCATCACAAACTTGGAATGCAATTATTTCTTGCAATTTTCAGAAGGGCAGCACAGTGGTGTAGTGGTTAGCACTTTCACCTAGCAGTAAAAGGGTCGCTGGTTCGAATACCGATCACGACACCATCTGCCTGGAGTTTGCATGTTCTCCCTGTGTCTGCGTGGGTTTCCTCCGGGTACTCCAGTTTCCTCCCAAACTCCAAAGACGTAGCGCTATACAAGTCATTCATTCGTTCGTTCAAGGTGACAAAAACTTTGTCCAGTCTATTTTTGGAGTTTTGTGTGGAATGTGTCAGATTTGGCTTTTTGTTTCTCCGCTTTTTTGTGTCATACAAATACAAACAAAATAAATTAACATGAGAATGCCTAAACATTTATAATTGCTCCCGCCAACCTGTTACAGGATTTATGACATGTGACTGCCGTGATTGGCTGTCATGGTGGTCACATGATCGGAAAACTCCCGATCGCAAGCAATGGTTGAGAAGTTTCTGTTAGCCGCTGGTCACTGTGCCGGGAACGCACTTTTGGCACAGCTCTATTTGCACCATTGCACTCTGCGCCAAGAACCGGCCGCATATTTGCTTGCACTCAGCGTCAACAGGTTAAAGGGCATATTTGTAAAGCAAATATCAAAAACTCACAGCAGGTGAATTTTCCTGATATATGTGTTTTACCACTTGCCATCCTTAGGCCAATAGAAAAAACTTGGACTTGTGTTTAAAACAAGCTCATGGCAACCAAATTAATGTTGGCATATTTTATTCAGCCAGAGATCAGCTGTTTAGTAAAAGAGACACTTATTGACATTGGTAAAGGGCTCCAACAGTGAGAGCAAGAGGAGATCAGGAAACAGCAACAACAAAAAAAAGGCATTATATTGTATTTGTGTCTATTATTATTATTATATAGGATTTTATTGCGCCATCAGTTTGCACAGCACTTAACAAAATGAAGGCAGACATAACAGTTACATTACAATTTGGTACAAGAGGACTCACAGGGCCCTGCTCGTTAGAGCTTACGATCTAAGAGGGAGGTTCAATTGATATAATAACTGTGGGGGATGAGCTGATGGAGAAAGTAAAACAGTGTATTAGTTATGTAGCGCCCATCCCAATTTATGGGACGCTATATGTGCAAATTTAGGGGTGGTCTGAGCTAATAGTTTGGCTCAGACCTGTTTATACATCAAATTGCTTCTGCTCTGGGTGCGATGCTGCCTGGCAGTATAGTTCCCTGTTGCCTGAGGGTGGCGCTGTCATCTTCGGCTCAAGTTGAACCACAGGGGGTATTACAGCGCCATTGGGTATCCTCTCTCGGCAGCCGTGCAGTGGGCGTGGTCTACTCGCTGTGCATGCTGGGAGAGGGTACAACAGGGGCAGACGCCATTAGGCGTGAGGCAATTCCAGGGGGACCCCCCAAGGAGTTCGGGGGGACCTCTGGTCCAGTGAGCGTGTCTCATGGCCCTCATGGCAAGGGAAGCATGTGATCAGTCTCGGGCACCTTTAGCCCGAGGCTCTACTGCTGCATAGTAGGCCCACCTCTCCTATCGAGGGCCTACGCTTCAGAGAAGGATCCCAGGCTGCCCGGTTAAAGGGGGCCCATCTTTAGGGAAGGAGTTCAAGGGGAAGATCAGTCCTGGCAGAGATAGCGATTGTACTGCTATCTCAGGGAGAGGCCTGGAGGCCTATCTAAAGAGGGATCTATCATCTCTGACATCTGTGCTCCACTCCGGCTGCTAGGACCGCTCTCATAGGGACTATCCAGGTGAGCAATACCCACTCAGGCTTGAGTGGCGACGAAAGTGTTCTCTAAGTGTTGCGTGCCTGAACCTTCCCCTACTTGTCGTTTCTTCTCTCTCTCTTCCAAGTTTACTTCAAGAAAAGACTAAAACCTTGCTGCTTAGGTTTTACACCTGTGTAGACATTGGCTTTATTACAGAAAAAAAAACTTTCGCCTAGACAACGGAGACCAGGGATCCACTCTGGAGAGGTAACACGCCGCAAGGCCCAATAATCTAGCACCGCTCGCCTCTCCATATCTGGAGTTGGACAACGGGTAAGTAGCAGGTGTGCCTTACTGCAAAAATGGATGCAGCGGAAGGGTCTGTGTGCTACAGTTAGAAGCAGGATAGACTTCTTTAAAGAAAAGGATTTTCAGGGATCATCTAAAGATAAATAGATATGGGGACAGTCAGACAGATTGGGGTAGAGATTTCCAAAGAATAGGAGAAGCTCTGGAGAAATCCTGGAGGCGAGCATGGGAGAAGGTGACAAGGGAGTTAGAGAGCAGGAGGTCTTGGGAGGACCGAAGGGAGCGGCTTGGTTGGTATTTTGAGACTTGGTTAGTGATGTAGCTGAGTTGTGGATGGCTTTGTAAATTATTGTTAGTACTTTGAATTTTATTTGTGGGATGAGTGGAAGCCAGTGGAGGGATTGGAAGAGAGGGGTGGAGGACACTGAACAGTTGGTAAGGTTGGTGAGTCTTGCAGCAGCATTCATTATGGACTGCAGGGGGGATAGTGTATGTAAGGGTAATCCAATGAGAAGGGAGTAGTCGAAACAAGAGATAACCAGGGAGTGAATAAGAAGCATGGTGGTGTCAATGGGAAAAAAGGGGTGTATCCTAGAGATGTTGGGGAGGGTAAGTCGGCATGATTTGGACAAGGATTGGATGTGGGCCTGAAAAGACAGTTCAGAGTCTAGGGTTACCCCTAGCACCCTGACATGTGGGGACAGACTGAAAGTCGTGCCACTGATCTTGACAGAGAAGTCAGGGGAAGGGGCACAAGGGGGAGGAACTATTATGAGCTCAGTTTTAGATAGATTTGGTTTGAGTAAGTGGTGTAACATCCAGGCTGATGTGTGAGGAGACTGATGAGGTGAGCTGAGGGGTAGAGAGCTAGATTTGGGTCATCGGCATATAAATGGTAGTGGAAGCCATGGGAGGCTATCAGCTGACCCAGGGAGTATGTGTAGATCGAGAATAGTAGAGGTTCAAGGACAGAACCTTGGGGAACCTAAACGGTAAGAGGAGTTAGAGAGGAGGAAGTGGAGTTGTAAGTGACACTAAAGGTGCGGTGAGATATGTAAGATTCAAACCAACGGAGAGCACAGCCATGGAAACTGATTTTTTTGAGGAAGAGGGGGTGATCAACTGTATCAAAGGCAGCAGAGAGGTCCAAGAGTATGAGTACGGAATAATGACCGTTGGTTTTAGCTGTTAGTAAGTCGTTTGTGAGTTTTAGGAGAGCAGTTTCTGTAGAGTGCTGTGGACAAAATCCAGACTGAAGGGGATCAAGAAGATTATTCTCGATGAGGTGGTCACTCAGTCAGATGTAGACTAAACGTTCAAGGTGTTTGGAGGCAAAAGGGAGTAAGGAGATGGGTAAGATTGGTGGGGTACAGTGAGGACTTACTAAAATTTGAGTTCCTGATCTGTGAATGGTGATAGTCTGATCAGTCCCAGGATTCTCTCCCCCATTTACAGATCGTGTTATAAGCAGTATAATCAATGAAATAACTTTTCTCAATAACGGAGAAAGGAAGGGGCATATCCTCATATGATTATATGTACTGTTGACCTGAAGCTGTTAACTATTGCAGCAACAAAAGCGTAGAGACAGGAAGAGGACAGGCTTTCCTGCAGTGAAGATTTTTCCAGGATCCAGCTGCCTGCTAAACTTGAATGTTACTTTCAGTGCTTTCAAAATATGCACCATTCTTTTTCAACTATTCCCAAAAACCTCCTTCAGTATCAATTCCAATGTTAACTGGCAGAATTTTATTTATTCTCAAACATTTAAAATCACTGCTGTAACTCTTATGCCGTGTACACACGTACGTTTTTAATGTCATTTTAAAAAACAACGTTTTTTTCGACGTGATTTTTCTTGTTTTCTCTCAAGCCTGTCTTGCATACACACGTTCATAAAAAAAAAAACGCTCTAGCAAAGCGCAGTGACGTACAACACGTACGACGGCACTATAAAGGGGAGGTTCCGCTCGAATGGCACCACCCTTCATGTTAGTAAAGTTTGTTGAGCGGCCATTCGCGCTTTTCAGACTCGTGCTTTTCAGTCCGTTACAGCGTGACGAATGTGCTATCTCCATTACGAACGCTAGTTTTACCAGAACGAGCGCTCCCGTCTCATACTTGATTCTGAGCATGCGCATTTTTTTCCCCCTCGTAAAAGCATACACACTACCGTTTTTCACAACGTTAAAAAGAACGACGTGAAAAACTACGTGAAAAAATAGAGCAGGTTCTCATTTTTTTTAATCCATTTTTCACGTCGTTAAAAATGCTCTGGAGCCTACAAATGATCGTTTTTAATGCCCAATTTAAAAAATGAAATTTTTAACGTCGTGAAAAATGGTCGTGTGTATGCGGCATTAGCCTCTTATGTACCTCAATAAAGTTTTTATTTTTTTTATTTTTTTAAAGAAAGGTTAAAGGTTTAAAGTTTTTAATTTTTTTAAAGAAAGACATACTGTGCATGTGCCAAACATGGAAAGAAATAGCTATATTTAAAAGTGTTTCCTCCCACGGATCTTCTGTTTTCTTGTAGAAAAGCGATCCCTCTCTGCAGGGTTCTCTCTCTGTGACACCTCTGGACATTGCATCAATTACTGTGCACATTATAAGAGAAATATTTCAAACTGGATGTCATTTCTGATATTAAAATTTACTGGGTTGATGCAAGAAATGGAAAATTAATTGGACTAGTGTTAATATGGGGTTATTGTTGCAAATCACAACAGAACTTTAAGTTAGGGTGATAGACAAATGCTGTACTGGTTATAGTCTGCAGTAAAATGAAATATATGGTTGTTATGATGTATAATAATCATATTTCATTAACAAGGGAAATAGTGAAAGGTAGGATTGATGTCAACAATCTGCTGCCTGAGGCATCAATTAAAATGTTACTTTCTTCTGCCTGTTCCTTGGAATAAGAGCCACAATCAAGCAAACATAAGCACTGTGTACCTTAAAAAGTCTTATTGTCATTTCAACCATACTTCATGTTCATGTAGATCCTACTCTTTCCATATGTTACATATTGCTTGCATGGGTCATTACAGCAATGAATTTGGACATACAGTATCTCACAAACGTGAGTACACCCCTCACATTTTTGGTAATATTTTATTATACCTTTTCATGGGACAACACTGAAGAAATTACACTTTGTTACAATGTAAAGTAGTGAATGTACAGTTTGTATAACAGTGTAAATTTGCTGTCCCCTCAAAATAACTCAACACACAGCCATTAATGTCTAAACCACTGGCAACAAAAGTGAGTACACCCCTTAATGAAAATGTCCAACTAGGGCCCAAAGTGTCAATATTTTGTGTTTCCACCATTAGTTTAAAGCACTGCCTTAACCCTCTTGGCGTGGAGTTTAACAGAGCTTCCCAGGTTGCCACTGGAGTCCTCTTCCACTCCTCCATGATGACATCACAGAGCTGGTGAATGGTAGAGACCTTGCGCTCCTCCACCTTCCTTTTGAGGATGCCCCACAGATGCTCAATAGTAGGGATGGGCTTTATGTTCAAATCGAACATGAGTTCGACTTTAACATCGGCTGTTCGCCCGTTCGGCGAACAGCGAACAATTTGGGTGTTCGCAGCAAATTCGAAAAGCCACGGAACTCCGTTAAAAGTCTATGGGAGAAATCAAAAGTGCTCATTTTAAAGGTTAATATGCAAGTTATTGTCGGAAATCCCGTGTCGTTCTCTCCATGACTGATTGGCTCCTCATTGGATAGATTGGTAGCAGCGCAGCCATTGGCTATGCACCCCGAGTATATAACATGGGAGCGCGCCCGCAAGGTAACCCCCTCTGGGAGAGCTTCCCAGAGGGGGTTAGCTCTTGCAGGGAGGAGTCGAGACAGCTGCCGTTGGACCCCATAAGAGGACGTTCGGGGCCACTCTGTGCAAAACTAACCACACAGTGAAGGTAAGTATGCTATATTTGTTATTTAAAAAAACAAAACAAACCCATAGTATCACTTTAAGCAAGCATCTAACAGAAGTTGATGGCATTGGCTAATCTCATGTAAATTAAACTTGTGCATACTGACATCCACTTTTACCTGCTTTCAAAATGAGGCTCTTGTTTTAGTGCATATCAGAAACACCAAGCAGCAATGCTTATGATAGTGATCAGAACGTGTTGTACACATAACAACACTGCACCAAGCTCTACTGGCTTCTCCCCCCAAATCCAGCGCATGTCCTTTGCCTGCATACTTTCTGCTATAATGTGTCCCTCTTTCCCATCTCACCAAGTTGGGTGGGGGAAGCTTTGAGACCCAGTGGCCATTCAGAGGACCAGGGAAATGACGTGTGCAGCACATGCGTGGTGCGGTCTTTTCAGCCGCATTCGGCCGCGATGGTTGCTGGCCGGATGGGGGGTACTTAAGGCCGCTTGTTCTGGCCATTACATCTGCTGGAAATACAGGGACACACTCACACACCACAGGACTTCAGGTACTAGCCCTTCTTTTTTAAAGAAAGATTCTTTCTATACTGCACGCTAATGTTATAGTACTTCTTTTATTATTACCCCCTGCTGTTTGGGGGCTTATTTGTTTCAGTATGAAGCATCTGCTTTGAATGTTTAGACGCTGGTTTATCTTACCAGCATATACAATTGAAGTATTTTTTCTATCTGACTGTCTAGTTCCACATATAATTGTCCTGCTCTGAAAATTCTGTGTCCCTGGATGTTTTGAGCTTTTGCAAACCATATTTTGTAAGTACACTTTTCTGGAGAAGTCTGCTTCTGTGTTTTTTTCTTAGTTATAAATGTTGGTTTCAAAACCTTTTCTACTATTCATTTAGTTGGTCCTTAAATGCCTCCTATGGTCACCTGCAATCCTTAGCTTGCTGTGGTGTGTATAGAATCTGTAAATCTCCATTGATTGTATTTTGATATATCTATTTGAGATTCCGGGGTGAGTAGAAATATCTTTGAGCCGAACATGCACATGTATATTTTATTATTTGTATACTTTATTGATTTTGTTGCTGTTCTTTGTCCTACCAAAATGCTATATATTGAGTGTATATATTCATTTCTATTAGAAGGCTTTTGCTTCTAAGTGGACAGCATCCCCTGAGGAAGCCCAGGTTAAGGGCAAAACATGTTGGGAACCACATCAACCTTGCTGTATCCATAAGGACTGTACCACATGTATTTGCTGTAAAACATTTTTAAACATTTTTTAACCAATGTTAAAATAAAATGTTTTTCTTTTAAATGTATCTCTTTAATTCTATCTACTAGTATATGCACCTTAAAAATCCCACAATATCTCAATACCTTTCATAGGGCAACATTGATTAATTCAAAATGGAACACATTAACTATACTATTGCAACTGAACTATCTCCAAGAACTGATTGTTTTGTTGTACTTGTCCAGCTAAACAATGCATATGTCCACACTGCTGATTATACTGGAGCTTCACTAGATGATTACATTGATCCTAGTCATTTATTCATGGATTTTTTCTTTTTAATTACATTTTCAGATAGAGGACTTTTGTCATATTTATTTTATCATATTAATATTATAAACTCTTAACTACTTGATTTATAATTCTAATCATCTTGCACAAGAAATATTTAATTACCTTCCTAAATATATTTCAGCATGATTTACAGTAACAACATGCTTTTGTGCTCAATGTCAAACTGACCTTTTATATGACATCATCATGCCTGGTATGAAGGAAGTGTGAACCAAATGGGCTTCAAGATTTTATACTCAGATGCTGGTTTATCTTACCAGCATATACAAATGAAGTATTTTTTCTATCTGACTGTCTAGTTCCACATATGATTGTCCTGCTCTGAAAACTTTGTCCCTGGATGATTAGACATTGAGCTATTTGCCCGGTATTCAGCTTTAAAGTTCATTTCCAACTTTGCATACTGTATGAGCTAAAAAGTACATTACTTTGAAAAAAAAATGAACATCAAAGTAAATAAAAAAATGCATATGTGTGTAATCACATGTGAAAATGCATGCAATACCACCAATTATAAACACATATAAGTGTGAGTGTGTCTTGAATGTAATATTACCCATGTTTCACTACTTGTCATGTTACACCATGTTTTGTTTTTAAAAGCAGAGTCATTTTTCAAAATTCAAACCACGTTCAGTGCTGGCCATAGCACCCATTAGGGAATGTATATACAGAGTATTTTTGCAATGAATTTATAATACAAACTGCTACATAGAAGAGTTACATTTTTACAGTCACAAAATTAAACAAATCAACCAGTCTGTCCATTTGTTTATCTTCCCATACTGACAAAAAGGTAAGATACAGTAAATGTCATTTTCAGAGAAAAATTTGAGCATATCATACAGTACCTTTTGTGGTGAGTGCAACATTAATTCTTCTTTCTGGATCATCTGCAAAGGGAAGGGAAAGAAAATAAAAAGGTAAGAAGAAATAGAGAAAAAATATGTTTCCCCCTTGATCACAGTAATATAAGAAAGTATAATTAGAGATAAGCGGGAAAAAAAGTCCTAGGAATTTAGGTTGTGATCCCTTAAGAATCACAAATATATTATAACTTAATTCTTTAGAAAATCAAACTTTTCTTATGATTCTTTATTCAGTTGCAGTAGTTCAACTCTGCCATTTTGTTTTGTTTTGATGTATTTATATTTCAGCTCCACTCAAATAAAGCAGCGCATATTCACTCCTGTCATTTTCAAAGGCAAGAAAATACAGAGAGGAGCTTAGAATGATGCATACAGAAGTCTATTATTTTGAAGGACACGGATTAGGAATAATAAATGTGAAATTTGCTTTGAACAATGACACACCAGATCTACAAAAAAGTTAGTGATACCAATATCTTCAATATATTTTGTTTCTGCATGCAAGCTGGTAAGCGTTCCAGAACAGAAATGATTCACTTTAGCAATTGTCACTACATAAATGTCAGCTATTCATGGCAACAGGGTAAAAGTAATCTTTTACTAGTCTATCGAAAATAAACAGCGGTCTGAATATTGATTCTGCTGGAATCAGAGTCAAGGGATTTGTCAAATCAACCTTAAAATGGTTCTAAAGGCTGAAGGTTTTTTACTGTAAAAAAACCTTCTGCACGCAGCTCCCCCATCCCCCCTAATAACTTATCTGAGCTTGATCTTGATCCAGCAATGTTCACAAGACCAGTGACTATCTCAGCTCGCTCTCTCCTTATTGGAGAGAGAGGCAGCAGCGGGAGCCATTGGCTTCTGCTGCTGTCAATCACAGCCAGTGAGAAGAGAGCAGCAGTGAGGGTGCACAAGTGCACACACAGAGTTTGCTTGGGAACAAGTTCATCCCTAGCAAGCGGCTTGCTATGGGGGGCATTCAGCAGGAAGGAGGGGCCAGGAGCATCAGCATGGGACCCAAGAAGAGGGGGATTGGGGCTTCTCTGTGCAAAATGATTGCACAGAGCAGGTAAGTAGGATTGTTTTTTTATAAAAATGTTGCCTTTAGAGTCACTTTAAAAGGTAATACTTTAGTCTGGGAAGAACCATATGGGATCAACTACAAAGGAATGTCCAGCATCTCAGTTCCACTGAAATGTAGCTCTATTTAGGAAGATGATTTAAAAGTGCTGCAAAGTATTTTGGACTTTACATACTTCTTCTAGCAGTTAAAACAAACAAAGTGATTCTAGCATTGGGAGGAAACAATTTAATCGTAGGTCTCTAAAGAAGACACGTGACTAGAAAATGAAGTTTGATGAGAAGTGGTTCAATCTTAAACTGCGTAAGGGGTTCTTTACTGTTAGAATGGTAAGGATTTGAAACTCCCTTCCACAGTTAGTGGTGTCAGAAGAGAGTGTAGATAAATTGAAATAACTTTTAGATGTAATACACACATAAATACAGATCCTAAAATTGCAGATCTGTATTTATGTTTGCACTATATAATTTTGTTTCTAATAAACACATAATAGTTTCTAATAAAACATACTGTAGGTTACCTTAAAAGTGTTCATTACTATATAAAGTATCGGCAAGTAAAGGCTTTCTTCAATGTTACTGCTTCAAATTTCATGGTGCAAGAACAAGAGTATATGATTTTTACTGCAACCATATAATTCTAGTAAGCAGGTGGCATTTTTTTTTTCACTCTGGCTTAAAATATGAAGGGTATTTTGGTTATAATTAAATCTAACAGTAATCGAAAATGAAGTATTTTATAATGTTTGGCTACAAGCAGCCTTAATGTTGAAAATAAAACTGTATATAGAGGTCCTTTTTACGTGTATGTAGACTTCCTATGATAACCCGTTTGTGTATGAGGATTAATTGTCAAATTACTTTGTAATTTTTTTGACTTACTGTATATACTCAAGTATATGCCGACCCGAATATAAGCCGAGGCACCTAATTTTACCACAGAAAACTTGGAAAACGTATTGACTTGAGTATAGGCCTAGGGTGTCCATCTGCATGCCTCACTGTGCCTCACTGTGCCTCACTGTGTCCATGACTCACTGTGCCTCGCTGTGTCCATGCCTCACTGTGCCTTACTGTGCCCATGCCTCACTGTGTCCATGCCTCACTGTGCCCATGCCTCACTGTCACTGTGCCCAATCTCCCTACCTGATCTCCGGCGCTGTGTGACTAGACTGACGTTTAACATGGGAGTCCAGGGAAGGGGTGCCCGGCTTTTGAAAAATCGATGCTCCTCGGCCGTAGGTCACCCGGACAACAAACTTTTCACACTTGTAGAGGAAGAGTAGGGCTACATGTGCACCAAGTTTGGGGTCCAGTGAACCTACGGCTGGCTGGGATCAGGCGCACAAAAGTGAAGATGGACACAGACTCGAGTATAAGTCGAGGGGAGGCATTTTCAGCACAAAAAAATGTGCTGAAAAACTTGGCTTATACTCGAGTATATACGGTAATTATTAAGGGACTGGGATGATTGTGTTGTCCCTGTATGCCATCATCATAACACAACTGCTACTTTACATGCATGATCAAGAGAATAATATCTGTTACCCAACTACATTTCCAGTTATAAATAGCTATCCATATGTATGATCAAGTCTTAAAAACTGGTACAACAGCTTACATGCCAGAATCCAATTGGATGTACTGTCTGTTATATGTAAGCAGTTTCTGAGACGGTATTACTCTTTATATCCAAACACATGATGATCCTCAAAATGTTATGACCTCTAGAAAAGCACTGTCTGATGTCAACACTTCAAAAATCGGTTCTGTAACTTTCATGATCCTTATATCTTAGAAGAAAGCATACATTGATTCCTATATATAACTCATTTACCTTAGACAATGATTTGATTCTCTTACTTAGTGCTTGATCCTTTAGCAAACAGTGGTGGTGTTACAGGCACTATTGATGCATCAAGTGACAGGCCTTCAATGTCGGTGCTTGTCAAACATAAAAGTGCTCTGTGTGCGTGTGAATTTCAGCAGGAGTGAAGAAATTCGACATTTTATGTAAGGTTATTATTTTCTTATCCCTAGGCTCTGACAAGCTAAATGTAACGTCCTTCAGTGGCAGCACAATAACACAAAGAAACAAGTACAGAAATTCTCTAATACAAACATGCCAAAGAATATAGGTGCATAAGGTTGTTGCTAGGGGATGCAACATAAATGTGCTAAAGGATACAACAGGAGTGTTCTAGTCTCCTAACTTCACCTTAACTTTCACTTCTGTTTCCACCTCCTTCTTTAGATCTTAATGCCCATTACGATAAAAAATATATAATTTTAGCATAAAGAGCCACACTACAAAATTGTAAACATAATGATATACAATATAAATACAAAAAACATAAATTCCTCCAGTAACTAAGGAGTTAAATTTAAATGCAAAAGAGTCCACGTGCAAAAAAGGAGAAGTATTTTTAAGTGTTCATATACACATATATTTAACGAGCATCCATCACCTAAGAAGAAGTATATTCCGTGACACTACCACCTCTTATGGAAAAAGTGCAAGCTTACTGACTGTATATGACCCTTTAATTAAAAAAATGTCAGAGCTTACAACCGAACAGCCCAGCTTGGATCATCCAAGAGCAGTTCCAAGGGTCTTTCTCAGAGGCAGATGGTTATATGATAGTTGTCAACTCGGCATCATCCCATATATCACGAGGACATGAAAAGCAATGTTCCAAATAGTGAAAAACCCTATTTAGTCATCAAGTCCCCTTGTCACCTGCCTGTCAGTATGCTGAGTAATGTTTAGCATTCACTCCTTCCTCCTCTGCTCTCCAAGCCTCATTCTGGCAGTCTCTTAAAATATACACTCTGTGTTGTCAGGGATCCTCACTTGTATTGTTTACTACTCTAGCCCCCTTCTATGATATATTATGCCATTGTAACTCACTGTCCTGTGTGTATTGTTTTTTTATTTTTTTTACATTCCTCAGAATCAGTTGTGGGTATAGAACTGTGTATATGGAGATTTCTAGTTGGTTGAACTAGATGGACTAGTGGGGGTGTCTTTTTCCCATCTGAAAAACTGTCAGGAAAGGCACGCCAGCAATCAAGATGGTGACTATGGTCATTCTCCTGTTCTGCATGTCCCACTGAGAAGGGCAAGCCAGTATCCAAGATGGCAATATTGGCGTATCAGCGCGCGCTGGTGCGCGCATGCGTGACGGCTCTTGGCGCCAAACAGGGCTATTTAAAGGGACTGATGCCTGGTCTTCTTGCTGTTCGGTCTACAGCGTTACCTGAGACCTCTGATATTTGTTTACCTGTATCCTGCTCCAGCTGACCCTACCTGGCTTGCTTTTGACCATCCCTGCTTTTCTGCCTGCATCTGACCTTGGCCTGTGTTGACTACGTTCCTGCCTGCTCCTTCTGCTATCTTGCTGCCAGCCTGTTGCCGAACCTGCCTGTACCTGAGACCACGTTCCTGTCTACCCCATCTGCTACCCTGCCGCCAGCCAGTTGCCTAAAACTGCTTGTACCTGATCCTGCTCCAGTGTTCACCTGCTTTGGACTGGTGTATCCACTCTTCCAGTCCATCTGACTGCACCTGTCTGAGCTCCAGTTTCCAGTCTGACAGCTGTTCCTGGGTCCGTTCTAGTTCCTGTTCCAGTTCTGGTCCAGCTTGTCTACCAGCAACCTTGCCAGGCTCTTGTGGATCTCTGCACTCCTGTGCCTTCTGTTTTCCCTACCAGGGGCCTTGAGCCAGAGGTGTAAGAGAGGCCTCTCTCTGCATACCAGACTCTTCCACCAGGTACTGTACGTGACAATAAATATGTAACTTAGCCCAGGTTTTCTCAGAAAATAAAATACCAAGAAAAAAACATTATACAGTAGGTGCCGCCGATATTGTATTTCTATCACGCTCCCATCGCCGAGATTCTCGACGACAGGAGTGCCGAGATCTCGGCAGCAGGGTGGCGACATGTGTCGCGCTCGATGCAATAGCGAGGAGACGCGACACTGTATTGAGCGGGGATCCGACGCGGATTCCCGCCAATACCAGGCACTGCGTTTGGTATGAATCCTGAGCGGGAACTCCACGCCAATTTTTAAAGAAAAAAACAGTGTGGGTTCCCCCTCCAGGAGCATACCAGGCCCTTGGGTCTGGTCTGGATTTGAAGGGGAACCCTACGCCGAAAAAATGGCGTAGGGGTCCCCCTCAAGATCCAAACCAGACCCTTATCCGAGCACGCAACCTGGCAGGCCGCAGGGGAAGAGGGGGGGTCGAGAGCGGCCCCCTTCCTGAACCGTACCAGGCCGCATGCCCTCAACATGGGGGGTTTGGTGCTCTGGGGCAGGGGGGCGATCTGCGGCCCCCCCACCCCAGAGCACCCTGCCCCCATGTTGATGAGGACAGGGCCTCTTCCCGACAACCCTGGCCGTTGGTTGTCGGGGTCTGCGGGCGGGGGGCTTATCGGAATCCGGGAGCCCCCTTTAATAAGGGGGCCCCCAGATCCCGCCCCCCCACCCTATGTGAATGAGTATGGGGTACATCGTACCCCTACCCATTCACCTGGTGGAAAAAAATGTCAATAAAAACACAACACAGTTTTTAAAAGTATTTTATTGCACAGCTCCGGAGGTCTTCTTCCGACTTCGGGGGTCTCCGGTGTCGTCGCCGCGCTCTCCGGTTCTTTCTTCTATTGGGCCACCGCTAACTTCTTTTTAGCTCTTTTGCTAGCGGAGGCCCGGTCTTCTCCGTCGCCTTCTTCTTCTCCCGCTCTCCGGTTCTTCTCCCGCTCTCCGGTTCTTTCTTCCGCCGGGCCTCCGCTAACTTCTTTTTAGCTCTTTTGCTAGCGGAGGCCCGGTCTTCTCCGTCGTCTCGTCCGGCTCTCCGTTGTCCTTCTGCCAGCCCCTCCACTAACTTCTTGGTAGCTCTTTTGCTAGTGGAGGAGCCGGTCTTCCCGTCGTCGCCGTCTGCGTCTTCTTCCCTCTTCTCCTCCTCGATGTTGACTCGACGCTTCCTCTCGCAGTAATGATAAATCTTCGGTCCACAGAGATTAATATAGGCTTCTCATGATGTCACAGTCACATGGTCCCATGACGTCACAGTCACATGCTCTCGTCCCCCCCTCTTCCCCTGTGGCCTGCCAGGTTGCGTGCTCGGATAAGGGTCTGGTTTGGATCTTGAGGGGGACCCCCACGCCGTTTTTTCGGCGTAGGGTTCCCCTTCAAATCCAGACCAGACCAAAGGGCCTGGTATGCTCCTGGAGGGGGAACCCACGCTGTTTTTTTCTTTAAAAATTGGCGTGGAGTTCACGCTCAGGATTCATACCAAACGCAGTGCCTGGTATTGGCGGGAATCCGCGACGGATCCCCGCCTATCGGCAATGCGTGTCGCTCATCGTGAAAGGAACATTTTTTCCTTTCCCGATGACGAGACAGCTCGGCGCTGGCTCTCGCGACGGAGCTCATAGGGTGTCAATATCGCCGCTAGAAGCGGCGAGATTGACACAATATCGGCGGCACCTACTGTACAAGCATTTGGAAATTGTTATTTGGATTGCTAGAGTCTCATTTGTTTAAACATCCAAACATTATATAAGAAACATAATTGTTACACAAATAATTTTACAGTATAATCCAAAAATGACATATGGGACTACATGGTGTCACTCAAGCAACAATCATAAAAAAAATAATAATAATATAAAAATCACTAGTAATAATAATAATAATATCACAAGACATTTTATAATTTAAAGTTATTAAATGCCCTATCTACTCCCACTATGATATTCTAAAACTACCAAGCACAGCAAACACTTTGTTGCACCTATGGCTAACTGGGCCATTCTGTATGGTATTTGTATACACAACACTCTCAGAAATCTCATAGTAATTAGAGCATTGTCTTCACAGAGCTTAGAGTCCACCAAAATTGAATTTTGGTGGAATGCGCTATAAGGCCATCCATAGACAGAGCAATTTTCTTTCTTGCAACCTGGGGACAGTGTGGATAGGGTAAATCCCTCCCGGTGAGCTTGTGTTCTCCCAGCAGGGGGGGGGGATAGGGGAAGCTGTCCCTGTTGGGAGAGCACAGTGATTATTGCTAGCTGCTATAACAGCCGCAAGCAATAATCATATGTAAATTCTGGCAGGTTGCTCGTTGATTAGTCAATCGCCCTGGGTACATTCAGCCTGCCAATACATGGCTCAAAACTCAACCAGTTCATGTTGAGCATCTATGACTGGCTTAAGTCTCTTGCAAATATAAAGGAAAGCCAGGAGTGCCTGTTTTTACATTACAACACTGAGTCTGATCAGGTCATTATGAAGGCAAATCCTCCCAAGTTGAAGAATTACTTGCAAGTGCTTCTAAGGCTTACATGAAAATATTCAGAACAGAAAAGATAAGGATCTACAATAACAAACAAAAGTCTGCCAACACAATTTCAATATATATTATTCACTTGGAGAGGATTTTTTTCAGCAAACTGATTTATTTTAAAAACTGAATGCTGCTTTGCTTTTTAATGTGTTGCTAGGCTGGGCATCCCAGCAAACACAAATAGACTTTAGACTCTCTAGTATTGTCAGGTCAAGAAATGCTCAGATATTTAACAAAGCAAAATTTCAAAGCAAACATAATCAAACCAAACTGCAGATAGCAAAAACCACAAAGGAAACAGGGTCTTATGCTATTAGCTTTTGTTCAGGCACCAGCCTTATGCTTTAAACACAAGTTACCCATCAACCATATAGGTATTCTTTTTATACACTGGGGTTGATTTACTAAAATAATAAAGGCAATTCACTTTGCAAAGTGTATTTCCATATTATAAAGGGAATGTTCCTTGAGCTTAGAGAGTAGAGCCGAAAAAACTCTGCTCACTTCAAAGATCCAATCATGTACAAACAGATGTCCTTTTTTTTACTTTCCCTTTCACATAAGTGGGCATTTAAAGTAAACACAGTCATAGGAATTCATTAAAGTTTTAGCAACACATTTATAGTAGCATGGCCTTTTTAAATAGGTTGTGCCAGATTCAAAAATCCCTGCTGCCGGTTTTGGTAGCTTTACAGACATACGTATGTAGCAGATTCAGGTAGTTCTTTATAGCACCACTATAACTGCATCAAATAAATAAAAATAGCTCCACATCATAAAACTGTGACCTACTGCCTGCTGCATAGGTCCAAACTATAGATAATGAAAGTGGAGGTAATTAAGACCAACCCTAACTTGATATGCAGACACAGTCAGATTGCCTGTCTCCATACACTGTGTATCAGAATGGCATGTTTTGCCGCTGATACCACTTCTCCTCCCTACCTGTCACTGGTTGTTAAGAATTCTGTCAGCTGCTTATTTGATAACCTCCTAGTCAATGGTGCTAACAGTGGGCAGAGGATGTCAGGGAAGCTGCCATACTACTTTTCCATCAGGTCCACCCTCACTGATTGACAGCAGGCAAATTCTATAGCCAATAGCAGGCTGTCTATTGGCTATGGATACGCCCACTGACTGCTGTCAATAAAAGGGGGAGCGGAACTGATGGGAAATTAGTGTCTCAGAATCCCCCACAGGCTTTGCCCATCCAGCTTTAAAGGAGAAGTATAGCCAAAGCTATTTTGGCTAAACTTTTCTTATGGATCACAGGAGTGCAGTTAGTTCTGCACTCCTGTGATCTGTTTTCAGCCAACAGCGCGTTAAAACTCACTGTTAAAACTCACTGTCAGCTGACGTCACAGAGCCGGTCCATGCTCTGAAAAGATTGCAACCATATGGTCAGGATCCACCAAGAAGCCTGGATTGGCACCTGGCTCAGCCTCTCAGCAAGCCTCAAAGAGCCTGAGTACACACGATCGGAATTTCCGATGGAAAAGGTCAGACGTAATTTTTTCATCGGATATTCTGACCGTGTGTGTGCCCCATCGGACTTTTTTCCGTCAAAATTCCGTTGGTCTGTAGGGAGCTCCAGCGGAGAAAAAAACACGCATGCTCAGACTCAAGTCGACACATGATCGCAAGCATTGAACTTCATTTTTCTCGGCTCGTCGTAGTGTTGTACGTCACCGCATTCTTGATGGTTGGAATTTGGTGTGACAGTGTGTATGCAAGACAGCTTGAACGGAATTCTGTCTGAAAAATCTGTCGGAGTTTATCCCGACGGAAATTCCGATCGCGTGTACAAGGCATTAGACACTCTATGAAAAGGGATGAGCTGAAGGTTCGGTTCAAACACATGTTCAGACTGAACTTTAGCTCTTTGGGCATTCATTTAAATGCCTGAACATTTATCAGTTTGGTGGGAGCAAAATGTCATGTACTGTATAAAGCAAATTACATCTCATTGCTGGCTTCTTAAAAAATGGAACACAACCACAAGCTTTAACAAAAATTTGTGCTCCTGGCTGAATGGAATTTTTTTAGAAATATGTTTTTGCATTGGTTCTCATTTCCCAGGGCTTTGCCAACCCCGTCCCCTTTTTTTTTTGTACACCCCCTTTCCTATTAGCCCAGAAAAGTGGGATTTTTGATTTCACAGATTCAACTCCCATTGTTTTCAATGGTCGGAAGTTCACCAAACCCTGCTTGAAAATAACCCGGGGCAGATGAGCTCTTTACTATTTGTGAATTCCCCTGAGTGTCTGCTTATTTACAAAGCTATATGAACATACATTTTACAAAGTAAACAGTCACCTGGCTAATTGAACAGCCACTACTCATACTGAATTCACACGTGTTCTTACTAAAAACAGGATTGTTATTTTAATATATAATTTATACAATATATTTCCTTTCAAGGAGCCTAATGGTATTAGCCAAATAAACACGGTAGAATTTAGTCATAGTACAAGACTAGTCGAAAGTTACAATCACTGAGATCCATTTTGAATGTGACTAACTACTAGTTAGTCCAGTTAAAAACTACTACTAGTTATACCATGACCTGAATAAATGAGAACCCTCACCGATATACTGAACACAGAAAAATATAAAATGTAAGCTTTTTAAGGAACCATTTTGACATTTTAAAAATGAGAGGCAGCCTGCAAGAACTGGGCGTGCTCTGTGCCAAAGTTTGCTCTTCAAACATCCAGAAACTTTGAGCAAAAGTGAAGGAAACTTTTACTGCTTTTGTCATTGTTATGCTGGCTATAACACAAAAGTACAGGGAAATAGGTTGTCAGCAAGGTTATAGCAAACACAGGGAAAGGTTTTCTGGCAAGGAAGAGAATGTATGCAAATACAAACTCAAAAGCATAAGCAGAGAAAAATATTCACTGGTTACATCCTAACAAGCAGAATCTGATCATTACAAAAACTCACCTCGAAAACTGTGCATGCATACAATATTTCAATATGATTTATAAAAACCATTAAAGACTATTGAACCCCAAGAACAGAAAATGTATATCTTGCAGCTACCAGTCCTGCCATTTAAATCAGCTGCTTTTTTTTTTTTTTTTACAGGCTATTAAACTATTTTAACCTCCCTGGCGGTATTCCTGAGTCTGGCTCGGGGTGGAACTTCAGTACCATAAGCGTTAACCCTGAGCCAGACTCGGGCTGCATCGCAGGATACAGGGAGAGTTACTTACCTTGTCCCCTGGATCCTGCGATGTCTCCCCGCAGTGTGTGCGAGCTGTCTCTTGCTCGATTCACACAGTGCCTCCGAGCTCCGTTCCCTGCGAAGTTGCGGCGCACGGGGCGGAGATCGGCGCCAAATTCAAAAAAGTAAAAACACAATACACATACAGTATACTGTAATCTTACAGATTACAGTACTGTATAAAAATAATTACACATCCCTTTTGTCCCTAGTGGTTAGTCCAGTGTCCTGCATGCACTTTTATATTATAAATACAGTTTTTTCTGCCTGGAATTTGGAGATTGTCCATAGCAACCAAAAAGTGTCCCTTTATGTCAAAAGTGGTTTTAGACCAGCTAGAAAAACACAATAATAAATTAGAATCACTTGCAGAATTGAGCGATAGCGATTTGTGGGGAAATTTGTCATCAAACACTGAAAGTAATGACAGCGGCAATTTTGCAACTGAGCAAATTTCTGTGTTTTTGATTTGATTACATTATTGAATAATTTTTATTATTTTTATATTATTATTTGTTATAATTATTTATAGTTATTTATTATTAACGATTTTTATGTTTCAAACTTTATCATACCCGGGATGTCTACTAGACTCTGGTTTGGACAGATTTAAGTGAGTTATTCCTAAGAATTGCAGGCCTACAATATAAAACGCCAAATTTCCATGCAAAATAATTGTACCGCTTTCAGCACCTAAAATCAGACAGAATCATACCTCCAGGGAGGTTAAGACATACAGAAATATACCTGTTCATTGTGCCAGACATTCAGTGTCCTTGTAACCTTCTGTGTACTGAGTTGAAATATCAAACAATGTTATCAACCTTCCCAGCTATTGTCTGTTAACTACAGAAGTACCTGCTCTCTATGTAATGTAGATGAGGAGAGCAGAAGGTGCTTGTAGACCAAATCAGTAGTGTAGCCTAGGGTGACAATGCTGACTGGGGTACCGCCAAGGATATGGAGAGTAGAGAAAAAGAACAAAGACAGAGGCCATGGGAGAGTTCCTTATAGTGTTGTAGTTAACAGATAGTTTGATACAGTGTCTGAAGAGAAGGTAAAAGGCCATAATGTAGTCACATCTGGGAGGCTGCTGAGCACCCCTATGGGGGATAACACAACCTGGGGTGAAAGCCTGATCGGTGAGGTCATTCAGACAATTCAAAGCACTATGGTCACTGGATTTTGGTGTATTCTTTCAGACCCACATGCTGGTAAAGTGATGTCAGTAGAAGTGTTCAAATTTAAAGGAGAAGCTGAGAAGTGGATTCTTCATAAATTTGATATTTATTGACCATGCAATATCATAAAGGGGACAATGCTGCTCCTCTACAGATACAGTATTGTGAGTATTGCCACCCATTGGCAGCAAGTATGTATGTTACACGTAGGATCACTGGGCAAAAATATAGTAAGAATACCTAAAAAACAAATGCAGCCACCACATTCCGGAACTGGTAAGCTGTAATAATTTCATTTGTTTGTGTTTAGATATACTTTAAATTTCAATGACTTTAAAATACAATTTCTGTGTAAGGGCTTAAATGTGCAGACTCATATTTATAACCTGTGGCATAGAAGAGGAGCAGCGCCACTTTAGGGGGTGCTTTCTTTAGATAACTTTTTCCCCCTCTCCTAATGTAGTCACCAGACAAGTACATTCATATGCTTCTTGATAACTGATTCATAATGCCCATGCAATTTTTTTCCTTTTCATTCTCCTTTTATTATAGATAAAGAAATAAGTAATACAAATTATATATATGTAGCGGGGGTACCAAATTTAGGGACTGCTATGCCAAATTTAATGGGTGATTTGAGTGGTAGTTGGCTCGAATCTTTTCAATTTGCTGGACTCTGCCTTGCTTTTGTTTTGCCTGGTGTGCAGTTCCCCTTAGAAGTGCGGGTGGAGCTGTCACCTATACTCGGGGTTGAACCACAGGTAATAGGGCAGTGGTTTGGTGTCCTCTCTCGGCAGCCGTACAGTGGGTGTGGGGAACCTGCTGGGCATGCCAGGAGAGGATACATAAGGGGCAGACGCCGCCTGGGGGGCTGGTCTTCTGTTCGTTCCTGGTTCCGGAGTCGGAGTCCTGGTGCGTGGCGCGTGGCCCTCCAGGCCATGGGGCCACGTGTACTTTAGTCCCAGGCACCTTTAGTCCTGGGACTGCAACTTCAACCCTGGACCCAGCACCTTTAGCTGGAGCCCACTTCGGGAGGAGGAATCCCAGGGTGCCGCCTTGCGAAGGGACCCGTTTCTAGAAGAGGAGGCTGGGGGAGGACCGTTCCGAAGGACTGGTGAGAGATCACAGTGAAGGAAGGGGCCCAGTAACTCTCTGGAGGGATGTCATCCATCCAGAAAGAAAGGGATCTAACCAAAAGGACCAGTAGGAGGTTTGGAGCACCATAGATCCTGTGGCAGAGGATCTCCCGAACGCATCCATTAGGAAATCAAATAGACTGTTCGAGTTACACGCCGGCTGCTAGTGCCTTCGGGTGACTATCCGGGTAAGCTATACCCACTCAGGATCGAGTGGCGAAGAAACAAGAGTGTATAAACTGATCTGTCTTCCTAACACCTTTCTCTTCTCCTCATTTGTGGATGTTCGTGCATAAAGAAATAAACTCTATGTTGGAGTTGATGCTGGTGTGGACCTTGGAGTTACTTGGGGCATAGAGACATTTTTCCTTACACTACAGGGACAGAAACCAACCCAGGGGGCCTGCTCCAAAGACCCATAAGTGAAACTAAGTGTGCTTAACCTCTGCAACCCAGGGGGTACGGGCATGGTGGAGACTATACGCCTTCCTCTCCAGTGAACGAGCCAAAGAGTGGGGAAGGAGGGTGGCGTAGTTGCTTCATATATATATATATATATATATATATATATATATATATATATATTTGTTCTCATAAGTTTACTGGCAGCATTTATGATTTCTTAGCCATTTTTCAGAGAATATGAAGGATAACACAAAAACGTTTCTTCCACTCATGGTTAGTGGCTGAAGCCATTTATAACTGTGTTTACTCTTTTAAAATCATAATAACAACAGAAACTACCTAAATGACCCTGATCAACAGTTTACATACCCCAGTTCTTAATACAGTCTTTTGCCCCATTTAACATCAATGACAGCTTGAAGTCTTTTGTGGTATTTGTGGATGAGGCTCTTTATCTTCTCAGATGGTAAAGCTGCCCATTCCTCTTGGCAAAAAGCCTCCAGTTTCTGTAAATTCTTTGAAAGGAAAAATAGAAAAGCGCCTCTTAGCAAAACAGATTTATTATGTAGCAGACAATTTGTATCAAACACTTACATCATAGTAAGTTTCAGGTGTCATCCAGTAGGATCAATGTTTATATTGCGTCCAGGATCTCTGACGCTACTCCACGGATTTCCCAGGTCCCGGTTATGGCGGCCACGAGTAGCCGGGATGCAGGCTGGCTTGTCCGTGATAGGAGACAGCAGCGAAGGATGGCAGCGGTCAGTCCGGAGAGGAGCGTCTGACGTCAGCTGGATGGTGCAGGGAACCACAACGCGTTTCAGAGCATGCGCAGCTCTCGTACAGGGCATGCGCGCTCCTTTCTCAAGTGTACACTCTGCCATCCTTCGCTGCTGTCTCCTATCACGGACAAGCCAGCCTGCATCCCGGCTACTCACGGCCGCCATAACCGGGACCTGGGAAATCCATGGAGTAGCGTCAGAGATCCTGGACGCAATATAAACATTGATCCTACTGGATGACACCTGAAACTTACCATGATGTAAGTGTTTGATACAAATTGTCTGCTACATAATAAATCTGTTTTGCTAAGAGGCGCTTTTCTATTTTTCCTTTCATGTCATTTCCTTGAGTCGGCTTCAACTTGGAGAAGAGCTGCCCTGGGCAACTGAGTTTTTATTAAAGACTTCCTATCCACAATTGTTACTATAGAGTTTTTCAAAACTTTATGCTACCTGCCATCCCTTGGTAACAATAATAACTTTATGTCCACCCGATTGGAACCCTTTTTTTGTTTTTTGATTTTCAACCTTTGTATAATATCCTTTACACATTTAGGATTAATAGTGTTTGTCTGTGCAGGCATCCCAAGCGCTTGCATTTGCTATTGTTTTTCTGTAAATTCTTTGGCTGTCTTGCATGAACTGCTCGTTTGAGATCTCCCCAGAGTGGCTCAAGGATATTGAGGTCAGGAGACTGAGATGGCCACTCCAGAACCTTCACTTTATTGTGCTGTAGCCCAGTGTTTCTCAACTCCAGTCCTCAAGGCGCCCCAACAGGTCATGTTTTCAGGATTTCCCTCAGATGAAACGGCTGTGGTAATTACTAAGGCAGCGAAACTGATCAAATCACCTGTGCAAAATAATGGAAAACCTGAAAACATGACCTGTTGGCGCGCCTTGAGGACTGGAGTTGAGAAACACTGCTGTAGCCAATGACAGGCCGACTTGGCCTTGTGTTTTGGATCATTGTCATGTTGGAATGTCCAAGTACGTCCCATGCGCAGCTTCCTGGCTGATGAATGCAAATGTTCCTCCAGTATTTTTTGATAACATACTGCATTCATCTTGTCATAAATTTTGACCAAATTTCCTATGCCTTTGTAGCTCACACATCCCCAAAACATCAGCGATCCACCTCTGTTTTTCACAGTAGGAATGGTGTACCTTTCATCATGGGCCTTGTTGACTCCTCTCATAATGAAGCATTTGTGGTTGTGGCTAAATCGCTCACTTTTGGTCTCATCACTCCAAATGACTTTGTGCCAGAAGGTTTGGGGCTTATCTCTGTGCTGTTTGGCGTATTGTAAGCGGGATACTTTGTGGCATTTGCATAGTAATGGCTTCTTCTGGTGACTCGACCATGCAGCCCATCTTTCTTTAAGTGCCTCCTTATTGTGAATCTTGAAACAGCCACACCACATGTTTTCAGAGAGTCCTGTATTTTACCTGAAGTTATTTGAGGGGTTTTCTTTGCATCCCTAACAATTTTCCTGGCAGTTGTGGCTGAAATTTTAGTTTGTCTACCTGACCGTGGTTTGGTTTCAACAGATCCCCCTCATTTTCCACTTCTTGATTAGAGTTTGAACACCGCTGATTTACATTCTTAATTCCTTGGAAATCTTTATATATCCCTTTCCTGTTTTATACAGTTCAACTACCTTTTCCCGCAGATCCTTTGACAATTCTTTGGCTTTCCCCATGTCTCAGAATCCAGGAATGTCAGTACAGCACTAGATGAAAGATGCAAGGGTCTGTCGGGAGTCCAGAAACTCATTGACTTTGAATACACACACTATCTACAAGCAAACAGATCACAGGTGAGGATGGTGGTTACCTTTAATAGCCATTCAA
Source organism: Rana muscosa (assembly GCA_029206835.1). Classification (NCBI taxonomy): domain Eukaryota; kingdom Metazoa; phylum Chordata; class Amphibia; order Anura; family Ranidae; genus Rana; species Rana muscosa. The sequence continues at coordinate 13,391,599 of JARGYO010005626.1, read as the reverse complement.
ACCCCTTTGTGTCAACTTGTGTGCATGTTATCAGACCAAAATCACCAGGGTCTTTTTATTAGGGTCATTTGGGTAGTTTCTGTTTTATGAGGGCGCAGGCACGGGCACACCAGCGTGTGCACAAAGAGAAACATGTATTGGCGCATGCGTGAGCATGCACGGGTGCGAGTAGGAGCTTGTGCGCACACACGTGCATGTACTGGTGCCAGACAGCCTATTTAAACTGAGCAATGACACATACACATTTCTGAGTGGTCTTTCAGCTTGTTCCTGTTAACCTGTGCCTTGATCTGTTCCAGTTTACCTGTGTTTGACTTGGCTTCACCTATAACTTCCTCTGGACTTCCGCCTGCTTACCTGTGACCTTGGCTTGTGTTTGACCATGCTCCTATCTCATGCTCCTGTACCTTGCTGCCCAATTGTGTACAAACCCGGCTTGTATCCTGTCTTGGCTCCAGTCTCACGTTCCTGTACCTGCTCTGCCCAGCCGTTGACAACCCCCGGGCTTATGTTCTGGCTACACCTCTGCTTGCTGATCCAGCGACATGAAGTTCCAGTTCCCAGTGCCTGTGCGGTGATCTATGGCCATCGGGTTTCTGTCAAGCCTCAGCTGGTGCCACCTGCTATACCGGCCCTCGTGCCACTCTATGTCCTACACTCCCTGTCATCTCTATCAGGGGCGTTGGACAGGAGGTGCAAGAGAAGCCCTCTCTACAGGTCGCTCTCCACCAGGTACGTGACAGGTGTATTCATTTTTGCATCAACTAATTTGAGTAAAACTGAAGATTTTGTAATCTAAGTAACATTATTAACCTTACTGTCATGCAATGAGCTAAACAAATGTTCTATAAGACTCAGTTTTGTCAAAAATTTGAAAGTTGTGCTTAGGCTCATTGAGATATTAATTAAAACCTTATTTTTCAAAAGGGGTGTACTCAATTATGAGATTATATATATATATATATATATATATATATATATATATATATATATATATATATATTGTGACAGCAGGAAGGTAAAGTCACCTGGTTGCATCCAGGGGGGTAGATATATTTTGCCCAGATTCAGGCTTTACGCCGACTTATACAACTAGGTGGAGAGTTGTATAAGCCCAGCTGAGGATAGTGGGCTCATGGATGACTCATATCTCTAGGGAGAGTGTGGGGCGTCGTGCAGACAGGGAGTTGATGAGACCAGCTGAAGCTTGTCAGCTCATTTAGGCCTCTAAGAACTCCCAGCTTCATTAGATGTTAGCTCATGCCTGGAATCAGACCTGTGTGGACTGTCTAGGGAGAGTGAACCCCTGTGCGGTGAGACAAAGCCTGTGTGGCTATTTGCTTGGACATTTAAAACCAGGGACTTAGGGACTAGGACAGCACTAGGCTGATCCCAGTTGTTAGTTAGGAAACCTGTATGTTTAGTCAGAGGTCAAGTTGACCAGGATTTATTTTGTTTATGTTTCTTTTGCTTTGCTGTGTTTTGTCACTGTAAATAGAAAATAAACCGCACCTTTTTGATTTTGAAAACCACAACCTCCGTTTGCTGGGCCTGTTTTTGTGTGGGGAGCCCATCCCGGGGGTCACACACACCCGCTGCCGAGCTAACCCCCTCACAGTTGGTGGAGAATGCAGGCAGTTTTTTTTTAAGCCAGCATGGAGGAGATACTGAAACAGCTGGCTCTAGCAAATGCCAATCAACAGCAGACAAATGCAGGTTTGCAAAAGAGCCTTGCAGCTCATCAACAGAGCCTTGCAGCTCAACAACAGAACTTCGCAGCCCAGCAGCAAGCTCATCAACAGAGCCTTGCAGCCCAGCAGCAGACAAACGCAACTTTGCAACAGAGTCTGGAGGCTCAGCAACAAGCCCAGCAGCAATCTGAGGCCCGCTTCATAGACCTGTTGCAGAAGCAAGAGCAGAGACTACAACAACAGATGGAAGCAGTAATACAGCAACGTCCGCAGACCAGTGAGGAAAGCCGTCCCACTAATACCGCGTCCTTTGGGGTGAGTCGTTTATTGACAAAAATGACTGGAGAGGATGATCCAGAGGTATTTTTGACCACATTTGAAAGGACCGCTGAAAGAGAAAAGTGGCCTGAGGAGCAGTGGGCTGGACTGGTGGCTCCTCTGTTAACTGGTGAATCGCAGAAAGCTTACTATGACCTAGAGCCTAACCAAGCAAAAGACTATGTGATGCTAAAAGCTGAAATATTGGCAAGGCTGGGTGTCACCCTGGCTGTCCGGGCTCAGCGTGTGCATAACTGGACTTTCCAGCTTGGAAAACCCCCCAGGTCTCAAATGTATGATCTCATTCACCTGAGCAGAAAGTGGCTACAGCCAGAGACTTTGTCCGCACCAAAGATTGTGGAACGTGTTGTAATGGATCGGTTTTTGAGAGCTCTTCCTACTGCCATCCAAAAGTGGGTAAGCCATGGAGACCCAGAGACGGCCGATGGTCTTGTGGATCGTGTGGAGAAATACTTGGCTACAGAGAACCTGACGGCCTCTTCCAGAGACACTCGGACTTTCCACCCTAAGACCAGACCATCCCCAGGGGCGGATAAGAGGATTCCAAGGGGTGAGGGTGGAGAGAGTGAGAGGGTGGGAGCTCTACCCCAAGTTTGGCGAGAACAGCCTGGGAAATCAGCGGCTCAAGGGGCGGCAAGAAGGATCGTTTGCTACCGCTGCCGGCAAGCGGGACATATTGCAGCCAATTGCCCGGTTGTGGAGGAACCCATGCAGTGTGACTTTCTGACGGGCAGACGTCAGTCGCTGTGTGCGACAGTCGCATGCACTGCCATTCGAGGAACTGAGAAACATTTATGCAAAATGTGTGTTAATGGTAGAAATGTTGTGGTATTGCTGGATTCAGGTAGCCTTGTGACCCTGATAAAGGCTGAGTTAGTTAAAACAGAGGTCTCTGGGAATAGCAAGGTAGCTGTTATTTGTGTACATGGGGACACCCGAGAGTATCCAGTGACTACAGTGTGTTTCGAGACCCCCAAAGGTACCCTCTTTCATCCAGTGGGCTTAGTATCTCAGTTACCGCATGACGCCATTGTGGGAAGGGATTTTCCGAAGTTCTGGGAACTGTGGGGTGATCCTGAGCCCCCCACTGGTGCCCCTATGTACCAGGAATGTGATAGCCAGAACTCCCCTGAGAGTGGTGAGGACTCTCCGGAATTTCCCTTATCAGTATTGGCAGGGGAGACTCAAGAAACTGGAGAGGAGCCCACCTCCTCAGACGAAAACCTACCGTCTGTGGAGTTTTCTGATCTTGAGGTTCACAGGGAAAACTTTGCCACAGAACAGTTGAAAGACCCCGCCCTAATAAAGGCACGGGAAAACGTAGTGAAAATAGATGGCGAGTTAGTGAACCCAGATAATACCTGCACTTACCCATACTTCAGCGTAGAGAAGGACCTACTGTATCGGGTGGCAAAAAGGGCAGAAGAAACCGTTGAGCAGCTTGTGGTGCCCAAACCTTACAGGAAGTTGGTGTTGGAGTTGGCCCATGGGCACATTCTTGGAGGTCATCTGGGGACAGAGAAAACCCGAGAGAGGGTATTACAGAGATTCTACTGGCCGGGGGTGATGAAGGACATAGAAAATTATTGTTCCTCCTGCCCTGTGTGTCAGAGGTCGGCCCCGATGCCACATTTCCGTAGCCCGCTGGTCCCTCTACCCATCATTGAGGTCCCGTTTGAGAGGATCGCCATGGATTTGGTAGGTCCTATAATCAAGTCCGCTAGGGGGCACCAGTACATATTAGTTATAATGGACTATGCCACCCGTTATCCAGAAGCGATCCCTCTCCGAAATACCTCGGCCAAAACCATAGCCAAAGAGCTATCTCTTGTGTTTAGCCGGGTGGGTATTTGTAAAGAACTGCTTACGGACCAAGGTACACCCTTTATGTCCCGGGTTATGAAGGAGCTGTGTAAATTGTTCAAAGTGACGCAATTACGTACATCTGTGTATCACCCCCAAACCGATGGGCTGGTTGAAAGATTCAACAAAACCCTAAAACAAATGTTGAAGAAAGTGGTGGATAGAGATGGAAAGGATTGGGACTGTCTACTTCCTTATCTGATGTTTGCTATTAGGGAGGTGCCCCAATCCTCTACGGGATTCTCCCCCTTTGAGTTACTGTATGGGAGACACCCAAGAGGGCTGTTGGATATTGCCAAGGAAACTTGGGAAAGTGAGAGTTCTCCCCACAGGAGTGTGATTGAGCATGTCGCCCTGATGCAAGACCGAATTGCACAGGTAATGCCCATCGTGAAGGAACATTTGGCCCAAGCGCAGTTAGCACAGCAGAGAGTGTACAACCGTGGAGCCAAGACCCGTACCTTTTCCCCGGGGGATAGGATACTGGTACTTGTCCCTACGGTTGAAAGTAAATTCCTTGCCAAATGGCAAGGCCCCTACGAGATAATGGAAAAAGTGAGCGAAGTGAATTACAAGGTCAGACAACCAGGAAGGCGAAAGCCCGAACAGATCTATCACGTTAATCTGTTGAAAGCCTGGAGGGATAGAGAGTCCCTAGTCGCAGACACTTGGTCACCAGCTCAAACTGGTTGCGTGATTCCTGAGGTTGGAATAGCAGCCACCTTGTCACAACCCCAACAACAGGAGGTTAAGGAGTTTGTGCTTCGCAACAAGGAGGTATTCTCTGAGCTGCCGGGACAAACATCTGGGGTAGAGCATGACATCATTACCCCGCCCGGTGAAAGGGTGAAGTTAAAACCCTATCGGATCCCAGAGGCCCGACGGGAGGCAATACGGGAGGAAGTACAGAAAATGCTGAACTTAGGGGTGATAGAGGAGTCCCAAAGTGATTGGTCTAGTCCCATTGTGTTGGTGCCTAAACCGGATGGGAGCTGGCGATTTTGTAACGATTTTCGTCAGTTGAACAAAGTTACAAAATTTGACACCTACCCCATGCCACGTATAGATGAGTTGATCGACCGGCTGGGAACAGCCCGATACATGACGACTCTTGACCTCACAAAAGGGTATTGGCAAATCCCCCTGGCCAAGTCGGCCAAAGAGAAAACCGCATTTGTAACCCCAGACGGGGCGTTCCAATATAAAAGAATGCCGTTCGGGTTACAGAATGCGCCGGCCACATTCCAGCGGAAAATGGACCAGATGCTGAGGCCCCATCGGAAGTATGCTGCGGCTTACCTGGATGACGTAATTGTCCATAGCACAGATTGGGCCTCACATCTGCCAAAAGTGCAAGCAGTCCTGGACTCTGTTCGGGAAGCGGGGTTTACGGCTAACCCCAAGAAGTGTACCATTGGGCAGGAAGAGGCCAAATATCTTGGGTACACCATTGGGAGGGGAGTAATAAAACCCCAACTCAACAAAGTCGAGGCCATCCAGAGTTGGCCACGTCCCAACAGCAAGAAGCAGGTACGAGCCTTTCTGGGAATCGCTGGGTATTATCGGCGATTCATTCCCCACTTTGCTTCTAAGGCTGTGCCCCTAACCAACCTGACGAAGGGGAAAGGGTCGGTCATGATTAAATGGACCCCCGAGGCTGAGGCAGCATTCCAATTCTTGAAACAAGCCTTATGTAGCCAGCCAGTGTTGTACTCACCCGACTTCTCTAAAGACTTTGTCGTACAAAGTGATGCGTCAGATGTGGGGTTAGGAGCAGTATTGTCCCAGGTCTGGAACGGGGAAGAGCACCCAGTCATTTACATCAGCAGGAAGTTGAAGTCCCATGAGGTAAATTACGCCACCGTTGAAAAGGAGTGTTTAGCGGTGAAGTGGGCTCTAGATTCCCTTCGGTACTACCTGCTAGGTAGGCACTTTGACTTGGTTACGGATCACGCTCCGTTAAAGTGGATGGCTCAAAACAAGGAAACAAATAGAAGAGTGAATAGGTGGTTCCTGGCCCTCCAGGAATTCAACTTCACAGTAAAGCATCGCCCTGGCGTTCAAATGGGGAATGTGGATGCTTTGTCTCGAGTACATGAATGCCTGATTGCTGGTGTTCCAACCCCGAGGTTAAAACAAGAGGGGGGGTATGTGACAGCAGGAAGGTAAAGTCACCTGGTTGCATCCAGGGGGGTAGATATATTTCGCCCAGATTCAGGCTTTACGCCGACTTATACAACTAGGTGGAGAGTTGTATAAGCCCAGCTGAGGATAGTGGGCTCATGGATGACTCATATCTCTAGGGAGAGTGTGGGGCGTCGTGCAGACAGGGAGTTGATGAGACCAGCTGAAGCTTGTCAGCTCATTTAGGCCTCTAAGAACTCCCAGCTTCATTAGATGTTAGCTCATGCCTGGAACCAGACCTGTGTGGACTGTCTAGGGAGAGTGAACCCCTGTGCGGTGAGACAAAGCCTGTGTGGCTATTTGCTTGGACATTTAAAACCAGGGACTTAGGGACTAGGACAGCACTAGGCTGATCCCAGTTGTTAGTTAGGAAACCTGTATGTTTAGTCAGAGGTCAAGTTGACCAGGATTTATTTTGTTTATGTTTCTTTTGCTTTGCTGTGTTTTGTCACTGTAAATAGAAAATAAACCGCACCTTTTTGATTTTGAAAACCACAACCTCCGTTTGCTGGGCCTGTTTTTGTGTGGGGAGCCCATCCCGGGGGTCACACACACCCGCTGCCGAGCTAACCCCCTCACAATATATATATATATACATACATACACACACACACACACAATTTTAAACACTGCTGACAATCTAATGCCTTGTACACATTCTCAGATTTTCTGTCGGGATAAACTCCGACGGATTTTTCAGACGGAATTCCGTTCAGGCTGTCTTGCATACACACTGTCACACCAAATTCCAACTGTCAAGAACGCGGTGACGTATAACACTACGATGAGCTGAGAAAAATTAAGTTCAATGCTTCCGAGCATGCGTTGACTTGATTCTGAGCATGCATGTTTTTTTCTCCGTCGGAGTTCTATACAGATGAACTGAATTTCCGGAATTTTCTTCCTAACTCCGTCGGAATTTCCAACGGAAAAAGTACGATGGGACATACACTCCGATGAAAAAATTCCGTCTGACTTTTTTCCTCGGAAATTACAACCGTGTGTACGCGGCATAACACCAAACTTTTTTCGTTTTAGATAGTGAGTGGAAAGGTTAGAATTTCTGTAAGATTTTTTTTAATAAAGTTGGTGTTTTTGCTTTCATTCACATTCACACTATTTGTCCTAATGACCTTTGTCATTAGGAAAATGATGGGTAATCTAAAATATTATAGCTGTCATCTGAACAGGAGTTTCCAATAACCTGCTTTGGTGACAACTGTTTAATTTCTCCTTCCTTTGGAAAAATTTGTCTCACTTCCTGTTGTGTCTTCAGGATAGGAAAAAAAGAAAAATTGCAACAGGAGATAACCTCTATTCAATTAGGCTCCTGCACCATGAGATAATGAACACTTAGCCTACTTCAAGTGTCAGTAAAGGCAAAACTTTTTTTTTGTTTCTTCATTTTGGACAGAGTGGAGAGAGATCAGTAGCCCTGTTGGGTTTTTATTGCTGTGTGTGCCTCTGTTAGGGAGATTCACCCTCTCTATTTGTCCTTTTTACAATTATCATCAAAACAACATTAGACATCAGAACAACAATAGTAGGGAAATCATCCAATGGGAATGCTAGTACTGCTGACCCTGGAGACACCCCAGGATTCCCTCACTTTGGAAGGATTTCCTATCACTTCCTGGTCTAGCTAAGCAAAAGGAAAGTGAAAGGAAATTTTCCAAATTGGACAAAGACGGCAAATAAAACCTGCCAGGGGTTATAGTAGCCCACTCTACTCTATCCAGCTGGAAAAAAAGGAAATCTGGTCATGATGAGCACTGTCATTAAAAAAGGTACTTTGAGGGGCTGACTCCCTGGAGTACATCTTACATCCCAAAACAAAAGTGCTTACATCCCAAAATTTACAATAAAAATAATAAATAAATAAAATTTAGGACATTAGTGTAGTGAATCACATGTTAACCCTTTCATGACTAAGCCTATTTCTTACATTTGGTGTTTACAAGTTAAAATCCGTATTTTTTGCTAGAAAATTACTTAGAACCCCCAAACATTATATATATTTTTTTAGCAGAGAATAAAATGGCGATTGTTGCAATATTTTATGTCACACGGTATTTGTGCAGCGGTGTTTTAAATGCAACTTTTGTGGAAGAATTAACTTTCATGAATTTAAAAAAAATTAAAAAGTAAAGTTAGCCCAATTTTTTTGTATAATGTGAAAGATGATGTTATGCCAAGTAAATAGATAACAAACATGTCATACTTTATAATTGCACGCACTCGTGGAATGGCGACAAACTACGGTACCTAAAAATCTCCATAGGTGACGCTTTCATTTTTTTTACGGTTACCAGGTTACAGTTACAGAGGAGGTCTATGGCTAGAATTATTGCTCTTGCTCCGACGATTGTGGCGATACCTCACGTGTGATTTGAACACCGTTTACATATGCGGGCGCGAGTTCCGTATGCGTTTTCTTTGCTGTGCGAGCTCGGGGGGACAGAGGCGCTTTAACTTTTTTTTTTCTTATTTATTTTATTTATTTTTATAATATAAAATTGTGTTTTTTAAAAAAAAACTATTTTTGATCACTTTTATTGCTGTCACAAGTAATGTAAACATCCCTTGTGACAGTAATAAGTGGTGACAGGTACTCTTTATGGAGGGATCGGGGGTCTAAAAGACCCCCAATCCCTCCTTTGCACTTCAAAGTATTCAGATCGCCGAAAACGGCGATTCTGAATACTGTGTATTTTTTTAAATCCAGTGTCTTGCCGAAAAAGTTCCCCCGACGGATAAGGACCCCCCCTGTACAAAAATTATACTGCCGAGGCGGTGGTGCTACACTTCTGACATCCAGGCTCATTCCTTACCATCCCCGTGGACGTAAAAACAAAGATGTTAGAAAAAAGAGCCAGGAGGCCGAGCGAGCAAAGCGAGGACGTGAGGCCGGCTGGCCACTAACAGCGAGGTCCGCGTCGCCCTGGACCTGTTGCAATAACTATTTCATTGCGCAGCATGATCGGCAGGGGGATCCTTATCCGCCGGTGGAACTTATTCGGCAGAACACCGGCATTATTGGCAGCTGAGTAACCCGAACATGACGTCATGACGTTGCTTCTGTGTTTACTTTGAAGAGACTGAATCAAAGCTGTTCGCTGCTTCGTTTCAGTCTCTCTCTAGGCCCCAGAGGTGGCGCATCGTAGATCGGGTCTCCCGGTGAGACGGAAGGCCCGGTAAGAGCGGCGGAGGCAGTGGGAGGGGGGGTGTCCCCTCCCGCTCCTTCGGGATAACAACTGATCGGCTTTTAGCTGCATTGGTTGTTTTCCCTGGAAAGCCAATCGCCGGCTCTAAAAAATGATACCGAGATGATGCCTGCAGCTGCAGGCATCATCCCGGTATAACCCCCGAAAGCCGAGGCCGCATATCTGCGTACGCTCGGCTGGAAAGGGTTTTTAAAACCGCAAATCAAAAATGTTCTACCTCAATAAATGAAATCTTTTTGATGAATCAAGTGACTTTTCCACTTTTTTTTTTTATCAATAGATTTTTATTAGGTTTTAAAGGTAAACAAAGGGTGAACAATACATTCCACATGTGGAACGAATACATGTTGATACATTTGAATATACAGATAGGAGTCATATAAAATGCCTTGTCTTGGTATAAACACATACAATAAACACGAGGCTAAGGGAATCCCCTCCTCTCCCCAGACACCCCCATGGGAACTATCTGTGGTCCGGAGAGAGAGGCAACCCCCCGCCCCCCACTTGCACAGTACCAGACTATGTGAAGAAGGTATGAGATCAAACTCTTCTATCTTATCGGAAATTATATTCACCGAGAATATAGGTTCTAACATAAAAGAAATTAATATAAGAACAAAAAGTGAGCTTTCAGAGTAACCAGAAGAAAAGAAAAAAGAACATCAACCTAGGTTTTATTATCTTTACTTTTACTGTTACCATTACCATTGTAATCACCATCCCCACCATCGCCGCCTCCCCTCGGATCTGCCTATAAAGGTTTAAGTGTCAGTTTTATTATCAGTTTTATTAAGGTTGACCCCCTTATATATGACTGCTAATCTGGTTTTATTATGATTTGTAGTCTTTATACCAGTCTATCCATGGTTGCCAACTAGAGAGAAACTGCATAGTCCGCCCCCCAATGGAGGCTAACATTCGTTCATAGGTGAAATGTACGGACAACGTGCGAATTGCCTCCTGAACCTCTGGAGGTTCTGGAGATTTCCACGCTCTAAGTATAACTAGCTTGGCCGCTAGAAATAGATGTGTGGTGAATTTCCTGTGTACCGGTGGTAAGTTTTCGATCCCCAAGTTTAAAAGAGCTAGGGAAGGCGAATATGGCATAGATAGACCCGTGACTTGATAGTGGATCTTGAAAATGCCAGACCAAAATCCCGCTAATTTGCTACATGCCCATAGTATATGGAAGATAGTTCCTAGTTGTGCACAATTCCTCCAACAATCAGAAGATGTGGAGGAATCAAATTTGGCTACCCTATTCGGGGTCAGGTACCACCTTTGTGTTACTTTGTGGGATAATTCCCATAGGTTTGTACATTTAGTTGCTGCGTAGATTTGTTGTAATGCTTTATGCCATTGTGTTTCTGAAAATGATTCTTGGATATCTGCCTCCCAAGCTTTCATAGAATTTGTTTTTATGAATATGGACTTGTCATATAGGAAGTTATAAAATAATGATATACCACCTTTATGGTTTTGTTTAGATGCTAGATGGATATTAATTTTCCAAAATAAATTGTACTTCTTAATATTCTTGTTTTTAAGGTACGATTTCACTCGGAGGTAATTAAACTGCTCCGAATTTGGTAGTCCATATTCTGATTGCAACTCAGCAAATGTTTTAAGGAGGTTGTTTCTGTATAGATCTGAGATATGCACGATTCCTTGTCGCAGCCAGCTGTTTAAGGTCAGGTCAGGCATTATCAAGTCTAGAGTAGAAATGTGTATAAGTAGAGGAGAAGTAGGGGTAGAAAGGGATTTGTGTGTTACTAATGTTTTCCAGGAATTCAGGGACACTATCATGGGAGGAGAAAGGTTTTTGGATTTGGATTTAATATGAGGGTACGCTAAGAGATAGTTAAATAGATTTCCACCGGGTATTAAAGTTTCTTCAATGTTTCCCCACAGTGGTGTGGGTTGATTGGGGAACCAGCCTTTAATATGTGCGAGAGTCGCAGCGGCATGATAATCTGCAAAGACCGGTACACCCAGGCCACCAGCCTGTTTCGTTTTTTTTAGTTTGGAAAAGGCGCTCCTGGCCCTTTTACCCTCCCAAAGATATTTAGCTAGAAGAGACTGAAGGGTTTTAAAATAGTGTTGAGGTATGGGAATGGGTACTGTGCGATAAATGTAGAGAATTTGTGGCAATATTTGCATTTTGAAAGCTGCCAATCTTCCCGACCAAGATAGAACATGTTTGCTTAGTGACTTTAGGTTGTCTGCGAGTTTCTTTTCAAGAGGGAGATAGTTGGCCTGAAATAATTGTCTAGTTTGGGAGGTCAATTTAATGCCCAGGTATGTGATTTCATGTGCACACCAGACATAGGGAAATTTGGTTTGTATGATCAGCTTATCTTTTGGGGATACTCCTAGATCAAGGATGAATGACTTTGATTCATTCACTTTATAGTATGACACTTTTCCATACTCCTGAAGCGTGTGGTATACATGATCTAGGGAAGACAGCGGGTCAGTGAGCATCAGTATTACATCATCCGCAAAAAGACTTATGACATGCTTACGGGATTTAATTGTAAAACCTTGAATATCAGGGGATTGTCGAATACTGGCGGCTAACGGTTCCATAAGTATATTGAAAATAAGAGGGGACAGTGGACATCCCTGACGGGTCCCGTTAGTGATTTTGAAAGGCTTAGACAGCATGCCAGACGTGTACACCCGAGCTGATGGAGAGGTATACAAAGCTAATATTGCTGAGAGCAGGTGTCCTGAGAAACCAAATTTTTCCAAAGTTTTTGTAAGATACAACCAGTGTACCCTATCAAACGCCTTCTCTGCATCTAAAGCCAGAAGCAGAGAAGGCGTTTTCCCCCATCTGGCGATATGCACAACATTTATTAAACGTCTAGTAGCATCCGACGTCTGCCTACCCTTAGTGAATCCAGATTGGTCAGGGTCAATGAGAGTAGGTAAGATGTCCACCAATCTTACTGCTATAATTTTAGCATACAATTTTACATCATTGTTGAGCAAGGATATAGGTCTAAAATTTTTAGGTGCATCTGGATCCTTGCCCGGTTTAGGTAACGTTACAATTAAGGCCTCTAACATTTCTGGCGGAAAAGAAGCCGAGGCAGCAGCAGCATCAAACACTTTGAGGAGGTGTGGCCCAAGAATAGGTTTAAACTGTTTATAGTACTCCCCTGTGAGACCATCCGGACCAGGAGATTTATTATTCGGGAGTTTCTCTATAGTTTTGAGCAATTCTACTAAGGAAAAAGGAGCGTTTAGCTCCTGGAGCTGTGAGGGGGAAAGTTGGGGCAGATGAATATTTTGTAGAAAATGTTCTATATCTGAGAGGGAGGGTTGTGCCGTTAGGCCATCCTGGTTCAGGTTGTATAAGGCCCCATAATAATCACTAAAGGCATCTGCAATTTTCTGGGGATCATACACTTTTTGAGAAGATTTAGGGCTAATAATATGTGGTATTTTAGTCTTAAAGCGCTGGCCTTGTAGTCTACGGGCCAGGTTTTTCCCGGCCTTATTACCTGTAGAATAAAAGGACATCTTCAATTTTTTCTCTGCTTTTTCGAAGGATTGGAGTAAAGCGAGTCTGAGGTCGTGCCTCACTGAGGTAAGTTGTGCACTCAATATGGGGGTAGGATTAAGTTTATTTTGGGCTTCTAATAATTCTATATCTGTGAGTAGAGTATTGAGTCGCTGCTGCCTCTGCCTCTTGATTCTAGTGCCCTGCTGGATAAACACACCCCTGATATATGCCTTGTGGGCGTTCCACAGCACAAATGGATCATTTGTGGACGGGGAGTTGATCTGAAAGTAATCAAGCAAGCGGTCCTCCAGAATTTTTTTTGTTTCCTTGTTTTGGATGATGTGGGAATTAGAGCGCCAAATAAAGGCACTGTTGGAAGGATAAGTGTCTCCTAGTGTCAATAACACAGAAGCATGGTCTGACCATGATATGCTATTCAGAGTGATCTGAGATACTTTCTGGAGTAACCACTTGTCCATCAGAAACAGATCAATCCTCGTATACGTGCAGTGCCTGTGGGAAAAGAACGTGAAATCTCTTTCGTTGGCATGGGTACAACGCCATGCATCATATAACTCTTGTCTTTGCAAAAAGGACTGCAAAGACAGTGTCCTTTTAGAGGGTTTAGATGTAGAGTCTATTTGAGGGTCAGGAGTTACGTTAAAGTCTCCACAGAGTATAAGAGATCCTTGTTGTATTTTCCGTATCTTTTTCATCAGGACATTCAGGAATTTAATTTGGTGTTTATTTGGAACATAGACGTTCACCAGAGTATATCGTGTAGCGTCTATGTCACACACTAGAATGACATAACGACCTGATGGGTCACAGATATCCTTAAGTAATTGAAAATAAATTGAGTCCCCAATTGCAATCATGACTCCCCGTTGTTTGGCTGTCATATTTGAGAAGAAGTAGTGTTGGAAGCCTTTATGGGTGCATCTAGGCGGTGCGCTTTGGTGAAAATGCGTTTCTTGAATGCATATTATGTCACAATGAGAAGAGTCTGCTTCTTTAACTGGCATGACAGAGTTTAAGTGGAATGCTGAAATTTACACATGTTGCGTACTCACATAGCTGCCAGGAGGCTGTCCGAGGGATGCATGTATTCCTAGGTTCTTCAAAACAGAGTCTCATTTCTGGTAACATAAGCAATGTCTGAAAAGGAATTCGGTATAGAAAAAAGAAAACAAACAACAAAAAGTTTAAAAGGAGGGTATTACACCCAGGTGCAGAAATTCTGCTCAGGTAAATGGGAGCGCAGGTTACAGGATAGAGCTCCAAAGGGCGAGGCCCATTAATAGGGCAACAAATGAATATAGCAGGGCCCTGCAGATATCACTGACGCCTCAGGAGTTTGAAGCATGTTGCCATTCTGGAGGAATCCTCTTAGGGCTTGTATCATTAGATTTTGAAGGAGGTTCCTCTGGGACAATCTTCCATTTCTGGAGAAGTTGGAAACCCTTAGTAGGAGAAGTAATTACATGTGTAGAACCTTCTCTAGTTATGATTAGTTTGGTCGGGTAGCCCCATCTGTAAGTGATGGCATGGTTTCTCAATGCCTTAGTTGCAAAGTGTGCTGCGACAGATCAGTATAAAATTGCAGATCTGAGTAATCTGTGGTGCTGTGTTCCCCTTTACGGGTAATTTGCATCAGCCGCTCCTTGGTTTGGTAGAAATGCATGCGAAACAACACATCTCTAGGGATGTGCTCCTTGATAAATGAGGGAGACGATGGATTCTATCTATGGACAGTTCAATAGGAGGAAGATCCGGCATGAGGGTTGATAGCATTGCCGTAGCATACAAACGTAATTCAGAGGGTTGCACAGATTCTGGAATGCCTCTGACCTTGACATTATTCCTCCTGGCCCTGTCTTCCAAATCTGCTAATTTGGCTTTCATCCATGCGTGATCCTCCTCAACATTATCATGAGCGTCTACCAGATCATTAATTGTCGTAGCATACTCCTCCATTTTGGATTCGATATGATCCACTCTGATCCACTCTGTCCCCTACTGCATTAAGTTCTGAGCTAAACTTCCTCATGCATGTCATCATGTCAGCATGAATAGAGCTTTTCAGGGAGACAAGCATATCCTTTAGTGTAGTGTCTAGGACTGGTTGGTTTTGTGTGGGGAATGCCACTATGGAGTCAGGGAGTTCTCTTGTGTCTTCTTGTGAGTCAGCGTTAGATCTTACCTCACATTGCTGTGTCTCCTGTTCCTCCATTCTGGCTCTGGCTTTAGCCGGACTCCTAATGAGAGGTGAAGGAGTCTCTGAGGTTCCCCTCGTGCGTCGAGTGTTGCGATAAGCTGGGTCATCATGGGTGTTTGTGTATAAGTGCGCCGTCTTCGGGATGGAGAAGGAGCCGGCGCCATCTTGCCCACGAGGCTGCACATGCTGTGTGAAGTATGCCGTCAGTTTTCTGGGCCGATGTTCCGCCTGGCGTCTCCTGGTCATGATGGCGAGGTGCCGGGGAGATGAACCGCCGTAGTGGGCTGCAAGTGTGGTGTCCTGCGTAGCTGTGAGCCGCTGTTTCTCTCGCCTTTCGCCGGAGCTCCGGAGTTACACCGCCATCACGGTGAAGTCCAGACCACGCGCCCGACTTTTCCACTTTTGATAGTATCACCTGATATGATGCTTTTAGCATGCAACATCACATATACACTGCTTGATGAATCAAGCTCTATAAGTGTCATTCTTTGCTAGAGTAATGCAGCAATCTAAATTTGCCAAATGCTCAAGCTGTGGAGATGGCAGAATGAGATATTATTGGAGATAAACGTAACTGTTAGGTTTTAATAATGTTTTAAATTTTCCTACTTTATGGGTCTCATTAATGGCTAAGAAAATATGAGTCACTATCAGTTTTTATTTTAAAATACATATTCAACATTTTTACCTATAATAAACCATTTCAAACTGCTTTCTGTACATTTTGAACTAGATAAAAATGAGAGAATCGATTATATAAACTGAACATAATTATAGGTCCAGTGCCGTGAACGTTTGATTGTTCGCTTGTTGTTTTTGAAGCAACAGGGAGAATCTCTAAACACGGAAAGTTCACAAATCAATGACAACGTGGCCTTTTGATGAAGCAAATAAATATGAATGTAGCAACTACTGTAAGTAAATAGAGGTATGACAAGAACAAGAGAACAAGGTGACTGTCAATAGAGAAAGACTGAAAAAAATAATAATATATGTCCCTTTTTTATACAGTGTCCTGCTTTTGGAATTACAGCATGTAACCTGAAACTTTAAAATGCCAGAGGAGCTGACTGATGGTAAAACACAGGTGAACAAGATACATTATATTAGACCGGGGGTTGGCAACCCATTGTTCCTGATCGACCTGATAACCGCGGACGGGTTTTGGGTCAATCAAGAACACTTTTCTGCTTTGCCGACCCCCCTACTTCAGCGTCAGTCCTTCCCCTAGCCTCCTCGCTCATCCTTCCTCACAGGAGAGCAGGAGGTAATACAGCTCTGGACAGATGACGGAGGGCGAGAGCTGGCCAAGTTACTTTTAAAGTTAACTGACACATAATTGGTTGCTAGGATATGGGGTGGTCCTAAAAACCAATCACCAGTTTGGTATTACGGAAAGTTAACTCCAGCAGCTTATGCTCCTGCCCCCTGTGCAGAAATGTGCAGCCTCCTGTGTACACTTATGAAGCAAGCTGTTTTTCAATCCTGTATACATATGTGTGTGTGTGGGAAGGTGGGGTGAGATAAAGGGGGCAGAGGACACTGCTGGAGGAGCAGAGGGCATTATTTTGGGGGGGAGCATGTCAAAGAGCAGAGGACATTGCTATGGGGATAGGGGCAGAGGGCACTATTGTGGGGGGGGGAGCATGTCAAAGGAGCAGAGAACATTGCTATGGGGATGGGAGCAGAGGGCACTATTGTGGGGGGGGGCATGTCAAAGAGCAGAGGACATTGCTATGGGGATGGGAGCAGAGGGCACTTTTGTGGGGGGGGAGCATGTCAAAGAGCAGAGCACATTGCTATGGGGATGGGGGCAGAGGGAACTATTGTGGGTGGGGGGGGAAATGTCAAAGGAGCAGAGAACATTGCTATGTGGATGGGGCAGAGGGTACTATTGTGGGGGGGATGTCAAAGGAACAGAGGACATTGCTATGGGATGGGGGGCAGAGGACACCATTGTGGGTGGGGGGGATGTCAAAGAGCAGAGCACATTGCTATGGGGATGGGGGACAGAGGGCACTATTGTGGGGAGGGGGTTGTCGAAGAAGCAAATGACATTGCTATGGGGATGGGGGGCAGAAGGCACTATTGTGGGGGGGTGTCAAAGGAGCAGAGAACATTGCTATGTGGATGGGGGGCAGAGAGTACTATTGTGGGAAATGTCTTCTATGTAGGGGAAGAAGACACTACTGGGGGGGGGGTAATGTAAAGGGGGCAGAGGACAGTGCTATGTGGGGGCAGAGGTCCAGAAGACACTACTGTGGGAAAGGGTGATGTGAAGGGGGGACAGATGACATTGCTATGGGCGGGGGGGGTAGAGGTCATTGCTGTGTGTGGGGGAGGGCAGTAGATACTACTGTGGACAGGGCCAGCACCGACATAAGGCTGCTTAGGCAGCAGCCTTAAATCGCCAAGATAGGAGTGGCAGTGGTAAAATCCGAATCCCTAGCCACTTGCATCTGAGGCTGCAGAAAAAGGGACTTTGGAATCTGTCCTCAGTCCCTTTCTGTCTCAAAAGTAAGACATCAGGGGTCTGTTTAGACCCCTGTTATTTCACCAAAGCCCCCCAACAGGAATCCTATAAAACAATGAATTTTTTTTTATAAAATGTCATTAAAAAAGTTATAAAAAAATAAGATAATAAAAATAGAAACTACTGTCACCATCCACTGCCCTACTGACACCAATCACTTCCCTACTGACACCAACCACTTCCCTACTGACTTACACCAACCACTGTCCTACTAACACCAACCTCTGCCCTATTGACACCATCTAATGCCCTACTGACACTGTCCACTTTTAAGATAGGCTAAGTATGTATTTTTACAGTGACATTTGTTTTATCATATGTTTTCCTTACTATTCACCAGGGATGAGCCGAACACACCCCTGTTCGGTTCGCACCAGAACCTGCGAACAGACAAAATGTTCGTGTAAACTTTAGAACCCTATTAAATACAATGGACTCGAACGTTCGAAATCTAAAGTGTTAATTATAAAGGCTAATATGCAAGTTATTGTCCTAAAAAGTGTTTGGGGATCCGGGTCCTGCCCCAGGGGACATGTATCAATGCAAAAAGAAGTTTTAAAAACGGCCGTTTTTTTGGGAGCAGTGATTTTAATAATGCTTAAAATGAAAAAATAAAAGTGAAATATTCCTTTAAATTTCGTACCTGGGGGGTGTGTATGATATGCATGTGAAGTGGCGCATGTTTCCCGTGCTTAGAACTGTCCCTGCAAAAAATGTCATTTTTGAAAGAAAAAAATGCATTTAAAACTGACTCGCGGCTTTTAATGAATTGTCAGCTCCCGGCAATACATACAAAAGTCATTGATAAAAAAAAAAGAAAAAAGCGTGGGTGTTCCCCAGAATTCAATTACCAGGCCCTTCAGATCTGGAATGGATATTAAGGGGAACCCTGCCGCAAATTAAAAAAAAAATTGACGTGGGGTTCCCCCAAATATCCATTCCAGGCCCTTCAGATCTGGCATGGATTTTAAGGGGAACTCCACCCCAAATTTAAAAAAAAAATGGCGTGGAGTCCCCCTAAAAATCCATACCAGACCCCTTATCCGAGCACGCAACCTGGCCGGCCGCAGGGGAAAAGGGGGGGACGAGAGAGCGGCCCCCCCTCCCTCCTGAACCGTACCAGGCCACATGCCCTCAACATGGGGAGGATGTCCCCATGTTGATGGGGACAAGGGCCTCATCCCCACAACCCTTGCCCGGTGGTTGTGGGGGTCTGCGGGCGGGGGGCTTATCGGAATCTGGAAGACCCCTTTAACAAAGGGGACCCCCAGATCCCGCCCCCCCCCTATGTGAATTGGTAAGGGGTACATTGTACCCCTACCATTTCACGAAGAAAGCGTAAAAAAATGTTTAAAAAAACACACAAACACCTTGAAAAAGTCCTTTATTTAAAAAAAAAAAAACATTCCAGCGGTGAAATCCAGTGTCCCGCGGCGATCCCGATGTCCAGCGCTGTCCTTCATTGGTTGTGCCTGAGCGGACCTGATGGGGAACTCCCTCTCAGTATTTTAAATGTATAGACCCGCCCCTTCTAAAGTTCCCCATCAGGTCCGCTCAGCGGACCAGATGCGGAACATGAGAAGGGGCGGGTCTATACATGTATTACCAAAGTGAGAGCAGTCCCCCATCAGGTCCGCCCCCTCGGTATGTCAGACCCGCCTACGTCATTGGCTTGAGCGGGGAACTTCCTTCACTATGTAAATTTAAATTACACAGTGAAGGAAGTTCCCCGCTCAAGCCAATGACGTAGGCGGGTCCGACATACCGAGGGAGCGGACCTGATGGGGAACTTTAGAAGGGGCGGGTCTATACATTTAAAATACTGAGAGGGAGTTCCCCATCAGGTCCGCTCAGGCACAACCAATGAAGGACAGCGCTGGACATCGGGATCGCCGCGGGACACTGGATTTCACCGCTGGAATGTTTTTTGTTTTTTTTTAATAAAGGACTTTTTCAAGGTGTTTGTGTGTTTTTTTAAACATTTTTTTACGCTTTCTTCGTGAAATGGTAGGGGTACAACGTACCCCTTACCAATTCACATAGGGGGGGCCCGGGATCTGGGGGTCCCCTTTGTTAAAGGGGTCTTCCAGATTCCGATAAGCCCCCCGCCCGCAGACCCCCACAACCACCGGGCAAGGGTTGTGGGGATGAGGCCCTTGTCCCCATCAACATGGGGACATCCTCCCCATGTTGAGGGCATGTGGCTTGGTACGGTTCAGGAGGGGGGGGCCGCTCTCTCGTCCCCCCCTTTTCCCCTGCGGCCGGCCAGGTTGCGTGCTCAGATAAGGGGTCTGGTATGGATTTTTAGGGGGACTCCACGCCATTTTTTTTTTAAATTTGGGGTGGAGTTCCCCTTAAAATCCATGCCAGATCTGAAGGGCCTGGAATGGATATTTGGGGGAACCCCACGTCAATTTTTTTTTAATTTGCGGCAGGGTTCCCCTTAATATCCATTCCAGACCTGAAGGGCCTGGTAATTGAATTCTGGGGAACCCCCACGCTTTTTTTTTTTTTTTTATCAATGACTTTTGTATGTATTGCCGGGAGCCGACAATTCATTAATAGCCGCGAGTCAGTTTTAAAAGACTTTTTTTCTTTCAAAAATGACATTTTTTGCAGGGACAGTTCTAAGCACGGGAAACATGCGCCACTTCACATGCATATCATACACACCCCCCAGGTACGAAATTTAAAGGAATATTTCACTTTTATTTTTTCATTTTAAGCATTATTAAAATCACTGCTCCCGAAAAAACGGCCGTTTTTAAAACTTCTTTTTGCATTGATACATGTCCCCTGGGGCAGGACCCCGGTCCCCAAACACTTTTTAGGACAATAACTTGCATATTAGCCTTTATAATTAACACTTTAGATTTCTCCCATAGATTTTTCGAATTTGCCGCGAACACCCCAATTTGTTCGCTGTTCGGCGAACGGGCGAACAGGCAATGTTTGAGTCGAACATGAGTTCGACTCGAACTCCAAGCTCATCCCTACTATTCACTTAGGCCTTGCTAGTTAATGTCTTTAAAAAGAATTTGGGTGCCGAACCCCCGGTGATCTTTGATCTCTTTTATGTTGTTCAGGTAGATCTCCACCTCTGAAAGGTTGCCTAACCCTGCTCTAGACTACAGACTTATGATTGGATTTCTTTATTGGACTTACTTATAAATCTAAGTACACTTCAAGTTAACATGTGATGTACACTTAAAAAAGGGAGCCAGCAAAGCCTAACTGCTAGTAATTCAGCTTAGATCTGAAATTGCTATTCTGGACTAGTCCACCCCACTCATTTGTAATGACAATTAATAATCCTGGAAAAAAACCTGATTGATATATTGGAATACAGACTATCATTACTTCTGCCACTGATATTCAGAAATCTGGATGTAAAATGAAAGTCCAAACAAAGACGTATATTTCCATCTCAGATCAGATTTAAACCTGCTTTGAAGTTTGAATATGATTGGTGTAGCAAAAGGCAGTGAAAGGGGAAGCTACATTAATCAGGCTTCAGAAATCTACTGCTCTTCTAAAACCACATTAGTTGGTCTGTAAAAAAATTTGCTGCAGTGCACTGCAGAGAACTCAGACGAGGTTAAAGAGTGTGTATTTTCTAATGTTTTGTTTGTATCATTGGTAGTTCACTTGTTGCTTTTTAACTGTTGTGGTGGTAGCTTATTTATGCTTAAAGCGGAGGTCCCACTAAAAAAAAATATTAAAAGCCAGCAGCTACAAATACAGCAGCTGCTGACTTTTAATGCATGGACACTTACCTGTCCAGGTCGCCCGCGATGTCGGCAGCCACAGCCCTCGAGGATCAGCTGCTGCCGCCGCCATGCTCGTTCAGGGAATCAGGAAGTGAAGCATTGGTTCTGGTCCCTGCTGTGTTCTGGGAGCTGTGTGTCTCCCAGAAGGCAGCGGGGGTACAGAGTAGGCGCCAGAAGTGGCGTAGATCACCTCGGTGATCTATGCAAGGAAGTGGGAACAAATACCTGTATTAGACAGGTATCTGCTCCCCCCTCCCCCCTGAAAGATGCCAAATGTGACACCGGAGGGGGGGACGGTTCCAAAAAGTGGAAGTTCCATTTTTGGGTGGAACTCCACTTTAAAGATTGAGGTGTCTGTTTATAAAGAAGCGTAAAATAACCACTGCTGAGTTCTCTGGCATTCTCAGAGGAGATCGCTCTCCTCTGAGTGCCTGTTTATGAAGCAGTGTAGATCGCTTCTCCTCTTGAGGAGTGAAGCGATCTACAAATGCTTCGAACTGTGGAGAACGCCTCCTGTTACTGTAATTTTACGAGACATAGCGAGATTACAGTACCTGAATATCAGTGAAACACAGAGGTGTCTGTTTATTAACCACTTCAGCCCCGGAAGAATTTACCCCCTTCCTGACCAGAGCACTTTTTGCGATTTGGCATTTTAACTGACAATTGCGCTGTTGTTTGACGTGGTACCCAAACAAAATTTACGTCCTTTTTTTCCCATAAATAGAGCTTTCTTTTGGTGGTATTTGATCACCTCTGTGGTTTTTATTTTTTGCGCTATAAACAAAAATAGAGCGACAATTTTGAAAAAAATGCAATATTTTTTACTTTTTGCTATAATACAGGTCCTTCTCAAAAAATTAGCATATTGTGATAAAGTTCATTATTTTCTGTAATGTACTGATAAACATTAGACTTTTATATATTTTAGATTCATTACACACAACTGAAGTAGTTCAAGCCTTTTATTGTTTTAATATTGATGATTTTGGCATACAGCTCATGAAAACCCAAAAATCCTATCTCAAAAAATTAGCATATTTCATCCGACCAATAAAAGAAAAGTGTTTTTAATACAAAAAAAGTCAACCTTCAAATAATTATGTTCAGTTATGCACTCAATACTTGGTCGGGAATCCTTTTGCAGAAATGACTGCTTCAATGCGGCGTGGCATGGAGGCAACCAGCCTGTGGCACTGCTGAGGTGTTATGGAGGCCCAGGATGCTTCGATAGCGGCCTTAAGCTCATCCAGAGTGTTGGGTCTTGCGTCTCTCAACTTTCTCTTCCCAATATCCCACAGATTCTCTATGGGGTTCAGGTCAGGAGAGTTGGCAGGCCAATTGAGCACAGTAATACCATGGTCAGTAAACCATTTACCAGTGGTTTTGGCACTGTGAGCAGGTGCCAGGTCGTGCTGAAAAATGAAATCTTCATCTCCATAAAGCTTTTCAGCAGATGGAAGCATGAAGTGCTCCAAAATCTCCTGATAGCTAGCTGCATTGACCCTGCCCTTGATAAAACACAGTGGACCAACACCAGCAGCTGACATGGCACCCCAGACCATCACTGACTGTGGGTACTTGACACTGGACTTCAGGCATTTTGGCATTTCCCTCTCCCCAGTCTTCCTCCAGACTCTGGCACCTTGATTTCCGAATGTACTTTGGACCACTGAGCAACAGTCCAGTGCTGCTTCTCTGTAGCCCAGGTCAGGCGCTTCTGCCGCTGTTTCTGGTTCAAAAGTGGCTTGACCTGGGGAATGCGGCACCTGTAGCCCATTTCCTGCACACGCCTGTTCACGGTGGCTCTGGATGTTTCTACTCCAGACTCAGTCCACTGCTTCCGCAGGTCCTCCAAGGTCTGGAATCGGTCCTTCTCCACAATCTTCTTCAGGGTACGGTCACCTCTTCTCGTTGTGCAGCGTTTTCTGCCACACTTTTTCCTTCCCACAGACTTCCCACTGAGGTGCCTTGATACAGCACTCTGGGAACAGCCTATTCGTTCAGAAATTTCTTTCTGTGTCTTACCCTCTTGCTTGAGGGTGTCAATGATGGCCTTCTGGACAGCAGTCAGGTCGGCAGTCTTACCCATGATTGCGGTTTTGAGTAATGAACCAGGCTGGGAGTTTTTAAAAGCCTCAGGAATCTTTTGCAGGTGTTTAGAGTTAATTAGTTGATTCAGATGATTAGGTTAATAGCTCGTTTAGAGAACCTTTTCATGATATGCTAATTTTTTGAGATAGGATTTTTGGGTTTTCATGAGCTGTATGCCAAAATCATCAATATTAAAACAAGAAAAGGCTTGAACTACTTCAGTTGTGTGTAATGAATCTAAAATATATGAAAGTCTAATGTTTATCAGTACATTACAGAAAATAATTAACTTTATCACAATATGCTAATTTTTTGAGAAGGACCTGTATATAACCCCAAAAAAAGATATAATTTTTTTTTTTTTCCTCAATTTGGACCGATACGTATTCTTCTACATATTTTTGGTAAAAAAATCGCAATAGGCGTTTATTGATTGATTTGCGCAAAAGTTATAGCGTCTACAAAATTGGGGGTAGTTTTATGGCATTTTTATTATTATAATTTTTTTACTAGTTATGGCGGCGATCTGCGATTTTTATCATGACTGCGACATTATGGCAGACACATCAGACACTTTTGTCATAGGAAGGTGTTAAGTGTGTCCTAGGGAGTGATTCTAACTGTGTGGGGGCGGGGCTTACTGTGACACGACACTGATCACTGCTCCCGATGAAAGGGAGCAGAGGATCAGTGTCCTGTCACTAGGCAGAACAGGGAGATGCCTTGTCTACAAATGCATACCCCCATTCTGCCATTACGTGACCCGATCGCGGGACACCGGCAAACAACGAGTCCGCGGATCCCGCGGGCACGGTCACGGAGACCGCGGCGGGTGCGCGCCCGCTAGGTGGCAGATTTAAAGCAACGTATATATACTGTACGTTGCTTTGCCTGCCCCTGCTATTCTGCTGACGTATAAGTGCGTGAGGCAGTCGGCAAGCGGTTAGGCAGCAGTGAATTACTGCTGCTGGGTACATGGGCATTCTCAGAGGAGACCACTCTCCTCAGTACCTCACACTACGCCTCATATTAATAAAATAACAAATTTAAAGTTCCCCTGCACAAAAATAAATAAATATATATATATATATATATATATATATATATATATATATATATATACACACATATATATACGCAGTATCTCACAAAAGTGAGTACATGCCTCACATTTTTGTAACTATTTTAATATATCTTTTCATGTGACAACACTGAAGAAATTACATTTTGCTACAATGCAAAGTATTGAGTGTACAGCTTGTATAACAGTGTAAACTTGCTGTCTCCTCAAAATACCTCAACACACAGCCATTAATGTCTAAACCTAAACAAAAGTAAGTACGCCCCTTAGTGAAAATGTTCAAATTGGGCCAAATTAGCCATTTTCCGTCCCGGTGTCATGTGACCCGTTAGTGTTACAAGTCTCTGGTGTGAATGGGAAGCAGTGTGTTGAATTTGGTGTTATCGCTCTCACGCTCTCATACTGGTCACTGGAAGTTCAACATGGCACCTCATGGCAAAATGCACCTCTCTGAGGATCTGAAAAAAGAGTTGTTGCTCTACATAAAGATGGCCTAGGCTATAAGAAGATTGCCAAGACCCTGAAACTGAGCTGCAGCACGGTGGCCAAGACCATATAGCAGTTAACCAGGACAGGTTTGTGGTGGAGATTTTTCAAATCCATATTTATAACAAGAAGCTACGTGTATATATGGTTGTATATGTTTTTTACAATACTTTATTATTAAGGTGACTTAAATTTATCTTAGCATGCTTGCTAATGTGAGAAACTTGTTGAACTGAGCATCAAAGGAACACACCTATCTGATAAAAGCAGCAAGTATTTCTGGTTTAGATTTGGAAGGATAAGTAGAAAGGTTTGAGATTTCAACCAATCAGGTGGTCAGCTTTAAACCAATGAGACCACAGGATTTTGGGTTCTGGTTGGCATAGGGGGTATAAAAGTCAGATACACTCATGGCTAGAGCCCTGGCGAATGAAGATCTGACGCAGACGACATGGTGACGTAATAAGCGCACTCTCTCTCTCTCTCTCTCCCTCTCCCTCTCCCTCTCTCTCTCCCTCTCCCTCTCTCTCTCCCTCTGCCTCTCTCTCTGTCTCTCTCTCTCTCTCTCTCCCTCTCCCTCTCTCTCCCTCTCTCTCTCTCTCTCGCTCGGCCTCTCTGCCTCTCTCTCTCTCTCTGCCTCTCTCTCTCTCTCTCTCTCTCCCATGTTTAAGATTAATATTACTTCGCGTTTGCTCTCTTGTTCCTATTATCATGTAACATTGGTATCATGTTTGGCATAGCAATATTCCTATTATGTATCGTGTAACATTGGTATCACCTTGCTATTAGGGGGTACCAGTTCTGTATAAATAAATGTCATTGTTTTCTCTTTTCCCGACGCTATCGTTTGATTTCATTTTATATAGACAAAAGGTTTTTAATCACTTATTTTAAGCATTTAAGCGAGGTTAGGAATATCTCCATAACAGGTTCCACTCAGAACAGGCCCTGCCATGGTTGACCAAATAAGTTGAGTGCACATGCTCAGCATCATATCCAGGGGTTGTCTTTGGGAAATAGACGTATGAGTGCTGTCAGCATTGCTGCAGAGATTGAAGGGGTGGGGGGTCAGCCTGTCAGTGCTCAGACCATACGCCACACACTGCATCAAATTGATCTGCATGGATGTCCCCCCAGAAGGAAGCCTCATCTAAAGATGATGCAGAAGAAAGCTTGCAAACAGTTTTCTGAAGGCAAGCAGACTAAAGACATGGATTACTGGAACCATGTCCTGTGGTCTGATGAGACCAAGATAAACTTACTTTATTTTTCGCTCCATAATATGCACCAGACCATAAGACGCACCCAGATTTTAGAGGAGGAAAACAAGAAAAAAAATTCTAAACCAAATGGTGTACTAAAATATTTAATATTGTATTACTACTATAGGTGGGTGGTGGACACACAGCAATACCAGCCCCCCTATCAAATCATCTCAGCTACACTATACCTGGGTGGTGGTGGTGGATACACAGCAATCTTCCCCCTTCCCAGATCAGCTCGGGGGGGCAGGGCAGACACAAACACCCCTTCAGCCTCTCATATCACAACAGTTCAGGTGATGGACAGTGGATACCATGCCAGCCCACACCTCCCACCCCCTTATCACCAGCTCACCTCAGGCAGTGGAGGACACTGCCATTACAATGCACAACCCCCTCTGGCTGGCTCTCAGCGTCAGATACACCCGGGCAGCAGCTAGGAAGGAGGACAGTAGAAAGAGGCAGGAAGTGAGACTGGACCAGACCATGGCGCCGGGGGTGTTCCAGCTGAAAAAAAAAAGCCAGCCAGGGCTCATGTCGCTTGCATGATGGTGTCACACCTGGCGGGTGTGAACTGACCAGGGTGCGGAGCACACCACTATAGCAACGCAACTGACACCCCCATGTTTTGGCACCTGGGGCAGACCGCCTTCCCCCCGCTCCCTCTTGGTATGCCCCTGCAAGGATCTGCCTAACATCCTGTGCTCTCTCCTTCACAGAGAAGCCGAGGGTCGGTATTCTGACATGGCTGCGGTGACGGGGGGCGGAGCCTGCTCAGTATTCACTCCATAAGACGCATGGACACTTTCCTCTATTTTTTGGTTGGGAAAAAGTGCGTCTTATAGTGCGAAAAATACGGTATTTCGTTCAGATGGTGTCAAGCGTGTGTCACGGCAACCAGGTGAGGAGTACAAAGACAAGTTTGTCTTGCCTACAGTCAAGCATGGTGGTGGGAGTGTCATGGTCTAGGGTTGCATGAGTGCTGCCGGCACTGAGGAGCTACAGTTCATTGAGGGAACCATGAATGCCAACATGTACTGTGACATACTCCCTTTCAGAGACTGGGCCGCAGGGCAGTATTCGAACATGATAACGACCCCAAACACACCTCCAAGACGACCACTGCCTTGCCAAAGAAGCTGAGGGTAAAGGTGATGGACTGGCCAAGCATGTCTCCAGACCTAAACCCTATTGAGCATCTGTAGGGCATCCTCAAACGGAAGGTGGAGAAGCGCAGGGTCTCTAACATCCACCAGCTCCGTGATGTGGTCATGGAGGAGTGGAAGAGGACTCCAGTGGAAACCTGTGAAGCGCTGGTGAACTCTATGCCCAAGAGGGTAAAGGCAGTGCTTGAAAATATGGTGGCCACACAAAATTTTGACACTTTGAACCCAATTTGGATATTTTCACTTAGGGGTGCACTCACTTTTGTTGCCAGCGGTTTAGACATTAATGGCTGTGTGTTGAGGTATTTTGAGGGGACAGCAAATTTACACTGTTATACAAGCTGTACACTCACTACTTTGCATTGTAGCAAAGTGTCATTTCTTGATATAAAAAGATATAATAATATAAGGTGAGGGGTGTACTCACTTTTGTGAGATACTGTATACAAATTATATTTATCTACATAAACATGGCAGGGGGACTTTGTTACTGTCTTGAGGGGTCTGATTGAGGAAGAAGGAAGTCAATAATCTTCCTCATAAGTTCTCCAGAGATTGTCTCTTCTCTCCCCGATTCTCCACCCCTGGGCTGGAGAATCTGAGGGGGAGAATTCTGACAGAGATTGCCAGTGAGGTGTCAAGAATGCACCTTCATAAACTGGTCATTTCTGTTTCTGTCAATGACAGATTCTTTGTGTGCTGAGGTGGTCAGCAAAGAACATGTTCTCCGCTGATCATCTGATCATCTCAGTTTTATAAACCAATAGTATTGTGAGATAAGCTGTGATCATCAGGATTGCAGCTCATCTTGGTTTCATAAACGGACACCTTAGTCCTCCAAAAAAAATAATATGATATGCTGTAGAAGGAACCTGGCAGACATAGAACTGCTGCATTGTTTTTTTGGGAACTCTAGTGTTGAGATCTTCTTCCCAGAGTTCCCAGCTCTTCTCTTAGGCTCTATTCACACTAATGTGTTTTTTGATGCACTTTGCATTTTGCAGAAATGCAGGGAATTTTTTTTTATCATGGGTTCCAATGGAACATGTTCACATCAATGCATTTTTGTGCCTCTGCGTTTTGGGAAAGGGTCAGGGACTTTTTTTCCCACAAAATGCAGCGTTTTGCATGTAATAGAATTCAATGGGCCCGCATCCAAAACGCACGTTTTTTTTTTTACACTGTATATAGCTGGTTGCTGTCATCATTGAGTCATCAGTTGTCAGCTGGCTTCCCGCTGAATGTAAAAAAAAAAAGGAATTGCCGGCTAAAAAAAATTGAGAAAAAAAACAGCGTGGGGTCCCCCCCCCCTGGTCCATACCAGGCCCTTGGGTCTAGTATGGATTCGGAGGGCCCCCCCACACCAATATAAAAAAATAGCGTGGGGGTCCCCCCAAAATCCATACCAGACACTTATCCTTGCATGCAGCCCGGCAGGTCAGGAAAGGGAGGGGACGAGCGGTCCCCCCCTCCTGAACCATACCAGGCCGCATGCCCTCAACATGGGGGAATGGGTGCTTTGGGGAAGGGGAGGGCTATGCGCCCCACCACCCAAAAGCATCTTCCTTCCATGTTGATGGGGACAAGGGCCTCTTCCCGACAACCCTTGCCCGGTGGTTATCGGGGTCTGCGTGCGGGGGGCTTATCGGAATCTGGAAGCCCCATTTAACAAGGGGGCCCCCAGATCCTGTCCCCCCCTTTGTGAATGAGTATGGGGAACCCCTACCCATTCACAAAAAAAGTAGTGTAGTATTAAAAAATACAGTAGACAATTTTTGACAAGTCTTTTATTAAAAATATTCTTCTTCTTCTCTGCTTCTTTTTCCGGTCTTCCTCCATCTTCTCCCGCATCTACATCCTATGGTCTTCTCCTTCTCCCCCTGCTTCTTTTTCCGCTGTTCTTCTGTCTTCTTTGTCCGGTGTTCTCCTTCCTCTGCCGCCGCTCCCGTCGATTACCCTCCTCTGATGCTGCATTCCGCTGATCTGTCGGCGCCGATGTCCTGCATTTCTTAAATAACAATGGGGGCGTGGCAATTGGATTACGTCATCCGGAGGCCACGCCCCTTGTGATGTCACCGCCCGGGGCATGATGGGTCCGTGACATCACAAGGGGGCGTGGCCTCCGGATGACAGATCAGCGGGACGCAGCATCGGAGGAGGGTCGTCGGCATCAGAGGAAGAAGAACACCGGACAAATAAGACAGAAGAAGAGTGGAAGAAGAAGACCGGAGGATAAAGATGCAGGAGAAGATGGAGGAAGACCAGAGGAAGAAGCGGAGAAGAAGAAGAAGATTTTTAATAAAAGACTTGTCAAAAACTGTCTACTGTATTTTTTAACACTACACTACTTTTTTTTTTAGTGAATGGATAGGGGTACAATGTACCCCATACTCATTCCCCTTGGGGGTGCGGGATCTGGGGGTCCCCTTGCTAAAGGGGCTTCCAGATTCCGATAAGCCCCCCGCCCGCAGACCCCGACAACCACCGGGCAAGGGTTGTCGGGAAGAGGCCTTGTCCGCATCAACATGTCGCAATAAAATCAAGGTAAAAACGTGTGTTAAAAAACGCGGCAAGCAACGCAAAAAGCACTGCAGAAACGCTCAAAAGCAACATGCATAGATGTGAATCGAGCCTAAAGCCCCATACACACTATTAGATTTTCTGCAGATTTTTGTCTTCAGATTTACCAAAACAATGTAGTAGAAGGGCCTGCCTGATTCCATATAAATTTAAACTCTAAGGTTTGACCTCATAATATATGGTTTTGGTAAATCTGAAGACAAAAATCTTCAGAAAATCTAATAGTGTGTATGGAGCCTTAGGCCAATTCACAACTATGCAGGTTTAAGTTTGCACATTCCAGGTGCACTTTGCATTTTTCAATACACATTTTTGATCCATTAAAGTCTATGGAACCTAAAACCAGAAAAAAGTCCCTGGCCCTTCCCATAAAATGCACAGATGTGAACTACATCCATAGGAAACCATGTTAAATGTACTGAATTGTGTTTCTGTAAAACTGAAAACACACTAAAAAATGCATAGGTGTGAACCAGGCCTAACAGTTGTAGGTACTGATACAAACATTGGAGTGAACCCACTTCCAGAACAAAAGACAAATAGTCCAAGAGGTAGTGTAAGGCTGGATTCACGTATATGCATTTTTTGTGCTTTTTGCATTTTGCAGATTTACACTACAGAAAGTGTTCCATAGGAAACCATGTTAAATGGACTGTAGTGCAAATCTTCAAAATGAAAAAAGCACTAAAACTGCATAGGTGTGAATCCAGCCTAAGAGACCCTCATAATGTTCAGTCCAGGATTACAGAACAGAGATTTTATCACCATAGTCCCTAAAAAATATTTCGTTTTTTTTTTCAAACCCTCCAATAATAGCGTGGAATTTAATAATAACAATAATTACCTGTTGGCTGTGTTCTCTCAATATTTCATTAAATCATCCAAATAATGTCTTTAGTCTTTTTCTGAGGAAAAGTAAGGTTTAAACCACATATTACCGTTTCTTTACAAATGTACAAATTCGGTGGAAAGGGTAACCCCTTATACATGGAGTTGCCACATGACTAATGTCTGCCACCATCAGTCAAAAGGAACCTATCTTAAACGTGCAAGTCCTTTCTAACCATTGATTTCTTGCATGATTTTCGATCATCTTTGCATTTTTAGTCCATGTTGCATTTTTGGGATATGCACACCTAGTGATCATCAGCACTTACCATTTTCAGTGGTGTTATAGGAGGAAACAGGACCTTGAGTTCAATGAACACTTGAACATCTTGATAACGCCTAATTCTTCCATACATAAGCCATCGGTAGACCACAAACCAAACGTTGCACGCATCCTTTCATACACATTACTTTTTTTCCAAAATGGTAACTTTGATGGATCAAGATATATCCTGGGGAGTGCTGAGAATAAGCTCTGAAGATCAGCAGAATGTTATTCCATCACCTACTTTGTGTACACAAAAGTTTGTTTTTGTAAACTTAATATTACAGTATATTTTTTACTGTTTGAAAATGATAACAGGATTTTTACCTATTATATTTTCAAGTACTACACCCCATTTTAACACCCTTCCTAGTTTAACTAGTTAAGGACCAGAAGGATTTGCCCCCTTAACCCCTTTCTTACTGGGCACATAAACTCCCTTCCTGCCCAGGCGAAATTTCAGCTTTCGGCACTGCGTCGCTTTGAATGACAATTGCGCGGTCGTGCCGCGTGGCTCGCAAACAAAATTGACGTCCTTTTTTCCCCACAAATAGAGATTCAGAGATTTCTTTTGGTGGTATTTGATCACCTCTGCGGTTTTTACTTTTTGCAATATAAACCAAAAAAGAGCGACAATTAAAAAAAAAACACAATATTTTTGGATTTTTGCTATAATAAATATCCTAATTTTTTTTTTTTTAAAACTATTTTTTCCTCAGTTTAGGCCGATACGTATTCTTCTACATATTTTTGGTTGAAAAAATCCCAATAAGTGTATAGTGATTGGTTTGCGCAAAAGTTATAGGGTCTACAAAATAGGGGATAGAATTCTGACATTTTTTTTTTATTTTTTTTTACTAGTAATGGCGGCGATCTGCGATTTTTGTCAGGACTGCGATATTGCGGCGGACACATCGGACACTTTTGACACATTTTTGGGACCATTTACATTTATACAGCGATTAGTGCTATAAAACTGCACAGATTACTGTATAAATGTGACTGGCAGGGAAGGGGTTAACACTAGGGGGCGAGGAAGGGGTTAATATGTTCCCTAATGTGTGATTGCTACTGTGGGTGGAGGGGACTGACTGGGGGAGGAGACCGATCTGTGTCCCTATGTACAAGGGACACAGCATCGGTCTCCTCTCTCCCTGACAGGACATGGATCTGTGTGTTTACACACACAGATCCATGTCCTTGTCTCTGTACCGGCCGATCGCGGGTACCTGGCGGACATCGCGGCCGCCAGGCACGCGCATCGGCATCTCAGTGATGCGCCGGGCACCCAGTGGCCGGAGGAGCGGAGGCCGTATAATGACGGCCTCCCAGCATTATAGAACCACTTTGCGGCCGTCATTAGTCGTATGACGGGCGCAAAGTGGTTAATGACCAGGCCATTTTTTTGCTATACGGCACTGCGTCGCTTTAACTGACAATTGTGTGGTTGTGCAACGCTGTACCCAAACAGAGTTATGTCCTTTTTTCCCAAAAATAGAGATTTATTTTGGTGGTATTTGATCACCTCTGCGTTTTTTGATTTTTTTTTGCGCTATAAACAAAAAGAGGCTCTCAATTTTGAAAAAAATATATATTTTTTACTTTTTGCTATAATATCCCCCCCAAAAAATGTAAAAAAAAAAAATCTTCATCAGTTAAGGCCAATATGTATTCTTCTACATATTTTTGGTAAAAAATCGCAATAAGTGTGTACTGATTGATAAAGTCACGTGGCAGTGACGCAACGTCGGGAGGAGGAGCTTTGTGACATTACTTCCGGTTACTGCTGTGACCAGGAAGTCCTTGAACTCTTTTGGCATTTTTATTGTGTGTTTTTAGTCGTTTTAACAAAAAACGCAAGATTTTTAAGCTTTAATACACTATGGAGTTTTTTTTTGCTTGCCCTTGACTGCATATGTCTGGAGACAACATCCCCAACGTAGAAAAGATTGGAGAAACTGGATTAACAGCCGTAGAGATCCCTAGCTCTGATATCTGGAGGAGGATACAACAACCGTATTCGGTGACCGGTATTCCTTGATGCATCATTCGACCCATTGGGGTCTTTCCTTAAGGTGAGGTGAACCTTTTTTGGATTAAGAACTGTATTGGTCAGAACTCCAGTTCATTGTTGGATGCACTTTACAAATGGACTATATCACTGTTTACTATCTATATCGTTTATAGATTTAAGATTGTTATTGTTATTTTTATAATAACTTTTTTTGAATATTTCATTACCAGTTTACTTTGGATACACCTTACATATGGAATTTAGCACTGTCACATTGCACTTGTTACACTGCGATTCATAACTATATATTTTTTTATTGTTATATTTATGAGTTTATTTTCCAAGATTTTTGCTCATTAGCACTTTAATAGTTATTGTGCACTGTTTGTGTCACATTATTTATTTAGTAGGTTTACTTTATTTATTAGGCTTACTGTACTACATATACAATGCACATATAGAGCAATTAGCGCTACTTCATTATTTTACACAATTTACAGTATGTGTATTAATTGGTTTGCGCAAAAGTTATAGCATCTACAAAATAGGGTATTTATTTATGGCATTTTTATTATTAATTATTTTTTTACCAGTAATGTCGGCGATCATCGATTGTTAGCGGGACTGCGATCGGACACTTTTGACACTTTTTTGGGACCAGTGACATTTATACAGCGATCATGCTAAAAATAGCCACTGATTAGTGTATAAATGTCACTGGCAGGGAAGAGGTTAACACTAGGGGGCGATCAAGGGGTTAAATGTTCCCTAGGGAGGTGTTTCTAACTGTGGGGGGAGTGTAGTGACTGGAGGAGGAGAGAGATTGCTGTTCCTAATCACTAGGAACAGCAGATCTCTCTCTCCATCCCTGCCAGAACGGGGATCTGTCTGTTTACACTCTTCTGTCTCTCTCAGGAGCTAATGCGGGTAGCCACGTGCATTGGCTCCAGCGTCACGCCACAGGCACGCGCGTGCCCCCTAGAGCTTTAAAAACCGCTGACATACAATGATGGAATTCGCCCAGGAGAACCAACCTGCCGCAGTACAACTACG
Organism: Rana muscosa; assembly: GCA_029206835.1. NCBI lineage: Eukaryota > Metazoa > Chordata > Amphibia > Anura > Ranidae > Rana > Rana muscosa. The sequence continues at coordinate 13,357,371 of JARGYO010005626.1, read as the reverse complement.
GCGGCTGGTCTTAAAGTGGTTAAACAATGTGAATGTGGTTAAACAATGTGAATGTGAACAATGTTTTGTTTCTTTAGCAATAAATATTTATGCAGACCTTCAACTGTTTCAGTACATGCTGAGCAGTTTGCAATGCTGTTACTGCCATAATTATGAAGAAATTCATTTCAAATAGGTGATTGAAAGGTAAGTGTACAGAGGAGATAGTGTGCCTTTATTACAGAAGAATGATAAGACTGTAACACAGGGAAGCTGGGATATAAATTCAAGGAAATATAAAGGTCAGATGGTGTAAGTGAACTAGAACACTGTAGCCACACAAGGTACAGACAGATCATAAAAAGCAGTCAGGGCACTGATACTGAGGCAATCAACCTGAGGATTATCTTGGATCTGGAAATGAACTGAGAGATTCAACAGTGACTGTAATCAGCAGAACATATGAAGCAGGGGATATGAAGGAAATCAGTTACTACCAGGCAATGCTCTTTAAAGCAGTAAACCCCTTTGGCTCACTGATAACGGACACAAGAGAGCGATCACTTAAATTCCAATAGACATGGCTAGATTAGGAATGAAAGGCTCAAGCAACATATGGTAGCTCATGACTAGGAAAAGACGAACAACCAATTTGCTTCAGATAGCATAGATGTACTTTTCTTCTATTTATTGTTCAAAGCAGATCACATAGTGTTGCTATTCCTTTTTTTTTTTGTCTCTTTTTTTTGAGTAGTTACACAAAACTGTGCTTCAAATCAACACATTTCCATGAGTTAAAATAGTTTGAAGGCTGTAAATATTAACCACTTGCCGCCCGCCCTATAGCAAATTGACGGCGGCAAAGTGGTTTCAATATCCTGACTGGACGTCATATGACGTCTTCAGGATATTGAGCCGCTGCGCGCCCCCGGGGGCGCCCATCGCGGCGATCGTTGTTGCGGGATGTCAGTCTGACACCCTGCAACACCGATCTAGGTAAAGAGTCTCTGACGGAGACTCTTTACCACGTGATCAGCTGTGCCCAATCACGGCTGATCACGATGTAAACAGGAAAAGCCGGTCATCGGCTTTTCCTCACTCACGTCTGTCAGACGCGAGTAGAGGAGAGCCGATCGGCTGCTCCTCTGACAGGGGGGGTTTGTGCTGATTCATTATCAGTGCAGCCCCCCCAAGAATGCCCACACTGGACCACCAGGGATGCCACCAGACCACCAGGGATGCCCACCTTAAGGTATGCCACCCTAGACGACAAGGGATGCCAATTAGATATGCCTAATGGATGCCAATCAGTGCCCACAATGGATGCCAATCAGTGCCCACAATGGGCACCACTGATTGGCAGGCATTATTGTTTGGCACTGATTGGCATCTATTAGTACAAAACATTACAGTACAGTGCCACCTATCAGTGAACATCCATGCCACCTATCAGTGCCCATCCATGCCCATCCATGCCACCTATCAGTGCCCATCCATGCCGCCTATCCGTGCCCATCCGTGTCGCCTATCCGTGCCGCCTATCTCTGCCCATCCATGCCGCCTATCTGTGCCCATCCGTGCTGCCTATCTCTGCCCATCCGTGCCGCCTATCTGTGCCCATCCGTGCTGCCTACCAGTGCCCATCCGTGCTGCCTATCAGTGCCCATCCGTGCCGCCTATCAGTGCCCATCCGTGCCGCCTATCAGTGCCCATCAGTGCCACCTCATCGTGCCCATCAGTGCCGCCTCATTAGTGCCCATCAGTGCCGCCTTATCAGTGCCCATCAGTGCAGCCCCATCAGTGCCCATCAGTGAAGGATAAAACATACTTATTTACAAAGTTTTGTAACTGAAACAAAAAAAAAGTATTTTTTTCAAAATTTTCAGTCTTTTTTTTTTTTTTTTGCAGAAAATAAAAATCGCAGAGGTGATCAAATACCACCAAAAGAAAGCTCTATTTGTGGGAACAAAATGATAAAAATTTAGTTTGGGTACAGTGTAGCATGACCGCGCAATTATCATTCAAATTGCAACAGCGCAGAAAGCTGAAAATTGGTCTGGGCAGGAAGGTGTATAAGTGCCCAGTATGGAAGTGGTTAAAATGTATTCAATCAAAAATATGTGTTTTGAAAAACTGAAGGGACTTGGTATATTGCAGTTATCCAAAACCATAGATACATTATGGCAGAAGGGTGGGCAACTGGTGAGGACCTTTGCCCTGCAGCCCTCTGATCCTTGATTTGATTCTCAATAGGTGGGTAACTATCTGCATGCAAATTGTGCAGTCTCCTCTTGTTTTTATAAGTTCACATTAAGCCCTGTACACACAATCGGTTTTACCGATGAAAACCGTCCGATGGACTTTTTTCACCGGACAAACCGATCGTGTATGGGCCCCATCGGTCTTTTTTCCATTGGTGATTAAAAATAGAACATGTTTTAAATTTATCCGATGGAAAAAAAACAATAGCAAATTCCGATCGTCTGTGTGGAACTCCATCGGAGAAAAAACCCACGCATGCTCAGAATCAAGTCGACACATGCTCAAAAGCATTGAACTTAATTTTTCTCAGCTCGTCGGAGTGTTTTACGTCACAGCGTTTGGGACGGTCAGATTTTTGACTGATGGTGTGTAGGCAAGACTTATGGAAGTCAGCTTCATCGGAAATCCGATGGAAAAATCCATCGGATTTTATTCCATCGGAAATCCGAATGTGTGTACAGGGCTTAACTCTGGGTTCCTCCCTACAAAGCAAGTGGCAGGCTAGCTGGCTTTTTAGTATAAAATTCTGTGTGATTAGTGAAACTAAACTGTAATATCCGACAGGGATGGGACTGCAATAAATGTTTCTGTGTATCTGCAGTAATTATCAGTATTTTGTAAATAAATGATGGTACCTCTTTGCTGCCGCTGCCACCTGTCTCAGAAACTAATACTGTAAGGTAAGGCATGGCAACTAAACAACCAAATATGTAAAAAATATTTATTAATAATAAAGTTCTACTGCATATTAAAGTGGTTGTAAACCCTGATTTAAAAAAAAAAAAAACCTGCAAGACAAAGCCATAATGAGCTAGTATGACTAGCATACTAGCTCATTATACATTACTTACCTTAGATCGAAGCCCCCGAAGCCATCCTTGTCTCCCCCTCCGGCCGCAGACATCGCTCCGCAATGCGTGCGGGAGCCGTAAAAGCTGGCGTTATCAAATCATAAAACCGGAATTTACAGTGCGCCTGCGCCGATGTCTACGGCGCACATGTGCCATAGGCATCGGTGTACTATTTTTGGCAAATATCTCCTAAACCGTGTAGGTTTAGGAGATATTGCAAACACCTACAGGTAAGCCTTAATCTAGGCTTACCTGTAGGTGCAACTAACACCAGAGGGTTTACAACCACTTTAAAGCTCTATGAAAATTCATATAACCCTATGAAAAAAACTAATTTTTGATTGTTTATATGAGAAAACAATCTCAAGTTGTTCCCATCTACATCTTAATTGTGTTATATAAGCTTATGTAACTATTGGAAATAAGTTACCATACTAAAATTACAGTACATGAACGTTGCCCTACATATGTGTGATACTATCCTTATCCTGATATTATCCTTCAGAAAGTGTAAGATAAATCAGTTGTGAAAGATATGGCACCTACAGAAGAATTTAACAGCTATTCCTTTTTCCTAGGCCCATATTATCATTCATTGCATATTTCCTGTTCCTAGACCCAGTCCTCTGATGGCATAATCAATGTATTTAAAAAATGATTAGGAGGAATGGGATGTGCATGGCAAACTGCTCATAGCCTATTGTAAGGATAGAAGAACATGATGTGCCTAGACATGGTCACATGTGCAGAAGTGCTTTGCTGCTTTTATGTAAGAATGATAAGCTAAGGGTAAATTTAATTGCTTCTTACTTTGTTACATTAAACAGTGTTAATTATTCCCTGCTAGACAGATACAGTAAAGATTAAAGATTACTTTTGAAACAGCAACTCCAGAAAAGGAGTAAATATTACATTGGAACCTACTACTGGTATCTTGGAAGCAACATAACCATTTTAAAGAGTAAATGTAAAGCCTCGTACAAACAAACTTCAAAATAAGCAAGTTTGACAAAAAATCTGAGCGTGTGTATGCTCCATCGGACAAACTTTTTTGGTTTTCATTGGACAAATGTTCGGTCTGCAAACGGACAAACTTTTCGCCAACAAAAGTCCGATGGCGCAAAGTCCGACCGTGTGTACAGAAATCCATCAGACTTTTGTCTGATGGACAAATAAGCATGCCCAGAACCAATGTTAAAATCAACCAACATTAGCAGAAGTTGACCAAAGGGTGGCGGTAAAGAGCAGAAAAGAGCAGAAAAAACACGTGATGTTGGAAAAGTTTTGGGAAAGTTTGCAGAAAAGTCAGAGCGTGTGTATGCTATGGGTGTGCCCGGCCAACTCCCTTCGAACAAAAATCCACAGAAAAATCCACAGAAAAGTTTGTTTGAAGTCCGACCGTGTGTACGAGGCTTTACTTACCATCTCATTATTGTTACTGTGATCCTGCTGCAGCTTCAGGGAAGGTTTGAAAAAAAATAAAAATAAGAAAAGTCCCAAAAGGGCTAAGAGGCGAAGGGAGAAGAGCCCAGAGGAGCATGGCCAGCAAACAGAGTGAACAGCTGCAAGTTTTTAGAACTTTCTATTTTACACTTTTATATTGACCACAAAAATATTTTTGGATCAGCCAGGACATCACAACCAGTACAAAATACTCTTCCATGGCCCTATCATTTCCAAAGCACAGATCCTCTCAGGACCACAGGAAGGCAATATGATGGGCACAGCTCCCCTAGGGGATCAGCTATAAATATGAAAAATCGAGGCCTAGGATGAGTGTGGCACATTTGTACATAAACAAGGTGAAAGATGAGTCTAGATGACACCAAGAAGCCCAAAGACCCCATAGTCAAATACAATTGGACATATTTTTTTTTCACACTTTCAAAGATATGCTAATTTTGCTTAGAGGCTCTCTACATAATGATTTGTTTTATGTCATGCACCAGATACTGGCAAGGGGTACATGGTATTTCTATTCACAAAAAAGTAAAGTGTTAATAAAAACAAAGACAGTTCTTGACAAGTCCTTCTGAAGAAAAAACCTGAGGACCCTAACTCGAAGACTCCATTTGCCAAATTACAGATCACTGGGCTTTCAGTGGGGTTGGGGATAGTGGTGGCATTAATGCCAAAGTATGCCCAAATATAGCCATATTTTGTCAATATTATTGCCCTAATACGACCATGTGGCCATAGTTAGGCAATTGTGTCACCTCCCCCCAAACACACACACACTATTAACATACTGTAATGATTGACAGACTGCACTGCATTGCAAAACCTGATTTCCTGCCTGAGAAATCCCATATGATGACCTTGCAAAAATAAAAAATGTTTTCCATATATAGGATAAAGCAATTGATGGCAGCCAGGAGAAATCCATTCCCTTCAGCAAAAGTTGCAGGTACTGTATTACCCTGATCACTGATATATCACCAGAGATGATACAAAACAGTAAAGCCCTGTACACACGATCGGTTTTACCGATGAAAACAGTTTGATGGACTTTTTTCATTGGACAAACCGATCGTGTATGGGCCCCATCTGTCTTTTTTCCATCAGTGATTAAAAATAGAACATGCTTAAAATTTATCCGATGAAAAAAAAAACGATAGCAAATTCCGATCATCTGTGTGGAACTCCATTGGAGAAAAGACCCACGCATGCTCAGAATCAAGTCGACGCATGCTCAGAAGCATTGAACTTAATTTTTCTCGGCTCGTCAGAGTGTTTTACGTCACAGCGTTTGGGACGGTTGGATTTTTGACTGATGGTGTGTAGGCAAGACTGATGGAAGTCAGCTTCATCGGAAATCCGATGGAAAAATCCATTGGATTTTATTCCATCGGAAATCCGATCGTGTGTACAGAGGTGTGTACAGAGGTTTCTGACACTGACCAAAGTCCTTATAAACCACAGAATACTCTACAAATGGGGACATCTAACAAATGTACTAGTCTCTAGACAGAGCAAATCCATCACCATACAGTTACTTGAAGCAGGTGTCAAGCTACTAAAATAATGACACATCTTGTCATTTGATGTTCCCTCAAATGACAAAGTAAGTCCATCTAACCTCCAACCAGATTTAACTTGACTAGACCTTTCTGATCTCATCAATAGCAACATTGAAAAAGGAACACCTAACAGAGTCAATCTTCCACTAACACCACACATTTTAATGGTTCAACTGTTCAACCAGTTTTCTGCCACGCATTTTCATTGTATGTGTTTTTGTCCCTGCCTCTTTTTTTTTTTTAAGTAACCATTTTTGTCCAATGTGACCACCCTTTTGTGACACCACTTTTATCTACCCAAGGCTCTCTCAACTTACAAACTCCAAAACCAGGAAAATTAGGTACTAATACTGAATATTCTTTCTTTCTTGCTTTCTTTCTTATATTTATGCTATCCCAAGCACCCTTGTTAAACGTTAATCAAAACTGTATGTAAATATGAAGATGCTTAAAGTGGCCCTTCCTGCATGAGCACCGCTCAGCGCCTGGGATAAACACAATTGATGGTATGACTAGAGTAATATAGGGCTGAATGTCTATCTGATTGGGAATGGGGATCCCAATCACAACGAGCAGCTGCTGGAAGTGTGTGAATGATGTAAAAGCAGTATTTGGAGGAACACCCAAAGATTATTATAAATAAATAATGTAAAACAATAAAATTATGCACAATAAAAAATTGTAGACAATTAATACCGTAAAACACTAAAATATATATAAAAACTCAGTAAATGTCCATAAATATTGTAGCAGCGCTTCTTGTCATGAATAACAAGCTTCTTTATGTGTTGCCTACACAAAAGGAACTGATGAGCAGAGGGAAAGTGTGATTGATATCTCAAAGTGGTTGATATAGTTCAAAAAGTTCATCCGTCATGTATTGTATATACAGTAGAGAAGTCCCCTTTTGGGGATACACTCACCAAAAGGTAGATATGAATGAGCCTTATCAATGTCACCAGGATCACTTCTTTCCTTTCTTTCACTCCTTCCACCGATATCCAACTTTGTTTGTATGCTCAGGTGTTCAGGTATTCATATGAAAAAAGAATAGTCACATAGCGTGATATTGCTTTAAGCATTTATTTCCCATGAACAACACCCTTACAAGTGGATACGTACAAAATTGCAGTTAAAAAACGGGCATAGAAAATGTTAGTTGCTCAGTACACATAAGGCGCCAGTAGATGGAGGCTCACGCTGTGTTAAACAGCGTGTGTGATGTTACCACTTCCTGGTTCCTGGATGCGTTGGAGCGCAAACGTTGGTCTCGCCGTAAACCGGAAGTGACGTTTGCGCTCCAACGCATCCAGGAACCAGGAAGTGGTAACATCACACACGCTGTTTAACACAGCGTGAGCCTCCATCTACTGGCGCCTTATGTGTACTGAGCAACTAACATTTTCTATGCCCGTTTTTTAACTGCAATTTTGTACGTATCCACTTGTAAGGGTGTTGTTCATGGGAAATAAATGCTTAAAGCAATATCACGCTATGTGACTATTCTTTTTTCATATGAATACCTGAACACCTGAGCATACAAACAAAGTTGGATATCGGTGGAAGGAGTGAAAGAAAGGAAAGAAGTGATCCTGGTGACATTGATAAGGCTCATTCATATCTACCTTTTGGTGAGTGTATCCCCAAAAGGGGACTTCTCTACTGTATATACAATACATGACGGATGAACTTTTTGAACTATATCAACCACTTTGAGATATCAATCACACTTTCCCTCTGCTCATCAGTTCCTTTTGTGTAGGCAACACATAAAGAAGCTTGTTATTCATGACAAGAAGCGCTGCTACAATATTTATGGACATTTACTGAGTTTTTATATATATTTTAGTGTTTTACGGTATTAATTGTCTACAATTTTTTATTGTGCATAATTTTATTGTTTTACATTATTTATTTATAATAATCTTTGGGTGTTCCTCCAAATACTGCTTTTACGTTAATCAAAACTGGTCTCTTTGATCATTAGAGAACTCAATAGCCCCTTTTAAATGCACAATGCTATTAAAGGAATGAACTTCACTGAAAGGAGACATTATTTTCATACATAAAACACAATGTGCCTGAAACAAATACCTAAAACTGCACTTTAAGCAATTTCCCGATATTTTTAAAGTGAACACTGCTAATTAGAAATCTGGGGTAAGAGCTATACAATCTACTTTTGCTTTCTAGTTCTGTACATTACTAGTATAGAAGACACTCATGGATGATATTAAATTTGAGCTGTAAAATCAATATGTATTGTAATGTCAATTAGTAAATGTATTTTCTCCCAATGTCCTTCCTACTTCAATGCAGCAGGAGACTCACTATTAGGGATGAGCTCGGTGTTCGAGTCGAACATAGGTTTGACTCGAACATCGGCTGTTCGCAGCGTTCGGCGAACAACGAACGATTTGGGCCGTTCGCGACAAATTCGAGTGACGCGAACGGCCCACAATACACTGCGCCATCGCAGTGTAATCCCGGCGCTGTGATTGGCCAAGCATGCACTGTGACCCTGCATGCTTGGCCAATCACAGTGCCGGCAGCGAGGAGAGCAATGATTGGATGCCTGTGGCCAATTATAGCTGAGGGGGTTTAGTACACGCCCCACACTATAAAAGGCCAACAGCGCGACGGCCTCGTGTAGTGTGTTCCGGAGCAGGGAAAATGAAGGATAGGCAGGGACAGTGTCAAATCCATTCTTTGCTAAACCTTGTGTGTAGAGACAGAGAAGGATAGGCAGGGAGAGTGTCAGTGTCATATTCTTTGCTAAACCTTGTGTGTAGGGAGAGAGAAGGATAGGCAGGGAGAATGTCAGTGTCATATACTTTGATAAACCTTGTGTGCAGGGAGAGAGAAGGATAGGCAGGGGACAGTATCAGTGTCATATTCTTTGCTAAACCTTGTGTGCAGGGAGAGAGAAGGATAGGCAGGGAGAGTGTCAGTGTCATATACTTTGATAAACCTTGTGTGAAGGGAGAGAGAAGGATAGGCAGGGGACAGTGTCAGTGTCATTGTTGCTAAGCCTCCTGCACATTATACACTTGAAGTTATCCCGTATTGCTGATTTTCCTGGTGTGTTACACCAACAGGATTTTGCGGCACTTACAGCGGACGGAGTGTGCCTCCTGACCATATTACACCTGAACTTAGCCTGTATTGCTGCTTTTTCCTGGTGTGTTACACCAACAGGATTTTGCGGCACTTACAGCGGGCGGAGTGTGCCTCCTGACCATATTACACCTGAACTTAGCCTGTATTGCTGCTTTTTCCTGGTGTGTTACACCAACAGGATTTTGCGGCACTTACAGCGGGCGGAGTGTGCCTCCTGACCATATTACACCTGAACTTAGCCTGTATTGCTGCTTTTTCCTGGTGTGTTACACCAACAGGATTTTGCTGCACTTACAGCGGGCGGAGTGTGCCTCCTGACCATATTACACTTGAACTTAGCCTGTATTGCTGCTTTTTCCTGGTGTGTTACACCAACAGACATTTGCGGCACTTACAGCGGGCGGAGTGTGCCTCCTGACCATATTACACCTGAACTTAGCCTGTATTGCTGCTTTTTCCTGGTGTGTTACACCAACAGACATTTGCGGCACTTACAGCGGGCGGAGTGTGCCTCCTGACCATATTACACCTGAAGTTAGCCTGTATTGCTGCTTTTTCCTGGTGTGTTACACCAACAGGCATTTGCAGCACCTACAGCAGGCGTAGTGTGATTCCTGCAAAATATACTCCTGAAGCTAGGCCTTATTGCTGGTTTTCCCATTTCCCTGCAGGCCATTAGAATGTCTGGAAGGCAAACAAGGAGAGGCAGACAGTCAGGAGCCAATAAAAGAGGGCAAGCAGGCTCTGTGTCTAGAGACAACAGTGCTGGTCGTGGACGCGGTGCATCGCCAACAGCACGTGGCCATGGGACACGCTTGTCCTTCTTTTCGGCAGCTGGACGTGTTGAGCCGCATCATGCCGAAGACTTGGTAGAGTGGATGACCAAGCCCTCCTCATCCTCCTCATCCTCTCTCACCCAGGCTCAGGGTACTGGCAAAGCAGCTGCCAAAGCGTCCTCTTCCCTGGTATCAATGTCATCATCAGTCACTCCTTCCCTAGACCAACCATGTCCTCCTGAGGAGTCCCCTGAACTGTTTGAGCACAGTGTTAGGTACATGCTCCAGGAGGATGCCCAGCTTTTCGAAGGGTCTGATGATGATACCCAGCTAGAGGAAGGCAGTAGTGTGAGAGCAGAGAGAGGGGATGCTCAAGAAGGACACCAATCTGGCAGTCATGTTCCAGCAGCTGCAGCATACTGCCAGATTGGCTCCAGTGATGAGGAGGGAGGGGATGATGAGGTCACTGACTCCATGTGGGTGCCTAATAGGAGAGAGGAGGAGGAGGAGGATGAGGAGGAGGCACATCTCCAACGAGGCAGGATGCCCTCGGGGGGCCAGCGTAAGGGCAGCACACCGACAGAATCACACCGCAGAGCTCCGCCTGTGCAGGGCGCTGCCTCTGCCCGTTATTCAAAAAGTTATTTGGTGTGGGCCTTTTTTGAGTCGAGTGCATCAGATCGCACAGTTGCTGTTTGCAACATATGTCTCAAGCGTATATTGCGTGGCCAAAACATCACCCGCTTGGGCACCACATGCTTGACCAGACATATGTTGACCTGCCATGCAGCTCGTTGGCAAGCCTACCTTAAAGACCCACACCAAAGAACAAAGCAGACCTCTTCTTGCACCACATCAGCTGGGATCTCCAACCCCACTATAACTTCAGTCCTCTCTGAAACATGCACTGAGAGGAATGAAGGTGTAGAATTAGGTGTGTCACAGCCAAGTACTTGCGGGCACTCTGCTAGCAGTACACCGACGTCCGATTCTAGCAGGCAAATTTCCCTGCCCCAGCTGCTGGACTGTCGAAAGAAGTTCACTCCCAGCCATCCACATGCCCAGCGGTTGAATGCTAGCTTGGCTAAATTGCTAGCGCTTCAACTGCTGCCTTTTCAGTTGGTAGACTCGGCCCCCTTCCGTGAGTTTGTGCAATGTGCGGTTCCTCAGTGGCAGGTTCCCAAACGCCACTTTTTCTCACGGAAGGCGATTCCGGCTCTCTACTGGCATGTGGAAGGCAATGTCTTGGCCTCGCTGGACAGGGCGGTCAGCGGTAAGGTGCATATTACCGCTGACTCATGGTCCAGCAGGCATGGACAGGGACGTTACCTTTCTTTCACGGCCCATTGGGTCACTCTTTTGGCAGCTGGGAAGGATGCAGGACAAGGTGCAGTAGTGTTGGAGGTTGTTCCACCGCCACGCCTCCAAAATGCTACTACTGGTTGTGACACACCTCTGTCCTCCACCCCCTCCTCTTCTTCTTCCTCCGTGGCCTCTTCCTGTGCTTTGTCCTCGGAACCAGCGGTGCTCCGTAGGCGTTCAAGGGGCTACGCAAGTACGCAGGCAAAAAGATGCCATGCCGTGCTTGTGCTGGTGTGTTTGGGGGACAGGAGCCACACTGGGGCAGAGGTTCTGTCTGCTCTGCAGGGGCAGGCCGAGAGGTGGTTGACGCCACGCCAGCTTAAGCCAGGAATGGTAGTTTGCGACAATGGCACCAACCTCCTCTCCGCTCTCCGACAGGGACAACTGACCCATATGCCCTGTGTGGCTCACGTCCTTAACCTGGTGGTGCAGCGGTTCTTGGGCAGGTACCCGGGCTTACAGGATGTCCTGAAGCAGGCCAGGAAAGTCTGTGTGCATTTCTGCAGATCTTATAATGCCAGTGCTCGCCTGGCTGAGCTGCAAAAGGAGTTGAACCTGCCCAAGAACCGCCTTATATGTGACATGCCCACCAGGTGGAACTCAACGTTGGCCATGCTGCATCGGCTGCACACAGCAGAGGGCCATCAATGAGTACCTGTGCGACTACGGCACCAGGACAGGGTCAGGGGAGCTTGGGTTTTTTTCACCACGCCAGTGGGGTATGATCAGGGATGCATGCACTGTCCTGGCACCATTTGAGGAGGCCACGAGGATGGTGAGCAGTGACAGTGCATGCATCAGTGACACTGTACCTCTTGTCCACCTGTTGGAACATACGCTGCATGGAATAATGGACAGGGCACTTGAGGCAGAACAGAGGCAGGAAGAGGAGGACTTCCTTGCCTCTCAAGGCCCCCTTTACCCAGACAGTGTTCCTTCTGTCCCACCCATCGCACAGGAAGAAGAGGAGGAGGAGGAGGAGGATTGTGTCAGCATGGAGGTGGAGCCTGGCACTCAGCATCATCAGCAGCAGTCTTTTAGGGATGATTTACAGTCCCAAGAAACCAGTGGACTTGTACGTGGCTGGGAGGAGGTGGCTGCGGATCATGTCGTCCTTAGTGACCCAGAGGACTCCGGACCGAATGCCTCAGCTAACCTACGCTGCATGGCCTCCCTGATCCTGCAAAGTCTGCGGAAGCATCCTCGTATTCTTCGGATCAAGGAGAGGGACCATTACTGGCTGGCCACTCTCCTTGATCCACGGTACAAGGGTAAGGTTGCGGACCTTATCTTACTGTCGCAGAGGGAGCAGAGGATGAGACAACTCCGGGAGGCCTTGCAGAAAGGTCTGTGCAACGCGTTCCCAGAGACTGGGAGGCTACAAACTCCTGGACAATGAGTTGCTGAGGCTTCGGTCAGTCAAAGAAGGAGCGGTGGGGAAGGTGGCCGTCTGACCGATGCGTTCAGACAATTCTTTAGTCCGCAGCCGCAAGGTATGATCGGTTCCAGCAACCATCGCCAGCGTCTGATATACATGGTGCAGGAATACCTAGGGGCAAGGTCAGACTTGGACACCTTCCCCCCGAAAATCCTCTGGCTTACTGGGTCTTGAGGATGGATCACTGGCCAGAGCTTGCACAGTATGCAATTGAGCTACTGGCCTGTCCTGCATCCAGCGTTCTTTCAGAACGCACATTCAGTGCTGCTGGAGGATTTGTCACGGATCACAGGGTGCGCCTGTCCACCGACTCTGTTGATTGACTGACCTTCATAAAGCTGAACCAGTCTTGGATCACCACCAGCTACCAAACACCTGAAGCTGATATAACAGACAAATTTATTTTCAAATGTCACATCCCTTCAAGACTGATGCTGATGCTGAGAGACTGTCCTGTTATGTTGACTGACTATCCTCCTCCTCCTCAATGATCCGATTGATGATGATAGCTTGGAAGAACATTTTTGTTTCTGGGTGCCGCCACCAGTGGCTAAGGCCCAATTTTTCAGCCCCTGTTTAACAGGGGCGTGTTATTACAATTTTTTATGCAATGCTTTGCAGCAGGGCTCATTCCTGCACTCCAACTAGAGTATCTGGGAGAGGTTGCAGTGTCGTGGCACCAGCACCAGTGGCTAAGGCCCAATTTTTCAGCCCCTGTTTAACAGGGGCGTGTAATTACAATTTTTGATGCAATACTTTGCAACAGGGCTCATTGCTGTGCTCCAAGTACAGTATCTGTGAGGGGTTGCAGTGTTGTGGCACCAGTGCCTAAGGCCCAATTTTTCAGCCCCTGTTTAACAGGGGCATGTAATTACAATTTTTGATGCAATGCTTTGCAGCAGGGCTCATTCCTGAATTCCAACTAGAGTATCTGGGAGAGGTTGCAGTGTCGTGGCACCAGCACCAGTGGCTAATGCCCAATTTTTCAGCCCCTGTTTAACAGGGGCGTGTAATTAAAATTTTTGATGCAATACTTTGCAACAGGGCTCATTGCTGTGCTCCAAGTACAGTATCTGTGAGGGGTTGCAGTGTTGTGGCACCAGTGCCTAAGGCCCAATTTTTCTGCCCCTGTTTAACAGGGGCATGCAATTACAATTCTTGATCTAATAATTCACAGCAGGGCCCATTCCTGCGCCCACCAAGACTAACTGTGAGGCCTTACAGTGTTGTGTCAACACCACCACCACCACCAAAGGCCCAATTTTTCAGCCCCTGTTCAACAGGGGCATGCAATTACAATTCTTGATCTAATAATTCACAGCAGGGCCCATTCATGCGCCCACCAAGAGTAACTGTGAGGGCTCACAGTGTTGTGGCAACACCAACATGTAAGGGGCAAATTTCAGCTGAGTATATACGGCAGGCCCCTACTTTCAAACATCCAACTTACAAACGACTCCTCCTTGCAAACGGAAGGATACAACAGGAAGTGAGAGGAAATCTACCCCTAGGAAGGGAAATTCTCTCCTGTAAGAGTTAATATGGGGAAAAAAGTGTCTCCTCTCCACTGGTGCTTTATCACCAATTCTTGTTTCAATAAAAACCCCAGATTTTCAAAACACATTTGTCATTAGGACGGAAAGTGAGGTGAACTGTTCTGAACAGGTGCACACTGCACAGACAGCAAAACAAATGTTACAGGGGTGATAACCCTTCCCTATGTTTTCTAAAAAGCTTAAAAATTGATTTTTTGGCTGGAGCTACACTTAAACAATGTACCTGTTCAAAATTACAAACAGATTCTACATAAGAACAAACCTACAGTCCCTGTCTTGTATGCACCGCCTGTATACGGCTGTTCAGAGTATATAGGGCCTTTTTTATTTTGTGTGCGGGGTTCCCCTTAATATCCATACAAGACCCAAAGGGGCTGGTAATGGGCTGGGGTAGGGGGGGGGGCTGTGATGGGGTAGCTATGCCATTTTTCTTAAAGATTTTCATCCATATTAACGGGACCAGACATTACATTAAAGCCGCAAGCAGTTTTAAATGGCTTTTTTTCCTTTAGAAATGTAATTTTGTGCAGGGACAGTTCTAAACACGGGAAACACGTGGCACTTCACAGGCATACTTTAGACACCCCCCAGGTACGATATTTAAAGGAATATTTGACTTTTTTTTCACTTTATGCATCATTAAAATGACTACTCCCGAAAAACGGCCGTTTTTAAAACTTTTTTGGGGATTGATACATGTCCCCTGGTGCAGAACCCGGGTTCCCAAACCCTTTTTAGGACAATAACATGCATATTAGTCGTTATAAATAGCACTTTAGATTTCGAACGTTCGCATCCATTGTATTTAATAGGGTTCTAAAGTTCGTGCGATCTTTCGGTCCGTTCGCGGGTTCTGGTGCGAACCGAACCCGGGGGTGTTCGGCTCATCACTACTCACTATTAATCCTCAGAGCAACCAACGGAAAAAATACAAATTCACTAAATGGTCTTTTTTATACCCCTGATCTGTGTCACATCTGCAGATGCCAGTATGGCACAGAACATGACTATACTTTTTCTTTTGGTTTCCTACCATACCTATTCTAGAATCAACATGATACTTTCTGAAGACTAGTCTCTCCAGCAATTTACCTTCTTTATCAAACCAATCTCCTGATTAGACCATGCACCTGTAATGATCAGTATCACAGAACTTAATAAGTATGCTCTGACTCCTTTATTGGGACAATACTTACCTTTTGGCATTTCCATATTATGCATGACAGATTGTAGAGGCGCAAAACACATTTTTGACTTGATTCTGAAGACCACTACATGCTGTGGAATGCCCAAAAACCTTTCACGAAAATTGGTGACCAAGCTAAGAAAACACGTATCCAACTATTTTGTATGACTAACTTCACCTCCGGAAGGCTTACCCCCCTCCCTGACCAGGCGATTTTTTGCAATACGGCACTGCTTTACTTTAACTAAAAATTGCACGGTTGTGCAACAACTGTACCCAAATGCAATTAATTTCCTTTTTTTTTCACAAATATAGATTTCTTTTGGGGGTATTTGATCACCTCTGCATTTTTTATTTTTTTGTGCAAGATTTGGAGCTATGGTTTTTCTTAGTACCTTGTGGCTTTGACAACCAAAAGAAAAAACCTTGGGCAAATACTAGACATATGCAATTTGTTTAGTTCCGAAAACATTTTTAGATGAAATTCAACAAATTAGTTAATTCGGAAATATTCTAATTAACGAAAACCCGTTTAATTAATTTTTCCGAAATTCGAAAATCAAAAAATCTAAAATTTGAAAATTCAGAAATTAGAAGATTCGGAAATTAGAAAATCCGAAAATAAGAATGTAAATCCGAAAATTCCAAAGAACGATAATCTGAAAATAAGAACAAAAATCCGAAAGTCTTAAAAAATAGCAAACTAATAATAACTATTACTAACTATTAAATTATAAGTACAGGGGGTCCCCTAGTTACAAACATCTGACTTACAAATGACTCCTACTTCCAAAGGAGGGAGACAACAGAAAGTGAGAGTTATCATGGGAAAAAGGTGTCTCCACTGAAACTTTATCACCAATCCTTGTTTCCACAACAACCTAAAATTTTCTAAAGGCAAAAGAAAAACAAAACAAAAGGCGCCACTTAGTTAAAACTGTTACACTTTAATATTACAATAATACCAAAGCACTCACTCTTAGGTTGACTGTGAAAAAGATGTGTGCAGTGAGTCAGAACGTCTCTCTGCCTTAAACATCGAAACGCGTTGCATGCTGGTCGTGATGTCATTCCGCTGAGCGCAGTGTTACGTCTCAGTTTGGACTCTGTGCTTGCGTTTCAGCCCTCCTCCTGGTTCTTAGAGAGATTACCCGGAAACATCCGCTATGGACACTACACCGGCTTCTCGCTCGGCATACAGGGATGTCATCTCTTACTGAGACTACTCACAAGCGGACCACGTTCACAGACTGGACTTTACATGTGCCTACCACAGTCAACCTAAGAGTGAGTGCTTTGGTATTATTGTAATATTAAAGTGTAACAGTTTTAACTAAGTGGCGCCTTTTGTTTTGTTTTTCTTTTGCTTCTATATGTTTGGAGTCTGGCTTCAGCTCCCCCAGTAAGGCTGCCCAGTTATTCCGTTCTGGACTGTTGAACTCATACCTAAGCTCTTCATACAGCTTAAAGGACTCGTTTGGTAAAGTTATATATGTACTGTCTGTTGATAACTTGAAGCGCCAGTATTGTAATTTAATTTGTATAAAATTTTCTAAATCCAGTTGTCATAGGCAGAGAAAGTGAGGTGAAATCTTCTGAACAGGGACACAGACAGCAAAACAAATGTTATAGGAGTGGTAATCCTTCCCTATGCTAGCCAAAAAACATAAAAAAAAAAAATACTTGTCTGGAGCTACACTTAAAACATGTACCTGTTCTGACTTACAAACAAGTTTGAATGCCGCATCTAAATGAATGGAACGTAATGAATTAAAAATTATAGATAATAATAAAAACTTTTTATTATTAGTATTTATTATTATTAATTTGTTACGTTCCGTTCGTTTAGATGTGGCATTCTTTATTTCGGATAATTCGTAACTTCGGATAAATTCTTATTCCTTATATTCACTAACAGACAAATTTGAAAGGAAATTCCAATACCTATAATTTAATAGTTACCATATTTATCGGCGTATAACACACACAGGCGTATAACACGCACCATAACTTTAAGAGGGAAGTTTCAGGAAAAAACTTTCCACAGCCCCCTGCGTATAACACGCAGGCACAGTTTACCCTCTATTTTCAGGGTAAAAAAGTGAGTGTTATACGCCAATAAATACAGTAGTTATTATTAGTCAGTTAGTTATTATTTCAGACTTTCGAATTTTCGGATTTTCTTTCTTATTTTTGGATTTCCGTTCTTCCGAATTTTTGGATTTTCATTCTAATTTTACAATTCTCGAATGTTCGGATTTTCGAATTCTCGGATTTCCGAATTTTTCAATTTATGAATTTATTCAAAATAACAAATTTCGATCATAACAAATGACCCAAAAAAAATAATTAAAAAAATGAAAACAAACAAATTTTTGGGCAGTGCATATGTCTAGCAAATACATTGGGCCCAAAAAACATGTACACAATGCACTACCCTGCTGGCACCTCTGTATATTAGACAAAATTTATTCAGTGACTGACAGCTCTTAGCGGCATACTATCTGAAAGAGATACAGTCAGCTAAAGCAGCTCACTCTATTACTTTTCTCCTCTGAAGTCAATGACTACAGTACAGGCAGCAGGGCAGCACAGAGTTGTCTTCTCCCTGCTCTATCTTTTGAGTGTTCATCTGGACATTCATGAGAGGAAACCTGCCTGCTCCCTCCTCACCTCTGCTCAACTAGGGATTACCTCTGGTAATTGTCTGTATAAATGCTTATGACAAGGAGTCTGCTCAATGTGTAGATTTGCGCCTGGTCAGACCAGGTACAGGTCTATGGCAAATATCTGTGCCACAATGCAGTGCAGATATTAGTTTATAGGGTGCACAAAGTGCAACATCCCTGCAAATTTTTTTATTTTACAGTTTCTGGTGCATATTTTGCAAACCCTCTTTAACATAGACACGCTGGGATTGATTTACTAAAACTAGATAGTGCAAAATCTGGTGCAGCTGTGCATGGTAGCCAATTAGCTTCTAATTTGCTGCTTGCATGCAGAGCTGCACCAGATTTTACACTCCCCAGGTTTGTTAAATCAACCCTGCTATGTTGTTTATTTGCTGCATTTGAAGTGTGCATCACATGTGCATCACATGTGCACCAAAAAACCATGTTTAACCACTTCAGCCCTGGAAGATTTATCCCCCTTCATGACAGAGCCATTTTTTGTGATATGGCACTGCGTTACTATGTATTTCCTTTTTTCCCACAAATAGAGCTTTCTTTTGGTAGTATTTGATCACCTCTGCAGTTTTTATTTTCCGTGCTATAAACAAGAAAAGACCGTCAGTTTTGATAAAAAAAACAATATTTTTTACTTTCTGCTATAAAATAAATCCAATAAAAACATGTAAAAAATCAAATCTCTTCTTCAATTTAGGCCAATATGTATTCTGCTACATATTTTTGCCACAAAAGTTATAGCATCTACAAACTATGGGATATTTTTATGGATTTTTTAGTTATTTTATTTTTATCGTGACTTATAGAGGGACTGCGAAATTGCAGCGGACAAATCGGACACTACAGCCCCATACACACGGTCAGACTTCCATCTGACTTTTCCCTGGATTTTTGTCCGAACGGAGTTGGCCGGGCACACCCAAAGCATACACACCACAGGACTTTTCTGCAAACTTTCCCCAAACTTTTTGTAACATCACGTGGTTTTTCTGCTCTTTTCTTCTCTTTACCGCCACCCTTTGGTCAACTTCTGCTATTGTTGGTTGATTTTAACATTGTTGTTTTGTCCATCAGAAAAAAGTCCTATGGTTTTCTGTACACACGGTCGGACTTTGCTCCATCTGACTTTTTTTGGCCAAAAGTTCGTCCGTTTGCAGACCCAACTTTTGTCCAATGAAAACACAAAAAAAAAAAAAAGTTTGTCCGATGGAGCATACACATGGTCAGATTGTTGGTCCAACTTGCTCAAAATGAAGTTTGTTGGCCAAAAGTCCGACCGTGTGTATGGGGCTTAAGTGACATTTTTGACATTTTTTGGGGACCAGTGACACCAATGTAGAGATCAGTACTAAATAATATACACTGAAAGTGTACTAATGACACTAGCAGGGAAGGGGTTACATCAGGGACAATCAAAGGGTTAAATGTGTCCCTAGGGAGTGCTTTCTAAGAGCCCTTTCACACTGGGCTGCCGTGCGTTAGTGGTAAAGCGCAGCTAAAACATGTTTAGGTGGCACTTTTCGGGCGCTGGAGGGGTTAAAGTGCCCTGCTAGCGGCTGAGAAGAGCCACTTAAACACTGGTAAAGCACCACTAAAACGAGCTGCACTTTACCACTAACGCATGGTGGCCCAACCGGAGAAGAGGTTAAAAGCACCCGTTTTGCAACGCTTCCAAATCGCTTTTCAGGTGCTTTAGAAGTGCTAGCCATTCATTTCAATGGGCGGGTTTTTTGGGGAGAGCTGTATACAGCGCTCCCAAACCGCCCCAAAGATGCTGCTTGCAGGACTTTTCCTAACACCCTGCAAGTGCACCGCCCCAGTGTGAAAAGTCACACTGAAATGAATGGGAGGTGGTTTTTAGGTGCTATACAGGCGCTACTTCTAGCGCTGAAATGCCTGAAAACTGCATCAGTGTGAAAGGGGTCTAA
Source organism: Rana muscosa (assembly GCA_029206835.1). NCBI lineage: Eukaryota > Metazoa > Chordata > Amphibia > Anura > Ranidae > Rana > Rana muscosa. The sequence goes on along the minus strand of JARGYO010005626.1, from coordinate 13,337,206 downwards.
CTGTGGGTGGGTGCTTGTATTGTAAGAAGACAGAGATCCGTGTTCCTGCTTAGCAGAAACACAAGATCTCTGTCTTCTCCTGTCACAGATTGCCGATCTACCTTGTTTACATAGGCAGACCACCATTCTGTCTGCCTCGGGAACGATCAGCGGGTCCCGGTGGACATTGTGTCCTGGTGGACATCGGGTCTGCTGGACCCGCTGATTGGCATCTGCTGTGTCCAATCAGAGCGGGAGCTGGACGCTGGCGACGCACGTGTAGGCCCAAGACCAGGAACAGAAAAATAACGTACAGGTACGTGATTGCACGCAGAGGCCGCCCCGCTGCAGTAAATGTACGTGGGGTGGTCCAGAAGCGGTTGAAGTAATAGTTTATTGGGCCTATTGTGTTTTCTGTACGAATTTCAAGGTATAATAATAAGTGTCGACTGGAGTTGTACTTTCATGTTGCAGGGTGTTACAATGGACTGAGAAAGATGTAATTAAACTACAAATCAGGTACACACCTATAGTGTGAATATAACGTTCTTTACTGTATCTAATGTAGTTGAAACATGTAAAACAGCCTATAGTTTAGCTATTTTAGAAGATGTCCAGAACAATGATGGGAAAGCCTGCTGTAAGGATCTATATCTTCTCTTTTAGCAGAGCTCTGTATTTTAATTACTATAGGAAATGTCACAGCAAATATGAAGGTTACTTATGCTGTAAATCATATGATCCTCTTGAGAGTTGTAGAATATATTACCATTTTTTCTTTCTCTTTAAGATTAGTAATCTTTTGACAACCCCTACTACTTTAACTAAGTGATGTCCAATATATTGCAACTAGAATGCCTTTAGTTTGAATTATTAAGTAACAGGGTCATTAAACTCTTTCGTTAATGCTTTGCCCTGTATAAGGTTTTGCTGGCAATCCTCAGACACGTATAATACCTAAATTAACTTTTTAAAAGGTTAATGCCAACAAACTTGTACTTGTGAGCCAAAAGAGTATAGTGTGTTCACTGAGAGTGATTTAGTTAGATAACAGCAAAGGTATCCACATGGTCTTGTCCCATAACAATATTTTAGGAAACAATTTATGGAATGCTATCTTGGTGAAGAAAAATAGTCTTTATATAAACATGTAAAAAAAGAGAATTACATTGTAACTCTGTATCAGTGTAATTACATTATAGACAAGGCAATTCCTTCAATACAGTGTATAATTTAGTCAATTAATCTGGGACCAGTAGTTTATCTGATCTACTAGGACCTGATTTATAACCTTCATTAGATTCTTCAGCTTTTCTAAAAATGTCACTCTTTTACTTTCACCTTGTTTGTCAGCCTATTGACCACTGGAATATGGCGTATTAGTGAATTTATCCAGATAACCTGAAAAACATAAAGTTTTGCAATCTGATTCAGTTTGCTGTTTTTATCATAATTAAGGCCCCAAGTTATTAGTATTATTATATATTTTTTTCCCACAAAAAAAGGGTTGATCGTTTATTTTTCTAAAATTGAACTACAGTTAGAAATTCAGTTTAGCCCAGCACCATTGAACTTTATTATAACAATGTTATTTGTGAAAAAGATTTATGCAGCAATGCAATGAAAAAAAATAACCCATATTATTTATTTATTACCCAATTTTCTGAATTACAGACTTTATTTTGCAGTCATTTATTGTGCTCTACTAGAAATCATGAAATTTTGTTTGGGAGTTTCCCACAATTTACAGTTACTGTAAATATAGAAGGTTCCCATATACACTTAATTGTCTGTACAGCTCACTGATTACATCAAGTAGTTTAAATTTTCTCAACAAAAACATCAAGATTCTTCTACACAAGGATAATGGAACAAAATTAATACAATTTAACCATTTTTTGAAATAACTATATATTTTATTCCTGAATTTGAATATCAACTTAGTAAGAAAAATAAATAGTGGGAAAACAATGTATTAACAAAGACACATCTGTGAAGCAAAATTAAAAAAAAAACGTAATTTTAGCATTGATTACATTGAGACAGGTATTAACAATCATACATCACAGATTGAACCTTTGAACATGATTATTTTTGTCCAAGAGGAAATTATACTTGGTTGTCAAAACGGTATGATTTAAAAATGGTGACTAAAATAAATTCTACTTATGATAAATATTATAGCTGTTTGAAATACACATTTTTTTTTTAGGAACAGTTAAGAACTGTTTTGCTGAATTGGAGCAATCCTTCTGTCCAGTGATTTTACAACACAGCGGGAGTCTTTCCTACTGGACGTTTTAACAAATTTATGGCTTTGTGCCAGTGCTGTGTACATTCTCCCTTGCCCTGAAGACCAGTATTCATTAATTAAGGCATAGACTGTTAATTTTACATTTGAACTAATTGATAAAAGTAGTTAATGAGCCTTAAATATAGTTCACATTTTATGATGACTGACATCAGGAGAGAAAAGTGAAGGAAATACAAGGTAGTTGTTTTGCCAAAAAATTACAGTAGATGACAGGCTGAGCAATTAGGATACCTATGACTTGCAATGAATAAAAGTATTTAACTTATTACAAAAGCAATTACATTTATTTATATATTTACATATATTATAAGTTGAGGATTTACTAAAACATTTATGGTTATAATCAATTTAATGACTGACAACAACATTTTGTTTGAAATGAACACAAACTGTATTGTGCAATTACCCTAAAGATAAATCTGATAGAAGTACAGCACATATGAAAACATTGAGCTACTGTATGTTAAATGTATGGGTGAGTAATTGGAATTTTAGTCTGGTTTCAGACCGCTGTGATGCATTAAAGCATGTTATGTTGCAAGTTGATGTATGCTTGCCCTAAGACAGCCCTTTCATTATGAATGGGCTACCAAAGCATGGCAATTAACCCAAAATCATACATGACTCTTTTTAACCACTTTGATATTGAATACTTTCCCCTCCTTCCTGCCTAGGCCAATTTTCAGCTTTCAGCACTGTCACATTTTGAATGACAATTAGTCAATAATAGTAATAATAATAATAATAATAATAATAATAATAATAATAATAATAGTTCTTTTCATTTTTTTTATATTATAATTTTTTTGATTTTTTTACTTTTTATTTTTTACGTACCATGACCACACCAAGACAGTGTTACCCTAGTAACACTGTACTACTCTTTCTTTTTAGAAACTATGATTGCTTATTAAGCCGTGTACACACGATAGGTTTTACCGATGAAAACAGTCCGATGGACTGTTTTCATCGGACAAACCGATCATGTATGGGCCCCATCGGTCTTTTTTCCATCGGTGTTTAAAAATAGAACATGTTTTAAATTTATCCGATGGTTAAAAAACTGATAGCAAATTACTATCGTCTGTGGGGAACTCCATCGGATAAAAAACCCATGCATGCTCAGAATAGAGTCGACGCATGCTCAGAAGCATTAAACTTCATTTTTCTCGGCTCATCGGAGTGTTTTACGTCACTGCGTTTGAAATGGACGGTTTTTTGACTGATGGTGTGTGGGCAAGACTGATGGAAGACAGTTTAATCGGATTTCCGATGGAAAAAACCATCGGATTAGAATCCATAAGATATCCGATCGTGTGTACAGGGCTTAACAGTGATATCTGCTGACACATAGTGGACACAGCAGGTGACAGATTGCATTTTTTTCCAGTGAGAATTTTTCTTACTAATGAAAATTTTAATGATTTAAATGTTACTGTATGAGTGACTTTTACTGCCAAGGCCTGCCTACAGACAGCGGTCCTCTAAAAGTCACACATTAGATGGGCTTGGTCCTACAGAATGTTGACCAAACTCATAAATATTTCAAAAGGTTTTAAGGCTAAATTCACCTTTAAAGCATAACTAAACCTTTCTCTCCTTTACAGCCAAGGAAGCTGCTATCTTAGACTCTATGGATCTGCAGTTGCCATGATGCTGCCCATGTGATCAATTATGACACCAGCCGCTTGATGGTTTGACAGTCTGGCTGAGAGTACAAGAAAATGTGACAGTTATCATTCATGGCATGCCTTGAATGTAACTGTTTTGGTAAACAGGTAAATCAATGAGTTCAGTTCAGCTTTAATAAAAAAAAATGTTGGAGATAAAAAGCGGTTCACAGTTGCAATGTCAGACACTGTCCACAGCTTTCAGCCCAAACTTTGTGCAGGCTTTCTATTTGAAAGCTGTGGGAAGTATCAATGAACTAGAAGACTATTTACCAGCAGCCCCATAATTCATTGATAAATACAAGCTACCTGCCTGGTGGCAGAAAAAACTTGTAGTTTATTTATTCACATTTAATTCTATTCAAGTATTTTGTGTATTAAATAAAATAGAATAAAGTGACATAAAATAAAAAAAAAGAGTGTTGTTGATTTACTAATACTGGAGAGTGAAAAATTTGGCACACCTGTGCATAGAAACCGATCAACCTTTCTGTGTTTTTTGTCAAATCTTAAAGTGGTTGTAGCCCCACTTTGTCATGCAATCTCCTGCAGGAGCGGGCTAAGCCAGGTGGCAAGGTGGAGATTTCCCCCCAGGCCGCTTACGTTATCTTTAAAATGGCCGCGGCCCACGGCACTGGCTGTCTGTAAATTTTTTATTTCTTTTTTGCTAGAGGTCGGTTGCGGCGGCCGCCGATTAGCTAGCTGGCTGCTGCTGCGCAGGCTACGCTGCATTGTGGGAGTTGTAGTTCAGCCACGCTAAAGGTAAGGAACTTATCAGCGCAGCAAACTACAACTCCCACCTCCCAGGAGTCTCAGAGGCTGCCAGGCAGGTCATGTGGCACGTCAGGGGAGGGTCAGGGTACAAGCGGCGTCAAGAACATCAAATGTGACTCGTGGGCTGGGGCTGGCTGCAGAGAAGAGAAGAGATGGACGGTGACAGAGAGAGAGAGAATCATCATCATCACCCCCCCCAAGAGGTGCAAGGACCTGGCTCTCCACTGAAAGGCCGCTAAAGTAAGGTGTGATGACCTCTGTTAAAACGTATTTATTACTGTATCCCATTCAGTAGTATGATCATCCAGCAACCCCCCTCGCCAGCGGACTCATCAAGCAACACACACACCCCGCGCACAGATGCACATAGCCACCCCGACCCCCCCATCTGGTCAGCGAAGCGGACTGATCCAGGAGGACCCCCGTCTACTGTCTGCCCGGCACTTACCCCATCACCTAGCTCCAATCAGGTGCTTAAAAAAAAAAACCTGCCCGCTGTAATTCATGTGCCCGGTGACCCGAAAGGGGCCAGATGCATGAATAGGGGGCGGCAGTGGATAGATTCATATTTCTTGCACCTACAGGTAAGCCTTAATCTAGGCTTACCTGTAGGTGCAAGTTGTGTGGTTGGGTTTACAACCACTTTAATGGGCACCCTTCCTCCCACTGACACCATGGATGGGGCACTATTCCTCCTGCTAAAATCAATGATGGTGCACTATTTCTCCCACCAATACCATTAATGGGGCACCCTTCCTCCCACTGACACCATCGATGGGGCACTATTCCTCTCATTGATACCAATAATGGGGCACTGCTCCTCCTGCTAAGACCAATAATGCCACAAGTTTCAGGAAAATTACAACTTTTTTTTTTACACAAAGTTGTCACTAAATGATATATTGCTCACACGTGTCATTGGTATATGTGGAATAACACCTCAAAATACATTATGCTGCTTCTCCTGAGTATGGGGATACCACATGTGTGAGACCTTTTGGGTGCCTAGCCACGTACAGGACCCCGAAAACCAATCATCACCTTCACGCTTTGTAAGGGCGTACATTTTTGATTTTACTACTCACTACCTATCAGAGTTTTGGAGACCATGAAAGGCCAAGATAACACAACCCCCCCCCCCTTAAATGACTCATTTTCGGAAAGCAGACACCCCAAGGTATTTGCTGAGTGGCATGTTGAGTCCATGGAATATTTTATATTTTGCTACAAGTTTCAGGAAACTGACAAAAAAGTTTTTCTTTACACAAAGTTGTCAGTAAATTATATATTGCTCTGTCATTTTAGCATCTCAAGAAATGGGCAGTGAAAGAGGTGGTTTAGAGCCCCCCTAATATATATTTCTTTTTTTTCGGTTATTACTCCTTTAAATATATTGTTGCTCTGAAGTTAGAAGTAAGAGAGATGTTTCTATAGAGAAGATGGAAGTCTTGGTTTAGTTTTGTCCTAACCACAAATCTAACACCTGGATCAAAGTGATGTGATGCCATGAATACCTATATGTACCGTATATGAGAGAGATATCCAATTGATGGGTTATATCTTGAATGTATATTATAAATATGCTGTACCAGGACCAATAATTAGAACATTGTGTAGATCTAATCATCTGTGTTGGGTCACGTTTATATACATTGTTTCCTGTACAGAATCTTGGTGTGGCGAACGGAGAAGTGCCGGCAATAATAATAATGTAAGATTAATAATAATAAGGTGATAGATAGGATTTGAGTTTATAGGATCCAGAGGCATCCTATCAGGCAGTCATAAACTAAAAGCTGAGTAAATTACAGAAAATGTACCATAGTTTGTAGACGCTTAAACTTTTGCGCAAACCAATAAATATACGCTTTATTGACATTTTTTTACCCAAGACATGTGGCTGAATACATTTTGGCCTCAATGTATGACTAAAATTTCGTTTATTGGATTACTCCTATAACAAAAAGAAGAAAATATAATTTTTTCAAAATTTTTGGTCTTTTTTTGGTTATATATCTCAATAAATAAAAATATCATAGGTGATCAAATACCACAAAAAAATCTCTATTTGTGGGGAACAAAGGACACAAATTTGGTTTGTGTACAGCATTGCACCACCGTGCAATTACCAGTTAAAGCAGTGTCAAATTGCAAAAGGTGCTCTGGTCATGAAGGGGGTAAAACTTTCCCAGGACTGAAGTGGTTAAAGGAACAGGATCCATTTTTTTTTCTTTTAGGGTAAAAAACGCTTTAATTAAACAAGCTGAAATTAGAAGTTGATTGGTTTCTATGCAGAGCTGCATCAGATTTTCCCATTCTTGTGTGACAATGGTTGTGTCATTTCTAATTTGTGTCCCTTCAAGTTTATATTGTACATTGATCTTACTTTGGCATATATTTTCATATTATTTTGTTTTCATTATGTTTCTAGTACTTTTTTTCAAATGAGAACACTAAGAATGGAGTCAAGTGACTATCCAATTTGTAGAAGGTATGACTGAGAAATCAACAGGCTGTGTTGACTTTGCTCCTCTTTCATTTCTTTTATACCTGTTTCCATATTTATTAAAATTGCAATGTGTACCTAATTACGTGTTCTGTCTCATGTCATCATCTCAAGTAGCTTTTCAGCACGTTGGCATTCTATTATGTGAAGAGTATATAGCAGCAGTAACAGTAATAATCTAAATTAAAATGTATTTTTTTGTGAAAAAAGACACACTTCTTGGTTTCAAATACAAAAGATGCACACACACAACAACTTCTATATCAAATGTTAAAAATCTATGTGTGTGAATTGCCTCATAAGGCAACATGTGATTTCATGCTTTATTAAGGGAAGACTGCAGCATTTGGGCAGATTTTAAGCAAGGTGATTTAATGCAAATTACTCCTCATGAACCCCAAAGTTAAAGCTGAACTCCAGGTGGATATAAAGGAGACAAATTAACCACTTCCCATCCGCGCTATAGCCGAATGCTACAGCGCAGACTCCAATTGCAGGGAGGCCGTCAATAGACGTCCTCCCATTTTCACGTGCAACACGCGCTCCCTGCAGGCTGTGATCACCCCGGCCCCTTACCACATGATCAGCTGTCAGCCAATGACAGCTGATCACGTGATGTAAACAAAGGATCGGTAATCTTTTTTTTTCTCCTCACGCTGGCACGGATTGTGAACAAGGGACATTGGTCCCGAAGAGGAAGGAGGCACATCAGCCTCATCAGTGCCCATAAATACCGCCTGCCAGTGCCACCTGCCATTGCTACCTGCCAGTGCCCACAGTGCCCACAAGTGCCACCTATCAATGCCCACAAGTGCCACCTACCAATGCCCACCAGTGATGCCAATCAGTGCCTCATAAGTCCAACTAGCAATGCTGCCTATCTGTGTAACCTACCAGTGCCCATTATTGTCACCCATCAGTGCCCATCACTGCCACCCATCAGTGCCCATCACTGCCAGCTATCAGTGCCACCTATCAATGCCACCTATTAGTGCAACTTCTCAGTGCCCACCAGTGCCACCTATCAATGCCCTTCAGTGCCACCCATCAATGCCCTTCAGTGCCACCCATCAGTGCCACCTCTCAGTGCCATCTATCAGTGCCCACCAGTGCCGCCTATCAGTGCCCACAAGTGCCGCCTTATCGGTGCCCATCAGTGCAGCCCATCGGTGCCCATCAGTGCAGCCCATTGGTGCCCATCAGTGCAGCCTCATCAGCGTACATCAATGCAAGATAAAAATTACCTGTTTGCAAAATTTTATAACACAATATAAAAAAATATAATAATAATAAAAAAACGGTCTTTTTAAAAAAAAAATAACAAAAAATAAAAACTGCAGAGGTGATCAAATACCACCAAAAGAAAGCTCTATTTGTGAGGGAAAAAGTATAAAAATTTAATTTGAGTACAGCGTTGTATGACTGCGCAATTGTCATTCAAAATGCATCAGAGCTGAAAGCTGAAAAATGGTCTGGGCAGGAGGGGGGTTTAAGTGCCCAGTAAGCAAGTGGTTAATGAAGCTGTGTATTCATTAACCACTTAACCACCATAAGATTTACCCCCCCCCCCTCATAACCAGGCCATTTTTTTTGAGACAGCACTGCGTTACTTTAACTGACAATTGCGCAGTCATGCGACGCTGTACCTAAACAAAATGTATGTCCTTTTTTTCCTACAAGTAGAGCTTTCTTTTGGTGGTATTTGATCACCTCTGTGGTTTTTATTTTTTGCGCAATAAATAAAAAAAATACAGACAATTTTGAAAAAAATTAAATAAAAAATGTAATCCATCAATTTAGGCCAATACGTAGTCTGCTACCTATTTTTGGCAACAAAAAATCACAATAAGCGTATATTGATTAGTTTGCGCAAAGTTAAAACATCTACAAACTATGGGATATATTTATTTATTTATTTTTTACTAGTAATGGTAGCGATCAGTGACTTATAGCGGGACTGCTATATTGCGGAGGACAGTCAAGACACTAACTGATACTTTTGACACTTTTTGGAGACCAGTGACACTAATACAGCGAGCAGTGCTAAAAATATGCACTGTCACCATACACTGTCTGGGAAGGGGTTAACATCAGGGGCAATCAAAGGGTTAAATGTGTGCCTGACTAGTGCTTTACCAATGTGGGGGTGATGCTTGTACTGAGGGAATGCATGGATCAGTGCCCCTGCTTAGCAGAGACACAGGATCCATGCTATCCATGTACTGACAGAATAACAATCTACCTTGTTTTTGAGGCGCATGCGCGGCTCGTGAAGATGGTGGACGCGTAGGACCAGAGCTCCGGCCTCATCCCGTCCTTAAACGACTCCCGCTCCGCTACATCCGCGCCGTTCGCTCCGGGAGCAGTCTGAATAGCTCCGGGAACTACTTAGTCATCGATTGACCCCGTTTATGGGTAAGATTGGAGATCAGCGACGCTTCTATAAGACGACCGCGCCGCAGGCCACATCCCATCTTTCCCTCCTCATGGATCGCTTCGCGTATAGGCCTCAATCCCCGGCCTCAGGTAATCTGACGACCGCGGAGGAAATTCCGGACGCAACTCCATTGGGAGAGCTCTCCCCTGCCCTGCCCGAGCAGCAACACCCGCAGACCTCATCACAGCCTCCGATGACAGCCCTGGTGACTGTAGAAGTACTCGATCTCCGGCTCCAGGCCCTGCTCCAAGGCCTCACAGACAACATTACTAAGGCGGTAAGCAAACTAGCCCACGAGCTCAGAGGGGAGATAGATCACCTAGGGGAACGTACAGACACTCTAGAGACTAAGTTTGATGATATGATCAACTATGTTCATGTCATAGAAGACAAGAATGCTTCCCTGAAAAATGCAGTGACGCAGTTACAATTACAACAGGAAGATCTCGAGAACAGGGAACAGAGACAGAACCTGAGAATACGTGGGGTCCCAGAAGTAGTTACTGACAAAGACATTCGTTCATATTTGCTAACCTTGTTCATTCATCTAGCCCCTGACATACCAGATATAGACTGGTGGCTTGACAGGGCACACAGGTCTCTGGCTCCAAAACCTCCACAGGGTGCGAACCCTAGAGATATAATAGTGCGCTTCCATTTTTATGAAAGCAAAGAGGCTCTGACCATCGCCACTCGCAACAGATCAAGAATTGATTTTAAGGGAGCAAAGATTCAGTTGTTTAGTGATTTATCCCCCATCACTCTGGCTAAACGCCGTACTTTGAAACCTGTCACAGCTCATCTACAGAATCACCAGGTTCCCTATCGCTGGGGTTTCCCATTCCGTCTCACTGTTATTATGGATGGCTCACAAAACTCTCTGAGAGATTTACAGGAATGTGACCCTTTCATCAGAAGCCTAGGTCTTCCCCCCATTCCTGAAGAGAATTTGCTACCGCAATCAACGCTACCCAGGCCTCTCTCCACCCCCGGGAAGATCTGGACCCCTGCACGCCGGAGACCTCGCAATAATACTTTCACCCCCCAGAGAGCTCCCTCACTGAAAGGCCCATTCTGACCTTGCCTACGCTGAACTGCAGTTGTATATCCTCTTGAATAGAGGTCCCGATCCATATCTGGACTGTCTTTCCTTGTCATCACTTCAATGTTTTCAGTTTTTGCTACCTGCGGCCTCTGGCTTGAACGTTCGATTACTTCTTCTTCCACTGAGCTGGCAGTCCCTGTACTGTCCTAGGATGACAAACTCCCGTTTAGTTCCATTTAATGCTGACAATGCTGTTTGAGGGGGATTGGGGCTGGTGAGATGGCCCCTGCGGGCTGCCGTGCCCTCCCTATCTCTCATGATCCTTGACTGCGATCATGGCCCCCAGGGGGACCCCCCGCCTTCGGGCACTATACCTTTGTGGTTTTTTTTTTTGGTTGCTGGTTTTTTCTTTTTTTTGTTGTTTATGCTTCTATTTTCTCTTGGTCCAATTTTTACATGGACCTCACAAACGCTCTATATTTTTTGTCCATATTTTTTTGGACTCTGACTACCTCCTTCGATGTTGTTGGATCCTACCTATACTGTTTAGATTTAAATGTTTATGTTCTTGGTATTACTTAATTGCCTATAGGTCCATTTTTGACCTTTCCAAGAAACACGGATGTGTTTCCACTACATTTCATTATTTTCTAATATACGAAAGTACTGACCCATATTCTAGTTCTATTGCATCATGGTTAGTGCTCTCAATGTGGTATTTAACGATGACACACACTTTCCTGTTCATATTTCTGAATGGCCATCAATGTATTATCTTACAATGTTATGGGCCTGGGCTCCATTTCCAAACGCTGGATGGCATTGAAGGAGTTTAGATCTTCTGATGCGGATGTGGTCATGGTCCAGGAGACCCATTTTAAGGCTGATGGTTCATTTAAATTCACATCTAGACACTTCCCCACTACTTTTGTGGCCTCTGACCCCTCTGGTAAAGCAGGGGTGGCCATCCTGTTTAGGAAGAACTCGGCCATCCGGGTCAAATCTTCATTTCTGGACCCACATGGCCGTTTTATTCTCCTGGACTGTGACCACATGAACACGTCCTTTACACTTGCAAACGTGTATGCTCCCAACTCAAAACAGATTGGGTTCCTTGAAGTTTTTTTGGAGAAGCTCCAGACCTTCTCCCAACCCTTCATGATAATAGGTGGAGACTTTAATTTGTGTATGTCCCCAACCAAAGATAGGTTCTCCCTGCTTAAAAACCCACCCTCAACACAGGTACAAAAATCCTCCACAGCATTTCGTAGACTACTTAGAACCCACAAGTTGCTAGACTCTTGGAGAGTGAAACATCCGATAGCTAAACAATTCACTTTTTTCTCCCCTCCACACAGGCTATACACGAGGTTAGATCATTTCTTTATTTCACCACCGCTTGTGCCACATCTGGTTGATTCTAATATTCACCTGATCACATGGTCTGACCATGCGCCTATTACCCTGAATCTCATACTGTCCACACCCACGCCTAGGACCTGCCACTGGCGTCTTAATGAATCTCTCATGAATATCCCTGAAACCCACTCACACCTGGAACGCTGCCTGACCGAATTTTTCCAACTCAATGCAGGTTCAGTATCACAGACCTCCACCCTTTGGGAGGCTCACAAGGTGGTCTTCAGAGGTGAATGTATAGCCTCTGGATCCCGCCTTAAGAGGGATCGTGCTTTACAGCGTTCGACCCTCTTAGCCGACCTGATGAGGGCTGAGAAAGACCTTCTTATACATCCCACGGTGGGGCATCTCCGTAAAGTGGTATCTTTAAGAAATCGTATCAAATCTATAGACATGAGTGCAACCACTAAATCCATGCTTTGGTCAAAGCAAAAATATTATGAGTTTGCCAATAAGCCCCACAGTATCCTGGTCAATCGCCTTAAACCCCGTCCCAACAATTCCATACCGGATTTTATAACTCAGCCAGACGGGAAATCTACTTACTGCCCTAAAACCATGACCAGGGTCTTTGAGTCATACTATAGGAAACTTTATAATTGTATCTCCTCAGAATCAGGATCCCAGTTCGCCCAAGAGAATTATAATTCTTTTGTTGAATCTTTAAATTTACCTAAATTGTCCCAAGCAGACCGTGAAAGACTTAATTCACCTATCACAGCTGAAGAGGTCTCCCAGATAATTAAACACCTCCCAACACACAAGGCCCCGGGCCCTGATGGTCTCCCCTACTTCTACTACAAGAAGTTTCTCCCAATTTTACTCCCCCATATGCTGACCCTTTTTGAATCTCTGATGGCCGGAACAGTTCCCCACCCCCAATTTTTGCATGCCTACATTACGGTTATCCCGAAGCCAGGTAAGGACCCCTCTTTACCAGATAACTATCGCCCAATAGCCCTTTTAAATTCTGATTATAAAATATTCACTAAGGTATTGGCAAATAGGTTATCCCTTCTCCTCCCTACTTTAATACACAAAGATCAGGTTGGATTTGTTCCTTCTAGACATGCTGGGGATAACACCAGGCGGACTATAGATCTCATTGACCTGTTAACCAAGACTGGTAAGCCGGCTCTGATATTGAGCTTAGATGCTCAAAAAGCGTTCGATCGTTTAAATTGGTCCTTCATGTTTGCTACCCTGTCAACCTATGGTTTTTTGGGTCCATTTATCCACGCTCTTACCGCATTATACTCTACACCCACTTCCCAGGTCCAGCTGTCTTCTTCTGTCTCTTCGCCATTCCCCCTTAGCAATGGGAATAGACAGGGTTGCCCCTTATCCCCTTTATTGTTTATCCTTAGCCTAGAACCTTTAGCTGCTGCCATTAGACTTCACCCCGATATAGGGGGGGTGGCGTTGATACACAGGGAGTACAAGCTGTCCCTCTTTGCAGATGATATTCTGTTGACCATCACGCGCCTACACATATCTTTACCCTCTCTCCACAAACTTCTTGATCTGTTTGGCAACCTCTCGGGCTTTAAAGTAAATCCATCCAAAACAGAAGCCTTACCAATAAATATCCCACCTGATACGCTTACCCACTTACAAAATACCTTTAGATACCGCTGGTGCACCCAATCCCTTAAATACTTAGGTGTACACATATCTCCCTCATACTCTACCTTATATCAGGTGAATTTCCCCACATTGTTCTCAGAAATACATAGATTGCTAAAGTCCTGGACGAAACTACCCTTGTCTCTGCTTGGGAGGATAAACGTTCTCAAAATGTCCATACTCCCTAAATTATTATATTTCTTTGAGACTCTCCCCATCCCGATCCCGATGACACAGCTGAAAACCATCCACAGACATTTTCTCAATTTTATTTGGAACGATGCTTCTCACAGAATATCTAGCACAGTCCTTTTGGCTCCACGCTTTCGTGGCGGTCTGGGGGCCCCAGATGTCATAAAGTACTATTATGCCACTCATCTGAGAGCTATAACCTCTTGGACGTCTAGAAAAGCTCCGAATAGGTGGTCAGAGATTGAGATGGGAATTACAGTCCCTGCTCACCCATGCTCCATGTTATGGCCTTCCTCTGATAAATATACCCCTCAATTGCGCAAAATATGTTTGAATCCCATGCTTTTTACCCTCACCATTTGGAAGAGATGTTCTAGTAGGTACTCCCTGTCTTCTCCATGTCCCCCCCTTACAAATGTGCTTTTTAATCCAGACATCCCCGATAGCCTCTCATATGAATCTATGCTGCCATGGACTCAGGCAGGTATTTTTCAACTCCGCCATCTTGTACACCCGGTAACACGTAAGCTACTCTCGTTCGCTGACATACAGTCCAAACACCAAGTCCCGAAATCCCTTTTTTTCTCATTTCTCCAAATTAGACATTTTTTTGCCTCCAGGGCCCCCAGTCTGACATTAGAACCCCCCACTGCATTTGAAAGGCTGTGTTCCCAAGGACCCTATGAGCCCCATCAAATATCTACTATTTACCAAATCTTACACTCAGCCCCCCCGATCACTGGACAACTACATTCATATATGAAAAAATGGTCTGACATTCTGGATAGGCCTATATCACTATTAGATTGGGGGAAGATACGGGTCGCGGCATCCAAGGTCTCCAGATGTGTGGCCCACAAAGAAGCCACGTATAAGATACTTATGTTTTGGTATAGGACCCCCGAGTTCCTTGCAGCTCGAAAGTTGACCCCCCACAGCCAGTGCTGGAGGTGCGGTACCTCAATAGGCGCGCATATCCACATTTTTTGGGAATGTTCGATATTAGTCCCCTTTTGGACGCAAGTCCATGTATGTCTGGAAGAGGTTCTTGGGAGGATGGAACGCCTCACCGCTGTGGTCGCTGACAACCTTCCCAAGTTCGATTGCATTTGGGACAGCTGGGACTCCTCGACATACAGTGCTGAATCGGATCCAAACCCTTGCCGATTCCAGGATATTATCCCTGGGTTCCCTATGATTATACGACAGGGAGAGTTCTATCCCTGTTACATAAGACCCGTCCATGTTTGTTCATTCTCAGCGAGCACACCCATGATTTACTGGACACATCAGACCTCCTGCCCGCCACTCGTTCTTTTGGAGTTTGTTTTGATTGTAATACTTTATGTCCTGTACCTAGAAGTGTTTACCCAAGATTTTTGATGCATTGTTTTTCATGTCTTTTTATGTTTACCATGTCTGACTGTATGCTAGAGTCTGGACTACAGGCTTATTCTGTATACTTTGAAAAATTATAAATAAACAATTTATAAAAAAAAAAAAACAATCTACCTTGTTTACATAGGCAGACCACCGTTCTGTCTGTGTACCAAAGCATCAGCGGTTGCGTGTAGACATTGAGTCCATCGCACCCACCGGTCAGCTCTTGCTGTGTCTAATCACAGCAGGAGTGAGCCACCGGCGGTGCATGCGCGTGCCTCAGACCCGGAAGTGCAGGACCACGTACTAGATATGTGATCCTCAGCAGCGGAGCTGCCTTGCCGCCGCATATATACATTATACGGTTGGCAAGCGGTTAATGGATGACTAATTGGGGTTGATTTGCTAGTGAAGTTGCACTTTGCAAGTGCAATTGCTCCAGAGCTTAGTAAAGGAAGCAAAGTTTCACTTTGCAAAGAGTACCCAATCACGTGCAAGGAAATAAAACAAACAGAATTTTTGCTTGCACATGATTGGATGATGGAAGTCAGCAGAGCTTCTGCTCGTTTACTAAGCTCTGGAGCAACTGCACTTTTCAGAGTGCAACTGCACTTTGCAAAATGCATAGTCTATTTGCCTTTAGTAAATCAACCCTATTCAGTATCAAAAGTGGAAGTACCTGGGTTTCACTTGATTTCAGCATCCGGTAATCCCCTGTAAAGAAGCACTCTGATAAGGAGAGAAAGGGGAAGCACTTTTATCATTAAAAGCAATCCTGTAGCTTCACCAAAGTGATTGTACCTAGATATAATCTCTTAAATTCTACCTGTGAGCAACATATTCGGGAGAATGATGTCAACATAAGTTTGCTGCAGGCAGGAAGAAATGTTCCTTAAGACTTTCTTCACTCAAGGATCTTTCCAATACATATTAGGTAGTAGTAAGGGGGCTAAGTGGCATGAAACTGTAATTGATTTGGCAGGTCATAAGAAGGACTAAGCTGTATAAATGTAATGAAATACTTTTATAATCCTGGTAGGTCACAGGGTCATAGCAACAAGCATGGGTGTCCACTTCATAGGGCAGGGGGGGGCGATTGCCCCCCCCTGGAATCTAACAGCGGATGGCGGGTGAGTGCCGTGGATGGGTGAGAGAGCGCTCCGTGGGCGGGTGAGAGCGAGCGGGCCAGGCTGCGGGCAGCTGGGCAGGCTAGTGAGGGAGCAGGCGGCTCGGTGGGCAGGTGACATAAAAGAGCCGGCGGCTCTGCTGACGGGTGTCGGGTGAGAGAGCGTGCGGGCCGGGCAGCTGGGCGGCTTGGCCTGGTGAGTGTCTGAGCGAGTGCTGGCCAATCAGCGAGCTGGTGAGCGGGGGGAGCAGAGAGATGACATCATCTCTCACCGCCCGCCCTGCAGCTCTGCCCTCACTGTGTAGGCAGCGCGGGAATCAGAGAGATAAAATAATCTCTCTGTTGCCTGACAGCCCTGGCCCCTGACTCTGGAAAACAGCAAGGGACAATTGGAGCAGGCAAGTGACAATCCACAACATGTGACAGGCGATGTGGCAAGTGACAATCCACAATGTGTGACAGGCGATATGGCAAGTGACAATCCGCAATGTGTGACTGGCGATGTGGCAAGTGACAATCCGCAACATGTGACAGGCGACGTGGCAAGTGACAATCCACAATGTGTGACAGCAGGCGACGTGGCATGTGACAATCCACAACATGTGACAGGCGACGTGGCAAGTGAAAATCTGCAACTTGTGGCAAGTAATAAACATGTGGCAAGTGACGTGGCAAGTGACAATCTGAAACTTGTGGCAAGTGAGAAACATGTGGCAGGTGACGTGGCAAGTGACAACCCGCAATGTGTGGCAGGTGACGTGGCAAGTGATAATCCACAACTTGTGGCAAGTGATAAACATGTGGCAGGTGACGTGGCAAGTGACAATCCACAACTTGCGGCAAGTGACAATCCGCAACGCATGGCAGCCGATGGTGGCAAGTGACACACTCGGGGCTCCGACTGATTCTGCATTATGGTGAGTTGAGCCATTTCATTTTGTATAACAATGTAATAATAGAAATAGGTCCAGTGATGCAGGGTGCTGTGTAATGTAAAGGTGTCCAGTGATGCAGGGTGCTGTGTAATGTAAAGGGGTCCAGAGCTGTGGGGTACTGTGTAATGTAAAGGGGTCCAGTGGTGCAGGGTGCTGTGTAATGTAAAGGGGTCCAGTGATGCAGGGTGCTGTGTAATGTAAAGGGGTCCAGTGATGCAGGGTGCTGTGTAATGTAAAGGGGTCCAGTGATGCAGGGTACTGTGTACTGTAAAGGGGTTCAGTGATTCGGGGTGCTGTGTAATGTAAAGGGGTCCAGTGATGCAGGGTGCTGTGTAATGTAAAGGGGTCCAGTGATGCAGGGTGCTGTGTAATATAAAGGGGTCCAGTGATGCAGGGTACTGTGTAATGTAAAGGAGTCCAGTGATGCAGGGTGCTGTGTAATGTAAAGGGGTCCAGAGCTGTGGGGTGCTGTGTAATGTAAAGGGGTCCAGTGGTGCAGGGTGCCGTGTAATGTAAAGGGGTCCAGTGATGCAGGGTACTGTGTAATGTAAAGGGGTCCAGAGCTGTGGGGTGCTGTGTAATGTAAAGGGGTCCAGTGGTGCAGGGTGTTGTGTAATGTAAAGGGGTCCAGTGATGCAGGGTGCTGTGTAATGTAAAGGGGTCCAGTGATGCAGGGTGTTGTGTAATGTAAAGGGGTCCAGAGCTGTGGGGTGCTGTGTAATGTAAAGGGGTCCAGTGGTGCAGGGTGCTGTGTAATGTAAAGGGGTTCAGTGATGCAGGGTGCTGTGTAATGTAAAGGGGTCCAGTTATGCAGGGTGCTGTTTAATGTAAAGTGGTCCAGTGGTGCAGCGTGCTGTGTAATTTAAAGGGGTCCAGTGGTGCAGGGTGCTGTGTCAAGTAAATGGGTCCAGTGATGCAGGGTGCTGTGTAAAGTAAAGGGGTCCAGTGATGCAGGGTGCTGTGTAATGTAAAGGGGTCCAGAGCTGTGGGGTGCTGTGTAATGTAAAGGGGTTCAGTGATGCAGGGTGCTGTGTAAAGTAAAGGGGTCCAGTGATGCAGGGTGCTGTGTAATGTAAAGGGGTCCAGTGATGCAGAGTGCTTCTATACACATAACATACTCAAAGATTATTGCATAGATACTAGAATTTACAGAAGTACATTGTCCCTGGGTCAACGTCTCAGCCCCAGGAGTAGATGCTGGCCCAAAATTATGCTTGAATTAAGGTGCCACTGGCCTTCCAGGGAGAAAAAGAAGATGACATTATTGTCAGAAGGATTTCTGTAAACTCTGCAAGAACATCACTTAACATGCATGTAATTAAAATGGAAAGAAATATGAAACAGATTTAAGGTCTACATCAAAATAAACCTGTCACAAAGATGAACATTTTAAACTGAGCACATCATGAAAAAATACATGGGCAAAGGTTACCTTGTAAACACCACTTGCAAAATGATCAGACATACAGACTGTTCAGGTTATATGCAAATCCTTTCCTTGCCTACAAAAGTTTAGTATGGTATTGACTTTTTCCCCTTTTTAAAACAGTCTTGACCCTTTGAAGAGATGTACGGCCTCCCTGCCTAATAGAAAGGATAAGGAGGTTGAGAGGTGCACCTGCCTATGTATCTGTACTTTATCTCTTGATCTGCTGAACATTTATATTTGGATTATTTTACTAAAGGTTACCTGTACTTGTGCAATTTTTCATTATATGGTAAACTGAAGTTGCCTAGTTTTGTGGCTGGTTTTAACTCAGTTTCAGTCCATTGATCCATTGACAGAGTTACAGTGAGAGAAAAAAGTATTTGATCCCCTGCTGATTTTGTACTTTTGCCCACGTTGATCAGTCTATAATTTTAATGGTAGGTTTATTATAAACAGTGAGAGACAGAATAACAACCAAAAAATCCCGAAAAACGCATTTAAAAAAGTTATAAATTGATTTGCATTTTAATGAGTGAAATAAGTATTTGATCCCTTCGCAAAACATGACTTAGTATTTGGTGGCAAAACCCTTGTTGGCAATCACAGAGGTCTTGTTGTTGGCCACCAGGTTTGCACACATCTCAGGAAAGATTTTGTCCTACTCCTCTTTGCGGATCCACTCCAAGCCGTTAAGGTTTTGAGGCTGACGTTTAGTAACTTGAACCTTCAGCTCCCTCCACATACTTTCTATGGGATTAAGGTCTGGAGACTGGCTAGGGCCTTAATGTGCTTCATCCTGAGCCACTCCTTTGTTGCATTGGCTGTGTGTTTTGGGTCATTTTCATGCTGGAATACCCATCCACAACCCATCTTCAGTGTTCTGGCTGAGGGAAGGAGGTTCTCCCCCAAGATTTGACAGTACATGGCCCTGTCCATTATCCCATTGATGCGGTGAAGTTGTCCTGTCCCCTTAGCAAAAAAACACCCCCAAAGCATAATGTTACCACCTCCATGTTTAACGGTGGGGATGGTGTTCTTGGGGTCATCAGCAGCATTCATCCTCCTCCAAACATGGCTAGTTGAGTTGATGACAAAGAGCTTGTTTTTGGTCTCATCTGACCACAACACTTTCACCCAGTTCTCCTCTGAATTATTCAAATGTTCATTAGCAAACTTCAGATGGGCCTGTACATGTGCTTTCTTGAGCAGGGTACCTTACAGGCGCTGCAGGATTTAAGTCTTTCATGGCGTAGTTTGTTACCAATTGTTTTATTGGTGACTATGCTGCCTTGAGATCATTGACAAGATTCTGGGCTGATTCCTCACCATTCTCATGATCATTGAAATCCACGAGGTGAGATCTTGCATGGAGTCCCAGACCAAGGGTGATTTATAGTTATTTTGTGCTTCTTCCATTTGCAAATAATCGCCCCAACTGTTGTCACCCTTTCAACAAGCTGCTTGGCGATGGTCTTGTAGCCAATTCCAGCCTTGTGTATGTCTACAATCTTGTCCCTGACATCCTTGGACAGCTCTTTGATCTTAACTAGGGATGAGCCGAACACCCCCCGGCTCGGTTTGCAGCAGAACATGCGAACAGGCAAAAAATTGGTTCGAACACCGTTAAAGTCTATGGGACACGAACATGAAAAATCAAAAGTGCTCATTTTAAAGGCAAGTTTTTGTCATAAAAAGTGTTTGGGGAACCGGGTGCTGCCCCAGGGGACATGTATCAATGCAAAAGAAGTTTTAAGAACTGCTTTTTTTTCGGGAGCAGTGATTTTAATAATGCTTAAAGTGAAACAATAAAAGTGAAATATTCCTTAAAATTTCGTACCTGGGGGTGTCTAAAGTATGCCTGTAAAGTAGCACATGTTTCCCGTGTTTAGAACTGTCCCTGCACAAAATGTCATTTCTGAAGGAAAAAAAATAATTTAAAACTACTCGCGGCTGTAATGAATTGTCGGGTCCCGGCAATACAGAGAAAAGTCATTGAAAAAAACGGCAGGGGTCCCCCCCCAGTCCATTACCAGGCCCTTTGGGTCTGGTATGAATATTAAGGGGAACTCCTGCCATTTTTTTCAATAACTTTTATCTGTATTGCCGAAACCCTACAATTCATTAATAGCCGCGAGTAGTTTTAAATGACTTTTTCCTTCAAAAATGACATTTTGTGCAGGGAACCAAAATTTTTTAAAAAAAAGCGTGGGGGTCCCCCCAAAATTCCATATCAGGCCCTTCAGGTCTGTTATGGATATTAAGGGGAACACCACATAATTTTTTTTAAGAAAAATGGCGTGGGGTTCCCCCCAAAAATCCATTCCAGACCTGAAGTCTGGTATGGATTTTAAGGGGAACTCCGCGCCAAAATAAAAAAAAAATTGCGTGGTGTTCTCCCCAAAAATCCATAACAGACCCTTATCCGAGCACGCAACCTGGCAGGCCACAGGAAAAGAGGGGGGACGAGAGAGCGCCCCCCCCCTTGACCGGTGGTTGTGTGGGTCTGCGGGCAGGGGGCTTATCATAATCTGGAAGCCCCCTTTAACAAAGGGGACCCCCAGATTCCGGCCCCCCCTATGTAAATTGGTAACAGGGTACATTGTACCCCTACCATTTCACAAAAAAAGTGTCAAAAAGGTAAAAACACACACACACAGCTTGGGACAAGTCATTTAATAGAAAATAAAAAAATAAATTCCAGCGATGTACATCCTTCCACGACCTGGACCCACGCTACCTGCTGCTACAGCAGCACGTACCCTGCCTGGTCCATAAAGACCAGGTAGGGTTTGTGCAAATGCGGGAAGCCCGGGACAATACGATCAAGACTTTGAACTTGATCCACGTGGTAGGCACATCCTGAACCCCATGTGTCCTCCTAGGGGCAGATGCAGAAAAGGCTTTTGATTAACTGGCAATTTATGTTCTGGTCTTGAGACACATGGGGTTCGGGAATAAGATGCTGCAATGGATTTCAAGTAATTATACCCAGCCCACGGCCCAGGTTAAAGTGAATGGAGTATTGTCCCCACTTTTTAAGTTATCTAACAGGACAAGACAAGGGTGTCCGTTATCTCCACTTTTATTTGCCCTGTCTGTAGAGCCACTATTGAGTAGGATCTGAATGAACCCAGACATTAAGGGGGTGTATGTGGGAGGAATAGAGTATAAGATATCGGCGTACGCGGATGATATGATGTATAATAGACATGTGCATTCGTTTTAGTCCGAATGCATTTTCGTCCAAATTTCAGGTATTTTCATTAGCGTTTTAACAAATGAAAACGAAAGCACAGAATCCAAAAACTGAAAGATCCGACATAAACAAATGCTTTATTTTCATTTTCATTGCGACAACAGTTCGATATAGATAGGAGATTCGACGTGACGCTGACAATAACAATCTGTGTCTATAGAACCTGTGGTCGAATGTGCCTAACCTTAACTCTATTAGTCCAATATTATTCTACACAGAGAGAAAAGATTCAACATTATAGAGAGGAAAGATTTGACATTATAGAGCAGTGTTTCTCAACTCCAGTCCTCAGGGCACCCCAACAGGTCATGTTTTCAGAATTTCCCTCAGATAAAACAGCTGTGGTAATTACTAAGGCAGTGAAACTGATCAAATCACCTGTGCAAAATAATGGAAATCCTGAAAACATGACCTGTTGGGGCGCCTTGAGGACTGGAGTTGAGAAACACTGTTATAGAGAGAAAAGATTCGACATTATAGAGAGAAAAGATTCGACATAGAGAGAAAAGATGGCTGCTGGAATTGGGTGGGGGAAGTAAAATAAATATAATGATGATGAGGAATGTTATTGGCTGATTGTAACCAAAGAGGAGGAGCAGTAAAATAGCTAGAACTAACTTGTCAATTCAACATGAACAACGAAGATTGGACAAAGCATTGAAAAATATACAAACGTCAAATCTGTCATTGAAGGCTTATGGTGTCTGTCTGCAATCGTACATTTCCAGTCAAATGCATCCGCCCATAGGCTATAGAAGAATTCTAATGTTGGTTGACTAGTAACAGTAATTAATAAATATAATTATTACTAGTCATTAGAGTTGAGCGGACACCTGGATGTTCGGGTTCGATGGGTTTGGCCGAACTTCGGAAAAAAGTTCGGGTTCGGGACCGAACTGTAAACCGAACCCGAACCCGAACCCCATTAAAGTCAATGGGGACCCGGACTTCTAAGGACTAAAAAGGCTCTAAAAAAGTAATGGAAAGGGCTAGAGGGCTGCAAATGGCAGCAAAATGTTGTTAAGAGCATGGCAAGTGCTCTGCAAACAAATGTGGATAGGGAAATAACTTAAAATAACATTAAAAAAATAAAAAAATAAAAAATCATGCTGGAGGCCCCCTTTTCAGCAGAAGAGGTACAGGAAGTCATTAAGAACCTCAGAAACTCAACGGCACAATGCCACACATATGGTGGGAATGCCCCAGAATACGCCCTTTCTGGAATAAATTATTCAATTTAATGGATAAGCTAGTGGGAAAATAAAATACTTTGAAATAAAAATGTAGCGGGGTGCTAAATTTAAGGGAAGTGTTTGAGTGGTAAATAGGCTCAAACACCCTAATTCTGTAGGATTCATGGACCATTTTGTCCTCGGGGGACAGTATTGGTGTGCAGTTCCCTGCGGCCTACAGGTGGCGCTGCCATGGTAGGCTAGGGTTGAACCGCCGATACAGTGCTGTGCCTTTTGTGTCCCCTCTTGGCAGTAGTACAGCGGGGCGGGGAACCTGCTGTGCATGCCGGGAGAGCATATAAAAGGGGCAGACCTTTGGCCTAGGGGCTGATGTCCAGTGGGGTCCGCGCCCAGGTGCCTTCGGCCTGGGTGCATGTGTTCCTGTTCCATCTCGGGCACCTTTAGCCTGGGGTGAGGTACTATCCTGGAGTTCCTGCTGCCCTGGGTATGGAGGCCTTGGCCCGGGAGTAAAGCCTGGAGTCCAGAGCCTTTGTCTGGAGTCCGCTAAGGGTCGAGGAGTCTTAGGGTGCCGCCTCATGTAGGGGACCCTGTTCCAGGGAAGGGAGGATCATTCTGATGGACCGATGTGGGATTCACGGTGAAGGAAGGGTCTGTTGACTCCCTGGAGAGATGTCTTCCCCTTGATATGGGCTAGGTTCGTAGAAGGAGAAGCTCAAGGTCATCTTGACTGTATCAGGGGCCTTATACACCCGGCCCGTGGCAGGGGCCTTATACACCCTGGTCTGTGGCAGAGACCAAAGTTCTCCATGTCCGTGGCAGGGGCCTTGTACACCCGGTCTGTGGCAGAGACCATGCACCTAAAACTGTTTGAGAAACCTAAGCAGTGAAGTGAATGTGCTACGTTTGTGCCTGGACCTCCTCCACACCTTAAGCTGTCCTGTTTCTTTGCTCTAACCTTTTCTATCCGAGTAGAGTTTATTTTGCCATGAGAGAATAAGAGTTGTAGTTTCAGCTGGTGTGGACATTGACTTTACTGGGAATTAAAGGACTTGCCTCTACCTACAGTAGAGGTGAGAATCATCCTCTGGAGGAGTTTTGACTCCGGCTGTGGGCACGTCCCGTCAAGTACACCGCTCAACCTCTTTATGTAGGAGGGTACGGGCTGGTAGTGCGGTGTGCCTTTCTCCCTCCTGCGAGGAGCCAACAACATAACACACTGCAAAATATTTTTTGTGGCTCTAAATGGCGTTTTTTGGAAGACCACAACACACCCACAGTACGTAACCGCTGAATCGCACAGCTACAGAACTGCAGAAAATGCTATTCAAAAATGTTTTTGTTTTTTTAGTATAGCACAGTAGAAGACAAATATATAGAAATTGTTTATTTCACACACCTCCACATATGTATAACACACTGCAAAATATTTTTTGTGGCCCTAAATGGCATTTTTTGGAAGACCACAACACACCCACAGTACGTAACCACTGAATCGCACAGCTACAGAACTGCAGAAAATGCTATTAAAAAAAAATGTTGTTTTTTTAGTATAGCACAGTAGAAGACAAATATATAGAAATTGTTTATTTCACACACCTCCACATATGTATAACACACTGCAAAATATTTTTGTGGCCCTAAATGGCGTTTTTTGGAAGACCACAACACACCCACAGTACGTAACCACTGAATCGCACAGCTACAGAACTGCAGAAAATGCTATTCAAAAAAAAAATTGTTTTTTTAGTATAGCACAGTAGAAGACAAATATATAGAAATTGTTTATTTTACACACCTCCACATATATATAGCACGCTGCAAAATATTTTTGTGGCCCTAAATGGCGTTTTTTTGGAAGACCACAACAAACCCACAGTACGTAACTGCTGAATCGCAGAGCTACAGAACTGCAGAAAATGCTATTCAAAAAAAAAATTGTTTTTTTAGTATAGTACAGTAGAAGACAAATATATAGAAATTGTTTATTTCACACACCTCCACATATGTATAACACACTGCAAAATATTTTTTGTGGCCCTAAATGGCGTTTTTTGGAAGACCACAACACACCCACAGTACGTAACTGCTGAATCGCACAGCTGCAGAACTGTAGAAAATGCTATTAAAAAAAATGTTGTTTTTTTAGCATAGCACAGTAGAAGACAAATATATAGAAATGGTTTATTTCACACGCCTCCACATATGTATAACACACTGCAAAATATTTTTTGTGGCCCTAAATGGGTCTTTTTGCAAGAGTACATTAAAGTGCAAATTTTTATTTATTTTTTTGCCCTAAATGGGTCTTTTTTTGCATGAGCAAAATAAAATGCAATTTTATTTATTTATTTATTTTTGCCCTTAATTGGTCTTTTGGAAAAGAGCACAATAAAGTGCCTTTTTTTTTTGTTGCTCTAAATGGGTCTTTTTCCAAGAGCAGCATACACCCACAGTATGGAAACGGTGTATCTCTCAATGTAATATATGCAGTGCTGGTGCACTGAGTTTGCAGATAAAAGTTAGATTTTCTCTGACACTGGGCTCATGGCAGTGTAAAAAGACTGTGCACTGCAACACAAACAGGTAAACCTATGCAGATCGCTGAGTTATATCTCTGAATCTGGACTCCTATTCCTATATAATAAATTATTATTATTATTATTATACAGGATTTATATAGCGCCAACAGTTTGCGCAGCGCTTTACAACATCATCAACAACATCAACATAAATCTCTCTCCCTGAAAGCACCAACAGGAACCTGGCCCTACACTACACTGTCTCTCTATCTTTTCCCTCAGATTCCAGAATCAGGACTAACTCATGTATTTTCAATCTCTCCCAATAAGCAACAGCAGCAGACAAGATCCTCTCCCTATCTATTCTGAAGCAGAGTGACGTGTGTGCTGTGTGCCTCTAGCTTATATAGAAGCTGGGTCACATGTTGCACTGACCAATCACAGCCATGCCATTAGTAGGCATGGCTATGATGGCTTCTAAGGACACACCAGCTAATCAAAAGGTGATTGGCTGGCCCCTGAAGCATTTCTAACTGCGCCATTAGATTGCCGAACCCGAACTCGAACACGGACTTTCATGCAAAGTCCGGGTTCGGGTTCGGGAAAAAGCTAAAGTTCGGTACGGACCCGATTTCGCTCAACCCTACTAGTCATACAACATTAGAATTCTACTATAGCTTGTAGGTGGAACATTCGACCGGAAATGTATGATTGCAGAGTCGTACAGTTTCGCTGCTTCATCGAATCTTCTTTGAACATTCGACAGACACCATAAGCCTTCAATGACAGATTCGACCTTAATTAATTCAGATTTTCAGACGAATGCAATTTCTAACGAAAAACAAAATAAATAAAAACTAATTTTGGGAGTAACTAAATACATTTATTTTTCGGACGAAAACAAAATTCCGAAACAAAATATTTCAGTGTGCACATGTCTAATGTATAACCTGACTAATCCGATGGTATCCCTCCATAACCTGCTCCAAGAATTGGAGACATACGGTGACTTGTCAAATTTTAAGATTAATTATGTAAAATCTGAAGCAATGGGAGTCGCGATCTCTAAGGAAGAATTGAACACTTTGAAAGCTAATTATAAATTTAAATGGACAGATCAAGCTCTGACGTACTTAGGGACCTCCATCCCGGTGGATCTTTCACAAATATACAAGCTTAATTTTTTACCATTACTAGCTAGAGTGCGGATCCTTCTGGATGCACGGCAGAAAGGGTTCCATTCGTGGTTCGGGAGGTGCAATATTATTAAAATGAACATTTTACCGAAATTTCTATACCTCTTTCAGACGCTCCCTATTGCTATACCTAAACAGTTTTTCAAACAGACACAGTCCCTGTTTAGTAGATTTATATCGGCAAACAAACATCCAAGAGTTAGGGGATCGCTGTTGTCGTTACCTAAACGATATGGAGGTGTGTCAATGCCAGATATATACAAATACTACCAAGCGGCTTTATTGAGTCGCCTTATTGATTGGAGTCGACATAGTGAGGGGAAAATTTGGCCAGAGCTAGAACAAGCTCAGTGTAGTGGATTACTTCATCGAGCAACATGGTGTTACAGGGACCTCCCAGGGGGTATGAAGACTCACCCTTGATAGGTCCCACTCTTCAGATGGGATATGGGTTATTTGTGAAGGGGAAACTATCAACACTAGACTCACCCCTTTTCCCCAACTTGGGGAATCCACAGTTAGGACCGGGACTGAAGAAGGGACCCTTTAGTAAACTGGTAGAACAGGGGTTGTTTCAAGTATCTCACTTTCTGAGGGCGGGTGTATGGCCCACAATTAAGGAGATGATAACAGGACTTAGATCATATCAATTGGACTTTTGGAGGGCATTGCAATTAAGACACTTTTTAGATACCCTGAGTTTACTGAGTAAATATGAACGAAAGCTAACAAAGTTTGAGGAGTACTGTAATGGGAGTGGCATACTGCGGCATACTCTCTCTAAAATGAGTGAAATGCTGAATACACCTGGTGAGGAGTTTCAGTTGCCCTTCTTTAGGAGGTGGGAGATAGAGTTGGATACAGTTTTTTCGGAGGAGCAAAAGAATAAGATACTACGTAATATGTTCG
Source organism: Rana muscosa (assembly GCA_029206835.1). Lineage (NCBI taxonomy): Eukaryota > Metazoa > Chordata > Amphibia > Anura > Ranidae > Rana > Rana muscosa. The sequence goes on along the minus strand of JARGYO010005626.1, from coordinate 13,309,301 downwards.
AATCCTCAGTCTGTATAAAAACGCAGGAGATGAACTTTAAGATCCTATCGCAGTGGTACCGTACCCGGGCCGTCTTAAGTAGATTTTATTCAGATATATCAGATAAGTGCTGGCGGTGCAGGGGAAAAGGAGGGACGTTAATACACATCTTCTGGACCTGCCCCAGAATACAGAGTTTCTGGAAGGAGGTTCGGGATATTGCGCAAAAGTTTAGAGAGGAGGAGCTGCCGGAGGATCTGACTTTTTTCCTGTTACAGGATTCGGACACTGCGGTGAAACGGTATAGGAGATCGATCCACTGCCACCTCCTGAATGCGGCAAGAGCCTGTATTCCAGCAAAGTGGAAGCAGATCCAGCCTCCGTCAGTAGGGATGTGGCTTAAGCGAGTAGAAGACTTGAATATGATGGAGGACCTGGTCTGGACCTCCCGGCAGAAACGTGGAGTTTACCTTAAAACATGGTCGGAATGGAATCTTTTAAAATACTCGGAGGAGGGGAAAATTCTTAAAGATTTCAACTGAACGGATGCTGTCAGGGGACTGGGGGGACGGGGGGAGGTAGAGGAGAAAGAGCGGGAGTCTTAAGCCTCTTCTGGGGTTTTCTTTTTTTTTTTTTCTGGGGGAGGGGGGAAAGCCCCCGGACAGCCTGAGGACAAGAAATGGGGCCTTGGGGAGGGGGACTGTATGCCCAATGGTGGGTACACGAATGACTAAAGGTTCATGAGTTGAAGTAACATGAGTAAGGCCCGGGCGAGAGGTGGAGACTTAGCGTACATAGAATTGTGGATATTGTATATTAGGATGTATGATATATATAGTAGTAGACAAATGGTCCGTCTGTGATACAAGAAGTATATTGAATGTACCTTGTATTATCTGTTGTTGCTTTCTGTTTATTTTAAAACAAAATAATAAAAAGTTGAAATCATAGCATGGATTTTAGCAAACTTTTATAATAAAATACTCTTTCACCTTTGTCAAAATTAAAGGTTTACTGAAGGCTAATTGTTTTAAAATTAAAATAATAGGCATGGTAAACGTATTTGCTTTGTGCAATAAAATTGCATAGAGTGGTCCCAAACCTCCTCTTCTGGGGTCCCCAATTGCGCTGTCTGCTCTTTCTCTTCTGTGTCTGCCCCTATAGCAAGTGCTTTCTATAGGGGAAGATGTGTGGGCTTGCTCTTAAGCTAGGCCATGTGTGTCTCTACAGATATAGTGCTATACAAATATAGTGAGGTTCAGCCCCACCCCCCATTTCCTCCCCACTGGATTTGATTGACTGCCTCTGAACCTTAGCGTTTACAAATACTTTAAAGGCTCTTGTTTTTGCCAGGTCATGTACCAAACCAACCACATGCTTGTTTCCTTTACTAGTAATTTTAGATAAAGATATGTGCCAAACGTAAGTTTTGTTAAGAGACAAGTAGTGAAAAGCACTTTTATATATACTATTCAAATTATGAGAATAACGGATATTAGCGATAATATGATGATTTATTTAGGCTTCATTTGCAATTATAAAAATGTTTTCATCCACAACTGGAGTTAGACTATTTATTTCTATGTTGAAATAATTCTTATTAACCACTTAAGGACTGCTGCACGACAATGAACAGAATGGCACGGACAGGTATGTCCCCTTTAAGAACCTGTCCGTGAGTCGCGCTCGCGACCTGGTCTGAAGCTCCACTACCGCGCCCGCGGAACCCACGGACCCGATCGCCACCGGTGTCCCGCGATCCGGTCACAGAGCTGAAGAACGGGGAGAGGTGAGTGTAAACAAACCTTTCCCCGTTTTTCCTAGTGGCATGTCAGTGATCGTCTGTTCCCTGTCATAGGGAACGACGATCAGTGATGTCACACGCCAAGCCACGCGCCCCTACAGTAAGAATCACTCATTAGGTCACACTTAGCCCCTACAGTGCCACCTAGAGGTTAAACCGTTCACTGCAAGTGTAATTTTCACAGTAAACTGCATTTTTATAGCACTGATCGCTGTAAAAATGACAATGGTCCCAAAAATGTGTCAAAAGTGTCCGATGTGTCCGCTATGATGTCGCAGTCACAATAAAAATCACTGATCGCTGCCATTACTAGTAAAAAAAAAATATTAATAAAAATGCCATAAAACTACCCCCTATTTTGTAGATACTATAACTTTTGCGCAAACCAATCAATAAACGCTTATTGTGATTTTTTTTACCAAAAATATGTAGAAGAATATGTATCGGCCTAAACTGAGGAAAAAAACGTTTTTTTTATATATTTTTTGGGGATATTTATTATAGCAAAAAGTAAAAAAATTCTTTTTTTTCAAAATTGTCGCTCTATTTTTGTTTATAGCGCAAAAAATAAAAACCGCAGAGGTGATCATTATACCACCGAAAGAAAGCTCTATTTGCGGGAAAAAAAGGACATCAATTTTGTTTGGGAGCCACGTTGCACCGTGCGATTGTCAGTTAAAGCGACGCAGTGCCGAATCGCAAAAAGGGGCCTGGGGCTGAAGTAGTTAAATGTAGATACACATTTTGCCAATGGTACTGCAGCCAACAAAGATTTGTGGTCAGAAGTTTGGTTCTATAGGTGGTCTGTAAATGCACAATAGACATCTAGTCTCCCGACATACTGCATACTATGTCCTTGATAGCCAATGTCCGTCCTTGAGAGCTCTATCCAATCCAGGCAATAAATGTTTCTACTTAATTCCAAACACCAACACACATCTTTAATTCATTAGAGTCTTTCAGTTACAGAAATTCGAATGAAGTGCAAAAATTAGGTCTCTTCAGAACTGGACAGCACTGATCTATAATCCTTTCCAGCTATATCCTCTCCAGCTACAATCCTTTAATTGCTAAAAATCTAAGCCAACGTTACATCTCAGGAAACCAAAATGAACCAAAATGAAGTGAGAACTCCTAATCTGAATACTTGATATAAGTCATTGGCTATGAAAGCACTGAAGCCATGGCATGGCATAGCCAGAAAACCAGTAGTGTCAACAATGGCAGACCACATACTTTCTAAACCACAGGTGTCTTTTAATTCTTTCAAATAAAGTTCTTCAAGCTATTATTACCTGAAAGAACCAATTTAAAAAAATCTGATTTTCTGACATACATGAGAACAATTACAATTTTGGAACATCCAGATAAGTTTTTGGAAAAAAATTCTACGAGTTTAAATTTCTTTTCAATGAAGAATACATACAATAAGTCCACCAAGAATGAGAAGTATGCATAAGAAATAAAAAAATAAAAATAAACAATAAAATAAATAGTTCACAGCAACAACTTAACAGAACAAGTTAGAAACTCTCCCTGACAAATGCCCAGACTGTATGAAGTTCTCTTTGATGCCAATTTTCAGTGCCTAAAGAGACCAACAAAGCTCCAAATCAGAAGCACCACTTACGTATTAAGCCAATCCAACCACCCAATGAAGGATGACTGTTGATTGGTAATAACATGAAGAATGTTAGCTAAAACTGCACTAGCACCACACTACAAAACTGCGTAAAGCCTCGTACACACGGTCAGACTTCAAACAAACTTTTCCGTGGATTTTTGTCGGAAGGGAGTTGGCCGGGCACACCCATAGCATACACAAGGCAGGACTTTTCTGCAAACTTTCTCAAAACTTTCCCAACATCATGTGGTTTTTCTGCTCTTTTCTGCTCTTTACCGCCACCCTTTGGTCAACTTCTGCTATTGTTGGTTGATTTTAACATTGGTTCTGGGCATGCGTATTTGTACTTCGGACAGAAGTCCGATGGATTTCTGTACACATGATAGGACTTTGCACCGTAGGACTTTTGTTGCCGAAAAGTTTGTCCGTTTGCAGAGCGAACTTTTGTCCGATGAAAACCGAAAAAGTTTGTCCAATGGAGCATACACACGGTAGGATTTTTTTGAAAGCTTGCTCATTTTGAAGTTTTTTGTCAAAAAGTCCTACCATGTGTATGGGGCTTTACACTAGCACAAGCTGGCTATAAACAGTATTTTTTTTTAATTCAGCCAGAAAGCTGAATAGAAATTAGGTGGATGGAGGAACAACCCGGACAGGACATTGTATTTTGACAGTGGGACCTGCCACTGTCAGAATACATGGATCAGAAGCTGCAGCCAAGCAGCAAAGGTTTTCAAGCATGTTTCTTCAACAGAAGTCGATCAAATGATCATCAGACACACACTGGGATGGGACAGTGTATATGGCCAGCTTAACTCTTCTATGTAGGTTACTATTTCCTATATACTGCAAACTGAAATGGTCTCTCTATTCTGGAGCACAGTATATGTGTATTTGTAACAGTACTGCTTCCAGAGTTTCCTCTGAAACTAATTTAAAGTGTTGGCAATAATTCACATATTGATTGTACTGAGTATGTTCAACTAAAGATTACAAATGTAAATGAACAGCTGTGCATAACAGAGATACAAAGAGCTACAAATGAACAGAAATCTATTAGATTACTCTCTTAAATTCTTTATCACGCCTAATGTATTTCCACAGTACACTGCAGGAAATCTTTTCAGACTTTGCTTTGCAATCAATGCTACATTATAGAAACATTCTCCAAAAAGGCCTTTTATGTGCACTGCACATCAGGGTCAGTCTGGTATAACCATGATTGAGTAACCAGCACCATTGGCATGTTCTCCAAGTACAATTAATAATCATATTCAGTTATCAAGCATGAAATGGCCATAATTTCTACAAAATATATAACCCATCTAAAATAAAATGTAAATTCCTATTTTTTTTTTTTTTATATATATATGAATGTGCTCTTGCTATGACTACTATCAATGGGAGATTTTTTTTTTAAATAAAGAAAACATAAATGTTCCACCAGAGGTATTCAAATAGTAGGATTTTTAAAACAGCTTACCTGTAAAATCCTTTTCTTGGAGTACATCACGGGACACAGAGCAGCATAGTCATTACTATGTGGGTTATATAGAATTACCTTCAGGTGCTGGCACTGGCAACTTCCAAAACAGGAAGTACCCTCCCCTATATAAGCCCCTCCCATCCGGGAGTACCTCAGTTTTGTAGCAAAGCAATACGTGTCCCCAAAAGAGGGGTGGGAGCTCTGTGTCCCGTGATGTACTCCAAGAAAAGGATTTTACAGGTAAGCTGTTTTAAAAATCCTACTTTCTTGTTCATACATCACGGGACACAGAGCAGCATAGTCATTACTATGTGGGACGTCCCAAAGCAATGCCACATGAGGGGGGGGATACACCATACATAAGCTGGGCGCCATCAGGCATGAGGATCTTTTGCGGCCTGCAACACACTGCGCCCAAAGGCGACATCCTCCTGACTTCTAACGTCCACCTGGTAGAACCTAGTAAACGTGTGTACTGAAGACCATGTTGCGGCCTTACAAATTTGCGCCAGGGAGGCCTGGTGATGCACTGCCCATGAAGTTCCAACTGCTCTCGTGGAGTGCGCCCTAACTTTGAACGGAGGCGGTCTACTTCTCAAGCCATAGGCTTGTATTATGACCTGTCGAATCCACTTGGCTAAAGTAGATTTTGATGCTGCCTGACCCTTTCTGGGGCCTTCCGGCAGAACAAACAAAGAATCCGTTCTACGAATCTGAGCAGTGGCTTTTAGATAAGCTTTAACTGCTCTTACTACATCCAAAGAATGCAATAACTTTTCCTCTACCGAGCTTGGTTTGGGGAAAAAAGAAGGAAGAACCACATCCTGGTTCAAGTGAAACCTCGATACCACCTTAGGAAGAAAGGCTGGGTGAGGACGTAATACTACTCTGTCCTTATGGATAACCAGATATGGCTCTTTACAGGACATGGCGGCTAATTCCGACACTCTTCTAGCCGAGCATATGGCTACTAAAAATATCAATTTCCTGGTGAGTAGAACCAAGGAAATGTGCCGCAAAGGTTCAAATGGCTGCTTCTGCAGAACCGACAGAACCAAATTTAGATCCCATGGGCATATGGGAGCCTTAATCGGTGGAATAATACGAGTCACACCTTGCATAAAGGATTTGACAAGTGAATGCATAGCCAGGGGCCTTTGAAATAGTATTGACAAGGCCGAAACCTGGCCCTTGATAGTACTTAAGGCAAACTTCCTGTCTACAGCCCACTGCAGGAAGTCCAGAATTCTGCCTATAACGTACTTACGTGGATGCCATTTTCTGGCCTCGCACCAAGTGATGTACGCCTTCCAAACTCTATAGTAGATCTGCCTGGATACAGGCTTCCTGGCATTGATTATAGTTGATACCACAGAGTTAGAGAGACCTCTCTTCTTTAGGATGTGGGATTCAATAGCCAGGCCGTTAAACTTAGAGTTAGTAAGGAAGGGTGGTATATCGGTCCTTGCGAAAGCAGGTCCGGACGACGTGGAAGGGTCCAAGGACTCCCCACAGACATTTTGATGATCTCCGCGTACCAGGCCCTTCGGGGCCAAGCTGGAGCCACCAGGATCACCGGCTTCTTCTCCAACCTGACTCTGCGAAGGAGTCGAGGCAACAATTGTAGCGGAGGGAATGCATATATCAGTCTGAACTGATCCCAAGGGAACACCAGAGCATCCGAGCCGCAAGCGAGGGGATCCCTTGTCCGGGAGACAAATCTGTCCACCTTTGCGTTGAATCTGGATGCTAGCAGATCTACATCCGGTGTTCCCCACCGCTGACATATTGCTCGGAAGACCTCGGGATGAAGGGACCATTCCCCTGGGCATAACTGTTGGCGACTCAGAAAGTCCGCCTTCCAATTCTCCACCCCTGGAATGAAGACAGCTGATATACATGGGACATGCTTTTCTGCCCATTCCAGGATGTGACTTACTTCCCTCTGGGCTGCACGACTCCTGGTGCCTCCCTGATGATTGATATATGCCACTGCTGTGGCATTGTCTGATTGAATTCTGACAGGGGACCCTTGGAGTCTGGATGTCCAGGCTACTAGGGCGTACCGGGCTGCTCGTATCTCTAAGAGATTGATGGGCAGGGTTTTTACTACATTTGACCATCTGCCCTGGAGAGACCATTGCTCCAGTACTGCCCCCCAGCCTATAAGGCTGGCATCTGTAGTGACCACCTTCCAAGATATTGGGCTGAAGGGTTTTCCCTTCTGGAGATTCTGGGGGATCAACCACCAGCAGAGACTCTTCCGAACGGAAGGGGACAAAGCCATCGGGAAGTCTAGAGCCTGAACTTTTCCGTTCCATGCTGACAATATGGCCCTTTGTAAATTCCTTGAGTGGAATTGGGCGTATGGTACAGCTTCGAATGATGCTACCATCTTTCCTAGCAGCCTCATGCACAGGCGTATGGACGGCTGTCTTTTTGCACAAAGCAGACGGACCAAGGCCCTCAAAGAGGATACCTTGTCTAGAGGTAAGAAAATCTTCCTCTGGTCTGAATCCAGCCGTAGCCCTAGATATACCAGGTTTTTCACTGGCTGTAGGGCTGACTTGTCCAGGTTGATGACCCAACCGTGAGACTCTAGATACTTGATTGTATCGACAATTACCACTTCTAGCTTGGCAACTGAGTGGTCCATCAACAACAGGTCGTCTAGGTATGCCATTATCGTTACACCCCGTGTTCTCAGATCGGCCAACAGTGGGGCCAGAATTTTTGTGAACACTCGTGGTGCTGTGGCCAGACCGAATGGTAAGGCTCTGAACTGAAAATGGCGCCCTTCTACTGCAAAGCGTAGGAATTTTTGATGACCTGGAAAGATGGGAACATGCAAGTAAGCATCTTTGATGTCGATCGAGGCTAACCATTCCTCCCCTTGTAGGGCAGCGGTGACCGATCGGATCGACTCCATCCGGAAAGACCGGACGTTTAGAAATTTGTTTAGACTCTTTAGGTCCAATATGGGTCTTATGTCCCCGTTTGGCTTCGGGACTGTGAAAAGGTTTGAGTAGAAACCCAACCCCCACTCTTCCATAGGAACCTCCATAATTACTCCTTGGAGCAATAGTTGTTCTAACGCCAATAGGAGAGACCCTCTTTTCAGAGGGTCTCTTGGCATGCCTGACCACATAAAATGGGACGGAGGAGACTCTTTTAACTCCAACTTGTATCCCAGAGTTACTGCGGAGAGCACCCATCTGTCTTTGATCGTCTCCCGCCAGGTCTCTGCGAACAACTGAAGTCTTCCCCCCACCCGTTTGAGTGGGGGCAGCCCTTCATAGGCTTGACTTGGAGGCTGGTTTAGTACCTCTTCGGATCCAGGGCTTTTTATTACCCTGTGGCTGTCCCTGATTTTTACCTCCTGAGTTTGACCGAGGAGGCCGTCGGAACTGCTTAGTAGCAGACGTCGCAGGGATAGGAGAGGTAGTCCTCTTAAAAGATGGACCCCTAGACCTCTTTTTACTCGGTATGAGAGTACTTTTACCACTGGAAATCTTCTGGATATACTTATCCAGGTCTTCGCCAAAAAGGCGTTCCCCATGAAATGGGAAGCTAACTAAGAGCTTCTTACAGGGAGCTTCAGCAGACCAGTTTTTGAGCCACAGAAGCCTACGCATATGTACCAAAGACAGCGTGAGGCGGGAGGCCTGATGGATAGAATCCTTGATGGCGTCAACCGCAAAGCATAATGCTCTAGGCAGATCAGCCAGAGCCTGGGCCTGCTGGTCAGGCAAATCCCTCAGGACCATTTTCATTTGATCCTTTAAAGCTTGGCAGACCCCAATAGCTGCCACTGCTGGCTGTGTAACAGCCCCTGCTGTGGAAAAAGCAGATTTTAATAAAGATTCCAATTTTTTATCCACTGGATCTTTGAACATTTGAACATTATCTACTGGACATGTCAGTGATTTGTTCACAGAAGAGATGGCTGCATCCACCGTAGGAACATTCCATCTCTGGGTGAACTTTTCCTCCATGGGATAGATCACCGGAAACCTTTTAGGCGGAACAAATAGTTTATCAGGATGTTCCCAGTCCTGGTATATAAGTCCTTCCAATAATGGATGTATTGGAAAGGAGCAATTAACCTGGGGAGCTTTTAGCGACCCCAATGAGGAGACAGCAGTAGTTGATGGTTCAACAAGAGGCATTTTAAATGCAGATCGAACCATGTCAGTTAGGGTCTGGACCCACAATCTTTCAGTCTGCGATGCTGAAAATGGTTCATCTACTGTCGATTCCTCAAAAACAGAGCTAACCTCCTCCTGATCCCCTTCAGGTAGGTCGGTCCCTTCCTGGGACTGTTGCTCTGCCAACAGGCACTCTAATGGAGGTGATGGAGATCTGGCGCGCTTTCTTTCCTGTAGAGAAGAAGCGATCAATGCTGCCAATCTCTGCTCCAATCCCTCCAGAGTTGAGGAAAAAACCTCCTCTGTTATATATGCAGGAGCAGGTGGACTGAGGACAGCCGCAGTACCTGGCACTCCCGGGGGTTCCTTATGGGTATTAACCTCTGATTTCTCAGGGGAGGAGGGTGCAGATGACTGCTCCAGATCCTCAGAGCCCGATGGAGACCCCCTACACTTCCTGAGAGGTATATCTCAGAGTTTTTTAGGCGGCATATTCCTTAGTTCAAAGCTGAGGTATTCCAGCCGCAATACACCCCTTACTGAAATAGTCTAATGCAATTTGCTGCTATGTACATCAGTGGGTGTCTACTAATGCGTCTTTCTGGGGATGCCTGTATCAACCGCCCGCTGTAAGCCCCTATACCATGCTACCAGCTCCTTTTCATGCTCTGTGTCCATAGCAAGCAGCGTGGACTGAGTCCTTTTATCTTGCTGGGACGCCCGCACATGCGCAGAAGCGCTGGGCGCACAGAGCGCGTCATCTGCCAGGCTCCGCCCCCTTTTTTGAAGCTAAACCTTATAAAAGGAAAGCATGTGTGCGCGCGCGTGCACGTGTGCGCTCTTGGCGCCATGTAGGGAGAGGAGCCAGGGTCCCTGTTTCACCAGGACTCGGGGATGGAAGGAAACTACTTGGCAGCATGACAGAGGAATGCAGCTTCCCTGATAGAGAGCTCACTCATCTGCCTGGACTTTCACCATGGAAGGAATAGTCCCAAGAAAAAAGACGTTCCACAGCGGCCTCTAGTGGACAAACACAGGTACCGCACCTTTGTCTTTTTTTTTTTTTTTTTTTTAAAACCTCCTTTATGAAAAAACATTTCCAGGTTTACAGTTTTTTTAAAACTTCCCTTATGAAAAAACATTTCTAGGATTTCTTAGGCATATACAGCTATTAGCGGGAATACCCTTTAGGTAACAGGCAGAAAGACATATTAGGCTTGGGGGTCCCCTCAATAGAACCAAGTTCCTGAGGGGCCCCCACTTACCTTTTCCCCGCCGCAGGACTTTGTTTGGTCCACAGAAGCCCAAACTTCACCTCTCACGGCAGGCATTGTACTAGACCTTCAGGGACCGGGTTCCCAAGGATTCCACTCCCCTGGACCTGTATAGCACCCTGCACAGATAGCCTCTTAATTTTGGGTATGACCAGAGCTCTGGATCCCAGGGTCCAGCCCTCCTAAGAGAGGCATTACAGGCAAAACCCTGCTCTTCTCTGCAAGGCCCGGGTACCGACCGTTTAGCTATGAAGCTTTTTTGGTCGGATCCGGAATAGCTTGCTAAGGCCCAGAGAACCTGTACACAAGCCCAGATGAATACATGTTAACCTTGGCCAACACCTTAGACACTGGCAAAAAACTGAGGTACTCCCGGATGGGAGGGGCTTATATAGGGGAGGGTACTTCCTGTTTTGGAAGTTGCCAGTGCCAGCACCTGAAGGTAATTCTATATAACCCACATAGTAATGACTATGCTGCTCTGTGTCCCGTGATGTATGAACAAGAAAAGTGTATATTTTGCCAACACTTTACCCAGTCTGTTCTCTTAAGAGTTCTGATGGGCTAACCCACTATCCTAATTTGATAATTAGGGGTGGATATAACCATTGACCATACAGAATCCCTCCCCCCGTGAGAGGCAAAATATAAAAATATTACTAGTCCTAATTTGTAAGTTAAAGAGGAACTGCAGTCTGCTCACATAATTTGTAATAAAAACACCTTTTCTATTCTGAAGCTTCCCTCCAACCACTTTGCATATTATTTTATATACAGTATACTGTGATTCTGTACTTGCCAAATATGCTGCAGAAATCTCCCTCCACCAAGTCTGGCTGCAACCATTTTAACTGTGGGCAGCTGAAGCTGCTGCCTGTTCACTTCCTGGATTTACACAGACACACAGAGGCAAACCTCCAGCCATGCAGTTCTAATTGACCCTCTTATGACTCATCCCCCTTTCCCTTCATGACAAACACTCACAAGAGTGAGAGAGAGAGAGCTGTGCATGATGTCATAAGCCTAGGCAAATGACCAGACAAGAAACAGGAAGTGGGCTGTGCAAGGTATTTACTGCCAAATCCAAAGTTAAAACAACAAGGGCATAGGATTTAATAGATGGAAAGTTGAAAAAATGACTGAAGGTCCACTTTAAAAAGCAATAGTATTTCAGCGATTCAGTGAAACTTTGATGAAGAAAAGAGACACTAGGGTCTGGGAAACAGAGAGAAGTACATTTCTGTGTTCAGGATGAGGACTAGAAGGACCCCATCGGAAGCACAGACTACAGGAAATGGTCCTAGGAGAATATTTTCATAGCCTTTACAGAAGCTGTAATAAAGAGTTGCAAGCAAGCCCTGTGCTTCTTTTCAATTGGTGAGCACCATGACTTGTTAGCAAGCGGCCAAAAATAGGAATTGTCCATAGTGGTAGCTTGAGTCATGTGTGTTTGACTAATCCCATGCTGGTAGTGCTTTGGGTGAACATTGAGAGCTGATCTATACCAAGAATAGCTCATTTATTGTGTTCTCATTAGAACAAGTACAATGGGAAACATCAAGCCCCAAAAAGTCTCATGGGCACAGCAGTTCTCCCAAGGTCCCAACTGAGCTTGATCTTGATCTTGTGCTTGTTCCCTGCTTGTTTTATTATGGATACAGTAATGTGTATGGAACACAGTTCTCTGCCATAATTGGGGTTCAGAATTGGGTGTATGCTTTAGGAAGAATCATGCTTTTCCATACTCATTGAGCACATAGAAAGGGCAGGATTAGGACATTGTTTAGGTTAACTTCATGCTCATGATCTGAAAAAAAAAAATAACCCTGGAAAAAGTTGTTAAATGCATTTTATGCAATAAATGTATTAAATGCATTTTATTAAAAATAAATAAAAAAGACCTTTATATTTTCCAATTTATTAAGGCTGGTTTCACACTGGGGCGGTGGGTGCGGTGGCGGTATAGCGCCACTATTTTTAGCGGCGCTATACCGTCGGGATTGCTGAGGTATTCGGCCGCTAGCGGTGTGGTTTTAACCCCTGCTAGCGGCCGAAAAAGGGTTAATACCACCCGCAAACCACGGCTACAGCCACGGTTTGCGGGCGGTATTACCGTGGTGTCCCATTCATTTCAATGGGAAGGAGCGGTGGAGGAGCGGTAAACACACCGCTCCTCTCACCGCTCCAAAGATGCGGCTAGCAGGACTTTTTTTCACGTCCTGTTAGCGCACTGCTCCAGTGTGAAAGCCCTCTGGGTTTTCACATTGGAGAAACAGAAGCCGCTGTTTAGGCTCGGTTTGCAGGCGCTATTTTTAGCACAATAGCGCCTGCAAACTGCCCCAGTGTGAAAGGGGCCTAAAAGCATATCAAAAAGATAATTCTAAGGGGTCTTGTCCTAAGTCAGACTAGCTTTTCATTAACCCTATCCAAGGTTTATATTCCCAAGCCATAATTATTGTAATGGAGGAAGCTAGTTGATGTTCTTTATAGTACTGTGGCATGAAACTAAGAATTTATACTTTTTTGACCATTAGTAACCAGGCCATTAGGTGTAATTATTGTGCCAACTGCAGGTTTTCCAGGACAGGATGTTCTATATAAGCAGTGTGGGGACTTGGAGTTGACCCCTCTTAGCTTGCACTGCGGTTTGGGCTGGATGCGGCGACAGGAAAATGTCAGGTTACTGAGATGTTTAAACACAGGGTCCACCGCCAAGTTTCATATGGAGCGGCTGGCTGTGGAACTATTCACGTATAGTTTGTATTTACTAGCGGAGCTGTCATTATTGAAAAGAAAAGGATCCAGAATCTGCTGCACTCATATGAGTAAGCGCTTGTTGTAGCACGAAACGCGTTAACTTTCAGCTGTACCCCACTCTGTCTGTGATGAATTTATGGAACATGCCATAAAGGCTGAAGAAGTGCAGAAGTTTCCGGATCCTTTTCTTTTCTGTTGCTTTTGCAGACGAGCTGTGCTAGCTTCTTCACCATAAGTGGCGAGTAGGTGGATGGCTAATCACTCACCTGGAGTAACTTGTTTTCTCCAGAGCTGTTTTTATTACTGAGAGATCCTCCATTTTCACAGAATTTCACAGGGTTCTGGGAACTGCCCAGGGATCCTGTGCATTAAGACAGTCCTGTAAAAAGCCCCTGTGAAGTATACCTATGAATCTGATAGTATGTCTATATTTCTCACTTCATTTACAGAGCAGCTGGTGGTCTAGCGGTGTTACTTAGTGGTCAGAATATGTTTTCCTGATTCGCTTCCTCTGAAATAGGCCTGTAATACCACTCTGCAGCCAGACCACCAGTCCAAGCAGAACACACTGCATTCAGGCTACCTGACCTAAGCCACGTCTTCAACAGAAATGTAAGCGAGTCAGCTGTAAGGAGTTAACATGGAAAATAATTAAAAAATAAATAACAAACAATAGTTTAGCCCTATTATATTGCATTTTCTAGATGACTACAGATCAGCAATACATCTCATATTTTTTACTTCTGTTGTTTTGTTCATTTTCACCATCGCATTCCTTACAGAAAATTCAGCCTGCTTAATGATGTTTAGGTGAACATGTACAAGAGATCAGCTTGATTAAAACAATTTTTTTTTTCTCAGTGTGTCAATGTTTAAACCTTGGTATACACAGGGGCACCCATATTTGTTAATTACATAATATTTCAGTTGTTCATTGCAGGCTCTGCTTACTTTGCAGAGATAAACAATGGGTGTACTTTACTGCTATTACTTACAATTCAAGTCTAATTTCTGAGCTCTCTATGTGATATAGACATGTGCAATTCATTTAGTTTCTAATTCGTTTTTCACAAATTTAGAGAAATTCGTTAATTCTGAAACTACCGAATTTTCGAATTTTTGAATTTTTCAATTTACAAATTTTCGGATTTCCGAATTTTTCAATTTCCGAATTTTCAGATTTCCGAAATTTAGAATTTTCGAAATTCCGAACTTCCAAATTTCCGAAATTCGGAATTTTGGATTTTCGGTCTTTCGAATTTCCGAATTTCGGAAATTCGGAATTTCGAAAATTCGAAAATTGGAAATTTCGAAAATTCGAGATTCAAAAATTCAAATTGCAAAATTCTAAAATCTAAAATTCTAAAATGGGAAATTTCCGAATTCAAAATTCGTTTTTTTTTTCGTTTTATTTGTTTTTTTGGAAATTTGAAAATTCGGAATTCGGAAAGTCGGAATTCCGAATTTCCAGAATTTTCGAAAAAAGCAAAAAAAAACTAAAAAAACACATTTTTCGAATTCCCCAAATATCCGAATTTCCGAAAAAAGCAAAAAAACGAAAAAAACGAAAACGAAAAAAACGAATTTTTCGAATTTCCGAATCTCCGAATTTCCGAAAAAAGCAAAAAATTATAATTTTTTTTTCGAATTTCCCGAATTTCCGAAAAAAGCAAAAAAATTAAAAAAACGAAAAAAGCTAATTTTTCAGCAGTGCACATGTCTAATGTGATATCTTCCCTAAACCATTGTTAAGCAGGGATATGTTATTGCACTGCAATTCAGAGCCTCCTTCTAAAGTAAGTGTAGCAGAAGCAGAGTCTTCAGGAAGTTACAAGCTTACTGAATTTCTGTCAGGAACAACAAGTTTTTCTATTTATTTATTAAACAGTTATAATAAAAGCTTTGCATATTTAACAAACCAAAAAGGAAGAAATAAGTCACTTTTATGATCTACATCAGTGGTTCTCAACCTCTCCAGTGCCGTGACCCCTTGATAAAATTTCCCAAGTTATGGGGACCCCTAACAGTAAAATTATTTTAGTGTGAGTTGTCAGCACCCAAGGCAAGACAAGTAATTTGCACCTTTAACCCACGGACATTTAGCGCTCCCTGAGACCCTTCCACTAAAAGTATTAAAACCCCTTAGGGCAGTGGTCATCAACCCAGTCCTCAGGACCCACTAACAGGCAAGGCTTGCAAGATAACTGAAATACATCACAGGTGATATCATTTGCTGCTCAGTGATTGCAGTATTCTAGTCTGCATCTCCCCAAGGTAATACATACAATCTGGCCTGTTAGCGGGCCCTGAGGACAGGGTTGATGACCACTGCCTTAGGGTACATTTTAGGATGTACCACTCTTTCTCTTGGTTCTCCTTTCTTTCCCTTTTATCTCTTCTTTTTTTCCCCCATCTCTCTCCCTAGCCATCATTCTTGTTCTTTCTCTTATTTTTCTATCCCTTTTTCTTTGTTCCTCCCCCTCTTTTCCTCACCCTTCCATGTATTCTCAATGTTTATTCCTTCTCTTACTCCTTGGTGGGGAGTTGGGATCAGTGTCAGTGCTGGGGGGAGTTTTGATCAGCCAACTTAGGTCATCTGCTGATCCGAGAACTGTAGTGGGGACTTTTAATGGCAACTATAATCACAGGTAGTGTTACTCACTGTGCCTCCGGCTTCACTATGTGGTGTCTCGTAGCAGTGACACCTTTACCGAACTCAGGAGATGGGGTCTCCTCCAGCCCCTCCCTCTTCACATTCCTCACCAGTCAGCTGACATCTAGTCTCTGCCCCCCAGCCATCATGTGAACTGAATGGGCAGCTGTGAAGAGGCTGAGTGGGCGGCCGCGGGCTCCAGGAACAGCCCAGCTGGGCAGCTGCGAAAAGGCTGGGAGAGCGGTGCAGGCTTCAGGAACAGCCCAGGATTTGGTGACCCCTGGCAAATTTTCATTCGACCCCCGAGGGGGTCCCGACCCCCAGGTTGAGAACCACTGATCTACATGATATACACTTTAAGAATCCAGTGCAAAAGCAGCCTTATGCCACGTACACACGATCGGAATGTCCGACAACAACTGTTCGATGCAAGATTTTGGTCGGAAATTCCGACTGTGTGTAGGCTCCATCGGACATTTGCTGTCGGAATTTCCGACAACAAATGATTGAGAGCTGGTTCTCAATTTTTCCGACAACAAAAGTTCTTGTCGGAAATTCCGATCATGTGTTTCCAATTCCTACACACACAAAAATCCTACGCATGCTCGGAATCAATTTGACGCATGCTCGGAATCATTAAACTTCATTTTTCTCAGCTCGTTGTAGTGTTGTATGTCACGTTCTTGGCGATCGGAATTTCTGAGCAACATTTGTGTGACCGTGTGTATGCAAGACAAGTTTGAGCCAACATCCGTCGGAAAAAAATCCACGGTTTTGTTGTCAGAAATTCCGATCGTGTGTACGCGGCAACAGCCCTAAAAATGTAAGCCAGAACTACAAAATATGAGGACGCTTGTCTAAGTGGGGTACAATGTTTTTTAAATTGCACATTACAGCAAGTACAGCAGGTCTGTTTTTGTTATGGCCACCTGCCAATTTTCTGTTACACACTATGCAATTACTTTTTCATTTGTGTTTTTATTAGCATTTTATTTAAAAAAAAAGCATCACTGTATTACTACATCATTACAGATTTCACTCTATTACCACATTACAGTAAGAGGAATGCACAAAATGGCTCAAATAAATGTTTATTTTTAGTTGTTTTCTTGTTACCTGGCTCAACATTATTTGTTACAGAAATGAACAAATAGTCTGTGGTGTATATTATATGCTTGCCGCTAATGCAATTTCTGCAAGCCAAATAACATTGCCAGACCAATCACACAGACTAAACTGAACACATTTCACATTCTTCCAGCTGACTTCTTGACGTCCCCTTGAATGGAGGGATTTCAAAAGCCAGAAGCAATTGAATTTTTGACAAGTTGAGATGCATAGTGTATACTGTACACATCCTAACACACAAGTGTGAGAAATGAAAGTCTGATGGCTGCTTTACATGACTGAAGGAGACAGAATCTGACACCTCTCATAATACATATGTCAGGAAGACCTCGGCAATTTGCAGAAGACTTAGTAGAAAAATTTCAACAGAGATGCAGAAGTCCTGGAGTCTCAGAAAAACTGCCTAACAACATAAATATGCATTATCCGGGAGTGATTGATAAAGGCTAATCATAGTCTGTTGGAGACTTTTTACAATCTCTTGTCTGTGGATGACCTCTAATTTGACTGTTTTTGGAATGAGGAGTGTTCGTTTCTGATCCCCATTCTGTAGCTTTCACTCCATAAAAGCTTACAAATAACTGATATGCAAATAGCATCCAGGTCATGTCCTTGAGCCATCCCCTCATGCCATTGATGCCTCAGTACTACCCCATTACTTTAATAGGAGGCTTCACTAACCAATCACTAACCAATAGATCCAATGGATACCATGGGCTTGAATTACTAAAGAAGTAGAGGGAAAGCAAATGTTTACTTTGGAAAGAGTACCGTATATACTCGAGTATAAGCCGAGTTTTTCAGCACATTTTTTTGTGCTGAAAATGCCCCCCTCAGCTTATACTCAAGACACCTTTTTGCGCCTGATCTCCCGGACTTTGGGGACCTGGTACTGGCCGGTCGTAGGTCCTCTGGACCCCAATCCCCACATACAGCCTTACTATTCCTCTACAAGTGTGCAAAGTTTGTTGTCAGAAGGACCTACGGCCGGGAGCCCCGATTTTTCAAAGCCGGGCACCCCTTCCCTAGACTCCCATGTTAAACGGTCATTTCTCCAGTGAATCTGGGGATCCAGTATTGGCCGGTCATAGGTCCCCTGAACCCGAAACTTGGCACACATGTAGCCCCATATCTCATCTATAAGTGTACAAATTTTTTTGTCTGGGGAACCTACAGCCGGTGAGCACTGTTTTTTCAAACCCGGGCACCCTTCCATAGACTCCCATCTTAAACGTCAGTCTAGTCATGGGCACAGTGAGGCATGGGCACAGTGAGGCATGGACACAGTGAGGCATGGGTACAGTGAGTCATGGGCACAGTGAGGCATGGACAAAGTGAGGCATGGGCACAGTGAGTCATGGACACAGTGAAGCATGGACACAGTGAGGCATGGACACAGTGAGGCATGGGTACAGTGAGTCATGGGCACAGTGAGGCATGGACACAGTGAGGCATGGACACAGTGAGGCATGGACACAGTGAGGCAAAGTGAGGCACAGTGAGGCATGCAGATGGACACCCTAGGCTTATATTCGAGTCAATACGTTTTCCCATTTTTTTGTGGTAAAATTAGGTGCCTCGGCTTATATTCGGGTCAGCTTATACTCGAGTATATACGGTATGTCTATTTTACAAAATTAATGCTGGTGGTTAGGGCGAGGGTGTGTTTACTTTGTATACCCAATCACATGCTAGCAAAAATCACGTTAATTTAATTTAGCCAAGACATGACTGGGTATGCAAAGTGAACACAGCTTGATCTTATACACTCAAGGAAAGTGGAAAATTAGCGCAGAAAAAAATGGTTTTTATTTTTACCCAATTGATGTACCCAAATATTATAGTTTAATATTCATGTTCTTACATTTGTCTGAGGTTTTTGTGTTTATTTATTTAATGCTACTTGACATGCATTTTGATACTTCTGGCTATTGGGTATATGGGTTTAAATATGGAGGAGGAGGAGGGGATATTGTATTGATATGGAGATGTTCTTATGTTTTTTCGATCCCTGGTGAAGGGGGAACTCTTGAAGCCCTAAAATGCACTGGCAACATTTTGTACTTTCTCCCTGATTTTTATTGAAATAAAGTTGCATCTGGACCTTTTAGCAGAGATGTGGCACTTCAATGTACATTTTTTACATCACTTTATTTACAAACACCTGATTTGTGCACATGCATATAAAATCGCTCTAGATTACTGTGACATATTGGGGTTGATTTACTAAAGGAAAATCCACTTTGCACTTGAAAGTGCACATGGAAGTGCAGTCGCTGTAGATCGCTGTAAATCTGAGGGGAAGCTCTGAAATTAGGGGAAGCTCTGCTGATTTTATCATCCAATCATGTGCAAGCTAAAATGCTGTACTATATTTTCCTTGCATGTCCCCCTCAGATCTACAGCATCTGCACTTCCATGTGCACTTTCAGTGCACTTTCAAGTGCAAAGTGGATTTTCCTTTAGTAAATCAACCCCATTGTTTTGTTTAGTTACAGGATTGTGCAATTGTTTATCTGTTGCTGTGGCAGTGTTTAGCTGCTCTGCTAGTTAAAGTGAAGTTCCACCCATTTAAAAGTCAGCAGCTACAAGCGAGCCGCGCTTCGGACTATGAATGGCCGGGCAATCTTCTGGGACTTGTGACGTGTCCCAAAAGATTGCAAGGAGGGAGAGGTGATCTTTCTTCCAGTGCCGCGGCGCCAGAGGAGGAAGTGGGAGCTGGGTGCCTGTAAAAAAAATGTACCCGCCCCCCCCCCCCAAAAAAAATGACATCCAAATGTGGCATGTCAGGGGTTCACCAGCACTTAAAGCGGAAGTTCCATTTTTGGGTGAACTCCGCTTTAAGCGTGATGCCGCTGTAGTGCGCCCTACCTTTGAGAAAGCCAAGAAAGATGCAATACTTCAGGGGAGGAGCCTATGACACCATTACATTAGTCACAGTGTCAGGCGTACAATCTGGTAAATGGGAGGAATCCCTTGATGTGCTGTTTTTATTCTTTGCTAATGTGAGTGTATAAGAGTTTTTTTTATTAAAATATGCAACCAGGAAGCACCATATAGTCCTTTTATCTGTTATAAATATATGGGATTGTGAATACTCCTTTACAAGGGGACCCTGACTGTGGAAAAGACCAGAGAAGGTTATTGTCTAATGGTGTTTATGATGTTTTCTAGCAAATGGGTTCCATCAAAAAGATGAAGGCACATCTGATGAGGCACCTGTGTGGATTCACCAGCACATGAGAGATTGATTGAGTTTCAGCACTGAAGAATTTTAAATTATTTCACTGTTCACTGTTCAAATCTATTTTTTTATTTCTGAGCACATTGGTACTGAGTGGACTGATATTTTATGTGTATTTGTTATTTGCACAAGCATAGTGGATGCATATGCACTTATGACAGCATTATTATGAAGTGATATATTTATTGGATTATTTATTTATTCATATTTGATATATATGAGGAGTGCTGCACATATATATTTTGTTTAGTTGCCTTTAGGACAATTTACAACTACCGTATTTATCGGCGTATAACACGCGCCGGCGTATAACACGCACCCCAAGTTTAGGAGGAAATTTTAGGGAAAAAAACTTTTAGCAGGGAAGTTTAAGGAAAAATAACTTACATTTAAATGCAGCCTTGTCAGTGTCCATTGCAGCCTTGTCACAGTGCAGCCTTGTCAGTGTCCATTGCAGCCTTGTCACAGTGCAGCCTTGTCAGTGTCCATTGCAGCCTGGTCACAGTGCAGCCTTGTCAGTGTCCATTGCAGCCTTGCCCCAGAGTCGCCGTGCAGCCTTGCCCCAGAGTCGCCGTGCAGCCTTGCCCCAGAGTCGCCGTGCAGCATTTCAAAATTGGCGCAGAGACTGTGCGGACGCCGCCGAGAACGCCAGGGACGCAGGGACGCAGGGACTGGGCGGAGCCGCCGCCGAGATACACATAGCCGAGTGTACTCGGCTATACTCGGCTTTTCTCGGCTCCGCTCACTGTCACGCCGAGTCCCGCCCTATGATGGACATAACACAGGTCCAATGGCGGGACTGGGCATGACTGTGAGCGGAGCCGAGAAAAGCCGAGTATAGCCGAGTACATTCGGCTATGTGTATCTCGCTCCGCTCCGCTCCCAGTCAGCGGAGACAGCTCAGGGATGTGGATATCGGCGTATAACACGCACCCACGATTTTCCCCTGATTTTCAGGGGAAAAAAGTGCGTGTTATACACCGATAAATACGGTAAATGCCAACATGCAAGTTACTTCCATCTTAAAAACTTCAGCTCCAGAGGATTTACCCCCCTTCCTGACCAGGTCATTTTCTGCTATACGGCACTGTGTTGCTTTAAATGACAATTGCGTGGTCATGCAACGCTGTACCCAAATAAAATGTATGTCCTTTTTTTCCCACAAATAGAGATTTCTTTTGGTGGTATTTGATCACCTCTGCGTTTCAATTTTTTTTGTGCTATAAGCAAAAAACCACTAACATTTTTTTTTTACTTTCGGCTATAAAGCATATCCAATAAAAAAAAAAAAAGAAAAATCGAACTGCTTCATAAATTTAGGCCAATATGTATTCTGCTACATATTTTTGGTAAACAAAATCCCAATAAGTGTATATTGTTTGGTTTGCACAAAAGTTTTAGCGTCTACAAACTATAGGATGTATTTATGGATTTTTTTTACTAGTAATGGTGGGGATCAGCAACTTATAGCGGGACTGCGATATTACGGTGGACAAATTGGACACTAACTGACACTTTTGACACTTTTTTGGGAACCAGTGACACTAGTACAGTGATCAGTGCTAAAAATATGCACTGTCACTGTACTAATGGCTGGGAAGGAGTGAACATTAGGGGCAATCAAAAAGTTAACTGTGTGCCTAACTGGTGTTTTAGGCTACTTTCACACTGGGGCCGCGCCACGTTAGTCGTTTTAGATGTGCTTTTCGGCCGCTAGTGGGGCACTTTTAACCCCCGCTAGCAGGCGAAGAAAGGATTAAAAACGCCCGTGTTCTGGCACTTCCGAAGCGCTTTTCAGGAGCTTCGGAAGCACTGCCCATGAATTCCAATGGGCAGGGGCGGTTTAGGAGCGGTGTATACAGCGCTCCCAAACCACCCCAAAGATGCTGCTTGCAGGACTTTTTGTAACGTCCCGCAAGCGCACTTGGGCTTTCACACTGGGGTGGCATGGGAGGCAGTTTTCAGGCGCTTTACAGGCGCTATTTGTAATGGTAAAATGCCTAAAAAACACCTTCAGTGTGAAAGTAGCCTTACTGTAGTGGGGGAGGTGCTTGTACTAGTGGAAGGCATTGATCCGTATCCCTGCTTTGCAGAAACACAGGATCCATGCCTTCCTTACTGACAGAACGGTGATTTGCCTTGTTTACCTTGTTTACATAGGCCGTTCTGCCTGTGTCCTGAATGATCAGCGGGTGCTGGCAGACATCGGGTAGAATCACAGCGGAAGCGAGCCTCCGGAGGCACGCACTCGCGCCTGATACCTGGAAATGCAGGATCACATATATATATATATATATATATATATATATATATATATACATGTGATCCTGCACAGCGAGGCTGCCCTGTAGCAGTAAAATTGCTATAGGGCGGTCGGCAACTGGTTAAAATAAAAACATCCAACGGCTATTGCATCCTTTAAGAAGAGTGAACATTTTGATGACATGCAGTGCAGATATTCTGACACACATCCTCATAGTTAGTCATGACTGACACCTAATACACAACTTCTGTCTTGAAATCTAGTTTCTCAGCACAGAATCAGTATAAAGTGGCATGACCTGGAACTGTATATTGGAAAAAGGAAAAGGAGAAACAATGATGACAGCTAACTCTGAAAATACAGCTGAAAAGCTCATACTTACAGGAGGAAGTAGCATCGGCAAGAGAAACACACTAGGACGTTATACCCAGCTGTGGCTCTGTGACCCTACTTGAGGACAAACCCTGAAACATTCAGAAAATTAGGTTTGCTTGTTTTCATCTATGGACTTTAAAAGCCGAATGACCTTCCCTGACTCTGGAGGATGCAGCATAACAGTCATCTCATTTACTTACTTCACATTTTCTTTTTCATACGAATTGACAGTATTAAAAGTAATGAACTGATCTCAAAGGAAAACCTGTAAATATATATATTTAAAGTCTTGTTTATTCAGAACAAGAAGTTCAGTCATTTTAAATGAATTACAGCAATTGCTTTTTGAAAAGCATGTTTATCAACTGCAAACATTAAAGTGCCTAAGGTATGCATTACCCATTTGCATCAATCTTTCATGATAATACGGTAAGTTGTTTGAGAGGCTTACCAAATTATTGGATGTGGTTTTGCTAACAAAATTAGTTGAAATGAAAAAAAGAAAAACATAATTTTTGACAGTTTTGACTTATAGATGCTTATGTATGTAGCATAAGATTGCTAAAAATTTAAGAAAATCTTAACTAAAAATGAGACAACTGCGTCCCACCGGTGCAGTATGAGGGAATAAAAGGAAAAATTGAATTATTTGTCTCAGAAAACACAAAACACAGTCCAAGACTGCTCTACCCTCAGATACATTATTAAAGTGGAGGTGCAGCCAGTTTTTTTTTTTTTTTTTTAAAGTCAGTAGCTACTAACAGTGTAGCTGCTGACTTTTAATAAGGACACTTACCTGTCCTACTCGCCCGCGATGTCGGTCCTCCCACGGCGATCGATCGCTGCTGGAAGGTCCCGGCTCCTCCATCCTGAGTAAGCGAAACAGGCAGTGAAGCCGTACGGCTTCACTGCCCGTTTCCTACTGCGCATGTGCCACTCGCATGGCGCTTTGTGAATGGGCGGCTTGCCTCCTGGGATACACACAGTTCCCAGAAGACAGCGCGCCCCATTCACAAGAAGAGGATGGTGGAAGGAGACCCACCGCGGACGAGAAGAGGAACATTAGAGGCAGATTAGGGGACTTCCGCATAGCAACAGGCATTTCGGGTGAGTTAAATTTATTTATTTTTTCTATTCATTTTTTTTCTTTTTTTTGGGGGATTTTTAATGTAAAAAAATTTTCAGGGTGGACCTCCGCTTTAAAACAGCCCCATTCATGTTTCTCATTATTATTATGTCCCATTTATCTCATCTGTCATCACATATACCCAAATTACTCTCCCATGCTGAATCATTGTAGTATTTAACAACACCTACAGACTTTCAGGTCTAGATATCACTAAGTTAAAAATGTATATTTGTCCAAATTTCTACCCAAAACCTACCATACATTAGTAAGTTCTAAAGGTAGACTCATTCAATTAAAGCAATAGTTACTTAACATTGTAAGTAGGCAAGTTTATTTTTATTGCAGAAGATACATGGTATATCTCCTCTGCAATAAAACCTTATTACCTGTCTGCTCACAAAAGAAAGAAAATTGTAGAATCAACGGAGAGGGCTTAGGTATTTGAGCCTGAACAGCATGGACATGTCACCCCCCCCCCCCCCTTTCCAGGTGCTTAATTTAAATTAATAAAATAAAAAAAAGGGTATGGTCACTTTAGGAAAATAGACTTAAATGTAAGGCGGGAAAAACAGGGTCATGTGACATTGGGGAATAGTCTGCAATGTCACATGACGGCCGGGGAAATTCCCAAAAGGTCACACGACCAGCTGGAACATTCTGGAAGAAGGGCTCATCTATATAAGGCGACCCCCCGCGGGATTACCTCACAGTTGGTCAGAGATAGCAAAAATCGTAGGCATGTATATGTGGTTGGTCACCCTTTACATTTAAAGGGGGGGACTTGTGTTTATTGAAATGTGGTATTGCTTGAGTCCTGAAGACTGAGCTATTTGTATTTATTATTTACAAGTAAGAATTTTATGTATTAATAAAATGATTAAATGGATTTAGGTTATTTGAATATTTTACACCAATAAACGTACCGCGGGCAAATATATATCAAGTTTCGTCGTTGAGTGTCTTTATTTATAAAAAAAAAACGATACTTAGGTATTCGGGGAAGGAGAGGTGATGCCTACATTTCCATGTACACTGAGCTGTGCATGTGCAGCTCAGTGTACATTCTCTCATGCCTCTGTGCTGGGGTTAATTCATTACTATGTGCATGCACAAACGTTACCTCGGGCTGGCCAATCGCATGGCCAAAGAGGCTGAACTGAGAAGAAGACTGGGTGAGTATGTTGGCATTAGAGGCAGAGTTTGTAGATCTTGCAGCACTGTGGGGGAGGATAATATCGGTAGACTTTAGTTTAACTTTTAGTAAACTTCAACAAAAGAAGTTACTAGCTAATAAAAGTTACCATTCAGGATGTGGTAACAAGCTCAACCCCCTTCACAACCATGCAGTCATTGCTACACATTTACCACGTGCATAACTTAGACGGATGCTTCAATGCCTTATTTTTTTTGCTCTGCACACACACAGTTCTCTCAAAATCATTTTGTTAATACTAGCCAGTGTTCTTGAATTGGACAAGAATGTTCTTTATTTTAGAGACTGACACTTTTTAGCTACTCTGGCATTGTGATATGGTGTTACTTCAGCCAATTTTAGTAATTTAATCTTTACATTTCAGGCAAAGCATGCAAGGAAAGGTCCAGTAGGCCACCAGATGCAAGCTAAGCTGGCATTCCTCATGGAATCCATGTAACCTCTAGGAATGCAAAACTTTGTAGAGTATGCTGCTTTTATTTGCATGATGCTTAGTACAAACAGTGCCAATATAATACCACATTACATCTATAAGGTGATTTACATATTTTCGTTACATTCTTGCTAAAAATTAAGAATTGTAAGTTACATATTATGGGAACATAGCAACTTTTCTTTGTGGGAGTGCAGGACACTACAAATGTCAGGTAGCCAATATACAGAACTATTATTTGTCTTTTAGTTGCTACAATAAGATTCCCATTTTCCGTAATGTCCTTAAAGCATATGTCTCTGAAATGCATGCACGTCTCCAAGTTTTATTTCTTTAAACATGCTACAAATACAGAAAAATAATGGTTGATGGGCTAGAACTATAGTGTGCTCCTAGCCTCTTCTTTGACATGGCAACATACTGTATATATGTATACAGTATATATATATATATATATA
This sequence comes from Rana muscosa, assembly GCA_029206835.1. Lineage (NCBI taxonomy): Eukaryota > Metazoa > Chordata > Amphibia > Anura > Ranidae > Rana > Rana muscosa. Next base: position 13,283,333 of record JARGYO010005626.1, on the reverse strand, counting down.
TATATATATATATTACCAAAAGTATTGGGAAGCTTGCCTTTACACGCACATGAAGTTTAATGGCATCCCAGTCTTCGTCCGTAGGGTTCAATATTGAGTTGGCCCACCCTTTGCAGCTATAACAGCTTCAACTCTTCTGGGAAGGCTGTGCACAAGGTTTAGGAGTGTGTCTATGGGAATGTTTGACCATTCTTCCAGAAGCGCATTTGTGAGGTAAGACACTGATGTTGGACAAGGAGGCCTGGCTGGCAGTCTCTGCACTAATTCATCCCAAAGGTTGTTTATTTAGGTTGAGGTCAGGACGCTGTACATGCCAGTCAACTTCTGCCACCCTAAACTCGCTCATCCATGTCTTTATGGACCTTTCTTTATGCACTGGTGCGCAGTCATGTTGGAGCAGGAGGGGCCCAACCCCAAACCCTTCCCTCAAAGTTGGGAGCATGAAATTGCCCAAAATGTCTTGGTATGATGAACGCCTTAAGAGCTTGCTTCACTAGCACTAAGAGGCCAAGCCCAACCCCTAAAAAACATCTCCACACCATAATTCCCCCTTCTCCAAATTATTTCATGATTTTGTCCCAATGTTATGTTATATAGAATATTTTCAGTTTTCTCTGCTCAGCGCCATACATGATATTTTAACTATAATACATAGTAAATACAGCATTGGTATTTATATTACATTTTTAACCGCTTGATGAGCGCCCCACGTACATGTACTGTGGGTCGGTGGCTCCTACAGGTGAAATCATGTACCTGTACATCTTCTGTTACTTCCGGGTTTGCAGAAGCAGGAGACAATCAGCAGGCTTAGCTGACCCGATGTCCGCCGGGACTCAATGATCGTTACAGACAGAGGCAGAACGGCGGTCTGCCTATATAAACAAGGCAGGTTGCCGTTCTGTGACAAGAAAGGCAGAGATCCTGGGTTTCTGCTAAGCAGGAACACAGATCTCTGTTTTTCCACAGTACAAGCACCACCCAGACAGTTAGCAAGCACTCCTTAGGGACACATTTAACCCTGTGATCGCCCCTGATGTTAACCCCTTTACTGACAGTGTCATTAGTACAGTGACAGTGCATTTTTTATCACTGTATTGGTGTCACTGGTTCCCAAAAAGTGTCACTTAGTGTCTGATTTATCTGCCACAATGTCGCAATCCCGCTATAAGTCGCTGATCTCCACCATTACTAGTAAAAGTAAATAAATCAAAATTCCATAAAAATATCTCATAGTTTGTAGACGCTATAACTTTTGTGCAAACTAATCAATATATGCTTATTGGGACTTTTTTTTACCAAAAACATGTAGAAGAATACATATTGGCCTAAACTGATGAGAAATCAAATGAAGAAATTTTTTTTATTTTTTTTAATTATTGGATGTGTTTTATAGCAGAAAGTAAAAAATATTGTTTTTTGTTTTTTTTCAAAATTGTCAGTCTTTATTTTTTTATAGTGCAAAAAATAAAAACCATAGAGGTGATCAAATACCATTGAAAATAAATTTGTGGGAAAAAAAGATCATCAATTTTATTTGGGTACAGTGTCGCCGGATTGTGCAATTGTCAGTTAAAGTAACACAGTGCCGTATCGCAAAAAAATGGCCTGGTCATGAAGGGGGTAAACCTACTGGAGCATAAGTGGTTAATAAACCACTAAAATAGGAAAAAGGCAGAAAAACAATTCCATTCAGAATCTTTTGAATATGTACAATAATGCCTGAGAAAATGTCTATTTGACTATTTCCTTTCTGGGGATGAAAGCCCTTCAACTCCTTCCCACCCAACCCCAGCATCCTTTAAAAAAAGTTCTGAATGCCTAGGAAGTAGGATCAGCTATCATATTATCACTGTGATTGGCTGATATAGTTGTCACATGACTGGGAGTCGGTCCCGCCAACTACTAATTATTAGAGGGGAAAGAAAGCTGTCTTTGGCAGCTTAGTCTCTTTGCAGGAGCAAGCAGTGAGCATGCTTTTAGCACATAAACATTGGCTGCCCAGTGATGCATGTGGGTGTTAAAAAGCCCACCATTTTGCTACTGCTATAGGGGCTGCAACAGGTTAAATGATACTGACACAAATGTAATCCCCCTCACCCAATAGCCACTGCAGCTTATGCTCTGTTCTGGCTACATTCAGAGCAGTGGTGGCCCGTCCACTAGGGGTGCATGAGCGCCGCCCCTCCCCCTATCCATGTGTCCGGCCCCCTGATCTACACACGGGGCGTCGAATGCATGGATTGCAAAAGGGTGGGGGGGTTAAGCACGTGATTAGAGCCAGAGGCTCTAATAGGCTTCAAAATAGGGTGGGCTCGGGGCGCAGAGTGGTGTAGTGGTTAGCACTTTCTCCTAGCAGAAAAAGGGTCGCTGGTTCGAATCCCGACCACTACACCATCTGCCTGGAGTTTGCATGTTCTCCCTGTGTCTGCGGGGGTTTCCTGTGGGTTTCCTCCCACACTCCAAAGACATGCTGGTAGGTTAATTGGATCTTGTCCAAATTGGCCCAGTATATATGTATATATGTGTGTACGACTGTGTGTCCCAAGCGTGTCAAGATCCTATAGGGTAAAATGACCGCACCAGCCAAGCAGACACTGGCTGCAAAAAGCGCCTAGAGGTGATTCAGTTTGCATGTGTAGCGCTATAGAAGTCGTTCATTCATTCATGCAGAGCACTTCGCTCTGAGCACACCCAGTTGTGTGACAATAGTGAATGAATATTCACTATTTTCACACTGATCCTCCTCCCGGCCATTTAGGAAGTGGTTCATGAGACCTGTCACCAGATTGGCTGAAAGGACAGGCGATCCTATTGGATGCCTAGAAGGAGGAAGGAGGAGATGCACGGCGGAAGCCACCGTGATCCACAGGAGGAGGATGAATGAAAGCCGCCGCCCATCGGACACGTTGCCCGCCCGCCCGCTACCTAGATGGGGTAAGTGCGGGGCTTTGATGTCTGACCGTCCTACTGCCGCCTCTGATTTAGAGCAGAAAATTTGTGAATGTACCAGGGTAATGACAGAAACCCCACTCCAGCAAATAAAAGGCCAATGGAAAGTCATTGCAATCTATTGCAGTTCCGTCCAAAAACATATATATATATATATATATATATAGATCTATATATATATATATATATATATATATATATATATATATATACAGCTAATATTTGAGAAATGGAAACAAAAATTATTCAATGCGGTTATCACACTTTTGGCGGAATATTTTTCTTCCAAGATCATCAATGGAACTACAATGCACTCCCAAATTAAGTGTGGATTAATGAAATTATTCATCAGGTAACATTTATACATCGAGGGCTCCTACATGGCAATAAATATGTTTGTGCAGCTGTAGCTTTCTATGAATCCTTATGTAATAAAACATTTAAAGGTGGTGTTCACTGAGGTATGAAATCACCCTTGATATAAATGTCTTTGAAAGTATTATGTTATTTTCAGGTAAAAATATGATCCAGTCTCCTAATACAATCTGGCTGAACCCTAATCTAAAATAATTTTTCAAATTCCTTTTGGTGAGCACTTGGCAGCCTTCAGATGAAATTACATAAATCACCTATATTGGTGGGAGGTTTAAAAGCTTTAGTCATCTTAAAGCTAAATGTCATATCCTTGATATATGAAACTTTAGATGACTACAATTGAAAATCTGAAACACCAATACAAAGTAGTCTAAAAATTATGCTTTTTGAAATATCCCCACTAAAATGCTTTTACTAAACAAAAGACTTTCAGGTTTTATCAGTTAAGCTGTAAAATGCTTTACTTAATGTCATAATAGCAAAAACATTTATCGAAATTTAAAGCTGGGCTCCAGGCAAACAGCTAAATACACATATGTAATACATATAGGAGAGATATGTATAGAATGCAGGGGATACAAGTGATTCTAGAACAGAACGCACCTCATCCCAAGGTAAATAGTAAAATTGTAATACTCTTACATATAGGAGAGATAGTTTACTTGCCCATGGAATTCTACTTTTGTCCATCTTGAGATTTACACAGCTCTTCCACATCACACAACCCTGTCTGGCAGGGACAGACTGTATTTTTTCCTGTCACAGCTTAGTAACACTAATACCACGTACACACGATCGGAATTTTGATGTGAGCTTTTGGTTGGATATTCCAACCGTGTGTAGGCTCCATCGGACATTCGCTGTCGGAATTTCCAAAAACAAATGTTTGAGAGCTGGTTCTCAATTTTTCCGAAAACAAAAGTTGTTTGTCGGAAATTCCAATTCCGACACACAAAAATTCTACGCATGCTCGGAATCAATTTGACGCTTGCTCGGAATCATTGTACTTCATTTTTCTCGCCTCGTCGTAGTGTTGTACGTCACCGCGTTCTTGACGTTCGGAATTTCCGAGCAACATTTGTGTGACCATGTGTATGCAAGACAAGTTTGAGCCAACATCCGTTGGAAAAAAAATCCACGGTTTAGTTGTTGGAATGTCCAATCGTGTGTAGGCGGCATTACAGTTCTCCTCACCACCTTGTGAATTGGACAGTGAAAGCAGAAGCAGCAGACTGATGAGCTGTTATTACTGTCACTTTGCTTTTATCAAAAATACAAACAATATTTGCGCTACTAACACATATAAGCAGCTACAATACCTATGGAAAAAGCAAAAACAAACAATGTACAAAAAATGTAGCGCTATGCGTAAAAATTATATATAACACCCAAGTGTAGTGCTCAAAAATAACTAGATCACAATAAATCTAATAATGAGTCCAAATATGTAAAAAGAATGAAGAAAAGTCTTTGATGACCAAAACGTGAATGTTGTTGAAACTTCCAAATCAAATGGTGACTTTCAAAAAGCAAGTGACTTGTGACGTGACCACCACCACATGAAGGGGAGGCTTACCAGATGGAATGGACCCAGTAAACCTACGTCTAGAGGGTCAAACAGGCTTGATATATGTATATCCGTACATATGGGGTCCCAGCTGGCACTGCACACATATATATCCAAGATCCAGAATCAAGGATGACACCAGATATCCAAGCCCGATAGAGTAATGGAATAGCTCACATAGGAATCCTGTTCTTCCCAAGGGGGCTCTATACTAAACACCAATTTAAGGGGGTTCTTTTCCAAAGAACACCAGTGTAATTCTGGCTCTACACTGACTACCTACTGTATGTAAGTGGACACTTCACAGAACAGGATTCCTATGTGAGCTATTCCATCACTCTATCGGGCTTGGATATCTGGTGTAATCCTTGATTCTGGATCTTGGATATATATGTGTGCAGTGCCAGCTGGGACCCCATATGTACGGATATACATATATCAAGCCTGTTTGACCCTCTAGACGTACGTTTACTGGGTCCATTCCATCTGGTAAGCCTCCCCTTCATGTGGTGGTGGTCACGTCACAAGTCACTTGCTTTTTGAAAGTCACCATTTGATTTGGAAGTTTCAACAACATTCACGTTTTGGTCATCAAAGACTTTTCTTCATTCTTTTTACATATTTGGACTCATTATTAGATTTATTGTGATCTAGTTATTTTTGAGCACTACACTTGGGTGTTATATATAATTTTTACGCATAGCGCTACATTTTTTGTACATACTTTGCTTTTATCAGCATGTTCCTTGCACTGACGCACAATGATTGGCTCCTTGTGCTGCTTCCCTTTCCCCAAGTCTTCACTCTGCTGTACAAGGGCTAAAATCACAACTGATTTGACCATGCGGTATTTACACTGGTTGTGTTTAAAACATACATTTAGGAAAGTATGAATGAATACAGAACTGTATTAATTTGTGCATTTTGTATCTGCCTGGATTTCAGATTTAAAAAAAATGACTGGATGATTTTCTTGCACATAATAATATCCAAAGTCGTAATTACTAAAGACTAATAGAGCAATATTTTGATCCTGGAAATTGATCCATGTGTCCTTGGGGCACCAGTAAGAAACTATTTTTCTTCCTATGTAGAAATATTGGCAAGAATTGTCCAGGAGGTTTTGTTTTGCCTTGATCAAATCTGAAGGAGTAAGAGGAAGAATAGATTCGTCTTTTCTAACCTTCTAACTTTGACTATATCCACTAGAGGCTGAATAGTATGGAGCTCAGACATAAAATATTTAACAAAAAATGGAAAGAGGTATTGCAGACTCATATAGTTGAGATATTACACTTTTTATTTTTTTATTTTTTTTCCAAATGTGTTTAACATTTTGAAAAAAATTTAAAGTTAATTTCAGTTAGTTTTAAATAGCAATTTTTAACAGCCACTTTTTTTTCTATGCCATTTGGGTGTATAATAAAGTTAGAATGTTTTGGTAACTTAATTAATCTCTATTATATGTCTACTTCCCAAAATAATGTAATATGAATCTCACAGCATGGAAGATGAAAAAATCATAAAAAAACAATAAACAAAAGTCCCCTTTAGGTGATAAAGGATAGACATGTGCACACTGAAATATTTCGTTTCGGAATTTCGTTTTTGTCCGAAAAATAAATTTATTTAGTTACTCCCGAAATTCGTTTTTATGTATTTCGTTTTTCGTTAGAAATTGCATCCGTCCGAAAATCTGAATTAATTAAGGTCGAATCTGTCATTGAAGGCTTATGGTGTCTGTCGAATGTTCAAAGAAGATTCGACGGAGCAGTGAAACTGTACGACGCTGCAATCATACATTTCCGTTCGAATGTTCCGCCCACAAGCTATAGAAGAATTCTAAAGTTGTATGACTAGTAATAATTATATTTATTCATTACTATTACTAGTCAACCAACATTAGAATTCTTCTATAGCCTATGGGCGGATGCATTTGACCGGAAATGTACGATTGCAGCGTCGTACAGTTTTGCTGCACCGTCGAATCTTCTAACTTTCGATGCTTTGTCAAATCTTCGTCATTCTAGCTATTTTACTGCTCCTCCTCTTTGGTTACAATCAGCCAATAACATTCATCATCAACTTTATTTTTATTTTACTTCCCCCACCCAATTCCAGCAGTGATCTTTTCTCTCTATGTCGAATCTTTTCTCTCTATAATAACAAATCTTTTCTCTCCTATGTCGAATCTTTTCTCTCCTATGTCGAATCTTTTCTCTCCTATGTCGAATCTTTTCTCTCTATAATGTCGAATCTTTTCTCTCCTATGTCGAATCTTTTCTCTCCTATGTCGAATCTTTTCTCTCCTATGTCGAATCTTTTCTCTCCTATGTCGAATCTTTTCTCTCCTATGTCGAATCTTTTCTCTCCTATGTCGAATCTTTCTCTCCTATGTCAAATCTTTTCTCTCTATAATGTCGAATCTTTTCTCTCCTATGTAGAATAATCTTGGACTAATAGAGTTAAGGTTAGGCACATTCGACCACAGGTTCGATAGACACAGATTGTTATTGTCAGCGTCACGTCGAATCTCCTATCTATATCGAACTGTTGTAGCAACGAAAACGAAAATAAAGCATTTGTTTATGTCGGATCTTTCGGTTTTCGGTTTCTGTGCTTTCGTTTTCGTTTGTTAAAACGATAACAAAAATAGCTGAAATTCGGACGAAAATGCATTCGGACGAAAACGAATGCACATGTCTAATAAAGGATGATTTTCTATATAAAAGAGCAATTGATCTTGCAGATAATACTTCACATATGGATCTCAATCACGGTGGCACACAGTCAGTAACAGTCCCCTGTGTGACTAAACACCACAAGATACCAGCACCGTAGATGTAGAAGAAATGCCTGCATACCAACAGTACTGGACCCCTTCTGTGTAAAAAGGCCAGTAACACTTTTGGCTGTTTACACCTCCAGGGCCTTTCAATGATGGTCCGGCCAATGCTCGATGGACCTGTAAGGCGAATCCTTCCACCGGGGTGTCCGTTCTGTCCCACTCAAGGATAAAAAAGGCTCCACATAGTATAAATCCAATGGTTTATTGTAAAAAGTTCCACTCACATTGAGATAGATAGATCATACATAAAACGTCAGCTGGCATAAACACAAAAACGATCATCCACGTTTCCGGGACTCGCGAGTAGCGATGACGTCAGCACGTCATCCGCCCTATGTGTTTCTTCAGAGATTGACGTCGTCCTTTACATAATTAAACCTTACTTCACTCTCTTTTTTAATTCCAAAAGCAAGGGGGATCCTTTTGAGAGACATCTTGATTCAGCTTTTAATTCTGTTTTCTCAAATCGATCAAGGAGAAGTGGGAAACTACAGGCTTTTTTCTCTGAATAACAATGACATGAAGAACTGACCAAAATTCTAGTGAACCACATAGCATCCTTTATCGGTCTGTATGTCCATAAAAACCAAGTTGGTTTTATGCCAGTTAGACAGAGCCTAGACCAAATCAGGAGAGCAATCAATATCATCTCTCTACTACAGATGGGATGGAATCGAGGGAGGCATCAGGAAGGTTTGCTTCTTTCGATCGATCTCCAGAAGGATTTGAATTCGATCTTTGGCTCTATCTTTTTACAATTATGAGCTGCTGGGGTTTTAGTCATAACTTTATGGGTCTTTTAAAAGCACTTAACTCCTTCCCGGAAGCTCGAATACGCCTTCAAGGATATTACTCAGAGCCTATTAAGATTGCCTTAGGGACCAGGCAGGGTTGCCCCCTTTTGCCATTAATATTTGCAATAGCAATCAGATTTCTAGCTATAGCCATTAGCACTCACACAGATATTATAGGGGTTCAATGTGGTTCACGGCACATAAGTGTGCCCTATTTGCAGATGACCTATTGTTATTCGTAACGTCACTGATGACTTCTCTCCCAAACATCTGCAAGCTGCTGGAAGACTTTGCTAGGGCCTCAGGTTTACATGTCAATCTCTTTAAATCCCAAATTTTAAATATCTCAGTTCCATACGCAGTAGCAGCACATCTGAAAAACTCCTTTCAAGTTTGAGTGGAGCGATTTGATAATTTGTTATCTAGGAGTCGACCTCTCCCCTAGGACTGAACAATTATATTCGGCTAACCTTCCTCTTCTATAAAAAACTTAAAGCGGACCTCAAAGGCTGGGCATTGCATGAGATATCCTTGATAGGCAGGATAAACTCAGTTAAGATGATGCCTCTTCCCAGACTACTCTATCTATTACGGTCCCTCCCAATCCCTATCAGAAAAGGTCATCTGTGGAATTTCCAAGGGAAAATAATCAACTTCATCTGTGGTTCCTCTAGCCACCGCCTTTCACGATGGGTACTTTACCGCCAAGGTCCCAAGGTGGGCTGGGGGTTCCCAATCTACTGTGGTACTACCAAGCGGCACGCCTGTCACAACTATTGGTCATTTACTCACGCCTGGAAAAACCTGATTGGGTGCATATGGAACAGCAAGCAGTTCCCGCATACACATTGGACTTCCCACTCTGGTGCCCACCAAAAGACAATCCACCAATTATGTCCCCCGTGTTATCCCATTCTATGTCCCTATATTTAATCACTGCTGTTTTTTTTACAAAAAAATTTAAAAATAAAATGAAAAAGTTTTTCTTAGTTTCTGTGAGTGAATTTTGTAAATAAGTAATTTTTCTCCTTCACTGATGTGTGCTAATGAGGCGGCACTGATAGGCTGCACTGATGGGCACTGATGAGGTGACACTTGTGGGCACTGATGGGGTGGCACTGATGAGGAGGCACTAATATGCTGCATTGATAGGCACTGATGGTTATTATGCATATAGTGTCATAAATTGATATAAAAATATTTTATAAAATAAGGAAACTCACAAAGTATGTGCACAATGATAAATCATACTGAAATATGCTTTGTTCATGAATATTTACACTGCAAATGTAAATCACCAATGTTACGTTTTATTACTTGTTTGGGGGTGAGGGTCATAGGGGATACTAGATAAGCTGAAATGGTAGGCAGGGGAGACCCTCACTGGACCAATTTTATTTACTAGTCCACGCTGCAGAGCCAATAACTCTTAGCTGAGCCATAGCAAGAAAATGAAAATAGTCACACCTCCATTGCATAAAGAAAAGGATTTAAAACATATTGGTAAAGTGCATAAATGTGTGAAAGTTTGTTTGTGCTATCTTTTCTCATTATGAATTTAGAAAACCATTTTTGTTTTAAATGTAATTGAGTTTAAACATAAAAAAAAAACAAAAAACTCAGGACTTCCTTAGAGCTGAATAGTTCATAATAGTAGGAGCATTTTAGAAATTTTTTTTTTTTAAAAGTTTGAAAATGCAAATGCACAGTAAAAAGCACATAAAAGTTATGCTTTGAAACAGTAGTGATTTCTCAAAATGTATTTTCTTTTTATTAATGCTTTCCTCAAAATCTAGGATGTCTGCTGCAATGTGTAATTTTCTGTAAGCAGTAGTTTGCAAAGAACATACTACATCCCAATGTTTGCAGATAATTGGCTACAACCCAATGTTTGCAGATAATTGGCTACCCTCTTAAAAGACAAGGCTCTGATGGAACGTTGCTATCGGAGGCATCCTTCTATACCAGAATCAGAATTTCTGCTAGGTTTTATTTTTCCATAGTAGCACAGACAGTAAAATGCAATGGGTTTGATACTAAAGGCAAATAGACTGTTTGCTTTCCCCTTAGCTTAATAAATGAGGTGAAGCTCTGCTGACTTCCATCATCCAATCATGTGTAAATTAAAATACTGGTTTTTTTTTTCCTGGACATGATTAAGCAGCGTTTGCAAAGCAAATTTTCACTACATTTTCTATATGTTGTAGGTTATGGCTACCCTCCCTGTTGTGTCCTGCTGTTCGATCTCTACAGAATATGGCATGCTGGTGGGAGACTGGTGAGGTATATTCAGTAATATTTATATCATTAGTGAGTAAGCACAAGTAAAAGTTTCTACAAGTTTCTTCCATTCAGAACACTCCACACCCAAACCACAATGAAATTATCCAGTCAATGAAAGAAGTGACTTCCTGAACCGCTGAAGCAATTCCAATATAGAAGAAGACTTAGTACTAAATGTAACAACGGGTAGTGTAAGCATGTTTTCTTACTTGTCTTTTTTGCTTTTTGACTATTTTACTGATGTCCCTGCAAACTACTCAAAGGCAATCTAGTGATAGATTGTAGTTGACAGCTTTCTGACCACTGTTCTAAAAGTATACAACAAAGATATAGGAAAAGTCAATTTCAATTCAATACTGTCGTATGGCACGTTATTAAACTGCTTATTTAGTTGTCATCCAAAGTGGTCCATAACTGCCATATTAACTATTTTAATTTTACAGATAATCATAGGATTAGGCACACCATTTATAATAGCTTTTAATAATTAATTAATTAATTCATCTTTAAAAATGCAGTTACCACTCTAGTTGACCATACAATGTATTTGGAGTTGGCCCCACCATTTAAAGATACGCCCCAGAGATTGACAGCTGTAGTTTTATATCTAGATACATTTCTCCTTGTTACTTTCACAGACACCATTCAAACAGGGTTTTGTTAGCTTATTCCAAGACTTTTTCTACATATTTACAGTATGTTTAACCAATTCCCTACCCGCCCATTGTCATATGAAGTCCGCAGGTGGGATCACCCATCCTGGGCGGGCGTCATATGATGTCCACGGCTTCCTGGCGGTATAGCGGGAGCAAGCTTGCACCGACAGAAGCGCGAGCGCCCGCCGTGTCATCCGGGAGCCGATGCGTGTGCCCGGTGGCTGCAATGTCCTCCGGGCACCCACAATTGCTAGTCATAGAGCAGGAACGTATATCTGTGTGTGTAAACACACAGATCCACATCCTGTCAGGGAAGAGGAAACTGATCGTGTGTTCCTAGTATATAGGAACACCGATCGGTCTTCTCCCCAAGTCAGTCCCCTCCCCCCACAGTTAGAATGACTCCCTAGGACACATCGTTAACCCCTTGATCTCCCCCCTAGTGTTAACCCCTTCCCTGCCAGTGACATTTATACAGTAATCAATGCATATTTATAGCAGTGATCACTGTAATAATGTCAATGGTCCCAAAATAGTGTCCAAAGTGTCTGATCTGTCCGCTGCAATGTCACAGTCACGACAAAAATTATCGCTGCCATTACTAGTAAAAAATGAATAATAGTAAAAATGCCATAAATCTTTCCCCTATTTTGTAGGCGGTATAACTTTTGCGCAAACCAATCAATATACACTAATGCCGCGTACACACGATAGGACAGTCTGACAACAAAACCGTGGATTTTTTTCCGACGGAATGTTGGCTCAAACTTGTGTTGCATACACACGGTCACACAAATGTTGTTGGAAATTCCGAACATCAAGAACGCGGTGACGTACAACACGTACGACGAGCCGAGATCAATGAAGTTCAATAGGCAGTTTGGCTATTCTGATTGATTCTGAGCATGCATGTTTTTTTGTGTGCCGGATTTGCATACAGACAATCGGAATTTCCGACAAGAACTTTTCTTGTTGGAAAATTTGAGAACCAGCTCTCAAATTTTTTTTATCGGAAATTCCGACACCAAATTTCCGATGGAGCCTACACACGGTCGGAATTTCCGACAAAATCGAACGTTTGTTGTCGGAATTTCCGATCGTGTGTACGCAGCATTATTGTGATTTTTTTTTCCAAAAATATGCAGAAGATTACATATCGGCCTAAACTGAGGAAAAAATGTGTTTTGTTTTAAAAAAAATTGGGATATTTATTATAGCAAAAAGTAAAAAAATATTGTGTTTTTTTTTTAATTGTCGCTCTTTTTTTGTTAATAGCGCAAAAAAAAACCTGCAGAGGTGATAAAATACCACCAAAAGAAAGCTCTATTTATGGGAAGAAAAAATGCTAAAAATGTCATATGGGTACAGCATAGCATGACCGCGCAATTGTCATTCAAAATGTTACACCACTGGAAGCTGAAAATTGGCCTGGGCAGGAAGGGGGTGAAAATGCCCGGTATTGAAGTGGTTAAGCAGCTCATTTTAGTTGTTGATTTGCAGCTTACAGAAACTTAGGGGATATGACATTGAGCATATTTACTCTGTGAGTTTTATCAGGGCATTATTTAAGCTTAACCATGCATTGTTTGGAGGAGGTTCCAGATAAGAACCTTAGAAGTGTATTGTTAAAAAAATGCATATCAATTTTCTAAAGATGAAAATGCATGTACCTTCATTCTGTGCGAATGGGGGAAAATGGAGGAAAAACACATTTGGCCAGGAGACAGCACAATGTATCATAGAACATCTTACATTTTGTATAATTATAGATATTTTAACTGAGATAATGCCTGCTTGCAAGGATGAAATGTTTGCATAGTGTAAAATGTACTGTATACATAAATGGAGCAACAGCTCCTAGGCGAATATCACTGTGACAGATGTAAGCAGGCTACTCTCCTGCAAACTCACATTTAAAATATGGAGTCGTTTGGGACACTGATGCTTCATACACATGACCGTTTTTCCCGGCAGGAAAACTGCCATGACAGCTTTTCGCCAGGAAAAACTTCCGTGTGTATGCTCCATGGCAGTTTTCCTGACGAGAAAACTGCGGGAAAAAAAAAGAGAACTTGTTCTCTATTTTCCTGCCAGGATTCCCGGTGGTCTTTTTCCAGTCGTGAAAACCGTTGTGTGTAAGCTTTCCAGAGGGGAAAAAAAATGTGCATGCTCGTAAACAATTTGACGCATGCGTGGAAGCATAGAACGTAATTTTCTCGGCTCGTCGTAGTCTTTTACATCACCGTGTTCCTGGCAGTCAAAAGTTTACCGGACTTTTTTGTGACTGTGTGTATGCAAGACAGGCTTGACAGGAATCCCGTTGAGAAAACCACCAGTTTTTTTCCTGACGGGAAAACTGGTCGTGTGTACAGGGCATGAGAAGACTTTCCAACTTTGAGAGAAGTCGTCTGCTCACTACAGGGTGGAGGGGTAAGTGAGGATAATTAGGTAGGAAACTGGGCTAATGTAGTTAGACGGAGTCACAGGGGCCCACTGAAAGAAAAGATAGTCTTGTGTTTGAGCACCCAAACAAATTTGCTAAATAAACATGTCAACCCAAAGACAGCAGCTCTAACTGTCAGGCTACCCCTAAAGGGAAGGAGAGCCGCCTATCTAGTAGTGGTGTTGAGGGTTAATGAAAAAAGGCTGGGGGCTATAATAGGGGATTTAATAATCAAGAAGGCTAGAATAATTTTGTCTTTGGGATCACCACAACTGAATGGTTTTATATCATGTGGCCTACCATACAGCCTACGTGCAGCCTGGAGAAAATGTACCCTAGGGTCCTGGCACATTAAAGTATTTTCATTTTCAGACAAGCCAGTAAATTGTGTAAAAAAGCTGGGGGCTGTTCATTCATCCCTTCCTGTGCTGTCCTCTAATCAATCCTTTCTTTATGTGCCCATTCCCTTATAAGAAAGTATACCGTACAATCATGTATAATGAGAAGGAAGTTGCAATTGCAAAACTGAGCACAATGTGGATCTATGATGCCAAGCAGGAGGATGCTTGTGTAGGCCAGTACAATGAATAATTTAGCAGTATGTTGCTGTGCATCTCTCAGTCTTTATACTCATTTTTTACTAGCCTCTTTGCACAGGCATTGTTATTTCCATTTTGTGATTATTATCCTTTGCTTAGTTCATAAGCAAATGTCGTCATTATGCATATTATAATACTTTGTTTCCCAAACTATTTTTATTTATTTATTAGGAATCTATAGAAACATGTACTCTAAGTGCAAACAGCTTATTGAAATTAAGCTTATGGAGGTCCCAGACATAAGCAACCTTATCAATGACACAAGTAATTTGCGAATGATATATCAGTTACATTAGGCAGCTGTTTTTTGCCCAGGCCCATTTTTTTCACATAAACACTTACACATTTGATGACACCATCAATTTAATCTAATAATCAAAAGCATGATTGGATAGATTATGGATACAGCAGCAAGCATTTACAGCATGGACAGGAGATTTTAAAGAGAAGACTGTGTGTGACACCCTGTGAAAATTTTAGAGGGCCAGGGACACGTAAGTTTAAGACTTGGATAGGGGGAGATAGTGGCCCTATGAAGAATAATGGGCCTAAAAACACTTACCGTATATACTTGAGTATAAGCCGACTCGAATATAAGCCGAGGCACCTAATTTTACCACAAGAAACGTATTGACTCGAGTATAAGCCTAGGGTGTCCATCTGCATGCCTCACTGTGCCTCACTTTGCCTCACTGTGTCCATCTTCATGCCTCACTGTGCCTCACTTTGCCTCACTGTGTCCATGTGCATGCCTCATTGTGCCCATGTCTCACTGTGCCCATGCCTCACTGTGCCTATACCTCACTGTGTCCATGACCAGACTGACGTTTAACATGGGAGTCTATAAAAGGGGTGCCTGGCTTTGAAAAATTGGTGCTCCCTGGCCGTAGGTCCCCCAGTCAACAAATTTTGGACACTTGTAGAGGAGAAATGGGGCTACAGGTTTGCCAAGTACCGGGTCCAGGGGACCTATGACCGGCTGGTACCGGGTCCCCAAAATCACCAGAGAAATTACAGTTTAACATGGGAGTCTATGGAAGTGGTGCCCGGCTTTGAAAAATCGGTGCTCCCCGACCGTAGGTCCCCCGGACAACAAACTTTGCACACTTGTAGAGGAAGGGTGGGGCTACATGTGTGCCGGTACTGGGTCCAAAAAGTCCAGGAGATTAGGTGCAAAAAGGTGACTCGATTATAAGCCGAGGGGGGCATTTTCAGCACACTGCTCCAGTGGCATAACTAGGGTTGGTGTCACCTGGTGCGGTAAAATGTGGTGTCACCCCCCCCCCCCGGTCACTGAGCAATCTGGGGCACTGAGCAGGCTAGCGCATCAGCACAGCTCTCCCCCTATGTAATCTCCATAATGTAACCGCCCATGTGTAATCTCCTTAATGTAACCTCTCCTGTGTTATCCCCTAATGTAACCCTCCCCCTGTGTAATCCCCCTAATGTAACCCCCCCACATGTAATCCCCCTAATGTAATCTCCCTAATGTAACCCTCCCCCTGTGTAATCCCCCTAATTTAACCCCTCCCGTGCAATCCCCCTAATGTAACCCCCCTGTGCAATCCCCTAATGTAACAACCCCCCGTGCAATCCCCCTAATGTAACCCCCCTCTGTGCAATTCCCCTAATGTATCATCCCCCTGTGCAATCCCCCTAATGTATCACCCCCATGCAATCCCCCTTATGTAACCCCCACCCCCTGTACAGTCCCCCTAATGTATCACCTCCCCTGTTAAATCTCCCTAATGCATCACCCCCCCTGTGCAATCCCCCTAATGTAACCCCCCTGGGCAATCCCCCAAATGTATCACCCCCCTGTGCAATCTCCCTAATGTATCACCCCCTGTGCAATCTCCCTAATGTATCACCCCCCCTGTGCAATCCCCCTAATGTAACCCCCCTGTTCAATCCCCCTAATGTATCCGCCCCTGTGCCATCCCCCTAATTTAACCCCCCTGTACAATCCCCCTAATGTATCACCCCGCCCTGTGCAATCCCCCTAATGTAACCCCACCTGTATATATCTCCCTTCTCTACATTCACAGACCTCAGATCTGTCCACACACATATCCTTCCTTCTAGGCTCCTCCTCCTGTTGTGGATATACTGTCAGTGTGGAAGAGGAGCCTAGGCTCCGTCAGCTCCTAAGAGTGTAATTGTAATAAGCAGCCGCCACCTCTCACCGCCTGCCTGGCACAATAATAGGCAATTGCGGTTCCCGGAGGACATGCGGGCATTGGGCTTTGGGATTCCTGAGCTGCCTGCCTCACAATATGTTCTCCTCCTCCCTCCCCGAACATCACGGGGTGCTAAGGAGACTCAGAGATACTGGAGTGTGCAGGGGTAGGAGGAAGAGGAGAGAGCCGCGGTGCCTCTCTCAATCCAGTGCCGTGCCGGGTGTCACACTATGACGGGTGCGGCCCGCATCCCCCCGCACCCCCCCTAGCCACGCCACTGCCCAAGGCGTGTCTGAGTAGTTTAGTCAATAACTGTGTCCAGACTTTGTTTACCTGGTTAAGTGGAGCATTTATATATAGCAAATAAATCAGTTTGATATTCTGCTCTTTCTGTTTTCCCTGGCCTGAAAGCCAGATCCAAGCACTGCAATATCTGAGGTTGGTATCCCAACTTATAATGAGTAACAGTGATGACCTTCCTTTTTTTTTAATACTTTTTAATACTTTAAAGTGGTATTAAAGGTTTGGCTTTGAAAATAAGGTTATAATTACCTGCTCTGTGCAGTGGTTTTGCACAGAGCAGCCTTGATCCTCTTCTTCTCGGGTCCCCTGCCGGTGCTCCTGGCTCCTCACCCTTGACCCCCAGTAGCACCACTGAACCCTGCTCTTTGCACCACTGCCCCACCCTCTTCTCATTGGCTCATTGGCTGTAATTGACAATGTCTCCCGCTGCTGTTTAGACAATGAGGAGAGGGAGTCCTGGGACAACTGAGGCTCTCATGTACCTATCTGGATTGAGAAGGAGCTCAGGTGAGTATTAAGAGGGGCTAATAGCAGCACACAGAAGATTTTTTACCTTCAATGCATGGATGGTAAAAACCTTCAGCTTTTACAACCACTTTAATAACAAAACTTGAGAGGGAAGAGGGTTAGGTTAGGCTAGGAAAACCTTAGGCCCTGTTCACACTGGCAATAAAAGCAGAAGTTTGGGGCACATTTTGCTGCACTTCAAAAATTGAGCTTCATGTGGAGTTTGAAAACATCTCGACTCCTTTCATTTAAACAGAAAACAAAGACCGCTCAGGTGTGGACGTTCTCCAAGTAGTTATCTCCTCCCAACAGCCCAGGGTGCAGGCAATGCAATTTCAGGCAAAACAAAAGATCAGGTCTTCTGGACAGCAGCACTCCAATAAAAGCCTTTATTATGTAAAATCTTCAAAAATCCAAATAACACACAGCAAGTCACAAAATTCTGGTCAAAGCTGACGCGTTTCACACTGTCTTAGTGTTTAATCATAGCTCTTTCCTTTCATTTAAAGTTATGGCAACACACTATAAACGCACCTGCATGTGTTTGCAGCACGTTTACGATGTGTTTGCGGCGCGTTTGCAGCGCATTAGGCCTTTTTTACAGTACCCAATAAAAAAACCTAGGCATCTGGAAAGTGTTTTTAATGCTTATTAAATGCCTGTCAAATACCCAAGGGGCATTTGGGGAGCATTTTCAACTCACCTTTAATGCATTTTAATGCAACGCAAACTCAATGAACAACTCATATTAAGGCTATAGGTGTGCTTGTTAAGCGTCAAAATCTTGAGCAAGTGCAAACAAGGCCTAAAACATTTCCAGGCAGGCACAGGACTTCAACTCAAGATAGCACACAGACATTCATTCTCATGCTCCCACTGCAGTTTGTTAATTTATTTACAGAAGAAGTTACAATGTATCCCCAAACACAAGAGGGATCAAGATCAACCTCTGGAGAACACTAGTGGGGTCTACAAGTACAGCATATGTTAATAATTATAAATAAATATTCTTAACTTACAATATTGACAAAATATGCAAAATATGCAAAGTCTGTACAAATCAACCTTATGTATGATGTACAACTAAAACTGACTTATGTATTAGCTATTTTCTGGCACAAAGCAATCACTCTTGATGACTATTTGTTTCCGATGTGTAGGTTTCCCTCTAAAAGCTTTTGTTTTTTTCTTCTGGATACTGTCTGTAAATTAATCTAATTTCTTGTTACCTTTATATTGTTTCTGAGAAACAATGGTTTCTCATGATATATACTGTATATATATATATATATATATATATATATATATATATATATATATATATATATATACATATATATACACTATATTACCAAAAGTATTGGGACGCCTGCCTTTACACGCACATGAGCTTTAATGGCATCCCAGTCTTAGTCCATAGTTCAATATTGAGTTGGCCTACCCACTGCAGCTATAACAGCTTCAACTCTTTTGGGAACGCTTTTCACAATGTTTAGGAGTGTGTCTATGGGAATGTTTGACTATTCTTCTAGAAGCGCATTTGTGAGGTCAGGCACTGATGTTGGACAAGAAGGTCTGGTTTTCAGTATCTGCACTAATTCATCCCAAAGGTGTTCTATCGGATTAAGGTCAGGACTCTGTGCAGGCCAGTCAAGTTCCTCCACACCGAACTCGCTCATCAATGTCTTTATCGAACCTTGCTTTGTGCACTGGTGCGCAGTCATGTTGGAACAGGAAGGGGCCATACTCAAACTGTTCCCATAAAGTTGGAAGCATGAAATTGTCCAAAATGTCTTGGTATGCTGACGCCTTAAGAGTTCCCTTCACTGGAACTAAGGGGCCAAGCCCAACCCCTGAAAAACAACTCCACGCCATACTCCCCCCTCCACCAAATGATTTGGACCAGTGCACAAACCAAGGTCCATAAAGACATGGATGAGCGAGTTTGGGGTGGGGGAACTTGACTGGTCTGCACAGAGTCCTGGCCTCAACCCTGACAGAACACCTTTGGAATGAATTTGAGTCTGCAAGCCAGGCCTTCTTGTCCAACATTAGTACCTGACCTCACAAATGCGCTTCTGGAAGAATAGTCAAACATTCCCATAGACACACTCCTAAACCTTGTGGACAGCCTTCCCAGATGAGTTGAAGCTGTTATAGCTACAAAGGGTGGGCCAACTCAATATTGAGCCCTACGGACTAAGACAGGGATGCCATTAAAGTTCATGTACGTGTAAAGGCGGACATCCCAATACTTTTGGTAATATGTATATATATATATATATATATATATATATATATATGTCAAAAGAATACAGGCACATAACCCACAAGACATTGAGGGCCCAATATGATAAAAATCAGGAGATTATTTTAGCAGCCAGAAGAGGCAAGAAGGTAACCGGCTACACTTATCTTGATGTGAGAATCGACAGAAAAGACAGCCTTGAAGCAAGTGGCACTAGGTGCAACATGAAAATTGTATTAGGTACAGCCAAATGATCTACTAATATAACAATGTGACTTATTTTTCAGCCTTTTTTTACTGTATAAATTATGTTTTGTTAGTAATATTATTATTTTGCATTTCATTGTGGGTGATATGCCATTATTATGGGCAAAAAGTTGCGTATAGTTTTTTTGATTAATTGCTTTTTGCTAAACCATGCTTGCTTAGTAATTAATTTTGTTGTGGAAAGCTATTCACAGAAAACTAAATATGGCATTGAGTTTTATGCAACACAAAACAAATTCACTTTACTAGTTGTTGAATTGGATATCTATGTTATAATTGTACTAATTTCATGAGAAAAGTTAGGGAAAACAATTTCACCAATAGAACATTGAGCTCCTGTCTCTGCCGCATGTTGTACACATTATTATCAAACAAATCCAAATCATTTATTTCAGGCAGAGTACTTTACTTTTCAAATATATGCTTCTGCAAATGTGGGCAGACAGGTTCTATAAATACTTTTCCCTCCCAGCTAAAGTCATAGGAACTCATATTAGCTTTAGTTTTATTAATCCTAATCATTTTCATTTCCGGCTAAAAATATTCCTAGGTATCTTAAGAGCCATATCATGGGTACCCCAGATACACAGTAACAGAGCCAGGCAAGATGATTGACTGGTATTAGTAAATGGCAGGATTGAAGTGTCTGGCTAATTTTTATTAAAGATTCCTACACATGTTCTTATGTCATATCTTTCTTAATCACTGGTGCTTTAATTTACCAATAAATGTCTGTCTGAATGGCAATTGTAATTCGAGATATGACAGGTCAATGAAATATATCTGAGATTATTTATAAATCAATCTATCAAGCTAGAAATTAGTGGGATCTCAATGGAAAAAAAATGTATATAATTTGTTAAACATGTAGTGGCAATTATCAGGATGTGGTCTATTGTGCTGAAAGTTGGCACAAAATATTAATAACAAGGGAAAGTTGCAATGTTTGAAGGGGAGGCTTTGGAACCAATATAAAACCGTACTGTACAACAGGGATGAGCCGAACACCCCCCTGTTCGGTTCGCACCAGAACCTGCGAACAGACAAAATGTTTGTGTAAACTTTAGAACCCTATTAAATACAATGGACTCGAACGTTCGAAATCTAAAGTGTTAATTATAAAGGCTAATATGCAAGTTATTGTCCTAAAAAGTGTTTGGGGACCCGGGTCCTGCCCCAGGGAACATGTATCAATGCAAAAAGAAGTTTTAAAAACGGCTGTTTTTTTGGGAGCAGTCATTTTAATAATGCTTAAAATGAAAAAATAAAAGTGAAATATTCCTTTAAATTTCGTACCTGGGGGGTGTGTATGATATGCATGTGAAGTGGCACATGTTTCCCGTGCTTAGAACTGTCCCTGCAAAAAATGTCATTTTTGAAAGAAAAAAATGCATTTAAAACTCACTGTCGGCTCCCGGCAATACATACAAAATCATTGATAAAAAAAAAAAAAGCGTGGGGGTTCCCCAGAATTCAATTACCAGGCCCTTCAGGTCTGGAATGGATATTAAGGGGAACCCTGCCGCAAATTAAAAAAAAAAATTGACGTGGGGTTCCCCCAAATATCCATTCCAGGCCCTTCAGATCTGGCATGGATTTTAAGGGGAACTCCACCCCAAATTTTAAAAAAAAATGGTGTGGAGTCCCCCTAAAAATCCATACCAGACCCCTTATCCGAGCACGCAACCTGGCCGGCCGCAGGGGAAAAGGGGGGACGAGAGAGCGGCCCCCCTCCCTCCTGAACCGTACCAGGCCACATGCCCTCAACATGGGGAGGATGTCCCCATGTTGATGGGGACAAGGGCCTCATCCCCACAACCCTTGCCCGGTGGTTGTGGGGGTCTGCGGGCGGGGGGCTTATCGGAATCTGGAAGACCCCTTTAACAAAGGGGACCCCCAGATCCCGCCCCCCCTATGTGAATTGGTAAGGGGTACATTGTACCCCTACCATTTCACAAAGAAAGCGTAAATTTTTTTTTAAAAAAACACACAAACACCTTGAAAAAGTCCTTTATTTAAAAAAAAAAAAAAAAACATTCCAGCGGTGAAATCCAGTGTCCCGCGGCGATCCCGATGTCCAGCGCTGTCCTTCATTGGTTGTGCCTGAGCGGACCTGATGGGGAACTCCCTCTCAGTATTTTAAATGTATAGACCCGCCCCTTCTAAAGTTCCCCATCAGGTCCGCTCAGCGGACCAGATGCGGAACATGAGAAGGGGCGGGTCTATACATGTATTACCAAAGTGAGAGCAGTCCCCCATCAGGTCCGCCCCCTCGGTATGGCAGACCCGCCTACATCATTGGCTTGAGCGGGGAACTTCCTTCACTATGTAAATTTAAATTACACAGTGAAGGAAGTTCCCCGCTCAAGCCAATGACGTAGGCGGGTCCGACATACCGAGGGAGCGGACCTGATGGGGAACTTTAGAAGGGGCGGGTCTATACATTTAAAATACTGAGAGGGAGTTCCCCATCATGTCCGCTCAGGCACAACCAATGACGGACAGCGCTGGACATCGGGATCGCCGCGGGACACTGGATTTCACCGCTGGAATGTTTTTTTTTTGTTTTTTTTTTAATAAAGGACTTTTTCAAGGTGTTTGTGTGTTTTTTTTAAACATTTTTTTACGCTTTCTTCGTGAAATGGTAGGGGTACAATGTACCCCTTACCAATTCACATAGGGGGGGCGGGATCTGGGGGTCCCCTTTGTTAAAGGGGTCTTCCAGATTCCGATAAGCCCCCCGCCCGCAGACCCCCACAACCACCGGGCAAGGGTTGTGGGGATGAGGCCCTTGTCCCCATCAACATGGGGACATCCTCCCCATGTTGAGGGCATGTGGCCTGGTACGGTTCAGGAGGGAGGGGGGGCCGCTCTCTCGTCCCCCCCCTTTTCCCCTGCGGCCGGCCAGGTTGCGTGCTCGGATAAGGGGTCTGGTATGGATTTTTAGGGGGACTCCACGCCATTTTTTTTTAAATTTGTGGTGGAGTTCCCCTTAAAATCCATGCCAGATCTGAAGGGCCTGGAATGGATATTTGGGGGAACCCCACGTCAATTTTTTTTTTAATTTGCGGCGGGGTTCCCCTTAATATCCATTCCAGACCTGAAGGGCCTGGTAATTGAATTCTGGGGAACCCCCACGCTTTTTTTTTTTTTTTTATCAATGACTTTTGTATGTATTGCCGGGAGCCGACAATTCATTAATAGCCGCGAGTCAGTTTTAAAAGACTTTTTTTCTTTCAAAAATGACATTTTTTGCAGGGACAGTTCTAAGCACGGGAAACATGCACCACTTTACATGCATATCATACACACCCCCCAGGTACGAAATTTAAAGGAATATTTCACTTTTATTTTTTCATTTTAAGCATTATTAAAATCACTGCTCCCGAAAAAACGGCCGTTTTTAAAACTTCTTTTTGCATTGATACATGTCCCCTGGGGCAGGACCCCGGTCCCCTAACACTTTTTAGGACAATAACTTGCATATTAGCCTTTATAATTAACACTTTAGATTTCTCCCATAGATTTTTCGAATTTGCCGCGAACACCCCAATTTGTTCGCTGTTCGGCGAACGGGCGAACAGGCAATGTTCGAGTCGAACATGAGTTCGACTCGAACTCGAAGCTCATCCCTACTGTACAATCCTATAAATGTCTATATTTTAGTGATTATGATCTACCAACTAATTGTATGCTAGCTGCTGTGCCTTCCTGCAGAATATTAATAGATATTGTATGTCTATTATAGCCCCCTTGAGAAAATATTTGATGTTTAGACCCCTTTCCCACTGGGGCGTTTTTCAGGCGCTTTGGCGTTAAAAGAAGCAACTGTAAAGCGCCTAAAAGAAGCCTCATCTGCAATCCCAATGTGAAAGCCTGAGTGCATTTAGAGCCCTTTCACACGGCCAGCGCCCGAAAAACGTTGGTAAAGCTCCGCTAAGACCCCTTTTCACACTGGGGCGTTTTTCAGGCGCTCTGGCGTTAAAAAAAGCATCTCAATGGGAAGGGGCGCTTTAGGAGCGGTGTATTCAATGCTCCTAATCCGCTGCAAAGAAGCTGCTTGCAGGAATTTTTTTGACTCCCTGCCAGCACAGCGCCTCAGTGTGAAAGCACTCGGGCTTTCACATTGGGATTGCAGATGAGGCTTCTTTTAGGCGATTTACAGTTGCTTTTTTTAACGCTAAAGCGCCTGAAAAATGCCCCAGTGTGAAAGGGGTCTTACTGAGTCTATAAAATAGTCAAACAGCCAGACGGCCACACAGTGCTGCTTCTATGTACAGATATGCACTCAAAAGTGCATCAAGAACAGTACAGAGGGAATCCCTGTAATTCACTCATTGCCAGCTTTTATCTATAAAAATGAGTGACCTGAGTGCGCATGCGCTGAGCTCCGAAGATGGCCGCCTGAGCTGAGAGCTCCGCTACAGCCGTTTACAGTGGCGCCCAAAACAGTTCACACGGCGACTCCACAAACCCCAAAACGCCACCGCTGACTAACGGGAGACCAGGGAACACCTCCATATAAATAAAACCTTGGCTTAAGAGGTATTGCTGCTGAAATTTCAGTTTATAATGTCGGCCGAAAAGACCAATACATAAAAGACCAAGTAAGCTTTATCCCAGGCAGACAGGGTCCTGACCAAATAAGGCGGGCAATAGATGTGATCTCTATACTCCAATCTAACTGAGAGGGAGGCGCAAGACAACAGGGGTTTCTTCTAGCCTTAGACCTTCAAAAAGCTTTTGATACAGTTTCTTGGCCTTATATATTCACCCTTATAGAACGTTGGGGTTTTGGAGAACACTTCATGGGTCTTTTACATTCCCTCTACTCTCATCCTAAGACGCTAATTCGCCTACAAGGACATTATTCTAAGCCAATTAACATAGTAATAGGCACTAGGCAAGGGTGCCCGCTCTCCCCACTCATATTTGCTATAGCCATAGAAACTTTAGCAATAGCTATTCGCCAAAATCCTAACGTTCAGGGGGTAACCTGTGGAGATCAGATCCATAAATGTGGTTTGTTTGCAGATGACATTCTTTTATTTGTTACATCCCCACTGACTTCATTCCCAAACATTTGCCAAGTCCTAAATAATTTTTCTAAGATAGCAGGTCTAAAAGTTAATTATACAAAATCACAAGCCCTTAACGTCTCGCTCCCCCTTACAAGTATTTCCTTACTGAAGCAATGATTTAAATTTGAATGGCATGACTCTTCTATCAGATTCCTAGGCATCACACTGACAGCTCGCACGGAGACCCTCTACGATCACAACTACCCGCCACTATATAGGAAAGTGGAAAATGATCTTAAAACCTGGTCTAAACACGAATTGTCCTGGCTGGGCAGGATAAATTTGATCAAAATTACCTTACTCCTGAGACTTTTATATTATTTCAGATCCCTCCCCATTCCTGTTAAAAAAAAAATCACTTAAAATCACTTCAGAGCAAGATCCTCAAATATATTTGGGGTACCATTGGCTACCGTATATCCCAGAACACTCTATTTCTTCATAGACATAGGGGAGGTCTAGGACTCCCAGATTTACACAAATACTTTATAGCAGCAAGAGTAGCACAGCTCTCCTCGATATACTCAAAGTCTGAACAACCGAATTGGATCAAGATTGAGAATCAGGCAATACCCTGCTTTTCCCTTGATTATCTTTTATGGTGTACGCCCAAGAAACGACCACCTATAATGGCTCCTACCCTTTCTCAATCTTTTGCACTTTGGGACAGATTTAGGAATCATCCGGATTTTGTCTCTACAGGGGAAAGGAAGGAAGCCGCTCCAGGTAGGAACCTTGGTGGTTCTCCGCCCCATAGAGATCTCAGGTGCAGACAATGCAATCAGCAAAGCAGGAATAGCAAGGATGTATTTCTGGACAGCCGCACTCTGAACAATACTTGCCTTTATTAAAATTAGGACAGCACTACAAGCCACAGCAAACAAAAACTTGGATTGCTGACGCGTTTCACACTATATCTAGTGTTTAGTCATAGCTGTCTCTACAGGACACCCTCTAGCACCTTAAAGCCTCGTACACACGGTCAGACTTCTATCGGACTTTTCCGTGGTTTTTTGTCCCAAACGGAGTTGGTCGGGAACACCCATAGCATACACACGCTCGGACTTTTCTGCAAACTTTCCCAAAACTTTTTGCAACATCAAGTGGTTTTTCTGCTCCTTTCTGCTCTTTACCGCCACCCTTTGGTCAACTTCTGCTATTGTTGGTTGATTTTAACATTAGTTGTTTTGTCCATCGGACAAAAGTCCGATGGTTTTCTGTACACACGGTCGGACTTTGCTCCATCAGACTTTTGTTGGACAAAAGTTTGTTCGTTTGCAGACCCAACTTTTGTCCGATGAAAACAAGAAAAAAGCAAAAAAAGGTTGTCCGATGGAGCGTACACACGGTCGGATTGTTGGTCCAACTTGCTCAAAGTGAAGTTTGTTGGCCAAAAGTCCGACCGTGTGTACGGGGCTTTATTCAATAACCCGGATTTCCCCCCAGGTATAGATGTTGAGGCATTCAAATGGTGGACAGATAGGGGACTATACCGTATAGGAAATTTCTTCAATTCTGGGGGTCCTATAACCCTTAATCACTGTATCAAAATGTTAAAACTCCCAAACTCTGAAAGATTGCGCTTCCGTAAAATCTTACAATTTTTAAATCACGATTGGAGGGATAAAACATTACCGCTCCAATTTACAAAATATGAAACATGGTGTGGTCGAGCTATGGAGCCAAGGGGAGGCATTTCTGTGATATACTCGTCCCTCACTCACCCTACAGCGAAGACCTCTTATATGACAGCTTGGGAAACAGACTTTCAATACAGCTGGGACCTGGATACCTGGCATGAAGCTTGCTCAAAGTCCTTTAAAGGTATTCTGAATGTATATCTAATATCAAGGTTTTAACCAGGTGGTATCTTACCCCCACTAAAATATATCCATCATCAGACCCTTCTTGCTTTAGAGGATGCCAACTTTCGGGATCAATGGCCCACATCTGGTGGGAATGTCCTCGGATTCGCCCCTTTTGGAACAAAGTTTTTAACTTGATCCTCTGAGTGACTGATTGTCAGGTTTCCAGGTCCCTGTCTGTGGCTCTTCTAAATGCTCATATACCTCAAATACCTAATCACTACGCAAACATTAATCCATTTTATTCTCACAGGAGCCAAGATAACTATAGCTAAGGCGTGGAAAAAAAATGAAACCCTTCCTTTCATGTGTCAAACGAAAAATATCTTGGATAATGACCCAAGAAAAGTTAGCTAGTATCCTAAATAACACAATCCCGAAGTTCGAAAAAATATGGGAACCATGGGCTAGTTATATTGGGATATCACTTAATCATGATATTCTATCGTTCTCTCATTCCCTAACAGCATTACGTTAGGCATGTACCCTCTCTCTTTTTCTCTTTCCCTTTCTATTCCCAGCTCTCTTCTTTCTCTTTTTTTATTTTTTTTATTTTATGTTAAAGATTCCTGGAGATGTTTTTAAGAAACATATTTACATATTATTCATCTAATATTATTGGATAGTTAAGTCATAGATTAGACGAGTTATAATCCTGTTAAATCGGTTATATCTTTTGTGAAGAGAGGCTCTGGGGGCTACACTGTAAGTCCATAAAATAGACTGGAGATTCCCTCTTCAGGCACAGCATGATCCCTATAGGGGTGCCACAGAGAGATGTGGATTTCCACTCTTTAAAAGGCCGGTTTAAAGAGGCCTCCTCGAAGTAGCCTAGCCTTACAAATACATTTTTGAATATTTAATGTTATAATGTTATAATTTAAAAGATCCTCTCTTCTTCTTATTATTTTTTAGGATATTGAATTTCATTCCTACATCATCATCCTCCGGGATGTACCATTTATGTAATGTAATGTCTTATGATTTACTTTATGCTTTTTGAAAATCTAAATATAAAAAAAAAAAAAAAAAAAAAAAGTGAGTGACCTAGGAGGTAACGGCATATAACACGCACAGGTGTATAACACGCACCCTAACTTTGAGAGGGAAGTTTCAGGGAAAAAACTTTCCACAGCCCCCTGCGTATAACACGCAGGCACAGTTTACCCTCTATTTTAAGTGTAAAAAAGTGAGTGTTATACGCCAATAAATACAGTATTCATCTAACCTTGTGACAGCCCTTCTTTTCAGATGGCACCATATAGGCACCATATATGTCCTAACATTCATCAGACTGATCTTAAAAAAACTTTGCTGATTTTTTTTTTAAAGCAGAACTAGACCCATAAATCATCCTGTTTTCCAAAACAGTTACCTTCAGGACATGCCCTGAATTAAATAACTGTCACAATTGCATGTCCTCTCAACAAAATTGTCAAGCCATCAAATGACTGGTGTCATAAATGACTACATATGCAACACTATAGCAACAGCAGACCAAACAGATGGTAAGATAGCAGCTTCCTTGGCTGTAAAGCATAGGAGGGTTACACTACAAATATCAAAATTATGCATATCAAAGCAGTGTGGGGTTTTCTATGACTGATGCAATGTCTTTAGCTTCTTCACAGATCCCCCAGTTTTACAGTATAATCACGATAATCGTCAGACAGAGTGTTAAAGGATAAGTTCACCTTTAAAAAATGCAAATATTTACAGGTAAAAAATGTGAATTTACTATTTTTTATTTTTTAGGAGCCTGTAAATCATTGCACCCGTGATCAGCAGATTGTTGGTGCAATGTCAGGCTCCTGCAGACTGTTAGTGTAGCCGCCTGCTCCTACCTCCTTAATGGGCAAACAGTTACTTCAGTCCATGAATATTTTATGAATTATGAGGATGCTCACCAGCATCCCTGTAGTTCATTGAGAACTACAAGCGTCAGCATCAAAGGCTGTTGGTACTTGTAGTGTATTAATTCACAGAACTCTGTGAATGAATAATGTGGCCATGTAACATGTTCCCAAAGGTGAACTTAACCTTTAAATGCAACTTCCACATAACTAATTATCTATGAGGCTGGGTTTACACATATGCAAATTGGATGCGAGTTTCCCCGCATCCAATTCACATAGCAGGAGTTTGTGACTGGCTCTCTATGGAGCCGGTTCACATTTCTTCACATCGGCTCTGGTGCGAATTGCACAGGAGCCCTGTGCGTCTTTTAGTCCATTTCAGGCTGAAATCGGACCTGGAACGGTGAATGGAGACACACCAGACCCCTGCTGTGAGCCGCTGCGATCTTTAGTGTGAACCTACACCCAAGACCCCATACACACTATTCGATTTTCTGCAGATTTTTGTCTTCAGATATAACAAAACCAGGTAGTGCAAGGGCCTGCCTGATTGCATACAAATTTAAACTCTTAATGTTTGACCTCATATTATATGGTTTTGGTAAATCTGAAGACACAAATCTGCAGAAAATCTAATAGTGTGTATGGGGTCTTTGGCATTAAATACTTTTTGCCATATTTTCTGCATATCATGTTTGATGATGGGGAGATCCATCTATACAGTATCCAGTTGGTTTGTTAAAGCAGCCTGGCACTGTTGTATAGCCTCCATTACTTACTTAATGTGGTGAAACATGAACAAAGCATACCCCTCTATAGTGTGTACTTTCTTAATTGAGAGCATTAGTAAATGAACAGAAGCTTTGATGACTTCCATCATCCAAGCATGTGCAACCAAAGTGCTATTTATTTATTTTGCTTGCACATGAATGGGTATTCTTTGCAAATCAAGCTTTACCTGATTTACTAACCTCTGGAACAACTGCACTTGCAGGGTGCAATTGCACTTTGCAAAGTGCACAGTCTATCATTTCTGTCTGCTGCTTCGCTACTTTGCTATAAGCATGAATCACTTCTGACAAGTGTTCCTGACACCAAGAGGAAAAATGTGACAGGAAAGGGAATACAACTTCAGCTCTTCACCCCTGTTTCTGACAGCTCAAACAGGCTTTATAAACCCAGGACTTTTAATAGCTGTAGAGGAGAGAAAGATTGCAAACAAACAGGTACAGCATATGTAGAATGACTTGTTTCATCTCTGTGTATCACCTGAGGCCTGTTACTTCACTGGGTATATGTAAGGGTTTACAATCACTTTAAGTGTAGACTTCTTGTTGTCCTATATGTTATCATCCTACCTTTTCTTTCCTATAGTGTTATCAAAGATAGCTTGAGAAGCAGGTGGGGGGTCAGAAATTTGGACTTTTTGAAACCAGGGAGTGAGTGCCAGACAAGGCACAGTATTTTCCTTTAATGAGGCTGTTATCCCCATTATCAGAAGGAAAATATGCCTAAGGGAGGTTATGCAGGTACTTACCCACTACAGCCTTCTTGCTTCTGTCCTGCTGTGAGAGGCTTGATAGCGAAGGGAGCTACCACCATCTAAATTGTGTTTCCAGGCAAACTTCCTGAGATTTGCTTTTGCCAATTTAGGGACACTTCTGTGTCAAATTAACCTCACTTTGGGGAGTCTTTTTTACTTCTTGCCATGTTGATAGGACAGGTAGCTCAAGGAAAAACTCTTGAAAGAAACAAAGAAAGTAAAAACAAAACAAAAAATAAATAAAACTCCCCTTTACACTACTCAAAATGGGAAAAACTGTTTTGACTTTAGATATACTTTACATCACAAGAACTTGGATGATTATTATTGGACCTTTTGATATTTTTACTGTGATATTTTTACCATGTAAGGCAAAGCAATGGATTTACTTTAATGCTCCCCCTTTCAGCAGCAAATACCCTTTCTTCTATCCCCTGCCATTTCCTTTAACCACTTAAGCCCCGGACCATTTGGTAGCTAAAGGACCAGAGGTGATTTCAGAATTTTGCACTGCGCTGCTTTAACTGTAAATTGTGCGGACATGCAATGTTGTACCCAAACTAAATTTGTGTCCTTTTCTTCCCACAAATAGAGCTTTCTATTAATGGTATTTGATTGCCTCTGCGATTTTTATTTTTTGCGATATAAATGGAAAAAGACAGAAAATTTGGAAAAAAAATGATATTTTCTACTTTTTGTTATAAGAAAAATCGAATAAACTAAATTTTAGTCATACATTTAGGCCAAAATGTATTCAGCCACATGTCTTTAGTAAAAAAAATGTCAATAAGCGTATATTTATTGGTTTGCGCAAAAGTTATAGCGTTTACAAACTAGGGTACATTTTCTGGAATTTACACAGCTTTAAATTTATGACTGCCTATCTCATTTCTTGAGGTGCTAAAATGGCAGGGCAGTACAAAACCCCCCCAAATGACCCCATTTTGGAAAGTAGACACGCCAAGGAAATTGCTGAGAGGCATGTTGAGCCCATTGAATATTTTTTTTTTGTCCCAAGTGATTGAATAATGACAAAAAAAATAAAAATTACAAAAAGTTGTCACTAAATGATATATTGCTCACACATGCTATGGTTATATGTGGAATTGCACCCCAAAATACCTTTTGCTGCTTCTCCTGAGTACGGGGATACCACATGTGTGGGACTTTTTAGGAGCCTAGCCACGTACGGGACCCCGGAAACCAAGCACCGCCTTCAGGATTTCTAAGGGTGCAAATTTTTGATTTCACTCCTCACTACCTATCACAGTTTCGAAGGCCATAAAATGCCAAAATAGCACAAACCCCCCCAAATGACCCCATTTTGGAAAGTAGACACCCCAAGCTATTTACTGAGAGGCATTTCAGTCCATGGAATATTTTATATTTTGCCACAAGTTGCGGGAATATGACAAACTTTTTTTTTTTTGCACAAAGTTGTCACTAAATGATATATTGCTCACACATGCCATGGGCATATGTGAAATTACACCCCAAAATACATTCTGCTGCTTCTCCTGAGTACGAGGATACCACATGTGTGGGACTTTTTGGGAGCCCAGCCGCGTACGGGACCCCAAAAACCAAGCACCGCCTTCAAGGTTTCTAAGGGCATAAATTTTTGATTTCACTCCTCACTACCTATCACAGTTTTGAAGGCCATAAAATGCCAAGATGGCACAAAACCCCCCCAAATGACCCCATTTTGGAAATTAGACACCCCAAGCTATTTGCTGAGAGGCATGTTGAGCCCATTGAATATTTTTTTTTTGTCCCAAATGATTGAATAATGCCAAAAAGAAAAAAAAATGTACAAAAAGTTGTCACTAAATGATATATTGCTCACACATGCCATGGTTATATGTGGAATTGCACCCCAAAATACATTCTGCTGCTTCTCCTGAGTACGGGGATACCACATGTGTGGGACTTTTTGGGAGCCTAGCCGCGTACGGGGCCCCAAAAACCAAGCACCGCCTTCAGGATTTCTAAGGGCGTAAATTTTTGATTTCACTCCTCACTACATATCACAGTTTTGAAGGCCATAAAATGCCAAAATAGCACAAAACCCCCCCCAAATGACCCCATTTTGGAAAGTATACACCCCAAGCTATTTACTGAGAGGCATGTTGGGTTCATGGAATATTTTATATTTTGCCACAAGTTGCGGGAATATGACAAACTTTTATTTTTTTGCACAAAGTTGTCACTAAATGATATATTGCTCACACATGCCATGGGCATATGTGAAATTACACCCCAAAATACATTCTGCTGCTTCTCCTGAGTATGGGGATACCACATGTGTAGGACTTTTTGAGAGCCTAGCCGCGTACGGGACCCCAAAAACCAAGCACCGCCTTCAAGGTTTCTAAGGGCATACATTTTTGATTTCACTCCTCACTACCTATCACAGTTTTGAAGGCCATAAAATGCCAAGATAGCCCAAAACCCCCACAAATGACCCCATTTTGGAAAGTAGTCACCCCAAGCTATTTGCTGAGAGGCATGGTGAGTATTTTACAGCTCTCATTTGTTTTTGAAAATGAAGAAAGACATTTTTTTTTTCTTTTTTAAATTTTCAAAACTTTGTGACAAACAGCGAGATCTGCAAAATACTCAACATACCTCTCAGCAAATAGCTTGGGGTGTCTACTTTCCAAAATGGGGTAATTTAGGGGGGTTTTGTGCCATCTGGGCATTCCATGGCCTCCGAAACTGTGATAGGCAGTGAGGAGTGAAATCAAAAATTTACACCAATAGAAATCCTGAAGGCGGTGCTTGGTTTTCGGGGTCCTGTACGCGGCTAGGCTCCCAAAATGTCTCACACATGTGGTATCCTCGTACTCAGGAGAAGAAACAGAATGCATTTTGGGGTGCAATTCTACATATAACCATGGCATGTTTGAGCAATATATAATTTAGTGACAACTTTTTGTACATTTTTTTTTTCTTTTTGTCATTATTCAATCACTTGGGACAAAAAAAAAAAATATTCAATGGGCTCAACATGCCTCTCAGCAAATAGCTTGAGGTGTCTACTTTCCAAAATGGGGTCATTTGGGGGGGTTTTGAACTGTCCTGGCATTTTATGCACAACATTAGGAAGCTTATGTCACACATCATCCACTCTTCTAACCACTTGAAGACAAAGCCCTTTCTGACACTTTTTGTTTACATGAACAAAAAATTTTTTTTGCAAGAAAATTATGTTGAACCCCCAAACATTATATATATTTTTAAAGCAAAGGCCCTACAGATTAAAATAGTGGGTGTTGCATTTTTTTTTCCACACAGTATTTGCGGAGCGATTTTTCAAACGCATTTTTTGGGGGAAAAACACACTTTTTTTAATTTTAATGCACTAAAAAACACAATATTGCCCAAATGTTTGATGAAATAAAAAAGATGGGGCGTGGTCTGGTGCCGTTCCGAGATGGACGTGTAGTTTGCGAGCTCCCGTCCCGAGGTCCAGCAACTTCAGCTTATCAGCTTACCTTCTCCACCGGACATGGTGAGAACTGCTCGCAGTGCCTCGGCAACCCGTTCCCGATCCCCGCTGAACACCGACACCCCGCTGAGTCAGCAAATCCCCAAGATATTCCGGTCCCGGCCTACGGCCAGGATGCAGGCCCCACAAGCAGCCTCCTCCCAGGCGCCACGCGTCCAGAGCTCCAGCCCGCAGCGATCCGATGAGCAGAGATCCCCAGGACTGGCAACGGGGATGATTCACCCCCCGGCAGTGAGCCTAAACGATTTACACAGCGTCGCTACGGATATTAAAAACACCCTCATTCTCTTGCAGGAGACGCACTTCACCCATCAATCAGTTCCCAAACTGCCCACTCACCTCTATAACCAGTGGTTTGTAAGCACATCGCCAACTAGCAAATCCAGAGGCACAGCGATTGCTGTCCACAAACACTGCCCCCTACAACCCGGAGGTACCCTTATAGACCCTCAAGGAAGGTATGTTTTCTTAAAAGGTACCATCGCAGGTACGAAATACACTTTTGCCACCATCTATGCCCCTAACTCAAACCAACTGACTTTTTTGGATAAAGTAATGGAACGCCTGGCGGAATTCAAGGAAGGCCTACTAGTCCTGGGTGGCGACTTTAATATCAGCCCCGACCCCCTACTAGATACATCACACGGGCGGCCCTCACACACAAACGCCTTCCTCAGGCACTTCCGAAAGTCTCTCCAAACTGCGGGTCTGGTAGATAGCTGGAGGATACTCCATCCTAAAGATAGGGACTACAGCTACTACTCCAAGGTCCACGACGTTTACACCAGAATAGACATGTTATATATTGATCGGCCCTCTTTGGAACTGCTGCAGCGCTCGTCCATCGGTAATATAACAATATCTGATCATGCCCCGATTATTCTCACTCTCGACTTGCCTTCAGGTGCCCACAGGACCTGGACATGGCGACTTAACGAAAATCTGTTGGACGACCCTGTAGTAGAGTCGAGGATAGCAGAAACTTTGCAACACTATTTCCTAGAAAATACCACTGCAGACCTGCAAGAGGGAACAATATGGGAATGCCACAAGGCAGTCGTAAGGGGAGCGCTGATTGCCCTGGGCACCAAAATCAAGCGGGAACGACAGGCCGATTTCGATAGAGTACTTACCGCACTCCAGCAGGCGGAACTTAAGCACAAACATAACAGCGACCTCAAGACCCTTAAAAAATTGACAGAGCTTAGGGACATATTTTCGCGTCTACTGGAAAGACAGGCACAGAAGCAGTTAAGGTACTTGTCACACAAATATTACGAACAGGGTAATAAGTGTGGCCGCATGTTAGCAAGAGCACTACGGAAAAAAAGAGCCCAAACACAAGTACAGAAACTTTGCTCTCCCTCGGGAGACTTGGTGTACAAATCTTCCCAAATTGCTGCAGGGTTCCGTGACTATTACGCAACCTTATACAACCTAAACGCTGACGTGACCCCGACCGACAATGCGGCCAAAGCAAGTACAATACATGAATACTTACATACTAATGGGTTGCCTCCCCTGACCATAGACCGACAAACTGAACTAGATACCCCCATAACCGTTGAAGAAATAGTATCCACAATAAAGGCACTCCCCAACGGCAAAAGCCCAGGCCCGGATGGCTACACTAAGGCGTACTATAAAAAATTCTCCCAGATACTGGCTGGCCAGATGTGCAAATATTTCAATTCCCTGACAAAGGGCAACTGCATCCCCCCAGAAGCCCTGTTAGCGCATATATCGGTTATACCAAAAGAAGGGAAAG
Source organism: Rana muscosa (assembly GCA_029206835.1). NCBI lineage: Eukaryota > Metazoa > Chordata > Amphibia > Anura > Ranidae > Rana > Rana muscosa. The sequence continues at coordinate 13,247,687 of JARGYO010005626.1, read as the reverse complement.
ACCCAACCACCCCACAAAGCTATCGTCCCATATCATTACTAAACACTGACGTAAAAATACTGGCAAAGATTCTGGCAAACCGATTAAAACACCTTATACCCCAAGTGGTCCACTTAGACCAAACGGGATTTATCACAGGAAGAGAAGCCAGGGACAACTCCATACGAGCGATCCACCTCATTCACTGGGCCAGGAAACAGGCAAACCTCCCCCCCTACTTAATTCTCTCCACGGATGCCGAGAAAGCATTTGACCGCATAGATTGGTCCTACCTGCGTTCGGTTCTCACTGCATGGGGTTTGGGCTCCAACATGTTACATTGGATACAGGCCCTGTACACAAAACCTAGCGCACAGGTCAAAGTAAACGGCATGCTCTCATCCACATTCCCGATTAGGAATGGCACGAGACAGGGGTGCCCGCTGTCGCCCCTCCTCTTCGCACTAGCATTGGAGCCTTTGCTACGTAGAGTGAGAACGAACCCAGACATAACGGGCCTGACGGTAGGGAAGGTAGAGCATAAACTTTCTGCATATGCAGATGATGTATTATTCCACCTGACAAACCCCCTGACCTCACTACCCGCCCTGTTGAAAGAGCTCCAACACTTCGGGACAATTACGAATTTCAAAATTAATTATTCAAAGTCTGAAATTTTGCCCATACAACTGCCCCCGAACATGACTGACATACTGAAGACAAAATTTCCCTTTACATGGGCCAAGAATTCTCTTCGCTACCTAGGCATACAATTGACTGACAGCTTTGACACGCTATACACGATGAACTACCCCAAGTTGATATCGGAGGTTAAACAAGACTTGCTACACTGGACGAAAACCGCATTCACATGGCTAGGGAGAGTAAATGTGATAAAAATGAATGTTTTACCCAGAATCCTGTTCTATATGCAAATGCTCCCTATATTCCTACCCAAAACCTTCTTTAACCACATATCCCACATGCTCACTAAGTTCATATGGAACTCCCAGAAACCGCGTATAGCTATGGGGGTTCTGAGACGCCCAAGGCGCTCCGGTGGCTTGGGGGTCCCGGACCTACAGAGGTACTACCAGGCTATAATTCTCCAAAGATTGCTTAATTGGCGATTTCATGACCAAACCAAACTTTGGGTCACAATGGAGAAGTATAGGGCAGGAAGGAACCTAGCCTATGCACCCTGGCTCCTGAGGGAGCACAGGGGGCTATCGGATAACACATCCCCTCTGACACTTCTGACACTCAGGGCTTGGGACAAACTTAACCGAACGAGAAGCTTAGCCCCCCCTATGTCACCTTTGGCCCCACTGGGAGGGTTCCTTTGGTTCCCCCCTGGGGAAAACGCAGATTTCTTTGGTACATGGGTCGACGATAGGAATGCTAGTTGTGGGAAACTACTGAGGAACGGCAAACTGACACCCTACGACTCCTTGACAGACAGAACGGGGAAACCACAACTGAACTTCTGGAAATATAGACAGTTGCACCACTTTTTCGGGATAAACAGTAGCTCGATGAGAGACCTCACGACACTCACACCTTTCGAGGGCCTGTTCGTAGCGGACGAGCCGGTCCCGCGGATGGTGTTGGAACTGTATCAACTGTTGGGGCCCTCGGCCCCCAAACCCGCCTGTATACGGCTATGGGAAAGAGAACTGGGGCAGGAACTCACGAGTTCCCAATTGTCATACCTGTATCAGATGACACACTCTAGCTCTGCAGACTCCAAAATGCAAGAAACAAATTACAAATTGTTATCACGCTGGTACAGAGTGCCAGCAGACTTGGCGAGAATGTACCCCAATAGCTCCGACCGGTGCTGGCGGGGATGCGGAGGCCGGGGAACCCTCCTACACATATGGTGGGACTGCCCCATGATCACTCCGTACTGGGAGGATATTCAACATCAGATTAAGGAAGTCCTGGGAGTAGATATCCCCCTCTCTCCGGTCCACGTTCTCTTGCACGTCCCTTCCATGCCCATGAGTCGTTACAAAAAAAACGCACTCCCTCACCTACTAGACGCCGCTAGACGCCTACTTCCTATTCTCTGGAAGACAACGCAGATACCAAATAGGGAGGAATGGATATGCAGGACGAATCAGATCAGGGTAGCGGAGGAATGGATTGCAACCTGTAGGGGCACTAGAGAGAAACACACGGCCAGGTGGGCTCTCTGGACAGATCACTTCTCTGCTCACAATCACGTCCCCTCCAGTCTGGATGAATCTCTTCTACGAATAGCAGATCCGGCTATGGGTCATGGTGGGACGATAAAGAATACCTGATGCTAACCCATCAAGGGGGGAGACATGGGCCACGGACAGTGAACCACTGTACGGTGGTCCCTGCTTTTTCCACCACATGACGAACGAGCGGCTAGCGGTCCGGTGCGGGCAAGGTAGACCCTATGGGCGCAAAAAGGTGAGACACTGAATTCCCCCCTTCTCCCCATTTTCTATCCCAGTCCCCCCCCTCCTTTCCTGAGTCCACTCTAATGACGGAACCTGAGGTCCTTATCCCCTTGTCTCGGTCAACTTCTATTTTCTTTCCCCCCACTGTAATTTTTCTATCTCTTTTCTATGGTTGTCTATTACAATGATTAGGGCGGATGAGACTGATAGTAGCAGTCCGTAAACAGTTGTGGTGTCTGCTCGTGGTGTGGCCGGGCCTGTGCGCACGAGTGCCCTGGACAGTGGCACCGATGATGTGCAGTTGCGTGGTGGGGGTGGGGGGGGTTGCGGACCCGGGCGGGGCGCCGGGGGAGGTTTGATGGAGGCCCTAAAGGGCCCCCCTCGCTCGGTGTGGCGTTCGGGGAAGGTCATCCCTGGGGTTGGCTGCCGCGGCTCCCCCCGCCCCCCCCTAAATATGTAACCGGCTCGGGCCGTCCCGCGGGCGGACGCTAACTTTTCAGGAGCAACAATTCCTTGAGCCATGACTGCTCCATCTGCAAAGAACACCCTCGCATTGTCTTGTTATACAGATAATAGTTGTTGTTGATATGAAAATACTACCTTATTGCTGTGTTACGCTTGACACAAATAAAATACTATTTACAAAAAAAAAAAAGTAATCAAGTCTGTGTTAAAACACTGCAGGGTCGCAGCTCCTGCGTCCCTTTTGGTTTCAGCAGTCACTCAGCTCCACCCAACGTGTGTCGTCACAAGTCACGGGACTTCCTCAGGGGTACCTTGCTTTGTGCACTGCTCCAAATCATTTGGTGAAAATGGCTCTTGGAGGTTGGCTGCATTTACCATATGGAAGATAGCACACTCAAGTTGAGAAATAAATCTGACCTAGCTAACAAGATATGGTCCTGTTGGTTCACCTTTAAGTTCTCGGCAGCATATGCAGATATCATGGCCCAACAGGGCTAGCTGGTAAAAGTGGGTAGGTTTCTTTGCTGGCACCCTGTAGGGGCTGGATAACTCCCCCTTTCCCTCCCCCCCCTCCTCTTTTCCCCTTTCCCTCCCCCCCTCCTCTTTTCCCCTTTCCCTCTTCCCCCCTGCTTTCTCTCCTTTTTTTTCTCTTTTAGAAGTTTCATTTTTGTTGTTATTTGAAGGTACTTTTACGTTGAGGTATGTTGCTCCCAAGGGACACAAGTTTGTCACATGGCAATTCCACATTTGGGTCACAGACTTTGAGTGGATCAGATGTAATGACCGGCTTTCAATACAGATGATCTCCTTATGTAATTTTCTTTCTCAATGTATCAGTAAATGACTCTTGCCACTTGTCATGCTGTCCTACCACCGTATACTGTTTATGGGGGGAATGTACCTCCTTTTAATGTTCTTTCATTGTAAAATGTCTAATACCTTCCAATAAAAATTTATTGAACAAAAAAAAAACACCCTCATGGCGGCCATCTTAGACATGAGGTCGGACATACACGCCATGACGCTTAGGGTGGAAGAGGTGGAATACGCTCAAGCCCGCCAAGACACAGCGATTTGTCACGTTCAACAGGTAACAGAGTCGCATGCGATCCACCTCAGGGAGATCAATCGCCACATGGAAGATTTAGATAATCGCGGAAGGCGTCACAACCTTAGAGTGAGGGGTATTCCAGAAATGATCGATGCCAGCCAGCTCCCAGTGGCAGTAATTACCATCTTTAACGACCTACTTGAAAGAGCCCCTGATACCCCGATCGCTTTCGAACGGCTCCACAGGGCACTGCGCCCGCGGGGAAGGGACACAGATCCCCCACGGGATGCAGTCTGCTGCCTCACAGACTTTCCCTTGAAGGAGGAAATATTACGCAAGGCCAGACACCGCAACCAACTGTCTTTCCAGGGAACAGATATCAGGATCTACCAGGACCTATCTAACATCACCCTGCAGCGCAGACGCGAGCTACGACCCCTTCTGGAAACACTGAGGGCCAGATCCATAATCTACCGATGGAAGTTCCCCTCCTGCCTGACAGCAACTCACCAAGGCCGCACAGCCAATCTAAAAGTCCCGGAGGATTTAGACCACTTCTGCACGGCCATGGAGATACCGTATGTGGAGGTACCAGACTGGTACAGCGACTTCCGTATACCGCCACTCAGAAGAGTCACCTCCATGGAAGGTATCGCAGAAGCAGGCAACTTTAGTATCGGCCGCCGACGCTCTCACCCACCTCCTCCCCACACTCCTTCAAAGGATCAAGGAGCCCCGCGTAATGGTAGCCCGATGGCTTCTCCAGTGCCCCGCAAAGCACGCATCGCCTAACAAGGTAACCGATCTTCTCTTTACCCAGTTTCACATTTGGCGCAGGGTCACTAATTCTATTGCCTAACATACCCCTACCCAAGAGATGAACTGTTTTAAATCCATTCAACCAGAGCTCAATACCCAAGCTAGATTCCCGAGTAATGCTGACCGCCCTAAGCATGACGTACAGGCCCTTAAACGGCTACGGAGGAACCAGCTCCCCACCTCTTACCATTTATACCTCCTAAACTGCTGAACAAAGACCCATTTTCTCCCTCCTTCTACCCATTATCCTCATCAACCTATTGGATCCATGCTCTCCCCAGCCTAGACACCCTCCCCCCTCAGCACAATCTGTTTGGACCCAAGTCGAACTGCCATCTACCCGCACCATTACTGCCACGATACATCAGGAGCGGAACTTCCCGTGAGAAGAGCATTAGACAGTAACTGCAACTTCTAAGTCGAGACCGTGGCACTCACTTACCTAATCCCCGGCGACGCCAACTAAACTCTCTCTTCTCAGCCCCATCACACTGCCTATTGGCCAGGACTCCCGCTGATCCTGCTTCTTCTTCTTTTTTTTTTTTTTTTCAAAAAAGAAGGGGGAAGAGGGAGAAGAGAGATAAAAAGGGGAAGATAAAAGAGAAGAAAAAAGAGAAAGATCTTATAGCACCAACCTTACCGAATCTGTTCCAGCCTCCAAAAGATGCCTTACAGCAGATGTGTTCCGCCCTCAATGGCATACTCCACTTCTACCCAAGTCTGTTTACCATAGGTTCCTGATCTTCCGCACAGAAGCATGAACTCCCTCCCTTGACCCTCACCCCACAGCAAAGCTCTGATCCGCTCCAAGCTTCAGGTGACCCTACTATACTGGCTCCTAAACACTTGATCCTACAACCCGGAGGGTGGCGGGGGATCCGAGGGAGACATGCTCAGGTAGGAAACCACAACATGCCGCTGACCACACGAGTGTAACCCCATAGAGTTACTCATTTTCGAACACACGATTTCACTAATCACTAGGGGGTGACATACGTGGGTAGCGAGGAGAGTTCACTCTCAGATTAGGGACTGAGTGTGCCCCCCTCGGATCTAGATCACCGACCGTCAGCCCCCTGGGTGTGACCATGACTATGGTTGACTCTGTTTGTTTTGTCATGTTATCAATATTTTGCGTTTTGTTATCAGTCATATCTACAATTACATATTTGCTCACTGTACCATGGGCTGTAAGTTTGGTTTTAGCTGTTTCACCTTGTAGCTGTTTCACCCTGTTACTGTTACTGACTCTAACTTCAACTCTCCGCCATGTATTCCCCGTAGCGAAGACTTTACACCACACCTTGAGAGGTAATTCCGTTCATTTGTACGCTCATACAATTCCTTATACCCCCCTTTCCACACCAACCCAGGCATTACACTAGGCCAAGCATTTCCCCTCTAATTGTAGAATAAATGATTACTCTACCCTACAGCCCCCACTCATTGTGAGTATGAGCTGACTCGCACAACCCTAACTTCTTCACTTAATCACCCTCTCACCATGTCCCGATACATCCTGACCGTCATCCACACAACCAAATTACTCCCCTGACATCTCACTGACCCACGGATGACGACAACAACCTGCAGCGTCTGTTTCCCACAAGACCTCATGGAGACGCAGACCTCACCTCCCTCTAGTTGAGCTCCACCTACCACTCTCACATACGGCGGTCTCTGGTAGACACCGCTGATCCTCACCGGTACCCCCATCCCTAATTTGTGGGCTTGCAGGTCAATACCCACACCCGGTATCATACATCATCCCCCTACTGGTCCCTCCCTTCCGCCCTAGTTACCTTCTAACTAAACGTTCTATCCTCATCTTTTCCACTTTTCCCTCTTTTCCCTTTTCCTGATACTCACGACACCCCCCCCCCTCCTCTCCCCCGTCTCTGGCCTCCCCATACCCTCCCGTCTCCTACCAGCTCAAACCTTTACAATCAACATGAGCCCCGATAATAATCCGAACTCCAACTTCTCCCTAAAGGTAGTCTCCCTTAACGCCAAAGGGTTGAATGTTCCAGAAAAACGAACACAACTCTTCTCCCTTATGCGCAGCATGAAAGCGGACTTAATTTTCCTACAGGAAACCCACTTTAGCGCAAAGAAAGTTCCTAACATGAGTAATCGCTTTTTTCCTCACAGTTTCCATGCTACTTCACCGATCTCGAAATCCAAAGGAGTCTCCATACTTATATCCAAAAACCTACCCATCCAAATTACAGACACTCACCTGGACGAACTAGGCAGATATATCTTTCTAAAAGGAACCCTCAGGAACAAATCAATCACCCTGGCGAACATATACAGTCCCAACACGTCCCAAGTTCCCTTCTTTAGGGCAGTAACTCGACACCTAGCAGATTTCCAAGAAGGTACCCTAATACTGGGAGGGGACTTCAACGTACCCCTGAACCCAATACTAGACACATCATCGGGTAAATCCCACCTACCTTACAGGGCGCTCCGGAAAATCACAAAATGTCTCCAAGATCTCTTACTCCATGACACTTGGCGCACCCTACACCCAAGTGCAAAGGATTTTACATTCTTCTCTGCCCCACATAATAAATATTCACGACTAGACTACATATTTCTTACCCAACAGGATCTCCCATTCCTAAAAGTAGCGACCGTCGAACCGATGACTTTTTCTGACCACCATCCTATCTCAATGACCCTTACTTTCCCTGAAAAAGTACGCCACTCACGAATCTGGAGACTAGACCCTTCCATCCTGACAGATAAAACCAAAGAATTAGAGATTCAAACCTGTTTAAGAAATTATTTTGCAGAGAATAACACCCCGGACACCTCAAAACTTACTCAGTGGGCGGCTCACAAATGGGTTGTCCGAGGTAAATTAATTTCCCTGGGGGCCGCAATTAGAAAGGAAAAAAAGGCCAAAATGGCTGACCTTTTCTCCAAACTTAAAAAACTAGAAGCTTTACACAAACGAAGCCTGGCTCAGAAAACCCAAGTAGAACTGTTAGAGACTCGCACACTTATACAGGAAGAAATAGGCCACCACCTCAGGAAGAAATACACCCTAACTCAGAAACTCTTTTATGAGTTCGGCAATAAAAGTGGACATCTTCTTGCTCAAGCTATACGTAAGAAAAAGGCAGCTAACATGATACACCACATACAATCCCACACAGGCAAGACGCTCACAAACAACAATGACATAGCCGGAGAGTTCGAGAAGTACTACTCGTCCCTATACAACCTAGGCAAATCCGAACCCCCTACTACCTCACTAGATGACAGACCTACCAATATTAACTTGTTTTTAGACCAATTTGCTCCAGGGAAACTTTCCGCAGATTCCATCACAACACTTGAATCCCCGATCTCTATCCGTGAATGGAAAGACGCCATAAAACAACTTAAGCCGGGTAAGAGCCCGGGTCCCGACGGTCTTTCCGCTGTATATTTCAAGACGTTCTCAGACCTCCTCCAACAACCCTTTCTCGACGCCTTCAACACCCTCTCTCCCTCGAACCCCTTCAAAAGCGAGATGCTAGAAGCCCATATTGTAGTTATCCCCAAAGACGATAAGGACCCCACCCAGACTGGAAACTATAGACCAATATCCTTACTGAATGTAGACGTCAAGATCTTCTCCAAGATTTTGGCGAACAGACTCCTACCGCTTCTCCCCTCCTTAATCTCCCATGACCAGACCGGTTTTGTCCCTGGACGGGAAGCCAGGGACAATACTGTCAAAGCAATAAACTTACACCATCTTATGACACAGACTTCCCAAAAAGGCTTGTTTTTGTCGCTCGATGCGGAGAAGGCGTTCGACAGAGTAGCCTGGGAGTATATGACAGCGGTCCTAAGGGCCATAGGACTTGGCCCATATATGTTGGACCTAATCATGTCGTTATACACGGGCCCGTCGGCTAAGGTACGGGTCAACAATACTCTGTCGGACGCCTTCCCCATCGGAAACGGCACAAGACAGGGATGTCCCCTGTCTCCCATCCTCTTTGTACTCACGCTTTAACCATTCCTCTAAACTAATACACAATCCAGATATTCAGGGTATAAGCTCCTCCAAAAGAGAATACAAATACGCCGCGTTTGCGGACGATATATTGTTGTTCCTGTCAAACCCACTGATTTCCTTGCCAAACCTTCTTTCTGAATTCAAACACTTTCAGTCCCTCTCCCACCTTAAAATTAATTTCTCGAAATCCTTTGCCCTAAACATTACACTACTTCAACATATAGTGGACCAATGTAAGGCTAATTTCCCGTTCCAATGGAAACAAGACTCCATCACATACTTAGGCATACAACTCCCTTCCAAACTTTCCGATCTATACGCGAAAAACCATATCCCTATACTACACAGACTATCATCTGACCTTGAAACCTGGAACAAACCGCTCTTCTCTTGGTTTGGCAGAGCAGCAATACTCAAGATGAATGCCCTCCCGAGATTACTCTACATATTACAGACAATTCCTATTCATGTACCTTCGGCCTTCTTTAAATCTTACAGACACATATGCTCTAAATTCTTATGGGGGAACCGTAGACCTAGAATTAGCTTTATGCAGCTCACTCGACCCAAAAGGCTTGGTGGCATAGGCCTTCCCAACCTCCTCAATTATCACACCGCAACACACCTAACCAGGATAGTGGACTGGAACACCCAGTCTCTCCACAAAGATTGGGTTGCTCTAGAAGCATCCTTCTCTACCCTTCCTTTGGAGTCTCTCCCATGGATACTCCCTACCCACATCCCATCTGCATTACGCATACACCCACTAATAGGCCCCACCCTGCAACGTTTCAGAATACTTTGCAGCCAATCACCCATATCTTCGATCCCCAACCCACTGACCCCTGTTACAAGGAACCCTGGCTTCCCACCAGGTATGCACGCAAAGTTTCTTCCTGATAACTGGACTACTAGCCCACTTAGATCTCATCAATTCTTCTCACGGGGCAAACTACTGTCTGCACACCAATTCTCTTCCCGACTAAGCAAGCCGCCCATTCCCCCCTGGACATATATTTTAATGGCCCATTATCTAAAATCCCTAGACAAAAATACACAATGTTCCAGAGAACTCTCCCCTTTTGAGAAGCTATGTACCCAAACAACACCCCAATCACACTTAGTATCGACCACACATGAACTCCTTTTTGCCGAGATGAAAGCTAATGAGACCTTAGCCTGTAAAAAATGGGAGCTAGACCTCTCTATCTCTCTCCCAGGAGAACAATGGGAACAAATTTTTCTCAACATACATAAAGGATCAACGAATGTTTCTACCCAAGAAAACAATTATAAGATCCAATCTAGATGGTACCGCACACCCGCCCTCTTGCATAAATTTAACCCCACTATTCCAGAGATTTGCTGGAGATGCCACCAGGAAAGGGGAACCCTTCTCCATATATGGTGGTCCTGCCCGTCCCTAAAAGATTTCTGGGAAGAAGTATGCCACATAACATCCCGAGTTACTTCATATCAATTAGATTTTTCACCCTCTCAATTCCTCCTTCACCACTCACCCCTACCACACAACTCCTACCACAAATCCCTAGCAATGCATATGATCAATGCGGCAAAACAATGCATTCCTTTACATTGGAACACAACTCACCGTCCAACACTAACAGAATGGTTTAACAGAATATGCAAAATTGAGGAAATGGAAAATCTTATACATATTGCAAGAGATACACTGACATCATTTAGCAAAATATGGACTTGCTGGATACACTATAAAACGACACCAGAATACACAAACTCCCTACACCCTGTCCCAGGATAAAATACTCCTCGGTGAAATACCATTACGATCTACGATGAGCCCAGCGCCCCCCAGGACCCTAAATCTCCCATGTTCACCTCAGTCGCCCTATAACCTCCCCAAGGTAGATCACTCTTTATTCCCTCCTGACACCCCTTCTGAACACCCCAAGTGGTCAGGGAGGCCAGAGACGGATCCCCTGCCAATGCTCCTCCCTCTTACCTCACCCCCCGATCCCCCCTCCCCCCCTGATCCCCCCCTTCTCCCACCACATACCCCCCTCTTTACTCATTCATATGCTTCTGTATAACCACAACCACTACCTCAGCCCCAGCCTGCACCCCCCCCCATCCATACGCGTTCAACGAAATAAATCCGATGGTAGCTCCTTCTCTAACTGCCAGCCATGATACACTTACCGGCCCTTCTCTACCCCGTAGACCAATACTCCGCAACGATATCTACGACCCTACCTAGCCCTCACCTACTTACGGGTTACACCTCCGTCAACGGTATCAGACTCTGGTAACATCTCACCCCTACCTTGGTTTAAGGTAGTCCATCCCATCATAGCCTAGCTCATGAAGACTATACCGGCACACCTCACTCTCACTACCCCAAAGTTGAATTGTATATGACACTGAAATTTCGTTCTTGTTCCCTTTTTGTGGGTGTATCAATACCTCAATACCCTTTTTGTACTTCAACTGTCCAAGATATCTGTAAATGCTTATTACGTTTCAATAAAATGTCTTTGAAAAAAAAAAAAAAAAAGAAATAAAAAAGATTATCATAGGCCGAGTACATGGATACCAAACACAACATGCTTTAAAATTGCGCACAAACGAGCAGCGGCGACAAACTACATTCATTTTTAAAAGCATTTAAAAGCCTTTACAGGTTACCACGTTAGATTTACAGAGGAGGTCTACTGCTAAAATTACTGCCCTCGATCTGACCTTCGCGGTGATACCTCACATGCATGATGCAATTGCTGTTTACATATGACGCTAGACCGACGCTTGCGTTCACCTTTGCGCAAGAGCAGGGGGGGACAGCGGTGCTTTTTTTTTTATTATTATTTATTTTGCTTTTTTATTTTATTTTTAAACTGTTCCTTCCATATTTATTTTTTTTTACCATTTTTATTGTTATCTTAGGGAATGTAAATATCCTCTATGATAGCAATAAGTAGTGACAGGTACTCTTTTTTTGAAAAAAAATTGGGGGGTTAGACCCTAGATCTTTCCTCTGCCCTCAAAGCATCTGACCACACCAAGATCGGTGTGATAAAATGCTTTCCCAATTTCCCAATGGCGCTGTTTATATCCGGGGGAGGGGACATTCCCTCCCACTGCTTGTAAAAGCAGTCTAGAGGCTAATTATCTGCTAGAATTGCTTTTACATGAAAGCCGGCTGCTGGCTGAAAAGAATGATACCAAGATGATACCTAAACCTGCAGGCATCATTCTGGTATAAACATTCAAAGTCCAGCAACATACCAGTACATTGCTGGTCCTTGTTGGACATGTATTGTAATCTTTTTTTTCATGCAGCCTGTTGGCTGAACGAAAAAAAGAGATTGATTGGTGGGTATGCCCACCATTAGAATACCTCCCTTCATCCAACCACTTCTAATGATGGGCATACATGCACCATTTATATATGCCGAAGCATGGAGGCATCCTCCCGCAAAAAGGTTATACCGCGTACACACGGTCGGACTTTTCCACGGGCAAGCCTCCGTCGGAATTTCGACCGTATATACGCGGCATTAGGAGCAAAATCGCTCCTCCGCCCCTGCTGCCCCCATGCTTCGGCATATATGCTCTTTTTTTTTAACTGTGGTGGTGAAATCACCTCCTACAGCGTTGGAGTCACGGCTTTATGTATCGTGGGAGAAAACACTGTTGCTGTCAAGATAAATAGATCCGTGCTGCAACTGAATGGCGTACCTGCTAAGCAAATGGTGGTTAACATTAAAACAAAGTAACATTACAGTATAACAGTAAGACCTTACCATACCATACCTGCAAAGCAAATACCAAAACAAAACCTAGTAAAAAATAAAACATTTTTTTAACGCAACATGTGCCTAAAATATATATATGCCGAAGCATGGGGGCATCCTCCCGCAAAAAAGTTATGTCGCGTACACATGGTCAGACTTTTCCACGGGCAAGCCTTCGTCGGAATTTCGACCGTATTTACGCGGCATAAAAGGTTATGCCGCGTACACACGGTCTGACTTTTCCACGGGCAAGCCTCCATCGGAATTTTGACCGTATATACGCAGCATTAGGAGCAAAATCGCTCCTCCGCCCCTGCTGCCCCCATGCTTCGGCATATATGCTCTTTTTTTTTTAACTGTGGTGGTGAAATCACCTCCTACAGCACTGGAGTCACGGCTTTATGTATCGTGGGAGCAAACGCTGTTGCTGTCAAGATAAATAATTCCGCGCTGCAGCTGAATGGTGCACCTGAAAAGAAAAAATTACTTACCTGAAAAGCAAGCATGATAAAACATTGCAGAATAGAATACAGTAAAAAAGAGCAGAACAATAGAGAGAACATAGAGAGAGAGAGAACAATAAAACGACAACTATTTTTGTTTTTTTTATTTTATATTTTTTTGTGTTTTCCTTTTTTTTTCTTTTTTACACTTTTTTTTGTAACTTTAACAACTGTAATGGTTCGGGTCTCTCAAAATGTAATGGCATCTTGGGAGACCCTGTGTAAGTGTGTCCTAGTCTGTGAAATGCTGTACCCTACGCTAAAACTTCACTTTTGAGTGGTAGCGTTCAAAACATTCACCAAGGCAAAGACCAGGTTTGTCAGGACAGAGTGGACAAAAAACACGGGTGTCACGCCTAAATCCGCGCTTGCTACAGACACGACATCTTTTTTGGGGGGTTCGTTGGGTAGGGGTACTCGGGAGGGAATACGGATAATGCCTCTCATACAGCCGGCTTACTGCATTTGGTTGGGAATGGTGAGGTGCAGAACCGCCTGGATACAGGAGTTCTGTGACTATCTCATTCTGGAATTTTAGAAGAGATAACGTCCCGCCTGAAGCTCTGTATAGCACATGAGCGTTCAGCAAAGCCAATTGGAATAAGGATAGAGACACTTTTTTGTACCAGCGTCTAGCCTTATGGTCAATTAGATACTGCGCCAACAACTGGTCGTTGAGGTCCACCCCTCCCATATTTTGGTTATATTCGTGGACACAGAGGGGTTTCTCCACAACACCAGTCGCCGTATGATTTTGGACTGTCGTGTCTGCATGAAGGGAGATAAGAAGGAAAACATTCTTATTGTCCCTCCACTTCATAGCGAGCAAGTTATTACACTTCAAGCAGGCTCTCTCCCCCAGCCTAAGACGGGCATCTACAAGCCGCTGGGGAAAGCCCCGGTGATTAGGTCGCACGGTGCCACATGCTCCAATCTGATGATCAAACAAGTGACTAAACAGTGGCACGCTCGTGTAATAATTGTTCACATACAAGTGGTACCCCTTTCCGAATAAGGGTGACACCAAGTTCCACACTATCTTGCCAGCGCTCCCTATGTAATCCGGGCAGTTGACCGGCTCAACCTGACTGTCTTTTCCCTCATAAACCATAAAGCTCAATACATAGCCTGTTGCCCTGTCACAGAACTTATAGAGCTTGACCCCGTATCTGGCACGCTTGCTGAGAAGGTACTGCTTGAAAGACAAGCGGCCAGAAAATTTAATCAGGGACTTATCAACGCAGACAACTTGATCGGGAATAAACAAGGCTGCAAAACGTTCGTTGAAGTGGTTTATGAGGGGCCGAATTTTATAGAGCCGGTCGTATTCAGGGTCTCCACATGGACGACAAAGTTCATTGTTGTTGAAGTGCATGAACCGCAAAATCTGCTCGTATCGTGTCCTGGGCATGGAGGCAGAGAACACGGGCATGTGGTCAATTGGGTGCGTGGACCAATAAGCACGCAATGACGGGAATTTATGTCTGCCCATGTTGAGGGAAAGGCCCAGAAAGGTCTTAAATTCAGAAACCGTAATTGGTTTCCAATCTTTGGCAATTTTAGGCAACTGGGGGTTACGGCGATGAATTGACCAGCATATAAATTACTCTGGTCCACAATAGATCTATAGAGATCTCCCGTGAAGAGGGCGCATGCGCGGATGCCTGAGGGAGAGGTCGCATCCCCTTAGAGCTCCGCTCCCGGGTTAAACAAACCGGAGAACCGACTGCTGTTTTCACTGCAAACGGCACCAGCTCCCGCAAATTCATACCAGGTACACTTTGGCTTATTGAGGATGGTCACGAGGGGGCCAAAAACAAAGTATAAGATTGGTATCTCTAAGGATACACCGGCCCGGCAGACATCCAAGATGGCGGCGCCTGGTACCTCACAGACTCGCACACAGCGGGTTCCTAAATCCCTGTCACACAATGTCAAAACTCTGGACACAGCTGGTGAGATTGATTCTGACTATGAAACACCTGAAAATGTTATTCAGTCTAACATGTTTAGACAATTTGAGAAAATGCTTCAAAAAGCTTTGAAACAAACTTCTGACCAGATAACAGAGAAGCTGACAGATTAGGGAGCTGGGGCATAGAACAGCTGAATTGGAAATGCGGGTAGATGATTTAGAAACTACCACACAGCATTATGATGCTACTATTGAACAGCTTAAGGATGAGAACTCTTTATTACAAAACCGTTTGGAAGACCAGGAGAATAGGGACCGTCGCTCCAACCTAAGAATCAGAGGTCTCCCTGAATCAATCTTAGACTTACAGGGAACTATATGTGCACTGTTTCAGGAACTGTTACCAGGTATTTCACCTGAGAGATTGGAAATGGACAGAGTCCACAGGGCCCTAACTCAACGCAAACCCAATGGACCCCCTAGAGATATTATAGTTAAATTTCATTACTATAAAACAAAGGAGCAAATACTTGCTGCTGCTAGAGGTAAAAACACTCTTGAGTTCCAGGGCAATACCTATCAGCTCTTTACAGACCTCTCCCCTCTAACTGTTACTAAGAGGCGTTCTATGAAACCACTGCTGCAAGTACTTCAAAAGCACCAAATCATATACCACTGGGGGTTTCCATTCTCTCTCCGCTTTACATACCTGGAAACCAGATATACCTGTCGCACGTCCGATGAACTTCGGTCAGCCTTAATTGATCTAGGCCTGATGGATCACACCAATTCTAAGGAGCAACCTCGTAGACGTGCGGCTTCTAGATCACCTCCAAATGAAACCGACCTGGACCCAAACCCCTCTGGCTATACTAGACAGAATCTTCATAAAAGAGGACGTTTTGATAGTCAGGCACCGATAAACGTCGACTCAATGGACTGATTGTTCACTTCTCATTAATCTTATCCATGTTTCTCCCCTTTTGTAGGGTATTAGCCCCATTGCTTTATTCTGAAAAGCATTGCACTATCTATGCTTGAAGAACTAGAATCCTGTTCACCATTTTTTTTTTTTTGTGGTGTTTTGTTTCTGACAAATATGTCTATTTCTTTAATCTATATGCACATAATATATGCATATTAATTTGTACTTATGAAATATGAATCTAGGTTTCTATTTAGGGTTTTAATCAGCCAGAAGATTTATATTTCATTTACATTTTTGAGTCAAGTGTTTTTAAGGTTTTTTTTTTTTTTTTTTTTTGTGTTTGTCCCCTTCCTGACAAATATGTCTACTTAATAACTTAAATGCATATTATATTGTACCTATGAAATATATATTTGGGTAATTATTTATTGTTTCAGTCAGCAAGAAGGTCTATATTACATTTACATTTTTGAGACAAGTGTTTTTTTTTTTTCCTTGTCTTGTCCCCTTTCTGACAAATATGTCTACTTAGTAATTTATATGCATATTATATTATACTTCTGAAATATGAATTTGGGCATTTATTTATTGTTTTAGTCAGCCAGAAGGTCTATATTACATTTCTATTTTTTTTTTTTGTGTGTCTGTCTCCTTTCTGACAAATAGGTCTACTTAGTAATTTAAATGCATATTATATTGTACCTATGAATTATAAATTTGGGTAATTATTTATTGTTTTAGTCAGCCAGAAGGTCTATATTACATTTCCATTTTTTTTTTTCTTATATTTCTCTCTCCCTTCCCTTTCCTCTATATTTGCGAGCTTGTTTATTAATTATTTCGCTTGCGTTGACGGTTTGCTTCACAAGTGTTAAGATTGATATTTTCCAGCCTCCTTATGGACGCATTCATCTAGAAATTGACTCAACATACTTCCCAAAGTTGGTATGCTTCCTTTCTCTTTCTTTTTTTTATTTAGTGCATCTCCAGTCTTCTTGATAGAGAATTATTTATGTTTTCTATTATAATACTTAAGTGTTCTCCGGCGTTGTTTTTCCCTCCGGAACTTCTTGCGGCCCCCTACGTACCCCCTGACTCCTGCTACTATTATGCAGGAGTCGGTCGGTGACCATGGAACCCCTCAGAGATTTTTTGTTATCTCTCCGAGATGTTCCTGCGCCCTACTAGTACATCATTATTTTATGACACTAATTGCAGTCATTAGGGCTTATTTTTTATTTGGTTTCTTCTTTATTCTTTCTTTTCTGTCTTTCCTTTCTTCTCCTCTTCTGTCTCCCTTGGTGGCGGTTCGTACTCATAATATGGGTTTCATTAACCCTTATATAAAACTTACCCTTACTATGTCATGGCCCCCATAAATATTTTGTCCTTAAATGTACAAGGCTTCAACGTTCCACAAAAAAGAACTAAAGCTCTACGTTCCTTTTCAGCTAGAAAAGCTCACATCATTTTCCTTCAAGAAACGCACTTTATCAATAACGCCTCCCCTAAATTTCTTTCCTCCTCCTACCCTCAATTCTACGCAGCTTCAGCTACAACTAAGCAACGTGGGTCCTTGATTGGATTCCACCGTTCTACACCATTTACCCTTAATACACAAATATCTGACCCTGAGGGTAGATATGTTTTATTAACAGGCTTTATTGCTGATACTGAAGTCACATTAGTTTCGTATTACGCCCCAAATAAACGTCCTGAAGCTTTTCTATCACATCTTTTCCAACTAATCGAATCACATAAATTTGGAACAATAATATTATGTGGCGACTCCAATACTACCATTTATCCTTTCTTGGATAAATCCCCGTCATCTCCTAACTCTCCTACCCATAAACGGTCCTTCCAATACCTACTTACTTCTTTTAATTTTGTTGATACCTGGCGGGAACTTAACCCAACTTCCAGAAATTTTACACATTATTCTTACCCACACAAATCCTTTTCACGAATAGACCATATTTTCCTCCCCTCTAGTATGCTCCCTGAAGTAATATCCTCTAATATAATCCCATTTCCTTGGACTGACCATTGTGCGGTCACTGCTACAATTACCTCTCCTATACCTAGGTCACATGACACCACTTGGTGTATTAACGACTCCATCCTAACTCACCCCTCACACCGTTCAGATATTGAACTGGCTCTTAATGATTATATCTCATTTAATGACACTACTGATGTCTCTGCCCTTACATTATGGGAAGCCCATAAAGCTGTTATTCGGGGCAGCTTGATACAAAAGGCGAGATCAATTAAAAGAGTCCACAAGATTCTGTTCACCAAACTTGAAGCAAATTTTAACGCTTGTCATTTGGCTCATCAAGCTACCCCGAATGCAAACACTAACACTAAATTGGAAAGGGCCCGGCTTGAGTTGGATCTTTTTCTGACAGATTCGGCAGACAAACTCTTACGCAAGCAGCAACATACCCTATACCGCAAAGCCAATAAGCCCGATACCCCAATGGCCCACAGCCTCAAGTCTATTGATCGTTCACAAGCTGCATTCCGACTTAGAACCTCCAGAGATGCATACACTAGTAACCCATTAAAGATCTTGGACATCTTTCAATCTAAATTAGCTAAGCTCTATGACCCTGGCTTAATCTTTGATAAAAACAAAGCAGACACTTTGTTCTCAGATGTTACACTTCCCACAATGACACCGGAACAGTGTGAATATTTGGAGAGTCCCATAACGGTCTTGGAAGTTAAAGCTGCTATTAAAGAATTGAAGCCTCACAAGAGACCGGGCCCCGATGGGTTTTCTGCACTATACTACAAACAATTTGACTCGATTTTAACGCCTCTATTGACTAGAGCCTTCAATTCTTTGTTAGCTGGTCATTCGTTTAAAACCGAAACACTAACTTCCATCATAGCAATGATTCCCAAACCTAAATCTGACACTACCTCTTGGTCTAATTACCGCCCCATATCTCTTTTAAATCTAGACATTAAGTTACTAGCTAAGATCTTGGCAACTAGATTGAATAGCATTATAGGTAAACTTATCCATCGTGACCAAACTGGCTTCATGCCCTTGCGTCAAGCAGGGGATAATGTCAGAAGAGCACTTTTATTAATTCATGCCGCCAAAAAAAGACGTATCCCAACTTGCCTTATATCATTAGATATTAGGAAGGCGTTTGACTCAATCAGCTGGCCATATCTACAATATACTCTTCAAAAATGGGGTTTTGGGGAAAATTTCTTAACTTGGGTCTCCTCACTATACAGCACTCCGAAAGCTTATATTAAATATATGGGCTACAAATCAGCTATGATAGATATTAGGAGAGGTACTAGACAGGGTTGCCCCCTATCCCCTTTGCTTTTTGCCCTACTTATTGAACCCTTAGCATGTATTATTAGAAATAATCCTAATATCAAAGGTGTAGAATTAGGTGAACATCACCACAAATTGAGTCTTTTTGCAGATGACATCCTGATTTTTTTATCCCATCCCCACGTCTCAGCCCCAAATCTAGTAAATACTTTAGACAAGTTTGCAAAGATTTCTGGTTTGTGTGTTAATCATGCCAAATCTAATGCCCTTAATATTTCCCTTTCGCCATCTGAGTTACAACAAGCTCAAACGTCTTTACCTTTTAATTGGTAATTGCATCATATTTCGTATCTTGGAGTCCAACTCACTTCTTCTATATCCGACTTATTTTCAGCTAACTACTTACCCTTATTGAAGTCAACTACTAATCTGATGAAACAATGGTCTTCTCTTCCTTTATCTTGGATTGGGAGGATTAATGCTACTAAGATGTCAATCTTACCAAAGTTCCTTTACCTATTCCGAGTTCTCCCCATGCATATACCTCCTTACTTCTTGAGGCTCACTCAAAAGAGAGTGATGGCTTTTATATGGGGCTCTACAAAGCCCTGTATACCTAGATCGACTCTTTATCTTGATAAATTGAAAGGTGGTCTGGGAATTCCTAACTTTTCCTCATACTACTTTGCTGCTCAGCTAGCACAACTCCCCAAATACCATTCTACAATAGAATCCCCTCTATGGGTAGCGATTGAATCAGTGGATATTGACCCCATTTCTGTGAATAATTTGCTCTGGTTAGCTCCTAAAGATAGACTAAACTTATCTAACCCTGTAACCAAACATTCTATAGCTATCTGGGACAAATATAGATCCACAAAAAGCCTACAATCCACTCATAACCCTCTACTCTCTTTTCTTTGAAATCCCTCATTTTACCCCGCCTGGAAATTTCCCCTATCATTTGCAGCTTGGTCCAGAAGAAACCTACTTCAATTCCATAATCTAGTTTCCTCCAATGATATTCTTACGTTCCCAACATTATGTGATTTATACAAACTCCCCATGAAGGAGCTCTTCCGCTATCTACAAATTAAGAACTTTTATACACCCCTCGTTGATACGGGATCCCCTCTCACCCAAATGACTCAATTTGAACGTATCTGTAACAGTGATCCCCATACTAGAGGATTAATATCACTTTTGTATAAACGCATCAATTCCACATCCGACGATACTTTACCATCCTATACGACTAAATGGGCACACGACATGGATAGAACATTCAGTAAAAGTGACTGGGATATTATATGGTCAGCTACTAAGCATTCCTCGCCAAACTGTTTTGCGTTGGAAACAAATTATAAGGTCCTTTCCCGATGGTACCTGGTTCCGGCCAGGATTGCCAAATTTGCCCCCTCGTACCCAAATCTATGTTTCAGAGGCTGTTCTGAACCGGGCACGCAGTTCCATATTTGGTGGCAATGTCCAATCGTTCAATCCTTCTGGAGTAAAATATTTCACATGGCCTCTACGGCCTTGGAAATACCAATCCCGCCAGACCCGGCACTGGCTCTCCTCAACCTCAAACCTCCTAATTTGAATAAGTCACAATTCAAATTACTACTACATCTCACCACGGCGGCTAAACAATCTATAGCCAAGGCATGGAAAACCCAAACTTTGATTGTGGCTGAAACTAAACATAGAATTAACAGAGCCCTTATCTTTTCCAAAATGTCTGCTATTGAAGATGACAACATTGCAACATATAATAAAATATGGAAACCATGGATTAAACACTTCTTACCCCCAGATTTTGATCAACTATTGTTGATTCCTCTTTGAAATACTTTAATGTTTATCTATTAATATAATATTTTAACGGGGCCTTGATCTGACTGGACCGCCACCCGGGGAGACAACCTTCACCTTTTTCTCTATTTTCCTATACCCATACCTTCTTTTCTATAAATTTTACTTTTCTCCCATATTTCTTCTTCTTCTCTCTTACTTCTTCTGTCTTTCTGTTCTGGTTAGTTTTGTTACTTGTGTAATACAGATTTTTTACACATGTGATGTTCATTACATGACTTATATATATATAACTTTTAAGTTTCACTTTATCAATCACTAATATCTTTGTGTCTTAAAGATTTGTTAGGAAAGTCTCCACTAAACAATTGAGGTATGACAACGTTCATCCGGTGTATCCTTCTGGATAGCCCAACATATTCTCTCATACTTAATCGAGCCCCCATCTGCTCACAGCTTGCTCCCTTCGGGGGTGAGTGGTTGGTCGGGAGATGTGATATTCTATCCTGAATATTGCTTATCTTCATTGCTCTAATCTTTTATACCTCTATTTGTATTGATATAATTGTTACTGAGGTTTATCCTCTACTGCCTTTCTTTCAATATGTATTTTTAGTGATTACTGTATTTATTTACAATTCTATTCTTGATCAGAATGTAATGTTCAGTATATTTGCTATTTACTTGTAAAATCTAATAAAAATATTAAACAAGAGATCTCCCGTGAAAAACAGCGAATAAAAATCAATTGGCATAAAATCAGCTGTTTCCACCTGAATACCGAGTTGGGCAGTGAATGGGGGAAGTACGGGTTCTGCAGAAGTGGTGGGGACCCAATCAGGATAGGCAAATTCTGCAGGAAGGGCACTATGGGCACGACGGGCCTGCCTTTGTCTTCTTGGTGGCAGCGGGACACTACTTGTGCTTGCCACCTCGCCAGCTTGAACTGCACTTATGGGACTCGCCACGTCACCACGTGATACTGCAGTGCTGGATGTAAGCTCAGGCTGTACTAGGCCGCTGGTGCTTGCCAATTCACCAGAAGGAATAGCGGCGCTAGTACTACTCTGCTCCATGATACGAGAGACCTGCGGTTCTTGCTCCTCAACAACCTCAGAAGATCGGGATTGGGTACGCCTGACCTTAGCAGGGACCTCAACTTCGTCGTCAGAGCTATCTGACGTGGGGCCGCTGACGTCACTGTCTTCTATGGGAAGATATTCTGAGCCTGAATCTGACAGATGCGTGACCTCCTCTTCACTATCTGTCATGCTCAGAATCTCGTAGGCCTCTTTACTAGTGTACCTTCGTCTTGCCATTTTGGGCTCTAAATTTAGGGGTACACTAGTAAGATTCACAGGTAAAAAAAGCACCTGACTGTCAGCAAATGTATCAAACGCTACCAAAAAAACTGTTAGCGATCGCAGGGATCAGGACTGTCTCTGCGAACGCTGCAGTTATGTGTGTTGTGTTTGGTAAGTGACAGTGATCGATCGATACTGCACTTGGGTGGGCTGGGCTGGGCTGGGCTGGGCGGAGGGGCTAAACGCAGGTGCTAGCAGGTATCTGGGCTGATCCCGCTAACACTGCGGTTTTGGGAACCCTAAACCGCTGGGGACGCTAGTATAGATCTGATCAGATACTATACCACTAAGGGAGGTGTATGCTTTGCGCGTGGGTGTTAGCGTTACTGGCACTAACCTGACGCTGCCTGGGGCGACGCAGACCCTCTCTGGCGCTAAAACCTAATTGATATCAGCGGCCGGCGATCAGGGGGGTTAAACCTTTATTGGGTTATATACGGCGGGTGCCCTGATGCTATAAAAAGCAAACTAACCAACCAGCGTCACCCGTAAAACTTATATGGTGATCACTGGTGAAAGGGTTAACTAGGGGCAATCAGGGGGTTAAAACTTTTATTAGGTTATATATGGGGGTACCTGACGCTATATAAAAACCTGACGGGTAACCTAAATAACTAAATAACTAACTGGCTAACCAATGTCACCAGTAAAACTTATACGGTGATCACTGGTGAAAGGGTTAAATCTAGGGGCAATCAGGGGGTTAAAATAATATATGGGGGTACCTGACGCTATAAAAACCTGCGACGAAACTAAAAATAAATAACTGGCTATCTAGGGTACCACCGGCACTAAATACAGCGATCGGAAATACGATCGCTTAGTGACGCTGGCGTTAGGGGGTGAAAGGGTTACCTGGGGGGCGATCAAGGGGTTAAACCTTTATTAGGGGGGTTAGGGGGCTACCCTGGACCTAAAGGGGCCTAAACCTAACTGCCCTGCAACTTTTTACTGTCACAAATGACACTGATTGCAGTGATCAGTAAAAAAATTACCACTGCAAACGGTGACACTGCCAACTATACAAAGGCAATCACGTAGATCTACGTGATTCTGCCTGTCGGTGCCATTCTGCCGACGTATAATTACAGTGGGCGGTCGTTAAGTGGTTAAGACAAGTCACCAAGAGCAAAGAAAACAGCTGCTATTTTTAGGGATGGAGAAATGTGTGATCCCTCCCCTTCCTGTCTTGTATCGGTGACTTAGTGACTAGTACATAACTGCCACATAGAGGAAGGGAAAGAGTCCTAATCTCTATGTTAGTTCTGACTAGACTCAAAAAGTGTTTAAAAGTAAATAGAAAGAAACCCTAAATCAGATTAGGTAAAATATTCAATATTCTCCTGTTCTCTCTTTGTTTCTTCCAAGTGTTGTAAGTGCAAACCCTAACTTCTCATTGTGAGTACAAAATTTATCTTATACAATGATTTTCAATCATGCTTTAAAATTTGACAGGTACCAAGGACATTTATATCACAATATACAAACTCTGTTAGGCAATAATATACAGTTTATTGGAAATTTTGTGTCACAATGTGAGTTTTTTTTTATAGTTTTTCTTATAGTTCATGACATAAATGTTTATAATCTCATATAATCTCCAAGCAAACATGTTTTCCTTTACCAATAATTGTAATTTATACAATTTCAGTGTTTCTCTTGCTCTACAATCCTAAAGCCATTAACATAAAATTCTATATATGCCAATGAAAAAATCACCTCATTCAAAGTGTTAAAAGAAAATTACCTTGTAGAATGAACACTGTTACTAAATCAACCCATGTACCGCCCTTCTGATACAATCTAGAACACAGCAGTCAGACAAGAAAAGCACAGGTTCCCACAGACCACTTTGCCAGGCCAGCTTTAAATGTAGGTATCTTACCATTGAGGATCAAAGGCATACCCCTATAAATATGTTTTTTTCCAAACTAAATATATTTCAAGAACTCCAAAAGGCCATTAATCATTATTAAACAATATTAACAACACTGTTTACAAATTGTTGTCAAGATATTCTATCACAATCTTCTGAACTAAATACACATTATTTGCGTTATATACTGTATACCCCAATCTTTTTACCACCTGGGAAAAACATAATTTGACTGTGGGTTTGATTCTTTGAAAAAAAAATGCAATAAGGTATGTCAGAGTGAAATCTGAACATGAAGGCATATTCAGCTACCTGGACCACCTTGAATAATTATGTCCCTCTTGTGCCCAAAATAATGCTTCTGTACTGGGTGGGAGGGGGATGTGAGTTTCAAGCTGCTAGCTTCTGATCAGCCAATACAGCTTTCAATCTGAAGGTGACAAGGTGAGGAACAAGACTTGAAAGGGACAGCACTTCAGGGAGCTCGCTCACTACTACTGCAGCACTCACAATAGTGCTGTGGGATCATAGGATCATGACTGTGAAATGTTGGGTCTGTGAGCAGATAATAGAGTATGCCCTACTGTAAAATATAACCTAATTTTGGTAAAGTAGGTGGGCAATTTCTCCCCTCACCACCACCAAAAATGTAAATTTTTTGTCCTGGTGTCACAACAATAACAAATAAGATGATATTTCTGTAATTGGGTGAAAAAGGTAAAAACTCAAATGAAGTCCCAAGCATTCTGAAAAGCTATTTAAAACTTTAAAATATGGTTTGACTGGAATCGTACAAACAAGTGGCCACTGCCCCCACCTATAACTGGTCTTTGCAGCAAGGAGCACTGGAAGGGCAATGTATGTCGAACAAAACCAGAGAAATATCCACTTTCAAACTTACCGACCCGCCTGTGACCAACCATATTGACCTGTCTAACAATATGTGTTAAAAACAGACGTCTAGTCTGCACACACCTGCAAATACACACATAAGCTACAGGCCCCGTCAAGGCTTCCCATCTACTGTACTCCCAACTCTAACTTCTGAGAGTCTCCACGATGGAAGCACATGCATTTTAATGGATAGGCAGGTGAGCGGGTGAGCCTGGAAGGAGCCCACCCCTCCTTAAAGGTACAGGGGCACACTGAACACCTAGCACTATGGCAGCAAAGGTGTCAGTGCATTGCCCAACTCTCAGAAGTTAGATGCACTGACACCTTTGCTGCCACAGTGCTATGTGCTGGGTGTTCAGTGTGCCCCTGTATCTTTAAGGAGGGGTGGCTCCTTCTAGTCTCACCTGCCCTCTGCCTATCCACTAAAATGCATGTGCTTCCATTGTGAGGACTCTTAGAAGTTAGAGTTAGGACTACAGAAAATGGGGAGCCTTGACGGGGCCTGTAGCTTATACTGTACGTGTATTTGCAGGTGTGTGCAGACTAAACTCCTGTTTTTAATGCATATTGTTAGACAGGTCAATTTGGTTGGTGGCAGGCTGGTCGACAAGTTTGAGCTTGGAAATTTTTTTGGTTTTGTTTGACTGGAATCAGGCTTTAAAATTGTATGCTGTGTTAAACTAACTTTATTTCTGAAATTATTTTATTTATTTTTTTAATGAAAAGTACCCGTGAAAGAAGAGTTATAATGTATATCTGATTCTTCTCTGAGCTTCACTCTCTCACAGAGCTGCACTGAAAAATAGTTTTCAGAATCTAGCGCTTTCAGGAGTGTTATTCCTGTGTCACTGAAGAGCTGTAGTGACTAGTGACATTTGACTGGTGGGTGAAACCACAAGGTGCAGTGGAACACTAGTCAACTAATACTCACAAAAGTGTTACAGACACTGAAGAATCATCAGCTAGTGTAACTCTGAAAGAAAGAAAATTGGAGGCACAGACTGTGGGACAGGTGTGTAGTTTACCACTTCATTTGCAGGATGCTTTTTTCTTTTTTTTTTTCTTTTTTTTGCAACAAATTCACTTTCACGTAATACTCTGCGATACGTGCATATTTTCATTTGCTGACTTTTTAAGCTCAAGTGCTAATTAGCATGAGATGTTGAGTGACTCCTACCATACAAGTGTCTGAAAATAAAGGAGACCTGTCAATCACTCTCTAGTCTGCATTATTAAATACTTTACATTTCACAGAATACAGCAACTGTACAATATAAAAAGAAACCTCTACATTTTAGAATTAAAGCAGCTTCTAAGCTCCAATTCAGTGACTGTGCCTAAGAACAATCTTCCAGATTCTATCTAAAGGATGCCCAATTTGTTGCAGGTCTCCCCAGTCTTCCCACCAGCAGTGACAGCTTTGTTCAGTGTAGACTTCTGACAGCTTACAAGGTAACAGGCAGGAGGCTAATATGTGAATTTCTTTAAACCCAAAAATGAATCTATTTCCATGTTTGTTAAACCAATTGAATTTAACAATTGTTGATCACTTGTTACCACTATTTTAATCCCTTCAGACTGATTGCATGGCATTAAATAATCTCAGCAAACAGTTACACAATGAATCAATTGACCCAACTCATTTTGATTTGTTTTGATTCATTCAGATTCAAGTTTGGTCATACTATTACAAAGACAGCCAATGATCTCTTATTGACTTTTTCACTAAAATATTCAAACTAACACTTACTAACTCACTATTGGTATTACATTCAACAGTTATGTCAATATCTAATTAATTAAGTGATCAAATCAAAGAGTTGATCAGATGAAAGATCAATACTTGTAATAAATATTTTTTAAACTGTAATAAACTTTGACTAAATCAAACTTAACAGTCAACTACGCTTAAAAAAATGACCTGAATAATGGATGAAGATATAGATTCATTATATTTTGTGAACAGATGGATGCATCCAAATGCTGACCATGTCGCACGGAACGACCCTAGGCACTGCACACCAGATGGGTAGCTGAATAAATGATACAAGTTCTGTTGGAGTGTAGCTGTGCCAGTTCTTCATGCCGAAAATCAACAATTCGCAATGGTTTAGTAAAGACAATGATTTAACAATGAAAAAATAATTGACACAGGGAATGTTAGACATTTGAATAAAGTAAACTAAACATTTAAATAAAGCACACACGCATGTATTGTCACAGTTCTTATAAGCCAATAAGTTCCATTCTAGAGTTTGAAAAAATGTAATTGTATAGATTGCATAGGTCATTTTCTTGTATTTATTTGCTCACATAGTGTATAACACATACAGGTATGATCTCTCCTATTTTATTTAGTTTATTCTTTCTATACTGTAGCTCTAATTAAAAAGACACACATATGAAGGAGAACTGCATTAAAATCTTCCCCTGCATCTGTATAAAAAGATGGTATATTAAATCCAAGCTAATAATCATGACCATCATTAACTTGCTACCGTGCTTTGTTTATTCTATTTTAAATTACCATATTCTGCAGGATTCCATCATAATATACAATTTTAGCAGCTGAAGTGTAGGTCACTCACACCAATGTATTATTTAATAAACTAATTAATTGTATTCTTTCCAAAACAATGCTATGTGGTTACTTTCATCATGATGGAAAAAGATTAGAACAATCTTATACAAATTATAGCGTGATGCTATTTTTACACAATGGCAATAAAACATCTAGCTGGGATATGCAGGATCTTTGCAATTAATAAGTTCAAATTGCTTTTGTTAATTTTCTCAATGCCAGATTACTCCATTAACTAAAATAATAATTGATCTAGTGTATGTTCAATTTGAGCAGTAAGATAGCACAATGCCAAAAAACCTTATATGTCAACTTTAACAGGATCCTAATCTTTGAAATATCCAACAAGCAGAATGCATTAGAATACATTTAGTCATTGCCATTGTCCTTTTTTCACAAATTATTATAAATGACATTTGCTAAACAGTGACATTAATTTTATCTTCAAATTATGCTGAATTGATTTTGCCATTTCCATTCTTTATTCTAACCTGGCCAGTAAAGGAAGTTGTTTGATGCACAGTAGACCATTAAAAATATATATTTTTTTACTGCACACTAGTGTAACAATTATTGAGGAAAAACATTTTAAAAGAGAAGTATGTTTTTCTTTTTTTAAACTCATACTAACCTATCTGGATGCAGCCTCGGTCTGAGGCTGCATCTGTCCCTCCCCCCCTCCGACTCTAACACTGGGAACCGAGTGATCAAACACTGCCGATGACTCGGTTCGGCACAATATAGACTATATTAATGTGAAGCATAATTTACAGAATGAAATGCTATAAAATACTGTATACATAAAGCACAGTATACAGAATGTAGAAGCATCAAAGCTCACTGTACCGAGTGGGAAAGCATACAGTATCTTAATGTAAAGCACAGTGTATAGCATGGCATAGTGTAGAGTATAAAAATTTAAAGCACAGTGTACAAAGTGGAAGTATGTAACATAGTGTGGTGTGGAGAAATAAGGTCATGACTGCAGTTACACAGTAGACCTTGGACTCATAGGGGATACCACGTTAGGTGGTAAAGGAAAAATTTGTATACTACTTTGACAGTTTTTCATACATCATTCTCAATCACACACTATTATTGCTTTCATATTCATTTTCAGTGACATACATTCCCAGCCTTTTTTTAAAGGGCAAGCCAAGGAGGAGGAGTTGATGAAATACCAGCATAGCCACAGTTCATTGCATTCCAATTTTCAAGTAAATGGTTTATCAGAAGAAACCCATTCAAGACAACTGGTAAGTGAAAAACAAGTGCATTCAGCACTCAGCACTAAAGGGTTACTGTACATTGTTTAAAGTTGGACTTAAGTCATTTTTTTTACTTTCCATCTATTAAATCTTCTGCCCTTGTTGTTTTAACTTTGGATAGTAAAACATTTTTTTCTGCCAGTAAATACCACTTCCTGTTTCTTATCTGGTAAAAAGTCTAGGCTTATGACATCATGTACAGCTCACTCTCACTCTCATGAGAGTTTTCCAGGAAGGGAGGGGGTGAGTCATAGGATGGCCAATGATAGCTGCAGAGCTGGGGGTGTACTTCTGTGTGTCTGTGTAAATCCAGGAAGTGAACAGGCAGCAGCTTGTTTTTTAGTTTTGGATAGTTATGCCGCGTATACACGATCAGTTCTTCTGATGAAAATAGACTGATGGACTTTTTTCATCGGACAAACCGATCGTGTGTGGGCCCCCATCTGTCTTTTTTCCATCGGTATAAAAAAATAGAACATGTTTTAAATTTTACCGATGGAAAAAAAAACGATAGCAAATTCCGATCGTCTGTGGGGAACTCCATCAGAGAAAAAACCCATGCATGCTCAGAATCAAGTCGACGCATGCTCAGAAGCATTGAACTTAATTTTTCTCGGCTCTTCGGAGTGTTTTACGTCACAGCGTTTGGGACGGTCGGATTTTTGACTGATGGTGTGTAGGCAAGACTGATGGAAGTCAGCTTCATCGGATTTCCGATGGAAAAATCCATTGGATTTTATTCCATCGGAAATCCGATCGTGTGTACAGGGCATTAGAGTTGATAGTAGAGTTGAGAAAGGACTAGAACTATCTATTTTTTTTTAATGCTTTGGGGCTTCATTAGAGAGCTTTAGCCTCATTTTCTGTCCTTCTGACAACAGTTTCACTAAACAGGGAGAAAGTGAAGATCTGAGAGAAAAAGTTTTGACTGGACTTATACATTAGTTATAAGAAAAAGGCAAGTGAAACACAACTTTCCTTAACATAAACAGTGATATATATATAAAGGGTCAAAGCTATGAACTTTTTTCTTTTGCTAAACTTTTTTCTTATACAGCTATTTTTTTATCTTAATCCTAACTTTAAAACATGAGAAAAGTCTCAACAACAAATTTTAATTGGAACAAAAAATGTGAATAGCTCTATAAATACAAAAATGTACTAGGATCATTTTAAATGTATTTATATGGGTTTTATTGACTAGTTTTATTATAATTGCACTCTCTAATTTGTTCTTTTGCATCTCTTAAAAAAACTTAAAGTGGAAAAAAAAATCTCTTTTTACTGATAGTGACTTAAAAGTATTACCATATAGAAGAAAAGCTAAAGGAGGATATAGAATAACTGCTGTCTTTCCTAAAAAATTATTAGAGTTGTGACAGTGAAGTAAGATCTGTGTTACACTGAAGAAACAAATTAAATGACGCGTTAAAGTGGTTGTAAACCAATTAAAAAAAAAAAACCTGCAAGACAAAGGCATAATGAGCTAGTATGACTAGCATACTAGCTCATTATGCATTACTTACCTTAGATTGAAGCCCCCGAATCCGTCCTCGTCTCCCCCTCCAGCCGCAGCCATCTCTCCCGGAGGTTATGTCCGGGTATCGCCACTCAGGCGATGTGATTGGCCGGAGCGGCGATGACGTCACTCCGCGCATGTGCGCGGGAGCCGCAAAAGCCGGCGTTATCATTCATAAAACCGGCATTTACAGTGCGCCTTGTAGGTTTAGGAGATATTGCAAACACCTACAGGTAAGCCTTAATCTAGGCTTACCTGTAGGTGCAAGTTGCAAGAGTGGGTTTACAACAACTTTAAGGCTACATGCCAATTAGAAATCAAGCTGTGATACAATTTCAACAGGTTGACAAATTGCATTATAGCATGTTGTACAGCAATATGGGGTTCATAAACTTTCAAATGGTTTACACCTGCAAGACAAAGGCATAATGAGCTAGTATGCATAGCATACTAGCTCCCTATGTAATACTCACCTAAGATCGAAGCCCTCACTGCGGTGCCCCTACACAGCACCGCTTGCTGACATCACTCCCGGAGTTACTTCCAGGTATCACGGGCTCCGGCGTTGTGTTTGGCCGGAGCCGCAATGACATCAGTCCCACGCATGAGCGCAGGAGCCACCGACAACGGCACATTTTAACTGAAGAAAAAGAAAATAAAGGTCTGGTGTGACCCCACTGACACCTTCATCCCTAATAGTACACAGAAAGACAAAAGAGGTCGCCCTGGGACTTTAACCAGTTGTCAACCGGCCGCCGTCAAATAACGGCGGCAGGAAGACACTGTTATTCTGGGCGGACATCATATAACGTTGCGCCTTTAAAATCCACTAGGGGGGTGCGCGCGTGCCACCGCCGGCGCGCGCGAGCCCGCCACGTCACTGGGGACCCGATGCGCGTGCCCGGCGGCCGCGATGCCCGCCGGGCATCCGCGATTGCCCAGTAACCGAGCAGGACCGTGGATCTGTGTTTGCAAACACACAGATCCACGTCCTGTCAGGAAGAGGAGACCGATGGTGTGTCCCTTATACATAGGGACAACCATCGGTCACCTCCCCCAGTCAGTCCCCTCTCCCCACAGTAAGAATCACAAATAGGGAACACATTTAACCCCTTCCTCGCCCCCTAGTGTTAACCCCTTCCCTGCCAGTCATGTTTATACAGTAATTAATGCATTTTTATAGCACAGATCGCTGTATAATTGTGAATGGTCCCAAAAATTTGTCAAAAGTGTCCGATGTGTCCGCCGCAATATTGCAGTCACAATAAAAATCGCCGATCGCCGCCATTACTAGTAAAAAAAAAAAAAAAAGAAAATGCTATAAATCTATCCCCTATTTTGTAGACGCTATCACTTTTGTGCAAACCAATCAATATGCGCTTATTGCGATTTTTTTTACCAAAAATATGTAGAAGAATACGTATCGGCCTAAACTGAAGAAAATTAAAAAAAAAATAATGGATATTTATTATAGCAAAAAGTAAAAAATATTGTGTTTTTTTTCAAACTTGTCGCTCTTCTTTTGTTTATAGCGCAAAAAATAAAAACTGCAGAGGTGATCAAGTACCCCCAAAAGAAAGCTCTTTTTGTGGGAAAAAAAGGACGCAAATTTTGTTTGGGTACAGCGTCGCATGACCGCGCAATTGTCATTCAAAGTGTGACAGCGCTGAAAGCTGAAAAATGGCTTGGGCAGGAAGGGGGTTTAAGTGCCCAGTAGGGAAGTGGTTAAATGAGGTGAGAGAGGTTTAGCCAATGTTCACAGCAAATAATGAGACAAAATCAATGAATTAGTTTCAAAGTGTTATGTAACGAAACGGCAACAACAATGATTGTGAGTTACCCGGCATAATAGCCAATGTACACAGCACAGATGAAAGTAAATATATAAAGATTTATTACAAATGTTATACATCAATGAGCAACAGTAAAACTTGAAAGTTGCTGGGCCAGTGGATACACATATACAATAAGGAAATAAAATGTACATACATATAAACAGGGAAATATGTAGACATAATGCAGACATCGATAATACCCAGCATGTACAGGCATAAAACAAGCATCAATAAAGCCCTACTAGTTTCACGAGACCCTGCTCGCTTCTTCAGGGGCGGATGCATGAATGTTGTATCGACGGGCTGAAATGAATTGCCAAACGCTGTATATCAAGATGGCGGCCGTGTAGTGCATCCAGCCCGGGAACTGAGGAGACGGAGCAAACAAAAGCCACAACAGGGGAACATCCGGAGGATCAGCTTTGAAACAAATTAATTGATTTTGTCTCATTGTTTGCTGTGAACATTGGCTAAACCTCTCTCACCTCATTTAAAGTCCCAGGGCGACCTCTTTTGTCTTTTTCAGTTTAACTGAAGCAACAGCACGATGTGCCATGACTTCGGCACATGCAGACACAGGGGATATCTCCTAAACTGTGCAGGTTTAGGAGATATCCAGGGTAGCTACAGGTAAGCCTTAATATAGGCTTACCTGTAGCAAAAAGTGTCTTGTAAGGGTTTACAACCACTTTAATTATTCTTTGGAAAATAAGAATTCATTTTATTAGTTATATATATCCAGCATGTGTTCTTTGGAAATAACTTGGCAACTTGAAACAAATAAAATCACACTTGGCATAATCTTTCTTCTCTATTCCTGAATTAAAGTGATTGTAAAGTCTTGTTTTTTTTTGTTTGTTTTTTTAAATAACAAACATGCTTTTTTTATTTTTTAAATAACAAACAAAAATACTTATCTACTCCTTGCAGTTGGTTTTGCAGAGTAGCCTGGATCTTCCTCTTCTCGGTCCCTCTTCGGTGCTTCTGGCTCCTCCCTCCTGTTGATTGCCCCCACAGCAAGCAGCTTGCTATGGGGCACCCAAGCCGAGTCACAGCTCTGTGTGTCCATTCAGACTCCCTCTCTCCCCTGATTGGCTAACTGACTTTGATTGACAGCTGCGGAAGCCAATGGCACCGCTGCTGTGTCTCAGCCAATCAGAAGAGTCCCGGATGGCTAAGACGCTTGTGGACACCTCTAGAGAGAGATGGGGCTCAGGTAAGTAATTAGGGGGTGCTGGGGAGGCTGCGGCACACAGAAGGTTTTTTATCTTAATGCATAGAATGCATTAAAATAAAAAACCTTCTGCCTTCATAACTCCTTTTAAAGTATAAAAAGCTAAAAAAAAAAAAATTAGATTTGGATAAAGTGGTGAGGGGTTAGAACCACTGTTAGGTTTCATTGCTGTATACAGTATGTCTTCATTAGGAAGATTTACTCTTCTTAACTGCTCTAATTGAAAATGAGGGTAACTCCAAAAGTTGCCACCAGAACACGATCTATGAATAGAGAGGGCAAACCTTTCAATCATCCATCTGTCCTTCATTCATAGCTGTAGTATGCCTTCTATGAATGGAGGAGCAGGACAGAACGGATGGGCATAGTCAGCCTCGCTTGATAAATGCCTGTGGCACCTCCCTCAGTTCTATTACCCTCACCATACCAAAAGATTATAGCAGTGGGGAGGACACTGCAGCACAAGGGACACATCGTTAGGTCCCCTGTGCTTATTCTTTTTTACTTTTCTTAACTAAACTTAGACTTTAAAAGCAGCTACAGTGGTTAGGGATGACTTGTTTAAAGCTATCTTACAGTGTTTTTAAGCATAAAAGGATGTAAATAGTTTAATGTCTATATTCTGGGCACAGGTGCACTTTAATAATCCCTTTGAAGGGCATTTATGCATTTATGAGTATATATCACAAAGTAAGGTGATAGCAGGGTCAGGCTTTCAAGATGTAACTTTGTAAAAATATTAATAAAGTGTTTAAAGTAGACATGTGCACTGCCGAAAAATTCTTTTTTTTCGTTTTCTTTTTATTCGTTTTTTGCTTTTTTCTGAAATTCGGGAAATTCGAAAAAAAAAAAAATTTGTTTTTGTTTCATTGGTTTTTTTTGCTTTTTTTGGAAATTCTGGAAATTCAGAATTCGGGATTTCGGAAATTCGGAATTCCCAAATTTCGGAAATTTGGAAATTCTAAAAATTCGGAATTCGGAAATTCGAAAATTCGGAAATTCAACTTTCCAATCTCCCATTTTCTAATTTTAGATTTTCCAATTTTAGATATTCGAATTTTGCAATTTCGAATTTTCGAAATTTCCAACTTTCAAATTTTCACATTTTCGAAATTCCGAATCTACGAAATTCTGAAATTCCGAAATCCGAATTCAGATTTTTGGAAATTCGGAAATTCAACTTTCCACATTTCCCATTTTCAAATTTTAGATTTTCGAATTTTAGATTTTCGAATTTTGCAATTTCAAATTTTCAAATTTTCGACATTTCGAATTTTCACATTTCCGAAATTCCGAAATGCGAAAATTTCCGAAATTGCGAAATTCGAAATTTCTTAAATTGAAAAATTCGGAAATTCTGAAATTTTGGAATTAACTAATTTGGCAAAATCGTTAAAAAACGAATTCGGAACTAAACGAATTGCCCATGTCTAGTTTAAAGTGCACTTGGTTGGCATGTGCTGTCACCTTACTTAAAAGTTGTGTTCTCATTGCAAAAAAAAACATGAAACATGAGGAATAGTCACAGGAGGTAAGAGAACCACCCTGGAGCATTAACCCTTTGTATATATACTGTATGAGTGTATGTATGTGTTTAAATGTTACTAACGCAGTATTATTTTATGGGCGTGTACTGCTGTTTTTAAAGCCTTGTTTCTACTTATATAATATGGGTTTTATATGAATATTGGGTAGCAATGTCTGAATGTTTGGTGTGATACATTAGTAATTGTACATTACTACTCATTTTATCTCAGTCTAAGTTTATGGACACAGCTTGACCAATAGACATCCACTGAAAAAGTCTCCAGAATGTTTACTATGTAGTTGATTTTTTTTAATAATGTATTTAGCAATAATGCTGACTGTGCTCTTTGACATATAGATTGCCACTTAAAGTGGTTTTAAAGGTTCGATTTTTATTTTTTTTAAATAACAAACATGTCATACTTACCTCCACTGTGCAGTTTGTTTTGCACAGAGTGGCCCCGATCCTCTTGTTCTGGGGTTCCTCAGCGTCTCTCTCGGCTCCTCCCCACTTCATATAACCCCCTCTGGGAAGCACTCTCCCAACCTTGCAGGCGTGCTCCCGAGTCCTGGATTTGATTGACAGCGGTGCGAACCAATGGCTGTGCTGCTATCAATCTATCCAATGAAGAGCCTAGAAGCCCGGGCAACGATCGGGCACGTTCATGACGCGGGACTTTCCAGGGCTCAGGTAAGTAAAACAGGGGGGCTGGGGGGCCGGTAATCGTCGGATGCATTAAGGTGAAAAAACATGAACCTTTACAACCCCTTTAAGAGAGAGTCTTAAGAGGTAACAAATTAATAAATAAATAAATAAATAAAATGGCATATATAATTGCCACACTAGTCTTAATGTAATGTAATGTTATTGCAATTTATCTTTCCTTTTCAATTTGCAGTGTTGTAATTTTATGTAAAATTCAATGCAATACTGTATGTCAACCTGGCAACTCAGTTGGTGTACAGAACGCCTCCAGAAATGTCACTTCCTGCCTGTCTGATATTTCCCAGAAGTCTGCACTAAGATACAAGTCAGATTTTTAGGCATCTTCTCAGATAAAAAAAAATGCATTTTTGTGTGATGCTCCTAAAGGGTTAATTAATTCTAAAGGGATGCTGACACTGCAGCTTTCCTCATTAGAGTTCTTCAAGTGTATTAGCTGATCAATACTGAAAAAGATACTCCCATTCAGAATCAGTATCCAAAAGACATGGAAGAGCAAACATTTTTTTTTTCTTCAAACCAGAAACAGATAGGAATCCACAACGGAGTTTGGTAAAATCCTTGCACTGTACATAGATCACCACAAGGAGATTTTTTTTTTCCCACAACAAAAGTGGAGTTACTCTTTAAAATTTGTATTTAAAATATAATCATGAACTGTACTGTATGTCATAGGTAGTACAATTTAGATCATGTCACAATTTTTGAATAGTAAACATCACAGTAATAAACTTACAGAAAAGTTCCCCTTTAAAATTATATTTGTTTAATATTATACATACCTGGAAACATATTTTCAGTTTAAATTTATAAAAAGTTAAAGCTTGCAACAGCAAGGTTTTCTTTTTCTTTTTTTTTTCTTTTTTTTAAACAGCAAGGTTTTCTCAGGCAATGTTTTTTAAGTAATGACAGGATGCTCTTTGCCAGGATACAAATTCTAGGATGTGTAGAGGGAGAGAGAGATGCCTATTATGTAAAATGTGTCCAAATCTGCTGCATGTCTGAAAAGTCCATCTGACAGTTTCTGAACAGCCCTGGCTGCTCTCTGTATATTTGATGGAAGTATCCCAATTCCACAAAACGCACACCACATCCTCAAGTCTTCAAACACTTTAAGAGATCCTCTGCTAAAAAGATTAACTGGATTAGCATGCATATTTGAGCCTATGAGCTAGTTTATGCCAGCTGAAAATACAGCTGCCAGCTTTTTAATATGATTTATGAAAAACACTTCTAGTTGGTGAATAAAATATGTTGCGTTTTAGATCATTTGAACTGACCTGACACATTAGGGTTGATTTACTAACGGCAAATAGGGTGTTCGCTTTGCAAGTAAATTTTCACTTTGCAATTGAAATTTATCCAAGCTTAATGAATGAGGTGAAGCTCCACTGACGTTCATCTGCCATACCAAAGCAAAAATTATTATTATTTTTATTTTTTTACTTTTCTTGTCAAATTTGTTTATTGTGTTTTAAGTAAAGAGAAAACAATAGATACAATTGACAATAAATGATTACAAGAGATGGTATCATGTGTTAAGAGAGCATTGGAAGCATAGAATCAGCTGATATATGTTTGAAGATACTGAGAAGAATATCTATGAAAAAACCTCTAGGACTTGGGATTATGGAGGCAACAAAAGATAGTTTATACAAAAATATATTTATTTAAATACCAAGAAAAATAAAAAAGATCATAATATACAGTGCACAAATATGCTGATATCAATAAAATCATGATTGAGACATAGGAAATACAATTGTCAGGATTGAACACTCCAGATCCTCCGGAGACAGTCAAAGACGGCTTAAACCAATGCGTTTCAAACTGTTTTATGGAAAAGTTCTTCATCAGGGATATTTAGCTTGTATCCTTGTCTATAACAGATCACAGAAATTCATTAAGTACAACACAGGTTACCCCATTCTCCCACACCCCCAACAGGTGCATAAAGAGACAGAGGGGAAAACTTACTTCATCATGTTCATTAAAAATATTAATATGCACTTCACATTCCGGTCACATCAATGGCATGAGCTCCCTCCCATTGCTCTCTCCATGTGCCCTCATATAATGCCTCATACTCATATAAGGAATCAGGATAAAAATCCAATAAATATGGTGCCTTTAAGAAAAATATATATCATATAAGGAGAAGGGTAAATAAAAAGATGTGCAAAGAGAGAAAGAAGGGGATATTCTACAGGCAGGGCTTCATTAACTCACCAACCAAAATAGAGAATATCGATCCAAAGCAAAAAGAATCATCCAGAAAGCTTGCCAGTGTTCCTTGCAATCATCTGGCAAATCTCCATATGAACATATATGCAGGTCCTCTGCCGTCCAGCAGAGGAAGAGGAAGAGGAAAGACACCATGAGATTCCTCTGGCGTCCTTTTACACCCCTCTGTGCGCCTGATTGGTGAATACTGATCACATGGTGCATCGGCCTGGAAGGCGTGCATCATGTGTCTCCATAGCGACGCGGTGTGCGTCACGGGCGGGATCTGGAGTGTTCAATCCTGGCAATTGTATTTCCTATGTCTCAATCATGTTATAGATTTTATTGATATCAGCATATTTGTGCACTGTATATTATGATCTTTTTTATTTTTCTTGGTATTTAAATAAATATATTTTTGTATAAACTATCTTTTGTTGCCTCCATAATCCCAAATCCTAGAGGTTTTTTCATACCTATTTACTCGGGATGATGGCAACCACATGTCTTGATGCATGAGTTGTCCTAATTTCTGAGAAGAATATCTAAGGAATTCTTGAACCAGACTATAGTCAATCTAATCATGTAAAACTATTACATTTGAACAAATATGTAAATAATATAGAATAATATAATATTAGTGAAACTGGATAAAATAGAAACATTGACTATAGTTATAAAAGAGTAATAAATTAATAATAAATTGGCTCAAAAATAGAAAGAGATAGGGGAATAAGGATCATATTTATAAAAATTATTATATTATTAGGAGTAGAAGTAAATATTGTGTTTATATATTCAAATATACCATTTTATATATTAGGTTATGTAAAGATAGAAAAAGGATAGAAAAAAGAGAAAGAGAATTAAAGGAGAAAGAACAAATTATGGACTACAAAAGATAGAGAGTAAATAGAAACAAAAGGATAGAAAAGGAAGTACAGGATAGAGAGAAGACTTCAGGATTATTACATATAAAGGGGTAGAGATAATATTGAGATAAAGGGGGTGATTTATTATCGCACTGCGGCTTTAATTAGCGCTAATTGCCGTGAATTTGCGCTAAAACGGAATTCACTATAGCGCTGGAGAGAAAATACTCCCAAAATCGAATTTACTAAGGTTCCCAGAATCCAAATAGCGCCCAAATACTTACTCTGCTAAGAGACTGGAGAATTGCACATGGAAATAATGTTTAGAGCATGATATAATTGCCTAAATGGTACTGAATAGGGATGAGCTTCGAGTTCGAGTCGAACTCATGTTCGACTCGAACATTGCCTGTTCGCCCGTTCGCCGAACAGCGAACAAATTGGGGTGTTCGCGGCAAATTCGAAAAATCTATGGGAGAAATCTAAAGTGCTAATTATAAAGGCTTATATGCAAGTTATTGTCCTAAAAAGTGTTTGGGGACCGGGGTCCTGCCCCAGGGGACATGTATCAATGCAAAAAGAAGTTTTAAAAACGGCCGTTTTTTCGGGAGCAGTGATTTTAATAATGCTTAAAATGAAAAAATAAAAGTGAAATATTCCTTTAAATTTCGTACCTGGGGGGTGTGTATGATATGCATGTGAAGTGGCGCATGTTTCCCGTGCTTAGAACTGTCCCTGCAAAAAATGTCATTTTTGAAAGAAAAAAATGCATTTAAAACTGACTCGCGGCTATTAATGAATTGTCGGCTCCCGGCAATACATACAAAAGTCATTGATAAAAAAAAAAAAAAAGCGTGGGGGTTCCCCAGAATTCAATTACCAGGCCCTTCAGGTCTGGAATGGATATTAAGGGGAACCCCGCCGCAAATTTTAAAAAAAATTGACGTGAGGTTCCCCCAAATATCCATTCCAGGCCCTTCAGATCTGGCATGGATTTTAAGGGGAACTCCACCCCAAATTTTTTAAAAAAATGGCGTGGAGTCCCCCTAAAAATCCATACCAGACCCCTTATCCGAGCACGCAACCTGGCCGGCCGCAGGGGAAAAGGGGGGATGAGAGAGCGGCCCCCCTCCCTCCTGAACCATACCAAGCCACATGCCCTCAACATGGGGACATCCCCACAACCCTTGCCCGGTGGTTGTGGGGGTCTGCGGGCGGGGGGCTTATCGGAATCTGGAAGACCCCTTTAACAAAGGGGACCCCCAGATCCCGGCCCCCCCTATGTGAATTGGTAAGGGGTACATTGTACCCCTACCATTTCACGAAGAAAGCGTAAACAAATGTTTAAAAAAACACACAAACACCTTGAAAAAGTCCTTTATTTAAAAAAACAAAAACAAAAACATTCCAGCGGTGAAATCCAGTGTCCCGCGGCGATCCCGATGTCCAGCGCTGTCCTTCATTGGTTGTGCCTGAGCGGACCTGATGGGGAACTCCCTCTCAGTATTTTAAATGTATAGACCCGCCCCTTCTAAAGTTCCCCATCAGGTCCGCTCAGCAGACCAGATGCGGAACATGAGAAGGGGCGGGTCTATACATGTATTACCAAAGTGAGAGCAGTTCCCCATCAGGTCCGCCCCCTCGGTATGTCGGACCCGCCTACGTCATTGTCTTAAGCGGGGAACTTCCTTCACTGTGTAATTTAAATTTACATAGTGAAGGAAGTTCCCCGCTCAAGCCAATGACGTAGGCGGGTCCGACATACCGAGGGGGCGGACCTGATGGGGGACTGCTCTCACTTTGGTAATACATGTATAGACCCGCCCCTTCTCATGTTCCGCATCTGGTCCGCTGAGCGGACCTGATAGGGAACTTTAGAAGGGGCGGGTCTATACATTTAAAATACTGAGAGGGAGTTCCCCATCAGGTCCGCTCAGGCACAACCAATGATGGACAGCGCTGGACATCGGGATCGCCGCGGGACACTGGATTTCACCGCTGGAATGTTTTTGTTTTTGTTTTTTTAAATAAAGGACTTTTTCAAGGTGTTTGTGTGTTTTTTTAAACATTTTTTTACGCTTTCTTCGTGAAATGGTAGGGGTACAATGTACCCCTTACCAATTCACATAGGGGGGGCTGGGATCTGGGGGTCCCCTTTGTTAAAGGGGTCTTCCAGATTCCGATAAGCCCCCCGCCCGCAGACCCCCACAACCACCGGGCAAGGGTTGTGGGGATGAGGCCCTTGTCCCCATCAACATGGGGACATCCTCCCTATGTTGAGGGCATGTGGCTTGGTACGGTTCAGGAGGGAGGGGGGGCGCTCTCTCGTCCCCCCCTTTTCCCCTGCGGCCGGCCAGGTTGCGTGCTCGGATAAGGGGTCTGGTATGGATTTTTAGGGGGACTCCACGCCATTTTTTTTTTAAATTTGGGGTGGAGTTCCCCTTAAAATCCATGCCAGATCTGAAGGGCCTGGAATGGATATTTGGGGGAACCCCACGTCAATTTTTTTTTAAATTTGCGGCGGGGTTCCCCTTAATATCCATTCCAGACCTGAAGGGCCTGGTAATTGAATTCTGGGGAACCCCCACGCTTTTTTTTTTTTTTTATCAATGACTTTTGTATGTATTGCCGGGAGCCGACAATTCATTAATAGCCGCGAGTCAGTTTTAAATGCATTTTTTTCTTTCAAAAATGACATTTTTTGCAGGGACAGTTCTAAGCACGGGAAACATGCGCGACTTCACATGCATATCATACACACCCCCCAGGTATGAAATTTAAAGGAATATTTCACTTTTATTTTTTCATTTTAAGCATTATTAAAATCACTGCTCCCGAAAAAACGGCCGTTTTTAAAACTTCTTTTTGCATTGATACATGTCCCCTGGGGCAGGACCCAGGTCCCCAAACACTTTTTAGGACAATAACTTGCATATTAGCCTTTATAATTAACACTTTAGATTTCGAACGTTCGAGTCCATTGTATTTAATAGGGTTCTAAAGTTTACACGAACATTTTGTCTGTTCGCAGGTTCTGGTGCGAACCGAACAGGGGGGTGTTCGGCTCATCCCTGGTACTGAAATATGTGGTATATTATTTAAAGATAATCTCCTTTTAAATTGTGTGAAAAAGTGATTTCTACACTGAAATATCTTTAAAAGTCTGAGAAGTGAAAAAATTTCCGTTTTTGTAAAACTAGGTGCCAACTCAACTGAGCATTCTCAGACCTGTACATAGCTCAAATTTTAACTCAAGTGTTATTTTTCATAAGAGTTATAGTAAATACCGAAATGAGAGCTAATTAAAGAACATTTTTTGTAAGTGAAAATCTGAGCTATTATAGTCCAATGCAAGTTTTAGCCATTCATTCGAATGGTACAATTGTAACTTTCACAAATAAATCATTTTAATGTTGAGATGAAATGTATCTTTCTCTGAAATAAATTTTCCTTTGCAACATTGTTGCTTCTAATTAAAATATTTTGTTTTTAAGAATGCTAGAATGTGGAATGTTTTGATGTTTTGGTAAAATATATTTTTCTCTGTCACTTTCATTTGTTACTCTCCATCTCACAACAATCTTTACCCAGACTCACATAGGTGTCTTTACAGAGCACAAACAATTAGGGTTGAGCGAACCCGAACTGTAAAGTTTGGGTTCGTACCTGACTTTTGGATTTTTGGGTCCCGGACCCGAACCCGAACAATTGACTGTATGTTCGGGTTCGGGTCCGGTTGTAATGGCACATTTCTAAAAGCTACAGGGCAGCCAATAAACTTTTGTTTAACTGGTGTGCCCTTAGAAGCCATCACAGCCATGCCTACTAATGGCATGGCTGTGATTGGCCAGTGCAGCATGTGACCCAGCCTCTATATAAGCTAGAGGCACACAGCACAGCACGTCACTCTGCTTTAGACAGTATAGGGAAAGGATCCTGGCTGCTGTTGCTGTGAGTGAGAGAATGAAATGATAGGAGTTAGTCCTGATTCTGCAATCTACTGAGAGAAAAGATAGAGACAGTGTAGGGCAGGGATATGCAATTAGCGGCCCTCCAGCTGTTGCAAAACTACAAGTCCCATCATGCCTCTGCCTCTGGGTGTCATGCTTTTGGCTGTCAGAGTCTCGCTATG
Organism: Rana muscosa; assembly: GCA_029206835.1. NCBI lineage: Eukaryota > Metazoa > Chordata > Amphibia > Anura > Ranidae > Rana > Rana muscosa. The sequence goes on along the minus strand of JARGYO010005626.1, from coordinate 13,204,624 downwards.
CCTCATGGGACTTGAAGTTCTGCAACAGCTGGAGGTCCGCTAATTGCATATCCCTGGTGTAGGGCAAGGTTCCTGTTGCTGCATTCAGGGAGAGAGATTTATCTAGGAGTCCAGATTCAGAGATCTAATAACTCAGTGATCTTCATAGATTTACCTGGTTGGGTTGCAGTGCACAGTCTTTTTACACTGCCATGAGCCCAGTGCCAGAGAAAATCTAACTTTTATCTGCAAGCTCAGTGCACCAGCACTGCATATGTTACATTGAGATACACCCTGTACATACTGTGGGTGTATTCTGCTCTTCCAAAAACACCCATTTAGGGCAAAAAAAAATTGCAGTGTTTTTGTGAGATAAACAATTTATATATTTTTCTTCTATTGTGCTATTCTAAAAAAATAATTTTAGGACAAAAACATTTTTTTTGAATAGCATTTTCTGCAGTTCTGTAGGTGTGAGATACACCGTTTTCATACTGTTGGTGTATTCCGCTCTTCCAAAAACACCCATTTAGGGCCACAAAAAATATTTTGCGGTGTTTTCTGCATATCTGGAGGTGTGTCAGATAAACAATTTATATATTCTTCTTCTATTGTGCTATTCTAAAAAAATTATTTTAGGACAAAAACATTTTTTTTTTAATAGCATTTTCTGCAGTTCTGTAGGTGTGAGATACACCGTTTACATACTGTGGGTGTATTCTGCTCTTCCAAAAACACCCATTTAGAGCCACAAAAAATATTTTGCAGTGTTTTCTGCATATCTGGAGGTGTGTGAGATAAACAATTTATATATTTTTCTTCTATTGTGCTATTCTAAAAAAATAATTTTAGGACAAAAACATTTTTTTTGAATAGCATTTTCTGCAGTTCTGTAGGTGTGAGATACACCGTTTACATACTGTGGGTGTATTCTGCTCTTCCAAAAACACCCATTTAGGGCCACAAAAAATATTTTGCAGTGTTTTCTGCATATCTGGAGTTGTGTGAGATAAACAATTTATATATTTTTCTTCTATTGTGCTATTCTAAAAAAAATAATTTTAGTACAAAAACATTTTTTTTTAATAGCATTTTCTGCAGTTCTGTAGGTGTGAGATACACCGTTTACATACTGTGGGTGTATTTTGCTCTTCCAAAAATACCCATTTAGGGCCACAAAAAATATTTTGCAGTGTTTTATGCATATCTGGAGGTGTGTGAGATAAACAATTTATATATTTTTCTTCTATTGTGCTATTCTAAAAAAAATAATTTTAGAACAAAAACTTTTTTTTGAATAGCATTTTCTGCAGTTCTGTAGGTGTGAGATACACCGTTTACATACTGTGGGTGTATTCTGCTCTTCCAAAAACACCCATTTAGGGCAAGATCCTAAATTTGGAAAATATGAGGAGAAGGTCAAAGGGACGTGGCCCCGGTCGTGGTGCTGCTGGTGGAGCTCCTGTTGCAGGGAGAGGATGTGGTCGATCTGTGCCAGCTACACGCTACACAGAAACACCTTCCCCAGGTGCGAGTAGGCGACAGAGCCTGCAGTGGTATTTTGTCGCGCCTAATGAGGCTGTACGAATGTTGAGGCCAGGACAAGTACAGGCGATAGTAGATTGGGTTGCTGACAGTGCCTCCGGTTCCTTTACATTGTCTCCCACCCAGTCTTCTGATGAAAGATCAGAGTTGGCACCTGCAGCCGATGTCCATCAGTCTTTCACCTCACCCCCTTGCAAATCAGCCAAGCAGTCTGAGCCCCAAATCATGCAGCAGTCTCTTCTGCTTTTCGATGACTCTGTTAGCAGGGTTTCCCAGGGCCATCCACCTAGCCCTGCCCCAGAAGTGGAAGAGAGTGAGTGCACCGATGCCCAACCACTTATGTTTCATGATAAGTACATGGGAGGACCATCGCAGCATGTCTCGGATGATGACGAAACACAGGTGCCAACTGCTGCTGCTTTCGCAATTGTGCAGACCGACAAGGAGGACAGGGGTGAAGACTGGGTGGAAGATTATGTGGAGGACGATGAGGTCCTCGACCCCACATGGAATCAACGTTATGCAGGTGACCAATGTAGTTCGGAGGAAGAGGCTGTGGTCGCACAGAGCCACCAACACAGCAGAAGAGGGAGCAGGTTGCAAAAGCAGAGCGTCTGTCCCCTAGACAGTACGTCTGTTACTGCCCAACGCAGCAAGGGACCGAGCACACAAAAGCCAGGTCCAAGGAGTTCCCTAGCGTGGCAGTTCTTCAGACAATGTGCTGATGACAAGACACGAGTGGTTTGCACGCTGTGCAATCAGAGCCTGAAGCGAGGCATAAACATTCTCAACCTGAGCACAACCTGCATGACCAGGCATCTAAGTGCAAAGCACGAGCTACAGTGGAGTAGACACCTCAAAAACAAAGAAAGGTCTCTGGCTCCTCCTGCTTCCTCTTCTGCTGCAGTCTCAGCCTCTTCACCCACCTCTGTAGTGACAGTAGCACCTGCCAACCCGCAAACAGAGCATCTGCCAGCAACACTACCACCTGGGTCACCAACCATCTCCACAATGTCCCATGGAAGCGTTCAGCTCTCTATCTCCCAAACACTGGAGCGGAAGAGGAAGTACCCCCCTAGCCACCCGCGATCCCTGGCCCTGAATACCAGCATTTCAAAATTCCTCGCCTTTGAAATGCTGTCATTCCGTCTGGTGGAGACGCAGAGTTTTAAAAGCCTGATGGCATTGGCTGTCCCACAGTATGTCGTGCCCAGCCGCCACTACTTTTCCAGGCGAGCCATCCCTTCCCTGCACAACCAAGTAGGGGACAAAATCAGGTGTGCACTGCGCAACGCCATCTGTGGCAAGGTCCACCTAACTACGGATGCGTGGACCAGTAAGCACGGTCAGGGACGTTATATCTCCCTAACAGCACACTGGGTAAATGCAGTGGCGGCTGGGCCTGAGGCAGATAGCAGTTTGGCGCATGTCCTTCCACCACCGAGGATTGCAGGGCGCTTCAGTTTGCCTCCTGTTGCTAACTCCTCCTACTCCGCTTCCTCATCCTCTACCGCCTCCTCATCCGGTCAGCGTAACATCTTCACCACCAACTTCAGCACAGCCAGGGGTAAATGACAGCAGGCAGTTTTAAAACTTTCCTGTTTGGGGGGAAAACCCCACACCGTGCAGGAGTTGTGGAGGGACATGGAACAACAGACCGTTGAGTGGTTGGTGGCAGTGAGCCTCAAGCCCGGCCTGGTGGTGTGCGATAATGGGCGAAATCTCGTAGCAGCTCTGGGCCTAGCCGGTTTGACGCACATCCCTTGCGCATGTGCTGAACTTGGTGGTCCAGAGGTTCCTGAAAAATTACCCCAATATGCCAGAGCTGCTGCAGAAAGTGCGGGCCGTCTGTGCGCACTTTCGGCGTTTTCACCCTGCTGCTGCTCGACTGTCAGCGCTGCAGCGTAACTTCGGCCTTCCCGCTCACCGCCTCATATGTGAGTTTCAGCTGCAGCAATCACGCGTGAGTCGCTCTGTAGAACAGCACCACTTCACCACCAATAACTGGGCCTCCATGCGAGACCTGTGTGCCTTGTGTGCCTTGTTGCGCTGTTTCGAATACTCCACCAACATGGCCAGTCCTGATGACGCCGTTCTCAGCGTTACTATCCCAGTTCTATGCCTCCTTGAAAAAACGCTTTGGGCGATGATGGATGATGATGGAAGAGGATGTGGCACAGTCCTTAATTCCCTCACTGGAGCGGGATCGTAAGATGCGCGAGTACAAGCGGTAGAAGCGCTGATGGTGGCATTCCCACCTGACAGCAGGCGTACGGTGGAAGCTCAAGGCAAAGGCAGAGGAGGAGGAAGAGGTCACCAACGCAGCCGGGGCACCGCCAGCACCTCAGAAGGCAGGGTTAGCATGGCTGAAATGTGGAAAAGCTTTGTCAGCACGTCACAACAACCAGCACCACCAGCTGAGATGGAACGTCTTAGCAGGAGGCAGCATTTCACCAACCTGGTGGAGCAGTATGTGTGCACATGCCTACACATACTGAATGACGGGTCTGCCCCCTTCAACTTCTGGGTCTCCAAATACGGCACATGGCCTGAGCTTGCCCTTTACGCCTTGAAGGTGCTGGCCTGCCCTGCAGCCAGTGTATTATCTGAACGTGTATTTAGCATGGCAGGGGGCGTTATCACAGACAAGCGCAGAGCCAATGTGGACAAGCTCACGTTCATTAAAATGAACCAGGCATGGATCCCACAGGACTTGTCCGTACCTTGTGCAGAATAGACATGTATACCAGTGTGACAAAAACTGTCCGGACATCGGATAGTGTCCGGCCCGTACTGCGCAGGCGCAGCGCTTGCGCAGTATGGAGGACAAGGAGATTCACAAAATCTCCAAAGATGAACGGCGCCTGCGCCGTGAGTGCAGGTTCAAGCCCCACCATCCAAGTGAACATACGGTAGAACATAGTAACAGGGCCCCTCGTGGGCTCGCTTCGCTCCGCTTTTTATTAGCGGGTAACCGAATGCGCGGAAGAACACAGCAGCGGGAGAAGACGGCGGTGGCAGGAGAGACGGATCGGGGAGAAGACAGCTCAGGGAGAAGAAACATCACACACTAGTAGATGCTTGTGCTATGCTCAATAGGCTAGTGGTCAGCACTTCTACCTTGAAAAACTCAGGCTTTTGAAGCGCTCATGGGTTCAAATCCCACAGAGAAATTCTAAAAGATTGAATTGGTGAAAAAAAGGCAAATGACAATTAGCCAAAGCAGCATATGCTGAAAATAGGTGAATGCCAATTAGCCAATGCACTTTTATTCAATAATATCATGGTGTGGAATTCCAAACATCTCACACTAGCTGGCGGGCAGTTTACATTTCTTTGTTTATTTTAATCTGCTTGTGCAAAAAAAAAAACATAGCTGGTGGATGGTAGGTATTTGAACTTGTACCATGAGAGCTGTGGAGACATCTGAGCAGACCACTAAGCCATTGTGCTAAGTACAAGACCTGCATAATAGCGTAGTATGAATAAAGAATGAACATAAATAATTACCGCTTTATAGCCACCTAAATTAAAAAAAAAAAAAAAACATGAAAAAAACAACATACAACAAATAGTTAACCTAAATGTTTAATACATGTAACTTTACAGAATAGCAGACATTACTATGTAATAATCATTCATAACTGCATTCGTTAGCAAAAGAAGGGAAAAAGTAGGATTTTTAAAACAGCTTACCTGTAAAATCCTTTTCTTGGAGTACATCACGGGACACAGAGCAGCATAGTCATTACTATGTGGGTTATATAGAATTACCTTCAGGTGCTGGCACTGGCAACTTCCAAAACAGGAAGTACCCTCCCCTATATAAGCCCCTCCCATCCGGGAGTACCTCAGTTTTGTAGCAAAGCAATACGTGTCCCCAAAAGAGGGGTGGGAGCTCTGTGTCCCGTGATGTACTCCAAGAAAAGGATTTTACAGGTAAGCTGTTTTAAAAATCCTACTTTCTTGTTCATACATCACGGGACACAGAGCAGCATAGTCATTACTATGTGGGACGTCCCAAAGCAATGCCAAATGAGGGGGGGGATACACCATACATAAGCTGGGCGCCATCAGGCATGAGGATCTTTTGCGGCCTGCAACACACTGCGCCCAAAGGCGACATCCTCCTGACTTCTAACGTCCACCTGGTAGAACCTAGTAAACGTGTGTACTGAAGACCATGTTGCGGCCTTACAAATTTGAGCCAGGGAGGCCTGGTGATGCACTGCCCATGAAGTTCCAACTGCTCTCGTGGAGTGCGCCCTAACTTTGAACGGAGGCGGTCTACTTCTCAAGCCATAGGCTTGTATTATGACCTGTCGAATCCACTTGGCTAAAGTAGATTTTGATGCTGCCTGACCCTTTCTGGGGCCTTCCGGCAGAACAAACAAAGAATCCGTTCTACGAATTCGAGCAGTGGCTTTTAGATAAGCTTTAACTGCTCTTACTACATCCAAAGAATGCAATAACTTTTCCTCTACCGAGCTTGGTTTGGGGAAAAAAGAAGGAAGAACCACATCCTGGTTCAAGTGAAACCTCGATACCACCTTAGGAAGAAAGGCTGGGTGAGGGCGTAATACTACTCTGTCCTTATGGATAACCAGATATGGCTCTTTACAGGACATGGCGGCTAATTCCGACACTCTTCTAGCCGAGCATATGGCTACTAAAAATATCAATTTTCTGGTGAGTAGAACCAAGGAAATGTGCCGCAAAGGTTCAAACGGCTGCTTCTGCAGAACCGACAGAACCAAATTTAGATCCCATGGGCATATGGGAGCTTTAATCGGTGGAATAATGCGAGTCACCCCTTGCATAAAGGATTTGACAAGTGAATGCATAGCCAGGGGCCTTTGAAATAGTATTGATAAGGCCGAAACCTGGCCCTTGATAGTACTTAAGGCAAACTTCCTGTCTACAGCCCACTGCAGGAAGTCCAGAATTCTGCCTATAACGTACTTACGTGGATGCCATTTTCTGGCCTCGCACCAAGTGATGTACGCCTTCCAAACTCTATACTAGATCTGCCTGGATACAGGCTTCCTGGCATTGATTATAGTTGATACCACAGAGTTAGAGAGACCTCTCTTCTTTAGGATGTGGGATTCAATAGCCAGGCCGTTAAACTTAGAGTTAGTAAGGAAGGGTGGTATATCGGTCCTTGCGAAAGCAGGTCCGGACGACGTGGAAGGGTCCAAGGACTCCCCACAGACATTTTGATGATCTCCGCATACCAGGCCCTTCGGGGCCACGCTGGAGCCACCAGGATCACCGGCTTCTTCTCCAACCTGACTCTGCGAAGGAGTCGAGGCAACAATTTAGCGGAGGGAATGCATATATCAGTCTGAACTGATCCCAAGGGAACACCAGAGCATCCGAGCCGCAAGCGAGGGGATCCCTTGTCCGGGAGACAAATCTGTCCACCTTTGCGTTGAATCTGGATGCTAGCAGATCTACATCCGGTGTTCCCCACCGCTGACATATTGCTCGGAAGACCTCGGGATGAAGGGACCATTCCCCTGGGCATAACTGTTGGCGACTCAGAAAGTCCGCCTTCCAATTCTCCACCCCTGGAATGAAGACAGCTGATATACATGGGACATGCTTTTCTGCCCATTCCAGGATGTGACTTACTTCCCTCTGGGCTGCACGACTCCTGGTGCCTCCCTGATGATTGATATATGCCACTGCTGTGGCATTGTCTGATTGAATTCTGACAGGGGACCCTTGGAGTCTGGATGTCCAGGCTACTAGGGCATACCGGGCTGCTCGTATCTCTAAGAGATTGATGGGCAGGGTTTTTACTACATTTGACCATCTGCCCTGGAGAGACCATTGCTCCAGTACTGCCCCCCAGCCTATAAGGCTGGCATCTGTAGTGACCACCTTCCAAGATATCGGACTGAAGGGTTTTCCCTTCTGGAGATTCTGGGGGATCAACCACCAGCAGAGACTCTTCCGAACGGAAGGGGACAAAGCCATCGGGAAGTCTAGAGCCTGAACTTTTCCGTTCCAGGCTGACAATATGGCCCTCTGTAAATTCCTTGAGTGGAATTGGGCGTATGGCACAGCTTCGAATGATGCTACCATCTTTCCTAGCAGCCTCATGCACAGGCGTATGGACGGCTGTCTTTTTGCACAAAGCAGATGGACCAAGCCCCTCAAAGAGGATACCTTGTCTAGAGGTAAGAAAATCTTCCTCTGGTCTGAATCCAGCCGTAGCCCTAGATATACCAGGTTTTTCACTGGCTGTAGGGCTGACTTGTCCAGGTTGATGACCCAACCGTGAGATTCTAGATACTTGATTGTATCGACAATTACCACTTCTAGCTTGGCAACTGAGTGGTCCATCAACAACAGGTCGTCTAGGTATGCCATTATCGTTACACCTCGTGTTCTTAGATCGGCCAACAGTGGGGCCAGAATTTTTGTGAACACTCGTGGTGCTGTGGCCAGACCGAATGGTAAGGCTCTGAACTGAAAATGGCGCCCTTCTACTGCAAAGCGTAGACATTTTTGATGACCTGGAAAGATGGGAACATGCAAGTAAGCATCTTTGATGTCGATCGAGGCTAACCATTCCTCTCCTTGTAGGGCAGCGGTGACCGATCGGATCGACTCCATCCGGAAAGACCGGACGTTTAGAAATTTGTTTAGACTCTTTAGGTCCAATATGGGTCTTATGTCCCCGTTTGGCTTTGGGACTGTGAAAAGGTTTGAGTAGAAACCCAACCCCCACTCTTCCATAGGAACCTCCATAATTACTCCTTGGAGCAATAGTTGTTCTAACGCCAATAGGAGAGACCCTCTTTTCCGAGGGTCTCTTGGCGTGCCTGACCACATAAAATGGGAAGGAGGAGACTCTTTTAACTCCAACTTGTATCCCAGAGTTACTGCGGAGAGCACCCATCTGTCTTTGATCGTCTCCCGCCAGGTCTCTGCGAACAACTGCAGTCTTCCCCCCACCCGTTTGAGTGGGGGCAGCCCTTCATAGGCTTGACTTGGAGGCTGGTTTAGTACCCCTTCGGATCCAGGGTTTCTCATTACCCTGTGACTGTCCCTGATTTTTACCCCCTGAGTTTGACCGAGGAGGCCGTCGGAACTGCTTAGTAGCAGACGTCGCAGGGATAGGAGAAGTAGTCCTCTTAAAAGATGGACCCCTAGACCTCTTCTTACTCGGTAAGAGAGTACTTTTACCACTGGAAATCTTCTGGATATACTTATCCAGGTCCTCGCCAAAAAGGCGTTCCCCATGAAATGGGAAGCTAACTAAGAGCTTCTTACAGGGAGCTTCAGCAGACCAGTTTTTGAGCCACAGAAGCCTACGCATATGTACCAAAGACAGCGTGAGGCGGGAGGCCTGATGGATAGAATCCTTGATGGCGTCAACCGCAAAGCATAATGCTCTAGGCAGATCAGCCAGAGCCTGGGCCTGCTGGTCTGGCAAATCCCTCAGGACCATTTTCATTTGATCCTTTAAAGCTTGGCAGACCCCAATAGCTGCCACTGCTGGCTGTGTAACAGCCCCTGCTGTGGAAAAAGCAGATTTTAATAAAGATTCCAATTTTTTATCCACTGGATCTTTGAACATTTGAACATTATCTACTGGACATGTCAGTGATTTGTTCACAGAAGAGATGGCTGCATCCACCGTAGGAACATTCCATCTCTGGGTGAACTTTTCCTCCATGGGATAGATCACCGGAAATTTTTTAGGCGGAACAAATAGTTTATCAGGATGTTCCCAGTCCTGGTATATAAGTCCTTCCAATAATGGATGTATTGGAAAGGAGCAATTAACCTGGGGAGCTTTTAGCGACCCCAATGAGGAGACAGCAGTAGTTGATGGTTCAACAAGAGGCATTTTAAATGCAGATCGAACCATGTCAGTTAGGGTCTGGACCCACAATCTTTCAGTCTGTGATGCTGAAAATGGTTCATCTACTGTCGATTCCTCAAAAACAGAGTTAACCTCCTCCTGATCCCCTTCAGGTAGGTCGGTCCCTTCCTGGGACTGTTGCTCTGCCAACAAGCACTCTAATGGAGGTGATGGAGATCTGGCGCGCTTTCTTTCCTGTAGAGAAGAAGCGATCAATGCTGCCAATCTCTGCTCCAATCCCTCCAGAGTTGAGGAAAAAACCTCCTCTGTTATATATGCAGGAGCAGGTGGACTGAGGACAGCCGCAGTACCTGGCACTCCCGGGGGTTCCTTATGGGTATTAACCTCTGATTTCTCAGGGGAGGAGGGTGCAGATGACTGCTCCAGATCCTCAGAGCCCGATGGAGAACCCCTACACTTCCTGAGAGGTATATCTCGGAGTTTTTTAGGCGGCATATTCCTTAGTTCAAAGCTGAGGTATTCCAGCCGCAATACACCCCTTACTGAAATAGTCTAATGCAATTTTGCTGCTATGTACATCAGTGGGTGTCTACTAATGCGTCTTTCTGGGGATGCCTGTATCAACCGCCCGCTGTAAGCCCCTATACCATGCTACCAGCTCCTTTTCATGCTCTGTGTCCATAGCAAGCAGCGTGGAACTGAGTCCTTTTATCTTGCTGGTACGCCCGCACATGCGCAGAAGCGCTGGGCGCATAGAGCGCGTCATCCGCCAGGCTCCGCCCCCTTTTTTGAAGCTAAATTTTATAAAAGAAAGCGTGTGTGCGCACGCGCGCGCGTGCACGTGTGCGCTCTTGGCGCCATGTAGGGAGAGGAGCCAGGGTCCCTGTTTCACCAGGACTCGGGGATGGAAGGAAACTACTTGGCAGCATGACAGAGGAATGCGGCTTCCCTGATAGAGAGCTCACTCATCTGCCTGGACTTTCACCATGGAAGGAATAGTCCCAAGAAAAAAAGACGTTCCACAGCGGCCTCTAGTGGACAAACACAGGTACCGCACTTTTGTCTTTTTTTTTTTTTTTTAAAGCCTCCTTTATGAAAAACATTTCCAGGTTTACAGTTTTCAAAACTTCCTTTATGAAAAAACATTTCTAGGATTTCTTAGGCATATACAGCTATTAGCGGGAATACCTTTTAGGTAACAGGCAGAAAGACATATTAGGCTTGGGGGTCCCCTCAATAGAACCAAGTTCCTGAGGGGCCCCCACTTACCTTTTCCCCGCCGCAGGACTTTGTTTGGTCCACAGAAGCCCAAACTTCACCTTTCACGGCAGGCATTGTAATAGACCTTCAGGGACCGGGTTCCCAAGGATTCCACTCCCCTGGACCTGTATAGCACCCTGCACAGATAGCCTCTTGGTTTTGGGTATGACCAGAGCTCTGGATCCCAGGGTCCAGCCCTCCTAAGAGAGGCATTACAGGCAAAACCTTGCTCTTCTCTGCAAGGCCCGGGTACCAACCGTTTAGCTATGAAGCTTTTTTGGTCGGATCCGGAATAGCTTGCTAAGGCCCAGAGAACCTGTACACAAGCCCAGATGAATACATGTTAACCTTGGCCAACACCTTAGACACTGGCAAAAAACTGAGGTACTCCCGGATGGGAGGGGCTTATATAGGGGAGGGTACTTCCTGTTTTGGAAGTTGCCAGTGCCAGCACCTGAAGGTAATTCTATATAACCCACATAGTAATGACTATGCTGCTCTGTGTCCCGTGATGTATGAACAAGAAAAATAGGAATACTAATTGCAATATACAGCACTAGATGCACAAGAGGTAGAGCACATCTCACATAAAAATGTTCCTTTCACATACATGGATCATGGTTATAGTGCAGTGCTATATAATAACTTAGTGGAAATTGGCATTTGCATGTACACGGATTCGCTAATTAGCGCTGATTCCATATTTACTAACACTTGTTTGCTGCTAATAGCGCTCTATTTCATTCGCAAATTTGCGTGTTGAATTTTTAATTGGCTAAAATGGGAGCTATTATTTGCAATAGTGCTCAGTACTTCCTGGAGTTATAGTAAATTACCCCCAAAGTATCTAGAATATTACTGGCTTTCAAAATCTTACCAAGGTCTCAGTAAAGAATTGTCAGGGTTAGATGGGATAGAATAAGTCACCCAAGGGTTCCATATTTTTTCAAATAGATCTATGGAATCATTGGTTATGGCTTCTGATTTTGAATGGAGCATGGCTTGGTGTACTCTATTTCTAGTTTCAGAAACTAGAAGCATAGCTGTTTTCCAAGCTTTGGTGATGGTTTGTTTTGCGGCTGTGGTGATTTGTAGTAATAACTTAAATTGAGTATAAGAGATACAGTCAGATTTTAAATTTAGAAGTGCGATAGTCGGATCAGGAGTAATGGGTTTCTTAAAAACTGTTGAATGCATGAGGAATATTTATTTCCAATATTTTTTTGTAACAGGACATTCCCAAAAAATATGTAAATGTATTCCTGGATCACCAAGCGGGGAATATTGGGGAGCAAATTTTGCAATTCTAACAGGAATCAGATACCAGTACATGATAACTTTATAGTTTGTTTCCAGAGCAAGTATATTTTGGGAAGACATTTTAGTATTAGACCATATTTTACTCCAGGTAGATGTATCTATATTGGAACCAAGTCCGCTCACCCATTTTTCAGTATATGAAGGTAATTTTGCAGTAAGCTTAGTATTTAGTTGGCTATACAGTATTGAGATGAGCCCTTTTGGGTGAGGTTCTCATTTACATATTTGTTCGAACTGCGTCATATCACTCAAATTACTAATATCTTGTATGTCTGGTGCAAAGAGGTTCTTGATCTGTAAGTAGCGAAAAATCTCTCAAGTCGGAAGTTTATGACTTTCACATATTTCAGAAAATATTTTAAATGAAGTAGATGATACAAAGTCACAGCATTGTGTTAGACCAGCGGATGTCCATTTTGAATAAGTTCTAGGAAATGTGAGGGCCGGGTAAAATTGTGAGTTTCTCATAAAAGATATAAGGGGTACATGTGAGGATTGTAAGCCCTGGGTTGTTTTGAATCTTTCCCAAATAGAAATTGTGTGTTTAGTTATCATATTATCAATTATTTTGTGGTTAGAAGAGGTGGACCATATGAGGTTTGGTATAGAGATTGGGTCACTGTCAATGGTTTCAATTGCTACCCATAGTGGAATTTCATGGCTTGAGTGGTACTTGGGAATATTTGCAATTTGTGCAACATGAAAATAAGTGGCAAAGTTTGGGAAACCTAAACCTCCTTTAAGTTTAGAGAGGTATATGGTGTGAGAAGAAATTAGAGATTTTAGAGAGTTCCATATAAATGATTGTGTTTTACGTTGTAAGTTTCTGAGGAAGTAGGCTGGAATCGGTATGGGTAAAACTCTAAATCGATATAGAATTTTTGGTAATATAGCCATTTTTATAAAATGTATTTTACCTAACCAGGATATAGGCAGAGTGGACCATTGTTTTAGATAATTTGAAATTTTTCGTAACAGTGGAGGGTAGTTAGCAGAAAAAATATCCTTTAGATCAGGGGTAAGTACAATACCTAGATATGTGAGGTGTGACGATGACCATGTGAAAGGAAGGGATGTCTTTGTTTGTTGTAGTATATCTGGGGGTAAAGAGATTTTTGAAGCTATGGATTTTTGTGTGCTTACCGTTAGTCCAGATATATGGGCAAAATTATCTAGTTTGTTTATAATGTTGGGAGCTGTAATATGGGGGGAGGACATGAAAATTAAAATATCATCAGCAAATAAGCAGAGTTTATGGTGGTAGCTGGCCAATTCTATACCTTTAATTGATAATTTGTTCTAATAGCTTGAGCAAGGGGTTCAATGAGTAAGGCGAATAAAAGTGGGGAAAGGGGACATCCTTGGCAAGTGCCTCTGTTGATATCAAACATGGATGATTTATATCCTGCATATTTAATGTATGCCTTTGGATTATTGTATAAAGATGTGACCCAGCTAAGGAAATGCGGGCCAAAGCCCCATTTTTGTGAAGTGAAGTGTAGATAGGGCCATGTTACCGTGTCAAAAGTTTTTTGATGTCTAGTGACAGGAGACACATAGGAATTTTTCTTTTTTTGGCTGTTTGAATCAGCAACATGGCCCTACGAACATTATCTGTTGCTTGGCGCAAAGGGATAAAACCAACCTGATCATTACTTATTAAGGAACCTATTATGTTATTCAAACGAGTCGCTATCACTTTCATTAGTAATTTTATATCTAGATTTAAAAGTGATATAGGTCTAAAATTAGCACAGGATGAGTCATCAGACTGTGGTTTAGGAATCATTGATATAATAGCCGTAAGAGTTTCAGAACTGAATGATTGGTTGTTGATGATGGAATTGAATGCTTCTATCAGCATGGGGGTTAATAAATGAGAGAATTTTTTTATAGTAAAGGGCTGAAAACGCTTAATAGGTTTGAGGGATTTGATTGCTTGCTCAATTTCAATGGTAGTGATGGGACTTTCAAGGCATTCATATTGATTCTGGGATAGGGTAGGAAGTTTTATTTGTGAAAAGAATGTTTCAGCTGAAGATTGGTCAAAAAAGCCTTCTTTTTTATATAAGGAGGTGAGATGTTTATGGAAGGTATGAAGGATCTTAACTGGATTACTAGTATATTTATCGTGAGAGGTTTTCAGTCGAATTGGCTTAAATGGGTTGTTTAATTTTTTTAGTGCACGTACAAGGAGGGTGCCAGGTTTATTGGCATGGAAGTAATATTTTTGTTTGGATTTACGAAGAGTTTTGTCCACTGATTCTGATAATAATAGATCTAGACTTAAGCTAGCTTTCTCAAGTTGTGTTTTATTTTGCGGTGTGGGGTTAGATTGGAAATTATTATGGCAATTGTTAAATTCAGTTTCAAGTTTTTTGTTGTAGTTTTTTTTTCTTTCTTTTGATATGATGCTTGACGTAAGCAATGTCCTCTAAGGACAGGCTTGTGTGCTTCCCATAATGTTAGTGGGGATATATCTGAGGATTTATTATTTTGTAAGTATTCTTTTAGGGCAATTTCTAGGTCTAGAGAGTGTGTTGTTTATTTGCCATGTTGAGTCTTGTGTTTTTGGAAGTAAGGAGTTAAAGCGGTTTTATACCCGCTGCAGCAGTTTTTTTTTCATACCTGAAAGGCAAAAGGCATAATGAGCTAGTATGCACCGCATACTAGCTCATTATGAAATACTTACCTTAGAACGAGGCGTCGGGAACTTACCTGGTCCACGCCGAGGGAGATGTCATCTTGACTCAGCGTGTCTTCCGGGTATAGCCGCTCCAGCGATGTCGTCACTCCTGTGCATCGACAAGGTTCGGCGGCTGCCGGGCTTTAGCCGAGAATCCCCGCTGCAGTCAGCGGCTCATTGCGAGGGGAATATCTCTTAAACCGTACAGGTTTAGGAGATATTCTTTTTATCTTCAAGTAAGCCTACAGGTAAGGCTTACCTGTAGGTAAAACTTACAAAATAGGGTATACAACCGCTTTAAAGGTGGAAATTATAGCACAGTGGTCCGTCCATGTGTAGGGTTTGATAAATGAGGTAGAGTATTGACGTTTGGAAGGGTTAATTTCACGCCAGGAATCTATTAAGAATTAGATGTAGGAGGTGTTGGTGATTTATCTAGGTATGGATATATTGTTTGGTTGGAATCTCCACACATCAAGAGTGTGCCTACTTTATGTGTATCAATATCTTGAAAGAGGTGGGATATAAATGATGTTGGTCTTTTGTTAGTTGCATATTATGAGACTACTGTGATTGGGATATCGCATAGACTGCCTGTAGGTATGAGGTAGCGACCTTCTGGATCTTTGATTTCTGCTACCAGAGTGAAGGGTGTAGTATGGTGGAATGCTATCAACACTCCTCTGTGCTTGGATTTGGCTGAGGCTGTAAAGACTTGTGGATAGCTTGTATCAAAATATTTAGGGGTGGAGGATTCAGCAAAATGAGTCTCCTGGAGACACACTATGTGTGCTTTTGATGCAGAAAGTGACCTGAAAACTTTAGTACGTTTATGAGGTATATTTAGACCTTGTTTATTTAAGGTAAGTACATTCAAGGGAGCCATATAAACATCTTGAGAAGAATATAGCAATACATAACAAATATAAATTGTGACACCAGATTTAATCCGGAGTAAGAGAGGAAGATGGAGAAAGAATAAGAAAAATAGGATAGAAGAAAAAAAAAGGAGGTGATAGTCATCAATCTAAATAGACTGGAATAATTCAATTACATAGAGAAAAGTAAAAAGTTGTCTTTCTGAGCTCAAAAATTACATGAGCTCAGAGGCACAAAGTCTGTCTGAGGAGGCCCCCTGCACTATAAACACAGTTATTGAGAGTCCTAGGACAGAAAAATGGGGATGCCGTGGCCACTCCTCGGCTTCCCCACGGCTAAAATTATTCAAAAAGAAAAAAAATAAGGGAAATAAATAATTATTAAACTAAGACAGCCAGACTTGGCAAGGCAACCAGCTACAAACATGCTTAAAATTTGTAATTAGCTATTCCTTAATTAATATCAGAAATTAAGAAAATAATACTATAGGTTTCAAGACGAGATATGATGCATTTAAATTCTATTACTTTCATAGAATTAAAATGTCCCGTGGTTGTTGTAGGTTTGGAGGGTAATTAAATTATTCATTCAGTTGGGAAAAGAAATAGGGTTAATAACAAGAATATTAATTTAAATACGCAAAACATTGAAGGTGTAATGTCTGTCTCTGTTTGGTGTACAAAGGGAAGGAAAGGGGAGTGGTATGGGGGGGGGGGGGGAATAAGGGTGGTTTAAGGAGGAGGGGGGAAAGATAGGATGTTGTGATGAAGAGAGACATAAAGAGGGAAATTTGGTAGGGTGAATTGTTCTAAAACTTTTCCTTTGTAAATAGGAAAATGTTAAGGGAACTAAGGCATGGCTAGATTAACCATGAGATTTGGAGAAGATTCATAGTGAGTTACACAGTCAAATCAGTCCATTGTGTCCTGCTGGTCAGAAACAGGAGAGTTGAAACGGCTTCTCTTTGAAGTAGCTTGTCTGTTTCCAACAGATTCAGGGTATGATGAATTTGGAGGAGAGTGGGGCTTGCAGATGGCTTATTGTAAAGCTGAAGCTTTTGTAGCGTGTTCTTTAGTTCTTTAGTGGATCTACTGGAGTATTTTTTTTCCTTGATAGGTGAACCTAATTGAAAATGGAAATCCCGGGGGTGCGTGCGTGGAGTCTAGCAGTGCAGTCATGCAGAGTTAGAGCTCCACACCATTCGGGAGGAGAGCCAATATTTCCACATAACCCGCAAGTATTTGGACATACCCACAGGGTTAAGCTAGTACCCGGGACTATTCTGCTCAATTTGTGGGGGAAACTATGGCTTTGGGAGGCGGCCGTGCGAAGTTAAAGAATCCCCTCATGAAGGGGAAAACTGCAGCTAAAATGGCACCTCCCCCCTCTTCATACACAGCCTCTATGCGCTCTCACAGACAAAGCCTGACACAACCTGACTCCCCAGCTGATTCTGACAATGAACTATTTACCTCACAAGACCCGATACAGATTTCTCATGTAACTCCAGCTGTATTAAAGCAATTTGAACACATGTTGAACAAAGCCTTAAAACAAACATCAGATCAAATTACAGCTAATCTCACCAGAGAAATAAGAGAACTTGGTAAGCGCACAGCAACACTAGAACTTAAAGTAGATGATTTGGAAAACATCTCTCTTGAACACTCTATGGAAATAGAGAACCTCAAAGAGGAAAACTTATTGCTTCAAACCAAGCTTGAAGACCATGAGAATAGGGCCAGAAGGTCTAACCTACGTATCAGGGGATTCCTGAAACTATCACTGACCTACAATCCACCATGACTGCTTTGTTCCAGGAATTGCAACCAGCCATTCCTACTGAGAGGTTAGAATTTGACAGGATCCACCGAGCTCTGGCTGCAAAAAAGCCTGATGGCCCCCACGCGATATAATAGTGAAATTACATTTTTATTGCACAAAGGAACAGCTCCTAGCGTCTGCCAGGGACAAAAAGCAGCTGAATTTCCATGGCAATGACTTTCAATTATTTGCTGACTTGTCCCAGATAATGATTGCAAAAAGGTGAGCAATGAAGCCCCTTCTCCTGGAATTACAGCGCCACAACATCATCTATCAGTGGGGGTTCCCATTTTCCCTACGCTTTGCCTACAAAGGGAAGAAATACACCTGTAGATCCTTTGATGAACTCCAGCAAACCCTCTTAGACCTGAATCTCATGGAACCAGTCCCACAAAATACCCCAACCCGCAGGAGATCAACATCTCTTTCATCCGCAGGAAACCCTTCCCATCCCAACCTGAAAAATGGTACCCATCCAACTCACAAGAGAGGTCGCTACACATCCCCTCCTCAGGAAATGATTCTATGGACTGAAGGATGCTCCTATAACTGTGAAATTGACTCTTTTTTCACCCTTTCTAGTCTTTCTAAAGAATCCCAGGGCTTCACCTTATCCCTTTTAGTTCTCCAATTCAAGACGCTACATCCTGTTTCCCTTTTTGTCCTCCAGATTTGCATGCTCAACCTTTACTTTCAATTTTCTCTGTTTCAGTTGACTCACCAAGACTGCATTTACAAATTATAATCATAGTTTTAAGTTCTTTGCTTAACCCATTGCATGCATAGTGTGTTTTTTTTTATTATTATTTATTTTTTATATGTATGTGTATGTACTGTATATATATATATATATATATATATATATATATATATATATATATATATGTATATGTATATATATATGTATATATGTGTGTGTGTGTATGTATGTATGTATGTGTGTATGTATATATATATGTATATATATATATATATATATATATATATATATATTTTTATATCCTGGATAATTTTTGTCCCAAGTAATGGACATAACTGTAAGGTCTTTTGGCATTCATAAGAAGTATTATGACCAAAGGTCCCATTCGTTTTAATTTTTATGACTTTGCTGACCGCTAGCCTATCATTAGGAAGTTTTAAGGTAGTTTTGGCACTGTAATTTTAGGAATTCCTCACTCTACCTTTCCTGGTAGATCCTTCTGTTATACCCTTATTGTTAACTGATCCAGTTTTCAACCCCCAAATCCCTTAATCACTCCCTTAGCACATCTTACTTCCATACCAGGAAACCCTGGGGTAGTCAGATGCCATTCTCTTATTTCCCATTTTCCCTGTTGCCCCCTTTTTAACTAATTATAGTTAACTTTAATAGTTTTCATTATAAGTCGTGTGGTTTACAGTTAGGTACATTAATAAGAAGCTTTCATTAGAAGGCTCTCCTCCCACGAACAGGAGATCCGTGCGCCCTATTTTGCCTCCCTCATTCAGCCACATAATATGTGTAAGTCTGACGGAAGCACCCTTTCCCCTGAGGGTGATTTTTGTCCCCACTCATGTGTTTGAATGTGTTTTTCTGTTGAATTTCTTATTATTTTCTCTAACCATTTCTGTTTTATTTATTTTCCTCACTTCAGTACTCACCTCTATTCCTTTTCTCTCCTCTTCCTTCAAGTCCACCTGGATTGTATCAACTGACTTGAGCAGCCCGATTATAGTACTCATCTTCAATCCTCCTTTTCTCCCCCTCTTCGAGTTCACTTGGATGGCATTGAAAGACCTGAATAACCTGGTAACGGGTAAGTCCCCTTTGTCCATCCGACTGCCATGGCACCATTAAACATTCTGTCCCTGAATGTTCAGGGACTAAACATCCCCCAGAAACGAACCAAGGCATTCCGTATATTTCATGCCAAAAAGGCTCACATAGTTTGCTTACAAGAAACCCACTTCACGAATACCTCCACACGAAAATTTATTTCCAATTTATATCCGCAAACATATACTGCCTCGGCTGCCTCCAAGCAATGGGGTACTCTCATAGCCTTTCATCGCTCTACCCCATTTACACTTCAATCTCAAATAAAAGATCCTGAAGGACGTTATCTAATTCTTATGGGCCACATTGTTGACCAGGCAATAACAGTAGTTTCCTACTATGCACCAAATAAACAACCTAATCCATTTATGTCACATTTACTACAAGTTGTGAATGATCATAACATAGGAACAGTTATGCTGTGTGGTGACTCTAACCAGGTCCTCCTCCCATTTCTGGATAAATCCCCATACACACCATTCCAAATTACATCTAAAAAATCTTTTTCACAAATTCTATCCAAATATAACTTGGTTGATTCATGGAGAGAAGTTAATCCAACTAAACGGAAATATACCTACTACTCCCACCCACATAAAACATTTTCAAGGATTGACCACATATTCCTGACCATAGGTATGCTCCCTGAAATCATAGCAGCAGATATAGTCCCTATCCCATGGTCCGACAATAATGCAGTACTTACTTCCATTAAATCAACATTACCCAAAGGCCACGACCCTACTTGGAATCTCCCAGATATCCTACTCAAACACCCATCTCATCGCCAAACCATTGAACAAGCCATTAAAGAATATATAACCCTCAATTCTAGCCCAGAAATTAGCACACTAACTCTTTGGGAAGCCCATAAACCAGTTATACGTAACACAATTCAGAAACAATCAGCCATATTTAAACGCGAACGGAAGACACTGGCTCGTAAACTGGAAAGGGAATTTAATACAGCCTTTATAGCCCATCAAGACAATCCATCAACATTAACAAAATCCCGATTAGACAAGACTCGAGTTGCATACGATCTATTTCTTACTGAAGCAGTGGAAAAATCCTATAAACGTTCAAAACACAACTATTTTATGAAAGCCAATAAATCGGGTACCTACCTTGCACGTACACTCAATTCTCTGAACAAACCCTTCAAACCAATTCGCCTAAAACTGGCAAAAGATGTCTACACTTGCAATCCCAACAAAATAGTTCAGAAATGTCATTCACATCTGACCTTATTATATACTTCATCTAATAACTTCAACCCGGAAACAGCAGATGCATTCTTCTCTGATATAAATCTACCAGAACTTTCCCTTGACCAAAAGAAGTTATTGGAAGATAATATTACATCTAATGATGTCGATGAAGCCATCAAAGATCTTAAAATTAATAAGAGGCCAGGCCCAGATGGCTACTCAACCTTATATTACAGAACCTACGCAGACATACTATCACCAATCTTAGCGGAAGCTTTCAATGTATTATTAGAAGGGAAATCTTTTAGACAAGAAACTTTAACCGCCATTATTTGCATGATTCCTAAACCTCTTACTGATGATACCTTATGTACAATTTTTCGCCCTATTTCCCTTCTGAACTTAGACATTAAACTTCTAGCCAAAATATTAGCCAAAAGACTAAATAGCATAATAGGTAAGCTTATCCACAAGGATCAAGTAGGATTCATGCCAAAGCGCCAGGCGAATGACAATGTCCGCCGGGCTGTATTGCTAGCTCACATAGCTAAAAACTGTTGTATACCCTCCTGTTTTCTATCCCTTGATATAAAAAAGCTTTCGACTCCATATCGTGGCCTTACCTCCACTACACATTGCAAAGATGGGGCTTTGGCCCTCACTTCCTAACATGGATTGCAGCGCTTTACAACAGACCAATCGCATATATAAAATATGCAGGATACAAATCTAATTCATTTAATATAGAAAGAGGAACACGCCAGGGCTGCCCACTTTCCCCCCTTCTATTCACCCTCCTAATAGAACCCCTAGCCTAAAGAATCCGCACAGACCCAACAATTACGGGCGTAGAAACTGCTGGATACCATCATAAATTATGTCTATTTGTGGATGACATACTCCTATTTCTATCATCCCCACAAGTTTCTGGTCCCAACCTACTGCTCATTTTAGACAAATTTGCAATGATTTCGGGGCTTACAATAAATCTCAAAAAATCCAAAGCCTTAGATATATCCCTCTCCAAAGTGGAATCCGACTCGGCCAAAAATGCACTTCCTTTCATATGGACTGAGAGGTCAATCCCCTATTTAGGGATTCACCTGACAGCCTCATATTCAGATCTTTTTACAGCAAACTATCCCTCACTCCTCAAACAAATAACAACACTTTTACAACAATGGTCACATCTCCCAATTTCATGGATAGGTAAAATGAATGCAATCAAAATGACAATCCTTCCAAAACTACTGTACTTATTTAGAGTCTTACCGATCCCTATCCCATCTTATTATCTTAGAATTCTCCAAAGACGAACATCAACATTTTTCTGGGGCTCCAAAAAACCCTGTGTATTGCTTCATACACTACACTTACTAAAACTCAAAGGAGGCTTTGGGTTTCCGAACTTCGCTAACTATTATAGAGCCGCACACATTGCTAGCCTCACTAAATATCATGCTACATATGAAATACCCCTATGGGTAATGATAGAAGTGGCAGAATGTAACCCTCTTTCTACTTCCAATCTATTATGGCTCCTACCTAAGGAGCGGAAAACCCTACGTAACCCCATTACTAAATACTTTTTATCTATATGGGACAAACTTAGAGTTAAAGTGTAAGTAAACCCCCCTATCATTTTCAGCCAATGAAGCTGCCATCTTTGCCTCTGTTTAATCTACACCTGCCATGATGCTGCACATGTGATCAGTTATGACACCAGCCATTGGATGGTTTGATAGTTTGATTGAGAGCACAACCAATGGGAGTGTTACATTTCCGGCACGTGCCGGAAATGAAACTGTTTTACGGATGGATTTACTTCCGCTTTAAACATCAGTTACAATCTTCTCACAATCCTCTCTTGTCATTCCTGAAAAACCCTGCTTTCTACCCAGCATGGGTCTCTCCTAAATCATTTAAGGTCTGGAATTCATTAAATATTACTCGGCTTAGTAACTTAACTTCTCCTTCATCCTTCCATACATTTCCTATACTCTGTGACACCTACAACCTACCGAACTCTGAACTTTTCAGATACCTCCAAATTAAAAACTTTTACGCACCTTTGCTAAATACAGATGTCTCCTTAACCCAACTTACGATTTTTGAATCTACATGCATGTAAGATCCTCACTTAAGTGGCATTATATCTTTTATATACTCCCACATTTCCACTTATCCCGGTTTAGATGAACCACCTTATGCACGTACAGTAAATGGGAGGAGGACCTGAAGAGAACATTCAATATGAATGATTGGTCCAAAATATGGTCTGTAACAAAATCTTCTTCACCAAATATCCTGGCGGTTGAAACCAATTACAAAGTTTTGTCTCGTTGGTACCTCGTTCCCTCCAGATTGGCCAAATTCACACCAAACCAAACAGGCCTATGCTTTCGGGGTTGCCCAGATCCAGGCACCCACTTACACATTTGGTGGTCCTGCCCGTTGGTGCAATTATTTTGGGAACGGATATTTGAAACTGCCTCCAAGATATTTGGTTTCACTGTGCAACCAGACCCAGCCACAGCCTTGCTCAATCTAAAACCTGATCTCATTACACATAAACAATTCAAACTCCTCATTCAATTTCTTACAGCAGCAAAGCAAACAATAGCAAAGGCATGGAGGACCCCTAAATTGGAGATATCCGAGACCATAAATAGAGTAAATGACTTTATGTCTCACGCCAAAATGTTAGCTATAGAAAGAAATCAAATTCCAATCTTTGAAAAGATCTGGGATCCTTGGATTAGATTTCACCTACCTTCTATTAGTGACAACTCGATTCTCATGCCATGGTAGCCGGAGGACTCAATCGGTTAAACTAACTTCTAAACCAAATTTCTGAAGCTTGGGAGCTACCCTGCTCAATATAGTGAACACTGTGTTTTACTTAAACCCTCAAGCCGCGGACCGATTCATTCATGCCATTCAGGTGGACTCCTACACCCCCCCCTGGTTTCCAATATTCTATCCCATCTTTTTTATTTTATATTATCTATCTAATTTTATTTTACCCTATTTTATTTTGATATCTTTACTTCTTTTTCTCTTTTCTCTATTATTCTTACTTCATAACGCACCTTATTAAAGCTACAACAAAGTATTACTCTACATTACCTTTTTTGAAGATACAGATCAATTTATAATTAATATGTTAAATATTTCGTTCAACTACAGTCTTGAATATATTAGTACAAGGATTTATTTACTTTCTATCTCATTTAAGTCCTTATAATTTAGATTAGGATATATTCTGTAGACCCTATTATTTGTTATTTTTCTATATTTGTAATAATTGGACAAATATCAACAACATGTATTACATATGATCTGTATGTGACTAATATATATGTCCAATAAAATACTTTGACAAGGAAAATGGAAATCCCCATTGATGCGGGATGTGGTGGTGTTGGATATTTAGGAGCAGAGGTTTCATCTCACGTCGTTTAGCTACTGTTATTGGAGATAAGTCTGCAAATATTTGATACGAATGTCCTTGGAAAGTAAGAGATTCTATTTGTCTGGCTGCAGCCATAATTTGATCTTTAGTGTGGAAGAAATGGAACTTAGCAATTATGTCGTGAGGGGGGCCATCAGCTTTGCGTAATGCCAAAGCTCTGTGGATCCTGTCCATTTCCAATATTTCTATTGGGATTGATGGTGTTAGTTCCTGAAAGAGTGCTGTCATGGTCGATTGAAGATCAATGATTGACTCCGGTATGCCTCTTATACGGAGATTTGATCGGCGAGCCCTGTTCTCAAAGTGCTCCAAGCGGGTTTGCATTGCTACATTTTCTTCTTTAAGTACCTCAAATTCTTTGTCATGGGTTGCTATGCTGGTTTCAATGTCATCCATTCTGTATTCAAGGTCTGCAGTGCGTTGGCCTAAGTCTCTGATTTCTTTAGTCAGAGTCTCAGTGATTTGGTCTGAGGTAATTTTTAAAGCTTTTTGTAACATTTTCTCTATTTGTTTCAAAGTATTAGGTTGTAATGTATCAGCTTGTTGTGACTGGTTTATGGCGCTGTGTTCATTGTCTGTATCACAGGAATCCTGTAATAAGTGCTGCTGTTTCTTGTCAGTGTGGGTTTTGGCTGCCTGAGGAGAATTAGACAGCGCCATTTTCATGGACCCCTTGAGCGTTTTTTCTCGGAGGGTTTTAGCTTTGGTTTTTCCACGGGTAGTACCCAAAACCATAATATTCTGTTCCCCGGGCGTTAGGGAAGGGTATGGTGTGGGTTATTTGTAGTTACCCTGTCATTCGGGTGTCTGTGGGAGCCGTGAAGAGCCGAGAAGGACGGAGCTTTAGCAGGACATGTCCGTCGCCGACCGTTCCGCGCATGCGCCTTCAGCCTTTTTACTTTTCTTGCATATTAATGGGTATTTTTTGCAAATTTAATTCCCAACTTAGCTAAGGAAACATGTATTTGCAAAGTAAACAGCCGGATTACTTTTAGTAAATCCACCCTCTGGTTTGTATGATAGAAATATAAAAAAAAGCACCATAATTCTGTTCAGCTGTCCCTAAATACTGAAGCTGAATTGTAGCCTTACCTTCAGTCTATCAATGTAGTTTATGCCTTTCCCATGAACTGATTTTCCCTAGCTTCTCACAATATACATTAAATGTTATGGCAAGTCAGATAGATCATTTCCTGGCTGGAGGATGTCCAGCATCTTCTAGCTATTTCTTTTCCAGCCTGTCCCTGGCCCCCTCTTCCATTCATTGGATTCCAGTGGTTAAAATTTGTGAGTCTCAGCATCACATACCCTATGGGCATTACTTAGGGTGGTCTGAATGCAAATTCAGCCGACGTAGGAATGCTCACTCTTCCACACTGACATCTACCCATCAAGACATTTTGATATTTGCATAACTGCTTCCAGGAGCTGGATAAAAAACGAGTATTGCAGCGCTGGCGGAATAAGTGAACAGAAATAAAAAATGACACTATTTTTTACAGATGGATGTTGCCACCCAATTGCAAAACAGTTATCAGTGCTCAGCAAATGGATGTTGCCAGCCACTTGCAATGACAAAAAGTGACAGTGCTTAAACTGTGCAAAACAAAATTAAAATTATACTGACATAGAATGTATAAATATTATAGTTCAAAGTGCTTGGACAGTGCAAGAAAATATATTTAATGCTAACACATGTAATATATATGTACTGATCACAAAGTGCTGTGTGCTTCCAATATGGTGAGTGTCGGTGTCCAAATCGATGGTTTCACCTCTTGTGGCCCCACTCACCAAAATGAAGAAATAGATAGTCACAGTATGGGTCACGGATATCCCGAATCCCGAGGTAGTCTTGGGTTTATTAGCAGCGTATCTCAGCAAGTTCAGCAAAGAAACGGAGCATGGCGAGGGAGAGGGAGAGAAAAAATATATATATGTGAAGTACCGCCTGTACATACAGCACTGCGCCGCTAGCTATTGCACTCACGAGACTGTAGCAAAGACAAGCGTCAGTGTGTTCCGGGTTCGCGAGCATGCGTTCCATGAGAACCGGAAGCAACATCACTGGTTCTGGGTTGGCCGGAAATTGCGTCAACGCGTTTCGCCCCTCCTCCAGGGCATCATCAAGGAGTGCATTAGCTAGCGGCACTGTGCTGTATGTACAGGCGGTACTTCACATATATATATTTTTTTCTCTCCCTCTCCCTCGCCATACTCCACTTCTTTGCTGAGATACGCTGCTAATAAACCCAAGACTACCAATAGTATTTCATAAATAGGGTATGGGCAATCCCTATTGGTTTGAACCCTGGTTCATACAGTCATGTGGGCAACAGTTTCCCAATATGTGTGTGAGTGAGTGAGTGAAAAACTTATATAGCGCTACAAATGCGAACTAAATCGCCTCAAGGCGCTTGGCATCCAGTGACGTCTTGATCCTTCAGACGAGGTGGGTCTTAAGCTTTTTCCTGAAGGCCCGATGGTTTTCTTCCATACGGATGTCCATGGGTAGAGCGTTCCATAGCCGTGGTCCTTGAACTGCGAATCTTCATTCTCCCTTTGATTTGTATCGGGACTTGGGGATGTGGAGAAGGTTTTGGTTGGTTGATCGGAGAATGCGTTTGGGGGTATGGTGCTTTATCTTCTCGCATAAATATTGAGGAGCGTTTCCTTGTGTGCACTTGTGGGTGAGGCAGAGGGTCTTAAATGTGACCCAATCCTTTACGTGTAG
The DNA here is from genome assembly GCA_029206835.1 of Rana muscosa. Lineage (NCBI taxonomy): Eukaryota > Metazoa > Chordata > Amphibia > Anura > Ranidae > Rana > Rana muscosa. The sequence continues at coordinate 13,178,052 of JARGYO010005626.1, read as the reverse complement.
CGCCCTGCTCCCAATGAGTGTGCGCTATATGTTAAATTATAGTTGTCTGAGCAATAGTTTGGCTCAGAGGGATTGTGTTACGAATTGCATTCTGTTTCAGTTCAGCTGGTTGTGTGATTTTTCTCCTGACAGTAGGTGTCGCTGTCACTGCTGGTCAGGATTGGAAAGGCTACAGGCTGGATGTATTGGGTACCTCTTTCCCAGCAGGCAGCCCAGGGGGCGTGGTGATCCCGCTGTCCATGTTGGGAGGGAGTATTTAAGTGACAGATGCCATTAAGGTAAAAACTTTCTTTGGGGTTGTGTCTTCGATCCCCACCTGAGGGCCTTCATGGCCTCAGGGAAGAGTTGTCAGTTTCCGCCTCGGGGCCACGTTGGCCTGAGGCTCCGTTACTGAAAGGTAGGCCCAGGAGTTGCTGGGGCCTACTGATCCAGGGATGATCCTGTGTCGTCTTACCTGCTGGAAGGGACCAAGCAATTGAAGACTCAATTGGAGGATGCATCCGGATCGTGATCTACCTCACAGTGTTGCCGGAACATCTGGAAGATCCTGGCACTGAGAGCTGTGTGCTTCATTCAGAAGGTAACCCAAGTAAAGGTTACTCCAAGTCTGTGGCAGAGACTGTTCGATTTACACCAAGTCTGTGGCAGAGACTGTTCGATTTACACCAAGTCTGTGGCAGAGAATATAGGTGATTGAGCTGTACATCGGCTGCTAGACCAGTGAGATTGGGCCTATCCAGTGTTTGTGAAGCCACTCCTGCGTTGTTGTGAAGCCACTCCTGCATTATTTTAGCTGTGTGCTTAGGGTCATTGTCTTGTTGGAAGGTAAACCTTCGGCCCAGTCTGAGGTCCTGAGCACTCTGGAGAAGGTTTTCGTGCAGGATATCCCTGTACTTGGCCGCATTCATCTTTCCCTCCATTGCAACCAGTCGTCATGTCCCTGCAGCTGAAAAACACCCCCACAGCATGATGCTGCCACCACCATGCTTCACTGTTGGGACTGTATTGGACAGGTGATGAGCAGTGCCTGGTTTTCTCCACACATACCACTTAGAATTAAGGCCAAAAAGTTCTATCTTGTTCTCATCAGACGAGAGAATCTTATTTCTCACCATCTTGGAGTCCTTCAGGTGTTTTTTAGCAAACTCCATGCGGTCTTTCATGTGTCTTGCACTGAGGAGAGGCTTCCGTCGGGCCACTCTGCCATAAAGCCCCGACTGGTGGAGGGCTGCAGTGATGGTTGACTTTATACAACTTTCTCCCTTCTTTTGACTGCATCTCTGGAGCTCAGCCACAGTGATCTTTGGGTTCTTCTTTACCTCTCTCAGCAAGGCTCTACTCCCCCGATAGCTCAGTTTGGCCGGACGGCCAGCTCTAAGAAGGGTTCTGGTCGTCCCAAACGTCTTCTATTTAAGGATTATGGAGGCCACTGTGCTCTTAGGAACCTTAAGTGCAGCAGAATTTTTTTTTGTAACCGTGGCCAGATCTGTGCCTTGCCACAATTCGATCTCTGAGCTCTTCAGGCATTTCCTTTTGACCTCATGATTCTCATTTGCTCTGACATTCACTGTGAGCTGTAAGGTCTTATATAGACAGGTGTGTGGCTTTCCTTATCAAGTCCAATCAGTATAATCAAACTCAGCTGGACTTAAATGAAGGTGTAGAACCATCTCAAGGATGATCAGAAGAAATGGACAGCACCTGAGTTAAATATATGAGTGTCACAGCAAAGGGTCTAAATACTTAGGACCATGTGATATTTCAGTTTTTCTTTTTTTAATAAATCTGCAAAAATGTCAACCATTCTGTGTGTTTCTGTGCTGTGTGTACAGTACATTAATGAGGAAAAAATTAACTTAAATGATTTTAGCAAATGGCTGCAATATAACAAAGAGTGAAAAATTTAACGGGGTCTGAATACTTTCCGTACCCACTGTAGTTAGCATAATTGTAATTGTAGGGTGTTCTCACTTTATAATCACTTTCAGAACCACTGTAAGATGCCACTTTACCCCATATGACCATCATGCCATGTATCATGCAATCTGCTGTCCCACCTACTGATGGCTATGGTAGGTGTCAATGAGTAGAGCACAGGAAGATCAGCGAACCTACCTTTGTTGATCCTACCTTCAATAAATGAACTAGGAAACAATGAGCATTTTTTAACTTCCAAGTTCAGAGCCGTCATTCCCAGTGCTATGGCCCTGATGTCTCCTTAACCACTTAAAGCGGAGTTCCGCCGAAAAGTGAAACTTCCACTCATCTGTCTCCTTCCCCCCCCCCCTCTGGTGCCACATTTGGCACCTTTTCGAGGGGAGGGGGAGCAGATACCTGTTTTTGAAAGGTACCCTGTCCCCACTTCCGCCAAACCTCGCAGCGGAGAGGTAAGTCAGAAGTCCAACTCCCTCCTCCTTCCTCCGCTGCCAGGTCAGAAAGAGAGCGCAGCTTGCTTTGCACATGCACAGTGGGGACCTGCCCGTGAAGCCGCAATGCTTTACTGCCGGGTTCCCTTACCGGCAATGGTGGCGGCAGCACCCAACAGCTGATGGAATAATCAGCTGCGGTACTGACATCGCTGGATTCCAGGACAGGTAAGTGTCCTAATATTAAAAGTCAGCGGCTACAGTATGTGTAGCTGCTGGCTTTTAATTTTTGGAGAGGTGGGCGTAAATCCACTTTAAAGACCGCCTACCGCAGATATACTGCAGCAGGGGGTCTCTATTGTATAAAAAAAATGTACCTGTATGTCATTTTGCGCAATAGACAGTGGAAGGCGTGCGCTCACACTGATTGGACAGAGGGGGAGCCAATCAGCGGGTCCCGCGATCGCTCCCCAGAGAGGCAGAACGGCGATCTGCCTATGTAAACTAGTAAGATAGCCGTTCTGACAGGGGAGAACATAGAGATCTTATGTTTCTGCTAGGCAGGAACATCGATCTCTGTCTTCATCGAGTCAGACCATCCCCCACACAGTTAGCAAGCACCTCCTAGGGACACAATTAACCCTTTGATCGCCCCTGATGTTAACCCCTTCCCTGTGTGTGTCATTAGTACAGTAAGGCCTCATGCCCACGGACGTTTTTACAGACGCATTTTTGAGCTTTTTTTACAGCTTAAAAACGCATGTCCATGTTAGTCTATAGCTTCATGCCCACCTTGGCGTTTTTGAGCTGCAAATAGCATAGGCGTTTTTAAGCTGTAAAAAAAACCCAGGACCAGTGCGTTCCTTGGCGTCGGCGTTAGGCATAAAAAAACGCGAGAAAATACGGTCGAAAAATTTATACAATAACATGGACAGGCGTTTTTAAGCTGTAAAAAACGCTCAAAAACGCGGCTGTAAAAACGTCCGTGGGCATGAGGCCTAACAGTGCATATTTTTAGCACTGATCACTGCAATAATGTCACTGGTTCCCAAATAAGTGTAAAAAGTGTTAGGTGTTCGATTTGTCCGCCGCAATGTCGCAGTACTGCTAAAAATCACTGATCACCTCCATTACTAGTAAAAAAAAAAAAATGCCATAAACACAGCTGACCGTTGTTGGAGATGCCAACAAGCTAAAGGGACTCTCTTACACATTCCGTGGGGACTGTCCGATGATCCAAACATTATGATGGTGAATGCAGCCAAAATGTGTGTACCAACACTATGGGGTTTATCTAGAACTACAACCATGTATGATTGGTACAAACGTATAAAAAAATAGCAGAGATGGAAGAATTAATGTCTGTATCAAAAGACCCCCCATCTAAATTCACCTCCACGTAGGCATGCTGACTGCATTTTCGATCGTCAAAAGAATACTCTGAAGTAATGGGAATTCCCCCTTGAACCTCATTTTAGCTCTGCATACCAAACAATAAAACCTTACCTAGTGGACCCGCAGGAAACAGCACCCTTTCTCTTTAGAATCAAACTATTTAAGGGGAAGGAATAAAAAAGGGGGGAGGGGAGAGAAGGGGAAGAAGGGAAAAAAAATACTTGCAATATCTACCTACTGTAGACATATTTGAAAATAACTCAACCTATCATTCAATTACTTTACTATGATGTCCTCATTTCACCACCCATCCCATCCCTTTAACCACTCCCCCTTTTTTGGTTTGCCATATGATATGCAAGACCATGTAGTTTGCCATATGATATACAAGACCATGTAGCTAAAATACTGTTTTATTTCTGGATCTTGTGTACCCCACCCCCGACCTTGTATTATTCCCTTTTGTTTGTTCAATAAACTTTGGTTTTAAAAAAAAAAAAACATTGCCATAAATATATCCCATACTGTAGTTTGTAGACGCTATAACTGTTTTTGCGCAAACCAATAAATATACGCTTATTGGATTTTTTGTTTACCAAAAACATGTAGCAGAATACATAATGGCCTAAACTGGTGAAGATTTTTTTTTTTTTTTTTTTATTGGATATGTTTTTATTTAATTTTTTCAAAATTGTCGCTTTTTTTTGTTTATAGCGCAAAAAATAAAAAACACAGAGGTGATCAAATACCACCAAAAGGATATCAATTTTATTTTGGTACAGTGTCACATGCCCACGCAATTGTCAGTTAAAGTAATGCAGTGCCGTATTGCAAAAAATGGCCTGGTCATTAAGGGGGTAAAACCTTCCGGGGCTGAAGTTTTTAAAGAGAACCTATCACCAGCAATATGCTATCACATAGGGCTATCAGATATCAGCTCTCTTTGTGATGACAATAAAGTTAAGTATAAAAAAAAATACAAAACTAATAGTTACACATATTCACTTTAAAAAAAATTTACAACAATAATTCTAAGGCCATCATTCATGGTTAACTCTAAACTGATGATCTGTATATGGTTTGGAAGTGTAGTCTACAGACAATTATGGGTGACAAAATTTGTTACCAATTTACGGGAGGGGGCAGTTTAAGGGTTTGACATGTTTGGTATCTAGTATTTATTTGATGCAACCTCATCTTTTATATTTTGCTAAAAACTGGGTAATATATTGCATTTGTCTGTGCTATACTAACTTTAGCTATTTTTTACTAAAAAATGGGATTTTTGTACTCACCGTAAAATCCATTTCTCTGACATCCATGGACCGACACGGCGTCTCTTACACTTTACACGTGGGTATATGTCCCTGCTTGCAGGAGAAGACCTAGGCAGAATGTTAAATGTTAAAACATTCCAGAACAAACCAGAGCTGAACAGCCCCGCCCAGGGGGGCGGTCCCTCCACACATTACCCTCACACCTGCAGCTAGCAGGCCTCAGTTCGTAACAAAGCAGCACAAACTTAAAGGAAGGGTGGGTGCCGTGTCGGTCCATGGATGTCAGAGAAATGGATTTTACGGTGAGTACAAAAATCCCATTTTCTCTTATCATCCATGGACCGACACAGCGTCTCTTACACTTTACACGTGGGATGTCCCAAAGCAGTGTCAAGAGGGATGGGAGCAGTATAAATGGAAAAACCAAAAAACTTCACTCCAAACAAGGCAGAGCTCCCCAACGGAGGAGTTGCCACTTTAAACAGCGGCCTGCAACACCTTGCAGCCGAAGGAAGCATCCGGAGATGCAGCCTCATCAACCCTATAAAACATAGAAAAGGTATGAACAGACGACCAGGTCGCCGCCTTGCACACTTGTGCAACCGACGCTTGATGTCGGAAAACCCAGGAAGCACCAATTGCCCTGGTGGAATGCGCCGTAACCGGGAAGGGAGGCGCCCGCCCCATGAGAGTATAGGCTTGAAAGCCGGTTTGTCCGATCCACCTAGAAAAAGGTGGCAGACGAAGCCGCTTGACCCTGTATCTGACCAGAGACAGTCAAACAGAGAGTAGACTTCCGAATAGAAGCAGCAGACAGGCACACCTGCAAGGCACGTACCACATTCAAAGTGTGCCGCGCGCACTCTGGGATGCGACGGGCGAGGACACTAGGACGGGAGGACAATGTCCTCATTTTAGGTGAAAGGTCAAGATCACCCTTGACAAAAGAGAAAGTCGCGGATGCAACACCGATTATCCTTATGGATGACTAAATATGGCGACTTGCAGTACAAGGTCGCCAATTTAGATACTCGTCTAACAGAAGTGATTGCCACTAAAAAGAACCACCCACTGAGACAAAGCGAAGAAGGGAATATCCCTGATATTCTCAAAAGGAGGTTCCTGGAGAACCGAGAGTACCAATTCCGATCCCACGGGGGGAAAGGAGACACGACAGGAGGGAGCCCATGGCGAACCCCCTGTACAAGGGTGCCAACCAAGGAATGACCCGCTAGTGGTCACCGAAAGAAGACGGCCAAGGCCGAAACTGACCCTAAATGATACTCAAAGCGAGCCTTTGGGCCACGCCATGCTGTAGGAAACGCAGGATTCTAAGGACGGAATACGTCCGAGGATGTCAGTCCAGCTCTTCGCACATGGAGATGTAAGCTATTCCAGGTACAGAGATAGTTCTGGAGGAAGACTTCCGTGTCCTTCATATGGACGAAATGACCGAGTCCGAGAGCCTCGGTCTCTCAACACCTGGCTTATAACAGCCATGCCGTCAAGGCCCGAGACTGTAAAGGCAGGAAGAAATATATGACTTTGAGACAGAAAGTCCTCCCTATTGGCAACCATCAGGGAACGGCCTCGACGAGACGTACCAGATCGGAGTACCAGTGAAGCCGAGGTCGATCCGGAGCAATGAGGATCACCGGAATTCCCTCGGTCGCCACCCTGCGCAGCAGGCGAGGAAGCAACTGCAGCGGAGGATAAACGTGTATCATGTGATCATGACCCCATGGGCCACTGACGCCTCTGATGCATCCGCCCAAGGATCCCTGGATCTGGCCACAAATCGACAACTTACAATTGAGTCGAGAAGCCATCGGGTCCACCTCCGGCGTGCCCCACCGTTTGTGTGGCAAAGGAGTTGAAATACCTCCGGGTGCAAGGACCACTCTCCCCGGTCCAACATCTGGTAACACAATAGTCCGCCAGTTCTATGCCCGGAATGTAAACGGCTGACAGAGCCGGCACGCTTCCTTTAGCCCACTTCAGGGTACGGGGGACCTCGGAAGCCTCAGCTGAGCTTCGAGGTGGTCGACATACGCCACCACCGTGACTTGTCCAACAGGATCCTAATGGAACGATCCTGCAATCTCTCAGACCACGAGGAGAGGCACAGTCTGATGGCCCGTATTTCCAGAACATTAATCGGCAAACGGGCTTCGTCCGGAGTCCAAGCCCTTGGGCCAACAGGACTCTCCAGATTACACCCCAGCCCTTCAGGCTGGCGTCTGTAGTGAACACCGTCCATTGGACGGGGAGGAATGACTTCCCGGACCGAAGAGCCGGGGACCCAAACTCCATGTCAGGGACGCCCTGACCAGGTGGCTCACCTGGATCGGAAAATCCAAAGACAACGGGGATTTGTCCCAAGGGAACAAGATCTCCTTCTGCAATGCCCTGGTGTGTGATTGGGCATACGGAATGGCCTCGAAAGAGGTCACCATGAGTCCCAGGATTCCCATGCAAAAACGGATTGACAACCATTTTTTGGGATGTCAGCATCCGTACTGCAGACTGAAGTGTCAGTAGTTTCCCCGGAGGTAGGAATACCTTTTGCCTCCAAGGAGTCCAGAATCAGACCGAGATACTCCAAATCTCGAGTCGGGACCCGGACTGACTCCTGAATGTTTAGGAGCCACCCGAAGTCCCTGAGGGTCTGACTGACGATAGTCACACTGTCTTCTAATACTGAGCCATTTCCTGCTCTGAGAAGAAGATCGTCCAGATAGCCCACGACAGCAATGCCTTGCTGTCTCAGCAAGCTAGAACCGGCACAAGCACCTTAGTGAACACCCTCGGCGCCGGGGCTAGGCCGAAAGGAAGAGCCACAAATTGATAGTGGACTTCGTCGATCGCAAGCGCAGATCGGAACATACAAGTAGGCGTCCTTGAATTCCAAGTTCGCCAGAAAATCCCCTTGACGGAGTGCACTGACCACCGTGCGAATGGATTCCATGCGGAACTTTTGCACCTTCACGAAGGCATTCAGGACCTGGAGGTCCAAGATAGGCCAGTAGAATCCCTGAAACCTCTCCTGTGACGGAACCGGCACAATCACTCCGGACCTCAAACCTGAATAGGCCCCATAGGGCCACCCGACGGGCAGGAAGGAGAGGAAGATTCGAGGGAAGAATCTGTCTGGTATTAGGAACAGAACCTATCCTGTAACCTGAGGGGATCACCTCGCACACCCACCAGTAGGAGATCCGGGAGGTTCATTGATCCGTGGACCTGCAAAGTTGTCCCCCCTACCCCAGAGTTGGGAGGGGGCAAGACTTCACGCGGAGGCGGGCTAGGGAGCCGGCTTGTTCGGCATACGCACTCAGGGGCGCTCGTGTCCACCAGCCGTACCGCTGTCAGTCTGGGGGGCCTCCCCGTTGACTGACGAAAATATCCCCTTTTTTCTGGAAAGGAAGGACCCTGCTTATAGCGGCCTCCTTGCCAGCCTGAGGAAGAACAGTGCTTTTACCTCCCGTGAAATCCTTGATGATGTCATCCAGCGCAGCACCGAAAAAACCTACCACCTTTTAATGGTAAACCCTTCCGAGGCTTTTTAGAAGCTAGGTCAGCAGACCAGCATTTCAACCAGATCAGACCACGCAATACCCTGAGTTATAAGGGGCCGCGTCAAACGTGGTGTCGCCACATAAACCAGGCCCTGCACCATTTGTGGGCCAGAGCAATAGTGTCTGGAGGAAGATCATGCTCCTGTACAGTTGCCCATCCCGCAAGTGTTGGAGACACAAGGGTCGCCGCTACCACAAGCCGTAGGGCGGACCCCAACAAGGCAAACATGGCTCTACTCACCACTTCTGACCTCCTGTGAGTGGGGTCCTTAAATGCAGGAGTCCCCTCCACCGGGAGAATGGTGGCCTTGTTCAACCGGGCGACTGGAGGGTCGACCACTGGGGGAGAAGCCCACATTTTTAGTAGGGCATCCTCAAAAGGGGTATCTGATAGACAAACGCCGCGGGACCATAAAAGACTTCTGCGGCTTTTTCCCCAGACCTTGTCAGTGAGCTGGTCAAAGAAAGGTACATATTGAAAAAAACAATTTTTAGAAGGCCCGGCCCCAAGGAACCAGAGGAGACCGTCCGCCTGAGGTTCTGCATCCGCAGCATTTAGCTTGCGAGTGTCCCTCACTGCATCAATGAGTTCACAAAACAAGCACCCTGTCATTTACTGACACAGAACTGGAGTTTTCCTTGCAAGGAATGTCCTGTTCAAAACCATCAAATATATATTCAGAGCTAGGGTCCTGAGCGGTAGTGGCTAGGCCCATATCTGAATCAGCGCATTACCCCCCCTTTTTTTTTTTTTTTTTTGTGGAAAAAAGGTGGGGATAGGGGCTTTTTTGCTCCCTTGCGCTCACACACTGCTTTCTCCTGGTCAGATAAATGATTCCAGGAATGCCGACAACTGGTCCCTAAGGACCGCAGGTGCAGAAGCACTGTCAGTTGTCTCTAACAATGTGAAGAAAACAGGTGAACCAGACTCCAATATTGCCACCCTCTGAGACCTTATTCACCATTATAGTGAATAATACAGCCCACCCACAGGCCGTGCTGGGGCTGAGGAGGGGATACCTGGAGTACTCACCACCCCTAGGGATCGCTGTATGAGCCGCGCTGTAGCGCTGTATGAGTCGCGCTGTAGCGCTGTATGAGTCGCGCTTTAGCGCTGTATGAGTCGCGCTGTAGCACTGTATGAGTCGCGCTGGTGCAGCCTGAGGTGAAGAATCTGTGGGGATGTGTGTATTCCGCGCCGTACAGCAGCGCTGCTAGAGGCCGAAAACGAAAGTGCAAGTGCTGCGGCTACAAGAAAATGGCCGCCGGGCACCAGTTTAACTATGTATTAAGCCTCAGCCAAAATGGCCGCCAATGGCGCATTTTTTAAAAATAAAACACCGCGCCAATGGCGCACAGAAAACACCACAGCCAGTCCCCCAGAACACTTCCCAATAAAAATAACAGTCATGGAGCGGCCCCCCAAGGCAGAGTGACCCCCCAAGCATCCCCACACAGCACAACAGCACAACAGGGTGCAGAGAGCAGCATACAGGGGGGAGACAGGGAGAACCCCCCACACACAGAAACACAGCCAGCATGTAATCACCTTGCAGCAGGAGAGACTACTTACCCGTCCCGCAAGCACCTTGGAGAACACCCCCAGTGCCAATAGAGGGACTCACTGGCTTGTTTCAGACAGGCCTATCACAGAGGCGTACTGCGTAGCTGTCGGCCCGGTCCACCGCGAAAGATACAGTAGGTACTGTTCGATCTTGAGAGGACCGCGGGAGCATGAAAGCAACCCGGCCACCCCTGGAGCCATGGGGTATGTCGTGAACTGAGTCTCACGCACACAAGGCGAGGATCAGCACGCTCGATGGTCAGACAGGGAAGACTACGAGGATACTAGTGTACCCAACCTGTTGCCCAGCCGACAGTTGATTGAAGGTCTCAAAAATAAAATAATAAAATTCCCAAAGGAATAAAAATTAAAAGTAAAATCTTCCAGGAGACTGGCTCCTGAGAGAGCCACGTCTTCTCCTTCTGCTAGGCAGAAAAAAACTGAGGCCTGCTAGCTGCAGGTGTGAGGGTAATGTCTGGAGGGACTGCCCCCCTGGGCGGGGCTGTTCAGCTCTGGTTTGTTCTGGAATGTTTTAACATTTAACATTCTGCCTAGGTCTTCTCCTGCAAGCAGGGACATATACCCACGTGTAAAGTGTAAGAGACGCCGTGTCGGTCCATGGATGATAAGAGAAATATGTGTTTAATAAACTATTGCACATAGAAATTGCAACTACCACCATTTTATTCCCCAGGGTCTTTATTTTTAGAAAATATAAATTATTTAGGGCAGTTTTCAACTAATCCTAAAGCCTAAAAGGTGCAAATTAACAGGTATGTAAAAAATCTCTGGCAGCAAAAAGGTTAAGAGTTGGTTAGGGCAAGCTTTGTATTATACATTTCTATTTTGAAACGGAAAGGGAGTTTTATAATTAAACTATGATTTTACAGAACATCTGTCTCCTAAAAGGTATCACTGATTCTGTTCTGTATTGCATTACTGAAAAGCAAAGTTCCCAAATCTTTCCTTACATGTTTTGTTAAGATATAATTAAAAAGAAAATAATCCATTTAAAGTCTTACATTGTGTTACTGCTATGATGGGGCTTAAAGGCTAAGTTCACCTTTTCCAGAAAATAGTCGATGCAGCCAAAGGGCCTTGATAGGTATTAAAAAACTGTAAAGCTTTATAAAATTATTATTGACACTTCAGCTTCAGAAGATTCATGACCAGGCCATTTTTTGCAATATGGCACTGCGTTATTTTAACTGACAATTGCGGGACTGTGCAATGCTGTACCCAAATAAAATGTATGTCCTTTTTTTTCCCGCGAAAAGAGCTTTCTTTTGGTGGTACTTGATCACCTCTGTGGTTTTTATTTTTTGTGCTAGAAACAAAAACTACCGACAATTTTGCAATAAAAAAAGCTATTTTTTCTTTACTTTATGCTATAAAACATACCCATTAAAAAAATAAAAAAAAAATCAAATTCTTCATCAATTTAGGCCAATATGTATTCTGCTACATATTTTTGGTAAACAAAATCCCAATACACGTATATTGATTGGTTTGTGCAAAAGTTATATTGTCTACAAACTATGGGATATATTTATTGAACTAGTAATGGTGGCGATCAGTGATTTTTAGTGGGACTGCGACATTGCGGCAGGCAAATCTGACACTAAGTGACACTTTTTGGGGACCAGTGACACTAATACAGTGATCAGTGCTAAAAAAATGCACTGTACCAATAGCATTGGCAAATAAGGGGTTAACATCAGGGGGAAATCAAAGGGTTAAATGTGCTCCTAAGGATGCGTTCTAACTGTGTAAGGGATGTTTTGACTGAGGGAAAACAGAGATCGGTGTTCCTGCTTAGCAGGAAGACAAGATCTCCATCTCCCCCTCTCACAGAACGGCAGCCTGCCTTGTTTACATAGGCAGACCACCGTTCTGCCTCTCCTGAGAACGATCGGCGTGTCACGGCGGACATGGCCGATTGGCTCCCGCTGTGTCTAATCACAGTGGGAGTGGGTCGCTGACAGTGCATGCACGCGCCCCAGACCCAGTGCACGCAAATAACATACAAGTGCTTTATATATGCGTGGGGCGGTCTATAACAGGTTTATTATATTATTATATCTGTTGGTTTTCACTCCTGTGATGCTCGGAGTGAGCGTTCAATGGTTTTCACATCCTAGGAACAAGGCAGGATGTAGGGGATTACTAACTGGGAGTTTATCAGCCAGAATTCTGGGAGCCTAAATGGCCTACAGGTATGACAAAAAAAAATACTGAACAATTTGCAAAGCCGTTCAGTTTTTAATACCTACTGTGACCCCTTGACTGCACAGGCTATTTTCTGGAAAAAGGTGAACGTAACCTCTCAGCCCCATCATAGCAATGCAAAATTTAAGACTTCAGATTGATTATCTTTTAATTAATTGCAGAGCTATAGCCTAAAAAACATGTAAGGAGAGATATGAAAGCAGCACAGAAACAGATTCAGTGCAAATTAACTATATCTTGCAATACATACAATTTAAGTAAAATATCCACAGGTGTCCAGAAAAAAGTATGACCATAGTTGAGACATTCATGACCTTGATCTCTACATTATTAAGTAAAAGTAATTACACAATAAAAGTCACTCAAAGTTCAAACAAATGGGCTTTTAGCTGCATTTAATTAAAGTGTCAGTTACAGTGCATTTGACCTAATTTATTATTTACCACTACAGAGAAAAACGTGATATCTGGCTTTTTGCATGTGCATCTATCTGCTTTTCACACTTAGTACTTAAAACCTATGCAAAAAACAGCTGCATTTAAATAATAAAGTGAGTTTTCATTTTTTACTAAGAATTAGCTAAGGATGAATGACAAGCTGGTTCTAGTTTGTATGTTTATATCTTTAGAAAAATAATATAACAACTTGTAAAAAAGGAGTTCCCTTTTCTTTTTTTTTTTTTATTTAGGTTCTTATAAGAGTTTCTGATCAGGGAACGGAAGATGTTAGACAGGTGATTGGAAACAGTCAAGATTTTACTGGCCACACATAAAGCCCACTGCTTCCCCAAAGTATTGCTCTTTAGAATTAAGCTTAGTAAAAAAAAAGAACAGTCAAGCCTGCCATCTGCTTTAATCACCTATGTGTTTAGCAGTTTTGTTTAGTGGCAGTAATGATAAGATAGTAGGAATAGTGATGCCACATGCTAAATTACAGGCTGTCAACTCATCTCTATTCACAATCTGCTTAACAAAGAACAGAAAATCTTAAAGATATATTGAAGTTTGTAGGTTGTCAGAAAACACATATTTAGGAGCTAAAATTACTTATGTTTTCAATATACCCCAGACACTGTCATTCATCTGGCTGGGGCAGTGAGACACCATTGCCTTAGATGGTGGGTGGACAGTTAGAAAAGTTTTCCCCCTTATTTGTTAAAGCATGTGTAATGCAAAAATCTTTTTTTCTGTAGTATTGGAAGGAGTTAGGAAGAGTTGTAACTCCAAGCTGTTTTTTTTATTTTTTTGCTTACAGTCAATAATCTGTGCCCCAAACCACCATAACCTTTAGTGGGTGCTTGATCAACTGTGGGGTCATCGCAATTCCATAGTAAAAGAAAACCACCACTCCATAGGAAAGAGAGGCTTTATAGTAGTTCCATGTGGGACCAAATCACGTCTTGATGACATGGAAGACCACTTTATCAAAAATACAATACACCTTGTCAAAATAGACCTCCATGACTCCAAAATGTTGGGTTGTTCTCACATGGAACTACAGTATAAAACATTTCCTTTTCATATGGTGTGCTGGCTTTCTTTGCAGTGTTTTTTTATTTCTTCAGAGATTCATCCTAAGTAATATTTTTGGTGACCATTGTCTCCTGTACAGAAAGTGATAGGAAATCCAACATTGTTGAGTTGTCATAAGAACTGGAGGTGAGGGGGATTCTTTTGATAGGTACATTTGCTAGGGTGACAAATGACTAGGAGTTCCCTTCACTTTATAAACTTTCTCTTCCTGCTGCATCACTAAGAGCCCATTCACACAGGGGCAACTTTGGATCTAACTTGAAGTCACCCCAAGTCGCCCCAAGTCGCCTCAAGTCACGCGGCATGAGAAAATCAATGTAAGTGAATGAGAGCTGTCTTAATGCACACTACTAAAGTCGCTCCGACTTCAAAAAAGGTTCCTGTATTACTTCAATCTGACTTCTAGGCGACTTGTAGGCAACTTGTACCCATAGATTTCAATGAAAGTTGCCTCCAAGTTGGATCCCCTGTCTTAACTGAAGCAACTTTCCAGGAAGTAGAAATAGTTTTCCAGGCAAACCCTTCCCTCCCGCCTCCCTCCCACAGAGCTGATTATTGTTTGATTGGCCACTGGAAAGTAGCCTGTCCTGGAGGCAACTTGAAGTTGCCTTGTAAGTTGCCTGGAGTCGCGCTGTGATTCATGCTCAAGTCATGTCCAAGTTGCCTCCCAAAGTCGTGCTGGAAGTCGTGTTACCCCTGTGTAAATGGGCTCTTAAGCAGGAAGTGATAAGAAATCTCTCCAAAGGGATAAACACAGACAAAAATAACCTGACACAGGTTTTAATGCTTCAATGCTCTATCCAAAACTAAAACAAGTGTTTTTACATACACTTTAATAATGATGTATAAACTGTATATATAAATATATGAGACTCACAGTCCTGTATTTGAATCTAGTCTGAGAGGTAAAAAAAGTAGTCTATCATTATACAATTTCCAAAAAAGATTATATGTTCTGTTCATCAAATGGGCACCCAAATCTGATGAAATCTCTGCATGGTGGACATCTAAAGATTGTGAATTTTAATAGGATTCTGAGAAAATAATAGTAAATAACATAGAGGAACAAAGAGTTATCATCTAATTTACACATGCTAAATTAAACTTAATCTTAGTATCATAGAATGCTTTCGTGATCTGTTGCAATTAGACTGAGAATAGATAGATGATTGCAGGGTGTTACAGGGAAAATCATGTTACTTTCCTGCTTCTACAAGACTGAAGTTTTTGGGTAGAAAACAGGTATAAAAAATTTAATTTTACAATTTTAGTATGACTTTGATAAGTTTGTTTGAGACCCCAATGGCAGAAATGCTTGGAAAGGAACATAAATTCTTAAAAAAAGCTACCATAGGAATTTAAAGAATGAGCGACCTGACCATGTGTACACAAATAATGTCAAGATGAACAACAAGGGCTGTAGGCTAGTAGGCTACACTCCTAGTATTTATTTCCTTCTTTTTTATTTTTAGATCTGACTGAAGTGTATTTTTAAGCAATATATGAATGAGTAGCTTGCCTCTGAAAATAACAATATCTTATTAGCAAACATGCTAATTCCAACATTTCAGCTTAAATTAGTCATTTTTGTTTAGTACAGATATTAGCATATGCATTTAATTTAATCATTCATCCAATTTTAATTGCCACTATGTGCAGCACATTTTGTATTAGGAGTGTGTACGAATTGCAAGCCACATTCTCGCTATGAAGCATTCAACCAGTGTTTAATTTCATCACAAGCTATCTTATATTGGAATTACTCAGATAATCTCTATAATTATTTTCCCTCGGATCTAAGAAATACATTAAGATAACAAAGATAATAAAGCTTTATAGGCATTGGTTTCACACTAAGGCTGTCATGACTAGGTCCTATTTTCCTATTGTAACACATTAGAGAAGTAATTCAGCGAGCTGTTACTAAGGTAATCTTCTTTAGAATACAAGGCACCACAAGTTAATCCCTTTAAAATATGTTGTGTTCAAAACGCAATAGAAGTTCTATGTAAAACATTACATGATCCGAGGACAGTTAGTTTGTTTTGAGAGCTCTCTTTACACTCCAACACTTGCATGTGCTTGGCAATTCCCACATTTTAGCATAATGACAAATTTTATAATCTTGCTGGGATTTATAAATAATGAGTAACAGAGGATGTGTAAATAATAGGTTTTCCTATTAAAAATGTTGAACAGTGCTGGTCATATATGAAGGCATAGGGACCTGGCCACATGATCTGCTGAAGAGGAGCTCTGCCAATACAAACTCTGATCTTCCTCTCCAGTAGTTATCACATGACCTAGTGCCTAGGCTGGCACAATTGTTTAGCCTGGAGCATCTGATTGCTGCTTGGGGGATCAGGAAGGAATTTTTCCCCCTGCTGGAGCAAATTATATCATGCTTTGCTGGGTTTTTTTTTCCTTCCTCTGGATCAACTGTGGGTATGGGATTGTAGAATGTGTTTTATTTCCCCTTTTATTGATAGACCTGTGTCTTTTTTCAACCAGACTAACTATAACTAACCAGACTAACTATGCAACTATGTAAGTAATTTCCCCTTTAAAGGAAAGCATCTGAGCATTTTATCTATTGCATTACCATTTATTTATCTATCCCATCCAGACAGAAAAGCTAGCCACACAAAAACTCTCACATTAAATTCAAATGTTGTTCCAAAGGACTTCAATATATGGTTTTCTTTTAACATTTGATTTTGTAATGAATGTAATTTCCCAAACAAAAACCACATTCATTGTAAAAAACAAACGGTCATGAAATGAAGGTTTTCTAATGAAATTATTCTAGATTATGGCCAGCTTTACATTGTTTTATACTTGACAAGCAGGTATGATACAAGAACTATAAAAAAAGCTATCAGGCTGAATCACTTGTAATTACCGTATAC
Source organism: Rana muscosa (assembly GCA_029206835.1). NCBI lineage: Eukaryota > Metazoa > Chordata > Amphibia > Anura > Ranidae > Rana > Rana muscosa. The sequence goes on along the minus strand of JARGYO010005626.1, from coordinate 13,161,202 downwards.
AAACCCACTACATATATGAGTCTTTACTGGCTAGTAAGTGTGGCTCTAGGAAGAAGTTTGTAACGAGGTGTAGGATTTGGAGGGAGAGACCTAGATGACTTAATTGTTACAAAGTACAATTGATAGGTGCAGCGGAGTCAATTCAGATCAGAGGTTGTGGAGTAACAGGAACTGGCTTCTCTATTGGAACATAACCACACTAGCAAAAATGTCACCTCACATGGTAAGAAGAACACAGACAGGAAAAAGCAACCAACAAGTACATCACTATGTACAGAAAATACAACACATCATAGAAAAATACATAGCATAGCATATCACTGAGCATTAGCGACATCTTGTGTCCTTTTTCTGAACTGCAGTCAATAGGCTAAGCTGAAGGTTTGTTGTATCTCCAACACCCCTTCTCAACAACTAAGGCTTAGTCTGTTAAACCCATCTTCTTTGTAAGCCTTGAATATCTTTCAGCGGTCAGGGGCTTTGTAAGGATGTCCGCTGTCATATCCTTGGTTGGGCAATAAAGTAACTCAAGAAGACCTTGCTCTTGAAGATCCCTAAGAAAGTGGAACTTCACATCAATGTGCTTGGTTCTTGAATTAACTCCTTCCATGTGTGCAAGTACGATACATCCTTGATTGTCCTCATAGATTTCTGTTGGTCCCAAATGTGGTTGACCCAAATCTGTTAATAGCTGTCTCAGCCATATAACTTCTTGGCTTGCTTGCGCTGCAGCAACGTATTCTGCTTCAGTAGACAACAGTGTAACATTGAGTTGCTTTTTACTAGTCCAACTGATGGCACCTCCTGACAGAAAAAATAAGTAGCCACTGGTAGATTTTCTGTCACTGGTGTCTCCTGCCCAGTCAGCATCCACATATACTGTTAAGGTGCTTTCATCATTTTCTGGTAACTTTAGCTTGTAGTGCAAAGTCCCTTTAAGATAGCAAATGATTCGCTTTACAGCATTCCAGTCCTTTTGACTTGGCATCGAAACCTTTCTGCATAGGATTCCAACAGTTGCTGCAATGTCCGGCCTTGTAGCAGTGGTAAGGTACAGTAATTTCCCTATTGCTTTCCTGTATTGAGTATTAGTAGGTAATGGGTTATCTTGACAATTCATCTCCTTTAGGTAGTTGGTTTCCATGGGAGACTTTAGTGGTTTGGCGTCTTACATTCCTAATGTTTCAATTATTTCTTGTATTTTGTGTCTTTGGTTCAGAAGAAAGCTGCCATCTTCCTCTCTCTCGATCTGAATGCCAAGGTAATTCTTTATGTTGCCGAGGTCTTTAGTGTCAAAGTGCTGATTTAGTTTTTCCAGTATTTCTGCTTCATCCCGTTCTCGCTCAAAGCAAATCAGGATATCATCCACATAGATAAGCATATAGACCCATCTGTTTGCCAATTTCTTTGTGTATAAGCAGAGGTCTGCTTTACTCCTTTGAAAGTTTTGATGTGTAAGCACGTCATTTATTTTATATTCCATGCTCTGGCTGCTTGCTTTAGGCCATATATACTCCTGCGAAGTTTGCACACTAGGTCTGACCTTTGTTCATCTTTGAATCCTGGCGGCTGCCCCATGTAAATTTCTTCTGTTAAATCACCATGTAGAAATGCGGTTTTCACATCAAAATGTTTCACTTGCATTTTCCTTGTGACGGCTAATGTCAGGGACCTGCCAGAAATCAAAGACAGTTCTTGCTTCCCTCGGTACCTGTGCGTCGGCGCGCGCCGGGTGTGTGCGCGCGTGTGCGCTAAACGATATGGCGCCATTAGGCCTTTAAAAGGCCAGCAGTTACAACAGTGCATTGCTGTCTGATCTGCAGCTTTCTAAACCTGAATACCTGCATACCTGCTACCTGTTACCAGTACCGACCCAGCTTGCTCGACCACCCGATATTTCTCTAACCCTGACCTCGGCTCGCCTTGACCCTGCTCTGTCTCTCACCTGCCTACCTGCTGCCAAACCATGCCTGTGTTCCTGACTACGTCTAAGCCTGCTGATCCATACACCTGACTACCTGCTCTGACCCGGCTTGTCTGACCCTCCTGCTGTCTGCTGTTTTGTGCACCTAAACCAAGCTTATCTCACCTTGCTCCAGCTTCCGCTGTTCCAGTATCCACCAGCTCCTGGGTCGCTGAGCTGCAACCACCTGCTCTGCTGCCTACAGATCCAGCCATCCCTGGAGGATCACCACCTTGCCACGGTGCCAAGCACCACACCTACTGCAGGCACTCCTACCTCACTGCGCTCTCGAGGTCACTGTCCCCAATCCAGTGACTCCTGAGCCAGGGCTGTAAGAGAGGTCTCCTCCTACAAAGTCAGGCTCTACGACCAGGTACGTTCTGTACATAACAGTATCAGACAGCCATGACAGAGCCTGCAGGAGAAGTTCCTGGAGGAGATTTGCAAACACCTGGCAGCCCTCACACAAGCAGTGAAGAGTCTACAGGAAGGCTACATCCGGCTGGAAGGACAAGTTCAGAACCTCGCTGCCTCCGGTGATGCGACCCCTGCACCCTCTGCCAGGCCTTCATCAACTGGCTCTGCTCCTTCAGTGGTGATGCTTCCACCCGATCCCAGAGTTCCTGTCCCAGAGAGGTTTTCAGGAGACCGGACAAAATTCCAGGCCTTCCGTAATGCCTGTCAGCTTTATTTTGCCCTACAACCCCGGACTTTCTCCTTAGAAGTCACTAAGGTGGGATTTGTGATCTCGTTACTCCAGGGTGAACCCCAGACCTGGGCCCATCGGCTACTAGGAGAAAATAATGTTCAGACTCAATCCCTGCTATCCTTCTTCCAAGCCATGGCCCAGCTTTATGACAATCCCCAACGGACTGCCACCGCTGAGTCTGCCCTGCTTGCGCTCCAGCAAGGTCGCCGAGCGGCCGAGGACTATGTTACGGACTTTAGACGCTGGAGCGCAGACACTAAGTGGAACGACACAGCCCTGCGTCACCAATTCCGCTTGGGCCTTTCCGAGGGTCTGAAGGACGAACTCGCCCGAGTGGGGGTACCAGAGACCCTTGAAGCCTTGATTACCACAGCCATCCAGATTGATCGCAGACTTCGTGAACGCCGGGCAGAGCGCTCCTCCCAGCAAAGTCGCCCAGTATGGATGACCACAAGAGCTCCCATGCCTGCTTCCCGTTACCTGCCACCCACCAGTTGAAATCCTGCCAATCCCAGTCCGGACACCCCTGAACCCATGCAACTTGGGATAATGTGACCAGCCCTGCTACCTGAAGAACGGGCACGCCGTCGCCGACTGAACCTTTGCCTCTATTGCGGTGAAGCCGGTCACTACGTGCGCAACTGTCCTGTCAAGATGCGTAAGTGCCCTTCGTTCATTCCTGCTAATCTCGCATCTTTATCTGCCAATGCAACCCACCTTGCTCTCTCTCTCTCATTGCAGCTCCAGGGAAGGACAGTCCCAGTCAACGCTATCATTGACTCTGGCGCATGTAGTTGTTTCATCGACTCCACCTTTGCCAATCAACATAACATCCCTCTTCAGGAAAAGACTCATGGACTTTCTGTTTACTTGGCCGATGGCTCCCGTATAAAATCAGGACAGGTAACCCAGGAGACCCTTCCTCTGCCTGTCACCTCTACCACTCAACATAAGGAGTGGCTGACTCTTGATGTTATCTCTTCTCCCCTGTTTCCCGTGATCCTGGGTATACCCTGGCTCCAGGCTCACAACCCCCAGATCAACTGGGTGTCTGGAGAAGTGTCCTTCCTGTCCCCTTACTGCCAGAAGTACTGTCTACCTGGATCCCTCAGCCCATCCACCACTCTGTTATGTATGGACTCTGACCAGAACCTGCTTCAGTCTGTCCCAGGACCTTACCATGAATTTATTGATGTCTTCAGTAAACAGGGGGCTGACTCCCTTCCGCCTCACCGCCCCTATGACTGCCCCATCAAGCTCCTTCCTGGGGCCGAGATTCCCTTTGGGCGCATCTTCCCCTTATCAGAAAAGGAACAAGAGCCTCTGAAGGTCTATATCAATGAAAATCTGGGCAAAGGGTTCATCCGCCCATCTACCTCACCAGCGGGTGCCGGAATATTCTTTGTCACCAAGAAGGACCAGACCCTCCACCCAAGTGTGGACTACCGTGAGTTAAACAACATCACGGTCAAAAACCGTTATCCGCTTCCCCTGATACCTGAACTCTTCCAGAAATTAAGGTCTGCTGTCATCTTCACCAAATTGGACCTAAGGGGGGCCTACAATCTGGTCCGCATCCGGTCCGGGGACGAGTGGAAGACAGCTTTTTGTACCCGATTCGGCCACTACGAATATTTGGTCATGCCCTTCGGCCTGTGCAATGCTCCTGCCACCTTCCAGCACTTTATCAATGATGTGTTCAGAGTCTTCCTTGATATCTTTGTCATTGTCTACCTTGATGACATTCTAGTCTTCTCCGGATCACTTGACAGACATCGGGAACATGTCCGCAGGGTACTGGGCCGCCTCCGCCAACACGGACTATATGCCAAGGCGGAGAAATGCGAATTTGAGCAGCAGACTATCCAATTCCTAGGGTTGGTAATCTCCCCCACAGGGATCAGGATGGATCCTCAAAAAGTGTCCGCTATACTGGACTGGCCTGTACCATTGGATAAGAAAGGAGTGCAACGCTTTGTGGGTTTTTCAAATTTTTACAGGAGATTCATCAAAGGATTTTCTGCAATAATCACACCCATCACACAGCTGACCAAGCAGAACTTACGTTTCCATTGGAACCCTGAGGCCCAAAGAGCCTTTGACACACTTAAAGGACTTTTTACATCAGCTCCAATTCTCAGCCATCCTGATCCTGCACTACCTTACATTCTTGAAGTGGATGCATCTGAAGTTGCAGTCGGGCCATCATCTCCCAACGCCAAGGTAACAAGGACTTAATGCACCCTGTGGGGTTCTTCTCTCGAAAACTCTCCCCTGCAGAGAGAAACTATGATGTTGGTGACCGGGAATTACTTGCCATCAAAGCCGCCTTAGAGGAATGGAGGTACCTGTTGGAGGGCGCTGCCCACCCGGTATTAATTTACACCGATCACAAGAACTTAGAGTATTTAAGGTCCGCTAAATGGTTGAAGCCTCGGCAGGCCCGTTGGGCTTTATTTTTCTCACGCTTCTGTTTCCATATCACCTACCGGCCAGGTTCAAAAAACATCAAACCAGACGCACTATCATGCATGCATGACAACCCCAAGGATTTATCTGTTCTGGACACCATCCTACCAGCAGGTCATTTTTTTCTTTTACAGACTGATCTGCTCTCTCAAATCAGACAAGCATCCACGGACTCATTCAAACCCCCTGGTACCACCTTGACTTCCAGAGATGGATTATTTTGGAGGGGGAGACAAATTTTTGTTCCAGGAAGCACTCGGGTTGAGGTACTGAAGCTCCTCCACGACCATCCACTAGCAGGACATTTTAGAGTCTGCAAAACTCTTGGGCTGGTACGGCGCACATTCTAGTGGCCAGGTCTGGAGGAGTTCTGCAAATCATACGTCAGTGCATGTCCCATCTGTAACCAAAACAAAACATCAAGGAACCGAGCCTGGGGACTACTGAAACCCCTACCTGTACCTGATAGACCATGGAGGATGATTGCTATGGATTTTATTGTGGAGCTTCCATGTTCCGAGGGGTGTACAGCAATCTTTGTGGTCGTAGACCGCCTGTCTAAAATGGCCCATTTCTTGCCACTAAAGGGCACCCCATCCGCTGCTGAGACTGCCCGTGTTTTCATTAAGGAAATCATCAGATTACATGGAGTCCCTTCAAACATCGTGTCAGACAGGGGGGTCCAGTTCACTTCATGTTTTTGGAGAGCTCTGTGCGAAATCTTGGAAATTGAACTTGCCATGTCAGCTTACCACCCCCAAACCAACGGGCAAACTGAGAAGACAAATCAGACTCTTGAACAGTATATCAGATGTTTCACGTCCTTTGCACAAGATGATTGGGTGTCCCTATTGCCCTTAGCAGAGTTTGCCTATAATAATGCCAACCATTCGGCCACTGGACAATCCCCCTTCTTTGCTAATTACGGCTTCCATTTAACATTTTTACCTGATTTTCTTCCAGAATCTCCAGTCCCGGCAGTACAGAGCACGGTGGATTTCCTCAGCCGTAACAACCGGGTGTTGCAGGAAGCAGTAACCAAGGCCCAAGCGGACAGCAAGAAAGCCTATGACAGGAAGAGGAGAGGGGAGCTGGACCTTCAACCAGGTGATCAGGTATGGCTTTCCACGAACAACCTCAAGTTGGCCTGCCCATCCAAGAAGCTGGCACCCAAGTTCATGGGACCCTTCCCGGTAAGAAGAAAAATCAATGAGGTATCTTACAAATTATCCTTACCTGACTCTCTAAAAGTTCACCCAGTGTTTCATGTTTCATTGTTGAAGCCTGCAGTACCTGACCCCTTTCCTGACAGAGGAGCCAGACCACCAGAACCAGTTTTGGTTGACGGTCTCGAGGAATACGTGGTGGAGGCCATCCTTGATTGCAGGAAACGGCAAGGGCTAACTCAATTCCTAGTCAAATGGAAGGGGTACGGTCCGGAGGACAGCTCCTGGGAACCTGAAGGCAACATCCATGCCCAGAGGTTAATCCGTGCCTTTTTTCTTGCCCATCCTGAGAAAGAAGCCCGGTTAGGCATCCGGAGGCTGCCCCTTGGGGGGGCAATGTCAGGGACCTGCCAGAAATCAAAGACAGTTCTTGCTTCCCTCGGTACCTGTGCGTCGGTGCGCGCCGGGTGTGTGCGCGCGTGCACAGCGTGTGCGCGTGTGCGCGCTAAACGATATGGCGCCATTAGGCCTTTAAAAGGCCAGCAGTATAACAGTGCATTGCTGTCTGATCTGCAGCTTTCTAAACCTGAATACCTGCATACCTGCTACCTGTTACCAGTACCGACCCGGCTTGCTCGACCACCCGATATTTCTCCAACCCTGACCTCGGCTCACCTTGACCCTGCTCTGTCTCTCACCTGCCTACCTGCTGCCAAACCTTGCCTGTGTTCCTGACTACGTCTAAGCCTGCTGATCCATACACCTGACTACCTGCTCTGACCCGGCTTGTCTGACCCTCCTGCTGTCTGCTGTTTTGTGCACCTAAACCAAGCTTATCTCACCTTGCTCCAGCTTCCACTGTTCCAGTATCCACCAGCTCCCGGGTCGCTGACCTGCAACCACCTGCTCTGCTGCCTACAGATCCAGCCATCCCTGGAGGATCACCACCTTGCCACGGTGCCAACCACCACACCTACTGCAGGCACTCCTACCCCACTGCGCTCTCGAGGTCACTGTCCCCAATCCAGTGACTCCTGAGCCAGGGCTGTAAGAGAGGTCTCCTCCTACAAAGTCAGGCTCTACGACCAGGTACGTTCTGTACATAACAGCTACTGTCAGTAAAGTCTGTATTGTAGTGTGCTTGACTACTAGTGCAAACGTCTCATCATAGTCCTCTCCATATTTTTGAGAATAGCCCTTGGCTACTAGTCTTGCTTTGTACCGTTCAATTGTGTCATCTGCATTGTATTTCACTTTAAAAGTCCATTTACAGCCTATGGCTTTCCTTCCGGGTGGTAGTTATGTAAGTGTCCATGTTTTAGTGTCATGCATGGATTTTAACTCTTCCTCGGCAGCCTTTATCCATTTACTTGCTTCTTGTTCTGAAAGTTGAGATATGTCTTCCCAGTTTGCAGGTTCGTTGATACTGGCAGTACTTGCTTTGTATGAGAGACGTATAGGTGGTTTACCTTTTTTTTCTCTTGTTGAACGTCTAATTTTTGTGTCTGAGCCTTCTTGTGTCTGCTCTTCAGTACTGGTTGAGTCTACACTCACTTCAACTGTTTGTTCGGAAGTTACAGAGATGGGCTGGTCAATGTCAGTTTTCTCTTCTATTCTTGCTTCTACTGTTGTCATTACATTGTCTCTTAAATCTTCAACAAAAGTTATGCTATTGCTAATGGTAACCTTGTCTGTTTTGGGATTTAGGATTCTGTAACCCTTGACATTGTCACTGTATCCAACAAAGATACCTTCAAATGCTCTGTTTTGGAGTTTGGTGCGTTTTTCTTTAGGTATGTAGATCAATGCTTTGCATCCAAAAACTCTTAGGTGTTTTACACTTGGCTTCTCACTGTGACATAGTTCATATGGGGTTTTCTCCACTGTTCTGGAAAGAAGTCTGTTCTGCAAATATGTAGCTGTCATAGCTGCCTCACCCCAGTATTTTTGTGGTAGTCCAGAATCTGTCAGCATACATCTGATCATTTCAGTCAGAGTTCTATTCTTTCTTTCAGCTACTCCATTTTGTTCTGGTGTATACGGGACTGTCTTTTGATGTTCTATTCCATTCTGTTTTAGGTACTCTTGTATCTTACCTCCTGTGAATTCACCTTCATTATCGCTCCGAAGTATGAGAGGCTTCCTCTGAAACTTGTTACTTGTCTTTATTATATAGTCTTTTAATTTGTCAAAAACGTCACTCTTGTGTTGCATTAGGTAGGTGACTGTGTATCTTGAATAGTCGTCTATGACAGCCACTATGTACCTGTTGCCTCCAGGTGTTGGTGGGTTTAGGGGACCACACACATCACTGTGAACTAAGTCAAGTGGTCTTTAAGCTCTCTTCTGACTGACTTTGGGAAGTGTTTCTCTTGTAGCTTTGGATTTAATGCAACATTCACACTTAACAGTAACTGGACACAGGGATACTATCAGATCCCTTGTCAGATTCCTCCTCTGTAGTTCCTGTATGCATTCTGGGTGTCTGTGACCTAGACGTCTGTGCCATATATGAATACAGGTATTGTGCTTGTGTGTACATAGTCTCACCTTTTCCTTCACTATGTCGAGGTGATATAGATGATCATCCAGCTTGGCACTTGCTATTGTCTGTTTGCCGTTTAGAATAGAACAATTGTCACCTTGGAATTTTACAGTGAGTCCTCTGGCTGTTAGATGCTTCACAGATAAGAGTCCTCCTAGATTAGGAACATAAAGCACATCTTTCACTGGTATGGCTAAATTGTGTCCTGCATCATCAGGGCATACAAGAGTTCCATGCCCATATCCTTATGCATGTATTTTGCTTCCATCTGCAATATAAATAGTTTCTTTGTTGTTCAGATCAAGTTCTGTGAAGAAACTTCTATCACTCGTCATGCTCCTGAATCGATGCACCAGCCTTGGCATTTATTTTTACCTGTCGCTTTAAATGTGGCATTCCAGTTACCTTCCCTTGGATCATTGATTGTGGTTTTGACCTTTTGTTTAGCTTAAGAGGGACGCTGTCTCATTTGCTCTGCTTTCCATATAGTACAGTCTTCCTTTATGTGCCCCTGTTTGTGGCATCTGAAACACACTCTGGTCTCTTTCCTGTGTAATCTTGTGTCTGTAGCTTTAAGAGCGGTGCTGGTGTCAGTTTCTGTGGAGTCATGCACTAATTCCTTTCTTCTCTGATACTCATCTATGAGCCTGGTTTTTACAAATGCTAGCGTCAGATATGTCTCGGGTCTTGTCTCCAGTGCATTGATTAGTGCAGTATATGTATCGGGCAAACTGCATAACAACATGGCTGCAATGTGACTGTCTGTTATATTCTCCCCGATTGATCTGAGTTGCGCAATCACTTCCAGCATTGCGATTATATGCTCCTGCATGTCCTGTTCTCTGCCAAGTCTCATTTTGTAAAGTTTCCACAGCAGAAACAGCTTGCAGTTTAAACTGGATCTTTCATGCAGTCTATTCAGTACATCCCACATGCCTTTTGCTGTGTCCTCATTGCGTATATGAATGAGCTGATCATCCTCCACTAGTAAGCTTATATGCCATATGCCCATGCCTCCCACAAGTCATCTTTGGATAATAGCATTTCCACTTTAAACTTCCATAGCTGATAATTGTCATTGTTCAGCTTGGCCACTGAGAGTTTAAGCTCTGAGTTTCCGGCCATTTTATCCCTCCTTTGTATGTAAACAGTCTTACTTGTCTATAGGAGATGTCACTGGAAAGCTTCCTTATGTCGATCTCCGCATCAGCCACACTGTCTTCCGTTCGAGGCTTTGTTCTGCCTGGGCTGCAGCTGGTCATAAGACTTTATCCGGACACTGGGCCCATAACCTGTTGCAAAGTACGATTGATAGGTGCAGCGGAGTCAATTCAGATCACACTTTGTGGAGTAACAGGAACTGGCTTCTTTATTGGAACATAACCACACTAGCAAAGATGTCACCTCACATGGTAAGAAGAACACAGACAGGAAAAAGAACCAACAAGTACATCACTATGTACAAGAAATACAACACATCATAGAAAAATACATAGCATAGCATATCACTGAGCATTAGCGACATCTTGTGTCCTTTTTCTGAACTGCAGTCAATAGGCTAAGCTGAAGGTTTGTTGTATCTCCAACATTAATGACCTAATGACAGCTACCCACTCAATGTCTAATGGTCCTTCAACTGTTTACTGAAATGTGTCCATCTCAAATCCTATCTATTTTACTTTATTTTATTTACTTTTTTGTATTGTATCTTATATTATTTTATTGTATGTTATCTTATTTCAAATTTTCCCTGCTTTAGTTCTACCCCGCACTGTGATAATTGGTATTTTTCTATTATCAGAGTTGATTACCATTGTAATCAGTACATGATACATGATGATACTCTCTATGTTTAATCTTTCTGACGTCTGTTGTGATTACTTCCATATTCTGTACCTTTTATACAGTTTTATTCTCTGTTTATTCGTTGAAAATCTTCAATAAAAATTTATAATAAAAAAAAAAAACTATCAGGCAGTTCCTTGTACTACAATGATGAGCTTTATATTTAGCCTCTAATGAGGAACACAACATATTCACAGTTTATTAGCTGATATTATCCTGTATGCTAAAGAAAATTGCCTTTGGCCCTTTTCACACTGGTGCATATTTGCCACGTTTTTCTATGGCGCCAAAAGCGCATGAAAACTATTCCCCATTATATTTCATGTAACTGTTTACACTGCAGGTGTGATGTGCTTTGAAAAGTTCTGGATGCTGCATCTTTGGTGCAGTTTTTCAAAAGCGCAACAAACAAAGTACCTTCTACTGTAAGTCAATGGGAACAAATCAAAAATGAGAAAGGGCCCTTAAGCTGAACAAAAGCACATCAAAAGCACATTGGTGTTAAAGAGCCCTTTGAATTAGTTCTCTGAATTGTATCAAGTAGCATGAAAGGGCCTGGCATGATAACCTTCCTGCTTTACTCAGCAAAGACAAGACAATAATAATTTGTTTGAAGGTTAAATGCACTTTTACTTAAAAACCAACTCACCGTTCCTTTCTAAAACCAACAATAAACACAATAAAGGCCTTTAGTTATACTTTTAACTAATTTTAAGCTGAACTTTGGCCAAAAACTAGTTTTTATGTATACACTGCATAAAACGACTATAACTAAGTGAGTAACAGCAATGTTACAAACTGGGCCATATATTACCTCTTTGCCCCTGCACTATAGCCGAAATACAGTTACATAGGGATGAGCTTCGAGTTCGAGTCAAACTCATGTTCGACTCGAACATTGCCTGTTCACCCGTTCGCCAAACAATTTGGGGTGTTCGCAGCAAATTCGAAAAGCCGTGGAACACCCTGTAAAAGTCTATGAGAGAAATCTAAAGTGCTAATTTTAAAGGCTTGTATGCAAGTTATTGTCATAAAAGTGTTTGGGGACCGGGGTCCTGCCCAAGGGGACATGTATCAATGCAAAAAAAAGTTTTAAAAACGGACATTTTTTTGGGAGCAGTGATTTTAATAATGCTTAAAGTGAAACAATGAAAGTGAAATATTCCTTTAAATTTAGTACCTAGGGGGTGTATATAGTATGCCTGTAAAGTAGCACTTGTTTCCCGTGCTTAGGACTGTCCCTGCACAAAGTGTCATTTCTGAAGGAAAAAAAGTCATTTAAAAGCACTCATGGCTATAATGAATTGTCGGCTCACGGCAATACAGAGAAAAGTCATTGATAAAAAAAAATGCGTGGAAGTCCCCCCAAAATAAATTACCAGGCCCTTCAGGTCTGGTATGAATATTAAGGGGAACCCTGTGTCAAATTTAAAAAAATAATTACGTGGGGTTCCCCCCAAATATCCATACCAGACCCTTTAGGTCTGGTATGGATTTTAAGGGGAACTCCACGCCAAATTAAAAAAAAAATGGCGTGGAGTTCCCCCCAAAAATCCATACCAGACCCTCCATCCGAGCACGCAACCTGGCAGGCCGCAGGAAAAGAGGGGGGGATGAGAGAGCGCCCCCCTCCTGAATTGTACCAGGCCACATGCCCTCAACATGGGGAGGATGCTTTTGGGGGTCTGTGACCCCTCAAAGCACCATGTCCCCATGTTTACCTTGCCCGGTGGTTGTGGGTTTCTGTGGGTGGGGGGCTTATCGGAAGCTGGAAGACCCCTTTAACAAAGGGGACCCCCAGATATTGCCCCCCTATATAAATTGGTAAGGGGTACATTGTACCCCTACCATTTCACAAAGAAAGTGTAAAAAATTGTAAAAAAACACACAGGACTTTTCCCAACGGTGTCTGTGTGTTTTTTTTTTACACTTTCTTGGTAATGGTAATGGTAGAGGTATAATGTACCCCTTACCAATTCACATGGGGGGGCCGGGATCTGGGCTCCCCTTTGTTAAAGGGGTCTTCCAGATTCCGATAAGCCCTCCGCCCGCAGACCCCCACAACCACCGGGCAAGGGTTGTGGGGATGAGGCCCTTGTCCCCATCAACATGGGTCACAGACCCCCAAAGCATCCTCCCCATGTTAAGGGCATGTGGCCTGGTACGGTTCAGGAGGGGGGGCGCTCTCTCGTCCCAGCAGGTCTTCTCCAGAGCCTCTAGTGGTGAGGATGTTACGCTGCAGGCTAGGTCCAGGTTGCGGCCCCTAGAGTCTCCTAGCTCACGCCCCATAGGGTAAGGGGAGAAGAGGGGAAGCAGCAGCACAAGATACAAGAATAACGAATAACAAGCCGAAGGTCAAGGGTCACAAGCAGACAAGGATAACGAAGGACAAGCCAAAGGTCAAGGGTCACAAGCAGACAGGGATAGTCGGGGACAAGCCAATAACGTAACAGAGAGACAGACGTAGCACACGGCAGGCAGGAACCCAAACACACAATGCATAACAAACACGTTGATCAGCAAAGCAGGTTTGCAGTGCACAGGTTAATATAGTGTTCTGTGATAGGGCCTGGGGTGGAGTCAGGCTGGGAAGAGATTATAAAGGAAGCCAGGTGAGAGAGAGTCTGGCCTCTAAGATGAACACATGAGGAGGAAAGGTAAGATGGCAGACAGACATTAGTGCATATCCATGACACATACCAGACCTGAAGGGTCTGGTATGGATATTTGGGGGGAACCCCACGTAATTTTTTTTAAAATTTGAGGCAGGGTTCCCCTTAATATCCATACCAGACCTGAAGAGCCTGGTAATGGAATTGGGGGGACCCCCACGCATTTTTTTTTCTTTTATCAATGACTTTTCTCTGTATTGCCGGGAGCCGACAATTTATTATAGCCGCGAGTGCTTTTAAATTACTTTTTTTCCTTCAGAAATGACACTTTGTGCAGGGACAGTTCTAAGCACAGGAAACAAGCGCTACTTTACAAGCATACCAGGTACGAAATTTAAAGGAATATTTCACTTTTATTGTTTCACTTTAAGCATTATTTAAAATCACTGCTCCCAAAAAAACGTCCGTTTTTAAAACTTTTTTTTGCATTGATATATGTCCCCTGGGGCAGGACCCATGTCCCCAAACACTTTTTATGACAATAACTTGCATATAAGCCTTTAAAATTAGCACTTTAGATTTTTCATGTTTGAGTCCCATAGACTTTAACGGTGTTCGGATGTTCGAACAAATTTATTGCCTGTTCGCAAGTTCTGGTGCGAACCGAACTGGGGGGTGTTCGGCTCATCTCTACAGCTACGTTTTCGTTTGTTAAAACGATAACGAAAATACCTGAAATTCGGACGAAAATGCATTTGGCAAAAACGAATGCACATGTCTATTAAATTTCTGGGAGGGCATCCATGTACGTCCTCCGGAGCATGCGCTGCCTGCGCACCCCCTGCGAGGTGCAGGAGGTGAGCTCTGTGATCCAACGAAAATCGAAAAGTGCGGAAATTTTTTTAAGACCCCTTATGCACTTTTTAACAAGCAGCAATTTATTTTTTCTCTTGAAAATCCAATTATGATTATACAACAAAGTTAAGGAACTGCTATATGAAAACATGGGATGGTGCTTTAAGGAAAACATAATACCACAAAAGGTGTATGTGGGGAATTGGTAGCCTTTAGAGGACAGGAGAGGTCTAAAATGGATGTTTATAGGCAATCTATAGAGGTTTTACACAATGTTCTTTTTATTTATGGTCCAGACTTACTAACTAAAACTTAAAAAATATTATATTAAGTCAGGTAAGTATAAAACACTGCATATTAATATGTATTTTTTTAGTTTTTAACAGGTGCAGCTTGAGGCACCTCTTTCTCATATTGGCTTCTGTCTCTTTGGCTCTCAGTTGAAAAAATAACCCCTTTATAGAACTTGAACGCTTAAAGAGGACCTGCAGTCTGCTCACATAATTTGTAATATTTTTTTTTTGCCATTCTGAAGCTTCCCTCCAATTACTTTGCATATTTTATCTATACTGTGATTCTGTACTTGCCAAATATGCTGCAGAAGTCTCCCTCCACTAACTCTGGCTGCATCCATTTTAACTATGAGAAGCTGAAGCTGCTGCCTGTTCACTTCCTGGATTTACACAAACAGAGGCTCACCTCCAGCCATGCAGCCCTGCAGCTTTCATTGGCCCTCTTATGACTCACCCCTCCCTTCCTGGCAAACTCTTACAAGAGTGAGAGAGAGAGAGCTGTGCATGATGTCACAAGCCTAGGCTTTTTATCAGACAAGAAACAGGAAGTGGGCTGTATAATGTTTTACTATCCAAAGTTTATACAACAAGGGCAGAAGATTTAATAGATGGAAATTTAAGCTGAAATGTACGCACATACAGTAAGTGGATGAGAGCTTCTATTTGAATTAAATACTTTTTTATCACACTGATGTGTTTAAGGTTTCAATCAGCAAAAGCATGCTCCAAAGCAGGCAGAGCCTATGGAGCTTTCTCTTTATTAAACCAGGTTAGCAAAGCCATCCCCTGACTTCTCTCAGTATAGGGTTACTTTAAAGCAGGGACCCTTAAACTACGGCCCTCCAGCTGTTGCGGAACTACAAATCCCATGAGGCATTGCAAAACTCTGACATTCACAGACATGACTAGGCATGATGGGAATTGTAGTTCCTAAACACCTGGAGGGCCGTAGTTTGAAGACCCCTGCTTTAAAGTAAACCCTGTGTCATGATGTCTGCTTATTCCTTAGAGCCCTACCTGACCATGTTAATATGTTGCTTTACACATAAAAACCCAAGACGCAGAATAAGAAAGATAAAAAAAATAACATTTACTGTATTTATTGGCGTATAAAACTCACTTTTTTACCATGAAAATAGAGGGTAAACTGTGCCTGCGTGCAGAGGCGTACTAAGTGGGGGGTGGGGGAGGGGCTGGCCACACCGGGGTGCCACACACTGGGGGGTGTCAGGCCGGCGCCCCCCCCCCCTCCGTGACTTAAGCGGTGACAGCACTGCCAACGCTCCGTGACTTTAGGCAGCGCCGTGGCAAATAAGAGCTGCAGGGAGACTCCAGGCACAGGCAGATACCGTGATACAAAGGTTGAGGGGGGGTGCGGGGTGACATCGCTGCACCATCCATCCCCTCCTCTCACGGCCGCGGCTAAGCGGTCCCGATTAGCGGTGTTCGGCACTTCTCACAGAACACCTGATGTCACACAGGCACAGCCGAGTGAAGGCGCCTCCCCCTCCTTTCTGGTTATGTGTACAGAGGGGGAGGGGCCCTTCTGTGCATGTGCCGCTGTGCGCTGATCTGAGGTACTGAATGGGAGGGGGTTTGCACTGGGGGGTCTGCACTGGGGGAGTCTGCACTGGGGAGGGTTTGCACTGAGGGGGGTTGCACTGAGGGGGGTTTGCATGGGGGTCTGCACTGAGGGGGGTTTTCATGTGGGGGGAGGGGTTTGCACTGAGGGGGGTCTGCACTGGGGGGTTTGCACAGAGGGGGGACGTTTGCACTGAGGGGGTCTGCACTGAATGGGGGTGTGAACTGGTGCAGGGGGCTGTGTGATGTAAAGGCGTGCAGGGTGCTGTGTAATGTAAAAGGGTCCAGAAGTGCAGGGG
This sequence comes from Rana muscosa, assembly GCA_029206835.1. Lineage (NCBI taxonomy): Eukaryota > Metazoa > Chordata > Amphibia > Anura > Ranidae > Rana > Rana muscosa. The sequence goes on along the minus strand of JARGYO010005626.1, from coordinate 13,144,865 downwards.
GCTGTGTAATGTAAAGGGGTCCAGAGGTGCGGGGGGCTGTGTAATGTAAAGAAGTGCAGAGGTGCGGGGGGCTGTGTAATGTCAAGGGGTCCAGAGGTGCAGGGGGCTGTGTAATGTAAAAGGGTCCAGAGGTGCGGGGGGACTGTGTAATGTAAAGGGGTGCAGAGGTGCGGGGGGCTGTGTAATGTCAAGGGGTCCAGAGGTTCAGGGGGATGTGTAATGTAAAAGGGTCCAGAGGTGCGGGGGGCTGTGTAATGTCAAGGGGTCCAGAGGTGCGGGGGCTGTGTAATGTCAAGGGGTCCAGAGGTGCAGGGGGCTGTGTGATGTAAAGGCATGCAGGGTGCTGTGTAATGTAAAAGGGTCCAGAGGTACAGGGGGCTGTGTAATGTAAAAGGGTCCAGAGGTGCGGGGGGCTGTGTAATGTAAAGGAGTGCAGAGGTGCGGGGGGCTGTGTAATGTCAAGGGGTCCAGAGGTGCAGGGGGCTGTGTAATGTAAAAGGGTCCAGAGGTGCGAGGGCTGTGTAATGTCAAGGGGTCCAGAGGTGCGGGGGGCTGTGTAATGTCAAGGGGTCCAGAGGTGCAGGGGGCTGTGTGATATAAAGGGGTGCAGAGTGCTGTGTAATGTAAAAGGGTCCAGAGGTTCAGGGGGCTGTGTAATGTAAAGGGGTCCAGTGATGCAGGGTGCTGTGTAATGTAAAGGGGTCCAGAGGTGCAGGGTGCTGTGTAATGTAAAATGGTCCAGAGGTGCAGGGAGCAGTGTAATGTAAAGGAATGCAGAGGTGCAGGGTGCTGTGTAATGTAAAGGGGTCCAGAGGTTCAGGGTTCCGTGCAATGTAAAGGGGTGCATGGGGCAGTGTAATGTAAAAGGGTCCAGAGGTACAGGGGGCTGTGTGATGTAAAGGGGTCCAGAGGTGCAGGGTGCTGTGTAATGTAAAGGAATGCAGAGGTGCAGGGTGCTGTGTAATGTAAAGGGGTCCAGAGGTGCAGGGTGCTGTGTAATGTAAAGGGGTCCAGAGGTGCAGGGGGCTGTGTGATGTAAAGGGGTCCAGAGGTGCAGGGGGCTGTGTGATGTAAAGGGGTGCATGGTGCTGTGTAATGTAAAAAGGGTCCAGAGGTCCAGGGGGCTGTGTGATGTAAAGGGGTCCAGAGGTGAAGGGTCTGTGTAATGTAAAGGGGTCCAGAGGTGCAGGGGGATGTGTAATGTAAAGGGGTCCAGAGGTGCAGGGTGCTGTGTAATGTAAAGGGACGCAGAGGTGCAGGGTGCTGTGGAATGTAAAGGGATCCAGAGGTGCAGGGTGTTGTGTAATGTAAAGGGGTCCAGAGGTGCAGGGGCTGTGTAATGTAAAGGGGTGCAGGTGGCTGTGTAATGTAAAGGGGTGCAGGGGGCTGTGTAATGTAAAGTGGTGCAGAGGTGCAGGGTGCTGTGTAATGTAAAGGGGTCCAGAGGTGCAGGGGGCTGTATAATGTAAAGGGGTGCAGAGGTGCAGGTTGCTGTGTAATGTAAAGGGGTCTAGAGGTGCAGGGTGCTGTGTAATGTAAAGGGGTCTAGAGGTGCAGGGGGTGTGTAATGTAAAGGGGTGCTGTGTAATGTAAAGGAGTGCAGAGGTGCAGGGGGCTGTGTAATGTAAAGGGGTGCAGAGGTGCGGGGGGCTGTGTAATGTAAAAGGGTGCAGAGGTGCGGGGGGCTGTGTAATGTCAAGGGGTCCAGAGGTGCAGGGAGCTGTGTGATGTAAAGAGGTGCAGGGTGCTGTGTAATGTAAAAGGGTCCAGAGGTGCGGGGGGCTGTGTAATGTCAAGTGGTCCAGAGGTGTGGGGGCTGTGTAATGTCAAGGGGTCCAGAGGTGCAGGGGGCTGTGTGATGTAAAGGGGTGCAGGGTGCTGTGTAATGTAAAAGGGTCCAGTGATGCAGGGTGCTGTGTAATGTAAAGGGGTCCAGAGGTGCAGGGTGCTGTGTAATGTAAAAGGGTCCAGAGGTGCAGGGAGCAGTGTAATGTAAAGGAATGCAGAGGTGCAGGGTGCTGTGTAATGTAAAGGGGTCCAGAGGTGCAGGATTCTGTGTAATGTAAAGGGGTGCAGGGGGCAGTGTAATGTAAAAGGGTCCAGAGGTACAGGGGGCTGTGTGATGTAAAGGGGTCCAGAGGTGCAGGGTGCTGTGTAATGTAAAGGAATGCAGAGGTGCAGGGGGCTGTGTGATGTAAAGGGGTGCAGGGTGCTGTGTAATGTAAAAATGGTCCAGAGGTGCAGGGGGCTGTGTGATGTGAAGGGGTCCAGAGGTGAAGGGGGCTGTGTAATGTAAAGGGGTCCAGAGGTTCAGGGGGATGTGTAATGTAAAGGGGTCCAGAGGTGCAGGGTGCCGTGTAATGTAAAGGGACGCAGAGGTGCAGGGTGCTGTGGAATGTAAAGGGTTCCAGAGGTGTAGGGTGCTGTGTAATGTAAAGGTTTGCTGTGTAATGTAAAGGGGTCCAGAGGTGCAGGGGCTGTGTAATGTAAAGGGGTGCAGGGGGCTGTGTAATGTAAAGGGGTGCAGAGGTGCAGGGTGCTATGTAATGTAAAGGGGTCCAGAGGTGCAGGGGGCTGTATAATGTAAAGGGGTGCAGAGGTGCAGGGTGCTGTGTAATTTAAAGGGGTCTAGAGGTGCAGGGGGTGTGTAAAGGGGTCTAGAGGTGCAGGGGGGGTGTAATGTAAAGGGGTGCTGTGTAATGTAAAAGGGTGCAGAGGTGCAGGGGGCTGTGTAATGTAAAGGAATGCAGAGGTGCAGGGTGCTGTGTAATGTAAAGGGGTCCAGAGGTGCAGGGGGCTGTATAATGTAAAGGGGAGCAGGGTGCTGTGTAATGTAAAGGGGTCCAGAGGTGCAGGGGATGTGTAATGTAAAGTGGTGCAGAGGTGCAGGGGGCTGTGTAATGTAAAGGGGTGCAGGCGGCTGTGTAATGTAAAGGGGCCCAGAGCTGCAGTTGTGGAGAGGGGGTACACAGTAGTAACAAAGAGATATTGAAGGATGCAGAGGTATGCAGGGGGCACAGTGGGGTGTTTTTACATTTTAACGTGGGGGCTGCCAGATATTGGATCTGCCCCGTGTGCCAAATGCTCTAGGTACTCCCCTGCCTGCGTGTTATACGCAGGGGGCTGTGTAATTTTTTTTTTAAACCTCCCTCTTAATTTTAGGGTGCGTGTTTTACGCCTGTGCATGTTATACGCCGATAAATACGGTACTTTAAACCCAGGCCTTCCAGTAAGTTAATGGGAAAGCAAGGAATGGCGAACATCACCATCTAATACATTATTGAAATATATTATAATACAGTGGGGTAAAATGTTCACACATATACTGAGCCTGATAATGGTCTGTTTCACCTTTATTTGTCATTCCAAGGTCTCCAATCTTAAAATCCTCCCACTGTCACATGGAAAGCACGCCGCTGGCCTTTTGTGTTTTTTTTTTTTTTCAAAGTGGGTTTAAGTATTATTCAAAATAACCAAGTACTCTTATTTTTATATACTGATTCAGCACAACCACTGTACCGGGATAAAACTAATATAATAAAAAAAATTGAATTTTTTCTTTTTCAAGAGCTTTTACAGTTTTACTTATATATTAGTTACAAAGACACTCTGCCAGCAACACTTTTGAGACAGTTCATTGCTTTTGTGACTAGCTTACCACCAATCACATCTTGTCCTCATTTGCTACAAAATGAAGTGTTGACAAGAGTGGGCGTAAAACCCTTTTAATTAGATGTAATAATGGAATCAAATAAGGATGATTAATAAATTGCATAAGAAGTTTATAAAAAAGAGTTGTAAAAGTTTAATTAGGTTACAAAAATGATCAGAACTAAAACAGCTAATAAATTGTATTGTAGGAGACAAGAGCATATTGTACCTTTTGCAGTGTCAGAAGAGAAGGTTGTGGCCACATTGATGTAATTATCTCACTTTCAGATTTTATATAATTATCTGCTAACCCTTAATAATATTCCTTTGGTTGAAAACAGGACACTGTTCCATAAAATCAAATGTACCTTATAAATAAGAAAATAATAATGAAAAGTTAAATGTTTGACCTGTGCCTTGAAGGTGTTTTTCTTTTCTTTTTTAAAGCTAAAACTGTAATAATTTTAAAAGAAGATTTTTTTCTGGATTTGGAATTTGATGCTGTGTATTCAACTGAAATTGGATTTTATGTGATCAAATTTCTGGTAGATCTTCAGGTATTTTTCTGTACTTGCGGCATTTTTTAACAGATAAAAAACACGAGGTGCGCATCTATTGCAGAGATATTCCTTATATTTATGGAGATAGAGAAATCCTTTATTACAGGCTCAGGTCATTTATATGGGGACTTTATTGTAAGCCAGAGGGTGCTTTTTAATTATTTATTAGTTTTCCATATGACAGTAGTCTTTTTAAAGCAATGATGATGTGCAGTGTAACAACCCCTAACTTTCTGGCCAAAATATAATAAATGTGTTCTGGCCATCTGCTATTCATTCATACTTGCCATACTTTTTACTAAGTTGTCCCAGAATGACCTTGTCCCAGGCAGTGTCCCAGAATCTGGGCTGCGGGGACAGCAGCAGCCTGTCAATGGGCTAAATCTACAATCAGAATGATATCTCCCCCCACAGTTTCCAGTGCTCTTTCAATGCTTTGAAGGGGTTAAGGAAGAACCCCCGAGGCAGGGCATCTTACTATCTTACTAACTGATCCGATCCCTGGTGACCTACCTATATTATTCATGTCATGTCAGCGGAGCAGTACACATCCAGCCCACACAAACAGCAGCAGTAAAAATATGTTCTGCTTTGGAGTTTCTTCCTTAACCCCTTCAAAGCACCAGAAGACAGCCAGAAACTGCAGTGGAAAGTAGCAGGGGAGATATAATTCTATTTGTAGATTTAGCCCAGTGACAGGTGCCGAAACAGGTAAGTTCTGTGATACCAGCTTCCCCAAGCTGCTTGGGGAGACTATATCTGTATTATACATGACTACCCCCCTCTGTTGTACCCTCCTGCCCCCCGCAATACTGTGCTTTCCTGCCCCTCCTGTACTGTGCTCTCCTGCCCTCTGTACTGTGCCCTCCTTCCCCCTGTACTGTTCCCTTCTGTCCCCACTGTACTGTGTCTTCTTTCCTCTTTCCTCCCTGTACTGTGCCTCCTGCCCCCTTGTGTCCTTCTCCCCCAGTACTGTGCACTTCTTTCCCCATACTGTGTCCTCCTGCCCTCCCGTACTGTGCTCTCCTACCCTCCTGTATGATATAGTACCCTCCTGTTTCCAGGGCTATGCCTCCTGCTCCCCCTGTGCCCTCCCCCCCTGTACTGTGCCTTCCTACACTCTCTGTACTATGTCCTTCTGCCTCCTGTACTGTGCCCCTTGCCCCCATACTTTACCCACCTGTCCCTAGTATTGTGCCCTCCTGACCCCCTTATACTGTGCTCTCCTGGCCCCAGTATTGTGTCCTGCTAGAAAAAAGGAAAACTAGAAAAAAGGAAAAAACTGCGCTAGAACAAGAAAATACCAAATATAGGCAGCAGCAATATTGTGATAAACATAGGAGAAATAGTAGTAGAAAAAAATCTGCGCCAAAAAATTATATAAATATATCCCAATCTGGGATATCTAAGTCCAAAGATGTATCCTCAAGATGGAAAAATCCTGAGGGGGAAAACCAATGGGCTACAGTGTATCCGACAATCTTGTACATTAGCACATCTTGCTTGGCATCAACACTATTAGAAATGGCTGCTTACCAGATAGAAGGTAAGTAAACACAGTCGACTGTGACCCAGCCGCGGCCTTTACAAACAAGGGAGATCCAGAGATACCTCAGGATGTTCACACTCCTCCAATACTTAGGAAACTCTTGATGGCTCAATGGTACAAAAAATTAATAACATAGAATAATACCTTTTGACTGGTATAGGAAAGTCAAAGCACCACCACCGTGAATAATACAATCAACGTGATAAGCACCCTGATAGAAATGGCTCCTTACCAACCGCAAGGATAAAGCTCACGTTCACTGCAACCTGTCCACAGCCTGTGTCCTGCATGAGCTGGCCCAATACAAGTTCACGGAGCTCTCCTCACAAGTACCAGAGTGTCATCAATTTGCCATAAACCATACCAAAAAAGGGAAGGAGGAGACCATAGAGTAATACCCTTTAAGGCGTTTATTTAAGTTAAAGTATCGTACTTACAAACAACGAATATTGTGAAGCATAAAAAACATGCCGGCCGGAATAAGCGAAAGCCCTTCCTCGGTCGAGCTGCGCGGTGACGTCACTGCGCAGCTCGACCGAGGAAGGGCTTTCGCTTTTGTAAAGGCCGCGGCTGGGTCACAGTCGACTGTGTTTACTTACCCTCTATCTGGTAAGCAGCCATTTCTAATAGTGTTGATGCTAAGCAAGATGTGCTAACGTACAAGATTGTCAGATACACTGTAGCCCATTGGTTTTCCCCCTCTGGATTTTTCCATCTTGAGGATACATCTTTGGACTTAGATATCCCAGATTGGGATATATTTATATAATTTTATGGCGCAGTTTTCTTTTCTACTATTGTGTCCTGCTGCCCTCTTGTACTGTTCCCTTCTGATCCCAGTATTGTACACTTCTGACCTTCCCCTGTACTGTACCCTCCTGGCCTCCTCTACTGTGCACTCCCATCCTACTTTGCCCTGCTGTCTCTCATACTCTGTCCCACTGATTCCCTCTCCTCTGCACCATTGACCCTTCAACAATTCCCTGATGATGCCTGTTCCTCTGCCCTGCTGACCCTTAGTTCTCTGCCCTGGTGAACCCCAGTCCACTGCCCTGCTGACTCCCTGTGCTTTGTCCTACTGACCCCTGTTCTTTGCCCTACTGACCCCTGTCCTCTGTCCTGCTCAGGGCTAGATTAAGAACATCATGGGCCTGGTGCTGAGGATTTTGGTGGGGCCTTTTATAAATAAAAATGCAAACAATTTTTGAGAGAGAGAGAGAGAGAGACGCAGCCCTCCCAAAGCAAGTGACCGAAGGCCACTTCCTGGTCCCAGAAGAAAGACCAGGTGAAGATGGAAGCGCCCAAGCACCGCCGGATTGATCACAGCGCTGGAGGGCTCAGTCTGACAAGTGTACCCTAATGTGCTAATATGCTGTGCATACTTGTACATTGTGGCATAACCTACCTCATGAAATAAAATAAAAATAGTGTACCTGCGCTTAAGATGTGGTGCAAGGGTGTGACGCCTCGCCGTGAACAACGTAAATGAATGTGAAGAGCTGCAGCCCCCCTAATGGGACCTTTAAAAAAGATCCTAACAGTAAAGAAGTAAATTTGATTGGGGTAAGGCGCTGCTCCCTAACCCTAATGAAAGGGTCAGTATTCCTAAGTGATTGCTAAATAGCTCAAAATTAAATTGTAAATGATATATACTACAAGAGGTGAACAATTATAATCAGTCCACCTTTCAACAGTGGTGTTGACACTAGATGCATGAAACCAACATCACCATCAGATACACCACGGTGAACATAGAGACACCCAAAAACAAAGTGTAAGTGTCAAACTAATTATGTGTTAGTATGCAAAAAATACAAGACTGTATCATTAAGACCACAGTTTAGTGCAATACATCTATACACATTGATAAGATCCAAATGTGATAAGTGCACGTTAGCTCCAGAATAGAAGCACCAATCTGCAGCTGCAGATACCTATCTCTGCCAGATAGCAACACAGTCCAAAATTATGTATGCACACAGACAGTAAAACAGTCCTCTTTATAAATTTCAAAAGTAAACGTTCTGCTCTTCATTTAGATGTCAGTGTCCCCCACATGTGTCCCCACTCACCAGATCCTTTACCCCTACAGGGGTAAACAGTAGGCTTGTGCACAACGGAAAAATTCGTTCCGTTTCGGTTCGTTTCTTTCCGGTCCTGTTGATTCGTAATCATTCGTAATTTTGCTAGACGGGATTTTTCGTGTTCGGACTAATTCGTATTTTTGCAAGCGACATTTTTCGTTGAATTTTTTGTTGCTTTATAATTCGTACTTTCGGTAGAGTACGTTGTTTTTCGTTGATTCTGGACACAACTCCTACTTTCGTAACTTTTTTTGGGTTCGTTGATTCGTAATTTTCCGTGTCTCTCTCACAACTAGTGATGAGCCGAACACCCCCGGGTTCGGTTCGCACCAGAACCCGCGAACGGACCGAAAGTTCGAACGAACATTAGAACCCTATTAAATACAATGGATGCGAACGTTCGAATTCTAAAGTGCTAATTATAACAACTATTATGCATGTTATTGTCATAAATAGGGTTTGGGAACCCGGGTTGTGCACCAGGGGACATGTATCAATGCAAAAAGAAGTTTTAAAAACGGTCATTTTTCGGGAGCAGTCATTTTAATGATGCATAAAGTGAAAAAAAAAAAGTCAAATATTCCTTTAAATATCGTACCTGGGGGGTGTCTAAAGTATGCCTGTGAAGTGCCACGTGTTTCCCGTGTTTAGAATTGTCCCTGCACAAAATGACACTTCTAAAGGAAAAAAAAGCCATTTAAAACTGCTTGCGGCTTTAATGTAATGTCTGGTCCCGGTAATATGGATGAAATTCTTTAAGAAAAATGGCATAGCTACCCCATGACCCCCCCCCTACCCCAGCCCATTACCAGCCCCTTTGGGTCTTGTATGGATATTAAGGGGAACCCCGCACATAAAATAAAAAAGGCCCTATATACTCTGAACAGCCGTATACAGGCGGTGCATACAAGACAGGGACTGTAGGTTTGTTCTTATGTAGAATCTGTTTGTAATTTTGAACAGGTACATTGTTGAAGTGTAGCTCCAGCCCAAAAATCTATTTTTAAACTTTTTGGGAAACATAGGTAAGGGTTATCACCCCTGTAACATTTGTTTTGCTGTCTGTGCCCCTGTTCAGAACATTTCACCTCACTTTCCGTCCCAATGACAACTGTTTTTGAAATGTGGTGTTTTTCTTGAAACAAGGATTGCTGATAAAGCATCAGTACAGATGAGACCCCTTTCTCCCATATTTATTCTTACAGGAGAGAATTTTCCTTTCTAGGGGTAGATTTCCTCTCACTTCCTGTTGTCTTCTTTCGTTTGCAAGTAGGAGTCGTTTGTAAGTTGGATGTTTGAAAGTAGGGACCTGCCGTATATACTCTGCAGAAATAGGCCCCTTAGTTGTTGGTGTTGGCACAACACTGTAAGCACTCAGTTACTCTTGGTTGGTGCTGGAACGCCCTGCTGTCAACTATTATATCAGGAATTTTAATTACATATAATTGTTGAACAGTGGTAGTAAAAATTGGGGCTTTGATGGTGGTGCTGGTGCCACAACACTGTAAGCCCTGACAGTTACTCTTGGTGGGTGCAGCAATGGACCCTGCTGTGAATTATTAGATCAAGAATTGTAATTACATGCCCCTTTTGAACAGGGGCTGAAAAATTGGGCCTTTCGTGGTGGTGGTGGTGGTGGCGTTGCCACAAGACTGTAAGCCCTCAGAGTTACTCTTGGTGGGTGCAGCAATGGACCCTGCTGTGAATTATTAGATCAAGAATTGTAATTGCATGCCCCTGTTGAACAGGGGCTGAAAAATTGGGCCTTAGGCACTGGTGGCACAACACTACAACCCCTCACAGATACTGTACTTGGAGCACAGCAATGAGCCCTGTTGCAAAGTATTGCTTCAAAAATTGTAATGACACGCCCCTGTTAAACAGGGGCTGAAAAATTGGGCCTTAGGCACTGGTGCCACAACACTCCAACCCCTCACAGATACTGTACTTGGAGCACAGCAATGAGCCCTATGGCAAATTATTGCTAAAAAAATTGTAATTACACGCCCCTGTAAAACAGGGGCTGAAAAATTGGGCCTTAGCCACTGGTGGCGGCACCCATAAACAAAAATGATCTTCCAAGCTATCATCATCAATCGTATCATTGAGGACTCGGAGGAGGAGGATAGCCAGTCAACATAACAGCACAGGCACTCAGCATCAGCATCAGTCTTGAAGGGATGTGACATGTTAAAATCAATTAGTCTGTTATATCAGCATCAGGTGTGTGGTAGCTGGTGGTGATCCAAGACTGGTTCATCTTGATGAAAGTCAGTCGATCAACCGAGTCGGTGGACAGGCGCACCCTGTGATCCGTGACAAATCCTCCAGCAGCACTGAATGTGCGTTCCGAAAGAACGCTGGATGCAGGACAGGCCAGTAGCTCAATTGCATACTGTGCAAGCTCTGGCCAGTGATCCATCCTCAAGACCCAGTAAGCCAGAGGATTTTCGGTGGGGAAGGTGTCCAAGTCTGACCTTGCCCCTAGATATTCCTGCACCATGTTTATCAGACGCTGGCGATGGTTGCTGGAACCGATCATACTTTGGGGCTGCGGACTAAAGAATTGTCTGAACGCATCGGTCAGACGGCCACCTTCCCCACCGCTCCTTCTTTGACTGGCCGAAGCCTCAGCAACTCGTTGTCCAGGACCAGGAGTTTGTAACCTCCCAGTCTCTGGGAACGCGTTGCACAGACCTTTCTGCAAGGCCTCCCGGAGTTGTCTCATCCTCTGCTCCCTCTGCGACGGTAACATAAGGTCCGCAACCTTACCCTTGTACCGTGGATCAAGGAGAGTGGCCAGCCAGTAATGGTCCCTCTCCTTGATCCGAAGAATACGAGGATCCTTCCGCAGACTTTGCAGGATCAGGGAGGCCATGCAGCGTAGGTTTGCTGAGGCATTCGCTCCGGAGTCCTCTGGGTCACTAAGGACGACATGATCCGCAGCCACCTCCTCCCAGCCACGTACAAGTCCACTGGTTTCTTGGGACTGTAAATCATCCCTAAAAGACTGCTGCTGATGATGCTGAGTGCCAGCCTCCACCTCCATGCTGACACAATCCTCCTCCTCCTCCTCCTCCTCCTCCTCCTCTTCCTGTGCGATGGGTGGGACAGAAGGAACACTGTCTGGGTAAAGGGGGCCTTGAGAGGCAAGGAAGTCCTCCTCTTCCTGCCTCTGTTCTGCCTCAAGTGCCCTGTCCATTATTCCACGCAGCGTGTGCTCCAACAGGTGGACAAGAGGTACAGTGTCACTGATGCATGCACTGTCACTGCTCACCATCCTCGTGGCCTCCTCAAATGGTGCCAGGACAGTGCATGCATCCCTGATCATGCCCCACTGGCGTGGAGAAAAAAAACCAAGCTCCCCTGACCCTGTCCTGGTGCCGTAGTCGCACAGGTACTCATTGATGGCCCTCTGCTGCGTGTGCAGCCGCTGCAGCATGGCCAACGTTGAGTTCCACCTGGTGGGCATGTCACATATAAGGCGGTTCTTGGGCAGGTTCAACTCCTTTTGCAGCTCAGCCAGGCGAGCACTGGCATTATAAGATCTGCGGAAATGCACACAGACTTTCCTGGCCTGCCTCAGGACATCCTGTAAGCCCGGGTACCTGCCCAAGAACCGCTGCACCACCAGGTTAAGGACGTGAGCCACACAGGGCACATGGGTCAGTTGTCCCTGTCGGAGGGCGGAGAGGAGGTTGGTGCCATTGTCGCAAACCACCATTCCTGGCTTAAGCTGGCGTGGCGTCAACCACCTCTCGGCCTGGCCCTGCAGAGCAGACAGGACCTCTGCCCCAGTGTGGCTTCTGTCCCCCAAACACACCAGTGCAAGCACGGCATGGCATCTTTTTGCCTGCGTACTTGCGGAGCCCCGTGAACGGCTACGGAGCACCGCTGGTTCATAGGACAAACCACAGGAAGAGGCCATGGAGGAAGAAGAAGAGGAGGGGGTGGAGGAGAGAGGTGTGTCACAACCAGTAGTAGCATTTTGGAGGCGTGGCGGTGGGACAACCTCCAACACTACTGCACCTTGTCCTGCATCCTTCCCAGCTGCCAAAAGAGTGACCCAATGGGCCGTGAAAGAAAGGTAACGTCCCTGTCCATGCCTGCTGGACCATGAGTCAGCGGTAATATGCACCTTACCGCTGACCGCCCTGTCCAGCGAGGCCAAGACATTGCCTTCCACATGCCGGTAGAGAGCCGGAATAGCCTTCCGTGAGAAAAAGTGGCGTTTGGGAACCTGCCACTGAGGAACCGCACATTGCACAAACTCACGGAAGGGGGCCGAGTCTACCAACTGAAAAGGCAGCAGTTGAAGCGCTAGCAATTTAGCCAAGCTAGCATTCAACCGCTGGGCATGTGGATGGCTGGGAGTGAACTTCTTTCGATGGTCCAGCAGCTGGGGCAGGGAAATTTGCCTGCTAGAATCGGACGTCGGTGTACTGCTAGCAGAGTGGCCGCAAGTACTTGGCTGTGACACACCTAATTCTACACCTTCATTCCTCTCAGTGCATGTTTCAGAGAGGACTGAAGTTATAGTGGGGTTGGAGATCCCAGCTGATGCGGTGCAAGGAGAGGTCCGCTTTGTTCTTTGGTGTGGGTCTTTGAGGTAGGCTTGCCAACGAGCTGCATGGCAGGTCAACATATGTCTGGTCAGGCATGTGGTACCCAAGCGGCTGATGTTTTGGCCACGCGATATACGCTTGAGACATATGTTGCAAACAGCAGCTGTGCGATCTGATGCACTAGCCTCAAAAAAGGCCCACACCAAAGAACTTTTTGAATGACGGGCAGAGGCAGCGCCCTGCACAGGCGGAGCTCTGCGGTGTGATTCCGTCGGTGTACTGCCCTTACGCTGGCCACCAAAGGGCATCCTGCCTCGTTGGAGATGTGCCTCCTCCTCATCCTCCTCCTCCTCCTCTCTCCTATTAGGCACCCACGTGGAGTCAGTGACCTCATCATCACCTCCCTCCTCATCACTGGAGCCAATCTGGCAGTATGCTGCAGCTGCTGGAACATGACTGCCAGATTGGTGTCCTTCTTGAGCATCCCCTCTGTCTGCTCTCACGCTACTGCCTTCCTCTAGCTGGGTTTCATCATCAGACCCTTCGAAACGCTGGGCATCCTCCTGGAGCATGTACCCAACACTGTGCTGAAACAGTTCGGGGGACTCCTCAGGAGGAGGACATGGTGGGTCTAGGGAAGGAGTGACTGATGATGAGTCTGACATTGATACCAGGGAAGAGGACGCTTTGGCAGCTGCTTTTCCAGTACCCTGAGCCTGGGTGAGAGAGGATGAGGAGGAGGAGGAGGGCTTGGTCATCCACTCTACCAAGTCTTCGGCATGATGTGGCTCAACATGTCCAGCTGCCGAAAAGAAGGACAAGCGTGTCCCATGGCCATGTGCTGATGACAATGCACCGCGTCCACGACCAGCACTGTTGCCCCCAGACACAGAGCCTGCTTGCCCTCTTTTATTGCCTCCTGACTGTCTGCCTCTCCTTGTTTGCCTTCCAGACATTCTAATAGATGGCCTGCAGGGAGATGGGAAAAAAGCAATAAGGGCTACCTTCAGGTGTCCTTCTCTGTCCCTTGAAACAAGGACTTTGACAGTGAAAGAAACTGACACACTCTCCCTACCTACAGTTTTCTGTCCCTAGAAAAAATGTTTTTTTTAAGCACAATTTAGCACAAGGAGAATTACCTCACTGTCCTTCCAGGTCCCTGGAAACAAGGACTTTGACAGTGAAAGAAACTGACACACTCTCCCTACCTACAGTTTTCTGTCCCTAGAAAAAATGTTTTTTTTAAGCACAATTTAGCACAAGGAGAATTACCTCACTGTCCTTCCAGGTCCCTGGAAACAAGGACTTTGACAGTGAAAGAAACTGACACACTCTCCCTACCTACAGTTTTCTGTCCCTAGAAAAAATGTTTTTTTTAAGCACAATTTAGCACAAGGAGAATTACCTCACTGTCCTTCCAGGTCCCTGGAAACAAGGACTTTGACAGTGAAAGAAACTGACACACTCTCCCTACCTACAGTTTTCTGTCCCTAGAAAAAATGTTTTTTTTAAGCACAATTTAGCACAAGGAGAATTACCTCACTGTCCTTCCAGGTCCCTGGAAACAAGGACTTTGACAGTGAAAGAAACTGACACACTCTCCCTACCTACAGTTTTCTGTCCCTAGAAAAAATGTTTTTTTTAAGCACAATTTAGCACAAGGAGAATTACCTCACTGTCCTTCCAGGTCCCTGGAAACAAGGACTTTGACAATGAAAGAAACTGACACACTCTCCCTACCTACAGTTTTCTGTCCCTAGAAAAAATGTTTTTTTTAAGCACAATTTAGCACAAGGAGAATTACCTCACTGTCCTTCCAGGTCCCTGGAAACAAGGACTTTGACAGTGAAAGAAACTGACACACTCTCCCTACCTACAGTTTTCTGTCCCTAGAAAAAATGTTTTTTTTAAGCACAATTTAGCACAAGGAGAATTACCTCACTGTCCTTCCAGGTCCCTGGAAACAAGGACTTTGACAGTGAAAGAAACTGACACACTCTCCCTACCTACAGTTTTCTGTCCCTAGAAAAAATGTTTTTTTTAAGCACAATTTAGCACAAGGAGAATTACCTCACTGTCCTTCCAGGTCCCTGGAAACAAGGACTTTGACAGTGAAAGAAACTGACACACTCTCCCTACCTACAGTTTTCTGTCCCTAGAAAAAATGTTTTTTTTAAGCACAATTTAGCACAAGGAGAATTACCTCACTGTCCTTCCAGGTCCCTGGAAACAAGGACTTTGACAGTGAAAGAAACTGACACACTCTCCCTACCTACAGTTTTCTGTCCCTAGAAAAAATGGTTTTTTTAAGCACAATTTAGCACAAGGAGAATTACCTCACTGTCCTTCCAGGTCCCTGGAAACAAGGACTTTGACAGTGAAAGAAACTGACACACTCTCCCTACCTACAGTTTTCTGTCCCTAGAAAAAATGTTTTTTTTAAGCACAATTTAGCACAAGGAGAATTCACTCACTGTCCTTCCAGGTCCCTGGAAACAAGGACTTTGACAGTGAAAGAAACTGACACACTCTCCCTACCTACAGTTTTCTGTCCCTAGAAAAAATGTTTTTTTTAAGCACAATTTAGCACAAGGAGAATTACCTCACTGTCCTTCCAGGTCCCTGGAAACAAGGATTTTGACAGTGAAAGAAACTGACACACTCTCCCTACCTACAGTTTTCTGTCCCTAGAAAAAATGTTTTTTTTAAGCACAATTTAGCACAAGGAGAATTACCTCACTGTCCTTCCAGGTCGCTGGAAACAAGGACTTTGACAGTGAAAGAAACTGACACACTCTCCCTACCTACAGTTTTCTGTCCCTAGAAAAAATGTTTTTTTTAAGCACAATTTAGCACAAGGAGAATTACCTCACTGTCCTTCCAGGTCCCTGGAAACAAGGACTTTGACAGTGAAAGAAACTGACACACTCTCCCTACCTACAGTTTTCTGTCCCTAGAAAAAATGTTTTTTTTAAGCACAATTTAGCACAAGGAGAATTACCTCACTGTCCTTCCAGGTCCCTGGAAACAAGGACTTTGACAGTGAAAGAAACTGACACACTCTCCCTACCTACAGTTTTCTGTCCCTAGAAAAAATGTTTTTTTTAAGCACAATTTAGCACAAGGAGAATTACCTCACTGTCCTTCCAGGTCCCTGGAAACAAGGACTTTGACAGTGAAAGAAACTGACACACTCTCCCTACCTACAGTTTTCTGTCCCTAGAAAAAATGTTTTTTTTAAGCACAATTTAGCACAAGGAGAATTCACTCACTGTCCTTCCAGGTCCCTGGAAACAAGGACTTTGACAGTGAAAGAAACTGACACACTCTCCCTACCTACAGTTTTCTGTCCCTAGAAAAAATGTTTTTTTTAAGCACAATTTAGCACAAGGAGAATTACCTCACTGTCCTTCCAGGTTCCTGGAAACAAGGACTTTGACAGTGAAAGAAACTGACACACTCTCCCTACCTACAATTTTCTGTCCCTAGAAAAAATGTTTTTTTTAAGCACAATTTAGCACAAGGAGAATTACCTCACTGTCCTTCCAGGTCCCTGGAAACAAGGACTTTGACAGTGAAAGAAACTGACACACTCTCCCTACCTACAGTTTTCTGTCCCTAGAAAAAATGTTTTTTTTAAGCACAATTTAGCACAAGGAGAATTACCTCACTGTCCTTCCAGGTCCCTGGAAACAAGGACTTTGACAGTGAAAGAAACTGACACACTCTCCCTACCTACAGTTTTCTGTCCCTAGAAAAAATGTTTTTTTTAAGCACAATTTAGCACAAGGAGAATGACCTCACTGTCCTTCCAGGTCCCTGGAAACAAGGACTTTGACAGTGAAAGAAACTGACACACTCTCCCTACCTACAGTTTTCTGTCCCTAGAAAAAATGTTTTTTTTAAGCACAATTTAGCACAAGGAGAATTCACTCACTGTCCTTCCAGGTCCCTGGAAACAAGGACTTTGACAGTGAAAGAAACTGACACACTCTCCCTACCTACAGTTTTCTGTCCCTAGAAAAAATGTTTTTTTTAAGCACAATTTAGCACAAGGAGAATTCACTCACTGTCCTTCCAGGTCCCTGGAAACAAGGACTTTGACAGTGAAAGAAACTGACACACTCTCCCTACCTACAGTTTTCTGTCCCTAGAAAAAATGTTTTTTTTAAGCACAATATAGCACAAGGAGAATTCACTCACTGTCCTTCCAGGTCCCTGGAAACAAGGACTTTGACAGTGAAAGAAACTGACACACTCTCCCTACCTACAGTTTTCTGTCCCTAGAAAAAATGTTTTTTTTAAGCACAATATAGCACAAGCACAAAACACACTGACACTCTCCCTACCTATCCTTCTCTTTCCCTAAACTAAAGGAATCCAGGTTAAGCAAGAAAGAAATAAAAGTCACTGTCCCTGCCTATGCTGCTCTATCCCTGCTCCGGAACACACTACACTAGGCCGCCGTGATGGCGGCCTTTTATAGTGTGGGGCGTGTACTAAACCCCCTCAGCAATAATTGGCCACAGGCATCCTGCCTGTGGCCAATCATTGCTCTCCTCGCTGCCGGCGCTGTGATTGGCCAAGCATGCGGGGTCACAGTGCATGCTTGGCCAATCACAGCGCCTGGATGACACTGCGATGGCGTAGTGCATTGTGGGCCGTTCGCGTCACTCGAATTTGGCGCGAACGGCCCAAATCGTTCGATCTTCGTCGAACGATCGAACAGCCGATGTTCGAGTCGAACGTATGTTCGACTCGAACACGAAGCTCATCCCTACTCACAACGACGCTGCCTATTATGCCTAATGTGCTTCGAATGGATTTGTACTTTTCTAAATACATAGCGGTTATTTGTAACGATTCGAAATCTCGTATTTTACTTTCGTTTTTTACATGCGGCTATAGCCTCCGCCCCTGTACACCATTTTGAGAGGGTTCAGCACGGTGAGGGAGAAGCAGAGAGCAGAGCAGAGTGTTATTGTGCTTCGAATGGATTCGAAATCTCGTATTTTACTTTCGTTTTTTCATGCGGCTATAGCCTCCGCCCCCTGTACACCATTTTGAGAGGGAGTTCAGCATGGTAAAGGAGAAGCAGAGAGCAGAGTGAGTGTTATTGTGCTTCGAATGGGTTCGTACATTCGTAACTTTTTTCATAACGAATTATGCCGAAGACCTTCGGGCATTCGCTATTTTGCGGTATAATTTATTTCGGATTCGGTTTTATTCGTAATTGCTCTGTTCGGAAATTCGAATGCTTCCGAATGTCCGAAAGTTGCTAAATTCGGACGAATTTCGATTCGTTACGAAACGAATTGCACAAGCCTAGTAAACAGTTTAAAAGGGATATCCGGATCACACGTCCACAGGGGAGATATCAGCTGGGCTAGTTCTTCCTATAATTTGTGGAGTTCCGTGGAAGGGAGGATTCCCAATTACCTCATAGGTGCAGACAAAAAGAGAGAGGCTTCCATAGTGCAGATGAAAAAAAATAAAAAATAAAAAAAAACTTCCGGCTTTATTAAAAAATATATTTAAAAACATACAATGCAGCAAAGTCTGCAATAGACAAGCTACACGCCAAAGGAACAAACAAAACGGACAGCACAGCAGTCCTCAATTTCGTATATAAGCAGCGGTCAGTACCAGCTGGTAACGCTGCATGCGTTCCAAATGCGTTCCAGCAGTACTTCCGGATTAGCGTGGTGTGCGTATGACGTAGCTCCGGCTTACGCGTTTCATCATAGGACTTTGTCTAAAGGCGGTACCACGCTACGCTATCTCCACGCTTAAGAAGGGAGAGCGTCACTCTGAGCCCACCCACTCCTTCAGGGCTGCCAAATCAGGCCTTAGTATCACGGTTCATCACCGGCCAATGGGCTGGTCATGCTACAACGAGGGGAGGCATCTCCACAGGAGCAATTTGATGTGTGTTCCCCCGGGTCATACTGTCTACCGTGACGCTCTTCCAACTACAAAGTTATAATATTATGGAGGGACTGTGAGATATAAATTATAAAATATGACAGATTTAAGATTGGTACGTTACTATCCACACTTTAACATGTTTACAGCACTCCATAAATCACTCCATATGTTTTCTATCTATGTATTTCGCCTAGGCAGATGCATGCGCCCTCTATGGTGAGAATAAATCACTACACTAGTTGCACTGTATGAACCCAGCTATTACCTTGTAAATGTGTAAAATTCATCCCCTCTAGTTTTAATATACATCCAGCCTCTGCAATCAGATGGCTATGCTATATTTGGTATTCATATCTAGATGTAAATTATAAAGAGAAAATGAGATATAGCATATGGGTGAATTATATAACTGAATTGTATCTACAATGAGCGCACATATACCGCCCTACAATTCACTCACCATAGTCTGTCATTAAGTCTAACTCAGGTTAGAATTGTGCGCCCTCTCTGGTAATAATGTATACTACACTATCTGTATAGTACAAACTCAGCTACTGCCTTGTAAAGCTTTTAAAGATATCCACATGTGGGTGTACCAACTTCGATGGTGGATATGCTGAACAGCCCAACTTCTATGCAATAGGTAATATATATAGTGTGGATCCAAAGAAGTAAAAATTACAAAATTAAATATTGTATAAAAAATATAAAAAAATATATATAAAAAAGTATTCTTATTCTTGAAATTATTTTTCAGGACCATGGGTATGTCTATATAAGCATAACGCCTATCCATATAGTCACCATACCACATATGCGTACATACTCAGGCTAGAAGTGTGTTAGCTAGGGGATGGCCTATAATTAATTAGGTAGTAAGTAGGTGCATAAATATGCCCCAATTAAGCCATGCTATGCGCATGCCAGATGGCAACCATACATCACATGGGGTGCTAGTAAAGGGGAAAAGGAAGTGTATGGTATGAAGAGAATGCAAGAATATATAGGATACTTCCTATGTTCTAAATGTCGTTGCCAGTATTCTCAAGGGTTGGCTATGAAGCAGTTTAGGTCTATGTCCACGTTCAACCCTTTCGGCACCAAAGACCCAAGTCGATAGATCCAACTAGTCTCATTTTGGGAGATGCGAGTGGTTTTGTTACCCCCCCTCCAATGATCCTTGATCAAATCAATCCCATAGAATATGAGTCCAGTTGGATCTCTCCTATGAAATAAATCAAAATGTCGTGAGAGGGGATGAATTTTACACATTTACAAGGTAATAGCTGGGTTCATACAGTGCAACTAGTGTAGTGATTTATTCTCACCATAGAGGGCGCATGCATCTGCCTAGGCGAAATACATAGATAGAAAACATATGGAGTGATTTATGGAGTGCTGTAAACATGTTAAAGTGTGGATAGTAACGTACCAATCTTAAATCTGTCATATTTTATAATTTATATCTCACAGTCCCTCCATAATATTATAACTTTGTAGTTGGAAGAGCGTCACGGTAGACAGTATGACCCGGGGGAACACACATCAAATTGCTCCTGTGGAGATGCCTCCCCTCGTTGTAGCATGACCAGCCCATTGGCCGGTGATGAACCGTGATACTAAGGCCTGATTTGGCAGCCCTGAAGGAGTGGGTGGGCTCAGAGTGACGCTCTCCCTTCTTAAGCGTGGAGATAGCGTAGCGTGGTACCGCCTCTAGACGAAGTCCTATGACGAAACGCGTAAGGCGGAGCTACGTCATACGCACACCACGCTAATCCGGAAGTACTGCTGGAACGCATTTGGAATGCATGCAGCGTTACCAGCTGGTACTGACCGCTGCTTATATACGAAATTGAGGACTGCTGTGCTGTCCGTTTTTGTTTGCTCCTTTGGCGTGTAGCTTGTCTATTGCAGACTTTGCTGCATTGTATGTTTTTAAATATATTTTTTAATAAAGCCGGAAGTTTTTTTTTATTTTTTATTTTTTTTCATCTGCACTATGGAAGCCTCTCTCTCTTTTTGTCTGCACCTATGAGGTAATTGGGAATCCTCCCTTCCACGGAACTCCACAAATTATAGGAAGAACTAGCCCAGCTGATATCTCCCCTGTGGACGTGTGATCCGGATATCCCTTTTAAGCTGTTTACCCCTGTAGGGGTAAAGGATCTGGTGAGTGGGGACACATGTGGGGGACACTGACATCTAAATGAAGAGCAGAACGTTTACTTTTGAATTTTATGAAGAGGACTGTTTTACTGTCTGTGTGCATACATAATTTTGGACTGTGTTGCTATCTGGCAGAGATAGGTATCTGCAGCTGCAGATTGGTGCTTCTATTCTGGAGCTAACGTGCACTTATCACATTTGGATCCTATCAATGTGTATAGATGTATTGCACTAAACTGTGGTCTTAATGATACAGTCTTGTATTTTTTGCATACTAACACATAATTAGTTTGACACTTACACTTTGTTTTTGGGTGTCTCTATGTTCACCGTGGTGTATCTGATGGTGATGTTGGTTTCATGCATCTAGTGTCAACACCACTGTTGAAAGGTGGACTGATTATAATTGTTCACCTCTTGTAGTATATATCATTTACAATTTAATTTTGAGCTATTTAGCAATCACTTAGGAATACTGACCCTTTCATTAGGGTTAGGGAGCAGCGCCTTACCCCAATCAAATTTACTTCATAACCTACCTCATGGGCTCTAAAAAGTAGTAATGTTAGCGAAGTTTACTACCGCTTTAATATCACAGGATCCCAGGAGCCTCTCATGGGGCCCCCTACTGACCCGGTGGCCCTTAGGCAGTGCCTAAGTGCATAGTTGGCAACATTTCAAAAATATTTTCAGGGACACTTTTTTTTTACAAGTGCTATATTTAGAGTAGCTGAGATCCCCTATGTTCCTCTATATATCACAGTAGTAATCACAAAATTAAATGAGTACTAATAATGGGCAGAACAAATATGAGGACTGAGAAGATTTCCTTTAGTTGAACTAACAAAAGTGTGCCCATTCTAGAGCTGGTAACTTTGAGGATATTCAGTATAATTTTAAAGAACTGTTTTTATGGGTAAGAGGCATAGGGGAGGAGTATGGATGGTATAAAAGTGGGAAGTATGTTCAGGTGGGGGAGAGGAATGTGGAGGGTCTAACAGTGGGCATTATGTACAGAAGAGGAGTGTGGAGGGTATGATGGGGCACTATGTACAGGAGAGGAGTGTGAAAGGTATGACAGTGGGCAGTATGTACAGGAGAGGAGTGTGGAGGGTATGCCAGTGGGTAGTATGTACAGGAGGAGTGTGGAGGGTATGACAGTGGGCAGTATGTACAGGAGAGGAGTGTGGAGGGTATGATGGGGGCAGTATGTACAGGAGAGAAATGCAGAGCGAAAGATAGTTGGCAGTATGTACAGGAGAGGAGTGTGGAGGGCAATGTTGGGTTACAGTATGTACAGGAGAGGAATGTGGAGGGTAAGGTTGGGTTACAGTATGTACAGGAGAGGAGTGTGGAGGGTGAGACAGTGGACAGTATGTACAGGAGAGGTGTGTGGAGGGTATCACAGTGGGCGGTATGTACAGGAGAGAAGTGTGGAAGGTATGATAGTGGGCAGTATGCACAGGAGAGGAGTGTGGAGGGTATGATGGGGGCAGTATGTACAGGAGAGGAGTGTGGAGGGTATGACAGTGGGCAGTATGTACAGGAGAAGAGTGTGGAGGGTATTACAGTGGGCAGTATGTACAGGAGAGGAGAGGGGTGTGGAGGATATGACAGTGGGCGGTATGTACAGGAGAGGAGTGTGGATGGTATGATAGTGGGCATTATGCACAAGAGAGGAGTGTGGAGGGTATGACAGCCTGGACTATGTACAATAGAGGAGTTTATGAATGTGGGCAGTATGTACAGGAGAGGAATGCGGAGGGTATGACAGTAGGCAGTATGTACAGGAGAGGAGTGTGTAGGGTATGACAGTGGGCACTATGTATAGGAGTAGGGATGAGCTTCGAGTTCGAGTCAAACTCATGTTCGACTCGAACATTGCCTGTTCGCCCGTTCGCCGAACAGCGAACAAATTGGGGTGTTCGCGGCAAATTCGAAAAGTCTATGGGAGAAATCTAAAGTGCTAATTTTAAAGGCTTATATGCAAGTTATTGTCATAAAAAGTGTTTGGGGACCCGGGTCCTGCCCCAGGGGACATGTATCAATGCAAAAAAAAGTTTTAAAAACGGACGTTTTTTCGGGAGCAGTGATTTTAATAATGCTTAAAGTGAAACAATAAAAGTGAACTATTCCTTTAAATTTCGTACCTAGGGTGTGTGTATAGTATGCATGTAAAGTCACGCTTGTTTCCCGTGCTTAGAACTGTCCCTGCACAAAGTGTCATTTCTGAAGGAAAAAAAGTCATTTAAAACTCATTCGCGGCTATAATGAATTGTCGGCTCCCAGCAATACATAGAAAAGTCATTGATAAAAAAATAAAAAAAATGCGTGGGGGTCATGCTTTTTTCTATTACAAGGGATGTTTACATTCCTTGTAATAGGAATAAAAGTGACACAATTTTTTTTTTTTTTAAAGAACAGTGAATTTTTTTTAAATAAAAGGTAAAATAAATAAGAACATTTTTTAAACGCGCCCCGTCCCGCCGAGCTCGCGTGCAGAAGAAAACACATACGTGAGTAGCGCCCGCATATGAAAACGGTGTTCAAACCACACATGTGAGGTATCGACGCGAACGGTAGAGCGAAAGCAATAATTCTAGCCCTAGACCTGCTCTGTAACTCAAAACATGCAACCTGTAGAATTTTTTAAACGTTGCCTATAGAAATTTTAAAGGGTAAAAGTTTGTCGCCATTCCACGAGCGGGCGCAATTTTGAAGCGTGACTTGTTGGGTATCAATTTACTTGGCGTAACATTATCTTTCACAATATAAAAAAAATTGGGCTAACTTTATTGTTGTCTTATTTTATAAGTGTGTTTTTTCCAAAAAAAGTGCGCTTGTAAGACCGCTGCGCAAATACGGTGTCACAGACAGTATTGCAACAACTGCCATTTTATTCTCTAGGGTGTTAGAAAAAAAAATATATATATATATATATATATATATATATATATATATATATATATAATGTTTGGGGGTTCCAAGTAATTTTCTAGCAAAAAAAAAACAGTTTTTAACTTGTAAACACCAAATCTCAGAAATAGGCTAAATGAATGTCCCACCAGTAATTAAAGTGCCTGCTTCTCCTACAAGGACATGCTGGACACACAGCAAGCAAAGGTGTTCCTGGCAACTTTTTTAAAATGTTGGCAACATTTTGTGTATTATTTAAATTACTTTGGGATTGATTTACTGAAGGAAAATAGACTGTGCAGTTGAACTCTCCAAGTGCAGTTGCTCCAGACCTTAGTAAATGAGGTAAAGCTTCACCTTGTAAAGCATACCCAATCACGTGCAAGGAAAATAAAAAAAAACAGCATTTTTGCTTGCACATGATTGGATGATGGAAGTCAGCAGAGCTTCTGCTCATTTACTAAGCTCTGGAGCAACTGCTCTTACAACTGCACTTTGCAAAGTGCACAGTCTATTTGCCTTTAGTAATTCAACCCTTTTCTGTGTTACTCAGAGATACCACTTTATTTAGATATGTTGACCTCACAGACCCCCCCTTTCCCCTACCCCCTTTTTTTTTAAGTTTATTACCACTGTCAGGATTTTACTGCTTTCAGTGTCCACACTGTGGAAAGTTCCTCTAACCTCTAGTCCCAGTGACAATAGTTATCATGAGAAAATTTTGGAATGATTCTCTCCCACAGAAATAGAAAAAAAAAAACTGTCTTTAAATGCACCTCCTTTACTTCCTGCCCAAGTGAGGATGGCAATTAGGAAAGAAAATTATGAAATAGCAATTTTGGGGATGCAGACAGTAATAAAAAGCTGAAAATGCTTCTAACTCTTCCCCACTATACAAAAAACTATATATACTGTATGTATATATATATATATATATATATATATATATATATATATATATATATAACATTGTAAAGGAAAGTTACATATTCATTAATATTCTGTTGACTTGCATTAGGGCACAATAAAAACAAACAGACAAATTCAAGTCATAAGGCCCAACAGCTTTGTCTTGTTAGCTTAAGTAGTTGGTCATAAAAGAAGGAACAAATGCGCAGTAAAACAGTAGAAGTCCCATAGCGTAAATTCTGTTTTGCCTTATTAAAATGTTTTTGCCTGGGCAGCTACACAAATTAGTTTTTCCAGATGTAGATGTAAAATGTATTTATGGCATCACCAGATGAAACTGTTAAAGATCTTACTTTTAAATGCTTCAAAATTCCTTACATACTCTATATGCACATTCAACATGACAAGAAATAGCTATATGTACTAGTGGGAGAGCTGTATGTAGTAATAATGGTATTTATTTGACAATAGTTGCCTTTTACTGTGAGGTTGATAAAAGCTAATCTGGAAGAAATAGAAGTCAATGGCAGTTGGGCGACTGTTGCTGAAAATACACCAGGAAGCATTTCACTGCTCCATGATCTCAACAACAGCCTGTTTAATTGAAAAGGTGGAGTATAATATTTTTCAACAAGCTCTACAATCCAAATCACATTTGCTGGATGCATTATTAAATTGATAATAACCCAGATTTGACACTTATTGCCAGTATTGTTGATATTCATACATTATATTTGCCTATATAGAACCGTTACATTAATCACTTCATTGACATCCTCCCACCTAGGATTAACACTGAGCTTTACTGTTCTATACTAACAAAAAAGTGTATATAAGAAAGACAAATGTCCTTAAACATTGCATCATAATCAGAATATACAATGTTTTATCCAAATGCAAAGTAAGAAAAACATTCAGCAAACAGAGGCAATGATAATAGTAACTGCTGCTGGCAACTGGGAGGTTATTAGTAATGCACAGCCTAGACTGCTTATAATGAATGCATTGTCCAAGGATTTCTAGACTATATAAATCACGCTCACAGTGTGCTGCAATGAGGCAAAAATAGAAGTCATTATCTAAGCTTGCAATCTCGTATATCATACTGATAGATATGTAACTGCTTACAAAAGGATACATATATGATGTACTATGGTATATATTGAATATATACTATATGAGCCCTTTCACACTGGAGCACCCATAGCGTCGGCGGTAAAACGCCGCCATTTTTACCGCCGACGCTATGGGCGGATTTGCGGCGCATTTCGGCCGCTAGCGGGCGGTTTTAAAGGGTTAAAGGGTTAAAACCGCCCATGATGCGCTGCATAAGCAGCGCATTGCTGGCGGTATAGCCGCGCTGCCCCATTGATTTCAATGGGCAGGAGCGGTGGAGCAGCGGTAAACACACCGCTGCTTCACCGCTCCAAAGATGCGGCTAGCAGGATTTTTTTTACCGTCCTGCTGGCGCAACGCTCCAGTGTGAAAGCCTTCGGGCTTTCACACTGGAGTGAATGGGGCAGCAGTTTAGCAGCGATTTGCAGGCGCTATTTTTAACGCTATAACGCCTGCAAAACGATGCAGTGTGAAAGGGGTCTTAGGCAATATTTATACAGATTGTTTTTTTATATACAGTACTGTGCAAATGTTTTAAGCAGGTATGAAGAAATGTTGTAAGGTAATAATGCTATCAAAGATATATACAGTATTTTATCACTTATTTTTATCAAGTTACAAAATGCAAAGTGAGCAAACAGAAGAAAAATACAAATGAAATCAATATTTGGTGTGACTACCCTTTGCCTTTAATTCTTACACTTGCATGGTTTGTACACTTGCACAAAGTCAGGGATTTTGTATGATTAGAGCCATGTGTATGATTAACCAGTTATACCAAGCAGGTGCTTATGATCATCAGTTTCATATGTAGGTTGAAGAGGAGGAACAGCCAGACTCTGCTATTAAGGTGAGGTTGTGTAGGACAGTTTCATGTCACAGGTCATACACCATGGCAAGACTGAGCACAGTAACAAGACACAAGGTTGTTATACTGCATCAGCAAGGTCTCTCCCAGGCAAAGATATCAAAGAAGACTTCAAGATGTGCTCCTCAAGCTTTTTTGAAGAAGCACAAAAAACAGGCAATGTTGAGGGCCATAGAATCAGAGGATGGCCAAGGAAACTTAATGCAGCAGATGAAAGACACATCATTCATACTTCCCTTTGTCATCAGACGATGTTCAGCAGTGCCTCCAGCACAGAACTGGTGAAAACCAGTGGGACCCAGGCACATTCATCTACTGTCTGGAGAAGTCTGGCCATAAGTGGTCTTCATGGAAGAATTTCAGCCAAAAAAGCCATACATCTGACGTGGAAATGAGGCTAGGCGACTCAACTATGGATAAAAACATAGGAACTGGGGTGCAGAAAAATGGCAGCAGGTGCTCTGGACTAATGAGTCAAAATTGAAAATATTTGGCTGTAGCATGAGACAATTTGTCTGCAGAAGGGCTGGACAGCGGTACAATAATGAGTGTCTGCAGGCAACAGAGAGGAATGGTGGAGGTTCCTTGCAAATTTGGTGCTGCATTTCTACAAATGGGGTTGGAGATTTGGTCAGGATCAATGGTGTCTTCAATGCTGAGAAACACAGCCAGATACATTTCCATCATGCCAAACAATCAGGTAGGCGAGTGATTGGCCCCTAATTTATTCTGTAAAGGGGAAGGTCCCCAAGCATACAAACAATGTCATTAAGAACTATCTTCAGATAAAGAAGAACAAGGAGTCCTGTAAGTGATGGTTTGGCCCCCACAGAGCCCTATTTTCAACATCATAGAGTCTGTCAAGGAATTATATGAAGAGATAGAAGGATTTAGGTCATTCTACATCCTCAGAAGATCTGTGGTTAGTTCTCCAAGATGTTTCAAACAACCTACCTGCCGAGTTCCATCAAAAACTGTGTGCAAGTGTACCTACAAGAATTGATGCTGTTTTGAAGGCAAAGGGCGGTCCCACCAAATATTGATTTGATTTGGATTTTTCTTCTGTTAATTTACTTTCCATTTTGTTAATTGCTAAAAAATAAACTATTTCTGAAATCATTCCTAATTTACAGAATGTTTTCACACCGCCTAAAACTTTTGCACAGTATTGTACTGTATATATATATATATATATATATATATATATATTTTAGTAGTTGCCACTGCTTACCTTACCGTGCACAGATATGTGTTCTTTCAATAACTTGCTACTTGATAAAAATGTTTATTATTAGGAGGTAAATGTAAGGCTGACACATTTTGGGGTCTGTACATCCTTTCCAGGGCTACATACAAACACATCCTATGCTGAGCATGTATATGAAAGACATTACAACATTTTAAAATTACAACTATATTTACTAATGCTACATTGCGTGTATGTTAAAGCAACACAGTAAAAAATATTAGGGTGTATTACATACCACCACCTTCAAGCTGTATCAAACATGTCCATAATTCATCCTACAAAAGGGAGAGAGAAATGTATTAAAATTCGCAAGCTACATTTTTTATTTATTCCTTTGGTACTGCAAAATCTGACCCCTGCAGTGCATCTTTTGGATTGGTAATACATAATCAGAAGAACACAAAGCTTCCCAACTGAAATGAGTTCTTTAAAATTGTGTTCCCCGGGGAACAGAGATAATGAAACAATTTGATACCTTAGAAAGAGGCATATTGAATAAATATCTTAGGGTCTGTGATTCCAAGTAGGCTGAATTTTAATCTGATATTTTTTTTTTATTATTATAAAAAACTTTTGAATTAAAGCCGTCATATGACCCATTAGATACATAGCCTTGGAATGTTCTCCAAGTGGTACACCTGACAAAGGACATGATCTGAATCACACTGCATACTAAATACTGCATACTTTTAATACTGGACATATTGGAATTGTGAAATGGAGTACCAAAAAGATTTGACACCAACAAGCAGGACTTTTAAGCCCTGATGTGAAAGGTGTCACTTCCACATTAAAGCGGAGCTCCGACGGGAAAAAAAATATTAAAAGCCAGCAGCTACAGCTACAGCAGCTGCTGGCTTTTAATATTTGGACTCTTACCTGTCCTGGAGTCCAGCGACGTCCGCAGCAGAGGACGAGCGATCGCTCGTCACTCTGCTGCTCCCTTCGCCATCCTCGCTGAGGGAACCAGGAAGTGAAGCCCTGCGGCTTCATACCCGGTTCCCTACGGCGCATGCGCGAGTCGCGCTGCGCCATTCTGATTCGTCCTCCTGTGTTCTGGGAGCCGAGTGTCTCCCAGAACACTACAGGAAGTCTGGGGGAAGTGACGTCACTCCCGCAGATTCCTGGAGAGAGGACTCCAGGATGTGGGTGAAAATACCTGTCTTAGACAGGTATCTTCACACCCCTCACCCCTGAAAGGTGTCAATTGTGACACCGGAGAGGGGGAGGAATCCGATTAGCAGAAGTGTAAATTTAGGGTGGAGCTCCACTTTAAGACTGATTTACTTAAATATTTGAGAATGTTCACACAATGAAATGTGCGAAGATTGGCTTCAATTGAATTCATTGAGTGGACAGTCTCATACCTTTAGGCCCCTTTCACACGGACGGATAGAATGGTGCTTTTAGCTGCAGGTTTTCTAGTTTTCTACCGCAGCTAAAAGCACACAATGCTTTCCTATAGCCCCATTCACACACAACGTTTAGCTGCGATTTAGTTACAAGCGGTTCGGTGCGAATAGAAAAAATAGAATTGAATGTGTCCAGGTGTGATGTAGCGCAGCTATCTGCACATAACTGCAGGTAATCGCAGTGCACTGTGTCAGCTGCGGATAGCAGCGTGAACAAAAGAAAAAAACAACAGGAGGCACATCAAAATAAAAATGGTTGCTATGGGGATGACAATAATGGCCAACCGCAGCTAAACGCAGCCGCACATAAACGCAGCTAATCGCAGTGTACAAATGCAGCTGATCGCTGTGCCTGGGGTCTTGAATTTCAAAAGAAAGAAACATTCTTTTAACTGCGGCAGAACAGCCGCCCGTGTGAAAGGGGCCTTAGTATATCAGCCTCATTCTCAGCTTCTGTATTGTTCTCACTATATTTGGCAAACATTTCTCACTGTTCTTTATTTCTGCCCCCATTTTTCAGTTGTTTCCTCTCTTTATGGAAATATGCAGACACAGAAGCTTTAATGACAAAGTATTTGCAGTTAAAGTTATCAATATGCAACACATATTGATAGCACAATAAAGCTGACAACTTCAGAATATCTTGCTTCCCTAAACTGCCATACAATAAAATAAGGTTCAAAGGATTGGTGACAGACTGTGCGTCTGAGTGTAACCATTGACATCAAATGACAGTCACCTAATCCCATGGCATCGGGCAACAATCTCATATTTGTGGAAAGTTTCTAGGCCTGCTGGCAATTGCTGCTGTATTTTTCTAGTAATCAGACTTACTTCACTCATTGCACTCTTACTTCACTCATTGCACTCTCTATTGAAACTACCTGAAAGCTTGTCCTAGTGTTTATGCTAATATAGAACTCGGGCAGTGCTTTGGCAAAATTTCTCTGC
Organism: Rana muscosa; assembly: GCA_029206835.1. Lineage (NCBI taxonomy): Eukaryota > Metazoa > Chordata > Amphibia > Anura > Ranidae > Rana > Rana muscosa. The sequence continues at coordinate 13,114,941 of JARGYO010005626.1, read as the reverse complement.
AGATGGTCGATCATGCAGCCTTAAAGTGACACTAAATAACATCTTGAAGCACATTCTCTTATAGCAGTCCTCCCGGATTCAGATTTCTCCAGCACCAGCCCTTGTTGATCCACCTCCTTCTAAACATGTTCTGCACCAGCAGGCCAATCCTAAGCCTGCCCCACACTAAAGAAGTCTCCCAGCATTGGCTGTTGCATGCACCTTCTCCCTAAGTGCCACTTGCAGTCCATACACCACATAAAAAGTCTAATTTTATCTTATGCTGTAACTCAACTTTGGCTTCACCACTCAGATCTCCCCTAGTCTAATTGTACCACAGACGACTTATCGTGCTTCATAAATTTCCCTATTTGAAGAACCCCAGTCAACATTTAAGAGGAAGTAAACCTAAAAAATGTTTTGCTGAAAAAAAAAACCCTGCAAGAAAAATACATAATCAGCTAGTATGCTATGCATACTAGCTGATTATGTGGCACTTACCTCAGATCAAAGCCTTTGAAGCGCTCCTCGTTCCCCGCCGCCGCCATGTCCCCTCCGACCATCTTCCGGGTATCGCTGCTCCGGCGCTGTGATTGGCCGGAGCGGCGATGACGTCACACGCATGTGCGCGGGGCCGGCATTCTCCCATTCAGAAAACCGGCATGCGCCGTAGACATCAGTGCAGTGTTTTCTGCAAATATCTCCTTAACCGTGTAGGTTAAGGAGAAATTTCTTGCACCTACAGGTACGCCTTAATCTAGGCTTACCTGTAGGTGCAAGTTGTCACAGTGGGTTTACAACCACTTTAAAGGTAAATAATAAAATAAAGGTACAAAAAGATAGCATATTTGTTTTTTTCAAAAAAAAAAAAGGTTTTTATTGGAAATAGTGAACAAAGATATAACAATATCATACAGGTGACATAGCAATATGCATTCTGGGTTACATATCAGGCAATTGTAGTAAATGTACATAAACCTCAACGTAAAAGATAGCATATTATGTTGTGGTTCCTGAGTACAATGGAAAACCCCACTAAATAATATATTTAGATTTTATAAATATTGAAAATGGAAGGTGATCTATACATTACATTGTTCTCTCACATCCATAACACACACATACCATAACATTATACATGTTAATATGCCTAGTATTATAACTTTTCATAGAGAGAAATCATCTAAGGCTTTACATGCAGGAAATGTATAACTTAATCATGACTAAAAAAAATCTAATTTCTAAATTTCATTATTTCTGGAGAAATATCAAAATCCAGCTTGTTCCTGCATAATTCCTTCCATAAAAGCTGCCAGTTTTATATAAAGCAGGAAAACTAGATGTGAGTGAGACTATGTAGGCACAATCTTACTTAGTTCCTTTGCACATTACAAGAAATGCATATTGAAACCTCCATTCTTCAGATAAAAACATTGATATGCTATGAATGTGTGTTTCCATTTGTAATTGCAGCTCTGCATGATGTCAACATGTCAATGACACCTCAATCTAACTTGAATCTATGAACATGTAAAGCACTTAACTCATCAATCCATCTTTCTATGCTTCTGACAGCTCACAGCAGTCTCCATAAATTGTTTTGCCTGTAGTACATTTAAACAGCAAAATCAATTGTTCAGATAGATTATAAAATGCATAATTAATCCAAAAACGATATTGGATGTTTACTCTTGTTACTTGATGATAAAAAAATGCAATTGCTGGTGATTACACACGTTATTTGTGAAAGTTTGTGTCAATAACCCTAGCCCTATAAGCCCACCCTTTGAGTGTACCACCTGCAATTGTATACAGAATCAATAATGCTTGAAAACCAATTAGTCCTAAACAACTTAATTGTCACCAATGTACTGCAACACTTGCTAATTTCATAGGAAACATTCCTACAGAGAATTGGAAGCTAAAGGTGTTGTGGTTTTCTACAGCTAGGCATTATATCTAGTGATAAAAAAATGCAGCTTGACTGACTACCTTACCTTATATATAGCTGTCAGAGGAACAGCTTGTTCCTACATTACTATTATTGCAACTCATCTAGTAGACTGTGCTTTGAGAAGATAAGGACAAATGAAAGAGTAAATAATGTAATTGGCTGTCACCAATTGTGTGGAATAGTCACAAATAACAAACAAAACTCTGGAAAGAAAAAAGAAAAAAAGAAAAAAGAAATACAAACCACAACTTTTGGGTATGGGGCATATAACATACTCTGTATGCAAGAGTTTGGAACCTAAGCAGCCTATTTCACAGTACATGTCAGGCTGGTGGAATAACAATACACCTCTGCTTTTGAGCCTCAAACATACAGTATATGGAAAAAAAATAGTCAATCACACCATAGTCAAAAACAAATTCTAACAAAAGCAAGTATTTAAATACAGGGTATTAAAGTGGTTGTAAACCCACTTAGACAACTTGCACCTACAGGTAAGCCTAGATTAAGGCTTACCTGTAGGTGCAAGAAATATCTCCCTAACCTACATGGTTAGGGAGATATTTACTATAAAGCGATGCGCCGATGACGTCACGCGCATGCGCACTAGCGGGCCGGCTTCATTGCCGGTGTTCTGAATGGGCTCTTGCCGGTCCGAGCGCGCATGCATGTGACGTCATCACCGCTCCGGCCAATCACAGCGCCGGAGCGGCGATAGATTGACATCCGTGACGGGACATCGAGACAAGATGGCGGCGGAGGTGACCGAGGACCGCTGCGGGGGCTTCGATCTCAGGTAAGTCATTCATAATGAGCTAGTATGCTATGCATACTAGCCCATTATGGCTTTTTTTGCAGGGTTTTTTTTTCCAGGGTTTACTTCCTCTTTAATCATTTTAATTGTCAGTCCACCTAAAATAGTTTTTTTATATTTTGTAGATTGTTCTGTTTGAAATGGAACTTTATGCCTTATCATACCTCCCTAAACCGAGTCTGTCTGGACAGTATGGTCACCTGCTGACTTGGCACCATCCACAGGCAGCTTAACACTTCAATAAGACACAGAAATTGAATCCAAAGCAATTTTACTTTAGCTAAATGAATGTCTTTTAAAGTGTAAGAAGACATTGGATTAGATTTACTAAAGGCATATAGACTTCACTTTTGCACGTGCAGTTGCTCCAGAGCTTAGTAAATGAGGTGACGCTTCAATTGCAAAGAAAACCCAATGCAAGGAAAAAACATGCAAGAAAAAACAAACAAAAAAAAAACTGCATTTTTGCTTGTACATGATTGGATGATGGATGATGGAAGTCAGTAGAGCTTCCCCTCATTTACTAAGCTCTGGAGCAGCTGCAATTGTAAAGTGTACAGTCTATTTGCCTATAGAAAATCAACTCCATTGACTTTCCTGAGCCCTGTCTTTGTGAATAACTAAACTAAACATGAAAGAAATGGGTAAGGCATGGCTAGGCCTAAACTAATAAGTGCTAAACAGAAGGGGAAGACATGGGAAAATACCAAAATCATATTAGTAAACGAGTTGCAGTGGCTCAAAACTGTCTCATACAGTTCAATACAAGTCATAAAAAACGTAGTTATATGGCAGCAGAGTGACTCTCCTGCGCCGAATCACGTACCCAGTACATGATCCGGCACTTCCAGGTAGGGAGCGCACCCGCCGTGGACGCTGTGCTGTGACTTGACAAAGCACAAACCGATTAGCAGGTGCCAGCCAATAGATGTCCGCCAGCACCTGCTGATCAGCAAAGAGAGCAAAGAATGGAGCGCTGGCTAAGTAGACAAGGCAGATCTCCGTTCTGACAGGGGAAAGGGATGGATTTTGTGTCCCTGAAATGCAGGGAATAAAATCCATAATTGCCCTTTGTAAAAGCAGCACACCTGGTAAACACAAACACTGGTTATGCACACATTTAACCCTTTGATCACCCTAGATGCCTAACCCCTTCCCAGCCAGTGTCATTAGTACAGTGATAGTGCATATTTTTATATTTCAATATGTTTATTGAAGTAACAATGCCGTATACAGCACAAGTGACAAAAACAGACGTGAAAATCGAGCACCTTCAGGTAGTACAAGTCATTCAAATAGTCACAAATATAGAACCTTTGAATAAGAAACAGATCAAACTCAACATAAAGTGCGTTTGGTGGGAGTGCCCATTAACATGATATGAGAATAAAAAATTTCTATTTTTTCGGATGTGAAATCATTCACTGTATAGGCAAAAAAAAATACATCCCTGATCGACTAGGGACTGGGTGTAGGTTGTCCCATCAAGCTACGTTAATGTAGAGCATTAGGAGTGACTTGCACAGGGAGAAAGATGCATGTTGTAAAGAGCAGAGGAGGGAAAAAAATAAAAAAAGGAAAAAAAGGGGGGGATTGGAAAGGGTAGGGGGGCGATTGGAAAGGGTAGGGAGGGGAGGGAAAAGGGGAACCCCTGTGTACATTTTTGCTAATATCATGTCAGCATAAAAATATAAGTTCTGTCAGAGCATCTTAGTGTTAGCAACAATAACCAAATCAACATTATTTAAAAAAAAAAAAAAGGGAAGAGAGAAAAGAAAAGAAGAGAAAAAAAAAGGGAGAGAGGAAAGAAGAGATAGGAAAGTTAAGGAGAGGGTCAGCCAGAAGCGCTTTAAGGTGTAGATAGATAACGTATCCATGGATCCCATGTAACATTGAATTTCTTAGTAGAATTGCGAAGGACACAGGTAAGTCTGTCGTTAACCATGATCCAGCTAAGTTTATTCTTCACGTAAGCAAGGGGAACCACCGACTGCTTCCAGTATTTAGCAATAGTTATTCTAGCTTCCAAAAGCATATATGTGATTAGTTTTGTCGATTTTTTGGGGACCTCTTCAGGTAACTTTTGAAAAAGCGCTGCTTCCGGGGATCTACGCATAATAACCCCCGTTACAGAGTATATCAGATTAAATATACAAATCCAAAATCTAGTGACCCCGGGGCACTGCCACCAAACATGAAACATTGTACCCATCTGGCCACAACGTCTAAAGCACGTGAGCGACGCAGACGGGTGCATCTTTGCTACTCTGGTCGGGAACAAATACCATCGTAAAAGTGTTTTATAATTTGCCTTAATTAATTTTGTATTGATCGATATTTTGGATAAAGCATAGGCAATATCTTGCCAGTCCGATAATTCCAACGTGGTGTTCAAGTCCCGTTCCCATTGATTCATGTAAGGGAACTTAGCATTCGGGTCGGTAAGGAGAGTGTATATTGTAGATATCCTACCCCATAAAAGGCCCTTAGTTTGGCAAGATAATTCAAAATTTGTAAGAACAAGGGGTCCATCCAATCGGTTAAGTTTAGATCGTATAAAAGAAATTATCTGAGTATATCGAAATAGTTCCCCGGAGGGCATCTGAAATGTGTCCTTAAGATGTTGCAACGAATGCGGTTGATCCCCATTAAGGTAATCTCCTATCCTAAGAAGCCCTTTGTTTAGCCACCACAAGAATAGCATTGGAGTCATTCCGGGAGAGAATTCAGGATTAAAAAATATGGGAGCTAATGGAGTATGTGGGGAGCACAGAGGCTTACGATGACATACTCTGTCCCAGACCGCTAGTGAATGGGACAGGGTAGGGCACAAGATAGGAGGGTGGAGAGGGCTAGGGAGCCACATTAGAGAACCTATGGTGAAGGGGTGGCACGAGAGGGCCTCAATAGAGACCCAGAGGGGTGTAGATCCTTTGGCAGTCGTGTAAGAAAGCTGGGTTATTTGAGCCGCTTGATAATAAGCTTGTAGATTGGGGAGGCCAAGCCCACCAGACCGTTTCAAGACATACAGTGTCAATTTATTCATTTGCTGTTTCTCATTGTTCCAAATAAAGCGGAGAACATCTGATTGCAGGCGCTGTATATCTCCCCTTGGAACTGCAATCGGTAAAGTCCTAAAATAATAAAGTAACTTAGGTAAAAAAGTCATCCTAATAGAATTGATTCTACCAAACCAGGACAAGGGATAGTCTGCCCATCGTTGAAGATCCTCCCGGAGTCAACGGAAAAGTGGGGGATAATTAGCCCGATAGAGGGTATCGATCAAGGGTGTCAGTTGGATGCCCAAGTATGGCAGGATAGTGCATATTTTTAGCACTGATCACTGTATTGGTGTCACTGGTTCCCACAAAGTGTCATAGTGTCAATTAGTGTCAAATTGTCTGCCGCAATATTGCATTTTTTTTTACCAACAATATGTAACAATATACATATTAGCCAAAATTTATGAAGAAATATATATTTTTTTAAATGTATGGGGTGTGTTTTAGAGGAGAAAGTAAAAAAATATTTATTTTTTTTGCAAAATTGTTGTTTATTTAATTTTTTTATAGCATAAAAAACTCAGTGGTGATCAAAAAAGCACCAAAAGAAAGCTCTATTTGTGGGGAAAAAAATCCATAAATTTCAATTGGTTACAGCGTTGCATAACCGCAAAATTATAAGCTAAAATAATGCAGTGCCATATCGCAAAAAAAATGTCCTGATCATGAAGGAGGGTAAATCTTCCGGAGGCCAAGTGGTTAAAGGAAACCTTGATAGAAATATTGGCGCTGCGAAAGCAGAACTGCTTTTAAATGTGCAGGCTGTAGGCATGTCTATTGCAGTATAACTGTATAAATAATATAAGATCACATAACCAAAAGTGCTTCTGTGATCGTACAACATCCACTACTAGGAAAACATATTACACTACTGTGACACTCTACAAATTAGGACTAGTGGAAGGATTTTATTGACTTTGACATTAACAAAAAATGAAATTATGAGGCTCTACAGTTTCAGTCTTTAGGCTATAAACATGTTTTCAGTATTTTGTCAAGCTCCTCTTTAACAAAATGGCATTATTAATGGCTTAGCTGATATTCACAGTAGATTAACTGCAGTGGTCACAATCTTATCAATATATCAGAATTGCTGTCTGCAAGCAGAAACCCTTTTTACAAATATTAGCATGAAATCAAATCAACTCAAGTGCACATTAAGGATATAAAACAAATGCTAATCAAACTTATATCCACCAACTAAGCTATCAAAATAAAACATAATTTGAATAAAACCACCTCTAATACGGTGAAAGTATTCATAGTGAATAAAGTGTCTATTTACATAGCAAAAACAGGCTGTAAACTACCTTCAGTTAACTAACTAAGACACCCAATGGACTTTATTTAAAAACATGTAGATAGCTTATTTTTAGGGCTGTTACTGATTAAAATTTTCATGTTCGACTAATCGTTTTTTTTTTAAATAGATTAATCAACTAATTTTGATTAATTATAACGCACATACAGATCCAACTATTTTTAGCTGATCTCCTTGCAGGCTGATTCCCAATGCAGCTACCAACCACTGGAAAAATGGATAGCAGGATACAAAAAACACACAAAGGCAGCGCTCAATGGGAATAGCATTAAAACTTTTATAGTCTTCAAGTAGGTAACAAAATAAATATTGCACTGGAGATAAAATCGATGTAGCTACATAAACTGTAAAAATGGTGCGAGTAATACCAAACGGTAGCAAAATCAGTCATAAAAACATGTAGCCAAGTATGATACTGGTATAAAAATGTGTACAACGATACCACTGCTGAATCCAGATGAGGAGGGGTTAACATCAGTCCGTCGGCATGTAGATGTCCCGTGAAGGGAACTATCACAACTCCCAGTGGATGGCTGTAGAATCCCAGGTTGATAGAGGGAAGTGTAAAAGCCCTTGCGTGTGGCAGATCGTAAGGTCCCGCCGGCATGCAGATATGAAGGTACAGCAAAGGAGCCCTTCAGATGGACACGGCAAGCCCGGCCGGTGTCCGTGACATCACCGGATCTCTGACGGAACTCTCTGAAGACCCCTAAGCCGGCGGAGAGGTGAGTACCGATCAAAAGAATTTTGATCGATTAAAAAAAAAATTATCGATTAATCGAGGACTTAATAGGTAATTTCCACAGCCCTACTTATTTTACAAAATATTGGGAAACTTTAGACAATCCACTTGAGGAATTATTTGCAAAGATGCCTGTTAATAAGAAAATGAACTCAGAAAGCTGTGTCCATAAAAACGCAGGCAGAGACGAAAGGATTGTTCTCCAGTATTGCCACGGCCTTACTGCAGTTGATCTTTCCTTATTACTTACCCATACTTTGTTCTCCATTGTGCCTCAGTGTACTGTAGTGGTGGCCATCTTGATGTAGGCAGTGTTAGAGCCTTCAGTAGGGAGAATATTACACAGCAAATCCCACTATAAATCGTATTATACTATAATGCCTTGTACACACAATAGGAATTTCTGATGAAAAAAGTCTGCTGGAATTTTTTTCATCAGAAATTCCTATCGTGTGTGGGCCCATCAGACTTTTTTCCGTAGGATTTTAGAAATAGAACATGTTTTAAATTTTTCTGATGGAAAAAAAAACCTATGGGAATTTCCGATCGTCTGTGTGGAACTCCGTCGGAGAAAAAACCCACGCATACTCAGAATAAAGTCGACGCATGCTCGGAAGCATTAAATTTCATTTGTCTCGGCTCATCGTATTGTTTTACGTCACCGCACTTTGGACGGTCGGAAATTTAGTCTGACAGTGTGTATGCAAGACTGATGGAAGACAGCTTGAATGGAATTCTGGCAGAAAATTCCATCAGATTTTAGCCCATAGGAAATTCCTATTGTGTGTACAGGGCATTAGTCAACTGCAACAGAACCTTAGATTCACACTGCAGATATACAGCTATGCGGGTGTGTGGATATGAGTGCCTAGGCACACTCACATACCAAGAAGTACACAGCTATTTATTTGGAGAAACTTTAGGCAAACTGTAAATTTTCAATGTCTAGAACATTGAAAAATGTAATTTTTGAGTTCAGGCCCACTTTAGTATTTCTAAACAAATAATAATACACGTGAACCAAAGTCCCTTCCATAGCATTTTCACATGCTTACAGAACCATCTGCTCCACACCAATGACCATTGCAGATCAAACATAGTGCTGTCTATAGTTTTGAGTAGGGTAGCATAGATTTAAGTTAGATCAAGCCTAAGCTGTCCTGGGTGTCAGAACATAAGTTGAAAAATACTTTTTGATCTGCTTTGTCTCTATGCTTGAGGGCTGACTAGCGCTGGTCACTAGGCATGTAATAACAAAGTCTTTAAAGAGGTATTTTAAATATTATACCACTAGTAATGTACTTCAGTGTCTCTTAACAGGATAATGTTGAAGCAGTTAGTCTCTCTAAAAAGAATGTCGTCTATATGGGAGCATAGCCAAAACAGCAGTGCCAACAGCACCACCTTAAACTTTATATAGTAATCTGAGAAAGTGCTGTCAAGAAAAGGACTATAGATTTTTTAAGTTTTCTACACTACCTATATTTTTTTTTTAAATCTCTTTATACATAACTTTTTTTTCCTGAGGTCTTCTGGATGGCCATGTGGTATATTTTTATTTTGACATCAGCGATGGGCTGTCTTCAATAACATGAAAGGTGGAACTGATGTTATGTTATGATATCAATGCACTCTTTGCAGTTCTGTGCTGTGGGCCCAGGTTGACCACCAGGGGGTGTCCATAATGACCTGGCCTAATAGGAAGTGGCTAAATGGCCACCAGCAGAGTGGAATTTCACTGGAAAACAAGTCAAGTATTGCAGCAAGAGCAGCATTATTTGTTTTTAAATCAGCAGGGAAAGTGATTTAACCGCTTGCCGACCGCCACCTGTACATTTACGTTGGCAGAATGGCACGGCTGCGCAAAGTAATGTATATATACGTCACTTTAAATTTCGCAATTTTGCGCACCCCTGCCGTGAGCTCCGTGATCATGCCCGCAGGACCCGCGGGCTTGATGTCCGCCGGTGTCCCGCGATCGTGTCACGGAGCTGCAGAACGGGGGGATGCCTGTGTAAACAAGGCATCTCCCTGTTCTGCCTTGTGACAGGACACTGATTGTCTGCTCCCTGTCATAGGGAGCAGCGATCAATGTTGCGTTACAGTAAGCCCAGCCCCCACACAGTTAGAATCACTCTCTAGGACACACTTAACCCCTTCCTTGCCCCCTGGTGGTTAACCCCTTCCCTGCCAGTGTCATTTACACAGCAATCAGTGCATTTTTATAGCACTGATCGCTGTATAAATGATAATGGTCCCAAAATAGCGTCAAAAGTGTCCAATGTGTCCGCCATAATGTCGCAGTGACGAACGCCGCCATTACTAGTAAAAAAAAAATATTAATAAAAATGCCATATACCGGTAACTATCCCCTATTTTGTAGACGCTATAACTTTCGCACAAACCAATCAAAAAACGCTTATTGCTATTTTTTTTACCAAAAATATGTAGAAGAATACGTATCGGCCTAAACTGAGGAAAAAATATGTTTTTTATATATTTTTTGGGAGTATTTATTATAGCAAAAAGTTAAAAAATATTGCTTTTTTTTTTCAAAATTGTCGCTCTATTTTTGTTTAAAACGCAAAAACTAAAAACTGTAGAGGTGATCAAATACCACCAAAAGAAAGCTCTATTTGTGGGGAAAAAAATTGTTTGGGAGCCACGTCGCACGACCGCGCAATTGTCAGTTAAAGCGACGCAGTGCCGAATCGCAAAAAGTGCTCTGGTCATTTGACAGCCAAATCCTCCGGGGCTGAAGTGGTTAAAAAAATGACTCAAGATCTGCCTATCAATTTAAGAACATTTCATATCCTAAGGTTTCAACAACTACTTTATAGGAAGCTGGCTACAAAAAAAGAATTGTTTCATAATACAACTACATATTTCCAGACATCCTTTCCAGCCTTAGAACAAATGGGCAGCTTATATATGTCTTGCCAACATGCAGCTATATTTTGTTTTACATTACCCACCATCAAGTATGCTGCTGGTAGCAGTGATAATGTCAGTCATGAAACAGTACAGCTGAAAATCACTATGAAAAAAAAAAACCCTGGACTACATTCAACGTTCTTCCTTAGCTTGATGCTAGCGTACACCGACTAAGCAGTGCTGTCTAGTAATCAATGCAGCCCCATCAGAAAATGTTTTCATATATTTAGAAAGACCAGGGGTTGTCTCCCGTTCTTTATCTTATTTACAGTGATATTGTCCCATTTCCAAATTTGTGAAATATGCCATCCTATAAATATAGTGATTAACAATCTAGACTGTGCAGGAATCCCATAGAGGTTGGTTTATTTTTTTACAAAGAGGACATGTCAACACATTAGGGACTTTAGTACATACTACTGAAGATTCTTACTTGCTTCCATTCTGTGCAAATAGATCTTGAAGGCAGTCTTCTTTAAATTGGTGGTAGGTGTTGTCTTTGTTATAATCACACAATCACTCAGCATACAGTCAGCCACGTCAGAAAACTAGGATTTACTATGTAACAGCTAGCCAACAATTAAGCCAGCCATTCATGGATCAAATTTTGTCTGATTCAGCAGGAACCGGCTGAATTTCAATCCATGTATGGGAAGACTGATTGTATGCAAGTTGATCCAGATTGTTCTACATGCAATTACTGCCAGCGGGTATAGCCACTAAAAGTAATCATTGTATTCTACTGGCCTGGAAGACTCCCCACGTCCTCCTGCTGGCAGAACACAATAGCACTACAGGAGACATTCCCCTAATCGACACCCCTGGAGGAAGGAAAAAAAATAGATTAATCTATGGCTTGCCTTAGGTTCAGGAGGAGAGGTAAGTCATAGTAGCCTACATATGTCTCAGTATTTTTGTCTAAAATAGGACAAAGGGGGGTTTCCATCATCCCATTACATACACTCAAACTTAATTCATTCCACCAGAAACACAAACTGTAAAGGGAGACATGGTCAACTCGTAAACCATACAAGAGACAGGCACGCCCAGGAGGAGTGCGAACAGTTGTCCTGCTTTTTCAGCAAGGGAGAAAATAAAAAAAAATCACTTCAGGAAGGCTTTGTAAAGCAAGTCCATAGCATAAAACAAAACAAAACATCTTCTTGTCTGAGGCAAAGACCTTTAATATAGAGCAAATGTGTAGATCAGAAGTTCTAGCTTCACAATGATTTCACTTGCTGTGTGCTTATTCCATTTGCAAGCCCTGTGTCACTGCAGGACACAGTAGTGATGTAGAGGCCAGAAGAAACCACAGCACACAGTAGGGAACTCAGAAGTGTAATTCATCCATGAGATACTCCAGCCACTATAGATTTCAAAGAGAAAATTTAAGACTAGACACTTGCTTGAGAGGTCAGTGTTAGGAGTCTTCTTTCACAGGGGGTGTTTTTACAAAATATTTTACCGCCAATAGAGTTTCTTTGAGGCATGTAAAACTTACACCTAAATTATTCTTGTGAATTATTATTATTTATTATTATACAGGATTTATATAGCACCAACAGTTTGCGTAGTGCTTAACAAAATGAAGGCAGACATTACAGTTACATTACAATTTGGCGGAAGAGGAATAAAGTAAAATGATTTTATAGAATATTTTTTAATCACACGTACATATACTATCAGCTATCCATAAATCCTAATATGACTGATAAAAGCAAGTATGAACAATTTAGGATAGCCATTTTGTTAGGCAAATCACTTATGAGATTTTGTTTAGTAAAGAAATAATGCAATGTTGTTAAAACAGCACTAATTTGCTAAAAGGTCAATAAAAAATATGTAGGGTATAATCAACGTGTACTGGTGTTATCTTGAAGATGTGTCCACGAAAAGTTTTAGCTATGCATAAAAAAGTCCCATAGCGAGGAAAAATCTTTTTTTTACCACATTCCGACCAGCCGCCATCGTTATACAGCGGCAGGTCGGCACGATCCCGTGAACCGTCATAGCTGTACATCAGTCTCTGTAAGCGGGATAGCAGGAGTGCGCGTGCCGCCGGAGGGGCGCGCCCCGGTGCATCGCGGGGGTGCCGACGCTCGTGACCAGCGGTCGCGATGACCACTGGCTTGCAAGCAATCGCGGGTACGAGAGGCAGAACAGGGATGTGTGTGTGTGTAAACACACACATCCCTGTTCTGTTCTGTGAGTAAAGACAGATCGTGAGTTCCTAATAGCTAGGAACCATGATCTGTCATTTCCTCTAGGTCAGTCCCCTCCCCCTACAGTTAGAAACACACCTAGGGAACACAATTAGCCCCTTGATTGCCCCCTAGTGTTTAACCCCTTCCCTGCCAGTGACATTTTTACAGTAATCAGTGTATTTTTATAGCACTGATCGCTGTATAAATACCAATGGTCCCAAAAATGTGTCAAAAGTGTCTAATGTGTTCACCATAATGTCGCAGTCTCGATAAAAATCGCATATCACCGCAATTACTAGTAAAAAAAAAAAAAATGCTATAAATCTATCCCCTATTTTGTAGATGCTATAACTTTTGCTCAAACCAATCAATATACACTTATTATGATTTTTATTACCAAAAATATGTAGAAGAGTACATATCACCCTGAACTGAGAAAATAATTGCTTTTTTAAGAAAAAAATGGGGGTTTTTATTATAGCAAAAATTGTGTTTTTGACAAAATTTACGCTCTTTTTTTGTTTATAGCGCAAAAAAATTTAAATCGCAGAGATGATCAAATACCATAAAAAAAAGGACGTCAATTTTGTTTGGGTACAGCGTCGCACGGCCGTGCAATTGTCAGTTAAACTACGCAGTGCCAAATCGCAAAAAATGGTCCGGTCATTGGGCAGCAAATTCTTCCAGGGCTGAAGTGGATAATAGAGGAATAGAGGAGGTCTCCTGAGTGAAAAACTTCCTAAATCACAAAAAATAAAAATGTATCTATAGAAGCTTTAAAAAAAAAAAAAAGCTTTGAAACAATTTAAACTTCCTCCAAACTAGTTTACAAGAAGTAAAGTCAGTTTCTTCCTACGCAGCTACGTTAAAAGCAATTGAAGCAACACTTTATGTAAAGATACATGAATAAATAACACATCAGTATCTTCAACTCTTCTGTACTTATTTATCTCTCTAATTCACTCCCAAATACATTATTCTTTAATGTGATAAAGTAAAAAAAAAAACTTCATTACATATATTTACTTTCTTTATTTTTCAAACTTTTCACACACACACTTGCATTTTCATTTTTCAACATCTGTCACTGCAGTATAAACATTCTGTCGCAAATTATGCAATTATGATTGTGTAGTCATATTGGCCCTGGCAGCAGGAAACTAACAGAAATCTTTAACTTTCATTTATACCAGGGATATGCAATTAGCGGACCTCCAGCTGTTGCAAAACTACAAGTCCCATCATGCCTCTGCCTCTGGGTGTCATGCTTGTGGCTGTCAGAGTCTTGCTATGCCTCATGGGACTTGTAGTTCTGCAACAGTTGGAGGTCCGCTAATTGCATATCCCTGATTTATACTGTATTATAACGACTGTTTTTAATGTCATTGAAAAAATGTCTTTTTTTCTCGACGCGATTCTTCTCAAGCCTGCCTTGCCTACACACTATCGTGAAAAAAAATTCTCGACCAAAGCGCGGTGACGTACGAAACGTACGACGGCACTATAAAGGGGAAGTTCCATTCAGATGGCGCTACCCTTTGGGCTGCTTTTGCTGATCCTCCGGTTAGTAAAGTTTGGTGAGAGATGATTCACGCTTTTTCAGCCTTGTGGTCTTCAGTGCATTACAGCGTGACGAATGTGCTATCTACATTACGAACGCTAGTTTTACCAGAACGAGCGCTCCCGTCTCATAACTTGCTTCTGAGCATGCGCATTTTTTTCATGTCGTTAAAGCCTACACACGGCCGTTTTTCACGACAAGAAAAACTACGATGTGAAAAATGACGAGAAAAAATAGAGCATGTTCCAAATTTTTAATGCCCATTTTTCACGTCGCGAAAAATGCTCTGATCGTTTTTAATGACCTGGAGGGCAGAAATGATTTCTAATTCAAAAGTACAGGTATCTTAACACATTTACACAATATGTTCAGCAATAAAGAGTTTTGAGAACTAGGCTAGTTTTTTCCTACAGTTTTCAAACAAAGTTTAAAAAAGGTGAATTGGAAGATGGATCCATATATAGACAGTAGTATGGAAAAGACTGGGGAATGGAATATTATTACCCGTTTAATCTAAAACTGACAAGCCTTCCTTAATTACAAGAACATTTTTAAAGCTGCACCTTTTTGTTGCAAGGTCAGGCAAGTGAATATATTCAGCACTGCAGCTGCTGGCAAATATAAATCTCACCTAAATCCAGTAAACAGCAGGAGATAAAATATAGTAGAGTAAACAATAACCGTAGAACTTGAGCCAAAATGCTCAGAGAAAACATCATTACTATGCCAGACAGGGAATAAAGCTAAAAGTGCATTTAGAGGGAAGGCACTAAAGTCCATGCACATATTTAGATTAGAAATCCCATTATCAATGTACCGACTTTGGCAAATCAAAGTTGTTTTCATGGCTCTTCGGCTTGTTTTATGCTGCTGCCGATTTGTCTTTTAAAGCAAATTCCAAAAACAACTGCTTAAATTCTGAATTCTGGTGACATCCTATTAATCTATGTAAGTTTTAATCTGCAGACTGGCAAATTTTTTACTCCCACACTACTTTCCATTTTCCTGCTTATACCACTGGCTTCACATTTATAAATGCTCTTTATGAATGACCGCTATATTGATTTACGATTCAATTAGTCCTCAATTGCTAAAATGTACTATGGAGAGCCCCCGGCGGCAAGAAAAAGAATTGTGCTTATACAGACAGTTCTAGATTTTCATGTGAAAATACAAGTATTTACTAATCATATAGACAGATACAGTACTCTTGAGCTGCATAGGTCCTCAGGGCAGGGGCGGATCCAGGGGGGGGGCAACAGGGCAATTGTCCCCCCCCCTCGAAAGTTGCGGGATGAGTCACTGTGAAGGCGTGAATGTGCGGGCGGGTGAGCCCGCATGCAAGTGACAGTGCGGGCGGCGCGGTGGATGAGCCGCCGAGCTGCCCGTCCGCTCGGCGCTCACACTGACTGTGCGAGCGGATGCAGCTGGGCGGGTTTGAGAGCGGACGAGAAGCTGCCAGCTGGGTGGCTCGGTGGGTGACATTATCTCTCACCGCCCGGCGCCCGCCCTGCATGATCCCGGCAGTTCCGCCCTCACTCACAGTACTACATGACTGCACTAGTGAGCCCATGAGTATAAAACTAAAGACATTTCTGCCTTCCCGATTGGTCCGCCCGCCTGTCCATCTAGCCAAGCCCTGCCCAATAACATAATTTGTTGTCAGAGACTGTGAAGGCAACAAAGAGATTACATCATCTCTCTGCTGCCTGACTCCGGGACATAGGAAGTGACAATGCCCGTTCCCCACCTAAGCAGGAAAGTGACAATCTGCCAGGTGTGGCAGGTGACGTGGAAAGTGGACAATCCGCAATGTGTGGCAAGTGGACAATACGCAACGTGTGGCAGGTGAGGTAGCAAGTGACAATCCGCAACTTGTGGCAAGTGGACAATCCGCAACGTGTGGCAGGTGACGTGGCAAGTGGACAATCCGCAATGTATGGCAGGTGACATGGCAAGTGGACAATCCGCAACGTGTGGCAGGTGATGTGGCAAGTGACAATCCGCAACTTGTGGCAGGCGACGGTAAATAAATTGGCCGCAAAAAATCGTATTTTCTGGCAGTGCCCCTCCCGAGACTAGACTCTGGATCCGCCCCTGCCTCAGGGAATAACATTTGTTTTGCACCATGGAAAAACACCAAAGACAGTATACTAGAATCTAGAAATCTAGTTTTATTTAATAATGGTATAGAAATTATTACCTAATAAACCATGGCAACAAGAAACTAGCTAACTTACAGATGACAGTTTCTGTCCTGTCAACTGCCTGAAACTATTCTCATAACACCTGGCCTCAATTTATTATTGCTGTTGCAAATTTCCCAGGGCTGTGCTACTTTGTGGATGTCTAAATGGACATGCTGCTGCATTTATAAAGCTCTATATCGTTGTTGCCAATACCATCAGCTTAAGCCTGGTACACACGATTGGGTTTTCCGCGGACAAAGCGTAGGACTTTTGTCCGAAGGGCGTTGGCCGTGAACTTGTATTGCATACAAACGGCAAAGAATTGTTGGCCAACAAACATGAAACTATGTGGTTTTTCAGCTCTTTAGCGCCGTCCTTTGGGCAACTTCTGCTAATGTTGTGTTATGGAGAGCATTACTTCTGAGCATGTGTGTTTGTTCTTTGGATTTTTTTCCGAAGGACTTCTGTACACACGATCGCATAATCCGACAACACACATTTATTGTCGGAAAATTTTAAAGCATGCTATTCCACATTTGTTGGCGGAACAAATTGTCCGATGGAGCATATAAACAGTCGGATTTTCAGACAACAGCCTGCCATCACACAGTTCCCGTCGGAAAATCCAATAGCGTGTACGGGCCTTTAGGAACACCAGTCATGATGGCAGTTCTGGGTGTGCCTGCAGCTTCCAAAAATTCACCAGCTATGTAGTAGCCGTCCATTTTTAGAACCTGAGTTTGTAAGAAAAACCAAGGAGAGAAAACTCTCGCCAAACGGGATTTTGAGGGGAGATGTTGGTTTGGTTAAAGGTGAATACACTTGAGACGATAATTATATAGAAAAATAAATTTATTCATAACATCTAAAAATTACACTTGATAATACAAAATAAAAAACTTTGAAACAAAGAGTTTAGACTGTGCAGTTAGCCAACATGTTTCGCACACAACTGTGCTTCGTCAGGGCTTAGCACTTAAATGGTATTGTTTTGGTTCTGGAAACTATCCAATTAACTTCTTATTCAAACCTGAGTTTGTAATCAGGCTGGTTGTTTCAAAAGCAGAAAATGTATATGTATATAATTAGCAAGGTAGTATACATCTGATAAGTGCAAACTACAGTAGTTTCCAGCCTGAAAACATGACCAACAGCAAGTGTGCCATAGCGTGCAAATCCACTTTCACGTTATGTCAAAAGCTCTTGTCGCTTAGTTCCACTTTCTTATCCTTCAGGGAAGGGAAGAAAGTTCAAGGCACATAAGTAGAATTCTTCACCCTTCCCTGGAGGTCAGTAAAACCTGGAGTTTTTTGTCTTGACAAGTTTTGCAACTTCCTACATAAACAGAGAGCAATATTTACTGAATTAAATACAATATATCCTTTCCAATCCAAACAATATTTACCTCCAGGTGTTCCTAAGAGACAGGTTGCTGCCATTTCCTGCCTGATATTTTATTAATAGAAATCTGCTAAACAAAAGATCCATTCAACTATTAAATAAGGACAATATTGGAAGCCAGAGCAGCTGATAAGACAGTACAGCCAGCCCCCCTGTACTGGGCCTGGGGCCCATCAGTTCTAAAGGGGGGCCCAGGCCTCTGCTGAGCAGGAGGGCAGGCTGTACTGCCTTATTTGCTGACTCATGTGGATCCCCCTGCACCACTGCAAGCTTCTACGCCTCATTTTCCCTCTGGCTATGCTACAGGGGGATCAGTTCTAGGGTCTGAGCCCCTTTCCCCTGCTGTCAGGCACCCTGTGTGCCCTTCCTGTTTTGAACAAACACAGTGAGCAATCTGTACCAATAGCTCCTGTGTCCATTCATCACTGAAGCAAATGCCGAAAAAAAATAATTAAGGACTTGTTCAAAGATACTTTACTCTCTGAAGAGCAGTCATCATTTGGATCACTCTTCAGAGATCAGTGAGGAGGCATATTGACTTTTTACCTCCTGCATTAGCCCCAGACTAGCATACCACAACTGCACACTTTGCATGCAGTTGTGGGGAACTTGTAGAGCAGCGCTGTTGCATTAAATAAGTCTTGATCGATGAGGGTACAATTTCTGCCATGACCGCAAAGCATAGTAGCGCAGCACAGCCATGGCATTTTGGTGAAATTATAATTTGATATTTTCTAAAATGAGGGCTGTATGGGGCCCCATGATTTCTCACAGCAGCCCTGTTAGAAGCTTCAATGCCTTGATCAGCAAACAGCGCAGCACATATTCTCCTCCAATTAGACACATTGTGGTTGATTGGCGAAAGGCAAAAAGGCTTTTCACTTTGCAAGGTATTTGTCTTAGTGAATGGGGTAAAACTATGCTGACAGTTTATTTTCCCTGGAAAATATTTGGGTGATTGGGTATTCTTTGCAATATGAAATTTCACCGCATTTACTATAAGCTAACAAAAGCAAAAATTCCCTTGCAAATTTAATAGCATATTTTCCTTTAAATGTACTTTATTTTCTTATTTAGATACTTGCTTATAATCATCTGATGTCACTGAATGCTTTTTGAATCCATTCCAAACACATTTTTTAGCACTATCGCTCTTCCACTTTCTTGTTTCTTACCTATATTATGTGAAGATGACTTGTACTATAGCCTCTAGCTGCCTCCTGGGAAACCTACCTCACATTTCACAGGAGGCAGCTGTCTACTGTAATATCCCACAATATTTCATTATTTCATTCTTGTGGCATAAAAAGAATGGCTTAGCTTAAAAAAAAAGAATGGCTTAGCACCAGATCTCTGACTGCACACCTTATGCCGCGTACACACGGTCGGAATTTCCAAGGAAAAAAGTCAGACGGAATTTTTTCATCGGATATTCCGACCGTGTGTATGCCCCATCTGACTTTTTCTATTGGAAATTCCGACGGAGTTAGAAAGAAGAACATGTTCTCTTTTTTTCTATCGGAAATTCCGTTCGTCTGTATGGAACGACGGAGAAAAAAACACGCATGCTCATTATCAAGTCGACGCATGCTCGGAATCATTGAACTTAATTTTTCTCGGCTTGTCGTAGTGTTGTACGTCACTGCGTTCTTGACAATCGGAATTTGGTGTGACAGTGTGTATGCAAGACAGCTTGAACGGAAGTCCGTCTGAGTTTATCCCAATGGAAAATCCGATCGTGTGTACAAGGCATAAGGTGTGGTGTCCCAACATCAGGGAACCAGCTGCAAGAACACACAGCAGAATAAATGTAGGAAACAATGGGTAATGTGGAATTTACTGGGTTTATAACAATCTTTATATTGCATAAAAAGCTAAAAAATAAGGTGCACATGGGAATCATTTTATTGGGGAGGTGCAAGGCCCACTTTAAACTTTGGAGACATCCTTGCAAAAAAAATAAAAATCCTTTGTAGATTTGACAGTTTTTTAGACATCAGACTCTTTATTCCCGAAGATGAGAATTATTTACTGTTAATGAGTATTATAAAACATTGTAAGCCTTATTTTTAAATTTTCTGCAATTTCTAAAAGAAATTTGAATGATGAAACATTTGATATGAATGGATAATGTGTGCAGTTAAAATGGTTAATATGGACTTCCCTGAAGAAATCAGACAGTTTCATAGTAATGGTGACACACAATGGTGTATGACACATCTGACATTGAGAAGAAATGAGTAGTGCTATGATGCGTTCTAAATGTGGCAGTAGTTCATTCTTACTGCTCAGCTGACAAAATTAGGGAGTTTGGCCTCTGGAACCAGCTGAACTCTGGTTACAGGTTAATTGCATTCTAAGTTAGAGTCAGCAGCGTGCAATGGTATGTCATGCGTGCTAAGAGAGTCAATTTCTGTTGGCAGGTTACTGCTGTCTAAAATTTCTATGATTTTGGTGAGCTATTATGGATGAAATACAGTATAGGCTACATAACACGGAAATCAGTGCAGGTAAAAGCAGTGAAACAGAAAATTATGAGGTGTGCTTACCTATACTGAGGTGCTTGCATTTACCCAAAGTAAATTTCCAGTTTTTCTGGTACACAAATGCTCTCCAAATCAATTTCTCAGTTGCAAGAGTTTATTTTAATCAAATGTTATTGCAGGTTCTTAACTACTTTCTGAAGATGTTGGTGCATTTAATGGAAGTGACAGATATGCCTTCTCATAACTGTCCCAATGCAGTAACAAAACAGAAAAAAAAAGTAAATGAAAATATGAGCTCTTTGCTACCATATCAGATATGCCTGATGAGTATGTAAGCAAAAAATAAAAATGCTCGTTATAATAAAGTGCATATTATTGTGTAGGTATATAAAAACCTGGATGTACGCTCATCACTTTTTTGCACGGTACACAGTTACCATATATGACTTTTGCCATCCATGTATTCAATATGTTATTTTCTTAAAGGGGTTGTAAAGGTTTGTTTTTTATTTTCTTAATAGGTTCCTTTAAGCTAGTGCATTGTTGGTTCACTTACCTTTTCCTTTGATTTACCTTCTAAATGATTTTTTTCTTTGTCTGAATTTCTCACTTCCTGTTTCTCCTCACTAAACTTCACACCATCATCCGAGTGGTGTGGAGTCAGCCAGAACAGCTTACTGAGGAGGAACAGGAAGTGAGAAATTCAGACAAAGAAAACAAAGAAAAAAAAACATTTAGAAGGAAAATCTAAGGAAAAGGTAAGTGAACCAACAATGCACTAGCTTAAAGGAACCTATTTAGAAAATAAAAAACGAACCTTTACAACCCCTTTAATGTCTAGACTTATGAAGTCAAATTTAAAAAAATACCCTGTCATCCAATGGGTCCAGTGTTTGAATCTCAAAGTCTACATTCTGCTGTATGCCTCTGAGTTTCAACATAGATCACAGTTTAGCTTATGCAAGAATTTTAACATCATTCTTAAAGAAAAAAAATACAAAAGATTGCAGCGCTCCCAAAGAAGAAAGTCCTTATAAACAAAGCAGCTGACTCCTTCAGAAATACTAATCAGTAGAAGTGGCAACTCATCGAATGTAGATGCTGTCTCACTTAAGAGAACAGCTGACACATGTTATGCAATTTCAACATTTGTGTTCCTGGATGACATTTCTCCTGTAGTGTTAGACAGTGTCGTCTCCCCAGGATTAATGTGATGTAACCATGAAAAGTAAAATACTCTTATAGTGTAGTAACTGGTAAGACAATGTTGAAACAAAGTGATAGAAGTAAGCACCCAGGTCAGGGAAAATATTGAAAATTTGTGCTCCTCTTTAACTCCCCACATGCAGTGCAAACTCACCAAACATTATGTGCTACCAGTGCAAACTCACCAAACAATATGTGCTGCCATACAGCAAAAATCGCTCAAATAATAAAAAATTGTACTCCACTCTGTCTCCCGCATGCAGTGCAAACTCACCACAAGGTATGTGCTAACATACACTATGCAGCAAACACGCTCAGCAGGAATAGTTAGATGAATCCTTTTGTCATAGGATGCAGCTTCTGTGAGAATCTCCAATCCTGATTTATTTTTAGGGGACAAAACAGCCGCTCTTGCCACCCTCCTCTGCTGCCACTTCCAGCAACGTCTCCTCTCTATTTCCTATCACATGGAACTTCCTCAACTGCCTGCACTGCAAGGGTTGACTGATCATATAGGTCTAGGGGTTGTGCAAAAGCAGATTTACTTGCCCGCTATTTTCTTCTGCTACACCGGTCCCTACAGTGTCTTTATGCTCCAGAAGTTGAAGGCCCGGATGTCATCAAGACCAATGCAGGATCTGTAGCCCCACACTGGAAATTATGATACAGAGGGACAGTCCATTTCCGGAGCCCCACCTACTAGGGGAGGGCAGGACTGGTTAAGTAAAAGTGCTTTTACTCTTCCCTAGAATAAATAAGCTATTTTTCCCAGCATTGGGATTCAATTATTTAATTTGTGAAAACCTTTGCAGGCCATACATGGGTCAAATTCCGAACACATTTCCTTTCGAAAATCAGAAATTTAGTGCATTTTCCAATGATTCAATGATGCCACCATTGATTTTGAAATTCAACCAACCGAGCCTTCAATTTCAGCTCATGTTGCTGCAGAAAAGAATTTTAGTGGCCGGGAACCTTCTTTTCTTTACGGGAATTTTCTTTTCTTTCTGGGATTTTTCTTTTCTTGCGCTCATGTGCATTTCTTTTTTAATTATATTTCTCACACAATTATCCCATCATTGATTAGAAAACTGTTAATTTTTCAAAAAATTTCCAACATGCCCTATCACTCAAAATCGATGGCTGCATGGAAATCAGCAATTGCTGCAGCCCACTAATGGTGCGAAATTCCAATGAAAATTTTTAGAACATTCTGAGCGGAATTCGACCCATGTATGGGCGGCCTTACTTATAAAAGTTAACCGCCTTGATATCTAATAGTTACTTTTGCGTTAAAGAGGAAGTAAACCTTGGAAATGTTCTTTTATTTTTTAAAACCCTGCAAAAGAAAGCCATAATGAGCTAGTATGCATAGCATACTAGCTCATTCTGAATGACTTACCTGAGATCGAAGCCCCGGCAGCGGTCCTCGGTCACCTCCGCCACCGCCGCCATCTTGCCTCGATGTCCCGTCACGGATGTCAATGTATCGCCGCACCGGCGCTGTGATTGGCCGGAGCGGCGATGACGTCACAAGCATGCGTGCTTGGCCCGGCAAGAGCCCATTCAGAAAACCGGCAATGAAGCCGGCCCGCTAGTGCGCATGCGCATGACATCATCGGCGCATCGCTTTATAGTAAATATCTCCTTAACCATGTAGGTTAAGGAGATATTTCTTGCACCTACAGGTAAGCCTTAATCTAGGCTTACCTGCAGGTGCAAGTTGTCTAAGTGGGTTTACAACCACTTTAACTATTTTACATCAACAAGTAGGACAGTTTCCCAGCTCATTCATGTGCATAGCACAATCAAATACCAGTGTGGTGTAATTTGTTTAGGATAGATAGAATAGAGAAGGGTAGAACTTTTGTCAGGTTTTATTGTTGCCTATACTTCCAGTGTGTTACAAGGACAGGAAGTTAGATTGAATCTCTCCATACTAACTTCCTGTCCCTGTAACAGCTGCCACCAATGGAGAAAGGGAAAACATCTCTGAAAGTACCATCAGAGGTGGGACTTCCCCTCACTTTGGAGATATTTCCACGTACATCCTGTCATGTTATAAGGGTGGTAAGTGAAGGGAAATGTCTCCAAAAACATGACGTGTTGTAAACATAAAAAAAAAAAAAGTTTTGTATGAAATGTAAAAGCTAAAAACAAGAAAAAATGCAAATCTCAGATTTCGCTTAATACAATTGGAATCAGCCCCCAACTATCAATAATAGATCACAGAATATTTACAGCATGACACATTTCTTCATTTTTCACATTTTTCACATGACAAGCAAAATGGGAACATTCTCCATTAGCACATTAGACACATCAAGACCTTATATGAATGCAATGGAGCAAAGCAGGTAATGAATACTATTTATAAACTGATATTTTTTCTGCCCTTGCTTAGAACAAGAGTACATAACGGTGGCATTAACCTTTAA
Source organism: Rana muscosa (assembly GCA_029206835.1). NCBI lineage: Eukaryota > Metazoa > Chordata > Amphibia > Anura > Ranidae > Rana > Rana muscosa. Next base: position 13,090,650 of record JARGYO010005626.1, on the reverse strand, counting down.
TTCACAGCTTTTTCTGGATCAGAGCTATACAGCAAACATTCCATTATTACTAGGTTTATTTTATTGATTGAATTCATATTTATAATTCATGTTTGGAGTAAATATGCTTCTTCTATCACTTTCATCATAGGTAACTGTTGCTACAATGCAGAAAAATACTTCGTTTATTATGAAGAATTAACGATTCTGGATTCTTAGGTCTCGTGTTGTGTAGTATTTAAGTCTAGAGTGCACATTAAAACAAAAATGTAGACAGTTTAAAAAAGACCCATCGGGGGCATGGCTAGTGCGCACGACAGATGGCTTCCTGAACACAGAGCCCTGAAGCCCTGTGAGAGACACCAGCGCCTGCCAGCGACACAGAGCACCGCTCAAACACACCTGAGCCCCGCACAAATTCCCGTCACCACCTGCTACCTCCCTAAAATGTTGAGGAATCGGCGGGGGGATTGCAAACCAAAAAAACAAACTGCCTACTTCTTCCGGCCTATGGGTGAAGATGGCGCTGGCTGCTCGGCCCCCTCCTCCACCCCACACAACAGTATGACCTCCTGGACCCTGGGACTTGGGCCGATGGAAGTGCTGGGGATCCTCTCCCAGAAGCTCCTCTCCTCTTCACAGCCCTCCCTGCTCAAACCCAGCCAAAGCTAGGATGAGACATAACATAGCAGCTGCAGACACAGGGGTGAGTAATGAGCTATCCCCAGCCACAGAACACACAAAGCTCCAATCCCCCATAGCCAGCATCCCAACCGCCAATCAGCCAGTGCTGGATACTCAGATTAAAGAGATACTTCTCTGCTCCCTGCATGCAGATTTCACCAATATTACCTATAAATTATCAAAAGAATTATCCATAATGTGGGGACAGAATAAATCAAGTAGAACATGCAATCTCAGACATAACTACAACAGTTAATGATATAATTGATGCAAATGAGGAAAGCAAAACACTGGGTAAGTACAAACATTGCCAACCTAGAAGATCGCTCAAGGCGAAAGAACTTAAAATTAAGGGGATTTTCCTGAAATGTGCCCCCCAAGACCTCATGCAATATGCTAAAGAGCTTTTTCAATCACTTGTGCCTGAATTAAGCCCTTTGGATCTAACAATTAATCATATGCAGCGTATATCCAAACCTCCTTTATACCCAATGAAGTTCCCAGGGATGTGCTTATGAGGGTGCACTTCTTCTCTACCAAAGAGCAAATACTGAAAAAGTCACGCTCCTTGGGAAACTCCCTGATCGCAAACATACAAATCTATGCTGACCTCTCCAAATATACCCTGGATTTAGGCAGGCAGCTGAATACAGTTACCAAAACACTCCGCAACAACAACATTGCATATAAGTGGAAGCATCCCACCAAACTGATTGTGGAATGCAATGGAGCGTCATTCAATATTACATCTCTAGAGAAGGGCCTCTCACTACTGGAGCTCACATCCAGCCAGATAAAATTCCCGCCACCCTGGCTCAAAGCACAATTTGGGCCTCACACTAGAAATCGCTGACACTAGCTACTGAAAGTGTTATGACCCCCAACCACCTAAAGTCTCTCTATGTGGTCCCTCGACCAGCTCGCTAGTTTCATTTGAACTGCTTCCCCCCATTCTGGTTATAGCAGCCCATTTGGATCTATGTAAGGCTGCACAGTTATGAATGTTTTATTCCTGGTGAAAATTTATGAGCCCAATGGAAGATATTTAATCCTGATCTGCACAATCGCATGGTCCAAATATACCCTAGCATGCATCTACGCCCCAAACTCATGCCAAATTTACTTCCTAAACAAAGTGATGAAAAAAATCAATAAGTGCAGACAAGGCTCCTTGATAATATGTGGGGACTTCAACATAGCACCAGACCAATCAATGGATACCTCCAACCCCGCCCTCAGACGCCCTTTAACTATGCTGAACTTCCTCCGCTCCCACGATCTACATGATGTCTGGAGATACCACCACACAATCAAGAAGGACTACACCTTTTTTTCAGCCCCCCACAATTCGTACTCCCGAATTGACTATTTTTTAGTTGATAAATGGTTATTACAACGAATCCCATGCTCAAACATTGATCCCATAACATGGTTAGGCCACGCACTCGTGAAAATCACCATCTCCTCTTCCTCAGCCTCTACTCCAACCAAGCAATGGAAAGCCAAGACAAATCTCCTGCAAACGTCCCCATATGCTGAACAGATCCAATGTCACTTGACTGACTTTTTTCAACAGACCCCCACACATAAAGCCTTAATTAGAGGAATACTGATTTAACTAAGCTCACTTGAAAAACAAAGGAGGTCTTGATGAGCTTACCACTGAAATCTCTTATATAGACTCCCAAAACTAAATCCAACCCATAAGCTAAAAATAAAACTATTAGCTCTCTACCTAGAATTAAGAACTCTCCTCTTAAACTCTTTGGAAAAAGCCCACCACAAGCTTAAGGCCACATCCTACTCTACATCTAACAAAGCAGGGAAGGCCATGGCTCAGCGTATCCGTGGTCAATGCATCAAGTCCTCAATCCCTCATATCTTTCACCCTTTTACCAAAGAAAAATGAATCAACCCAACGCCTTCAGTTCATATTATGATTCCCTCTACAACCTCAAAACTGACCAAACTACTCCCCAACCCAGATAAATCTCCCTACCCCCAGTGAGGACCAATTAAAATATCTAAATTCCCCCTTTTCAAACCAAGAAATTGCCCAAGTGATTCAATCACTTCCGACTTGTAAATCTCCTGGACCTGGCGGCCTGCCGGGAGAATACTACAAACAATATGGCGAGACTCTTACCCCCACCTTCAGAACCTCTTCAATGATGCTGCCTCCTCCTCCATGTTCCCCCTGAAATGTTGTCTGCAGTAGTCATCGCCTTACCAAAACCTGGCAAAAGTCCAGATACACCCCAAAGCTTTAGACCTATCTATCTACTCAATGTAGTTCTAAAATTATATGCCAAATTACTAGCCACCAGAATATCCAAACTACTCCTCCTTCTTATTAACTACGACCAAACAGGCTTTATACAAGGTAGGCAATCCTCTGACGCTACAAGAAGACTCCTAAACCTCATCTACTCAGCAAACACTGATGGAACGCTTTCCCTGCTCCTATCCCTGAATGCAGAGAAGACGTTCGACAGAGTGCACTGAGGATATATGGGAGAGGTACTCCTAACATTTGGTTTCAGGAACTCCATATTATCCACCATTATGGCATTATACTCAGCCCCCTCTGCCCAGGTTAATGTAGCAGACATGCTCTCCACTCCCTTCCATATATCAAATGCGACACGCCAAGGGTGCCCCCTATCACCCCTCATCTTTTACTTAACCATTGAACCACTGGCAGAATGTATCCGAAGCTCCAAACTAATTTCTGGTTTCCAAGTGGGTGACTACAACCACAGGATTAGCCTATTTGTTGACTACATCATATTAATGTTGACCAATCCACATTCATCTCTACCAGTGGTCCAATCCTTACTACCTGAATTTGGAGCTATTTCTTACTATAAAGCCAACGCCACTAAATCACACATCCTAGATATGGGGGTAGATACTAGAAAAGTTATTATCCTTAAAATTTCAATTTTAATGGGCAGAAACAGGCATAGACTACATAAAAATTACCCTAACAAGACACCCGAAAAACCTCTATAAAGAAAATTTCCCCCGATATAAACAAAAAATGTCTCCAATCCCTCCATCATTTAGAAAAACATGAATTTTCATGGGCTGTTCGATTGGCAGCATTTAAGATTACTACCCTCCCACAACTTTTATACCTGCTCCGTACCCTACCCATCCCACTACCTGAAAATATACACCAACTCCCTTCAAACATCCCTACAAAACTATATTTGGGCAGGGAATAAGCCACGAATATCCAGAAACAGGCTCATCAAACATAGATCAGTAGGGGGTTCAGGTTTAGTGGATATTGCTGACTGCCACACAGCAAGCATATTAACCCAGCTAAAAGGGTGGTTCCTTCCAATGGCCTCCACTCACTGGGGGGGCCTAGAAAGACATGCTGTCCCAGACAATAACCTAAAAATCTGGCTCTGTAGTCTACACCCAAAATCAAAACTCCAGAAATACCTTCCTCAAACCATTATAGCAACAGTCAAAGCATGGCACAAATTTACTACCACCACTTGTAGTACTCCTACTACATCCATGAAATTACCCATATCTGTACTCAATTTACTCATTCTTGACCTTCTTAAAAGGAAATTGCCAAACTATGACTCCCTATTCTTGCATGATCTAGTTCAAAAAGATCAGATCAAACCTTTCCATAACCTCAAAACAGACCTAAAACTTGGTCCAGATTCTTACTACCAGTATCTACAAATGGTCCACTGTATTAAAAACAACCAGCAACTTTGGGTCTCCATTCCCATAAAGGCAATAACATACTATTCCCCCCACTCCTCAGGGGGTAAAGGAATCTCCCTTTTTTACAATACACTACAAGAAAAGACACAATTCCAACACTCCCTGGTCTTTTATCAATGGTAGCGAGATCCAGGCAGATCATACACAGAGAAGAAATGGCAGAGAGCCCTTCAATCCACATATGAGGCCACAAAATGCAATGCACTGTGGGAAATCACGCAAAATATAGTCCAAAGGAAATACTTAACCCCAGATAAAAAAGCTAAATTTGACAACCGCACATCACCCAGTTGCTGGAGGAATTGCTGTTCACCGGACTCTTTATTCCATATCCTTTGGGAATTCCCTAACAGGGCCGTTTGAAGGAATTTGGGGGCCCCAAGCAAAATGGACATGGAGGGCCCCCCCCCTGCACTCACGCAAAGCCTACAGGAACCACAGCATAGCGATACAGTTTATCCTGGCAGGAGAGGACACACAAACACATCCTAGCAGGGCAGGGAGGGTTCATGCTGGGACTGGAAATCATGTGACCCCCCCAAAAGTGAAGAACTACAGGTCCCAGCATGAACCTCTCAGAGCTGACTACTGCTCCAGTCCTGCCCAGTGCCCACATAAGGGTGGTCACTGGGCAGGACTGGAGCAGGAGTCAGCTCTGAGGGGTTTATGCTGGGACCTGTAGTTCTTCACTTTTGGGGGTGCCCGGGGGGTCACATGATTTCAAGTCCCACAATGAACCCTCCCTGCCCTGCTAGGATGTGTTTGTGTGTCCTGAGGGGTTCAGCTGGGACCTGTAGTTCTTCACTTTTGGGGGGGGTCACATGATTTCCAGTCCCACAATTAACCCTCCCTGCCCTGCTAGAATGTGTTTGTGTGTCCTATCCTGGCAGGGCAGGGAGGGTTCATGCTGGGACTGAAAATCATGTGACCCCCCCAAAAGTGAAGAACTACAGGTCCAAGCATGAACCCCTCAGAGCTGACTACTGCTCCAGTCCTGCCCAGTGTAGTGCCCACCCCTTATGATGTGTTGGTCAGTGCTGTGCTGACAATGGTGAGTGAGCAATGCTTACTTGCCTGCTTTCTACAGCTGGCTGAAATCTGTCTCACTCTGTCATGTCTTTCTGTGTTCTTCAGACTTCAGCATGCCGCTGCCTGAGTGCCTGGCTGAGTGGCTGGACAGAGTGCCTCGAGGACAGAGCGGGAGGAGGAGGAGGAGGAGGGTGGACTCGGGAGCGGAGCTAGCTAGAAGATCTTTCCTCCGCTGCCTGTGATAGGCACAACTCTGCCTCTCTCCTGCTCTGCTAGTGATGTCACTGGTTGCTACAAGCCAAGCGGGTGTCACGTAGCAACCAGCAGAGACAGTGCCAGCTAGCTAGGCTAGGGGGGTTCACAGCCACTGTCAGATCGATCGTGCATTTGATTTAGATCGACCCAGGGCGGAATTTGGAAATCCAGGACAGGGACAGGCAGCAGGCAGGCATCCTAGGCTGGGGCCCCAGGCCAGCTGGGGGCCCCAGGCAATTGCTTGTTTTGCCTGTCCTGTTCCGACGGCCCTGTTCCCTAAAATAACACATTACTGGCATGAAATATTTTCACTTCTCTAACAAACTACCAGATTAAACATACCACCATTACCTGAATTAGGTTTATCAAATCTAAATATGGATTTTATACTTAAGGTTAAAGAAAAGTAAGTACTCATATATTACCCAGAGCTAGGCACAACATAGCCAAACTATGGAAAAACATTAAGCCTCCAGTTGTTCTCAATGTCATAATGATGGTTCAGACCCAACACAATTACGAGTTTCTTCTGACAAAAAACAACCAATCATACACCAAACTGAGACGAATGTAGAACTCCTGGTGCAACTGGTATAAGACATACACTAGGAAGTGAATAATTAACAGTTTCTCCACGCATATTCTTCTCTTTTTTTCCCCCCTCTCCTCCCTTTATCACCCCCCCTTCACCTTTCCATGTCCTCCACTTCCCAGCAACTCATCTTCCCCCACCCTTCTTTCTACCCACCTTCACACCCCATTTCAGAAAAATAATATTGTTGCATTCGTTATAACAATCATATATATAATGGTAAAACATTGTTACAGAATTATTTAGATATCATACATAGAATGCTAAACCTTGAGCTCATCTACTAAATATTTGTACCACTGTTCATGTTGCACGCTTTCTTTGATTATATATGTCTTAAAATGCATTATAGCAACAGGACAATGTTTGTAACTTGATAATACACAATAAAAAAATATTGAAACATAAAAAAAAGACCCATCTTTTATTCAGTTGTGTTAAGTAAAACATAATTAAAAGGCATTATAAACCTTCCTACCTGCTTTGTGTGTTTTCATCTGCATAAGATGTGCATTGAAAAAAGAAAAGAGATCATGGACCATCTTAGCTCTGAGGAAAGGGGTGCGCCCCTGAAACACGTCAGCTATCTAGATGTTTGAGGTGCTGTCTGACCTTCTCTGTCATCAAGTTCAGTCGGTGGGTGCCAAGAACTTCCAGCTCAATTGTCCGATAAGCTTGTACCTAAGCTCCGTTTGTGAGTAGGATCATTGCTTTTTACTCATATTTTAATAAAACTTTTAAGTGGTAATGCACGAGGTTGGTGCGCCCTCCTTTCTCTTTTCTTTTTTCTAGCCATATGAACACCCATTGTTCTGAGGAGGGCTGCAAGACTTTAGACTTTGCCTTTAGACGGAACCACACTACCCGTGTTTTGACATTACACCAAGAGCGCAGGAGATTTTTGTTTTTCTTTTAAGATGTGCATTGATCATGTAGTTTCATGGTGCCATTTGTTGATCTGTACACATGGTTTCTCTAGCCTATGGTAGAGAAAATCTTCACATTCTGGTGTCAGAGGTTTCAGTTTGTGTTCAAACATAAGGCATATGGCATGGCACTGCACAGGTTAATGCATGACCGCTGTTTGAAGTCTGAGAACTGACTAGTGCTCTGCAGTTGAGAGCTACACAGAAAGACAGAAAGACAGAAAACTCACCAAGCAGCTGGAAGATTTCACTTCTTATATTGGCACTCCCATATTTGTGAAGCAACACAGAGAAAATGGCAAGGCATGTATTGGATGCTGTGTGACCTAGAATAAGAAGTTGACTGTCCCTAGGGACATGCTAGGTTATTTAATATATGAATAGAGGGGTATAGATCGGCCGTGACACCATGAACTGCAGACAATACATGTGACCCCATCATTACAAGGTAATGAATGAATGAATGAGTGACTTGTATAGCGCTACACATGCGAACTGAATCGCCTCTAGGCGTCTGCTTGGCTGGTTCAGTAATTTTACCCCGTAGGATCTCGACACGCTTGGGACACACAGTCGTACACATATATACATATACAGATGATACTCGAAAAATTTGAATATCATGCAAAAGTTCATTTATTTCACTAATGCAACTTAAAAGGTGAAACTAATATATGAGAGAGACTCATTACATGCAAAGCAAGATAGTTCAAGCCGTGATTTGTCATAATTGTGATGATTATGGCTTACAGCTCGTGAAAACCCCAAATCCACAATCTCAGAAAATTAGAATATTGCATGCAATCAATAAAACAAGGATTGTACAATATCGGACCTCTGAAAAGTAGAAGCATGCATATGTACTCAGTACTTGGTTTTGGCCCCTTTTGCAGCAATTACTGCCTCAATGCGGCGTGGCATGGAAGCTATCAGCCTGTGGCACTGCTCAGGGGTTATGGAAGACCAGGATGCTTCAATAGCGGCCTTCAGCTCTTCTGCATTGTTCAGTCTCATGTCTCTCATCTTTCTCTTGGCAATGCCCCATAGATTCTCTATGGGGTTCAGGTCAGGCGAGTTTGCTGGCCAATCAAGCACAGTAATCCCACGGTCATTGAACCAGGTTTTGGTGCTTTTGGCAGTGTAGGCAGATGCCAGGTCCTGCTGGAAAATGAAGTCAGCATCCCCATAGAGCTCGTCTGTGGAAGGAAGCATGATGTCAGGAACTTGGTAGGAGGCCGAGATGCTAGGAGGGCTCCCCTTGCGGCCGAGCGCAGCACACCACTGGAGGTGACACAGCAGGTGTGGTGCCCACAGAAGCACGGGTGCCTGGTAGCTGGAACTGGAGACAGGCGTGCTAGGATGGTCCAGGAAGCAGGGACCGGTGGACAGACTTGATAACGGATTTGGGAGCCAGGCCAGGGGTCAACACAGGAAGTCAGTCCAGGATCAGATGCAGGAAGCAGGCAGAGGGAAGTCAGATGCAAGCCAAGGATCAAGCCAGGGGGTCAGAAGGATCAGGTCAGGACAAGCCGAGTCGGTACACGGATCAGGAACAGCAGATTCACAGGACACAGGAACGCAGACAAGCTGAAGATACACCAGTGATGCGCCACTGTCAGCAGTGAGTTTAAATAGGCCGGGCATTCATCACCCCGGGCGTGCGCCATTGCGCATGTGCGTGCGCATCATCATGGCGCATGTGCGTGTGCATCGTCATGGCGCCGCGTGTCCGCCTAGTCCCGGCGCGCGCCTGCCCAATCATGGTGCCGCACATCCTTGTGCGCACATGCGCATCAAAGCGTCTATTTCCCTGATACATGAAGTGCTCCAAAATCTCCTGATAGACGGCTGCATTGACACCGCACTTAATGAAGCACAGTGGACCAACACCAGCAGATGACATGGCTCCCCAAATCAACACAGACTGTGGAAACTTCACACTGGACTTCAAGCATCTTGCAGTGTGTGCCTCTCCATTCTTCCTCCATACTCCGGCTCCTTGCTTTCCAAATGAGATCATCAGAAACGAGGACTTTGGACCACTGAGCACCAGACCAGGTCTGTTTTTCTTTAGCAAAGGTAAGACGCTTCTGACGTTGTTTGTTGTTCAGGAGTGGCTTGACAAGAGGAATACGACATTTGAAGCCCATGTCCAGGATCCGTCTGTGTGTGGTGGCTCTTGATGCACTGACTCCAGCCTCAGTCCACTCCTTGTGAAAGTCCCCAACACTTTTGAATGGCCTTTTCCTGAAAATCCTCTCCAGGCTGCGGTCATCCCTGCTGCTTGTGCACCTTTTTCTTCCACACTTTTCCCTTCCACCTAACTTTCTATCAATGTGCTTTGATACAGCACTTTGGGAACATCCAACTTCTTTTGAAATTACCTTTTGAGGCTTTCCCTCCTTATGGAGGGTGTCAATGATGGTTTTCTGCAGGTCAGCAGTCTTTCCCATGATTGTGATTCCTACTGAACCAGACTGAGAGACCATTTAAAGGCTCAGGAACCCTTTTCAGGTGTTATGGCTTAATTAGCTGATTAGAGTGGGACACTTTGAGCCTAGAATATTGCACCTTTTCACAATATTCAAATTTTCTGAGATTGTGGATTTGGGTTTTTTATGAGCTGTAAGCCATAATCATCACAATTATGACAAATCATGGCTTGAACTATCTTGCTTTGCATGTAATGAGTCTATCTTATATATTAGTTTCACCTTTTAGGTTGCATTAGTGAAATAAATGAACTTTTGCACAATATTCGAGTATCACCTGTATACTGGCCCAATTTGGACAAGATCCAATTAACCTACTAGCATGTCTTTGGAGTGTGGGAGGAAACCGGAGTACCCGGAGGAAACCCACACAGACACAGGGAGAACATGCAAACTCCAAAGGTAAGGTTAACAACCGACACAGGGAATATAACTAAACTAATTCTGGGCACCAATCCTCAGGAGGGAGCTGCAGGAACTGTAGAGAGTTCAGAGAAGGGCAAAAAGTTAAAGGGACTGGAGGACCTCAGTTATGAGGAATGACTACAAGTACTAAATCTATTTTCCCTGGAGAAGAGACGCTTGAGAGGAGATATGACAGCAATATACAAATACCTCAATGGCGATTATGGCATACCACCCCCCCTCCGGTGTCACATTTGGCACCTTTCAGGGGGGAGCAGATACCTGTCTAATACATGTATTTGCTCCCACTTCCGGCGATAGATCGCCGCAGATTCCGCGGCAATCTATGCCATGTCCGGCCCCTCCTCCTCCAAACCCCCGCTGTCTTCTGGAAGACACACAGGTCCCAGAAGACAGCAGGGACCAATGAGGACGTGCAGCGTGACTCATGCATGTGCAGTAGGGAACCAGGCTTTGAAGCCTCAAGGCTTCACTTCCTGATTACCTTACTGAAGATGCCGGCGCCTGCACCCGGGAGCCGAGGGACAGATCGGCTTCGGGGGAGGACATCGCGGGTGTCCTGGACAGGTAAGTGTCCTAATATTAAAAGTCAGCAGCTGCAATATTTGTAGCTGCTGATTTAAAAAAAAATTGGCAGAGCTTTGCTTTAAACTGCGTATTGGTTTTTTCACTGTCTGGTCGGTAAGAATGTGGAATTCTCTTCCACAATCAGTGGTGTCAACAGGAAGTATTGATAGTTTTAAAAAACTCTTGAATGTGTATCTTAGCGAGCATTGTATACAGGGATAGGGGAAATTATTATGAACACGTACACCTACACAGGTTCAACTGGATGGAGTGTATGGTGCCATTAAATTTATTTTTAAATAGTAGATTACCCTATCATTTTATTAGCCTATTGTTGTCCCCAGAACATCATAATTCAGATTGGAAATGTAACTATGCACAGCCCTGAATTTCACAACTGTGGTGCAAGCCAAGCAGCCATATAAGTTTATTAAAGTCATTCAGATTCATGAATATAATTTCTTCTTGAAGCTCCTACAGTATGTTGCGTGTGTGTCTCTGCTTTGGACAAGCCAGGTTCAATAACCTCATTGAAGAAGCTAGGGCAGTGACACTGACATATAATCCTGTACTTACTCACACATTTATACAATCTTGAAGAATTAGAACAGCCTTCTGAGAACCGTGTTGAGTGGGATTGTCTTCTTCTACCAGGCAATCCACAATTATGAACTCTGTCGGTTATGTAAACCATCAAGAAAGATTGTATATGTGGTTTTGTGTATATTTTAAAATAATTATGTATTTTTTTATGAAAACATTTGTATTAAATAAAAATTATGATTTTATACAAATATGATCAATGGGTACAGTCTATATGATTTTCCCATTTCTTTTCTCCAACAGTACATAGGTAACTGGCTGTTTGGAGAACACAGGTATGTTGCTTTTCCATCACTATCCATTCACAATCTGGGGTGATGTTTAACCAAGCTGTATTGCTTGAAAAAGTTAGTTTTCTGGACAGGTAAGACAGTTTACACATCTTTATTTCAACTGTGCATCGCTTTGGTTTCCTGTCACTTCCACTATAGGCATACATATTTTCCCCAAATTCTACATCAAGGGAACAGCAGGAACATCAACTGACAAATCAGCAAATTGAAGACGCATTACTTACATAGCAGATGTAGTACATCATTTTACATGTAATCATTTCGCTGTCATGGTGAGTAATTTTTTCATGGACTATCACTTTCCATTAAACATCTAAACTCATGACTGCCCAGTCACCTATGTGTGACAAATGACAAAAACTAACAATCATCTCTTGCAGTGAACTGATTTGTTCTAGTTTTATGCTGGCCGGGCCATTCTTTTCTGATGATAATGCAAAATCAAATGACATTTATGATAATCTGCTAGCCTGATAAAACTTTAATTAACAAGCACGCTGGTAGCTGTAGAAATTTTCCATCAAACTAGAAAATTTGCTTCACGGAAACATGTTTAAAGTACTGTAAATGCAAACACAACCACTTAAATATTGTATACGTTTTAACATGGGAATAAAGGTTTAAAAGTAATTTTCATCTTTTTTAAATCTACATATTTTCCTAAAATGCTAGCACTTCTTGTTTTAGGATCATAAAACTCTGTCTCTGTTTTCCAATTGCTGTCCTGTATTGTCACCATTGTCACGAAACAGTAACAGATTTTATCTTTCTAGGCTCCAAGATCACAGCAGACTGTGACTGTAGCCATGGAATTAAGAAGCTTGCTTCTTGGGAGGAAAGCAATGGCAAACCTAGACAACATTATAAAAAGCAGAGACATCCCCCTACAGACAAAGTGCCGTATAGTCAAAGCCTTGGTATTCCCAGTAGTAATCTATGGCTGTGAAAGTTGGACCATAAGAAAGGCTGAACGTCAAAGAATTAATGCTTTTGCACTATGGTGTTGGAGAAGACTCTTGAAAGTCCCTTGGACGGCAAGAAGTTCAAACCAGTCAATCCTGAAGGAAATCAACCCTAAATATTCACTGGAAGGACAGATCCTGAAGCTGAAATTCGAATACTTTGGCCACCAAATGCAAAGAAAGGACTCATTGGAAAAGTCCCTGATGCTGGGAAGCATGGAAGGAATCAGGAGAAGAGGACAACAGAAAACAAGATGGATGGATAGCATCATCGAAACAATGAACATGAAGTTAACCACTTCCCACCCGGCCACTGTATATATACGGGTGGGCGCTCTCTCCTTCTAAGTGGACGTTCAGGAAAGTCCTTCAGAAGGAGGGGAATGGCACGGGCGTGCCCGCGCAGCAGCATGATCCTGATGCGCTCGTGTCACCCGGACACGGCGCATCTCTAAATGGCAGGAGGGCTCTGTGATTGGCCCTCCTGATCACATGACAGCCATGTCCAATCACAGCCGTCATGTGATGTAAACAGAGAGCTGGTTTCTAGGCGATTGGCTCTCCTCTCCTCACACAGAAGTTGTCAGGGAGGAGAGGAGAGCGGATCACTGAATCCTGGCTGGTGATCAGTGAGTATGAACTGTTTTTACAGCTTTTTACACACTGATCACCAGCCTAGTGTCCCCACACAAAGTCCCCACACAATGTCCCCAAAACACATGTCCCCACACACATCCCCAAAACACATGTCCCCACACATTAAAAACACCTGTCTCCCACATATGTAGCAGTAAAATCACACGTCCCAATGATCATCTGCACATATATGTCCGTGATCACCTGCACACATCTGTACATGATCATCTGTGTACATATGTCCGTGATCAAACAAACCAATTACTATACACTTAACGGGATTTTTTTTACCAAAGACATGTAGCAGAATACATTTTGGCTTAAATTTATGAGAAAATTCGATTTTATTGGATTTCTTTTAAAATAGAAAGAAGAAAATATATTTTTTTTCCAAATTTTCACTCTTTTTTCGCTTATATTACAAAAAATTTAAAACAGAGACGTGAATAAATACCACAAAAAGAAAGCTCTATTTGTGTGAACAAAATGATAAAACTTTCATTTGTGTACATCATTGCATGACCGCGCAATTCACATTGAAATTGTGAGAGCGCTGAAAGCTGAAAATTGGTCAGGGAAGGACGGGGGCGAAAGTGCCCAGTATTGATGTGGTTAAGGAAGCTCCAGGAGGCAGTGGAAGCCTGGAGCGCTATGGTCCATGAGGTCACGAAGAGACAGACATGACTAAACAACTGACCAACAACAACAACAACATTGTCACCATTTCACAGGAGCTTCTGGTGGTGATTATAAATGACAGTACCCACAGGCATGTTCCACCGTTCTCACTATCAGGAAGCCCATATTAAGCTATGACAAGCATTTGGAAGAAATGTCTACAAAAGGGCTGCATGAGATCAGAAACAAACTATTTACTAAAGGAAAAAAAAATAACAATAGTCATTGATACAACATGCTTTAGAAAATGAAATTTCATCCAGTTAAAATGGCTTAAAGGTTTTCTTTTTTTTTTCTCTGCATTAATGCATTATTGTATAAAAACTTCTGTGCCACAGGATTGCCCCAGCCCCACTAATACTTACTTGAGTGTGATCTCGATTCAGTGCTGTATCTGAGAGCAGTTGCTCTCTGCTCTCTCCGCTCTCTCCCTTCTCATAGGGCAGATTGATAGTGGTTGCCATTGGCTCCTACTGCTATAAATCAAATCCTGTGATGAGGGAACAGAGGACAGTCCAAGCTGCACTGTCTGTCTATGTGTGCCCCATAAAAAAGCTGCTTCCTATGGGGGCACTTCCTATGAGGAGCATGGCGTGCCAGTGGGTGACCCCAGAAGAGGTAAGTCTGACATTTAATAATATTATCATTATTATTTTTAAAGAATGTTTACAATCAGTTTAACCACTTCAGCCCCAGAAGATTTTCCCTCTTAATGATCAGGCCATTTTTTGCGATACGGCACTACCTCACTTTAACTGAAAATTGCGTGGTTGAGCGACGCTGTACCCTAACAAAATTGATGTCCTTTTTTGCCCACAAATAGAGCTTTCTTTTGTGGTATTTGATCACCTCTGCGGCTTTTATTTTTGTGCTAAATAATTTAAAAAATGCGACAATTTAAAAAAAAAACAACAATATTTTTAACTTTTTGCTATAATCAATATCCCCCAAAAAATGTTACAAAACAAATTTGACATCAGTTTAGGCCAATGTGTATTCTTACACATATTTTTGTTTAAAAAAATCGCAATAAGTTTATATTGATTGGTTTGCGCAAAAGTTATAGCGTCTACAAAATAGGGGATAGATTTATGGCATTTTTATTATTATTATTTTTTTACAAGTAATGACGGCGATCTGCGATTTTTAGCGGGACTGCGACATTGCGGCAGACAGATTGGACACTTTTGACACATTTGTGGGACCATTGACATTTATACAGCGATCAGTGCTATAAAAATGCACTGATTACTATGTAAATGTCACTGGTAGGGAAGTGGTTAGCATTAGGGGGAGATCAAGGGGTTAAATGTGTTCCCTCATGTGTGTTTCTAACTTTGGGGGGAGGGGACTGACTGGAGGAGGTGACAGATCGCTGTTCCTAATTACTAGGAACAGCAGATCTGTCTCTCCCCCCCCTGTCAGAACAGGGATTTGTGTTTACACGCACAAATTCTCTTTCTGGCTCTCGTGCCCACGATCGCGGGTGACCGGCAGACATCGTGGCCGCCGGCCACGCACATCAGGTTTCCTGGCGTGGAGCGGGTGCGCGCACCTGCTATGGCTTTTAAAGCAGCCGACATACCAGTACTGTGGTTTGCATATCTGGAAAGTTTTCTCTGTCAGTGATGGGTCTCATCTATTTTTCTGGCCATGCTTTCACCAGACAGTGCTTGTACATATGTTCAAAAAGTCTTTACTAACTCTAGTACTCAGTCTCTGTGGGGTGGATTTTCTAAAACTGAAGAGCACAAAATCTGGTACAGCTGTGATTGGTAATCAATCAGCCTCTAACTTCAGCTTGTTCAATTAAGCTTTGACAAAAAACAACAACCTGGAAGCTGATTGGTTTCTATACAGAGCTGTACTAGATTTTGCACTCTTCAGTTTTAGTAAGACTTCTTTCACACTGGGGCCACGGCTGCATTAGCGCTAAAGCGCCGCTCATTTTAGCGGAGCTTTACCGCTGTTTAAGCGGCGCTTTTGAGACACTTTTCAGCCGCTAGCGGGGTGCTTTTAACCCCAAAAAAGGGGTTGCAAAAGCATCTTGCCAAACCAATCTGCCCCTCCCCAGGTTTGGCAAGACGCTTTTGCATCTCTCATGGAGAGGCACAAAGTAGCTGCAGCATCGTGGTTTTATATGATATACGCTGTATACAGTTGGTGCACTGGAGCACCATTTAAATGTGAATTCTATGCACATTTTTTAATGAATTGAATATTGTTTAAAAATGATATAAGCACTATTAGGAGCTCTTTTTCTCTCATATATATCAATTCATAATGGAGGCACATCAATGGAGCAAAAGAGGAGGAAAGCATGATCTGTTAGTCCGGGGTGTCTAAAACGCTTTATTTGACCAAAGTTGTTAACCCACTTTTACTAAATGCTGCCATCCGCTCTGTACCACTATAAGACGTTTCCCTGTGCCTGTGTTCTGTAAAAAAAACTGCCCGAATGTACCTGTATGAGCACCGCTCCCGGCGCTCAGCTGATTCCTCTCCTCCCTTGTCTCTCCGGCTCACAGCTGCAGTGGGTGGGGCCGAGCCCTACCGCTGACATCAGCTGGGGAGGAGGGGGAGAGAGGAGAGAGAGAGACGCGTGTCATCTGAGCGGCGGTAGCAGAGTTCATACAGGTACAATGAGGGGAGATTTTTTACAGAGGACAGGCACGAGGAAACTTCTTATAATAGTACAGAGTGGATGGCAGCATTTAATAGTAGATTTGGGATCAGCAGGAGAGGGGGGGGTGCAGGTACGAGCGAGGAGGGAAGGGGGAGGAGGACAGAGGACACAGACACAGGGAGAGATGCAGACAGGATCACACAAACAGACCACGGTATCAAGGGCTCAGCAGCCATGATTATCATGGTCTGTTTGCAGGGGGGGGAATAGCTAGGCAGGATCAGCCAGGTATTTTAGGGTATACAGGGGGCCAAATTACACAGCACAAGCGCTATACTGTATAAAATGCTTTAAGGAAACAGGATCAGGATTATTTATTTTTTTGGGTTAACAAATGCTTTAAGTGTGAGGTCACACTTCTTATGGGGGAGCACTGAGGTGAATAGATACAAAGCACAGATTTTTGAGAATTTGGGAAGACTCAACAAGTTACAACTTTCTTCTGACATTTTCATTAATTAAATATTTGACTGTACTCAAGCATGTGATTTGTATTATTAAAAGAAGAAATACACATGAATGTATCATATTATTGTATATTCACATGTTATTATGTTGGCACTCATATCTGCACAGGAGAATTGATACACTAAGTGGTTGGATACATTTATTATCACTAGCGCAGTATTATTTGTTTTGCGTTTATTTGCACATTTATATTGTGAGTTTGTTACTTGCTGCTTGCATATATTACTCAGATTGCATTTTAGTTGCTCGCAAGACTACCTATTATCTTTTATTTTATTTTTTTTATGGTGCCGACAATTTACTAAGTGCTTCAAATATTGCACATTCCCATCAGTTCCTGCCCTTAAGAAGCTTGCAATCTAATGTCTCTATTTCACAAGCATGCATACACATACTAGAGCCAATTTAGACAGGTGTCAATTAACCTTTCAGATTATTGTGCCAGCAGCACACAGATTACAAACATAAATATTATTTACATGTGAGTATTTGTAGAAGAGCCTATAGCCAATGAAACAACTCTGTATCAAGTTTTTCGGGGCATCCTTATAGAGAATAAGCATCCTTGAACAAATGGTAAGCTGCATTTTTTAATGACTTCTGGAACATAAACTTTAAAAGAGAATTCTTTTCATTATAAAATGATTGCCTTTCTTGCATAATAAAGGAAGAGTCCAAGAAGAATTCTGTCTGCATTAGTTGGTGAATGTAATATTATTTTAATGCAATTTTAATAATTAAACCTCAGCAATCCCCTTATTAGTTTAGGCAGGAATCTTAAAAGCGAAAAGCAAATGGTAAATATAAAAAGATTCTGCCTTACTACCCAGAAGAGCATAAAAGTGTCATTACCATATGAATGAGGCCAGCTGTTGCAGCTGCAGCGTGCTCACTAAATTTGTGCTGTGCATCTTTTTTTTTGCCTCTTGTGTAACTTTCCCCACAGTTTTTCCAGGTGACCTTCTGTGCCATAAACAAAATGTTTTTCCTGTTCCAGCTCTGTACACTTATGCAAATGACAACTTTATCCCCTCCAGAAACAAACATGTAGCCTAATAGTGCATCTAAATGTAAAAACAATATGTAATTATGTGTAATCCTTTCCCGTACTAGCAAAGAGTCCTTTGAATTTTAGAATTTTGGAGGATTTAAAATCGTAATCACTAAATTAATCCCATTAGGAGAGGATGCTGGAAGCATTTTCTAGGCTTATGGCATTTTGTGTTGTGATTCAGGTATGCAGAGAGTATTGTCTGTCAATTCTTTCAATGAAGACATTTACTGTATCTGTAAAGTTAACTACTCTCATGCCTCGTACACATGATCGGGTTTTCCACCGGGAAAACTGCGATGAGAGCTTTTGGCCGGGAATCCCGGCCGTGTGTATGCTCCCTCGCAGTTTTTCCGATGGGAAAACTGCCAAAAACCACCGGCAAAAAAAGAGAACCAGCTCTCTTTTTTCCCGTCAGGATTCCCGACTGACTTTTTCCCGGCGGAAATCCTGGCCGTGTGTACGAGGCATCACAGTCTGCTAGAGCAACTGGGAACCCACATACCATTTATTAAGCATGCACATGTCAATATCTGTTACAGTGACTAGGGTAGACTTTGCATTTCTTGGCTTATTGCTTCTGAGTCGAGTGTTTTAAATATGTTCTTCAGTTCTGAGCTTTGTGCTTCCCCCCAATGGCTCCACTCCCCCTTTTCCCAGGAATATATATATATATTTATATATATTTTTAACTTATATTTATTTGATATAGCTTAGCTGGTCACCTGACTGACTGGGTCATCTTCCCCTTGCAGCTTCTCAAGGCTATGTGAGGTCCTGGATAATGCAGAGAGGCATACTAATATATAATACAATACACTGTAGGTTTGATTTACTAAAACTGGAGAAAGCTAAATTTGGTGCAGCTGTGCATGGTGGTAAACAGATTTTAACATTAGATTGTTAAATTAAGCTTTGATAGAAAAAAAAACTGGAAGCTGACTGGTTTAAGGCATACTTAACACTATGCAGCGCTACACCAGATTAGCATAAACGAATGTAGGGATAGCTGAGGTTTCATTATTAAAATTTCTTAAAATATATATATAATTAGATGCACCAACTATGACCAGACTGAATGCCACTGGACATCTTTCAAACCGAAAAAGATAATTAGTGGTGAGGAAGAGCGATTGTGGAGATCTTCAGATTGGAGACATTTAAAAATAGCCAGAAGTCCATAATGAATATACAGTATATTATGAATATGTAGGCTGTCATAAATGGCCTATGTATTAAAAATGTAAGTGGTCTGTCTGTCACACTTGCTTAATTCAGTACTTTTGAGTCACTGGCATGGCATAAGTAGGTAGAACAAACTTCTGACTTTACTTTGACTTTATAATCTTCATGCTTGTTCTTGGTTGGACTTCAGAACTTGGCCAGTGTGGTTGCCAAGCAGTTTGCATGCATGCCTTGCTGGTTTTGGACCTTGGAATTAACTCCCACCATGGACACTATCAGAATGGGATATAGTCTCTACATGTTTGTATAAGTAATCAATTTTCCTCCCAAAATCTAAAAACAAACTTGCAGTTTAAAGAGACATTCAAACCCAAAATGTGTATTTTTGTGTCTGCTAGATGCAGGCGAGAAAGTGACCCTGTCCTGGTGAAAATAAACGTGTGGCCTATATAAACGATAGTAAATATTTATCCCACACCACTGAACACTATTCTAGTTAAAAGGAATAGGAAGTCTCTTAAAAAAACACCACTTGCACAAATATTGATCCTCTGTTTCCCCCACTGCACCCATTGGTTCCTCCTGCTGATCCCTACATCAATACTCTGTCTTATGGTGACATAGGGGTCAATGGGGTGACTCACTGAGTGTGGAATCTTCCTTTTTCTCTTGGTGACTCCAATGAGGTGCCCTCTGCACTTGAGTTCCCAGATCTGCATGTGTATTCCAACCTTTAAAAGGGGGCCTCATGCTCCTTGTTAGATTTTTAATTGATTTAATAATAAATTACAAGGAGGGGTGGGATCACCCAAAAATCCAAGGTGGGCAAGAACAGTGTTATAAACTAGTTTATGGAAGTTTCGCAATTTGTGCATGTGCGGGCGTGCGTGTGTGTGTGTGTGCGTGCGTGTGTATCTGTATGGCAGTGGCAGCAAAAAACTGTTGTACAGTTCTACAAAAACAAGGTAAAACTTTTTTCCTTAATGCCTTGTAAAATATACAGTAGCTGCACTATTGATGGGTTGGTTTTGAGGCTGAGAATATCTGCATAGATATTAAATGTTTGAAATGGAAGGTGATTTACAGCATAATTTAATGGCCACAGTGGTATGTTTGCAGCTCCCCTAACAGCTTTTCTATTTTCTCCACGCAGTATAGACATTTGGCTACTATGTAGAACACCCATATGTCACATTTGACCAACAAAGTTAATATATAAAAGAATAATGAAACACATTAAATGAAAACAAATGTCAGTATTTTCAAGGCCACCACATGAAATAAAATGGTGTTGTGTGTGGTACAAATTAGGTTATCTGTTATACTTTGGGTATATTTAAAAAAAACATTTGTTGGATGAATGTCACACACATTTGTACAGGGTGAATGAATTTTCCCAAATTTTCTGTAATATATTAATGCCTATGATCACCAGCACCGTCTAGTGGCCACAATGCAGTATATATCCTCATTGAGATAGTTCAAAAAACTATAGAGCCTTTTGGGCACTAGATGGAACTGACAAAAATGAATCTTTAACAGAAAAGATAGGAAAATGTGTCCAGCTTTCATGAATGTGCATGGCACTCATCCAATAAATGTTTTATAATAGAACCCTTGGTGTTACCTCCTGTTCTGGTGTGAGAAATTTTATTTTATTAAGTGGTGTAAGAAAAAGCCACATTATTTTTGGATTCCTTTTCTTTCTCCACCCCTGTGCCTGGAGGTTGGATGCTTTTGTTAGCATCTAAAGTGGGAGAAGAAAGCTGGATGATTTGTATGACCTATACTCCAATTCACGAATGTTTAATGCATAAATTATCGCATGCAGTAAATAGAGTCCAATTCACCAAAAAAATGAACGAATATGTGGTATTTACCGCAAAATGAAAAATGTGCCGGTAAATATTGTCCAAAAACCATGCGGAAAGCTCCTAATTCCAATTCACAAACAGAACAGAGAGTAAAAAAACATGCAATATTTATCACCAGGGTTTTGCTGGCGGTATCACATGTGGTATTTGTCAGAAACAGCGTAGGGGTCCCCCCCAATAGCTGGTTGCCAAGGAGCAGGCCGGGAAGCCAGCCGCCATGTCCTTTACAACATATGACTAATCAGCTGAATGTAAAAAAAACATGGCAGCAATTAAAAATTATTGAAAATAAAATAGTGTGCCCCCCCCCAATGCATACCAGGCCCTTTGGGTCTGGAATGGATTTTAAGAGGAACCCCATACCAAAATTAAAAAAAGGCGTTGGTCCCTCCCAAAATCCATACCAGATCCTTATTCGAGCATGCAGCAGCCTGGCCTGCCCCCCATTCCAAAGCACCTTGTCCCTATGTTGATGGGGACAAGGGCCCCTTCCCCACAATCCTGGGCTGTGGTTGTGGGGGTCAGAGGGTCAGGGGCTTATCGGAATCTGGAAGCCCATTTAACAAGGGGGCCCCCAGATCCCACCCCCCATGAGAATAAGTATGGGGTACATAGTATATAAGGACAGTACAAGATTTTTTGAGTTTTTTTTTATTCCTTTATTAAAAGATTATTAAATGAGTCATCCATTGTTAAGGATGCGGCAGCCGGACTCCCAGCATGCTCCGTCACATCCAGCTCAATGCGGTAAATTACTGCATGAAAAAATTTGGTAATTACCGATCAATAGAACAAATACCGCTTTCGTTACTTAACGCAAAATTCTTAGTGAATTGCACTTTCAAAACTGAATTAACACAAGCGCTATTTTACTGCATTTTATTGGCCATGAATTGACCCCTTTATGATTTACAACTATTCTGGTTGGGTGAGTGTCAGAGTTTTTTCTTTTAATTACACTGTTAGTGAAGCCACAAAATTCTATTCACAAAATGCAATTATTATTTTTTGTACTGAACCGTACTTGGACAGAGCAGCTTGTGCTGGATCCAGAAAATTATATTTGACTATATTTGAGTTCACTTTCTTATTTTTGTATATCAA
Source organism: Rana muscosa (assembly GCA_029206835.1). NCBI lineage: Eukaryota > Metazoa > Chordata > Amphibia > Anura > Ranidae > Rana > Rana muscosa. Next base: position 13,068,404 of record JARGYO010005626.1, on the reverse strand, counting down.
CATAGTTAATAGCAAAGTCTGTTGCAGTTTGGGCTGGCTGCAGCCAAACAGGAAAAGTGTCTCCTCAATCTGTGCATGTATGGCCAGTTTCATGCTGGCTCACCACTAGACACATATTGGAAATTACAAGCAACATTCACTTTGTGCTAAGCAAAATGTGTTTAAGTACTTGAAGCAAATTCACTGAAAAGAACTGTTAATATGCACAAACACAGCACACCTATGTCTTACATGATTTACAGCATATAAATTAAAAGTGTGATATGTGTGTGGTTGTTTTTTGTAGGGAACGCCAACAACATACGTAAATGCTTCAGCTCACCTATCTATTCATTCATTACAAAGTGTCCCTCAAGACACTGAAGAACTCCCTAAGAGCCCTTTCACACTGGTGCCGCCCATAGGGTCGGCGGTAAAATAGTGGTAAAACGCCGCTTTTTTACCGTCGGATTTGCGGCGCATTTCGCCTGCTAGCGGGGTGCTTTTAACCCCCGCTAGCGGTCGATAAAGGGTTAAAACCGCCCGCAATGTGCCGCTATAGTGGCGTATTGCCGGCGGTATGGCGGTCCTGCTGGCAGGACTTTTTCTGACATCCTGCCAGTGTACTGCTCCAGTGTGAAAGCCCTCGGGCTTTCACACTGGAATGAATAGAGCAGCTGTTTAAGGGCGGATTGCAGGCGCTATTTTTACCGCTATAGCGACTGCAAAACGCCCTCAGTGTGAAAGGGGTCTAAAAATATATCCTCTTCCTGCCCAAATCCTTTTCATAAACACTAAAATAATGCTCAAAACCTAACTCCTAACATTATGTTTAACAACAAGCTTAAAGGATTAGTGCACCCAAAATTGAAATTCCAGTAATAGATCTAGATAAATCTGGGGCATTAAATAACCCCCCCCAAAAAATTCTTATACCTCTTAGGGATTTTAAAGATTTTTCCCAAACACAGCTATTCCCACCATCCTGAAAGCTGTGTGTGTTCCTGTATATCTTTGAGTGTTCCTATACATCCTGTTGCATTCTCCGTATTAGAACATAAATAAACTAGAAAAGCTAAAATTTCTGGGGAAATTGTGTGAAGTGTTCTTGCCACCACCAGTAGTCTACAACTGGAGTGGGTGGAGTAACTGGGTGGAGTGGCTTGAGTAACTGTTGTGTGGTTGGAGTGGCTGGAGTAACTGTGGAAAGGTTGGAATGGGCAGAGTAACTTTATGGAGTGGGCAGAGTAACTGCGTGGAGTTTTTTTATGAGTGAGTAAAGATAGTAAACATTACACTAACCAATTGATTGATCAAATTTAAAAAGTGCACATGACAAGCTTGATAGAGTGAGAAATGCATTTCAAATTTTATTTATTTATATAGCACATTTAATTGCAACGCTGTTGCCCAAAGTGCTTCACAGTTACATTAAAACATACATTTATAAAAACATTAGCAGCATTATCAAGCCTAGCAGATGAAGGTATGATCACATGCATTTGGGGGGTCTCAGCATCTTGACGTAGAATGGAGGTGAAGGTGTGCTATCTGTTTGATGATAATCAGTGTTCACAACCACTGTTTTCTGGCAATGCTCATGCCCTGTTTATGCAGGCTCTAAGTGTGTTCACAACAACTGCTCAAAACACAATACACAGGATCAAGATAGCTGTAATAACTGTGCAATACTCCTGACTGGAGACAGTGCTGCACCCTGGAGATGTAAATGTGATCCAACAGTGTGTTTTTTTTCCTGTGGTGGCTGCCCAGACCAGTTGGGTATATCCTCTTGAGTGAAGAAGCTCAGATATTGGCTTCTTTGCTCTGCACAGGAAATCTTCATTGAAATTTCCACAGAGTATTATAGGTTGGCAATCTATTCTTTCCAAAGATTCCAAGAGGCCCAGCAGGTTAGTAAGGAATTGGCCAATACTGTAATCTGGGGGCCTGTAAACAACAGCGATCAAAGCTTGTACAGGGGACTCCAGTTTGACAACCAATAACTCCAAGTCAGTCACATTGTGATGATACTGCTTTTCAAAGGCCTTGAAATGGTTTCTGACATACAAGGCGACACCTCCGCCACTTTTACTTGCAATGTCAGGAAGGTTTGTGTATGAGAGGTGTCTGTTGCATTTGAACAGGTTGTAGCCCTCCAGCTGGAGACTTTCAGCAACAGAAGAGCCTGAGAGATGAGTTTCAGTGAAACATAAAACATCTCCAAGTGTCAACTCATGGTGAGATTTGATATATTCAATGTGAGCTGGTAATCCTTCCATGTTGTGATGGATAATTGTTAATGTTTGCTGTTTGTCTGTGTGATTTTGGGCAATTTTGGGTAATTTTGGGGAAAAGGTGCGATTTGGCGTAATTTTGGACAAAAAGTGCAATTTTGGGTAATTTTGAACAAAAAGTGCAATTTTGGGCAAATAAAGTGATTTGGACAAAAAGTGTGATTTTAGGTAATTTTGGGCAAAATGTGCAATTTTGGGTAATTTTGGGCAAAATGTGTGATTTGGGGTATTTTTCGGGCAAAATGTGAAATTTTGGGTAATTTTGGCCAAAAAGTGCAATTTTGGGAAAACTTGCAATTTTGGGTAATTTGGGGCAAAAAAGTGTGATTTTGTGTAATTTTGGGCATAAGGTGTGATATTGGGTACTTTTGGGCAAAAAGTGAAATTTTGGGCAACACGTGTGATTTTTGGGCAAAAAGTGTGATTTTTGGTAATTTTGGGCAAAATGTGTGATTCTGGGTAATTTTGGGCAAAAAGTGAAATTTGGGGTATTTTTGGGGCAAAAATTGCAATTTTGGGTGATTTTGGGCAACACGTGAAATTTTTGGCAAAAAGTGTGATTTTGGGCAAAATGTGCAATTTTGGGTAATTTGAGGCAAAAGGTGTGATTTTGTGTAATTTTGGTCAAAAAGTGTGATTTGGGGTAATTTTGGACAAAATGTGAAATGTTGGGTAATTTTGGGCAAAAAGTGTGAGTTTGGGTATTTTTTGAACGAAAGGTGCTATTTTAGGTAATTTGGGGCAAAATTGCAATTTTGGTAATTTGGGGCACAAAGTGCAATTTTGGATAAATTTGGGCAAAAAGTGTAATTTTTGGTAATTTTTGACAAAAAGTTATTTGTGAAATGGTAGGAGTACCCCTTACCAATTCACATAGGGGGCGGGATCTGGGGGTCCCCTTTGTTAAAGGGGTCTTCCAGATTCCGATAAGCCCCCTGCCCGCAGACCCCCACAACCACCGGGCAAGGGTTGAGGGCATGTGGCCTGGTACAGTTCAGGAGGGGGGCGCTCTCTCGTCCCCCCTCTTTTCCTGCGGCCTGCCAGGTTGCGTGCTCGGATAAAGGGTCTGGTGTGGATTTTTAGGGGAACTCCACGCCATTTTTTAAAAACATTTGGGGTGGAGTTCCCCTTAAAATCCATACCAGACCTGAAGGGCCTGGTATGGATATTTGGGGGGAACCCCACGCATTTTTTTTTATTTGCGGCAGGGTTCCCCTTAATATCCATACCAGACCTGAAGGGCCTGGTAATTGAATTTGGGGGGACCACCACACTTTTTTTTTTTTTTATCAATGACTTTTCTATGTATTGCCGGGAGCCGACAATTCATTATAGCCACGAGTGAGTTGTAAATTACTTTTTTTTCTTCAGAAATGACACTTTGTGCAGGGACAGTTCTAAGCATGGGAAACAAGCGCGATTTTACATGCATATTGCCGAACACCGGACCCGAACCCAAACATACAGTCAATTGTTCGGGTTCGGGTCCGGGACCCAAAAACCCAAAAGTTAGGTACGGACCCAAACTTTACAGTTCGGGTCCGCTCAACCCTACTCTTGGCCAATTACCAGGGCCTTTTTATTAATTAACCACCTCTCTACTGTGCACGAAAACCCCCTTCCTGCCCAAGCCATTTTTCAGCTTTCAGCGCTGTCACACTTTGAATCACAAATGCGCGGTCGTGCAACGTGGCTCCCAAACGAAATTTGTGTCCTTTTTTTCCCACAAATAGAGCTTTCTTTTGGTGGTATTTGATCACCTCTGCGGTTTTTATTTTTTGCGCTATAAACAAAAGAAGACCGTCCAGTTTGGAAAAAAACCACTATTTTTTACTTTTTGCTATAATAAATACCCATTTTTTTTAAAATAAAAATTTCCTCAGTTTAGGCCGATAAGTATTCTTCTACATATTTTTGGTAAAAAAAAAATCGCAATAAGCGCGTATTGATTGGTTTGCGCAAAAGTTAAAGCGTGTACAAAATAGGGGATAGATTTATAGCATTTTTATTTTTTTATTTTTTTATTAGTAATGGCGGCGATCTGCGATTTTTTATTGTGACTGCGATATTGCGGCGGACACATCGGACACTTTTGACACATTTTTGGGACCATTCACGTTTATACAGCGATCCCTGCTATAAAAATGCATTGATTACTGTATAAATGTGATTGGCAGGGAAGGGGTTAACCACTAGGGGGCGGGAAGGGGTTAAATATGTTCCCTCAATGTGTTCTTACTGTGGGGGGAGGTGACTGACTGGGGGAGGTGACCGATGGTTGTCCCTATGTACAAGGGACACACCATCGGTCCCCTCTCCCTCACAGGACGTGGATCTCTGTGTTTACACCCAGAGATCCACTTTCCTGCTCGTTTCCCGGGCAATCGCGGGTGCCCGGCGGCAATCGCTGCCGCCGGGCACGCGCACCGGGGCCTTGTGAACGCGGCGGGCGCGCGCGCGCGCCGCTGGCAGCGAGCGCGCGCCTCCTAGCTCATTTTAAAGGGAGGACGTCATATGACGTCCTCCCAGAACGAGAGTATCCTCCGCCCGCCGTCAATTGACAGTGGGCGGGGGACAAGTGGTTAAATGACATTGAGGCCGGGTTCACACTGGTATTTTTCAGCTTTTGTCAGCTCCCACTCTAGTTTTGAACATTTCGCCATTCATTCCTATGGGACTAATTTCGCCACAAAACAACGATATTTCGTGAACCATTCGGTGAAACGTTCCACAAAGTAATAGCACCCCAATCGGGAACAATCTGCATGTTTCGGTATATTACTGTCTAATGTAGTATAAAAGCTGTGGGAGGAGTTAGGGTGGTAAATTTGGCTATAATAAGAATAATAATATATACTGTATGTGAAATAACAGTAAGTGGTCTTGCTATGCAAGAACACTTAAAATGGGGCCCTGTCATGTTGGTGACAGCAGTTTTAAAAGCCAGGAAAATCGAGCACAGAGATTTAATCTCTGCAATGCCCAAAATATACAAGGAACTGTAATGGCCCGTACACACGATCGGACCTTTGTCCCACCAAACTCACATCGGAATTCCGAAGGAATTCCATCGGAGTAAAATAGAACCGATGGAATTCATCTGAATTTTTCCGATGGGGCACACACACGGTAGGAATTTCCAATGGAAAAAGTCCGTCTGACTTTTTCCATCGGAAATTCCGATCGTGTGTACAAGGCATTAGGGAGTTTATATTTTCAGCAAAAGTTTTAGGTAAAATGATTGGTTAAGTACATTACAAACACAGCCTGGATATTTATCAATTCACCAAAAAAGCATTGTCCTGGCTTTAGAAAAATTACCAGTTGATTGTAAAAGTACATTCAATTTTGAATTTCTTTAAAGTTCAATCAGTTAAAATGCCTTACATTTAAGTAATTGCTAATACCACTTTAATTGAATTTGTCTTGTAATATAATTACATTTTAATTTTCATTATCTTAGTGGTACTTTAAATGCTAGAGTTAACATACCGTAATAAAATATTATTAATCATCCCTCCAGTCACACATCTATCATAACTGCAGTCCCTTCACTGTTTCCTTCACAAACAGTTTATTATGTTGTATTTAGGCTCCATGTACACTGGGCTTAAAAAAAAACCCACCAGTGCTCTTGGCAGAAAAAAAATTGAGGCTTTTTTTTTTTTACTAGCATTTAGGAGCTTTTAGGAATGATTAGGAGTGTTTAGTATTTCTTCTGCCAGAAAAACGCTCTCAAAAACACAAAAGAGAAGTTTTTTTTTCTGCCACTAAATGCTAAACTTAAACACGCCTCTAGACTACCTAATGTACATGGACATATAGGATAACATTAGCTGACTTTTACAGACAGAATGCTAAACTCCTCTAGGATAAGCTTTTTTTAAGCTAGTGTGCATGAAACCTTAAATGGAACTCTAGCCATTCTTGTTTATTTTTGGAATGGTCAGGGACTGCCTAAATGGTTCTTGGACAAAAGTAGTTCAATTTGCAACATACATTTATTGATAGAGTTACAGAACCACTTGCTGACCCAAAACAGTACATATACTGTACATGTACATCATGTGCCTGTTCTAGGTTTAGGAAAGCCACTGGTGTGTACAGTATGACTATGTGAGCTCTAGATAGAGGATGTCCTATCACCTCCTAAGCATCTAGTTTAGTGCTTGTAGTAATTTCTCATAGCTGAGGTCCTCCAGTCCTCTTAATAACTTTGTTGCCCTTCTTTGGACTCTCTCCAGTCCCCGCACATCCCCCCTGAGGATTGGTGACCAGAATTAGATGGAATACTCCAGATGTAGATGAACCAGAGTTTTAAAAAGTGGCAGGATTATTGTTTCATTTCTGGAGTAAATTCCCTTTTTTATGCATTCTGGTAGCTTTGCTTGCTGCAGCTTGGCATTGCATGCCATTGCTGAGTCTGTCACCTACTAGGACCCCCAGATCTTTCTCCATCCTGGATTCCCCCAGAGGTTTTCCCCCTACAGAGTAATTTGCATTTACATTTTTAGGTCCCAAGTGAATTACTTTACATTTTTGAACATTAAACCTAATTTGCAATGTAGTTTACCACCCCATTATTTTATTGAGGTCCTTTTGTAAAGTTTCTATATCTTGCTGTGAAGTTATTTCCCTACTTAGCTTTGTGTTGTCAGCAAACACTGAGATTGAGCTATTTATACTAACCTCTATATCATTTATGAAAATGTTAAACAGAATTGGTCCCAGGACAGAGCCTTGGGATACCCCGCTTACCACTCCAGACCAATCTGAGTATTTGCTATTTATCACCACCCTTTGGCAAAATCCACATTCATCACATCCACCGGCCTTCCTTATCTAGACGGCAACTCACTTTCTCATAGAATGTTAACAGATTGGTTTGGCAAGAACAACCTTTCATAAACTAATGCTGATGATTACTACTAATGAAACTGTTTTCATGAGCAAATTTTGGGATATTGGTACCACGTTGGCCTTTCTCCAATCAGCTGGTACCATTCCTGTCAGTATGCTGTCCATAAAAACCTGACTGAGTTCTTTGAGGGCTCTCGGGTGTAAGCCCATCCGATCCTGTAGATTTATTTGTGTTAAGCTTTTCTAGTCTTTTCTGGACCCCAGCTTCTGTTAGCCTCAAGGTTACATCCTGTGACGTGTTACTAACAATACAGTTGTGGTTGCTATACCCCTCCTTTTCCTGTGTAAGGACTGAGGAGAAGAAAGCATTTAGTACAGTTGCCTTCTCCTTGTCATTTGTAACCAACTTCCCATCATCATTCTTTATGGGGCCAACATGCTCTGACCTCAATTTTTTACTGATGATATATAAAAAATGTTTTTTTTTTTTTTTACTCTCCTCCACTACAGGAGAGTAAAATGGTCGATTTTAGCTTCCGTGATTGCATTCTTACATTGCTTATTGCATTCCTTGTAGTTTTGGAATGCTGACAATGACCTGTCAGCCTTATATGTTTTTGAAGGCCATTTTTTTCTCTTAATATGTATTTTTACATTAAAGTTTAGCCACCCAGGTTTAACCTTTGCTCTTTTATATTTATTACTCATTGGAATACACTGGAGGATATCTTTATTTTATTTTTTTTAAATCAGAAGGTGTTTATTTCAAGTTTATATGCATAAAAGTTATACCACAATACATTTTCATTTGTCACATTGTCATCAATAAGGATGAGCTCAGGCGTGTTCGCAAACTGCACGTGCAGAGCCCGCCAGGAAGTCGGCACTGCACAGTGATAATCACAAGCAGTGAGATATTGTCCCGATGCGCAGCTGCAGAGATTGGGAAATGTCTTACTGCTTGTGATTAGCGTTGTGCAGTGCCGACTTCCTGGCGTGCTCTGCATGTGCAGTTTGCGGGCACGCCTGAGCTCATCCTTAGTCATCAATCACGTGTCAAAATGACAAATCATATAGAGATAACAGAAAATATAGAATAGATCGGTCACTAAGATCACATATTAAACCATCAATCGTGTACCAGTACTGGTACAAGAAACCCCATATATATGTATTAGCATTTAGACCCTTCGTGTGCTCGCCCTTTATGTTACTATACTAATCAGGCAATACTCCTAAGTATCCTCAATTTATAGAAATTGCAGAAGCCTCATTTGGACAAGCTATTTGGGACTGAGTATCGAGCCAAGAGGCCCATTACCTGTCAAGTTTGGCAGGTCTCCCCCTATGTTGGTATATGTACCGTTCGAGAAGAAGGGTGTTAGCCATATGGTATATCTTTGATTTAATAGTCTGAAGGGTGTCGGACTTCCAACTCATGAGAATGGTTTTCCTAACTTGGAATAGGCCTTGAGCGAAAGCAATCTTTGTCATCTCCTCTGGGATCACCCCCCTCCAAGACATTTAGTAAGCAGCATACCGGGTCGAGGGGGACATTCGTTTGAACGATCTTGTTGAGTGTGGCAAGAACCCCACTCCAGTATCTATGGAGCTTGGGGCACTGCCAGAGGAGATGGATCAGGTCACCGGGCACCATTTTACATTTACAACATAACGGGTCAGATAGACTGCCCATTCTATGAAGTTTAATGTAAGTGTAATGTACTCTTAGCAGTATATATAATTGGGATACTTTTTGCCCAACATTCAAAGAGCAGGTATTAACAGACTGGAGGGCTTCCTCCCATTGATCACCGGACACAAGACCGAGGTCACCCTCCACAGAGCCATTGCTTTTATGGGATCGTCTCCCAAAAATTCTCCCAGAAGCATGAAATAGCATTGTGAGATAAAACCTTTTGTCTCAGTAGCTTTTTTTTTTATCAAATGGGAAAAAATAGGGGTAGGGGATTTTACCCAGTCTACTGCCTCACCCTGTTGTAGTTGCAGGTAGTAAAATAGCATACTGGAGGGCAATGCAAACCTATTTTGCAGGTCAGAGAAAGAGTAATCTCCCATCATGAAAAATGTGTGAGAGGTGAGTGATACCTTGGGAACGCCACCTAGGCCCCTGTTGAAGTTTGGCCAGTTCATCATACGCTCCATTTCCCCAAATTGGGGTATAAATTGTGAACCCCTTAAAATGTTGTCATTGTTTAGACTTATTCCACACCTTTTGTAGGAGAGTATAGATTTGTTTATTAGGCCGCTGGAACAGCTGAGCCTCCAGTCCCTCTGGGATTGATTCTGCCCTAGCTCCTTTTAGCAAGAGCAGAGCTGATGGGCCATCAGGATCAGAGAACATAGCTCCAATTAAATGCTGCAATTGTGCTGCCAGATAGTATAGCCAAGGATTGGGGAGTGCCACGATGAAGTCACGTGACCGTGATGCCACGCGTAGAGACGAATCTAGGAACTAGAAGTGACGCTCAGCAGACGAGCTCGCAGCTTGTGGAGTCTTTTACATTGTGTTACTGCCAAATGTGAGTACCACTGCTTTTAACGTGTTGAACAATAAATGTTTTAAAAACGTACTACACCATATAGTATCTTCCCTCTTCATTTCTACTTATACAATGGCTGGCATATGAGTGCATACTCCAGAGGGAAACCCCAATCACCCCGGCAATCAGCTATTAGGAGACAACCATCCCAAACAACACACGGACCCCTATAGGAACCAGGCAAGAGGAACACAGAGCATCTTGTTTGCTACATGCTGTTACCTCTCTACCTTTACCAAAAAGTCACCACCACTGGAGTGCACCAGCACAGGCAGAGGAATACGATATTCCCATCACACAACCACCGCCCCCCCCCCCCTTCGGCCCTCCCGCGTTCCATGCATTACTGCACTTCCTGCACAGGATAAATGAACTGCTTTCTTTTTTCACCATTCACGATTGACCAAATTAACTCTACCTGCACTTGATATAGTCGCATATACTGCAATTTTTGTGCGATCGCTTTGCAATTTTCTGTGCGATCGCCCTGTAACATTTATAATTTAAAGACGCATGTTACAATTCACCTGGTTATCCTAGCTCGTGAGGATATTCAGAGACCTGTCGCACCATGCACTTTTTAAAGTGCAATATTCCCTCGGATTGATTTATGCGTTTATGCATCTTTTGCACTGGTTGCACGGTTCACATTTTTGATTTCATTGTCTATGATTTACTGTCACAGTTCATTATTTATTTTGCGATTTGCACAATCTTGATTTCTTGACACAGTGTTTAGACCTGTTGCACACTGTTTACTATTTTAGAAGATAGAATTTTATGGTCACCACTTGAAGATTATTTATTGTGCGTTTTTCACATCTTGGGAAGATCTTGCTATTTTATGTGCGTTTTGCAATAATTGTTTATTTGCATTTGTTTTATTATCTTACACAAAGTTTTAGAAGAATTTCACTTAATTTATTTCACTAAACAGCGCAGCACCACCCCCCTCTTTATACACTTAATTTCCGTGGGTATGATCTGACCCCCCCTGGTGCTTGCAGCAGTTTTATATCACTAGCTAGCCCTCTCCATAGTAGTGCAGGAATACACCCAATTTTGTAACTGCAGACAATTTACTGTGTCCCTAGTAAGGTGAGTTTCTTGCTGGCCTATAATGGCCAGACGGAATTTTCATAATCAAGAGGTAATGATAGTGAATTTTAGCGGATCATGAACTCCTCGGACATTTCATGAAACTTTTGCAGTGGTGGACATAATGAGCATAATGAACAATCACTGTAAAAGTGGGGATCATACAAGGCCATGTTCCCCAATGGGGGTCTCACATAAATTAAAAGGTAACTGATGATTTCCTGCTGGTATCCCACAGTTAAGTACTGAAGTAGTGACATACGTAACTGGAGAGGGTATTAAGTAGGGATGAGCTGAACACCCCCCGGTTCGGTTCGCACCAGAACCTGCGAACGGACCAAAAGTTTGCGCGAACTTTAGAACCCCGTTAAAGTCTATGGGACTCGAACGTTCGGAATCAAAAGTGATAATTTTAAAGGCTAATATGCAAGTTATTGTCCTAAAGAGGGATTGGGGACCCAGGTCCTGCCCCAGGGGACATGTATCAATGCAAAAAAAAGTTTTAAAAACTGCAATTTTTTCGGGAGCAGTGATTTTAATGGTGCTTAAAGTGAAAAAAAAAGTGAAATATTCATTTAAATATCGTACCTGGGGGGTGTCTAAAGTATGCCTGTGAAGTGGCACGTGTTTCCCGTGTTTAGAACTGTCCCTGCACAAAATGACATTTCTAAAGGAAAAAAAGGCATTTAAAACTGCTTGCGGCTTTAATGTAATGTCTGGTCCCGGCAATATGGATGATGTCACGAGGATGCTATACACAGACATCCAATACAGGTGGTCAGATCATTGGGCTGCACATTAAGGAATCGGGAACAGAGTAAGTGAAAAATATATATATTTATTAAAGATAAAGACACACGTGTAAACAAAACCACAGCAAACCATAAGCAAGAAACGAATACAAAAGGAACACAACAAACCCCAAAAACAACCTAATCTAACTAATATGTACAAAAGAGAACACACATACATGAACAAGGCAGGGGATGAGAGACAAGGGGAGCAGAAGGCCAGGTACTGGGAGCAGTCAGCAAGGGGAAGCTGGTATCAGGGGACAGGTATCAGGGGACAGGTCTCAGGGGACAGGGTACAAGGATCAGAGTCCAGGACAAGGCAGGGAACAGATCAGGATCAGGTTCAGGTTCAGGACCAGGTAACGGATCAGGTTCAGGCAGGGACCAGGCTTACAGAAGGAATTCTGGAGCACTGAGCTTTGTTAAGGGCGGGTTTATATAGTCCAGCAGACCCAGATCAGGTGTGCTTGATGGCTGGTGGAAAGTCTTGGTGAGGAGACACCCGCTGGTGGTCACCAGAACTACACCCACTGCTGCCGAATGCAACAGTGCCACCAGCAGGTGAGCCCAGTAATGACACCATTCCTGACAGATGAAAATCATTGAGAAAAATGGCATGGGTACCCCCCCACCCCCCCAGCACATTACCAGCCCCTTTGGGTCTTGTACGGATATTAAGGGGTACCCCGCACCCAAATTAAAAAAAGGAAAGGCGTGGGGCCCCCAGGCCCTATATACTCTGAACAGCAGTATACAGGCGGTGCAAAAAAGACAGTGACTGTAGGTTTGTTGTTAAGTAGAATCTGTTTGTAATTTTAAACTGGTACATTTTTTAAGTGTAGCTCCAGCCAAAAAATTTATTTTTATGATTTTTGGAAAACATAGGGGAGAGTTATCACCCCTGTAACATTTGTTTTGCTGTCTGTGCACCTCTTCAGAAGATTTCACCTCACTTTCTGTCCCAATGACAAATGTTTTTTTGAAAATTTGGGGTTTTTAGTGAAACAAGGATTGGTGATAAAGCATAAGGGGAGAGGAGACATGTTTTTCCCATATTAACTCTTACAGGAGAGAATTTCCCTTCCTAGGGGTAGATTTCCTTTCACTTCCTGTTGTCTCCTTCCGTTTGCAAGTAGGAGTAATTTGTAAGCTGGATGTTTGAAAGTAGGGGCCTGCCGTATATACTCTGCAGAAATTTGGGCCTTAGGTGTTGGTGTTGCCACAACACTGTAAGCCCTCACAGTTACTCTTTGTGGGCAGTGGAACACCCTGCTGTGAACTATTATATCAAGAATTGTAATTACATGCCATTGTTGACCAGTGGTAGAAAAATTGGGCCTTTGGTGGTGGTGGTGGTGGTGCTGGTGCCACAACACTGTAAATCCTTACAGTTACTCTTGGTGGGCGCTGGAACGGGCCCTGCTGTGAAATATTATATCAAGAATTGTAATTACATGCACCTGTTGAACAGGGGCAGAAAAATTGGGCCTTTGGTGGTGGTGGTGGTGTTGCCACAACACTGCAAGCCCTCACAGTTACTCTTGGTGGGCGCAGGAATGGGCCCTGCTGTGAAATATTAGATCAAGAATTGTAATTACATGTCCCTGTTGAACAGGGGCAAAAAAATTGGGCCTTAGGCACTGGTACCACAACACTGAAACCCCTCACAGATACTCTAGTTTAAGCACAGGAATGAGCCCTGCTGCAAAGTATTGCATCAAAAATTGTAATTACACACCCCTGTTAAACAAGGGCTGAAAAATTGGGCCTTAGGCACTGGTGCTGGTGCCACAACACTGCAACCCCTCACAGATACTCTAGTTGGAGCGCAGGAATGAGCCCTGCTGCAAAGCATTGCATCAAAAATTGTAATTACACGCCCCTGTTAAACAGGGGCTGAAAAATTGGGCCTTAGCCACCGGTGGCGGCGCCCAGAACCAAAAATGTTCTTACAAGCTATCAGCATGATCATTGGGGAGGAAGAGGATAGTCACTCAGCATAACAGGATAGTCACTCAGCATCAGCATAGGCAGTCTTGAAGGGATGTGACATTTCCAAAAAAATTATTCGGTTACATCAGCATCAGGTGCTTGGTAGCTGGTGGTGATCCAAGACTGATTCATTTTTATGAAGGTCAGTCGATCGACCGAGTCGGTGAACAGGCACACCCTGTAATCGGTTACAAAGCCTCCAGCAGCACTGAATGTGCGTTCCAAAAGAACGCTGGATGCAGGACAGGCCAGTAGCTCAATTGCATACTGTGCAAACTCTGGCCAGTGATCCATCCTCAAGACCCAGTAACCCAGAGGATTTTCGGTGGGAAAGGTGTCCAAGTCTGATCTTGGCCCTAGGTATTCCTGCACCATGTAAACCAGATGCTGGCGATGGTTGCTGGAACCGATCATACCTTGGGGCTGTGGACTAAAAAATTGTCTGAATGCATCGGTCAGACGGCCACCTTCTCCACCACTCCTTCTTTGACTGACCAAAGCCTCAGCAACACGTTGTCCAGGACCAGGAATTTGTAACCTCCCAGTCTCTGGGAACGCGTTGCACAGACCTTTCTGCAAGGCCTCCTGAAGATGCTTCATCCTCTGCTCCCTCTGCAAAGGCAAGATTGTCACGAGGATGCTATACACAGACATCCAATACAGGTGATCAGATCATTGGGCTGCACATTAAGGAATCGGGAACAGAGTAAGTGAAAAATATATATGTTTATTAAAGATAAAGACACACGTGTAAACAAAACCACAGCAAACCATAAGCAAGAAACGAATAAAAGGAACACAACAAACCCCAAAAACAACCTAATCTAACTAGCTAACTAATATGTACAAAAGAGAACACACATACATGAACAAGGCAGGGATGAGAGACAAGGGGAGCAGAAGGCCATGTACTGGGAGCAGTCAGCAAGGGGGAGCTGGTATCAGGGGACAGGTATCAGGGGACAGGTCTCAGGGGACAGGGTACAAGGATCAGAGTCCAGGACAAGGCAGGGAACAGATCAGGATCAGGTTCAGGACCAGGTAACGGATCAGGTTCAGGCAGGGACCAGGCTTACAGAAGGAATTCTGGAGCACTGAGCTTTGTTAAGGGCGGGTTTATATAGTCCAGCAGACCCAGATCAGGTGTGCTTGATGGCTGGTGGAAAGTCTTGGTGAGGAGACACCCGCTGGTGGCCACCAGAATTACACCCACTGCTGCCGAATGCAACAGTGCCACCAGCAGGTGAGCCCAGTAATGACACCATTCCTGACAGTTCCCCCCCTTAAGGAGTGGCCTCCGGACACTCCATTCAGCCCTTGGTTGGACAGTCCGAGTGGATGCGGAAACACCCAAAAAAGTCTCCATACTATGTCTGCGGACTTCTTCGCACTTCCTAGGCCAGAGTCCTTTAGTTCACTGGGGGACGTGCCACTAGAGTCTGAAAATAGGGCGCGCATCCCACCACCAGGGTCAGGAAGTTTAGATTTAGAAGTAAAAATTAGCAGGGCAACGGGCAAGAACCCATCGGAGGCAGACCACGCAGTGGCATTACATTCAGGCTGGGTGACCATCAGGATTAAAATAGTGGAAAAAAGGGCATCCATCAGGAAGACGTCAGCGGCCAGCTGGGCATCAGGAACAGGTCTTAGCAGGGACCATATCCTCAGGCTGGACAGCGGGCTCCGAGTCATCAGGCTAGGCAGCGGTAAAGGAACCACCAGGAAGAGTATCAGGAATGGAACCATCAGAAACTGGATCGTGAGGCTGGATACCAGGTACAGGGTCACCAAGCAAGACAGTAGGCTATGGAACATCAGACTGGGCAGCGGGCAACGGAGCAGCAGACAGGAACATCTCCGGCTGGGCAGCAGACGGAACATCTCAGGCTGGGCAGCAGGCGGGATCATCTCAGGCTGGGCAGCAGGCGGGATCATCTCAGGCTGGGCAGCAGGCGGGATCATCTCAGGCTGGGCAGCAGGCGGGATCATCTCAGGCTGGGCAGCAGGCGGGATCATCTCAGGCTGGGCAGCAGGCGGGATCATCTCAGGCTGGGCAGCAGGCGGGGTCATCTCAGGCTGGGCAGCAGGCGGGGTCATCTCAGGCTGGGCAGCAGGCGGGGTCATCTCAGGCTGGGCAGCAGACGGGGTCATCTCAGGCTGGGCAGCAGATGGGGTCATCTCAGGCTGGGCAGCAGACGGGGTCATCTCAGGCTGGGCAGCAGACAGGAACACGTCAGGCTGGGCATTAGGCTCCACAGACTGAGAAACGGGCATCATAACCTCAGGCCAGGAAACGGGCACCGGATCTTCAGGCGGGGTCTCATGCACCGAATCTTCTGACTGGGACACCGGATCTTCCGACTGGGACACTGTCATCAGGACTTCTGTTCGGAAGACAGGAACTTCAAGTTGGCAGGCTGGCACAGGAACTTCAAGTTGGCAGGCTGGCACAGGAACCTCAGGCTGAAAGGCTGGCCCTGGAACTGCAGGCTGAAAGGCTGGCCCTGGCACTGCAGGCTGAAAGGCTGGCCCTGGCACTGCAGGCTGAAAGGCTGGCTCTGGCACTGCAGGCTGAAAGGCTGGCACAGGAACCTCGGGCTGGCAAACTGGCACAGGAACCTCGGGCTGGCAAACTGGCACAGGAACCTCGGGCTGGCAAACTGGCACAGGAACCTTGGGCTGGCAAACTGGCACAGGAACCTCGGGCTGGCAAACTGGCACGGGAACCTCAGGCTGGCAAACTGGCACGGGAACCTCAGGCTGGCAAACTGGCACGGGAACCTCAGGCTGGCAAACTGGCATGGGAACCTCAGGCTGGAAGGCTGGCGGCACAGGGTCTTCAGGCTGGCAGGCTGGTACAGGGTCTTCAGGCTGGCAGGCTGGTACAGGGTCTTCAGGCTGGCAGGCTGGTACAGGGTCTTCAGGCTGACAGGCTGGTACAGGGTCCTCAGGCTGACAGGCTGGTACAGGGTTCTCAGGCTGGAAGGCTGGTACAGGGTTCTCAGGCTGGAAGGCTGGCACGGGAACCTCAGGCTGGAACAGGTTGGTGGGTGTGGAGGCAGGTTGGGATACCGGTAAGATTGTGTGGGTTGGAAAGTACTTCCGCTTCTTTTTGGGCTTAGTCACTGCAGGTTTGCAAGTACCGGGGGGAATATATAAAAAGCTTGGGATTGGGCGAATGGAAGAAAATGGCAGAGGTGCAGGGACAGTGGCTGGAGGAGGTTCTTGTGGATTGGCTACGGATAGGAGGGAAGAAGCAGGTGGATTGAAGGCAGGGTAAATGCAGCAGGAGGAGACAGGGTACTGATACTTCATTGTTAGCTGGGTGCATTGTTCAGAAAAAGTGGGAATTGTGGGAAAAGGAGAGGAAGACATCCCAGCAGGTTGGTATCTAGACTAGTGATGAGCCGAACACCCCCGGGTTCGGTTCGCACCAGAACCCGCGAACGGACCGAAAGTTCGAACGAACATTAGAACCCTATTAAATACAATGGATGCGAACGTTCGAATTCTAAAGTGCTAATTATAACAACTATTATGCATGTTATTGTCCTAAAAAGGGTTTGGGAACCCGGGTTCTGCACCAGGGGACATGTATCAATGCAAAAAGAAGTTTTAAAAACGGTCGTTTTTCGGGAGCAGTCATTTTAATGATGCATAAAGTGAAAAAAAAAAAGTCAAATATTCCTTTAAATATCGTACCTGGGGGGTGTCTAAAGTATGCCTGTGAAGTGCCACGTGTTTCCCGTGTTTAGAACTGTCCCTGCACAAAATGACACTTCTAAAGGAAAAAAAAGCCATTTAAAACTGCTTGCGGCTTTAATGTAATGTCTGGTCCCGGTAATATGGATGAAATTCTTTAAGAAAAATGGCATAGCTACCCCATGACCCCCCCCCTACCCCAGCCCATTACCAGCCCCTTTGGGTCTTGTATGGATATTAAGGGGAACCCCGCACATAAAATAAAAAAGGCCCTATATACTCTGAACAGCCCTATACAGGCGGTGCATACAAGACAGGGACTGTAGGTTTGTTCTTATGTAGAGTCTGTTTGTAATTTTGAACAGGTACATTGTTGAAGTGTAGCTCCAGACCAAAAATCTATTTTTAAACTTTTTGGAAAACATAGGTAAGGGTTATCACCCCTGTAACATTTGTTTTGCTGTCTGTGCCCCTGTTCAGAACATTTCACCTCACTTTCCGTCCCAATGACAACTCTTTTTGAAATGTGGTCTTTTTCTTGAAACAAGGATTGCTGATAAAGCATCAGTACAGAGGAGACACCTTTCTCCCATATTTATTCTTACAGGAGAGAATTTTCCTTCCTAGTGGTAGATTTCCTCTCACTTCCTGTTGTCTTCTTGCGTTTGCAAGTAGGAGTCGTTTGTAAGTTGGATGTTTGAAAGTAGGGACCTGCCGTATATACTCTGCAGAAATAGGCCCCTTAGTTGTTGGTGTTGGCACAACACTGTAAGCACTCACAGTTACTCTTGGTTGGTGCTGGAACGCCCTGCTGTCAACTATTATATCAGGAATTTTAATTACATATAATTGTTGAACAGTGGTAGTAAAAATTGGGCCTTTGATGGTGGTGCTGGTGCCACAACACTGTAAGCCCTGACAGTTACTCTTGGTGGGTGCAGCAATGGGCCCTGCTGTGAATTATTAAATCAAGAATTGTAATTACATGCCCCTGTTGAACAGGGGCTGAAAAATTGGGCCTTAGGCACTGGTGGCACAACACTGCAACCCCTCACAGATACTGTACTTGGAGCACAGCAATGAGCCCTGTTGCAAAGTATTGCTTCAAAAATTGTAATGACACGCCCCTGTTAAACAGGGGCTGAAAAATTGGGCCTTAGGCACTGGTGGCACAACACTGCAACTCCTCACAGATACTGTACTTGGAGCACAGCAATGAGCCCTGTTGCAAAGTATTGCTTCAAAAATTGTAATGACACGCCCCTGTTAAACAGGGGCTGAAAAATTGGGCCTTAGGCACTGGTGGCACAACACTGCAACTCCTCACAGATACTGTACTTGGAGCACAGCAATGAGCCCTGTTGCAAAGTATTGCTTCAAAAATTGTAATTACACGCCCCTGTTAAACAGGGGCTGAAAAATTGGGCGTTAGGCACTGGTGGCGGCACCCATAAACAAAAATGATCTTACAAGCTATCATCATCAATCGTATCATTGAGGACTCGGAGGAGGAGGATAGCCAGTCAACATAACAGCACAGGCACTCAGCATCAGCATCAGTCTTGAAGGGATGTGACATGTTAAAATCAATTAGTCTGTTATATCAGCATCAGGTGTGTGGTAGCTGGTGGTGATCCAAGACTGGTTCATCTTGATGAAAGTCAGTCGATCAACCGAGTCGGTGGACAGGCGCACCCTGTGATCCGTGACAAATCCTCCAGCAGCACTGAATGTGCGTTCCGAAAGAACGCTGGATGCAGGACAGGCCAGTAGCTCAATTGCATACTGTGCAAGCTCTGGCCAGTGATCCATCCTCAAGACCCAGTAAGCCAGAGGATTTTCGGTGGGGAAGGTGTCCAAGTCTGACCTTGCCCCTAGATATTCCTGCACCATGTTTATCAGACGCTGGCGATGGTTGCTGGAACCGATCATACTTTGGGGCTGCGGACTAAAGAATTGTCTGAACGCATCGGTCAGACGGCCACCTTCCCCACCGCTCCTTCTTTGACTGGCCGAAGCCTCAGCAACTCGTTGTCCAGGACCAGGAGTTTGCAACCTCCCAGTCTCTGGGAACGCGTTGCACAGACCTTTCTGCAAGGCCTCCCGGAGTTGTCTCATCCTCTGCTCCCTCTGCGACGGTAACATAAGGTCCGCAACCTTACCCTTGTACCGTGGATCAAGGAGAGTGGCCAGCCAGTAATGGTCCCTCTCCTTGATCCGAAGAATACGAGGATCCTTCCGCAGACTTTGCAGGATCAGGGAGGCCATGCAGCGTAGGTTTGCTGAGGCATTCGCTCCGGAGTCCTCTGGGTCACTAAGGACGACATGATCCGCAGCCACCTCCTCCCAGCCACGTACAAGTCCACTGGTTTCTTGGGACTGTAAATCATCCCTAAAAGACTGCTGCTGATGATGCTGAGTGCCAGCCTCCACCTCCATGCTGACACAATCCTCCTCCTCCTCCTCCTCCTCCTCCTCCTCCTCTTCCTGTGCGATGGGTGGGACAGAAGGAACACTGTCTGGGTAAAGGGGGCCTTGAGAGGCAAGGAAGTCCTCCTCTTCCTGCCTCTGTTCTGCCTCAAGTGCCCTGTCCATTATTCCACGCAGCGTGTGCTCCAACAGGTGGACAAGAGGTACAGTGTCACTGATGCATGCACTGTCACTGCTCACCATCCTCGTGGCCTCCTCAAATGGTGCCAGGACAGTGCATGCATCCCTGATCATGCCCCACTGGCGTGGAGAAAAAAAACCAAGCTCCCCTGACCCTGTCCTGGTGCCGTAGTCGCACAGGTACTCATTGATGGCCCTCTGCTGCGTGTGCAGCCGCTGCAGCATGGCCAACGTTGAGTTCCACCTGGTGGGCATGTCACATATAAGGCAGTTCTTGGGCAGGTTCAACTCCTTTTGCAGCTCAGCCAGGCGAGCACTGGCATTATAAGATCTGCGGAAATGCACACAGACTTTCCTGGCCTGCCTCAGGACATCCTGTAAGCCCGGGTACCTGCCCAAGAAGCGCTGCACCACCAGGTTAAGGACGTGAGCCACACAGGGCACATGGGTCAGTTGTCCCTGTCGGAGGGCGGAGAGGAGGTTGGTGCCATTGTCGCAAACCACCATTCCTGGCTTAAGCTGGCGTGGCGTCAACCACCTCTCGGCCTGGCCCTGCAGAGCAGACAGGACCTCTGCCCCAGTGTGGCTTCTGTCCCCCAAACACACCAGCGCAAGCACGGCATGGCATCTTTTTGCCTGCGTACTTGCGTAGCCCCGTGAACGGCTACGGAGCACCGCTGGTTCATAGGACAAACCACAGGAAGAGGCCATGGAGGAAGAAGAAGAGGAGGGGGTGGAGGAGAGAGATGTGTCACAACCAGTAGTAGCATTTTGGAGGCGTGGCGGTGGGACAACCTCCAACACTACTGCACCTTGTCCTGAATCCTTCCCAGCTGCCAAAAGAGTGACCCAATGGGCCGTGAAAGAAAGGTAACGTCCCTGTCCATGCCTGCTGGACCATGAGTCAGCGGTAATATGCACCTTACCGCTGACCGCCCTGTCCAGCGAGGCCAAGACATTGCCTTCCACATGCCGGTAGAGAGCCGGAATAGCCTTCCGTGAGAAAAAGTGGCGTTTGGGAACCTGCCACTGAGGAACCGCACATTGCACAAACTCACGGAAGGGGGCCGAGTCTACCAACTGAAAAGGCAGCAGTTGAAGCGCTAGCAATTTAGCCAAGCTAGCATTCAACCGCTGGGCATGTGGATGGCTGGGAGTGAACTTCTTTCGACGGTCCAGCAGCTGGGGCAGGGAAATTTGCCTGCTAGAATCGGACGTCGGTGTACTGCTAGCAGAGTGGGCGCAAGTACTTGGCTGTGACACACCTAATTCTACACCTTCATTCCTCTCAGTGCATGTTTCAGAGAGGACTGAAGTTATAGTGGGGTTGGAGATCCCAGCTGATGCGGTGCAAGGAGAGGTCCGCTTTGTTCTTTGGTGTGGGTCTTTGAGGTAGGCTTGCCAACGAGCTGCATGGCAGGTCAACATATGTCTGGTCAGGCATGTGGTACCCAAGCGGCTGATGTTTTGGCCACGCGATATACGCTTGAGACATATGTTGCAAACAGCAGCTGTGCGATCTGATGCACTAGCCTCAAAAAAGGCCCACACCAAAGAACTTTTTGAATGACGGGCAGAGGCAGCGCCCTGCACAGGCGGAGCTCTGCGGTGTGATTCCGTCGGTGTACTGCCCTTACGCTGGCCACCAAAGGGCATCCTGCCTCGTTGGAGATGTGCCTCCTCCTCATCCTCCTCCTCCTCCTCTCTCCTATTAGGCACCCACGTGGAGTCAGTGACCTCATCATCCCCTCCCTCCTCATCACTGGAGCCAATCTGGCAGTATGCTGCAGCTGCTGGAACATGACTGCCAGATTGGTGTCCTTCTTGAGCATCCCCTCTGTCTGCTCTCACGCTACTGCCTTCCTCTAGCTGGGTTTCATCATCAGACCCTTCGAAACGCTGGGCATCCTCCTGGAGCATGTACCCAACACTGTGCTGAAACAGTTCGGGGGACTCCTCAGGAGGAGGACATGGTGGGTCTAGGGAAGGAGTGACTGATGATTTGTCTGACATTGATACCAGGGAAGACGACGCTTTGGCAGCTGCTTTTCCAGTACCCTGAGCCTGGGTGAGAGAGGATGAGGAGGAGGAGGAGGGCTTGGTCATCCACTCTACCAAGTCTTCGGCATGATGTGGCTCAACATGTCCAGCTGCCGAAAAGAAGGACAAGCGTGTCCCATGGCCATGTGCTGATGACAATGCACCGCGTCCACGACCAGCACTGTTGCCCCCAGACACAGAGCCTGCTTGCCCTCTTTTATTGCCTCCTGACTGTCTGCCTCTCCTTGTTTGCCTTCCAGACATTCTAATAGATGGCCTGCAGGGAGATGGGAAAAAAGCAATAAGGGCTACCTTCAGGTGTCCTTCTCTGTCCCTTGAAACAAGGACTTTCACAGTGAAATAAACTGACACTCTCCCTACCTACAGTTTTCTGTCCCTAGAATAAATGTTTTTTTTAAGCAAAATATAGCACAAGGAGAATTCACTCACTGTCCTTCCAGGTCCCTGGAAACAAGGACTTGCAGAGTGAAAGAAAAAAAACACTCTCCCTACCTACAGTTTTCTGTCCCTAGAAAAAATGTTTTTTTTAATCACAATATAGCACAAGGACAATTCACTCACTGTCCTTACAGGTCCCTGGAAACAAGGACTTGCAGAGTGAAATAAACTGACACTCTCCCTACCTACAGTTTTCTGTCCCTAGAATAAATGTTTTTTTAAGCACAATATAGCACAAGGACAATTCACTCACTGTCCTTACAGGTCCCTGGAAACAAGGACTTGCAGAGTGAAAGAAAAAAAACACTCTCCCTACCTACAGTTTTCTGTCCCTAGAAAAAATGTTTTTTTTAATCACAATATAGCACAAGGACAATTCACTCACTGTCCTTCCAGGTCCCTGGAAACAAGGACTTGCAGAGTGAAATAAACTGACACTCTCCCTACCTACAGTTTTCTGTCCCTAGAATAAATGTTTTTTTTAAGCACAATATAGCACAAGGACAATTCACTCACTGTCCTTACAGGTCCCTGGAAACAAGGACTTGCAGAGTGAAAGAAACTGACACTGTCCCTACCTACAGTTTTCTGTCCCTAGAAAAAATGTTTTTTTTTAATCACAATATAGCACAAGGACAATTCACTCACTGTCCTTCCAGGTCCCTGGAAACAAGGACTTGCAGAGTGAAAGAAACTGACACTGTCCCTACCTACAGTTTTCTGTCCCTAGAATAAATGTTTTTTTTTAAGCACACTATAGCACAAGGACAATTCACTCACTGTCCTTACAGGTCCCTGGAAACAAGGACTTGCAGAGTGAAAGAAAAAAAACACTCTCCCTACCTACAGTTTTCTGTCCCTAGAAAAAATGTTTTTTTTAATCACAATATAGCACAAGGACAATTCACTCACTGTCCTTACAGGTCCCTGGAAACAAGGACTTGCAGAGTGAAAGAAAAAAAACACTCTCCCTACCTACAGTTTTCTGTCCCTAGAAAAAATGTTTTTTTTAATCACAATATAGCACAAGGACAATTCACTCACTGTCCTTACAGGTCCCTGGAAACAAGGACTTGCAGAGTGAAATAAACTGACACTCTCCCTACCTACAGTTTTCTGTCCCTAGAATAAATGTTTTTTTTAAGCACAATATAGCACAAGGACAATTCACTCACTGTCCTTACAGGTCCCTGGAAACAAGGACTTGCAGAGTGAAAGAAAAAAAACACTCTCCCTACCTACAGTTTTCTGTCCCTAGAAAAAATGTTTTTTTTAATCACAATATAGCACAAGGACAATTCACTCACTGTCCTTACAGGTCCCTGGAAACAAGGACTTGCAGAGTGAAATAAACTGACACTCTCCCTACCTACAGTTTTCTGTCCCTAGAATAAATGTTTTTTTTAAGCACAATATAGCACAAGGACAATTCACTCACTGTCCTTACAGGTCCCTGGAAACAAGGACTTGCAGAGTGAAAGAAAAAAAACACTCTCCCTACCTACAGTTTTCTGTCCCTAGAAAAAATGTTTTTTTTAATCACAATATAGCACAAGGACAATTCACTCACTGTCCTTACAGGTCCCTGGAAACAAGGACTTGCAGAGTGAAATAAACTGACACTCTCCCTACCTACAGTTTTCTGTCCCTAGAATAAATGTTTTTTTTAAGCACAATATAGCACAAGGACAATTCACTCACTGTCCTTACAGGTCCCTGGAAACAAGGACTTGCAGAGTGAAAGAAAAAAAACACTCTCCCTACCTACAGTTTTCTGTCCCTAGAAAAAATGTTTTTTTTAATCACAATATAGCACAAGGACAATTCACTCACTGTCCTTCCAGGTCCCTGGAAACAAGGACTTGCAGAGTGAAAGAAACTGACACTGTCCCTACCTACAGTTTTCTGTCCCTAGAATAAATGTTTTTTTTAAGCACACTATAGCACAAGGACAATTCACTCACTGTCCTTACAGGTCCCTGGAAACAAGGACTTGCAGAGTGAAAGAAAAAAAACACTCTCCCTACCTACAGTTTTCTGTCCCTAGAAAAAATGTTTTTTTTAATCACAATATAGCACAAGGACAATTCACTCACTGTCCTTACAGGTCCCTGGAAACAAGGACTTGCAGAGTGAAAGAAAAAAAACACTCTCCCTACCTACAGTTTTCTGTCCCTAGAAAAAATGTTTTTTTTAATCACAATATAGCACAAGGACAATTCACTCACTGTCCTTACAGGTCCCTGGAAACAAGGACTTGCAGAGTGAAATAAACTGACACTCTCCCTACCTACAGTTTTCTGTCCCTAGAATAAATGTTTTTTTTAAGCACAATATAGCACAAGGACAATTCACTCACTGTCCTTACAGGTCCCTGGAAACAAGGACTTGCAGAGTGAAAGAAAAAAACACTCTCCCTACCTACAGTTTTCTGTCCCTAGAAAAAATGTTTTTTTTTAATCACAATATAGCACAAGGACAATTCACTCACTGTCCTTACAGGTCCCTGGAAACAAGGACTTGCAGAGTGAAATAAACTGACACTCTCCCTACCTACAGTTTTCTGTCCCTAGAATAAATGTTTTTTTTAAGCACAATATAGCACAAGGACAATTCACTCACTGTCCTTACAGGTCCCTGGAAACAAGGACTTGCAGAGTGAAAGAAAAAAAACACTCTCCCTACCTACAGTTTTCTGTCCCTAGAAAAAATGTTTTTTTTAATCACAATATAGCACAAGGACAATTCACTCACTGTCCTTCCAGGTCCCTGGAAACAAGGACTTGCAGAGTGAAATAAACTGACACTCTCCCTACCTACAGTTTTCTGTCCCTAGAATAAATGTTTTTTTTAAGCACAATATAGCACAAGGACAATTCACTCACTGTCCTTACAGGTCCCTGGAAACAAGGACTTGCAGAGTGAAAGAAAAAAAACACTCTCCCTACCTACAGTTTTCTGTCCCTAGAAAAAATGTTTTTTTTTAATCACAATATAGCACAAGGACAATTCACTCACTGTCCTTCCAGGTCCCTGGAAACAAGGACTTGCAGAGTGAAATAAACTGACACTCTCCCTACCTACAGTTTTCTGTCCCTAGAATAAATGTTTTTTTTAAGCACAATATAGCACAAGGACAATTCACTCACTGTCCTTAGAGGTCCCTGGAAACAAGGACTTGCAGAGTGAAAGAAAATAAACACTCTCCCTACCTACAGTTTTCTGTCCCTAGAAAAAATGTTTTTTTTTAAGCACAATATAGCACAAGGACAATTCACTCACTGTCCTTCCAGGTCCCTGGAAACAAGGACTTGCAGAGTGAAAGAAAAAAAACACTCTCCCTACCTACAGTTTTCTGTCCCTAGAAAAAATGTTTTTTTTAATCACAATATAGCACAAGGACAATTCACTCACTGTCCTTACAGGTCCCTGGAAACAAGGACTTGCAGAGTGAAAGAAACTGACACTCTCCCTACCTACAGTTTTCTGTCCCTAGAATAAATGTTTTTTTAAGCACAATATAGCACAAGGACAATTCACTCACTGTCCTTCCAGGTCCCTGGAAACAAGGACTTGCAGAGTGAAAGAAACTGACACTGTCCCTACCTACAGTTTTCTGTCCCTAGAATAAATGTTTTTTTTAAGCACACTATAGCACAAGCACAAAACACACTGACACTCTCCCTACCTATCCTTCTCTTTCCCTAAACTAAAGGAATCCAGGTTAAGCAAGAAAGAAATAACAGTCACTGTCCCTGCCTATGCTGCTCTATCCCTGCTCCGGAACACACTACACTAGGCCGCCGTGCTGGCGGCCTTTTATAGTGTGGGGCGTGTACTAAACACCCTCAGCAATAATTGGCCACAGGCATCCTGCCTGTGGCCAATCATTGCTCTCCTCGCTGCCGGCGCTGTGATTGGCCAAGCATGCGGGGTCACAGTGCATGCTTGGCCAATCACAGCGCCTGGATGACACTGCGATGGCGTAGTGCATTGTGGGCCGTTCGCGTCACTCGAATTTGGCGCGAACGGCCCAAATCGTTCGATCTTCGTCGAACGATCGAACAGCCGATGTTCGAGTCGAACGTATGTTCGACTCGAACACGAAGCTCATCCCTAATCTAGACATACAAATGGATGGTTGGGAGCTGACAGGGGCTGAGTACAACAAACTTGACCAGGCCTGTATTAAGGATTTCACAAAATCAGGTTTGCACACTGCTTGTCTAACCAGAGACTGCACTGAATCAATACATGCTGCAAGCACCTGTTGAGGACAAGCAGAGTAGTGCTCATGGAAAAAGGCTGAGTCATCCTCCAACAGCCACACCAAAGATTCTACTTGAGCTGCATTAAAAGGAGGTGTATAATCGTCAGTTCCAATAGAGGCATCAGACAGGGCCAACTCTGTACAGATACAAATCAAAGCTTGTACATCCTCAAACACAAAATTGCCCTGATCCACAAAAACGTGAGCTATGCGGATGCATTCTAATAACTGCTCTCTGGTATATTCTCTTAGTGTCTGATAACAGAAATCTCTGTCATCTGTTGCCAGGAGCGAAAGATAAAAAATATCGTCCACCTCCATCTCAGTAATTTTAACAAGTGCTCAGACCCAATTCCAAGGTGCAGCCGATCTGATTGTATGGCTCCAGAATTCTGTCACGAGGATGCTATACACAGGCATCCAATACAGGTGATCAGATCATTGGGCTGCACATTAAGGAATCGGGAACAGAGTAAGTGAAAATATATATGTTTATTAAAGATAAAGACACGCGTGTAAACAAAACCACAGCAAACCATAAGCAAGAAACGAATAAAAGGAACACAACAAACCCCAAAAACAACCTAATCTAACTAGCTAACTAATATGTACAAAAGAGAACACACATACATGAACAAGGCAGGGATGAGAGACAAGGGGAGCAGAAGGCCAGGTACTGGGAGCAGTCAGCAAGGGGGAGCTGGTATCAGGGGACAGGTATCAGGGGACAGGTCTCAGGGGACAGGTCTCAGGGGACAGGGTACAAGGATCAGAGTCCAGGACAAGGCAGGGAACAGATCAGGATCAGGATCAGGATCAGGTTCAGGACCAGGTAACGGATCAGGTTCAGGCAGGGACCAGGCTTACAGAAGGAATTCTGGAGCACTGAGCTTTGTTAAGGGCGGGTTTATATAGTCCAGCAGACCCAGATCAGGTGTGCTTGATGGCTGGTGGAAAGTCTTGGTGAGGAGACACCCGCTGGTGGCCACCAGAACTACACCCACTGCTGCCGAATGCAACAGTGCCACCAGCAGGTGAGCCCAGTAATGACACCATTCCTGACAAAGATAAGGTCTGCAACCTTACCCTTGTAGCGTGGATCAAGGAGGGTTGCCAGCCAGTAATGATCCCTCTCCTTGATAGCACGAATATGAGGATCTTTCCACAGGCTTTTTAGGATCAGGGAGGCCATGTAGCGTATGTTTCCTGAGGCATTCGGTCTGGAGTCCTCTGGGTCACTCAGGACGACATGATCCGCAGCCACCTCCTCCCAGCCACGTACAAGTCCATGGGTTTCTTGGGACTGTAATTGATCCCTTGAAGACTGCTGCTGATGCTGAGTGCTAGGCTCCACCTTCATGCTGACACAATCCTCCTCCTCCTCCTCTTCCTGTGTGATAGGCGGGCCAGCAGGAACACTGTCTGGATAAAGGGGGCCTTGAGAGGTAAGGAAGTCCTCCTCTTCCTCCCTCTGTTCTGCCTCAAGTGTCCTGTCCATTATTCCACGCAGCGTGTGGTCCAACAGGTGGACAAGAGGGACAGTGTCACTGATGCATGCACTGTCACTGCTCACCATCCTCATGGCCTCCTCAAATGGTGACAGGACAGTGCATGCATCCCTGATCATGACCCACTGGCGTGGGAAAAAAAAACAAGCTCCCCTGACCCTGTCCTGGTGCCATATTGGCACAGATACTCATTGATGGCCCTCTGCTGCGTGTGCAGCCACTGCAGCATGGCCAACGTTGAGCTCCACAAAAACCAATCTCCTGCGCTCCGGTGTTTCACTGCGTGCGGATAGTGTGGACCATTCTTTTTTGTGTAAAAGGCACAGACTAGAATCTTGCAGCCCTCTTCAGAACAATGGGAGTTCATAGAACTGAAAAATAAGAAAAAAGAAAGGAGGGCGCACCGACCTAGTGCATTACCAGATAAAAACATTATTAAAACTTATAAAAGATGAACATGGTCCAACTCACAAACAAGCTTTTCATATAGGCATTTCTGGCAATCACTTAGAGTCCCGTGACAGCTGCAACCAGGATACGGTGACCAGTGGGTCGGACGGTACCCGAAAATAGCTGAATGGCTGACGCGTTTCCGGGGCGCACCCCTTTCCTCAGAGCCTAAGCAGACTGTGATATCTCACCCCCATGGACCTCACCATATATATATATATACACATGTGCACCAAGAAGCCTCCAACCACAAGGGGCCGCCCACAAGAGGCCACTCACAGGAGGCCCGCCCCTCTAACTTATTTGGACCATTCATAGGGGTGGATCACCCCCAAAGAATTAACCCTGAAATTGGAGTGATAGAGGTAGCAGCAACCATAGACAGGAGAAGGACGGGAAAATGACAATACCAATATCAATGCTGGGGGTATATTCAATGTCCTAAAGGGTCATCAATACCAGTGATAAAAAATGTAATTGAACAACCACAGCAATGGAAGTCCTAGTGGCATATATCAATTGGCATCGTCCTTAGCAGCAACCTACATAGCAAGTCACAGTGGCCCATTCCCAGAACACAGCATGGTGGACGGGACTATATGTAAAGTAATGAGACTGCCCTCACTGAGTAAATGGAGGCTGGGATGGATGTATATATATATATACATTGCTTAGGTTGCTGCTAAGGATGATGCAGATTGATATATGCCACTAGGACTTCCATTGCTGTGGTCGTTCAATTAAATTTTTGGAGATCCCAGCTGATGAGGAGCAAGGAGAGGTCCACTTTGTTCTTTGGTGTGGGTCTTTTAGGTACGCTTGCCAACAAACTGTATGGCAGGTCGACATATGTCTGGTCAAGCATGTGGTGCCCAAGCGCATGATGTTTTGGCCACGCGAGACACGCTTGAGACATATGTTGCAAATAGCAGCGGTGCAATCTGATGCACTCATCTCAAAAAAGGCCCACACCAAAGAACTTTTGGAATAACGTGCAGAGACAGCAGCGCCCTGCACATGCGGAGCTCTGCGGTGTGATGCAGTCGGTGTGATGCCCTTAATCTGGCCCCTGGAGGGCATCCTGCCTTGTTGGAGACGTGCCTCCTCCTCCTCCTCCTCTCTCCTATCAGGCACCCACGTGGAGTCAGTGACCTCATCATCCACTCCCTCCTCATCACTGGAGCAAACCTGGCAGTATGCTGCAGCTGGGGGAACATGGCTGCCTGTTATCCTTCTTGGGCACCCCCTCTCTCTGGGCTCACGTTACTGCCTTCCTCTATCTGGGTACCATCATCGGAGCCTTAAAAACGCTGGTTATCCTCCTGGAGCATGTACCCAACACTGTGGTCAAACAGTTCGGGGAACTTCTCATGAGGACATGGTGGCGCTAGGGAAGGAGTGACTGATGCCATTGAGCCGAGGGAAGAGGTCACGTTGGCAGCTGCTTTGCCAGACAAAGTACCCTGAGCCTGGGTGAGAGAGGATGAGGAGGATGCGGCTTGGTCATCCACTCTACCAAGTCTTCGGCATGTTGCGGCTCAATACGGCCAGCTGCCAAAAAAAAGGACAAGCGTGTCCCACGGCCACGTGCTGATGAGGATGCATCGTATCCACGACCAGCACTGTTGCCTTTAGACACAGAGCCTGGTTGCCCTCTTTTATTGGCTTGTGACTGTCTGCCTGTCCTTGTTAGCCTTCCAGACATACTAATGGCCTGCAGTGAGATGTAGCTGCACAAAGCTGGGATGTATATATATATACTGATTATACTGCAGCTAGCAGAATCAACTGCCTGCCTGTAGTATTATTAGTATGAGAACACCAGCAATTGTCTTCAGGTAGCTTTAGGTGCACACTGTGCAAAGAACACAGTACACTAACTGTAAATACTGAAGCTGCCTGCCTGTGGTATTAATATGATCAGAACACCAGCAATTGTCTTCAGGTAGCTTTAGGTGCACACTGTGCAAAGGACACAGTACACTAACTGTAAATACTGCAGCTGCCTGTCTGTGGTATTAATAGGATCAGAAGAACACCAGCAATTGTCTTCAGGTAGCTTTAGGTGCACACTGTGCAAAGGACACAGTACACTAACTGTAAAGACTGAAGCTGCCTGCTTGTGGTATTAATATGATCAGAACACCGGCAATTGTCTTCAGGTAGCGTTAGGTGCACACTGTGCAAAAGACACACTACACTAACTGTAAATTCTGCACCTGCCTGCCTTTGGTATTAATAGGATCAGAAGAACACCAGCAATTGTCTTCAGGTAGCTTTAGGTGCACATTGTGCAAAGGACACTGAATGAAAATACTGCAGCTCCCTGCCTGTATTAGTATGAGAACACTAGCAATTGTATTCAGGTAAGCTTTAGGTGCACACTGTGCAAAGGACACTAAATCAAAATACTGCAGCTCCCTGCCTGTATTAGTATGAGAACACCAGCAATTGTATTCAGGTAAGCTTTAGGTGCATGACAAAGAGAAAAAAGAAAGTCGCACCAGCCTCGTGCATTATCCTTGGGTGGATTTATTAAAAAAATTATAAAATAAACCTACTTACAAACATACGTGAAAGACACACGTTAACAGAGTCCAGGCATTTTGAAGACAAGTCTTATTTCTCAGAGCACAGGCTGAGCTCTGAGGAAGAAGACTTGTTTTCGAAATGCTTAAGCCGGCAGTGACCCCTGTCAATCCCTCTGCGACTTTTTGGAGTGGGTTCGGTTCGGACGCATTGCTGTGATTTTGTGGACTCTGTTAACGTGTGTCTTTCTTATGTTTGTAAGTAGGTTTATTTTATAATTTTTTTAATAAATCCACCCAAGGATAATGCACGAGGCTGGTGCGCCTTTCTTTTTTCTCTTTGTCATTCACCGCTAGGATACCCCTATCCGTGAAGGCAGCAAGGCCAAGTGACATTTATCATTCCACTTACAGACTGTCTTGTATTCCACTTGTGCGCAGGAGTTTTTGTTTTCTGTTATTCAAGCTTTAGGTGCACACTGTGCAAAGGACACTAAATGAAAATACTGCAGCTCCCTGCCTGTATTAGTATGAGAACAACAGCAATTGTATTCAGGTAAGCTTTAGGTGCACACTGTGGAAAGGACACTAAATCAAAATACTGCAGATCCCTGCCTGTATTAGTATGAGAACACCAGCAATTGTATTCAGGTAAGCTTTAGGTGCACACTGTGCAAAGGACACTAAATCAAAATACTGCAGCTCCCTGACTGTATTAGTATGAGAACACCAGTAATTGTATTCAGGTAAGTGTAGGTGCACACTGTGCAAAGGTCACAGTACACTAAGTGAAAATACTGCAGCTAGCACAATCACCTGCCTGCCTGTCAGTATATTATGAGGAGAATAACAGGAACGGATCTAGCTAAACTGAATACAGTGTATAAATATATATACAACACCTAGGATGCATATATATCCTCTACATACTGTAACTGCAGCTAACTGACTCGCTTGTCTGCTCTATCTAACTCAAATTAAATGACACTGTCTCTCTCTCTCTCTGTCTGTCTTTAACCACTGCCGCAACACACTACACAAGGCCGCCACGCAGGCAGCCTTATATAGTGTGGCGCGTGTACTAATTCCCCTGAGACATAATTGGCCAAAGCCACCCTGGCTTTGGCCAATTATGGCTCTCCGTTTTTTCCACGCTGTGATTGGCCAAAGCATGCGGGTCATAGTGCATGCTTGGCCAATCATCAGCCAGCAATGCACTGCGATGCCGCAGTGAATTATGGGCCGTGACGTGGCACTCGAATTTGGCGCGAACGGCCCATAATGTTCGAAATTCGGCAAACGGCCAAACAGACGATGTTCGAGTCGAACATGGGTTCGAGTCAAACTCGAAGCTCATCCCTAGTATTAAGGTAGAAATTGAAAAACACTGCGCAACTGCGCAACAGTAGCATCTAAAAGGGGTGATGTGACTCTGAGATGCCAGTGGACCACATCCAGCAATAACAAAATGTAATAGCCTGGAAACTATAATAATAGAGGAGGGGACTGTGGACTTATAGGAAGCATTGTAGAGATAACTCATTATTTAAACCTTTAGGGGACATAGAGTTCAATAGAAAAATCAATTTAGCTTTCTTTTGTAGTAAGATTTTGTCCCTATCACCCCTTCTCTCAGGCAAGTCCAAACCATAAATCCATCGATGTTCCATGAATATCTCTGAAATAAATGGCAAGTAGTGACCTGAGCCGAGATGCTAGTGAAATGTTTGTCTATCCTCTTTCTAAGCACCATCCTGGTCGTATAAACCTATATCTTCCCACAAGGGCAAAGGGTCTGGTAGACAACCCATTTGGAGGAGCAATTAAGAAAGGAGCAGATCTGAAATATCCACTTTCCATCCGCATCATGAAAAACTTTCATCTTGACTACATACTTACATATACTACAATGCCTACATGGGAACATTTCTAAAGCAGGTGTACTCAAAGACAAGAGTGATTGAGAATTGTACTAGTGCATCCCCTATACTTGGGGCCCTCCTGGCAATCAATCTAGGATGTGGCCCAGGATGCGTTTCATTCTATGATCCAATAGGAGGATATGCCAATGTTTATCCAGGACAGACTGAAGTTGGTTCCAATGGGTACCTTAAGTCATAACCATTCCTATCATACAGTATTTGTTTTACTTTCTAAATAATAAATTACAATATGGCTTTTGTAGCAATTGTATAGGCTATACTTTTTGATTTGCTATATTTTTCAACATTGCCTGAACTCACCCGATCTCTTCTGATCTCGGAGGCTAAGCAGGGTCGGGCCTGGTTAGTACTATGCAAAAGTGGAAAATCACATAGCTTCATGTAGAACTATCTCACGTGCAAATCTATCTCTATATCAGCCTTTTGTAATCTCATATACAGCAATAATGAAGGAAGGTTAGTCAATTAGACATCTCTTGGTTTGTGCAGTTGTAACCTAACACCATAAATATGCTTACAAGATGAAAGAGCAGAGTGATGGCTTCATCAGTGTGCTGCTGCATCTTTATAATGCAGTCGCTACACAGCTAAAATAATGACTATTGGCCATTATATTACATATGCAAATTCCTATTGAACATATTTGTACACATCCCTATCTGTTTATTAAATTCAATGAACTAGTCATATACCCCTGATAACTGTGCATATAGTACCCTAATCCCACCAAAGCAAAACATATTAAATTTATTTAACCACACAGATCATTTTGTAAATCTTCACAAATCTGTTCTAACTAAATTCTCCTGCTAGGAAGTAAAGCTGTGCTCTGTAGAAATATCTTAAGCTCTATTAAGATAAAATTGTGTTCTAAAAGCCTACCTGCCATGAACAAATCCATCTCTGAAAACACAGTTGGCTAGAGGTCTCCCACAAATTCTGAGAGACTTATTACCATCTTTGCTGTAGCTTAGTACTGGCAGGAAATACATGATTAACATGACATATTCTAGAAGGAAT
This sequence comes from Rana muscosa, assembly GCA_029206835.1. NCBI lineage: Eukaryota > Metazoa > Chordata > Amphibia > Anura > Ranidae > Rana > Rana muscosa. The sequence continues at coordinate 13,034,290 of JARGYO010005626.1, read as the reverse complement.
AACACTGTACAGCACATTTCATCTAGCTAATAAAAAATCAGCAAGTGTTGATTCAAATACAACACATCAGATTATGTACTGAATTTTGTGATATGCTTAAAGTGGTATTAAATCCAAAACCAAAAACTTTATATATTGCAGCTTACCAATCCTTAGATGTGGTGGCTGCTGTTTTTTTTGGTCTTTTTTCCCTCAGTTTTCTGTGATCTGGCAAGTAACACACCTCCTGTATTTGAGTGCCCCTACTCTGGATGAAGGAACACATGGGTACCTTTTGACAGAAGCATTCTCAGTCTGGTCAGAGGAGAGTGTTTGGTGTATTAGCAGATTTAGCTACACTAATAAATTCAATCCAAACTCCAGCTCACACTGCAGTTACACAAGCAGTTACAGCAATAGTTTTTTTTCTTTTGGGATAAAAGGTTTTGCATTAATAAAAAAAAATCAAACTTCTACTGTAACTCCAACGTTTTTTTACCAGTTGTTTCTGCTATCCAATGCTCTGTTGGGGGGATAACCTCCCACTTCCTGTCCCCGAGAGAATGCTGTCTGACAAAAGCTCTAACTTCCTCCACATACATTTTTTATGTTTTTTTTTTAATCCTATTAAATATCTGGGAAAAGCTAAGGGCAGTGTGAGAACTGGACCCAACTCTGTTATCAGTTGAGCTGAGATTAATTATTTAATAATGGAAGCCTTGCCTTGCCTTTTTCCCTTCAGTACAAGGAATATACATGGCAGCACCCCTAACAAGTCCATTTAATCTTGGCATGAGAACCATATCAAGGCATCAGAAGGCTCTGGATTCTGTAAATAGGATACAGGCTGTACATAAACAGCCCTTTCTAAATTAAAAAGTTCTCAATTTCTCAAAAATCTTACTGGCCCCCCTTCTTAGCCTCCTCAATGGGCTAAGCTGAGCCTTCAACCTACAGTACCACCCCTTCACATTTTGCACTTGTTCTTCAAGATCTGGATGACACCCCTAGTTGAAGCATTCACAAATTATCAATGACAAGCTAATATTTTTATCTTCAGATGTGTACTTTTAACTTTCTCCTGAAGATCTTCCATTTACAACTTATAGCTCCAACAATTTATGTCAGAACAACTAAGAATAAAGATCAGCCATTAGCCAGACAGGTGAGATTTCAATAAAGCATGTACTGAGCAGACGAAATGCGTCGGTCCATGCTCTATCCATGCCATTGAGATGTGTATTTTGTCGTCTTTCTGCTGGCTTATATGACAGGCTATTGATTAGGGATGAGCCAAACACCCCCCCCCCCCGGTTCGGTTCGCACCAGAACATGCGAACAGGAACAAAGTTTAAGCGAATATGCAAACCTTATTAACCCCTTCCCGCCTGGCCTATAGCAGAATGAGGGCCGGGCAGTGGTTCAGTTTTTCCTGACTGGGCGTTTTTATTTTTTTGCGCTATAAACAAAAAAAGAGCGACAATTTTGAAAAAAAAAACAATATTTTTTACTTTCTGCTATAATACATATCCAAATTTTTTTATAAAAAAACGAATTTATTTATCAGTTTAGGCCAATTCTTCTACATATTTTTGGTAAAAAAATAATCGCAATAAGCGTGTATTGATTGGTTTGCACAAAAGCTATAGCGTCTACAAAATAGGGGATAGATTTAAGGACTTTTATTTATTTTTTATGTTTTTATTGTTTATGGTGGCAATCTGCACTTTTTAGCGGGACTTCAACATTGTGGCGGACAAATCTGACCCCAAGTGACAGTTTTTGGGGACCAGTGACATTATTACAGTGATCAGTGCTAAAAAAAATGCACTGATCAATGTATAAATGACACTGGCAGGGAAGGGGTTAACACCAGTGGCGATCAAGGGGTTACCTGCGTTCCCTGGGTGTGTTCTAACTGTGTGGGGGATGGGCTCACTAAGACAACACAGAGATCGCTGTTCCTGATCACTAGGAACAGCAGATCTCCATGTTGTCCCCTGTCAGAATGGGGATCTGCCTTGTTTACATAGGCACATCCCTGTTCTGCCTCTCTGTACTGCGATTGTGGGTGGCCAGTGGACTTCAAGTCCACCGGACCCGCGGCACCCATTGGGTGCACGTGCACCCACAGTATCTATTGCATGAAATAGCATACATGATTGGATACAGGGGATGCTAATCAGCGGGTCCGGTGGACCCGATGTCTGCCGGTCACCTATAATTGTTCCCGGGGGAGGCAGAACAGCGATCTGCCTATGTAAACAAGGCAGATCATCGTTCTGACAGGGGAGAAGATAGAGATCTTGTATTCCTGCTAAGCAGGAACACCAATCTCTGTCTTCCTCCAGTCAGAGCATCCCCCACACAGTTAGCAAGCACCTCCTAGGGACACATTAAACCCTTTGATCACCCTTTATTTTAACACCTTCCTTGCCAGTGTCATTAATAGAGTAAAGCCCCGTACACACGGCCGGGAATCTCGACGAGAAAAATAGAGAACCTGCTCTCTATTTTCTCGTCGGGATTCTCGTCGGCCTGTTTCCCGACGAGAAAACTGTGTGTGTGTATGCGGCTACAAGCTTACCTGTCCTCCGGTAAGCCCGCGCATGCTCAATGAGATGTCGACGCATGCGCGGTAGCTTACAAGGGTAAGGTAGAGTGAAGCAAGATGGCGGCGACGGCATTGAATGTGACGAGCGCATGCTCATTGTAGTCGATGACGTCACCGCGTTCTTGCCATTCAAAAGAACGGCGGTTCTTTTGAATGGCTGTCTGTATGCATGGCTTGGCAAGAAAAGCTTGCCAGGAATCTCGTCAGGAAAAACAACGTTTTTTTCCTGACGGGATTCTCGGCCGTGTGTACAGGGCTTTACAGTGCATATTTGTAGCACTGATCACTGTATTAGTGTCACTGGCCCCCAAAAAAGTGTCAAAAGTGTCACTTAGTGTTCAATTTGTCCGCTGCAATGTTGCAGTCCCGCTAAAAATCTCTGATGGCTGATTACTAGTAAAAAAAAAAAAAATCCATAAAAATATCCCCTAGATTGTAGACACTATAACTTTTGCGCAAAACAATCAATATACGCTTTTTGGGATTTTGAAGAGATTTCCTTCTGCATTCTTAAATTTCTGTATAGAATGTCCCAACAATTCTGTATGAAATACTGTACACTCCCCTGCAGTCCTCCAGTGTAGGCATGGGGGTGAATCTACACTGTTACCTACAACAGTTGGAGACTGTGCAGGAGCTTTTAGAAGCTTTGATCATGTGATCTTTCCTTTAAGTTACAGTAAATGATATCCTTGTTCTTCAAAATAATTTAGACACATCTTCTACTTAATAGGTCTGTAATCTATTTTTCATTAAATTATTTCTTACCATGTTTTTCTGCCACCTTGTAATGACCTCTGTGAGCTCCAAAACTTCTCCTTTTTCACCTCATTTCTGTTTGTTTGGAGCAAGCGGCACAAGCATGTTAGTTGCGGTCATGTACACTGATTTAGGCACCCTACAAATCCCATAGTCCATAGTCATTAGTCCATTTCAGGAGCAAGCAGGAGAGAATGGCTATGTTTCTACATACAGTAGGACCATGGAGAACAAACGTAGCCATCCTCTAACAGGATTCAGGATAATAGCCACAATAAAAATGTCATCTGGAAATTTGAAGGAGATGAGAGCAATAGAAGGTACTTTTTTGAGTAAATAATATAGAATTTTCTTTCTAAAACCAGTGTTTAGTGTCATTTTAAAGGGCAAGTTTACATTTTCATGAAAAATGAAAAGTTAAACTAATGCCCCGTACACACGGTCGGAATTTGCAACAAGAAAAGTCAGATGTGAGCTTTTGGTCGGAAATTCCGACCGTGTGTAGGCTCCATCTGACTTTTCCTGTAGGAATTTCCGCCAACAAATTTTCCGACAGAAAAAATTCCAATCGGAAATTCCAATCGTCTGTAGCAATTCCGACACGCAAAATTCTGACGAATGCTCGGAAACAATTTGACGCATGCTCGGAAGCATTGGACATAATTTTCTCGGCTCGTCGTAGTGTTGTACGTCACTGGGTTCTTGACGGTCGAAAGTTCAGAGAACTTTTGTGTGACCGTGTGTATGCAAGCTTGAGCGGAATTCCGTCGGAAAAACCAAGGTTTTTCAGACGGAAAATCCGATCGTGTGTACGCTGCATAACTCCAAATTTTGTGAACCTCTCCCCGAATCCCTCTGCACATATCAACTGTGGTACCCTGTGTAGCTGCCTGTATGCCGCACACCACAATATTCAGTTCTGGATTGAGTATCCATCATAATGTTCACACTTGCAAGCATTCATTGGCCAGCACAGCCATGTGACAATGCTGAGCAATGAGAAGTACATCTGAGGCTTCTTCTTCTAGTAAAGTGTTCCAGCAGAAAGAAAACACTTGTCTTTGGTTAGCACGGCCAGTTAATGCATGCCATTGAGAGATTATGATGCATAATCAATCTGGGGCTGTGTGTTGCATTGTACGGTGTACAGTTTACTACACCGGCAGCATGGGGCATCATGGCCGTTATGAGCAGCATGGTCTGGAGGAGTGGCCATAAAATTTGGAGTCAGTTCAACGTTTTTTTTCGTTTTTCGTGAAAAGGTAAACATACCCTTCAAATGCTAGTTATCTCCTTTCAGTGAATTGCCTCTAAATGTATCAATAGTAGATCCAACATTTTCATGTAATTATTCCAATACTCATAATGTGCTAAACTATGGGTATAAATACAATTGTATTGCCGATGGACCTGCTTTAAATATTTTTGTGTGTTTTTTTTCTACTTGAACTTGAAATGATTTGTGCCGAACTGCAAACTATTCTATTATCTTAATTTTCATATATATTTAGAAGGGCTGATTAAAAAAAAAAAAATGTAATCGATTAATCTACTAATTTCGATTAATTATAACGCACATACAGATCCAACTACTTTTAGCTGATCTCCTTGCAGGCTGATTCCCAGTGCAGCTACCAACCACTGGAAAAATGGATAGGATACAAAAAACACACAAAGGCAGCACTTGATGGGAATAGCATTAAAAATGTTATAGTCTTTAAGTAGGTAACAATATAAATATTGCACTTGAGATAAAATCGATGTAGCTACATAAACTGTAAAAATGGTGCGAGTAATACCAAACGGTAGCAAAAGCATTCATAAAAACCTGTAGCTAAGTATGAAACTGGTATCAAAATGTGTACAATGATACCACTGCTGAATCCAGATGAGGAAGGGTTAACATCAGTCCACCGGCATGTAGATGTCCCGTGAAGGGAACTATCACAACTCCCAGTGGATGGCTGTAGAATCCCAGGTTGATAGAGGGAAATGATAGAGGGAAGTGTAACGGCCCTTGCGTGTGGCAGATAGTAAGGTCCCGCCGGCATGCAGATATGAAGGCACAGCAAAGGAGCCCTTCAGATGGACACGGCAAGCCCCGCCGGTGTCCGTGACGTCACCGGATCTCCGACGGAACTCCCTGAAGACCCGGAAGCCGGCGGAGAGGAGAGTACCGATCAAAATAATTTTGATCGATCAAAAAAATGTATCGATTTAATCAAGGAATTAATAGTTAATTTCCACAGCCCTAATATTTAGTTTTGTATTGCTTCAATTACTGAATGTTGATAAATTATACATTAGGTCACTGCTAAACCATACAAAGCAGTCCATCTATTATTTTCAAATACCAGTGTTTAATGCACATGGTCATTTTATCATCTGATTTTCATTCATTCCTTTGTTTATGAAAACAGAGAGAAGATTGGTTCTTTAAATGGTGATACCACACAATGCACTGACCACAACAGAATATATATTGAATATGATTATGATATATTGAATATGATGTAACATAATTTTCTGTAGGTACGGTATGATAATTTATTGTTATATGTGAATATTTATATGGCTCATTAGAGCTTTACATTCTAAACCACAAAAGACGATTTCCATTGTAGCACCAGGAAAGAAAAATGTATCTTACGTTGCAAGGAATTGAGATAGAGACACAATTATAATTCCATGTTAGGGAAATATAAATATCAGATGTGTATATAAATGGCTAGCAATATGCCCTTTGCATTTTTCGCAAACTATAAGGGATCTGCTCTAGCATGGTAATGAGGCAGGCTCCACACACATCCATGTTTATGAAATTCAAAATAGATGGCAGAAGTTAAAGCAGGAACTTTTCGGAAAACGCCACTGCTATCCATGAATTGTGCGATAAGAATCCCGTTTTAAATTACCATTTCTGCAGCAGGCTTTGCCTTATAGCAGCTCATGTTTCATGCAGTAATCTCATGTTTTGCAGCATCAACATTTTCTTCTATTTTACCAAGATGGCAAGAGTCTGATGCCCCAGAATGTAATGTTTCTTGTGGTTTGTTAGATTTTCTCCAAATGCATCACTTTGAACTTTGTCCAGTACACTGTTTTAAACAAGGTTATACCTGTACCTCTTGATACAGTGGTCTTTTGCACCTTTATTACAATCTCATCTATTGAATTGTGCAGCTAATTTTCAACCCTACTATTGCTTCTTTCCTAAGTGTCTTCTTTAGAATCTTAAGGGATGACCTTCTCTAGGCAGCCTTTGGGTTGTTTGATTTAGATTCTGTTTCCTAATAACTTAAGCAACAATGCCAATATTTAATTGTATTTACCATACTCCTATTCCCAATTTCTTGAATGTACTAAGCTGTTCTAAACAAAAACAACCTATAGATCCTCTCACACATCTATCTTTAATCCTATGATTTAAAGTTGTACTACCTCTATGTTCGACTAATGAACAGTTTCTTATGCCTCAGCCCTGCTCGCGTACATGAATGACTTTTGTATAAAGAGAACAATATTAAAAAGGCATGGGCACAGTAACGTCACATACTAATAAAAAAAAAATAAAAAAAATGAAAACATAAGGAATAACTAAGACAAATCATAACATATATTCCACACAATTGTATGAACTCTTGAAGATAGTGGAAAGGAAAAAGCAGTAATAAAACACAAAGGGTGCTCGCGGTAATCCCAAATGGCAATGAAGCAAAAACTAAAAGACAATCCCAGAGCAACATAAAAAGTGTATGAAATAACTTAGATACTTATGATCTTCCAAACTATCCAAAAAAGTATAATAAAAAAAATCTATAGTTAGTAACCACTAGGCGAATAAATAAAACTGTTGCTGTGAGTATAGGTCCATATTAGTAATGCCATACAAATAAAGAATAACAAGTTGGGCAGAGCATTATAAAAAAAAAAAACTCACAGCGAGTTTCAATTAGCTTTAAAGTGCAGTTCATAAAGATTTAACTATGGTGAAATCTATGGAGCCAAAAAGACAAGTATCATAGATGCCAAGTCACTAAACGTATCCTGTGGGTAATGTGTTGCCATAGCTACAGATTCTGACATTATAGAAAGGTCTTGTGAATATCTGTATTCAAAAAGGAACTAGGTGGTGAAAGAGTTAGAGCATCTGTCAATGTTTTTTTTTTTTGCTTCAAGTGGGTTTTGCATAATCATAAAAGTGAATAGAAATACAAAAGACAGTTAAATGCAGGTCAGGAATAGGCCAATGGCAGGTCAAATGTACCTGATGATTTTAGAAGAGTCTCAAACTGATGCCATTGACACAAGCCCATTGCTTGCCAACACTGACCCTGAAGCTGCAGGGTAGGTTGTCATATCCAGACAAGCATATTGGTATTGCCCCATGGATGCAGGAATGTGTACACTGCTAGCCTGAAGAGAGAGCCATTGTTAGCTAATAGTTACATGTTAAGTTGTTAAGTATTGTATCCTGGGTGAATTATTTTTGTAGCTGTTCAAGTCAAGGAAATAATGTCTGTTATAGACCGTGCAAGAGATTGATGAGTGCTGAAAATACATTGAGACTATAAAAGTAAAGTCAGATGGACAGCTATCTAGAGAAGCTGTCTAGAGATCATCAGTAAAGTATATAAATTAAAACAGGGAATGGGTTTATAAAATGGGGAGTAGGTTTGTTTTTTCACAAACAACAAATCAATTCCCAGCACATTTACCAGCTAGCCTGAAAAGAAACCAAAAAAAATAAAAAATAATTAGCCCTGTCTGCACCTGTACACATTTGCAAATATATGCGAACGCTACAGTGCCTTATCAAGGAGGCTTCTCTGTGTACTGTGGAACTAATACGATCGTAGTCATAACTCATTAAATCGATATAAAATATTTCATTAGTTAAATAAATAGTGCTTCAGTAAAGACCTGTGATTTGAATTGGCCGTGGCCTTTATTTATAGGTATAAATATTAAATAATTATATCTATGTAGCGGGGTCTCTAAATTTAGGTGGGACACTCAGGTGTGTAAGTATGGGAATAGTGGACCATTTGTGTTCGTGGAGGATTGGACGGTGTAATAATCTCCTAGGCCTCTGGGTGGCGGGGTACCTAGAGGCTCAAGGTAGATTGGCCATCACAGTGCTACCCTTTTTGTCCCTTTCCGGAGATGGTACGGCAAGGGCGGGGAACCTGCCGTGGTGTCGATGGGAGGAGATAAAAGGGGGAGACGCCCTAACCACGAGGTCTTCAGGAGGATCTTCTTCACGCGCCCAGGCACCTTAGGCCTGGGTGCGGGCGGTTCCGGATTCCGGCCCAGGTGCCCTAGGCCTGACCAGAATGGAGTTGGAGTCCATCCAAGGCACCTTCAGCCTGGGGTGAGGTACTAAACTAGGAGTCCTGGGGTCCAGTGACTCCGACTGGGTCCCGCGAGGGTGGAGAAGTCCGAGGGTCCCTGAGGTGGATGGGGCCCATGTCTGAGGTCAGAAGGCCTGGGGAGGTTACCCATTCGGAGAGTCTGGAGCAGCATCAACCCAGTGACGGATGGGCCTCTGGTAACTCCCTTGGAGGGACATCTTCCCCTGACAGGGGCCACAACGCAGCGAAAGTACTCCTATCTACGTACCTCGAGCTGCTCATTCCCCGTATCAAAATGTTATCAAGTCGCAACCAGTTGGCTACTGAAGCACTGTTTATTGTGAGATATACAATAAAACAAGAGTTGGACTGTGATCGGTGTGTGGAACTCTGGTTAATGGGAGCAGAGGGAAGTGTTGACACAGCGGGACTTGATTCTAGACAAAAGCACATAGGCCCGAGGAAATATCTGGTACTGGCCTTCACCTCACCCACAGCTATGGGGAGGACATGGGCCATAGCGCATCTCACCCTGTCGTGTGACATACCCCTAGACAAAGGAGATGGGGTGAGGTCACTACACGACAGGGTGAGATGCGCTACGGCCCATGTCCTCCCCATAGCTGTGGGTGAGGTGAAGGCCAGTGCCAGATATTTCCTCGGGCCTATGTGCTTTTGTCTAGAATCAAGTCCCGCTGTGTCAACACTTCCCTCTGCTCCCATTAACCAGAGTTCCACACACCGATTACAGTCCAACTCTTGTTTTATTGTATATCTCACAATAAACAGTGCTTCAGTAGCCAACTGGTTGCGACTTGATAACATTTTGATACGGGGAATGAGCAGGTCGAGGCACTATCCTGATTATCAGCTAAACCACTGCGATCTCGCCAGCGGTTACTATAGCATTAGCTAGAAAGGATTTAGAACTTGAGAGTCTCTACCAGCAACTCAAGAGAACGTAGATAGGAGTACCTTTGCTGCGTTGTGGCCCCTGTCAGGGGAAGATGTCCCTCCAAGGGAGTTACCAGAGGCCCATCCGTCACTGGGTTGATGCTGCTCCAGACTCTCCGAATGGGTAACCTCCCCGGCCTCCTCACCTCAGACATGGGCCCCATCCACCTCAGGGACCCTCGGACTTCTCCACCCTCGCGGGACCCAGTCAAAGTCACTGAACCCCAGGCCTCCTAGTTTAGTACATCACCCCAGGCTGAAGGTGCCTGGGATGGACTCCAACTCCATTTCGGTCAGGCCTAGGGCGCCTGGGCCGGAATCCGGAACCGCCCGCACCCAGGCCTAAGGTGCCTGGGCGCGTGAAGAAGATCCTCCTGAAGATCTCGTGGTTAGGGCGTCTCCCCCTTTTATCTCCTCCCATCGACACCACGGCAGGTTCCCCGCCCTCGCCGTACCATCTCCGGAAAGGGACAAAAAGGGTAGCACTGTGATGGCCAATCTACCTTGAGCCTCTAGGTACCCCGCCACCCAGAGGCCTAGGAGATTATTACACCGTCCAATCCTCCACGAACACAAATGGTCCACTATTCCCATACTTACACACCTGAGTGTCCCACCTAAATTTAGAGACCCCGCTACATCAACTTTCTTAAAATCATATATAAATAATTCACTTAACGTATATTAAAATCTTCTTTTAGTAACATACATCCAGAAATATATATAAAAATATCTTAGCCATTTAAGCTCAAGCTATACTTAAAACATAAAGTATTACATCCCCTTTCAAATGAAGGTATAAAACCTCACAAGACAGGCCACGACAGGGAGGAAGGGTGGGATGTGCTCCTCTTCTGATCTTCGTTGTCTTCTTCCCACTGATGACGCATCCTCTTTTCTTATGTAGGCTGAGGCTCGTGCTAGAGGACCGTTTTTGGGGCAACTGTCAAGTATTATTGACCAATCTTAGGTAAGTAATTTTTTTTTTTTTTAAACTTTAATTTATTTGAATTGTTGGTATGACACGATCCCACAGGTGGTGGGGGAGGAAACATTTCATGCCCCGCCCTTCACCTTTATTCTATTGTTTCGAAAGTCACCAAGTTGGAGAATATATAGCAGGGGATAAATTAATGTCTTAGAAAGGTACATTTAAGCCCTGTACACACGATCAGTTTTACTGATGAAAACAGTCCGATGGACTGTTTTCATCGTACGAACCGATCGTGTGTGGGCCCCATCTGACTTTTTTCCATCGGTGAAAAAAAATAGAACATGTTTTAAATTTTCCGATGGAAAAAAAAAACGATAGCAAATTCAGATCGTCTGTGTGGAACTCCATCGGAGAAAAAACCCACGCATGCTCAGACTGAATTAGGAGACGGGAGCGCTCGTTCTGGTAAAACTAGCATTCGTAATGGAGATAGCACATTTGTCATGCTGTAACGGACTGAATAGCATACAAAAGCTGATGTGCCGGAAGGTGGACATGTACAATAAAATAAATTCAGAACTAGTAGAACGCGTTGAGTCAGAGGATTGAAACTTATGGTCTACATTGGCCTGAATATAGAGTGAGGTATGCCTCCAGTCCACCCGTTCACCCCTATAGGGATCAAACTGTGAACAGGTGGGGGCATGTCTGTCAGGTAACATTTTGTCCTCCATAGTAGCTAGGGGCACGGCATATGAGGCTAGCACGAAGTGAGCACTGAAAGCCGTAATCGACATGCTTGTAAAGGTTTAGTCATAAAAGGTTCTATCTAACACAACTTATGTGATATTGGAATGAGTTCATCTTAGGTTTTAGGCTAAAAAGAAATTGGAGAGTGAAAAATTATCTCACATGCAGGGGGGCAATATGGTGAAGGGTTTCTGACAACTGTTTTAAAGATTCACTTGTTTAGTAACCCCTTCAGAAAAGTAGTAGTGGATTGCCTTAGAGGGAGGCAGAGCGCAGCTTCCAGGTATTCAGGAGGTGATCCTGCTGCCTCCTGAATGCATATTTTTTATTCCAGCTGAATAAAAACTTTATATGGAAACATTGTGCTGCAAGCCAGATGCAGTGCAGCCGCGTTGACTTTGATGGGTGAGTTTGACAGGCAGTGCCATCTGTCCATCTTGGCATGTTAAGTTAAATTTGTCATAGACACAAAGCATCACAGCTGTGGCATGTGTACATTCCTAAAAAGTTGCCATGTTTACTTGTAGGTGGGCAGTTGGGGGCAGAAAAATGCAGATATACCACCTCATGATTTGCCTTGTGAAAAAGCCATAATAGGTAAGGTCCAGAATGACCACAATACCCACTTTTCTGCTGAGCAGACATTAAAGTTGTCTGATGTAGATTTAACACCACCTACGCATTTGATCTAGAAAAAAAATTGTGCTCTTGTTCTGGCAAGGCTCAGAGGGAAATATTGTGGGAAATTATCCACAGATATGTTTAAAATAGGGAGATGACATGGATCTTTTCCAAGTTACTTATTTTATTGTTTTTCTTGTTAACCGCTTCCGGACCAGCCGCCGTCATTATACTGCGGCAAGGTGGCTCGTTCCCGCGAATCGCTGTAGCTGGACGTCGGCACGGGAACTAGCTTTTGTGGCCAGCGGGGGAGCCAGTCATCGGGTCCGGTGGACTCGATGTCTGCCGGTTGCCCGCGATCATTCCCTGCAGTGACAGAACAGGGATCTGCCTGTGTAAACAAGGCAGATCTCCGTTCTGACAGGGAAGATCATACAGATCCTGTCTTTCTGCTATGCAGGAAGACGGATCTGTGTGTTTCTCCAGTCACACAGTTTCCCACACAGTTTGAAAACACCTGCAGGGAACACATTTAACCCCTTGATCGTCCCTGATGTTAACCCCTTCTCTGCCAGTGTCATTAGTACAATAACAGTGCATATTTTTAGCGCTGATTACTGTAATAATGTCACTGGTTCCCAAAAAAGTGTCAAAAATGTCAGTTAGATGTTCGATCTGTCCGCCGCAATGTCGCAGACCCGCCACTGATCACCGCCATTACTAGTAAAAAAAATACAAAACAAAAAATTCCATAAATCTATCCCCTATGTTGTAGACACGATAACTTTTGTGCAATCCAATCAATATACGCTTCTTGCAATTTTTATTACCAAACATATGTAGCAAAATACATATCGGCATAAACTGATGAATAAATTATAATTATTATTTTTTGGGGGGGAAATGTTTTATAGCAGACAGTAAAAAAATGTTGTTCTTTTTTTCAAAATTGTCGCTCTTTTTTTGTTTATAGCGGAAAAAAAAAAAAGAGGTGTTCAAATACCACCAAAAGAAAGCTCTATTTGTGGGAAAAGAAAGGACATCAATTTTGTTTGGGTACAGCATCGCACAAGCGCGCAGTTGTCAGTTAAATCAACGCAGTGCTGTATCGCAAAAAATGGCCTGGGCTGAAGTGGTTAATGATGTTTTAAATAAAATAAAAAATTACCAGCATATTTAATCAAATTTTACTAAGTAATGGTATTTATTTTCTGAATTTAGGATGTTTAAAAAGGTACTGTCGTTTTTGGTGCTAGAAGCTTAGAATATGATTAGAAAAAAGGAAAGAAGGGGGATAGTTTATATCAGAAAACATAACATATGAATGCACGCAATAAACCATTCAAATAATTTCATTGAAATAGAATACCACTAATAAACCATACAATAATCACATAATATTGTCTGTCTAATATTATCTTGTCTATTGCAATTACAGCATAAATATGTCTCTTGCCATTTGTATAAAAAGGGACATAACAGCCAATTAAACTCAATGTGGAATATTCCACTACACCGTATAATCATTTTGATTAATCCTTGATGAGCCTGTCAAGAAAATAAACATAGGATTTGTGTGCATAAAGTATTAATTTTATCAGAATAGAATTCTGAAGCAGTTATGGCTTCAGAGGGAAGCATCTTGGATAATACATTCCAAAATCAAAATTAAATTGCAACAAAGCCAAAAGAGGTGTGTGTTCTATATTACAGAGGACATACTGTTCCAATCGAGGCAACATAGAACATCGAGGCTACATAGAAATGTTTAGAATACATTAGGGTGCATACAGAAAAAAAGAAGATGTGCTTATATTTAAAAACAGATAGACAATGGTGAAAAACAAAGTACGGTTTGGATTGCATGTAGACAATGACTTAAGCAGAAAATAAACTGCTTTTAACGTGTGTCTTTAGACAAAACTTTATTTTTTTTTTGTTTTGGATATAGCAGGGGGTGGGCTAGATCCTCTGTAAAGTTTTTTTGTTTCAATGGTTTTTATTAATCATTTACGTAGAATGTTAAAGAACCGTCAAATAGAGCAGCAAACAATCCTCGCTCCACATGTATTGAACATAAAATAAAAATAATACAAAATAAAAATAAGAATAATACAATTATTCTGGTTAACAAGAAAACAAGCATCCAAGCATGGAAACAGTACAACAATGCAACAATTGAGTGGTATGCTAAATACAAAACAAATATGGACCCAACTCATGGGTTAGGTCCTTAATTGCGGCCCCCCTACATAACATAGCTAGTGCTGGAGGCCGGACAGTGTCCGAGGTTGATATATATTGGATTACCTCGGAATCTATCTGTACTCTATAGAAGAGTCATTCCAACAGACATCTCACACGTTTCATGTATATAGGATCTACAATGGGGCTTTTCCAAGCTGACGCAGAAGCTATTTTCGCTGCTAAGAATATGTAAAATATCAAAGTCTGAGTGTGTCTGGGGATATTGTCCACTGGTTTGTTTAGGAGGGTGACTGAGGCGTCTTTACAGAAATTTACCATTGTGATCGAAAATATGAGCGAGTTGACCCTGATCCAGAAACGGCGCACCTTGGGGCACGTCCACCACACATAGAGTGGTGAACCCACCTGTCCAAAACCCCTAAAGCAGAAGGCCGAGGCTCCAGGGTACATTTTGGAAAGGCATTCTGGTACCAGGTACCACCTGGCTTGTACCTTGTAACCCGCCTCTATCAGGGCCATATTGAGGATGCCTTTGTGGATTCTCGCACTCCATTTATGTCAGTCCTCTGCTTCAGATCCAGATCCCTCTCCCATGCCACCTGATATGAGAGCCTAGTGAGAGGTGCGGCCCCTCTGTAAAGTTTTTATTGCTGTCTAAGTCCTCATTGGAGAAATACCCCCCTCTATTTGTACTGGTGACACATGTCACCAAGAAAAAAAATGAGTGGAAATCCAAAATGTTGTCCCCAGAATGTGAGTTGATGGAAATCTTCCACCTGGGATGCCTGGTCCAGGAACAGCTATATAAGAGAAGAGTTCCATATACTTTGGGAAATTTTCCTTAACTTCTTGTCAGGGAAGGGAAATATCCTCAACAGTACACAGAGTGGTAAAAAAAAAAAAAAAACACCCGGTACAGGTTTTAATCCCTCCCTATCCAATCTAAAACTAAAAGACAATACATTTTGGTTACATATATTTTAGGCCGTCAAAATGTTAATAGAATACAGACAACCCAAATTGGAACGTACCTCTATATTCTCCGGTTTAAGTATTTCTAGCAAAATCATTTTTTTAAGCCAGCGATGCTCTTAAATATAAAGGTGATCCAAGCGGCTATACAGCTGCCCTAACACAGCTAAATAATATGGGACTAACATGTGACATGTTACTAAAGGTTATCTTATCGTTTAATCAAGCTTGGCATGGTGGAAAAAAAATTAGGCACTTAATGCCAAATCACGTACATCTACATCATTTGATTTTAAGTAGTTATACTGAGATAATGCCTGCCGCTACAGGCATCATCCCGATATTGTTTTTTACAGCCAGTGGCCAGCTTTATTGTAAATCACATCCTAATGGCTAATTAACTGCTGGATGACTTTTACAGGCAGCAGGAGGGCCTGTGCCTCTCCAGGCTCTACCATCTCACTGGCGAGCCCAGAATAAATGCCAGCAGTTAAGCTGGCTTGCCACAGAGCTTGTCAAGGACCGGAAGATCTCCCATGAGTTCTATGATATAGGGGCAGAGAAGACATTACCACAAAGCTCGTCAAGGACTGGAAGGCCACCCAGGAGCTCTATGGTATAGGGGCAGAGAAGACATTACCACAGAGCTCATCAAGGATGGGAAGGTCTCAGCTTAGCTCTATGGTATAGGGCAGAGAAGACATTTGGGGCCTAATAGACCACATATCTCTCCATAAAGAGTACCTGTCACTGCCTGTTGATGTCACAAGGGATGTTTACATTATTTGTGACAGAAATAAAAGTGTTAAAAAATAAATAAAGAAACAGTGTAAACATTTAAAAAAATAATAAAATCAAAAAAACTAAACCGCCCCTGTCGCCCTGAGCTTGCACGGAATGGGTAACATAGGCGTTGGTCCCGCATGCATACATAAATGGCGATCGTACATGTGTGAGATATTGCCACAAATGTCAGAACAAATTCTATTACTAGACCTCCTCTGTAACCCTTAACTGGTAACCTGTAAAAGCTTTTAAAGTTTTGCCTATGGTGACATAGTTTGTGGCCATTCAACGAGTGTGTACATTTTAAAGCATGATATGTATGTATCTATTTACTCGGTGTAACACCATCTTTTATATTTTACCAAACATAATTGTGCATTATAATTTGTCTGTGTGCATTCAAATTCATTAAAGTGCGTTTGTTTTAAAAAAAAAAAGTGCGCTGAAAAAAACACTGCATAAATACTGTGTGACATAAAAAATTGCAAAACCCACCATTTTATTCTCTATGGCCTCTGCTAAAAATATATATAATGTTTGGGCTTACTTAACAAAAAGTGTCAGTAAAAGGCCTGGTCTTCAAGTCATTAATAAACATTATATTACCTTATTTTTTTTTTATTATTTTAATATATTTTGGCAAATATACAACAAACTTAGTCTACAATGATTCTCTTTTAAAATAACATATATTCATAACAAAAAATGCCTACATAGAGTACACAGCATATCTTGAAAGAGCACACTGTATGTGTAAATGACAAATTAGACATGATATCACCTAACATAATTATTACAAAATTATAGAGAGTTGATAAACTTAAATGCATTGTGCTCAGTAAAAGAGCCGGCGCTAGCAATAGGCAGGTCGGGCGGCTGCCTAAGACGCCAGGGTGGGGGGCAGCAAAATCTGGATCCCCAGCCACTCGCTGGGGATTCAGATTATTAAAATACCTGCAGGACCAGCATTTTTTAAACAATAAAGGTTTTTATTTTATAATCAAAAATAAACAGTTGTACAATCATACTAACATCTGTATATATATATTAGCATAGGAAGTGCAACGATTAGTATAACTGGATTCAACAATAGAGTATCTTTGTAAAATATTCACTCACACTACGGCCTGATATTAAACTTTCCAGCTTTAGCGTGAAGGCCGTAGACTATACCCCAGCAAGATGAGGTATATTCTAGTGATCAGCCGATCACCAATCCAAAATCTATAGTTGGAAAATACTCTAAATTCGTATAAATAATTCCAATAATTAGGTAGAGAAAAAAAAAAAAGAAAGAAAATATTGGCCCCTAAAGAAGGTGCCCTTGAGAAAATGAGGAAAGGGTGAAAGGAGATAAGAGAGAGACATTAGGGTGTCAGGGTCCCTTGTTCATCAATTGCCTAAATTTTTCAAATACATGCCTTATGGCGCCAGCCGCCAGGCTAGGGGTGGTTGTGCCTGTGAAGACATTCCGGACCACTCTATCCCCAACTTGCAGTGCCTCCCTAGCAGCAGCAGTGAGAAGATGAGGGGAGAGAGCCGGGACAAGAAGCAGCCGGCCAGAAGTGCTGCATGATTGATGGAACTGGCCGGGGCGGATGAGATGGAAGCCCTGCATATAACTACTGGCTTGACCTCCAGAAGAGCGCCGGTCTCCTGGAGGTGAAACCATCGCCGCCGCTGGCTCAGGTCTAGTAGAAGCAGGGCTGGTGCAAGGATTTTTGACACCAGGTCAAAACCTCATTTTGCCATCCCCTATTGGCTCCGCCCCTCACTGAGATTATACAGACAGTCTAGGGAAGTATACAGACAGGCTAGGGCAGTATACAGACAGGCTAGGGCAGTATATAGACAGGCTAACTGTGTAACTGCCTGTCTGTATGAGCAGACAGGTACTGTACACTGACAATGCTTTACAGGATCCTAGTAAAAATAATATTAAATGCTCATTTTTTTACCTGCAAAAAGATCTGCATTTATTTATTTTTTTACAAAGGTGAACTTTAACCTCCACACCTCAAATCACCCCAATTCCTGTATTTTCAGGTCTCAGATCACCACAAATCTTCCACCTTCACACCTCAGATCACCCCATCACTGTAGCACCCTGAACGCCTGTTCCCCTTTGCACCCCCCCCACACACATCAGTTCCTCTCTGTACCCCCCTCCACATCTGTCCCCCCTCCAAACACATACATCAGTTCCTCTCTGTACCCCCTGCACATCTGTCCCCCCGCACACACACACACACATCAGTTCCTCTCTGTACCCCCCCTGCACATCTGCTTCCCCCCACACACACACATCAGTTACTCTCTGTACCCCCTGCACATCTGCCCCCCCCCCACACACATACACACATTGGTTCCTCTCTGTACCCTCATAAACAAATGCCCCCCACCCTGGCGCTCTAGGCAGCTGCCTGACCTCCCTATTGCTAGCACCGGCCCTGAGTAGAAGCACAGGCAGCACGCTCAGTGCTGCAGCCTGCACCCAGTCATATGAAATAAAAAATGTACTCTGCTGTCAAGTTTATAGTGCATTACACTTTGTACAGAGAGGGAACATATATGTGTGTGTGTTGGGGGGGGGCAGATGTGCAGGGGGGTACAGAGAGGAACTGATAGGTATGTGAGTGGGGGGGAACAGATGTGCAGGGGGGTACAGAGAGGAACTAATATGTGTGTGTGTGTGTGTGGGGGGGCAGATGTGCAGGGGTATAGAGAGAAACAGATGTGTGTGTGGGGGGGCAGATGTGCAGGGTGGTACGGAGAGGAACTGATGTGTGTGTGTGTGGGGGGAGATGTGCAGGGGGGTACAGAGAGAAACTGATGTGTGTGTGTGTGTGGGGGGGCAGATGTGCAGGGAGATACAGTGTGTGTGTGGGGGGGGAGGGGGGCAGATGTGATGTGGGCTACAGAGAGAAACTGATGTGTGCGTGTGTGGGGGACAGATGTGCAGGGGGATACAGAGAGGAACTGATGTGTTTCAGGGGGCAGATGTGCAGGGGGGTACAGAGAGGAACTGATGTGTGTGTGTGGGGGGGAAGATGTGCAGGGGGGTACAGAGAGGATCTGATGTGTGTGTGTGGGGGGAACAGATATGCAGGGGTGTACAGAGAGGAACTGATGTGTTTGTGTGGGAGGAAAGATGTGCAGGGGGGTACAGTGAGGAACTGATATGTGTGTGTGTGTGTTTAGAGGGGGGACATATGTGCAGGGGGTACAGAGAGTAACTGATATGTGTGGGGGGGGGAGGGGTTGAGGGGGAACAGAGGGGAACAGGCGTTTAGAGTGATACAGTAATGGGGTGAACTGAGGTGTGAAGGTGGAAGAATTGTGGTGATCTGAGACCTGAAAATACAGGAATTGGGGTGATTTGAGGTATGGAGGTTCAAGGTCACCTTTGTAAATAAATTTAATAAATGCAGATCTTTTTGCAGGTAAAAAAAAACAAACATTTAATATTATTTTTTACTAGGAACCTGTAAAGCATTGTCAGTGTATCTGTCTGCTCATTAGTGATGAGCCGAACACCCCCGGGTTCGGTTCGCACCAGAACCCGCGAACGGACCGAAAGTTCGCACGAACATTAGAACCCTATTAAATACAATGGATGCGAACGTTCGGATTCTAAAGTGCTAATTATAACGACTATTATCCATGTTATTGTCCTAAACAGAGTTTGGGAACCCGGGTTCTGCACCACGGGACATGTATCAATGCAAAAAGAAGTTTTAAAAACGGACGTTTTCCGTTAGCAGTCATTTTAATGATGCATAAAGTGAAAAAAAAAAAGTCAAATATTCCTTTAAATATTGTACCTGGGGGGTGTCTAAAGTATGCCTGTGAAGTGCCACGTGTTTCCCGTGTTTAGAACTGTCCCTGCACAAAATTACATTTCTAAAGGAAAAAAAAAGCCATTTAAAACTGCTTGCGGCTTTAATGTAATGTCTGGTCCCGGTAATATGGATGAAAATCTTTAAGAAAAATGGCATAGCTACCCCATCACCCCCCCCCCCACCCCAGCCCATTACCAGCCCCTTTGGGTCTTGTATGGATATTAAGGGGAACCCCGCACACAAAATAAAAAAGGCCCTATATACTCTGAACAGCCGTATACAGGCGGTGCATACAAGACAGGGACTGTAGGTTTGTTCTAATGTAGAATCTGTTTGTAATTTTGAACAGCTACATTGTTTAAGTGTAGCTCCAGCCCAAATACCTGATTTTAAGCTTTTTGGAAAACATAGGGAAGGGTTATCACCCCTGTAACATTTGTTTTGCTGTCTGTGCCCCTGTTCAGAACATTTCACCTCACTTTGCGTCCCAATGACAACTGATTTTGAAATGTGGTGTTTTTATTGAAACAAGGATTGGTGATAAAGCATCAGTAGAGAGGAGACACCTTTCTCCCATATTAATTCTTACAGGAGAGAATTTTCCTTCCAAGGGGTAGATTTCCTCTCACTTCCTGTTGTCTTCTTCCGTTTGCAAGTAGTAGTCGTTTGTAAGTTGGATGTTTGAAAGTAGGGACCTGCCGTATATACTCTGCAGAAATTGGCCCCTTAGGTGTTGGTGTTGGCACAACACTGTAAGCACTCACAGTTACTCTTGGTGGGTGCTGGAACGCCCTGCTGTCAACTATTATATCAGGAATTGTAATAACATATAATTGTTGAACAGTGGTAGTAAAAATTGGGCCTTTGATGGTGGTGCTGGTGCCACAACACTGTAAGGCCTGACAGTTACTCTTGGTGGGCGCAGCAATGGGCCCTGCTGTGAATTATTAGATCAATAATTATAATTGCATGCCCCTGTTGAACAGGGGCTGAAAAATTGGGCCTTTGGTGGTGGTTTTGGTGGTGGTGGTGGTGGTGTTGACACAACACTGTAAGGCCTGACAGTTACTCTTGGTGGGCGCAGCAATGGGCCCTGCTGTGAATTATTAGATCAATAATTATAATTGCATGCCCCTGTTGAACAGGGGCTGAAAAATTGGGCCTTTGGTGGTGGTGGTGGTGGTGGTGGTGTTGACACAACACTGTAAGGCCTGACAGTTACTCTTGGTGGGCGCAGCAATGGGCCCTGCTGTGAATTATTAGATCAATAATTATAATCGCATGCCCCTGTTGAACAGGGGCTGAAAAATTGGGCCTTTGGTGGTGGTGGTGGTGGTGTTGACACAACACTGTAAGGCCTGACAGTTACTCTTGGTGGGCGCAGCAATGGGCCCTGCTGTGAATTATTAGATCAATAATTATAATTGCATGCCCCTGTTGAACAGGGGCTGAAAAATTGGGCCTTAGGCACTGGTGGCACAACACTGCAACCCCTCACAGATACTGTACTTGGAGCACAGCAATGAGGCCTGTTGCAAAGTATTGCATCAAAAATTGTAATTACACGCCCCTGTTAAACAGGGGCTGAAAAATTGGGCCTTAGCCACTGGTGGCGGCACCCATAAACCAAAATGATCTTCCAAGCTATCATCATTAATCGGATCATTGAGGAGGAGGAGGAGGATAGCTAGTCAACATAACAGCACAGGAACTCAGCATCAGCATCAGTCTTGAAGGGATGTGACATTTTAAAATCAATTAGTCTGTTATATCAGCATCAGGTGTGTGGTAGCTGGTGGTGATCCAAGACTGGTTCATCTTGATGAAAGTCAGTCGATCAACCGAGTCGGTGGACAGGCGCACCCTGTGATCCGTGACAAATCCTCCAGCAGCACTGAATGTGCGTTCTGAAAGAACGCTGGATGCAGGACAGGCCAGTAGCTCAATTGCATACTGTGCAAGCTCTGGCCAGTGATCCATCCTCAAGACCCAGTAAGCCAGAGGATTTTCGGTGGGGAAGGTGTCCCAAGTCTGACCTTGCCCCTAGGTATTCCTGCACCATGTATATCAGACGCTGGCGATGGTTGCTGGAAACGATCATACTTTGGGGCTGCGGACTAAAGAATTGTCTGAACGCATCGGTCAGACGGCCACCTTCCCCACCGCTCCTTCTTTGACTGCCCGAAGCCTCAGCAACTCGTTGTCCAGGACCAGGAGTTTGTAACCTCCCAGTCTCTGGGAACGCGTTGCACAGACCTTTCTGCAAGGCCTCCCGGAGTTGTCTCATCCTCTGCTCCCTCTGCGATGGTAACATAAGGTCCGCAACCTTACCCTTGTACCGTGGATCAAGGAGAGTGGCCAGCCAGTAATGGTCCCTCTCCTTGATCCGAAGAATACGAGGATCCTTCCGCAGACTTTGCAGGATCAGGGAGGCCATGCAGCGTAGGTTAGCTGAGGCATTCAGTCCGGAGTCCTCTGGGTCACTAAGGACGACATGATCTGCAGCCACCTCCTCCCAGCCACGTACAAGTCCACTGGTTTCTTGGGACTGTAAATCATCCCTAAAGGACTGCTGCTGATGATGCTGAGTGCCAGCCTCCACCTCCATGCTGACACAATCCTCCTCCTCCTCCTCCTCTTCCTGTGCGATGGGTGGGACAGAAGGAACACTGTCAGGGTAAAGGGGGCCTTGAGAGGCAAGGAAGTCCTCCTCTTCCTGCCTCTGTTCTGCCTAAAGTGCCCCGTCCATTATTCCATGCAGCATGTGCTCCAACAGGTGGACAAGAGGTACAGTGTCACTGATGCATGCACTGTCACTGCTCACCATCCTCGTGGCCTCCTCAAATGGTGCCAGGACAGTGCATGCATCCCTGATCATGCCCCACTGGCGTGGTGAAAAAAAACCGAGCTCCCCTGACCCTGTCCTGGTGCCGTAGTCGCACAGGTACTCATTGATGGCCCTCTGCTGCGTGTGCAGCCGCTGCAGCATGGCCAACGTTGAGTTCCACCTGGTGGGCATGTCACATATAAGGCGGTTCTTGGGCAGGTTCAACTCCTTTTGCAGCTCAGCCAGGCGAGCACTGGCATTATAAGATCTGCGGAAATGAACACAGACTTTCCTGGCCTGCCTCAGGACATCCTGTAAGCCCGGGTACCTGCCCAAGAACCGCTGCACCACCAGGTTAAGGACGTGAGCCATACAGGGCACCTGGGTCAGTTGTCCCTGTCGGAGGGCGGAGAGGAGGTTGGTGCCATTGTCGCAAACCACCATTCCTGGCTTAAGCTGGCGTGGCGTCAACCACCTCTCGGCCTGCCCCTGCAGAGCAGACAGGACCTCTGCCCCAGTGTGGCTCCTGTCCCCCAAACACACCAGCGCAAGCACGGCATGGCATCTTTTTGCCTGCGTACTTGCGTAGCCCCTTGAACGCCTACGGAGCACCGCTGGTTC
The DNA here is from genome assembly GCA_029206835.1 of Rana muscosa. Classification (NCBI taxonomy): domain Eukaryota; kingdom Metazoa; phylum Chordata; class Amphibia; order Anura; family Ranidae; genus Rana; species Rana muscosa. Next base: position 13,011,069 of record JARGYO010005626.1, on the reverse strand, counting down.
CGAGGACAAACCACAGGAAGAGGCCATGGAGGAAGAAGAAGAGGAGGGGGTGGAGGAGAGAGGTGTGTCACAACCAGTAGTAGCATTTTGGAGGCGTGGCGGTGGAACAACCTCCAACACTACTGCACCTTGTCCTGCATCTTTCCCAGCTGCCAAAAGAGTGACCCAATGGGCCGTGAAAGAAAGGTAACGTCCCTGTCCATGCCTGCTGGACCATGAGTCAGCGGTAATATGCACCTTACCGCTGACCGCCCTGTCCAGCGAGGTCAAGACATTGCCTTCCACATGCCTGTAGAGAGCCGGAATCGCCTTCCGTGAGAAAAAGTGGCGTTTGGGAACCTGCCACTGAGGAACCGCACATTGCACAAACTCACGGAAGGGGGTAGAGTCTACCAACTGAAAAGGCAGCAGTTGAAGCGCTAGCAATTTAGCCAAGCTAGCATTCAACCGCTGGGCATGTGGATGGCTGGGAGTGAACTTCTTTCGACGTTCCAGCAGCTGGGGCAGGGAAATTTGCCTGCTAGAATCGGACGTTGGTGTACTGCTAGCAGAGTGGCCGCAAGTACTGGGCTGTGACACACCTAATTCTACACCTTCATTCCTCTCAGTGCAGGTTTCAGAGAGGACTGAAGGTATAGTGGGTTTTGAGATCCCAGCTGATGCGGTGCAAGGAGAGGTCCGCTTTGTTCTTTGGTGTGGGTCTTTAAGGTAGGCTTGCCAACGAGCTGCATGGCAGGTCAACATATGTCTGGTCAAGCATGTGGTGCCCAAGCGGCTGATGTTTTGGCCACGCGATATACGCTTGAGACATATGTTGCAAACAGCAGCTGTGCGATCTGATGCACTCGCCTCAAAAAAGGCCCACACCAAAGTACTTTTTGAATGACGGGCAGAGGCAGCGCCCTGCACAGGCGGAGCTCTGCGGTGTGATTCCGTCGGTGTGCTGCCCATACGCTGGCCACTCAAGGGCATCCTGCCTCGTTGGAGATGTGCCTCCTCCTCATCCTCCTCCTCCTCCTCTCTCCTATTAGGCACCCACGTGGAGTCAGTGACCTCATCATCCCCTCCCTCCTCATCACTGGAGCCAATCTGGCAGTATGCTGCAGCTGCTGGAGCATGACTGCCAGATTGGTGTCCTTCTTGAGCATCCCCTCTCTCTGCTCTCACGCTACTGCCTTCCTCTATCTGGGTATCATCATCAGATCCTTCGAAACGCTGGGCATCCTCCTGGAGCATGTACCCAACACTGTGCTCAAACAGTTCGGGGGACTCCTCAGGAGGAGGACATGGTGGGTCTAGGGAAGGATTGACTAATGAAGATAATGATACCAGAGAAGAGGACGCTTTGGCAGCTGCTTTGCCAGTACCCTGAGCCTGGGTGAGAGAGGATGAGGAGGATGAGGTGGGCTTGGTCATCCACTCTACCAAGTCTTCGGCATGATGTGGCTCAACATGTCCAGCTGCCGAAAAGAAGGACAAGCGTGTCCTATGGCCATGTGCTGATGACAATGCACCGCGTCCACGACCAGCACTGTTGCCCCCAGACACAGAGCCTGCTTGCCCTCTTTTTTTGCCTCCTGACTGTCTGCCTCTCCTTGTTTGCCTTCCAGACATTTTAATGGATGGCCTGCAGGGAGATGGGAAAAACAGCAATAAGGGCTACCTTCAGGTGTATACTGTGCAGGAGGCTTTGCAACAATGACACTGACACTGTCCCCTGCCTATCCTTCTCTGTCCCTAAACACAAGGATTTGCAATATGCTTCAGCAAGATTGGTTTAGCACAGAATAGCACACTGTCAGTTTCACTCACTGTCATACTCTGTCCCTACAAACAAGATTTAGCACAGAATAGCACACTGATAGTTTCCACGAGTGTCCTTCTCTGTCCCTAAACTCAAGGATTTCAAATATGGTTCAGCAAGATTGGTTTAGAACAGAATAGCACACTGTCAGTTTCACTCACTGTCCTACTCTGTCCCTACAAACAACGTCGAACGATCGAACAGCCGATGTTCGAGTCGAACGTATGTTCGACTCGAACACGAAGCTCATCCCTACTGCTCATACAAACAGGCAGTTACACAGTTCGCCTGTCTGTATACTGCCATAGCCTGTCTGTATACTGCCCTAGCCTGTCTGTATACTGCCCTAGACTATCTGTATACTGCCCTAGACTGTCTGTATACTTCCCTAGCCTGTCTGTATACTGCCCTAGACTGTCTGTATACTGCCCTTACCTGTGGACCACGGCTGGCGTGAGGAAGCAAGCCAATGCCGCCACTATTTGTCTTCAGGCCGGGTCCAGAGGTACAGGTTTGTGGACCATGGCTGAAAGAATAGGTGAAGAGGCGCCTGAGAAAAATCTCAGTGAGGGGCGGAGCCAATGGGGGATTAGCAAAATTGGGTTTCGCCTAGGGTGTCAAAAATCCTTGCACCAGCCCTGCTCAGTAAACATAATAAAATATATTTAATGCATCAGTTTGATTTAGGATTCAAAAGAACATTTTTAAAATAAACCTTTGTGAACAGATATAGGAAGCTGCCATTGTGGACACTAAACTCCAAGAGTTTTTGAAAGCAAAAACAGCAGCAGGTAAAGCCGGCGAAACACTAGTAGAATTTAACAAATTTGAGTGTGTGGTATTTGTTCTGGAAAGTCAATTCATTACAAAATTGAATGTTAAAAAGTAAACAACATTTTGAAGTACTCTCAACTGTCATTTATCCAATCATTAAATGTATAGAGAATGTTAGTACAACTGTTGGTATGAATATGTGTATGAACTTTAATTTCAAAATCTACTAGTGTATGGCCAGCCTAAAGTGGTTCTACAGTCAAAGTTTTTTTCAACCTAATGCAATCTTTGCAATAAGGTGAAAAAAACTTACCATTACTTGTTTCCCCCCATTCCTAAACACTAGGGATGGGCCAACGGTTCAGCCAGAGCATGAGTTCGGGCCCAAACAGGGCACGGTGTACGCTGGTTGTTAAGGAGTGGGGCCGGGAAGCCGGTCACCGGACCCTTAACAACTGATGAGTCAATAGGTTTCCCTGATGACAGCTGAATAAAAAAAAAATGCCGGTAAAAAATAAAGATAAAAAAGGGTCCCCCCGCTTCGGGTCTGGTATGGATTTTAAGGGGAACCCCACACCAAAATTGAAAAAAAAAAAAACGGCGTGGGGTCCCCCCCAAAATCCATACCAGACCCTTATCTGAGCATACAGCAGGCAGGTCAGGAAAGGGGTGGAGACGAGCAAGGCCCCCTCTCCCCCTGAACCATACCAGGCCACATGCCCTCCACATGGGGGGTGGGTGCTTTGGCAGAACAAGGGGACATGGGCCTCTTCCTGACAACCCTGGCCTGGGAGGTGTGTAGACAACTCAAGTGACCTGGCAAATTATAGCTGTTAGCTTATTTAATTTAGTTCCCTATAATTTCTCATTAGGATTGTATTGTGTTGTCCTACAGACATTGGGTTGTTTTTGGACAGATTGGAAGACTTAATTAATTTATAAACTTAAGACTTAAATATTTATAAACTAGTGACTAGTAAACGGTTGGGGCCTGGCAAAAGTTTGGAATGAACATCACCTGTTCGCCCCTTCGGCAAACTCCCTGCAATACAGTGTGAGATACAAAGCTTTGCCCAATCAGGGTGCAGTGAATAATTGCTAGTTAGGGAGTGGGGCTTGAAAGCTGGCCGCCACGTCCTTACCAACCGATGTGTCATCAGCTGTCAATGGGCTTCCTCGCTGACAGCTGAATAAGAAAAAAAGCATTGCCCAGCAGTAAAAAAGTGGAAAAAAAAAAACAATCCATACCAGGCCCTTCATGTCTGGTATGGATTTTAAGGGGAACCCCACACCAAAATAAAAAAAGCATATGTGATCCCCCTAAATCCATACCAGACCCTTATCTGCAAGCCAGGAAAAGGGGGGGATGAGCTAGCCATACCAGACCACATGCCCTCAACATAGGGGAGTGGGTACTTTAGGGCACATCTCATCCCCTCAACCCTGGCTGGTGGATGTTGGGGTCTGCGGGCAGGGGGGCTTATTGGAATTATAAAAGCCTGCAAGTCATTTTAAATGGCATTTGATTTGTTTGTTTTTTTATTAGAAATTTCATTTTTGCGGTATGATGTTTTATGCATGCTACAGATGCGCCACTGTACAGGCACATTAAGGGGACCCCCATGCACTATATTTAAAGGACTTTTTCATTTTTATTGTTGCACTTTAAGCATAATTAAAATCACTGCTCCTGAAATTGTTTTAAAAAATAAATGATTGACACATGTCCCCCAGGGCAGTACTCAGACCCCCATACCCCTTTATGGCCAATTACTTGCATATAAACCTTCAAAATGGGCACTTTTGATTTTTCCTGTTCGGCTCCCATAGACTTCAGTGGGGATTGTCATTCTTGTTAGAACATTTCCCCTGTTCAGGAGTTCTGCTGCGAAGTGAACAGGGGGTTGTTCGGCCTATCCCTACTAAAAAAAGCGTACCTGCCTCCTCTCACATTCCAGCGCTGTCCCAACTGCTGCACCGCTCTCGCCTATTCCTGGTCTCAATGAAAGAGACACAGGCAGCAGCAGGAGCCATAGTCAAAATCTTGTGAGGAGTGAGAGGGGGTGGGGCTTACCAGAACTGTGTGTGTCTATGGATGCACACAGCTTAGATTGGGGCACACCTGCATGGGTGTCCCCATAGTACACAGCTTGCTGAGGAGGCACCTGCAGGAAGGAGGAATGGAGAGCACTGGCTGGGAACTCCACAAGAGGAGTTTGTTTTAAAAATGGGAGAGTATACAGTTACAAAATAAATCAGGACAAAAGGGTTAGAAGGGCCCTGTTTGCAAGACATTACACTCTAAATGTGAGGTGTAAGTGATAAAGTAGGCAATAACTGTGAGCAATTGAATTGATGGAGAAAGTAAAAGCTCAGTTTTTAGGTACAAGTGGAATAGCATTCCCTGAAGAGGTGCATTTTCCTGGGATCACCTAAAGGTGGACAAAGTAGAAGATAGTTGGAGAGATTAAGATAGGGACAAGGATATTATTATTTTATTCTAAGCAAACACAGAAATACTCTTTCAATTTCTTTTTTATTTCTTTTTCTATGAGTGAAAGAGTGAAAGCAGGAAATGTACATGCTTTCCCTCAATGAATCAGAGCAAGAGTATCATGTAAAAATATATATCTTTAGCCTGAATTATGGTTCAATTGTGATAGGGACTGTTTGCAATCCCATAACCCAAGCTCTATGTACTGCAAGCAATAGGTGAATTGATCTACGACCATGGTCCCAACAAGTTAGGTTATGTGGCTACCATGCAAATATTGCTTCCAGCAGGTTATGACTACCATGAAAGCATGCCCTCCTGGCATGTGGTAATGTGACACAGCTATGGGGACGATACAGCAATGTTATACCCAATGCTAAATATCACATAAATAATGTCTGCCTTAATCATTTTCTCTTTGGTACTATTTATTGGAGACAAAATAGTGGTAACTTGCAGGGTAATAAAGGCTTGTCACAAGAACCACTGCAACTGAGCCATAATTGCCAGATTTTAGAACATTTGGCATTCGAGTTTCTACCTTTACAAAAGGGTTATTAACAGTTATTAAGCTTCTAAATTGTGATTTAGTAAAACTAGAAGTATTCAAATACATTTATAGTAGTAAACAAGAAAGAAGCATTTAGTCAAATACTTTTTTAGATTTTTTATTTTTTTTCAAATGTATCCAATGCTGTTGGTGATTAAGGCTCAAAGCAAATAATTTTTTTCTTATCTGGAGGTAAAGGAATGACTGTTTTGAAGTATTTCATATATTTTTCCACAATCTAAATCTATTACAATCTTTGTTTTACTAAAACCAATTAATTCATGACAAATGATTCCCAGAGTACAATTCATTATCCAAAGAGAGCAAAGAAACAACAACCTTTTTGAGGCTTTGCCATGACAAAGGATTCCAAGAGCATATTGGGTTGTGTAAGAAGACAGCACAACAGTAAAAGCCTTTGGGTTTAAGGCCCATACACACAATCCAAAAATTGGATGGAAAAATTTGTACGGCGAGCTGTCTACCGATTTTCGGATCGTTAGTACAGTGCTTTCGACAGCCGACTTCGCTTTTTCGTCAGACAAAAGCTGGATGTGCAGACTATAAAATTTGTGAAAAAAACTCTAATTGTTGGGGAATTTTAAGGCAGCATGAAAAAATGTTTTGTACAAAAAATTATATTTATTAGAAAAATTACATAATTATATTAAATACACATGGTTGTGATCAATTCCATAAAATCTGTAACATGAAAGAATAGAATACAATCGCCTAGGTTGGTCACTCCAGGCTTTCCGGAGATGACTCAAAAAAGGTTTCCTCCAACGCGTTTCAAACAGTAGCATAAACGTCCTTCCTCAGGAATATTGCATTCTTATCTAAAACAGATCATAAAATTTCATTAATTACAGCATTTTCCTCTCACCTCCAAGAGGTGCATACCCAAAAAGAGGCGGAAGAAAGAAAAGACCCAAACTTACTAAATCATATTCATTAAAATACATGCGCTTCATACTTCGATCATGTAGTTGGGGCGTACCCCTCTCCGCTGTCCCCTCCCAGTGCTCTTGACCACCACTCCATGCTCACATAAGGAGTCAGGATATGACAAAAAATGTAATCCAATTGGATGGCGCCTTCCACAAAGAAAGAAAGAAGGGGGGGGGAGAAGAAAAGGAGAACAAAAGAAAAGAAAGAGAAAAAGAGAAAAAAAACTATTAGAATTGGAAAAAAAAAAAAAAGGAGGGCTTCAACTCAGGGAAGACCGATTAGGGTTTACCTGTTGGTTCTTATTGGCATGCCATGCTGACGGGCTTCCTCTATTAACATCTCGTTTGAAGCTGACCTTTCCACCCCTGGCCCTCAGCCCCCATCTGCGTGCGGGAAATTGGGGGTGGGATAAGTTTGTAGACACAGGAAAATGCACAGTATGGGGGGATTTTTTCCTTTTTTGTATTTTGTGATTTAATTTCACTTTTTATGTTGTCATCTGTATTGTTTGACGGTTCATAATTTGTATCGTTATTATGATATTTTGACTAATATGTATGAACTACATGCGCTCCATATTATTCTGAGACATCCTTTCATGTTTTGGGGGAATAATTTCCCATCTCTACTTCTTCTCCCGAAATATGCTCTCCCACCATCTTCCATGTTCATATCCGGTGCCGGGGGGGGGGGCATCCACGCAGTTGGAATTGGCCCGGTTTCCCTGCAGGCACCAGTGGTTTTCTGTCCCTGGTTCCTAACATCCCCGGTTTTCATTGGGGATGTTCGAATCATTAACTTGGGTTTCTTATTTCATTCATGCCCATCTACTTTGATGGTTTTTCTATGCTGCCATTGGCCCCTGTTGTATCTAACATTTTCCCTGTACTGTTTTCCAGCAGGTTTTCCATTTCCTGCCCTTTTCCAAGATGGCCGATTGTGCATTTCCTGTGATGCTGATCGGGATCTTGGTTATGGCTCTTAGTGAATGCGGCGCTACCTCTCCTGGTATATGCATGATCAGGTGAGGAGCCCTGCTGACCACGAGACAGACGGGACGGCTGTCATCGGCAAGTTACAAGGGGCCCTGTCCTGATGTGCCGCGTCCCTTGCCGATTGCAGACACGCCTTTGGTATGTCTGTGTCAGGTGGTGTACATCTGACGCGTCAAGCCCCCGGATGTGCCACGTCCGTCATCGATCACAGCACACCGCTCACTGGTGCGGTGGTGCTGGGTGACTGACGTTTGACGCGACACCCCCCCGGACGACGCGGCGTCACCATGGAAACATGACTCACGGCGTCATCAGCCGGTGAGTCATGTGACCACATGGGAACCAATCAAACTAGGCAGAGAGATATAAAAGGACGCCAGAGGAGTCACCAGGCGTCATTCCATTTCCTCTGCCAGAAGGCATAGGATCTCATATATGGAGCTCCCATGTAACAAACGGACATAAGGAATTGTTGGATTCCTTTTTATTTTCTGGATCCTCAGTGGTAGCTGGTGAGTTAAGGGGATTTTTTTCTTAGGAGAATGGGGAAGCATATATAATTCCTTTATGTTTTTCCCATTTCTCAATATATTTTATTTATTTATTATTTTTTTTTTCAATTCTAATTGTTATTTTTCTCTTTTTCTCTTTCTTTTCTTTTGTTCTCCTTTTCTTCTCCCCCACCTTTCTTTCTTTGTGGAAGGCGCCATCCAATTGGATTACATTTTTTGTCATATCCTGACTCCTTATGTGAGCATGGAGTGGTGGTCAAGAGCACTGGGAGGGGACAGCGGAGAGGGGTACGCCCCAACTACATGATCGAAGTATGAAGCGCATGTATTTTAATGAATATGATTTAGTAAGTTTGGGTCTTTTCTTTCTTCCGCCTCTTTTTGGGTATGCACCTCTTGGAGGTGAGAGGAAAATGCTGTAATTAATGAAATTTTATGATCTGTTTTAGATAAGAATGCAATATTCCTGATGAAGGACGTTTATGCTACTGTTTGAAACGCGTTGGTTGAAGCCTTTTTTGAGTCATCTCCGGAAGGCCTGGAGTGACCAACCTAGGGGATTGTATTCTATTCTTTCATGTTACAGATTTTATGGAATTGATCACAACCATGTGTATTTAATATAATTATGTACTTTTTCTAATAAATATAATTTTTTGTACAAAACATTTTTTCATGTTGCCTTAAAAATCCCCAACAATTAGAGTTTTTTTCACCTATATTTACTTGGGATGATGGCAACTACATGTGGGGACGCATGAGTTGTCCTATTTTCAGACTATAAAATTTGTGTCGGATATGAACTCAAGGTCCGATTTTCGTTTCATTAGTATGTTTTTTGTACGAAAAAAATCGTAAGAGCAAAACTATGCATGCTCAGAAACGAAAGAATACATACAAAACTATTCAACACATTGGGGCTGATTTACTATAACTCCAGGAAGTACTGAGCACTATTGCAAATAATAGCTCCCATTTTAGCCAATTAAAAATTCCAAGCGCAAATTTGCAAATGAAAAAGAGCGCTATTAGCAGCAAACAAGTGTTAGTAAATATGGAAATCAGCGCTAATTAGCGAATCCGCGTACATGCAAATGCCAATTTCCACTAAGTTTTTATATAGCACTGCATTGTAACCATGATCCATGTATGTGAAAGAAACATTTTTATATGAGATGTGCTCTACCTCGTGTGCATCTATTGATGTATATTGCAATTAGTATTCCTAGTTTTTTTCCTTCTTTTGCTAACGAATGCAGTTATGAATGATTATTACATAGTAATGTCTGCTATTCTGTAAAGTTACATGTATTAAACATTTAGGTTACCTATTTGTTGTATGTTGTTTTTTTCATGTTTTTTTTTTTTTTTAATTTAGGTGGCTATAAAGCAGTAATTATTTATGTTCATTCTTTAATCATACTACACTATTATGCAGGTCTTGTACTTAGGACAATGGCTTAGTGGTCTGCTCAGATGTCTCCACAGCTCTCATGGTACAAGTTCAAATACCAGCCAACCTACCATCCAACAGCTATGTTTATTTTTTGCACAAGCAAATTAAAATAAACAAACAAAGAAATGTAAACTGCCCGTTAGCTAGTGTGTGATGTTTGGAATTCCACACCATAATATTATTGAATAAAAGTGCATTGGCTAATTGGCATTCATCTTTCCTGACGGCTCCATGTCAGCACAGCTGGTGAGGCTCCGCCCACCCCCACGTGATCAGGACTTAACTATAAATTTTTCACTCATCTCAACCTCAGCGTTCTTCTCTTTTCCTCCTACGTGCAGGACGGAGGTGTGCTCCTCTACCTAGCCAGTCTAAATGGCTGGCAGACCGTCCATACGTGTGGATGAAGCTGGACGAAGTCCCTGGTGTCTAGTCTAAATGACCATAATCCAGGGAGCCCCGCTGCTGGTCCTCGGGGCGGCTTTATCATGGCTAACAGCCGTGTCTGGGGTCCGCTTGGTCCAAACAAGATGGACAACGGTTGTGGCAGAGTACTCCCCCATGCACGTGCACCTGTGCTGTGCCAACGTCGACGGTCGGATGACGGAGGTTTGGTGAGCTAAATGCTTTGTATCCAATGTATGCTGCATTACTGGACAGGGAGTACTCTGCATAACAGATACACAAAGTAACACTTTGTCTGTTCACACATGGATATAATCTGTTGGAGGCTGCTCATGTTTTGCTTACTGTCATGCCACTATGCCAAACCCCTCCAAAGACCAGCATTTTGCAGAGAAGGTATGTGGAGCACACCTGAAAAATGTCTACTGAATCCAGCCATGGCCTTTGGAGATATGGGATATCCTTGTATTTTTCTATGTGATATTGGTCTTCCTTAAAAAATTAAAAAATAAAGAAGAAAAAAAGAGTTTGGAGAAGCATGTTTATGATGTCTATAATTCCCTTGGTTTGTGTACACTGCAGATGGTTGTAATTTTGTTACAAATTCCGCCATGGACACACCACCGCTATGCAGACGCATCCGTAAGTTCTGTGGGTTAAATGTATGGGTGGGGGATTTCTCTCCTATTCTGTTTGCCCACTAGCTCTCTAGCATTCCTTTAGATTATTATAATTTATCTGTCTTTTTCATCCCCAGATGACCACTTCGGTTTTTGCTCCTGATGAGCGGCCTGAAAGGCCCGAAATGCATAGAGCTAATATCTACCGATAAGTGTATATACTCATCAACTTTTTATGGACGTTCCTTCCAATATATACAAAATCCCCCCCCCCCCTTTAATTCATTTTTAAAAAATAATTTAGTGGTTTACCAAGTTGCATAGGTAGCGACTGCAATGTTTGAAGGATATGTACAGTTGTATCTGTAAATATATGAAATATCCTTGATAGAATATTTATTACTGTGTAATATTTGGTTCGGACGAAATATAAAAAAGTATTGATATATAGCAAAATGCAATAAATTTAAATATGAAATTGTATTGCGATTTTGAACCAATTAAAAGCTGTCCCCCATCAAACTTATTTCTTTGTGTCCGTGTGCCTCATATAAAGTCCCGCCTTCTACCTTCTTTTTTGAATACCAAACCTGGGATGGAGGAGGGGATCTGAACGGCCCCTGAACCTCATTTAAAGTCCCAAAAATCCCTTCTTCTTTTTATTAATCTTTTAGTATCTCTCTGTGGGATTTGAACCCATGAGTGCTTCAAAGCCTGAGTTTTTCATGGTAGAAGTGCTGACTACTAGCCTATTGAGCTTAGCACAAACATCTACTAGTTCTTCTCCCCGAGCCATCTCTTCTGCCACCCGCTAATAAAAAGAAAAAAGCTGCTCTTCCTCTGTGTCGGACTTCTGTGGCCATCCGATAAGGTCACCAGGAGAGCCCGCTCCATGGCTATGTAAGAAACGCCACACAGCGGGTGACAACACAGAGGAGGAAGACCGCCACAGAAGAAGAGCGGCTTTTTTTTTATTAGCAGGTAACCGACTGCGCGGAAGAACACAGCAACGAGAGAAATATGTTGCTGAGTAAAATGCACACATTTAGGAGGTGCTGTCGTCAGTAGGATTGGAATTCATGGCTTAAACCTTTGAGGGCAGCAGGGAATACCACTATGCTACAGAGCTGAGCACATACCTACAGAGAAAATACATTTACTAATGTTTAATTCTAAACAATAATGTTTTGCATTTCAGGCATTAAAGAGGAACGCCGCTCCATAGCTGTGATTGGCCGGAGCGGCGATGGACATCACACGCATGCGCGCTGGGGCCGGCAAGATCCCATTCAGAAAACCGGCAATGATGCCGACCCGCTAGTGCGCATGCGTGTGACGTCATCAGTGCTGTTTTAAAAGCAAATATCTCCTTAACCGTGTAGGTTAAGGAGATATTTCTTGCACCTACAGGTAAGCCTTATTCTAGGCTTACCTGTACAGGTCCTTCTCAAAAAATTTGCATATTGTGATAAAGTTCATTATTTTCTGTAATGTACTGATAAACATTAGACTTTCATATATTTTAGATTCATTACACACAACTGAAGTAGTTCAAGCCTTTTCTTGTTTTAATATTGATGATTTTGGCATACAGCTCATGACAACCCAAAATTCCTATCTCAAAAAATTAGCATATCATGAAAAGGTTCTCTAAACGAGCTATTAACCTAATCATCTGAATCAACTAATTAACTCTAAACACCTGCAAAAGATTCCTGAGGCTTTTAAAAACTCCCAGCCTGGTTCATTACTCAAAACCGCAATCATGGGTAAGACTGCCGACCTGACTGCTGTCCAGAAGGCCATCATTGACACCCTCAAGCAAGAGGGTAAGACACAGAAAGAAATTTCTGAACGAATAGGCTGTTCCCAGAGTTCTGTATCAAGGCACCTCAGTGGGAAGTCTGTGGGAAGGAAAAAGTGTGGCAGAAAACGCTGCACAACGAGAAGAGGTGACCGGACCCTGAAGAAGATTGTGGAGAAGGACCGATTCCAGACCTTGGAGGACCTGCGGAAGCAGTGGACTGAGTCTGGAGTAGAAACATCCAGAGCCACCGTGAACAGGCGTGTGCAGGAAATGGGCTACAGGTGCCGCATTCCCCAGGTCAAGCCACTTTTGAACCAGAAACAGCAGCAGAAGCGCCTGACCTGGGCTACAGAGAAGCAGCACTGGACTGTTGCTCAGTGGTCCAAAGTACTTTTTTCGGATGAAAGCAAATTTTGCATGTCATTCGGAAATCAAGGTGCCAGAGTCTGGAGGAAGACTGGGGAGAGGGAAATGCCAAAATGCCTGAAGTCCAGTGTCAAGTACCCACAGTCAGTGATGGTCTGGGGTGCCATGTCAGCTGCTGGTGTTGGTCCACTGTGTTTTATCAAGGGCAGGGTCAATGCAGCTAGCTATCAGGAGATTTTGGAGCACTTCATGCTTCCATCTGCTGAAAAGCTTAATGGAGATGAAGATTTCATTTTTCAGCACGACCTGGCACCTGCTCACAGTGCCAAAACCACTGGTAAATGGTTTACTGACCATGGTATTACTGTGCTCAATTGGCCTGCCAACTCTCCTGACCTGAACCCCATAGAGAATCTGTGGGATATTGGGAAGAGAAAGTTGAGAGACGCAAGACCCAACACTCTGGATGAGCTTAAGGCCGCTTTCAAAGCATCCTGGGCCTCCATAACACCTCAGCAGTGCCACAGGCTGGTTGCCTCCATGCCACGCCACATTGAAGCAGTCATTTCTGCAAAAGGATTCCCGACCAAGTATTGAGTGCATAACTGAACATAATTATTTAAAGGTTGACTTTTTTTGTATTAAAAACACTTTTCTTTTATTGGTCGGATGAAATATGCAAATTTTTTGAGATAGGATTTTTGGGTTTTCATGAGCTGTATGCCAAAATCATCAATATTAAAACAAGAAAAGGCTTGAACTACTTCAGTTGTGTGTAATGAATCTAAAATATATGAAAGTCTAATGTTTATCAGTACATTACAGAAAATAATGAACTTTATCACAATATGCTAATTTTTTGAGAAGGACCTGTAGGTGCAAGTTGTCTAAGTGGGTTTACAACCACTTTAATATTATTGTAACAACCATGCTCATGCTGATGTGGCATTGGCTAATAGGCATTTGCCTCTTTTCAGCATATGCTGCTGAGTGTTTGATGGTGGGACTACTTTATATTCTAGGTATAATAGTACTCAGCACAGTGACTTAGGCCCCTTTCACACTTGTGCGACCTGAAAGTTGTGTGATTTTGATGTGACTTTAAGCAATGCCTGTGTAATCTTGAGGTCTATGGACGCAGGAGTCGCAGGGAAAGGCGCGCAAATTTCCATCTGCAATTTTTCTGCGATTCCAGGGAATGCCTGTAAACTTAAGGTTTATGAACCTCAACTCGTATCAAAGTCGGACCAAAGTAGTAAAGGGACTACTTTGAAGTCGGTGTGACTTGAAGTTGCACAGATATAAATGGTACACATTAAAAATCATGGGGTATGTCTTGTCATGCGACACTGATGACCAAAGTCACAGGAAAAGTCACTCAAGTGTGAAAGGGGCCTCAGCCCGACTTTGTGAGCGATTTCAGAGGCATCAGTGCACTTTCCTGCACAGATGTCTAGTGAAATCACATAGGTCTCAACTGTCCCTGATTTGGAACAAAGTCCCTCTGTCCCTCTTTCCTCCTCATTTGTCCATCATTTTGTTTGGATCTGTATAGTTTTATACGAAATGCAATTTTTATCTTTCAAAAAGGGTTTTCCAGTGCCAAACCTTTCATCTAATTTCTAAATTGCTTGGCTTTGGGAATTTACAAACAAATCTAAAGGGATATTATTGTTAAAAATAAAGCACTAGGGGGTTTAACTAATGCTTTTTTTTTGGAATAATTCTCCTTTAAGAAGGTGTTTTAGGAGGTGTGTCCTATGCCTACATACTTTTGCTAATAGGTGTCCCTTATACCCATCTCAAAAAGTTGGGAGGTAAGAAATCGCCCAAAGTAGTGTAGGAAATACTTTTGGGAATCTGTGTGGCGTCGCACCAATTTGGACAGTTCTATTGCCGTCAATAGGCTCCGATTTGGCCTGTAATTTGACATGCCAATTCAGAGCTATGTGAACATGGGTAAAGTTGCATAGATATGAATGGAACTCATGGGGGGTAACTTTTAATGCAACTCTGAGGTCCAAAGCTGCATGAAAAGTCACATAAGTGTGAAAGTAACCTAATAAGATTAAATGATAACACCTTGAATAAAGCCCCATTTGCACTTGTGTGACCTTAAAATTGCACAGCTTTGCCATGACTTGAAGCAATGTCTGTGTAATCTTGTGGTGTATAGACCTCAAATCGCATCAAAGTCAAACCAAGGTAGTGCAGGGACAAATTTGCCCCACTTTCAGGATGCACAAGTGACAATAGGGCCAAATTCAAAGATATC
The DNA here is from genome assembly GCA_029206835.1 of Rana muscosa. Lineage (NCBI taxonomy): Eukaryota > Metazoa > Chordata > Amphibia > Anura > Ranidae > Rana > Rana muscosa. The sequence continues at coordinate 12,996,060 of JARGYO010005626.1, read as the reverse complement.
CTTGAATCTCTTTCACACTGCTGTGACCTGAAAGTCACACTAATTTGCTGCCACTTTGCCGCTGCAACTTGGCCCCAACTTCTGGGAATGCCTGTGTAATATTGCACCCTATGTACCTCAAGTCACATGAGGCTCTGTTTCCACTATTGCAACCCTAAATTGGCATGATTTTGCCACAATTTTTTTGCCTCGATTATGATGCGACTTGGAGCAATGCCTGTATATTCTTGAGGTCTATGGACCTCAAGTTGTATCAAAGTGGGACCAAAGTAGTGCAGGGACTACTTTGAAGTCGCACAGATATGAACCATACTCATTGGAAATCATGGGGTATGACGTGTCAATCGACTTTGCAGTCCCAAGTTGCATGACAAGTCGCCCTAGTGGAAACTGAGCCTGAAAGTCACACCAAAGTAGTACAGGGACTACTTTGAAGTTGGTGTGACTTAAAGTAGCACAGATATGAATGGTTATCATTGAGAATCATGAAAAGTCGCCCAACTGTGAATCAAGTCATATATATTTTAATAGAAAGGAGCTCTCATTTATACTTGCATAGTCCTTACTGATTTACATCAGCAGAACAAATGCAGGAAGTAGTGATGTGTGCACATGGGCCAGAAGCAAATGTGTGGTGATGCCAAACAAATCAATGAAGCCCACCCACACCAAATCCACCCCCACCTTGAGTAAGCACAAGAACATATCCTACACTTACCCGGCAAATCAGCAGCACCTCCTCTTTGCTAAAGAGGGACCTCGCCATGTCCACCTAGATGGAGATCCTGACCAGCACAGGAACTTCCAGGTGATTACAATGACTCATTTCCGGGTCAGGAGGTGAAACTACGCTCTGTTGATTGCAGCTGCGAATATTTGATCTCAACCACGATTAGAATTTATTATTTTTGATTATTTTCAGATATGCAAATCTGTATTTCCACATATGATATTTGAAGGTAAACTTAAGGGAGTTTAATAAGAAATGGTGTCTCTGGCATAGCAGCAGGTGAATTACAAAGGCAAAAGGCCCAGTTTGAGCCCTGCTTCACACTGACAGCAGGAGGAAGTCGTTCAGCTAAACTCATACGATTTCATTCCCGCGCGTCAGTCTCGACTGCGGGGGGGGGGGGGGGTTTATCAGAGAAATCTGTGCAAGTTTCTGCACTGATATCAATACAAATCGCACCAATTAGAACAGCACAATTGCCACCGATTTGACATGTCAAATTGCACCAATGTGAACCAGAGCTGACTCACACAACACTGCCTATCATTACCTGCAATTCTCCACAGCTGTTATATATAAAGATTCCACCTTTATCATTTACTTGCAGGTGTGCTGAAGCCTAAGTTTACATTGGGGCGATTTGTCATGCAATTTCAGAAATCAAATCCCATGACTATTGGTGGCAATGGCACTGTTCCAATCGATGCAACCCCAATTTTGTGGCACCGCACCGATTTGCAAAAGTAGTTCCTTCACTACTTTTGCCGATTTCAGGTGCGACTTCAATAGACATTTGTGTATGAAGCCACACAGATGTCTATCAAGTAGTACCTAATATTGCGCTAGCTCAAGTGAAGTAGCACAATTTCAAAGTAGCATCAATGTGAACCAGGGTGAAGAGATTTGTTTTTTGGTGCACAAATGCATATAGAAATAAAATATAAAAAAGATGTTGCACTTTGCCAAAACCACCACTAAAAAAAATAAAAAAAAAACACACACACACACACACACACACCAAAGCTCAATAATGTACTTTTATTTTGCCAGCAGAAACAAAATTATGTACATTCATTTACTAGCTTCAAAAAAATTTGGACATGGTACTACATTTAGCAATTGGATTTTAAGGGCCCTGCTCATAGGAGCTTACAATCTAAAATTTGACAAAACCTTAGAGTGCACACAGCTTTACTTTTAGTGTATAACAGGCAACACATCACATTTTTATCTGCAAGATTATAGAAACATACTTAAGTCATTATTCTTACAAAGCATTCCAACATAATATTAGAAAAGACATGTTCAAAACACCCACCCCCACTCCAAAATCCACACACATACATTGGTGACCATGTTCTGCTGGAATCTGCATTTCTGTGTACATGATTAAGCAATGAGATCCAAGAGTAGAAGGTCAGCAGATGCTTCCAAACGATTTTGCATGGTCAGACAGGAACAATACACACACAATTTTTGATTGAAAAAATGCACAAGAATTTCAGCAAATAACATCAGTTGGGGGGTTTGTCAATCTGCACAATATCATTACTTCTCCCCCCACAAATCACACCAAAAAAACTGGCCTTCTCAGACCAAACGATCCCCCATATTGCAGGCCTTTATATAAGAGAGGTTGTATTGTTAGCAAACCGATAGAAGCCCAATAGAAGTACACACCCACCAGTATCTTTCAATCTGTCTCTTCGTGTATGTCTAAAGTGATTGCACCTGATGAGCAGGAACACATAATACTATTTGCAACTGTGTTATCCCTTGGCTATGTGCATCAAATCTCCAACTACAGGCCAAAGATCCAAGTCCATTTGCATGCACATAAACAAAGCAACAGTTTTCTAAGCAAATGTACCTGTGCAGTGTAAACCCTACAATTTTAAATGTCCAAGTCCCTGGGCATGATTAGTGCTAACAAACATTAACATCAGTCCCTGGCTCTAATGAGCTTCCAATCTAAAGTCCAAAACTAACTTTTTTACATTAGAGACTATTTTGACAGGCGACAAATAAAATACCATCATGTCTTTGGATTGTGGTGAGAAACCCACACAGGGAGAACATATAAACTTCAACACAAGCATTAGCATGTTGGGGAATTGAACCAGCAACCGCAGAGCTGCTAGACAGAATTGCTGCCCACTTAGCCACCGGGCAGCCTCACACATGTTCTCTGCATCTCTGTGGTGTGAATCAGCACTAAGTCCATAGCCATGTTCAGTGTCTCCAAGAAATATACAATATATTGGCCTAAGTATTGGGACGCCTGCCTTTAAACGCACATGAACTGTAATGGCATCCCAGTCTTAGTCCCTAGGGTTCAATTTTGAGTTGGCCCACCCTTTGCAGCTATAACAGCTTCAACTCTTCTGGGAAGGCGGTCCACAAGGTTTAGGAGTGTGTCTATGGGAATGTTTGACCATTCTTCCACGTGCATTTGTGAGGTCAGGCACTGATGTTGGACGAGAAGGCCTGGCCTACAGTTTCTACTCTAATTCATCCCCAAGGTGTTCTGTTGTGTTGAGGTCAGGACTCTGTCCAGGCCAGTCAAGTTCCTCCACCCCAAACTCACTCATCCATGTCTTTATGGACCTTGCTTTGTGTACTGGTCCAAATCATTTGGTGGAGGGGTATTATGGTGTGGGGTTGTTTTTCAGGGGTTGGGCTTGGCCCCTTAGTTCCAGTGAAGTGAACTCTTAAGGCATCAGCATACCAAGACATTTTGGACAATTTCATGCTCCCAACTTTGTGAGAACAGTTTGGGGATGGCCCATTCCTGTTCCAACATGACTGCACACCAGTGCACAAAGCAAGGTCCATAAAGACATGGATGAGCGAGTTTGGGGTGGAGAAACTTGACTGGCCTGCACAGAGTCCTGACTTCAACCCAATAGAACACCCTTTGGCTGAATTAGAGCAGAGACTGCGAGCCAAGCCTTCTCATCCAACATCAGTGCCTGGCCTCACAAATGCACTTCTAGAAGAATGATCAAACATCTCCATAGACACACTAAACCTTGTGGACAGCCTTCCTAGCCTTCCCAGAAGCTGTTCTAGCTGCAAAGGGTGGGCCAAATCAAGTTTTAACCCTACGGACTAAGACTGGGCTGCCATTAAGGTTCATGTGTGTGTAAAGGCAGGCGTCCCAATACTTTTGGCTAAATTTTGTATCTGGCAAGATTTACAATGGTGGTGGAAACCTCCTACACATAAATACGACATTTAGACATATTTTTAAAACCTGGGAGATGAGACAACTTCTCTACATGAAGCAGCATGCTTGGGATTTGAACCTAGACACTCAGGGATGCAAAGCAGAAATTCTAACCTCTAAGCCACGGAGCTGCCGAAGGAAAGCTCCTCATGCACATAAACACACATAAATACTGCATTTCTTTGGGCATACAGGTGATGGAATTACATTACTCAAGAGTTATTCTTCTTGATTTATTCTGTGAAATTTGGTGTTTTTTGTGGGTGAGTGTAGAATAGTGATATTACCCTCAAATTTGGAGGAATTACATTTTGATTTCTGATGTTGGAACACATATCACATTGTTGTGGCTCAAATTATGATTATTTAGAAATAATAAAAAGCACAAAAAAATTGGACTAATTTTAAATTTGCATCAGCAATGGTATTGTTTGTGGTTTCTAAAGACACCTGTGTGAGTTTGGGTAAAGATTGTTGTGAGATGGAAAGTAACAACTGAAAGTGACAGAGAAAAATATATTTTACTAAAACATTCCACATTCTAGCATTCTTAAAAACAAAATATTTTAATTAGAAGCAACATTGTTGCAAAGGAAAATTTATTTCAGAGAAAGATACATTTCATCTCCACATTAAAATAATTTATTTGTGAAAGTTACAATTGTATCATTAGAATCAATGGCTAAAACTTGCATTGGACTAAAATAGAGCAGATTTTCACTTCCAAAAAGAGCTCTTTAATTAGCTCTCATTTTGGTATTTACTATAACTCTTGTGAAAAAAGACACTTGAGTTAAAATTTGAGTTATTTCATGTCTGAGCATGCTCAGTTGTGTTTGCACCTAGTTGTCCAAAAACAGGCAATTTTTCACTTCTCAGACTTTTAACCACTTAACGACCGCTCACTGTGTATATACGTCGGCAGAATGGCACGGACAGGCACAATCACGTACCTGTACGTGCCTGCCTTTGTATAGTTGGGGGTCCCTTTGGACCCCCCTTCTATACAGTGAGCGGTGGTTATCGTTCCGGGAGCGATCCGTGATGAGGGGATGGCCACCCCCTCGCGATCGCTCCCGGCGAATGAGAATCTTCCTCTGCCTGTGTAATGTAAACACAGGCAGAGGAAGTGATGTCATCTCTCCCTGCGGCGGTCTTTTCGATCCGGCGCGAGGAGAGAAGACATCTCACAGTAAGTGCACCAACACTACACTGACACCAGTACACGTAGGCACACTTACACCCCCCAGTCACCCCCAGATCCCCCCCAGATCACCCCCAGTACCCCAGTCACAGTGCACCATTTGCAGTGGTCATTTTTTTACTGATCACTGCAATCAGTGTAATTTGTGACAGTAAAAAGTTGCAGGGCAGTTAGGTTTAGGCCCCTTTAGGTCCAGGGTAGCCCCCTAACCACCCCTAATAAAGGTTTAACCCCTTAATCACCCCCCAGGTAACCCTTTCACCCCCTAACGCCAGCGTCACTAAGCGATCGTATTTCTGATCGCTGTATTTAGTGCCGGTGGTGCCCTAGATAGCCTGTTATTTATTTTTAGGTTCACCGCAGGTTGTATAGCGTCAGGTACCCCATATATTATTTTAACACCCTGATTGCCCCTAGAGTTAACCCTTTCACCAGTGATCACCATATAAGTGTCACTGGTGACACTGGTTAGCCAGTTAGTTATTTAGTTATTTAGGTTACCCGTCAGGTTTTTATATAGGGTCAGGTACCCCCATATATAACCTAATAAAGGTTTTAACCCCCTGATTGCCCCTAGTTAACCCTTTCACCAGTGATCACCATATAAGTTTTATGGGTGACGCTGGTTGGTTAGTTTGCTTTTTAGCATCAGGGCACCCGCCGTATATAATCCAATAAAGGTTTAACCCCCTGATCGCCCGGCGGCTGATATCAATTAGGTTTTAGTGCCAGAGAGGGTCTGCGTCGCCCCAGGCAGCGTTAGGTTAGTGCCAGTAACGCTAACACCCATGCGCAAAGCATAACCCTCCCTTAGTGGTATAGTATCTGAACAGATCAATATCTGATCTGATCAGATCTATACTAGCGTCCCCAGTGGTTTAGGGTTCCCAAAAACGCAGTGTTAGCGGGATCAGCCCAGATACCTGCTAGCACCTGCGTTTAGCCCCTCCGCCCAGCCCAGCCCACCCAAGTGCAGTATCGATCGATCACTGTAACTTACCAAACACAACACACATAACTGCAGCGTTCGTAGAGACAGTCCTGATCCCTGCGATCGCTAACAGTTTTTTTGAAGCGTTTGATACATTTGCTGACAGTCAGGTGCTTTTTTTACCTGTGACTCTTACTAGTGTACCCCTAAATTTAGAGCCTAAAATGGCAAATTGAAGGCACACTAGTAAAGAGGCCTACGAGATTCTGAGCATGACAGATAGTGAAGAGGAGGTCACGCATCTGTCAGATTCAGGCTCAGAATATCTTCCCGTAGAAGACAGTGAAGTCAGCGGCTCCATGTCAGATAGCTCTGACGACGAAGATGAGGTCCCTGCTAAGGTCAGGCGTACCCGATCCCGATCTTCTGAGGTTGTTGAGGAGCAAAAACGCAGGGCTCTTGTATCATGGAGCAGAGTAGTACTAGCGCGGCTATTCCTTCTGGTGAATTGGCAAGCACCAGCGGCCTAGTACAGCCTGGGCATACATCCAGCACTGCAGTATCACGTGGTGACGTCGCGAGTCCCATAAGTGCAGTTCAAGCTGGCGAGGTGGCAAGCACAAGTAGTGTCCCGCTGCCACCAAGAAGAAGACAAAGGCAGGTCCGTCGTGCCCATAGTGCCCTTCCTGCAGAATTCGCCTATCCTGATTGGGTCCCCACCACTTCTGCAGAACCCGTACTTCCCCCATTCACTGCCCAACCCGGTATTCAGGTGGAAACAGCTGATTTTATGCCAATTGATTTTTATTCGCTGTTTTTCACAGAAGGTCTCTATAGATCTATTGTGGACCAGAGTAATTTATATGCTGGTCAATTCATCGCCGCTAGTCCCCAGTTGCCTTCCATTGCCAAAGATTGGAAACCAATTACGGTTTCCGAATTTAAGACCTTTCTGGGCCTTTCCCTCAACATGGGCACACATAAATTCCCGTCATTGCGTGCTTATTGGTCCACGCACCCAATTGACCACATGCCGTGTTCTCTGTCTCCATGCCCAGGAAACGATACGAGCAGATCTTGCGGTTCATGCATTTCAACGACAATGAACTTTGTCGTCCATGTGGAGACCCTGAATACGACCGGCTCTACAAAATTCGGCCCCTCATAAACCACTTCAACAAACGTTTTGCAGCTTTGTATATTCCCGATCAAGTCGTCTGCGTTGATGAGTCCCTGATTAAATTTTCTGGCCGCTTGTCTTTCAAACAGTACCTTCCCAGCAAGCGTGCCAGATACGGGGTCAAGCTCTATAAGTTCTGTGACAGGGCAACAGGCTATGTATGGAGCTTTACGGTTTATGAGGGAAAATATAGTCAGGTTGAGCCGGTCAACTGCCCAGATTACATAGGGAGCTCTGGCAAGATAGTGTGGAAATTGGTGTCACCCTTATTCGGAAAGGGGTACCACTTGTATGTGGACAATTATTACACGAGCTTGCCACTGTTTAGTCACTTGTTTGATCATCAGATTGGAGCATGTGGCACCGTACGACCTAATTGCCAGGGCATTCCCCAGAGGCTTGTAGATTCCCGTCTTAGGCTGGGGGAGAGAGCCTGCTTGAAGTGTAATAACTTGCTCGCTATGAAGTCGAGGGATAATAAGAATGTTTTCCTTCTTACCTCCCTTCATGCAGACACGACAGTCCAAATTCGTATGGCGACTGGTGTTGTGGAGAAACCCCTCTGTGTCCACGAATATAACCAAAATATGGGAGGGGTGGACCTCAACGACCAGTTGTTGGCGCCGTATCTAATTGACCGTAAGGCGAGACGCTGGTACAAAAACTCGTCTCTATCCTTATTCCAATTGGCTTTGCTGAACGCTCATGTGCTATACAGAGCTTCAGGCGGGACTTTTTCTCTCCTAAAATTCCAGGATGAGATAGTCACAGAACTCCTGTATCCAGGTGGTTCTGCACCTCACCATCCCCAACCAAATGCAGTAAGCCGGCTGCATGAGAGGCATTATCCGTATGTCCTCGAGAGTACCCCTACCCAATGAGCCCCCCAAAAAAGATGTCGTGTCTGTAGCAAGCGCGGATTTAGGCGTGACACCCATTATTTTTGTCCACGCTGTCCTGACAATCCTGGTCTTTGCATTGGTAAATGTTTTGAACGCTTCCACTCAAAAGTGAAGTTTTAGCGTAGGGTACAGCATTGCACAGAACAGGACACACTTACACAGGGTCTCCCAAGATGCCATCGCATTTTGAGAGACCCGAACCATTAGAGTTGTTAAAGTTACAAAAAAAAGTGTAAAAAAGAAAAAAAAAACGTAAAAACAAAAAACACAAAAAAAATATAAAATTAAAAAAACAAAAATAGTTGTCGTTTTATTGTTCTCTCTCTCTCTCTCTCTATTTTCTCTCTATTGTTCTGCTCTTTTTTACTGTATTCTATTCTGCAATGTTTTATCATGCTTGCTTTTCAGGTATGTAATTTTTTGTTTTCAGGTGCGCCATTCAGCTGCAGCGCGGAATTATTTATCTTGACAGCAACAGCGTTTGCTCCCACGATACATAAAGCCATGACTCCAGTGCTGTAGGAGGTGATTTCACCACCACAGTTAAAAAAAAAGAGCATATATGCCGAAGCATAGGGTCGGAGGAGCGATTTTGCTCCTAATGCCGCGTACATACGGTCGAAATTGCGACGGAGGCTTGCCCGTGGAAAAGTCCAACCGTGTGTATGCGGCATAACTTTTTTGCGGGAGGATGCCCCCATGCTTCGGCATATATATATTTTAGGCACAGGTTGCGTTAAAAAAAGGTTTTATTTTTTACTAGTTTTTTTTTTTGGTATTTGCTTTGCAGGTATGGTATGGTAAGGTCTTACTGTTATACTGTAATGTTACTTTGTTTTAATGTTAACCATCATTTGCTTAGCAGGTACGCCATTCAGTTGCAGTGCGGATCTATTTATCTTGACAGCAACAGCGTTTGCTCCCACGATACATAAAGCCGTGACTCCAACGCTGTAGGAGGTGATTTCACCACCACAGTTAAAAAAAAGAGCATATATGCCAAAGCATGGGGGCGGCAGGGGCGGAGGAGCGATTTTGCTCCTAATGCCGCGTACATACGGTCGAAATTCCGGCGAAGGCTTGCCCGTGGAAAAGTCTGACTGTGTGTACGCAGCATAACCTTTTATGCCGCGTACATACGGTCGAAATTCTGACGGAGCCTTGCCCGTGGAAATGTCCGATCGTGTGTACACGGCATAACTTTTTTGCGGGAGGATGCCCCCATGCTTGGGCATATATAAATGGTGCATGTATGCCCATCATTAGAAGTGGGTGGATGAAGGGAGGTATTCTAATGGTGGGCATACCCACCGATCAATCTCTTTTTTTCGTTCAGCCAACAGGCTGCATGAAAAAAAAGATTACAATACATGTCCAACAAGGACCAGCAACATACTGGTATGTTGCTGGACTTTGAATGTTTATACCAGAATGATGCCTGCAGGTTTAGATATCATCTTGGTATCATTCTTTTCAGCCAGCGGCCGGCTTTCATGTAAAAGCAATCCTAGCAGATAATTAGCCCCTAGACTGCTTTTACAAGCAGTGGGAGGGAATGTCCCCCCCGGATATAAACAGCGCCATTGGGAAATTGGGAAAGCATTTTATCACACCGATCTTGGTGTGGTCAGATGTTTTGAGGGCAGAGGAAAGATCTAGGGTCTAACCCCCCAATTTTTTTCAAAAAAAAAGAGTACCTGTCACTACCTATTGCTATCATAGGGGATATTTACATTCCCTGAGATAACAATAAAAATGGTAAAAAAAAATATGGAAGGAACAGTTTAAAAATAAAATAAAAAAGCAAAATAAATAATAAAAAAAAAGCACCCCTGTCCCCCCCTGCTCTTGCGCAAAGGCGAACGCAAGCGTCGGTCTAGCGTCATATGTAAAAGCAATTGCACCATGCATGTGAGGTATCACCGTGAAGGTCAGATCGAGGGCAGTAATTTTAGCAGCAGACCTCCTCTGTAAATCTAATGTCGTAACCTGTAAAGGCTTTTAAAGGCTTTTAAAAATGTATGTAGTTTGTCGAGGCTGCGCGTCTGTGCGCAATTTTAAAGCATGTCGTGTTTGGTATCCATGTACTCGGCCTAAGATCCTCTTTTTTATTTCATCAAACATTTGGGCAATATAGTGTGTTTTAGTGCATTAAAAATAAAAAACGTGTGTTTTTTCCCCAAAAAATGCGTTTGAAAAATCGCTGCGCAAATACTGTGTGGAAAAAAAATGCAACACCCACTATTTTAATCTGTAGGGCCTTTGCTTTAAAAAAATGTATAATGTTTGGGGGTTCAACGTAATTTTCTTGCAAAAAAAAAATAGGTTTTCATGTAAACAAAAAGTGTCAGAAAGGGATTTGTCTTCAAGTGGTTAGAAGAGTGGATGATGTGTGACATAAGATTCCTAATGTTGTGCATAAAATGTCAGGACAGTTCAAACCCTTTGGAAAGTAGACACCCCAAGCTTTTTGCTGAGAGGCATGTTGAGCCCATTGAATATTTATTTATTTTTTGTCCCAAGTGATTGAATATAGACAAAAAGAAAAAAAAAATTACAAAAAGTTGTCACTAAATGATATATTGCTCAAACATGCCATGGTTATATGTGGAATTGTACCCCAAAATACATTCTGTTGCTTCTCCTGAGTACGGGGATACCACATGTGTGAGACATTTTGGGAGCCTAGCCGCGTACAGGACCCCGAAAACCAAGCACCACCTTCAGGATTTCTAAGGGTGTAAATTTTTGATTTCACTCCTCACTGCCTATCACAGTTTCGGAGGCCATGGAATGCCCAGATGGCACAAACCCCCCCCCCCAAATGACCCCATTTTGGAAAGTAGACACCCCAAGCTATTTGCTGAAAGGTATGTTGAGTATTTTGCAGATCTCGCTTTTTGTCACAAAGTTTTGAAAATAGAAAAAAAAAAGTTCTTTCTTCATTTTCAAAAACAAATGAGAGCTGTAAAATACTCACCATGCCTCTCAGCAAATAGCTTGGGGTGTCTACTTTCCAAAATGGGGTCATTTGTGGGGGTTTTGTGCTATCTTGCCATTTTATGGCCTTCAAAACTGTGATAGGTAGTGAGGAGTGAAATCAAAAATTTACGCCCTTAGAAATCCTGAAGGCGGTGCTTGGTTTTCGGGGCCCCGTACGCGGCTAGGCTCTCAAAAAGTCCCACACATGTGGTATCCCCGTACTCAGGAGAAGCAGCAAAATGTATTGTGGGGTGCAATTCCACATATAACCATGGCATGTTTGAGCAATATATAATTTAGTGACAACTTTTTGTAATTTTTTTTTTCTTTTTGTCATTATTCAATCACTTGGGACAACAAAAAAATATTCAATGGGCTCAACATGCCTCTCAGCAAATAGCTTGGGGTGTCTACTTTCCAAAATGGGGTCATTTGGGGGGGTTTGTGCTATCTTGGCATTCTATGGCCTTCAAAACTGTGATAGGTAGTGATAGGTAGTGAGGAGTGAAATCAAAAATGTATGCCCTTAGAAATCTTGAAGGCGGTGCTTGGTTTTTGGGGTCCCGTACGCGGCTAGGCTCCCAAAAAGTAGTCCCACACATATGGTATCCCCGTACTCAGGAGAAGCAGCAGAATGTATTTTGAGGTGAAATTTCACATATGCCCATGGCATGTGTGAGCAATATCAATGTGTAACGGAAAAACTACTGCGCAAGTCAGAAAATGAAAATAGAAAATTACCACCAATGATCAATAGTGGCCGCTGCTGCAACTGAAAAATGTGGATATACACTAATAAGACAATATGTGAAAAATACCAGTAGCGCTGTGTGGCAATAACACACTAGTGACAATAAGACATGACGCCTTATATAAGTAACAAAAAAATGTGATACATCATATACAATAAAATAAGATACAGTATGAATGATTATAAACCAGATATAACAATAAAACTGTGTGGCCTATGACCATATCAATAAGTCATAATATTAATCAAAATTAAAAAACTCAGTAGACATGCAGTTCCTCTAATGAATGTCCATACAGGAACTAGGAAATGTCATTTCTCATAAAATAAAAGTTCCAAGATGACGTTGGTTCAGGAATATTCTATCAGGTGAGTGAATATTGCTGACTTCACACTTAAACACCCAAGGAAAAGTGAAGTATAGGTATAGACAAAGATCCTCCACCTTCAATATCGAATCTCCTTACCAGCTAGTATGGATCCCTGGTAAGAGAGATCAAAAAACTCCTGTGGCTATTTCCCCCGCCTAGGGTCTTTCTGTGGATTATCTTCCTCCACACTCAGGGCTCCTCAATATGATCCCCGGATGCATGATTCCAAAAGAAACATAATGGCCACCATGGTGAAGTACTTCAAAACAGTTTAATCAAGAAAAGGGTAAAATACACTTACAGAAATGTAGTAATAAGAAAGCGTATGTAAAATCGTTCATAAGCCGGCCGGCTTAGACTATCCGCCCGTCCTTCCAGGATAGCGCTGTTTGTTCGTTGGTGACGTCAGCACGCCGCTAATCTCTACGCCGTTTTGTCAGAGATGACGTCTTCCAGGGGCACAAGCGACGTGCTGACTCACCGCTATTTATTTTACATGATGCACTCGACACGCCCGACTCTGACCTCCGGGAAGTACCTGCATCAATCCGCCATCTTTGTTAGGGGATTCTTTCCCACACCCAGCGATGATCACTGATGCCCAATATTGAGCAAAGGCAACCTGACACTATAGTGGGCAATGGCATGTTTAAAATTAAATATACTTTAAAAGACACCCATTTCACAACCATTGCATAACATGAAATGCAAATGGTAGAAGAGATGAAACAAGGGATAAAAAACATCTAATGATAAAGAAAAGGGGGTATCCTGTATGGTTTAAATGGAAATGACCCCAATATACAAGAGTGGATATAAGAAAAAGGTTATATATAGAAAAGGAATAAATACGCATGACGCGTCGACATCATGGTGTTATACATGAAATACCAAATGGCAAACCAACTATCAGCTCATCCACTGGAACTAAATCCCACACCAGATGTCAACTATGTAATTCAACCCCATATTGGTGCATACATATCATACTGATCCCACCTCCTCTCGGAAGTTACAATATGAAAAAATACACAACGTAAGGTGAAAATAAAGAGTAAGAATAGAGGCACGCTCAAACGGTCATATCCCATTGTCGTCCTAATGGGGGCAGCACCGCGACAGAAGGAAGGCCGTCACTAGAACCATACCTCCATTATAAGAGAGTAAACCCCGAGAACCGGCTGAAATTTTTTTAATTCCACCTTGCTTCAATTTCTACCATCTAAACCCCAGGTAATCTTTAGGGGGGTACCCTCTCTTCATGATAGGGTGGCTCCCAATGTGGTGGATCCCCCGACCAAAAAGGTCTCTTTTTTTCAAAGAGGACTTTCTGGGTACCACCAGTGTCGAAGGTGCCAAGTATGTAGCCTTAATAATATAAAAAATAAGAAAACTGAATCTTTTCAGTCTACCAGTACCTTAAAGGAGCACAATATAGAGCCTTTCATCACATGTAGCTCAACGGGCATCTTTTGTTTGTTACAATGTCCATGCGGGCTCCAATATATAGGTAGGACAAAAAGATCAATGCAGGTGAGATTAGGTGAGCATATCACTAACATAAAGACAGGATTTCAAAACCATTCAGTTTCAAAACATTACGACATGCACCATGATCGCAATCCAGCTAACACAATATTCTTAAGGATTGATAAGTTTGAGCCACATTGGAGGGGTAGCTCTCTGGTTAGGGAGCTATCGAAGCTGGAAATGGCCTGGATCTACCGGGTCCGTTGCTATAGTCCCCATGGCTTGAACATTGACACAGATGTCAATGCGTTCATTGACAATGGGTGATTGGATGTTGTACATATCTATATACTGGTGTCATGTGTAAGTTTATGATGTTTTATGCTAATATGTGAACCGGCTCTGACTTCTGGGTCCACCTATATTGCTTCTTTTTGGTACAGGTAAATATTGGTTTTCATACATTTATTAATGCCATCTCCAAAAGGAGATCATTTAATCCTGGCAAGCAAGGTGGAATTACAATTTTTTCAGCCGGTTCTCGGGGTTTACCCTCTTATAATGGAGGTATGGTTCTAGTGACGGCCTTCCTTCTGTCGCGGTGCTGCCCCCATTAGGACGACAATGGGATATGACCGTTTGAGCGTGCCTCTATTCTTACCCTTTATTTTTACCTTACGTTGTGTATTTTTTCATATTGTAACTTCCGAGAGGAGGTGGGATCAGTATAATATGTATGCACCAATATGGGGTTGAATTACATAGTTGACATCTGGTGTGGGATTTAGTTCCGGTGGATGAGCTGATAGTCGGTTTGCCATTTGGTATTTCATGTATAACACCATGATGTCGACGTGTCATGCGTATTTATTCCTTTTCTATATATAACCTTTTTCTTATATCCACTCTTGTATATTGGGGTCATTTCCATTTAAACCATACAGGATACCCCCTTTTTTTATCATTAGATGTTTTTTATCCCTTGTTTCATCTCTTCTACCATTTGCATTTCATGTTATGCAATGGTTGTGAAATGGGTGTTTTTTAAAGTATATTTAATTTTAAACATGCCATTGCCCACTATAGTGTCAGGTTGCCTTTGCTCAATATTGGGCATCAGTGATCATCGCTGTGTGTGGGAAAGAATCCCCTAACAAAGATGGCGGATTGATGCAGGTACTTCCCGGAGGTCAGAGTCGGGCGTGTCGAGTGCATCATGTATAATAAATAGCGGTGAATCAGCCCGCCGCTTGTGCCCCTGGAAGACGTCATCTCTGATGAAACGGCGTATGGATTAGCGGTGTGCTGACGTCACCAACGAACAAACAGCGCTATCCCGGAAGGACGGGTGGATAGTCTAAGCCGGCCGGCTTATCAACGATTTTACATACGCTTTCTTATTACTACATTTCTGTAAGTGTATTTTACCCTTTTTTTGATTAAACTGTTTTGAAGTACTTCACCATGGTGGCCTTTATGTTTCTTTTGGAATCATGCATCCGGGGACCATATTGAGGAGCCTTGAGTGTGGAGGAAGATAATCCACAGAAAGACCCTAGGCGGGGGAAATAGCCACAGGTGTTTTTTGATCTCTCTTACCAGGGATCCATACTAGCTGGTAAGGAGATTCGATATTGAAGGTGGAGGATCTTTGTCTATACCTATACTTCACTTTTCCTTGGGTGTTTAAGTGTGAAGTCAGCAATATTCACTCACCTGATAGAATATTCCTGAACCAACGTCATCTTGGAACTTTTATTTTATGAAAAATTACATTTCCTAGTTCCTGTATGGACATTCATTAGAGGAACTGCATGTCTACTGAGTTTTTTAATTTTGATTATTTTTATGACTTATTGATATGGTCATAGGCCACACAGTTTTTTTTTGTTTTTTTTTTCCCAAAAAAAGTTTATTGAAATGTAAAAAGCATTTACAGATATCTTGAGCAATAGTAGTACAATAAGGTATTAATACAACCACAAAACATGGATGAATTACATGTGTCACATACAATTCAACTTGCGGGTAGTGAAAATGAAATGGCTATGTGCATCCTTCATGAACTAGGCCGTTTTGGGGTGGGCTACCTTAATTCGAGGGAGTTGTGGGGTCTAGTCAAAGTCCACTACCATTGACGGAGACAGATCTTGTTGGTAGGTTAGAGCTAGGTAGGTTCACGGATGCCGTTATGGACTTTTGGTCTGTGCGGGAGGGAAAGGCCAACAGGTGCAATACGGCAGAAAGGGAGGGAAGGAGCTATAAACAGGTTTATTTCGTTGAGAGTGTATGAATGCGGGAGTGTAGGCTGGAGCTATGTTAGTGGTTGTATTGTACAGAAGCGTGTGGATGAGAAAGTAGGAGGGGGTAAGTGGTGGAAGGAGAAGGGGTGGGGTGGGGATCGAGGGGAGGGGAGTGAGGCAGGAAGGGATGGCGTTGGCAGGGGGTCCGTCTCTGACTTCCCCGACCCCTTGGGGTGTTCAGGGGGCGTGTTATGAGAAACTCGGGACGGATCTGTATAGGGGGAGATATAGGAGGAGAGAGGTGTCTTTGTAAGGTTTAGGGTTAAGGAGGGATCCTGGCACGTCGTAGATTTTTAATGACAATTCTCAGGGGAGTAATTTATCCTTTGTCAGGGTTCAGGGAGTTTGCATATTCTGGGGTCGTTTTATAGTGTAACCAGCAGGCCCATTTTTTACTAAATGATGACGGAGTCTCTCTTGCAATGTGTATAAGATTTTCCATTTCCTCAATTTTGCCTATTCTGTTAAACCATTCTTTTATGGATGGTTGGTGAGTCGATTTCCAGTGTATAGGGATACACTGCTTTGCCGCATTGATCATGTGCATTGCTAGGGATTTGTGATAGGAATTGTGCGACAGGGGTGAATGGTGTAGAAGGAATTGAGAAGGGGAAAGGTCCAAATGATATGAGGTGACTCGAGAGGTTATATGGCATACCTTTTCCCAGAAGTCTTTTAGAGATGGACAGGACCACCAGATATGGAGAAGGGTTCCCCTTTCCCGGAGACATCTCCAGCAAACCTCTGGGATTGTGGGATTATATTTATGCAGAAGGGTGGGCGTGCGGTACCATCTAGATTGGATCTTAAAGCCGTTTTCCTGGGTCGACACATTCGTCGACCCTTTATGTATGTTGAGGAAAATTAGTTCCCATTGTTCCGCTGAAAGAGATACCGAGAGGTCTGACTCCCAGTTCTTACAGGCTAAGGTCTCGTTAGCTTTCATCTCGGCGAAGAGGAGTTCATGTGTGGTAGAAACTAGATGAGATTGGGGTGTCGTTTGGATACATAGCTTTTCGAAAGGGGTGAGTTCTCTGGAGCATTGTATATTCTTGTTAAGGGATTTTAGAAAATGAGCAATTAAAATATATGTCCAAGGGGGAATGGGTGGCTTGTTTAGTTGGGAGGAGAGTTGGAATGTAGACAATAGTTTGCCCCGGAGGAAGAACTGATGTGATCTAATTGGGCTCTGTGTCCAGTTATCGGTAAGAAACTTTGCGTGCATACCTGGTGGGAACCCAGGATTCATTTTTACAGGTGTCAGTGGGCCGGGAATCGAAGATATGGGTGATCGGTAGCAAAGCTTTTTGAAGCATTGCAAGGTTGGGCCTATAAGTGGGTGGACGTGTAACTCAGCGGGGACGTGGGGTGAGAGTAACCATGGGAGAGACTCCAAAGGGAGAGCAGAAAAAGATGCTTCTAGGGAAACCCAATCTTTGTGGAGAGATTGAGTATTCCAGTCCACTATCCTGGTAAGGTGTGTAGCAGTGTAATAATTGAGAAGGTTGGGGAGGCCTATGCCCCCAAGTCTTTTAGGTCGGGTGAGCTGCGTAAAGCTGATTCTGGGTCTACGGTTCCCCCATAAGAATTTAGTGCATATGTTTCTATAAGATTTAAAAAAGGCCGGAGGTATATGTATAGGGATCGCCTGCAATATATAGAGTATTCTCGGGAGGTCATTCATTTTGAGGATCGCCGCTCTGCCAAACCAAGAGAAAAGCGGTTTGTTCCAAGTTTCAAGATCAGAGGATATTCTGTGTAGGATAGGAACATGGTTTTTAGCGTAGAGGTTTGAGAGTTTGGAAGGGAGTTGTATCCCAAGGTAAGTGATGGAATCATGTTTCCATTGGAACGGGAAGTTAGCCTTACATTGATCAACTATGTGTTGAGGTAATGTTATATTAAGGGCAAAGGATTTCGAGAAATTAATTTTAAGGTGGGAGAGGAACTGAAATTGTTTAAATTCAGAAAGAAGGTTTGGTAGGGAGATCAGTGGGTTCGACAGGAACAACAAAATATCGTCCGCGAAAGCAGCGTATTTATATTCTCTTTTGGAGGAACTTATACCTTGGATATCTGGGTTGTATGTCAGTTTACGGAGGAATGGTTCAAGTGTGAGTACAAAGAGGATGGGGGACAGGGGGCATCCCTGTCTTGTGCCATTTCCGATGGGAAAGGCGTCCGACAGAGCATTGTTGACCCGTACCTTAGCAGATGGTCCCGTGTATAGTGACAGGATTAGGCCTAACATATATGGGCCCAATCCTATGGCCCTCAGAACCGCTGTCATATAGTCCCAAGCTACTCTGTCGAACGCCTTCTCCGCATCGAGTGACAAGAACAGGCCTTTTTGGGTTGTCTGTGTCATAAGGTGGTGTAAGTTTATTGCTTTAACAGTGTTGTCCCTGGCTTCACGTCCAGGGATAAAGCCGGTCTGGTCATGAGAGATTAAGGAAGGGAGAAGCGGTAAGAGTCTGTTTGCCAAAATCTTAGAAAAGATTTTGACATCTACATTCAATAATGAGATTGGTCTATAATTTCCCGTTTGGGTGGGGTCCTTATCTTCTTTTGGGATAACAACAATATGTGCTTCTAACATTTCGCTTTTGAAAGGATTTGTGGGAGAGAGTGTATTGAAGGCGTCAAGGAAGGGTTGTTGAAGAAGGTCTGAGAATGTCTTGAAATATACGGCGGAAAGACCATCAGGTCCCGGGCTCTTACCAGGCTTAAGTTGTTTTAAAGCTTTTTTCCATTCCTGAATAGAGATCGGGGATTCCAGAATCGTGGTGGTGTCAGTGGGGAGCTTTCCTGGGGCAAATTGGTCTAAGAACGAGTTAATATCATTGGGTCTGTCATTCGATAAGGTAGTAGGGGGTTCGGATTTATCTAGATTATATAGGGACGAGTAGTACTTCTCAAACTCTCTGGCTATGTCATTGTTATTCGTGAGAGTCTTACCCGTGGGGGATTGTATGTGATGTATCGTATTAGCAGCCCTTTTCTTGCGTAAGGCTTGAGCAAGAAGATGGCCACTTTTGTTGCCGAATTCGTAAAAAAGTTTCTGAGATAGAGAGTATTTCTTCCTGAGGTGATGGCCCAATTCTTCCTGAATGAGTGTACGAGTCTCTAGTAGTTCTACGAGGGTTTGCTGGGCCAGGTTTCGTTTGTGTAGAGCTTCTAGTTTATTAAGTTTGGAAAAGAGGTCAGCCAGTTTGGCCCGTTTTTCCTTTCTAATTGCGGCCCCCAGGGAAATCAATTTCCCTCGGACAACACATTTGTGAGCTGCCCACTGAGTAAGTTTAGAAATGTCCGGGGTGTTGTTCTCAGTGAAATAATTGCTTAGGCAAGTTTGAATCTCTAATTCTTTGGTTTTGTCTGTCAGGATGGAAGGGTCTAGTCTCCAAATTTGCGAGCGGTATACTTTTTCAGGGAAAGTGAGGGTCATTGAGATAGGGTGGTGGTCTGAGAAGGTCATCGGTTCGACGGTTGCTGCTTTCAGGGACGGGAGATCCTGTTGGGTAAGAAATATGTAGTCTAGTCGTGAATATTTGTTATGTGGGGCGGAGAAGAATGTAAAATCCTTTACGTTCGGGTGTAAGGTGCGCCATGTGTCGTGGAGCAAGAGTTCTTGGAAACATTTTCTGATTTGTCGGAGCGCCCTGTATGGTAGGTGGGATTTCCCCGACGAGGTGTCTAAAAGGGGGTTCAGGGGTACATTGAGATCCCCTCCCAGTATAAGAATACCCTCTTGGAAATTGGTTAGGTGTCTTGTTACAGCCCTAAAAAAGGGAACTTGGGACGAGTTGGGGCTGTATATGTTAGCCAAAGTGATTGGTTTGTTCCTGAGTGTCCCTTTTAGGAAGATATACCTGCCTAGTTCGTCAAGGTGAGTGTCTGTAATTTGGATGGGAAGGTTTTTGGAAATGATTATGGAGACTCCTTTGGATTTCGAGATAGGTGAGGTAGCATGGAAACTATGGGGGAAGAGGCGATTAGTCATGTTGGGAACTGATTTCTTACAAAAGTGGGTTTCCTGTAGGAAGATTATGTCAGCTTTCATGCTGCGCATGAGGGAAAAGAGTTGCGTTCGCTTTTCAGGTATGTTCAGTCCTTTGGCGTTAAGGGAGACTACCTTTAGGGACAGGTTGGCGCCTCGGACATTATCGGGGCTCATGTTGGTAGTAGAGGTTTAAGCGAGTGGGGGGCGGGAGGATATGGGGAAGTCAGAGACGGGAGGAAAAGAAAGGGGGGGGGGTTATGCGGATGGGGAGAAGGTAAGATGTGGGGTAGGTGAGGTTAGGACGTTGAGGAGGAAGATAACCAGGGAAGAAGGAGGGGACAGGTAGGGGGATGGGATATTATACCGGGTGTGGGACTTGACCTGCAAGCCCACCAATTAGGAGTGGGGGTACCGGTGAGGTTCAGCGGTGTCTACCAGAGTCCGCTGTGTGTGAGAGCGGTAGGTGGAGTTCAACTAGAGAGAGGTGAGGTCTGCGTCTCTCTATGAGGTCTTAAGGATAACAGACGCTGCTGGTTGTTAGCGTCATCTATGGCTCATTGTGGTGTCAGAGGAGTAATCTTGTTGTGTAGATGACGGACAGGTCATCGTATAAGGACATGGTGAGAGGGTGATTCGTAGGTGACGTCAGGGCTGTGTGTAACGGCTTATTCTCATAAAGCATGAAGGCTGTGGAGTTGTAAGGGCATTTATTCGGTAATTAGAGGAGGATGTTTAGTATTGTGTAATCTGGGGGTTTGTGTGGAAGAGGGGGATAAGAGATTAAGTGTATTGCTCAAATTTCAGATGTCACATGACAGAGAATGGGGGGCATATACTTTGGTTTAGAGGAATATGCAGGGAACGGAGTCAGTAACATGGTGAATTAGTTAAAACAGAACAGAACAGAACGTACAGCTTGCGTTACCGTGAACAAGTATGCATCTGCAGTTATGGCTGACATCGAAAATCCAAATATGGATAACATAGCAAACAAAACATAGTGAACAAAAACATAGTAAACAAAATCACACCCAGGGGTTAAGGGCAGGCTGTCTAAATCCGAGGGGGGCACGCCCATTCCCAAACCTGAGAATGGATTCTACCCGACATCCACGTAGGCCACACACCTGTGCATGTCCCTCTCGGATCCCCGACCACCCTCAGTGCTGTAAAGCAGAAAAGTCAGGAGCTAGGAGCTAGTAGGGCCTGTGGGGAGAAAGACAGCACATAATGCAATCGGGGGAATATATATCGACATGTCATTAGCTGCATTGGAGTAGATAGGAGAATGTAGGAAGAAGGCTTCAATAGAAAAAGGGTAAAGCCAATGAGCAAGAATGAATACAGTGTGAGGAGAAGGAGGAAAAGACAATCAGTGCGAGAGAAGGTAGTCTCTGACCCAACATGAGGAAGTTAGGGCGACCGGGGAAACCTTCGGGAGTTGTCCAAGAGGGAAAGAGGGTACCAACCGTTCTGCCAGTGTTCCCTAGGGATTGCTGTATAAAGTTACCTGCGATTAGGAGTGGTCCAGAGTCCAGTTGTGAGGTGGAAACAGAAGGACGGTATTCATGTTTCTTGTTAGGCGATGCGTGCTTTGCGGGGCACTGGAGAAGCCGTCGGGCTACCATTACGCGGGGCTCTTTGATCCTTTGAAGGAGTGTGGGGAGGAGGTGGGTGAGAGCGTCGGCGGCCGATACTAAAGTTGCCTGCTTCTGCGATACCTTCCATGGAGGTGACTCTTCTGAGTGGCGGTATACGGAAGTCGCTGTACCAGTCTGGTACTTCCACATACGGTATCTCCATGGCCGTGCAGAAGTGGTCTAAATCCTCCGGGACTTTTAGATTGGCTGTGCGGCCTTGGTGAGTTGCTGTCAGGCAGAAGGGGAACTTCCATCGGTAGATTATGGATCTGGCCCTCAGTGTTTCCAGGAGGGGACGTAGCTCGCGTCTGCGTTGCAGGGTGATGTTAGATAGGTCCTGGTAGATTCTGATATCCGTTCCCTGGAAAGACAGTTGGTTGCGGTGTCTGGCCTTGCGTAATATTTCCTCCTTCAAGGGAAAGTCTGTGATGCAGCAGACTGCATCCCGTGGGGGATCTGTGTCCCTTCCCCGCGGGCGCAGTGCCCTGTGGAGCCGTTCGAACGCGATCGGGGTATCAGGGGCTCTTTCAAGTAGATTGTTAAAGATGGTAGTTACTGCCACTGGGAGCTGGCTGGCATCGATCATTTCTGGTATACCCCTCACTCTAAGGTTGTGACGCCTTCCGCGATTATCTAAATCTTCCATGTGGCGATTGATCTCCCTGAGGTGGATCGCATGCGACTCTGTTACCTGTTGAACGTGACAAATCGCTGTGTCTTGGCGGGCTTGAGCGTATTCCACCTCTTCCACCCTAAGCGTCATGGCGTGTATGTCCGACCTCATGTCTAAGATGGCCGCCATGAGGGTGTTTTTAATATCCGTAGCGACGCTGTGCAGGTCATTAAGGCTCACTGCCGGGGGGTGAGTCATCCCCGTTGCCAGACCTGGGGATCTCTGCTCCTCGGGTCTCTGCGGGCTGGAGCTCTGGGCGCGTGGCGCTTGGGAGGAGGCTGCTTGCGAGGCCTGCATCCTGGCCGTAGGCCGTGACCGGAATATCTCGGGAATTTGCTGACTCAGCGGGGCGTCTGTGTTCAGCGGGGATCGGGAACGGGTTGCCGAGGCACTGCGAGCGGTTCTCACCATGTCCGGTGTAGCAGGTAAGCTGATAAGCTGAAGTTGCTGGACCTCGGGACGGGAGCTCGCACACTACACGTCCATCCTGGAACGGCACCAGCAGGCCACACAGTTTTATTGTTATATCTGGTTTATAATCATTCATACTGTATCTTATTTTATTGTATATGGTGTATCACATTTTTTTGTTACTTATATAAGGCGTCATGTCTTATTGTCACTAGTGTGTTATTGCCACGCAGCGCTACTGGTATTTTTCACATGTGTGAGCAATATATCATTTAGTGACAACTTTGTGCAAAAAAAAAAGTTTGTCATATTCCCGCAACTTGTGGCAAAATATAAAATATTCCATCGACTCAAAATGCCTCTCAGTAAATAGCTTGGGGTGTCTACTTTCCAAAATGGGGTCATTTGGGGGGCTGTTTGTGCTATTTTGGCATTTTATGGCCTTCGAAACTGTGATAGGTAGTGAGGAGTGAAATCAAAAATTTGCCCCCTTGGAAATCTTGAGGGAGGTGCTTGGTTTTTGGGGCCCCGTACGCGGCTAGGCTCTCAAAAAGTCCCACACATGTGGTATCCCCGTACTCAGGAGAAGGAGCAAAATTTATTTTGGGGTGCAATTCCACATATAACTATGGCATGTTTGAGCAATATATCATTTAGTGACAACTTTTTGTACATTTTTTTATTATTTTTGTCATTATTCAATCATTTGGGAAAAAATAAATATTCAATGGGTTTAGCGTGCCTCTCAGCAAATAGCTTGGGGTGTCTACTTTCCTAAATGGGGTCATTTGGGGGGGTTTTGTGCCATCTTGGCATTTTATGGCCTTCAAAACTGTGATAGGTAGTGATAAGTAGTGAGGCGTGAAATAAAAAATGTATGCCCTTAGAAATCTTGAAGGCGGTGCTTGGTTTTTGGGGTCCCGTACGCGGCTAGGCTCCCACAAATTCCCACACATGTGGTATCCCAGTACTCAGGAGAAGCAGCAGAATGTATTTTGGGGTGTAATTTTACATATGCCCATGGCATGTGTGAGCAATATATCATTTAGTGACAACTTTGTGCAAAAAAAAAAAAGTTTGTCATATTCCCGCAACTTGTGACAAAATATAAAATATTCCATGGACTCAACATGCCTCTCAGCAAATAGCTTGGGTTGTCTAATTTCCAAAATGGGGTCATTTGGGGGGGTTTTGTGCTATTTTGGCATTTTATGGCCTTGGAAACTGTGATAGGTAGTGAGGAGTGAAATCAAAAATTTGCGCCCTTAGAAATCCTGAAGGCGGTGCTTGGTTTTCGGGGGCCCGTACGCGGCTTGGCTCCTAAAAAGTCCCACACATGTGGTATACCCGTACTCAGGAGAAGCAGCAAAATGTATTTTGGGATGCAATTCCACATATAACCATGGCATGTGTGAGCAATATATCATTTAGTGAGAATGGTTTGTAATTTTTTTTTTTTTTTTGTCATTATTCAATCACTTGGGACAAAAAAAAAAATATTCAATGGGCTCAACATGCCTCTCAGCAATTTCCTTGGGGTGTCTACTTTCCAAAATGTGGTCATTTGGGGGGGGGGGGTTGTACTGCCCTGCCATTTTAGTACCTCAAGAAATGAGATAGGCAGTCATAAATTAAAAGCCATAAAAAGTCATGTAAATTCCAGAAAATGTACCCTAGTTTGTAGACGCTATAACTTTTGCGCAAACCAATAAATATACACTTATTGACATTTTTTTTACTAAAGACATGTGGCTGAATACATTTTGGCCTAAATGTATGACTAAAATTTAGTTTACTCTATTTTTCTTATAACAAAAAGTAGAAAATATCATTTTTTTTCACAATTTTCAGTCTTTTTCCGTTTATAGCGCAAAAAAAAAATCGCAGAGGCAATCAAATACCATTAAAAGAAAGCTCTATTTGTGGGAAGAAAAGGACGCAAATTTCGTTTGGGTACAACATTGCATGTCCGCACAATTTTCAGTTAAAGCAGCGCAGTGCCAAATTCTGAAAACACCTCTGGTCTTTAAGCTGCATAATGGTCCGGGGCTTAAGTGGCTAAAGATATTTCAGTGTAGAAATCACTTTTTCACACAGTTTAAAAGCAGATTATCTTTAAATAATATACCGCATATTTCAGTACCATTTAGGCAATTATATCATGCTCTATACATTATTTCCATGTGCAATTCTCCAGCTTTTAATAGTAATGCCGCGTACACACGACCGCTTTTCTCGACGAGAAAAACTGCATTTTTTTTTCGCCGAGAAAAACGATCGTCTGTGGGCTTTATGTCGTTTTTCTCGTCGAGAAAAACGGCATAAAAAACGACGAGAAAAATTAGAACATGTTCTAAATTTTCTCATCGTTTTTTCCATCATTTTTTTCCGCGGCAGTTTTCCCATAGGGAGACACTGCCGCGGAGCCCACAGACGGTCGTTTTTCTCGTCAAGAGAAAAAATGACGGGAAAAACGACCGTGTGTAGGGAACCCTTGGAACCGAAGCGGTTCCCTCGTTTTTCCTGTCATTATTCACGGCGGTTTTTTAACGCGGCATAAGGATTTGGGTGCTATTTGGATTCTGGGAGCTATAGTAAATTCGATTTTGGGAGTATTTTCTCTCCAGCGCTATAGTGAATACCGTTTTAGCGCTAATTAGCGCAAATTGCCATGAATCGCGCTAATTAGCGCAAATTTGCAGCAATTAGCGCTAATTAGTGCTGCGGCGCTATAGTAAATTACCCCCATTACATCACTTCTGAAGTTGTATTCTGTCATCCGAAAATTTTCATATTGTGAGTAACCTTTTATCTTTCGACATGAGACTAGCACGCCACAAAAAACTGATGTTTTGTCGTCCCAAAATCTAAGCGTGTGCACGAGCCTTAAAATAGCATTGTGATTAGAGGACATCTTTTAGCTACGTAGAGTGTATAAATAATAGTAACAGAAAACAGGAACTAATACCAGTTGTCCTAGTGAGGGAATAGTTTTGGGATATAGATAGTTAACTATGAGAAGCAAATTAGGCAGTTCTGACTTCAGTCATGGAACATTGTTAGTATTGTTACAGTTCATGAATAATATCAACTGGTCTGGTGGCACCAAAGGTAGAAGACATTGTCATATCTACAGCAACATTAAAAATAGTAAAGTATGCTCCCTTAAACATCACTCACTTATTTATAAGTGTGGGGGGGGGGGCAGTTGCTTTGTATTACTGTAAATATTGGCTTAGCATAATTTTGACCAGAGGCAAAAGTAGTGAATGTGACATTCATTGGACATTCACTGCAGGTGTATCTTCTTGGTGCATGTGTTTTATATTTCAGTGATTGACTCACCTGCAGTGAATGTTCGCTGAATGTAATATTCACTGCTTTATAAATTTGTCTTTTAAAGTCAGCATACATTAAAAAAAATGCATTTTGTTATTTTTATGCCATTCTCTGAAATACAAGTAAAAACCAGCCAGATTTACTCTCTTAATGTTTTATGACAAGAGAGAGACAACTGCTAGCACTTTACTCTCGAACTTCCATAAATTATTCTGTGCTGTTTACACAAAACCTGCAAGAGTCTTCTCCTTTTCCTTTTATCACAGGGGTTTACCAAGGCTTTGAAATACACATTTGATTAAAAAAAAATAAAACTTGCGCATAATCATGTTTATATACATCACATATGTTAATGACATCTGTCTTACATCTTTCTATTAGCAAGAATTCTGTTTCTGATAATTTCGTTGTTGTTCTGAAAAGATATGATGCCTTATATTTAAAGAACCCCAAAATATTGTTATTTCAAAACTGCACACAATTTAGGAATTAAGGTGAAGCTAATTGCAAAAGCCTGGTGATGTAAAGCTTTTATAAATGTTTTCAAAATAATTATATAAATAATTGCCTCTCCCATTAAATCAATACCCGCAGTGAGGTAAAATAAGGGTGAAAGGGGAAGAAAGGGGGGGGGTGTAGGTTACATGTCATGTTTTGGCTGTTTATAAATTAGTTTAAAACTGTGAAGCCTCGTACACACGACCGAGTTTCTTGTCGAAAAACGACAAGAAACTTGCTGGCAGAGCTTTCTTGCCGAGTAAATCGGTCGTGTGTACACGGCTATCAGGTTTCTCGTCAAGAAAACCAACAAGAAAAATAGAGAACCTGCTCTCTATTTTCTCCTTGAGATTCTTGTCAGCATGTTTCTCGACGAGAAAATTGTGTGTGTGTACACTTACCTGTCCTCCGGGAAGCCCGCGCATGCTCGAAATGACTTAGACGCATGCGCGGTAGCTTCCTAGGCATAGGTAGGGTGTAGCAAGATGGCGGCGACGGCATCGAATGTGACGAGCGCACGCTCGTCGTAGTCGATTACGTCACCGCGTTCGCTCCATTCAAAGAACCGCGGGTTCTTTGAAAGGAGCATGTGTACACTCCGCCGGGACAAGTTTCTTGTCCAAGAATCTCGTCAAGAAAAACGATGTGTTTTTTCTTGACGAGATTCTCGGCCGTGTGTACGAGGCTTAAAGCCTCATACACACGACCGAGTTTCTCGTCAAAAAAAGACAAGAAACTTGCTGGCAGAGCTTTCTTGCCGAGTAAATCGGTCGTGTGTACGCGGCTATCAGGTTTCTCGTCAAGAAAACCGACAAGAATCTCGACGAGAAAAATAGAGAACCTGCTCTCTATTTTCTCGTCAGGATTCTCCATTTTCTTGTCGAGATTCTCGTCAGCATTTTTCTCGAAGAGAAAAGTGTGTGTGTGTACACTTACCTGTCGCCGTGGAAACCCGCGCATGCTCGAAATGACTTTAACGCATGCGCGGTAGCTTCCTAGGCATAGGTAGGGTGTAGCAAGATGGCGGCGACGACATCGAATGTGACGAGCGCACGCTCGTCGTAGTCGATTACGTCACCGCGTTCGCTCCATTCAAAGAACCGCGGGTTCTTTGAATCGAGCGTGTGTACACTCGGCCAGGAGAAGTTTCTTGTCCAAGAATCTCGTCAAGAAAAACGACAAGTTTTTTCCTGACGAGATTCTCGGGTGTGTGTACGAGGCTTAAGGCCCCTTTTACACCAGCGGATCGTATGTCCGCTTTTTCATCCATCCGTTTACGGATGAAAAAGGGACATACATTGGTCCCTATGAGATCGCGGGTGTCAGCGGCTGACACCCGATCTCATCCGGGTCCGCAATCCTCCGATTCTGCAGATGGAGGAAAATCGTATTTTTCTATCCGTCTGCAGAGCGGATCGGATGAACACGGACAGACGGTCCGTGTTCATCCGATCCCCCCATAGGGGAGAGCGGAGATCATACAGGGCGGTCCCTGCACAGTGAGCAGGGACCGCCCTGTCATCCGCCGGCTCAGCGGGGAAAAGCGGATCGATCCCCGCTGAGCAAGCGGAGGTTCACGGGGTGGATCTTCATGGATGTGTCCCGTGTGAAAGGGGCCTTAGGATTTTTTTTCCTTGTTAATGCAGTATCAACAAGCAGTGAAATGCTGAGAAATTGACAGTTTTAAATCTAAGCTGGAACAAAAAATTCTGATGCCCATCTTCCAGCAAGGTCTTTTTTAACATATAGGTTTCATTGGCGGGCCAAGCTATTTATACTACTCCAAAGGATTTTGAAGCCCTGTGTGTCAAATTAGAAGTGTGTGTTTCTTGGGGATATCGATTTTCTTTTTTTTCACCACAAGGAAAGAAAATGGCTTAATTCCCCCATTAGCATGTTAGTGTTTAGGAGGCGAATGCCTTCCACATCTCTATTGTTTTCTGCTGGCAAGGGATATGGGTAACCTTCCCGGCTGGCAGAATACAATGCTTATTGCTAGTGGCTATAGCCGCTGGCAGTAATTGCATGTAGAAATATACTTAGGTACAATCAGCCTGCATATACATGGATTGAAATTTGTAAGGTCCCTGCTGAACCATCTGAATTTCAAATGCATGTATGGCCGGCTTAAAGTGTTTGTTAACCCAAAATGTAAAATCACTGCCAGACCCTCTATTATAGCCAGGCATAGCATGCTGTATAAGTCTTTAAAATTAGAAATGTAAATACCTTTTTGGAGCTATCTTCAGGCTGGTCACGGGACTCATGGCTGCTTTACATCTCCGATACATGGCTACTGTAGGAGGGGCTGAAATCTCCCTCTGACATCAGCCAGGGAGGTCACATGGCCGCTTAGCCCCTCACGTAGTAGCCCTGTATCAGAGATGTAGTGGCAGCGAGTCATGTGACTGACCTGAAGTTAACTCTACAATGGTATTTACATGCTTCATTTTAATATAACACATATACAGTGTGCTATGCTTGGCTATAATAGAGGGGCTGGAGAGTGACAATCTCTAATATTTTATTTGTACTAATAGCGGTGGGGGGAGGGGGTTGGAGACAGAGACACAGACATGAAGCTGACAGCCAGGGAAGAGAGGGTGAGGGGGAGAGAGGAGAGCTGCGGATGAAGGAGGGAAGTACACTGACCACGGTTGTCAGGGCTCAGCAGCCCCGATTATCGTAGTCAGCACAGAGAGGGGGACACAGGGAGTGACAGGATCAGCCAGGTTTTTTAGTTTAGAGAGGGGCAGATTACACAGCACAAGCGCTGTGCTGTTTAATTTTTTTTTTTTTTTTTTTTAGGTTAACAAACACTTTAAGCCTTCCTGCTTTATCCTAATTAAAAAAAAAGTGTTGGTGCTGACACATCATATATAAGTTAGGTCAAAGGACTTCTAAACATCTGCACTTCTCTGGTCAGTAGATATTGACAGGTAAGTAGTTATGTATATAAATAAGAACAATGGCAATATTTTAATTTATAAAGTTAACCATGCCCTACTGAAATCATTTTAAATCTACAACTTATAAAAGAAGAAGAACTTTGTGGGCAAAGATTTAAATCAAAATCAAGACATTTATCAATCAATAATATCCATCATAATCTTCCACCCTGAATGTTGGTTTTAATCCACTCTGATAACTGCTTGAAAAGACAATAGGAATTCAATAAAGAAATAAAGACTGTTTTTTGGAGCTAGGGCCCGATAAAATAGCCTGGACCAAATAAAAAAAAATCTCTACCAGCAGCTTTGATAAGTTGATGAACACGTTCTGCAGATTCAAGTAGTTCTTAATAGCTCCACTTTTACAAAGTGGTGCGAGTAATGCATTCAATTCAAAAATAATTACCTCCAGCTCATAGATAACAAAGTTGGATGTAATTAAGACCTATTCATAATGGGCGAAAGACAGAGTGCCTGTCCCTGTCCACAGTGTAGCAGAGTGGCATATTCCGTGCTGCTACTCTCTCCCTTTCAGGGAATTCCTGTGAGACGTTTTGCACATAGACGTGTACAAGCACATAGTCTTTGCCATAGAACGGCTAACAGGCGCGTGCATGTGCCAGACGGACTATTTAAAGGGAGTCTTGGCTCCTGTGCTTTGCTGACTGATCTTCAGCTGTGTTCCTGAATCCTGCCCTGATCATGTGTGTCCTCCCAGTATTTTGACCCGGCTTGCTCTTGACCTTGGCTCTGTGTTCTGTTCCTGTACTGTTGCCCATCTCTGACCCAGCTCCGTTCCAGAGTCTGGCTCTGTCTATGATTTGGTACCTCACTGCCTGCCTGCTGACAAACCTGGCTATCCCTGAGACCTTGCTCCTGTCTATGTTCCTGGTTGCTGTTAACTCTCGGTTACCTGCCTGGCTGTTTCCTGTTCCTGCTCTGCACATCACAGTCTACTCCAGGCCGCTGAATCCTGCCAAGCTGTTCCCCCGGGACCTCTTGCTCCAGGCACTCGTGTCCCTCTTGTCCTTCGGCTTCCTCTGTCTCACCCTCAGCGGAGCCAGGTCAAGAGATATAAGAGAGGCTGACCTCATCAAATCAGTCTCCCATCTGATCCCTGACACTCCCTGTCACTGGTTGTTAAAGACACTGTCAGTTTCACAGCTGACAGCCTCCTACCGACCAATGATGCTGCAGTAAATGGAACCTGATGGGGAAGCTGAGACACTAGTTCCCCGTCAGAGCTGCACTCATCTTGTATTTGACAAAAGGCAGTGAGCAGATTCTTTAGCCAATAGTAAGCTGTGTATTGGCTAAGGATCTGCCCACTGTCTGCTGTCAATCACAAGAGGAGTTGACTTGATGGGGGACTAGTGTCTGTAAATCTCCATCAGGCTCCACCTGACCAGTTACAGAATTTTCCCACTACTGTACTGTCTGTGTGACAGCTTAAGTAGCGGGGAGGGTATAGACGGCGGTATTGTCACGGATGCCTAACACGGCATCCAGCACAGGGTACGCAGATCAGTGGGCTGCACTAAAGGAACTAGGCACAAGGTAAGTAAATATATATATGAGTTTATTGAAAGGATAATTCCTAAAACAATAAAGGCAACCAGCAAACAACCACAGTGACACACAAAACAACTCCCTACACCAACGTGAATACAGTTTAGATATTAAAGCGTAAATGTAATCAAGCCAGGGTCATACACGAGAGATCAGTCCGATTGAACAGGGAGCCGGAAGGGACAACAGGAGGAAGGGATGAGTCTGCAAGACAGGGGTCCAGGGATGGATGCAGGGTTCAGGAACACAGGATACAAGGTACAGAGGCAGGGGTCCAGGGATGGATGCAGGGTTCAGGAACACAGGATACAAGGTACAGAGGCAGGGGTCCAGGGATGGATGCAGGGTTCAGGAACACAGGATACAAGGTAACAGATAACAGGTCACAAGGTTCAGGTTCAGGTTCAGGTTCAGGCATACAGGTCTGGGTTCCAAGACAATACCAGAGCAAATGCTTTAGTGTCTGCTGGGTATTTATACACACCTCCTGCAATCAGTCTCAGGTGACGCCTGATTGCAGGAGATGATTTCGGCTCCAGACAAATGGGAGACACCCGCTGGTGGCCACCAGAACTGCACCCTTTGGTGCTGAAAGCAATAGCACCACCAGCAGGTGACCCAGGCAATGACACTGATCATGACAGTTCCCCCTCCCAAGGAGTGGCCTCCGGACGCTCCATTCTGCCCTTGATCTGGCAGTGCTGGTAGGTGCGGAAAGGTCCCAAAAAGTCTCCCCTGTGTCTGCGGACTACTTGTGCTCCTCCGGCCAGAGTCCTTAAACTTACTGGGAGGCGTGGCACCTGAGTCCGGCAATGGAACACGCACCCCACCACCAGGGTCTGGAAGTTGGGATCTGGAAATGAAAACAGGCAGGGCAATGTGCATGAACCTAACGGAGGCGAACAACACAAGGGCATCACAGTCAGGCTGGGAATCAAGCAGGGCAAAATCAGCGGCAAGCCGGGCATCGAGAACTGGTTTAGCAGGCACCATGTCAGCGGGCTGGGCAAATGGCGCTGGGTCTTCAAGCTGGCCACCGGGCAGAGGCACTTCAAACTGGCCACCGGGCAGAGGTTCAGCAAGCCAGATGGCAGGCACTGGTTCAGCGGGCTGAAAGTCGGGCACCAAAACGTCAGGCTGGGTGACGGGCACCGAAAATCCAGGCTGGAACAGGTTGGCTGGTGTGGAAACAGGCTGGAACAGGTTGGCTGGTGTGGAAACAGGCTGGAACAGGTTGGCTGGTGTGGAAACAGGCTGGAACAGGTTGGCTGGTGTGGAAACAGGCTGGAACAGGTTGGCTGGTGTGCAAACAGGCTGGAACAGGTTGGCTGGTGTGCAAACAGGCTGGAACAGGTTGGCTGGTGTGGAAACAGGCTGGAACAGGTTGGCTGGTGTGGAAACAGGCTGGAACAGGTTGGCTGGTGTGGAAACAGGCTGGAACAGGTTGGCTGGTGTGGAAACAGGCTGGAACAGGTTGGCTGGTGTGGAAACAGGCTGGAACAGGTCGGTTGGTGTGGAAACAGGCTGGAACAGGTCGGCTGGTGTGGAAGCAGGCTGGAGCGGATCGGCTGGTGTAAAAGCAGGCTGGAGCGGATCGGCTGGTGTGGAAACAGGCTGAAGCGGATCGGCTGGTGTGGAAACAGGCTGCAACAGGTCGCTTGGTTTGGAAACAGGCTGCAACAGGTCGCTTGGTGCGGAGACAGGCTGCAACAGGTCGGCTGGTGCGGAGACAGGTTGCAACAGGTCGGCTGGTGCGGAGACTGGTTGCAACAGGTCGGCTGGTGCGGAGACAGGCTGCAACAGGTCGGCTGGTGCGGAGACAGGCTGCAACAGGTCGGCTGGTGCGGAGACAGGCTGCAACAGGTCGGCTGGTGCGGAGACAGGCTGCAACAGGTCGGCTGGTGCGGAGACAGGCTGCAACAGGTCGGCTGGTGCGGAGACAGGCTGCAACATGTCGGCTGGTGCGGAGACAGGCTGCAACAGGTCGGCTGGTGCGGAGACAGGCTGCAACAGGTCGGCTGGTGCGGAGACAGGCTGCAACAGGTCGGCTGGTGCGGAGACAGGCTGCAACAGGTCGGCTGGTGCGGAGACAGGCTGCAACAGGTCGGCTGGTGCGGAGACAGGCTGCAACAGGTCGGCTGGTGCGGAGACAGGCTGCAACAGGTCGGCTGGTGCGGAGAAAGGCTGTAACAGGTTGGCTGGTGCGGAGACAGGCTGCAACGGGTCGGCTGGTGCGGAGACAGGCTGCAACGGGTCGGCTGGTGCGGAGACAGGCTGCAACGGGTCGGCTGGTGCGGAGACAGGCTGCAACGGGTCGGCTGGTGCGGAGACAGGCTGCAACGGGTCGGCTGGTGCGGAGACAGGCTGCAACAGGTCAGCTGGTGCGGAGACAGGCTGCAACAGGTCGGCTGGTGTGGAAACAGGCTGGGTTACTGGCAGGATCGTGTGAGTTGGAAAGAACTTCCGTTTTTTCTTTGGTTTAGCCACCGAAGATTTGTATATGTATACAGGGCTGTAGGTGGTGGATGCAGCTGGTAGAGGCGAAGAGCGGAAGGATGGTGAAGCAGAGGGTGCGGATTTTGAAGGGGGTCTTAGGGGAACTGATGGAGGCAGCCGAGACGAAGCAGGAGGGTTAAAGGCAGGGTAAGTGCAGCAGGGGGAAACAGGGTACTGGTACTTCACTGGTAGGAGGGTGTATTGGTTGGCCACTGTGGTAGTTGGGAGTAAAGGAGACGCAGACATCCCAGCAGGCTGGTGTCTAGACACAGGAATGGGTGGCAGGGAACCGACAGGGGCTGAGTACAATAAACTTGATCAGGCCTGTAGTAATGATTGCACAAAGTTAGGTTTGCATACTGCTTGTCTGACCAGAGACTGCACTGACTCAATACATGTTGCAAGCACCTGTGTAGGACAAGTTGAGTAGTGCTCAAGGAAAAAGACTGAGTCATCTTCCAACAGCCACACCAAGGACTCTACCTGAGCTGCACTAAAAGGGGGTGTATAGTCATCGTCTCCACTGGAGGCATCAGACAGGGCCAACTCTGTACAGATACAGATCAGATCTTGCACATCCTCAAACACAAAACTGCCCAGATCCACAAAAACATGGGCTATGCGGATGCATTCCAACAACTGCTCTCTAGTGTGTTCACTTAATGTTTGAGAACAAAACTCCCTGTCCTCTGTTGCTAGTAGCGAAAAATACAGAATATCGTCAAGCTGCATTTTTAAAGCAATAGCAGTGCCCAGACCCAATTCCCAAGTGCAGCCGATCTGCTTGAATGGCTCTGGTATTCTGTCACGGATGCCTAACACGGCATCCAGCACAGGGTACGCAGATCAGTGGGCTGCACTAAAGGAACTAGGCACAAGGTAAGTAAATATATATATGAGTTTATTGAAAGGATAATTCCTAAAACAATATAGGCAACCAGCAAACAACCACAGTGACACACAAAACAACTCCCTACACCAACGTGAATACAGTTTAGAGATTAAAGCGTAAATGTAATCAAGCCAGGGTCATACACGAGAGATCAGTCCGATTGAACAGGGAGCCGGAAGGGACAACAGGAGGAAGGGATGAGTCTGCAAGACAGGGGTCCAGGGATGGATGCAGGGTTCAGGAACACAGGATACAAGGTACAGAGGCAGGGGTCCAGGGATGGATGCAGGGTTCAGGAACACAGGATACAAGGTACAGAGGCAGGGGTCCAGGGATGGATGCAGGGTTCAGGAACACAGGATACAAGGTAACAGATAACAGGTCACAAGGTTCAGGTTCAGGTTCAGGTTCAGGTTCAGGTTCAGGTTCAGGTTCAGGTTCAGGTTCAGGTTCAGGTTCAGGTTCAGGTTCAGGTTCAGGTCTGGGTTCCAAGACAATACCAGAGCAAATGCTTTAGTGTCTGCTGGGTATTTATACACACCTCCTGCAATCAGTCTCAGGTGACGCCTGATTGCAGGAGATGATTTCGGCTCCAGACAAATGGGAGACACCCGCTGGTGGCCACCAGAACTGCACCCTTTGGTGCTGAAAG
Source organism: Rana muscosa (assembly GCA_029206835.1). Classification (NCBI taxonomy): domain Eukaryota; kingdom Metazoa; phylum Chordata; class Amphibia; order Anura; family Ranidae; genus Rana; species Rana muscosa. The sequence goes on along the minus strand of JARGYO010005626.1, from coordinate 12,960,886 downwards.
CAATAGCACCACCAGCAGGTGACCCAGGCAATGACACTGATCATGACAGGTATAGACCCTCTGCTCTCAGTGCACCTCCACACTTGCTGTGTGTGCCCCAGACTCATGGAGCTGTCACCCACACCAACATTTGTCATGTGGAGGTGCAATGTAATTCTAAAGAGTGTCTTAGACACTTTATGAATTCCAAGGTATTTTTCAAATTAACCACTTCCTTACCGGGCCTATTCTGGCACTCCTCTCCTACATGCAAAAATCATAATTTTTTTGCTAGAAAAATACTCAGAACCCCCAAACACTATATATGTTTTTTTAGCAGACACCCTAGGGAATAAAATGGCGGTCATTGCAACTTTTTATCTGGCACGGTATTTGCGCAATAATTTTTAAAACGCCTTTTTTTGGGGAAAAAAACGGTTTAATGATTTAAAACATAACAAAACAGTAAAGTTAGCCAAATTTTTTTGTATAATGTGAAATATTATGTTATGCCGAGTAAATAGATACCTAACATGTCACGCTTTAAAATTGCGCACACTCATGGAATGGCGCCAAACTTCAGTACTTAAAAATCTCCATATGCGTCGCTTATTTTTTTTTTACAGGCTACCAGTTTAGAGTTACAGAGGAGGTCTAGTGCTAGAATTGTTGCTGGCGCTTTAACGCACGCGGCGATACCTCACATGTGTGGTTTGAACGGCGTTTACATATGTGGGCGGGACTTGCCTGTGTGTTCGCTTCTGAGCGCGAGCTACTGGGGACAGGGGCGTTTTAGAAAAAAATATTTATTATTTTATTTTTTATTTTACTTATTTTTTTTTATTTTTACACTTTTTTTTTTAATTATTTTTTTTTATCACTTTTATTCCTATTACAAGGAATGTAAACATCCCTTGTAATAGGAATGTGTGTGACAGGTCCTCTTTATGGAGAGATGTGGGGTCAATAAGACCCCACATCTCTCCTCCAGGCTAGAAAGCATGAGATCGGTGAAAAAAATGTCACTGATCTCATACTTACAGCCGCAATGGCGGCTTTGTTTACATTTGAGGACCCGGGCGTGACGTCATCACATCGCGCCCGGGCCTCCGACGGTCATAGAGATGACTGGTGACCATATGGTCACCAGTCATCTCTATGCCTTCCATCCGGCGCCGGCAGATCGTTTCTCCGGGTCCCCGATCGCACGGGAGAGCCCGGAGAAGCATCGGGTGGCGGCGGGAGTGGGGGGGCATCCCCTCCCGCCGCCTATAAGAACGATCAAGCAGTGAAACCGCCGCTATGATCATTCTTATGGTGCACAGAATCGCCGGCTGAAAAGATGGATATCTGAATGATGCCTCTAGCTGCAGGCATCATTCAGATATCCCCACTGAAAGTCCAGGACGTCATATGACGTCCTTGGGCGGGAAGTGGTTAAAAAATGAAGTTTGACAAGGTTTAAATGTCACATCACATAATTAATGTATGCATGCAAACAATATACACTGAAAATAGAGACCTACATTTTCCAAAGTGTTATTAAACCCATGAAACCTCAATTTGTTCCCACATTTACATGTTTTGCTTGTTGCTGCACGATTTGTTCCACGGAAGAATCTGGCAAAAGTACACTTTGTTTATCAGGTGCCTCTAATGCCTTGTGGGGTCTCTCTTGAGCAACCCCTACCTACTGTACATGCTGCACAAGAACATGTTCTGTTTGTAGTCATGCACAGACAGATGCCTTAAGAACAAGATGGTTCCACCTCCCACCAGCTCTAGACTGACATTTTTACTAATCTCTGCTCCTGTATGTTTACCCTACGTCAGGAGGTCAGGTTGTCCTTCTCTGACTACACTGTGTGTGCTTGTGGATTGAAGTTTCGGGAACTGCAGGGAGAAAGAGATAGAGATAGTGACAGGCAAGTTTAAAAAAGGTAAGTAAAATGTCTGTTAGCAGTACTTGAAAAAGAAAAATAGCACAGCTAGTAATTAGGGATGAGACCAATGTTCGAGACGACTCGAACATCGGGTGTTTGCCTGATCACCAAATTTAGAACATTATGAGCGTTCATGGGAAATTTAAGTGCCTGCGAAACGCCCCATAATGCACTGCGAGATCGCAATGCATTGATGGCTGCTGATTGGCCAAAGGCAGGGTGCCTGACTTGCATGCTTTGGCCAATCACAGCGCGCTATGCTGTGAGAGCCATGATTGGCCAAAGGCAGGGTGCCTTTGGCCAATCATGGCTCAGGGGGCTAAGTCCACGCCCCACACTATGTAAGGCTGCTTACATAGCAGTCATACATAGTGTAATGAATGAGAGCAGCAAAATTACATTTTTAAAACTGCTCACGGCTGTAATGTATTGCCAGATCCCGGCAAAATAGATAGAACTCATTGAAAAAAATGGTGTGAGTTCCCCCCAGTCCATTATCGGGCCCTTCAGGTCTGGTATGGATATTAAGGGGAACACAGAACCATTTCATTTTTAAATGGCGCAGGGGACCCCCTAAAATCCATACCAGGCCCTTCAGGTCTGGTATGGATTTTAAAGGGAACCCCGCACCAAAATTAAAACACATATGGCGTGGGGGTCCCTCAAAATCCATGCCAGGCCCTTCAGGTCTGTTATGGATTTTAAGGGAAACTTCATGCCAAAATAAAATAAATAATGGCATGGGGGTCACCCCCAAAATCCATACTAGACCCTTATCCGAGCATGCAACCTGGCAGGCTGCAGGAAAAAGGGGTGTGAGAGAGCGCCCCTCTCCTGAACTGTACCAGGCCACATGCCCTCAACATGGGGAGGGTGCTTTGGGGTCCCCCCAAAACACCTTGTCCCCATGTTGATGGGGACAAGAGCCTCTTCCCCACAACCCTTGCCTGGTGGTTGTGGGGGTCTGCGGGTGGGGGGCTTATCGAAATCTGGAAGCCCCCTTTGACAAGGGGGCACCAGATCCCACCCCCCCTAGGTGAATGAGTATCGGGTACAGTGTACCCCTACACATTCACCAAAAAAAGTGTCATAAAAGTAAAAATGACAGGAGACAGTTTTGGACAATTCCTTTACTAAAAAAAAAAAGTGTTACGCGATGTAAATTCATCTTCAATCACAGTGCCGAAGACCCGAGAAAAAAAATAAACTGAAAAACTTTGACTCTATGGGAGGCGTCCCGCTGACTGCAGCTTTTTCACGATGACAGCTGTTATATAGCTGAGGGCGGGGCCACCGGGTGACGTAATCGGGCGACCACACCCACCTGATGTCACTTGATGTCACATGATGTCAGAAGGGTCGGGGTCACCCAGTTACATCACCGGGTGGCCCTGCCTACAGCTATATAACAGCTGTCATCATGAAAAGGCTGCAGTCAACGGGACGCCTCCGTCCGGGTGGCCCTGCCTACAGCTGTATAACAGCTGTCATCATGAAAAGGCTGCAGTCAACAGGACGCCTCCCATGGAATCAGAGTTTTTCCTTTTTTTTCTTGGTTCGTCGGCACTGTGATTGAAGATTGATTGATATCGTGGGACACTTTTTTTTTAAATAAAGAAATTGTCAAAAACTGTCTCCTGTCATTTTTACTTTTTTGACACTTTTTTGGTGAATGACCAGGTCCATATTTGATACCCCACACCAGGCTTTGCTCTTCGGAGACGTAGAATGCACGCCACCCCCCAGGGATCAGCTGACTCACACCCGCTGTTTACACATAGTGCCAGGCCAGGCACTAAAATATGTGAGTGTAACTGCTATCATTGCTGCTGTTTTTACTTTATTAAAAATTACTACACTATGAGACTTTCATCCGTGTCTCCTGTGGAGTCATTTTTGACATTCTAGCCCCTCCCTGAGTGGCGATTGGAGTGGATTTATGCCATTAGTGGAACCAATCTGGTGTTCCCAAAAGCGTTTTTTTGACCGTCCTGTCAAACAGCTCTGGTGAGTGGCCATCTTCATACTGAGCGCTCGTGGTGGAAGATCTAGAAGTTTTTATCTCAGAGCATTCTGCTTAATGTTGGGATTTATTCACTTATGGACTTTATGCTTTCTTATTTTTTCATTAATGTGCACATTCAAGTTTGATGCAGTGTTTCCTTTGTGCCAGTTTTTTACATGAACATGTATAGCGCCTTATTCTTTATTTTATAATTTTACACAGTTTAGTGATTTGTTCACTTTAAAGGGGGCAGCTGTTTGTTTATATGTTCTTAGGGGGGGCTGGGATCTGGGGACCCCCTTGTTAAAGGGGGCTTCCAGATTCTGATAATCCCGCAGACCCCCACAACCACCGGGCAAGGGTTGTGGGGAAGAGGCCCTTGTCCCCATCAACATGGGAACAAGGTGTTTCAGGGGGGACCCAAAAGCACCCTCCCCATGGTGAGGGCATGTGGCCTGGCATGGTTCAGGAGGGGGGCGCTCTCTAGTCCCCCCTTTTCCTGCAGTCTGCCAGGTTGCGTGCTCGGATAAGGGTATGGTATGGAGACCCCCCAGGCATGATATTTAAAGGAATATTTAATTTTTATTTTTTCACTTTAAGCATTATTAAAATCACTACTCCTGAAAAAACTTCAATTTTTAAAACTTTATTTGGCAATAACTTGACTTTAACGGTGTTTGCACAAATCTTTTGCCTGTTTGCATGTTCTGCTGCGAACCAAACCGGGAGTGTTCGGCTCATCCCTACTAGTAATTTATGTCTAAAGAGGAATATTAATTTAGTGATTTAGTACTACTTTCACAATATGATTCAGCAAATTGCAATAATTTGGGTAAATGTAATTGTTTTCATTTTATAAACACGAGACAATTTACTTAAAAAAAAAAAAAACAATTTCAGTCATAGCCATAATAAAAAGAATATATGCAAACAACTATATATTCCATTTGAAGTAAACATCCTAAAATAACAGGTATAGAGCTGATGTACTCACTTTCCCTTCCTTGAACAACAGTGCTCAGCACCCAAACAACTATCACCTTGGAGTTGTCATCTGGGGGCATGCTTAGTACTATGAAAATACAAAACTTGCATTAGATCTTCCAGGAAGATCTGTTGGGGCAGCAGACACTTAAGCATAAAAATATGAAAGGAGATCTACAACTGCAGGCTTAGAAAAAATAGCAAACATGGTTATTTATTTAATATATACAACCTGCCCTTATTACCATATGTGTTCATCCCTTTGATTCAAGTTCAGCTTTGTCCAATTCAGTTTACTACTATCTAAATACAATGTTTAAAAATTCATGCTTTCAAACTAAGCATTCAGAGCAACCGTAAGAAAACAGCTGTATCCCTTTCCAAAGTCACAACGCATTAAAGATAACAAGTTCTTTCACTGCAAGATTCATCATATGATGACTACTTCTTCACAATGTACATTTACTGAAAATTCTACGTAGAAATGCAGCTGTTTGTAAACAACTTAGGCCGGGTTCACACTGGTGCGACAAACGCTCCGACATTGGGAGCTCATGTCGCATGACGTGTGAAAATCAATGTTTCCCCATGGGAGTCTTAACTGGTCCGACACATGTCGGTCCGACTTTGAAAATGCTCCCTGTACTACTTTGGTCCGACTTTGATCCTACTTCAGCCCATTGACTATCATTGAAGTCGGATCAAAGTCGGAACGCCGTCTTGAATGATCCGACTTTGGCATGCGACTTGTGCTCTGATGATCTTGAGGGGGAACTCCACGCCAAATTTTAAATAAAAAAACTGGCATGGGTCCCCCCTCCAAGAGCATACCAGGCCCTTGGGTCTGGTATGGATTTCAAGGGGAACCCCAACGCCGAAAAAATGACCTTATCCGAGCACGCAGCCCGGCCGGTCAGGAAAGGGGGTGGGGACGTGAGAGCGCATGCCCTCAAGGGGGTGGGGACATGCGAGCGCATGCCCTCAACATGTTGAGGCCGCATGCCCTCAACATGGGGGGTGGGTGCTTTGGGGCAGAGGGTCGCCCTGCGGCCCCCCCACCCCAAAGCACCCTCTCCCCATGTTGATGAGGACAAGGGCCTCTTCCCGACAACCCTGGCCGTTGGTTGTCGGGGTCTGCGGGCGGGCGGCTTATCGGAATCTGGGTGCCCCCCAGATCCCGGCCCCCCACCCTATGTGAATGAGTATGGGGTACATCGTACCCCTACCCATTCACCTGGGGGAAAAAAATGTCAAGAAAAAAAACACACTAGACAGGTTTTTAAAGTCATTTATTAGGCAGCTCCGGGGGTCTTCTTCCGACTTCGGGGGTCTTCTTCCGACTTTGGGGGTCTCTTCTGACTCTCCGGCCTCTTCTCCCGCTCTCCGGTGCCTTCTCCGCGCTCTCCGGTTCTTCTCCCGCTCTCCAGTGCTTTCTGCCTTCTGCCGGGCACTCCGCCATCTTCTGCCAGCTCTTTTGCTAGCGGTGGCCTGGTCTTCCCCGTCATCTTCTTCCCTCTTCTCTTGTTGACACCCTGTTCTCTCCCGCTGTAATGCCGTGTGCGCGGCGCGCAACGACTTATATAGGCATGGGGCGTGGTCACTGGGTGATGTCACCCGGTGACCCTGCCCCCTATGACATCACGGCCCTGGGGCATTATGGGACTGTGACGTTATCATAAGGGGGGCGGGGTCACCGGGTGACATCACCCGGTGACCACACCCCATATCTATATAAGTCGTTGGGTGCCGCGCACGCGGAATTACAGCGGGAGAGAGCGGCATGTCAACATCGGGTCAAGAGAAGAGGGAAGAAGACGACGGGGAAGACCGGACCACCACTAGCAAAAGAGCTGGCAGAAGATAGCGGAGGTGCCCGGCAGAAAGCACCGGAGAGCGGGAGAAGAACCGGAGAGCACAGAGAAGGCACCAGAGAGCAGGAGAAGAAGCCGGAGAGTCGGAAGAGACCGCCAAAGTCGGAAGAAAACCCCCGAAGTTGGAAGAAGACCCCCGAAGCCGGAAGAAGACCCCTGGAGCTGCCTAATAAATGACTTTAAAAACCTGTCAAGTGGGTTTTTTTCTTGACATTTTTGTTCCCCCAGGTGAATGGGTAGGGGTACGATGTACCCCATACTCATTCACATAGGGTGGGGGGCTGGGATCTGGGGGCCCCCTTATTAAAGGGGGCTCATGGATTCAGATAAGCCCCCCGCCCGCACACCCGGACAACCAACGGCCAGGGTTGTCGGGAAGAGGCCCTTGTCCTCATCAACATGGGGACAGTGTGCTTTGGGGTGGGGGGGCCGCAGGGCATCCCCCTGCCCCAAAGCACCCACCCATGTTGAGTACAGTACATGCTCATGCAGTACAGTGAGCCAGCCACAGGCAAAGCTAGACAGCACTGTGCAGATGCAGAGAGATTTTGGAATCTAACCTGCAGACTCAATGGAGCTAAGATACTGAAGACAGGTCACAGCATCAGGACTGGGTAGGTTGCACTGCTGGACTAAAGAGCTCTGTTCTTTTTGTATTAGCATAGAGAGACATTTCCCTGCCTAAAGTGGAACTATTTTTGACTGTTGCTTTGTACAAATGAGTTACGCCTCTAATACTGGTTATACTAGGTTTTGACGTTTGCTGTGAAAAAGGAAAAACTGCATTTTATTCATACTAGACATTACTGCCAACCATAGGTGTGTGCAGCCTATTGCATTAAGGTGTACACCTCAAAGCTCCAACACATATTGATGTGTGTGTTTACATATAACTAGAGCTGGGACAAGGGGTGGGCAGAAGGGACAGCTGCCCTGGGCCCAGAATGTAATGTATGGATGGGGGCACTGCAAGTTCCTTCTACTATAAGGAAGCTGCAAGGAGAGGAGGAGAGAGTCGGGAGGAGGTGCGGGCTGTGCTTTCTCTCTCTCCCTCCTCCTCATAAGCTTGCACATAATGAAGGGGAGGGGGGCGCAATTTGGCATCTTTGCCCTAGGCACTGGATCATCTTGTCTCGACACTGCATATAACACAGTTTATTATGCTTTGGTTATGTATGAACACAGTGAGTGATCAGTACCGATCACTCACTGTGTTTACTCAGAAAAAAATCTGGTAAATGATATAGGGGCCCAGGCAGCAGGGGGAATCTGCGCCACATGGGTGGTTTAGAATGTTCCCAGGCACATCCGGCACACCCCATGCAGATGCCTATGCTGCCAGCTTTGATTTTCTAGTCCTGTGGATAAGAGCTGCAGATCTTGTACATTGAAACAGCGCTTTTGGTTACTCTCCACTTCATCCCCCCTCCTCCATTCACAAGACCCATTGTATGTTGTACACAGAATACATGGCATTTTGTGAATGGCCAAGAGGAGAAGTAAACCACTTGGGTCATCCTTTCACTGTATAAAAACACACAGCTCTCAGCCACAGCACTGATAGATCATTGCAGACAGTAGTATCTGGTATTATTAAGACTAGGATTTTTACCTTGCACCACAGCACAAAAAGATATATGCACTAAATTCTGGCATGAATAGGGTAAAAAATGTTCACTTCTAATTACAGCATCAATATAACCTCTAGCAGCCTTGCTAGTTCAGAGAGAACTCTTATCAGTGGTGTATTTTAGACATGTGCGGTTCGTTTCGTTCCTAATTAATATTCAGACAAATTTTTCGTTATCAGACTGAAATTTGAACCGAATTTTACATTGAACTCCAGTCGAATTCTCACTACACATATTGCTGAAATCAAAGACTGTGGTCATTATTTAATAAAGGCAAATCCACTTTGCACTACAAGTGCAAATTACAAGTGCAAAGTGCACTTGAAAGTGCACTGAAAGTGCACTTGGAGGTGCAGTCGCTGTAGATCCGAGGGGGACATGCAAGGAAAATAAAAAACAGCATTTTAGCTTGCACATGATTGGATGATAAAATCAGCAGAGCTTCCCCTCATTTCAGATCTACCCCTCAGATTTACAGCGACTGAACTTCCAAGTGCACTTTCAGTGCAATTTCAAGTGCACTTTGCACTTGTAGTGCAAAGTGGATTTCCCTTTCGTAAATAACCCCCACTATAACATTTTCGTTTTTGAAAATGTATGAATTTGATCATTTTGAATTGAAAAAAGGGGGCGTGGCTTGGCGCGCAGCGTGAATGGCTGCAGTTTGTTAGAGCTCCGGACACCGAGAAGACCTGGGACCTGAAAAAGACCTCAATATAGCTGAATATGTCCACACAGCTTAGGAGGGGGACACACAGCCATATCCTACGCTCGTGGGTGACCCCGAAAAGCAAGGCCTCGCCGACGAACCTCAGCAAATTCAAATACAGTGGTGGGGGAAAGAGCTCCAAGATGGCGCCGCCGCGCAGTTTACATATGGAGGAAAGGGAAGATGATGAACTCTCGCTGCCTGCATCTGAAGACTCAGCCACAGGTAATGCCGACAAAGATATGCCCCTGACATACGCCATAATGACTGACATAGCGGCAGACATAAAGAGATCCTTTGCCACAGCCATCACAGACATAAAGACGGAGCTGCTGAAACTGTCTGAACAAATGGCGGTTTCTGAGCGCACTGGGAAGAGAAGAGACAGGGCGCTTGTTCGCTTAGATGACATTGGGAAGGAGAAACAATATAAGAGTTAGGGGGGTTCCCCGAGTCAGTCCTCCCTGACCATATTAGGCCTGCACTAACCGCCATCTTCAATGGCCTAATAGACAGACCGGAGCAATCCCCCATAGACTTTGACAGAGCGCACAGAGCGCTCCGACCAAGAGCACCTGATGACAACCCCCCCCCCCAGGGATATTATATGTTGTCTACCACTTTTTGGCCTGAAAGAGGACATATTGCAGAAAGCTAGAACAAAGGAACAAATCTCCTATGAAGGCGCAGAGATACAACTGTTCCAGGATCTATCCCCCATTACGCTTAAAAATAGGAGAGCCTTGAGACCACTCCTGGAGGTGTTAAAAGACAAGGGGATAAATTACAGATGGAAATTCCCCTTTGCTTTACAGGCCTCCTCCCAGGGAAGACAGTTTGTGTTCAGAATGCCTGCAGATCTGCTAAAATTCTGTGAGGACCTCCAGATAGCTCCGGTTAACCTCCCAGACTGGTATGAGGAATTCCAACTCCCATCGGCCATCAATAACCCGCAATTTACTCCAAATAAATCAGCAGCCCGTTCCCCCTTCCAACATGGATCACAGCGTAGGAACAACAAAAACAGAAACCGCTCAGGTATAGACGTCCTCCAGGTGACTATCTCCTCCCAACAGCCAAGGGTGCAGGCAATGCAATTTTAGGCAAAACATAAGATCAAGTCTTCTGGACAGCAGCACGCCAATAAAAGGCCTTTATTATGTAAAATCTTCAAAAATCCAAATACAGCACAGCAAGTCACAAAATTCTGGCTAGAGCGTAGGAACAACAACAGAAGTAACTTTGATTCCCCAGCCTCATCTAAAAAGCTGTGAAACCCAAAGAAGACAAGATACCAGCCAGCAATGAGACCCCCTCCTCCTGTCCCTGTTTGATGGGCAATTGTTCTGCTCGTGTTACATTGTTACACTCACCTTTAATAAAATTCACCACCTTGTGTTGTCCGGCATAAAGGGTTACTAGTCTCTGCAAGCACCTTTCACTCAGTTGCTTAGGAAGGTTGTTCCGAAGGCTTGCAGCACATGTGAATGTTTTTACACCACCTTTCTCACTAGAATATGCTTGGTAACTTAACCACCTATCCCTATTGCCCATGTATACCTAACAATGTTATCTTTATTACCTTTCTCTTCTCAACGTGCTCCATTTCTACTCCTTGGACCTCCCCCTGGATGGTTCGCTGATGAGCAACCAAGTTTAAAGTAGGATCCAGCTGAACCATCCCAAGATCAACAGAACAGTGAGTTTTTCAAGATCCTTACTCCACACGCCATACTGAGATCATTACACGAACTATAGCAGTGAAAGATCTATATTCAACCAGTTTAAACAGTAGTGGAACTCACAGTCACAGTTCTCAATATGACGCACTACCACGCTTGGGCGCTAGAGGGAGCAGTGGTATTGATAATCAACAAAGCATACTTAGCAATCATAGTCATGTTGTCATTAGGAGATCTACAATTTATTGATTTGATGATATTGAATTTACAGTGGCCCTCTCACTATACTAAGACTTCTGTTCATCACCCAAAACAAGAATAGTTGCAGAAAAATGGGTACAAATCGAGCTCTAAAATGCACTGCCAGATCTTTACTCTCATTTGTTGGCTGGTTACTACTAATAAGGTTATAGGTCCCTTGGACCACTACCTAACTTTACTTCTGTGGGGTATTACCCTTTTCCATTTTGCGAGAAGGTTTAACCCATAGAATGTCTTACATAAGGTACAATGTTATTGGTTCTTGTTAATAAGGTTCTTTTTTTTTATACTGCTAATTCAAGTTCACTATGAATCATAGAGCATATTTCATATTCCATTACATAATGTGGTAATTCACCCACATCTGACCATTATGTTAGGTCTTAAATAATAGCTAATATTCTTAAACTCTGTTATCCCAGGTCCCTCGGTCCTTCTCGAGACCGATTACATAACTAACACACACCAGTTTTTGATTGGAGTTAATCAAAGACTCATTGTCAGTATCTCGCTGACGTACCTCCCACTCTCCCCCCAGAGTAAAACATAGTGCCTGTTTTATAGGACACTGATTAGCTCCCCACCTCCTAGGTGGCCTCGGAGCTCACACTCAACTTCATCCCCCCTCCAACCCCTAAACAAACTCCTCCCCACCTTCAGCCCTCCCTCTCCCCCTCCCCCCTCCTCCCCTGTAACCCCTCTTTCTTTATCTTTTCTTAAACTTAAAGACTACTCAATTTCAAACACAGTCTACCCTATCTATAGATTCATCAGGCTTTGGTCTAGACACCTCTTCGCAGTATCTATCATGGCCTATGCTTCCCTGGGTAAGACACCAACCCTAATATCACACAATGTCAATGGCCTCAACATACCTGAAAAGAGGTCCAAACTATTAAAAGAACTGAAAAAGACCCGACCACAGATGGTATCTCTACAAGAAACACATTTTAAAAGTGATCGCATTCCCAAGCTCACAGACAACATTTTCACACAAGTGTTTCATGCCACCAACCCCTTGGCAAAAACCAAGGGAGTATCCATTCTAGTCAACAAGAACGCACCTTTTGACATAAAACAACAACACATAGATCCAGAAAGTTGCTATATCTTCCTAAAAGGAACTTGGGAAGGCTCCCCAATTACGTTTGCTAACGTTTATTTCCCAAATTCTGCACATGTAATATTTTGCCGGAAAATAATTGACGACTTAAAGTGGTTTGCTGAAGGTTGCATTATATTAGGTGGTGACTTTAATATTCCTCTTGCCCCACTAAAAGATACATCGACAGGCCACTCCTCAGTTACATATAGGGTCCTCAAGAAAATGAAAACTTTATTAAGCTCTTTGTCACTTGTAGATACATGGAGGTTCGCTCACCCAACAGACAGGGACTACACTTTTTTTTCCCCACCACACAAAAAGTATTCGCGGATCGACCTGATTTTCATCTCACAAAGAGACCTTCACAACCTGAAAAGGGCAGAAATAGGTATTATCGCACTCTCTGACCACTCCCCCACAGCCATATCACTAAGATTCACCTCGCCCAAACAATCATCGTTTAATTGGAGACTCAATGCTACACTGTTGACCGACCAGACAATCAAAGATGACCTTAGTGACACGATAAATTCCTACTTTAGGAACAACGCAGAAACATATACTAACCCCTTGAACAACTGGGAAGCCCATAAAAGTGTTATACGCGGGGAACTCATAAAGTGGGGCTCTAGAAAAAAGAAGGAAAAAGAGAAGGAAAACTATAGACTTTCCCAACAAATTGCTAAACTCGAATCGCAACACAAAAAATCCCTCTCAACCAAATTAGAAGACGAATTGACACAATGCAGAATTGAACTGAAATTTCTTTTGGACTATAAAATCAAAAAAGCTATTTTCTTCAAAAAAAGTATATATTACGAGCAGGGAGACAAGAGTGGAAAACAAATGGCAAAAGCCCTTAAAGATGCAACATTGTCGGGTCACATACAGGCAATCAGAGACAAAAACGGCATCCCCAGACATAAACCCGAAGATATAGCTGAATTATTTCACAAATTTTACTCTAAACTATACAATCTCCCTGAACAACATAAACCTGCCCACTTACCCCTGCCGAAAAAAGACATAAAATTCAAAACTTCCTAAATGATAGCAAAATACCTGCCCTCAAAAAAGAAGATGTAGACAAACTGGAGACGCCCATAACTATAGACGAAATTTTAGGAGCTATTAAGGATCTCAAAACAGGGAAGAGTCCAGGTCCGGACGGATTCACCTCTCAATATTTTAAAACTTATTCACATTTGCTAGTTAAACCCCTACTATCAGCTTTTAACTTCCTAGCGAAGAACACACATAACTCCACCTCGCTACTAATGGCACACATAGCGGTTGTCCCCAAGCCAGATAAAGATCACTCAGACTGTGCAAGTTTTAGGCCCATATCACTCCTGAATACCGACCTGAAGCTTTTAGCCAAAATATTAGCTAATAGATTAAAAACCCTTCTAGCTCAGGTTATAGGACCGGAACAGGTAGGGTTTATGCCTGGTAGAGAAGCACGTGACAACATAGCTAAAGCCCTAAACTTAATACACTATGCCTGAAGTTCCAAGACAAAAGGTTTACTGCTTTCCACGGATGCTGAAAAGGCTTTCGATAGGGTCTCCTGGGATTACATGATGTCTACCTGTGCTCATATTGGCCTAAATGCCAATATGTTATCATGGATCGCAGCACTCTATCGAAACCCACAAGCCAAGATAAAAATTAACACTTTTTCAGACCCTATACAAAAATTTATAATGGCACACGCCAGGGCTGCCCTCTTTCCCCGCTTCTCTTTATCATTTCCTTAGAACCCCTGATCAGAACAATCAATCTATCCAAATATGCTAAAGGTCTCATGGTAGGGAACAGAGAATACAAAACTGCGGCTTATGCAGATGACCTTCTGTTCTTTCTAACGTGCCCCCACACGTCAATCCCCAGTCTAAAAAAAATCTTTGAAACTTTTGGATTCATATCCAACTTCAAAGTAAACCAATCAAAATCTGAGGCCCTCAATCTCGGCCTCCCCCCAGACCAACTGAAACTGATTATGGACAATTACTCTTTCAAGTGGGAGAAAAATACACTCAAATATTTGGGCATAAAATTAACCAGTGACATTGACTCACTTTACCAGGCCAACTATAAACCCCTGCTGTCCACAATAAATCAGAGACCTTCAAAAATAGTCACCAAAATCGTTTTCATGGTTCGGCAGATCCGCGATCCTTAAAATGACAGTCCTGCCTAGACTGCTATATTTCTTTAATGCCCTCCCCATTAAAATCCCTGAAGTCTTTTTTGTCACCCTTACCAGGGCCCAGAGGAGATTTTTGTGGGCAGATAGAAAACCAAGAATAAAATTCAGCCTACTAACGATGGCCAAAAATAGGGGTGGTATTGGCCTGCCAGACTTCAGGAAATATCACCAAATGTCACACATCACCAGACTTATAGATTGGCATTGTCATGGGAAGACCAAGGACTGGGTTCAATTGGAACATGACCTTACACCAATCCACATTCTATTGTACCCATGGACCTCTCATTCCAAAACAAATAAGAACATAAACCACCCATTAATTGCGAACACTATCCACACCTGGCACAAGATAGCTCACAAACATAATCTTGCCTCGATACCCGGTCCATTGACGCCAATCACAAACAATCCTGACTTTCACCCAGGATGTCACCTGAAAAATACTCAAAACTTCCAGGTTTCTCATTGTCTGATAGGCCCGAAGGTTAAACCTTTAGAAACATTGCAGGCAGAGAGGGGTGGATTATTTCCTGGTTTCTGGTTTTACCTACAAATGAGAGATTTCCTGTTGAACAGTAAACACAAACTTTCTTACTGCCTTCCAATGACGCACCTAGAGACCCTGTGTTCTGAGGGATCTCCTGTAACAAATACCACATCTCTAGCATATTCTTTGTTGAATCATTCCCAACATTCAGACAATAATAAGCATAAGGAAAAATGGGAACACGACCTGAAAATCAAACTCTCAGATCAACAATGGGAAAAGGCTTGTATCCTATCACACAAATGCTCACTAAGCACCAAGTACCAGGAGATCTCTTATAAAATCCTCTCCCAATGGTATATCACGCCAATTAAGGCCAGGAGATGGTCCACTGAAACCTCAGATTTATGTTGGCGATGTAATAAACATTTGGGTTCCTTTCTGCACATTTGGTGGGAATGCCCTGCAATACTTGCCTACTGGGACGAAATAAGGAAATGGATTAAACACATTACGGAGACCAATATGACTCTTGATGCAGCAGCCTGCCTGTTAAACATTAACTCATTAACTTTGAGTAAATACAAAAAAACACTCTCCAGATACCTGTTACTTGCAGCTAAAACATTAATCCCTTTACATTGGAAGTCCCCACACGTCCCAGTGGTCAAGAATTGACTGAACAGGGTCCACTACATTTTCAAAATGGAAGAAATTGTAGCCATGAAACATGAAAATAGTACTTCCTTCAATGAAACGTGGCAACCGTGGTTCTAATTTTCGTATTCTAATGAATATAAACTTCTCATGAACTAATAACTTGTTTCTAGCCTTTGTAAATATCATCCGGGCGATCTATGATATGATGGCATTGTGATTAACATCTGTTTTGGTGATACTGTGTCCTTTACCCCTCAATCTACCCGTTATACTCCCTAGTGATACTCGCGCACTCCACCTTTTCCTACTTCCCCCCTTCTCATTCCTACCCCCCCTCCTCTTAACCCCTTAATTTCTTACCCCTTCCTTCCCTCCCATTCCTGATATTACTCTATGTCAATTTTCAACCCACACTGAATCCTATTACGAATGTTCCTGTACTTGTATATCAATTACCTGTTTACTGACTTATCTTATTTCATGTTGATTTCACATGAGTTTACTTTTGTCAATTGTATGTTCATGTTGGCTTCAATAAAATATTTGATTGTGAAAAAAAAAAAAAGAAAAAAAATCGTTAAGTTCAAAGAAAATTCAAAAATTCAAAATACAAATTCCGAATACAAATTCCGAAAACGAATCAACTTAATTGAACGAATCAACTGAATTTAACTAAACAAAATAACTAGAGACAAATCAAAAAAAAAAAAAATCATCATGCACATGTCTAGTGTATTTTGGTTTTGTGCTGCCCTAGACAAGACTAAAATTGTGCACCCCCCATCTAAATTTGTCCCACTCCTGCCTTAGTATACTGTTGTTGTCTCAGGGCCTGATGAGGAAGCTTCACAGTGAACAGCTACCGCTTCCTCATCAGACCCTGAGACATGATTCATCTAAGTGGCACATATGTGGTCAATGGGGCAGAGGATGGGGTCAGCGGGGCAGAAGATGAGGTGGCACTGGTAAGCACTGATGAGAATGCACTGATGAAGATGCACTGATATGCAGCACTTATGGGTGGCACTGAAAGGCACTAAAAAAGTGGCACTGATGAGGAGGCACTAATTGGCAGTGCTGATTGGCAGAACTGATTGGCACTGATCAGTGCCCAGATTATCACTATAAATGTCCCTTTTCACACTGGCCAGTTACCGGCTCTCTCCTCTTCTCACACTCACAGCGTGAGAAAAGGAATGCCAATAACTGGCAAGTATGTTTACATTGTGATCAGGTGTGATTGGACATAAATGATCGTGTGGTAAATCAGCTGTGTCAACAGATGCCCTCTCAGAACTGGACGACCATGCTGTAGCTGTCATTCGGCTACAGCTCGGTCAGCAAGTAGTTCAATAGTCGCCTCCCCCTTAAAAATGACGCCCAAGGCAAACACCTTGTTATCTTTGCGGTACATACGCCCTTAAATCTGATATATATATATTGGGCTTACATTGTTGAGAAATTTTATATCTACTTTTGTGCATGATCTCTTGGATTAGTCCATGATCTCTTGGATTGCAATGCCTGCAGTAAAGTGTTCTGCCATGTTGACTATAGATAATAGTAATAAAGTAAAATAGTAGTTACCTTTCATATGACTAACTGAAAATATCTTGATGTGCAAGCTTTTAGAAACACTGAGGCTCGGTTCACACAGGGGCAACACGACTTCCAGCGCGACTTTGAGAGGCAACTCAGACACAACTTGAGCATGAATCACAGGGCGACCTCAGCGTGACTTGTGGTGATTTACAACACGACTTGAAGTCGCTTCCAGGACAGGAGACATTCCAGTGGCCAATAAAACAAGAATCAGCTCTGTGGGAGGGAGGGGGGGGAGGGGTTTGCCTAAAAAATATGTGTTCTCTTCCTGGAGAGTTGCTCCTGTTAAGACAGGGAATACGACTTCTGAGCGACTTCCATTGAAATCAATGGGTACAGGTCGCCTAGCAGTCGCCTAGGAGTCGGATTGAAGTAGTACAGGGACCTTTTTTGAAGTCGGAGCAACCGCAGTTGTGTACATTAAAACATCTCCATTGACTTCAATTAGTTTTAAAAATAGCGCGACTTGGGGCAACTCGGGGCGACCTGAAGTCGCGTCCGGAGTCGCCCCTGTGTGAACCGAGCCTTAGGGCATATTTTTTTCTGCAGTTATCGTAACATTTACCAAATATTCAGGTAATTTATCACTTTAATTTAAAACATGTGCAAGGACGATTCATCTGAGGTGAAAATTTGGTGAATGCTGCATTCACTGACTTACAAATAATAATACATATTAATTTTCTTCCCAATGCACAGCTGAAGAAAAAAGCCTAGTGTTTCTAAAAGCTTGCACCTCAGAATACATTCAGTTTCAATGCGTACAATTTCTATATCCAGTCAATGAGATAATTTAAATTATTTGGATAATACAATTTAGGATGAAAAAACAAAAATAATAATTTATTAAATCTTAGTTTATAATTTTTTGATATCAAAAAAGTATATAAAATTAAAAGTTGTGAAAATATATGAAATATGAGCTGCACGTCTTAAAGCTAGAAAATGCTGTAAATAGGTTTTAAGAAAGGACCCTGCTCAGTAAGTAAAAAAACAATAGTGTCAATAAAGTAGTGTCAATACTGATGAAATGTAACCACTTTCTTACTGGGCACTTAAACCCCCTTCCTGCCCAGACCAATTTTCAGCTTTCAGTGCTCTCACTCTTTGAATGACAATTGCGCGGTCATGCTACAGTGTACCCAAATGACATTTTTATAATTTTTTTCACACAAATAAAGCTTTCTTTTGGTGGTATTTACTAGACATGTACATTCGTTTCGTCCGAATGCATTTTCGTCTGAATTTCAGGGGTTTTCGCGCAGAATACGCAATCCGAAAGATCCAACATAAAAAATGCTTTATTTTATTTTCGTTGCGACAACAATTCGATATAGATAGAAGATTAGACATGACGGTGACAATAGCGATCTGTGTCTTACCGAACCTGCAGTTGAATGTGCCTAACCTAACTCTATTAGTCCAAGATTATTCGACATAGAGAGAAAAGATTCGACATTATAAAGACATGAAGATTCGACAAAGCAGCTAAAAACATATGATCGCCGCCAGCGGACATTTATGGTCGAATGCTCCGCCCATAGGCTATAGAAGAATTCTAATGCTGGTTCACTAGTAATAATAAATAATAAATATAATTATTACTAGTCATACAACATTAGAATTCTACTATAGCTTGTGGGCGGAGCATTCAACAAGAAATGTACGATTGCTGCGTCGTACAGTTTAGCTGCTTCGTCGATTCTTCTAAGAACATTCGACAGACACCATAAGCCTTCAATGACGGATTCAACCTTAATTAAAGCGGTTGTATACCCGCATTTTTTTTTTTTTACACCTGTAAAGGAAAAGGCATAATGAGCTTGTATGCACAGCATACAAGCTCATTATGAAATACTTACCTTAGAACGAGGCGTCAGTGTCCCTCCCGGTCCACGCCGAGGCAGCTGACATTATGCCTCGGCGTGTCTTCCGGGTATCGCAGCTCCATCGCTGTGAGTGGCTGGAGCCGCGATTCGTCACTCCCGCGCGGGAGACTTCTTTCCGGCAAGGTCCGGCGTTCGCGGGCCTTCAGCCGAGAATCCCCTGTGCGCATGCGCCGCTACAGTCAGCGGCGCAGTGCAAGGGGAATATCTCCTAAACTGTAAAGGTTTAGGAGATATTTCTTTTACCTACAGGTAAGCCTTAGTATAGGCTTACCTGTAGGTAAAAGTAAAAAAAAAAGACTATACAACCACTTTAATTTGGATTTTCGGACAAATGCATTTTTTAACAAAACTAAATAAATAATAACGAACTTCGGGAAAAAATAATTTTATTTTTTGGACGAAAACAAAATTCCGAAATGAAATATTTCAGTGTGCACATGTCTAGTATTTACCGGTAATTGCTGCTTGGTTTTTTATTTTTGCTAAATAAAACAAAAAAGGACTACAATTTTGAAAAAAAAACTAAACTGTTTTATAGTTTGTTATAAAATTTAAAAAACAGGTAATTTTTTCCTTCACTGATGTGCGCTGATGAGGCTGCACTGATGGACACTGATAGGCTGCGCTGATGGGCAATGATAGGCGGCACTCATGGGCACTGATAGGCGGCACTGATAAGCACTGATGAGGCGGCACTGATAGGTGGCACTGAGAGATGGCACTGATGGGTGGCACTGATGGGTGGCACTGAAGGGCACTGATAGGTGGCACTGATAAGCAGCACTTATAGGTGGCACTGATGGGTGGCGCTAATAGGCAGCACTGATCTGTGGCACTGATTTTGAGACACTGGTGAGCATTGATTGGCAGCACTGGTGGGCAATGATGGGTGGCACTGTGGGCACTGGTAGGTGGCACTGGTGGGTACTGGTAGGTGGCACTGGTAGATGGCACAGTGGGCACTGGCAGCTGACACTGGTGGGCACAGAAAATGCAGCCATGTCTTTCTGTGTGAGGGGCTGATGTCCCTCTGACAGAAGACGGTTACCGTTTTTTTTCCCTCACGCTGACAGGGTGAGGGAAAAAAAATACAGATTACCGAGCTTCTGTTTACATCACGTGATCAGCCGTCATTGGCTGACAGTTGATCACGTGGTAAGGGGCCGGGATCAACCCCTTACGCTGACAGCGTGAGGGAAAAAAATACAGGTTACAGAGCTTCTGTTTACATCACGTGATCAGCCGTCATTGGCTGACAGCTGATCACGTGGTAAGGGGCCGGGATCAACCCCTTACTCTGATCTGTAAACACCTGAGTTTCATAGACTCGGTGATCACAGACCGTGTCGCGCGCGACCTGCAGGGATGCGCAGACAGCGCTTGCTCAGGAGGACGTCCAAGGATGCCCTCCTGGCAAATAAGGCCCGCGCTGTAGCCGTCTTTCGGCTATAGCGCGGGCGGCAAGTAGTTAAACCTCATAAATATGTCTTTATAAACACAATAAAATTAAAGTCCATAAATTAAGTGCTCTGTGTCTTTAAATCCATTGATGAAGTGAAGTGAAGTGAAGAAAGAAAAATGTGTCTCCAGAGGGATCTGACCCACTTTTTTCAAAATGAAGGTCAAAAATCACTTAAATTTTAGATCTCCGTATGTGTCAGTTATGATCTCTCCTTTGCCACTGGTATCCTAGACGGTTTAGCCTCTATGTGAATATCTGTGCTTCAGCTTCTTTAATATCTCTATGGGACTCCCTTGCCAGGGATAGGAATATAGGAATCACTCATAGTGTAGTAAAAGTCATAAACAATGTTTATGTCAGAGACCTAGTGCTGCAAACACTCACTTCCGGGTGTCAGCAAGGAAGTCCCGGCTTCTGAGCGCTAATGCGCATGCGCAGACACTTAGAATGGGTCGTATAGGGCTCAGACGGGGCATATGCGCATGCCCCAGCCGATCCCGGCGCGCGGCGCCCTATTTAAACGTGAATCACCTGAGCGTCAGTGCTGGATTGTCTTTTCAGCTAGTACCTGTGTTCCTGTTTAACCTGTTTTTGAATTTACCTGCTCCTGAAGATACCTGGCTTGTTTGACTACCCTTCTCGGATCTCCCTTACCTGCTTTCCTGCCTCTGCCTATTATACTGACCACTTTGACCACGACCTTGCCTATTGATTTGGTACCTCTCCAACAGCCCGCTGCTGACTTCTGCCTGCACCTGTCTATTCTATTGGATCTTCCCTTAACGGATCTGGCATCTGGTTTCTGCAGCACCTGTGCTTGAAGAGGTTTCCAGTGCCTCCCAGAGACTCCATCTGAACCAACAGACACCTGTACCTTCTCTTGCCCCTGCATTCCCTGTCCTCACTTCCAGGGGGTGCAGGGACCGGGATCGTGCGAGAGGCGGCCCCCACTTTCTCGGCTCCACTGTAAGGTACGTGACAATTTATTTGAAACATTAAAATGCACTTACATTCAAGTAGTAAAAAGCCAGCATCTCTCAGTGTACAAAATGGAAACTAAAACTAGAATTGCTGCTATGCGCTCCAACTGTGCTCTAGATTTCAACGGAAGTTCCCCACAACGCATTTCGTCAGTGTGCATCTGACATCATCAGGGGCCACATGTACATGTCCGACACACACTGACCAAATGTGTTGGGAGGAGCTTACATTGACACGTCACTTCTGACATCTGGAGCGCAGTTGGGACGCATATCAGTGATTCTAGTTTCAGTTTCCATTTTGTACACTGATGCCGCGTACACACAATCGGAATTTCCGACAACAAATGTTCGATGTGAGCTTTTGGTCAGATATTCCGACCGTGTGTAGGCTCCATCGGACATTTGCTGTCGGAATTTCCGACAACAAATGTTTGAGAGCAGGTTCTCAATTTTTCCGACAACAAAAGTTCTTGTCGGAAATCCCGACCGTGCGTATCCAATTCCGACTCACAAAAATCCTACGCATGCTCTGAATCAATTTGACGTATGCTCGGAATCATTAAGCTTCATTTTTCTCAGCTCGTTGTTCTTGGCGATCGGAATTTCCGAGCAACATTTGTGTGACCGTGTGCAAGACAAGTTTGAGCGAAAATCCGTCGGAAAAAAATCCACGGTTTTGTTGTCAGAAATTCCAATTGTGTGTACGCAGCATAATGCCGCGTACACATGATCATTATTCACGGCAGTTAAAAAACCGCCGTGAATAATGTCATTTAAAACGGGGGAACAGCTTGTTCCCCACACACGGTCGTTTTTCACGTCATTTTTTCTCTTGACGAGAAAAACGACCGTCTGTGGGCTCCGCGGCAGTGTTTCCCTATGGGAAACACTGCCGCGGAAAACATGTCGGAAAAAAACGACGAGAAAAATTAGAACATGTTCTAATTTTTCTCGTCGTTTTTAATGCCGTTTTTCTCGTCGAAAAAAATGACAGAAAGCCCACAGACTATCGTTTTTCTCGTAGAATGGGAAAAATTTTGTTTTTTCCGACGAGAAAAACGGCCGTGTGTACGCGGCATGAGAGTGTACTATAATTCAAGTGAAAAAAGTGGGTCAAATCCCTCTGGCGAGTGCGGTGTGAACTGGTGGGAAAGAAGCAACATCTGGTGGCACTTTTTTATTTCTTCACTTCATGGGTGGATTTAAAGACACAGAGCACTTTTATGGACTTTAATTTCATTGTGTTTATAAAGACATATTTCTGAGGTTTATTCTTTAGCAGTATTGACACTTTATTGGCACTATTGTTTTTTTTTACTTACTGAGTGTGGTCCTTTCTTAAGATTTAAAAACATAATCATTTGCCCAAATGTATCCTTTTTAGCCCACATGCACGCAGGATGTTTGCAAATTCTCCTAGAAGCCTATCTACCAGGCAGCAGAATTTTGGCAGAAAAAACGCCTGACTCTTGTAACAGGTGTCAAGCGCTTGGGCGTTAATTCATTTAATTGGTAAGAGTAATCATTTATTCTGGCCATCGAAATGAAGTAATGTTCAAGGGCTGACCACGCCTAGCGTTAACAAGCGTTTAGACGCGTTTGAAAGGATCAAGCATTTTTTCAGACAAAACTCTGCTGTTCCTGGACGCACTGGTAGTGGGTTTTTTATTTTCTGCCTCTAAAAGCCCCTGACACTGAAAGCTGCTAAAAGCTTATGTTTGCATAGACATAGGCTAACATGCAGGGAAATTTAGAAGCAGGAAAAAATAAATTTCAGACTCCCCTAAAAGTAGCTGCAAAACATCGGGTGTGCATGAGGCCTAAAAATTACAAACATAAAATGTAAATATTTTGGGATAAAATTAAACCAAAATTTGCTATGAATAGGTAGAGTTAGAGGGCTTTCACACTGCATCGCCGTGCCGTTAGCACCAAAGCTCCCCTAGTTTTTGCAGCGCTTTAGTGGTTGTTTTAGCGACTCTTTTGTAGCGCTTTTCGGCCGCTAGCTGGGCAGTTTACCTTAAAAAAATAGCTGGGAGGAGAATCGGTTCCCATTCAACCCCTGCAGGACAGCGCCCGCCCCCCCACACTCTCCCTCAGATGATTTCCACTCCACCGAGTGGATATTTTGAGGGCTGCACTAGAATACACTGTTGTATTGACTTAAATAAATTTAAGTCATTTGTAATTCTCAAAGAGATTTTTTCTTCCTTACATTCCTATATCAATAAGGCTACTTTTACATTGGCGCGGGGGAGGCGTTAGCGTTAAAGTGATGCTAATTTTAGCAGTGCTTTACCGCTGTAATAGCAGCACTTTTTGACCACTAGCGGGGCACTTTCAACCCCTGCTAGCGGCCGTAAAGATGGTTAAAAGTGCCCGCAAAGCGCCGCTGCCGAAGCACTATGCAGGTGCCCATTGATTCCAATGGCAGGGGTGGTGGAGAAGCGGTGTATACACCGTTCCCCCACCACCCGGAAGATCTGACCGTCTGAAAAACACCCCGGTGTGAAAGGGGTCTAATAACTAAAAAAAATATATAAAACAAATGACATTTTAAATGTAAATGAAATAAGAAATAAACTAGGATTGAATGTGCTGCTCTAATGAAAAGATTTGAATCTAATGCCAATTTTTATTTTTATAACAAGGCTGGTATAATGACAAGAATAAGGAACCTATTTTCTAATTGAAACAGTACATTTACAATCTCCTATGAAGAAAATATTCCCTCTATGACTTTATTATATGTGTGCTGGTGCAATGAAAAATATAATTTAATGCCACACATCCCAACAGTAGGCATATCCTCAAAACGTTGACTCGGTGTAAATAAAGAATGCAAATGAATTCAATTTCTGTCTTTAAATACACCCCTAAGCCTTCTGGAAGGATCAAAAGTTATATGGGCACAATTTTATTTTCTCCACTAGTGAACACTTAGTTGTTCAAAAGGATTAACAGTAATGATATAATTAACCTGTCCACTAGTAATGAGCTTCTATTCCTGAACATGTTAGATAAAGATTTTTACCATCTGTTAGCTCAAAAGCTAAAGCAATTTGTTGTCCATGCGTGTAAATTCCAGACACAAATTTGAGTCTCTTATAATAAGTGACATAAGAAGATTCCTATTCTTTTTTTTTGCATATCTTTGCTGGTTATAAACTCAAATGAAGCAAACTATATTAACAAATGGGAAGAAGAGCTTAACCCGACTTTCTCACCAGCTTAAAAAAGAACAATTAATGTCTAGACAATTTAGACTTTCTAGAAATGTCTAGCATGCCCTACAGTTTGCCATTACTATAACCTTATATTTTGTTCCAACAAAACTGAGGAAACAGAGACTTACTTTCCAATAGTGGTACCAGAATAAGTATAGCACATCATCACTTATATGTTTTTCTTCACAATATATTTACATGTTGGAGGTAAGTACCCTTGTTAATATATTTAATTATTTAAGCCCTGGTACACACTGAGCGTCAGGAATGAAGCTGTGCGAGTTGAGCTGAACTCGCACAATTTCACTTCCGCATGTCAGTCTCGATTTCGGCAGCGATTTCACAGGCAGATGTCAATGGACATTGCACCCTGAAATCACAAAAAGTACTACAGAAACTACTTTTTGAAATCGGTGTGGCACCGCAAATGCAGTGTCACACCAATTAGGACGGTGCGATTGCTGGCAATTGCCACAATTTTACATGCGATTTGACATGTCAAATCGCTCCAATGCGAACCAGGGCTAAAACTCATAACTAGAACTTATGAGTTTTCACACGATTTCACTCCTGCATGTCAGTCCTGATTTTGGCAGCGATTTCACAGGCAGATGTCAATGAACATCGCACCCCCAAATCACAAAAAGTAGTACAGAAACTACTTTTTGAAATCGGTGTGGCACCGAAAATGCAGTGTCACACCGATTAGGACGGTGCGATTGCTGCCAATTGCTGCAATTTTACATGCGATTTGATATGTCAAATCACTCCAATGTGAACCAGGGCTAAAACTGAACTAGAACTTATTCTTCCACAAATTAAGTAAGCTGGACTCCTCATTTTTACAAATCTTTCTCATCAGTGAGGCAACACAAATCCTCCCTAGGTGCTGCAGATCTAAAAATCAATAATTAAGTAATAATTTTAATAAATACACTTTAACAATACAGATATTAATTAGGGCAATCTGAATCATACTATTTATTTGTGTAACTTTTAAAATCAGGTTCTTAATGAATTAATTGCTTTATGATTAGTGTGGTAAATATCAATGCCTGATTGGTATAAAATATTAAATTCTTAAAGCCATTCATACCCTTTTTTATATTTTATTTACAATTGACCACAATACACTTATGTATCTGCTAGTATATGCATATATATATAGTATATATTTGCAATAAATACCACACCATATTAAATTCTAGGGTCCTGTACTCAAATCTTTAAAAAAAAAAAAAAACCTTTGAAATATGAAAGCTGTATTATTTGCCAATTTGTTTTATAATATAGTATGTTTGCAAATGATATGTTGCAGCCTATGTGCTGCATTTATCGCTCAGCAGTAATAAGTAATTGGAAGTCATTTAGGTTGCATACCATGCAGTTGAGATAAAACATTTAAAGTGACACAATACTCAAATTTTTTGATAAAATAAAAAATGCAACACCCGGCAGGTGATGGCAGGGGCCAGCACAGAGGTGGGTGGAGATAAAGAGGTGCAGGCACTAGAAAATAGTAGATGGGTGACAGTCAGGAAGGGTACAGGGGGAAGTGCCATGGAGGCCGATCCAGGGCTGGAGCATCCCAATAAGTATGCTCCATTGAGTGACATTGGTGAAACCTGACAGGGACCAGCACTGCTGGAGCTGAGGGACTCTCCTAGCTGCCAGGGGAAGAACTCCTCCAGTGAGAGTGGGGCGAAGGCAAAGGAAAGACAGATTCTGGTGGTAGGGGACTCAATTCTTAGAAGGACAGAGAGGGCAATCTGTAACAAAGACCTGAAGCGCCGAACTGTATGTTGTCTACCTGGCGCTCGGGTTCGGCACGGCACGTATCACGTATTACAGGACAATTTTATGGTCCAGTTTATTGAGGCCCCAACTAGGAATGATGCTCTGTTGGACCTGGTAATCTCAAACCATGCAGAGCATATTACTAATGTTCAGATAAAGGAACACTTGGGTAGCAGTGACCATAACATGATTTCATTTGATGTTAGCTGTAAGTAAAAATCACATACGGGAAAGATAAAAACACTTTCTTTTCAAGAGAGCAAATTTTCCAAGGATAAGGGCTGCTCTCCCGGACTTAGACTGGGAGAGAATATTGGCATCAATGGGCACAGAAAAGAAATGGGAATTCTTCAAAAAGACTATTTGTGAACTGACCATGGGCAATAAGTTTAAAAGGCTAAAAATAAAACCTATGTGGCTCACGACCAAAGTTAAAAAAGCTATAAACTTTAAAAAAATATAAAAATTAAGGAACACTAGTGTCATTTAGATGTTACAAAGAATATAACAGAATATGTAAAAAGGAAATCAAGGATGAAAAAATTCAAAACAAACGACAGATTGCAAAAGATAGTAGGACAAACCCCAAAAAATTCTTCTTATTAAAAAGGTCAAGTCTGAGCATGTAGGCCCTTTACAAAATAATCTAGAGTGGGTGACTGGAGACAAAAAGAAGGCTAATTTATTAAATACTTTCTTCAGTTCTGTGTATACAAAGGAGCATGGGGGAGCTCATGTCCATAATGGGGGTGGTAGTGACACAGCCCCAAATCCACAATGGCTCAAAAGTGATATGGTCCAGAAATATTTAGACAGAATAAAAGGTGGATAAAGCACCTGGATCAGATGGCATACACCCACGGATCCTAAAAGAATTGAGCTCTGTAATTTTAAAGCCATTGTATCTAATTTTTAGGGACTCATTAATGACAGGAATAGTACCACTGGATAGGCGCAGGAAAGATTAGAGGAACTGAATGTATTCACTCTTGAGAAGAGGAGATTAAAGGGGGATATGATCAACATGTACAAATATATAAGGGGTCCATATAGTGAACTTGGTGTTGAGTTATTTACTTTACGGTCAACACAAAGAACAAGGGGGCACTCTTTACGTATAGAGGAAAAGAGATTTCATCTACAAATACGGAAAGATTTCTTCACAGTAAGAGCTGTGAAAATGTGGAATAGACTCCCTTCAGAGGTGGTTCTGGCCAGCTCAGTAGATTGCTTTAAGAAAGGCCTGGATTCTTTCCTAAATGTACACAATATAACTGGGTGCTAACATTTATAGGTAAAGTTGATCCGGGGAAAATCCGATTGCCTCTCGGGATCAGGAAGGAATTTTTTCCCCTGCTGTGGCTAATTGGATCATGCTCTGCTGAGGTTTTTCGCCTTCCTCTGGATTAACTGTGGGTATAGAATTGGGTATATGGGATTGTATGATACTATATATATTTTTTTTTTTTTTATGGTTGAACTGGATGGACTCTTTTTACAACCTGACTAACTATGTAACTATGTAATTATGTTTAAATATAAGTAGAATGTACAATGTAAAAGGAAGACCACTACCCATGCCACATCCCATCTCTAATAGAAAAAAAAAAAAGGTTGCAGGGACTAACCCTGCTTGTAATGGACTCTATGGGCATTTGCACAAGATAGAAACGAATTAAAAAAAAAAAAAAGATTTTATTTACAACATAATAAAAATCAGAAAACACATTGTGCACAATAGTATTTAAAACAACATGAAAATGTCTTAATATGATACAGATAATCACATAACACCTCCTACAAGTATACTTATTCTTCAAAGCAGTAGCCTGGAGGTGTATACGTTGTTTGATCATCCAAAGGTCATTGCGTTTCGCTAGCTGTGTAGCTTCCTCAAGACCCATTTATTGGGTATCATATTTTGCTAGATATAACATGCAGATGCATATCAGTATTTGCATGCATATACTTTAACAATGGTATTATTTAATCAGTTCAATATACATTTGAGGTGTACCTTATTAACTCACAGTATCACATGGTGGGGCATCGATTGCATCATAATGTCTGTCAGGTGCAGACAGGGGCTAAAGCTCCTTCATAAACAACAAAGATGACATATGGGCAGATAAAAGCCCAGATGGCCCTATTAAAAGTAACAAGAGTTCATAAATCTGTGGCCTCAACAGATAAGTTCTATAGATCAAGCCATTGAATATGATATGCATACTGTTTAATAAGTTGTTAATGGTGTACAGTCAAAACTCTTCAATGAATACATTTAGCTGTATGTACACCTCAAATGTATTTTGAACTGATTAAATTATATGATTGTTAAAGTATATGAATGTTAATAGAGACGGATATGCATCTATGTTATATCTAGCAGAATATGCTATCCAATGAACGGGTCCTTAGAAAGCTACGCAGTTAGCGAAACACATTGACTTTTGGATGATCTAATGATTATGATTTAGTAACTTCCAGCATACTGCTTTAAAAAAAATAAGTATACTTGTAGGGGAGGTGCTATGTGATTATATGTATCATATTGAGACATTTTCATGTTGTTTTTAATGCTATTGTGCATCATGCATTTTCTGATTTTTAACATGTTGTAAATAAAATCAAATTTTTTATGAAAATTGTTTCCATCTAATGCAAATGCCAATAAAGTCCATTACAAGCATGCAACCCCCTTTTCTAAGTAGAATGTACTCTTCCCTTGTTTCATCTCTGCAATACAAGCTTTTTTCTGCTATTCTATTTTTTCCTATTTTAGGGTGTCTACTTTTGTACCCCTAATCTCCCTTTGAATATGTGAACATAACCAACCTTTCCTGCTAGCCCCAAAGATTGACTACACATCTATGTACAGATGCATTCAGCACTATGGAAATCGTAAAAAAAACATAGAGCAGAGCATGTGCTCAGAAATAACAGGCACTACTTTCTCTACACTAGTAGCGATGAGGTGCATCAACAGAGGATTGGGAGCACACACAGAATGATAAAAGATTTCATTTAAAAATAAATAAATAAAATTGAAAAATAAACAAAAATAAAACAGAACTGTGGCATTCTTGAAATTTAAGAATGATCAATGTGATTTTTGTTTTTACATTTTGTCCCAAATTGAGCTTTGTGGCTTCAGTAAAATTTTACAAAACCTCAAAGAACACTTTGGAAAATTGGTTTTCATACCATAGGCAAGGTACATGTGATGAACAATTTCTTTTGACGGCAACTAAATCCAATGATATGCATATTCATTATATTTCCCTACAGTACCTATTAGGAGATTTCAATAGGAATTTAATCCCACACTTGGTAGGCTTGGCTGCTGATAACAAGACTTTGTGCTAGCATTATTAAAAAAATTAAAATAATAAAAAGATAGATCAATATATTGATCCTACGAAAGGGTAACTATTTTAAATATAAAAGAACAAAAAGGCAAAGGGATGCCAGTCAATTTTCTCGTGAGATCTGCAGTTTGGCATATCATACAATGTTGCTTATATTTCTTTACTAAGCAAAATTAAGAGCGGGTCCTTAGAAAGCTACGCAGTTAGCAAAACACATTGACTTTTGGATAATCTAATGATTATGATTTAGTAACTTCCAGCATACTGCTTTAAAAAAAAATAAGTATACTTGTAGGGGAGGTGCTATGTGATTATATGTATCATATTGAGACATTTTCATGTTGTTTTTAATGCTATTGTGCATCATGCATTTTCTGATTTTTAACATGTTGTAAATAAAATCTAATTTTTTATGAAAATTGTTTCCATCTAATGCAAATGCCAATAAAGTCCATTACAAGCATGCAACCCCCTTTTCTAGGTAGAATGTACTCTTCCCTTGTTTCATCTCTGCAATAAAAGCTTTTTTCTGCTATTCTATTATTTCCTATTTTAGGGTGTCTACTTTTGTTCCCCTAATCTCCCTTTGAATATGTGAACATAACCAACCTTTCCTGCTAGCCCCAAAGATTGACTACACATCTATGTACAGATGCATTCAGCACTATGGAAATCGTAATAAGCATAGAGCAGAGCATGTGCTCAGAAATAACAGGCACTACTTTCTCTACACTAGTAGCGATGAGGTGCATCAACAGAGGATTGGGAGCACACACAGAATGATAAAAGATTTCATTTAAAAATAAATAAATAAACTTGAAAAATAAACAAAAATAAAACAGAACTGTGGCATTCTTGAAAATTAAGAATGATCAATGTGATTTTTGTTTTTACATTTTGTCCTAAATTGAGCTTTGTGGCTTCAGTAAAATTTTACAAAACCTCAAAGAACACTTTGGAAAATTGGTTTTCATACCATAGGCAAGGTACATGTGATGAACAATTTCTTTTGATGGCAACTAAATCCAATGATATGCATATTCATTATATTTCCCTACAGTACCTATTAGGAGATTTCAATAGGAATTTAATCCCACACTTGGTAGGCCTGGCTGCTGATAACAAGACTTTGTGCTAGCATTATTAAAAAAATTAAAATAATAAAAAGATAGATCAATATATTGATCCTATGAAAGGGTAACTATTTTAAATATAAAAGAACAAAAAGGCAAAGGGATGCCAGTCAATTTTCTCGTGAGATCTGCAGTTTAGCATATCATACAATGTTGCTTATATTTCTTTACTAAGCAAAATTAAGCTAAGAACATTTTTGAGTTTACAATTTTGTTTAACAGTAAATCTGGTGTGGGCAGTTAACACAGAATGTTACAAATATCAGACCTGTTCCCCTGTACTGTAAGCCTTTAAAAGATGCAGCACATTAAACTTCTTATTGTAACACTGTAAGATCTTCAAACAAACAGCAAATTACTCATCAAAAATGAATAGACTGCAGCTGCACAGAAAGCTGTTCCTCATTATCAGACAGCTTCCTTTTATATAAACTCTCAAGTTTTACATTGCATTATGATGCAAAATTCTGTTAACTGGTTTTATCAACAAAAACCTGTCTATGAAGATTTATTTTAATTTAAAAAATTATAAAATTACATGGAGACATTTTCAAAGGTATTGGCATGCCTGTTTTACAATAAATATAAGCCTATCAAGAGTATAAGCCCTGCAATGTCTAAAAAGTCTGGCATAATTCACTTTAGAGTGTTAAGAATTGTGTACATACAGTGCCTTGAAAAACTATTCATATCCCTTGGAATTTTTCACATTTTGTCATGTTACAACCAAAAACGTAAATGTATTTTATTGGGGTTTTATGTGATAGACCAACACAAAGTGGCACATAGTTGTGAAGTGGAAGGAAAATTATAAATTGTTTTACATTTTTTTTACAAATAAATATGTGAAAAGTGTAGCGCACATTTGTATTCAGCCCCCTTTACTCTGATACCCCTAACTAAAATCTAGTGGAACCAATTGCTTTTAGAAGTCACCTAATTAGTAAATAGAGTCCACCTGTGTGTAATTTAAACTCAGTATAAACACAGCTGTTCTGTGAAGCCCTCAGAGATTTGTTAGAGAACCTTAGTGAACAAACAGCATCATGAAGACCAAGGAACACACCAGACATGCCAGGGATAAAGTTGTGGAGAATTTTAAAGCAGGGTTAGGTTCTAAAAAAATATCCCAAGCTTTGAACATCTCACTGAGCACTGTTCAATCCATCATCTGAAAATGGAACGAGTATGGCACAACTGCAAACCTACCAAGACATGGCCGTCCACCTAATCTGACAGGCCAGGCAAGGAGAGCATTAATCAGAGAAGCAGCCAAGAGGCCCATGATAACTCTGAAGGAACTGCAGAGATCCACAGCTCAGGTGAGAGAATTTGTCCACAGGACAACTATTAGTCGTGTACTCCACAAATCTGGAATTTATGAAAGAGTGGCAAGAAGAAAGTCATTGTTGACAGAAAGCTATAAGAAGTTCAATTTTCAGTTTGCGAGAAGCCATGTGGGGGACACAGCAAACTTGTGGAAGAAGGGGATCTGGTCAGATGAGACCAAAATTAAACTTTGTGACCGGAAAGCAAAACGCTATGTGTGGTAGAAAACTAACACTGCACATCACCTTGAACACACCATCCCCACCGTGAAACATGGTGGTGGCAGCATCGTGTTGTGGGGATGCTTTTCGTCAACAGGGACAGGGAAGCTGGTCAGAGTTGGATGGATGGAGGGCAATCTTTGAAGAAAACCTGTTAGAGTCTGCAAAAGACTTGAGACTGGGGCGGAGGTTCACCTTCCAGCAGGACAACAAAACCAAAACATACAGCCAGAGCTACAATGGAATGGTTTAGATCAAAGCATATTCATGTGTTAGAATGGCCCAGTCAAAGTCCAGACCTAAATCCAATTGAAAATCTGTGGCAAGACTTGAAATCTGACAGAGATTGAGTTATTTTGCAAAAATTTAATTCTCTAGATATGCAAAGCTAGTAGAGACATTCCCAAAAAGACTTGCAGCTGTAATTGCAGCAAAAGGTAGTTCTAAAAAGTATTGACTCAGGGGGGCT
The DNA here is from genome assembly GCA_029206835.1 of Rana muscosa. Lineage (NCBI taxonomy): Eukaryota > Metazoa > Chordata > Amphibia > Anura > Ranidae > Rana > Rana muscosa. Next base: position 12,927,874 of record JARGYO010005626.1, on the reverse strand, counting down.
GAATACAAATGCACGCCACACTTTTAACATATTTATTTGTAAAATAATTTGAAAACCATTTATCATTTGCCTTACACTTCACAATCATGTGACACTTTGTGTTGGTCTAGCACATAAAATGCCAATAAAATACATTTACGTTTTTAGTTGTAACATGACAAAGTGTGGAAAAGTTTAAGGGGTGTGAATACTTTTTCAAGGCACTGTAAGTAGAACTATGATCAAACTATGAAATCACAAATGTGATAAAGGCTGCCCATGCCAGTAAGACCAGGCTCTGTGTTTTCTGAGTATCCCCAAGAACATTTTGTAAATACTTGTTGATCCCCGTAGCACTATTGGATAAGCAATCCTTCTGTCTAACTCATTCTACAGGCTTTCAGATTGATCACATTACTTTATCTTCAGGAGCTTAGTACTATAAAAGCTCTAATCGGTCCCTCCAACCTCCACAAGTCTAGTGAATGCAGGTCAAAGCCAGTTTGCCAAATGCCTTTACTAATACATAAAATATATGTCACCTGACAATTTGGTATGTAACATTTAGCAAGCTGATCCAGTAGAACCTTGGAAAATACCTTCAAATGTCTAATAATAAGAGGATAGTGGCTAAGTGGTTAGCACTTCTCCCTATTAGCACTAGGGTTGATGGTTGGAATTCCAACCACAGCACTGCCTGCACAGAGTTCTCCCTGTGACTGCGTGTACTCCAGTTTTCTCCCACACTCCAAAGACATGCTGGTAGGTTAATTGCCTCCTGTCTAAATTGGCCCGAGTATGTATATGTATGAATGTAAGTTAGGGACCTTAGATTGTAAGCTCCTTGAGGGCAGGGACTGATGTAAATGTACAATATGCATGTAAAGTGCTGTGTAAATTGAAGGCGCCATATAAGTACCTGTAATAAATAAATAAGCAATCACCAATTATAAAATGGCTATTTCAGACATGCATTTCCCCACTACATAATTGTACTGTCTTGAAGGGCAGCTAAAGTAATCACACTACAACAGCCTTATTCTGGGTTGTGTGACCTATACCTCCCATAAATTTGAGACTGAAGAAGCCATTTTGATATCTGTGAATTCTTTTTTGGATCTGTAAGTTCCCATTTTGGACACCAGAATATTTATGACTATTAAATAAAGTGGTAGTTTATCTAAGCTTGTTCGAATACACTGTTTGTGTGCCACATCTGTTCTTAAGACCCCTTTCACACTGACAGCGCAGCCACATTACCGGTAAAGCATTGCTAGTTCTACTGGCGCTTTACCGTTGTTTTAGTGGCGCGAGGAAAGGGTTAAAATCGCCCACAATGCACCGTTTCCCGAAGAGCTTTGCAGGCAACAGTTTTGTCACCAATTCCCTGCTACGTATACAGTGTACTCGAGGGGAGTGAGTATCCTCATTAAGAGAGGTGCACAGTTTTATTTTATTGAAAGTAAAATTGACCCAGGTGGTCGCTATGTATTTCTTTTATGCTCTATATATGGAACAAAATGTATGTTGATGGGGATGTACATTCATCCACCATTCTCGTCCAGCCTCCGTAAAAACATGGCAGATTTTATAGCCCGCTTTCCGGGCATACCTGTACTAGTCCTGGGTGACTTCAATAATTACATTGATTATGAGAAAGATAAGATGAGTGCCCGAATTGATGCTGGGCTACAGAGGCGAGCGGGACTTACTCCATTCGCCCGCCTTTTGCTAGAGATGGGCCTTACGGATGTTTGGAGGAGGCATAACCTAGATAGTAGGATATACTCCTGCCAATCGGCCTCGATAGGAGGTCTATCACGCATTGATTTGGGATTAGGCAATGATCTTCTGTTGCCAATGATTGACTCCTCACAATATCATGCTAGACACATCTCAAACCATTCTCCCCTTTCTATAGAAAGGTGGGTGGGAGCGACTAGGGGTAATGGTTTATGGAAGCTCAATCCCTTTTGGCTGTCTCTCCTGCCAACTCCTGACCCGATACACGATTTATTGTCTGACTTTTTTAAGCATAATATGGGATCGGCGGGTTTGGACACGGTGTGGGAAACGGCTAAAGCATACTTACGGGGGCAGCCTATAAGAGAGATATCTCACATTAAAACAAAAACCAAAGAATGGGAGAATTTTATTATTGCTGAGGCGCAACGCTCAGAAGCATCATATGTAGCGGATCCCACTGACGATACTAAGCGATACTAAGGGACTGATGTAAATGTACAATATGCATGTAAAGTGCTGTGTAAATTGAAGGCGCCATACAAGTACTTATAATAAATAAATAAGCAATCACCAATTATAAAATGGCTATTTTAGACATGCATTTCCCCACTACATAATTATACTGTCTTGAAGGGCAGCTAAAGTAATCACACTATAACAGTCTTATTCTGGGTTGACCTATACCTCCCAAAAATTTGAGACTGAAGAAGCCATTTTGATATCTGTGAATTCTTTTTTGGATCTGTAAGTTCCCATTTTGGACACCAGAATATTTGTGACTATTAAATAAAGTGATAGTTTATCTAAGCTGGTTCGAATACACTGTTTGTGTGCCACGTCTGTTCTTAAGACCCCTTTCACACTGACAGCGCAGCCACGTTACTGGTAAAGCATCGCTAGTTTTACTGGCGCTTTACCGTTGTTTTAGTGGCGCGAGGAAAGGATTAAAAGCGCCCGCAATGCACCGCTCCCCGAAGAGCTTTGCAGGTGCTTCGGCAGCGCTGCCTATTGTTTTTAATGGCAGGAGCAGTGAAGGAGCAGTGTATATACCGCTCCTTCACCACCCCAAAGACGCTGCTTGCAGGACTTTTTTTTTCGGTCCTGCAACCGCACCACCCCAGTGTGAAAGCACTCGGTCTTTCACACTGGGGCTGCAGTGGGAGGCGTTTTTAAGGTGCTTTACAGGTGCTATTTTTAGCCCAAAAGTGCCTGAAAAATGCCTCAGTGTGAAAGAAGTTTAAGAGCTGCATCTTCATTGTTTCTTTTTTTTTGTTAAAAGATATAAAAGGGGTGAATAATGAACAAAGAAATCTATGGCAATGATTTATACAACACAGTGCTTTAGCAAAAAAATGCCATCCTGCTAAGGTTTAGATCTACTTTTGGAAACTCTGTTTGAGTACAGTTTCAATGGTTGTGAGAAGGGAGTTTAGATTTTTCAGTGGTTTTAAAAAAAAATCATAGCTTCCTGCAGATTTGAGTAAAAATTGTTTAATACCATTTAGTTACAGCATGGCTTGATTCAAAATAACAGAGGGTATATCAACATAATAAACCGGGATTTGTTTTCCTTTAATCTGTCATCATTATCATCTAGAACATTGTATCTGTGCTCTGCAAAAAGTCCCTCTGAACAAAAAAACTAAAAGTCAGCCTACATAATAAATGAAAAAAATATTCATATGATACATGTCATAATCTAAAGCAAATATGTAACAGACAGTTTTTTTTTTTTTGCATTCACAATATGAACTAGCTAAACAAATAAATAAAAATGAGAAAGTGTTCAAAAGACACCAAAAAACTATAAATAAAGGACTAAAAGATATAATAATCCATGAATAATATTTAAAGAAGAACTACAATTTTTTTCCCATTTAGTGGAGCCATGCCTGTACTATATGAGTTAACTGCTCTTTTTTGTCTAGGGAATTGCAGAGTGGAGATATATTTACCTAATCCGCCGATCCTCCGAGCACAAGACCGGTCCCCGCCACTTCTGCCCCCTGCATGTTAGCAGTCTTGTGAATGGATGGTTTCTGACATCACATGCCCATAGACTGGCTCTGGACGTGAGGACAGCAGGAACAGTCCGCCACTGGACATGGGGGGACACGTTTTTCTGTAGGATCAAAGGATTGGGTAAGTATAGCCTTTTGGTGCTCCCCTAGACACAACAAGCAGTTAACCCATGCAGTGTGGGCACAGCCCCACTGCATGGAAGAAAAAGAAAAGATTTATTTATTTTTTAACAATGAAATGATGGTATACACAAAATCATTCTACAATTTCCAGCCCCTGCTGTAAAATAAATAAATTCTACCATATGTCTAATATTAATTTGCTGTGCCCTTACCATTTCCTTTAAAAATATTATTTTGTTATAAACTTGGCTGTTCGTGATTTATTTAATGCTGTACTGTAAAACACACATATGTACTTTTCAATAGATTTGCCTGATTTGTAATCAGTTAAATATGCCAAACACAGATTTCAGATGCTTTGTCCTCAGTTTGACTGACACCTGGAATTTAAATAAAAGTACAAATACTGCAAGTTGAAGCAGAGAGTTTTTTTTATATCATTGTGTGTATGTCAGATGAATTTTAGCTGCTACTTATACAGTATATAAAATTTAAGGTTATCATTTATGGGCCAATTATCAGGAGAGAAAATATAAAATGTCAATGTCCAGGTAGACAAAAAACAGTGATAGAAAAACATGCCATAAGATTTGTTCCATAGTACAGCTCTTTTAACACAGCTTTCAGTCCCATCTTTGTGTTTAGCAAGCTACCAAAACAGATTTTAGACATGCACATGACATTTACATGACAATATTAAAAAATAAAATATTAGTGTGAAATTAAAGCTGAACTCCAGGCAAACAGCAAAATGTGCAGACAAAATACAAGCTGTTTTACCTGCCAAAGGATTTATATTAATCCCTACACGACCTGGAGACTTACCCATTTCTGTCCACTAGGGGAACAAATGCCTGAACATTTACCCATTTTGGAGCTGAATGTTATGTATAATAGCAGAATTAAATACTGTGATTATACATGACAGCTTCAGGCTGTCAATGGTTGGTAAGGGTGCTGGCAGGTGCAGGCACCACCTAGTCCTTAACAATCAATGACATCACTGGCCTCATTCACTTACATAGCAGGCAATCCCCAGCCCTATAAGCCAAGGAACAGGGGACAGTTTAAAAAAATGATGTGGGGTTTCCCCTATAATTCTTACAAGGGCTTCTAGGTCTGGTATGAATTTTAAGGGGGACCCTATAAAAAAGTCCCCCACAAATTTTGCATGCTTAAATAAATGTCTGTATGTATTTTAAGGGGAGTCAAAGCCAAGTAAAAAAAAAAAGAAAACATGAGGTCCTCCCATAAATCCCAACCCTTATCTGAGCATGCAGCCTGGCAGGCTAAGAAAGGGGGGTGAACGTGGGGCCTCCCTGATAGTTGATGTACATCAATGCTGTGACATTGTCCAACTAGGTCCTGGGTGAATGGCCATCCAGTCGGGATATCCAACATTGCAGGGAAAACCAAATTGCTCAAAGCCTCAAAATGCTGATTAGTTGAGGATATTTCTGTGGCTACTAGGTTCCCTACAACAACAAGGTGTCTAGGACTCCTTCTCTGTGGAATTTTCTACAATGGAACAAAAGATTTCCCCAACCCCAGAGTTGGATTCCTGAATGACCTAGCCAAAGATAACCTAGTATTCGGTTTCAGGCAAGTTGGCTTTTGTCCAGAAACTGAACCCATTTACCCCACAATGAGAGAGTCCCCTAACAAATGAGCTTAGCTCAACCTCCTGGCTATTATCATGCAGCCCATTCCAACCTCCCAGCTGGGCTCCTATCAGCCCCAATCACTTGATATTCAAAAAGTCAACGCTAGAGTCCATACATAATCTGAAGAGTTTATTTATTAAAATCAAGAGGCTCAGTATACAGTAGAAAACTAACACTGTTTAGCTTACAAAGCTGTGAGAAAGCCTTTGTAAACAAAGAAGCATTATCTTTCTGCTGTATACTGGACCACTTGGTGTTTAATAAACAAACTCTGTGGATTATGTATGGACTCATGTTTTTTTCTGATTTAGCATGACAGGAAGTTGTGCTCCAAGGGTCTTGAGCCGAACTGACAAAAGGAAAGCCTCAGTGGAGACTTCCGGCAGAGTGAGAGTAGAAGTCTGCCCAGGTATCCCAAACTGGGAATACCATTGGGGCGTAGTAAGGCTAGTATGGGTGCCAAGGCCTTGGTAAACACTTATGGTGCATAAGACCAAATGGTAGTGCTACAAGTTGGTAGTGCTGTGAAAACTGGAGGTAGGGTTGATGTAGTGGAAACATAGACACGTACAGTCATGGCCACAAATATTGGCACCACTGTATTTATGTCAAATAATGCACCACTTTGCCCAGAAAATTATTGCAATTACAAATGTTTAGGCATTCTCATGCTTATTTCTTTTGTTTGTATTGGTATGACCCAAAAAAAGTGGAGGAACAAAAAGCCAAATATAACACATTCCACGCAAAGCTACAAAAATGAACTGGCCAAAATTATTGGCACCTTCTGAAAATTGTAAGAAATAATTGCATTCCAAGTTTGTGATGCTCCTGTAATTTGTAAGTAAACTCACCTGTATCAATTAACATGTGCTGACAATATAGAAATCACACCAGCAACCTGTTAAAATGGTAAAAAAAAATGACTCAACCTTTCTGTTGTGTATATTTGTGTGCCACATGGAGCATGGAGAAGAGAAAGAGCAGAAAATAATTGTCTGAGGATTTGAGAACAAAAATTGTGGAAAAGCATTGACAATCTCAAGGTTGCAAGTCCATCTCCAGAGATCTTAATGTTCTTGTGTCCACTGTGTGCATCATTGTCAAGAAGTGTACAGCCCATGGCACTGTAGAAAATCTTCCTGGACGTGGACAAAAGGGAATAATCGATCAAAGAGTTTGTCAAAACTTACCTGAGGAAGTCAAAATCTTTTTGGGAGAATGGGTTGTGGACAGACAAATTCTGTATCATTCTACTGTTTTCAGAAATTATAAAAAAAAAGAATACAGTCCCTACAATCAAACATGGTGGAGGTTCACTGATGTTTTGGGGTCGCTTTGCGGCTTCAGGCACTGGATGTCTTGACCATGAGCATGGCATTATGAAATCTTAAGACTACCAAAGAATTCTGGGGTGCAATTTAGGGCCCAGCGTCAGAAAGTTGGGTCTCCGTCAGAGGTCATGGGTCTAACAGCAGGATAATGACCCAAAGCATATGTCAAAAAGTACCCAAAAAATGCTTTAAGACAAAAGCACTGGAGTACTGAGCTGGTCAGCAATGAATCCAGATCCAAATCCCATACACCACCTGTGGAAAGATCACAAAACAGCAGTTGGGAAAAGGAACTCTTCCAATTTGAGAGACCTGGAGCAGTTGGCAAAAGAAAAGTGGTCCAAAATTCCAGTAGAGAGGTTTAAGAAACGCATTGATGGTTACAGGAAGCAATTGATTTTGTTATTTTTTTCAAAGGGGTGTGCTAACAAATATTTAATTGAGGGTGCCAATAATTATGTTCAAATTTGTTTTTTCTTATCTCCATTTTTTTGTGTCATGCAAAACTTTCTGGGCGAAGTGGTACATTATCTGACAGAAATGCAGGGGTGCCAATATGACTGTGTTTGATATCCGCAGCGGTTGGAAAGTCACCCTACTTAAGGGATGCTATGACAGACCTGGTGAATTTTGGTCTCAAATTAAGACATTTAAACCAGTGGTTAAATACCCCTTTTTGGTTTTTGAACAGCAAAAAGGTTGGAGTAAAAGCCCTGAAGCTGTTTTGCTTGGAATAATGACATTGTCTTCTTTGTTTGGGAGGGCAAACAATTTATCAGTAGTTTTCTAACCTCAATACAAATAAGGAGTATACCAGAGTAGCTTTGATAGTCTTATGGCCCCTCAGACTTATGGCTTCTCAGACCTCAGACTAGTAACATCACTAGTAGAAGCTACTAGAAGTTACAGGTTGCTCAATTGTTACGGTGGCACTCACCTCATGAATAAGAACTGATGTGTTATCTTTAAGCCTGGGAGCTATGGTAGCACTTCAGGAACAAATCATCCACCAAGAATTTGTCAGACAGAGCTTCCACAACAAAAGGCTCAGAGGCAACCACCAGTTCAGTTATGTTAGACACAGATTATGGAGGGTAAGGTGTAGAAGTATGTTTAGAGCATCTGCTTTCTGACTCAGCAAGCATAGTTGCAACTTTCATATGGCTGTGGAGAACTCCTCCCTGGATAAAGTAGAGGATGGGGCCGCTGAGCTTATAAAGAATCAGAGGAGAATATGTACTCAATCATGGGACAATGATCCAGGCTGTCATTGTCAGGTCCCTTATTGACAGGAGAAGGAAACTGCAGGCCGCCCCGAAACTGTAATGCCACGTACACACAATCAGAAATTCCAACAAGAAAACCGTGGATTTTTTTCCGACGGAATGTTGACTCAAACTTGTGTTGCATACACACGGTCACACAAAATTACGATTGTCAAGAACGCGGTGACGTACAACACTACAATGAGCCGAGAAAATTTAAGTTCAATGATTCCGAGCATGCGTCAAATTGATTCAGAGCATGCGTGGCTTTTTGTGCGTCGGAATTGCATACAGACGATTGGAATTTCCGACGAGAACTTTTCTTGTCAGAAAAATTGAGTACCAGCTCTCAAATTTTTTTTGTCGGAAATTCAGACAGAAAAAGTCAGATGGAGCCTACACACGGTTGGAATTTCCGACAAAGGGCTCACATCCAACTTTTCTTGTCGGGATTTCCGATCGTGTGTACACGGCATTAGTGTATTGTAAGCTAGTAAGGCCCTAAACACTGAGATTGTTCTTCTTGGGCTTGTAATTCAACATGTTGCATTGCTTATCAGACACAGTTTAATTGAGAACACCAGGTAAAAACAATGAGTCCTCACAAACCAGCTGCTGAAAGCAGGAGAAGTTCAAATGGCCAGAGGGGCCCAGGTCATAGATGGCAGCAAAGAATAACCGAGGTGAAGCCATGTGTCTCTACAAGTAGGAGCAATTATGGCGAGATACTACTTCATCCTGAAAAGGTGGCAACACCCCACAGAGCGCACACATGTCAACTCTTTCTTTTCTTGATTAGGTCTGGCAGAATTCTGCTTTGATTTAAAAAAAAATGCCCACTTCATAACAATTACATGCTATTGTTTACAGAAGCCTTATCATATATCAGAAGGTATCAGATCACTATTACTCGTTCATCTTAAACTGTATGGTATAGTATAGTGGAATCCTCCCTGTCCTTGTCATTAGTGAATTCTGCAGTATCCACTTAGATTACAGCCATAGTGTATTTAATCATCCTTAAGCTGTTAAGGCTGATCATTATAAAGGAACACAGTTGATGTTGATGGATAAATATTTCATGTTGGAGGCTCTCCTAATACAGAAAGTCTAGCCTGCAGAGAAAACTGACAGGCATACTAACTCAACATCCAAATGTTACCCAGCAAGGGGATTATATTTTAATTACTGTAAATAAGCATTTATGGGTTGTATAATCTTTACAACAATTCAATAAAGGAAAAACAAGATGGACCATTCTTCCATCTGATCTCCCATTATAAGACATGAGATAAGGGAATTTCTATTAAGCCTAGTACACATTATTCATTTTTTTTCATTAAACCCAGGGAGCGGAACACAAAAAAAACCTGAAAAGCGTACTAACTATCCAATGTTAGTACAGCAATCTGAAATGGGGGGTACATTTGTGCTAGGAGGGCAAATTTGGAGGGGGGATTTGTGCTGGGGGGAGGATTTTTGCTTATGTGGAATATTTTTGGGGAAGGATTTGTGGTAGGAGGGTGGGATTTAGCAGGGATTTGTGTTGGGAAAGGGGATTTGGGAGAATGGGAGGGGATTTGTGTTCAGAATCAATTTTTTTGCAGGGGAGGGCGGGATTTGTGTTAGTAAGGGGATTTATGGGAGGGAGGGAGGGACTTATGCTAGGAGGAGAGATTTAGGGAGGGAGAGAATATTGGCTGGAAGGGGGGATAGGGGTCAAAAATGTGTTCTGGGAGGAAGGATTTCAGCATGGGGGATTTGTACTGGGAGGAGGGAGAATTTTTGTTTGGGGAGAATTTTGCTTACAAAGGGAATAGTAGGATTTTTAAAACAGCTTACCTGTAAAATCCTTTTCTTGGAGTACATCACGGGTAGTGATGAGCCGAACACCCCCGGGTTCGGTTCGCACCAGAACCCGCGAACGGACCGAAAGTTCGTACGAACATTAGAACCCTATTAAATACAATGGATGCGAACGTTCGAATTCTAAAGTGCTAATTATAACAACTATTATGCATGTTATTGTCCTAAAAAGGGTTTGGGAACCCGGGTTCTGCACCAGGGGACATGTATCAATGCAAAAAGAAGTTTTAAAAACGGTCGTTTTTCGGGAGCAGTCATTTTAATGATGCATAAAGTGAAAAAAAAAAGTCAAATATTCCTTTAAATATCGTACCTGGGGGGTGTCTAAAGTATGCCTGTGAAGTGCCACGTGTTTCCCGTGTTTAGAACTGTCCCTGCACAAAATGACACTTCTAAAGGAAAAAAAAGCCATTTAAAACTTCTTGCGGCTTTAATGTAATGTCTGGTCCCGGTAATATGGATGAAAATCTTTAAGAAAAATGGCATAGCTACCCCATGACCCCCCCCCCCCTACCCCAGCCCATTACCAGCCCCTTTGGGTCTTGTATGGATATTAAGGGGAACCCCGCACATAAAATAAAAAAGGCCCTATATACTCTGAACAGCCGTATACAGGCGGTGCATACAAGACAGGGACTGTAGGTTTGTTCTTATGTAGAATGTGTTTGTAATTTTGAACAGGTACATTGTTGAACTGTAGCTCCAGCCCAAAAATCTATTTTTAAACTTTTTGGGAAACATAGGTAAGGGTTATCACCCCTGTAACATTTGTTTTGCTGTCTGTGCCCCTGTTCAGAACATTTCACCTCACTTTCCGTCCCAATGACAACTGTTTTTGAAATGTGGTGTTTTTCTTGAAACAAGGATTGCTGATAAAGCATCAGTACAGAGGAGACACCTTTCTCCCATATTTATTCTTACAGGAGAGAATTTTCCTTCCTAGGGGTAGATTTCCTCTCACTTCCTGTTGTCTTCTTTCGTTTGCAAGTAGGAGTCGTTTGTAAGTTGGATGTTTGAAAGTAGGGACCTGCCGTATATACTCTGCAGAAATAGGCCCCTTAGTTGTTGGTGTTGGCACAACACTGTAAGCACTCACAGTTACTCTTGGTTGGTGCTGGAACGCCCTGCTGTCAACTATTATATCAGGAATTTTAATTACATATAATTGTTGAACAGTGGTAGTAAAAATTGGGGCTTTGATGGTGGTGCTGGTGCCACAACACTGTAAGCCCTGACAGTTACTCTTGGTGGGTGCAGCAATGGGCCCTGCTGTGAATTATTAGATCAAGAATTGTAATTGCATGCCCCTGTTGAACAGGGGCTGAAAAATTGGGCTTTTCGTGGTGGTGGTGGTGGTGTTGCCACAACACTGTAAGCCCTCAGAGTTACTCTTGGTGGGTGCAGGAATGGGCCCTGCTGTGAATTATTAGATCAAGAATTGTAATTACATGCCCCTTTTGAACAGTGGCTGAAAAATTGGGCCTTTCGTGGTGGTGGTGGCGTTGCCACAACACTGTAAGCCCTCAGACTTACTCTTGGTGGGTGCAGGAATGGGCCCTGCTGTGAATTATTACATCAAGAATTGTAATTGCATGCCCCTGTTGAACAGGGGCTGAAAAATTGGGCCTTAGGCACTGGTGGCACAACACTACAACCCCTCACAGATACTGTACTTGGAGCACAGCAATGAGCCCTGTTGCAAAGTATTGCTTCAAAAATTGTAATGACACGCCCCTGTTAAACAGGGGCTGAAAAATTGGGCCTTAGGCACTGGTGGCACAACACTACAACCCCTCACAGATACTGTACTTGGAGCACAGCAATGAGCCCTATGGCAAATTATTGCTAAAAAAATTGTAAGTACACGCCCCTGTAAAACAGGGGCTGAAAAATTGGGCCTTAGCCACTGGTGGCGGCACCCATAAACAAAAATGATCTTCCAAGCTATCATCATCAATCGTATCATTGAGGACTCGGAGGAGGAGGATAGCCAGTCAACATAACAGCACAGGCACTCAGCATCAGCATCAGTCTTGAAGGGACGTGACATGTTAAAATCAATTAGTCTGTTATATCAGCATCAGGTGTGTGGTAGCTGGTGGTGATCCAAGACTGGTTCATCTTGATGAAAGTCAGTCGATCAACCGAGTCGGTGGACAGGCGCACCCTGTGATCCGTGACAAATCCTCCAGCAGCACTGAATGTGCGTTCCGAAAGAACGCTGGATGCAGGACAGGCCAGTAGCTCAATTGCATACTGTGCAAGCTCTGGCCAGTGATCCATCCTCAAGACCCAGTAAGCCAGAGGATTTTCGGTGGGGAAGGTGTCCAAGTCTGACCTTGCCCCTAGATATTCCTGCACCATGTTTATCAGACGCTGGCGATGGTTGCTGGAACCAATCATACTTTGGGGCTGCGGACTAAAGAATTGTCTGAACGCATCGGTCAGACGGCCACCTTCCCCACCGCTCCTTCTTTGACTGGCCGAAGCCTCAGCAACTCGTTGTCCTGGACCAGGAGTTTGTAACCTCCCAGTCTCTGGGAACGCGTTGCACAGACCTTTCTGCAAGGCCTCCCGGAGTTGTCTCATCCTCTGCTCCCTCTGCGACGGTAACATAAGGTCCGCAACCTTACCCTTGTACCGTGGATCAAGGAGAGTGGCCAGCCAGTAATGGTCCCTCTCCTTGATCCGAAGAATACGAGGATCCTTCCGCAGACTTTGCAGGATCAGGGAGGCCATGCAGCGTAGGTTTGCTGAGGCATTCGCTCCGGAGTCCTCTGGGTCACTAAGGACGACATGATCCGCAGTCACCTCCTCCCAGCCACGTACAAGTCCACTGGTTTCTTGGGACTGTAAATCATCCCTAAAAGACTGCTGCTGATGATGCTGAGTGCCAGCCTCCACCTCCATGCTGACACAATCCTCCTCCTCCTCCTCCTCCTCCTCCTCTTCCTCTTCCTGTGCGATGGGTGGGACAGAAGGAACACTGTCTGGGTAAAGAGGGCCTTGAGAGGCAAGGAAGTCCTCCTCTTCCTGCCTCTGTTCTGCCTCAAGTGCCCTGTCCATTATTCCACGCAGCGTGTGCTCCAACAGGTGGACAAGAGGTACAGTGTCACTGATGCATGCACTGTCACTGCTCACCATCCTCGTGGCCTCCTCAAATGGTGCCAGGACAGTGCATGCATCCCTGATCATGCCCCACTGGCGTGGAGAAAAAAAACCAAGCTCCCCTGACCCTGTCCTGGTGCCGTAGTCGCACAGGTACTCATTGATGGCCCTCTGCTGCGTGTGCAGCCGCTGCAGCATGGCCAACGTTGAGTTCCACCTGGTGGGCATGTCACATATAAGGCGGTTCTTGGGCAGGTTCAACTCCTTTTGCAGCTCAGCCAGGCGAGCACTGGCATTATAAGATCTGCGGAAATGCACACAGACTTTCCTGGCCTGCCTCAGGACATCCTGTAAGCCCGGGTACCTGCCCAAGAACCGCTGCACCACCAGGTTAAGGACGTGAGCCACACAGGGCACATGGGTCAGTTGTCCCTGTCGGAGGGCGGAGAGGAGGTTGGTGCCATTGTCGCAAACCACCATTCCTGGCTTAAGCTGGCGTGGCGTCAACCACCTCTCGGCCTGGCCCTGCAGAGCAGACAGGACCTCTGCCCCAGTGTGGCTTCTGTCCCCCAAACACACCAGTGCAAGCACGGCATGGCATCTTTTTGCCTGCGTACTTGCGGAGCCCCGTGAACGGCTACGGAGCACCGCTGGTTCATAGGACAAACCACAGGAAGAGGCCATGGAGGAAGAAGAAGAGGAGGGGGTGGAGGAGAGAGGTGTGTCACAACCAGTAGTAGCATTTTGGAGGCGTGGCGGTGGGACAACCTCCAACACTACTGCACCTTGTCCTGCATCCTTCCCAGCTGCCAAAAGAGTGACCCAATGGGCCGTGAAAGAAAGGTAACGTCCCTGTCCATGCCTGCTGGACCATGAGTCAGCGGTAATATGCACCTTACCGCTGACCGCCCTGTCCAGCGAGGCCAAGACATTGCCTTCCACATGCCGGTAGAGAGCCGGAATAGCCTTCCGTGAGAAAAAGTGGCGTTTGGGAACCTGCCACTGAGGAACCGCACATTGCACAAACTCACGGAAGGGGGCCGAGTCTACCAACTGAAAAGGCAGCAGTTGAAGCGCTAGCAATTTAGCCAAGCTAGCATTCAACCGCTGGGCATGTGGATGGCTGGGAGTGAACTTCTTTCGACGGTTCAGCAGCTGGGGCAGGGAAATTTGCCTGCTAGAATCGGACGTCGGTGTACTGCTAGCAGAGTGGCCGCAAGTACTTGGCTGTGACACACCTAATTCTACACCTTCATTCCTCTCAGTGCATGTTTCAGAGAGGACTGAAGTTATAGTGGGGTTGGAGATCCCAGCTGATGCGGTGCAAGGAGAGGTCCGCTTTGTTCTTTGGTGTGGGTCTTTGAGGTAGGCTTGCCAACGAGCTGCATGGCAGGTCAACATATGTCTGGTCAGGCATGTGGTACCCAAGCGGCTGATGTTTTGGCCACGCGATATACGCTTGAGACATATGTTGCAAACAGCAGCTGTGCGATCTGATGCACTAGCCTCAAAAAAGGCCCACACCAAGGAACTTTTTGAATGACGGGCAGAGGCAGCGCCCTGCACAGGCGGAGCTCTGCGGTGTGATTCCGTCGGTGTACTGCCCTTACGCTGGCCACCAAAGGGCATCCTGTCTCGTTGGAGATGTGCCTCCTCCTCATCCTCCTCCTCCTCTCTCCTATTAGGCACCCACGTGGAGTCAGTGACCTCATCATCCCCTCCCTCCTCATCACTGGAGCCAATCTGGCAGTATGCTGCAGCTGCTGGAACATGACTGCCAGATTGGTGTCCTTCTTGAGCATCCCCTCTGTCTGCTCTCACCCTACTGCCTTCCTGTAGCTGGGTTTCATCATCAGACCCTTCGAAACGCTGGGCATCCTCCTGGAGCATGTACCCAACACTGTGCTCAAACAGTTCGGGGGACTCCTCAGGAGGAGGACATGGTGGGTCTAGGGAAGGAGTGACTGATGATGAGTCTGACATTGATACCAGGGAAGAGGACGCTTTGGCAGCTGCTTTGCCAGTACCCTGAGCCTGGGTGAGAGAGGATGAGGAGGAGGAGGAGGAGGGCTTGGTCATCCACTCTACCAAGTCTTCGGCATGATGTGGCTCAACATGTCCAGCTGTGGAAAAGAAGGACAAGCGTGTCCCATGGCCATGTGCTGATGACAATGCACCGCGTCCACGACCAGCACTGTTGCCCCCAGACACAGAGCCTGCTTGCCCTCTTTTATTGCCTCCTGACTGTCTGCCTCTCCTTGTTTGCCTTCCAGACATTCTAATAGATGGCCTGCAGGGAGATGGGAAAAAAGCAATAAGGGCTACCTTCAGGTGTCCTTCTCTGTCCCTTGAAACAAGGACTTGCACAGTGAAAGAAACTGACACTCTCCCTACCTACAGTTTTCTGTCCCTAGAAAAAATGTTTTTTTAAAGCACAATATAGCACAAGGAGAATTCACTCACTGTCCTTCCAGGTCCCTGGAAACAAGGACTTGCACAGTGAAAGAAACTGACACTCTCCCTACCTACAGTTTTCTGTCCCTAGAAAAAATGTTTTTTTTAAGCACAATATAGCACAAGGAGAATTCACTCACTGTCCTTCCAGGTCCCTAGAAACAAGGACTTGCACAGTGAAAGAAACTGACACTCTCCCTACCTACAGTTTTCTGTCCCTAGAAAAAATGTTTTTTTAAGCACAATATAGCACAAGGAGAATTCACTCACTGTCCTTCCAGGTCCCTGGAAACAAGGACTTGCACAGTGAAAGAAACTGACACTCTCCCTACCTACAGTTTTCTGTCCCTAGAAAAAATGTTTTTTTTAAGCACAATATAGCACAAGGAGAATTCACTCACTGTCCTTCCAGGTCCCTGGAAACAAGGACTTGCACCGTGAAAGAAACTGACACTCTCCCTACCTACAGTTTTCTGTCCCTAGAAAAAATGTTTTTTTTAAGCACAATATAGCACAAGGAGAATTCACTCACTGTCCTTCCAGGTCCCTAGAAACAAGGACTTGCACAGTGAAAGAAACTGACACTCTCCCTACCTACAGTTTTCTTTCCCTAGAAAAAATGTTTTTTTTAAGCACAATATAGCACAAGGAGAATTCACTCACTGTCCTTCCCAGTCCCTAGAAACAAGGACTTGCACAGTGAAAGAAACTGACACTCTCCCTACCTACAGTTTTCTGTCCCTAGAAAAAATGTTTTTTTTAAGCACAATATAGCACAAGGAGAATTCACTCACTGTCCTTCCAGGTCCCTGGAAACAAGGACTTGCACAGTGAAAGAAACTGACACTCTCCCTACCTACAGTTTTCTGTCCCTAGAAAAAATGTTTTTTTTAAGCACAATATAGCACAAGGAGAATTCACTCACTGTCCTTCCAGGTCCCTGGAAACAAGGACTTGCACAGTGAAAGAAACTGACACTCTCCCTACCTACAGTTTTCTGTCCCTAGAAAAAATGTTTTTTTTAAGCACAATATAGCACAAGGAGAATTCACTCACTGTCCTTCCAGGTCCCTAGAAACAAGGACTTGCACAGTGAAAGAAACTGACACTCTCCCTACCTACAGTTTTCTGTCCCTAGAAAAAATGTTTTTTTTAAGCACAATATAGCACAAGGAGAATTCACTCACTGTCCTTCCAGGTCCCTGGAAACAAGGACTTGCACAGTGAAAGAAACTGACACTCTCCCTACCTACAGTTTTCTGTCCCTAGAAAAAATGTTTTTTTTAAGCACAATATAGCACAAGGAGAATTCACTCACTGTCCTTCCAGGTCCCTAGAAACAAGGACTTGCACAGTGAAAGAAACTGACACTCTCCCTACCTACAGTTTTCTGTCCCTAGAAAAAATGTTTTTTTTAAGCACACTATAGCACAAGCACAAAACACACTGACACTCTCCCTACCTATCCTTCTCTTTCCCTAAACTAAAGGAATCCAGGTTAAGCAAGAAAGAAATAAAAGTCACTGTCCCTGCCTATGCTGCTCTATCCCTGCTCCGGAACACACTACACTAGGCCGCCGTGCTGGCGGCCTTTTATAGTGTGGGGCGTGTACTAAACACCCTCAGCAATAATTGGCCACAGGCATCCTGCCTGTGGCCAATCATTGCTCTCCTCGCTGCCGGCGCTGTGATTGGCCAAGCATGCGGGGTCACAGTGCATGCTTGGCCAATCACAGCGCCTGGATGACACTGCGATGGCGTAGTGCATTGTGGGCCGTTCGCGTCACTCGAATTTGGCGCGAACGGCCCAAATCGTTCGATCTTCGTCGAACGATCGAACAGCCGATGTTCGAGTTGAACGTATGTTCGACTCGAACACGAAGCTCATCCCTAATCACGGGACACAGAGCGGCATAGTCATTACTATGTGGGTTATATAGAATTACCTTCAGGTGCTGGCACTGGCAACTTCCAAAACAGGAAGTACCCTCCCCTATATAAGCCCCTCCCATCCGGGAGCACCTCAGTTTTGTAGCAAAGCAATACGTGTCCCCAAAAGAGGGGTGGGAGCTCTGTGTCCCGTGATGTACTCCAAGAAAAGGATTTTACAGGTAAGCTGTTTTAAAAATCCTACTTTCTTGTTCATACATCACGGGACACAGAGCGGCATAGTCATTACTATGTGGGACGTCCCAAAGCAATGCCAAATGAGGGGGGGGATACACCATACATAAGCTGGGCGCCATCAGGCATGAGGATCTTTTGCGGCCTGCAACACACTGCGCCCAAAGGCGACATCCTCCTGACTTCTAACGTCCACCTGGTAGAACCTAGTAAACGTGTGTACTGAAGACCATGTTGCGGCCTTACAAATTTGAGCCAGGGAGGCCTGGTGATGCACTGCCCATGAAGTTCCAACTGCTCTCGTGGAGTGCGCCCTAACTTTGAACGGAGGCGGTCTACTTCTCAAGCCATAGGCTTGTATTATGACCTGTCGAATCCACTTGGCTAAAGTAGATTTTGATGCTGCCTGACCCTTTCTGGGGCCTTCCGGCAGACCACACAAAGAATCCGTTCTACGAATCTGAGCAGTGGCTTTTAGATAAGCTTTAACTGCTCTTACTACATCCAAAGAATGCAATAACTTTTCCTCTACCGAGCTTGGTTTGGGGAAAAAAGGAAGAACCACATCCTGGTTCAAGTGAAACCTCGATACCACCTTAGGAAGAAAGGCTGGGTGAGGACGTAACACTACTCTGTCCTCATGAATAACCAGATATGGCTCTTTACAGGACATGGCGGCTAATTCCGACACTCTTCTAGCCGAGCATATGGCTACTAAAAATATCAATTTTCTGGTGAGTAGAACCAAGGAAATGTGCCGCAAAGGTTCAAATGGCTGCTTCTGCAGAACCGACAGAACCAAATTTAGATCCCATGGGCATATGGGAGCTTTAATCGGTGGAATAATACGAGTCACCCCTTGCATAAAGGATTTGACAAGTGAATGCATAGCCAGGGGCCTTTGAAATAGTATTGATAAGGCCGAAACCTGACCCCTGATAGTACTTAAGGCAAACTTCCTGTCTACAGCCCACTGTAGGAAGTCCAGAATTCTGCCTATAATGTACTTACGTGGATGCCATTTTCTGGCCTCGCACCAAGTGATGTACGCCTTCCAAACTCTATAGTAGATCTGCCTGGATACAGGCTTCCTGGCATTGATTATAGTTGATACCACAGAGTTAGAGAGACCTCTCTTCTTTTAGGATGTGGGATTCAATAGCCAGGCCGTTAAACTTAGAGTTAGTAAGGAAGGGTGGTATATCGGTCCTTGCGAAAGCAGGTCCGGACGACGTGGAAGGGTCCAAGGACTCCCCACAGACATTTTGATGATCTCCGCGTACCAGGCCCTTCGGGGCCACGCTGGAGCCACCAGGATCACCGGCTTCTTTTCCAACCTGACTCTGCGAAGGAGTCGAGGCAACAATTGTAGCGGAGGGAATGCATATATCAGTCTGAACTGATCCCAAGGGAACACCAGAGCATCCGAGCCGCAAGCGAGGGGATCCCTTGTCCGGGAGACAAATCTGTCCACCTTTGCGTTGAATCTGGATGCTAGCAGATCTACATCCGGTGTTCCCCACCGCTGACATATTGCTCGGAAGACCTCGGGATGAAGGGACCATTCCCCTGGGCATAACTGTTGGCGACTCAGAAAGTCGACTCAAAAAGTATTATTAACTAAAGACTACTACAACAACCAACTCCTGAATATGTTGGCCGATGAGGACACATACAGGAGGTTGGATAAAGATCCTACTCCTCAGTATTGTCTTGAGCTGGAATCTCTAATAGAGGGAGGTTATCAATCTCATATTCTAACTCCAAAAGAAAAGAGGTTTCTTATACCGAGTAGTAGCCGCATACCCACTATCTACACCCTTCCCAAAATCCATAAGGATCAAAAGAATCCTCCACCCAGACCCATAGTCAATGGGATTGGGTCTGTCACAGCAAGACTTGGACAATACCTTGATAGATTTTTACAAAAAAGTGTGACTGACACCAAAGCCTATCTTCGAGATACAAAAAGTCTGTTACAGTCATTACAAGAGGTCAGTTTGGCAGGGAGAGATGAAGTATTTCTGGTGACATCAGATGTCTCTTCTCTCTATACCATAATACAACACGATGACGCTCTGCTGGCCCTTAATTGGGCATTAAGTAGACGGGAAGATTTACCCCATGGCCAAAAAATATTTTTGAGGAACGCTCTTGATTTTTGTTTGAGCCACAATTATTTTTGGTTCAACAAGTCCTTCTACACCCAGAGGAGAGGCGTTGCTATGGGTGCAAAATTTGCGCCCAGCATCGCCAATCTCTTCATGGGGGAGTGGGAGGACAAATCAGTATTTGACCAGAAAAGGGCAGAGCTATTGTTTTATAGACGCTACATAGATGACCTGTTCCTTATTTGGGCAGGATCAAAAACATCTTTGGAAACTTTTTTAGCGCATCTTAATAATAACAATAACAATATCAAACTGACCAGTCAAGTAAGTAAGGAACAGATTAACTTTCTTGACGTGACTATCTTTAGGGTTAATGATACTCTGCAGACTAAAGTATATTTTAAGGTAACAGACAGGAACAGCTTTTTACCCATCCATAGTGGACATCATCCACTATGGCTGAAGAATGTGCCGAAGGGCCAATTCATGAGGGTAAAACGAAATTGTACCTCAACAGAAGACTTTAGGGAACAGGCTGGGATCCTAAAAGGAAGATTTTTGGAGAAGGGTTATAAATCGCAACATTTGAACACAGTAGTAGAAGAAATGGCTGCCATACCTAGGGCAGAATGCCTGAGAGACAAGCCTCTGGTGGTGGGACGAAGTGTTAACCAAGAGTGGGGTTTTATCACAGACTTCCATTCTCAATATAAAGAGGTGGAGTCGGTGTTCAAAAACCATTGGCACGTTCTTTGTCTGGATAAAACCCTACAAAAACAGCTTCCATCTAACCCGAGATTTGTCTACAGGAAAGCCCAAAACTTTGGAGATTGTATAGTGAAAAAAGTATTAGATCCTCCGAAACGTCCCCCCACTTTTTGGGATAGGGATGGATTTTTCTGTTGCAGGAAATGCAAACCCTGCAGAGATGTGGCCTGTCAAATGAGAGGGATAGAAAGGTTCACGTCCACTTCCAACAACAATGAGTTCCAAATAAAGGAATTCATAACCTGCAACACTACGCATGTAGTTTACGCTTTAAAGTGCCCTTGCGGGCTAATGTACATTGGGAGAACCAAAAGGATGCTTCGAATCAGGATAGCTGAACATATTAATAATATCCTTATTGGTTATAAGGACCACAATGTGTCCCTCCACTTTAAGGTCTTTCATGATAGGGATCCCTCAGGTTTAACCTTTTGGGGGATAGACCACATTAAACCTGCGTGGAGAGGGTCAAATATTGTACGTGAATTATCACAGAGAGAGACTCAGTGGATTTTTCTTACTGATACCCTCTCCCCGAAGGGGTTAAACATAGAATTGGATATAAACTGTTTCATCAGTGATCTGTAGACTATGTTGAATAATACTTATGTTATAGGCCCCTAAACTGCCCATAAAGGGCGGATATTTGAAGTTGTTTTCTATATACATCAGAAAATATACAGATTGGGTGCCCATCATGTAGTATTTGCTGTGATATTACCTATATGTACATAGACCCCTATGTGAATATAGACAGGATCGTGTAAAAAAGAATGATGTGAATATACTAGCTTCTTAGCAGTTAGGAGATTGTTCATTTCATGTGGAAAGTCGTTTGGAGTGTGTATTCCACCCTCTACCGGTCTTTTAGTTAATGACGGTTAGGAGTATAAGTATATGTATGAATTTTTTCATATATATATATATATATATTTTTATAGCTCCCATTGCTATTTATTAAATTAAATTATTTTGATTTATTATTAATTTGGATGTTTTATTTGTAGTGTAATTTTAATATATCAAATCAAATTTACTGCTGTGGATATATGACAGTCTGTGGATCAGAGAACAGATTATTTTTCAGTTAATTAAGCTGTTATATACTGATGAATTATGAGGTTTTATAAATATATGCTTAGTATGTATAATATGTTTTTAAGATTGTAATGATCGCAACTCGATGTGGATGTATGGCAATCCAGCTTATTTTTAAACATATACTATGAATTTATTGAGAGTAAATACGGTCGCCATGCACTTTTAGAATAGTGAGCGGCGATCAGCTTAAGAGTTAATCTGGCTTCATTATTGGCAATATAAATAGAGGTCACGTCACGCCGTAAGACCACGCCCATTGAAAAAGTCGTGATGACGAAACGCGTCTGAGCGTAATTTAGCGTCATACCGGAAGTGACGATTGACGCCTTGCGTTCCAGGGAACTGGCCCGGGAAACCGGAAGTACTGTCCGGCGTTTGGAGGAGCTGTGAGCTAAATATGACAAACAGTAGCTCCACCAGGCCCCTCGACAGTGCACCAACCTTTGCCTGACAAGCATCGAGTTGACGAGCAAAACAGAACGCAGGCTGTACAGGTTAACGGGGTTTTTTTGTTGATTTTATGAAAACAAATTTTTTAAGAGGGAAATAAAGCTTTTGGAAACCGGTTCACACTATGCAGAGTTTTCCCTTTCTCTCCATTGTACAAATCCCGGGAGGAAAATTGCACACCTCTATGTGAAGAGGATATCCAGAGAAGTCACTATTTTGCATCCTGTACTTGGACCTCGTATGAGCTCACTACCAGCTGACATTTGCAGAGATTGTGAGAAGTCATTCCTCTACTGCATCCTGTGTCTGAAGTTCGTTTGAGGCTTATTATCTGCCGTGATCTGGTGAGTGCAATCCCTATGGGGAGCTTTCGATACGCTTGTCCGAAGTAACGTGTGAGGAGAATGCACATTTGATGAAAAAATTTCTAAAGAATATTGTGATAGGACATACTGAATTGTATCTATTAGGATATTCTTGCCCTATTGGGAGTTCTGGATTTCCCACTATTGTTTTTAGGACAATAGTGATCCTTATTGATTTCAGTATCAATGAGAGCGCCGCATTAGACAAATTTGTTTGACACTTGTAGGTGGTAAAATTTATATGTCTTTTTAGTATATGCGACTCAGAAAGTCCGCCTTCCAATTCTCCACCCCTGGAATGAAGACAGCTGATATACATGGGACATGCTTTTCTGCCCATTCCAGGATGTGACTTACTTCCCTCTGGGCTGCACGACTCCTGGTGCCTCCCTGATGATTGATATATGCCACTGCTGTGGCATTGTCTGATTGAATTCTGACAGGGGACCCTTGGAGTCTGGATGTCCAGGCTACTAGGGCATACCAGGCTGCTCGTATCTCTAAGAGATTGATGGGCAGGGTTTTTACTACATTTGACCATCTGACCTGGAGAGACCATTGCTCCAGTACTGCCCCCCAGCCTATAAGGCTGGCATCTGTAGTGACCACCTTCCAGGATATCGGACTGAAGGGTTTTCCCTTCTGGAGATTCTGGGGGATCAACCACCAGCAGAGACTCTTCCGAACGGAAGGGGACAAAGCCATCGGGAAGTCTAGAGCCTGAATTTTTCCGTTCCAGGCTGACAATATGGCCCTCTGTAAATTCCTTGAGTGGAATTGGGCGTATGGCACAGCTTCGAATGATGCTACCATCTTTCCTAGCAGCCTCATGCACAGGCGTATGGACGGCTGTCTTTTTGCACAAAGCAGACGGACCAAGCCCCTCAAAGAGGATACCTTGTCTAGAGGTAAGAAAATCTTCCTCTGGTCTGAATCCAGCCGTAGCCCTAGATATACCAGGTTTTTCACTGGCTGTAGGGCTGACTTGTCCAGGTTGATGACCCAACCGTGAGATTCTAGATACTTGATTGTATCGACAATTACCACTTCTAGCTTGGCAACTGAGTGGTCCATCAACAACAGGTCGTCTAGGTATGCCATTATCGTTACACCTCATTTTCTTAGATCGGCCAACAGTGGAGCCAGAATTTTTGTGAACACTCGTGGTGCTGTGGCCAGACCGAATGGTAAGGCTCTGAACTGAAAATGGCGCCCTTCTACTGCAAAGCGTAGAAATTTTTGGTGACCTGGAAAGATGGGAACATGCAAGTAAGCATCTTTGATGTCGATCGAGGCTAACCATTCCTCCCCCTGTAGGGCAGCGGTGACCGATCGGATCGACTCCATCCGGAAAGACCGGACGTTTAGAAATTTGTTTAGACTCTTTAGGTCCAATATGGGTCTTATGTCCCCGTTTGGTTTCGGGACTGTGAAAAGGTTTGAGTAGAAACCCAACCCCCACCCTTCCATAGGAACCTCCATAATTACTCCTTGGAGCAATAGTTGTTCTAACGCCAATAGGAGAGACCCTCTTTTCAGAGGGTCTCTTGGCATGCCTGACCACATAAAATGGGAAGGAGGAGACTCTTTTAACTCCAACTTGTATCCCAGAGTTACTGCGGAGAGCACCCATCCGTCTTTGATCGTCTCCCGCCAGGTCTCTGTGAACAACTGAAGTCTTCCCCCCACCCGTTTGAGTGGGGGCAGCCCTTCATAGGCTTGACTTGGAGGCTGGTTTAGTACCTCTTCGGATCCAGGGTTCTTTATTACCCTGTGACTGTCCCTGATTTTTACCTCCTGAGTTTGACCGAGGAGGCCGTCGGAACTGCTTAGTAGCAGACGTCCCAGGGATAGGAGAGGTAGCCCTCTTAAAAGATGGACCCCTAGACCTCTTTTTAATTGGTAAGAGAGTACTTTTACCACTGGAAATCTTCTGGATATATTTATCCAGGTCTTCGCCAAAAAGGCGTTCTCCATGAAATGGGAAGCTAACTAAGAGCTTCTTACAGGGAGCTTCAGCAGACCAGTTCTTGAGCCACAGAAGCCTACGCATATGTACCAAAGACAGCGTGAGGCGGGAGGCCTGATGGATAGAATCCTTGATGGCGTCAACCGCAAAGCATAATGCTCTAGGCAGATTAGCCAGAGCCTGGGCCTGCTGGTCTGGCAAATCCCTCAGGACCATTTTCATTTGATCCTTTAAAGCTTGGCAGACCCCAATAGCTGCCACTGCTGGCTGTGTAACAGCCCCTGCTGTGGAAAAAGCAGATTTTAATAAAGACTCCAATTTTTTATCTACTGGATCTTTGAACATTTGAACATTATCTACTGGACATGTCAGTGATTTGTTCACAGAAGAAATGGCTGCGTCCACCGTAGGAACATTCCATCTCTGGGTGAATTTTTCCTCCATGGGATAGATCACCTGAAATTTCTTAGGTGGAACAAATAGTTTATCAGGATGTTCCCAGTCCTGGTATATAAGTCCTTCCAATAATGGATGAATTGGAAAGGAGCAATTAATCTGGGGAGCTTTTAGCGACCCCAATGAGGAGACAGCAGTAGTTGATGGTTCAACAAGAGGCATTTTAAATGCAGATCGAACCATGTCAGTTAGGGTCTGGACCCACAATCTTTCAGTCTGTGATGCTGAAAATGGTTCATCTACTGTCGATTCCTCAAAAACAGAGTTAACCTCCTCCTGATCCCCTTCAGGTAGGTCAGTCCCTTCCTGGGACTGTTGCTTTGCCAACAGGCACTCTAATGGAGGGGATGGAGATCTGGCACGCTTTCTTTCCTGTAGAGAAGAAGCGATCAATGCTGCCACCAATCCCTCCAGAGTTTTGGCAAAAACCTCCTCTGTTATATATGCAGGAGCAGGTGGACTGAGGACAGCCGCAGTACCTGGCACTCCCGGGGGTTCCTTATGGGTATTAACCTCTGATTTCTCAGGGGAGGAAGGTGCAGACTACTGCTCCAGATCCTCAGAGCCCGATGGAGACCCCCTACACTTCCTGAGAGGTATATCTCGGAGTTTTTTAGGCGGCATATTCCTTAGTTCAAAGCTGAGGTATTCCAGCCGCAATACACCCCTTTACTGAAATAGTCTAATGCAATTTGCTGCTATGTACATCAGTGGGTGTCTACTAATGCGTCTTTCTGGGGATGCCTGTATCAACCGCCCGCTGTAGGCCCCTATACCATGCTACCAGCTCCTTTTCATGCTCTGTGTCCATAGCAAGCAGCGTGGACTGAGTCCTTTTATCTTGCTGGGACGCCCGCACATGCGCAGAAGCGCTGGGCGCACAGAGCGCGTCATCCGTCAGGCTCCGCCCCCTTTTTTGAAGCTAAATCTATAAAAAGAAAGCGTGTGTGCGCGCGCGTGCGCGCGTGCACGTGTGCGCTCTTGGCGCCATGTAGGGAGAGGAGCCAGGGTCCCTGTTTCACCAGGACTCGGGGATGGAAGGAAACTACTTGGCAGCATGACAGAGGAATGCAGCTTCCCTGATAGAGAGCTCACTCATCTGCCTGGACTTTCACCATGGAAGGAATAGTCCCAAGAAAAAAAGACGTTCCACAGCGGCCTCTAGTGGACAAACACAGGTACCGCACTTTTGTCTTTTTTTTTTTTTTTTTTTAAAACCTCCTTTATGAAAAACATTTCTAGGTTTACAGTTTTTAAAACTTCCTTTATGAAAAGACATTTCTAGGATTTCTTAGGCATATACAGCTATTAGCGGGAATACCTTTAGGTAACAGGCAGAAAGACATATTAGGCTTGGGGGTCCCCTCAATAGAACCAAGTTCCTGAGGGGCCCCCCACTTACCTTTTCCCCGCCGCAGGACTTTGTTTGGTCCACAGAATCCCAAACTTCACCTCTCACGGCAGGCATTGTACTAGACCTTCAGGGACCGGGTTCCCAAGGATTCCACTCCCCTGGACCTGTATAGCATCCTGCACAGATAGCCTCTTGGTTTTGGGTATGACAGAGAGGCATTACAGGCAAAACCCTGCTCTTCTCTGCAAGGCCCGGGTACCGACCGTTTAGCTATGAAGCTTTTTTGGTCGGATCCGGAATAGCTTGCTAAGGCCCAGAGAACCTGTACACAAGCCCAGATGAATACATGTTAACCTTGGCCAACACCTTAGACACTGGCAAAAAACTGAGGTGCTCCCGGATGGGAGGGGCTTATATAGGGGAGGGTACTTCCTGTTTTGGAAGTTGCCAGTGCCAGCACCTGAAGGTAATTCTATATAACCCACATAGTAATGACTATGCCGCTCTGTGTCCCGTGATGTATGAACAAGAAATATGCTTAGGGGGTTACTGTGCAAATTGGTGTCATTAGTTGACCTTGTCCAGGCAGCTCAACAGTATTCACAAGCAAGCCAACACCAGTTGCCCTTTATCATGGCTTGTTCGTATGCAACAACTACAGTGAAGGAGTTTTTGTATGTAAGAAAAAGAATAATCAAATGGCTCTATCTTCCCTTCTTATTCCACAGTTAAATCAAAACTGCTCCTTTATGCTAAAACACTTTGTAGTAATTATGCTTCTTTTAGGAGAAATAAGTTTGACAATACAGGCAGTTTTAATATAATAATTAATAAGAGCATCCAAAGTTTAGACATATGCACATTAATCTGACATGGCTTGCAAATATTTTAGCAAGTTAAGTAATTAATCCCGAACTTGAATGAATTATTAAATGTCTAAATATGCTGGCAGAATACCCTCTATCATCAATCTGTAAGATCTGAAAATATGATTATCACAAAAGGGATTTTCAGATCTGGCCTCTAGTGTTCGTATCACCCTCTGTGCGTTGGCATTTAATCAAAACACTATTCATTACAAATTACGGATGTATAAATTATGAAAAATTGACACATTTGTTGCTAAAATCCAAGATCTCAACATTATTTAATATTGGGGGCGTGTAGTCTGACGTTACTAGGAGAATATGTAATACAATAAACTCATAACACTGAAGGCACAAAATGGGCTACATGTTGATCAGGTGATTTGTGTAAATAAACATGACACATATACTGTGGCATTTAGAAGACATTGGTAAAGAAACAGAAAAACACGAGTAAGCAGGGGACCAAAGACTGAAACGTAAAGGCTACATTCACATAAGCCTCCTGCATTTGTTTTATTAAACGCAGGAGAATTGATCTGAGAAATATAAACAAACTTTTATACTTCCCAGATCAATTTTACCTGCATTTAAACATAACTGCGTTTACATGTATATGTGGGTGCTTACATGTGTTGAAATGCATTCAGAGTATCAAATCTGTCCCAAGCGCACAGAATTCTGTTTTCTTTCAAACACAGATAAACTAAATGCACATAAATTAAAGTAAATACACTGTATAAATTGTATTATTTAAAATCATTACATGCATTTATACAGTATGTGTTTAGAATTGTCCTATAAAGAGATATAAATGTATGCATGTTAAGCAATGGGGGAGGGGGGGAGGAGAGTGAGAATATACTGTGTATATACTATATATATATATATATATATATATATATATATATATTGTGGCAATGGGACCCTGTGCTACCTGAAAGATTGCTGGTTTACACCAGATTTTGGAGAGAAAGGCACGCTGATTGCACAGCTGTGTGTTGGGCTATTTAGTTGTGACCTGACTATGGCTCAGGGCCCCACACAACAGACAGGAAGTCTGTGCATGGGAGTCAAGTGGACTCCCATTCCTCTGAGAGGAGTCAGAGGCTGAATGGGTGCAGCCAGAGCATGCATGTCTGCAGGACGCAGATGTCCTTGGTGATAGATCACCATTGCGCTGATCAGGAGTAAGTTTAACTCTAGGAAATTTTTGTTATGAGGAGCAGACCTAAGGCCTAGGCTAAAGGCCTGAAGCAGCCGTATGGCAAGAATGTAAGCCAGGAGGATAAAGTATTGCGTATACAAGATACAGTAATGGTGGAACCCCCCCTGTGTGGGATACTGATATCTTTGTGAACTTTTCTGTCATTTTAAATAAAAGTGGGCTACCAGGCCCTTAACAGTTCAGTTCTGGACTGGCGTACTCACTGAAAACGCACCCACCGCTTGAGTCTGATCACCCCAATCTTACAATATATATATATATATATATGCATGTGGTAATTCTGTGGCAGTAAGGCACCATACCATGTAGTCATTTTAAGGAATAACTTATCCCACATATATGTCCAAACAAACCAACAGAATAAGGGATGCACCACACTTTGCTGCCTTCTCAGGACTGGGGAAGCCCCGGTAACATACTACAAAAAATAAAGAGAAAGCCCAGCCTAGAGCAATATCCCATGAAACATTTACTAACCAGTTGTCATCTGGCCACAGTACATTTACTGTACTGTGACAAGGTGGCACGGGCATGCTGGATCATGTACATGTACGTCATTTGGTTGAGAGGTGCGCAGCTTCCCCGGCCGCTCTGTCCACTAGACACAGTGGATTGTGGCCCCGATCCCCGGCCACTTTGTGATCACATGATTACAATGACCACAATGCTGTTATGAATGAAATTCATTCATAACAGTTGTTATTCCTATAGTGATGCTGTGATTGGCCCACAGCTATCTCAAGGTACCTGGGCCAATCACCGAGCCTGTGCCATGTGATAGCCGTGGGCTATAAAAAACTGTTTTTCTATAAAAAAACAAATACACATTTTAAATACAGATATTCTAATATACTGTACTACTTATTAAGCTACCCTTTCCCAGCCTCTGCTACAATATGTATTTCTGATCCATTTTCTAGGCTAACTGGCATGGGATTGTAAAAACAAATGGCATTATGGGATGGGTACTGCCCTGTGGGATTTGCACCAAAGCAAAAAATAATAATGATAATAATAATAATAATAATAATAACTCAGTTTAGAAGGGAGAAGTATTTTTTTTTTAATAATGCTTTGAGGGCAGCAGTAAAATGCAAAATTCCTTTAAATATATCCCGCGGGATGCCCTTAACATGCTATGTATACAACCTTCTTCAATGTCCGATGACTGCCAAAAGAAAACAATCCCGCTGACTAATGCACACATCTGATCTCAACACTGACAAGCTCCAAATTACATCTCCCAGATCCCCTCTACTAAAGGTAAATAAAAGGGGAGTGGTCTACTGGGTTATGTTATTGACAAAATATGGGCAAAGACCAGATTTGGTCAAGTCCATTGACCAAATATGACCATGTTACCATATTTGGTCAGTGATGTCACTCTATACCCCACCCCATTGTTACATGGCTGGAGATTCCCAGAATCTGAGGAAGAATGTACCCCTTTGAAACGCATCAGCCAGCAGTGGTCCTCGTGTCCTCTCCTTCATTACCTGCAGACTGTTGATATTGGGCCGATTGCCGTCGGTTAAAGGCTTTCATATTGCCGGTTTCTTTCACATGCTTGTGAGTAGTTTTTAATTAATCGTTTTTACAAACCAATCAAAGGATAATGCACAAGCCAGGTGTGCCCTCTTTTCTTTATTTTTTTAGTAAATGATTGGGATTTGATGGTATCTTATGTTGCTAATGATGGGGCAGGTGCTGGCACCCTCTGCTTCCTTAGCAACCCTTGACAGATAAGAATCTGTCACAGATAGTGACAGTAGAAATACCACTAATATATATGATGTTTGGCTACAGCTAACATGTTACTGATTAATTTTTATCAAATTGGAAGGTCTAGTCAAATCCTAACTATACTTATCCTGTCTATACTTACCTATGCTGAGAGGGCTCCAGTCCGGTCACACAATCTCTCAAGTGGCTGGCTATAGTAAAGAGGACAGATTGTCAACAACAGCTGCAGAGC
The DNA here is from genome assembly GCA_029206835.1 of Rana muscosa. Lineage (NCBI taxonomy): Eukaryota > Metazoa > Chordata > Amphibia > Anura > Ranidae > Rana > Rana muscosa. The sequence continues at coordinate 12,897,547 of JARGYO010005626.1, read as the reverse complement.
CTATGCAGTGATGTCACTCGCTGGGAGCCAATCATGTGACCGGTCCATAGTACCCTCAGAATAGGTAAGTATAGACATCTTTCCTCTAGGGTAGTTAGAATAGGCATATAATGGGGGTGGGAGCAGGTTTGAGTATAGTTAGGATTTAACTGAATGTCTAAACATTTGTCAAAATGAAAAGATCAAGTATCACTATATTTCCATCTAAATAAAAAGACAGCACAAACTGCTGATTGCTTTTAAAAACAAGAAGGAATGTAAAAATTATTTCTATCTCTTTTTACAAACAGATGCAAAGTAGAATCTGGAACAAAACATATTACATAATGTGAAAGCAAACATCCAGGCAAACAGCTTAATATAAAGTCCAAATAAATATAAAATATATATTACTGATATACCAGCCAAATGATATCTAATTCTGTACAGCTAATTCTGTAATTTCCACACATTTTTCCCCCTGCACAGTGATACAGGTGACACACTAAGCACTGATTAAGCAATTCTTCTTTCTGGTTCAGCTATTCAGCTTCCCTTGCCACCTCTTCACCTCCATACAATGACAGCAGACTCTGAATCAGCATCATCAACTCTGTCAATAAGCATTAAATCTGACTCAAGTAGTAGCAGAGTGACATTCATGACTGTCTAAGGTGTGCATCATAAGAATGGTTGCCCAAAAAGGCAAACCAGCAAACACATATGTATTTCAACTGTATATTTAGCTATTTACTTGAAATTTCACTCTATTCCATTTAAATTGCTAAAGATTTTGGTTACAGTTATAACATATTGCTTATGGTTTGAACTTTAGGCAAAATCTAAATCGATATATACGATGCAGTCTGTCACTAGCATTAACACAGCAGGTTTTGTTTTTCTGAGTCTCCCTTGTAACGGGTAGTTTTATAGCGTGTTGATCTGGCGAGGAGATCTATTATATTCACTTTCTTTAACAGGATGACAATGCTGTTCATTCTTTACTGGAATCACTGCAATGTTTTTACCAGGATAGTCCTAGTTGGACATACAGTTCTAGATGAACTTTAATGCTAGCCTTATACCCGTAGAACTTTGTTTGGACAAGAAAGTATAAAAATCGCTCATCTAAACAAACAGTCGATGGTCCCTTTCGTTGACTCAACTCATTTTGAATGCATTTTGATACGAGTACCAGGTAAATGTCTCGATTTTTATAGAACAAACATTCTACATCCAGATTAACTTTGACAAGTACATTAGCATAAGACTTGTTACAGGTAACAAAGTCAACTATTAGGAAATAGTTTGTTACCAACCATAGCTAAGACCTGGAAAACTAACTTCCTTAAACACAACCAAGACCAAGACCAGGATTACTAGAGCTATGATTGATGCTAAAATTAACGTGGTCCTACAAGATAGAGTGGATTACTACATGAAATTGTGGCAAACCAGGGTTCAAACATTTCTCACACTCTCGATTTGATTATTCCTTACTGCAAACTCTAGCGTTCCCACTTTAATCTCACGTAGCCCTTCTATCTATCTGTCTTAAAGTCTGAATCCTTTCTGAATCCCCAGGACTTCCCCTACCCTCCCCCACCCCTTCCCTCTCCTTATCTTCTCTACCCTTCCCATCTTAACAACTTCAATACCAGGCACTTTCCCCCCTTCCTGCCCAGGCCAATTTTCAGCTTTCAGCGCTGTTGCACTTTGAATGACAATTGCACAGTCATGCAACACTGTACCCAAACAAATTTGTTATAATTTTGTTCCAACAAATAGAGCTTTATTTTGGTGGTATTTGATCACTGCTGAGGTTTTTATTTTTTGTTATAAAATGTTGTAAATAAGTTTTAAGTAGGTACATTTTCTCCTTCAATGATTGGCACTGATGAGGCTGCACTGATGGGCACTGATAAGGCGGCACTGATGGGCACTGATGAGGTGGCACCAATGAGGGGGCACTGATGAGATGGCAATGGTGGGCACTGATGATGGGCACTAATATGAAGCATTTATGGGCACTGATAGGCGGCACTGATAGGTAACACTGGTATGCAGCACTGATGGGCATTAATAGTCGGCACTGATGGGCACTCATAGGCAGCACTGATAGGTGGCACTGATGGGCACTGAAAGGCTGCACTGATGGGTACTTATGGGTGGCACTGATAGGTGGCACTGATGGGCACTTATGGGCACTTATAGGTGGGCACTGATGGGCATGGATGGGCACTGATAGGTGGCACTGATGGGCATCACTGATAATGAGGCACTGCCAGGCATTAGTGATGGGCACTGACTGGCACCATTTGTGGGCACTGATTGGCATTGATTTTGGGCACAATTTGGCATTCCTGGTGGCCATGGGTGGCATACCTGGTGGTTATAAGTGTTGGCAATCCCTGGTGGTCCTGGTGGCATCCCTGGTGGTCTGAAGTGGGCATCCTCTGGGATGATAATGAATCAGCGCAGACCCACCCTGACAGGAAATCAGCAGATCGGCTCTTCTCTACGTCCGTCTAAAAGACGCGAGTGAAGAAAAGCCGATACATGGCTTTTCCTGTTTACACTGTGATCAGCCATGATTGGACACGGCTGATCACGTGGTAAAAAGCCTCCATCAGAGGCTCTTTACCGAGATCAGTGTTGCAGTGTGTCAGACTGACACGCCGCACCACTGATCGCCGCTGTTATCCTGAAAGACATCATATGACCTCCAGTCAGGATAACGAAACCACCACCCAGCAATTATTCTGCTATAGGCTGGGTGGGAAGGGGTTAATATGCCGTTCCTTGGACACTCACCTCCTAGTAGGCACTACTGTTTGACGTATACTATCAGTCAATAACGCTGAACAGCTGTCTTAACTTTGGATCATGGTTTTGTATGTAAGTTAGCATGTCTTACTTTGTTATCTAAATAATGTTATTGACAAGGTCTCTATATGTGACTGTCCTCTACTCTGGGGCATTATGTCCATACCTGTTGTACTCTGTGAACCATGTCTTACACCAAATTAATTATTAATTAAATATTGAAAAAGAAAACAGTTTGTTACCATTAGATTCGAAGTTGCCCATTTTTTTGTCTGCTTTGGTAGAAACCAAGTGTCAAAGTATACCCTTTAATCTTAGATAATCAAACAAACTTTTAGAAAATGAAAAGTTTCTAATTAAATTTTGCTGGTATAAGGCCAGCCTAAATAAGAGATATTTAAATTAAAATTGCTGTTCCCCCAAACTCTTCAACAAATGTATTGTCAAGTGAATACAGAGCTTCCAAAATATAAGATATCCTATACAGGGAGGGCCTGGCCAAAAAATATATGGCAACCCTGGATACACCGTATATACTCAAGTATAAGGCGAGTTTTTCAGCACATTTTTTTGTGCTGAAAATGCCCCCCTCGGCTTATACTCAAGTCACCTTTTTGCGCCTGATCTCCCAGATTGGGGAGCCAGTACCGGCCGTCTTTCTCTACAAGTGTGCAAATTTTGTTGTCCGGGGGACCTACGGCCGGGGAGCACCGATTTTTCAAACCCGGGCACCCCTTCCATAGACTCCCATGTTAAACGGTCATTTCTTTGGTGATTTTGGGGACCCTGTACCGGCCGGTCGTAAGTCCCCTGGACCCGGAACTTGGCACACATCTAGCCCCATTTCTCCTCTATAAGTGTGCAATGTTTTTTGTCTAAAGGGACCTACGGCTGGCAAGTACCGATTTTTCAAAGACGGGCACCCCTTCCATAGACTCCCATGTTAAACGTCAGTCTAGTCATGGACACAGTGAGGCATGGGCACAGTGAGGCATGGACACAGTGAGGCATGGACACAGTGAGGCATGGGCACAGTGAGGCATGGGCACAGTGAGGCATGCACATGGACACAGTGAGGCAAAGTGAGGCACAGTGAGGCACAGTGAGGCATACAGATGGACACCCTAGGCTTATACTTGAGTCAATAAGTTTTCCCAGTTTTTTGTGGTAATATTAGGTGCCTCGGCTTATATTCGGGTCGGCTTATACTCGAGAATATACGGTACATGTATATAGTTTCTTTTTGCTGAGCATTGCAAACATCTCTGCCAGGTTTATACGGTTTACCCAAACTTTTGCATAATAAATATAAATAAGCATGTAAAATAAAAAAAGTAATTCATATACTAAATAATATAACAGGTATTAATACAGTTGCTGAAATGCAATATTTTTCCCTATATAAGGACTTTATCAAAATAAAATGGATGTTTACCTTTGGGTGGCTTACTACTGGATACAAATATTGATGTCAAGTCAGTTATCAACTTTTCATTTTATTATCACCAACCTTAAATCATGGTTACTGAAAGGATATACATAGTAAGAGAGTCTTAGCGATAGCTTAGCAACCTGCAATAGATTGCAGAAAACAATTTAATGCGGGAGCTCATACCAACTTGCCAAGGTCAAAGTAAATAAGTTCACCCATTTTTATGTACACTGAAAGATTGTCTCTGTCTTGCAGCTTACATGACAACCTACACACTGTTTTTTGACCTCTGGCCACAGGGCACAACGTTGGTCTGAGACAACATGGACAAAATAATGTACACGCTTCAACAATGAGTTGTGCTCAGTGCTGACAAGAACAAGTAGATTGACTTAGCAAATGACAAATAGCTCTCACCTGACCCCATAGAATTCTTGCCCTCTCAATTTAAATTCTTGTTTGCAGCCTTCACACACATAAAAAGAAAAAGAAAAATTCAATATCTAGCCAACAACAGAGTGTGCATATAGAATGAACATTACATGTCTGTTAGAATTTCAGTAAATGACAAGAGATTTGCTGGGAGAATATTTTGGTGGTTTATAAATTTAAAGTTTGAATGTATGACAAAGTTAATAGAAAGTCAATCCCTTTCAACACAAACACACTTCTTTCATATGATTATGTATCTACAAAATGGGTAATTTTCTTATTAATGTATATAAGTGAAAGCTGTTACACTGGGGAACACACAGGCTATACATTTAATCACATTGCAAAATGTTGATGGGACATCCATGCTTGGTTCTTCTTAGTTCACTGTCACACCTATAATTTTTCACCCCTAATAACAGACCCCTTAATCACTAGTGTTTATATGAGAACCATATGTATAATCCTTACTAATATGAAGCAGTGTATGCACCCCTCCAATTTTCACCCTTTCCACATTGGTGGTCAATGGAAATACCTCTTTTGTATTGGTGATCAATGAATATGTCTCCTTTACAACATTAGCTAGCTTGGACAACTGACCGTCCCCCTTCCCCATGCCCAGTGCTCAGCGGACAGGCCCACTTTACGCAAGTGCCCAGTGGACAGGCCTGCGTTGCATAGGTTGCCAGTGCACAGGAGCTCGTTGCTAAGTTGTATATTGAACAGGCCCCCATGGCACTGGTGCTCAGCGGACAGGCCCACTTTGCGCAAGTGGACAGGCCTGCATTACAAAGCAACGAGTTCCTGTACACTGGCAACCTATGCAACGCAGGCCTGTCCACTGGGCACTTGCGTAAAGGGGGCCTGTCCCCTGGAAAACATTGCTAAGGGTTCCTGTCCACTGAGCACCTGTGCAATGGGGGCCTGTTCAATAAACAACTTAGCAACGAGTTCCTGTCCACTGGGAACCTAAGTTGTTTATTGAACAGGCCCCCATTGCACAGGTGCTCAGTGGACAGGAACCCTTAGCAATGTTGTCCAGGGGACAGGCCCCCTTTACGCAAGTGCCCAGTGGACAGGCCTGCGTTGCATAGGTTGCCAGTGCACAGGAACTCGTTGCTAAGTTGTATATTGAACAGGCCCCCATGGCACTGGTGCTCAGCGGACAGGCCCACTTTGCGCAAGTGGACAGGCCTGCGTTACATAGGTTCTCAGTGGACAGGAACTCGTTGCTAAGTTGTATATTGAACAGGCCCCCATGGCACAGGTGCTCAGCAGACAGGCCCACTTTGCGCAAGTGCCCAGTGGACAGGCCTGCGTTACATAGGTTCCCAGTGGACAGGAACTCGTTGCTAAGTTGTTTATTGAACAGGCCCCCATTGCACAGATGCTCAGTGGACAGGAACCCTTAGCAATGTTGCCCAGGGGACAGGCCCCCTTGGCAATTCTATTTGGCAGACAGGTTACTTTTGCAATGGTGCTTTTGCAATGATGTTAAGAGGATGTGCTCCTCTTTAAAATAGTGCTCACCAGACAAGCCATCCTTTACAATGATGCTTAGTGGACAGGCCACTCTTTGCAATGGTGCTCAGTGGACAAGCACTCTCTTTGCAGAGATGCCCAGTGGATAGACAATGGTGCTTGGCAAAGAGGCCCCATTTGCAATGAAGTTCAGCAAGGAAGCCCCCATTTGGAATGATACTCATCAGAAAGCCCCCCATTTGCCCTGTGGACATGTCTCCTTTTTGCAATAGTTCTCAGTAATTAAGCCTCCATTTGCAAATGTGTTTAGCAGACAGCCCCCCCCCTGCAATAGTGCTTAGTGGACAACACACCCTTCCCCGTGCATCACTGTTACTAAAGCTGTAGTTTAATCTGCTTATATTCTGCCTCCCCTGGTTTCCCCTTCCCCCCTCATCAACATGCTAATAACATTTTAAATAAAACTTTTCCATTTGTATTACATAGCTTTTTTAGACACATTCATGTCACCATGGCCTCTGTGCTTCTCTATACAATACATGAAGATCATGGCTGATGGGAGGGGACATCAGGGTGGTGTACATATTTTCCTGAAAACATCACAACACCCTGCCTCAGTACAACTCTGAAGAGCCCTCAGCCTTTCTGTAAGCAGTGGGCTTGATGAGTGGATACCAGTCTGGCGGAGTAGGTATTCCTAGACAGGCTGCATTTGCGTGCAGCACTGTAGTTAATATCTACATGTGACACTGAACCTCCATAACTGAAAGAACTAAAATCCATTTAAAGAAAGGGGCAAGCCAGGATCAAGGGCGCTACTTTGATGTTGGATGTCCTCCAATCAGGAAATGAGACAGACACATCTTACTTACTGCTGCTTGTCATGCACACTTTGAAAGCTCATAATGCACAGTGAAATCAGAGCAAGCAACAGGAGCCTGTACAACCATGCAGGATTGAAGTAAGGCTGGAGTATGACTTTACGTCCTCTCCTTGTAGCGAGACTACTTTTGCCACAGCAGTAGAAACACAGGCAGACTTATGAACTGACTTTTGCACTTTCTTGGGACTGCCAGACCCTAAATTTGTACCCACATATATCATAGTAAAAAAGCACTATTCTACATTTATAGCGATATAAAGAGGAGGGGGCTACATAGTAAGGGGGTGGAGCAATTTGGTGTCACCACATATATAAAACTTCACCTGACTTATCAGATGTTCCAAATAAGACAGCTTCAATTCATTAGACCCTGGTGCCATGTAGAAACTGATGACATAAAAACTGCAAGTGTTGCCCATAGCCATATGGTGGCTTTCATTTTGTAAACTGCACTAAAAAAATGCAGCTGGAAAGTTGCAGTTGCTGTCAGCTCTTCCATTTTTTTCCTTTTCACGTCAGCTACATTTTTGTTCTTCTGTGATCAATGAAAGATCCATTTATATGAGACAGATTTTCCTAAATGCTGGATTTTACTGAAAGTGGAATTGAACCCAAAAGCAAACATTGAAAGGATAAGTTCACCTTTTGATAAAAAAAATAATAAATGCACATTTTTTGGCAAGTAAAAAAATTTGCATTTATTATTATTTTTTCAAGGGAGCCTGCAGAGCATTGCACCCACAATCAGCAGATCATGGACTCAATGTAGGCCTCCTGCAGACTCTCAAGACAGTTTTCAGCCCATACCTCATAGGGTCAGGCAGTTACTTGAGAGCAAGAAGAATCAATGAACTATGAAGGTGTTCAACAGTGGCCTTGCAGTTCATTAGGAAATACAAGCCGCCAGCCAAAATGGATGATGGTAGTTGTAGTTCATTCATTCACAGTAAATTGTGAATGAATGATGCAGCCCTGTGGAGCGAGAAGATGCCCTGCCCGCTGTCACAGATCGGGGGAGATCGGCGGAATTGGCAGCAGGAGCTGGACCATGTTACATGTTCGACCCTAAATATCGGTGAAACATGTAACATGTTCCAAAAGGTGAACTTATCCTTTAATATTATGCAGCTTATAATTTCTTAGATTTTATGACTGCATTTGTTTTATTTTTTTAGGCTTTCTTTCTTCTATTTTCATCTTGTGATCCAGCCAGTAAGTGTGTTGTTTTTCAAAATCTCTCCAGCAGAATGCATCAGTTACAGAGATGAGACAAACCATTTAACAAAGGCAGGGGTGCGTACAATGATTAACTTTTATTTATTTATGTAAAACATTTTGCTACAGGTTTGATGTAAATGATGTACCATATTTATTGGCGTATAACACGTGCCGGCGTATAACACGCACCCCAAGTTTAGGAGGGAAATTCAAGGAAAAAAAACTTACATTTAAATGCAGCATGCAGCCTTGCCCAGTGTCCATCTGTCCATCTGCAGCCTTGCCCAGTGTCCATCTGTCCATCTGCAGCCTTGCCCAGTGCCTTTGCAGCCTTGTCAGTCTCGGCGATTTTTAAAATTGGCGCCGATTTCTGTGTGGAGAGGAGCGAGCTAGACTCGGCTCCTCTCGCAGTCCCACCCATCTCCACTGACTGCGCCGCTGACATAGAGAAAGCCGAGTGTACTTCGGCTAGACTCGGCTCTGCTCACAGTCAGGGGCAGGACTGCGAGAGAAGAGACTAGCCGAAGTACACTCGGCTTTCTCTATGTCAGCGGTGCAGTCAGAGATGGGCGGGACTGCGAGAGGAGCCGAGTAAAGCCGAGTGTACTTCGGCTTCGGCTCCGCTCGCTCGTTTCAGCAAGAGTATCGGCGTATAACACGCACCCACGATTTTCCCCTGATTTTAAGGGGAAAAAAGTGCGTGTTATACGCCGATAAATACGGTAACTGCTTATGAAGTATTAGCTGTATTTTGGCTTAAAGGTTTTAGTGTATTCAAATTTGCTAGTCCATCTAACACTCCCCTACCCTCAGACTGAGAATGCTTCTGTCCAAAGGTGCTCTGATGCTCATTCATCTGGAGTGTAGGCACTCTAATACAGGAGGTACAGTATATTACTTGCCAGATCAATGGGTGAAAACAGATGGGAAAAAGCTTAAAAAAAACAAATGCATTCACCATATCGAATGATTGGTAAGCTGCAATATATTACATTTTTGGCTTTGGGTTTGGGTCTAAAGTGAAACATCAGCCATCATCTTTAAGTTTTGGGCAGATCGGGGAAATGGTAAAACCCATGACATTTTTACTTCTGCTGGGGAGATTTAACCCCACCTCCTGTTACTGGCCAGGAAATAAGCAGAATACTCTCATACCAGAGAGGGATAAAAACCCAACGAATATTCTAACCCTTACCCACTCTGTATATAAAGAATTTAACTTTATTGGCATCTTTACCTACACATTGTTCATGATTGTACTACAATGAAAAAAAAAATCACGTAACTCAACACACAGAATGAAAATGATAAAATTATAAAATAGCTACAAATTCATTGACAGATATACAGTATCTGCATTATCAAAAGCACTGATGCAAATCGACCGTAGAGAGGACACTAGATTATGTAAACTGTCACCTGCCCAGTAAATGTAACAGCATTCTGAAACCTAAAATATAAGATATTTAATGGAAAGGAGGAACATTATATGGCCATTTCTCCCAAACCTTGGCAGACGTTAATGCAGGTATGGGAACCTCATTAACATACATATGAAAGGTTACCCACAGATTCTTTTAATGGTCACTGCAAGAGACGTGGGTACAGCCATGTAATGGAATTTCAGGAACACTGCAGAGGGAAAGAAGTCACTTTCATTTGTAATATATTCGATTTTAGGCACAATGCAAAAAATTTCAGTTATGAAATAAGTATAATGCGGGGCGCATGCGCGGCGCGATGCGGAACAGACGTGCTTGCTGAGTGCTCCGTCTGACCGGCTCTGCCAGGCTCGATTCCCGGGGCTAATTTCGCCCATCACCGCACAAGAACTCTCCAACACCCCTGGGAAGCATTGCGGTGCATGATTCCGCACAAAAACAAGGGCAAACGCCGCTATAACTACTCCCTCACAAACTACCTTCTAGGCCTGGAAGGACACACTGTGATGATGTCCCAAAATGGCGCCGGCGCGAGGGCTGCTTCACACAGCTCTACACAAAAGCATCTCCAGCCTGCTAAAGACGGTGAGTACAACTCCCCTCTGTCTAAGGCTGATCTTGATGCAAGCCTCTCTGCCATTTATGACAAGTTGGCAGATAAATTCCAACATGAGCTACATAAATCCACCAGTGCCTTATCACAGGAGATTGCTAATATTGGGGGCCGCACAGATATTTTAGAGACTAAGCATGACGAACTTTCCCTGGCACACAATGACCTCAGAAGGGACTATGAGACGCTGGCTGATAGCTTCTCCTATATGCAGGCACACATAGAAGATTTGGACAATCGAAATCGCAGGAACAATATTAGACTTCGTGGCATTCCTGAGTCCATCACAGAGCTATTCCCTGCAGTTTCTAAAGTGTTTCAAATGCTCCTGCCTGATAAACCGGCCTCAGCTTTTGCCTGCGATAGGATTCATAGAGCTCTTCGCCCCAAACCACCTCCTGACAAACCTCCACGTGACATAATTTTGTGTATGAAGGATTTTCTCACCAAAGAGGACATAATGAGGGCCTCCAGAAATACCTCCAATATTGAACTTGAGGGCTTCAAACTACAAATTTACCCTGACATTTCTCCTGCCACCCTGGATCGCAGACGCAGGATGAAGGAAGTTACCACAATCCTCCAAACAGCCAGAATTAAATATCGTTGGGGCTTCCCCTTTAAACTGTCAGTGATGCATAATGGAACTACACATACAATATACAACGTCATTGAAGGAAAAGAATTACTGGTCAAGCTAGGCCTACTAGATCCTGAACCCCCAAACCGACCTCCTACGACTCCTCGCTCATCTCCCATCTGGACCACACCTTCTACCAGACGTAATCCAAGAGACCAGAGAAGATGGCGAAACTCCCTCCAAGACCAGGACTAAAAGATAAGAAATTTCCTCTTCTATGCCTTTTATAACACTGGTCAAGCTAGGCCTACTAGATCCTGAACCCCCGACCCGACCTCCTGCGACTCCTCGCTCACCTCCCATCTGGACCACACCTTCTACCAGACGTAATCCAAGAGACCAGAGAAGATGGCGAACCTCCCTCCTAGACCGGGACTAAAGGATAAGAAATTTCCTCTTCTCTGCCTCCTTTTTTTTTTTTTTTTGCTTTGGCCCTATTTTTACCTCCCAGATCTGAAATTTATTTTATTGTTATGAGCAAATACCTTTTTTGATTTCCTGACTCTCTGATATATACCATATGCTTGGTTTGTGGCTCCTTCCCCCTCGCCCCCCCCTCCCCCCCCTTTTTTTTTTTTTTTTTTTTTTTTTTTACGTCTGGGCTTCTCCCTCTCCGCCTCCTGCCCTGGCGAGGGGTGGGGGGGTGGGGACGGGGAATGTGTACATATAAAGGTGTTGTTCCTACGGCGTAGGAACACACTACAGGTAGAAAAATATGTTATCATCTTATATGGTTCTAGGCCTATATAACTATTGTCCATACAATAATGGCTCTATTTCAACTGTTATGTTTGTCCCTATGTTATAACCCCTAACATGCACACAACTGATATACCTGTCTTACATTCCCTGGCATATCCGTCGCCGCTGGTTTGACCCCACACTCTCGTCCATATCCCGGCGTGGCTTCCCCCTTGTCTTGGTGGCTGCGCTGGGCCTTGGTTGTGAGTTTCGGACTTTACTGTCCATCTTTACAATTTTTTAGGTTGGTGGACTCCCTGTCCTCTAACCCCCTTTTACATATACTTTATATGTTATTTGTTATTCACATTGTTTTTCATATGACTGAGAAATACTACGGAAGATTAAATTCCAAATGGTCAGTAGATTTTCTGCTTCCTGACCCCACCTTGATATATTACAAAACTTTTTATGTTGCCCATAAGGCATCCTCTCGCACTAAAATTTCCTTTGATTCTCTTTGCAGTTATGATTATGTTTCTACACCCTTGAGGATACTCAAACTACTACTATACGAACACTATCCTTCTATAAATCATACCGATGCTCTTTATGACACTACTTTACACCCTGTTGTGGACAATTATGTCACACAACTTCTTACAGTACCTTCTTACATGATCCAAATCCCATACAGAACCCTCGCTATCCTGTCCCAAATACTCAGCGTACTCATCCCCTTTATCAATGGGTCTTAAAATCATTTCTCATAACGTCCATGGGTTTAACTCACCACACAAACGGAAAAAAGCATTCAGGCACTATAAAAGATTGGGCGCTGATATCCTTCTCCTACAAGAAACCCATTTTTCCTCAGGAAACCACCCAAATTACTTTGATAAAACATATAACCAACACTTCTTTACCACATTCTCTAACAAGTCAAAAGGGGTGGCAATCTTCATTCGTAATTCTATCATCTTTGACATACAAAACATATATAGAGATACAGAAAGCCGTTTCATCATACTAAAAGGCACAATAAACAAACGTACGATCACGATCGCCTCCATCTACGCACCTAACGATACACAATCTACATTCTTTAATACCTTTTTTGATACCCTTGACCGACACAGCTCCCCTCATATTGTGTTAGGGGGTGACTTTAATTTAGCTGCACACCCCTCTCTAGATAGGAGTAAGACGACTCCCTCCTCAAAAGCCTTCTCCAGATCAATGTGCCGCTCACTCAATAAATTCCAACTGATCGACTCATGGAGATCCCACAATGTAGGCATAAAGGCCTATACCCATTACTCCTACCCACATGACTGCTACGCCAGACTAGATTATATATTTTGCACCCCCATTCTTCTAGCGAACTCCTCTAGAGCTCGAATTCACCCTTGCCCCTGGTCTGACCATGACATGGTTGAATTTGACACCTCTCAAGTGGGACTCGCCCCCACTGCATTTAGCTGGCGCCTTAATGACTCCCTTTTATCTGACCCACACACACTACAAGACATTAACTCTCACATTGTAGACTATTTTGCTAACAACTCAACTGAAGACATCGCTCCTACCTCACTCTGGTCGGCACACAAAGTTGTCCTGAGAGGACACTTGATTAGCATTGCTGCAGCCAAAAATAAAGCTAAACTTACAGAAATAAAATCTCTAACTAAGGAATTAGACCTGTTGTATAACAAACTTAGCCAATCCCCATCTCCAGAAATTACATTCCAAATCCATTCCAAACGCCAATCCCTAGACACAATTCTGTCAGCTGACACGGAGAAATCCCTTAGATTTTCCAAAGCAAAATTCATGTTACATAGCAACGCCACATCCAAAATGTTTGCACGCAAACTCAACCAGGAACATAACCCCCCACACACATACAAACTACGTAACCACAAAGGTAACTTGGTTACACATCCCCGTGATGTCCTGGACATCTTCTCCACCTTCTATAAAAATCTCCTTTCAGGGCTCCAGACCCACCCCTCCACCTCCTCGCTTAATTGGTTAGACAATATACATCTCCCCACCCTTAATGACCAACAAACTGCAACTCTCAATAATCCCTGTACAGAGCTAGAAATTACTAACATCATTAAATCTCTCAAAACTTTGACAGCGCCGGGTCCTGATGGCTTCTCCACATTATACTACAAAAAATTTGCTCCCCTTTTAGCACCTAAATTAACTAAACTTTTTAACCATATCCTCACAGGTGGCCATTTCCCAGAAGACATGCTCCTTGCAAATTTGTCTCTTATTCCCAAACCTCTTAAAGACCACTCCCTTCCCCAAAATTTTCGCCCAATATCAGTCCTTAATAATGATTTGAAAATCTTTGGCCGACTCCTTGCCGACAGACTAGCATCTGTCATCACCCCCCTTATCCATATTGATCAATCAGGGTTCATCCCTGGCCGCCAAATCACAGACAACATCCGACTTGTTACCAATATCATCCAAGATGCTAATCTTTCCTCCAGCCCACTATGCCTCCTTAGTCTCGACATTCATAAAGCATTTGATAGTGTAAATTGGTCCTATCTTAACTTTCTCCTCCCTAAATTCGGCATCACAGACAAATTTATCCATGGATTCAAAGCACTTTACCACCACCCCCAGACCAGAATCAAAATCCCAGGCCACAACTCTGACTTCTTCCCCTTAAGCAGAGGTACCAGACAGGGCTGCCCCCTCTCCCCACTTTTATTCGCCTTAGCAATTGAACCTCTAGCACAAGCCTTAAGAAACAACCCAAACATCAAAGGGTATAACAAAGGCCCACATGAATTCAAACTTAGCCTCTACGCTGATGACGCGCTGGTGTTTCTTTCGAACCCCTTAACATCTTTACCAAACCTTATCTCTGAACTTAAATCGTTTCACAACATCTCTGGTTTAGGTATTAATATCAATAAATGTTCCGCCCTCCCTATCAACCTCCCCACTGACCTGACCACTACCCTACAAAAAAACTTCAACTTTATTTGGTGCTCTACATCATTTAGATATCTAGGTGTCCTCATCACTTCCCATCACAAAACCTTATATACTACCAACTTTATCCCCCTATTCCAACAGATTAGCTCTCTACTTAAAATATGGTCCACGTACCACATTTCACTCCTCGGTAGGATCTGCGCATTTAAAATGACCCTCCTTCCAAAATTATTATACTTTTTTAGAGCTTTACCTATCAATGTCCCCAAAACAAGGATTGAATCCCTTCAAAGGGAGATTAACAAATTTATCTGGTCATCAAAAAAACCAAGATGTGGTTACCCTCTCATGTTTAGACCCCAAAATAAGGGCGGCCTAGGCCTCCCCAATATCTGGCACTACTTTATTGCCACTAAACTTTCACAGATGGCCCAATGGCATGCTCCCACTCCACAGCTCCCATGGCTTAAATTCGAATCCTTCTCCATTGCTCCATACCACCTACAAGGCATCATCTGGTCTAACTGTATTCATCACCAAAAACTTCTCAAACATAACCTTATTGTTGCCCATTTTCTCCGACTATGGCTTACACTTACTAAAACCCTCAAACTTTCATCTGACACTCCCCCTCTTGCCTCATTTTTAGGTGACCCCAGACTTACACAGAACTTGAATAATATACGTTCGTTCCCCCTATGGCGAAATAATAACTTGTCCTCCCTAAAATCATTGTCCTCTAACAATACATTCCTCACATTCCCCGCTCTCCAATCTAAATTCGATCTCCCATCCTCGGAACTCACAAACTACTTTCAAATCAAAAACTTTTTCAACGAGCATTACTCTTTATGTATTCATCCCCCTACGACGATATTCGAACACGTTTGTTTAAACTCCTCGAGAGATAGGGGCCTAATCTCCCTTTTTTATAAAGACCTCAACAGCTCCTCGATGCCAGACAAATCTATCCAAATGTTACACTGGGAATCAGAACTAGATTGCTTCATCCCCATTGAATCCTGGAACACTATGATAGACAATCTCCGCAAATGCAACATAGCTCCAGCATACAGAGAATCCCCAATGAAACTATTTACTAGACTATATCTAACTCCTGAAAAAATTCACTCATTCTACCCATCATCTTCTCCATGCTGCTTCAGAGGTTGCATAGAAACTGGCACATACACTCACATTTTCTGGAGTTGTAGATTTTTAGAAACAATATGGAGACACGCCGAATTGAAAATAGAAACAATAGTTAAAAAGAGAATTACCCTCTCCCCACAAATATGTATTCTCTATGCTAATATCCCAGATATCCCCCCACACTGTGTTAGACTGATCCATTCACTAGTAAGCTCAATTCAATGGATGATTGCTCTCAACTGGAAATCCAATAACCTACCCTGGCCCCAGGTTTTATCCAGAATGAAAAATCTACAGTTATCCGAAAGAATCCATCATACCCTAACTGATAGCATTCACACCTTTAATTCAAAATGGATGTACTGGTCTAATGATTGATTCATATGCCCTCCGAATCTCAGGAACTTCTTTTTTTTCTATCTTAACTCCTTTATTCTCATGGTATATATCATATTGCATTATATCTTCTACTGTAATACTTCCTCACAGTTTTGTAAATTATTTTTGAATCTTCCAAATAAAACTTTTGTAAACGAAATAAGTATAATGCTTTGGAAAAATGTCACAGAATTTGTTTTAAGTATTTTAAATTGCATATTACCTTCAATATCTGCAATTTCCATCAAATAATTATACCTGTCAAAAGGTATAACTCTTATATATAGTTCATTTTGATGAGCTATTTAGCAGAGAACTGTATACAGTATATATTTAATTCTATACTATATTATATTATACACACAGCAGAGGAGGGCTGAATTCTGCGGGTTCAATAAAATTACCTGAATCAGTGTACACGCAAGTGGATGAGCTTGAACACATTAAACATCTAAGAAATATAGATTTGCTGTACCACACCAATGTTATTTTTTCAGTTTTTTTTTTTTTTTTAATGTGATAAATTTGTTGCAAAAAACAAAAAAACTGTTACCGGAAAAAAAAAAACTGTTTTGCTCCCATTGCCCTTCATTAGGCTCACAATAAGTCGGCTAATGGCCGGGGGGGGGGGGGGGGGGGGGGTCAAAGACATAGGTGCCCTCCAAATACTTCCTATGTTCATTACAAAGAAACACTTTTTTGAATGAAAGTAAAGCATCAAATAAACTTATTTTATTTCCTCCAACCCATGCCTTCAGCAAACTTTACATCAAAATATACTGGGATTAGCCAAACTAGCAGTTTTGTAAATCCTAAAAAAATATAAACAAATAATAAAGAAAGCAGCCATTTTCCTATTAAGTTGCACTAAGGTAATATGGAAAATGTCATTGCTGATCTTCTTTTTTAACTGCTGCTTAGCTGCATGATACACTGATGTCCCAGAGTCAGTAGTTTTTGAGTCATGGACCAGTAACAAACATGCAGCAAGGTAAGTTGGAACTCCTGATCTGCATCCCTCCCCAGGTTAGTTTTTTCTTTGTTTAACAATGTTTTTATTAAAGTATACAAACATATAAATGAAAATAGGACAGATAAATATGAAATATTGTCTGAAAGCCAGAGTATGCTTGGTCAGAATCCAACTCTCTGTCCAACAAAAAAACAAAAACAAAAAATGTATGGCTAGCAAACATTAGAATCATGATATCATATAGTTGCATGGCCTAACAAATCTACATAAATGAATTACATAAATAACAGAGAACCCTTAAAAAGACATTTGATGATTAATATGCTGACCAATTTTCCCATTTACGGTCAAAGATATGCATGGTATCCATAACAGTATGGTATATCCTCTTCATCAGTTTTATAGATTCCATGCAGTGAAGCACCTGACACCAGGGCACTGAGGTGGATTGCCAGTTAAGGGAAAAAGCCCATTGGATGGCACTAAATAGTGTGTGTGCCAATTTTTAGCGAGGGGGCGGAACCTCTGGAAATTCAGCATTAAGTAAACACATCTGAGTTGAGTTAAGTTGAGTTGAGAGGTATCTTAATATAGCGCGGTCTTACCCTGAAGGGTCCCAAAGCACATAGCAAAGTTCCTGGGAAAAGAGGACCCAGGAACCAAAAGCAGCATAGAGCGGCAGAAAGGGTGGAAGAGAGAGGCTACGCAGGAAAGCTTTCGTGATATGTTAAAGTTATTTGTGTGTCAGTAATCTGAAACACCTTAGCAGTTGCCTGCTGCCATAATGACCTGAGAGCTCTATGGCTCCAAGGGAAATAGCATTTTTATTTAGCAGTGAAAGCCCATGTCTTTCTCATCGCTCTGGCAAAAATATGTATCGCTCTGGCAAAAAAAGGTATCTAGCTTGTGTTGGAGACCACGCTGGACTGACTGGAGTGGACTGGTCCTGATTCTGTATTCATGTGGGTAAAAAGGAAGGAATGCCTTCCAGTTGATAGTGCTCAGTGATGGATGTTGGAGATGGGACCTCTAGGGGATTGGGCTGTTGCCTTTTCCGTGCGACCTTAATGTAATTTCAGTTTGTAGACTTAGATAAAAAAAAAAAAAAAGGAGCACCCAGTTTCCAGAGAAATTGGACTTCTTAAATATGGTTTGTAGACATTTATTAGAAACATGTACATCAAGCCAACGCATTTCAGGGGAATAGACTCCCCCTTCTTCAGGGCTGTTGCTGCGTACTATTTGGTGGGAACAATTCCCCTGAGTGGTTATGTTGGATCAAGTTTTCTGAATGACAGGATGCTGGCTTTAGTTGTATAGGTATTAATCTATTCCCCTGAAATGTGTTGGCTTGATGTACGTGTTGCTCAATTTTAATAAACATCCATGAACCATATTTTAGAAGTCACATTTCTCTAGACACCATTCGCTCCTTTCTTTTTTTATCCAAATTTCATATATAAAAGCTTTGGAATGTGTAAATGTACCATGCAAAGGGTGTTGTTTGTGTTGAAAAATAAGTCAATAATTATGGATTCTTTAGAGTTGTTGGTATTTCCATGCCCTGCAAAACCTCCAAAATTTCACAAGAAGAGATAAAAAAAAGCTCCCTTTGCAGAAACCATGTCTGACCATTTTATGTAGGCAGCTCATTGAAAAAGTACTGTCTAGTATGCACAGTATCAGCATGTCCAGATAAGTACAATATGGGAAGGTAAAGCCTTACAAAGTAACAATGCAGTCTGGACAGTTTCTATTGATTAACACCCTTCCAAAGATTGCAGTGTCAGAGCTTCTAAGCTTATTCTCAGTGATCAAAGGCTTTAATTAGCCCAAGAGGGTCATCATCAATGATTAAGAGTTACACATGGAGATACATGTTTGAATAGTTTGCCACATTGGAGAAAATCACTCTTATGTTGAGAAGTTTTAAAAGAATTTAGTACTAAATACTAGCAAATCCACATTCACCAAGTAAAGCTAGATCAAGCAAATTCAGCTCTTTTCAGAGAGGATTTATAGTCAACCTGACATGCAATGACAGTTCTTGAGGTGCATACAGACATCATATGTTGTATAGCGTATTACAGGAACCACTTCTATTGATCATAAAACCCACTCATTATTGACAAGCCCTTTTTTATTCCACCATTCTTAACCTACTCAGAAATGCATTTTTTCCTACATCTAACATATGTTTAACTCCTGATTGCTAAGCAACCAGATGCTCTATATAGAAAACATTCTTATCTTGTTGGTATTGGTTAAGGCAGTCATGTTTAATCACTTCTTTACTAATGTCAACTGGCCAGGAGAGAATCGTGCCAGGGCTTACTTGATTTCTGAAGGTACAGGCTCTGCTCATCGAGCCACTGACCTGGAATCAACATATACTCTGTTCCATACGTGTTACATATAGGCTTGTTCCTGGACAGTCACTGGCCAAAAATGACAGTCCTAAAGATTGCACTTTAAAAACAAGTTAGCAATGACAACATCTATGTGTTATCCTGACATGTAAGGAAATTCAGACAGGGGCATGGTTTGGATGTGAAACCGTTTTTAAATGTGGCATGTGGGTACATATGTGTAAGTTAGCTGACAGCTGTCAAAAGTAAAGAGTTGAAAGCAAAAACAATATATATTGAAAACCCATATGAGAACACTTTAAGACCAAGTATTGCAAGAGTGCCTGACTTTAAGATTAGTTCTAACTAAATAAATGTATTTCTTGAGGATTTTAATATCTTACTGCTTCTCTCTTGAATTTTATATATTGGAGTGTCTAATACAATGTCATACTTTTTGTTCTGCTTCCCAAACTGATTATAAACCTTCTAAGCCAAAATCAAGTGGTTCTGCTTTGCAGTTTTGCTGCTTTTTTTAATCTCTCCATTATTATTTTTTCCCATTTTCATTGAAGCCACACTTTGAAAAATCACCTCTTGGTTACCAATCAATCTATTTTCTTTCTTAAGGGAATGTGATGTAATTTCAATCTGACTTTGACATGCAAGAATGTTTTACAATATCATTTGTAGCATACAAAGAATGCAAGCTCTCTGGAGGGGAGACTGATGTGGGAGACAGTTGGTATGCCCGTGCACACTAATTAACAACGGTATTATAGAAAGATTCCTGGGACACTTGTCGAAAGGAGACTGGAAGTCTTTTTTTTTATCAGCCTGAGCATTTTCAAAAATAAACAATAAAAATAATAACATTTAATTTTCTCTTTTATTCTTCTATATGTCAAACGCGATATGATGTTTACTCAAACTATGCAGCACCTCATTAGCACCAGCAAAAGGAAAGAGTGAAAAATTCAATATAACTAATTTGAATGATTGATGATATAGCTACCATCATTTTTTTATTTTTTTTTATTTTACATTTCCATTGCATCTCATTAGAACTATAGAAGCATATCGGTTGCAAAACTACAAAAAAGACAAGTAGCTACTTGATGAAAAAGACGTTAGTGTGTCCATTGAATGTATGCAATGTATAACCAAGTCTTCCTTTTTATAAGCTCTAAAGTACTGATAATGTCAGTGCTTCTTTACATAAAATAGGCCATTTGCTATGGCAATTCTCTGAGGGTTACTGCAAGAAGATATGTTTAAAAAGAACCTGGATTATTAGGGGAACAATATGTGTCAGAATTAGATATATTACAGCCACGCTTTAATATTTAACCGTATTAAATATTTCACTAGATGGAGCATAATGCAGTGACAACCTCAGATTATCATTTATTAAATCAGCCGCCTGTGATATCCTGCTTTCATGCCAAGCTCTAGACCTCCATTTCCATTTGTAATGCATTTACTTCCTCTTGCTTCACCCGCTGACCCACAGCACAAAAAAGAGAGCAAGTTCCACAGAGCAAACATTTTCATTAGGGTCTATGCGCCTGAAGGAAAGGCTCAGCTAACAGGCAAACCATTCACATCTTCGCTCAATTTGTTTGCAAGCCTGATCTCATGTCAGCAGCTCGAGAGAAATCCTCGACTCGTAATCACAATGATGTATTAATCTTATTTCTAGAAAATCACTGTTCCGTTCCAAAAAAGTAAAAGAGAGAAAATAGCTGAAACATACGTGGTTACCTCTTTGACATGTGGAGCAATTAAAAAGCCTTATTTCTGTATCTTTCGCCCACTTTTCCAAATAGCACACTGCTATGCAGCCCAATCATTCAAATTCAGCACACATTACTTCTGGTCCCATGGACTGCATTGTGTGTTGCAATACAATTCAGTGTCAAACACTGAAGGAGAAATAATTTTCCAAGTTTTATAAAGCCCATAGGAACCAGCAAGCCTTCTAAAACCTCCTACACAGAAATGATTGGAATTGATCAAGCTCTTAGTATAATGTCACTGGTGCACTATAAATCTGGATAACTGCTTTACTTGCTTTCAACTGAATATTTAACAAGGACGATGCCTTCATGTACACAGTATTTTTTGGAACACATTAGAAGGACTTACACCTACTGCATGAACCTGTGCTAAATGACATTGTTCTAAAGCAAGGGTTAACATTTCCATTCGTAACGTGAAAACTTTATTTCTAGGGCATGCTCAGGGTTAGACCCACGTATGCAATATATAGAAGTGCCAGACTGACTAATGCATTTCAAGTTATGCAAATACATGAAGATTTATGCTAAATATATGAAATGCAAATCTGCGGAATGCTGGAAGCTCCAAAGACTTGCAGGTACTCTGTAAAAAAGAGAGCTGGAACTATTTTTTTGGGTAGTATGCAGCACTTCTAGCATGTGAACATGGATTGCATGCTAAAAGACGAGAGAAAGTGCGAAAGTCTGCTATATTTAGAATTTAGGAGAAACATGAATCTTGTATGCTTGCCTTGTTATTGCATGCGGGGAAGAAAGCACACACATATAATGAAGAGCCAGCAACACAGCTGAAAAAGACTATAATCATTTGCACTCACCAGCCAGTTGCATGCAGTGATAATGGAGCAATCCTTGAATACAAGTGAAAGCATCCACTCCTTTAGCCGGGGTAATCTAATTCCAAAAGGTGCTCAGACTCATCCTGATTATTCGGTGCTCTTGTCTGTGTCTTTTCTGCCTCGGACATCCATTGTCAGGCAGGCTGACTCTATCCTTTTGATGATTTGGAAGTTGCTATTCAGCAGAGATCAGACAAGGGGGAGAGAAAGCCCCAGCTAGGACTGGAAGATAGGAACTGCAGCACTTCTATTGCCATCTCATTGTACACAGTGCTTGGGAAGAGCAGTAGCAGCAGCTCAGCACAACACAGCTGCAATTCTGCTCTCTGCCTGAGCTCTCCATCTCTAGGCAGGCACGCCTCTAGTGACAGTTCACAAAACGTGACATGGACTGTTTTACACTACAGCACAGTGCCATAAATCCTGCATCACAAGGTTTACAGCACACACAGCGAGAGGGGAAGAGCGCTGATTTCATACAACCATGACATTTTTACAATCCTGCTCTGGGATATTGACTCTTTTTTTTGATGCAGTCCAGGCTGGAATGATCATGGCTAGATCCTATTTTTTTTTTATTCTTTTGATTTTATTTTATTTATTTATGTTTATTTTCCCAACTTTTCCACAGTTAGACTACATTTATAATAGCCCCCTGCATTTAGGGGAAATGATCTGGCAAGATTAAATAAACATAATGTTTTCCATTGAAATTTCTCCTGCATTTAGATGTATTTCACCTTATGTACATTCACAGTCATTTACATGCATTTATAAATGTGCAAATGGAGAGGTGCTGCACTGTTAAACGCTACTGTGCTACAACCAAAAGATATATTACAAAATATTTTGAGGTATATGTACAAAAAAGGAATAAATCAAAAACAATGATTAACCGCAAATACAACTGATGCAAGCTAAAATGGCTCCAATTCTAGTGAGTGAATATACATTAATAATCCTCTAATTATTGAAATAATAAAATTGTCCCATGATGCTTCAAATAAAAAATGTGTTTAGGCAAATTTAGTCTAATCTCGCTCTGGAAACACAGAATTCAAATTTTGCAGGTAAACTGAATGCACCTAAGTGCAGGGAAATGCACAGTTTAAATTGTACTAGGAAACGTTTATTATATGCATATAGAAAAGTCTTATAAACACATGTAATCACAGGTTTGTCAATGCCAGTGTGAATGAAGTCTTATAGTGATACTAAAGTCTTGTTTTTTTTTTTTGCTTAAAAATAACAAACATGTTGTACTTACCTGCTCTGTGCAGTGGTTTTGCACAGATTAGCCCAGATCCTCCATTACTCGGGTCCCTCTTTGGCTCTCCTGGCCCCTCCTTCCTGACGAGTTCCCCCACAGCAAGCAGCTTGCTATGGGGCACTCGAGGCAAGCCGCAGCTCTGTGTGTGTCCATTTAGACACGGAGCCCCAGCTAGGCCCGCCCCCTCTCTCCTAATTGGATCATTGACTTTGATTGGCAGCAGCAGGAGCCAATGGTACTCTTCTGCTGTCTCAGCAAATAAGGAAGAGAGTCACAGGCAGCCGTGTCTCTCATGCAACATCGCTGGATAGAGATGGGCTCAGGTAAGTATTAGGGGGGGCTGAGGGGGGCTGCTGAACACAGAAGGGTTTTCATCTTAATGCATAGAATGCATTAAGATAAAAAACCTTCTGACTTTACAACCACTTTAAAGTCTCATTCACATGGAAAAAATGTGTGAGGTGCTGCAAGAATCCAGAAGATTCCTGGGGGTGGATGAGGAGAGTTGCTGCCATTCTGCTTGTATGAACCAATAACAGGCTCACTGATGATAATCAGATGCAATCACACATGGAGTGATTACCTGTGGATAGGGACCTAATCACAGCTTATTGCTTTATGTGCAATGACATCTGACCATCATCAGACAGCTGTGACCCTTGTCTGCCTGTCATTGCTTTGTACATGTGAAGCGGCCGCAACTCTCCGCATCCACCTGTACTTCCAGACGTAAGAATCTGCACATTTGTGCAGTGTGAATAAGGTTTAGGGCTCAATTTGCACTTGCGATTAAGGCCAACAGCATATTTCTGCGGCTGGAGTCTCAGGCATATGTGAACAGCTCTGGTCGCTCATCGTGTACAAGGCAATGACAAGCTGATTGGAGCCATCGTAGTGTACAACTGTTTGCATGTTTCCACACATCCAGTGGTTACCTGGAGTTAGGAGCTGATGATTGATCCTGGATGTAATCTACAGATGCTTGCTGCAGGAATACACTAATGGCTCTAATTGCAAGAATGAATGTTGCCTAATGCCCAGTATGAACAGGCTGAATATTGGTATTAGCAGAAACCAGCCAACATGTGTGCACAGCAGCCTGTCCAACAGAAGCCAGCCGAATGCCCAAATTCTGTAGAACGGACATGCTAGAAAAACATTTGCTCATCAGCATCTGCTGACCGGTGTGTTCTGGTGGGGTATAGTCCCCCTGTCAGAACACAATAGCTAAAATTGCATTGTTAGTACAGCAACCTCCTCCCGATCTCCTCAGTTTTTTTTCTCATAGTGTGTAACAGGCATAAGTGCAGGTGTTCCAGACTATGGCCTCATTCACGCTATCTCATTTGAGCTGCACTGACCTGTATAGATCAGCACAGTGTCAAGGCAAGGGTACATAGAAAACTATCTATGTACCCTATTCACACCACAATGCTGGTTTGAGATAAAACTGGTGCACACAGAATCTGGTTCAGCTGTGCATAGTAACCAATCCGCTTCTATCTTCAGCTAGTTCAATTAGGGTTTAACAATAAAACCTGGAAGCCGATTGGTTTCTATGCAGAACTACACCCCATTTTGCTCTCTTTATTTTAGTAAATCTCCCCCAAGGTGCTGCAGTGCATTGACTCAAAGTAAGTGCCATTTTGTGACACTTTAATAAACTTAAAAGAAAAAATTAACTCGGTGATACATTGTAATAACGTGTGAAGCTCCTACACATTGCACACCAGCATGCATGCCTTTTTAGCTTGTAGATGGAATGAACAAGCCCTCAGGCTGGGTTCACACTTGTGCTGTGCGAATTCCAGCTCTCTTATCTCTGCAAAAAGATAAGAGAACTGTTCAAAAGATCATCTCTGTTTTAGCTGCGAATTTGGTGACCTGGGAGAGAGGAGGAGGAGGGAGGAAGTGTAGTGAGGAAAAGGAGAGAAATCCTGATGAGAACTGAACACATCTGCGAATCAGATGCGTGCCCATAGAAGATAATGGCCCTGAATTCACACCTGAGCCGCACTGCAATGCCTAGAAAACGCACACGGTTTTTGGGCAATGCGCAGTGCGAATGCATCGCACATATGTGAACCAGCCTCATTAAGATCAATGTATTTTATAATGTTATGCCAATTGGATGCGGTTTAAGCCGCAACCAATTCGCATAGGTGTGAACAGGGCCTAAAGCTTGGTTCACATCTGACTATTTCCTGGAGCTCATGTTTGCTTAGACACAGCAGCTCATTAATTTGAATGAGCTGCTGCACCTGTGTTTCATACAGGGACTCTTAAACCTATTTTTTAATGCAGCCGCATAGACCCACGTGCTGCTTCTTTTGCCCATGCAGTTTCCTGTACCTAAAAAACGCACTGCATTTTCCAATGTATGGGGTGTCCTTCACACATCTGCTAAAGAGCAGTGCATTTTAGCTGTTTATGGGTGTGGGAATGTGTGCGTTGGAAAGGGTTAAAACTCATGTTAAGTTTTTTTTCTTGCCACCTGTGTCCCACTGTGTTAATGTCCCTATCTTGTAGACACAGCAAGAAGCAAAAATAAATGTTATCAAAGTGTGGGAAGTTCACCTAGTCATTAAATAATAATGGCTTTAACTCTAACCAATGTTCCAATACTGCTAATACACATTTCAGCCCTGTTTATACTGTTCTGTTTTTTTTTTTTTTTTTTTACAATGATTTTCTCCACTGTGAATGCCTTGCATCCACAATTGCAAATGCACTGTAGATACTAAAGTTTTTTGTTTTTTTTGTTGAGTTTCCCACCACCCACTATGTCTTTCAGAGTCTTAATACTAAATTTAGTCCAGATGATTGGATCAGGGTACTCACTAAAGTGTGCTAACTTGGGATTTTTCCAAAGTGGTGTGTGAGGAGAAATCTCAGAAGCGCTGCCCACACTGTTCACTGCTACCCATGCCCTACAGGCTGCATGCATGAATATTGTGAGCTTATACAGAGCCCTGATTCCCCGATGCGGGAGATGCATTGTAGATACTAAAGTTTAAAGCACAAAACAGTAAGAGGTAATGAAAGCAGTTGCAATGCCTGCCAAGCTCTACAGGCAGCATTAATTTTGCCTCACCTCGAAGCAACATGAACATGATAAGAGTGTACAGCACTGTCCACTACCCATGTAAATATGACTGTGGAGCATTGCTAGGCAGTCAAGGAGCAGCAAGAACATGTCCAAACCTTCTTCTTTTGCATCCTGTGTGAACAAGCCCTTTCTGTCTTCAGAATAGTCGTTCTCATCAGAAGATTGATTAATTGTTTCCTGACATTCAGCCCCAGTGACAATGGCCAATTGGCCATCAGGACCAATATGAGTGAATCTTATTAGCAGGGACCCAGATAATAGTAAAAACCTGACAGTTTCAAACACCTCAGAATTCTGTCCAGAAGTGAAAAAATGTTTTGGTTGTAGATGTATTTTTTCTATTAGGACTCATTCACATTGGCATAAAGAACAGGGATTAGCTTTGCACTATCAAAGCTTTGTAAACACATTGCAAATAGGGTTAAGCGGACCCAAACTGTAAAGTTTGGGTCCATACCGAACTTTTGGGGTCCCGACCCCGAACCCGAACAATTGACTGTATGTTCAGGTTCGGGTCCGGTGTTCGGCAATATGCATGTAAAGTCGCGCTTGTTTCCCGTGCTTAGAACTGTCCCTGCACAAAGTGTAATTTCTGAAGGAAAAAAAGTCATTTAAAACTCACTCGCGGCCATAATGAATTGTCGGCTCCCGGCAATACATATAAAAGACATTGATAAAACAAAAAAAAGCGTGGGGGTTCCCCCAAATTCAATCACCAGGCCCTTCAGGTCTGGTATGGATATTAAGGGGAACCCTGCTGCAAATGAAAAAAAAATGCGTGCGGTTCCCCCAAATATCCATACCAGGCCCTTTAGGTCTGGTATGGAATTTAAGGGGAACTCCACCCCAAATAAAAAAAAATGGCGTGGAGTACCCCCAAAAATCCAGACCAGGCCCTTTATCCGAGCACGCAACCTGGCAGGCCGTAGGAAAAGAGGGGGGGACGAGAGAGCGCCCCCCCTGAACCGTACCAGGCCACATGCCCTCAACATGGGGAGGATGTCTCCATGTTGATGGGGACAAGGGCCGCATCCCCAAAACCCTTGCCC
Organism: Rana muscosa; assembly: GCA_029206835.1. NCBI lineage: Eukaryota > Metazoa > Chordata > Amphibia > Anura > Ranidae > Rana > Rana muscosa. Next base: position 12,870,029 of record JARGYO010005626.1, on the reverse strand, counting down.
GGTGGTTGTGGGGGTCTGCAGGCGGGGGGCTTATCGGAATCTGGAAGACCCCTTTAACAAAGGGGACCCCCAGATTCCGCCCCCCCTATGTGAATTGGTAATGGGGTACATTGTACCCCTACCATTTCACAAAGAAAGTGTAAACAATTGTAAAAAAAAATACACAGACACCATTGGGAAAGTCCTTTATTAAAAATAAAAAAATAAAAAATAAAAAAAAAACATTCCAGCAATGAAATCCAGTGTCCCGCGGCGATCCCGATGTCCAGCGCTGTCCAGACGAAATGTCATTGGCTGAGCCTGTGCGGACCTGATGGGGAACTTCCTCGGCAGTGTATTAAATGAATAGACTCGCCCCTTCTAAAGTTCCCCATCAGGTCCGCTCAGCCAATGACGTAGTGTAAGGCTGAGGACCTGATGCGGAACGTGAGAAGGGGCGGGTCTATTCATGTATTATACTGCGGAGGAAGTTCCCCATCAGGTCCGCTCATCCAATGACGTAGGCGGGATCTGACATACGAGGGGGCGGACCTGATGGGGAACTTCCTCCACAGTTTAATACATGAATAGACCCCCCTCTTCTCACGTTCTGCATCAGGTCCTCAGCCTTCCACCTACGTCATTGGCTGAGCGGACCTGATGGGGAACTTAAGAAGGGGCGGGTCTATTAAATTTATTACTAATAAATGAATACACCCGCCCCTCCTAAAGTTCCCCATCAGGTCCGCTCCTGATGGGGAACGTGAGAAGGGGCGGGTCTATTCATGTATTACACTGTGGAGGAAGTTCCCCATTAGGTCCGCCCCCGCCTACGTCATTGGATGAGCGGACCTGATGGGGAACTTCCTCCAGTATAATAAATGAATAGACCCGCCCCTTCTCACGTTCCGCATCAGGTCCTCAGCCTTACACTACGTCATTGGCTGAGCGGACCTGATGGGGAACTTTAGAAGGGGCGGGTCTATTCATTTAATACACTGCCGAGGAAGTTTCCCATCAGGTCCGCTCAGGCTCAGCCAATGACATTTCGTCTGGACAGCGCTTGACATCAGGATCGCCGCGGGACACTGGATTTCATCGCTGGAATGTTTTTTATTTTTTTATTTTTAATAAAGGACTTTCCCAATGGTGTCTGTGTATTTTTTACACTTTCTTTGTGAAATGGTAGGGGTACAATGTACCCCATTACCAATTCACATAGGTGGGGGACAGGATCTGGGGGTCCCCTTTGTTAAAGGGGTCTTCCAGATTCCGATAAGCCCCCCGCCCCTAGACCCCCACAACCACCGGGCAAGGGTTGTGGGGATAAGGCCCTTGTCCCCATCAACATAGGGACATCCTCCCCATGTTGAGGGCATGTGGCCTGGTATGGTTCAGGAGGGAGGGCGCTCTCTCGTCCCCCCCTCTTTTCCTGCGGCCTGCCAGGTTGCGTGCTCGGATAAGGGTCTGGTGTGGATTTTTACGGGGACTCCATGACATTTTTTTTTAATTTGCGGCAGGGTTCCCCTTAATATCTATACCAGACCTGAAGGGCCTGGTAATTGAATTTGGGGGAACCCCCACGCTTTTTTTTATTTTTATCAATGACTTTTCTATGTATTGCCGGGAGCCGACAATTCATTATAGCCGCGAGTGAGTTTTAAATGACTTTTTTTCCTTCAGAAATTACACTTTGTGCAGGGACAGTTCTAAGCACGGGAAACAAGCGCGAATAGTCCTCAGAAGTTTGGGTCCCCATTGACTTCAATAGGGTTTTTTCCGAAGTTCGGCCGAAACCGTCGAACCCGAACATCCAGGTGTCCGCACAACTCCAATTGCAAAGCCATCGCCTGTTCTGTAATCCAAGAGTGAATGGTCTGGTACACACATAACATTTACAATGTGTTTACTTTGCTTTGCATTGTTTTTCATCTCACCAGTAGGGATGAGCTTCGAGTTTGAGTGGAACTCATGTTCGACTCGAACATTGCCTGTTTGCCCGTTCGCCGAACAGCGAACAATTTGGGGTGTTGGCGGCAAATTCGAAAAGTCTATGGGAGAAATCTAAAGTGCTAATTTTAAAGGCTTATATGCAAGTTATTGTCCTAAAAAGTGTTAGGGGACCCGGGTCCTGCCCCAGGGGACATGTATCAATGCAAAAAAAAGTTTTAAAAACAGCCGTTTTTTCCGGGAGCAGTGATTTTAATAATGCTTAAAGTGAAACAATAAAACTGAAATATTCCTTTAAATTTCGTACCTAGGGTGTGTGTATAGTATGCATGTAAAGTCGCGCTTGTTTCCCGTGCTTAGAACTGTCCCTGCACAAAGTGTCATTTCTGAAGGAAAAAAAAGTAATTTAAAACTCACTCGCGGCTATTAATGAATTGTCGGCAATACATAGAAAAGTCATTGATAAAAAAAACACTGGACACTGGATTTCATCGCTGGAATGTTTTTTGTTTTGTTTTAATAAAGGACTTTTCCAAGGTGTCAGTGTGTGTTTTTTTTTAATTTTTTTACACTTTCTTCGTGAAATGGTAGGGGTACAATGTACCCCTTACCAATTCACATGGGGGGGGGCCGGGATTTGGAGGTCCCCTTTGTTAAAGGGGTCTTCCAGATTCTGATAAGCCCCCCGCCCGCAGACCCCCACAACCACCGGGCAAGGGTTGTGGGGATGAGGCCCGTGTCCCCATCAACATGGGGAGATCCTCCCCATGTTGAGGGCATGTGGCCTGGTATGGTTCAGGAGGGGGGGCGCTCTCTCGTCCCCCCCTCTTTTCCTACGGCCTGCCAGGTTGCGTGCTCGGATAAAGGGTCTGGTCTGGATTGTTTGGGGTACTCCACGCCATTTTTTTTAAAATTTGGGATGGAGTTCCCCTTAAATTCCATACCAGACCTGAAGGGCCTGGTATGGATATTTGGGGGGAACCGCACGTATTTTTTTTTTTTAATTTGCGGCAGGGTTCTTTTTTTTTTTTTTTTATCAATGTGTTTTCTATGTATTTCCGGGAGCCAACAATTCATTATAGCCGCAAGTGAGTTTTAAATGACTTTTTTTCCTTCAGAAATTACACTTTGTGCAGGGACAGTTCTAAGCACGGGAAACAAGCGCGACTTTACAGGCATACTATATACACACCCTAGGTACGAAATTTTAAGGAAAATTTCACTTTTATTTTTTCATTTTAAGCATTATTAAAATCACTGCTCCTGAAAAAACGTCCGTTTTTAAAACTTTTTTTGCATTGATACATGTCTCCTCGGGCAGGACCCGGGTCCCCAAACCCTTTTTAGGACAAAAACTTGCATATTAGCCTTTATAATTAGCAATTTTGATTTTGAACGTTCGAGTCCATTGTATTTAATAGGGTTCTAAAGTTCACGCGAACATTCTGGCTGTTCGCAGGTTCTGGTGCGAACCGAACAGGGGGGTGTTCGGCTCATCCCTACTCACCAGCAACCTTTGGCAGGCATGGGTAACTTGAAAATCTTAACCAACTTTTCACTTTAACTCAGTGACAGCATATCTCAAACAGACCTAGGAAACTCATATGGTGCTTGGAAATATTTTTATTTTATGGTCCATTTACACCTTTGCATTGCAGTAATCTGTGAATCGAGATTTGTTACTGTGCTATTCATTTGGAATGGACCCCAATGAACTATTACAGTAGCAGGGAACAGACTCACAATGCAGCACTTAGCTATGCACATGTTGTGTAAAAAAAACACAAACATTAACCTTAGGGTGGAGCTAACAGGGAGGTCAGATATGCAGGTGTAGCCAGGTGCTGGGCTACAACAATATGGAGATGGAGACATAGCCCTTTATTCTTCTCTCCTTCTGCTGAGATACTGATGTTGAGCTGCACAATTCCCCTCATCAGTCAGAAGGGGGAGATCTAAAGCCAAGCAAGCCCATAGACTTCTATGCACAGCACTGAGAATTCTGGGAGTTGTAGTTTGAGACAACAGCCATATAATGAGACAAATTGACCCCTTGCAATAGAAATCCCAATAGGCAGTAGGAGTGGAGGGGTGACTTTTTTAAACTGCCCAGTAAAACTCTTCCTCTTGGCTCCAAGAAAGTAAGAGAAAGAGAGAGGACTTTTGTCTAGATATTCAACTGCCGGCAGGAAACAATACCAGCGGATATCCAAGCCTGAGACTGGGAGTGAGGACACCGGGGGGGGGGGCAGCAGAGCACTGCTCACATCACGGCACGTCCAACACTGCAGCAAGGAGACTAATGAGATGGGTATTTGCACATTGCTAATACTGCTAACAGGGACTGAGCCAATGAGAGCAGGTCACCAAGTGTTACCTTACCCATACTGCACTCTATACCGCACTTATTCCAAACCTAGACTGTACCTATATTAACTATATACCACAGTATACCAAACCTTTACAGAATCTGAACCACATTTACCTTGCACCTGTGCCGAGACATTACCCTATCTATAATGTACCTATACTGCATGCAGGTTACCTGGGACTGTTGTTAAGTGAAAAGATGTTCTTAAAGGGCCCCAATGATAGCTGGCAGAAGAATATATGAAAGGACTACTCCTCCCATAATAATTATTCTGACAGCTGCCTTTGTTCCCCTGCCTCCTTCACTACCATACTCCTTTTCATTTGGACAGTGCATATTCACTCAGGCTAGGACTAGCATTTCCACCATAAATGTGCTCTGGCAATACAGTCCCAGCAGTCGGTAGATTAACCTTTACTACTGCTCACTGCTGCACTGGAGGTGGCCTTGCTACTGTTTATGCTGATCTAGACGCCAAATTTTATATTATGCCCAGGCCCTACTGTTAATCACGTTGTATGCTAAATTGTGTTATTACCATTGTTAATCCATTTTATGCTTGCCTAGTTACCAACCATATTGGGTGACAATATATTAAGTTTGCCTTTAGTACCTGGTTTGGTGCTTTTTTTCTTTGATATAGCACTACTATTGGGTATTAAGTATTATTTTCAGTGATTTTCTGTGATATTTTATTTTTGTACACTCAACCTGGTGTATCAGAGGGGCTAAGGCTCTTGAGAAGGTTGAGGCAAAGAATAGAGGACCCATCCTATCCAGCGGATCCCACAGGGGTAGTGTTACGCAGGTATAGTCCAACCACCCTCAAACATTCTCAATCATGAATACTCAGCTTGGCAGAGCCTTTATGTTTATGCTGTGCAAATGGAGGAGTCCAGAAGTGCCTGGATGCCACCATGCCAGTGTATGCCAAGCCACCAAAAGAGCACACATACATGTATTATAAATTTTCAATTCTAGAACACTATGGAATAGATTTAGTAAACCTGGAGCACTCAGAATCTGGTGTAGCTGTGCATTTTAGCCAATCAGCTTCTGACCTCTGCTTGTTTAATTAAGCTTTGGCAATACAACCTAAAAGCTGATTGTTTTCTATGCAGAAGTGATAGTAAATAACCCCCTATGTTTTATCCCTTTAAATATCACACAATTACCCACTGATCTGTCAAAAAGTCATTCCTATTTTGGGCTAACAACACACAGCCTTTTGTGGACTGAGTGGTGTCAGCCCTGCCTATTGTCTTTTGCTAAACTACCCCACCACTCCTACTGTCTCCTACTTATCCATAACATAGAGACTATATGACTTGTGATGTTAGATAAGATATAGATTTGTGTGAGAAAGGGCTAAATAGTATTTTTGAAATAATGTAGGCAGAATGCACAAGATACAGGACAAGTCAAAATCTCTGACAAAATCACAAGGTATTTTTTGCACTTATCAAATAGATATAACCTAATGCTTTCAATAGAAAAATTAAAGAGATCAAAAGGGAGCAAACAAGAGAAACTCTAGGAGCAACATTTGTTAACATTTTTTAACAGTAGCTCTCACAACTGTATGCTCCTTATGGATAAGAACAATTTCTGCATTTCAGCTACAAGCCTATTGATTTAACTATAACTTTGTTATTACTTATAATACCGTAGTGATATTGTTTCTTTATTTATTGCAGGTATTTATACAGTGCTGAGCATTTATGCAGCGCTTAATATATTGTACATTCACATCAGTCCCTGACCTTTCACATACACATACTAGGGACAATTTTTTAGACAGGAGATAATTAATCTTCCAGCTTGTCTTTTGGAATGTTGGAGGAAAACGGAGTATCTGGAGGAAACCCATGTGAGGGCCAGGAGAGCATGCAAACTTCATGCAGGTATTTTTTCAGGACAGTCAAGCTTTTATTTTGGCAATATTGTCTAGCAAAATTATAAAAAAAAATTAGTGCAAGAAGATGTTGCATATAAAAACAAAAAAAGTTAATTTTAAAATACCTAGTGTTGATGTAGATAAGAAGTACAAATCTGATTCTGTTATCTGGCTTAAGGAAGTTTTATATATACTACACACACCACACAGGTTTTTTTCTCACATAAATATGAAGGTTTTAGCATATTTGTTATTGTTTGATATTGACCCCTCTTTTCCATTCTACATCTAAGCACCTCTTACCCTATTCAGTTCATCCACTTCATGTATACATAATGCCATCAAACACAAGTAGGAAGGTTGAGGAAAATGGATGTCTCTCACTATTTACTATCTATAAAAATTTGGTTTTACAGGCAGACAAACAAGTATCTTTTTACATCATCTAAAATAAAATAACCAATAATTTATTTTTTAATGTATTACATCAACTATAAGAATAACAAAATTTAAATTATGATCATAAATTATGATCTGTTATCTGCTATGATGTGTTAATTATGTCTTCATACATTTATGTTATTACAAAACAGGTTCACTTGTGAACTCATGCATCCCAAGCAGCATTGTCTGCTCCCCATGTATGAACATAAGAATTACCTGAAAATCCTTCAGTTAATGTGGATGAATAGAACTTGTTGGTAAAGTTGGAGGAGAGAACAGCTGGGCTGCGGGGTTGTCAACTGTTCAGAAATGTGAAGATCCCTAATGAAAAGTGTAGGCTGTTTAATACTACTTGTAAGGTCAGAAAAAAAATGACCATGCCGAGGTACCAAGGGCTCAAGGGATGTGAGAACAGCATTGTGGTCTGACCAAGTGCAAAGTAAAATAGCCAAAGAGAGAAGGGCTGGGCTCACCCCGACAGATATTAGGATATGATCAATGCAGGAAAATGTTTTATGAGGATGGGAGTATACTGATATCTAGCTGGGAAAATTTCTACCAAGAAGTCCAGGAGAGAGTAGCTTTACAATAAATTGTGGAAGGTGAGTTTACTGGGGTTGAAAGTGGCTGGGATAGAATATTTATCCGAAAAAGGATAAAACACTTGTTTAGAGTCACCGCAGATTAGGTGCCCTGCTTATGCGTGTTGATAACTAGCAGTAGGTGAAAAATAAATTAGGTGGGGTTGCAGTTAGGTGCATAGTACGATACCACAGTTACTTCTGTATCAAGAAGGTGGTCGGTCAAAATGATATAGGGTCACCGATCTCTGCCCAGGGAGTAACAGGGGTGGTATAATGAACATCTACTAAACCCCCCCTACACTTGGTATCTGCTGAAGCTAAATAAATTTGTGGGTAAGAGGTAAGGATGAGCCAAACACCCCCCCCGGTTCGGTTCGCACCAGAACATGCGACCAGACAAAAAAATTGTGCGAACACTGTTAAAGGCTATGGGACATGAATGTGAAAAATCAAAAGTGTTCATTTTAAAGGCTTATATGCAAGTTATTGCCATAAAAAGCATTTGGGGACCCAGGTACTGCCCCAGGGGACATGTATCAATGCAAAAAAAGTTTTTAAAACGCTTTTTCAAGAGCAGTCATTTTAATAATGCTTAAAGTGAAACAATAAAAATGAAATATTCCTTTAAATATCGTGCCTGGGAGGTCCTCTTAGTCTGCCTGTAAAGTGGCGCATCTGTCTCACGTGTTTTACTGTGCCGCAGCAAAATTACATTTAAATTATGATCTTATGATCCGATCCTGGCAAACTTATATAAAAAATAGAGGAAAAAATATCTGTGCCCCCCCCCAGTCCATACCAGGCCTTTCGGTCTGGTATGGATATTAAGGGGAACTCCATGCCAAAATGTTTAAAAAAACTGTGTGGGGTCCCCCAAAATCCATACCAGGCCCTTTGGGTCTGGTATGGATTTTAAGGGAAACTCCATGCCAAAATAAAAAAATAGCATGGGTTCCCCCCAAAATCCATACCAGACCCTTATCCGAGCAAGCAGCCTGGCTGGCCAGGACCGGGGGGGACGAGCAAACGCCCCCCCTGAACCAAAGCACCTTGTTCCCATGTGGCCATTGGTTGTGGGGGTCTGCGGGTGGAGGGGTTATCAGAATCTGGAAGCCCCCTTAAACAAGGGGGCCCCCAGATCCTACCCCTCCTATGTGAATGGGTATGGGGTACATTGTACCCCTACCCATTCACCAAAAAAAAGGAAAAACCACAATACACAGTTTTTAACAATTCCTTTATTAAAAAAGAAAAATGTCTTGCGATATCCATCCATCTTCAATCACGGCGCAGACGGACCCAAAAAATAGAAAACAATTTGAAATACTCCGTCCCGCCGACTACTGTCTTATCGCTGTAACCGCTGTTATATAGGCAAGGGCGTGGCCACCCGCTGATGTAACTGGATGACCCCGCCCCCTCTGATGGCAGAGGATGTCATAAGGGGCAGGGTCACTCGGTTACGTCACTGGGGGGCCCCGCCCTTACCTATATAACAGCTGTCACAGTCAAGAGATAGCAGTCGGCAGGACGCCTCCCATCAGGCGCGAGGTTTTTTTTTTTCTATATTTCGGGTCCATCAGACGGCGTGATTAAAGATGGATGGACATTGCGGGACACTTTTTAATTTTTTTCTTAGTAAAGGAATTGTCAAACTGTGTATTGTGGTTTTTACTTTTTGACACTTTTTTTTGGTGAATGGGTAGGGGGTACAATGTACCCCTACCCATTCACATAGGGGGGGGCCTGGGATCTTGGGGCCCCCTACGCTCGCAGATCCCCACAACCACCGGGCGTAGGTTGTGGGAACAAGGCCCTTGTCCCCATCAACATGGGGACACGGTGCTTTGGGGGGACCCCAAAGCACTGTGTCCCATGTTGAGGGCAAGCAGCCTGGTTCAGGAGGGGGGACACTCGCTCGTCTGCCCCAATCCTGGCCTGCCAGGCCGCTTGTTCGGATAAGGGTCTGGTATGGATTTTGGGGGGGCCCACGCCAATTTTTTTTGGCATGGAGCCCCCCTTAAAATCTATACCAGACCCAAAGGGCCTGGTATGGACTGGGGGGAACCCATGCCGTTGTTTTTTTTTCTTAATTATGTCATAGTGTTCCCCTTAACCACTTCAATACACTATATTATATACTGTACACTGCACTATTTACCCTGCACTGTATTATATATACTACACTGACTGCACTATATACTCTGAACTACAGTATATATATATTATACGGACTTCACTATATACTCAGAACTGCAGTATATATACTATACAGACTGCACTATATACTCTGCATAAAAATTGGGCCTTAGGTGTTGGTGGTGCCAGAACACTAACTCCTCACAGTTACTCTTGTTGGGTGCAGGAACGGGCCCTACTGTTACATATTATTTAAAAAATTGTAATTACATGCCCCTGTTAAACAGGGGCAGAAAATTTGGGCCTTGGGTGTTGGTGGTGCCTGTACATAGTAACTCCTCCTCACAGTTACTTTTGTTGGGCGCAGGAACGGGCCCTGCTGTTAAATTTTATTTCAAAAATGTTAATTACATGCCCCAGTCAAACAGGTGCAGAAAAATTGGGCCTTGGGTGTTGGTGGTGCCAGAACACTGTAACCACTCACAGTTACTCTTGATATGCGCAGGAACGGGCCCAGCTGTTAAATTATTATTTTAAAAAGTAGGATTTTTAAAACAGCTTACCTGTAAAATCCTTTTCTTGGAGTACATCACGGGACACAGAGCAGCATAGTCATTACTATGTGGGTTATATAGAATTACCTTCAGGTGCTGGCACTGGCAACTTCCAAAACAGGAAGTACCCTCCCCTATATAAGCCCCTCCCATCCGGGAGTACCTCAGTTTTGTAGCAAAGCAATACGTGTCCCCAAAAGAGGGGTGGGAGCTCTGTGTCCCGTGATGTACTCCAAGAAAAGGATTTTACAGGTAAGCTGTTTTAAAAATCCTACTTTCTTGTTCATACATCACGGGACACAGAGCAGCATAGTCATTACTATGTGGGACGTCCCAAAGCAATGCCACATGAGGGGGGGGATACACCATACATAAGCTGGGCGCCATCAGGCATGAGGATCTTTTGCGGCCTGCAACACACTGCGCCCAAAGGCGACATCCTCCTGACTTCTCACGTCCACCTGGTAGAACCTAGTAAACGTGTGTACTGAAGACCATGTTGCGGCCTTACAAATTTGCGCCAGGGAGGCCTGGTGATGCACTGCCCATGAAGTTCCAACTGCTCTCGTGGAGTGCGCCCTAACTTTGAACGGAGGCGGTCTACTTTTCAAGCCATAGGCTTGTATTATGACCTGTCGAATCCACTTGGCTAAAGTAGATTTTGATGCTGCCTGACCCTTTCTGGGGCCTTCCGGCAGAACAAACAGAGAATCCGTTCTACGAATCTGAGCAGTGGCTTTTAGATAAGCTTTAACTGCTCTTACTACATCCAAAGAATGCAATAACTTTTCCTCTACCGAGCTTGGTTTGGGGAAAGAAGGAAGAACCACATCCTGGTTCAAGTGAAACCTCGATACCACCTTAGGAAGAAAGGCTGGGTGAGGACGTAATACTACTCTGTCCTTATGGGTAACCAGATATGGCTCTTTACAGGACATGGCGGCCAATTCCGACACTCTTCTAGCCGAGCATATGGCTACTAAAAATATCAATTTCCTGGTGAGTAGAACCAAGGAAATGTGCCGCAAAGGTTCAAATGGCTGCTTCTGCAGAACCGACAGAACCAAATTTAGATCCCATGGGCATATGGGAGCCTTAATCGGTGGAATAACACGAGTCACACCTTGCATAAAGGATTTGACAAGTGAATGCATAGCCAGGGGCCTTTGAAATAGTATTGACAAGGCCGAAACCTGGCCCTTGATAGTACTTAAGGCAAACTTCCTGTCTACAGCCCACTGCAGGAAGTCCAGAATTCTGCCTATAACGTACTTACGTGGATGCCATTTTCTGGCCTCGCACCAAGTGATGTACGCCTTCCAAACTCTATAGTAGATCTGCCTGGATACAGGCTTCCTGGCATTGATTATAGTTGATACCACAGAGTTAGAGAGACCTCTCTTCTTTAGGATGTGGGACTCAATAGCCAGGCCGTTAAACTTAGAGTTAGTAAGGAAGGGTGGTATATCGGTCCTTGCGAAAGCAGGTCCGGACGACGTGGAAGGGTCCAAGGACTCCCCACAGACATTTTGATGATCTCCGCGTACCAGGCCCTTCGGGGCCACGCTGGAGCCACCAGGATCACCGGCTTCTTCTCCAACCTGACTCTGCGAAGGAGTCGAGGCAACAATTGTAGCGGAGGGAATGCATATATCAGTCTGAACTGATCCCAAGGGAACACCAGAGCATCCGAGCCGCAAGCGAGGGGATCCCTTGTCCGGGAGACAAATCTGTTCACCTTTGCGTTGAATCTGGATGCTAGCAGATCTACATCCGGTGTTCCCCACCGCTGACATATTGCTCGGAAGACCTCGGGATGAAGGGACCATTCCCCTGGGCATAACTGTTGGCGACTCAGAAAGTCCGCCTTCCAATTCTCCACCCCTGGAATGAAGACAGCTGATATACATGGGACATGCTTTTCTGCCCATTCCAGGATGTGACTTACTTCCCTCTGGGCTGCACGACTCCTGGTGCCTCCCTGATGATTGATATATGCCACTGCTGTGGCATTGTCTGATTGAATTCTGACAGGGGACCCTTGGAGTCTGGATGTCCAGGCTACTAGGGCGTACCGGGCTGCTCGTATCTCTAAGAGATTGATGGGCAGGGTTTTTACTACATTTGACCATCTGCCCTGGAGAGACCATTGCTCCAGTACTGCCCCCCAGCCTGTAAGGCTGGCATCTGTAGTGACCACCTTCCAAGATATCGGGCTGAAGGGTTTTCCCTTCTGGAGATTCTGGGGGATCAACCACCAGCAGAGACTCTTCCGAACGGAAGGGGACAAAGCCATCGGGAAGTCTAGAGCCTGAACTTTTCCGTTCCAGGCTGACAATATGGCCCTCTGTAAATTCCTTGAGTGGAATTGGGCGTATGGCACAGCTTCGAATGATGCTACCATCTTTCCTAGCAGCCTCATGCACAGGCGTATGGACGGCTGTCTTTTTGCACAAAGCAGACGGACCAAGCCCCTCAAAGAGGATACCTTGTCTAGAGGTAAGAAAATCTTCCTCTGGTCTGAATCCAGCCGTAGCCCTAGATATACCAGGTTTTTCACTGGCTGTAGGGCTGACTTGTCCAGGTTGATGACCCAACCGTGAGATTCTAGATACTTGATTGTATCGACAATTACCACTTCTAGCTTGGCAACTGAGTGGTCCATCAACAACAGGTCGTCTAGGTATGCCATTATCGTTACACCCCGTGTTCTTAGATCGGCCAACAGTGGGGCCAGAATTTTTGTGAACACTCGTGGTGCTGTGGCCAGACCGAATGGTAAGGCTCTGAACTGAAAATGGCGCCCTTCTACTGCAAAGCGTAGAAATTTTTGATGACCTGGAAAGATGGGAACATGCAAGTAAGCATCTTTGATGTCGATCGAGGCTAACCATTCCTCCCCCTGTAGGGCAGCGGTGACCGATCGGATCGACTCCATCCGGAAGGACCGGACGTTTAGAAATTTGTTTAGACTCTTTAGGTCCAATATGGGTCTTATGTCCCCGTTTGGTTTCGGGACTGTGAAAAGGTTTGAGTAGAAACTCAACCCCCACTCTTCCATAGGAACCTCCATAATTACTCCTTGGAGCAATAGTTGTTCTAACGCCAATAGGAGAGACCGTCTTTTCAGAGGGTCTCTTGGCATGCCTGACCACATAAAATGGGAAGGAGGAGACTCTTTTAACTCCAACTTGTATCCCAGAGTTACTGCGGAGAGCACCCATCTGTCTTTGATCGTCTCCCGCCAGGTCTCTGCGAACAACTGAAGTCTTCCCCCCACCCGTTTGAGTGGGGGCAGCCCTTCATAGGCTTGACTTGGAGGCTGGTTTAGTACCTCTTCGGATCCAGGGCTTTTTATTACCCTGTGGCTGTCCCTGATTTTTACCTCCTGAGTTTGACCGAGGAGGCCGTCGGAACTGCTTAGTAGCAGACGTCGCAGGGATAGGAGAGGTAGTCCTCTTAAAAGATGGACCCCTAGACCTCTTCTTACTCGGTAAGAGAGTATTTTTACCACTGGAAATCTTCTGGATATACTTATCCAGGTCTTCGCCAAAAAGGCGTTCCCCATGAAATGGGAAGCTAACTAAGAGCTTCTTACAGGGAGCTTCAGCAGACCAGTTTTTGAGCCACAGAAGCCTACGCATATGTACCAAAGACAGCGTGAGGCGGGAGGCCTGATGGATAGAATCCCTGATGGCGTCAACCGCAAAGCATAATGCTCTAGGCAGATCAGCCAGAGCCTGGGCCTGCTGGTCTGGCAAATCCCTCAGGACCATTTTCATTTGATCCTTTAAAGCTTGGCAGACTCCAATAGCTGCCACTGCTGGCTGTGTAACAGCCCCTGCTGTGGAAAAAGCAGATTTTAATAAAGATTCCAATTTTTTATCCACTGGAACTTTGAACATTTGAACATTATCTACTGGACATGTCAGTGATTTGTTCACAGAAGAAATGGCTGCGTCCACCGTAGGAACATTCCATCTCTGGGTGAACTTTTCCTCCATGGGATAGATCACCGGAAACCTTTTAGGCGGAACAAATAGTTTATCAGGATGTTCCCAATCCTGGTATATAAGTCCTTCCAATAATGGATGTATTGGAAAGGAGCAATTAACCTGGGGAGCTTTTAGCGACCCCAATGAGGAGACAGCAGTAGTTGATGGTTCAACAAGAGGCATTTTAAATGCAGATCGAACCATGTCAGTTAGGGTCTGGACCCACAATCTTTCAGTCCGTGATGCTGAAAATGGTTCATCTACTGTCGATTCCTCAAAAACAGAGCTAACCTCCTCCTGATCCCCTTCAGGTAGGTCGGTCCCTTCCTGGGACTGTTGCTCTGCCAACAGGCACTCTAATGGAGGTGATGGAGATCTGGCGCGCTTTCTTTCCTGTAGAGAAGAAGCGATCAATGCAGCCAATCTCTGCTCCAATCCCTCCAGAGTTGAGGAAAAAACCTCCTCTGTTATATATGCAGGAGCAGGTGGACTGAGGACAGCCGCAGTACCTGGCACTCCCGGGGGTTCCTTATGGGTATTAACCTCTGATTTCTCAGGGGAGGAGGGTGCAGATGACTGCTCCAGATCCTCAGAGCCCGATGGAGACCCCCTACACTTCCTGAGAGGTATATCTCGGAGTTTTTTAGGCGGCATATTCCTTAGTTCAAAGCTGAGGTATTCCAGCCGCAATACACCCCTTTACTGAAATAGTCTAATGCAATTTGCTGCTATGTACATCAGTGGGTGTCTACTAATGCGTCTTTCTGGGGATGCCTGTATCAACCGCCCGCTGTAAGCCCCTATACCATGCTACCAGCTCCTTTTCATGCTCTGTGTCCATAGCAAGCAGCGTGGACTGAGTCCTTTTATATTGCTGGGACGCCCGCACATGCGCAGAAGCGCTGGGCGCACAGAGCGCGTCATCCGCCAGGCTCCGCCCCCTTTTTTGAAGCTAAATTTTATAAAAGAAAGCGTGTGCGCGCGCGCGCGTGCACGTGTGCGCTCTTGGCGCCATGTAGGGAGAGGAGCCAGGGTCCCTGTTTCACCAGGACTCGGGGATGGAAGGAAACTACTTGGCAGCATGACAGAGGAATGCAGCTTCCCTGATAGAGAGCTCACTCATCTGCCTGGACTTTCACCATGGAAGGAATAGTCCCAAGAAAAAAGACGTTCCACAGCGGCCTCTAGTGGACAAACACAGGTACCGCACTTTTGTCTTTTTTTTTTTTTTAAAACCTCCTTTATGAAAAACATTTCCAGGTTTACAGTTTTTTTAAAACTTCCCTTATGAAAAAACATTTCTAGGATTTCTTAGGCATATACAGCTATTAGCGGGAATACCCTTTAGGTAACAGACAGAAAGACATATTAGGCTTGGGGGTCCCCTCAATAGAACCAAGTTCCTGAGGGGCCCCCACTTACCTTTTCCCCGCCGCAGGACTTTGTTTGGTCCACAGAAGCCCAAACTTCACCTCTCACGGCAGGCATTGTACTAGACCTTCAGGGACCGGGTTCCCAAGGATTCCACTCCCCTGGACCTGTATAGCACCCTGCACAGATAGCCTCTTGGTTTTGGGTATGACCAGAGCTCTGGATCCCAGGGTCCAGCCCTCCTAAGAGAGGCATTACAGGCAAAACCCTGCTCTTCTCTGCAAGGCCCGGGTACCGACCGTTTAGCTATGAAGCTTTTTTTGGTCGGATCCGGAATAGCTTGCTAAGGCCCAGAGAACCTGTACACAAGCCCAGATGAATACATGTTAACCTTGGCCAACACCTTAGACACTGGCAAAAAACTGAGGTACTCCCGGATGGGAGGGGCTTATATAGGGGAGGGTACTTCCTGTTTTGGAAGTTGCCAGTGCCAGCACCTGAAGGTAATTCTATATAACCCACATAGTAATGACTATGCTGCTCTGTGTCCCATGATGTATGAACAAGAAAAATGTAATTACATGCCCCAGTCAAACAGGTGCAGAAAAATTGGGCCTTGGGTGGAAGAAATGGAGTACCACTGCAACAAAGGCTAAGCACTAGTGGGGTGTCATTTCAGTCCCAAAGGAGCAGCAAACATCCCCCCTTTCACTGCCCAGCCAGGTGTCCAGGTGTCCAGGCACCTAGGCACCTGTCCAGGTGTCCAGGTGCCCTTATTGATTTTTTTAATTACATTTTTATTAAAGACCTACTATCTTCCATTATGTCCCAGTGCAACCTCTATACAAAACAGTTCATAACAAGCAACCCTGGTTCAAGTTATGCCCCTCCCTTTTAGTGGAGAGAACTTACCGTGGAGGAATTTAATTTTTTTTTGGGCCTAACTAACTCTCAAAAAAAAACTAATTATACTCCTACTGGTCCACCAACCCCATCCATCACATGCTAATCTTCGCATCCCTTATACCTAATGATTATGCGGTTCCTCCATTATAATAACAACACACAGGGGCTGATTTACGAAACATTTGCGCCATGAGTATCGGCGCATCTGCGTGCTCAATGGCAGTTTTGGTATTTACAAAACATTTGCGCCGGTAGAGCAGCGCTATTCCCCATTTACTATAGTGTTCATGGGAGGAGGCGCTCAGTGCGCCACTATGGACCTGGCGCACAGCATCTTAAAATCTAAATGTAAAGAAGCTGGAAGTGCCAATATAATGGGGGTGACATGGGGTGATGTGAGGAAGTGTAGTGACACATGCCCAAGTAACAAATATGGCCAAAATAGAATGAGAAAGTAACTTTTTTGGAACCAGCCCGCTGCGCCGGCAATTAGGTTTAGAACTGCGAGAGGTTTTTTTGTGCTCAGCATGGGAATTTCACTTGTTCAAATGCGCCGGGACACTGCGGCGGCAAAATCTTCGTAAATGTCAAGTCACGTAAATCAATTTGCATAAGTTGAACAGGCGCAGCTCTGAACTTGCCGTTATATAACAGTGCGCCAGCAGAATGACATTTCTAAAGGAAAAAAAGGCATTTAAAAGCACCCGCGGCTATAAAGAAAAGTCTTTGAAAAAAAAAAATGCGTGGGGGTCCCTCAAATTCCATTACCAGGCCCTTCAGGTCTGGTATGGATTTTAAGGGGAACCCCAGCGCCAAACTTAAAAAAAATAGCGTGGGGGTCCCCCTAAAAATCCACACCAGACCCTTATCCGAGCACGCAACCTGGCAGGCCACAGGAAAAGAGGGGGGATGAGAGAGCGCCCCCCCTCCCTCCTGAACCGTACCAGGCCACATGCCCTCAACATGGGGAGGATGTCCCCATGTTGATGGGGACAAGGGCCTCATCCCCACAACCCTTGCCTGGTGGTTGTGGGGGTCTGCGGGCGGGGGGCTTATCGGAATCGGGAAGACCCCTTTAACAAAGGGGACCCCCAGATCCTGGCCCCCCCTGTGTGAAATGGTAATGGGGTACAAATATACCCCTACCATTTCACAAAGAAAAATGTTAAAAATGACAATAGCCGGTTTTTGACAATTCCTTTATTAATGTCTTCTCCTTTCTTCCATCTTCTTTCATCTTCTTCCAGCTTCTTCTTCCAGCTTCTTCTTTTCTCCATTCGGGTTTCTTCCTCCATCTTGTTCTTCATCTTCCATTTTTTTTATTTGGCGCGGTGTTCCCCTTAATATCCATACCAGACCTGAAGGGCCTGGTAATGGAATTTGGGGGACCCCCACGCATTTTTTTTTTCAAAGACTTTCAATTACTTTTATCTGTATTGACGGGAACCAGCAATTCATTACAGCCGCAAGTACTTTTAAATGACTATTATTTTACTTTAGAAATGTCATTTTGCTCTCGAACTGTTATAAACATGGAAAACATGCGCTACTTTACAGGCATACTATAGACACCCCCCAGGTATGATATTTAGGGCCAGTTCACACCGGATGCAGTGCAGTGCATTTTTTGATGCATGAAAAACGCAAAGAAAGTTGATCACATTAATGCCAATGGCATAGTTCACACCACTGCAGTCCGTTCCAGTGCGTTTCAGAAAGGAAAAAAATAATTGGTCATGCTGCATTTTTTAGGTACAGAACTGTACTGGACCGCAGTAAAACACATCAAAACCGCAACGGAACGTACCAAAAATGCACTGGAATGCACCGGAACGCACCTAAATGCACCAAAGACGCACTGCAACACACTTGTCCAAAGTGAAAAGAGGGAAAAAAAAACACTGGACTGCATCAAAAACGCATCAAAAATGCACTGGAACGTGTCAAAAACGCGCATGCAGAAAAGCACCTGGAACGCATCCAGACTGCGTTTCTATGGTGTGAACTAGGGCCAGTTCACACCATAGAAACGCAATCTGGATGCGTTCCAGGTGCTTTTTTGCATGCACGTTTTTGATGCGTTCCAGTGCATTTTTGATACGTTTTTGATGCAGACCAGTACTTTTTTTTCACCCCTCTTTTTTATTAACCATAGATAAGGACAAGTGTGTTCCAGTGCGTTTTTGGTGCATTTAGGTGTGTTCCTGTGCGTTCCAGTGCATTTATGATGCGTTTTGCTGCATTCCAGTACAGTCCAGTGCAGGTAAAATGCAGCATGTTCTACTTTTTTTGTGGAACTGGAACGCACTGGAACAAACACTGCCATTTAAAACCATATAACCAACTTTCCATGCATTTTTGATGCATAAAAAATGCAATGGACTGCATGTGGTGTGAAATGTCCCTTAGGGTGGGACCTGGGCCCCCATTTTAAGGCCATTAACTAGAAGATAAGCCAGCCAAGTGGGGACTAGCAAAATTAACAAGTCAGTTCCCATAGACTGCAATGGTATTTGTTGGTGGGGGGGTGTGTTTGTCCCATCTCTAATTTTATAGCATGCTGGATGATGTGCCTAATTTTGGACAGGCGGGGGGGTATTTTCTGCTAGCTGCATTTGTGTTGGTCTGAGCATGCCCAGGCAGTCAGTTTTTTTTTTTTATGCTTTTTGTGCGTGAACATCACCTGGATGTTTCTGGGCATGCTCAGAGAGTGTTTTTATGGGTTAGTAATTGAAGGACATCCTTAACAGGTGTACCCACTTTGAAGTTCAGTCTCAACATTGGGTGAACTTGCATTTTGGGCGTTTCATGGACTGTGCATGTGTTTTCAATTGCCTCATTAGCACATATAACCTATGTTATACCTATAACCTATAACCTATGTTATATAAAGCTTGCAGATAGCATTCTCTCCCTTGCCCTGAAAAGAGGCAAGTGTGTGTGTGTGTCCGGCAAAAAGTACATTTTGGTGTCCTTATCGAGTTTGTAACACATGTATTTTACTTATTATGTCTTTGCAAAACAGGTGTTTGTTTTACTTTTGTTGATTGTATTTTTTTGTGTGGGGGAAATGTTCCCCTGAAATAATTTTGATGTTGTTAATGTGTGTCGTTTGTTCACTTTGATTTCTCAAGATGTTGTGAGTCTGTGACTAATGTTTCAAATTGACCATGTTTTTTTATTTTGGCTTCCCTTTCTTTTGTTGACCAATAAAATTTGATGCAAAGTTTTGATGTTTGTTTTGTGTTTTCTTTGCAACAAATGTGACAGCTGATTGGCATGTCAAAACAGGTGTGATTTGTCTACCCTGGTGCCTTCATGCTAGCATATGCATGTATTCTGTGCTGCCATGGATAGTCACCAGGAAATGAAAAATACAGAGCGGTAAGTATTCATTTTTCCTTTTTACTGCAGTGGTTCTCAGCCTCAGTCCTCAAGTACCCCCAACAGGACATGTTTTGTGAATTTATCTTATCGAGAATTGCTGTCCAAAATACAAAACCATTGACTGTGATTTAAAGCACATGTGCAAGATGAAGGAAAACCTGCAAACATGGCCTGTTGGGGGTACTTGAGAAGCACTGATTTAGAGCACTGCACTTAAAAATAGCTCAAGGCAATCCGATTCTAATTGTGGGCATTTTGAGGGAAACAAAGTAAGTGTTAGAACCCCTGCTTGTTTTTAGATTTTTTGTTAGGTTGGGCTTTGTGTCCCCTTTTAGTAAAATTGGCTTCACTTCCTGTCACACAGCTAAACAGGAAGTGAAGGTAAAACCCTACCAATGTCTTTTCTTGGGGACACACAGATCAATCTAACTAGTGTCCCCATTAAGCAATTTGCACTCTAGCACTTTGTTGTGTACACCCCAAATCATTGGGTAGTTTGGGGTTTAGTAAAGACAAATCCACTCTGCAGTAAAAGTGTAGCTGCTGAAAATCTGAGGGGAAGCACTGGTGATTGTAACATCCAATCATGTAAAAGAAAAAGATGGTGTTTTTTTTGTTTGCTTGCATGTCCCCCTCGGATATCCAGGAAGTGCACTTGTAGTGCAAAGTAGATTTGCCTTTAGTAAATAAACCCCAAAGTCCAAAATACCTAATAATTTGGGGTGTACCCCGTAAAATGCTGGAGTACATAATGGGGAAAGTATTTAGATTGACCTGTGTGTCCCCAAGGAAAGACATTGGTAGGGATTTACCCTCACTTCCTGTGTGGCTATGTGACAGGAAGTGAATTATTTGGAAGGATAAAGTGGCCAAATTTGGGAGTTGTCTTCACCCTATCAGGGGTGGAGACATCCCCAAAAACTGTCTAGACTTCTAATCCCTCTGCACTCTATCCCCAAGCAAAAATAAGAAAGGATTTAATTTAGTTTAACTTTGCAAAGACACATTCCTAAGTTGAATTGTGATGCATGTCAATGGCCCATTTAGACCCTCTTTAATCACTTGAGATCAGCGCTATAACTGATCGACGGCCACAGCATGGTCCTCAATTGCCGGGAGTCCGTCAATAGACGTCCTCCCCTTCGCGTGCACGCGCTGTGGTCACCGAGTCACCGAGACACGGGTGATGACAGATCCGAGTAAGGGGCCGATCCCTGCCCCTTACCATGTGATCAGCTGTCAGCCAATGACAGCTGATCACGTGATGTAAACAAAAGCTGGGTAATGGTTTTTGTTTTCTCCTTGTGCTGACAGCGTGAGCATAAAAAAAGGCAATCACCGGCTTATGTGCAAGGGACATCGGGCCCGAAGAGGAAGAAGCAATTCTGCGTCATCTGTGACAATCAGTAGCCCCTGCCTGTGCCACCTATCAATGCCCACCACTGGTGCCAATCAGTGCCACCTAGCAGTGCTGCCTATCAGTGCCCATCATTGCCAACTATCATTGCCACCTAGCAGTGCTACTTCTCAATACCCATCAGTGCCAACTAGCAATGCCACCTCTCAGTGCCCACCCTTGCCACCTTATCGGTGCCCATCAGTGCAGTCTCATCAGTGTACATCAATGAAGGAGAAAAATTACCTTTTTTCGAAATATTAACCACTTTCCTACCCGTCCACCGTCAAATGAAGTCCTTGGGTTTGTGCGGTGACATCTGAATGATGCCTGCAGTTGCAGGCATCATTCAAATATAATTCTTTTCAGCCGGCGATTCTGTGCACGATAAAAATTATCATAGCGGCAGTTCAGCCGCTTGATCATTCTTATAGGCGGCGGGAGGGGACATCCCCCCTCCCGCCGCCATCCGGTGCTTCTCCGGGCTCTCCCGTGCCATCTGGGGCTCGGAGAACGAATTGGCCAGTGCCGGATGGGAAGCATAGAGATGACTGGTGACCAGATGGTCACCAGTCATCTCTATGACCGTCGGAGGCCCGGGCACGACGTTATGACATCACGCCGGGTTCTCATATGTAAACAAAGCCGTGATCTTGGCTGTCAGCATGAGATCGGTGATTTTTTTTGACCGATCTCATGCTTTCCAGCCTGGAGGACAGATGTGGGGTCTTATTGACCCTGCATCTCTCCATAAAGAGGACCTGTCACAGTAGATTCCTATTACAAGGGATGTTTACATTCCTTGTAATAGGAATAAAAGTGATCAAAAAAACAAAAAAGTTAAAAAAAAGGAGTAAGAAATACAAAAAAAGTAAAAAACTAAAAAAATAATAATAAAAAAAAATGCCCATGTCCCCGGAAGCTCGTGCTCAGAAGCGAACACACACGTAAGTCCTGCCCACATATGTAAACGCCGTTCAAACCACACATGTGAGGTATTGCTGCGTGCGTTAGAACGAGTGCAACAATTCTAGCACTAGACCTCCTCTGTAATGCGAAAATGATAACGTGTAAAAAAATTTAAAGCATCGCCTAGGGAGATTTTTAAGTACTGAAGTTTGGTGTCATTCCATGAGTGTGCACAATTTTAAAGCATGACATGTTAGGTATCTATTTACTCAGAATAACAACATCTTTCACATTATAAAAAAAATTGGGCTAATTTTACTGTTTTGTAATTTTTTTTAATTCATGAAACCATTGTTTTTGCAAAAAAAAGGCGTTTTAAAATGTATTGTGCAAATACCGAGCGAGATAAAAATTTACAATGACCGCCATTTTATTCCCTAGGGTGTCTGCTAAAAAAACATATATAATGTTTGGGGTTATAAGTACTTTTATAGCCATAAATTTATGATTTTTACATGAAGGAGAGAAGTGCCAGAATAGGCCCAGTGCTGAAGTGGTTAAAATATCCCAATTTTTATTTTTTAGTCGGTCTTTTGTATTTATAGAAAAAAAAATGCAGAGGTGATCAAATAGCACCAAAAGAAAGCTCCATTTGTGTGCAAAAAAATAATACATTTTCATTGGGTTACAGTGTTGTATGAGCGCGCAATTTCCATTCAAAGTGCGCCAGCACTGAAATGTGAAAATTGGTCTGGGCAGGAAGGGGGTTTAAGTGGCCAGTAAGCAAGTGGTTAATATAAGGCTACATGCACACGGACATTTTTCCAGCCGCTTGTTTGAGCGTTTTTTGCAGCTTAAAAACGGCTCTCCATGTTAGCCTATGGCCTCATGGCCACCATGGCATTTTTGAGCTGTAAATGGCATAGGCGTTTTTAGGCCCCATGTACACGGGACGCTGGTGCAAAGTCTTCAGAACTAAGGTTGAAAGCAGCGTTTAGAAAGGCGCGCTTTGTGGCGTTTGCATGCCGCGTTTTACCACATTTGCGTCTATATGCGCTTAGTTAGGAAACATCATAAGGAGCCGCCCTAAGCTCCAAAAACAGTATTATTAACCATTTCAGCTATTTTGTGAGACCAGAATGAGTATCAGCAGCTGAGAGAGCAGCAGTGTACTTGTATTTAGCGTGTCACTTGCCACATCACTTGCCACAAGTTGTGGATTGTCCACTTGCCACGTCACCTGCCCCAAGTTGTGGATTGTCCACTTGCCACGTCACCTGCCCCAAGTTGTGGATTGTCCACTTGCCACGTCACCTGCCCCAAGTTGTGGATTGTCCACTTGCCACGTCACCTGCCCCAAGTTGTGGATTGTCCACAATGCAATGGAAGCAATTTCATTTTTTTGGGGGATATATATATATATTTTTAATGGTTTTCCCTCATTTGCCATAATTTTTGATTTTATCAATGTAAAAAAAGAGGTCACCTTTAAAAACGCTTCTAAACTAAAATGTGGCTGAACGCCGGTACCGCGTCTGAAACGTGGAAATCTTTGGCATTTTAAGGCATTTTTTGGCTTTGTGAAAAACGAGGTTAAACGCAACTGCAGATTTTTTTTTCCAGGTCAAAAACAGTGTTTTGGTTGTAATAGAATTCAATAGGCCCGCATCCAAAACGCAAGTACCGTGATTTTGCTGCGATTTGCTTTTTTTTTTAACCTGTTGATAGCTGGTTGTTAAAAGAAATGTAAAAAAAATAAACATTGCCGGCTCTAAAAAAAAAAATCTAGAAAAAAAACAGCGTGGGGTCCCCCCAGGTCCATACCAGGCCCTTGGGTCTAGTATGGATTCAAAGGGGGATCCCCCTCACCAAAATGAAAAAAAAAATGGCGTGGGGGTCCCCCCAAAATCCATACCAGGCCCTTCAGGTCTGGAGAGAATGCCCCCCCTCCTTCCTGAACCGTACCAGGGCCTCTTCCCTACAACCCTGGCCCGTATGACTGTGACGTCATACGGGGGCGGGGTCAGCGGGTGGCATCACCCGGTGACCATGCCCCATGCCAATATAAGTGGGTGCGCTCCGCGGACAGAGCATTGAAGCGGCAGACAGCAACGAGGAAACATCGGGCGGAGAGAAGAGGGAAGAAGACGACGATGAAGACCGGAACCCCACTAGCAAAAGAGCTGGAAGAAGATATCGGGGTGCCCGGCAGAAGGCAGAAGGAACCGGAGATCATGGAGAAGGCACCGGAGAGCGGGAGAAGAACGTTAGAGTGCGGAGATGACACCGGAGAACAGAACAAGAGACCCCCGAAGTCGGAAGAAGACGACGATGAAGACCGGGACCCCGCTAGCAAAAGAGCTGGAAGAAGATAGCGGGGCGCCCGGCAGAAAGACCCCCAAAGTCGGAAGAAGACGTCGATGAAGACCGGGACCCCGCTAGCAAAAGAGCTGGAAGAAGATAGCGGGGCGCCCAGCAGAAAGACCCCCGAAGTCGGAAGAAGACGACGATGAAGACCGGGACCCCGCTAGCAAAAGAGCTGGAAGAAGATAGCGGGCGCCCGGCAGAAAGACCCCCGAAGTCGGAAGAAGACGACGATGAAGACCGGGACCCCGCTAGCAAAAGAGCTGGAAGAAGATAGCGGGGCGCCCAGCAGAAAGACCCCCGAAGTCGGAAGAAGATGACGATGAAGACCGGGACCCTGCTAGCAAAAGAGCTGGAAGAAGATAGCGGGCGCCCGGCAGGAAGACCCCCAGAGCTGCCTAATAAATTACTTTAAAAACCTGTGTTGTGTTTTTTATTGACTTTTTTTTCCACCAGGTGAATGGGTAGGGGTACGATGTATCCCATACTCATTCACACAGGGTGGTGGGGCCAGGATCTGGGGGCCCCCTTATTAAAGGGGGCTCCCGGATTCCGAAAAGCCCCCCGCCCGCAGACCCCAACAACAAACGGCCAGGGTTGTCAGGAAGAGGACCTTGTCCCCATCAACATGGGGGTAGGTGCTTTGGGGTGGGGGAGAGCAGGGCGCCCCCTGCCCCAAAGCACCCACCCCCCCATGTTGAGGGCATGCGGCCTGGTACGGTTCAGGAGGGGGGCACGCTCGCTCGCCCCCCCTTTCCTGACCTGCCGGGCTGCGTGCTCGGATAAGGGTCTGGTTTGGATTTTGGGGGGACCCCCATGCTGTTTTTCGGCGTAGGGGGTTTCCCTTAAAATCCATACCAGACCTAAGGACCTGGTATGCTCCTGGAGGGGAACCCATGCCGGGTTTTTAATAAAAATTTGGCGTGGATTTCCCCTTCATGATTCATACCAAACACGGGACAGCGAGCACGAGGCTGCCGAGAACCAGTGCAATGGCATCGCGCTGGATACATTCTCGGCCAGGTAGTCGCCTCTAGGACACGACTTGAGCGGCTGCTTCACGCTCAAGTCGTGTCCAAGTTGCCTTGCAAAGTCACGCTGTCCCGTTGTCAACCGGCACACGAGTCGCCCCACGAGTCGGATCGTCTTCATCCGACTTCCCGGGCGACCTCTATTCAAATCAATGGGCTCGCATAGGGAACCATTCATTTTGAATAGAGCGCCGCTCAAATTTTTATTTACTATAGCAGTGCGCCGCGGGTTCCTGCGCTCAATTAAGGATTTATCCGGCACACCAATTAAGGTATGAACCGGCGCAGCGCACTGTTTATAGTAAATCACCCCCAGAGTGTCCTCCCTGAAATGACCCAGCTTATGACAAATTATTTTGAAAAAAAGCATTATTTTGTACTTTTTGCTATAATAAATATCCCCGTTTTTTTTTTTAAAAAAGCTAATTTTTTCTCAGTTTAGGCCGATATGTATTCCTCTACATATTTTTGATAAAAAAATCGCAATAAGTGTATATATTGATTGGTTTGCGCAAAAGTTATAGCGTCTACAAAATAGGGGATAGTTTAATGGCATTTTTATTATTATTATTATTTTTTTACTAGTAATGGCGGCGATCTGAGATTTTTATTGTGACTGAGACTTTATGGCGGACACATTGGACAATTTTACACATTTTTGGGACCATTGTCATTTCTACAGCGATCAGTGCTATAAAAATGCACTTGTTTGAAAATACACTCACCAGCTGTAAATGCCTCCCACTCTCGTGTTCGGCTCAAAGGCTTGCTAGTTAACCACTAGAAGGTGAACGACCATCAGCTGAAAGCTTGTGTGTCAACACAGGATGTTCCATACATGTAAAAATAAAAAGGTGCTCCAATAGTTTAAAATAGTAACGACCAAATTTATTCAAATACACAACCACACTTCAAATATTACACTCACATGATGTGAAAATAAAACCAGCCTTAAATCAATCACAGCAAGCAGAAAAAAGTGTAAGATGGCACTGCAGTGATTTGCGGTCACGGCGGACCCAAGGTGTACGCTCGGTACAGGTCTCTCACCCCCTCCTGAGCTCCGGGTCACAGCAGCCGTGTAGCGTTCTTAGCCTCAGCGTGTCACGATAATGTCAATAATAATGCAGCCATGCACCCGACGTTTCGTCACTAGGACTTATTCATGGGATTGGCTGCTCATTCCCTCACAACTTCCCTTTATGCTTTCCCACCTGCCTCTCACCAGAACTTCAATCCTGCACCTGCACACTTCCTGTGTCCCCATGACCGCAAAGTGCTAACATGCCGATGCCCGGTGACACACAGACATAACAGCTTGCACTTGTTAGTGTGTAAAAAAATGCAAAACAATAGTTTAAATGGTTTAAAGCCTCACTGTTGAGAGTATGGTGTGCAGCAAACTAATAATAATACAAATAAAATGGAACACAAATCCATTTCAAATTTAAAATCATACCTGAAAAGAGAACCACTATAATTTGGTATAATAATTAATGGGGCTTAAGAAGCATCTATTTAGCAGGTCATAATGATTGCTAAAAACTAATTTAACTGTATCAAAAATACAGGAAAATAATTACATTTATTAAAATTATTAAAATTATTAAAATCTCCTCTAACAAAATAAGGAGGGCTGTCACATACATGATGTAACAATGGATGGTCTCATCAAAAGGGTCGTAAATGAGCCATCCACCGCAACACCCCAAATCCCAGAGCCATTCGGCACATGATGGCAACTGTGCTTCAAATTAACCCCGGATTCAGGTATATTTACAGGCACCAATGGTAAAGCCAAATAACTGCTGTCTGTAAGACCTCCCTCTTTTAAATAAAAATGTCACAACCGCAAAAGGCGAGGGGAAGACACTGTATAGAAACGTGCAAGTTACTGCACAATCCTAAACAGTGTCAACCCACATGGAACTAGATGCTCACTAATCAAATGAGCCTAATTATACGTAATATGAAGAATAATAAAAAAAAATGTGAAGAATAATAAAAAAACACCAAATCTTATTGGAACAGGCACAGTAGACAATTATTATAGAAAAAATCATTCTAAAAAAGTAGGAAAAAATAAAATGATCACTATAATTACTACAAAGCTGGTCAGAAATTATTAATAAAACAGTTTAAGTCGACTTCAATGTTTAACCCTCTAGGGCTAAGACACTTGAGCAGAAAAATCCAGCGGGTTTCCCTTTGGGACAGGTCTCTCACCCTGTTGGAACCCCTCCAGGCTGGATAGACAACATCTATCCCACAAAATTGTAATAAAGACGGATCCTGGTTGTGCTTTTCCTTAAAGTGTAATGACACACTATGGAAGCGGAACCCCTTTCTTATATTTGATAAATGTTCAGATATTCGTACCCTCAGAAGCCTTTTGGTCCTTCCTACATACAGTAATCCGCATGGACACCACATTAAGTACACCACATGTGTGGAATTACACGTGATGAATTCATTAATGTCAAAGGACTCCCCATCACTACTAGAGACTTCAGTTTTTCCTCTATTGCTTACCCTAACAGTCCTACAGCAAATGCATTTTCTACAGGCAAAAAAACCTTTTAAGTCAATCTTTAGAAATTGCTTATCTGGGGGGTCCAAAATCTTCCTTACTACTTGGTCACCGAAATTGGGGGCACGCCTGTATATAAATTTCGGTTGTTGAGTTATTATTTGTCCAAGATGTCTGTCCCTCCCAAGTATATGCCAGTGTTTTTTATAGATGTTTTCGATCTCTTTATACTGGCAATGGAAGTTA
Organism: Rana muscosa; assembly: GCA_029206835.1. Classification (NCBI taxonomy): domain Eukaryota; kingdom Metazoa; phylum Chordata; class Amphibia; order Anura; family Ranidae; genus Rana; species Rana muscosa. Next base: position 12,841,976 of record JARGYO010005626.1, on the reverse strand, counting down.
GAAATGAACCCCAATTGGTGTTCAGTTTTTGGTATCTCCTCTGTAGATTTTTTTCTCAGGCATTGTTCTCTTGGTATCTCAGATACCTCCTGGATTATTTCATTTAAAGAGCCTTCTGTATATCCCTTCTGCAGAAATTTTGTCTTCAATAGTTGGGATTGTAGTTGGTAATCTGACAACTTCGTGCAGTTACGACGGACCCTCAACATTTGGCCTTTTGGAATGTTCCTAATCCATGATGGATGATGTCCACTTCCTATTGACAGATAACTATTCCGATCCGTCGGTTTAAAGAATACTTTAGTATTCAGTCTATTGTTATCCTTTTCAATGGTTAAATCCAGAAAATTCACAGTCTCATCACTTATCTGATATTCCAATTTAATGTTATTCACATTATGATTTAGACCCTCTAAGAAGTCCACAACAGATTCACGTGTTCCCTCCCAAATAAACAGGAGGTCATCAATGAACCTGCGGTAAAACTTCAACTGTGGGAGCTGTTTACTGAACACCTGCCTATCCACCCATTCAGCCATGAACAGGTTGGCGAGGCTAGGAGCATATTTGGCTCCCATAGCCACGCCAACCTGCTGCGAATAGAATTGTCCCTGCCACCAAAAGTAATTGTGTGACATGCAATATTCTAATGCATGTCCCAAGAACCTTTTTTGTGTATACGGGATATCATCCCTTTTGCTCAAGGCCCAGTTAAGCGCTAATGCTGCATCTTCATGTTGGATGATGGTATACAAAGAGCACACATCAGCTGTCACCAAATAGGTTTCAGCAGTGGTGCTAAGTTGAATATCTTCCATCAGTTGCAGTAATTCTGAAGTGTCCTTCAAGTAGGCCTTGGTTGCCTTTACACTAGGCTGGAGGAACTTATCTAGAAATTCACCCAATCTGGCTGTTACCGATCCTATTCCATTAACTATAGGGCGGGCTGGAGGATTTTGACTGTTCTTGTGGATTTTAGGTAACGTGTAGATGATGGGAATTCTACATGCACTGGGTACCAAATATCGTCTCTCCTTGGAGTTTAGGGCATTAATGCCATAGCCCCACTCCACTAATAACTCCAACTGGGTAGAGAAAGAATCTGTTGGATCACTCCCAAGTTTTTTGTACGTCACGTTATCTTCCAATAATTCATTCAATTGTTGACTGTAAAAAGTTTTGTCCATCACCACCACCCCTCCCCCCTTATCAGCGGGGCGCACAATGATGTCCTTCCTTTTTTCAAGTGATCTGATGCCCTCTTTAATATATTCAGGATTGACTCTTTTCTTAGGAGCCAGTTCTTCAATATCCTTCAGCACCAGGCTTTTGAAGACTTCACTGAAATGGTTACTTGGATTCTGGGGATTGAATATGGATTTATTTTTCAATCCGCTATCAATTCTCTCAGTAGTGTAAGTGACCTTTTGCGAAACTTCCGCTGTTTGGCTCAGAAAATATTTTTTCATGTTTAAAGTTCGAATAAATTTGTGCGTGTCTATATAGACATCAAACTTATTTAAACATTTTTTTGGGGCACATTTTAATCCCAATTGGAGTATGTTTAATTCATATGGGCCTAGATCCATTTTACTCAGATTATATATCCCCGCGTTCAATGGTTTCGCATCCGCTTTTTTGTGTTGTTTCCGTCGGCCTGATCTGCATCCCCTTCTTCTCTTAGAGTGGGTGCCAAATCTTTGTTCAAGTGGTATGGGGGTGCTCGTTTCTCGCCTCCCTTGTGTTTGTTGGGTTGGGGGTTCTTCCTTGGTGTTCCCCCACCCTTCCCCCCTCTCCCTCGATGTCCTAAAAAAGAGGAGGTTGGATACCGGTTAGGGTACTCTTCATAGTATTCACTATCAGCCAAGGCTTGATACCTATTATACATAGGTGGTTCATTCCTTGGATCCAGGTAGTGATACGGGGGAGGGTGTTGGTACCATTGTTGGTAATCCCGTGAGGGATAATAATTATTCTGTGGAGTATTCCCCCTACCTACTCTTGGTGATTGATAATAAAAGTGATTATTTGACCTATTCGGATGTGGGGAAGGATATTGTTGGTATTGATAACCATCCCTTTCTTGTAAATTAGATCTTATTGGTTGCTGATGTTGAATTGGTTGTCCAGTCCTACTTCCTTGTGGACCACCATTTTTTGCAACGGCACCAGCCGCCCTTTCATTTCTAATCACTCCTTCCTTCCCAATAGGTTTTTTTATTGTTATTATTGGTAGATTGAGCCTCGGTGGTGATGGGTTCACCGCCCTCTTTAATCACTTCTTCCTTGCCAATGCTAGATACTTGCCATGCGTATATACCATTGGTTTGGAAATCATTTGAGTCACGCAAATATTTTTTGACCTTTTTCTTCTGTATTTCCCTGTCCAATTTTTCCAATTTCTTCTTCATACTATTATTAAAATCTTTTACTTGATTAGTATCCTTTACAGATTCTAATGTAGCCTGTATTGTGTTTATTTTTTGATTCACAATTCCTAGTTTAATATGCTTCCTTCTTAAAACCAGAGCCTGGAGCTCTCTCCCCATTCTATTAAAAAATTCTAGCCATTCATCCATATACTTTTGTTCTGTTAGGCCATCCTGAGGGGAAACTTCCCACCTCAGGCTTCTAAAAATAAGGTTCTCTTTTTCATAGTGTTCAAAGGTAAATATATCCCACCATGTTTTAATTTGTTTCTCTAAGAGATTCTCTAGAGATTTCAAAGTCCCTGAAACATCTTCCTCACAATCAGTCATTACTTGATTGGTGGAAAAAATACTTTCAGGATTCATCTGCCTATTAGACAGAAAATTAATAGCATCCATGGCTGCAATAGGTTAAATGAGTGAACTGACAATAAAAATAGGTATCAAAATACAACCGCTCCTAATATCTTGTACCACCACTGCGCCAATACAAAAAAAATGTGAAAAAATATATTTAACTAAAGCTGCCACTTAAAATGATAAATATGAAAACAGAATTTAAACCTAAAAACACGCAGGTGAAAATTAGGAGAAAATGTAGCGCTAATAAACGAAAATCACTAAACTAATATAATAACATTCACTAGTGAAACTGTGATAATCAAATTGTACTCCACGTGACATGTGATAGAATTCAAAAACAATAGTCCATAAAGTGAAATAATGTTCCAAAGAAGAAAGAAATATTCCAAAAAGAGATGTGTAGTCTTCTTAATAGAGAATATCTTCCACCCCACCGTGCACGTATCAGCTCCCCTTTGAAAATACACTCACCAGCTGTAAATGCCTCCCACTCTCGTGTTCGGCTCAAAGGCTTGCTAGTTAACCTCTAGAAGGTGAACGACCATCAGCTGAAAGCTTGTGTGTCAACACAGGATGTTCCATACATGTAAAAATAAAAAGGTGCTCCAATAGTGTAAAATAGTAACGACCAAATTTATTCAAATACACAACCACACTTCAAATATTACACTCACATGATGTGAAAATAAAACCAGCCTTAAATCAATCACAGCAAGCAGAAAAAAGTGTAAGATGGCACTGCAGTGATTTGCGGTCACGGCGGACCCAAGGTGTACGCTCGGTACAGGTCTCTCACCCCCTCCTGAGCTCCGGGTCACAGCAGCCGTGTAGCGTTCTTAGCCTCAGCGTGTCACGATAATGTCAATAATAATGCAGCCATGCACCCGACGTTTCGTCACTAGGACTTATTCATGGGATTGGCTGCTCATTCCCTCACAACTTCCCTTTATGCTTTCCCACCTGCCTCTCACCAGAACTTCAATCCTGCACCTGCACACTTCCTGTGTCCCCATGACCGCAAAGTGCCGATGCCCGGTGACACACAGACATAACAGCTTGCGCTTGTTAGTGTGTAAAAAAATGCAAAACAATAGTTTAAATGGTTTAAAGCCTCACTGTTGAGAGTATGGTGTGCAGCAAACTAATAATAATACAAATAAAATGGAACACAAATCCATTTCAAATTTAAAATCATACCTGAAAAGAGAACCACTATAATTTGGTATAATAATTAATGGGGCTTAAGAAGCATCTATTTAGCAGGTCATAATGATTGCTAAAAACTAATTTAACTGTATCAAAAATACAGGAAAATAATTACATTTATTAAAATTATTAAAATTATTAAAATCTCCTCTAACAAAATAAGGAGGGCTGTCACATACATGATGTAACAATGGATGGTCTCATCAAAAGGGTCGTAAATGAGCCATCCACCGCAACACCCCAAATCCCAGAGCCATTCGGCACATGATGGCAACTGTGCTTCAAATTAACCCCGGATTCAGGTATATTTACAGGCACCAATGGTAAAGCCAAATAACTGCTGTCTGTAAGACCTCCCTCTTTTAAATAAAAATGTCACAACCGCAAAAGGCGAGGGGAAGACACTGTATAGAAACGTGCAAGTTACTGCACAATCCCAAACAGTGTCAACCCACATGGAACTAGATGCTCACTAATCAAATGAGCCTAATTATACGTAATATGAAGAATAATAAAAAAAAATGTGAAGAATAATAAAAAAACACCAAATCTTATTGGAACAGGCACAGTAGACAATTATTATAGAAAAAATCATTCTAAAAAAGTAGGAAAAAATAAAATGATCACTATAATTACTACAAAGCTGGTCAGAAATTATTAATAAAACAGTTTAAGTCGACTTCAATGTTTAACCCTCTAGGGCTAAGACACTTGAGCAGAAAAATCCAGCGGGTTTCCCTTTGGGACAGGTCTCTCACCCTGTTGGAACCCCTCCAGGCTGGATAGACAACATCTATCCCACAAAATTGTAATAAGGACGGATCCTGGTTGTGCTTTTCCTTAAAGTGTAATGACACACTATGGAAGCGGAACCCCTTTCTTATATTTGATAAATGTTCAGATATTCGTACCCTCAGAAGCCTTTTGGTCCTTCCTACATACAGTAATCCGCATGGACACCACATTAAGTACACCACATGTGTGGAATTACACGTGATGAATTCATTAATGTCAAAGGACTCCCCATCACTAATAGAGACTTCAGTTTTTCCTCTATTGCTTACCCTAACAGTCCTACAGCAAATGCATTTTCTACAGGCAAAAAAACCTTTTAAGTCAATCTTTAGAAATTGCTTATCTGGGGGGTCCAAAATCTTCCTTACTACTTGGTCACCGAAATTGGGGGCACGCCTGTATATAAATTTCGGTTGTTGAGTTATTATTTGCCCAAGATGTCTGTCCCTCCCAAGTATATGCCAGTGTTTTTTATAGATGTTTTCGATCTCTTTATACTGGCAATGGAAGTTAGAAATGAACCCCAATTGGTGTTCAGTTTTTGGTATCTCCTCTGTAGATTTTTTTCTCAGGCATTGTTCTCTTGGTATCTCAGATACCTCCTGGATTATTTCATTTAAAGAGCCTTCTGTATATCCCTTCTGCAGAAATTTTGTCTTCAATAGTTGGGATTGTAGTTGGTAATCGGACAACTTCGTGCAGTTACGACGGACCCTCAACATTTGGCCTTTTGGAATGTTCCTAATCCATGATGGATGATGTCCACTTCCTATTGACAGATAACTATTCCGATCCGTCGGTTTAAAGAATACTTTAGTATTCAGTCTATTGTTATTCTTTTCAATGGTTAAATCCAGAAAATTCACAGTCTCATCACTTATCTGATATTCCAATTTAATGTTATTCTCATTATGATTTAGACCCTCTAAGAAGTCCACAACAGATTCACGTGTTCCCTCCCAAATAAACAGGAGGTCATCAATGAACCTGCGGTAAAACTTCAACTGTGGGAGCTGTTTACTGAACACCTGCCTATCCTCCCATTCAGCCATGAACAGGTTGGCGAGGCTAGGAGCATATTTGGCTCCCATAGCCACGCCAACCTGCTGCGAATAGAATTGTCCCTGCCACCAAAAGTAATTGTGTGACATGCAATATTCTAATGCATGTCCCAAGAACCTTTTTTGTGTATACGGGATATCATCCCTTTTGCTCAAGGCCCAGTTAAGCGTTAATGCTGCATCTTCATGTTGGATGATGGTATACAAAGAGCACACATCAGCTGTCACCAAATAGGTTTCAGCAGTGGTGCTAAGTTGAATATCTTCCATCAGTTGCAGTAATTCTGAAGTGTCCTTCAAGTAGGCCTTGGTTGCCTTTACACTAGGCTGGAGGAACTTATCTAGAAATTCACCCAATCTGGCTGTTACCGATCCTATTCCATTAACTATAGGGCGGGCTGGAGGATTTTGACTGTTCTTGTGGATTTTAGGTAACGTGTAGATGATGGGAATTCTACATGCACTGGGTACCAAATATCGTCTCTCCTTGGAGTTTAGGACATTAATGCTATAGCCCCACTCCACTAATAACTCCAACTGGGTAGAGAAAGAATCTGTTGGATCACTCCCAAGTTTTTTGTACGTCACGTTATCTTCCAATAATTCATTCAATTGTTGACTGTAAAAAGTTTTGTCCATCACCACCACCCCTCCCCCCTTATCAGCGGGGCGCACAATGATGTCCTTCCTTTTTTCAAGTGATCTGATGCCCTCTTTAATATATTCAGGATTGACTCTTTTCTTAGGAGCCAGTTCTTCAATATCCTTCAGCACCAGGCTTTTGAAGACTTCAATGAAATGGTTACTTGGATTCTGGGGATTGAATATGGATTTATTTTTCAATCCGCTATCAATTCTCTCAGTAGTGTAAGTGACCTTTTGCGAAACTTCCGCTGTTTGGCTCAGAAAATATTTTTTCATGTTTAAAGTTCGAATAAATTTGTGCGTGTCTATATAGACATCAAACTTATTTAAACATTTTTTTGGGGCACATTTTAAACCCAATTGGAGTATGTTTAATTCATATGGGCCTAGATCCATTTTACTCAGATTATATATCCCCGCGTTCAATGGTTTCGCATCCGCTTTTTTGTGTTGTTTCCGTCGGCCTGATCTGCATCCCCTTCTTCTCTTAGAGTGGGTGCCAAATCTTTGTTCAAGTGGTATGGGGGTGCTCGTTTCTCGCCTCCCTTGTGTTTGTTGGGTTGGGGGTTCTTCCTTGGTGTTCCCCCACCCTTCCCCCCTCTCCCTCGATGTCCTAAAAAAGAGGAGGTTGGATACCGGTTAGGGTACTCTTCATAGTATTCACTATCAGCCAAGGCTTGATACCTATTATACATAGGTGGTTCATTCCTTGGATCCGGGTAGTGATACGGGGGAGGGTGTTGGTACCATTGTTGGTAATCCCGTGAGGGATAATAATTATTCTGTGGAGTATTCCCCCTACCTACTCTTGGTGATTGATAATAAAAGTGATTATTTGACCTATTCGGATGTGGGGAAGGATATTGTTGGTATTGATAACCATCCCTTTCTTGTAAATTAGATCTTATTGGTTGCTGATGTTGAATTGGTTGTCCAGTCCTACTTCCTTGTGGACCACCATTTTTTGCAACTGCACCAGCCACCCTTTCATTTCTAATCACTCCTTCCTTCCCAATAGGTTTTTTTATTGTTATTATTGGTAGATTGAGCCTCGGTGGTGATGGGTTCACCGCCCTCTTTAATCACTTCTTCCTTGCCAATGCTAGATACTTGCCATGCGTATATACCATTGGTTTGGAAATCATTTGAGTCACGCAAATATTTTTTGACCTTTTTCTTCTGTATTTCCCTGTCCGAATTTTTCCAATTTCTTCTTCATACTATTATTAAAATCTTTTACTTGATTAGTATCCTTTACAGATTCTAATGTAGCCTGTATTGTGTTTATTTTTTGATTCACAATTCCTAGTTTAATATGCTTCCTTCTTAAAACCAGAGCCTGGAGCTCTCTCCCCATTCTATTAAAAAATTCTAGCCATTCATCCATATACTTTTGTTCTGTTAGGCCATCCTGAGGGGAAACTTCCCACCTCAGGCTTCTAAAAATAAGGTTCTCTTTTTCATAGTGTTCAAAGGTAAATATATCCCACCATGTTTTAATTTGTTACTCTAAGAGATTCTCTAGAGATTTCAAAGTCCCTGAAACATCTTCCTCACAATCAGTCATTACTTGATTGGTGGAAAAAATACTTTCAGGATTCATCTGCCTATTAGACAGAAAATTAATAGCATCCATGGCTGCAATAGGTTAAATGAGTGAACTGACAATAAAAATAGGTATCAAAATACAACCGCTCCTAATATCTTGTACCACCACTGCGCCAATACAAAAAAATGTGAAAAAATATATTTAACTAAAGCTGCCACTTAAAATGATAAATATGAAAACAGAATTTAAACCTAAAAACACGCAGGTGAAAATTAGGAGAAAATGTAGCGCTAATAAACGAAAATCACTAAACTAATATAATAACATTCACTAGTGAAACTGTGATAATCAAATTGTACTCCACGTGACATGTGATAAAATTCAAAAACAATAGTCCATAAAGTGAAATAATGTTCCAAAGAAGAAAGAAATATTCCAAAAAGAGATGTGTAGTCTTCTTAATAGAGAATATCTTCCACCCCACCGTGCACGTATCAGCTCCCCTTTGAAAATACACTCACCAGCTGTAAATGCCTCCCACTCTCGTGTTCGGCTCAAAGGCTTGCTAGTTAACCACTAGAAGGTGAACGACCATCAGCTGAAAGCTTGTGTGTCAACACAGGATGTTCCATACATGTAAAAATAAAAAGGTGCTCCAATAGTGTAAAATAGTAACGACCAAATTTATTCAAATACACAACCACACTTCAAATATTACACTCACATGATGTGAAAATAAAACCAGCCTTAAATCAATCACAGCAAGCAGAAAAAAGTGTAAGATGGCACTGCAGTGATTTGCGGTCACGGCGGACCCAAGGTGTACGCTCGGTACAGGTCTCTCACCCCCTCCTGAGCTCCGGGTCACAGCAGCCGTGTAGCGTTCTTAGCCTCAGCGTGTCACGATAATGTCAATAATAATGCAGCCATGCACCCGACGTTTCGTCACTAGGACTTATTCATGGGATTGGCTGCTCATTCCCTCACAACTTCCCTTTATGCTTTCCCACCTGCCTCTCACCAGAACTTCAATCCTGCACCTGCACACTTCCTGTGTCCCCATGACCGCAAAGTGCTAACATGCCGATGCCCGGTGACACACAGACATAACAGCTTGCGCTTGTTAGTGTGTAAAAAAATGCAAAACAATAGTTTAAATGGTTTAAAGCCTCACTGTTGAGAGTATGGTGTGCAGCAAACTAATAATAATACAAATAAAATGGAACACAAATCCATTTCAAATTTAAAATCATACCTGAAAAGAGAACCACTATAATTTGGTATAATAATTAATGGGGCTTAAGAAGCATCTATTTAGCAGGTCATAATGATTGCTAAAAACTAATTTAACTGTATCAAAAATACAGGAAAATAATTACATTTATTAAAATTATTAAAATTATTAAAATCTCCTCTAACAAAATAAGGAGGGCTGTCACATACATGATGTAACAATGGATGGTCTCATCAAAAGGGTCGTAAATGAGCCATCCACCGCAACACCCCAAATCCCAGAGCCATTCGGCACATGATGGCAACTGTGCTTCAAATTAACCCCGGATTCAGGTATATTTACAGGCACCAATGGTAAAGCCAAATAACTGCTGTCTGTAAGACCTCCCTCTTTTAAATAAAAATGTCACAACCGCAAAAGGCGAGGGGAAGACACTGTATAGAAACGTGCAAGTTACTGCACAATCCCAAACAGTGTCAACCCACATGGAACTAGATGCTCACTAATCAAATGAGCCTAATTATACGTAATATGAAGAATAATAAAAAAAATGTGAAGAATAATAAAAAAACACCAAATCTTATTGGAACAGGCACAGTAGACAATTATTATAGAAAAAATCATTCTAAAAAAGTAGGAAAAAATAAAATGATCACTATAATTACTACAAAGCTGGTCAGAAATTATTAATAAAACAGTTTAAGTCGACTTCAATGTTTAACCCTCTAGGGCTAAGACACTTGAGCAGAAAAATCCAGCGGGTTTCCCTTTGGGACAGGTCTCTCACCCTGTTGGAACCCCTCCAGGCTGGATAGACAACATCTATCCCACAAAATTGTAATAAGGACGGATCCTGGTTGTGCTTTTCCTTAAAGTGTAATGACACACTATGGAAGCGGAACCCCTTTCTTATATTTGATAAATGTTCAGATATTCGTACCCTCAGAAGCCTTTTGGTCCTTCCTACATACAGTAATCCGCATGGACACCACATTAAGTACACCACATGTGTGGAATTACACGTGATGAATTCATTAATGTCAAAGGACTCCCCATCACTACTAGAGACTTCAGTTTTTCCTCTATTGCTTACCCTAACAGTCCTACAGCAAATGCATTTTCTACAGGCAAAAAAACCTTTTAAGTCAATCTTTAGAAATTGCTTATCTGGGGGGTCCAAAATCTTCCTTACTACTTGGTCACCGAAATTGGGGGCACGCCTGTATATAAATTTCGGTTGTTGAGTTATTATTTGTCCAAGATGTCTGTCCCTCCCAAGTATATGCCAGTGTTTTTTATAGATGTTTTCGATCTCTTTATACTGGCAATGGAAGTTAGAAATGAACCCCAATTGGTGTTCAGTTTTTGGTATCTCCTCTGTAGATTTTTTTCTCAGGCATTGTTCTCTTGGTATCTCAGATACCTCCTGGATTATTTCATTTAAAGAGCCTTCTGTATATCCCTTCTGCAGAAATTTTGTCTTCAATAGTTGGGATTGTAGTTGGTAATCTGACAACTTCGTGCAGTTACGACGGACCCTCAACATTTGGCCTTTTGGAATGTTCCTAATCCATGATGGATGATGTCCACTTCCTATTGACAGATAACTATTCCGATCCGTCGGTTTAAAGAATACTTTAGTATTCAGTCTATTGTTATCCTTTTCAATGGTTAAATCCAGAAAATTCACAGTCTCATCACTTATCTGATATTCCAATTTAATGTTATTCACATTATGATTTAGACCCTCTAAGAAGTCCACAACAGATTCACGTGTTCCCTCCCAAATAAACAGGAGGTCATCAATGAACCTGCGGTAAAACTTCAACTGTGGGAGCTGTTTACTGAACACCTGCCTATCCTCCCATTCAGCCATGAACAGGTTGGCGAGGCTAGGAGCATATTTGGCTCCCATAGCCACGCCAACCTGCTGCGAATAGAATTGTCCCTGCCACCAAAAGTAATTGTGTGACATGCAATATTCTAATGCATGTCCCAAGAACCTTTTTTGTGTATACGGGATATCATCCCTTTTGCTCAAGGCCCAGTTAAGCGCTAATGCTGCATCTTCATGTTGGATGATGGTATACAAAGAGCACACATCAGCTGTCACCAAATAGGTTTCAGCAGTGGTGCTAAGTTGAATATCTTCCATCAGTTGCAGTAATTCTGAAGTGTCCTTCAAGTAGGCCTTGGTTGCCTTTACACTAGGCTGGAGGAACTTATCTAGAAATTCACCCAATCTGGCTGTTACCGATCCTATTCCATTAACTATAGGGCGGGCTGGAGGATTTTGACTGTTCTTGTGGATTTTAGGTAACGTGTAGATGATGGGAATTCTACATGCACTGGGTACCAAATATCGTCTCTCCTTGGAGTTTAGGGCATTAATGCCATAGCCCCACTCCACTAATAACTCCAACTGGGTAGAGAAAGAATCTGTTGGATCACTCCCAAGTTTTTTGTACGTCACGTTATCTTCCAATAATTCATTCAATTGTTGACTGTAAAAAGTTTTGTCCATCACCACCACCCCTCCCCCCTTATCAGCGGGGCGCACAATGATGTCCTTCCTTTTTTCAAGTGATCTGATGCCCTCTTTAATATATTCAGGATTGACTCTTTTCTTAGGAGCCAGTTCTTCAATATCCTTCAGCACCAGGCTTTTGAAGACTTCAATGAAATGGTTACTTGGATTCTGGGGATTGAATATGGATTTATTTTTCAATCCGCTATCAATTCTCTCAGTAGTGTAAGTGACCTTTTGCGAAACTTCCGCTGTTTGGCTCAGAAAATATTTTTTCATGTTTAAAGTTCGAATAAATTTGTGCGTGTCTATATAGACATCAAACTTATTTAAACATTTTTTTGGGGCACATTTTAATCCCAATTGGAGTATGTTTAATTCATATGGGCCTAGATCCATTTTACTCAGATTATATATCCCCGCGTTCAATGGTTTCGCATCCGCTTTTTTGTGTTGTTTCCGTCGGCCTGATCTGCATCCCCTTCTTCTCTTAGAGTGGGTGCCAAATCTTTGTTCAAGTGGTATGGGGGTGCTCGTTTCTCGCCTCCCTTGTGTTTGTTGGGTTGGGGGTTCTTCCTTGGTGTTCCCCCACCCTTCCCCCCTCTCCCTCGATGTCCTAAAAAAGAGGAGGTTGGATACCGGTTAGGGTACTCTTCATAGTATTCACTATCAGCCAAGGCTTGATACCTATTATACATAGGTGGTTCATTCCTTGGATCCAGGTAGTGATACGGGGGAGGGTGTTGGTACCATTGTTGGTAATCCCGTGAGGGATAATAATTATTCTGTGGAGTATTCCCCCTACCTACTCTTGGTGATTGATAATAAAAGTGATTATTTGACCTATTCGGATGTGGGGAAGGATATTGTTGGTATTGATAACCATCCCTTTCTTGTAAATTAGATCTTATTGGTTGCTGATGTTGAATTGGTTGTCCAGTCCTACTTCCTTGTGGACCACCATTTTTTGCAACTGCACCAGCCGCCCTTTCATTTCTAATCACTCCTTCCTTCCCAATAGGTTTTTTTATTGTTATTATTGGTAGATTGAGCCTCGGTGGTGATGGGTTCACCGCCCTCTTTAATCACTTCTTCCTTGCCAATGCTAGATACTTGCCATGCGTATATACCATTGGTTTGGAAATCATTTGAGTCACGCAAATATTTTTTGACCTTTTTCTTCTGTATTTCCCTGTCCAATTTTTCCAATTTCTTCTTCATACTATTATTAAAATCTTTTACTTGATTAGTATCCTTTACAGATTCTAATGTAGCCTGTATTGTGTTTATTTTTTGATTCACAATTCCTAGTTTAATATGCTTCCTTCTTAAAACCAGAGCCTGGAGCTCTCTCCCCATTCTATTAAAAAATTCTAGCCATTCATCCATATACTTTTGTTCTGTTAGGCCATCCTGAGGGGAAACTTCCCACCTCAGGCTTCTAAAAATAAGGTTCTCTTTTTCATAGTGTTCAAAGGTAAATATATCCCACCATGTTTTAATTTGTTTCTCTAAGAGATTCTCTAGAGATTTCAAAGTCCCTGAAACATCTTCCTCACAATCAGTCATTACTTGATTGGTGGAAAAAATACTTTCAGGATTCATCTGCCTATTAGACAGAAAATTAATAGCATCCATGGCTGCAATAGGTTAAATGAGTGAACTGACAATAAAAATAGGTATCAAAATACAACCGCTCCTAATATCTTGTACCACCACTGCGCCAATACAAAAAAATGTGAAAAAATATATTTAACTAAAGCTGCCACTTAAAATGATAAATATGAAAACAGAATTTAAACCTAAAAACACGCAGGTGAAAATTAGGAGAAAATGTAGCGCTAATAAACGAAAATCACTAAACTAATATAATAACATTCACTAGTGAAACTGTGATAATCAAATTGTACTCCACGTGACATGTGATAAAATTCAAAAACAATAGTCCATAAAGTGAAATAATGTTCCAAAGAAGAAAGAAATATTCCAAAAAGAGATGTGTAGTCTTCTTAATAGAGAATATCTTCCACCCCACCGTGCACGTATCAGCTCCCCTTTGAAAATACACTCACCAGCTGTAAATGCCTCCCACTCTCGTGTTCGGCTCAAAGGCTTGCTAGTTAACCACTAGAAGGTGAACGACCATCAGCTGAAAGCTTGTGTGTCAACACAGGATGTTCCATACATGTAAAAATAAAAAGGTGCTCCAATAGTGTAAAATAGTAACGACCAAATTTATTCAAATACACAACCACACTTCAAATATTACACTCACATGATGTGAAAATAAAACCAGCCTTAAATCAATCACAGCAAGCAGAAAAAAGTGTAAGATGGCACTGCAGTGATTTGCGGTCACGGCGGACCCAAGGTGTACGCTCGGTACAGGTCTCTCACCCCCTCCTGAGCTCCGGGTCACAGCAGCCGTGTAGCGTTCTTAGCCTCAGCGTGTCACGATAATGTCAATAATAATGCAGCCATGCACCCGACGTTTCGTCACTAGGACTTATTCATGGGATTGGCTGCTCATTCCCTCACAACTTCCCTTTATGCTTTCCCACCTGCCTCTCACCAGAACTTCAATCCTGCACCTGCACACTTCCTGTGTCCCCATGACCGCAAAGTGCCGATGCCCGGTGACACACAGACATAACAGCTTGCGCTTGTTAGTGTGTAAAAAAATGCAAAACAATAGTTTAAATGGTTTAAAGCCTCACTGTTGAGAGTATGGTGTGCAGCAAACTAATAATAATACAAATAAAATGGAACACAAATCCATTTCAAATTTAAAATCATACCTGAAAAGAGAACCACTATAATTTGGTATAATAATTAATGGGGCTTAAGAAGCATCTATTTAGCAGGTCATAATGATTGCTAAAAACTAATTTAACTGTATCAAAAATACAGGAAAATAATTACATTTATTAAAATTATTAAAATTATTAAAATCTCCTCTAACAAAATAAGGAGGGCTGTCACATACATGATGTAACAATGGATGGTCTCATCAAAAGGGTCGTAAATGAGCCATCCACCGCAACACCCCAAATCCCAGAGCCATTCGGCACATGATGGCAACTGTGCTTCAAATTAACCCCGGATTCAGGTATATTTACAGGCACCAATGGTAAAGCCAAATAACTGCTGTCTGTAAGACCTCCCTCTTTTAAATAAAAATGTCACAACCGCAAAAGGCGAGGGGAAGACACTGTATAGAAACGTGCAAGTTACTGCACAATCCCAAACAGTGTCAACCCACATGGAACTAGATGCTCACTAATCAAATGAGCCTAATTATACGTAATATGAAGAATAATAAAAAAAATGTGAAGAATAATAAAAAAACACCAAATCTTATTGGAACAGGCACAGTAGACAATTATTATAGAAAAAATCATTCTAAAAAAGTAGGAAAAAATAAAATGATCACTATAATTACTACAAAGCTGGTCAGAAATTATTAATAAAACAGTTTAAGTCGACTTCAATGTTTAACCCTCTAGGGCTAAGACACTTGAGCAGAAAAATCCAGCGGGTTTCCCTTTGGGACAGGTCTCTCACCCTGTTGGAACCCCTCCAGGCTGGATAGACAACATCTATCCCACAAAATTGTAATAAGGACGGATCCTGGTTGTGCTTTTCCTTAAAGTGTAATGACACACTATGGAAGCGGAACCCCTTTCTTATATTTGATAAATGTTCAGATATTCGTACCCTCAGAAGCCTTTTGGTCCTTCCTACATACAGTAATCCGCATGGACACCACATTAAGTACACCACATGTGTGGAATTACACGTGATGAATTCATTAATGTCAAAGGACTCCCCATCACTACTAGAGACTTCAGTTTTTCCTCTATTGCTTACCCTAACAGTCCTACAGCAAATGCATTTTCTACAGGCAAAAAAACCTTTTAAGTCAATCTTTAGAAATTGCTTATCTGGGGGGTCCAAAATCTTCCTTACTACTTGGTCACCGAAATTGGGGGCACGCCTGTATATAAATTTCGGTTGTTGAGTTATTATTTGCCCAAGATGTCTGTCCCTCCCAAGTATATGCCAGTGTTTTTTATAGATGTTTTCGATCTCTTTATACTGGCAATGGAAGTTAGAAATGAACCCCAATTGGTGTTCAGTTTTTGGTATCTCCTCTGTAGATTTTTTTCTCAGGCATTGTTCTCTTGGTATCTCAGATACCTCCTGGATTATTTCATTTAAAGAGCCTTCTGTATATCCCTTCTGCAGAAATTTTGTCTTCAATAGTTGGGATTGTAGTTGGTAATCTGACAACTTCGTGCAGTTACGACGGACCCTCAACATTTGGCCTTTTGGAATGTTCCTAATCCATGATGGATGATGTCCACTTCCTATTGACAGATAACTATTCCGATCCGTCGGTTTAAAGAATACTTTAGTATTCAGTCTATTGTTATTCTTTTCAATGGTTAAATCCAGAAAATTCACAGTCTCATCACTTATCTGATATTCCAATTTAATGTTATTCTCATTATGATTTAGACCCTCTAAGAAGTCCACAACAGATTCACGTGTTCCCTCCCAAATAAACAGGAGGTCATCAATGAACCTGCGGTAAAACTTCAACTGTGGGAGCTGTTTACTGAACACCTGCCTATCCTCCCATTCAGCCATGAACAGGTTGGCGAGGCTAGGAGCATATTTGGCTCCCATAGCCACGCCAACCTGCTGCGAATAGAATTGTCCCTGCCACCAAAAGTAATTGTGTGACATGCAATATTCTAATGCATGTCCCAAGAACCTTTTTTGTGTATACGGGATATCATCCCTTTTGCTCAAGGCCCAGTTAAGCGCTAATGCTGCATCTTCATGTTGGATGATGGTATACAAAGAGCACACATCAGCTGTCACCAAATAGGTTTCAGCAGTGGTGCTAAGTTGAATATCTTCCATCAGTTGCAGTAATTCTGAAGTGTCCTTCAAGTAGGCCTTGGTTGCCTTTACACTAGGCTGGAGGAACTTATCTAGAAATTCCCCCAATCTGGCTGTTACCGATCCTATTCCATTAACTATAGGGCGGGCTGGAGGATTTTGACTGTTCTTGTGGATTTTAGGTAACGTGTAGATGATGGGAATTCTACATGCACTGGGTACCAAATATCGTCTCTCCTTGGAGTTTAGGGCATTAATGCCATAGCCCCACTCCACTAATAACTCCAACTGGGTAGAGAAAGAATCTGTTGGATCACTTCCAAGTTTTTTGTACGTCACGTTATCTTCCAATAATTCATTCAATTGTTGACTGTAAAAAGTTTTGTCCATCACCACCACCCCTCCCCCCTTATCAGCGGGGCGCACAATGATGTCCTTCCTTTTTTCAAGTGATCTGATGCCCTCTTTAATATATTCAGGATTGACTCTTTTCTTAGGAGCCAGTTCTTCAATATCCTTCAGCACCAGGCTTTTGAAGACTTCAATGAAATGGTTACTTGGATTCTGGGGATTGAATATGGATTTATTTTTCAATCCGCTATCAATTCTCTCAGTAGTGTAAGTGACCTTTTGCGAAACTTCCGCTGTTTGGCTCAGAAAATATTTTTTCATGTTTAAAGTTCGAATAAATTTGTGCGTGTCTATATAGACATCAAACTTATTTAAACATTTTTTTGGGGCACATTTTAATCCCAATTGGAGTATGTTTAATTCATATGGGCCTAGATCCATTTTACTCAGATTATATATCCCCGCGTTCAATGGTTTCGCATCCGCTTTTTTGTGTTGTTTCCGTCGGCCTGATCTGCATCCCCTTCTTCTCTTAGAGTGGGTGCCAAATCTTTGTTCAAGTGGTATGGGGGTGCTCGTTTCTCGCCTCCCTTGTGTTTGTTGGGTTGGGGGTTCTTCCTTGGTGTTCCCCCACCCTTCCCCCCTCTCCCTCGATGTCCTAAAAAAGAGGAGGTTGGATACCGGTTAGGGTACTCTTCATAGTATTCACTATCAGCCAAGGCTTGATACCTATTATACATAGGTGGTTCATTCCTTGGATCCGGGTAGTGATACGGGGGAGGGTGTTGGTACCATTGTTGGTAATCCCGTGAGGGATAATAATTATTCTGTGGAGTATTCCCCCTACCTACTCTTGGTGATTGATAATAAAAGTGATTATTTGACCTATTCGGATGTGGGGAAGGATATTGTTGGTATTGATAACCATCCCTTTCTTGTAAATTAGATCTTATTGGTTGCTGATGTTGAATTGGTTGTCCAGTCCTACTTCCTTGTGGACCACCATTTTTTGCAACTGCACCAGCCGCCCTTTCATTTCTAATCACTCCTTCCTTCCCAATAGGTTTTTTATTGTTATTATTGGTAGATTGAGCCTCGGTGGTGATGGGTTCACCGCCCTCTTTAATCACTTCTTCCTTGCCAATGCTAGATACTTGCCATGCGTATATACCATTGGTTTGGAAATCATTTGAGTCACGCAAATATTTTTTGACCTTTTTCTTCTGTATTTCCCTGTCCAATTTTTCCAATTTCTTCTTCATACTATTATTAAAATCTTTTACTTGATTAGTATCCTTTACAGATTCTAATGTAGCCTGTATTGTGTTTATTTTTTGATTCACAATTCCTAGTTTAATATGCTTCCTTCTTAAAACCAGAGCCTGGAGCTCTCTCCCCATTCTATTAAAAAATTCTAGCCATTCATCCATATACTTTTGTTCTGTTAGGCCATCCTGAGGGGAAACTTCCCACCTCAGGCTTCTAAAAATAAGGTTCTCTTTTTCATAGTGTTCAAAGGTAAATATATCCCACCATGTTTTAATTTGTTTCTCTAAGAGATTCTCTAGAGATTTCAAAGTCCCTGAAACATCTTCCTCACAATCAGTCATTACTTGATTGGTGGAAAAAATACTTTCAGGATTCATCTGCCTATTAGACAGAAAATTAATAGCATCCATGGCTGCAATAGGTTAAATGAGTGAACTGACAATAAAAATAGGTATCAAAATACAACCGCTCCTAATATCTTGTACCACCACTGCGCCAATACAAAAAAATGTGAAAAAATATATTTAACTAAAGCTGCCACTTAAAATGATAAATATGAAAACAGAATTTAAACCTAAAAACACGCAGGTGAAAATTAGGAGAAAATGTAGCGCTAATAAACGAAAATCACTAAACTAATATAATAACATTCACTAGTGAAACTGTGATAATCAAATTGTACTCCACGTGACATGTGATAAAATTCAAAAACAATAGTCCATAAAGTGAAATAATGTTCCAAAGAAGAAAGAAATATTCCAAAAAGAGATGTGTAGTCTTCTTAATAGAGAATATCTTCCACCCCACCGTGCACGTATCAGCTCCCCTTTGAAAACACACTCACCAGCTGTAAATGCCTCCCACTCTCGTGTTCGGCTCAAAGGCTTGCTAGTTAACCACTAGAAGGTGAACGACCATCAGCTGAAAGCTTGTGTGTCAACACAGGATGTTCCATACATGTAAAAATAAAAAGGTGCTCCAATAGTGTAAAATAGTAACGACCAAATTTATTCAAATACACAACCACACTTCAAATATTACACTCACATGATGTGAAAATAAAACCAGCCTTAAATCAATCACAGCAAGCAGAAAAAAGTGTAAGATGGCACTGCAGTGATTTGCGGTCACGGCGGACCCAAGGTGTACGCTCGGTACAGGTCTCTCACCCCCTCCTGAGCTCCGGGTCACAGCAGCCGTGTAGCGTTCTTAGCCTCAGCGTGTCACGATAATGTCAATAATAATGCAGCCATGCACCCGACGTTTCGTCACTAGGACTTATTCATGGGATTGGCTGCTCATTCCCTCACAACTTCCCTTTATGCTTTCCCACCTGCCTCTCACCAGAACTTCAATCCTGCACCTGCACACTTCCTGTGTCCCCATGACCGCAAAGTGCTAACATGCCGATGCCCGGTGACACACAGACATAACAGCTTGCACTTGTTAGTGTGTAAAAAAATGCAAAACAATAGTTTAAATGGTTTAAAGCCTCACTGTTGAGAGTATGGTGTGCAGCAAACTAATAATAATACAAATAAAATGGAACACAAATCCATTTCAAATTTAAAATCATACCTGAAAAGAGAACCACTATAATTTGGTATAATAATTAATGGGGCTTAAGAAGCATCTATTTAGCAGGTCATAATGATTGCTAAAAACTAATTTAACTGTATCAAAAATACAGGAAAATAATTACATTTATTAAAATTATTAAAATTATTAAAATCTCCTCTAACAAAATAAGGAGGGCTGTCACATACATGATGTAACAATGGATGGTCTCATCAAAAGGGTCGTAAATGAGCCATCCACCGCAACACCCCAAATCCCAGAGCCATTCGGCATATGATGGCAACTGTGCTTCAAATTAACCCCGGATTCAGGTATATTTACAGGCACCAATGGTAAAGCCAAATAACTGCTGTCTGTAAGACCTCCCTCTTTTAAATAAAAATGTCACAACCGCAAAAGGCGAGGGGAAGACACTGTATAGAAACGTGCAAGTTACTGCACAATCCCAAACAGTGTCAACCCACATGGAACTAGATGCTCACTAATCAAATGAGCCTAATTATACGTAATATGAAGAATAATAAAAAAAAATGTGAAGAATAATAAAAAAACACCAAATCTTATTGGAACAGGCACAGTAGACAATTATTATAGAAAAAATCATTCTAAAAAAGTAGGAAAAAATAAAATGATCACTATAATTACTACAAAGCTGGTCAGAAATTATTAATAAAACAGTTTAAGTCGACTTCAATGTTTAACCCTCTAGGGCTAAGACACTTGAGCAGAAAAATCCAGCGGGTTTCCCTTTGGGACAGGTCTCTCACCCTGTTGGAACCCCTCCAGGCTGGATAGACAACATCTATCCCACAAAATTGTAATAAGGACGGATCCTGGTTGTGCTTTTCCTTAAAGTGTAATGACACACTATGGAAGCGGAACCCCTTTCTTATATTTGATAAATGTTCAGATATTCGTACCCTCAGAAGCCTTTTGGTCCTTCCTACATACAGTAATCCGCATGGACACCACATTAAGTACACCACATGTGTGGAATTACACGTGATGAATTCATTAATGTCAAAGGACTCCCCATCACTACTAGAGACTTCAGTTTTTCCTCTATTGCTTACCCTAACAGTCCTACAGCAAATGCATTTTCTACAGGCAAAAAAACCTTTTAAGTCAATCTTTAGAAATTGCTTATCTGGGGGGTCCAAAATCTTCCTTACTACTTGGTCACCGAAATTGGGGGCACGCCTGTATATAAATTTTGGTTGTTGAGTTATTATTTTCCCAAGATGTCTGTCCCTCCCAAGTATATGCCAGTGTTTTTTATAGATGTTTTCGATCTCTTTATACTGGCAATGGAAGTTAGAAATGAACCCCAATTGGTGTTCAGTTTTTGGTATCTCCTCTGTAGATTTTTTTCTCAGGCATTGTTCTCTTGGTATCTCAGATACCTCCTGGATTATTTCATTTAAAGAGCCTTCTGTATATCCCTTCTGCAGAAATTTTGTCTTCAATAGTTGGGATTGTAGTTGGTAATCTGACAACTTCGTGCAGTTACGACGGACCCTCAACATTTGGCCTTTTGGAATGTTCCTAATCCATGATGGATGATGTCCACTTCCTATTGACAGATAACTATTCCGATCCGTCGGTTTAAAGAATACTTTAGTATTCAGTCTATTGTTATCCTTTTCAATGGTTAAATCCAGAAAATTCACAGTCTCATCACTTATCTGATATTCCAATTTAATGTTATTCACATTATGATTTAGACCCTCTAAGAAGTCCACAACAGATTCACGTGTTCCCTCCCAAATAAACAGGAGGTCATCAATGAACCTGCGGTAAAACTTCAACTGTGGGAGCTGTTTACTGAACACCTGCCTATCCTCCCATTCAGCCATGAACAGGTTGGCGAGGCTAGGAGCATATTTGGCTCCCATAGCCACGCCAACCTGCAGCGAATAGAATTGTCCCTGCCACCAAAAGTAATTGTGTGACATGCAATATTGTAATGCATGTCCCAAGAACCTTTTTTGTGTATACGGGATATCATCCCTTTTGCTCAAGGCCCAGTTAAGCGCTAATGCTGCATCTTCATGTTGGATGATGGTATACAAAGAGCACACATCAGCTGTCACCAAATAGGTTTCAGCAGTGGTGCTAAGTTGAATATCTTCCATCAGTTGCAGTAATTCTGAAGTGTCCTTCAAGTAGGCCTTGGTTGCCTTTACACTAGGCTGGAGGAACTTATCTAGAAATTCACCCAATCTGGCTGTTACCGATCCTATTCCATTAACTATAGGGCGGGCTGGAGGATTTTGACTGTTCTTGTGGATTTTAGGTAACGTGTAGATGATGGGAATTCTACATGCACTGGGTACCAAATATCGTCTCTCCTTGGAGTTTAGGGCATTAATGCCATAGCCCCACTCCACTAATAACTCCAACTGGGTAGAGAAAGAATCTGTTGGATCACTTCCAAGTTTTTTGTACGTCACGTTATCTTCCAATAATTCATTCAATTGTTGACTGTAAAAAGTTTTGTCCATCACCACCACCCCTCCCCCCTTATCAGCGGGGCACACAATGATGTCCTTCCTTTTTTCAAGTGATCTGATGCCCTCTTTAATATATTCAGGATTGACTCTTTTCTTAGGAGCCAGTTCTTCAATATCCTTCAGCACCAGGCTTTTGAAGACTTCAATGAAATGGTTACTTGGATTCTGGGGATTGAATATGGATTTATTTTTCAATCCGCTATCAATTCTCTCAGTAGTGTAAGTGACCTTTTGCGAAACTTCCGCTGTTTGGCTCAGAAAATATTTTTTCATGTTTAAAGTTCGAATAAATTTGTGCGTGTCTATATAGACATCAAACTTATTTAAACATTTTTTTGGGGCACATTTTAATCCCAATTGGAGTATGTTTAATTCATATGGGCCTAGATCCATTTTACTCAGATTATATATCCCCGCGTTCAATGGTTTCGCATCCGCTTTTTTGTGTTGTTTCCGTCGGCCTGATCTGCATCCCCTTCTTCTCTTAGAGTGGGTGCCAAATCTTTGTTCAAGTGGTATGGGGGTGCTCGTTTCTCGCCTCCCTTGTGTTTGTTGGGTTGGGGGTTCTTCCTTGGTGTTCCCCCACCCTTCCCCCCTCTCCCTCGATGTCCTAAAAAAGAGGAGGTTGGATACCGGTTAGGGTACTCTTCATAGTATTCACTATCAGCCAAGGCTTGATACCTATTATACATAGGTGGTTCATTCCTTGGATCCGGGTAGTGATACGGGGGAGGGTGTTGGTACCATTGTTGGTAATCCCGTGAGGGATAATAATTATTCTGTGGAGTATTCCCCCTACCTACTCTTGGTGATTGATAATAAAAGTGATTATTTGACCTATTCGGATGTGGGGAAGGATATTGTTGGTATTGATAACCATCCCTTTCTTGTAAATTAGATCTTATTGGTTGCTGATGTTGAATTGGTTGTCCAGTCCTACTTCCTTGTGGACCACCATTTTTTGCAACTGCACCAGCCGCCCTTTCATTTCTAATCACTCCTTCCTTCCCAATAGGTTTTTTATTGTTATTATTGGTAGATTGAGCCTCGGTGGTGATGGGTTCACCGCCCTCTTTAATCACTTCTTCCTTGCCAATGCTAGATACTTGCCATGCGTATATACCATTGGTTTGGAAATCATTTGAGTCACGCAAATATTTTTTGACCTTTTTCTTCTGTATTTCCCTGTCCAATTTTTCCAATTTCTTCTTCATACTATTATTAAAATCTTTTACTTGATTAGTATCCTTTACAGATTCTAATGTAGCCTGTATTGTGTTTATTTTTTGATTCACAATTCCTAGTTTAATATGCTTCCTTCTTAAAACCAGAGCCTGGAGCTCTCTCCCCATTCTATTAAAAAATTCTAGCCATTCATCCATATACTTTTGTTCTGTTAGGCCATCCTGAGGGGAAACTTCCCACCTCAGGCTTCTAAAAATAAGGTTCTCTTTTTCATAGTGTTCAAAGGTAAATATATCCCACCATGTTTTAATTTGTTTCTCTAAGAGATTCTCTAGAGATTTCAAAGTCCCTGAAACATCTTCCTCACAATCAGTCATTACTTGATTGGTGGAAAAAATACTTTCAGGATTCATCTGCCTATTAGACAGAAAATTAATAGCATCCATGGCTGCAATAGGTTAAATGAGTGAACTGACAATAAAAATAGGTATCAAAATACAACCGCTCCTAATATCTTGTACCACCACTGCGCCAATACAAAAAAATGTGAAAAAATATATTTAACTAAAGCTGCCACTTAAAATGATAAATATGAAAACAGAATTTAAACCTAAAAACACGCAGGTGAAAATTAGGAGAAAATGTAGCGCTAATAAACGAAAATCACTAAACTAATATAATAACATTCACTAGTGAAACTGTGATAATCAAATTGTACTCCACGTGACATGTGATAAAATTCAAAAACAATAGTCCATAAAGTGAAATAATGTTCCAAAGAAGAAAGAAATATTCCAAAAAGAGATGTGTAGTCTTCTTAATAGAGAATATCTTCCACCCCACCGTGCACGTATCAGCTCCCCTTTGAAAACACACTCACCAGCTGTAAATGCCTCCCACTCTCGTGTTCGGCTCAAAGGCTTGCTAGTTAACCACTAGAAGGTGAACGACCATCAGCTGAAAGCTTGTGTGTCAACACAGGATGTTCCATACATGTAAAAATAAAAAGGTGCTCCAATAGTGTAAAATAGTAACGACCAAATTTATTCAAATACACAACCACAATTCAAATATTACACTCACATGATGTGAAAATAAAACCAGCCTTAAATCAATCACAGCAAGCAGAAAAAAGTGTAAGATGGCACTGCAGTGATTTGCGGTCACGGCGGACCCAAGGTGTACGCTCGGTACAGGTCTCTCACCCCCTCCTGAGCTCCGGGTCACAGCAGCCGTGTAGCGTTCTTAGCCTCAGCGTGTCACGATAATGTCAATAATAATGCAGCCATGCACCCGACGTTTCGTCACTAGGACTTATTCATGGGATTGGCTGCTCATTCCCTCACAACTTCCCTTTATGCTTTCCCACCTGCCTCTCACCAGAACTTCAATCCTGCACCTGCACACTTCCTGTGTCCCCATGACCGCAAAGTGCTAACATGCCGATGCCCGGTGACACACAGACATAACAGCTTGCACTTGTTAGTGTGTAAAAAAATGCAAAACAATAGTTTAAATGGTTTAAAGCCTCACTGTTGAGAGTATGGTGTGCAGCAAACTAATAATAATACAAATAAAATGGAACACAAATCCATTTCAAATTTAAAATCATACCTGAAAAGAGAACCACTATAATTTGGTATAATAATTAATGGGGCTTAAGAAGCATCTATTTAGCAGGTCATAATGATTGCTAAAAACTAATTTAACTGTATCAAAAATACAGGAAAATAATTACATTTATTAAAATTATTAAAATTATTAAAATCTCCTCTAACAAAATAAGGAGGGCTGTCACATACATGATGTAACAATGGATGGTCTCATCAAAAGGGTCGTAAATGAGCCATCCACCGCAACACCCCAAATCCCAGAGCCATTCGGCATATGATGGCAACTGTGCTTCAAATTAACCCCGGATTCAGGTATATTTACAGGCACCAATGGTAAAGCCAAATAACTGCTGTCTGTAAGACCTCCCTCTTTTAAATAAAAATGTCACAACCGCAAAAGGCGAGGGGAAGACACTGTATAGAAACGTGCAAGTTACTGCACAATCCCAAACAGTGTCAACCCACATGGAACTAGATGCTCACTAATCAAATGAGCCTAATTATACGTAATATGAAGAATAATAAAAAAAATGTGAAGAATAATAAAAAAACACCAAATCTTATTGGAACAGGCACAGTAGACAATTATTATAGAAAAAATCATTCTAAAAAAGTAGGAAAAAATAAAATGATCACTATAATTACTACAAAGCTGGTCAGAAATTATTAATAAAACAGTTTAAGTCGACTTCAATGTTTAACCCTCTAGGGCTAAGACACTTGAGCAGAAAAATCCAGCGGGTTTCCCTTTGGGACAGGTCTCTCACCCTGTTGGAACCCCTCCAGGCTGGATAGACAACATCTATCCCACAAAATTGTAATAAAGACGGATCCTGGTTGTGCTTTTCCTTAAAGTGTAATGACACACTATGGAAGCGGAACCCCTTTCTTATATTTGATAAATGTTCAGATATTCGTACCCTCAGAAGCCTTTTGGTCCTTCCTACATACAGTAATCCGCATGGACACCACATTAAGTACACCACATGTGTGGAATTACACGTGATGAATTCATTAATGTCAAAGGACTCCCCATCACTACTAGAGACTTCAGTTTTTCCTCTATTGCTTACCCTAACAGTCCTACAGCAAATGCATTTTCTACAGGCAAAAAAAACCTTTTAAGTCAATCTTTAGAAATTGCTTATCTGGGGGGTCCAAAATCTTCCTTACTACTTGGTCACCGAAATTGGGGGCACGCCTGTATATAAATTTCGGTTGTTGAGTTATTATTTGCCCAAGATGTCTGTCCCTCCCAAGTATATGCCAGTGTTTTTTATAGATGTTTTCGATCTCTTTATACTGGCAATGGAAGTTAGAAATGAACCCCAATTGGTGTTCAGTTTTTGGTATCTCCTCTGTAGATTTTTTTCTCAGGCATTGTTCTCTTGGTATCTCAGATACCTCCTGGATTATTTCATTTAAAGAGCCTTCTGTATATCCCTTCTGCAGAAATTTTGTCTTCAATAGTTGGGATTGTAGTTGGTAATCTGACAACTTCGTGCAGTTACGACGGACCCTCAACATTTGGCCTTTTGGAATGTTCCTAATCCATGATGGATGATGTCCACTTCCTATTGACAGATAACTATTCCGATCCGTCGGTTTAAAGAATACTTTAGTATTCAGTCTATTGTTATCCTTTTCAATGGTTAAATCCAGAAAATTCACAGTCTCATCACTTATCTGATATTCCAATTTAATGTTATTCACATTATGATTTAGACCCTCTAAGAAGTCCACAACAGATTCACGTGTTCCCTCCCAAATAAACAGGAGGTCATCAATGAACCTGCGGTAAAACTTCAACTGTGGGAGCTGTTTACTGAACACCTGCCTATCCTCCCATTCAGCCATGAACAGGTTGGCGAGGCTAGGAGCATATTTGGCTCCCATAGCCACACCAACCTGCTGCGAATAGAATTGTCCCTGTCACCAAAAGTAATTGTGTGACATGCAATATTCTAATGCATGTCCCAAGAACCTTTTTTGTGTATACGGGATATCATCCCTTTTGCTCAAGGTCCAGTTAAGCGCTAATGCTGCATCTTCATGTTGGATGATGGTATACAAAGAGCACACATCAGCTGTCACCAAATAGGTTTCAGCAGTGGTGCTAAGTTGAATATCTTCCATCAGTTGCAGTAATTCTGAAGTGTCCTTCAAGTAGGCCTTGGTTGCCTTTACACTAGGCTGGAGGAACTTATCTAGAAATTCACCCAATCTGGCTGTTACCGATCCTATTCCATTAACTATAGGGCGGGCTGGAGGATTTTGACTGTTCTTGTGGATTTTAGGTAACGTGTAGATGATGGGAATTCTACATGCACTGGGTACCAAATATCGTCTCTCCTTGGAGTTTAGGGCATTAATGCCATAGCCCCACTCCACTAATAACTCCAACTGGGTAGAGAAAGAATCTGTTGGATCACTTCCAAGTTTTTTGTACGTCACGTTATCTTCCAATAATTCATTCAATTGTTGACTGTAAAAAGTTTTGTCCATCACCACCACCCCTCCCCCCTTATCAGCGGGGCGCACAATGATGTCCTTCCTTTTTTCAAGTGATCTGATGCCCTCTTTAATATATTCAGGATTGACTCTTTTCTTAGGAGCCAGTTCTTCAATATCCTTCAGCACCAGGCTTTTGAAGACTTCAATGAAATGGTTACTTGGATTCTGGGGATTGAATATGGATTTATTTTTCAATCCGCTATCAATTCTCTCAGTAGTGTAAGTGACCTTTTGCGAAACTTCCGCTGTTTGGCTCAGAAAATATTTTTTCATGTTTAAAGTTCGAATAAATTTGTGCGTGTCTATATAGACATCAAACTTATTTAAACATTTTTTTGGGGCACATTTTAATCCCAATTGGAGTATGTTTAATTCATATGGGCCTAGATCCATTCTACTCAGATTATATATCCCCGCGTTCAATGGTTTCGCATCCGCTTTTTTGTGTTGTTTCCGTCGGCCTGATCTGCATCCCCTTCTTCTCTTAGAGTGGGTGCCAAATCTTTGTTCAAGTGGTATGGGGGTGCTCCTTTCTCGCCTCCCTTGTGTTTGTTGGGTTGGGGGTTCTTCCTTGGTGTTCCCCCACCCTTCCCCCCTCTCCCTCGATGTCCTAAAAAAGAGGAGGTTGGATACCGGTTAGGGTACTCTTCATAGTATTCACTATCAGCCAAGGCTTGATACCTATTATACATAGGTGGTTCATTCCTTGGATCCGGGTAGTGATACGGGGGAGGGTGTTGGTACCATTGTTGGTAATCCCGTGAGGGATAATAATTATTCTGTGGAGTATTCCCCCTACCTACTCTTGGTGATTGATAATAAAAGTGATTATTTGACCTATTCGGATGTGGGGAAGGATATTGTTGGTATTGATAACCATCCCTTTCTTGTGAATTAGATCTTATTGGTTGCTGATGTTGAATTGGTTGTCCAGTCCTACTTCCTTGTGGACCACCATTTTTTGCAACTGCACCAGCCGCCCTTTCATTTCTAATCACTCCTTCCTTCCCAATAGGTTTTTTATTGTTATTATTGGTAGATTGAGCCTCGGTGGTGATGGGTTCACCGCCCTCTTTAATCACTTCTTCCTTGCCAATGCTAGATACTTGCCATGCGTATATACCATTGGTTTGGAAATCATTTGAGTCACGCAAATATTTTTTGACCTTTTTCTTCTGTATTTCCCTGTCCAATTTTTCCAATTTCTTCTTCATACTATTATTAAAATCTTTTACTTGATTAGTATCCTTTACAGATTCTAATGTAGCCTGTATTGTGTTTATTTTTTGATTCACAATTCCTAGTTTAATATGCTTCCTTCTTAAAACCAGAGCCTGGAGCTCTCTCCCCATTCTATTAAAAAATTCTAGCCATTCATCCATATACTTTTGTTCTGTTAGGCCATCCTGAGGGGAAACTTCCCACCTCAGGCTTCTAAAAATAAGGTTCTCTTTTTCATAGTGTTCAAAGGTAAATATATCCCACCATGTTTTAATTTGTTTCTCTAAGAGATTCTCTAGAGATTTCACTGATTGTGAGGAAGATGTTTCAGGGACTTTGAAATCTCTAGAGAATCTCTTAGAGAAACAAATTAAAACATGGTGGGATATATTTACCTTTGAACACTATGAAAAAGAGAACCTTATTTTTAGAAGCCTGAGGTGGGAAGTTCCCCTCAGGATGGCCTAACAGAACAAAAGTATATGGATGAATGGCTAGAATTTTTTAATAGAATGGGGAGAGAGCTCCAGGCTCTGGTTTTAAGAAGGAAGCATATTAAACTAGGAATTGTGAATCAAAAATAAACACAATACAGGCTACATTAGAATCTGTAAAGGATACTAATCAAGTAAAAGATTTTAATAATAGTATGAAGAAGAAATTGGAAAAATTGGACAGGGAAATACAGAAGAAAAAGGTCAAAAAATATTTGCATGACTCAAATGATTTCCAAACCAATGGTATATACGCATGGCAAGTATCTAGCATTGGCAAGGAAGAAGTGATTAAAGAGGGCGGTGAACCCATCACCACCGAGGCTCAATCTACCAATAATAACAATAAAAAACCTATTGGGAAGGAAGGAGTGATTAGAAATGAAAGGGCGGCTGGTGCAGTTGCAAAAAATGGTGGTCCACAAGGAAGTAGGACTGGACAACCAATTCAACATCAGCAACCAATAAGATCTAATTTACAAGAAAGGGATGGTTATCAATACCAACAATATCCTTCCCCACATCCGAATAGGTCAAATAATCACTTTTATTATCAATCACCAAGAGTAGGTAGGGGGAATACTCCACAGAATAATTATTATCCCTCACGGGATTACCAACAATGGTACCAACACCCTCCCCCGTATCACTACCCGGATCCAAGGAATGAACCACCTATGTATAATAGGTATCAAGCCTTGGCTGATAGTGAATACTATGAAGAGTACCCTAACCGGTATCCAACCTCCTCTTTTTTAGGACATCGAGGGAGAGGGGGGAAGGGTGGGGGAACACCAAGGAAGAACCCCCAACCCAACAAACACAAGGGAGGCGAGAAAGGAGCACCCCCATACCACTTGAACAAAGATTTGGCACCCACTCTAAGAGAAGAAGGGGATGCAGATCAGGCCGACGGAAACAACACAAAAAAGCGGATGCGAAACCATTGAACGCGGGGATATATAATCTGAGTAAAATGGATCTAGGCCCATATGAATTAAACATACTTCAATTGGGATTAAAATGTGCCCCAAAAAATGTTTAAATAAGTTTGATGTCTATATAGACACGCACAAATTTATTCGAACTTTAAACATAAAAAAATATTTTCTGAGCCAAACAGCGGAAGTTTCGCAAAAGGTCACTTACACTACTGAGAGAATTGAAAGCGGATTGAAAAATAAATCCATATTCAATCCCCAGAATCCAAGTAACCATTTCATTGAAGTCTTCAAAAGCCTGGTGCTGAAGGATATTGAAGAACTGGCTCCTAAGAAAAGAGTCAATCCTGAATATATTAAAGAGGGCATCAGATCACTTGAAAAAAGGAAGGACATCATTGTGCGCCCCGCTGATAAGGGGGGAGGGGTGGTGGTGATGGACAAAACTTTTTACAGTCAACAATTGAATGAATTATTGGAAGATAACGTGACGTACAAAAAACTTGGAAGTGATCAAACAGATTCTTTCTCTACCCAGTTGGAGTTATTAGTGGAGTGGGGCTATGGCATTAATGCCCTAAACTCCAAGGAGAGACGATATTTGGTACCCAGTGCATGTAGAATTCCCATCATCTACACGTTACCTAAAATCCACAAGAACAGTCAAAATCCTCCAGCCCGCCCTATAGTTAATGGAATAGGATCGGTAACAGCCAGATTGGGTGAATTTCTAGATAAGTTCCTCCAGCCTAGTGTAAAGGCAACCAAGGCCTACTTGAAGGACACTTCAGAATTACTGCAACTGATGGAAGATATTCAACTTAGCACCACTGCTGAAACCTATTTGGTGACAGCTGATGTGTGCTCTTTGTATACCATCATCCAACATGAAGATGCAGCATTAGCGCTTAACTGGGCCTTGAGCAAAAGGGATGATATCCCGTATACACAAAAAAGGTTCTTGGGACATGCATTAGAATATTGCATGTCACACAATTACTTTTGGTGGCAGGGACAATTCTATTCGCAGCAGGTTGGCGTGGCTATGGGAGCCAAATATGCTCCTAGCCTCGCCAACCTGTTCATGGCTGAATGGGAGGATAGGCAGGTGTTCAGTAAACAGCTCCCACAGTTGAAGTTTTACCGCAGGTTCATTGATGACCTCCTGTTTATTTGGGAGGGAACACGTGAATCTGTTGTGGACTTCTTAGAGGGTCTAAATCATAATGTGAATAACATTAAATTGGAATATCAGATAAGTGATGAGACTGTGAATTTTCTGGATTTAACCATTGAAAAGGATAACAATAGACTGAATACTAAAGTATTCTTTAAACCGACGGATCGGAATAGTTATCTGTCAATAGGAAGTGGACATCATCCATCATGGATTAGGAACATTCCAAAAGGCCAAATGTTGAGGGTCCGTCGTAACTGCACGAAGTTGTCCGATTACCAACTACAATCCCAACTATTGAAGACAAAATTTCTGCAGAAGGGATATACAGAAGGCTCTTTAAATGAAATAATCCAGGAGGTATCTGAGATACCAAGAGAACAATGCCTGAGAAAAAAATCTACAGAGGAGATACCAAAAACTGAACACCAATTGGGGTTCATTTCTAACTTCCATTGCCAGTATAAAGAGATCGAAAACATCTATAAAAAACACTGGAATATACTTGGGAGGGACAGACATCTTGGGCAAATAATAACTCAACAACCGAAATTTATATACAGGCGTGCCCCCAATTTCGGTGACCAAGTAGTAAGGAAGATTTTGGACCCCCCAGATAAGCAATTTCTAAAGATTGACTTAAAAGGTTTTTTTGCCTGTAGAAAATGCATTTGCTGTAGGACTGTTAGGGTAAGCAATAGAGGAAAAACTGAAGTCTCTAGTAGTGATGGGGAGTCCTTTGACATTAATGAATTCATCACGTGTAATTCCACACATGTGGTGTACTTAATGTGGTGTCCATGCGGATTACTGTATGTAGGAAGGACCAAAAGGCTTCTGAGGGTACGAATATCTGAACATTTATCAAATATAAGAAAGGGGTTCCGCTTCCATAGTGTGTCATTACACTTTAAGGAAAAGCACAACCAGGATCCGTCTTTATTACAATTTTGTGGGATAGATGTTGTCTATCCAGCCAGGAGGGGTTCCAACAGGGTGAGAGACCTGTCCCAAAGGGAAACCCGCTGGATTTTTCTGCTCAAGTGTCTTAGCCCTAGAGGGTTAAACATTGAAGTCGACTTAAACTGTTTTATTAATAATTTCTGACCAGCTTTGTAGTAATTATAGTGATCATTTTATTTTTTCCTACTTTTTTAGAATGATTTTTTCTATAATAATTGTCTACTGTGCCTGTTCCAATAAGATTTGGTGTTTTTTTATTATTCTTCACACTTTTTTTTATTATTCTTCATATTACGTATAATTAGGCTCATTTGATTAGTGAGCATCTAGTTCCATGTGGGTTGACACTGTTTGGGATTGTGCAGTAACTTGCACGTTTCTATACAGTGTCTTCCCCTCGCCTTTTGCGGTTGTGACATTTTTATTTAAAAGAGGGAGGTCTTACAGACAGCAGTTATTTGGCTTTACCATTGGTGCCTGTAAATATACCTGAATCCGGGGTTAATTTGAAGCACAGTTGCCATCATGTGCCGAATGGCTCTGGGATTTGGGGTGTTGCGGTGGATGGCTCATTTACGACCCTTTTGATGAGACCATCCATTGTTACATCATGTATGTGACAGCCCTCCTTATTTTGTTAGAGGAGATTTTAATAATTTTAATAATTTTAATAAATGTAATTATTTTCCTGTATTTTTGATACAGTTAAATTAGTTTTTAGCAATCATTATGACCTGCTAAATAGATGCTTCTTAAGCCCCATTAATTATTATACCAAATTATAGTGGTTCTCTTTTCAGGTATGATTTTAAATTTGAAATGGATTTGTGTTCCATTTTATTTGTATTATTATTAGTTTGCTGCACACCATACTCTCAACAGTGAGGCTTTAAACCATTTAAACTATTGTTTTGCATTTTTTTACACACTAACAAGCGCAAGCTGTTATGTCTGTGTGTCACCGGGCATCGGCATGTTAGCACTTTGCGGTCATGGGGACACAGGAAGTGTGCAGGTGCAGGATTGAAGTTCTGGTGAGAGGCAGGTGGGAAAGCATAAAGGGAAGTTGTGAGGGAATGAGCAGCCAATCCCATGAATAAGTCCTAGTGACGAAACGTCGGGTGCATGGCTGCATTATTATTGACATTATCGTGACACGCTGAGGCTAAGAACGCTACACGGCTGCTGTGACCCGGAGCTCAGGAGGGGGTGAGAGACCTGTACCGAGCGTACACCCTGGGTCCGCCGTGACCGCAAATCACTGCAGTGCCATCTTACACTTTTTTCTGCTTGCTGTGATTGATTTAAGGCTGGTTTTATTTTCACATCATGTGAGTGTAATATTTGAAGTGTGGTTGTGTATTTGAATAAATTTGGTCGTTACTATTTTACACTATTGGAGCACCTTTTTATTTTTACATGTATGGAACATCCTGTGTTGACACACAAGCTTTCAGCTGATGGTCGTTCACCTTCTAGTGGTTAACTAGCAAGCCTTTGAGCCGAACACGAGAGTGGGAGGCATTTACAGCTGGTGAGTGTATTTTCAAAGGGGAGCTGATACGTGCACGGTGGGGTGGAAGATATTCTCTATTAAGAAGACTACACATCTCTTTTTGGAATATTTCTTTCTTCTTTGGAACATTATTTCACTTTATGGACTATTGTTTTTGAATTTTATCACATGTCACGTGGAGTACAATTTGATTATCACAGTTTCACTAGTGAATGTTATTATATTAGTTTAGTGATTTTCGTTTATTAGCGCTACATTTTCTCCTAATTTTCACCTGCGTGTTTTTAGGTTTAAATTCTGTTTTCATATTTATCATTTTAAGTGGCAGCTTTAGTTAAATATATTTTTTCACATTTTTTTGTATTGGCGCAGTGGTGGTACAAGATATTAGGAGCGGTTGTATTTTGATACCTATTTTTATTATAAAAATGCACTGATTACTGTGAAAATTACACTGGCAGGGAAGGGGTTAACCACTAGGTGGCTCTGAAGGGGTTAAGTGTGTCCTAGGGAGTGATTCTAACTTTTAGGGGAAGGAGCTACCAGTGACATGTCACTGATCACTGTTCCCAATCACGGGGAACAGAATATCAGTGACATGTCACTAGGCAGAACATGGGAATGCCTTGTTTACAAAGGCATCCCCCTGTTGTGCCTTTGCCAACCGCAATCGCGGGCCGCCCAGGAACATTAAGTCCCCGGGACCCGTGAGCGCACTCACGAAGCACGCGGCACGCGTGTGTCCGCTGGGCGGCAAATTTAAAGGGACGTACAGGTACGCCCATCTGCCTGCCCGTGCCATTGTGCAGACCTATATCTGTGTGCGCTGGTCGCTATGTGGTTAATTGACTTTTGGTTAATTTTGTTGAGACCCTGGAGTGTGGTTATCCATATGTCTGTGCAGTCAGCCATATTGTCCTTCTTATTTTATTATGCCATTCTACATGTCTGAACATTTTTATTATATTGTAATTAGTATTGTAAAATTGGGGCAACAATGTATCTATTTTTGGCATCTTTTGGCCAGTAGTGGAGAACACAACATGAATTACCGTATGTACTGGGATTCTGTTGATCCTATTTTGCATACATTCGATGTAGTTATGTGAGGGTGTTAAACTTTCTTGATCTGGCCAATTGGGTATTGATTTATTGACCTTATTTTGATGTGTTTTAATTATTGTATTGTCTTGCACTGTATTACGTTTTTTTTTTTATATAATAAATAAAAAAAAATATTTTTATGTTGTGGCTCTGCAGCCTTAAGCCGTGTACACACGATCGGTTTTACAGATGAAAACAGTCCGATGGACTGTTTTCATCGGACGAGCCGATCGTGTATGGGCCCCATCGGTCTTTTTTCCATTGGTGTGAAAAAATAGAACATGTTTTAAA
This sequence comes from Rana muscosa, assembly GCA_029206835.1. NCBI lineage: Eukaryota > Metazoa > Chordata > Amphibia > Anura > Ranidae > Rana > Rana muscosa. Next base: position 12,806,526 of record JARGYO010005626.1, on the reverse strand, counting down.
TTTATCCGATGGGAAAAAAAACGATAGCAAAATCCGATCGTCTGTGTGGAAATCCATCGGATAAAAAACCCACGCATGCTCAGAATCAAGTTGACGCATGATCAGAAGCATTGAACTTAATTTTTCTCGGCTCATCTGAGTGTTTTACGTCACTGCGTTAGAAACGGTAGGTTTTTTGACTGATGGTGTGTGGGCAAGACTGATGGAAGACAGTTTCATCGGATTTCCGATGGAAAAAAACATCGGATTAGAATCCATAGGATATCCGAACGTGTGTACAGGGCTTGAGTGTAGGTCTCATATTTTCTTTCATTTTATCAAAAGCTGATGAAGTGTATAATGTCATTACAAAATGTTACAACACATTATTGTAACTTAAAAGCAAACATACATACATGAGCATTATGGACAGTCTTATGTTTTCATGGCAATGCAAAGGTAAAAAATAAGAGCTGTCTCTATTTTTTTAAGCTGCTATCCATAAACAAACACCACTTCCATGAAGGTACAGAACTATAAACCAGCTATTAATAAAGCTTTATGATATGCAAACCATAGGATTGATCTGTCTCAAAAGCGTCAAGCGATGAAAAGTTACTGAATGTTTGTATGGACTTTTGGTTAGATATTCTCGAACATGCAAAAACAAACACAAAAAAAAATAAACATTAATTTCTCTTATCGTGTCCAACTAAGTGAAATAGAATAATAATTGTAGCACACCTAATCCCTGTATCCTGCTTACCTCCACTTGCAGAGTGGGACACACCATGCCACATGCCCAGTATCTTCCATCTTGTAGAGGGTGAGCGGTTTTAACAGTTTTTTGGGTCCTGCAGCGAGTTACCTCTTTCCATTGGTTCTTGTCCCTAGAGTGTAGGGAAAAGTCTATTCTCTCTCTCTCTATTAAGAAGGCCATTGTCCAAACAGTATTAAACCCAATAAAAGAGTTTATTTTGCTTGCTCACAACTTGACAGGAAAGATTGGAGATAGAGAGAGTTGAACAGGGAGGCAGGTTCAGGCACGCGGCACTTAAATACCCTCGTCGCCACTCAAGCCTGAGTGGGTTTTGCTCGCCCGGATAGTCCCCTCTCACGGTCCTAGCAGCCGGTGTGGAGCACGAACATTTACTTTTAAGTTCTTTTCCTAAGGATACGATCAGGACGTTAGCCTCTAAGTCCCGAACTTCCCAGCACTTGTAACACTTAAGACCTTAGGTGCCAATGGGGCACCTTACAAGGCTTTTGGCGGATAATGGAATCCTTCCCTCTCTCAGGTAACCAGGCCTCTCCAGATACAGCGACTTCCTTCACCGATCTCCGGATAGGTCCTCCCCTGGTTTCCTCTCTTTAAGAGCGGGTCACCCTCTCACGGGTACCCAGGGACTCTGCTGTTTTTCTGGTGTAGGCCTCAGCTAAAGGTGCTGGGCCTACCTGGAACGATGCAGCCTCAGGCTAAAGGTGCCCGAGACTGAACACACACACGCACCACTGGCCTGAAGGGCACAAACTGCTCCGAATAATGGCATCTGCCCCTTATGTACCCTCTCCCAGTATGCAGACCACGCCCACTTCACGGCTGCCGAGAGAGGACACCCAATAGCGCCATAATGCCACCTGTGGTTCGACCCGAGACCTGGGCGACAGCGCCATTTACAGGTCACAGGGAACTGTACTGCCAGACAACATCACAACAGACCAGAGGCCTATTGAAAGCCTAACTATTTGCTCAGGCCAACCCCTAAATTTAGGCATAGCGACCCCAATTTTGGGGGTCCGCTACATAATCAAGTCCCATAAAATATTGATTTGAATCCAAAAGAAAATGTCACCTATATCAACACAATATAGGTCCTGTGTTTTCTTATGCCAAAACTCTTCATATATATCAATTATTTTATCACCATTTTCCCTCAAGTGGAAAGGAGGCTTGCCAGAGTTTAACGACCCCTTATAAACAGTGAGTCATACACTGTTTTTCTTTATAGTCTCAACTCTCTTCAAACTCTATGGGAATCCTTTCCTCAAGCTACTACTTCATAAGCATAGTTCATAGGTCATCCACAGCTTTCCTTGTCAAAGTATTTTATTGGACATATATATTAGTCACATACAGATCATATGTAATACATGTTGTTGATATTTGTCCAATTATTACAAATATAGAAAAATAACAAGTAATAGGGTCTACAGAATATATCCTAATTTAAATTATAAGGACTTAAATGAGATAGAAAGTAAATAAATCCTTGTACTAATATATTCAAGACTGTAGTTGAAAGAAATATTTAACATATTAATTATAAATTGATCTGTATCTTCGAAAAAAGTAATGTAGAGTAATACTTTGTTTTAGCTTCAATAAGGTGCGTTATGAAGTAAGAATAATAGAGAAATGAAAAGAGAAAAAGAAGTAAAGATATCAAAATAAAATAGGGAAAAATAAAATTAGATAGATAATATAAAATAAAATAGATGGGATAGAATAGTAGGAAACCAGAGGGGGGTGGGGGGTGTAGAGTCCACCTGAATGGCATGAATGAATCGGTCCGCGGCTTGAGGGTTTAAGTAAAACACAGTGTTCACTATATTGAGCAGGGTAGCTCCCAAGCTTCAGAAATTTGGTTTAGTAGTTAGTTTAACCGATTGAGTCCTCCGGCTACCATGGCATGAGAATCGAGTTGTCACTAATAGAAGGTAGGTGAAATCGAATCCAAGGATCCCAGATCTTTTCAAAGATTGGAATTTGATTTCTTTCTATAGCTAACATTTTGGCGTGAGACATAAAGTCATTTACTCTATTTATGGTCTCGGATATCTCCAATTTAGGGGTCCTCCATGCCTTTGCTATTGTTTGCTTTGCTGCTGTAAGAAATTGAATGAGGAGTTTGAATTGTTTATGTGTAATGAGATCAGGTTTTAGATTGAGCAAGGCTGTGGCTGGGTCTGGTTGCACAGTGAAACCAAATATCTTGGAGGCAGTTTCAAATATCCGTTCCCAAAATAATTGCACCAACGGGCAGGACCACCAAATGTGTAAGTGGGTGCCCGGATCTGGGCAACCCCGAAAGCATAGGCCTGTTTGGTTTGGTGTGAATTTGGCCAATCTGGAGGGAACGAGGTACCAACGAGACAAAACTTTGTAATTGGTTTCAACCGCCAGGATATTTGGTGAAGAAGATTTTGTTACAGACCATATTTTGGACCAATCATTCATATTGAATGTTCTCTTCAGGTCCTCCTCCCATTTACGTGCATAAGGTGGTTTATCTAAACCGGGATAAGTGGAAATGTGGGAGTATATAGAAGACATAATGCCTCTTAAGTGAGGATCTTTCATGCATGTAGATTCAAAAATCGTAAGTTGCGTTAAGGAGACATCTGTATTTAGCAAAGGTGCGTAAAAGTTTTTAATTTGGAGGTATCTGAAAAGTTCAGAGTTCGGTAGGTTGTAGGTGTCACAGAGTATAGGAAATGTATGGAAGGATGAAGGAGAAGTTAAGTTCCTAAGCCGAGTAATATTTAATGAATTCCAGACCTTAAATGATTTAGGAGAGACCCATGCTGGGTAGAAAGCAGGGTTTTTCAGGAATGACAAGAGAGGATTGTGAGAAGATTTTAACTGATGTTTAACTCTAAGTTTGTCCCATATAGATAAAAAGTATTTAGTAATGGGGTTACGTAGGGTTTTCCGTTCCTTAGGTAGGAGCCATAATAGATTGGAAATAGAAAGAGGGTCACATTCTGCCACTTCTATCATTACCCATAGGGGTATTTCATATGTAGCATGATATTTAGTGAGGCTAGCAATGTGTGCGGCTCTATAATAGTTAGCGAAGTTCGGAAACCCAAAGCCTCCTTTGAGTTTTGGTAAGTGTAGTGTATGAAGCGATACACAGGTTTTTTTGGAGCCCCAGACAAATGTTGATGTTCGTCTTTGGAGAATTCTAAGATAATAAGGTGGGATAGGGATCGGTAAGACTCTAAATAAGTACAGTAGTTTTGGAAGGATTGTCATTTTGATTGCATTCATTTTACCTATCCATGAAATTGGGAGATGTGACCTTCTTGTAAAAGTGTTGTTATTTGTTTGAGGAGTGGAGGATAGCTTGCTGTAAAAAGATCTGAATATGAGGCTGTCAGGTGAATCCCTAAATAGGGGATTGACCTCTCAGTCCATATAAAAGGAAGTGCATTTTTGGCCGAGTCGGATTCCACTTTGGAGAGGGATATATCTAAGGCTTTGGATTTTTTGAGATTTCTTGTAAGCCCCAAAATCATTGCAAATTTGTCTAAAATGAGCAGTAGGTTGGGACCAGAAACTTGTGGGGATGATAGAAATAGGAGTATGTCATCCGCAAATAGACATAATTTATGATGGTATCCAGCAGTTTCTATGCCCGTAATTGTTGGGTCTGTGCGGATTCTTTGGGCTAGGGGTTCTATTAGGAGGGCGAATAGAAGGGGGGAAAGTGGGCAGCCCTGGCGTGTTCCTCTTTCTATATTAAATGAATTAGATTTGTATCCTGCATATTTAATATATGCGATTGGTCTGTTGTAAAGCGCTGCGATCCATGTTAGGAAGTGAGGGCCAAAGCCCCATCTTTGCAATGTGTAGTGGAGGTAAGGCCACGATATGGAGTCGAAAGCTTTTTTTATATCAAGGGATAGAAAACAGGAGGGTATACAACGGTTTTTAGCTATATGAGCTAACAATACAGCCCGGCGGACATTGTCATTCGCCTGGCGCTTTGGCATGAATCATACTTGATCCTTGTGGATAAGCTTACCTATTATGCTATTTAGTCTTTTGGCTAATGATTTGGCTAGAAGTTTAATGTCTAAGTTCAGAAGGGAAATAGGGTGAAAATTTGTACATAAGGTATCATCAGTAAGAGGTTTAGGAATCATGCAAATAATGGCGGTTAAAGTTTCTTGTCTAAAAGATTTCCCTTCTAATAATACATTGAAAGCTTCCGCTAAGATTGGTGATAGTATGTCTGCGTAGGTTCTGTAATATAAGGTTGAGTAGCCATCTGGGCCTGGCCTCTTATTAATTTTAAGATCTTTGATGGCTTCAACGACATCATTAGCTGTAATATTATCTTCCAATAACTTCTTTTGGTCAAGGGAAAGTTCTGGTAGATTTATATCAGAGAAGAATGCATCTGCTGTTTCCAGGTTGAAGTTATTAGATGAAGTATATAATAAGGTCAGATGTGAATGAAATTTCTGAACTATTTTGTTGGGATTGCAAGTGTAGACATCTTTTGCCAGAATTGGTTTGAAGGGTTTGTTCAGAGAATTGAGTGTACGTGCAAGGTAGGTACCCGATTTATTGGCTTTCATAAAATAGTTGTGTCTTGAACGTTTATAGGATTTTCCACTGCTTCAGTAAGAAATAGATCGTATGCAACTCGAGTCTTGTCTAATCGGGATTTTGTTAATGTTGATGGATTGTCTTGATGGGCTATAAAGGATGTATTAAATTCCCTTTCCAGTTTACGAGCCAGTGTCTTCCGTTCGCGTTTAAATATGGCTGATTGTTTCTGAATTGTGTTACGTATAACTGGTTTATGGGCTTCCCAAAGAGTTAGTGTGCTAATTTCTGGGCTAGAATTGAGGGTTATATATTCTTTAATGGCTTGTTCAATGGTTTGACGATGAGATGGGTGTTTGAGTAGGATATCTGGGAGATTCCAAGTAAGGTCGTGGCCTTTGGGTAATGTTGATTTAATGGAAGTAAGTACTGCATTATGGTCGGACCATGGGATAGGGACTATATCTGCTGCTATGATTTCAGGGAGCATACCTATGGTCAGGAATATGTGGTCAATCCTTGAAAATGTTTTATGTGGGTGGGAGTAGTAGGTATATTTCCGTTTAGTTGGATTAACTTCTCTCCATGAATCAACCAAGTTATATTTGGATAGAATTTGTGAAAAAGATTTCTTAGATGTAATTTGGGATGGTGTGTATGGGGATTTATCCAGAAATGGGAGGAGGACCTGGTTAGAGTCACCACACAGCATAACTGTTCCTATCTTATGATCATTCACAACTTGTAGTAAATGTGACATAAATGGATTAGGTTGTTTATTTGGTGCTTAGTATGAAACTACTGTTATTGCCTGGTCAACAATGTGGCCCGTAAGAATTAGATAACGTCCTTCAGGATCTTTTATTTGAGATTGAAGTGTAAATGGGGTAGAGCGATGAAAGGCTATGAGAGTACCCCGTTGCTTGGAGGCAGCCGAGGCCGTATATGTTTGCGGATAGAAATTGGAAATAAATTTTGGTGGGGAGGTATTCGTGAAGTGGGTTTCTTGTAAGCAAACTATGTGAGCCATTTTCGCATGAAATATACGGAATGCCTTGGTTCGTTTCTGGGGGATGTTTAGTCCCTGAACATTCAGGGACAGAATGTTTAATGGTGCCATGGCAGTCGGATGGACAAAGGGGACTTACCCGTTACCAGGTTATTCAGGTCATTCGATGCCATCCAAGTGAACTCGAAGAGGGGGAGAAAAAGAGGATTGAAGATGAGTACTATAATCGGGCTGCTCAAGTCAGTTGATACAATCCAGGTGGACTTGAAGGAAGAGGAGAGAAAAGGAATAGAGGTGAGTACTGAAGTGAGGAAAATAAATAAAACAGAAATGGTTAGAGAAAATAATAAGAAATTCAACAGAAAAACATATTCAAACATATCCCGTGAGTGGGGACAAAAAACACCCTCAGGGGAAAGGGTGCTTCCGTCAGACTTCCACATATTATGTGGCTGAATGAGGGAGGCAAAATAGGGATCTCCCGTTCGTAGGAGGAGAGCCTTCTAATGAAAGCTTCTTTTTAATGTACCTAACTGTAAACCACATGACTTATAATGAAAACTATTAAAGTTACCGTATATACTCGAGTATAAGCCGAGTTTTTAAGCACAATTTTTTGTGCTGAAAATGCCCCCCTCGGCTTATACTCGAGTCACCTTTTTGCGCCTAAACTCCCGGACTTTGGGGAGCTGGTACTGACCGGCCGTGGGTCCCCTGGACCCCAAACTTGGCACACATGTAGCTCCACTCTTCCTACAGAAGTGTACAACGTTTCTTGTCTGGGGGGGAGCACCAATTTTTCAAAACCGGGAACCCCTTCCATAGACTCCCATGTTAAACGGTAATTTCTCTGGTGAATTTGGGGAACCGGTACCGGCCGGTCGTAGGTCCTATGGACCCCAAACTTGGCACAAATATAGCCCAACTCTTCCTCTACAGGTTTGCAAAGTTTCTTGTCCGGGGGACCTACGGCCGGGGAGCACCGATTTTTCAAAGCCGGGCACCCCTTCCATAGACTCCCATGTTAAACGTCAGTCTAGTCATGGACACAGTGAGGCATGGACACAGTGAGGCAAAGTGAGGCACACCCTAGGCTTATACTCGAGTCAATAAGTTTTCCCAGTTTTTGTGGTAAAATTAGGTGCCTCGGCTTATATTCGGGTCGGCTTATACTCGAGTATATACGGTAACTATAATTAGTTAAAAAGGGGGCAACAGGGAAAATGGGAAATAAGATAATGGCATCTGACTACCCCAGGGTTTCCTGGTATGGAAGTAAGATGTGCTAAGGGAGTGATTAAGGAATTTGGGGGGTGAAAACTGGATCAGTTAACAATAAGGGTATAACAGAAGGATCTACCAGGAAAGGTAGAGTGAGAGTGAGGAATTCCTAAAATTACAGTGCCAAAACTACCTTAAAACTTCCTAATGATAGGCTAGCGGTCAGCAAAGTCATAAAAATTAAAACGAATGGGACCTTTGGTCATAATACTTCTTATGAATGCCAAAAGACTTTACAGTTATGTCCATTACTTGGGACAAAAATTATCCAGGATATAAAAAAAAAATATATATATATATATATACATATTTATATACATACACACACACACACACACACATATATACATATATATATACTGTGAGGGGGTTAGCTCGGCAGCGGGTGTGTGTGACCCCCGAGATGGGCTCCCCACACAAAAACAGGCCCAGCAAACGGAGGTTGTGGTTTTCAAAATCAAAAAGGTGCGGTTTATTTTCTATTTACAGTGACAAAACACAGCAAAGCAAAAGAAACATAAACAAAATAAATCCTGGTCAACTTGACCTCTGACTAAACATACAGGTTTCCTAACTAACAACTGGGATCAGCCTAGTGCTGTCCTAGTCCCTAAGTCCCTGGTTTTAAATGTCCAAGCAAATAGCCACACAGGCTTTGTCTCACCGCACAGGGATTCACTCTCCCTAGACAGTCCACACAGGTCTGGTTCCAGGCATGAGCTAACATCTAATGAAGCTGGGAGTTCTTATAGAGGCCTAAATGAGCTGACAAGCTTCAGCTGGTCTCCTCATCTCTGTCTGCACGACGCCCCACACTCTCCCTAGAGGTATGAGTCATCCATGAGCCCACTAGCCTTATACAACTCTCCACCTAGTTGTATAAGTCGGCGTAAAGCCTGAATCTGGGCGAAATATATCTACCCCCCTGGATGCAACCAGGTGACTTTACCTTCCTGCTGTCACATACCCCCCCTCTTGTTTTAACCTCGGGGTTGGAACACCAGCAATCAGGCATTCATGTACTCGAGACAAAGCATCCACATTCCCCATTTGAACGCCAGGGCGATGCTTTACTGTGAAGTTGAATTCCTGGAGGGCCAGGAACCACCTATTCACTCTTCTATTTGTTTCCTTGTTTTGAGCCATCCACTTTAACGGAGCGTGATCCGTAACCATGTCAAAGTGCCTACCTAGCAGGTAGTACCGAAGGGAATCTAGAGCCCACTTCACCGCTAAACACTCCTTTTCAACGGTGGCGTAATTTACCTCATGGGACTTCAACTTCCTGCTGAGGTAAATGACTGGGTGCTCTTCCCCGTTCCAGACCTGGGACAATACTGCTCCTAACCCCACATCTGACGCATCACTTTGTACGACAAAGTCTTTAGAGAAGTCGGGTGAGTACAACACTGGCTGGCTACATAAGGCTTGTTTCAAGAATTGGAATGCTGCCTCAGCCTCGGGGGTCCATTTAATCATGACCGACCCTTTCCCCTTCGTCAGGTTGGTTAGGGGCACAGCCTTAGAAGCAAAGTGGGGAATGAATCGCCGATAATACCCAGCGATTCCCAGAAAGGCTCGTACCTGCTTCTTGCTGTTGGGACGTGGCCAACTCTGGATGGCCTCGACTTTGTTGAGTTGGGGTTTTATTACTCCCCTCCCAATGGTGTACCCAAGATATTTGGCCTCCTCCTGCCCAATGGTACACTTCTTGGGGTTAGCCGTAAACCCCGCTTCCCGAACAGAGTCCAGGACTGCTTGCACTTTTGGCAGATGTGAGGCCCAATCTGTGCTATGGACAATTATGTCATCCAGGTAAGCCGCAGCATACTTCCGATGGGGCCTCAGCATCTGGTCCATTTTCCGCTGGAATGTGGCCGGCGCATTCTGTAACCCGAACGGCATTCTTTTGTATTGGAACGCCCCGTCTGGGGTTACAAATGCGGTTTTCTCTTTGGCCGACTTGGCCAGGGGGATTTGCCAATACCCTTTTGTGAGGTCAAGAGTCGTCATGTATCGGGCTGTTCCCAGCCGGTCGATCAACTCATCTATACGTGGCATGGGGTAGGTGTCAAATTTTGTAACTTTGTTCAACTGACGAAAATCGTTACAAAATCGCCAGCTCCCATCCGGTTTAGGCACCAACACAATGGGACTAGACCAATCACTTTGGGACTCCTCTATCACCCCTAAGTTCAGCATTTTCTGTACTTCCTCCCGTATTGCCTCCCGTCGGGCCTCTGGGATCCGATAGGGTTTTAACTTCACCCTTTCACCGGGCGGGGTAATGATGTCATGCTCTACCCCAGATGTTTGTCCCGGCAGCTCAGAGAATACCTCCTTGTTGCGAAGCACAAACTCCTTAACCTCCTGTTGTTGGGGTTGTGACAAGGTGGCTGCTATTCCAACCTCAGGAATCACGCAACCAGTTTGAGCTGGTGACCAAGTGTCTGCGACTAGGGACTCTCTATCCCTCCAGGCTTTCAACAGATTAACGTGATAGATCTGTTCGGGCTTTCGCCTTCCTGGTTGTCTGACCTTGTAATTCACTTCGCTCACTTTTTCCATTATCTCGTAGGGGCCTTGCCATTTGGCAAGGAATTTACTTTCAACCGTAGGGACAAGTACCAGTATCCTATCCCCGGGGAAAAGGTACGGGTCTTGGCTCCACGGTTGTACACTCTCTGCTGTGCTAACTGCGCTTGGGCCAAATGTTCCTTCACGATGGGCATTACCTGTGCAATTCGGTCTTGCATCAGGGCGACATGCTCAATCACACTCCTGTGGGGAGAACTCTCACTTTCCCAAGTTTCCTTGGCAATATCCAACAGCCCTCTTGGGTGTCTCCCATACAGTAACTCAAAGGGGGAGAATCCCGTAGAGGATTGGGGCACCTCCCTAATAGCAAACATCAGATAAGGAAGTAGACAGTCCCAATCCTTTCCATCTCTATCCACCACTTTCTTCAACATTTGTTTTAGGGTTTTGTTGAACCTTTCAACCAGCCCATCGGTTTGGGGGTGATACACAGATGTACGTAATTGCGTCACTTTGAACAATTTACACAGCTCCTTCATAACCCGGGACATAAAGGGTGTACCTTGGTCCGTAAGCAGTTCTTTACAAATACCCACCCGGCTAAACACAAGAGATAGCTCTTTGGCTATGGTTTTGGCCGAGGTATTTCGGAGAGGGATCGCTTCTGGATAACGGGTGGCATAGTCCATTATAACTAATATGTACTGGTGCCCCCTAGCGGACTTGATTATAGGACCTACCAAATCCATGGCGATCCTCTCAAACGGGACCTCAATGATGGGTAGAGGGACCAGCGGGCTACGGAAATGTGGCATCGGGGCCGACCTCTGACACACAGGGCAGGAGGAACAATAATTTTCTATGTCCTTCATCACCCCCGGCCAATAGAATCTCTGTAATACCCTCTCTCGGGTTTTCTCTGTCCCCAGATGACCTCCAAGAATGTGCCCATGGGCCAACTCCAACACCAACTTCCTGTAAGGTTTGGGCACCACAAGCTGCTCAACGGTTTCTTCTGCCCTTTTTGCCACCCGATACAGTAGGTCCTTCTCTACGCTGAAGTATGGGTAAGTGCAGGTATTATCTGGGTTCACTAACTCGCCATCTATTTCCACTACGTTTTCCCGTGCCTTTATTAGGGCGGGGTCTTTTAACTGTTCTGTGGCAAAATTTTCCCTGTGAACCTCCAGATCAGAAAACTCCACAGACGGTAGGTTTTCGTCTGAGGAGGTGGGCTCCTCTCCAGTTTCTTGAGTCTCCCCTGCCAATACTGATAAGGGAAATTCCGGAGAGTCCTCACCACTCTCAGGGGAGTTCTGGCTATCACATTCCTGGTACATAGGGGCACCAGTGGGGGGCTCAGGATCATCCCACAGTTCCCAGAACTTCGGAAAATCCCTTCCCACAATGGCGTCATGCGGTAACTGAGATACTAAGCCCACTGGATGAGAGAGGGTACCTTTGGGGGTCTCGAAACACACTGTAGTCACTGGATACTCTCGGGTGTCCCCATGCACACAAATAACAGCTACCTTGCTATTCCCAGAGACCTCTGTTTTAACTAACTCAGCCTTTATCAGGGTCACAAGGCTACCTGAATCCAGCAATACCACAACATTTCTACCATTAACACACATTTTGCATAAATGTTTCTCAGTTCCTCGAATGGCAGTGCATGCGACTGTCGCACACAGCGACTGACGTCTGCCTGTCAGAAAGTCACACTGCATGGGTTCCTCCACAACCGGGCAATTGGCTGCAATATGTCCCGCTTGCTGGCAGCGGTAGCAAACGATCCTTCTTGCGGCCTCTTGAGCCGCTGATTTCCCAGGCTGTTCTCGCCAAACTTGGGGTAGAGCTCCCACCCTCTCACTCTCTCCACCCTCACCCCTTGGAATCCTCTTATCCGCCCCTGGGGATGGTCTGGTCTTAGGGTGGAAAGTCCGAGTGTCTCTGGAAGAGGCCGTCAGGTTCTCTGTAGCCAAGTATTTCTCCACACGATCCACAAGACCATCGGCCGTCTCTGGGTCTCCATGGCTTACCCACTTTTGGATGGCAGTAGGAAGAGCTCTCAAAAACCGATCCATTACAACACGTTCCACAATCTTTGGTGCGGACAAAGTCTCTGGCTGTAGCCACTTTCTGCTCAGGTGAATGAGATCATACATTTGAGACCTGGGGGGTTTTCCAAGCTGGAAAGTCCAGTTATGCACACGCTGAGCCCGGACAGCCAGGGTGACACCCAGCCTTGCCAATATTTCAGCTTTTAGCATCACATAGTCTTTTGCTTGGTTAGGCTCTAGGTCATAGTAAGCTTTCTGCGATTCACCAGTTAACAGAGGAGCCACCAGTCCAGCCCACTGCTCCTCAGGCCACTTTTCTCTTTCAGCGGTCCTTTCAAATGTGGTCAAAAATACCTCTGGATCATCCTCTCCAGTCATTTTTGTCAATAAACGACTCACCCCAAAGGACGCGGTATTAGTGGGACGGCTTTCCTCACTGGTCTGCGGACGTTGCTGCATTGCTGCTTCCATCTGTTGTTGTAGTCTCTGCTCTTGCTTCTGCAACAGGTCTATGAAGCGGGCCTCAGATTGCTGCTGGGCTTGTTGCTGAGCCTCCAGACTCTGTTGCAAAGTTGCGTTTGTCTGCTGCTGGGCTGCAAGGCTCTGTTGATGAGCTTGCTGCTGGGCTGCGAAGTTCTGTTGTTGAGCTGCAAGGCTCTTTTGCAAACCTGCATTTGTCTGCTGTTGATTGGCATTTGCTAGAGCCAGCTGCTTCAGTATCTCCTCCATGCTGGCTTAAAAAAAAACTGCCACTGGTTCTCCACCAACTGTGAGGGGGTTAGCTCGGCAGCGGGTGTGTGTGACCCCCGAGATGGGCTCCCCACACAAAAACAGGCCCAGCAAACGGAGGTTGTGGTTTTCAAAATCAAAAAGGTGCGGTTTATTTTCTATTTACAGTGACAAAACACAGCAAAGCAAAAGAAACATAAACAAAATAAATCCTGGTCAACTTGACCTCTGACTAAACATACAGGTTTCCTAACTAACAACTGGGATCAGCCTAGTGCTGTCCTAGTCCCTAAGTCCCTGGTTTTAAATGTCCAAGCAAATAGCCACACAGGCTTTGTCTCACCGCACAGGGATTCACTCTCCCTAGACAGTCCACACAGGTCTGGTTCCAGGCATGAGCTAACATCTAATGAAGCTGGGAGTTCTTATAGAGGCCTAAATGAGCTGACAAGCTTCAGCTGGTCTCCTCATCTCTGTCTGCACGACGCCCCACACTCTCCCTAGAGGTATGAGTCATCCATGAGCCCACTAGCCTTATACAACTCTCCACCTAGTTGTATAAGTCGGCGTAAAGCCTGAATCTGGGCGAAATATATCTACCCCCCTGGATGCAACCAGGTGACTTTACCTTCCTGCTGTCACAATACATATATATATATATATATATACATACACATACATATAAAAATAAATAATAATAAAAAAAACACACTATGCATGCAATGGGTTAAGCAAAGAACTTAAAACTATGAATATAATTTGTAAATGCAGTCTTGGTGAGTCAACTGAAAGAGACAAAATGGAAAGTAAAGGTTGAGCATGCAAATCTGGAGGACAAAAAGGGAAACAGGATGTAGTGTCTTGAATTGGAGAACTAAAAGGGATAAGGTGAAGCCCTGAGATTCTTTAGAAAGACTAGAAAGGGTGAAAAAAGAGTCAATTTCACAGTTATAGGAGCATCCTTCAGTCCATAGAATCATTTAGTTCCTGAGGAGGTGATGTGTAGCGACCTCTCTTGTGAGTTGGATGGGTACCATTTTTCAGGTTGGGATGGGAAGGGTTTCCTGTGGATGAAAGAGATGTCGATCTCCTGCGGGTTGGGGTATTTCGTGGGACTTGTTCCCTGAGATTCAAGTCTAAGAGGGTTTGCTGGAGTTCATCAAAGGATCTACAGGTGTATTTCTTCCCTTTGTAGGCAAAGCATAGGGAAAATGGGAACCCCCACTGATAGATGATGTTGTGGCGCTGTAATTCCAGGAGAAGGGGCTTCTTTGCTCGCCTTTTTGCAATCGTTATCTGGGACAAGTCAGCAAATAATTGAAAGTCATTGCCATGGAAATTCAGCTGCTTTTTGTCCCTGGCAGACGCTAGGAGCTGTTCCTTTGTGCGATAAAAATGTAATTTCACTATTATATCGCGTGGGGGCCATCAGGCTTTTTTGCAGCCAGGGCTCGGTGGATCCTGTCAAATTCTAACCTCTCAGTAGGAATGGCTGGTTGCAATTCATGGAACAAAGCAGTTATGGTGGATTGTAGGTCAGTGATAGTTTCAGGAATTCCCCTGATACGTAGGTTAGACCTTCTGGCCCTATTCTCATGGTCTTCAAGCTTGGTTTGAAGCAATGAGTTTTCCTCTTTGAGGTTCTCTATTTCCATAGAGTGTTCAAGAGAGATGTTTTCCAAATCATCTACTTTAAGTTCTAGTGTTGCTGTGCGCTTACCAAGTTCTCTTATTTCTCTGGTGAGATTAGCTGTAATTTGATCCGATGTTTGTTTTAAGGCTTTGTTCAACATGTGTTCAAATTGCTTTAATACAGCTGGAGTTACATGAGAAATCTGTATGGGGTCTTGTGAGGTAAATAGTTCACTGTCAGAATCAGCTAGGGAGTCAGGTTGTGTCAGGCTTTGTCTGTGAGAGCGCATAGAGGCTGTGTATGAAGAGGGGGGAGGTGCCATTTTAGCTGCAGTTTTCCCCTTCATGAGGGGATTCTTTAACTTCGCACGGCCGCCTCCCAAAGCCATAGTTTCCCCCACAAATTGACCAGAATAGTCCCGGGTACTAGCTTAACCCCGTAGGTATGTCCAAATACTTGCGGGTTATGTGGAAATATTGGCTCTCCTCCCGAACAGTGTGGAGCTTTAACTCTGCATGACTGCAATGCTAGACTCCACGCATGCACCTCCGTCATCCACAGCTTTCAACCCCTATATAACCAAGCAGATAGAACGCTAACCAGAAAACAATTTGACCCACTAGACATGTGTAGGTCAATAATGCATTTTATTGGATGTTTACCTGTATTCATAAAATCCTCAATTATGTAAAATACGGTAATAGATAAAATCTCACTTTGGGTGAGAGAATTCTGGCCTCTCAGATCCATTCTTCTACTGAAAAACCTTGTGACCGCTGCTTTGTCCCCAAGAATCTCTGCACTGCTTTGCTCCAGACCTACCATTCTCCTAAGGCAGCTGGGCACCCAGGGAAGAATCAACTCATATGGTCTATTTCTCAACAATTCAGGTGACCTAGTCTCTACGCTGATGTAACAACCTTCGTAGCCACTTGTCCCTTGTTTGCTCAGAATAAAACACAATGACACCTTCCAGTGGGCCTCCTACAACCCATACCCAGTGGAGAGAGGCCTTGGACCCACTTGTCTATTTTTTTTATTGTGGATTTACCCACCTCCAAGAGCAACACCGTTATTCTTATAGTGGTTGACCGTTTTTCAAAAATGTCTCATTGTATTCCGCAAAAGAAGTTGCCTACATCCAAACAACTGGCATAAACTTTTGGTTACATGGGCTACCTAAGGTTATCATCTCAGACAGGGGCAGCCAGTTTGTGTCCAGGTCTTGGCAAGCCTTTTGTGCAGTTGTGAATTCAGCTTTCCTTCTCCTTGGCATATTACCCACAGTCCAATGGGGCCACAGAACAGGCCAACCAAGCCTTGGAGCAGTTACTATATTTCTGACCACCATAATAACTGGTCAGACCTTTTACCTTGGGCGGAGTTTGCAAACCACATTGTGTATATGTGGTAATAGGTATGGGGTATATGGCGCTACCTTTATGCTCTGGGAACTTATTTGGATTGGTGTTGGGTTTCCTCTGCGGGTACAACTGATAAGCCCCTATGGGATAAGGTGCAGGACTGTGTGTATTTTGTGCTAGTAATCCTAGATTCTATATATTATAGCTGTGTATGTGGTCCTCAACTCCTATGTATGTGGAAAACATCCTAACCCTCCAGAGGTTGTGACAATTGTGCTAATTAAATAAATAATAAATAAAATGTTACCCTTATTGATATGCATGATATCTATGTGGGTGTGTTTTCACTTCATATTGTATGCAAATTCCATAATCCAAACATTAATCTCAAGATTCCAAACAAACTTCTAGTGAACTCAGTATTTCAAAAAATCAAAAAACAATATTCCAAAAATAACTTCCTTGCCGTATAAGTCCCTGTATCTTATTCCATACAGTTCACACCTTAAAGTGTTGTGTGTATTCAATATATCCTGTGCCTAAAAACTGGTATTGCCCGATTTCCGTTATAGTCCCTGGTCACTGCCCCAGGTGGGAGCTGCTAGACGTCTAGTTAATTCCCTTGTAGGTTAACCCATTAACTAAACCAAAACTTAACTAAAACATTGTGTATATATGTTGAAGTAGCGCTTGTTAATATAGTGGTTAAAGTGCTAATATGTATAATATTAATAAAAGATATGAATCTAATAAACAATACAATATAAAATGCAGCACAGCAAATAATCCAGCAAGTAATCATAGTCCGTTTAAATATATTGTGAAATTTCATAAAAAATGTATATAAACTATATAAGCAAGTCCATTCATAAAGTGCATAAAAAAGTGCATAAAAAAGTGCATCCACAAAAGTATCTGTTGATCCGGAAAAAAAAAATGTGTATATAATCAGTCTCTAACACAGCAGGATTGTTAAAGATGTAAACAACATGGGAAGAGGGGGAGAGGGATGGGTAAGGGAGTCCAGGTCTGTCAGTCTATACAAGCATCACAGAAATAGTCCTCATATCCTCCCCCGGTATTACCAGCCTCTCACCTCATAGATGGACCCCCGTGGGTCTAGTAATGCATCAAGCGGTAGTATACAGCAGGTAATGGTGGCTCTTTCCTTCTTGGTAACTCCTGGACACCGGTCAGCTGCAGCTATGTCTCCAATCTCACCAACGGTTTTCTTAAAGGAAACAGCCTCTATTTCAGCCTGGTTACAGTGGATATAAAAAGTCTCCACACCCCTGTTAAAAATGTCAGGTTTCGCCCGTATCCTGTACAGAACACAGGCTGAAATTAAGGCTTCCCCGTGAGTCGGACCGTGGGTCCCGCGGCCTCAATCACCGTGGGGATCCCCACGATCGTCTCACGGAGGAATGGAGCGGGGAGATGTTAGTGAAAACACAACATCTCCCCGCTCCTCTACTGACACTGTCAGCGATCTCCGCTCTGTGTAATCAGAGCGGAGATCGGTGATGTGTCACTCGTAGCCACGCCCCCCTCAGTTAGAAACACGCCCATAGGCACACTTAACCCCTCCAGCGCCCCTAGTGGTTAACCCCTTCACTGCCAGTGTAATTTTTACAGTAAACAGTGCATTTTTATTGCACTGTTCCATGTAAAAATGACAATGGTCCCAAAAATGTGTCATAACGTTGCAGTCACAAAAAAAATGGCTGATCGCCGCCATTACTAGTAAAAAAAAATAATTATAAAAATGCCTTAAAACTATCCCCTATTTTGTAAACGCTATAATTTTTGCGCAAACCAATCAATAAACGGCGATTGCGTTTTTTTTTACCAAAAATATGTAGAAGAATACGTATCGGCCTAAACTGAGGAAAAAATATGTGTTTTTATATATTTTTGGGGGATATTTATTATAGCAAAAAGTAAAAAATATGTAATTTTTTTCAAAATTGTCGCTCTATTTTTGTTTATAGCGCAAAAAATAAAAACCGCAGAGGTGATCAAATACTACCAAAAGAAAGCTCTATTTGTGGGAAAAAAAGGACGCCAATTTTGTTTGGGACACACGTCGCACGACCACGCAATTGTCAGTTAAAGCGACGCAGTGCCGAATCGCAAAAAGGGGCCTCGTCATTATGCTGCATATTGGTCCGGGGCTGAAGTGGTTAAAGTTCTGCCGATTTCTGTACCATTCCATCTTTTACAGAAAATACAACGTAGAGTTATGTCTTTTGTCTGGGGTAATTCCAAATTTCGCATCCCTAAATCCACGCTCCATCTTTGTAAACTTAGCGGTGGTCTAGGACTTCCAAATTTCTCTACCTACTACCATGCAGCACATCCTACACATCTCCCTAAATATCACGCAGTTAAGTAAATGCCACTCTGGGTGGCTATTGAATCTGTTGATTGTGACCCCCATCTCGGTGGCTAATATGTAATGTTTATTTAATTGACCGTACATTTATCCTTAACCCTATCACAAAACATTCTTTGTCGATCTGGGATTGATTCAAAACCACCTATGGCCTTCAATCGCCTCACAAACCGCTTCTCTCTTCTCTTAGAAATCCTTTTTTCTATCCAGCCTGGGATTCCCTTACCTCCTTCCACGCATGGACTACCGTAACTCTGATTCGACTATACAAATATGTTTCTGCAACATCTATCCACTCCTATCCTACCCTCTGTGAACCGTATGGACTCTCTTGGTCTGAACTATTCTGTTATCTGCAAATTAAGAACTTTTACATGCCATACCTCAAAACTGAATCTCTACTGACCCAGATGTCATGTTTCAAACATATCTGTAAATTTCCTCATATCAGAGGAGATTTATTGATTCTTTTCAAACAACTGATTGTCAAAACTTATGCTGGACCTCCCTCATATGTCACTAAATGGGAGCAGGATTTAGGATGCAGGTTTGATATTGCAGATTGGTCTGAAATCTGGGCCATGACCATATCCTCCTCCCCTAATGTCGTTGCGGTGGAAACAAATAAATGTCCTTGCTTGCTGGTACCTAGTCCCAGACAGAATTTCCAAAAATGTCCCTACTTACACTGAAGTATGCTTTTGTGGCTGTGCAGACCCTGGCACACACTTTCATGTGTGGTGGGATTGCCCAGAAGTCCAAAGATTGCTTTTTTAAATAGTTTTGAAAGTACTTAAGATCACAATACAGCCAGATCAAGCAATGGCTCTCTTAAATTTAAATCCTGAATGTGGTTACATGGAGTCAGTTTCATCTCCTCTTGTAGCTCCTAATAGTAGGAAAACAAACCATCGCTAAAGCCTGCAAATATCCATCCCTGATTGTAGCTGAAACTAAACACAGGATGAATAGGGCCCTAATCCATGCTAAAATGGAGGTCATTGAAAATGATAAGCTTTGTAAATTTAAAAAAATCTGGCAACCTTGGGTAAAATATTGCTTGCCTCCAGATTTTGACGGATCTTTGTTAATCCTTGGTAACCCTTTTATCATTCCCTGTTTTTCGGTATTCCTCCCTGGACCAAACTCCCCACTCTCACTTTAACCTTCACCTTTTTCTCATTTCTCTCCATCTCCTGGACTACTTCCAGGTCCCACTGTTTTCTTCCCTTTCCATTCTGCGATCTGTTCCCTATTTTTTTTTTCTCTCCCCATTTTTTTTTCATATCTTATAACATTCTCAGTATTTACACGGTTTGTGTTTTCTCTCTACGCAATAACCGGTATCAATTTTACTGGTTTAAAACTGGATTACAATACTTATAGCTATTATTTTTGCCTTTTATATATATCTCTACTGGATCCAACTGATTGCCTACATGCTTTTCCAACTAATTCTGTACCATTATATGTGTTGGTTGTTGCTTGTTAACTTCTTATCTGTTCAAAACCAATAAACAAATTTGACAAGGAGACTATACTGAAAGATGTAGTATGACCCACTTTTTATAAGGGGTTGTTTAACTCTGGTAAGTCTCCTTTCCACTTGAGGGATAAGGCTAGTGAAAGGATTTTTTCATAGGACAACATAACTCTATATTGTGGTGATATAGGGTGATAGGGGACATTTTCTTTTGGATTCAAATCAGTATTTTATGGGACTTGATTATTATTAGACATGTGCAATTTTTTTAGTTCCGAATTTGTTTAACAAATTTTGACAAATTAGCTAATTCCGAAATTTCCAAATTTCCAAATTTTTCAATTTCCAAATTTCCGGATTTCTGACATTTTGAATTTCCGAAATTCTGAATTTATGGAAAATTTGGAAATTCTTATTTTTGGAAATTCGTAATTTCAGAAATTCGTAAATTGGAAAATTCGTAAATTGGAAATATCGGAAATTGGAAAATTCAAAATTTCAGAAATTGGAAATTCGGAAGTTCGAAAATTCGAAACTTTGGAAATTTGGAAATCCGAAAATAAGAATGAAAATCTGAAAATTCTAAAGAATGAAAATCCGAAAATTTAAAAACTCAAAAATATGAAATAATAACAAACTAATAATAACTTAGCTATTACTAACTATTAAATTATAGGTATTAAATTTTCCTTTTAAAATTGGCTGTTTGTGACCGTAACGAGTACAAATTTATCCAAAGTAACGAATTAACTGAAATAACAATGCCGTATCTAAACAAATGGAATGTAATTATCTAATAATAATAAAAAACAATAAAAATAATAAAAACTTTTTTTTTTTCAATCTGAATCATTTTCATGTTTTATTGACATAGAAATAAAAGTTACTGGATGCTCCTCCATTGATTTACAACTGAAGCAAAATTTATGTGGACAAAACCAGTTGAAACATCAGGTCCGGCGTGGATAATACTCAAGATTACAGGAATCAACTTCACAAGTCCAACCCTTCAGATTTTGCCCGGAAATGTGCCTGCTTCTCTCTGATCATCCCACTTCTCCACCCAGGAGTTGCGGCACATGGACTGGTATACTTTTTTATACCACTGACATGGGTAGGGGTCCTGTTCTTTGGCATTCAAAGACTTCTCACATCGATGGAAATCCAGGTAGTTCTGGAAACAATGTTTGGTCTGGTTCTGGTAAGGAAAACGAGTATCAAATGGTGCAGTTGTAGTTCTCAATCTTGGAACGAATGTTGTCTGCCATTTTACCTGCTCGGCCTCACAGTCCGCACACCCCGCTTCAATGACACTTCTCTCAGAGACTAGAAGTGCAGCTAGAGCCTGCCGGAAACACGTCATCAATAAAAACTAAAATTATTATTATTATTATTTATTATTAATTTGTTCCATTTCATTTGCTTAGATGTGGCATTCGTTATTTTAGATTTAGAATTTTACTGATTTTCTTTCTTTTTTTCAGATTTTCAATTTTTCAAATTTTCGAATTCCGAATTTCCTGAAAATTAGAAAATTCGGAAATTTGAAAATTCGGAATTTGAAGATGTGGAAATTAAAAAATTTAAAACATTGAAAATTCAAAATTAGAAAATTAGAAAATTTGGAAATTCAAAAATCCGATATTCGAAAGTTCGGAAATCCAAAAATTCTAAATTCAGAAATTCAAAAATTCGGAATTCGATAATTCGGAAATTCGAAAATCCTAATTTTTGGATTTCCGAATTTCCAAATTTCCGAATTCCAAATTTTCAAATTTCCGAATTTTCAAATTTTCAGAATTTTAGAATTTTCAAAAAAAAATAAAAAAACGAATGAAACGTGAACAAACAAATTTTTGGTCAGTGCACATGTGTAATTATTATTCTATTTCACTTACTTACAGTAGACCCTGGGTATTTCATGATAGGAGACGCGTAAGGTTTTTATATTTTAGCACTGTTTTTTGGATGTTTATGAGTTGAAACACCAGAGGGTGTTATTTTAACAGCAGCTTTGGAAAGTAGAGCTAAGCACAGGTAACGTGGGTTATTTAAGAAAATGTTCTTATTAGAGTTGAACATACTGGTGTTATTCCATATGGCTTTTTTAAATGGAAATAGCAAGTTTCATCAGAGAGGTAGATAAGCCTGAAAGTACCAGGGTTAGGTTCGAGGCATGTTCGCTGGACAGGACTAAAGTTTTGGTCTAAACCCAATTAAAGTCACTAGAAGCCTAATGTTAAAAAACTGTTGTGCACATTTTCTAGGGTGAGGAATTGTCAAACAAAGGGCACCAGGAGCTGTCCTGGGGAACATGCTAAAAAAGTAAAAAAAATTCCATTTGGCTGGGAGCAGTGATTTTATTATTGCTTTATGAGCAACATAAAAAATGCAACATTTCTTTAAATAGCATGCCCGGGGAAGCCCTTTACCTGCTCGTGATGTGGTGCAATGTATACAACCTACTACAACAGAATTGACATTTGCAAAGAAAAAAATGCTGTTTAAATTACTGGCAAATTCAGTCTGACTGAAGTGACTGTTTTTTTTTTTTTTTTTTTTCGTGCTCAGTGTTCCTCTTTTCCGTCTCTTTTTTTTTCTTTTTTCTTTTCTATTTCTTTTTTCTTTTTCTTTCTCTTTTTCTTCTCAGTAAAAAACTAGGTAAATTAAAATGCGGGAAAGAGGAGAGGTGAAATATGAGAAATGTGAAATATGTATAAAGTAAATGGAAGAGTTGTATTCTATTTTCCTTACACCCTTTGAAATATAAATAAAGAATATATAAAAAATAAATAAAAAATTACTGGCAAATTACTCTTTACTTCTGTTTGTAAACAGGATCTGATATACCGTATATACTCGAGTATAAGCCAAGTTTTTTAGCACATTTTTTTGTGAAGAATATGCCCCCCTCGGCTTATACTCGAGTCTGTGTCGAATCTGTGTTCTGTGTCGAATCTGCTTAGTGCTCCTGATCTCTGTGACGTCAGTCTAGTCCAGTCGGCTTCCTGTAGCGCGGCACTTGTAAATATTGTGGGCAGTATATTTAGAGCGTGCTTGGCCGGCGGGGAGGGGGGAGGGTGGCGACGACGACTGGCACCCACATAAGCAGCCGGTGATTGGCCAGACCAGCTGCAGGTAATCTGACTGGTGGAGGCGGAGCCGAATGCTCCGCCCACCCTCCTCCGCACGGCTTTCTCCTTCACTGAATCTTCTCCCCAGCCCGGGGCTATTGGAGGAGGAGAGAGAGAGAGGGGAGCATGAGGGATACCCCAGCCAGCGGCCTAACAGCAGGTTAGTTACTATTACTAATGTGCGTGTGCCAAGCGCTCAATATGGAAATTAATATACTGATGGTCACTGATATGGGCACCGCTGAGCTGCACTGATATGGGCACTGATAGGCTGCACTGACATGGACACTGATGAGCTGCACTGGGATGGGCACGGCTGAGCTACCCTGGGATGGGCACTGCTGAGATACACTGATATGGGCACTGCTGAGCTGCACTAATATGGGCACTGCTGAGCTGCTGATATGGGCACTGCTGAGCTGCACTGATATGGACACTGATGAGCTGCACTGATATGGGAACTGCTGAGCTGCACTGATATGGGCACTGCTGAGCTGCTGATATGGGCACTGCTGAGCTGCACTGATATGGGCACTGATGATCTGCACTGATATGGGCACTGATGAGCTGCACTGATATGGGCACTGCTGAGCTTCACTGATATGGGCACTGATGAGCTTCACTGATATGGGCACTGATAGGCTGCACTGATGAGCTGCACTGATATGGACACTGACAGTGAGGCATGGACACAATGAGGCACAGTGAGGCATGCACATGGGCACAGTGAGGCACGGTGAGGCACAGTGAGGCATGCACATGGGCACCCTAGGCTTATACTCGAATCAATGAGTTTTCCCAGTTTTTTGTGGTAAAATTAGGTGCCTCTGCATATATTTGGGTCGGCTTATACTCAAGTATATACGGTAGATGTTAATAAGGGGTCTCCATGCACAAAAAAAGTGTGGGGTTCCTCATAAAAAATATATATATACCAGACCCTTAAGCCTTGATGAAGGTATGGTATTGGGGGTTAATGGGGACCTCACGCAAAAACAAAAAAATTAAAAACATTTAATATACAAAAAAAATGGCAAAAAGCATAGCCCCCCCTCCACACATACACACACACAAATTTATACCAGACACTGATCTGAGCTTGCAGCCTGGTTGACTAGGAAATGGCAGGATGAGCATGTGCCCCTCCTTGGGTCAAATCAGACCACATGCCACCCTGTTTCAATGTTGATGGCCTTTTCCCCACTACCAAGGTTCGGTGGTTGTTTGGGATGGTGAGTGGGGGACTTATCAAAATCTGAAAGCCCCTTTAAACAAGAAGGGGGCCCCAGATACCTCCCCAGATGAATATGTAAGGGATAAGTACCCCTATTCAGTCACATAAGAAGTAAAAAATAAACAAGCACACAGTTTTTGATAACAAAAAAAAAGGTCCTTTAATAAAACAAAACGGCCCCATGCAGTAAATCCACCATCAATAATTTGGTCCAGTGATGTAGATCCATGGCAATCATGATAAACATCACTCAGCAACTCGCTAAAAAACTGGCTGACACATCCAATTCCGTCTCTGCACTCACGCAGAATGACATCTCGTAGCCCCTGTCGCTAAAGCAAATAAAAAGGAGTGGTCTCCCACGTGAGATCATTGTTGAATTATGGAAATATCTATATTTTGCCAATGATGTCATGGAGATCCCTGTCAGGTCATGAGGTCACCTTGAAAACCCTGTCCCTTTATTTTGTTTAATGGCAGGAACAGGGAGATGTCATTTGGCACAAGTGAAGTGATGGGGTCAGATGCGTCCATCGGTTAGAGAGTTTTTTTCCTCCTGCAGTTTGGAGGGCATCATTCATCCTGATTGATATGGATCTGAATTTGCTGGATGATGTGATTGATGGTAGATTTACATTGTGGGACTTTTTGGGGTTTATTGAGGGGGAGCTGTCACATTTAGTAGTGATAGTAATACCTGCTTCTGCTGGAGGTTTAACTTGACTGAACACCAATTTAGTTCAGCTGTTTGCCGAACCTCCAAATGTGCAGAAAAAAAAATGTCAACTCAGTCCTAGATGTAAGGTTGCATCCTGGGACAAATGAAATGACCCTAAAAATATAGAAAGAGCAATACTTATATATATATTGGAGGTCATTTATTAAATCTACACTGTTTAAATTGGGCCACTTAGAATTATGTAAAACTGTTCTTTAAGATGCAAAATACCCTTCTGCTTCTTTACCAGGGATGAGCCGAACACCCCCCTGTTCGGTTCGCACCAGAACCTGCGAACAGACAGAATGTTCGCGTGAACTTTAGAACCCTATTAAATACAATGGACTCGAACGTTCAAAATCTAAAGTACTAATTATAAAGGCTAATATGCAATTTATTGTCCTAAAAAGTGTTTGGGGACCCGGGTCCTGCCCCAGGGGACATGTATCAATGCAAAAAAAAGTTTAAAAAAATAGACGTTTTTACGGGAGCAGTGATTTTAATAATGCTTAAAATGAAAAAATAAAAGTGAAATATTCCTTTAAATTTCGTACTTGGGGGGTGTGTATGATATGCATGTAAAGTGGCGCATGTTTCCCGTGCTTAGAACTGTCCCTGCACAAAGTGTCATTTCTGAAGGAAAAAAAGTCATTTAAAACTCACTCGCGGCTATTAATGAATTGTCGGCTTTTATCAATACATACAAAAGTCATTGATAAAAAAAAAAAAAGCGTGGGGGTTCCCCCAAATTCAAGTACCAGGCCCTTCAGGTCTGGAATGGATATTAAGGGGAACCCCGCCGCAAATTAAAAAAAAATGGCGTGGGGTTCCCCCTAAATATCCATACCAGGCCCTTCAGATCTGGCATGGATTTTAAGGGGAACTCCACCCCAAATTTAAAAAAAAAATGGCGTGGAGTCCCCCCAAAAATCCATACCAGACCCTTATCCGAGCACGCAACCTGGCCGGCCACAGGGGAAGAGGGGGGGACGAGAGAGCGGCCCCCCTCCCTCCTGAACTGTACCAGGCCACATGCCCTTAACATGGGGAGGATGTCCCCATGTTGATGGGGACAAGGGCCTCATCCCCACAACCCTTGCCCGGTGGTTGTGGGGGTCTGCGGGCGGGGGGCTTATCGGAATCTGGAAGACCCCTTTAACAAAGGGGACCCCCAGATCCCAGCCCCCCCATGTGAATTGGTAAGAGGTATATTGTACCCCTACCATTTCACAAAGAAAGTGTCAAAAAATGTAAATAAAAACACACAAACACCTTGGAAAAGTCCTTTATTAAAAAATAAAACATAAATAAAAAATAAAACATTCCAGCGATGAAATCCAGTGTCCCGCGGCGATCCCGATGTCCAGCGCTGTCTGTCATTGGTTGTGCCTGAGCGGACCTGACGAGGAACTTCCTCCGCAGTGTTTTAGATGTATAGACCCGCCCCTTCTAAAGTTCCCCATCAGGTCCGCTCAGCGGACCAGATGCGGAACGCGAGAAGGGGCGGGTCTATACATGAATTACACAGTAAAGGAAGTTCCCCATCAGGTCCGCTCTAAGATGGACCTGATGCCCTGCTTTAGGCATGAAAATCTTAATTCACCTCCAGAACTCTCTCTATCTGCTGTTGCTGTGAACAATGGGAGGAAATGGTAGTTTGACAGACATGGTTGTTGTGATGGGAGTGTGGCTTAGCTCTTAGAGGTTTGGCTTATCGCCAGGTAGGTGAGAGTAGTGCGTAATGAGCTGTGTGCAGGTACTGTAGCAAAAAAGAAAAAGGTGAAAAGCTTCTGCAGTTCATATTAGATGGCAAGAAAATAGGATGAAAAGAGAATAAATAACACATGGTTCCTCCGCAGGTATGAGATGGAAATAATGGCAGCATATCTAGAGACCACAAAACTTACAGCTATTTTGCAAAGTATTCCTGTTCAGAGGGAATTCTAATTTTTGGAAACATGCAAATGAATAGATATAGTACGTATATTGATTGTGTACTTCCACTCTTATCATCCAAAGTATAATATTTTGAACATTTCAGATTTTATACTGCAGGTACTTACGCATGCCACATAATTATAATAAAGTGTTCTGCCAAATTATATGTAAAATAAATGCAGGCTTGGAATGTGTGAGTTTGATTTAAATTTGTATGTCAAATATTCTAATTGTACATTTAATTAAACACAGAAAATTTAATTTATTAGTGAGCATGAGGACAAAATGTTTTGTCGCAATGTAATTGCATATCTATAAAAGTCTTTGTTCTGTGCCTGCTGATAAAGCAATAGTACAGTTAATAGTTATTAAGGTACTCATAAATCTAAAAAACAAAAAGCACAGTCTGATTACTAGCAGTTGATGATTATGGGAAAAACAATGCACTGTGTAATTATGGTTCTTGTTTAAGGGCCCTGCAAGATGAGATTTTATTTGTATTAAAATAATCACTGGAGCAGAAATCTAAATGATATGGCCTAGAAAATAATGTAGAAGCAACTAAAGAGAAAAAAAAATAAAAAATTCCAGTTTTGTGAGCTCTAAATTCACCCTGGGTCTTATAAGTTCAGACAAACAGGATCTTGTCCAGTGGATATTTTACAACCAAAGTAATGATTATCACAAATACAAAGTCAGTTTAAAATCTAAAGTTAGTTAAAACGGAACAGACAGGTATATCAGGTTGTGTGCATTTAGCAGCAATACACCACTGCTTAGGGCCTAGAGAGTTCTTATAATTCTTTTCCCACAAATAGAGCTTTCTTTTGGTGGTATTTGATCACCACTGGGGTTTTAATTTTTTGCGCTACAAAAATAAAAATAAAGAACATGTTGAAAAAAATTAAGTTTTTCTCTGTTTCTGTTACAAAACTTTGTAAATAAGTAAGTTTTCTCCTTCACTGATGAGCACTGATGAGGCTACACTGACGAGCACTGATGAGGTAGTACTGATTGGCACTGATTAGGTGGCACTGATAAGGTGGCACTGATGGGCACTGATGATGAGGCATTTATATGCAGCACTGATGGGCACTGATATGCGGTACTGATAAGCAGCACTGATGGGCTTTAATAGGTGGAACTGTTATGCAACACTGATGGGCATTGATAGGTGGGAATCAGATGGGCACTGATAGGCACTCATAGGTGGCACTGATGGAAAATCATAGGTGGCACTGATAGGTGGCACTGGTGGGCACTTTAAGGCGGCTCTGATTGGTGGCATGGATGGGCACTGATGGGCAGCACTGATAGATGGCACTAAGATGCAGCACTGATCAGGAAGCACTGGCAGGCATGCCTGATGGGCACAGAGTGCCATCGAAATGGCCACTGATTGGCACCCTTGGTGGGCTCACCTGGTGGTCTGAAGTGGGCACCCTGGTGGGCTGAAGTGGGCATCCTCGATGGGTCTGCACTGTTAATCAATGCACTGATTATCAGCGCAGACCACTCCTGTCATGAGAGCAGTCGATCGGCTCTCCTCTACATGCACCTGTCAGTGCGAGTGGAGAAAAAGCTGATAAAAGTCTCTTCCTATTTACACTGTGATCAGCTGTGATTGGACACAGCTGATCACATGGAAAAGGGGCCTATGTCATAGGCTCTTTACCTAGATTGGATATGCAGTGTGTCAGACTGACACAACATCACCAATTGTGCGCGCTAGCGGCTTATCCTGCAGGATGTCATATGACGTCCAGTCAAGATAATACAACTTTGCACATGTCACATTTCAATATGGTGGGCGGGAAGTGGTTAACAAGCAGCAGAAGAACTTTAAAACAAGCAATTACTGGTCTCTCTCGCTTGTACTAGGAAGTAAGGGAGGAGGATGAATTAGATTATAATGGGGCAGGCAGGTCAGACAGTGTTCCGCTCATATTGGTGGGTGGAATGGGGAAAGATGAGGGGAGGGCTATGTGAGGTGATATGAAGGTTCCCATGTTGAAGTAGCGCTAATTACTCTAATAATAAAGTGCTAAGTGAATAAAACACTATACGATGAATAAATCTAATATAAAGTGCATCACAACAAAGTAGCATTTAAATACAAAATCAACAATAAAAAAGTCCATTAAGATGAAAATATGATAAACTAGAAACAAGTCCATGTGTAAAGAGCATATTAATAGTGCATTCAAAAAGAATCTGATGATCCAAGGAGCAAATCAGTCTTTAACACAACAGGATGGTTTCATATGTGAACAAGAGGGGGAGATGGACGGGTGAGGGAGTCCAAATCTGCATATGTATGTAAATAACAGAGAATTCCCCGTATCCTCCCCCAGTAGTGCTAGCCTCTCACCTTATAGATGGACCCCAATGGGTCTAGTAGTGCATCGAACGGTAATGAACAGCCCGCGGTGATTGCTCTTTCCTCCTTGGTGTATCCTGGACAAGGGACCACTGCAGCTATACCTCCGATCTCACCGGCAATTTCCTAGGAAGTGTAACCTCCTCTGCCACCATATCCAACAACTTGTCCTCGAGGACACTTTATATTAGATTTATTAATTGTATATTGTTTTATTCACTTAGCACTTTAATATTAGAGTAATTAGCGCTACTTCAATATATTTACACTATTCTATAGGTGCTGGCAACACTATAGAAGTTTAGCTACTGTTTAAGCCTTCACTTTAGCACTTTATTAGTAATTATTTTGTATGGTTTGTTGAACACTTTGGTAGCGCATTAATACTTTGTTTATTCAAGGTTCCCATGTTACAATCAACAATTGGAAATGGTACTATTTGTATTAAATAAATAAAAAATACAATATAAGTGTGCCAAATGTGACATTGAATTAAAGTGTTTGTTCACCAATGCCAGAAGTCTGCCAAGAAAAATAGGTGAGTAGGAAGCTCTGGTACATGAGGGGAACTACGATTTAATTGGTATTGCTGAATCTTGGCTTCAGTCTTCACATGACAGAGCTACTAATATTCCTGGCTATGCTGTCTTTCAGAAAGACAAGGTAAAACGGAGGGGTGGTTGTGTCTGTCTCTGTGTGAGAAGTAATCTCAAAGCGAGTTTGAAAGAGGACCTAGTTGATGGAGAATGTGATGAGTCTGAAGCATTTTGGGTGGAAATGTACATAGGTGTGCGTACTACAAAGATTATCAGTGCAGTTTGTTACAGACCTCCCAGTGTTAATGAGAAGGTGGAAACTCAGCTCCTAGCACAAATGCAAGGGCTGGGACAGTGATAATAATGGGGGATTTTAACTATCTGGAAATTGACTGGAGTAATTGCACTCTTGGAACAGTTAAAGGGAAAAAAAAAAATTTATGGTGGAGTTTATTGAGGCACCGACAATGAATGATACTCTGCTGGACCTGGTGATTGCAAACCATGCAGAGCTTATTACCAATATTCATATAAAAAAAACATCTGGGTAGCAGTGACCATACCATGATTTCATTTAATGTTAGCTGTAAGCAAAAAACACATACAGGAAATAGAAAAACACTTAACTTTAAGCGAGAAAATTTTCCAACTTAAACTGGGAGGGAATATTGGCATCAATTAAGATAGAACAGAAATGTAAATTCTTCAAAAATACTGTATGCAAACTCCCGGCAAAGTATATTCCCATGGGCAATAAGTTTAAAAGGCTAAAAATAAAACCTGTGGCTCATGGACAAAGTTAAAAAAGCTATAAATAATAAGAGAAGAGCTTTTAAAAATATATAAAAATTAAGGAACACTATCATCGTTTAAATGTTACAAAGAATGTAACAGAATATGCAAAAAGGAAATCAAGGACACAAAAATTAAAAATGAACGTCAGATTACAGAAGATAGTAGGACAAACCCCCAAAAATTCTTCAAATATATTATTAGTAAAAAGGTCACGTCTGAGCATGTAGGCCCTTTACAAAATAATCTGGTGTGAGTGACTGGGGACAAAGAGAAGACACTCTTTACGTCCAGAGGAAAAGAGATTTTACCTCCAAATACGGAAAGGTTTCTTTACAGTAATGCCGCGTACACACGATCGGACATTCCGACAACAAAACCGTGGACTTTTTTCCGATTGATTTTGCCTCAAACTCGTCTTGCATACACACGGTCCAACAACTGTAGCTCGAAAATTCCGAACGTCAAGAACGCGGTGATGTACAGTACAACACAACGAGCGTAGAAAAATTAAGTTCAATGATTCCGAGCATGCGTCAAATTTATTCTGAGCGTCGGAATTAGCTACACATGGTTGGAATTTCCGACAAAGAACTTTTGTTGTCGGAAAAATTGAGAACCAGCTCTCAATGATTTGTTGTCGGAAATTCCGACAGCAAAGGTCCGATGGAGCCTACACACGGTCAGAATTTCCGACAACAAATGTTCGATGGGAGCTTGTTGTCGGAAATTCCGACCGAGTGTACGCGGCATTAGAGCTGTGAAAATGTGGAATATAGGTGGTTCTGGCCAACTCAGTAGATTGCTTTAAAAAAGGCATGGATCCTTTCCTAGGTGTACATAATATAACTGGGTACCAAAATTTATAGGTAAAGTTTATCCAGGGAATTCCCCTGCTGTAGCAAATTGGATCATGCTTTGCTGTGGTTTTTCACATTCCTCTGGATCAACTGTGGATCTAGGATTGTGTAAATGGGATTGCATGTTTTTTTTGTTTTTTTTGGTTGAACTAGATGGACTTGTGTTTTTTTCAAACTAACTATGTAATAATCCCCAAAGACAACAATGGAAATGCTAAAGTTGGGTTTCAGTCTGTTTCTAGCTAGAAATGAGCTGTCAGCATGCATTTGTAGTTCACAGACAACAGGGTCAACGAATGTAGCTGTCGCTGCCATAACAACTTGCTACCAATACATTTCTTCCTGGGCTTTGAACTTAGGTCAGGTAGGTTAGAATAGCCAATAATGGAAGCTTTGTTATGTGCCTCCTCCCGCCATCAGAATATGCAGATCAGTGTTGCTGCCATTGGCTATCGGCAATTGGATATTACTTGGATCAACTTTACCTATAAATATTAGCAGTGGCGGCCTGTCCATATCAGAGCGCTGGATTATGGATTCCAATGGGGGGTGTTTTTTTAAGCACCTGATTAGAGCCATGGGCTCTAATAGGCTTCAAAAAAGTGTTGGCTCGGGGCGCAGAGCACTGCGCTCCATTCCCACCCAGTTGTGTGACGATATTGAATGAATTTTCGCTATCTTCACACTAAAGTTCCTCCCCACCAATCGGGAGGCAGGTTGTGAGACCCCTTTTCCCGATTGGCCAAAGCATCAAGCGATCCTATTGGATGCCTTGCGCTTAGGAGGAACAGACAGGAGACACGCAGAGGAGGAAGCCGCAGGAGGAGCTGACACCGGAGCGGCTGCCCGCACCCCTGGAGAGGAGGATAGGACACCACAGCCCGCCAGCCCTAGGTCACTGCAGTGAACTGGCACAGAATGTGGCACCCTGACCTTATCTGTGAGCTCTTCTAGATTGTCTGTATCGCTTTGCCCAAGAACTGGCTTACTATCATGCTTCACAGTCACTGGCATGGCTGTTAAAACCTAGGTCCTAAGGGATTGGGGATCTTTCTGATTTGGTAATACCTATGCTCCTAAAAGCTAGAAAGTGACTGTCATGCAAAATTTATCACACTTGGAAAGCATAATTTGCTTGATGCAAGACAAGAAAATTTTATCCCAGGAAAAACTTTGTGGGGTGTATCCTGAGCTTTCTCCAATCTGCTCTTTCTCTTTTTGTTCAGTGGGAATGTATGTTTGTTTTAGTTTTTGTTGTAAACTGTAAAAACCTTTTTTTTTTTTCAATAAAAATTATCTGATTAAAAAAAAATCAACATTTGAGTACTATCAATGGGCAAATTTTGTCTCTTGCAGTCTCGTTACAAAAGACCTCTTGCCACTAATTCATTGATCAAAATATGTTGTACAAGTTGTAGCTCATATAGTCCCACCACTGATTCCATAGGATCTCAGCCTGGTTCTGTCTGCACTTCAAAAACTGCCCTTTGAATTTATAATTAATATTCCAGTGTTGACTCTAACCAACAATGTTTTTTACTTTATTTCTACTACCCCTGCAAGGTGTATCTTTGAATTGTCTGTCTTGTCTTGTGAAGAACATTTCTATAGAAGATTGTTTTGTGACCTAGAGCCTCTTTACCCCCTAAGATGGTTTCTTCTTTTCACCTTAACTAGGACATTGTTCATCCATCTCTTTGTCCAACTACAGAACATTCAAAGGAAATATCTTTGCACTGGGTTTCAATAAGGGACAACCAGCTTCTCTTTCCTCCTTTTCTCAGGGATGTTGACAGATACAAGCGGATAGGTTTAAGCATAAAGTTCCACCCTTTCGGGGCTGTGATCTAAGGTCGATGTGAGTGGGCGTGCATAGCTCACCTGAGCGCCTCCATCCTGATTATCGGTCGGTGTGGAATTTAAACACGAGTACACATTGGGAAAGCTGTTTGGCAAAATTAAGAATACTTGACATAAAGTATAGAGGTTATGGGTTAAAGGAATATGGCCCCAAATTATATGTGGTGGTTCACAGTTTATATGCACATAAGTTTTACTTTAACTTAAGATGATTGGAAGAGTGACGATTTGCTCTTGGAATGTGAGGGGATTAGGAGATTCACAAAAAAATTTGCTTTATTTAAGTTTGCTTCAACTCTTGGAGTATCTGTCCTTTGCCTACAGGAGACACACTTAACTAAAGAAACAGTGTCATGTTTAAGATATAAAGGATTCATTATTCAGTACCACTCAGTTTCATCTTGATGATTTGGCTACAGCTGATCACCTCTAAAGAACAAATGATAGATACACTTCGGGAATTCTTGAAGCATAATAGAGCATCAACAACGCAGGGTATAGTGTGGGACACTCTTAAGGCTTATTTAGGAGGAATTATAATCCAGCAAATTTCTAAGAGGAAAAAATCTACTAAGGACTGGGAGATGAACATAATAAGGAAAGTAACTGAAATGGAAAAAGTGTATTTGGAAGATCCATCACCAGATAACTTAGGTAAATGAGGCACAACAGCTATATCGAATCAAAAAAGGCTGAAAATGTAAGTTGTTTTTTTTAGCAGGCCCATTACAAGGAGGGGGAAAACACTGGACGCATGCTGGCCCTTCTGGCAAGGTCTCAGGAGGCCTCTACATCTGCGATAATGTCTATTGAGACTTGTGCTCGTGGTGGTGACTATGTGACAAGAACTCATGTTCGACCCGAACATAAAGCCATCCCTAATGGGCAATGATACTACTAATCATAGTTCACAAACAATACTGGCCTGCACCCCACATGTATCTTTGAAGCAGATTCATTGGGAAAGGAGTTTTCAGGATATACAGAGTATACGCCTATCTGGGATAATAAAAACCTACCTGAGCTTGAGGGGTTGGAGAACTTTAATGAATGGAAGCAAAGGGGAGTGGTAAGATTATCACAATTATGTTGCAGAGGCACTGAAGACATTTCAGGAGCTAAAGGAGGAATTCGCCTTCTCAAATATTTTTTTTTATTAGTGCCTATAGCTAAGACAAGCATTGACAACCCAATTTAACCACTTCAGCCCCAGAATAATTTACCCCCTTCCTTACCAGAGCACTTTTTGCGATTCGGCACTGCGTCACTTTAACTGACAATTACTCGGTTGTGCAATGTGGCTCCCAAACAAAACTGACCTCCTTTTTTTTACCACAAATAGAGCTTTCTTTTGGTGGTATTTGATCACCTCTGCGGATTTTATTTTTTGCGCTATAAACAAAAATAGAGCAACAATTTTGAAAAAATGCTAAAATTTTAACTTTTTGCTATAATAAATATCCCCAAATTCCAAACGCAATAAGCATATATTGATCGGTTTGCGCAAAAGTTACAGAGTCTACAAAATAGGGGATAGATTTATTGCATTTTTTTTTCACTAGTAATGGCGGCGATCTGCGATTTTTATTGAGACCGTGACATTGCGAAGAAAAAATCGGCCACTTTTGACACATTTTTGGGACCATTCACATTTATACAGCAATTAGTGCTATAAAACTGCACTGATTACTGCGTAAATGTGACTGGCATGGAAGGGGTTAAATATGTTCCCTAGTGAGTGATTCTTTTTTTTTCCATATCTATAATTTCTTTATTTTAATTGTCATACATACAGAGAAATAAACAATTTCATTAATCCATCAATCATATGAGCTCCAACAAATCCATTCAAAATCCAATTAACAGCATTACTCCTATCTTAAAGCGGAGCTCCGCCGGAAACGGAAAAAAAAATTAAAAGCCAGCAGCTACAGCTACAGCAGCTGCTGGCTTTTAATATTTGGACACTTACCTGTCCTGGAGTCCAGCGACGTCCGCAGCAGAGGACGGGCGACCGCTCGTCGCTCTGCTGCTCCCTCCGCCATCCTCGCTGAGGGAACCAGGAAGTGAAGCCCTGCGGCTTCATGCCCGGTTCCCTACGGCGCATGCGCAAATCACGCTGCGCCGTTCTGATTGGTGCTCCTGTGTTCTGGGAGCCGAGTGTCTCCCAGAACACCAAGGGAAGTCTGCGGGAAGTGACGTCACTCCCGCAGATTCCCGGAGACAGGACTCCCGGATGTGGGTGAAAATACCTGTCTTAGACAGGTATCTTCACCACCCTCCCCCCTGAAAGGTGTCAATTGTGACACCGGAGGGGGGGAGGGTTCCAAATAGCAAAAGTTGCTATTTAGGGTGGAGCTCCACTTTAAATACATCCACAGAAAAAACAATAACTAGTTATTTGGGATAGTCCCCATTCTGTCTTCTGTTAGACCTGCTTCTCTTGTATGCCCTGACAACAAACTTTACTGAAAAGAAAACGCTCTACATATCTGAGGAGGGAGAAGGAGAAAGTAAAAAGCCCCCTAAGGGGAAAAAAAAAGAGAAAAATGATAGAAAGAGAAAAGGAGAGAAAAAAAATTGATAGGGGAGAGGGAGTCGGAATTAAAGGGGAAATGCACCGAGGTAAAGGTAAGTTTACTATACCATCATCCAGGGAGGTGAGGGCACCCCTAAGGCCCCCCCACCCCTATCTTTTTCAAATACTCTCAGGAGCAAAGAGGGAACTCCCTTCCTCCAAGAATTTAAATGTATTCCATTGGCCCCAAGTTTATACATATGTCTCCTCTCGATTTTGAGACGATAATAAAAAATCCTCCATCCTATTAACCTCTTCAATTCGTGTGACCCATGTAAGAATTGTGGGAGTGCTCGTATCTCTCCACTGCCGTATGATATATGATCTAGCAGCATTGAAAAGATGGCGCAAAATTTATTTACTATATGTTTTTCCCGGTATGTTTGAGACATGTAACAAAAATAAGGCTGGATCTTCTGGGAGGTTATACTCAGTAAATTTCTGTGCTATCCGCCGTATCTCCCTCCAGAAGTACTCCAGTTTTGGGCAGGACCAAAGAACGTGGAGTAGAGTCCCTCTTTCCTCCTGACACCTCCAACATTTGTTCGGAATCTCCAGGGAGAATTTATTAAGTAGTGAGGGTGTACGGTACCATCTTGTCATTATTTTAAAATTAGTTTCTTGGATTCTTGTGGATATTGAAGATTTCAACGCAAGATTTACTATCTGCCTATGTTGTGCCTGGGTGAACGTCCTGTCTAATGTCATTTCCCACTTCCTTATATATGGAGGGACATAGTCCTCTTGGGGGGAAACCAGTAGTGCATACATTTGCGAGATTAAGTGAGAGCAAGGCCCCGTCGTCCCCTCACATATTTGTTCTAAGGGTGTCAATGTTCGTTAAAATCTGTCCGGAGGTGGAAGAGTGTTAAGGAAATGTCGCAACTGAGCTCCACTCCAGAAGTCAAGACCGAAACGATCATTGGATGAGGTTAGTTCAGGTAATGAGGGCCATGTCCCGGTCACTGTTTGTATAAAATGCGAGGCCTGAAAACACTGTGAGTCTGAGAGTTTCCTGAAAGGTCCCTCCTGTAGTCCCAGAGGGAAACGAGGATTCCCTACAATAGGGTACAGGGGGGAGTTGACAGATGACAATAAAGTGGTAGAGCATATTCGCGAGCAAATACGCAGGCTAGGGCCCAAGGTTGGGTGCTTTTTGAGAGCTGAACTCAGGTCTCCAAAGCACCAAACCGCACAACGCAATGGGACCTCACACTGTGATTGCTCGATCTTTGGCCATATTTTAAAGCTTGCATGCCTACACCAGCCTACACCAGTCTACTAGTCGTGCCATATGAGCCGCCTGATAATATTTCTGCATATCTGGTACCGCTACCCCCCATATTGTTTAGCCGTCGTCATTAGACGGAGTTGAATTCTGGGCCTTTTATGGGCCCAAATGAATTCAGTTATCATCTTATTAGTCTGTTTAAAGAATTATGGGGGTATATGAATGGGTAGAGTTTGAAAGAGATAGAAAAATGTAGGCAATATTGACATTTTTAATATGTTACATCTACCGAACCAAGAGAAAAGGCCCTGATGCCATTTAGAAAGTAAGACTTTCACTCTACTCAGTAGAGGTGGAAAATTCAACTGAAAGGTTTGGTCCAATTAAGGTGGGATCAACGTGCCCAGGTATTTGATGCCGTATAGGTCTAGATCTAAACTTAAAATTCATTTTTAAAGCGTTAATTTGAGTCGTAGTCATAGATACACCCATTGCCTCTGACTTGGACATGTTAATTTTTACAATGCACTATATTGGTCCAATTCTCTTAGTAGGTTCGGCATAGATATAACAGGTTTAGTAAGGCAGAATAAAAGATAATCCGCGTATGCGGATACTTTATGGTGTAAATCTCTGGTTTTCAACCCACCAATATCTGGGTTTTGCCTGACCTCACAAAGAAATGGCTCTAAGGTGATAGCAAAAAGGAGTTGTGATGAAGGGCACCCTTGGCGGGTGCCGTTCGAGATAGAGAAAGGTTCAGATAGAACTCCATTTGCTTTTATTTGTGCCTCAGGCCTTGTGTATATGCTTGAGATCCACCCTACCATCCTCTCCCCTACCCCCACATACCGTAGGACTGAAAACATAAAAGACCAATTGACCCGGTCAAATGCCTTTTCGGCATCCGTTCCCAGGAACACAGTGGATGTTTTAGAATGACCGGCTAAGTGGACTAGATTCAAAATTTTAATGGTATTATCATGGGCCTCCCGCATTGGAGTGAAGCCTACCTGGTTTGGGTGTACTAATGCAGTCAAATGTGGTTGTATACGTGTGGCTAATATTTTTGTAAATAACTTAAGATCTACATTCAATAATGAAATGGGGCGATAGCTCCCATATATTGATGGGTCCTTATCCTCCTTCGGGATAACGGTAATATGTGCTTTCAGGGTTTCTGGAATAAATCCTGTCCCGTGTCCCATTGCATTAAATGTTTGTACCATCTGCTTACCCAAATGAGGAAAAAAGGTGTGGTAGTATTTATGTGTAAAGCCATCCAGACCTGGAGCTTTCCCGGGTTTGGATGTCCTGATGGCCTCTTGCAATACCTCTAAGGTAATAGCAACGTCCAACTCTTCTCGAATCTGTTCTGTCAATTGAAAAATACCTGAAGAGGAAATATATTCCTCCATGATATTTTGAGGTTGTGATCTGGTAGGCAAATTATATAAGGATTGGTAAAATCTACGGAAGGTCGAGACAATCTGGAAGGGAAGGTGTACCTTTTTACCTTTGGGGTCCACTAAGTGGGGGACATAGGATTGAGTCCTCTGTTCCTGTAAAGCTCTCGCCAGTGAACGGCCACATTTGTCTCCTGTTTCATAATAATATTTCCGGCATCTCTGAAGTGCTGCCGTAGCTCTATGTTGGAGTAACTCTGTCACTTGTCTACGCAATTTAAGGAGTTCTGTCTCCCCTGTACAACTTATGTTCTGTTTATGTTGGGTCTCTAACATCTGTATATCTGTCATTAATTGGGTCAATTGGGCCTCCCTTTCCTTTTTGAATCTGGAGCCGTGCTTATTACCGTTTTGTGCGCTTCCCAGATTGTCCCTGCGTCTGTGTCCTCTACAGTATTATATT
This sequence comes from Rana muscosa, assembly GCA_029206835.1. Classification (NCBI taxonomy): domain Eukaryota; kingdom Metazoa; phylum Chordata; class Amphibia; order Anura; family Ranidae; genus Rana; species Rana muscosa. The sequence continues at coordinate 12,767,581 of JARGYO010005626.1, read as the reverse complement.
GAAAATAGTACTGCAATTCCTTAATAAATTCCTCTACCACCATCTTATCTTCCATCAGACTCTCGTTCAATCACCACTGTCTCCTCTTGTCAGAGGAATACTCATTCATAGTTAATGTCAGTGAGACCGGGGCGTGGTCTGACTCCATATAGCCACCTCTTTAACCGCCGCTAACATACTCTGTGGAGTGAAAAATAAGTTGATTCTAGAATATACTTTATGTGGCACTGAATAAAAGGTGTAGTCTCTTTCATCGGGGTGATATACTCTCCAAGCGACCGTAAGTTGGTAATTATGCAATATTTGTAAGACTCGTTTACGTAGACCTGTAGCTACTGAGGAATTACCCCCTGATGTATCCATCTTCGTGTCTAGGGGAAGATTAAAATTGCCCCCCAAGATAAGTTTACCGTCAGTAAATGTCATCAGCTTGTTAATAGTAGCGCAGATAAATTGATCTTGATTATTATTAGGGGCATATATCGTGGCCAAAGTCACTTTTATGCCTCCCATCGTCTCTTTGAGGAACAGAAATCTGCCCTCTATATCTGTTTTTTTGTGTATTAATGTCCAGGGAATTCGTCTTGAAACCAATATAGAAACCCCTCTTGATTTAGCAGTCCTATTAAATGAATGATATGCAAGGGGCTAGAAATTGTTCTTAAGAATTGGCACCTTACCCTCTCTAAAATGAGTTTCCTGAATGTACAGTATGCCACATCCGAGTGTGAACGTTTCAAATCTTGCATTAAAATCTTCCTTTTCTCCAGTACATTAAACCCCTTGGCGTTTAGAGAAGTGACCTTTAAAACCTCCATCTCCCCTGCCAAAAGGCAGCAAACAAAAAAAATTTTAAATAAAAAGGAACGATAAGAAGAAAAGAACAAAAAGGGTTCTAATAACCCTAATGTGTTACGTGGGGTATACTCCCCCCGTATCTCCCTCCGACAGATGAAGGGATATAAAAATATCGTTCTTAACGCACTCAGCTCCCAGACCTCCCTCCCGCTCAAGCTCCTTATATCATCGCCTCATTATGTGTTTATATCTCTAAGTCAATACATAATCATTTATTCTCTGTACATTTATATTCTCACCCGTTCTATATTATCAATTTCTTGCCCATTGCTCTATTTCCTATGATCTTCAGGGAAGTAAAACTTATATCAACATACCGCCCTCAAAGAAAGAGGGTCCGGGGAGAAGCTTTCCCCTCCATCACTGCAATATGTCATGGGGTATAGTGCCCTATAGTGTCCCCCCCCCCCCCCCTAGTCTCCTCTTTCCCTATCTCCCTACCCCTCCCTGTCTACTTCCACAGGGAAATATATCAACTGCATAATAAACCTCCCCCATAAAAAAAGGCACACCAACCCTCCCTCCCCCCCATTCTTACCTTCCCCTATCCTATACCCGTTCAGCCTATCCCTCTCCCTAACACATTCCTACAACTCCCTAATGTCACTTCTCGGCCCCTGCTTCTATTATCCTACTAAATTGTTTGCTAGCTTCTGCTCTTTTAGCCCCCCCACCTATTCCATGCAACCTCCCCTTTGTGTCTACAATAAATTCTTAAGAACAATTTCTACCCCTATGCATATCATTCATTTAATAGGACTGCTAAATCAAGAGGGGTTTCTATATTGGTTACAATAGATCCTCTATTCAGCCGTCATCACATCTTTCTTATCGTCCAAAAAAAAAAAAGGTTGCATAATAATTCAAACAACAAAAAACATTTCCATCTAGGCTTATAAGTCTCATAAATCCAAATATTCATTTTGATACCCCCGTTAGAGGAAGGAGAGAAGGGATTGGCATATACTTATATATTAAGAAACAGAGGATCTATATGTCCCCTTCCTCTTCCCTCCCAGGGAAGGTGTGGTAATCCTTATACTACCTTCTTAAACTCTACCCCCCCCCCCCCCCAGCACATCCCAGATTCTCTATGTATCCACCATATCACCTTTCTTATCATCAATCAAATAAAATAATAAAGTAGTAAAAATTCTAAACGAAAACATTTCCAGCCCGACTTATAATTCTCACCAGTCCCAGAATTCAGTTCAATACATCTGCTGGAAAAAAGAAGGAATTGGCATACACTTATGTGCATGCTTTTATATATATATATATATATATATATATATATATAAAACAAAAAAAACACAGGGGGTCTAGTACAAAAAAACAAAAAAAACAAAAAACACCTGGCCCTGTGTGTCCTAACCCCATGCCCCCCCCCTGTTTCATTCTTCCAGCTTCTCCTCCGGATCTCCCCGCCGTTATGTTAACAGCTCCACTTTCCTGTTTATAATGTTCTCTCTATTTTCTGGGCACTCTTGGGACCAACTGCAACCAGTTTGAAACCTCAAATGGATCAAATCCCAGAAAGGAAAAAAAGGTCTGATAAGTCTGCTCTGGAACGCAGCCAGAAAGATAAATTGCCCTTTTTTATCAGCACTGAAATTGGGAACCTCCACCGATATGTCCCACCCCAGTCTCGTACTCCCGCTCTAATACTGGGCGTAGTAGGGCTCTGCGCTGCAATGTAGCTCTTGATAGGTCTGGTAGAATTTTCAGCTGGCCCGTCTCAAAAAGTCTATTGTTCCTGTCTCCCAGGGTTTCCGCAAGATGGCCTCCCTATGTGCAAAATAATGCAAACGACACACCACGTCATGGGGGCGATTAATGTCCTTGGACTTTGGACCCAATGCTCGATGGACTCTATCAAGTTCCAAATTTAAAGGCATAGTGTCTTTTAGTATATTTTCAAAAATAGATTTTACCATGTCCTGCATCTTTTCCTGGTCTGATGCCTCTGGGATTCCTCGCAGGCGCACATTGTTGCGTCTACTCCGGTCTTCAAGGTCCTCCAACTGTAACTGTAATGCCACCGCGATCTCTTTTTGGGTGTAACTGTCTCTCTCCAGTGTGCTCACCCGCTGTTCCAGGCTTTGATATGCACTCTCCCCATCCGTCACATGCTCCGCTAGTATTTGTAGTTCACCCCGGAACCAGCTCCAGCTCCTTGCGGTGTGACTCCACTTTTCCAATAAGGGCTTGTATGTCTGCCCATGTGGGGAGGGCTTCTATGTCTGCCCTTGTGGGGAGAGCCTGTATAAGTATCTTTAGGTCCTCCATTTTCCACCCTGCTGCTTCCTTCTCTCCTCTACCGCAGCCAACGTTCTGGGGCTCTGTGGGATAGTCTTTAGCGCTTCCACACTGGTTCTCACTGCCATCTGCCCCTGGACTGGCTGCATAGGTTTGCTCTCTCTAGGCTGCAGCAGCACGTCTGCCTTCCCTCTCTCACTTTATGGTTCAAGTCCCATGCCCTGCACCGTGGGGAAGTATCGTGGATCTCTGGCTGCAACTCCCCCTTACTGGGTTGCCGGACCAGCTAAGCCCAATGGAATGATATAATAACCTCAATAGATTTGTTTCCCTATAAGCAGCTCAGTAACTTACACAATTTTATATTGTCCATTGAGCATGCTATACACCAAAAAGACAATCTTTGTTTGGGAGACGTCAAGATGCACTTTGCCCCAGGTGCAGGATTGCAGTTGGGGACTTGATTCATATGCTCTGGAGGTGTCTCAAACTACATAGATACTGAGATGTGGTGTTGGATAAAATAAACTCAGTATTCAAATTAAATCTATAGATGGACCCGATTTTGTGTGTACTGAGATGCCTCCACCAAGCTAAACCTGGAAGTGGATAAAGACTAGGCCACCTTCCATAATGGATTTGGTGAGAATGGTTAATAACACAATAAGTAAAGGAAAAACTAGCTTATACAAGAAGGGAAAGCAAAAATAGATTTGAAAAGATATGGAAAGCATGGATTGAAACTCCAGGACTGGCACCCAAATTTATAAAAAGTTTGTGTCTGTATTACACTAACTCTAATAGGGATATAGAGTGGGGAGATGGAGTGTGGGAGGGGGGGGGGAATTAGATGCATATATTTCTTGAATTTGGTTATTTTTCCTTTTTTATGGAAATTTTGTAAAAAAAATAAAAAAAAGGTTCACCCTCTCTTATCAAGAAACACTCTACTAGATCAGCCACCCAGATTTGCCAATCTGCCACTTGGCCTTCCATCCATGCATTCATAAACTGTTACCAGGTGGATATTCAGGTCTCAGGTTATGCAAGTTATTCAAGGATGCCCAGGTTTTTCTGCTGTTATTATGTGGACTGTTAGTATTTTTTTCTTGTTACTGTGTTGCCCACCCCTCAGTTGTGCTGCTTTCAGATTTCCCATTTGTTTATGATTTACTTCTGATACTGTATTTATTAATGAACGATAAAGAAAACCAAATTTTTTTACTCAGTGTAAAATTTGTTCCTAAATTTACTCCAAACACTGCTTTTCAACTAATCTGAAACACCATGGCGGTCCACCCAGAACCCTGCCTCCCGCGATCCCTGTCATTTGGACACAACTGATCACAGATCGCGGTAAAGGGCCAATCATAGTGACCCTTTACCATTCCATCAGCTGTGTCCCATCACAGCTGATCACATGTAAACGGACTTGCTGGTTATCGGCTTTCCTTTCCCCCCACGCTGTATCTGTCTGCGAAAAGGAGAGCTGTCAACCAGCAAGCCTGTCAGCACATTGTTTACAATGATAATCAGGGCACTCAGGTATGTATGGTACAGTACTGCTTCCAGCATAACCCAGTACCTAGTGCAGGCACCAGCGAGTCCTTAAAAGAGTTGTAAAGTCTGAAGGTTTTTAATCGTAATGCATTCTATGGATTAAGATAGAAAACCTTCTGTGTGTAGCAGCCTCCCCAGCACCCCCTAATTACTTAACTGAGCCCGCTCTCTGTCCAGCGATGTCCACGAGTGTCCTACCTGTCAGGACTCTCCTCCGTATTGGCTTAGACACCGCAGTGGCACCATTGGCTCCCGTGGCTGTCAATCAAAGTCAGTTAGCCAATCAGAAGAGAGAGGGGGTGGGGCCAGATTGGGGCTCTGTGTCTGAATGTACACACAGAGCTTTGACTTGGCTCAGGTACCCTCATAACAAACTGGTACCAGTAGTGCTCCTATGCAGGCTGGATTGTACTGGTAACAGTAGTGCTTCTGTGCAACACCAGACCAAGCAGAAGATGCTCACAGCAACACAAGAGTCAGGAGCCACACAGCACAGAATAGCTAGAGCCCTTTGGAAGCAAGAAGCCACATAGCAGAACCACATGGGAGCCAGGATGCCACATCACCTCACCCTACTACCAGATTGGGGCTTTAACTGCTATAACTTTATTAAAGTTATATTTATAGTGTTACTTGAGTTTCTGGGGTAAAGGAACAAAACAACGTGAGCCTGAACTCAAAGAGTCAAAATTTGCTATCATAAGGAATATCTTGAGATGTTAATTGTAGTTAATAGTCATGTGCAATTTGTTTAGTTATGAATCAAAATTGGTACCGAAGTCAGATTTATCCGAATATCCAAATCACAATAGAAACAAATTTCAACAAATCCAAAATAAATTATAACGAAAACAACTAAATCATTTGTATCCATCTGTTTCATTCGGATGACAGGATGTGGTAGTTTGGGCCTTTTGTAATGGTAAAATCACAAGAGTCGCAAAGGAAGTTGTTTCTTTGTCTTATCTTTGTGACTTTGGTTGCCAATGTCGCAAAACATTAAAGTCACATTGAAGTTGCATTACATTGCAAGCAAGTCACATCAAGTCACAGCACGTCACAAGCAAGTCGCACTGGAATGCACAGTCCTTTGGGATCGCAGCAATGTGAACTGAAGCTTCCAAAACAACATAACAACTACATTTGAAACTTCTGAAATAACATCCGAAAATATAAATCAATTCGGAACAACGAATATACAAAAATAGACCTTATATACAAAACAAATTCCGAAAACAAATCTTTATAACATAACAAATATGACAAAACAAAATGATTAACTTAACAAATAAATCTAAGACGAAACAAAAAAATAATAATTGTTGTGCACAAAATTTACATTTTGTCTTGAACTCCTCCTAAAGAATTGCAGTGCCTAGACCCTATTTCATGTTAACCACTTAACAACCACCTGCCGCCGAATAACGGCGGCAAGGTGGTTGCTTAACTCTGGGAGGACGTTATATAACGTCCTCCCTTAGAATCGTTCCTGCGCGCGCCCGCGGGCGCACACACGCAAACGACTGTGCTCGCCGGGTCCACCGGACCCGTAGCAACACAGATCGGGGTGAATGGCCAATGACAGCGGCCTTTTACCACGTGATTGCGCCGTCCAATGACGGCGTGATCACAATGTAAACAAACCAGGGTCAGCAGCAGTTCATCTCTCTCCTCACCTCACACCGATGCAGCGTGAGAGGAGAGGAGAGACATCATTGCAACCCTGTGCCACACAGTGAGTTTTTACTACTTTTAGCTGTGCCCAGCTGTGCCCAGCTGTGCCCAGCAGTGCCCAACAGTACCAAAAAGTGCCCCAAAAGTGCCATCTGTGCCACATCTGTGCCACACCTGTGCCACCTGTGCCACACCAGTACCACACCAGTGCCACACCAGTGCCACACCAGTGTCACCAGAGCCACATCAGTGCCACACCAGTGCCACATCAGTGCCACACCAGTGCCACCTGTGCCCATCAGTGCCACCTGTGCCCATCAGTGCTCATCTGCACCACTGCAGTGCCACATCAGTGCCGCCTGTGCCCACCAGTGCCGCCTGTGCCCACCAGTGGCGCCTGTGCCCACCAGAGCCGCCTGTGCCCACCAGAGCCACACCAGTGCACACCAGAGCCACACCAGTGCACAGCAGAGCCACACCTGTGTCCATCAGTGCCACCTGTGCCCATCAGTGCCACCTGTGCCCATAAGTGCCGCCTGTGACCATCAGTGCCGCCTGTGCCCACCAGTGCCGTCTGTGCCCAGTGCCACCTGTGCCCATCAGCGCCACTGCAGTGCCACATCAGTGCCGCCTGTGCCCACCAGTGCCGCCTGTCCCCACCAGAGCCGCCTGTGCCCACCAGTGCCGCCTGTGCCCACCAGTGCCACCTGTGTGCCACCAGAGCCACACCAGTGCAACCAGAGCCACACCAGTGCAACCAGAGCCACACCAGTGCCACTACAGTGCACACCAGTGCTACCTGTGCCACATCAGTGCCGCCTGTGCCTGCCAGTGTCCACCAGTGCCACCACAGTGCTCTGCAGTGCAGCCTCACCAGCCACCAACATGGCAAAAAAAATATTTACTTGTGAGGAGGCCTACCAGCGTCTAATCATGACCGATGAGAGCAGCGAGGAGTCTCAGTCTGATTCGGATTCGGCCTATGAACCCGTTACAGACAGTGAGTCTGATACAGAATCAGAAGAGGAATGTGTGCCCGTGAAAACAAGGGGTTCTGGCGTGGAGAAGCGGCCTACTACCAGCAACACAGTGCCGTCCACCTCAAGCGCAGTGCCGTCCACCTCAAGCGCAGTACCGTCCACCTCAAGCGCAGTACCGTCCACCCCAAGCGCAGTGCCGTCCACCCCAAGCGCAGTGCCGTCCACCCCAATCGCAGTGCCGTCCACCCCAAGCGCAGTGCCACTGCAACAAAGGCCAGGCACCAGTAGGGTGTCATCTCAGCCCCAAAGGGATAGGGGCCATGCCAGCCTTCCCTATGGCCTTCAAAACCCCCTGTGGCTTCCCCCTAATTCCGGAGCAGCAAATATCCCCCCTTTCACCGCCCAGCCAGGTGTCCAGGTGAACACCGATGATTTTTCCATGCTCGATTTTTTCAATTTAGTATTCACCGAAGACTTACTATCCTCCATTGTGGCCCAGTGCAACCTCTACGCACAGCAGTACATAGTAAGCAACCCTGGGTCTAGTTACGCCCGTCCCTTTGAGTGGAGAGAACTTACCGTAGAGGAATTCAAAATTTTCCTAGGCCTAACTTTTACTATGGGACTCTCAAAAAAAAAACAATTGTACTCCTACTGGTCTACCAAACCCATCCACCACATGCCACTTTTCTCATCCCTTATGCCAAGATCCCGATACCTAATGATTATGCGGTTCCTCCACTATAATGACAACACCCAGTGCCCTCCCCGAAATGACCCAGCTTTTGACAAACTATATAAAATTCGGCCACTCCTAAATTTTTTCTCTGAAAATTTTTCCCAGTTATATATCCCTGAACAGAATATCTCCGTGGATGAGTCCCTTATAAAATTCTCAGGCAGGCTGAGCATTAAACAGTTTAACCCCAGCAAAAGGGCCCGATATGGGGTTAAAATGTACAAACTTTGTGACCGAGCCACGGGGTACATCTACGCCTTTCTGGTGTACAAAGGGAAGGACTCCCAACTGCATCCCCCTGAATGCCCAGAGTACATCGGAGTCAGCGGAAAAGTGGTCTGGGAGCTTATCTATCCACTCCTTGGAAAGGGATACCACCTTTATGTGGATCATTTTTACACTAGCTTGCCCCTGTTCCCCAATCTTTACCGGAGGGACACCCCAGCATGTGGCACAATAAGAGCCAATAGAAAAGGCTTCCCACAAAAACTCGCCAATGAAAAGCTACGACGAGGGGAGGCGGCATCATTGAGGAACCAGGAGATATTGGCTGTCAGGTAGAGGGACAAACGAAACGTCCACATGCTCACATCAATCCACAACGACACCTACGTGGAAGTCCCCAAAAGAAACGGCACAATCCAGAAACCAGCTTGTGTCTACGATTATAATTTGTTTATGGGGGGAGTGGACTTTAACGATCAGATAATTGAACCCTATCTTCCCACAAGAAAATCCCGCCACTGGTATAAGAAAGTGTCCCTTTATTTTTTTAGTTTGGCCATGTATAACACTTATGTTATTTACAAAAAATCAACAGAGAACCCTGTATCCTATCTACTCTACCAAGAAGAAGTTATCTCCGCCCTTTTGTACCCTGAAAGCCCACCAGAAACTATTCACTCTGATTCCGTGAGCAGACTCCACGAGCGCCACTTTCCTGAGAAAGCCGCCCCCCGCTAAACAGGCTACAGACGTCAGAAGAGATGCCGGGTGTGCTCCAGAGGAGGAATTCGAAGAGACACCATGTATTATTGTCCCGATTGTCCTTCCCAACCAGGCCTCTGTATAGGCGAATGTTTCCACCGTTACCATACGTTTCTACACTATTAGGGAAGTATGGTAAATGCAATTCTCATTTCCTGTCATTTTCCTCCACACCCCTTATGCCACTGCACTGAACTGTACATACCTCTGCCTTCTCCGGAACCGACCTTGGACTGTTATACGACCACGCTTTTGCCTAACGCTAAACATACCTCTGCTTTCTCCGGAACTGACCCTGGCCTGTTATACTGCTCTCACCAAAACGAATTCATTTTGGAACTCCTTGATTTTGCTCTGGACAATAAATGTTTTCAATTCTTGTCCAAGTATTATAGACAGATCAGGGGTACCTCTATGGGAGCTTCTTGGGCCCCTGCGTATGCCTGTTTACATCTGGGGCTATGGGAGGGTGAGGTTGTCTTTAAGTCGCCAATGTACCTTGGCCACGTGTCCACGTGGCTAAGGTACATTGACGACATTTTCCTTATTTGGACCGGCACACTTCTTGACCTTCATGAGTTTTTATGTTTTTTAAATGTCAATGATTTCAACATCCGCTTGACCTACACCTTTGACCAAAATAAAATTTCCTTTTTGGACTTATGGATTTCCATTTCTGGTCAATCCATTTCCACTTGTACATACAGAAAGGATACCTCGGCCAATACGCTGTTACAGGCTGATAGCCACCATCCCACCTGGCTCAAAAACAGCATACCCCTTGGACAGTTTTTGCGCATTAAGCGCAATTGTACTACTCCAATGGAATATAGAGAAGAGAGTAAAGAGCTGTATAGGAGATTTAGAGAGCGTGGCTATACTCATAATCAACTTAAAAGAGCTAAGAAAAAAGTGGCATTACGCAGCCGTTCTGACCTTTTGGCCACATCTATGATCAGAGCCTCAGGGTCTGGAAATACCCTGGACATACAGGGTCCCATTAGGGTCATTACCCAATTTGGGGCGCAATGGGAGGCTGTTCGTAACATCCTCCATAAGCACTGGAGTATTTTAACTAGTACCCCAGGTCTGGCTGAATTAGTCGGACCAGTTCCCAGCATGGTGGCTAGACGGGCCAGAAATCTAGGTGATTTACTCACCCAATCCGAATACACCAGGGACAGCGACACCACGTGGCTATCTGACCACCCCAGAAGTAGAGGCATGTTCTCTTGTGGGCACTGTCAGATATGCCCATTTGTGGACAGATGTGCCACATTTCGGGATGCCACTGGTGATAGAGAATTTACCATCAGGGACTTGATCAATTGTGCCACTACTCGTGTCATTTATATGATCACTTGTCCGTGTAATAAAATCTATATTGGTAAGACTAAGCGTCCACTTAGGGTCCGGATAGGGGAGCATTTTCGGGAGATCAAGGCTAAGGATCCTGAAAAACCATTGGCCAAACATTTCTCTTTAAAACACAATGGCAAACTGGACGGCTTGTCCGTCAAAGGGATTTATACTTTAAAGTTGCCACCTAGAAGGGGAGATTTTAATCGTATCCTCTTACAGAAGGAGAAATGGTGGATCTACCATTTGAGATCCCTTGTGCCGGTGGGCTTGAATACCGAGTTTAATCTACAGGTGTTTCTTGAAGCTTGATACGCTTTCCCTGGCAATGTATATATTCTCTATCCATCTTTGTAGTGTAAATCCTTTGTACTTCTCAGTTGCCTTGTTTTCACCTAGGCCATGGCTCCTTACCATCATTCGGTTCCACTGAAGTGGGCTCCCCCTCTCTCCCCTCTCCTGCTCCTCCACTATACCTCCCTTTATACCCCGTTATACTCCATCGTATCTGCTATTTATACTTGACACACCCCTTGTCTCTTTCCATTTTGAGGTGTTTACATTAATATCCTTCACTATATTTTATATATTTTTATATATTTTTCGACCATTTTTTCTACCATTTGTCGTATTTTGGGTTGGTTTATATTCATAACCTTGCCTTTAATGTATCGGCTTTTACCCTCTTGGATATTTTTCCTTTTACCAAATGTTAGTAATATTTAATGGTCGTTATAATTCCGAGATGCATGTTTTCCCTCACCTCTATTATGGTTTTGGGAAAGGGGCTATGTGTTTGTGGTTGTGTTTGTTTCTGTCTTTGTACTATTACCATCAATTTTGCTATTATATAATTATTATTGCTGTATATAGCTTTATATCCCTTGTGGCTGTTGGCACTTTTCCTTTCCTCATTTTCCCATATGTCGTTCTCCCTATATGTCTACCCCTGTGCATTATTCACTCTTTGTGCAGCTGCACAAATCGCCATTGAAATTTAGATTTCCCTGCACGAACGGAACCATCATCACCAAATACAGGACTCAGTGTCACATGTTTTTGTTCCTTTATACACCTCTTTCTGGGCGGTTACTCTGGGTGGCGCTGTGCCATAAAAAGGAACCACCAGAGAACCGCTCGTACGTCCAGATGAAGCTACGCGGAATCCCCTCTTGCGAAACGCGTTGACGTCACTCACCTACGTCACGTGACGCCTGCTTCTGACATCCCGGAAGTCCGCCCGTGGAGGACGCAGTGGAACGCGGAAGGATTTGTTCGGCTCACAGCGGTGACATACCGCTGCTCTGCACATCATCCCATATGCGGTGGCTCTCCTCAGGAACTTTATATTCATATTTGTGACGAGGTGAGATCGAGCCGAATCACACAGGAGTTATATGCTCCATGCGGTCATTGAAGGTGTTATGGGTAAACACTGAACAGCATCGCTTCCACGATCAGGCTCCCCTTCACTCGGGTATCGTATGCCTCTATTTGCTACCTTAGTATAGCTAGGCTGTGAGCCACACCAACTGATCATACTGCCGAGCTGTTATATTAAACTGCGGTGTTTATATTTACATCTGATGTCCTGCATCACTGCTGCTTGTTTGTCATCTTTCACCATCTCTGCCTTCAGGTCCTTGACGTGACATTTTCACCAGTGTATTTCACTATTGTCATACCATCCTTGTGGACACCACAAATTAAATCTTCTCTGTTCCTTATTGGACTTCCACCGTACTGGAAACCTTCCATCATTTTTTGTTCCCCTGAGGTCCTACTCCCCTTCCCCTTTCCCTTGTTGTTTGTTTGTTCCCCTCCCCCCCCTCTCTTCTTTCCCACCCCTTTTCCCTCTATTGCACGGGCTATAGCCTTCCTGGGATCTATGTGGGATTTATCTGCTTAGTTCATACCATTTTGGTTTTATATTTTTGCAAGATTTCTTGCAGCAGATTGCCCGCACATAGACATCAGGTGTCCGGACGTTTTGTCACTGTTTCATGTATTGTGGCCACTGTCCTGTTTTATGTTCTTTATTGTTTTTGGTTAAACTTGGATAGCTAGTTGCTTTTCCATATACTGTGTCTGTTTTCGCAATCACATTTCTCCTCCAGAGGATTGTTTTTATGAAAAAATTTTTTTTTCAATTATTTAATAAATTTCCCATTTTTGTACTTTCCTACTGACTTTGGAGTCTCTCATTTTGGTCCTTGGATCCCCCATTAATTTGGTCGGGACCCTTCTTTCCCCCCCTTTTTTGTTTTCATATGACTTTTTGACTAGAGAGACTCCACCCACATTGGGTTGCAGTTTAGGTTAGGATTAATTATTTTCATTGTACTATTTGTACAATACGCCCTATGCCTCCCCCCCTTTTTTGTATACTATAGTTTGCTGACCCTTGTGATCTATCCTTTGCTAAGGCTCCATCTGCTTTACTTTAACTGACATTTTTTATCTTAGTAACCATTATTTATTTTTCTTTATTTAATACATTTTTTGGTGATTTTTTGGTTGTGTTTGTTTTGGGGATTATTTTTTCATTTTTTTGTTTATTATTTTGCACACTTTCATCATCCTATGGCGTTTGTGCTTGGTGACGACATAGATGAGGAAATCAGGATAGCTTTCTCGAAGGACACCCCCATCGTTCTAAATGACGATGAGGAGGTTAAAACCCGTTTCAAAGAGCACAAAAAACTCCTTATTAAACATCTGAATCGGAAATGGGATGTCTCCTTTTTGGAGTCATATATCCAGCATAAGATCATACCACGGGGACTTCGTGATAAAGTTATACCTGCAGAACACCTTCATAATGACCGATTTTTAGATAAATGGAAAGCTTTGTGTATAGACCATGGTCTTGCAGTAATTGGTCTAATTATTGAAGAGGAAAAGATTCAGTTAGGTGAATTATCCAAACTTATTGAGGAGAGTGCTTCGGGATTAGAGCCCTTTAAGGATTCTGATGAGTTCTCTCAGCAAAACGATTTTCTCAAGAAGGAAATAGAGAAAACCCAGCACAACCTCAAGGTCACAAAACAGTCCAAATTTAGACGGGATTTAAACGATTGGGAGAAAGGAGAAATTTTCGATCTGACCAAATCACGTAGTAGGAGCAGGTCTAGACAGGGCGGTTTCCGCTCTAGATCCCGCTCTAAGAGTTCTGGTGATATTGAGGGAGAAGTAACCAAATGTGTCACTTTTTTAGTCCCTGGGGTGGAGGGAGAAGGGGAAGTAGGCGACCAATCTCACCCCCAAATCCCCACCCCACTAATCGCCAGAAACACACGAGGCAAAAGGGGCCAGGGAGGCACAATCACGAGAAGCCAGCGACGATAGGTCCCACTCCCCCCCCAATCATTGATGATATGAAAGTGGTCAATCTGTCGGATTTCAGATTGACAGCTCAACATATCAAATTGCTCAGTAGAGGGCTGTCCTTTTCCCCATCCGATGGGATGGATGAATTCACTGTTTTTAAGGATATTACCCTATTTCTTCGTAAAGTGTATTATCGCTCTTTGTACAATCACAGCGGCCATGCACAAGATGATAACCCTCCCGTTGATGTCAACGACATTGAGGCCCTTGAAGCTTTAGCTGCTCTTCTTGACGAAAATGACAGCCCTGGTGAGTCCGAAATAATTACTAGGAGAAATGCTAATCTGATTATTAAGTCCAAAAAAATGCCATCTCTCAATAAAAACAAGTATTTGAGCCTATTTCAGGAATTGGTCAAAAATGATCTCAATAATATGAATTGGACTAGAAATTATTCCGATAATCTTTCAAAATGTGATCGTTTAGCATTAAAAGAACTCAAGGAAGCAAAGAATCTGGTCATCAAAAAAAGCGATAAAGGCGGAAATGTAGTGTTGCTTAACTCTGAACAGTATGAAGGGGAAGTTAAACGGCTCCTTGGCGATAGGGAGACATACCAACTCTTGGAGTCTAACCCTTTTCCTACTTTGGTTAAGACACTAAATAATAAATATAGATTAGCCCTTGAGAGTGGCCTTCTAACAAAGAGGGAATTTGACTATCTTTGGGTGGATGAATTTAATGTACCCATTGTGTACATTATACCCAAAATCCACAAGGACCTTCATAACCCTCCGAGTCGACCTATTGTGTCTGCCATCAAAGGCCCTATGGATAGAATGGGGCATTATCTGGATGGCCTTCTTAAAGATATGGTCCAGGAGTTACCATCATATGTCCAGGATACTCGGGATGTCCTTATCAAGACTAAGGACCTTCATGTCCCCACTGGTGCGTGGTTGGTGGGAGTCGATGTAGAATCCCTCTATACCTCCATACCACATAGGTGTGGCTTACGCGCAGTTGAGGCCTTTCTACAGCGATGTTATCCGGACTGCTCTCACCAAAACAAATTCATTTTGGAACTCCTTGATTTTGCTCTGGACAATAATTGTTTTCAATTCTTGTCCAAGTATTATAGACAGATCAGGGGTACCTCTATGGGAGCTTCTTGGGCCCCTGCGTATGCCTGTTTACATCTGGGGCTATGGGAGGGTGAGGTTGTCTTTAAGTCGCCAATGTACCTTGGCCACGTGTCCACGTGGCTAAGGTACATTGACGACATTTTCCTTATTTGGACCGGCACACTTCTTGACCTTCATGAGTTTTTATGTTTTTTAAATGTCAATGATTTCAACATCCGCTTGACCTACACCTTTGACCAAAATAAAATTTCCTTTTTGGACTTATGGATTTCCATTTCTGGTCAATCCATTTCCACTTGTACATACAGAAAGGATACCTCGGCCAATACGCTGTTACAGGCTGATAGCCACCATCCCACCTGGCTCAAAAACAGCATACCCCTTGGACAGTTTTTGCGCATTAAGCGCAATTGTACTACTCCAATGGAATATAGAGAAGAGAGTAAAGAGCTGTATAGGAGATTTAGAGAGCGTGGCTATACTCATAATCAACTTAAAAGAGCTAAGAAAAAAGTGGCATTACGCAGCCGTTCTGACCTTTTGGCCACATCTATGATCAGAGCCTCAGGGTCTGGAAATACCCTGGACATACAGGGTCCCATTAGGGTCATTACCCAATTTGGGGCGCAATGGGAGGCTGTTCGTAACATCCTCCATAAGCACTGGAGTATTTTAACTAGTACCCCAGGTCTGGCTGAATTAGTCGGACCAGTTCCCAGCATGGTGGCTAGACGGGCCAGAAATCTAGGTGATTTACTCACCCAATCCGAATACACCAGGGACAGCGACACCACGTGGCTATCTGACCACCCCAGAAGTAGAGGCATGTTCTCTTGTGGGCACTGTCAGATATGCCCATTTGTGGACAGATGTGCCACATTTCGGGATGCCACTGGTGATAGAGAATTTACCATCAGGGACTTGATCAATTGTGCCACTACTCGTGTCATTTATATGATCACTTGTCCGTGTAATAAAATCTATATTGGTAAGACTAAGCGTCCACTTAGGGTCCGGATAGGGGAGCATTTTCGGGAGATCAAGGCTAAGGATCCTGAAAAACCATTGGCCAAACATTTCTCTTTAAAACACAATGGCAAACTGGACGGCTTGTCCGTCAAAGGGATTTATACTTTAAAGTTGCCACCTAGAAGGGGAGATTTTAATCGTATCCTCTTACAGAAGGAGAAATGGTGGATCTACCATTTGAGATCCCTTGTGCCGGTGGGCTTGAATACCGAGTTTAATCTACAGGTGTTTCTTGAAGCTTGATACGCTTTCCCTGGCAATGTATATATTCTCTATCCATCTTTGTAGTGTAAATCCTTTGTACTTCTCAGTTGCCTTGTTTTCACCTAGGCCATGGCTCCTTACCATCATTCGGTTCCACTGAAGTGGGCTCCCCCTCTCTCCCCTCTCCTGCTCCTCCACTATACCTCCCTTTATACCCCGTTATACTCCATCGTATCTGCTATTTATACTTGACACACCCCTTGTCTCTTTCCATTTTGAGGTGTTTACATTAATATCCTTCACTATATTTTATATATTTTTATATATTTTTCGACCATTTTTTCTACCATTTGTCGTATTTTGGGTTGGTTTATATTCATAACCTTGCCTTTAATGTATCGGCTTTTACCCTCTTGGATATTTTTCCTTTTACCAAATGTTAGTAATATTTAATGGTCGTTATAATTCCGAGATGCATGTTTTCCCTCACCTCTATTATGGTTTTGGGACAGGGGCTATGTGTTTGTGGTTGTGTTTGTTTCTGTCTTTGTACTATTACCATCAATTTTGCTATTATATAATTATTATTGCTGTATATAGCTTTATATCCCTTGTGGCTGTTGGCACTTTTCCTTTCCTCATTTTCCCATATGTCGTTCTCCCTATATGTCTACCCCTGTGCATTATTCACTCTTTGTGCAGCTGCACAAATCGCCATTGAAATTTAGATTTCCCTGCACGAACGGAACCATCATCACCAAATACAGGACTCAGTGTCACATGTTTTTGTTCCTTTATACACCTCTTTCTGGGCGGTTACTCTGGGTGGCGCTGTGCCATAAAAAGGAACCACCAGAGAACCGCTCGTACGTCCAGATGAAGCTACGCGGAATCCCCTCTTGCGAAACGCGTTGACGTCACTCACCTACGTCACGTGACGCCTGCTTCTGACATCCCGGAAGTCCGCCCGTGGAGGACGCAGTGGAACGCGGAAGGATTCGTTCGGCTCACAGCGGTGACATACCGCTGCTCTGCACATCATCCCATATGCGGTGGCTCTCCTCAGGAACTTTATATTCATATTTGTGACGAGGTGACATCGAGCCGAATCACACAGGAGTTATATGCTCCATGCGGTCATCGAAGGTGTTATGGGTAAACACTGAACAGCATCGCTTCCACGATCAGGCTCCCCTTCACTCGGGTATCGTATGCCTCTATTTGCTACCTTAGTATAGCTAGGCTGTGAGCCACACCAACTGATCATACTGCCGAGCTGTTATATTAAACTGCGGTGTTTATATTTACATCTGATGTCCTGCATCACTGCTGCTTGTTTGTCATCTTTCACCATCTCTGCCATCAGGTCCTTGACGTGACATTTTCACCAGTGTATTTCACTATTGTCATACCATCCTTGTGGACACCACAAATTAAATCTTCTCTGTTCCTTATTGGACTTACACCGTACTGGAAACCTTCCATCATTTTTTGTTCCCCTGAGGTCCTACTCCCCTTCCCCTTTCCCTTGTTGTTTGTTTGTTCCCCTTCCCCCCCCCCTTCTTTCCCACCCCTTTTCCCTCTATTGCACGGGCTATAGCCTTCCTGGGATCTATGTGGGATTTATCTGCTTAGTTCATACCATTTTGGTTTTATATTTTTGCAAGATTTCTTGCAGCAGATTGCCCGCACATAGACATCAGGTGTCCGGACGTTTTGTCACTGTTTCATGTATTGTGGCCACTGTCCTGTTTTATGTTTTTTATTGTTTTTGGTTAAACTTGGATAGCTAGTTGCTTTTCCATATACTGTGTCTGTTTTCGCAATCACATTTCTCCTCCAGAGGATTGTTTTTATGAAAAAAATTTTTTTTCAATTATTTAATAAATTTCCCATTTTTGTACTTTCCTACTGACTTTGGAGTCTCTCATTTTGGTCCTTGGATCCCCCATTAATTTGGTCGGGACCCTTCTTTCCCCCCCTTTTTTGTTTTCATATGACTTTTTGACTAGAGAGACTCCACCCACATTGGGTTGCAGTTTAGGTTAGGATTAATTATTTTCATTGTACTATTTGTACAATACGCCCTATGCCTCCCCCCCTTTTTTGTATACTGTTATACGACCACTCTTCTGCCTAACGCTAAACTGTACCTACCTCTGCCTGCTCTGGAACTGACCCTGGACTGTTTGACCACGTTCTTTGCCTGCCTCTTGGATTGATCTTTTACCCTGCTATGCTAGTGGGAACACAGGGGTCTCACATATGTGAGGGGCTCCAGAATTGTTTTTCTGGATGAAGAAAACTATTTTTTAGTTTTCTCATTCCCGGATTAGGGTCTGGAGACTTGGGGGCTTCAAAGAGATTTGGGTGGGAGAAGCCCCTACCCCTGTCCCCATTCTTTCCTGGCCTGCTACTTGGACCATGTTCCTGCTGATTACCAGGACCAATATTTTGACACTGCTGGCAATGTCTCTACTTGCACTGACCCTGGACTGTATATGGACAGTATTCCTGCCTGTAGTGACTATGGACAATATTCCTGTCTGCTGCCTGGACAATTCAATTCACTGTCACTGACCACGTCCCTGCCTGCTGCCTGGATCAGGGCTCTCCTTCTGTGGACAATTGCACTACCAAAACCACAGGTAATCATTTTTTTTACCGTTTACTCAGCAGAATGTATTTTAGGGTGTAATTCTTGGTATGTACATGCTGTGTTAGAAATATGAAGGACCTTCAAAAATGTGATAGATTGTAAGGAAATTGGATGTGTAATTTATGTCCCTAGAACACCTGATGGTGCTTCTTGGATGTTGGGGCTCTATGTGGCCAGGCTGTTAAAAAAGCTCACACATGTGGTATCGCCATACTCAGGAGGAGTAGCAGAATATATTTTGGGGTGTCATTTTTGCTATGTACATGCTATGTGTTGAAAATATCCTATAAATGGACAACTTTGTGTAAAAAAATTGCGTTTTCATTTTTTTCCACATTTTCCAAAAACTTCTGGAAAAAAATGAACCGTTCAAAAGACTCATTATGCCTCATAGATTATACGTTGGGGTGTTAGCTTTCCAAAATGGGGTCACTTTGTGGGCGTTTCCATTGTCCTGGTGCTCCAGGGCCTTCAAAAGTGTAATAGGTGGTTGAGAGATTAGATGTGTAATTTATGCTCCTAGAACGCCTGAAGTTGCTACTTCAGTGTTGGACCTCTGTATGTGGCCAGGCTGTATAAAAGTCTCACACATTTGGTATCGTCATACTCAGGAGGAGCAGCAGAATATATTTTGGGGTGTCATTTTTGCTGTGTACATGCTATGTGTTGGAAATATCCTATAAATGGACAACTTTGTGTAAAAAAATAGCGTTTTCATTTTTTTTCCACATTTTCCAAAAACTTCTGGAAAAAAATGAACCGTTCAAAAGACTCATTATGCCTCATAGATTATACGTTGGGGTGTTAGCTTTCCAAAATGGGGTCACTTTGTGGGCGTTTCCATTATCCTGGTGCTCCAGGGCCTTCAAAAGTGTAATAGGTGGTTGAGAGATTAGATGTGTAATTTATGCTCCTAGAACGCCTGAAGTTGCTACTTCAGTGTTGGACCTCTGTATGTGGCCAGGCTGTATAAAAGTCTCACACATTTGGTATCGTCATACTCAGGAGGAGTAGCAGAATATATTTTGGGGTGTCATTTTTGCTGTGTACATGCTATGTGTTGGAAATATCCTATAAATGGACAACTTTGTGTAAAAAAAGTGTGTTTTCATTTTTTTCCACATTTTCCAAAAACTTCTGGAAAAAAATGAACCGTTCAAAAGACTCATTATGCCTCATAGATTATACGTTGGGGTGTTAGCTTTCCAAAATGGGGTCACTTTGTGGGCGTTTCCATTGTCCTGGTGCTCCAGGGCCTTCAAAATTGTAATAGGTGGTTGAGAGATTAGATGTGTAATTTATGCTCCTAGAACGCCTGAAGTTGCTACTTCAGTGTTGGACCTCTGTATGTGGGCAGGCTGTATAAAAGTCTCACACATGTGGTATCGCCATACTCGGGGGGAGCAACACAATATATTTTGGGGTGTCATTTGTGGAATGTACATGCCATGTGAGAGAAGTAACCTGTTATAATGACAATTTGATGTGGAAAAAATAAAAATAATAATCATCTTAATTTGCAAAGAAGTGTGGGAAAAAATGACAACTTCAAAAAACTAACTATGCCTCTTACTAACTACCTTGGAATGTCTACTTTCCAAAAAGGGGTCACTTGGGGGGTATTTGTACTTTACTGGCTTGTTAGGGTCTCAAGAAATGAGATAGGCTGTCAGTACATCAGGTGTGATCAAATTGATCAATTTTCAGTAATTGGCACCATAGCTTGTAGACCCTATAACTTTCACACAGACTAAATAATATCCACTAATTTGGGTTATTTTTACCAAATATATGTAGCAGTATAAATATTTGGCCAAATTTATGAGGAAAAATTACTTATTTGCAAAATGTTATAATAGAAATGAAGAAAAATGCATTTTTTTCCAAAATTTTCGGTCTTTTTTCATTTATAGCGAAAAAAATAAAAACCGCAGAGGTAATCAAATACCACCAAATAAAAGCTCTATTTGTGTGAAAAAAAGGACGGAAATTTCATATGGGTACAGTGTTGCATGACTGAGTAATTGTCATTCAAAATGTGAGAGCACCAAAAGCTGAAAATTGGTCTGGTTATTAAGGGGATTTAAGTGCCCAGTTGTCAAGTGGTTAAGCAGCTGCATATCTACTTTCTGAGATGACCTAAGACACTGTGCATCTGACTTCTAGTTTCTTAAGACTTATTCCGCATACACACGATCGGAATTTCCGACAACAAATGTTCGATGTGAGCTTTTGGCCGGATATTCCGACCGTGTGTAGGCTCCATCGGACATTTGCTGTCGGAATTTCCGACAACAAATGTTTGAGAGCAGGTTCTCAATTTTTCCGACAACAAAAGTTTTTGTCAGGAATTCCAATCGTGTGTATCCAATTCCAATGCACAAAAATCCTACGCATGCTCGGAATCAATTTGACGCATGCTCGGAATCATTGTACTTCTTTTTTCTCGGCTTGTCGTAGTGTTGTACGTCTCCGCGTTCTTGACGTTCGGAATTTACAAGCAACATTTGTGCGACCGTGTGTATGCAAGACAAGTTTGAGCCAACATCCGTCGGAAAAAAAACCACGGTTTTGTTTAGTGTGCTGGAGAGAAAGCTGCACATAAGGATCTACATTGCAAGGATTTTCCTGCTTCTGCTTAATATATTTTTTAAACCTGTGATTTTTTTATTAGATTTTTTTACCTCTCCTACTGTTTTTATTGTTAAATTAATAATTGCTCCAGATTACCTGTCATCAAGTGGCATCTCTGTCATGAGGCAGCAAAGTGTTCTCTATGAACTTGATTACCTTCACATAAAGACCCAGCCCAGATCAAGGCATGTACAGTGCATCCGGAAAGTATTCACACCGCTTCACCTTTTCCACATTTTCTTATGCTACAGCCTTATTCCAAAATGGATTAAATTCATTATTTTCCTCAAAATTCTACAAACGATACCCCATAATGACAATGTGAAAGAAGTTTGTTTGAAATCTTTGCAAATTTATTAAAAATTTAAATAAAATAAAAAAATCACATGTACATTAGTACAGGCATTTACAGACTTTGCTCATTACTTTGTTAAAGCACCTTTGGCACCAATTACAGCCTCAAGTATTTTTGAGTATGATGCTACAAGCTTGGCACACCTATTATTGAGCAGTTCCTTCCATTCTTCTTTTCAGGACCTCTCAAGCTCCATCAGGTTGGATGGGGAGCGTTGGTGCACAGCCATTTTCAAATCTCTCCAGAGATGTTCAATTAGGTCCAAGTCTGGGCTCTGGCTGGGCCACTTAAGGAAATTCACAGAGTTGTACCATAGCCACTCCTTTGTTATCTTGGCTGTGTGCTTAGGGTCATTGTCCTGTGGGAAGATGAACCTTTGCCCCAGTCTGAGGTCCAGAGCGCTCTGGAGCAGGTTTTTATCAAAGATGTCTCTGTACATTGCTGCATTCATCTTTCCCTCGATCCTGACCAGTTTTCCAGTTCCTGCATTATGCTGCCACCTCCATGCTTTACTGTAGGGATGGTATTGGCCAGGTGATTAGTGGTACCTGGTTTCTTCCAGACATGACACTTGCCATATAGCCAGATGTGTTCAATATTTGCTTCATTAACCCAGAGCATTTTGTTTCTCATGGTCTGAGAGTCCTTCAGGTGCCTTTTGGCAAACTCCAGGCCTGAGTGGTGGAACGCTGAAGAGATGGTTGTTCTTCTGGAAGGATCTCCTCTCTCCACAGTGAAACACTGGAGCTCTGTCAGAGTGACCATCGAGTTCTTGGTCACTTCCTTGACTAAGACCCTACTCCCCCGATCGCTCAGTTTGGCCGGGTGGCCCTCTCTAGGAAGAGTCCTGGTGGTTTTAAATTTCTTCCATTTACAGAAGATGGAGGCCACTTTGCTCATTGAGACCTTCAATATTGCAGAACTTTTTCTGTACCCTTCCATAAATCTGTGCCTCAATACAATCCTGTCTCGGAGGTCTACAGACAATTCCTTGGACTTCATGACTTGGTCTGTGCTCTCACATGCACTGTTAACTGTGGGACCTTATATAGACAGATGCGTGCCTTTCCAAATCATGTCCAATCAACTGAATTTACCACAGGTGGACTCCAAGCAAGTTGGTTGTAGAAACATCTCAAGGATGATCAGTGAAAACAGGATGCACCTGAGCTCAATTTTGAGTGTCATAGCAAAGGCTGTGAATACTTATGTACATGTGATTTTTTTATTTTTAATACATTTGCAAAGATATAAAACAAACTTCTTTCAAGTTGTCATTATGGGGTATTGTTTGTAAAATTTTGAGGAAAGTAATGAATTTAATCAATTTTGGAACAAGGCTGTAACAAAACAAATTGTGCAAATAGTGAAGCACTGTGAATACTTTCCGGATGCGCTGTAAGTCAGTAATGGGAAAAAGATCAACTGCTGGGAGATCAAATTAACAATGCTGACTAGACCTTCACCTTCTGTTTTCTTTTTGAGAACAACTTCCACAGTACAGGCTTTCTTTAACTTGAGCAGAATAATTAAATGGGTACAGAAGTGTGCAGGTCCATCTTTGTATGTTTTCATTTTCACATTTACAATACTGTATTTATCTTTGATTTAATAGGATTGATTCTAATCTGATTTAATTCAACACCATTTAATGATAATGAAAAACAAAATAAATGAAACCAGACATTATAAAGTGGAAGCACATTCATAAAGTACAGAATTATAGGCATGATTCACAAATCAGATGCATTTTCATTCTTTTCTTTTGATCTGCAAAAGTTCTTTGTACTATTACTAATACACTGAATTTTCCATGGACTTGCAAATCCCTACTTCATTTGCATATGTCAGGTTATAAATAGCTAAATACAAAACATAAGCTCTGTTACCTATTTAGAGAGGATACTGAAGCTCTCTCCAGATGCATTTGCCACAGCTTAGAGTCATATGAAAACTTGAAAGGAGTGCTAAGAATCCTTCATATTTTATACCTCTTCAGACAAATTGTATTTAAATCATTTTAATTGTACCTAACCATTAAAAATAATTTAAAATTGTATACTTACCTTTTGTACTTTTCCTTTTCTGGTGCATCTTTGTGGCAGCACACAACAGGTTAATCCTCTTCCCCTTAAGTCCATAGGATACGTTTTTTTATCAATTTGCCTCAGCTATGCCACCTGGTCATTCAGGTAAATAAAGTACTGTGGAAACTGTTGGCACTATATACACCCTATATAATAATATACTGTATAGAGATATTATTATGTATATAAATATTGATAATAATATCAACAAGCCATGACATGGAAGAGTAACTTGGAATGCCATGAAGATGTTCCAGGAAAGGAAAATCCCAGCAGGAGAGTATATAATTTTCCATTTTCCTGGTATATCAATGGGATTTAATTATCACACAACTAGGGAGAGAACTGCTAAAAGACAATCTATTCAACTATGTTGATCTAGAAGAAATTCCTCTTCCCCAGAAATCCACTGTTATAAGCACAGCCAGATATATTCTGTAATGATTAATGCAGGTGGTCCTTGAAGACCATGGCGTGACCTTGCAGATAGTGTCAGCCGAAACTTTGGAAAATGCTGCCACCCTCCTTGTTGAGTGTGCCCTAACTTCATTTGGTTCAGAAAGGTCTTAGATTTTTAAGACTTCTTAATGACCCCATGTGTGAAGAGAAGTGGCAATATGGTTCTGACACTGCTTACACATGAAGCTTTGAAATGTGTCGGGTAAAATTGATGACTACTAGAAAGGCTGTTTTAAGAGCTAGGATCCAGGTGGAATCTGGATGGAAACGTGCAGTGGAGAGTATACTGTTAATACTAAGGACAAGTATCACTTTTGTAAAAATTGGTTTTATGGGCGTAGTTGTAGGCATGCTCTGAGAAACTGAACTATAACAACATTGCTGACCTCTGTTAAAGATGGATCAAATGATCTTGTGGAAGATCACTCAAAAGACTTTGTTCCCATATTCTATGGTAGGTTGCATTGATGGAATGTTTTTTTAGCCTTGCTGAGAGTAGAGATTACCACCTCAAAGAAGACTAAACTCGAGAGCTTCTGCTGCTCAATTTACATACCATCAGGTTGAACATTTTGGTGACAGGCTGGAAGAGTCCTTGGTACAATTAGGATAAAAAATCTTGCATCAACTGAACTATTGGTTGTATGCTGAGGTGGAGCAGAGTGGAAAACCACAGAATGAATTTCAAGGTCCATTTACATTGTTTACCAGGAAGCAACTGAGGAACTCTGCTAGATTGTTGAGTTTTACTAGGACATAAATTGCTTTCAAATCCCATAGATTTGTTCCAGCTCTTTTAAAATAGACCTGCTGTGGGTCTCTTCCTGTTCATGTATGTAAGCCACCACTGTTTTGTTTTCTATCCACAGATGGACTATCCTTCCTTGGTGTAGATGAGAAAAGGACTGTAGAGCAATAAGGGTTTCCCTGATCTCTAGTATATTTGATACCAAAATGGAAACTAGGAAACTCCACTCTGCCTGTACTGTCCACCTGACATTAGGGATTGTAGAGGATAGGGTCCCAAGAAGGCTCAGGACCTTGGATGCATGCATCCACTGAGAGCACATTACTGGTTGGACCTTGTTTTAGATGCTTATAATTTTCTTTAGTAACTGTACAGAGTGTCTTGAGGCCTGAAGCCTTTTGCTCTAAAAACACAATGAGGGGAGTATCACGTCTGTGAAAGTCCACAGAGCTGTACAAATTCCAAATGAAAGACAAACTATTTGAAATTATACCACAAGACCATGAGAACTTTTGGAACTGGGAATTGATAGAGATGTGTAGATATGTGTCAAAGAGGTTCACTGAAATCAACTAGTCCTCCATGAGAGTGACTGAAATCATACAATGCTGTAATTCAATTTAAAAGGATGGAACTCTTATACATTTGTTGAGACATTTTAAATAATTTGGGCACCATCAAAATTACTTCTTGGCATAGAGGTCGAATGCTATTTTGATACTTTAAGGAGGGAAGATTTAGTACCTCTCTAACTTCTATGACACTCCCGTCCTGCCTTGTAAGAGCAGAAATCTTTGTATTCATCCTTGAAAGCTCTCTTCTCTGTTTATTGTCTCTGGTAGTGAGGTTTCCTATCTTGATGTAGTAATCCAGAGCAACCACCAGTCACTTGTCCTGTCAAGATTGCTAAGTCTAATTTACCTCAGAAGAGAATGACGCTTTCATATGGTATTTTGAATAAATTGGTTTTAGAGAAGTTAGCTGGCCAAGGCTCTAGAGCCCTTTTTGCAATGACTGCAGCTCATATTGCCCTAGAGCAGTGGTTCTCAACCTGGGGTCGGGACCCCCTCAATGGTCGAATGATGATTTGCCAGGGGTCACCGAATACTGGGCTATTCATGAAGCCCACACCACTCTCCCAGCTCTCCCAGCCCAGCAGGGCTGTCCCTGTAGCCCGCGGCCACCCACTCAGCCTCTTCGCAGTCACCAAAACAGTTCACCACATGGCTGGGGGGCAGAGACTAGAGGTCAGCTGACTGGTGAGAAATGTGAAGTGGGAGGGGCTGAAGGAGATCCTGTCTCCTGATTTTGGCATAGGTGTCACTGGCACTGCTGCGAGACACCACAAGGTCAGAGACACAGCGAGTAACACTACCTATGATTATAGTTGCCATTAAAGTCCCCACTACAGTTTTCAGATTAGCAGATGACCTTGATCAAGAGCACCTAAGTTGGCTGATCAGAACTCCCCCCTATCACTGCCACTCATCCCACCCCCCACCAGCACTGCCACTCATCCCAACTCCCCACCAGCACTGCCACTCATCCCATTCCCCCCACTCCCCCACCAAGGAGTAAGAGAAGGAATAAAAATAGAGAATACATGGACGGGAGAGGAAAAGAATGGGAGGAACAAAGAAAAAGGGAGAGAAAGAATAAGAGAAAGAACAAGAAAGATGGCAAGAGAGAGGGATGGGGGAAAAAAAACAAGAAATTAGGAAATTACCATACGAGTGGAAGGGACTCAGGGAGCGCTAAATGTCTGTGGGTTAGGGGCGCAAATTACTTGTCTTGCCTTGGGTGCTGAAAACCCATGCTACGAAAATAATTTTACTGTTAGAGGTCCCCACAACTTGGGAAATTTTATCAAGGGGTCACAGCACTAGAAAGGTTGAGAAACACTGCCCTAGAGGAACATATATACTGATATTGATTGTAGCCTTGCCTATGAAGTAGCTTGCCAATGAACACTGTTGATTATTGGCTTTTAACAATTCTTCAATTTGTTCACATAAAAAGATATAGTTGTCACAACAGATGTTAGAATAATTTCATTCATTTCAAAATAGTGGGTTAGGAAAGAAACAAGCCAATCTCATAACCAAAGCATCAATGAGGGGAGGAATACTTAGGTACTTGGCTTCATTATTCTTGAAAAGGTATAGCTTTGAAAGTGTATTGTTGAGACAGGGTTTGTTTTGACTTTCTATCATTCTTCTACTCTCTTCCCCTGTAAGAAAAGTAGCTGTAGGTGGGTAATATTTGTGGGTTCCACGATGGAGCCACCTTTATGGCCACCACAAACACATGCTGATCATCAGGACAATCTTTATAAGGGGGGTTGAAGGATCTTAACTAAGGATAGGCTAAACTGCCCTGGGTTAGGTTTGAGAAGGGTTCGCTGAACTTCAAAGAAGTTCAGATGCAGAACCCGAACCTGAACCCTATTGAAATCAATGGTAGCTTTTTTATAAATATTAAACTCACTCCATTGCCAAATCTGTAATATTTGAAGATAGGGGAAAAAAAGGAAAAACCTTAAAGGTTTGGAATTTAGAGGCAAAGTAGACCACATGAAATATTAAAAATATATAAAGTTTATTTATACAATGCAATAAAAAAGGATTTGCAAAAAGCAAACACATGGTGCTTGAAACCATATATTTACATATGTGTAAAATGTAGACAACATGGACAAAACACTATGAAAGTGAGTTGTTGCCTATAAAAGTGAGTTGTTGCACCATATCAGATGAGTGAGCCCCTGTGCATCAACGCGTTTCGCTGGTTCACTTCATCAGGACACACATAGGGGTAGTTTGAGAAAAACAGATCTCACTGTATTAAAAAAGAAAAACATCAAATTTCTATATACTATATCATCACATATGTAAAATATAACCTATTGAACTCATATGCAGTATAATCAGCTGGGTCTACAGTATATTCACCTTGTCTGAGCCAAAGCACAAATGCATAGAAAGGGATCTACCTGGGTGGGCAATGGGGCAAAGGGACAAGCCAGATGGTCTGATTCCCATATTATTGTGAGCAAGAGGCTATAATAATCAGAACAAGTAGCAATGGAAATATACAACCAATCAATGTACAGTAGGATACCACTGGAGCGAGAAAACGTACAAATCAATGGTAGCCAATTCTTTCAAATCAATTTTCTGAGATACAGTAATAGGCAAAGGGTGGTCAAAAATAGCAAGAGGGGCCTGCATTGCCCTTAAGAAAATAAATCAAAGAAAAAATGTAAAAAATTGAATTTGTCCAGGAGCAATGATTTTTCTAAACTGCGGTTATCAGCCTCAGTCCTCAAGTTCCCCCAACAGGCCATGTTTTGTGAATTTCTCTTGTAAAATAGCTGTCCAAAATACCAAGCCATTGACTCTGATTTAAAGCACTTGTGCAAGATAAAGGAAAACCAGCAAAGAATTGCCTGTTGGGGGTACTTGAGGACTGAGGTTGAAAAGCACTGTTCTAAACCACTGACATTACAGTACAAAGGAACATTGTGAGGACCTATCATTCAGTGTGAGGGAAGTTATAGACATGTATCTACAGGTGTTTTTTTTTCTTCCAGTTGGTTGACAGACGTCACCCATCATGATGGAGATGGATATATATCGCTGGGTGATGTGATTAATGGCAGATGAACATTATGGGGATTTTTTTTTTTTTAATAAAGGATTTGTCAAAAATGTATTTCTTTGTTTTTATTTACCCTTTAGATTTATTCTGTAAATGAGTAGGGATACGATGTACCTTGTAATCATTCACATGGGGGATAGTATCTGGGTGTCCCCTTATTGTTAAAGGGGGCTTCCAGATTCCAATAGTCCCCCTATCATCAGGCCAGGTTTGTGGGGAAATGGCCCTTGTCCTCAACAACATAGGAACAAGGTTCTTTCCCCCTTAAAATCCATACATACCTGAAGGTGCTCCAACCTCACCACCTCCATTTCAACCTTCCCTACCTTTTATTAGAGGTAACACTGATCAGCATGATGCTGAAAGAAGACATACAGAGTGACAGATAAAGGACTGTTCACAGAGATTGCAGACAGAAAAAGGAGTATGATGAGAAGAAGGAGACTTTATTTACTTACCAAGAGTACAGAGACAAAAAAGAAAGGTAATGCTGCAGTAGTAGCTACAGTAAGACTGCAAGGACAGCAGAAGAAAGAAAGGGGGCAATAGAGAGGAGTGTGAACAGACACTAACTGGGCAGCCTTAGGGTGAACACCCAGCAACTATTATGCACAATTTACATCCACTACTTAACCACTTAAGCCCTGAGCCTGTTTTTCAGACTCTGTGTTTACACGTTAAAAACATTTTTTTTTGCTAGAAAATTACTTAGAACCCCCAAACATTATAAAAAAAAATTCTAACACCCTAGAGAATAAAATGGCGGTCGTTGCAATACTTTTTGTCACACCGTATTTGCGCATCGGTCTTACAAGCGCACTTTTTTTAGAAAAAAATCACTTTTTTAAATTAAAAAATAAGACAACAGTAAAGTTAGCCCAATTTTTTTTATATTGTGAAAGATAATGTTACGCCGAGTAAATTGATACCCAACATGTCACGCTTCAAAATTGTGCCTGCTCGTGGAATGGCGTCAAACTTTTACCCTTAAAAATCTCCATAGGCGACGTTTAAAAAATTCTACAGGTTGCATGTTTTGAGTTACCGAGGAGGTCTAGGGCTATAATTATTGCACTCGCTCTATCGATCGCGGTGATACATCAGATGTGTGGTTCAAACGCTGTTTTCATATGCGGGCGCTACTCACATATGCGTTCGCTTCTGCGTGCAAGCTCGTCGGGATGGGGAGCTTTAAAATATATATATATTTTTATTATTTATTTTACTAGATTGCCCTCTTGCCCTCACTCGTATCCATGTGAAAAAGTAGTGTAATACCTTGCGCCAAACACTAAATAAAAATAATAATAAAAAAGAGAAAAAGCTGCTCCCCTAAAAAAACTAAATAGATAACCCATAAAGTGCAAATTGGAAATTGAGAGGAAGGGGGCGCTAGTGAATATGGAAGTTTAGACTAAAACTAGCATATTAACAATCGCAGTGCTTAATAAACAGTTGCTAAGACAATAATGCAAAGGCAATAATTATCATGTGACTAGCAAGGATAACATCACCCACTATAATTAACTATTAATTGATCAAAACATAAAATTGAAAAACTGTGATGAACAAATATTGTGCGCATGTAGACATCCAATCAGTGAAACTTGGCTAATCCAGTGATAAGTCCATAGAGAAAAATCCAGTAGTTCTTTGAAGTGACACCTTCACCAACATAGATAAATCACCCAAAGTGCTATGGATGGATGGCCGCTTACCCCAGGATGTTGACCCTCTTAACTAAAAGGGGGTCAAAAAGCGCTTATTGCAAGATACCACTTGCCAATAGAGAGAATGTAATCCCGGATCCGTCTGTCTCCCCAAGGTACGCTCAGTTGGAATATGCAGATAAAATGAATAATGCCAAAAATAGTGTAATCCCGTTTATTGTATTAAAATCAGTTAAAAAAGAAAGCCAAATGGCAGCTTACATTATGTGGTGCCTTAGCCCGGCACTGAGGCTGAAAGGCATATAGAAGCCGAATGGTTCCGTCCGTCCGTTTGGAAGTCTGGCGTGCGTTCCACCTGTGACAGCGGCTAACCAGCAGGACCGGAAGTAGATGGAAAGCGTGACCAAGTACCGCCTCGACGTACGTTTCGTCTAACACGTCATCAGGAAGCGTACTGGGTCACTGAATGGGCAGTCTTTTTAAATGCCTGTCAATCAAGCCAGATTGCAATGCTAATTACGTCAGCCTCAGTGCCGCATCACGAGCACCAACACAAACCACGAATTATACAACAATTACATTTAAAATCAGATCAAATATCACTTTAAAATGGGAATACCAGATATTACTCTATATGCCCTGAAAATGCGAATTAGCGGGAATTGAAACAATTTCAGCGATTAATGCAAAAATGTAAATTATTAATTTCCCTATGATTATTTTTAATTTTAACGTGACAAAAATTCTATAAACTCCAAAGTGCATATAGAATTGACGGGAGTTGAAGCAATATAACAATATTTACTAATATATAAAAAGGTAATTTTGTTTGTTTATAAAAATAAAATAAAAAAATAAAATAAAAATTTGAAATATGCAATAGCACCAATATAATCTAATATAAAGATGGGCAACCAGAGGGAAAATTAGTCATTAGTTAAAAAACAATTTAAGTCTAGATCTATATTGAGTCCCAGTGGCTGCATCGTCTGGAGACGATACAGCCATTGGGTCTCATTTTGGGAGATGGCCTTTTTGAGGTCAGTGGGACACAGCTCTGTCAATTCCGTAGAATATGAGCTGGCGAGGGTCTCTAGCATGAAACTGATCAAAGTGTCGTGACACACTATGATTGGGGAATCCTTTAGAGCTATTAGTGACATGCTCATTGATCCTAACCCTTAATTCCCGTGTGGTGCGTCCCACATATTGTAGGGAGCACGGGCATTCCAAAACATATGTAACGTGTTTGGAATAACACGTGATTAAGGGTTTAACTGAAAACTCTTGTTGTGTGACAAATGACCGGAATTTGGTAATTTTTTTACCATGTCGGGTGGTGGTGCGACAAGATTTACACCTTGTGCAATAATGAAAACCAGATCCATCCAAAAAAGTCTGAAGTTTCATTGGAGGGTCAGGAACATTAGGTGCTATCATATTCCTTAGCCCTGGTGCTCGTCTATAGATAAATTTGGGCCTAGGAGGAAGTACATTAACCAAATCTCTATCTTTGAGGAGTATGGGCCAAAATTTCTGAATAGTGCGCTCAATTGTTTTATACTGCCTATGAAAGCCAGATACAAAGGCTAACTCTCCTTGAAAAGGTTTTTTTTTCTTTGAAGTTAAAAGTGTCTCTCTGTCCATAGTGGCTACTTGATACTGGGCTTTTTGAAGTACATGAGGAGAGTAGCCTTTTTCCAAAAACCTTTCCGTTAGTATGGAAGCCTGTTCATGGAAATCCGTCATACTCTCACAATTCCTTCTAATCCTCATGTATTGACCTTTGGGTATAGCTCCCAACCATTGTGGGTGATGGCAGCTAGTTGTTGGCACAAAACCATTTCTATCAGTGCTCTTGAAGAAAGTCTTAGAGCTGATTTTATCATTTTTCTTGGTCAAGGTCAAATCTAAGTAGTTAATTGTAACCGTACTCCATTCAGCTGTGAATGTAAGACCATATTGGTTGTTATTAAGATATTTGATGAAAATAAGTAAATCCTCAAGTGGGCCCCCCCACAACAAGAGGATATCATCAATATACCTTTTATAGTACAAAAGAGCTGACGTGGGTTCATGGTATATAGTTTCATTTTCCCACTTATTGAGTACTATATTGGCTACACTGGGGGCATAACGTGCCCCCATGGCTACCGCCTTTATTTGATTAAAAAATCGGTCCTGAGCCCAAAAATAATTGTTGCCCATAGCTTGGTGAAGACCTTCTATCAAGAAATTAATTTGGTCTATAGGTAGCTTGGATTGCTCTGTCAAAGCCAATCTTACAGCTACTAGAGCGTCATCTTGTTTTATATTGGTGTACAGTGACTCCACGTCAACTGTAACTAAGAATTTATTAGCTGTCACTGATAGAGTAGATATAGAGTTAATGAGCTCTCTGCTGTCCTTCAAATAGGACTTCCCCTGTGCCACCAATGGTTGGAGATATACATCTATATATTCTCCAACGCGTGAATAGAGAGACCCTATCCCACTGATGATGGGTCGACCAGGTGGATTAACTCTGGTTTTGTGGATTTTGGGTACCGTGTATAGCAACGGAGTGCGTGGAGCCCGTGGAATCAAGTATTGAGCTTCTTTCGAGTTCAAAATATATTGTTCCACTCCTCTAGAGACCCAATTAGTCAATTGGGTTCATAGTTTATTAATCGGATCAGAGGCAAGAACCTTATAAGTTTCAGAATCACCCAACAACCGTTGTATTTCTGTGTTATAGTCATCCTTGGTGACCACCACGACAGCACCCCCTTTGTCTGCCAGGCGGACCACCAAGTTTTTATTTTTCTCTAGCTGTTGTATACCCTCTATTAAAGCACGATTTTTTTCTAACCTGTTTAACTTCTATTGATTTGATTTCATCCTGCACCATATTTTTGAACACCTCAACATGGTGATGAGCCCCTTTTTTGGGATTGAAAACAGAATTATTTTTCAGACCACTATGCACAAACTGCTCAGTTTCCACTGTAGATAGGCCAGTGGAAATCTGAGAAGCAAAATGTTTTTTGATATTAAGTTTTCTAATGTATTTTTCCACATCTATAAATAACTCAAATTTGTTGATGTTTTTATCTGGCGCATACTTTAGACCCTGGGATAGAACACCTATTTCCTGTTCAGAGAGTTCTATGTTGGTTAAATTAAAAATCCCTGTTGTTAACTGTCCCTTGGTCTATTTCTTCCTGGTTCCCCCTCTTCTACCCCTTTTACGGTAGGCTCTTTGGGGTATTGCGGAATAGTAGGTGGGATTTTGTAAGGTTCTTTCCATCCCCTCCATTCCCCCCCCTGTTGGTAATTATTTGGATGTTGATTCGGTCTACCCCTATTATTCCCTCTAAAGTTGCCTCTAGGTGGTCTAGACTGATAATGACTTGGACCTTGGTTAGGGTAGGGGTAACCATAATCCGCAGGTCTATTATCAAATGGTGCATACCTATTGTAGGTGGGTGCTGCATATTGATCCTGGTAGTAATTATTAGGCGGAGGGTATTGGGTTGGATGTTGAGGTGGGGGAGGGGGTCCCCTAGGGGCTTGAGGTCCCTGACCTTTATGACTATTGGGGGTTTTAGATTTTTTTGGAGTAGATGGATTGTTTTTAGAAATCCGGGCCACCTGCGTGGCTACATAGGGAACCTCCATGTCATCCTCAACTCCCTGATCATTGGGATGGCCCGTGTTACAATCATCCTGCCATTTATAAACTTTTTTCTCTTCGTAATCCTTTATATCCCTCTGGTATTTTTTAAGTTTCTTTTGTTTAATTTCTCCATCATATTTAGACAAATATGATTGGAGATTCTGAGCTTTGTCCATATATTCTTTAGTGCCCATAAAAGGTTGCATGTTTTCTTTAAGATCAGCTATTTTTGCTTCAACTAATATATGCCCTGAAAATGCATTTAGAATTAGCGGGAATTGAAACAATTTCAGCGATTAATGCAAAAATGTAAATTATTAATTTCCCTATGATTATTTTTAATTTTAACGTGACAAAAATTCAATAAACTCCAAAGTGCATATAGAATTGATGGGAGTTGAAGCAATATAACAATATTTACTAATATATAAAAAGGTAATTTTGTTTGTTTATAAAAATAAAATAAAAAAATAAAATAAAAATTAGAAATATGCAATAGCACCAATATAATCTAATATAAAGATGGGCAACCAGAGGGAAAATTAGTCATTAGTTAAAAAACAATTTAAGTCTAGATCTATATTGAGTCCCAGTGGCTGCATCGTCTGGAGTTTTTTCAGAAATGTTTTCACCTACGCTGCCATGGATGTTTTCAATTTCATGAAAAGTCGTCAGACCAACATTGAAGAAATATTCCAACAGCCCCCCAGTCCTAATTTAGACCTCGAGAGAGAGAGGTTTTAAACAGCTCCAATATGATATGGAGAAACAAATAAGACTGTGGTGGGATATAGCGTCGTTTGAGATGTACATAGGAAAAAATCTTACCCCCAGGAGACTCAGATGGGATGTGAATCCTAATGATGGTGTTGAGGACCTGACACTACTAGATGAGTGGTTTTCAGTTAAACCCTTAATTACGTGTTATTCCAAACACGTTACATATGTTTTCCTCTCAATTTCTCACTCGTATCCATGCCCAGCACGAGATAGGACCCGATCGCCTCCGCCACAACCGACATCTCTGGTAAGCGGCGGAGGGCGCTTTAGAGCGGCGGGAGGGGGGCCCTCTCCCGCTGCCGATAGCGGTGATCTCCCAGCGAATCCACCACAGAGACCACCATTGTCATTTACAGGACCGCCGCCTGAAGAGATGGATACCTCGTTTGTGGTATATAGTCGTGGGGCGGGGCTTAAGTGGTTAATGCTCACTTCTGGGCACTAGCACCAAGCACTGCCACTATCTTGGATGAGGGTAAATTCCCTCACTGCAGAGGAGATGGTCACCACAAGGGATATAACTACTCACATATGCTAGTATCTTGAATGAACGTAAAATATTTTGCTGTAGAGGACATGGTCATCTCAAGGGTTGGAACTGCCCACACATTGTCAATGCAGACGCAGCCACTATATTGAATGTGGACAAGTGCCCTCACTGCAGAGGAAGTGACCACAAGAATGCAGGAGAGACTGGGGAAGGGAAGTGACAAAAAGAGCCAGAGAGACACAGACAGTTGCCACAGAATAAACAATATTTAAGCATTATCTGATGGAGGTCCAGAGACACAAAGAATGGGATTCTCTGCTGGATGCTGTATTTAGAGTAATAGGGACAGAAACTGGCTAGCTGGAGAAAATTGGCAGTTAAAGGTGAAAAATATAGCTGGATGAAATAACACATCCATGGTGAGGGCAGAAAAAGAAAAAAACAATCAGCATTTATAGATAACTTGTCCTACTGTGTTAAAGGGCAGAGAAATAATCCATTGAGTGTTGACATGATGCACCAGGAAATTATATTGCTAATATTTTCTTTCTGTGGTAATTTCAGACTTTAGTAGAATGTTTAATTGTGGCATATGGCATTCCTCAATTTACTTTGGAGTAAAGGGAGATCAATCTACTAGAGGGTGTATTACTCCGTATACAGTTCATATAACACTGTTCTGTTCTTTCGTATATTTTAAGTCAATTACCCCTTTGCGTTATGATTGTAATGTTTACCAGAATGTAATTTATGTGATCTTTATATTTCCACAGGCTTTCTGAGCCATATGTGATGGTATTTAGATTTAGATTGGTAGTATATAGAGCACCACCACTAAACAACTGCTAATATAAACACAGAGAGCCTATGGGTTTTAGTCACAAATGTGGACAATTTGCTCATGATGTCCAACCTGGATTAATATATATATATATATATATATATATATATATATATATATTTTTTTTTTGGCAAAATGAAAAAAAAGGGGCACATTTATTTTCTAAATGTAAAATCTTTATTTTATAGTGAAGTTTTGCCCCTGGTTGTAAAGTGTTTTGAATCGATCTACTGATTCCTGAGTATGCTGTACTTTTACAATTCCACCATGTTGTATTTTTTTTTCAGCCTGCTCACTAAGCCATTTCAATCTGCAAAATAAGTATGTCCAGCCAGCAAATATGTTGTTTGTTGAAAGGACAAGCTCATTAGCAGAATGTTTAGACTTTCATGGATGAGACAAACCACTTAACACTTGCAGCAGTGATTAAAAATAATCAACTTTTATTTATTCATGCAAAACCTTTATCCCAAAAGGAAAAAAACAATGTTTGCTGTAACTGATTATATACAGTCATTGTTAGGGTAAATATATCTGCTATTACACATAACACTACCCTCCCCCCCAGACTGACAATGCTGCAGTTTGCTGGACCTCCTGTTCTCATTCATCTAGAGTGGGGGCACTCTAATACAGGGGATGTGTTACTGGCCAGACCACCAGATGAATGCATCCGGCCCCCTAATCTACATGCGGGGCGCCGGAGGCATGAATTACAATGGGATTTTTTCTTTTATTTTTAGAGAGAGGCTCTAATAGGATTCAAAAAAGGGTGTGCTCGGGATTGTTTGCCGCCTCCCCCCCCCAAAAAAAAATATACCACCAGCCGCCACTGCTGTGTGGTATACTTTGTGTGCTATTTTATGACAAATGGCAAATTACATCCCTATAGAGTTTCATTGCATAAACTAATCCAATTAACGAAACAGGGATTGGAAATATAAAGCACAAGGACTGAAAGCACTGAGCTAATGATACCACTAGGCTTTAACTGAAGCCCGTATTGAAGAGGAAGCTTTTTTTTTGCTTCTAACAGAAAACTTGTTTCCCAAATTTGATCACCACTTTTAATGACAATCCTACAAAGAGGCGTTTGAACAATATAGTTTTTATTTGCATATTATTGTAAGATTCAATTGAATTCACCTTCACTGAGATAAAGGAAAAGTCTTCATTAGCCCTATAGAATCTGGAACTTTGAATTCTCATTGAAAACCAGTTATATCAGGGAATTCATTAAAGTGATTGTAAAGTCTTGTTTTTTTTAGTTAAAAATAACAAACATGTTATACTTACCAGCCCTGTGTAATGGTTTTGCACAGAGCAGCTCAGAGCTTCCTCTTCTCAAGTCCCTCTCTCCCGTTGAGTGCCCCCAGAGCAAGCAGCTTGCTCTGGGGGCACCCAAGCTGAGTCATTGGCTGACTGATTTTGATTAACAGCAGCAGGAGCCAATGGCGCCATGCTACTGAAGAGGGGAGTACGGGGCAGCCGAGAAATTCCTGCAACATCGCTGGATCTAGAGGGACCTCAGGTAGGTATTAGAGGGGTTGTGGGGGGCTGATGCACACAGAAGGCTTTTTATCTTAATGCTTTTAATGCCTTTTGCCTTTTTTTTGGACCTGTTTTGCGCCCTTAACCACTTAACGACCGCCCACTGTAAATATACATCGGCAGAATGGCACCGACAGGCAGAATCACGTATATCTACGTGATCGCCTTTGTATAGTTGGGGGGTCCGATCGGACCCCCCTTCTTTACAGTGAGCGGTGGTTAATTGTTTGGGAGCGATCCGGGATGAGGGGACGGCTGTTCGATTCCGGCCACCCCCTCGCGATCGCTCCTGGCGAATGAGAGAGCTTCCTCTGCCTGTGTAATGTAAACACAGGCAGAGGAAGTGATGTCATCTCTCCTGCGGCGCTCACATATACCGAGCGCCGCACAAGAGAAGATGCCAGGTTAGTGCACAAAACACTACACTGACACCAGGACACATAGGCACATAAATCGCCCCCCCCAGGCCCCCCCAGACACCCCCAGATCACCCCCCAGATCACCCCCAGCCCCTAGTCACAGTGTCATTGCAGTGACCATTTATTTACTGATCACTGCAATCAGTGACATTTGTGACTGTAAAAGTGTCACTAAAGTTAGTTTTAGGTCCAGTGTAGCCCCCTAACCCCCGTAATAAAGGTTTAACCCCCTGATTGCCCCCCAGATAACCCTTTCACCCCCTATCACCACTGTCGCTAAGCGATCATTTTTCTGATCACTGTCTTAGCGTCGGTGATGCCGATCGGTAGCCAGTTATTTTTTTTAGATTCGCCGCAGGTTTTTATAGCGTCAGGTACCCCCATATACTATCTAATAAAGGTTTAACCCACTTGATCGCCCCCCAGGTAACCCTTTCACCCCCTATCACCACTGTCACTAAGCGATCGTTTTTCTGATCGCTGTCTTAGTGTCGGTGATGCCGATCGGTAGCCAGTATTTTTTTTTTAGGTTCGCCGCAGGTTTTTATAGCGTCAGGTACCCCCATATATTATCTAATAAAGGTTTAACCCCCTTGATTGCCCCCAGGTAACCCTTTCACCCCCTATCACCACTGTCGCTAAGCGATCGTTTTTCTGATCGCTGTCTTAGTGTCGGTGATGCCGATCGGTAGCCAGTAATTTTTTTTAGGTTCGCCGCAGGTTTTTATAGCGTCAGGTACCCCCATATATTATCTAATAAAGGTATAACCCCCTTGATTGCCCCCCAGGTAACCCTTTCACCCCCTATCACCACTGTCGCTAAGCGATCGTTTTTCTGATCGCTGTCTTAGTGTCGGTGATGCCGATCGGTAGCCAGTAAAATTTTTTTAGGTTCGCCGCAGGTTTTTATAGCGTCAGGTACCCCCATATATTATCTAATAAAGGTTTAACCCCCTTGATTGCCCCCCAGGTAACCCTTTAACCCCCTATCACCACTGTCGCTAAGCGATCATTTTTCTGATCGCTGTCTTAGTGTCGGTGATGCCGATCGGTAGCTAGTAATTTTTTTTAGGTTCGCCGCAGGTTTTTATAGCGTCAGGTTCCCCCATATATTACCTAATAAAGGTTTAACCCCCTTGATCGCCCCCCAGGTAACCCTTTCACCCCCTATCACCACTGTCGCTAAGCGATCGTTTTTCTGATCGCTGTCTTAGTGTCGGTGATGCCGATCGGTAGCCAGTAATTTTTTTTAGGTTCCCCGTCAGGTTTTTATATAGCGTCAGGTACCCCCATATATTACCTAATAAAGGTTTTAACCCCCTAATTGCCCCTAGTTAACCCTTTCACCAGTGATCACCATATAAGTGTTACGGGTGACGCTGGTTAGTTAGTTTTCTTTTTATAGTGTCAGGGCACCCGCCGTATATAACCCAATAAAGGTTTAACCCCCTGATCGCCCGGCGGGTGATATCAATTAGGTTTTAGCGTCAGAGAGGGTCTGCGTCACAACCCAGGCAGCGTCAGGTTAGTGCCAGTAACGCCAACACCCACGCGTGAAGAATACACCTCCCTTAGTGGTATAGTATCTGAACAGATCAATATCTGATCTGATCAGATCTATACTAGCGTCCCCAGCAGTTTAGGGTTCCCAAAAACACAGTGTTAGCGGGATCAGCCCAGATACCTGCTAGCACCTGCGTTTTGCCCTTCCGTTCAGCCCAGGCCACCCAAGTGCAGTATCTATTGATCACTGTCACTTACAAAACACAACACACATAACTGCAGCGTTCGCAGAGACAGGCCTGATCCCTGCGACTACAGTGCTGTAGGAGGTGATTTCACCACCACAGTTAAAAAAAAAAAAAGTATATATGCCGAAGCATGGGGGCAGCAGGGGTGGAGGAGCGATTTTGCTCCTAATGCCGCGTACATACGGTCGAAATTCCGACGGAGGCTTGCCCGTGGAAAAGTCCGACCATGTGTGTGCGGCATAACTTTTTTGTGGGAGGATGCCCCCATGCTTCGGCATATATAAATGGTGCATGTATGTCCATCATTAGAAGTGGGTGGATGAAGGGCGGTATTCTAATGGTGGGCATACCCACCGATCAATCTCTTTTTTCATTCAGCCAACAGGCTGCATGAAAAAAAAAGATTACAATACATGTCCAACAAGGACCAGCAACTGTCACGTACCTGGTTGGAGGCCGAAATGCCGAGAGGGCTCCCCTTGCGGCTGAGTGCAGTACACCCCAGAGGTTGGGTACAGAGGGTGTAGTGCCCAGAGAAGCACAGGTTGCCAGATGGGTCCAGGAGAGCAGGGCTGGTGGGATCCTGAAGAACACTGGCGGATGCAGGACACCGCTCAAGGAGTAGTAGTGGCAGCCAGGCTGAGGGTCAAACCCAGTAGATCCAGCAATAGGAGGAGGCAGGTTGCAGGAACGGAGACAAGCCAATGGTCTGGTAATAGGAAGCAGGCAGGAACAGATGACTGAGGCAAGTCCGTGGAACAAGCCGGGATCAGGTGGAGGAGAAGGCAACAAATCGGTAAAGCAAGCCAGAGGGTCAAACCAGGAGAGCAGATCAGACAGGTCAGGAACAAGCCGGGTCACAACAGGAATCCAAACAGCAGTTTAACAGAGTCTCAGGAACACAGGAAGGCTGAAGACTATCAAGCAATGAGAGGGGGTCAGTGGCCGTCTTATATAGGCCAGCAAGTGGCTGCATCTGTTGCGTGCACCGATTGACGCTCCCGCGCATGTGCACGCGCCCGTTGGTTCCATTGCGCATGTGCGTGCGCATTTGTTCATTGCGCATGTGCGTGCGCCTATTCGCTCCGCTTGCGTCAGTGCGCACAGGGATGTGCTGGAAGCGGCCATTACTAGTACTGGCACGATTGCCAGTTCTCCTACGGCCGTTTCCCTGACAGTGCCCCCCCCCCAAGGGGCAGCCTCCGGATGCCTCCACGGGCCAATGCTTCAGGGTGACTACTGTGAAAGTCCTGCACCAGTCTAGGAGCGTGCACATTGTTTGCAGACTCCCAGGAATTGTCTTCGGGGGGATATCCCTTCCACTTGATGAGATACTGGATCTGCCTACCTCTCCTCCGGCAATCCATAATGGCTTCAACCTCGAATTCCGTTTCCCCCTCTACTAAGACTGGGGGTGGAGGTGGCTCCTCTCTTCCGGGAAAAGGACTGGATACCGCTGGTTTGAGCAGGGAGGTGTGAAATACTGGGTGGATTTTGTAGGTATTGGGTAGTGCCAGCTCAAAAGCCACTGGATTTATTTCTCTTTTAATTTCAAAGGGGCCGATGAACTTGGGTCCAAGCTTCCGGGAGGGACATGAGAGCTTAAGGTTTACTGAAGAAAGCCATACCTTGTCCCCAATCTTAAAGACAGGATTCCCTCTTCTTCTCTTGTCATGAAACCTTTTATAATCCTCTTGAGCTTTTCGCATGGCCTCCTGAAGTACCTTGTAGTTGGTTTGAATGGACCCCAAAAACCAAGCACCGCCTTCAGGCTTTCTAAGGGTGTAAATTTTTGATTTCACTTCTCACTGCCTATCACAGTTTCGGAGGCCATGGAATGCCCAGATGGCACAAAACCCCCCCAAATGACCCCATTTTGGAAAGTAGACACCCCAAGCTATTTGCTGAGAGGTATTGTGAGTATTTTGCAGATCTCGCTTTTTGTCACAAAGTTTTGAAAATTGAAAAATTGAAAAAATATATATATACATTTTCTTTCTTCATTTTCAAAAACAAATGAGAGCTGTAAAATACTCACCTTGCCTCTCAGCAAATAGCTTGGGGTGTCTACTTTCCAAAATGGGGTCATTTGGGGGGGTTTTGAGCTATTTTGGCATTTTATGGCCTTCGAAACTGTGATAGGTAGTGAGGAGTGAAATCAAAAATTTGTGCCTAGAAACCTGAAGGCGGTGCTTGGTTTTCGGGGTCCCGTACGCGGCTAGGCTCCTAAAAAGTCCCACACATGTGGTATCTCCGTACTCAGGAGAAGCAGCAAAATGTATTTTGGGGTGTAATTCCACATATAACCATGGCATGTGTGAGCAATATATCATTTAGTGACAACTTTTTGTAATTTTTTTTTTTGTCATTATTCAATCACTTGGGACAAAAAAAAATATATTTAATGGGCTCAACAGGCCTCTCAGCAATTTCCTTGGGGTTTCTACTTTCTAAAAGGGAGTCATTTGGGGGGGTTTTGTGCTATTTTGGCATTTTATGGCCTTCGAAACTGTGATAGGTAGTGAGGAGTGAAATCAAAAATTTGCGCCCTTAGAAATCCTGAAGGCGGTGCTTGGTTTCCCGGGGCCCGTACGCAGCTAGGCTCCCAAAAAGTTATTGAATGGACCCCAAAAACCAAGCACCGCCTTCAGGCTTTCTAAGGGTGTAAATTTTTGATTTCACTTCTCACTGCCTATCACAGTTTCGGAGGCCATGGAATGCCCAGATGGCACAAACCGCCCCAAATGACCCCATTTGTGGGAAGAAAAGGACGCAAATTTCGTTTGGGTACAACATTGCATGTTCGCACAATTTACAGTTAAAGCAGCGCAGTGCAAAATTCTGAAAACAGCTCTGGTCCTTTAGCTACAAAATGGTCCGGGGCTTAAGTGGTTAAGGAGAACTCCTTTTTCCATTTTTTTTAAAAGGTCCCTCTAATTTTCACTGTGGAATAGTAGTGACAAAGTATAATTTCTATGCTGTTCTACAAAGCAAGATGGCCTGCCGAGATTCATATGAACAAGTTTGTTCCTTTGAATCAGAAACCGGCTCCTTCCCTGGCTTTAAAAGAGTTATTATTAGTGCCTGTAGCATTTCAGAGGGAAATAAGGAAGAGGAGGCAGCGGGTTTAGTAGTTTAACTTTGGTATGGGGATGAAACATATACAGTATTTTAGTTTTGGCTTGGTGCCCTTTAATACGATGGGACAATGCTTTC
Source organism: Rana muscosa (assembly GCA_029206835.1). Lineage (NCBI taxonomy): Eukaryota > Metazoa > Chordata > Amphibia > Anura > Ranidae > Rana > Rana muscosa. Next base: position 12,724,479 of record JARGYO010005626.1, on the reverse strand, counting down.
CTGGCCTTATTAGAGGTGGTATAGGATACCCCTTTAAGATTGTGTTGCATCTTTTCAAATGCACCTAAGAGGAGAAGTCTGAGTTCTTGCCGAAGAGACAAAAGTTTGGCTGGTTGGGGGTGAGCCTTGTTTTGTTTTTACAAATCAGCGATTTTGGTCATAAGGGTGTCTAAACTGCATCCTCTCCCTTTTCATATGTGAGTCTAGCTGGATAAATAGTCCTCTTACAAAGGCTTTATGCTCATTCCATACCATATCGGGATCCAACACTGATCCCACATTGGTATAGAAGAATTCTTTGCCATGCACCAGGTGTTTTAGTAGAAAATTGTTCACCTGCCAGAGATATGCATTTGAATGTACAGGGGAGTCCACAATAGAGATACTGATGGGTGCATGGTCTGACCTCGATATGGTATGGATAGCTGAGGATTGAACCTTTTGTAGAAGTCATTTGTCTGTAAGAAATAGGTCTATGCATGAATACGATTTGTGCAGTGTTTAAAAATATGTGTAGTCATACTCAGATCCATGGTGACATCGCCAGACGTCGAAAACATCTTGAGTATGTATGACATTTTTCAAAATAGATTTGTGTAGTTTAGCAGCTGAAGATGAGTCTAAATGCACGTCAGGGACCAGATTGAAATTGCCACAGATAATAAGATTACATTTTTTGGATTGGTTTGACGGCATGCATGACTTTGTGGAGAAGGTGCATTTGGTGATCATTAGGGGCGTAGATGTTCATCAATGTATAAGGGGTATTATTGATGGTGTATACTAGAATTATGAATCTTTCATTAGGCCATCAGGGTCTAGAAATTTTTGATGTAGCTGAATAGGGATGAGCTTCGAGTTCGAGTCGAACTCATGTTCGACTCGAACATTGCCTGTTCGCCCGTTCGCCGAACAGCGAACAAATTGGGGTGTTCGTGGCAAATTCGAAAAATCTATGGGAGAAATCTAAAGTGCTAATTATAAAGGCTTATATGCAAGTTATTGTCCTAAAAAGTGTTTGGGGACCGGGGTCCTGCCCCAGGGGACATGTATCAATGCAAAAAAAAGTTTTAAAAACTGCAGTTTTTTCGGGAGCAGTGATTTTAATAATGCTTAAAATGAAAAAATAAAAGTGAAATATTCCTTTAAATTTCGTACCTGGGGGGTGTGTATGATATGCATGTGAAGTGGCGCATGTTTCCCGTGCTTAGAACTGTCCCTGCAAAAAATGTCATTTTTGAAAGAAAAAAAGTCTTTTAAAACTGACTTGCGGCTATTAATGAATTGTCGGCTCCCGGCAATACATACAAAAGTCATTGATAAAAAAAAAAAGCGTGGGGGTTCCCCAGAATTCAATTACCAGGCCCTTCAGGTCTGGAATGGATATTAAGGGGAACCCTGCCGCAAGTTAAAAAAAAATTTGACGTGGGGTTCCCCCAAATATCCATTCCAGGCCCTTCAGATCTGGCATGGATTTTAAGGGGAACTCCACCCCAAATTTTAAAAAAATGGCGTGGAGTCCCCCTAAAAATCCATACCAGACCCCTTATCCGAGCACGCAACCTGGCCGGCCGCAGGGGAAAAGGGGGGGACGAGAGAGCGGCCCCCCCTCCCTCCTGAACCGTACCAAGCCACATGCCCTCAACATGGGGAGGATGTCCCCATGTTGATGGGGACAAGGGCCTCATCCCCACAACCCTTGCCCGGTGGTTGTGGGGGTCTGCGGGCGGGGGGCTTATCGGAATCTGGAAGACCCCTTTAACAAAGGGGACCCCCAGATCCCGGCCCCCCCCCTATGTGAATTGGTAAGGGGTACATTGTACCCCTACCATTTCACGAAGAAAGCGTAAAAAAATGTTTAAAAAAAACACACAAACACCTTGAAAAAGTCCTTTATTTAAAAAAAAAACAAAAAAACATTCCAGCGGTGAAATCCAGTGTCCCGCGGCGATCCCGATGTCCAGCGCTCTCCTTCATTGGTTGTGCCTGAGCGGACCTGATGGGGAACTCCCTCTCAGTATTTTAAATGTATAGACCCGCCCCTTCTAAAGTTCCCCATCAGGTCCGCTCCCTCGGTATGTCGGACCCGCCTACGTCATTGGCTTGAGCGGGGAACTTCCTTCACTGTGTAATTTAAATTTACATAGTGAAGGAAGTTCCCCGCTCAAGCCAATGACGTAGGCGGGTCCGACATACCGAGGGGGCGGACCTGATGGGGAACTGCTCTCACTTTGGCAATACATGTATAGACCCGCCCCTTCTCATGTTCCGCATCTGGACCGCTGAGCGGACCTGATGGGGAACTTTAGAAGGGGCGGGTCTATACATTTAAAACACTGAGAGGGAGTTCCCCATCAGGTCCGCTCAGGCACAACCAATAAAGGACAGCGCTGGACATCGGGATCGCCGCGGGACACTGGATTTCACCGCTGGAATGTTTTTTGTTTTTTTTTTAAATAAAGGACTTTTTCAAGGTGTTTGTGTGTTTTTTTTAAACATTTTTTTACGCTTTCTTCGTGAAATGGTAGGGGTACAATGTACCCCTTACCAATTCACATAGGGGGGGGCGGGATCTGGGGGTCCCCTTTGTTAAAGGGGTCTTCCAGATTCCGATAAGCCCCCCGTCCGCAGACCCCCACAACCACCGGGCAAGGGTTGTGGGGATGAGGCCCTTGTCCCCATCAACATGGGGACATCCTCCCCATGTTGAGGGCATGTGGCCTGGTACAGTTCAGGAGGGAGGGGGGGCCGCTCTCTCGTCCCCCCCTTTTCCCCTGCGGCCGGCCAGGTTGCGTGCTCAGATAAGGGGTCTGGTATGGATTTTTAGGGGGACTCCACGCCATTTTTTTTTTTATTTGGGGTGGAGTTCCCCTTAAAATCCATGCCAGATCTGAAGGGCCTGGAATGGATATGTGGGGGAACCCCACGTCAATTTTTTTTTTAATTTGCGGCAGGGTTCCCCTTAATATCCATTCCAGACCTGAAGGGCCTGGTAATTGAATTCTGGGGAACCCCCACGCTTTTTTTTTTTTTTTTTTTATCAATGACTTTTGAATGTATTGCCGGGAGCCGACAATTCATTAATAGCCGCAAGTCAGTTTTAAATGACTTTTTTTCTTTCAAAAATGACATTTTTTGCAGGGACAGTTCTAAGCACGGGAAACATGCGCCACTTCACATGCATATCATACACACCCCCCAGGTACGAAATTTAAAGGAATATTTCACTTTTATTTTTTCATTTTAAGCATTATTAAAATCACTGCTCCCGAAAAAACGGCAGTTTTTAAAACTTTTTTTTGCATTGATACATGTCCCCTGGGGCAGGACCCCGGTCCCCAAACACTTTTTAGGACAATAACTTGCATATCAGCCTTTATAATTAACACTTTAGATTTCGAACGTTCGAGTCCATTGTATTTTATAGGGTTCTAAAGTTTACACAAACATTTTGTCTGTTCGCAGGTTCTGGTGCGAACCGAACAGGGGGGTGTTCGGCTCATCCCTGTAGCTGAAAGTCAACCGAGCCTTTTACGGCACTAAAAACTCCTCACTTCTTGGAGGAGAAGGAGGATTGAAAGATACATGGGTAGTGTTTGTTGTAACAAGTAGGGGTGGCATGATCAGAGAAATGTGTCTCTTGGATAATATGTCGCAGTTATGGGCTTGGGCAGTCTTCCACAGAGAATGACGTTTAGTGTGGTGGTTGAGCCCATTAGCGTTAATTGACAGGATGTTGATCAGCATTGTTGGTAGGGAGCGTGTGGTAATAAGTGTCTTCAGCACTTCCAGCTAGCTTGAACAGAAGAAAGTACCCCGACTGCAATGCTGATGTGGTCTTTGTAAAGACGTGTATTCTGGGTTTAGAGGGGTCCATTTATGTTTAAAACTGGAAAGCTAGAGCAAAAAAGAGAGATTAACAAGTAATTCAAAGTAACAAGAGAGCGCTTTTGAAGCCGCTCTAATGTGGTATATCAACGGGGCAAAGCAAACAAGCTGCTTGCAGCAGATCCGCTGTGGGGGAAAAGCTAGTTAAGAACAACAGGTTTAGGCCCCTTTCACACTGAGGCGCTTTGCAGGCGTTATTGCGCTAAAAATAGCGCCTGCAATGCGCCCCAAAAAAGCGGCTCAATTGTATCCAGTGTGAAAGCCCGAGGGCTTTCACACTGGAGCGTTGCGCTTGCAGGAGGGTCAAAAAACTCCTGCAAGCCGCATCTTTGAGGCACGATAGGAGCGGTAAAAATACCGCTCCTATAGCGCCCCTGCCCATTGAAATCAATGGGGTAGCGCCTCCAAAACGCCCGCAAAACGCCGCAAAGAGGCGTTATTGCGGGCGTTTTTAACCCATTTTCGGCCGCTAGTGTGGGTTAAAATCCCCCCGCTAGCGCCCGCAAATCGCGGCAAAAAATACGGTATAGCGGCGCTAAAAATAGCACCGCTATACCGCCAGCGCATCCAGCGCCTCAGTGTGAAAGTAGCCTTAGAGCTTTGGACTGGGGAGAAGTAAACTAGTGTCACTGTTAGCCCATTTATGAACTGAGTCATCCAGGTTTTGGTTGGTTTATCCCAGAGTGATGACAGCGATTAGAAGGGGAGTGTCTCAGTGCAGGAAGAGTGTTGGATTCTTAAGATGGCTCCAAGATGATACCCCATGTGTAAAGGAATTTCATCCCTCCTGTAAGAGTGGTGACAGTGTGAGAGGAGTTGTTTTTGGTGATCAATAGGGTTGTAGGATAGCGCCATCTAAATTGGATCTTGTGGTTATGTAAAACTTTGGTGACAGGGTTAAGCTGTCTTCTCAGTTGGAGGGTGAATTTCGATAGGTCCAGGTAAAGTTGGACAATCCTCAAATGGAGCAGGAAGAGATGCCATAGATCAGATGGCAGCCAGAAGTTTCTCTTTTACGTGGAAAAAATGTACCCTCTTGAGTACATCTCTGGGCACCGACATGGCCAAGTGGGGTAGTTTGGCTTTTTGGAGGAATTTGGTCAATTTTAGTCTCAAGTGGTGTGGCGTCAGGTAAAATAGCCTGCATAAGATCTCAAGCAAATTTAGTGAGGTTATAAGGTGACACAGATTCAATAATGGCCCATAGCTTGAGCTTGTGGCGGCAGGACCTATCTTCAAGGTCTGCCAGCTTGGCTTTGAGCTATAATTGGTCTTCTTTAACTTTATTGTATGCATCCACTAAGTTGATAACAGTGGTAGTGCAATCTCCTATTTTATTTTCAATGTATGAGACCCTGTCATCCAGGTTGTGTATTTCTGAGAAAAATGTGTTTATAAGTAAAGAGAGACCCATCAGTAGAGAGGACTGGAGAGAGAGAAGCATTTATTTTAATATTATGTCCAACACTGGCTGCCTTGAGGTGGGGAAGGCTGCCATAGAGGAGTGTAAGGCCTGATTTGATTGTAAAGGGTTAAATGCCAGATCCGATTCATGTGTAAGTCATTGCAGGGAATCCATACTCATGCGGGCTTTAGCTGGGCTGCCTGATAATGGACAACCACTGGCCAAGTGCCTGGGGGGTAAAGAAAGCATTTGGGACTCTGACTTGGCTATGGCTGGCCTGTGGTGCCTGCTGGAGGTAGAAGGCCATTTTAAGCTATGTGTTTAATGCAGATACAGTGGAACCTCGGATTGCAAGTAACGCAGTTAACGAGCGTTTCGCAATACGAGCACTGTATTTTTAAAAATCCTGACTCGGTTTGCGAGTGTTGCCTTGCAAAACGAGCAGGATTTAAGCCAAAGCGGTTTGCAATACCGCGTTTGGCCTGAGGTGGTGGGGCGCCGGAGCTGAGAAGAGCCAAACGGCGCCGATCGCAGCCGATCGGCGCCGTTCGGAGCCATTAGGAAATGCTCTGAAAATCTTGAAAATACTCCGTTCCCGAGCCTTTAGAGGTTTTACGAGTTCAGCCGAGGTGTCCTCGGGCCTTTCAGAGTGTTTACAAGGCTCTCCGGCGCCCTCCACCTCTGGCCACATTCGGTATTGCATGCCATTGAAGTCAATGCGGAACTAATTATTTTCGTTTCCACTGACTTCAATGAGGAAATTCGCTTTGATATACCCTGGAACGAATTATGCTCGTAATCCAAGGTTCCACTGTATTTTCACATAGTGAATTATTTAATGCTATGATATCTAGAAATAAAAAATGAGTGCCTTAATTCAGAGCGGGAAAGGGAAAGCATTTTACAGTTTAGCACCACAGCTACAAAGCGTTTTGGACAGGCCGCAATTTCTCAGGGACCGAGAGGGTATAGTGCAGCGATGACGAACCTTGGCACCCCAGATGTTTTGGAACTACATTTCCCATGATGCTCATGCACTCTGCAGTGTATTTAAGCATCATGGGAAATGTAGTTCCAAAACATCTGGGGTGCCAAGGTTCGCCATCACTGGTATAGTGCATCTGCAAAGAAAAATGAGTGCCTACTTGTCTCAAGTTTCATAGAACGAAAATGCACAAATTTGCAGCACACCTTTTGGAGCGCACCTTTTAGGCCTTTCTTGGATAGGCCACAATTTCTGAAGGAGGGAGAAAGCCAGCCTGGAAAGATTTATTTAAAAAAAATTTAGGAGACTAAAGATGGAAAAAATGATAAGGCTCCATGCACACTGGAGCTCAAAAACGACCGTTTTAAACACTGGATTGCTGGCAGGAAAACGCTGCTTTAAAAATGCGATTTTATCAGCGTTTTGCATTAACGTCAATGCACGTTTAGTGGCGCTAGCTTTCAGCCGCGTTTCTCTGGCTCTATTCAAAATCAATGGTTCCCTATGGGAGCCCATTGATTTGAATAGAAGTTGCACCGCAAATCGGATCATCATGAAGGGGAACCCCGCCAAAAAACTGAAAAAAAATTGGTGTGGGGTTCCCCCTCGGACGATACCAGGCCCTTTGGTCTGGTATGGATTTTAAGGGGAACACACTACGCCGAAAAAACAGCGTGGGGGTCCCCCCAAAATCCATACCAGACCATTATCCGAGCATGCAGCCTGGTCGGTCAGGAAAGGGGTGGGGACGAGCGAGCGCCCCCCCTCCTGGATTATACCAGGCCACATGCCCTCAACATGGGGGTAGGTGCTTTGGGGCAGGGGGGCACCACACACCAAAGAACCTTGTCCCCATGTTGATGAGGACAAGATCCTCTTCATGACAACCCTGGCCATTGGTTGTCAGAGTTTGCGGGCGAGGGGCTTATCGGAATCTGGGAGCCCCTTTAATAAGGGGGCCCCCAGATCCCGGCCCCCCACCCTATGTGAATGACTATGGGGTTTGACATCACTGTCCCATCATGCCCCGGGCAGTGACGACATAAGGTGGCGGGTCACCGGATGACATCACCTGGTGACCACGCCCCATGCCTATATAAGTTGTTGCGCACCACGCACACACCATTTCAGCGGGAGAGAGCATTGTGTCAACATCGGAAGAAGAGAAGAGGGAATAAGACGACGAGAAGACCAACGCTAGCAAAAGAGCGGCAAAAGAGCAGAAGATAGCGGAGGAGCCCGGCAGAAGAACCGGAGAGCGGGAGAAGAATCGGAGAGCGGGAGAAGAGAGCTGAGAAGTCGGAAGAGACCCCCGAAGTCGGAAGAGACCCCCGGAGCTGTCTAATAAATTCCTTTAAAAATCTTTGTAGTGTGTTTTATTTTTGACACATTTTTCCAACAGGTGAAAGGGTAGGGGTACGATGTACCCCATACTCATTTACATAGGGTGGGGGGCCGGGATCTGGGGACCCCCTTATTAAAGGGGGCTCCCAGATTCCGATAAGCCCCCCGCCCGCAAACCCTGAAAATCAACGGCCTTGGTTGTCGGGAAGAGGCCCTTGTCCTCATCAACATGGGGACAAGGTGCTTTGGGGAGGGGGCGCCAAAGCACCTACCCCCATGTTGAGGGCATGCTTGCTCGTCCCCACCCCTTTCCTGACCGACCAGGCTGCGTACTCGGATAAGGGTCTGGTATGGATTTTGGGGGGACCCCCACGCCGTTTTTTCAGCGTAGGGGATTCCCCTTAAAATCCATACCAGACCGAAGGGCCTGGTATCGTCTGAGGGGGAACCCCACACCAATTTATTTTATTTTATTTTGGCAGCATTCCCTTTCATCCTCAGCACGCAAGTCGGATCATGATGATCCAACTTATGGTGCGACTTCTATTCAAATCAATGGGCTCCCATAGGGCCAGAGAAACGCGTCTGAAAGCTAGCGCTGCTAAATGTGCATTGACGGCAATGCAAAACGCTGATAAAATCGCGTTTTTAAAGCAGCGTTTTTCTGCCAGCAATCCGGCGTTCAAAACGGCCGTTTTTGAGATCCAGTGTGCATGGAGCCTTAAATTGACCCTGTCTAACAGCTTTTGTTAAAAACAGAGGGTTTTGTTTTCACACATTTGCAAATATATGCATAAGTCGCAGGGATGTGGATGGCCGAGTGAGATGAAATGTGAGTTTCTTCCCAGGAGAGTATCAGATTTTTTTCTCTTAGGGCAGCCTGGCTTCTGGTTCCCCCTGATGGTTTATTTAGGCCACTGCTGTAACATTATGTGGCTGTGCCCTGATTGGGTGACCTTGCAAAAAAGAGATGCAATTTTGCTTAGACAATCTGATGGCTCTCAGTTCTAGGATGTTGATGGGAGGTTGTGACTAGGTTCAAGGTCCCATGAACAGTCAGGGAGTTGTAAATGCTGTCCAAGCCTGTTTTTACTGATTTACTTTCCTAAATCTAGGTCAGGATTGGAGATCCATCAGTTCAGATAGAGTTTTATCTGGCTGGACAGAAGCATTGTGCCATCAAGACCAGTACCATCATGCAGAAGCAAATCTCATGGTGCCATTTTGACCTGAGAATCCTTGTGTGAGACCTTAGGGAAGCTACTTTATCTTGGGGTGTCTTTCAGTTCATTAGTAGAAGGTTTTCTGGGAAACCTGTGACACGAATGCCCCATGAAGAGCCAGAAATGGGAAAATAACTTTTGTAAACACTCAGAGTGCAGAGGCAAGCCTGAATGGAAGTGCTACTAATTGAAAGTGTTGGTCTTCCAAAGCAAAATGCAGAAAGTGTTGATGTGAGAGAAATATAGTGATGTGTAGATAGATATTTCATATGTCTACTGATGACAATAAAATATATTTTTTATTCCATCTGGAATTTTGGTACACAAAAAATCTGTTTAGAGGTTTTAAGTCCAGTATTGGGTGAGTACCCCAATTGGTTTTGGCACTGTGAATGGGTTTGTATAGCAACTTTGAAACTATTCTTCTAGAAGAACTGGTACAACCACTCCTTGAACTTAAATTTGGTGCAGACTGGTGCAAATACCAACAGATATTCCCCCACTCCTAAGAGGTGATCTGATGTCTTGTGGTCTACCCACTCCAGGCTTTGGTTTGGAGTGGAATTTCCAAGATGGTGTTTTTTTGGTGCCGTCATGCATGTGCGTAACGTCACCTCCAGCTGGCAGTCTTGCACATCAATGGTGTCACTGCATGTCTTTGTCTTGCCAGTGATGTCAGACGCCGGCTGGTTGGGAGAAGTATAAAGGGCGGTGCATGTGGCAGGTTCCCGCCACAGCATGTGCCACTGTGGATGGCACCCTTCACTCTGACATGACTCTTATTTGAGTGGTGAGTGTGAACCATTTATGGAATGCTGACAATTTATTTGGCTGGGCACTGGTGGGATTTCCCCCTTCTTTGAAAAAAATATACCTTAAGCCTGTTTTTTCCTCTTTTGGTTTGTGCTATAGAGTGCAACTCTCCCATTTATTGGTTCTTGGTGGGGTCTCCTTTTTTATCTATTGGGGGATGCTTCTCCCAGTTGGTTCACATTGAAGTCTATTTAACATCTTTGATTGGTATGTCCACTTGTTGTGTGAATACATATTGTGTTTTTTGGGGGTCTCCCTCTTCCAGTGTGGGTAGATATTAACCCCTTTTTATTTCCATCATTGATTAATTTTAGCGAGCCCTATATGTTTGTACTCCTCATATGATTTACTAATATCTCCCAGTGAATCTGAATTGTGTGAAGGTTGCCATATGATTCCTGCTGATTAGGTTAAAAAATTCCTGGTGAGATTCCCTCCAATTGATTTATTAATTGTATTAATGATGTATTAATGTGGCATGAGATGTATTATGTTATACACATAAGATGTGTACAACATAATATGTACAGTATATATTTTCTTTGCATTATTTTTCTTATTTGTGTATAAAGGTGTCACTTTTGCACGTAGCTTACGGACTACAGTTTGTGCCTAATAGGAACTTAGCTACTTCTGGTGTCTGTTTGTATCATACTGCTGCAGTTTGTTTGGTTCAGCTATGACAAGAACAATGCATGACGGACATTGTAGTGCAGAGAGACAGAAGCCCCATACACACTATCAGTTTTCTTGCAGGTTTTTCTCTTCAGGTTTACCAAAACCATCTAATATGAGGTCAAACCTTAAGAGTTTCAATTCGTATGCAATCAGGCAGGCCCTTGCACTACATGGTTTTGGTAAACCTGAAGAGAAAAACCTGCAAGAAAACTGATAGTGTGTATGGGGCTAGAGACTCTTTTATTGTGGGTTGGAAATAGACTACAGGGCCCACAGCGCCACTGTACTACCAAAGTGCATGGCGCTACGCACAGCCTGCTGGGAAAACTTATTTAAGGCAAGGCGGGGCTTTGTTCTGTCTCTTGGGATGCCATCTTGCAACAGGCAAGAGGCCTGCAGCGAGCGTGCTTAGGCCGGAGAAGCCTGGGCCTAAAGTTACGGAGACCGGATCGTCCGATGGAGGGATTCCTGTCACAGCCCTGCTGATCGGACCAGGGAGAGGGACCGCTCTACACTCCACAGCATCCAGAGTCACCTATCCATTGGCACCTTGGGAACGGCTGTGCGGAGGACCAGGGACCACGACCTGCAGGGAGGCTGAGAACCAAGAAGGTCCAGACGGAGCATACCGGCAAGGCGAGGCCTCATTTGGTGAGAGGGCACCTGCCCACCAACATAACTAACTGGGTCGCAGGAAGGTCACTTCTATAGTTTCACTTGTACTTGCTGGCAACTGCAGTGCCGTAAGTGGAGACACGTTACGCCTGGGAGTGAGATAGCGCTTTGGGAGTATCAGCGTTTCTCTTGCCCTTATACGGCATACTTCATGTGTTCATTTTTTCTTCACCTTGTTTGTTGGATTACAAATACTCAAGTGCACCAACAAAGCTAGCTGAAGATTACTGGAAGATGTTAGGAACAATCATCAGTTCATTGCTTAGGTTGAAACAACGGGACACGCACCAGTTGAGCTGCCCACTAGGGGGAGCCAAATAGTTTGAACTCATACGTGTATGCTAACTGTTTGCATTCACTTTTATTGTCATTGTGCTATTTCAGTGAGCTGGGTGGGACTTGGTTGAGAAGTACCCCATTGCTGTCATCATTGCGTTGGGAGATTCCTCCACCGTGCACTTCCTCAGGTCTGACCTTAAATTGTGTTAACTGGGTCCCTTTTGTATAGTGAAACCCTGAAATTGTTATGCATATGTATGTCAGTTGAGTCTCACAGGGACCTGTTTGAGTCAAATGTTACTTGTGTAATCTCTATTCTATTTTATCTACCAAGTAAACATATTACCTTTTGGTTGAACTACATCTTGTTTGGGACTCTTTCTTTTGCAGTTGTGTGGCAGGTGAACCCCACTAAGGTAACAATATTTAACTACATTTATTGTTGTGTGGTATCATTGTGGCCCTCTATAGCCTTTTAGGGGCCGACAATCACATTATTGTCCAGTTGTGCCAAGGTGGAACCGAGCCAAATTATAGGGGTTGAAAGGCAGACTACAGGCCCTAACTTAAACCAGCAGCTCCTACGGGGGTAGTGCTACACGTGAGGGCTCGTCCGGGATTCCTGTGATTCTGCAATCAAAACCCTCTCCCCCCCCCTAGACAAAACCCCTACCTGCACAAAAAATGGATTCCGTTGCTGCTATAGCGTGGTGCAAGGAAGAAAAAGCCCGCTCAGATTACAGCGTGGTGCTTGAAATTCCAGGAGAGTCCTGGGGTGAAGAACAGTTAAGTCAAGCCATAAAGACATTGTCCCCAGACAAGAAAGCATGGATGATTGCTGTGAAAACAGACACAGGGACTCCACATACTTATGCATTGATTGAGTGGAAACAGGAAATCCCTGAACACTTCAAGGGCGCAAGTGTGAAGTTGGCCAGCAAAGGAGAACTTAATGTGATACACCCAGAGGCACCGAAAGAAGGCCCTGCCTCATCCAGTCAAGCTGACTCCAGAAAACCAGAAGCTCCTGCCAAGTCACCTCTGGCCACCATTGGGCCTGAACTCTGTGCTGTCCTTGGGGAATTTGTTGCAAAGTGCCAAAAGGATCCCCAAGCATACTTGGCTGCTGGTTACAGGAATCTCAGGATCTTCTCTGGAAGGCAACCAGTACCTTCAGCGGAAGACAGTTTTGAAGAGTGGCTGGACCAGGCTACCCAAGCTTTGGATGAATAGGACATACCAGAGCCACATAAGAAACAGAGGATCACGGAGAGTCTGAATGGACCTGCCCTGGAAGCCATTCGCAACCTGAAGCTCAGTAAAAAAGACTGTACTGCCCAAGACTACCTGAGCATCTTACAGGATGTATTTGGTCACACTGAGAAAGTCACCAACCTCATCTACCAAATGGAACACTGTTATCAGAAAGAAGGAGAGAAGTTGTCAGAGTACATGAGGCGCCTGGACAAGATCATACACCAGATCCTGTTGAAAAAGGGGTTAGACCCTCGGAAGGTGGATGAGATCAGAGCAAAGCAAGTTTTGAAAGGGGCCCAACCTTTAGACTCCATTACCCTTCTGTTGAGAACTCGGCAGGATGGTGGTATCTTGAAGTATCCAGACTTGATCCGGATTGTCAGGGAGGAAGAAGTCATGTTGGACAACAAGAAGAAGAGTCAGAAACCTGAATCCGCTGCCAGAGTCAGAGTGATAAATGCTGATGATGCTGACCCTCAGGTTGAGCTCCTAAAGACTGAAGTGTCCCAACTAATAGAGATGATGTCCATACTGACCATCCAGCCAACTGTTCTGCCCAGTGGAAGCACTCCAGAGGAGGCCAAGAAATCTCTCCGCTCTAATGTTTCCCAAGTGCAGAAACCAAGGAAACTGATGATCTGCTTAAACTGTGGAGGAGTCGGACATTATCGGGAAGTATGTCCAAGTCCGGAGAAAGCTGCAGCACAGTACTGCAAGCCGGCGGAAAACTACAAAGGGCCCCGGTGAAGGAGTTGACCGAGTGCCCACCAGTTTCAGCTAACTCCATAAAATCCAACGATGCGAGGAAACAGCATCAGGAGTCCCGACCCTCGCCTTGGGCCCCCGTTGTTGTCTCTGAGTGATCTAATGTCTCCCGCTCCTTAACCCAACCTGCCCGGCGGCGGAGAGTCAGTGCACACCAGACCCAACAGGGGTCGAAATCCAGTCAAAGTTCCAGAAAGAAAGAAGTAAGGGTACAAATTACTGAACCGGGCAAGCAGGCCCCTCTCCGAAAGTTTCCTGTCAAGTTAGTGGGGCCCTCCCCAGTAGTCTCAATCCAGGTAGAAGGGATTTACACCAAGGCCCTCCTGGATACAGTGACTTCTATGACAAGCACCTTAAACACTTGCCATTGTAGAAGTTGGAAGAACTGGAGATATTGGGCATTGGGACTCGAAACTTTCCCTATGATGGTTATTTACCAATCAAACTAACCTTTGACCCCTCAGTGGCAGGAGGAACAGAGACTTATAACACCTTGGCAGTGGTCTGCCCTCGCCCACCAGGGGCTAGTAAAAGTTCCCTCATTATAGGGACCAACGCTGACTTAGTCAGGAGACTACTAACACCTCTGGCCCAGGAGCGGAGTACTTCCACTGCAGGAGTGCACCCCATGCTGAAGCAGGCGTACCAGCGCCTAGTACTAGAACAGAAGGCTCCAGTAGAAGGAGTAGGCAAGATCTGGCATTTGGATAAAGGAGAGAGAGTACTACAGCCCGGGGAGGTAACTTGTCTGAGAGCATCTGTCAAGGTTACTTGGAAGCAACCAGGCCCCTTTATTGTCCTTGAAACGGACCAACAGTGGTTCCATTGAAGGCCCTGCGGAGGAATCATGGGAAGGTCTCAGTGAGCGTTCGCAACACGACCACCTCACCTGTGAAGGTATCGGCCAGAATGCTGTTGGGCCAAGTGAGCACAGCCACCCCAGTCGCACCATCTGACTTGAAGAATGAGGAGAAGGGTGAGATCCCAGTAGAGTTCTACCCGGAAGACACCACCCTCCTACCAGAATGGAGAGAAAGAGTTAAAGCCCAGCTCGCCCGATGGCAGACTGCATTTTCCAAGAATGAATTTGATGTAGGGTGTGCAAAGAGTGCCACCCACAAGATCCGTCTGCAGGAAGACAAACCGTTCAGAGAAAGGGTCCGACAGCTTCCTTTGAGAGACTTGGAAGACCTAAGTGAACAACTGGCTGAACTCAAAAGAGCAGGGAACATCAGAGAATCCAGGAGCCCCTACGCTTCTCCAATAGTGGTGGTGCGGAAAAAAAATGGGTCACTAAGGCTGTGCATTGACTACCGAACACTGAACAGAAGGACCATTCCTGACCAGTACACCACCCCCCCGGATAGAAGACGCCCTGCAGAGCCTGTCAGGGGCCAAGTGGTTCAGTGTGATGGACCTGAAGAGTGGGTATTACCAAATCCCCATGCATCCTGAGGATAAAGAGAAAATTGCCTTCATTACCCCAGTGGGGTTCTTTGAGTTTGATTGCATGCCTCAAGGGTTGTCAGGAGCCCCTGCCGCTTTCCAAAGGGTGATGGAGAAAACAGTGGGTGACATGAACCTGATCGAGGTGCTGTTGTACCTGGATGACATCATAGTGTTTGGCAGGACTCTGGAAGAGCATGAAGAGCGGTTGGAGAAGGTCCTGAAGAGACTTCATGAAGAAGGCCTGAAGCTCTCCATAGAAAAGTGCCGGTTCTATCAGCCCTCGGTCCACTACCTTGGCCGCATCGTGCCTGCCGAGGGGATAGCCACAGACCCTGAGAAGCTGGATGCCGTCACCTCTTGGCCAAGACCCACTAATGTGACCGACCCATCATTTATGGGATTCTGCTCCTACTACCGAAGATTTGTAAAAGGATTTGCAAAGACAGCCCACCCGCTCAATGAACTACTGAGGAGTGAAGGAGAGGATGATGTCCCAGAACCAGTCAAACCTGTGAAGCCCGCAGAAGGGCCTAGAAAACCTAAAGAGTCCATCCAGGATCAGTGGACTTCCAAGTGTGAGGAGGCTTTCAGTCAGCTGAAAAGGAGCCTAACCGCTGTCCCAGTCTTGGCCTATGCCGACACCACCAAGCCCTATGAACTACATGTCGATGCCAGTCGAGATGGGCTGGGCAGGGTGCTAAATCAAGAACATGACGGTCACCTACGGCCTGCTGCTTATGTGAGTCGGCGTTTGGTCCCCGTTGAAAGGAACTACCCCACGCATAATCTCGAGTTCCTTGCCTTGAAGTGGGCTGTAGTGGATAAATTGAGAGACTACCTCTACGGGGCAGAGTTCGCGGTCAAGACTGACAACAATCCACTCACCTACCTCCTCACTACAGCCAAACTGGATGCCACAGGACATAGGTGGTTGGCTGCCCTCTCGGGTTTCACCTTTAGTTTGAAATATCGACCGGGATTTGGGAACAGGGTTGCGGATGCCCTCTCAAGAAGGCCTCATGGCCCCAGTGACTCCCCAGAAGAGTGGACTCAGCTGACACCAGAAGGAGTGCGATCCTTATACCGTGGAGCTGAACGTCAGGCTGGAGGAGGATCCAGGGCCGAAGAGATTGGAGTTTCTGCTGCTGGAGTACCCAAATGTTACTGCAATGTGACCCAAGTGGGGGATGAAGGCCTGCCAAAGCTGTCAAAGAAGGACCTGAGAAGGGACCAGTTGGAAGACCCTCTGGGTAACTTGGCTTTGAAGGCTCTAGAGAATCAGTGCTCTGATATGCTCCTCACTGTTTCCCCAAAGGAGGCTCGTCTGCTACACCGAGAATGGGATCGGTTGCAGTTGCATCAAGGGGTGGTCTACCGAAGGGGCCCCTCTGATGGTCTTTAAGAAAAATGGCAGCTTTTTTTACCCAGAAAATACAGAGAGATAGTGTTGATGGCCCTCCACAATAACCATGGCCATCTGGGGCCTGAGAGACTTTCCATTTGGTGAGGGATCCATTCTACTGGCCCTGCATGTGGGTTGAAGTCGAGGGTTACTGCCACTCCTGTATTCGATGTATCCAAAGGAAGACCTTGCCTTCCCGAGCCGCCCCAATGGGCCATCTTCAGAGTCAGGGACCCATGGAGCTGGTGTGTATTGACTTTCTTTGCCTGGAGCCTGATCTGAGTGGACAGGGAAACATTCTGGTGGTGACTGATCATTTTACTAGATATGCCCAAGCATTCCCAACAAAGGATCAGCAAGCATCAACAGTGGCCAAGGTCTTAGTAGAGAAGTTCTTCGTTCACTATGGCTTGCCCCAGCATATCCATTCGGATCAAGGGAGAGACTTTGAAAGCAGCCTTATTAAGAGACTTTTAGACCTATTAGGCATCAAAAAGTCCAGAACCACTCCTTACCACCCCCAAGGGGACACTCAACCTGAAAGGTTTAACCAAACTCTTCTTGACATGCTTGCCACTTTAAGCTTAGAGAAGAAACAACACTTGAGCAAACATGTAGCTGCCATTGTTCATGCCTATAACAATACTGCAAATGATGCTACAGGATACTCTCCCTATTGCTTAATGTTTGGACGAGAGGCTCGATTACCAGTAGACCTGGCCTTTGGCATATCTTTGGATCACACCTCAGCAACCTCCCACAGAGGGTATGTTGATCAGCTGCGGAAAAGTCTAAAGACCATCTATGACAAAGCCCAAGCTACCTCGGACAGGAGGGGACTGAAAAATAAAAATAACTTTGATGTCAAAGTCCGAGTGCAGGACCTGCAACCAGGTGATAGAGTACTGTTGATAAATATGGGAGTGCCTGGCAAACACAAATTGGCTGACCGCTGGAAGTCACAGCCTTATGTCATCTGCAAGCAACTAACAGGGCTCCCAGTATACCAGATCAGGCCAGAAGGGGGTGTAGGCCCATTAAAGACTTGGCATCGGAATCACCTGTTGCCCCTCTCAGAGGCAGTTCGCCTGCCACCAACGTCAGATTTACAGGCTCCCTTAACCTCTCAAGGGTCTCGGCCAGTCACTAGGTCTCAGTCTGTACCTCAAGATGTGGAGGATGAAGACACTGAGGATGAAGAGGTGGAATCAGGCTGGTTGTGGTCATCTCAACTACCAGGGCCTACGACCCCCTCCTTTGTCCCCACCTGAAGTGACTGACATTGGGACTCTCAGACCAGAGGCCCCCGAGTTTGTGCCTCAAAGTATGCTTTCTGAAGAGCTGGAGGATGATCAGGTTTCCCTGACAATGAAAGACCCTGAAGAGGTTCCATCCCTTCCAGAAGGAGAACTGGAGGCTGTGGAAGAGACAGTGTCCAGTGTGCCTGAGCAGGGAGAAGAAGTTTCAGAGGAAACAGAGTCCAGTGTACCTGAGCATCTAAGGAGCAGAGAGAGAGAAAAGTCATTCACCCACCCAAGAGACTGACTTACGATCAATTGGGTGAATGCTCTGAAGAGGCCGTGCTTACCACAAAAAGAACAACTGGGATGCCTGGTTCCTTCCACTGCACATTTGGTGGAGGACAACCCCAGCTCACCCCCTGGCACATCTGGTTGGGCCATTACCGTTAAAGTGGCCTGTAGGCAGAACAACCTCCTTTCCAAAGCAGGGTGGGGGGTTCCTCTGCCTAGTTCTTATGAAAATGTGAATTGCTTTATTTCTTGTATACACTAACTGGTCCATTTTCTCCTCGTCTATCTGAACAAAGCATGTAACAGGTCACAAACTACTGCTGTCTTTGGGCACCAAATATTTCAAGTGGGGGGAGTGTGTAGCAAGGTGTCACTTTTGCACGTAGCTTACGGACTACAGTTTGTGCCTAATAGGAACTTAGCTCCTTCTGGTGTACGTTTGTATCATACTGCTGCAATTTGTTTGGTTCAGCTATGACAAGAGCAATGTATGACGGACATTGTAGTGTAGAGAGACAGAGACTCTATTATTGTGGGTTGGAAATAGACTGCAGGGCCCACAGCGCCACTGTGCTACCAAAGTGCATGTCGCCACGCACAGCCTGCTGGGAGAACTTATTTAAGCAAGGCGGGGCTTTGTTCTGTCTCTTGGGAAGCCATCTTGCAACAGGCAAGAGGCCTGCAGCGAGCGTGCTTAGGCCGGAGAAGCCTGGGCCTAAAGTTACAGAGACCGGATCGCCTGACTGAGGGATTCCAGTCACAGCCCTGCTGATCGGACCAGGTAGAGGGACCGCTTTACACTCCACAGCATCCAGAGTCACCTATCCATCGGCACCTCGTGAGCGCCTGTGCGGAGGACCAGGGACCACGACCTGCAGGGAGGCTGAGAACCAAGAGGGTCCAGACGGAGCATACCGGTGAGGCCTCATTTGGTGAGAGGGCACCTGCCCACCAACATAACTAACTGGGTCGCAGGAAGGTGACTTCCGTAGTTTCACTTGTACCTGCTGGCAACTGCAGTGCCGTAAGTGGAGACACGTTACGCCTGGGAGTGATATAGCGCTTTGGGAGGATCAGCGTTTCTCTTGCCCTTATACTGCATACTTCAAGTGTTCATTTTTTCTTCACCTTGTTTGTTGGATTACAAATACTCAAGTGCACCAACAAAGCTAGCTGAAGATTACTGGAAGCTGTTAGGAATAATCATCAGCTCAGTTCATTGCTTAGGTTGATACAACGGGACACGCACCAGTTGAGCTGCCCACTAGGGGGAACCAAATAGTTTATTGAACTCATACATTTAAGCTAACTGTTTGCATTCACTTTTATTGTCATTGTGCTATTTCAGTGAGCTGGGTGGGACTTGGTGGAGAAGTACCCCATTGCTGTCATCATTGCGTTTGGAGATTCATCCACCGTGCACTTCCTCAGGTCTGACCCTAAGTTGTGTTAATTGGGTCCCTTTTGTATAGTGAAACCCTGAAATTGTTATGCATATGTATGTCAGTTGACTATCACAGGGACCTGTTTGATTCAAATGTTACTTGTGTAATCTCTATTCTATTTTATCTACCAAGTAAACGTTTTACCTTTTGGTTGAACTACATCTTGTGTGGGACTCTGTCTTTTGCAGCTGTGTGGCCCTCTATAGCCTTTTAGGGGCCCACAATCACATTATTGTCCAGTTGTGCCAAGGGGGAACCGAGCCAAATTATAGGGGTTGAAAGGCAGAGTACAGGCCCTAACTTAAACCAGCAGCTCCTACAGGGGTAGTGCTACATTTGTAATTGTTGTTCCTTTTGTTTTTAGTGGTATTTTTATGTAGTACTCTTAAATCTCCTGAAGAAGCTAGTGATTGGCAAAACATGTTGAGTGGAAGTAACTACATGTACGAAAAATGGAAAATACACATATTGAGAGTGAATGGTGCTGCTCACCCCGGATACAAACGATATGGGAATGTTTCCCCAATGGGGTTTTTAGGCAAGCAAAAATTAAATGATTGTAAATAATATGCATTGTTAAGTTTAAAAGATTTTATTGGATGTAAACATGTGGCGTGAATCATGACAATTATAATATAGACTCTGGTAAAAAGAAGAATCTAAAAATCCATACACAATGGTGCAAAACCAAAATTGTTATACAACTTGACATGTTACATGCATCTGTGCATATACAAACCTGACACGTTTCAGCCCCTTAGGGGTCTTCATCAGAGGTTTTTGGTTTGCTGTAAGAGATTACATAATGAGTTTTCAAATCCTGATCAGGTATATTCCAAAACGGCAAGAAATATATATAAAGTACAAAGTTACAAGTTGGCTGTGTATAAAACAGGGAACCCTCTTGGACCAGAGTTTCCACTAAAAAGCCTTAAAAGAAATCCCGATGGCTCCCTGGCCACCTGGCACCCCAGGTGCATATTTTCAGTATGCCCAGTGCCATACTCCTCTCACATTTCTTTCACTATATCACACCAATCCCACACTATCCTATCACTCTCACACCATGTTCACATACTCACTCATCACCCACCCACCATCCTCACACTACTCATGCACACTAACTTATGTAGGTGCGTTTTTGTATTCCCCTCTTACCTTAGTATTATCACCACTCTCATGTAACACAATTTCATTGTCCTATACCCAATGAATGAGCACCTTTTTCCTTTTATAGGTACACATTTATATATAAGAACACTTATTATACAGAACATTATATAAATATATACAAAAATAGGATACTTTCTTGGTGAATTTATGCCTGCCCATACCTAATATATAAAACTAAAAACCCATTTAAGCGCATCATACAATGCACTTTATAATATTGTTTCCAATGCTCTGCCGCAGGTGTCCGCCATCTTGTCCATGCATGCCCCGTAGGGGCCATTCTCCTAATTGTGACTCCCTGCAAGTCGCATGTGGCCTATTTGACTCTGCATCCTGGGGTACCAGGTGGCCGGGGAGCCATTGGGATTTCTTTTAAGGCTTTTTAGTGGAAACTCTGGTCCAAGAGGATTCCCTTTTTTATACACAGCCAACTGGTAACTATGTACTTTATATATATTTCTTGCCGTTTTGGAATATACCTGAGCAGGATTTGAAAACTCATTATGTAATCTCTTACAGCAAACCAAAAATCTCTGAAGAAGACCCTTAAGGGGTTGAAACACATCAAGATTGTATATGCACAGATGCATGTAACATGTCAAGTTGTATAACAATTTTGGTTTTGCACCATTGTGTATGGATTTTTAGAGTCTTCTTTTTACCAGAGTTTATATTATAATTGTCATGATTCACGCCACATGTTTACATCCAATAAAATCTTTTAAACATAACAATGCATATTATTTGTAATCATTGAATTTTTGCTTGCCTAAAAACCCCATTGGGGGAAGATTTCCATATCGTAACTACATGTACAGGACACATAGATATGCCTTGATGGTTTAAAAGTTCAACAACACTGTCTAATGTTGTTTTTCACACGTATATTTTGTAATAAAACGTTAACATTTTTCTATCTTTGTATTCTTGGAACCTAAAAATCCCTTGTTATAGTGTTGTTTATATATAAAATTAGATAGGAGATGCCGCACTAATTTAGTCCAAATAAGAAATCAGATTAATTGATTGACGAACATATGACTTGCTCCAGTGATTTGGAATGGTGAGATAGATTCATCTAGTATTAACACCACAGTGATTCATTCCATGAAATGTTACCATCACGGACTCTATGGTGTTATCAGTGTGAGAATCAGTGCAACCATCTACCCAGGATTTTCCTTATGATCATCTGTGCAAGCAAAGGCCTTGGCTGGGCTATAGCCACATGCCCGGTTTTGCTTGCCATCTGGTAAGTACGTTTTTTATATGGTGGTGGTGCACTTCATAGAATGAATCACTGTGGTGTTAAAGCGGAGGTCCACACAAATATGTAACCTCCGCTTTTCGGAACCCCCCCTCCGGTGTCACATCTGGCACTTTTCAGAGGGAGGGAGGTGCAGATACCTGTATAATACAGGTATTTGCACCCACTTTCGTGCATAGACTTCCCGTCCCCCCGCTGTCTTCTGGGAAAAAAACTGGTCCCAGAAGATAGCGGGGACCAGTGGGGGGGGCGCAGCGTGACTCGTGCATGCGCAGTAGGGAACCGAGAAGTGAAGCAGCAATGCTTCACTTCCTGATTTCCTCACCGAGGATGGCAGCGGGGGCAGCCGAGCGATTGATCAGCATTGGCTGCCGACATCGCGGGCACCCATGACAGGTAAGTGTCCATTTTTTAAAAGTCAGCAGCTGCAGTATTTGTAGCTGCAGGCTTTTAATATTTTTTTTTAGGCGGACCTCCGCTTTAATACTAGATGAATCGATCTCACCATTCCAAATCACTGGAGCAAGTCATGTTTTTCAATCAATTAATCTGATTTCTTATTTTGACTAAATTAGTGCGGCTTCTCCTATCTATTTACGTATTTGTACATATCTCACATTAAGCTGATGCTTTTTCTGGACTTTATCATTTTTCTCATTTATTTTTATATTAGCACATTTTTTCCCCCTACATTATATATAAAATTGCATTATGGGATGTGGTTCCCTTGGTTCCCAGGTTTACCAAGGCCCTCTTTACTTGTGAAGAGATGTAGCTTTATCCTTATGCATATTTCTCTCGCATAATGTTTTCAGCTAAAAAAGAATTGTAATGTTAAGAATAGGGAGATGCTGGAAATTCAGAAAGCTTTTTCCAAATGGAGGCAACTGCTAAAAGGGGCTTTTCATCCTTTAACTGTTCTCACTGATCATAAAAATCTAGAATTCATTAATTCTGCCAAGAGATTGTCTTCTAAGCAAGCATGTTGTTTGCTACTCTTTTATTTTTTTTATCATCAAAGTTTATTGAAAAACATAAAGAAATACAGAGATGGAGTCGCAGCTCCATATAAAAATGAAACAGAAAGTAATCAGAATGTCTGTTGACATTAACAGTGAAATAATACAGATAAATGTTGTCTAGAATACTTGTGTTGATATAACTGAACCCTCTACACCGAGAACGTGATGTTTAGAACTCCAGGTCACAACATAATGAAAATCCAACTAATAGTTAATTCCAATAACATATGTAACTGAAAAGAAGAAAGGGAATCTAATTCTGGGAAAATAGGTAGTAAAGAGGAAGTATAGTATAAGGGTTGGTAAGTTAGGAATTTAATTGTTCATAGCTTAAGTAGTTCCAAAGAAGTCATAGTATAACAATTATTTGAGTTGATATATCAGATATGCATTCTTGTGCACAATTGGGATTATAAAGAAATTACAGAGAACTTAATGTCAGTAGTAACACTAACATGTACTTATGAGATCTAAGTATGCCTGAGAATATTTTAATATGTACCAGGGTGACCAGGTTTTGTGGAAGCGTTCAACGTTGTCACTCAACTGACCAACAGTCTCCTCCATCTCACAGATCTCGGATACTTTGTATAGCCATTCCTGAACAGTTGGCACCCGGGAGGATTTCCAGAAAAGTGGGATGAGTGCTTTGGCCACATTCAGTAGATGTTTGGAGAGTGAATGTTTATATTTTTTAATAGGGAAATCTGTGACATGGAGAAGACAACCCATTGCATCAAGCTTTAGTTTAGTCTCTGTGATCTGAAACACTTGTTTTCTTACCTCTGACCAGAAAGGCTGCAGCACTGGGCAGTGCCACCAAATGTGTAACGTACCTCTGTCATTGTTACAACGCCAGCAAGTGTCTGGGGTTTGAGGAAACCAGGAGTGTAGTTTCAAAGGGGTAGCATACCATTGGGTAAGCAGCTTTTATTCCGTTTCCTGGGTTGTAGTGCTGAGAGAGCATTTATGAGCAAATATGCAAGGTTTTTGCCATTGTTTATCTGTGAGCGTGACACCCAGTTCTTTTGACTATCTCTCTCTGAGCCCGCTCTCCCCGGAAGTGCCACTCTCCTGAATCCATCTATAGGTAAGTGAAGTCGCCTTGGGAATCGGTTCATCTGTTAGGCAAACTGTTTACAGTTCAGTCAATTGTCTGCTAAAATTAGTCTTTCTAGGTGCCTGGTTAAGGTAGCTGCAGATTTGGAAATATGTCCACAGTGGCAGATCAGGGATGTTTTTTTCCGTCTTAATGGCTGTGAGGTCTTTAAACTTGTTGTTGTCGAAACAGTGTATGGCCAAAAGGGGTTTCTTTGTATTAGGGAGGCGAAGTTTGTTGTTCCCCAGTCCTGGTAGAAAGGCAGAGTTGTTGTGCAAAGGTGTTAGCGGGCTTAGGTGTGAGGAAAAGTTGTGTAGTTTAGTTAGTTTATGAAAAACTGCCAATGTAGTTCCTATAAGAGGGTGTAACCTTGCTACTCTTTTCTAGGTTTAGTTTTATTATAACATATCGACCTGGGTCAAGGAATGGTAAGGCTGATGTCTTATCGTGGATGTTGTCTGGGCCTCTCCTGGGAAGCATCCCTGAAAGTACAATCCTGCCTCAAAATGACCAACATCCTAAGAACATTAACCTCAATTATATGAGTGGAATGGCTTTTGGATTCAAGGACATTGTCTCTATGTACCCAATTCTGCTTGGGTTGAAGCCCTCAGGTTGGTTCATGAGTACAGACTTGCTGGGCATTTTTAGGTTTCTAAGACAAGAACGTTTAGCACATTCATTTTGGTGGCCTGGTCACAAAAAAGATGACAAAAGCTATGTGGCCTGTGCCTGACATGTGTACGGTATAAGACACCCTGATCTTCTGCTTTGGGATTGCTCAAGCCACTTCTTGTTCCATTAAGACCATGGGGGTTAATTTCTATGGACTTTGTGGTCAATGTATCTCTGTCAAAAGAAATGATGACTGCATGGACATCTTCCTACGGCAGATTTCAGCTATAAACATTTAGAACGCTCTACCCACGGACATCCGCATGGAAGAAAACCATCGGGCCTTCAGGAAAAAACTTAAGACCCACCTCTTCTGAAGGATTAGGATGTCACTGGATGCAAAGCGCCTTGAGGCGATTTAGTTCGCATTTGTAGTGCTATACAAGTTATTCACTCACTCACTCAGATCTTGAGAAAATTGAATGTTAAGAAAAGAAAAATAATTCTTCAGAAGAAGAATAGGTCAATCGCCTAAGGACACTAGCAAAAAATTGGAGTCTCATGGAGTGGGCCGAGTTATATGGTGTGCTTTGGGGATTCCCCCAGCAAGTTTTTTTGACAGTGTCAAATCACCTGTAGTCTACGAATGACCTGATCTTTTGTCCTGTACCGTATGATTAAAATAAGTAAAAAAAAAACAGCAACCTTTAAACACTACACATAAAAGGTGCAGGACTTTGGCCAATGACAGTTGTGTACAATGCATTATGAGATGTTCTGCAGAGCAATTTCTGCCGAATTTCCCTAAAGTTCAGATTTTGTGGGAATGTTTAAATGGGTGAACTAAAGTTTGGACAAAACGAATCCCAAATCCCTAACTCTGACCTTCAGTCCCTTTAAGCTAATCATACAATCTTAAAATTGTGTCCGATTCCTGCTGAATCAGACAAATTCATTAGCAGCACTCTTGTCAACACCCTGCTAAACAAACTTTGACTGAAATGTAAAATTGGGTGGAACATTTTTGTCCAAACATTGACTGCATCCTATCAGATGCACTCACTATTTGTAGACTTTTACAGCCACAAGTGTTCGGCTGTCAGCATACAATAGCCGACAGAGGAGATTCCTTCATCCACACTGTTTGGCCTTTAATGGAATCTATTGATGTCTTTGACCTTGGTCTAAAGTACATTTTTATCTGAATTGCAGTTAGTGAAGTATAACAGTAAAAACAGCAATTGTGAAGCATTGTGGGCGGAGCTCTGAAGATGGCTGCTTGAGCCAGTAGCTCCTCACCACCCCAGCACAGCGGCGCCCATAACTCCGGTTCTACTGAACGAAATTTGGAACCACTGGTATCCACAGAACCCCCAGACTCCCGGGCACCCCCCCATCTATAAATAATAATTTTTACGGCTCAATGGAAGCCGCAACGGCCGATCGAAATGCCGGCCGAAAATCCAAGATGGCCGCCGAGTCGCAGATTGTTTGTGACAGTGCTGAGGTAAATTCAAAGGGCATTAATATGGCAGATCTGATAGCCCAACAATGTTCCTCACACGCATCTGGCTTTATTATACAGACTATCTCTCCATCTCATCCCCCTCATGAATCCCTGAGGGAACATTTTCAGGAGAACTCAGCATTAACCCCTTTGGCTAATCCTATTATGGATCAGGACAGCTCTTGTCCTGTCAGCTCTCTGGCCAATACATCTACATTTTCTATGGCCAACTTGTACCAGACCCTGGCTGAATTACTTGATAGGGGCCTCTCTCAAACTGCGGCTAAAATCACGGGAGAATTAAAGGCTGATTTTCAGAATTTAGGAGCCAGAATTGAGAACATAGAGTGTAAGTTAGATCAAACAGTGTCCGCCACAAATCAAAATGCAGAACAAGTCCATTTTATTCAAGAACAATTAGATACAGCTTTGTCTAGGATCGACGATTTGGAAAATAGATCCAGGAGATATAATATCCGTATTAGAGGACTTCCAGAAACCATAACTGACATCCTGGCAGCGATTCAAAATATGATTCAATCCCTAATCCCAGAAATTCCACAAGACCGCCTGGAGCTAGATAGAGCACATAGGGCCTTAGGTCCTCTAAGGAAAGATGGTCTACCGAGAGACATAATAATTAAACCGCATTTCTATGCGATAAAGGAGGAAATTATGAGCAAGGCGCGAAATATGTCTACGATTCTATGCCTGGGTCATAAAATCCAATTATATGCAGACCTCTCTCCCTCTACAATGCAACGCAGACGTGCAATGAAGCCTCTACTTCTAGCCCTCATACAAAAAGACATTAAATACAAGTGGGCATTCCCATTTGCAGTAAAATTCTCTTACAAAGGGAAGAATCATTCCTTTTCTACTTTTCCTGACGGCGAAAAACTGCTATTGAATCTCAAGATCATCACTCAAGAAAATGACATGGACACTTCTCGAAGTGGCCCACAATCTTCAAAGAGACCGAACCCTACCAGCCCTCAATCTCCCTTGTGGACCAGGGCAAGAACCAAGAAAGCCAAAGACAATGGTCCCGCTTGAAGAGACCCAAGCTCACAATTTATACTTTGTACTCCTCGATTTCCCATGAGTTTCAGGAAAAATTTATTCGAAGAGTCTGGAACAAATGTTTTTTTTTTTTGTTCTGATTGTTTAAATTTTTCCAAAATGTTTTTCAAGGGGTTTTTATCCCCCTCTCAATTTTTCTGAGTTCGATCTACTACTTGTAGAATTCTTTGTCCAATTTGGGAGGGTGGGACTCTCGCTCCTCTGTCCACTTCAGGGGGGTGAAGTGGGGGTCCCTCCGGACAGACCTGAATTTGGTAGATCTAGTATGTCTTTAGTTTTTTTAAGGGGCGCCCTGGCTGGGGTGGGTCCCATGTGCTTCCACCTTTCCCCTGAGTCTCCTAGAGACTTTGTGGAAGGAATAGCCTTTTCCTTAGGGAACAGGCTTTTCATTTTCTACCTTGGTAGAAGTTTTGGGGAGGAATTTATCCTCCTCGAGATCGTTTTCATCCTTTTTTCGTTTTTTTTTTAATTTGAATTTAGTTTTTTTATTACTGTTTTTCTATGACAGTTTTTTACTCTTCTTATTTTTTCCACTTTTTCAAATCTTTTTTCTCCTTTCCTATCTCTAATCCTATTATCACATGCCTGGCAGTTCTGGTTTTTGCAGATTCAATTGAAGGTACCCGCAACATGATCCTTTGGCTTTTGATTACCCGTCTAGAACACTTACAGATCCTGAGGATGGTGTATTGCGGTAAGGTAGATATAGTGGATGACGATGGCAGCTCCCTCCCTGAGTCCCATGGCTGATTCCGTACTAGGTTCACTCAAAATAGCTACACATAATGTTCAAGGCATGAATTCCCCTGTTAAGAGACGCAAACTCTTTGACTCTTATAGATCCCTGGATATTGACATACTCATGATTCAGGAAACCCATTTCCCTAGGCAATTCAATCCCAGCTTTATACACTCCCGATTCCCACAATTTTTTTTAGCTAATGCCGAAAAGAAAACTAAGGGTGTGGCTATTTGTATTTCAAAATCATGCCACTTTAGTTTCATATCTGATTTCAAAGATCCTGAGGGCAGGTTTATACTGGTTAAGGGCACAATAGAGGGACGAATATATTCTCTGATTTCATATTATTCCCCCAATTCAGGGCAAGATACATTTTTTCGATTCATCCTGGACACCCTATCTCCTCAATTAGAGGGCACAATCATTTGGGGGGGGGGGGAGATTCCAATGCAGCATTTGATCAGGGGTTGGACAAATCCAAAACCCCTCGACCCAATTAACCAGACCCACTAAGATAAGCCTGAAAATAGCTAGACTTTTGCATGATAAAGGCCTAGCTGATGTATGGCAAGAATCTAATCCTTCTATAAGAGATTATACTCATTACTCTCACCCACACAACACCTACTCTAGGATTGACCATATCCTGGTTCCTTCCTATATTCTCCCGGATGTTATTAAATCAATCATCAAAGACACGGTCCTTTCTGATCACTCCATGGTTGTCATGTTCCTACGCATTAAAACTGGTAGATCAAAGGGGGGTAATTGGAGACTAAATGAGTCTTTACTTTCCGATCCAGCCATACAAATGGAAATAGATAAAGCTCTTCAAGAATACTTCAGCTTCAATGATATAGAAAATGTTTCCGCCGAAGTCCTTTGGGCTGCTCATAAGGCCTTTATTAGGGGCAAGCTTATCCAAATTTCGACAAGAATCAAAAAGGAAAGGGAAGCGGACATTGATAGATTGGAGAGATCATACAGGACCCTGAGAACACAGCATAAAAGGAAACCTTCTCTATCCTTATTGTCTAAGATTGAAAGGAGTAGACTAGAACTCAATTTAGCACTCACTACAAAAGCGGAGAAATCTCTCCGTTGGACAAGTAATAAATTTTATACTCAAACAGGTAAAATAGGTAGAATGTTGGCATCCAAATTCTCTCCTAAAACGAGAGTTTATTCCATACCTAAGATCCGCATTGCTGGACAGGACCCCACGGCTAACCCTGAAAAGATACTAAAGGCTTTTCAGACATTTTATTCCGAACTCTATAGCGACCCTTCAAATATACCCATGAACTCGGTATCCTCATACCTAGATGGCCTCCCTATTCCATCCTTGAATATGGAACATAGAGATATCCTAGAAGCTCCCTTCTCTGTTGAAGAGGTTACAGCAGTAATTCAAGATCTCAGGGCGGGATCAGCCCCGGGACCTGATGGATTATCAGCTCCCTACTACAAAGCCTTCAAGGACACCCTTACCCCATATTTAACAAAATTTTTAAATTTTACTACAAGGGGTTCCCAATTAGGTACACAACTTAATACAGCCTACATTACTGTTATACCCAAACCGGATAAAAACCCAGAAGAAGTTTCCAATTATCGCCCTATTTCTTTGATAAATAATGATTTGAAAATTCTCACTAAAATTTTAGCGAATCGCCTCTCCTCTTTTATTACTAAATATATCCACATTTTTCTTTTATTTTTGTTTCGATACTTAAACATGATTCAAAGATTTGATATCATTATTTACTGTGTTCTTATTGCGGTATTTCCGAGTCTTAAATTTGATGGGCGTTATTGTATATGAGTATAGTACTGTTCTTCATTAAGATTCCGAGTTCCTTTTTATTGGTTTCATATGAGGATGACGGGCTGGGGGGGGGGGGCCTGACCTGGGCGCAGGATGATCCCGTTAGGGGCGTCCAGGTGGGGTGTGACTCCCCTGAATGCCTATTTTTCATTTTTTTTTTTTTAATCTCTTGATGAGAACATTGGGACATAAACAATTGGAAATAACCCTTTGTCATGTTTAAACAACAATTTTTTAAAGATTTTCTGTACATGTCTTGAATTGAAAAATAAAAATTTATTGAAAGAAAAAAAAACAGCAATTGTGATATGCAAAGTATATTAACCCTTACCAACCTTCCATGTTACAATACAAAGGGGTCCTCAGTGATTGCTAACCTCATATTATAAAGGGAAAACTCCCTTATACAGTAAGAGGTCGTATACTTTGGTCCTCATAAATTATTACAATATAAAATATTTACATGATAGTTTTTTTCTAAATAAAGAACATCTGTGAAAAGAGCACTCAGGTTTAACAGCAAATAATAATCCAATCCCCCCTTTATTATCCTTATTTGTGTGACTTTCTGTGGTGTACATGTCCTAATAAACCTTACTATGAGTTATATATTTTCATTTTCATGGTACACTGCTATTTATGACTGATATTTATGGCTGTACCACACATTAGAAAATGAATTATGCATTACTTTGCTCTGGGCAGTGTAAGCCTATTGATGTATTAAATGGACAACTGTTAGTATTTCTACATTAAATATCTTGATTGTGAAACCCAACAGGCTACTGTTCTAAATAATGACTATTAAAATAAGCATCATATTCATTTTTTTTATAAGTATGTTTGTTTAATGTCATAAATAAGATAAATGTCAGTTTATAATGCATGCATGGATATAATATATTGCCTTGTTTTATATTTACAGGCATCATTGGGCACATTTAGTGTTTTCCCACTTGGGACCTATGCACACTTGAGAAATAGATCTATGCTTTGTATTTTTTTTTTCCTTGCATGCTAAATTAATCTGAGAAAGAAATGGAACAGTGAAAGATATAGAGGTCATTGATTCCCAAAGGAACTATACTGTTCTTTAACAAGGTATATGTGAAAATGGACTGTGTTAGGAAAGTAAATGGGAACGGGTATGTAGCATAGTTGAGCTGTAACTTTTTATTTTTATTTTTTACACACTCAAATGGGATAAGTGATTGAATTCATAAATAGAAATGAGTAAATCAATTGTCTTAATGTGAAATCTATACAAAGTTAATTGCCACTAAATATACAAAATTATCACTTTTCCTTACATTTCTAATTGCTTTGTGATTTTGACTTGTGATTATTATTCCTGTGTTGGCATCTAAAAAAAAAAATTTGGTGCTTGTGCACACACACCCCGTGCTATTTCATGCTGATTGACAGCGCAGCTTAATTAGAGAAGAATAGGGGATCTAAGATGCTTATTTCCTGGATCAGACATACTTAGCTATGGAACAGAAAGCCACAAAGAAAAGGTTCTATTTTAACTATTTCAGAAAAACTTGACTGTTTTAGGCATGCAGATTCTAAATTCTAAAAACAGTATTTTTATCACAGAATAGGTGAAGTTTTACTATTTAGCCAGTTAGGACACTACCAGAGCTAGAAGAAGCCTTTCTAAAGTTTAATAAATCCAACAATACAGAAGCTTGATTTCAAATCTACTTATAGACCCAATTTAAAACAAGCAACATCCCTTAGTAATGATGGCAATATTTATCTGTCAATACAATTATGTAATAGAAGAGGAAAAGTAAATTTTTACAGTATGTATACAACAAGCCACTTCATTTAAGCCACTCCAGCCCCGGAAGGATTTGCCCCCTTCCAGACCAAGCCATTTTTTTGCAATTCGGCACTGTGTCGCTTTAACTGACAATTGCGCGGTTGTGTGACGTTGTAGCCAAAAAAAAATTATGTCTTTTTTTTCCCCACAAATAGAGCTTTCTTTTGGTGGTATTTGATCACCTCTGCGGTTTTTATTTTTTGCGCTATAAAAAAAACAAGAGCGTCAATTTTGAAAAAAACACAATATTTTGTCTTTTTTGCTATAATAAAAATCCCCAAAAAAATAAATAAATGTCTTCATCAGTTTAGGCCGATATATATTTTTCTACATACTTTTGGTAAAAAAAAAAAAAAAAAAATCGCAATAAGCATACATTGATTGGTTTGCACAAAAGTTATAGCGTCTACAAAATAGGGGATATATTTATGTCATTTTTATTATTATTCTTTTTTTTACTAGTAATGGCAGCAATATGCTTTTTTTATCAGGAGTGTGACATTGCAGTAGACAGATTGGACACTTTTGACACTATTTTGGGACCATTGACATTTATACAGTGATCAGATCTAAAAATAGCCACTGATTATTGTATAAATGTCACTGGCAGGAAAGGGGTTAACACTAGGGGGCGATCAAGGGGTTAACTGTGTTCCCTAGGTGTGTTCTAACTGTAGGGGGCATAGGACTGACTGGGGGAGGAGACCGATCGGTGTTCCTACTTAGTACGAACACACAATCTGTATCTCCTCCCCTGAGAGAACCAGGATTTTTGTGTTTACACACACACACACACATCCCCATTCTCATTCTGTCACGAGCGATCGTGGGTGCATCGGCGGACATTGCACCCACCGGGCACGCACATCGGCTCCAGGGACACGCGGCGGGCCCTCTTGCTCCCTGGAAATGGACCGCCTGTCCATTTCCATCCAATGCCATCCTATCCGATCTGCTGGATGGATGGAGAATAGGACCACCATTCATCTGTTTTTGACGAACAGGATCAGATGACTGCGGGTAATACATTTTCAAAAACGCAAAAAAAATAAAATTACATTTCAATTAAAATTCAACTAATGTAAATACATGAATTTGACTTCAAATCAACCTCTTACAATCCTCTGCACAGCAGCACTCAGACTGGCATAGAGAATGTCAGAATTTGGACCCAATAAGGTGTGGTGCGAACATGAAACATGAAATGAGAAAGCAGAGGGGAGACCTCATTATTTAACCTCATGAACTGCTGCTTATGCAATGCATAGTCAGGTGTTTTAGGTGAAGAAAGGATACCAGTACCTTCTAAACTTTAAAGCCAGCCATACATTAATCAAAATTCGGCCAGTTCAGCAGGGGCCAGATAAATCTTGATGCATGTATTGGTAGGCTGGTTGTACAGAATTAAATCTATTAATTGAATTATGTACAACCAGCCTGTTGGAAAACTTTGGCATGATTAGCCCCGCCAGCTATAGCTGGCGGCGCTGATCAGTTTGTTCTGACAGCGAAGAAGTCTCCCGGTTGTCAGAACACAATAGGTCAGCAGGAATGATTCCCCTATCCACCTCAAGTGTGTGGATGGGGGAATCAAATAATTGTATTTAACCCGCTGGTTGAAGAAAAAAAAATGGATTAGTGTATGGGCTGCTTAATTGATGGCACAACCTAGCTTTACCTAGTGTAAGGGGGCGGTGTAAATCTCAGGACTGGATGGACAGAAACACAAGTCCTTTGGCATGTAAAACAGCCTTTTTATATATATATATATTGTGACAGCAGGAAGGTAAAGTCACCTGGTTGCATTCAGGGGGGTAGATATATTTCGCCCAGATTCAGGCTTTACGCCGACTTATACAACTAGGTGGAGAGTTGTATAAGGCTAGTGGGCTCATGGATGACTCATACCTCTAGGGAGAGTGTGGGGCGTTGTGCAGACAGGGAGTTGATGAGACCAGCTGAAGCTTGTCAGCTCATTTAGGCCTCTATAAGAACTCCCAGCTTCATTAGATGTTAGCTCATGCCTGGAACCAGACCTGTGTGGACTGTCTAGGGAGAGTGAACCCCTGTGCGGTGAGACAAAGCCTGTGTGGCTATTTGCTTGGACATTTAAAACCAGGGACTTAGGGACTAGGACAGCACTAGGCTGATCCCAGTTGTTAGTTAGGAAACCTGTATGTTTAGTCAGAGGTCAAGTTGACCAGGATTTATTTTGTTTATGTTTCTTTTGCTTTGCTGTGTTTTGTCACTGTAAATAGAAAATAAACCGCACCTTTTTGATTTTGAAAACCACAACCTCCGTTTGCTGGGCCTCTTTTTGTGTGGGGAGCCCAGCTCGGGGGTCACACACACCCGCTGCCGAGCTAACCCCCTCACAGTTGGTGGAGAACCAGTGGCAGTTTTTTTTAAGCCAGCATGGAGGAGATACTGAAGCAGCTGGCTCTAGCAAATGCCAATCAACAGCAGACAAATGCAGGTTTGCAAAAGAACTTCGCAGCCCAGCAGCAAGCTCATCAACAGAGCCTTGCAGCCCAGCAGCAGACAAACGCAACTTTGCAACAGAGTCTGGAGGCTCAGCAACAAGCCCAGCAGCAATCTGAGGCCCGCTTCATAGACCTGTTGCAGAAGCAAGAGCAGAGACTACAACAACAGATGGAAGCAGTAATGCAGCAACGTCCGCAGACCAGTGAGGAAAGCCGTCCCACTAATACTGCGTCCTTTGGGGTGAGTCGTTTATTGACAAAAATGACTGGAGAGGATGATCCAGAGGTATTTTTGACCACATTTGAAAGAACCGCTGAAAGAGAAAAGTGGCCTGAGGAGCAGTGGGCTGGACTGGTGGCTCCTCTGTTAACTGGTGAATCGCAGAAAGCTTACTATGACCTAGAGCCTAACCAAGCAAAAGACTATGTGATGCTAAAAGCTGAAATATTGGCAAGGCTGGGTGTCACCCAGGCTGTCCGGGCTCAGCGTGTGCATAACTGGACTTTCCAGCTTGGAAAACCCCCCAGGTCTCAAATGTATGATCTCATTCACCTGAGCAGAAAGTGGCTACAGCCAGAGACTTTGTCCGCACCAAAGATTGTGGAACGTGTTGTAATGGATCGGTTTTTGAGAGCTCTTCCTACTGCCATCCAAAAGTGGGTAAGCCATGGAGACCCAGAGACGGCCGATGGTCTTGTGGATCGTGTGGAGAAATACTTGGCTACAGAGAACCTGACGGCCTCTTCCAGAGACACTCGGACTTTCCACCCTAAGACCAGACCATCCCCAGGGGCGGATAAGAGGATTCCAAGGGGTGAGGGTGGAGAGAGTGAGAGGGTGGGAGCTCTACCCCAAGTTTGGCGAGAACAGCCTGGGAAATCAGCGGCTCAAGAGGCCGCAAGAAGGATCGTTTGCTACCGCTGCCGGCAAGCGGGACATATTGCAGCCAATTGCCCGGTTGTGGAGGAACCCATGCAGTGTGACTTTCTGACGGGCAGACGTCAGTCGCTGTGTGCGACAGTCGCATGCACTGCCATTCGAGGAACTGAGAAACATTTATGCAAAATGTGTGTTAATGGTAGAAATGTTGTGGTATTGCTGGATTCAGGTAGCCTTGTGACCCTGATAAAGGCTGAGTTAGTTAAAACAGAGGTCTCTGGGAATAGCAAGGTAGCTGTTATTTGTGTGCATGGGGACACCCGAGAGTATCCAGTGACTACAGTGTGTTTCGAGACCCCCAAAGGTACCCTCTCTCATCCAGTGGGCTTAGTATCTCAGTTACCGCATGACGCCATTGTGGGAAGGGATTTTCCGAAGTTCTGGGAACTGTGGGATGATCCTGAGCCCCCCACTGGTGCCCCTATGTACCAGGAATGTGATAGCCAGAACTCCCCTGAGAGTGGTGAGGACTCTCCGGAATTTCCCATATCAGTATTGGCAGGGGAGACTCAAGAAACTGGAGAGGAGCCCACCTCCTCAGACGAAAACCTACCGTCTGTGGAGTTTTCTGATCTTGAGGTTCACAGGGAAAACTTTGCCACAGAACAGTTGAAAGACCCCGCCCTAATAAAGGCACGGGAAAACGTAGTGAAAATAGATGGCGAGTTAGTGAACCCAGATAATACCTGCACTTACCCATACTTCAGCGTAGAGAAGGACCTACTGTATCGGGTGGCAAAAAAGGGCAGAAGAAACCGTTGAGCAGCTTGTGGTGCCCAAACCTTACAGGAAGTTGGTGTTGGAGTTGGCCCATGGGCACATTCTTGGAGGTCATCTGGGGACAGAGAAAACCCGAGAGAGGGTATTACAGAGATTCTATTGGCCGGGGGTGATGAAGGACATAGAAAATTATTGTTCCTCCTGCCCTGTGTGTCAGAGGTCGGCCCCGATGCCACATTTCCGTAGCCCGCTGGTCCCTCTACCCATCATTGAGGTCCCGTTTGAGAGGATCGCCATGGATTTGGTAGGTCCTATAATCAAGTCCGCTAGGGGGCACCAGTACATATTAGTTATAATGGACTATGCCACCCGTTATCCAGAAGCGATCCCTCTCCGAAATACCTCGGCCAAAACCATAGCCAAAGAGCTATCTCTTGTGTTTAGCCGGGTGGGTATTTGTAAAGAACTGCTTACGGACCAAGGTACACCCTTTATGTCCCGGGTTATGAAGGAGCTGTGTAAATTGTTCAAAGTGACGCAATTACGTACATCTGTGTATCACCCCCAAACCGATGGGCTGGTTGAAAGATTCAACAAAACCCTAAAACAAATGTTGAAGAAAGTGGTGGATAGAGATGGAAAGGATTGGGACTGTCTACTTCCTTATCTGATGTTTGCTATTAGGGAGGTGCCCCAATCCTCTACGGGATTCTCCCCCTTTGAGTTACTGTATGGGAGACACCCAAGAGGGCTGTTGGATATTGCCAAGGAAACTTGGGAAAGTGAGAGTTCTCCCCACAGGAGTGTGATTGAGCATGTCGCCCTGATGCAAGACCGAATTGCACAGGTAATGCCCATCGTGAAGGAACATTTGGCCCAAGCGCAGTTAGCACAGCAGAGAGTGTACAACCGTGGAGCCAAGACCCGTACCTTTTCCCCGGGGGATAGGATACTGGTACTTGTCCCTACGGTTGAAAGTAAATTCCTTGCCAAATGGCAAGGCCCCTACGAGATAATGGAAAAAGTGAGCGAAGTGAATTACAAGGTCAGACAACCAGGAAGGCGAAAGCCCGAACAGATCTATCACGTTAATCTGTTGAAAGCCTGGAGGGATAGAGAGTCCCTAGTCGCAGACACTTGGTCACCAGCTCAAACTGGTTGCGTGATTCCTGAGGTTGGAATAGCAGCCACCTTGTCACAACCCCAACAACAGGGAGTTTGTGCTTCGCAACAAGGAGGTATTCTCTGAGCTGCCGGGACAAACATCTGGGGTAGAGCATGACATCATTACCCCGCCCGGTGAAAGGGTGAAGTTAAAACCCTATCGGATCCCAGAGGCCCGACGGGAGGCAATACGGGAGGAAGTACAGAAAATGCTGAACTTAGGGGTGATAGAGGAGTCCCAAAGTGATTGGTCTAGTCCCATTGTGTTGGTGCCTAAACCGGATGGGAGCTGGCGATTTTGTAACGATTTTCGTCAGTTGAACAAAGTTACAAAATTTGACACCTACCCCATGCCACGTATAGATGAGTTGATCGACCGGCTGGGAACAGCCCGATACATGACGACTCTTGACCTCACAAAAGGGTATTGGCAAATCCCCCTGGCCAAGTCGGCCAAAGAGAAAACCGCATTTGTAACCCCAGACGGGGCGTTCCAATATAAAAGAATGCCGTTCGGGTTACAGAATGCGCCGGCCACATTCCAGCGGAAAATGGACCAGATGCTGAGGCCCCATCGGAAGTATGCTGCGGCTTACCTGGATGACGTAATTGTCCATAGCACAGATTGGGCCTCACATCTGCCAAAAGTGCAAGCAGTCCTGGACTCTGTTCGGGAAGCGGGGTTTACGGCTAACCCCAAGAAGTGTACCATTGGGCAGGAGGAGGCCAAATATCTTGGGTACACCATTGGGAGGGGAGTAATAAAACCCCAACTCAACAAAGTCGAGGCCATCCAGAGTTGGCCACGTCCCAACAGCAAGAAGCAGGTACGAGCCTTTCTGGGAATCGCTGGGTATTATCGGCGATTCATTCCCCACTTTGCTTCTAAGGCTGTGCCCCTAACCAACCTGACGAAGGGGAAAGGGTCGGTCATGATTAAATGGACCCCCGAGGCTGAGGCAGCATTCCAATTCTTGAAACAAGCCTTATGTAGCCAGCCAGTGTTGTACTCACCCGACTTCTCTAAAGACTTTGTCGTACAAAGTGATGCGTCAGATGTGGGGTTAGGAGCAGTATTGTCCCAGGTCTGGAACGGGGAAGAGCACCCAGTCATTTACCTCAGCAGGAAGTTGAAGTCCCATGAGGTAAATTACGCCACCGTTGAAAAGGAGTGTTTAGCGGTGAAGTGGGCTCTAGATTCCCTTCGGTACTACCTGCTAGGTAGGCACTTTGACTTGGTTACGGATCACGCTCCGTTAAAGTGGATGGCTCAAAACAAGGAAACAAATAGAAGAGTGAATAGGTGGTTCCTGGCCCTCCAGGAATTCAACTTCACAGTAAAGCATCGCCCTGGCGTTCAAATGGGGAATGTGGATGCTTTGTCTCGAGTACATGAATGCCTGATTGCTGGTGTTCCAACCCCGAGGTAAAACAAGAGGGGGGGGTATGTGACAGCAGGAAGGTAAAGTCACCTGGTTGCATTCAGGGGGGTAGATATATTTCGCCCAGATTCAGGCTTTACGCCGACTTATACAACTAGGTGGAGAGTTGTATAAGGCTAGTGGGCTCATGGATGACTCATACCTCTAGGGAGAGTGTGGGGCGTCGTGCAGACAGGGAGTTGATGAGACCAGCTGAAGCTTGTCAGCTCATTTAGGCCTCTATAAGAACTCCCAGCTTCATTAGATGTTAGCTCATGCCTGGAACCAGACCTGTGTGGACTGTCTAGGGAGAGTGAACCCCTGTGCGGTGAGACAAAGCCTGTGTGGCTATTTGCTTGGACATTTAAAACCAGGGACTTAGGGACTAGGACAGCACTAGGCTGATCCCAGTTGTTAGTTAGGAAACCTGTATGTTTAGTCAGAGGTCAAGTTGACCAGGATTTATTTTGTTTATGTTTCTTTTGCTTTGCTGTGTTTTGTCACTGTAAATAGAAAATAAACCGCACCTTTTTGATTTTGAAAACCACAACCTCCGTTTGCTGGGCCTGTTTTTGTGTGGGGAGCCCATCTCGGGGGTCACACACACCCGCTGCCGAGCTAACCCCCTCACAATATATATATACAGTATATATATATATATATATATATATATATATATATACACATATACATACAGTATCTCACAAAGGTGAGTACACCCCTCACATTTTTGTAAATGTTTTATTATATCTTTTCATGTGGCAGCACTGCTACAATGTAAAGTAGTGAATGTACAGCTTGAATAACAGTGTCAATTTGCTGTCCCATAAAAATAACTCAACACACAGCCATTAATGTCTAAACCGCTGGCAACAAAAGTGAGTACACCCCTAAGAGAAAATGTCTAAATCGGGCCCAAAGTTTTAATATTTTGTATGGCCACCATTATTTTCCAGCACTGCCCTAACCCTCTTAGGCATGGAGTTCACCAGAGCTTCACAGGTTGTCACTGGAGTCCTCTTCCACTCCTCCATGATGACATCACAGAGCTGGGGGATGTTAGAGACCTTGCGCTCCTCCACCTTCTCTTTGAGGATGCCCCACAGATGCTCAATAGGGTTTAGGTTTGGAGACATGCTTGGCCAGTCCATCACCTTTACCCTTAGCAAGGCAGTGGTCATCTTGGAAGTGTGTTTGGAGTCATTATCATGTTGGAATACTGCCCTGTGACCCAGTCTCTGAAGGCAGGGGATCATGCTTTGCTTCAGTATGTCACAGTACATATTGGCATTCATGGTTCCCTTAATGAACTGTAGCTCCCCAGTGCCGGCAGCACTCATGCAGCCCCAGACCATGACACTCCCACCACCCATTCTTGACTGTAGGCAAGACACACTTGTCTTTGTACTCCTCACCTGGTTGCCGCCACACATGCTTGACACCATCTGAACCAAATAATTTTATCTTGGTCTCATCACACCACAGGACATGGTTCCAGTAATCCATGTCCTTAGTCTGCTTGTCTTCAGCAAACAATTTGCAAGCTTTCTTGCACATCATCTTTAGAAGAGGCTTCCTTCTGGGATGACAGCCATGTAGACCAATTTGATGCAGTGTGCGGCATATGGACAGAGCACTGAGAGGCTGACCCCCCACCCCTTCAACCTCTGCAGCAATGCTGGCAGCACTCATACATCTATTTCCCGAAGACAACCTCTGGATATGATGCTGAACACGTGCACTCAATTTTTGCTCAACCATGGTGAGGCCTGTTCTGAGTGGAACCTGTCCTTGTAAACTGCTGTATGGTCTTAGCCACCATGCTGCAGCTCAGTTTCAGGGTCTTGGCAATCTTCTTATAGCCTAGGCTATCTTTATGTAGAGCAGGGGTCTCAAATTGGCGGCCCTCCAGCTGTTGCAAAACTACAAGTCCCATGAGGCATTGCAAGGCTGACAGTTACAAGCATGACTCCCACAGGCAGAGGCATGATGGGAGTTGTAGTTTTGCAACAGCCGGAGGGCCGCCACTTTGAGACCCCTGATGTAGAGCAACAATTCTTTTTTTCAGATCCTCAGAGAGTTCTTTGCCATGAGGTGCCATGTTGAACTTCCAGTGACCAGTATGAGAGAGTGAGAGCGATAACACCAAATTTAACACACCTGCTCCCCATTTACACCTGAGACCTTGTAACACTAACAAGTCACACGACACCAGGGGAGGGAAAATGTCTGCTTGGGCCCAATTTGGACATTTTCACTCAGGGGTGTATTTTAAGGGGGCCAACAAATTTACAATGTTATACAAGCTGTACACTTACCAATTTACATTGTAGCAAATTGTCATTTCTTCAGTGTTGTTACATGAAAAGATATAATAAAATATTGACAAAAATGTGAGGGGTGTACTCACTTTTGTGAGATATATATATATATATATATATATATATATATATATATATATATATATATATATATATATATCATACATACACTATATTTTCAAAAGTATTGGGACACCTGCCTTTACAAGCACATGAACTTTAATGGCATCCCAGTCTTAGTCCATAGGGTTCAACATTGAGTTGGCCCACCCTTTGTAGCTATAACAGCTTCAACTCTTCTGGGAAGGCTGTCCACAAGGTTTAGGAATGTGTTTATAGGAATGTTTGATCATTCTTCCAGAAGCTCATTTGTGAGTTCAGGTACTGATGTTGGACAAGAAGGCTTGTCAATCAAAGTCAGCTAGCCAATCAGGGGAAGAGGGGGCGGGGCCGGGTTGGGGCTCCGTGTCTGAATGAACACAGGGACATGTGACTCAGCTCAGGTGCCCCCTTAAGCAAGCTGCTTGCTGTGGGGGCACTGAACAGGAGGGGGGCCAGAATCAGAGAAGAAGGACCTGAGAAGAGGAGGATCCGGGCTGCTCTGTGCAAATCCACTGCAAAAGAGCAGGTAAGTATAACATGTTTGTTATTTTTATGGGAAAAAAATTTGACTTTACAATCACTTTAAGAGTTCCCTTCACAGAAACTTAGGGGACAAGCCCAACCCCTGAAAAATTACCCCACACCATAATCCCCCTTGAGCAAATCATTTAAAGGGGTGACCAATACTTTCGCCAATATAGTGTGGATGAGCGAGTTTGGGGTGGAGTAACTTGACTGTCCTGACATCAACCCGATAGAACACCTTTGGGATGAATTAGAGCAGAGACTGCGA
The DNA here is from genome assembly GCA_029206835.1 of Rana muscosa. Classification (NCBI taxonomy): domain Eukaryota; kingdom Metazoa; phylum Chordata; class Amphibia; order Anura; family Ranidae; genus Rana; species Rana muscosa. Next base: position 12,683,231 of record JARGYO010005626.1, on the reverse strand, counting down.
GCCTGGCCTTCTCATCCACATCAGTGCCTGACCTCACAAATGCACTAATTCAAATACTTAACAGTGTCATTGCATGTATAAGCAGAATATTATATATGCATAATATTATATTTTGTCAAATTTTTTGCCTAACGCTTTTTATAAACTCTGCTACTTTACTCACATTAACTATATTCGATGGTCAACCCTTTATTTTCCCATCATTTCCTTAATTAACCAGATTATTTTTTAGTACGTTTTCAACATTATAAGTACAGTTTTTTTGTACACATGCTATCTTCTAATAAAACTTCTTGTTTTTATAATGCAAATGACTCCTGTTTTGGCTCTTTATTCACTTGCATACTCATATCATTCAGATAGTCAAGCACATCTACAAGCATTTGAGTATTCAGTTACTCTATGTCTGCTGAGTAATTATTTATAAAACAATTTCAATCTATTTTATTGTTTAAACCCTCCATTTTCGCATGCCTAAATTATATATCTATGGTGAGGTGTGTATATGTGTTCAGCAGGTTCAGCAGCAAGAGAAATAGAAGATCATTGTAAAACCTATTGTAATTGGCTGCCCAGGATTGCCAGAAAAGGGACTGAAAATACACATAAAATTGTTGTAAATCTTTTACTAAATGAGAAGCTGCCTGATGTGCACTAATTATGCATCTGATTCTTTTGGAAAATTGCTTGATTAATCTCTTTCACTAAAGGAGATTTATCAATTTTGCCACACAGCGAGGCAGTACAAAACAGAAGCAATGAAACAGGTTATAAAACAGATTTAGTATTCAATCACAGCTTGTTTCATAGATTCCACCTACTGCTGCAGGAAGTAGCACTGTGCTAAAATATAACAAATTTCTTACTATTTCCTAATTGCGTATATTTAAAGATGAACTCCAGGCAAATGGCTAAATATTCATACACAATACATATATAACAACATTTATGGAAGCTGTTTTACCTGACACTTGCTTTACAAGTCTTCTCCCCACCTTTACCCTGTGGCTGGACAGTAGAAGAAAGAGCATTATCACAGTAATAAGATCATCCCTCTGCACAACAGCATGCCTGATTGGTTATTTGTGTTGCTTTGCCCTCCCCATCTCTGAGCTCTGCTGTACAGGAAAATGCAAGAGGTTGATACTAAGTCAAATTCACTGCTTGAATTTAAAAATGCATGTAATGATGTGTTAACGATTACAGTATTTTGTATCTGTCAGGAGTTCAGTTTTAAAAAATAAATATGCATGCCTTGATTTCTATCAGTTTTCAAGAAAGCCTACTAACATTTGCAGATAGGTCTTCCAATTAAATAAATTGCAACTTTAGGATGCATGCATGGGTGGTGCACTCATCAGGTGTGTGTATTTTAAAGAAAAGGATGTTTGGCAGCAGGAAGTACTAAAATTACTTTGAAAGTCATAAGGGTTTGCAAGATTACTGCAGATGGCTGTCAAATATTGCAAGTGAAGGGATTGCAGATACACAGAATTACTGAAAATGTTTAGTTACAGTTGTGCTCATAAGTTTACATACAAAATTTATGATTTCTTGGCCATTTTTCAGACACTATGAATGATAACACAAAAACATTTTTCACTCATGGTTAGTATTTGGCTGAAGCCATTAAGTATCAATCAACTGTGTTTACTCTATTTAGATCATAATGGCAACAGAAACTACCCAAATGACCCTTATCAAAAGTTTACATACCCTGGTGATTTTGGCTTGATAACATGCACACAAGTTGACACAAAGGGGTTTGAATGGCTATTAAATGTAACCATCCTCACCTGTGATCTATTTGCTTGTAATTAGTGTGTGTGTGTATAAAAGGTCAATGAGTTTCGGGACTCCTGACAGACCCTTGCATCTTTCATCCAGTGCTGCACTGACGTTTCTGGATTCTGAGTCATGGGGGAAGCAAAAGAATTGTCAAAGGATCTGTGGGAAAAGGTAGTTGAACTGTATAAAACAGGTAAGGGATATAAAAAGATATCCAAGGAATTGAGAATGGCAATCGGTAGTATTCAAACTCTAATCAAGAAGTGGAAATAAGGGGTTCTGTTGAAACCAAACCACGGTCAGATAGACCAACTAAAATTTCAGCCACAACTGCCAGGAAAATTGTTCGGGATGGAAAGGAAAACCCACAAATAACTTCAGGTGAAATACAGGACTCTGTGAAAACATGTGGTGTGGCTGTCTCAAGATGCACAATAAGGAGGCAGGGTCATTTGGGTTTTTTCTGTTGCCATAATTATTTTAAAAAAGTAAACACAGTTGATTTATAATAAATGGCTTCAGCCAAACACTAACCATGAGTGAAAGAAAAGTTTTTGTGTTATCATTCATATTCTCTGAAAAATGGCCAAGAAATCATAAATTCGGCCAGGGTATGTAAACTTATGAGCACAGTTTATTTGCACTAATTATGCACCCAACTCCATCATAAAATTGTTGGATGAATCTCAGTTATGGCTATGCATGTATATCATGCGGTAGACAGACATTGGGGCTGATTTACAAACCGTTTGCGCCTTGAGTGGAGGCGCACAGCGAGGCGCAACATACGTTTCGGTATTTACCAAACCTTTGCGCCGGTAACACAGCGATATTCCCCATTTACTAAAGTGTTCTCAGTGCACGGGAGGAGGCGATCAGTGCGCCACTATGGACCTGGCGCACGGCATCTTCAAATCAAAATTAAAAGAAGCTGGAAGTGCCAATATTATGGGGTGATGTGGGGTGATGTGAGGAAGTATAGTGACAACTGCCCAAGTAACAAATATGGGCAAAATTGAATGAGAAAGTAATTTTTTCAGAACAAGCCTGCTGCGCCGGCAATTACATTTAGAACTGTGTGAGGTCCTTTTGTGCACTGCGCATGCGCAAACGGCATTTGCGCACGTTCAAGTGCGTTGGTTCACTGCGTCGGCAAAATCTTAGTAAACGCACCTCTAAACTTGACATATTTTTTTTTAACGCTGGTTCACTTTTATGTATTTTTTTAAGGATATTTGCACACAGGTCATGTTAGCGTGTTACATTGTTAACATGTTACATGTACCTTGATAAAATTATGTAAAAAGACTCTTGCTACTCTAGCTCTTACTATTGCCTTGTACACACGATCGGAATTTCCGATGAAAAATGTCTGATGGACTTTTTTCATCGGAAATTCCGATCGTGTGTGGGCCCTATCAGACTTTATTCCGTCGGTGTTTAGAAATAGAACATGTTTTATTTTTTCCAATGGAAAAAAAAGCGATAGGATATTCCTATCATCTGTGTGAAACTCTGGCGGAGGAAAAACCACGTTTTGGATGGTCGGAATTTGGTCTGACAGTGTGTATGCAAGACACCTTGGACGGAATTCCGACAAAAAATTCCATCGGACTTTAGGCCATCGGAAATTCCGATCGTGTGTACAGGGCATTTAAAGGGGTTGTAAACATATATATATATATTTTTTAAATAACAAACATGTTATACTTACCTCCACTGTGCAGCTCGTTTTGCACAGAGTGGTCCTGATCCTGGTCTTCTGGGGTCCCTCGGCGGCTGTCTCTGCTCCTCCCTGCAATAACTCACCACCTTTATGCGAGCGAGCGAGCGAGCATGGTGGTGAGTTATTGCGGGTGCACTCCTGTGATACAGCCGGTGGCCATAGCCGCTCACTGTATCACTCGGCCCCGCCCCCCGGCACGCCACGTCATTGGATGTGATTGACAGCAGTGCAAGCCAATGGCTGCGCTGCTTTCAATCAACCAATGAATGAGCCGAGAAGCCGGCCGAGAAGCCTGCTCGTTCACGGCGCAGGACTTTCGAGGGGTCAGGTAAGTAAACGGGGGCTTGGGGGGGGGGGCAGCTAATGCACAGATGTTTTTTCACCTTAATGCATAGAATGCATTAAGGTGAAAAAGCTTTTACCTTTACAACCCCTTTAACTTTCCCCCTCTAATGCATATGTTTTATTTGGGCTAGTTTTTGCTTTTAAAGAGGAACTCTACACTCCACACTCCAATGCTCTTGTCTCCCCCTTCTAATGCATATGTTATCTTTGGGCTAGTTTTTGCTTTTAAAGGGGAACTCTACACTCCACTCCATTCTCCAAAGGCTGTGAGCTGCCTTTACCAATCCAAACCACTTTTGGGGTGCCTGAGCCCCTCCTGCCCCCAAGCATCCACCCCCTTTCATTAGCTGGCTTGCTGTGTTTGGCTAGGGGTTTGTTAGTGCGTGGAGGGGGTGTTTTTTTTATGCAGGGGTTCTCATTTTACCAGACCCAAATGGCCTTGTATGTATTGTGGGGGCAGGCTTTTTTTTTTGGAGTTAAAATCTTGCAGCTGCAATGTCGATTTGTAAGTTTGCTCTAAAGCCGTACATCTTTGAAGCAGCATTTTGGATACATGCTACAGATGCACCACTTTACAGGCAGAGTAACCCCCCCCCTCCCAAGTTAATAGCTTTAGGGCAAGTTCACTCTATAGAAACACAGTCCAGATGCTTTTCTGCATGTGCGTTTTGGATGCATTCCTGTGCGTTTATGATGGATTTTTTTAGTGTTTTACAGCGTTCCAGTACAGTCCAGTGCAGGAAAAATGCAGCATGTTCTACTTTATTTTCTGGAACTGGAACACACTGGAACTGCAAGCAATGGTGTGAACTATGCCATTGAAAAACATATAACCTACTTTCCATGCATTTTTGAGGCATAAAAAAGCACACTTGACTGCATGTGGTGCGAACTGGCCCTTACACAATTTGGCATATTTAAAGGCAGTTCTTGTTTCGTTTTTGGGGTTCTCCTAATTGGTGACATTGATATATGTCCCTTAGGGTCTGACCTGGGCCCCCATACCCATTTTAAGGCCAAAAACTAGAAGATAAGCCAGCCAAGTGGGGACTAGCAAAACTAACAAGTCAGTTCCCATAGACTGGTATTTGTTGTCTAACTTTTTCCCATGTTAGGCTGTTTGTTTGCCCCCCTGGACCGGAGGGTGGTTGTCCCATCTCTAATTTAGTAGCATGCTGGATGATGTGCTTAATTTTGGACAGGGGGTGGCTTATTTTGTGCTAGCTGCATTCAGGTTGGTCTGGTCAGGCTCAGGGACTTTGCTTTTTTCCTATGCCTTTTGGTATGTGAAATGCATTTGGGTTGGTCTGAGCATGCTCAAGGACTTTGCTTTTTTTGGTGCTTTTTGTGTGTGAACAACACTAGGATGTTTCTGAGCATGCTCAGAGACTGTGTTTTTTGGGTTAGTAATTTAAGGACATCCTTAACAGGTGTACCCACTTTGAAGTTCAGTCTCTACATTGGGTGAACTTGCGTTTTGTGTGTTTCATGGACTGTGCATGTGTTTTCAATTGCCCCATTAGCACACAAACCTATGTTATATAAAGCTTGCAGATAGCATTCTCTACCTTGCCCTGAAAAAAGTAAATTTTGGTGTCCTTATCGAGTTTGTAACACATGTATTTTCGCTTTGTAATTTGTTTGTTATGTCTTTGCAAAATATATGTTTTTTTTACTTTTGTTTATTGTATTTTTTAGGGTGGGGGATATTTTCCCCTGAAATATTTTTGATGTTGTTAATCTGTGTCGTTTGTTCACCTTGATTTAATTGTCTGTGCTGCATTATTTTGCAAAATATTTCTCAAGATGTTGTGACTAATGTTTCAAATTAACATACATGTTTTTTTTTGCTTTCCTTGCTTTTTTTCAAGTCCTGTTTTGTTGACCATTAAAATTTGATGCAAATTTTGATGTTTGATTTTTGTTTTCCATGCAACAAATTTCACAGCTGCAGCTTAACGAAGCTGATTGGCATGTCAAAACAAAACAGGTGTGATTTGTCTAAAAGTTACTTTCCTGGTGCCTTCATGGTAGCATATGCATGGATTGTGTGCTGCCATGGATAGTCATAAGGAAAGGAAAAATACAGAGCGGTAAGTATTCAATATTCCTTTTACTGCCGTGGTTCTCAGCCTCGGTCCTCAAGTACCCCCGACAGGACATGTTTTGTGAATTTATCTTATGGAGAATTGCTGTCCAAAATACCAAACCGTTGACTGAATTAAAGCACATGTGCAAGATGAAGGAAAACCTGCAAACATAGCCTGTTGGGGGTACTTGAGAAGCACTGATTTAGAGCGCTGCGCTAAAATCTAGCTCAAGGCAATACTATTCTAATTGTGGGCATTTGAGGGAAACCAAGTGAGTGTTAGAACCCCTGCTTGTTTTTTTTTAGGTTAGGCTTTGTGTCCCTTTTCTTAAAATTGCAAATACACATTCCTAAGTATAACTGTGATGTGAATGTCAATGGCCCATTTAGACCTTCTTTAATAGAAAACACCAGTTGCCTTTCTTTAGAAACGTTTGTTAGTCTAGTCCTGGAAATCTGCATCTGTTTTACCATAAATTTCCATAAAAAGTGAGTTCCTGCAGCAAGATGCACCAAATGTATGTAGATGCGAGACCGCTGTGTATATGAGATGTGCAACTGCTGTGTGCGCACAGGTATGCGCATATGTGGCTCTCAGAAAGCGGTGGCCAGCACACAGGAATGACATAACGCCCCTACAGGAATTTGCTTGTACTGCTGCTAAGTTCTCTGAGGAAGAGATGATACTTATTTGCAAATTAAGATTTTTTTTTAACATGGGGTGGTGTTTGTGTGGGTCCCTAACACACATTCATACACATTATGGCCAATTTAGACAGGATCCAATTTACAGCATGTTTGTAGCTTGTGGGAGGAAACCAGAGTACCTGGAGGAAACCCACGCAGGCACAGGGAGAACATCCAAACTCCAGGCAGAGGGTGTCACGGGTGGGATCCGACCCAGCGACCCTTTTTGCTGCTAGGTGAAAGTGCTAACCACTACACCACTGTGCTGCACAATTATGTATCTAGAGATGTAGGTTCTTGTGTCCACTTGTGAAAATACAAGTGGGTCATGGCACATCTACATTCCAAATTTGGCACTTAAGATGGTCATGCACTATGCAATCTGATTGGCCAATCTCTGTACAACTCGAGCTTTCGGAAAAAATAGGTATTAGGAATACGCACTTGAACAATTAATTAAAATTTTGGCAAATCAAACAGGCTCTTGGCTAATCTAATTGTTCTATTTTCTTTAAGATTGCAGTGTATGGTCACCTTTAACCACTTCATTACCAGGCACTTATGCACCTTCCCGCCTAGACCAATTTTCAGCTTTCAGCACTCTCACACTTTGAATGACAATTACTCAGTCATGCTACACTGTATCCAAACAAAATTTTTATCATTTTCTTCTCATAAATAGAGCTTTCTTTTAGTGGTATTTAATCGCCACTGGGTTTTTTTTTTGCGATATAAGCAAAAAAACAGCAATTTTTTTTTTAAAACACACTTCTTTTTTAGTTTCTATTGTAAAGTAATTTTTCTTCATAAATTTGTGCCAAAATGTATACTGCTACATATCTTTGGTAAAAATAACCCAAATTAGTGTATATTATTTGGTCTTTGTGAAAGTTATAGAGTCTACAAACTATGGTGCCAATCACTGAAAATTGATCACATCTGATCACGCCTGATGTACTGAGGGCATATCTCATTTCTTGAGACACTAACAAGCCAGGAAAGTACAAATACCCCAAAATTACCCCTTTTTGGAAAGTAGACAGTCCAAGGTATTTACTAAGAGGCATGGTGAGTTTTTTGAAGTTGTATTTTTTCCCCACAATTCTTGGGAAAATTAGAATTTTTTTTTTCTTTTCTTTTTTTTGTTGCACAAACTGGTCATATTAAAAAAAAAATCTCTCACACAGCATATGCATAATTGCAACTATACCCCAAAATACATTATGCTACTCCTCTTGAGTGTAGCGATACCACATGTGTGAGACTTTTACACAGCCTGGCCATATACAGAGGCCCAACATTGAAGTAGCACTTTCAGGGGTTCTACAAGCATAAATTGAACATATCCTTTCTCAACCACCTATTACACTTTTGAAGGTCCTGGAGCACCAGTACATTGGAATTGTCCACAAAATGACCCCATTTTGGAAAGCACACACCCCACGTATAATCTATGAAGCATTATGAGTCTTTTGAACGGTTCATTTTTTTCCAGAAGGTTTTGGAAAATGTGGAGAAAAAATGTAAATGCATTTTTTTTACACAAAGTTGTCCATTTATAAGATATTTCTAACACATAGCATGTACATAGCAAAAATGACACCCCAAAATGCATTCTGCTACTCCTCCTGAGTATACCACATGTTTGAGACTTTTACACAGCCTGGCCACATACAGAGGCCCAACATCCAAGTAGCACCTCCAGGCATTCTAGCAGCATTAATTGCACATATAATTTTCTGACTACCGATCACATTTTTGAAGACCCTTCATATATACACATAGCAGGTGCATACCAAATAACAAAAGATTACCTGTGGTTTTAGAAGTGCAGTGGTCCACAGAGGAGAGCATCGGTCCAGGCAGCAGGCAGGAAGGAGGTCAGCGACAGCAAAAGCAATCATCCAGGCAGTAGGCAGGAATACTGTCCATAGTTCGTACCGGCAGAGATACTGTCAGCACAGACAAAGCACAGCCAAAGCACAGGTCCAGGTAGCAGGCAGAGGTGTCCCAGCAGAAATACTGTCCAAAGTCAGTAGAAGCAGCAGGCAGGCAGGTCAACACAGCCAAAGTATTGGTCCAAGCAGCAGGAAGAAACATGGTCCATAATGTCATGGGTCATTACAGGCAGTAATATGGTCAGCACAGCCAAAGTATTGGTCCAGGCAGCAGGAAGAACCATCAAGCTTTGGGCCAGGGGGACAGGGGTAGAGGCTTCTCCCACCCAAATCGCTTTGAAGCCTCCGGGCAACCAGACCATGTTCTTGGAGCACAGAAAACGAAAAACTGGTTTTCTCTACTCAGAACGCTATTCTGAAGCCCCTCACATATGTGAGACCCCTATGTACTAAAAGTAGATGGCCAAAAGATCAGTCCAAGTGGCAGGCAAAAACATGGTCGATTAACAGGCCAAGGTCGGTACACGTGGAAGTCAGAAACGTGGTTTAAATCGGCAGGCAGAGGCATCGTCGGTAAACAGGCTGAGGTTGGTGCACGTGGAGGTCAGAAACGTGGTTTAAATCGGCAAGCAAAGACATCATCGGTAAACAGGCCAGGGTCAGTTAATTAACATGGAAGGTAGTTCGTAACATGGTAGCAGGCAAATGGGGAAATGGCAGTCTGTTAATAATAAGAGGAACTAATGGATGTATGATAATTTTTGAAGCAATTTCCGATGCACATGCCAGGTTGGGAGGGACAATCGGGACAATAATAGGTGGTGTCTCTTCTTACTCCTCCTCTGCTGCATACACAGCATTTCTTTTGGTGTCTTCTTCCAGATTCTGTGGGGGGGATGCTAAAGGGATAGTGTCGCTCGTGAAGCCGACTCACACTATCAGAGCGAATGCTTCCTGGGGCGGGATCTTGTTGGTAAATGAGGGCATCGATGATATCTTCGATATAATGGAGGTAGGGGAGTTGTTGAATTTGAGTTGCTTTTTTGGTAGCAGACAAACGAATTAAAAAGGGCCATGTGAAACAGGTGAAACGCAACTTTCTTGTGCCAATAACGGGACTTTCTGGTTGATAAGTAGGGCTGTAGCATCTGGTCGTTTAAATCCACCCCCCATGTACAAATTGTAGTCGTGGACACATTCGGGCTTTACAATGGGGCCGCGTCTTCTTTGGATCTCCACCACGGTGTCATTGTGGATCGTAGAGAGGATGTGGACATCTTTCTTGTCCCTCCACTTCATGGCCAACACCTCCTCGTTCCTCATGAATGCCGATTCTCCAGGTCGCAATTTTTTGGTCAATAAATTTTGTGGGAATCCCTTCCGTTTTTTTTTTTAAGGTACCGCAGGTCGGGGTTTGCTTACTGTAAAGGTGGCGAAAAAGGGGCAGGCTGGTACAGTAATTGTCAACATATAAATTGTAACCTTTTCCGAACAGGGGGTATGCCAACTTCCAGACAATTTTCCCACTGGTTCCAATATATGTGGGGCAATCACGGGGCTGGAGCTGAGAGTCTTTGCCTTTGTAGATCCTGAATGTGAAGACGTATCCAGTGGCTCGATCACACAATTTATTTAATTTTAACCCATACCTGGCTCTCTTGCTTGGTATATACTGCTTGAACTGCAGTCGGCCAGTGAAATGTATGAGGGACTCGTCCACACAAATTTTTTGGTCTGGGATGAAAACTTCTTGAAATCGCTGGGAAAAGGCATTGATTAGGGGGCGTATATTGTACAATTTGTCATAGTTGGGATGATCTTGGGGAGGGCACTGTGAATTGTCATTGAAGTGGAGAAAACGCATGATCATGTCGTATCTTTTCCTTGACATGACAGCGGAATATATGGGCATGTTGGATGGGGCGTTTGGACCAATATGCATGGACTTCGTTCTTTTTTGTAAGCCCCATATTGAACATTAGGCCCAAAAACAATTTAAATTCGTCCAATGTTAGACGCCGCCACTGGAACATGCGGGCTTAGGAAGAATTGGGGTTGGCAGCAATAAATTGGGATGCATACAGATTAGTTTGATCCACTATATTCTGCAGCAAATCTTGTGGGAAAAATAAACAAAAATAATCAAATTTAGAAAAATTTGTAGTGTCGGGCTGCACACCTGGCTGTGCGGTGAAAGGGGGGATGATAGCGGATCCTGAGTTGGCAGGCAACCATAAGGGGTTTGCCAGGGCATTGGGAAGGTAGGATTGGGGCTGGATTCTTCTGGTTGGGCGTGTATTTCTATTACTGGGCTCCTCTTCCTGGGGTATGGCGCTGCTGGTGGTGGGCAGTTCTCCTGATCTTGGTCCTGATCGCATTCTTTTGGGAGGGACGTTTTTTTCCGGGGATTCGGACTCTGAGCCACTATCCTCCACTGGCTCGTATTCCGAACCAGAATCGGATAATGGGAGCTCCCCGCTGCTCTCCTCATCCGACATGGCAAGAATGGCATATGCCTCCTCAGGTGTGTAAACCCTTTGGGACATTATGGCAGTGCTTATTGGTTGGCCTGTGTAATGGTACTGCTGGTGGTAGTGGTGGCGGTCTGTGTGGTGGTACCGATGGAGGTAATAGTGGTGGGCCTGTGTGGTGGTACTGATGGTGGTATGGGTGGTGGTGGTACCAGTGGCGGTACAGGTGGTGGTGGTACTGATGGCAGTATGGGTGGTGGTGGTACTGATGGTGGTATGGGTGGTGGTGGTGGCGGTACCGATGGCGGTACAGGTGGCGGTACGGGTGGTGGTGGTACTGATGGCGGTACAGGTGGTGGTGGTGACGATGGTGGTATGGGTGGTGGCGATACCGATGGTGGTACAGGTGGCGGTACGGGTGGTGGTGGTACCGATGGCGGTACAGGTGGTGGTGGTAGCGATGGCGGTACGGGTGGTGGTGGTGGTGGTACCGATAGCGGTACAGGTGGTGGTGGCACTACCGATGGTGGTACGGGTGGTGGTACCGATGGCGGCACTAGTGGCGATACTGGTAGCGGGCCTGGAAGTACCTGATGGCGGTACTAGTGGCGGTACTGGTAGTGGTACCGATGGCGGTACTGGTAGCCTGTGTGGTGGTACCAATGGCGGTACCGATGGAGGTGGGCCTGTGACAGATGGGCTGATTGATTTCTAGACAGATGGGCTGATTGATTGACAGATGGGCTGATTGACAGATGGGCGGATTGGCTGGGCTGATTGATGTGCTGGGCTGTGTGACAGGTCCTCTTTATTGGGGGGGGGGGCACGTTGTGCACAGTAAACTACTGTAGACAAACTACACTGATCTCACTTACTGATCTCTGCTCTCTCCTCACAGATCGGTGTGTGAGGAGAGAGCAGGGATCAGGTAGTAACTCCTGCAGTTTGTTTACATTTGTGACCGGCTGTGATTGGACACAGCCGGTCACGTGGTAAACAGCCAATTTCATTGGCTGTTTACCCTGATCGGGCACGCGCTGTGTCCATGGGACACTCGCCTTCCCGATCCCCGCTCTGCAAGCCTCTGGCGGCGCGCACGGAGCGCGCCGCCGAGTTTGTTGTGACATGTGATCGGCTGTGACTTTGACACAGCCGATCATATGGTAAACAGCCAATGAAATTGGCTGTTTACCGTGATCGAGGAAGCGCTGTGTCCGAGGGACACACGCCGTCCCCGATCACCGCGGGCGCGCGCAAAGCATTATCCTGCAGGACGTCAATAGACGTCCAGTGTGGATAACGCAACCACTTCCCGGACGTCAATCTTCTATTGACGGGGCGGGAAGTGTTTAAAGATCAAGATCTGAAATTGTTTAGAAACCCTTTTCTGTTCTTTGTAATGTATTGAAAGGTTTGTGTGAAAATAGAAAAAAAAAAACATTTCAAAGATATATTAGAAGTAATAGGAATGAGATTAGCATCACAAGGGTTAATTAAGTGAGAACACCTACTAATTGCCTAACAAGACACATCCAATGAGATGGGCGTGCACTATTATCAATGAGAAAACAGCAGTTACCCTGGCACCAGTTGCCGTTTACATATTTATTATTTTGTTGCGTGCCTGCGTGCGCCGGTTCGCCTGCCCAATCAATGATTCATCCGGCGCACCAATTAAGGTATGAACCGGCGCAGTGCATTGTTCTGAGTAAATCAGCCCCATTGTGTAAGTCATGGTATAGAATGTATTAAACAAATTACACACAGTTACTTATCTCGGTTGATACTTTTTTTATTGCTTATTATCTGTATACAATAGTAATTTTCTATGTACAGTAATGTGTAATTCATGTAATCAACAAGGTAATGAAACAATGTTAGACCCTTAGAATCAAGGAATGGCAACACAAACAATCTTTAGTCAACACCTGCATTGGAAGCATGAATGACTGCAGCAAATTCTTTATAAAAATGCATTTTTTTATGTTCTCTGAAGTTATAGCAATTAATTCTCTAGTCATATGAAGGTTTGGTTAGTGTAACCTATTACATTATGGTAATTTCATTGACAACAGAGTGCTCAGCAACCGTTTCAGATAAATAACTTTTTAACACATCTAGAATGCAATCCGTTTTTATAATGTACAGCAATATTCACAGAAATACTTGAAATAATATAATGTTAACAAGTGAGAGTCATGCTCACAATCCAATCTCACTTGTTTCAGACAACAGATTAAAATGGAATTGTTATTGATCCCATAAGTGCTTCTATATCCCCAGGGTGGAAAATGGGAGTTATTTAAAATGGCAATAAAGACAATGCACTATTTTTGCACAAGCTTGTGAGCTCTGATAACTGCTTCTGTAACTCCATCTAAATGGAAGATTGTAAGGTTGGAAACTGAGACTATTCATTTGGTCAACACGGGTGTTTGTATATGTATATTGTACAGGACACTGTGGCTGGGTCCTGGAAGGACGCTTTACAGTAGGTGCCGCCGATATTGTATATCTATTGCGCTCCCATCGCCGAGATTCTCTGCGACAGGAGTGCCGAGATCTCGGCAACAGGGTGGCGACACGTGTCGCGCTCGCTGCAATAGCGAGGAGACGCGACACTGTATTGAGCGGGGATCCGACGTGGATTCCCGCCAATACCAGGCACTGCGTTTGGTATGAATCCTAAACGGGAACTCCACGCCAATTTTTAAAGAAAAAAACGGCGTGGGTTCCCCCTCCAGGAGCATACCAGGCCCTTATCCGAGCACGCAACCTGGCAGGCCGCAGGGGACGAGAAAGCGCCCCCCCTCCCTCCTGAACCGTACCAGGCCACATGCCCTCAACATGGGGGGTTTGGTGCTTTGGGGCAGGGGGGCGACCTGCGCCCCCCCCACCCCAGAGCACCCTGCCTCCATGTTGATGAGGACAGGGCCTCTTCCCGACAACCCTGACCGTTGGTTGTCGGGGTCTGCGGGCGGGGGGCTTATCGGAATCCGGGAGCCCCTTTAATAAGGGGGCCCCCAGATCCCGGCCCCCCCACCCTATGTGAATGAGTATGGGGTACATCATACCCCTACCCATTCACCTGGTGGAAAAAAATGGCATAAAAAACACAACACAGTTTTTAAAAGTATTTTATTGCACAGCTCCGGAGGTCTTCTTCCGACTTCGGGGGTCTCCGGTGTCGTCGCCGCGCTCTCCGGTTCTTTCTTCTGCCGGGCCACCGCTATCTTCTTCCAACTCTTTTGCTAGCGGGGCCCGGTCTTCTCCGTCGCCTTCTCCCCTCTTCTTCTCTCCGGTTCTTTCTTTCTTCCGCCGGGCCTCCGCTAACTTCTTTTTAGCTCTTTTGCTAGCAGTGGCCCGGTCTTCTCCGTCGCCTTCTTCTCCCGCTCTCCGGTTCTTCTCCCGCTCTCCGGTTCTTTCTTCTGCCGGGCCTCCGTTAACTTCTTTTAGCTCTTTTGCTAGCGGAGGTCCGGTCTTCTCCGTCGTCTCGTCCAGTTCTCCGTTGTCCTTCTGCCGGCCCCTCCACTAACTTCTTGGTAGCTCTTTTGCTAGTGGAGGGGCCGGTCTTCCCGTCGTCGCCGTCGGCGTCTTCTTCCCTCTTCTCCTCCTCGATGTTGACTCGTCACTTCCTCTCGCAGTAATGCTAAATCTTCGGTCCGCAGAAATTAATATAGGCTTCTCATGACGTCACAGTCACATGTTCCCATGACTAGAGTTGAGCTGACACCTGGATGTTCGGGTTCGACGGGTTCGGCCGAACTTCGGAAAAAAGTTCGGGTTCGGGACCGAACTTTAACCCGAACACGAACCCGAACCCGAACCCCATTGAAGTCAATGGGGACCCGGACTTCTAAGGACTAAAAAGGCTCTAAAAAAGTAATGGAAAGGGCTAGAGGGCTGCAAATGGCAGCACAATGTTGTTAAGAGCATGGCAAGTGCTCTGCAAACAAATGTGGATAGGGATATAACTTAAAATAACATTAAAAAAATAAAAAAATATGCTGGAGGCCCCCTTTTCAGCAGAAGAGGTACGGGAAGTCATTAAGAACCTCAGAAACTCAACGGCACGATGCTACACATATATGGTGGGAATGCCCCAGAATACGCCCTTTCTGGAATAAATTATTCAATTTAATGGATAAGCTAGTGGGAAAATAAAATACTTTGAAATAAAAATGTAGCGGGGTGCTAAATTTAAGGGAAGTGTTTGAGTGGTAAATAGGCTCAAACACCCTAATTCTGTAGGATTCATGGACCATTTTGTCCTCGGGGGACAGTATTGGTGTGCAGTTCCCTGCGGCCTACAGGTGGCGAAGCCATGGTAGGCTAGGGTTGAACCGCCGATACAGTGCTGTGCCTTTTGTGTCCCCTCTTGGCAGTAGTACAGCGGGGCGGGGAACCTGCTGTGCATGCCGGGAGAGCATATAAAAGGGGCAGACCTTTGGCCTGGGGGCTGATGTCACGTGGGGTCCACGCCCAGGTGCCTTCGGCCTGGGTGCATGTGTTCCTGTTCCATCTCGGGTACCATTAGCCCGGGGTGAGGTACTATCCTGGAGTTCCTGCTGCCCTGGGTATGGAGGCCTAGGTGCGGGAGTAAAGCCTGGAGTCCAGAGCCTTCGTCTGGAGTCCGCTAAGGGTCGAGGAGTCTTAGGGTGCCACCTCGTGTAGGGGGACCATGTTCCAGGGAAGGGAGGATCATTCTGATGGACCGATGCGGGAGTCACGTGAAGGAAGGGTCTGTTGACTCCCTGGAGAGATGTCTTCCCCTTGATATGGGCTAGGTTCGTAGAAGGAGAAGCTCAAGGTCATCTTGACTGTATCAGAGGCCTTATTCACCCAGCCTGTGGCAGGGGCCTTATACACCCTGGTCTGTGGCAGAGACCAAAGTTCTCCAGGTCCGTGGCAGGGGCCTTGTACACCCGGTCTGTGGCAGAGACCAACCTCAAGGTCTGTGGCAGAGACCGTGCACCTAAAACTGTTTGAGAAACCTAAGCAGTGAAGTGAATGTGCTACGTTTGTGCCTGGACCTCCTCCACACCTTAAGCTGTCCTGTTTCTTTGCTCTAACCTTTTCTATCCGAGTAGAGTTTATTTTGCCATGAGAAAATAAGAGTTGTAATTTCAGCTGGTGTGGACATTGACTTTACTGGGAATTAAAGGACTTGCCTCTACCTACAGTAGAGGTGAGAATCATCCTCTGGAGGAGTTTTGACTCCGGCTGTGGACACGGCCCGTCAAGTACACCGCTCAACCTCTTTATATAGGAGGGTACGGGCTGGTAGTGCGGTGTGCCTTTCTCCCTCCTGCGAGGAGCCAACAACATAAAGGCAGGTAAGGGGGAAAGGATCTGTGCGCTACAAAAAAATAAAATAAAAATTATAATCTTGACCTAGGAGGACGAGGTCCATATGGAGTAGGAGGTTGAGGTGGCGGTGGATGTGGCTGTGTAGGTGGAAGCGGCTGTGGAGGAGGACGAGGTAGCCAACACTGGTTCAAAAATACAACAATGGCTGGGTAAGGCCGGTGATGTGTCGAATTCTGTCCCCCGTCAAATAGTGTCCACCCTGTACTGCGCTTGCTCAGTATGTAGGACAAGGGGATTTCGAAAATCTCCCAAGACGAACGGCGCCTGCGTGGTGAGTTCAGGTGAAGGCCACACCATCCGTGGTTCAAGCCGAGCCAAGTGAGGCCGTGCCCGAAGCATGGCGATCGAACCGAGCCCGTGAGGGGCCCTGTTACTATGTGCTACCGTATGTCCACTTGGATGGTGGGGCTTGAACCTGCACTCACTGCGCAGGCGCCATTCATCTTCAGAGATTTTGTGAATCTCCTTGTCCTCTGTACTGCGCAAGCGCTGCGCCTTCGCAGTATGGGCCGGACACAATCCGATGGCCGGACATTTTTTGTCACAACACCGGTATACATGTCTATTCTGCAGAAGGTACGGACAAGTCCTGTGGGATCCATGCCTGGTTCATTTTAATGAACGTGAGCTTGTCCACATTGGCTCTGGACAGGCGGCTGCACTTGTCTGTGATAACGCCCCCTGCCGTGCTAAATACACGTTCAAATAATACACTGGCTGCAGGGCAGGCCAGCACCTCCAAGGCATAAAGGGCAAGCTCAGAAGAGTGGGTGGGAGACAATGTGAAGGAACCTGAGGCACTGTCAGCAGCCCAATCTACTATCGCCTGTACTTGTCCTGGCCTAAACATTCGTACAGCCTCATTAGGCGCGACAAAATACCGCCGCAGGCTCGGTCGCCTACTCGCACCTGAGGAAGGTGTTTCACTTGTGCGTGTATCTGGCACAGATCCACCACGTCCTCTCCCTGCAACAGGAGCTCCACCAGCAGCACCACGACCGGGGCCACCACGTCCCTTTGACCTTCTCCTCATATTTTCCAAATTTAGGATCTTGCCCTAAATGGGTGTTTTTGGAAGAGCAGAACACACCCACAGTACGTAACCGCTGAATCGCACAGCTACAGAACTGCAGAAAATGCTATTAAAAAAAAATGTTTTTTTAGTATAGCACAGTAGAAGAAAACTATATAGAAATTGTTTATTTCACACGCCTTCACATATGTATAACACACTGCAAAATATTTTTTGTGGCCCTAAATGGCGTTTTTTGGAAGACCACAACACACCCACAGTACGTAACCGCTGAATCGCACAGCTACAGAACTGCAGAAAATGCTATTAAAAAAAAATGTTTTTTTAGTATAGCACAGTAGAAGACAAATATATAGAAATGGTTTATTTCACACGCCTCCACATATGTATAACACACTGCAAAATATTTTTTGTGGCCCTAAATGGGTCTTTTTGCAAGCATACATTAAAGTGCAATTTTTTTTTTTTTGCCCTAAACGGGTCTTTTTTTGCACGAGCAAAATAAAATGCAAATTTTTTATTTTTTTTGCACTTAATGGGTCTTTTGGAAAAGAGCACAATAAAGTGCCTTTTTTTTTGGCCCTAAATGGATCTTTTTCCAAGAGCAGAATACACCCACAGTATGGAAACGGTGTATCTCTCAACGTAATATATGCAGTGCTGGTGCACTGAGCTTGCAGATAAAAAGGTAGATTTTCTCTGACACTGGGCTCATGGCAGTGTAAAAAGACTGCACTGCAACACAAACAGGTAAACCTATGCAGATTGCTGAATCGCTGAATCTGGACTCCTATTCCTATATAATATATCTCTCTCCCTGAAAGCACCAACAGGAACCTGGCCCTACACTACACTGTCTCTATCTTTTCCCTCAGATTCCAGAATCAGGACTAACTCATGTATTTTTCAATCTCTCCCTAAAAGCAGCAGCAGCAGACAAGATCCTCTTCCTATCTATTCTGAAGCAGAGTGACGTGTGTGCTGTGTGCCTCTAGCTTATATAGAAGCTGGGTCACATGTTGCACTGACCAATCACAGCCATGCCATTAGTAGGCATGGCTATGATGGCTTCTAAGGGCACACCAGCTAATCAAAAGGTGATTGGCTGGCGCCTGAAGCATTTCTAACTGCGCCATTAGATTGCCGAACCCAAACCCAAACCCGGACTTTCGCGCAAAGTCCGGGTTCGGGAAAAAGCTAAAGTTCGGTACGAACCCGAACTTTACAGTTCGGGTTCGCTCAACCCTACCCATGACGTCACAGTCACATGCTCCGGGGCACATGGCCCCGGAGCATGTGACTGTGACGTCATGGGAACATGTGACTGATGTCATGAGAAGCCTATATTAATCTCTGCGGACCGAAGATTTAGCATTACTGCGAGAGGAAGCGACGAGTCAACATCGAGGAGGAGAAGAGGGAAGAAGACGCCGACGGGAAGACTGGCCCCTCCACTAGCAAAAGAGCTACCAAGAAGTTAGTGGAGGGGCCGGCAGAAGGACAACGGAGAGCCGGACGAGACGACGGAGAAGACCGGGCCTCCACTAGCAAAAGAGCTAAAAGAAGTTAGCGGAGGCCCGGCAGAAGAAAGAACCGGAGAGCGGGAGAAGAACCGGAGAGCGGGAGAAGAAGAAGGCGACGGAGAAGACCGGGCCTCCGCTAGCAAAAGAGCTAAAAAGAAGTTAGCGGAGGCCCGGCGGAAGAAAGAAAGAACCAGAGAGAAGAAGAGGGGAGAAGGCGACGGAGAATACTGGGCCCCGCTAGCAAAAGAGTTGGAAGAAGATAGCGGTAGCCCGGCAGAAGAAAGAACCGGAGAGCGCGGCGACGACACCGGTGACCCCCGAAGTCGGAAGAAGACCTCCGGAGCTGTGCAATAAAATACTTTTAAAAACTGTGTTGTGTTTTTATTGCCATTTTTTTCCACCAGGTGAATGGGTAGGGGTACGATGTACCCCATACTCATTCACATAGGGTGGGGGGGCCGGGATCTGGGGGCCCCCTTATTAAAGGGGGCTCCCGGATTCCGATAAGCCCCCCGCCCGCAGACCCCGACAACCAACGGCCAGGGTTGTCGGGAAGAGGCCCTGTCCTCATCAACATGGGGGCAGGGTGCTCTGGGGTGGGGGGGGCCGCAGGTTGCCCCCCTGCCCCAGAGCACCAAACCCCCCATGTTGAGGGCATGTGGCCTGGTACGGTTCAGGAGGGAGGGGGGGCCTCTCTCTCGTCCCCCCCTCTTCCCCTGCCGCCTGCCAGGTTGCGTGCTCGGATAAGGGTCTGGTTTGGATCTTGAGGGGGACCCCCACGCTGTTTTTTTGGCGTAGGGTTCCCCTTAAAATCCAGACCAGACCCAAGGGCCTTGTATGCTCCTGGAGGGGGAACCCACACCGTTTTTTTCTTTAAAAATTGTCGTGGAGTTCCCGCTCAGGATTCATACCAAACGCAGTGCCTGGTATTGGCGGGAATCCACGTCGGATCCCCGTCTATCGGCAATGCGTGTCGCTCATCGTGAAAGGAACATTTTTTCCTTTCCCGATGACGAGATAGCTCGGCGCTGGCTCTCACGACGGAGCTCATAGGGTGTCAATCTCGTCGCTAGAAGCGGCGAGATTGACACAATATCGGCGGCACCTACTGTATTTCCCCTCTGTTTCGACTGTGGTTCCTTTAAGGGAACAGAAAGGGTTAACGCACCTGTCCAAGGAAGTGGTTTAAGACAGACAGGAAGTTGTAGATGGGTGTGGAAGAGTATAGTGGAGACTGTGCATGGTGAATGGTGGACAGTGGAAAGCTGTAAAAGCTGTAAAAGCACATGGCAGTGTCCTGCCTGGAAGCCTGCTAGCTGGGGAACTTACCTGCAACACCCAGTAAGGACTATTTAACTGTGATAGCAGTTCTAAGCTCTACAAGTCGGTGAGACTGTTATTTCTTTTGTTTTTGCTGCTGTGAAGCCATTTAAGTTTAAGAAACGTCCTTTTTGTTTGAAAAGCCTGTGTCCTGAGATCTAGCTGGTTCCCCGAACATTACACTGGTGCTCGAATGCGGGCAGAACAGAATAACAGGCATAAGAAGAAAAAAACAAAACATTTTTTTTCTCTCTTTGCATTGAACTTGACATTGAACTGACAGTTAAAGGGACAGTACATTGGATTTATGTCCTGGGTTAAAGCTGCACAAACGTTGAAAGCTGAAGAAATGGAGGAGCTAATTAAACAGCTGTCCCTGGCTAATATGCAAGCGCAAACTCGCCATGAGGAAGCTAATCAGCTGCAGCAAGAAAATACTCGCCTGTTGGTGACCCAGTTGGCAGCCCAGCAAGCAGCCCAGCAAGAGGTTATGCAGGCTCAGGTGGCCGTCTTAAAGGAAGCAGTGCAGCAGCTGTCTCAGGGTCGGGACCAAGCGGCTTTTGCCCCTGGCAACCAGGTGACTGTGAGGGCAAGCCATTTCCTGCAGAAATTGTCCCTGAGCGGTGATGTAGAGGCATTTCTTGCTACATTTGAGAGGACGGCAGAGAGAGAAGGGTGGCCTCAGGACCAGTGGGCCGGCCTTATTGCTCCTTTTCTCACCGGAGATCCTCAAAAAGCCTAATTTGACCTGCCACCCGATAATGCTAAAGACTATCAAAAGTTAAAGGCAGAAATTCTGGCTCGTCTGGGGGTGACTATGGCCGTTCGGGCCCAACGAGTACACCAATGGAAGTATCATCCAGATCGGCCACCCCGGTCTTAAATGCATGACCTGGTGCAACTGGTAAAAAAATGGCTGCAGCCTGAGGTGTTGTCTGGCCCCCAAATCGTGGAACGGGTCGTGCTGGACCAATACCTGAGATCCCTGCCAGACGACCTTTAACGGTGGGTCAGCCATGGAGACCCCAAAACAGCAAACCTCCTTGTCGAGATGGTGGCACGATATACAGTGGTAGAGGACCTGCTCGGACCTACCAAGTGCATAGGGCCCAGTCTGCCTCGGCCTGTTCGACCAACTGCTGCCCTTCGAAAGGATGTTCCAAGGAATCCTGGAGCAAACACCCCGGAAGGTCAAGAGTAACTCCCGGTACCTCCTCAGCGTTCGGTTCCTGTTCGGAGAGGAGGGGATGTACAATGTTGGCGATGTCATTCCTGGGGTCATACCCGGGCACACTGCCCACTGCAAGAGAAGCCCATGGAATGCGGGGTTCTTCGGAGGGGGTCTTTTTATGCCCATAAAGTATGCACCACACATCTCGACCTGGGTGAGAAAAAATTTGAGTGTGAAGTCCAAGTGAACCACCTCCCTGCCCGGGCTTTGTTGGACTCCGGAAGCATGGTAACCCTGGTTCATCCTAGAGTAATTGGGAAGATCGGTCCGGTAAGCAAAACCTTACGGTGGTGTGCATTCACGGGGACACTAGAGAGTACCCTCTCATCTCGGTGTCCATCTCCTCAGCATGTGGCACTGGTACTCGAGGTATGGGTGGTAAAGAACTTGGTACATGATGTTATAATAGGACGAGACTGTCCGTTGTTTACAAAACTGTGGGAACAAGGAGAACAGTTCAGAGATTGGGGAGAAACTAGCCTCCCTGTTCCTACTGCTGAGAGGAATAACCCTGAACTGCCAAATGTTCTTAATGTGGATCCAAATGATGAAAATGCTAATGATTGGGTTAATGGTGATGAAAGTAGAGCTGATACTGTTGAGAATGTCAAGATATGTGGTCCACAGACCTACCAAAACACTGAGGGGGGAGAACCTTCCCCACTTCAGGTAATGCTGGGGGAAGAGGATGAGGAAGTGGCCTCTACCCCTGCCCTGCCAGATTTGGGTCTTCCCCAGGGGGCGTTTGGTACTGCTCAGATGCAGGACCCCACTTTGGCCCGTGCACGAGGACAAGTTGTAGTAGTAAATGGGCTTCCCCAAGAGCCAGGTGCGAATGAGCGGTGGTCACACTTCGCATTATATAATGAATTATTGTATCGGGTTATCAAGGTGAGAGAAAATGTGGTAGAACAGTTGTTGGTACCCCAACAATATAGACGAAAGGTTCTGGACCTGGCCCATGACGATGTGTTAGGGGGACACCTGGTAATTGAGAAGGCGGAGGCACGGATCACCGACCGGTTTTACTGGCCAGGTCTGAAAGCAGAGGTAAAGAAATACTGTACCTCTTGTCCCACCTGTCAGTTGACCGCTCCGGTGACCCACTTCCGGAGCCCTTTGGTCCCTCTTCCCATAATTTAGGTCCCGTTCGAGAGGATAGCCATGGATATAGTGGGTCCCTTGGTAAAGTCGGCTCGAGGTTACTACTACATATTGGTGATTCTTGACTATGCCACCCGATATCCTGAGGCGCTTCCCCTGTGGAATACCTCCTCTAAGGCTATTGCCCGGGAATTATTCCAGTTGTTTACACGGACTGGTTTTCCCAAGGAAATACTCACAGACCAGGGCACCCCGTTTACGTCGAGAGTTATGGCCGATGTGTGCAAGCTGTTCCGGATTAAACAGCTGCGCACATCGGTCTACCATCCCCAAACAGACGGGTTGGTGGAATGCTTTAATAAGACCCTTAAGTCTATGCTCAAGAGAGTGGCACAAAGGGATGGGAAAGACTGGGACTGCCTGTTACCTGCTCTCCTGTTTGCTATCAGGGAAGTATCCCAGGCCTCCGCTGGGTTTTCGCCCTTTGAGTTGGTATATGGGCGGAGACCTCGCGGACTACTTGACTTTATTAAAGAGGAATGGGAAAGTGAACGTGTTCAGCATACGAGTGTTCTTGAATATGTCTCCCAAATGCAGGAAAGGATCCAAACTGTGATGCCACTAGTCAAAGAGCATTTGCAAAAAGCCCAGGAGGCTCAATGACGGGTCTATAACAGGGCTGCTAAAATAAGGCACTTCCAAGTGGGGGATTGAGTAGCGGTGCTAATTCCCACTGTGGAAAGTAAATTCTTGGCCAGATGGCAAGGTCCCTTTGAAGTTGTGGAAAAAGTGGGAGAGGTAAATTATAGAGTCCACCAGCCAGGCAAGAGGAAACCGTATCAGATATATCATGTCAACTTGTTAAAGCCCTGGACAGACAGTGAACCGGTGACCTCCCTGGCTAGTGCAAGACTTGAGCCTCAGGTTGGGGTAAAGAGTGTCCAAGTAGCAAGTACCCTGTCTAAAATCCAAAGTCAGCAGGCAAAGGAGTTCTTGCAGAGAAACAAAGAAAAGTTTTCAGACTTGCCAGGGCTAACTAGTGTCATAGAACATGATATTATCACGGAACCTGGAGTCAAAGTTTTTGTCCGGCCCTACTGCATCCCAGAGGCTCAAAGGAAGGCCAGTTCAGAGGAAGTGAAGAAGATGCTAGACCTGGAGATCATTGAAGAATCGCAGAGTGAGTGGTCGAGCCCGATTGTGTTGGTAAGGCTAAGGCTGCTAGAGAGAAAACTGCTTTTTCTACCCCAGAGGGGAGTTTTCAGTACAAACGAATGCCTTTTGGACTGCAAACTGCTCCAGCGACATTCCAGCGAGCAATGGATAGAATTTTACGACCTCACCAGGAGTATGCCTCAGTGTACTTGGACGACATAGTAATTTTTAGCAGAGACTGGGAATCACACTTGCCCAAAGTCCAGGCAGTACTGGACTCTCTTTGGAAGGAGGGGTTTACAATAAACCCTGAAAAATGTGCTTTGGGAATGGAGGAGGTGAAATACCTGGGCTATATTGTGGGTAGAGGGGTGGTGAAACCTCAGTTTAGCAAGGTAGAGGCTATACAGAATTGGCCCCGCCGCCTCACAAAAAAGCAGGTACGTGCATTCCTGGGCATGGTAGGATACTACAGGAGATTCGTACCCAACTTTGCCACATTGCGGCTCCATTGACCGACCTGACTAAGGGTCGGAAATCGATCATGGTGGAATGGAATGCAGATGCCGAAAAGGCTTTTTTGGAGCTCAAGTCAGCACTGTGTCAACACCCTGTCCTGATAGCACCCAATTTTTCAAACAAGTTTGTTGTCCAGACTGATGCTTCCGATGTAGGATTGGGGGCTGTGTTGTCACAGGTTATTCATGGTGAGGAGCACCCAGTAGTCTTCCTCAGTAGGAAGTTGACACCAGCGGAGAAAAGCTACGCTATAATTGAACGAAAGTGTCTGGCCATTAAGTGGGCTCTGGAATCCCTCAGATATTACCTCTTGGGGAGGAAGTTTAGGCTGATTTCTGACCATGCCCCTTTAACATGGATGAGGCAAGGTAAAGGGACTAATGCCAGGATTACTCGTTGGTTCCTGTCACTCCAGGAATTTAAATTTGTAGTGGAGCATAGGCCCGGGAGACTGCATCAAAATGCAGATGCCCTCTCCCGAGTCAATTGTTTTAGCTCCACTGTTGCCTCCACCTCCTTGGTGTTGGGGCACATGGGGGGGATATGTACAGGGCACCGTGGCTGGGTCCTGGAAGGACGCTATATTTCCCCTCTGTTTGGAATGTGGTTCCTTTAAGGGAACAGAAAGGGTCCTTTTTGTTTGAAAAGCCTGTGTCCTGCGATCTAGCTGGTTCCCCGAACATTACAATATATATATATATATATATATATATATATATATATATATATAAAACCACGGTATAAGAATAAAACAGTTCAGTCTCTGTGATATTAAAATACACAAAACAGCGCTTAAAAATCAATAATGATAGACTCGTGGAAAAACCACTGAATAAAGAAAGTCTTAGATGTAGTCAAGGTGATGTAAACAATTCAAAGTGCTGAATGGTGTCTTAGTAGTGATCCTAGCGTGCACCTTCCACCAGGGGGAAACACTAATCTCAATCCACCGCGTGATGCACTCTCCCCGAGAGGGTTAAACTCACCAGAAGATTAAAAAATCAGAGCCTTAAGCAGATACACCAGCCACTTTCCACGGACCATCACCAGCAGGCAAAGACAGCAGGCACAGGAGCTCCACACAAGGTCATAAAAACAAGAAACAGCAATATAGTGTAATCCTGTTTAATATTCCCAAGTAGCCCATACACTGAAAGCCCCCTTAAACCTATCTACGTACATCAAATCACAAAAAATGAGCATAAAAGTGACCCCAGAGGGTGCTATCACCAGATCCAGCCATCCATGGAGAGCAGGGGAATCCTTGCAGACACCGCAGCAGCTTCCTAGTAGCTCATTTTTTGTGATTTGATGTACGTAGATAGGTTAAAGGGGGCTTTCAGTGTATGGGCTACTTGGGAATATTAAACAGGATTACACTATATTGCTGTTTCTTGTTTTTATGACATTGTGTGGAGCTCCTGTGCCTGCTGTCCCTGCCTGCTGGTGATGGTCCGTGGAAAAGTGGCTGGTGTATCTGCTTAAGGCTCTAATTTTTTAATCTTCTGGTGAGGGATGGGTTCACCACACAAAATCAGGCACAGCAGACAGAGTTGTAGGTGAAAAAAAAACAAAAGGTGTGGTTTATTTAAACTACATACAGTGAAAAATATAACAGCAAAACAAAAAAAAATATCAAAAGAAAACCCTGGTCAGCTTGACCGCTTACTACACACTTAGATTCCCTATCTAACAACTAGGTGCAGCCTTGTGCTGCCCCAGCCCATATCTCCCTGTTTAAGAAGTTTGCAACACAGGCTTTGTCTCACCGCACAGGACAGACAGCACACTCCCCAGTCTATACACACACAGAACTGGTTCCAGGTTGGAGCATCTTCCTAAGCATGCTGTTTTTTTTTTTTATAAAGGTCTTAATGAGCCCACTTAGTTCAGCTGGGCTCATTAACTCTTCCCCTGCAGGACTCCCAGCACTTCCCCCTAGTGGTATAGGTTGGCATAAAGTCTGAATCTTGGACATACCGTATATACTCGAGTATAAGCCAAGTTTTTTAGCACATTTTTTTGTGATGAAAATGCCCCCCTCGGCTTATACTCAAGTCACCTTTTTGCGCCTGATCTCCCGGAAACGGTAGGTTTAAATGTTAAAAAATGTGTGTATTATGTCAGAGACAAGAGGTAAAGACCCTACACATCATGTAAGTGGTTTTACTAGGCCACATTTATAGTAAAAAAGAAAAATTATAATACCAATTCCAAAAAAAGTTTGTAAAATCTACATAAAAACAGAATGCAATGATTTACAAATCATATAAACCTATATTTTATTCACAATATAAAATTTTAAAAATATCTAATGTTTAAACTAAGAAAATATACTATTTAAGAATAAAATAATTGGACAGGACAACTAAAAGCTGGCAAAGTAAGTGGTACTAACAAGGAAGAGCTGGAAGAACATTATAGAACTAATTGGGTCAATTGGCAACAGGTCAGTAACATGAATCTGTATGAAAAGAGCATCTTAAAGAGTCTGAGTGTCTCAGAAATAGACTTTAAATTTATTATCATCTACAATACATAATATCATCAAAAGATTATGAGAATCTGGAGAAATTTCTGTGGAAAAGGAACAAGGCCAAAATGCAATATTGGATACCTGTGATCTTCGGGCCCCCAGACGACACTGCAATAATGACAGGCATGATTCTGTAATGGTCATCACTGCATGGGCTTAGGAATATTTCCAAAAATCACTTTCAGTGAAGTAAGTTTGCCATGCCATCCAAAAATGTAAGTTAAAGCTCTATAATGCAAAGAAGAAACCATATCTGTACATGGCCCAGAAAAGTCATCATCTTTTCTGGGCCAAAGCTGGTTTAAAATGGTCTGTTGCGAAGTGGAAAACAGTTCTGTAGTGAGACTTCAAATGTGTAAAAATATCTAAAATATAGTCATCGCTTTAAACTTCAGACAGCCGTGTGCAATAAAGGGTGCATACCTAAATACCTCAAATATACCTCTGCAGAGCTAATAAACAAAGAAACAGTGACAAAATAATAAACTAATATAATGAATAACTCACAATCATCAAAATATAAATATAAACATAATCAAATGTCAAATACAGGCAAGTATGAAAAAGTCCACTAGGATGAATAGTAATAGAAATATACAGGTAAGTATAGAAAAGTTCACTATGATGACTAGTAATAAGAATATATACAAATTCCATTCATATGTGTGTGGACGTCCTTCACCAAAGTTTCAAAGATGTACACCAATAAACGTGCACATCCTTCCACCAAAAGTTAGACTGCGCGCTCACCGCATGGGCAAGCTTCCCAAAAATTAAGCAGCAATACAGGCTCAATATAAGATCCCTGAACATCCGCTCAACCAGTCCAGTACCATATATACTCGAGTATAAGTCGAGCTTTTCAGCACATTTTTTTGTGCTGAAAATGCCCCCCTCGGCTTATACTCGAATCACCTTTTTGCGACTGATCTCCCGGACATTGTGGATCCAGTAATGGCCGACTGTAGGTCCTCTGGACCCCAAACCTGGAACAGATGTAGCCCCACTCTTCCTCTACAAGTTTGCAAAGTTTGTTGTGCGGGAGACCTAGGGGCGGGGAGCACCGATTTTTCAAAGCCAGGCACCCCTTTCATAGACTCCCATGTTAAATGGTAATTTCTCCTGTGAATTTGGGGACCCGCTACCAGCTGGTAATAGGTCCCCTGGACCCCAAACTTGGCACACATGTAGCCCCACTCTTCCTCCATTAGTGTGCAAAGGTTGTTGTCCGGGGGCTTTAGGGACGGGGAGCACCGATTTTTCAAACCCGGGCACCCCTTCCATAGACTCCCATGTTAAACAGTCATTTCTCCAGTGACTTTGGGGGCCCGGTACCGGCCGGTCGTAGGTCCCCTGGACTTGGTACAGATATAGCCCCATTTCTTCTCTACAAGTGTGCAAAGTTTATTGTCTGGGGGACCTACGGCCGGGGAGCACCGATTTTTCAAAGCCGGGCACCACTCCCATGTTAAACGTCAGTCTAGTCACACAGCGCAGCAGATCATGTAGGGAGATTGGGCACAGTGAGGCATGGACACAGTGATGCATGGGCACAGTGACAGTGATACATGGACACAGTGAGGCAAAGTGAGGCACAGTGAGGCATGCAGATGGACACCCTAGGTTTATACTCGAGTCAATACGTTTTCCCATTTTTTTGTGGCAAAATTAGGTGCCTCCGCTTATTCGGGTCGGATTATACTCGAGTATATATGGTACTTTATATCCTTGTCTCTCATTAAGGGCAGTGTATGTACTAAGCACTTACAAGACACAAAACAGGCAAAAGAAGATAGTAAAAGCAATATAGTGTAGTGCCTCAGAGGCCCCCGAGGACGTGCAGGTGCAATAAACAAGTTGGGCAGAGCGTAGAGAATGATGTCACGCTTTGGGGACTGGGTCTTGCCTTTATCTGTGCACATCAGTCTAGCTTTGCATGTTGGCATTTGATGTAAGTGCTTACATGCAGCTTTGGATAACTATTTATGGATGCTTTTAAACAGTGAAATTGCACTTTGTACCACGAGTTTTAATAAATATTACTTATCTCCTTATCAATGAACTAAGGGTACAACAAATAAAAACATAAAACAACAAAACAGAAACAAGAGAACAAGCATATCCTCAATGCTACATCCAATAAAGCAGAAATTCAATCCTTAACAATATATATATATATATAAATATAACAATATATATTTATGTAGCAGTTAGTAATATTAGTCAAAGCAACACATGCCACAGTAAAGGTAATTAAGGCTCACATCATTGCATAAAAAAAGGGGAAATACCAGAGGAAAAACAGAAGAGAATAAAGGAGAGAAAGAAAAAAAAACAAGGATTAGAAGAAGAAAAGAAAGAGACCTAGGATACACGGGAGGCGCCAAGATTCAGGGGAGGCGCTGGAGTCAGGGAAAGGGACCACGGTTCCCAACTTTGTTCAAACAAGCCTTTTTGATCATTAACAACCTTTTCATGGATCATGGTCCAGGAGATCTTGTGCTCCAGACGGTGAATAAAAACTGAGGATGTCTTCCACGCAAAATAGACTAGTCCCCTCAACGGGCATGATGACCCTGGTGGAGGGTTATTAAGTGGTGCAATGTGGGTTTGCTGTGCGATAGGTAACCCTGTTATTCTGTGGAGCATGGAAAACAACATGTTACAATAGTTCCTAATTTTAAGACATTTACACCAAATGTGGAGCATGGTGCCACGTAGTGTACAACCTCCATAGCACTCTGCAGAGGCCATCGGGTACAGTCAAAAGAAAAAAGGAACACAGATATAGGACGCTGGATGAAAAGGGCATATACACAGGATTTAGCCTAATGCCCCATACACACGATCATTTTTAATGTCATTTTTAAAACTGACGTTTTTCTCGTCATTTTTTTTCTTGTTTCCTCTCAAGCCTGTCTTGCGTACACACGATCATTAAAAAAAACGCTCGAGCAAAGCGCAGTGACGTACAACACGTACGACGGCACTATAAAGGGGAAGTTCCGTTCGAATGGCGCCACCCTTCATGTTAGTAAAGTTTGTTGAGAGACGATTCGCTCTTTTCAGTCTCGTGCTTTTCAGTCCGTTACTGCGTGACGAATGTCCCATCTCCATTACGAACGCTAGTTTTACCAGAACGAGCGCTCCCGTCTCATACTTGATTCTGAGCATGCGCGTTTTTTTTCACATCGTTAAAGCATACACACTGTCGTTTTTCACGTCGTTAAAAAAAACGACATGAAAAACTACGTGAAAAAAGAGAGCATGTTCGAAATTTTTAATGGCCGTTTTTCACATCGTTAAAAATGCTCTGGAGCATACACACGATCGGTTTTAATGGACATTTTTAAAAATGGCATTTTTAACGGCATGAAAAATGATCGTGTGTATGGGGCATAAGAAAGAAATAAAGTCCATGAAAAGGCCCGGACAGGCCATAGGGCATACCGGGCAAATGCCCAGTGGCCGTCGGACAGCATGTCACATCTTCCCCATCATCTCCAATGTCTCCGGAGGCAGCCGGAGTTGGTGGGTGGAGCTGGGGGTGTGGCTGCCCCATCCACTCCCCCTCCACTCCTCCCACAGACTCTGGCTGATCCCACAGCTGAAGGAGAAAGAAACGAGGACACAGCAGCCAGAGTGTCTTCATCTCCAGTAGGGATGAGCTTCGTGTTCGAGTCGAACATACGGTCCATTCGAACATCGACGAAGATCGAACGATTTGGGCCGTTCGCGTGAAATTCGAGTGACGCGAACGGCCCACAATACACTGCACCATCGCAGTGCAATCCCGGCACTGTGATTGGGCAAGCATGCACTGTGACCCTGCATGCTTGGCCAATCACAGCGCCGGCAGCGAGGAGAGCCATAATTGGCCACAGGCAGGATGATTGTGGCCAATTATAGCTATGGGGGGTTTGATACATGCCCACACTATAAAAGGCTGCCAGCGCGGCGGCCTTGTGTAGTGTGTTGGCGTGCAGAGAGAGAGATACATAGGCAGGGACAGTGTGTTCTATGTTCTGTTTTATTTTCTCAGGCATCTGCAGGAGTTAGTGGCACAGTATACACCTGTATATCCGTCATTGCTGTTCTCAAATACAGGCATCTGCAGGAGTTAGTGGCACAGTTGGCGTGCAGGGAAAGAGATACATAGGCAGGGACAGTGTGTTCTATGATCTGTTTTATTTTCTCAGGCATCTGCAGGAGTTAGTGGCACAGTATACACCTGTATATCCGTCATTGCTGTTCTCAAATACAGGCATCTGCAGGAGTTAGTGGCACAGTTGGCGTGCAGGGAAAGAGATACATAGGCAGGGACAGTGTGTTCTATGTTCTGTTTTATTTTCTCAGGCATCTGCAGGAGTTAGTGGCACAGTATACACCTGTATATCCGTCATTGCTGTTGTCAAATAGAGGCATCTGCAGGAGTTAGTGGCACAGTATACACCTGTATATCCATCATTGCTGTTCTCAAATACAGGCATCTGCAGGAGTTAGTGGCACAGTTGGCGTGCAGGGAAAGAGATGCATAGGCAGGGACAGTGTGGACTATTCTGTTTTATTTTCTCAGGCATCTGCAGGAGTTAGTGGCACAGTATACACCTGTATATCCGTCATTGCTGTTCTCAAATACAGGCATCTGCAGGAGTTAGTGGCACAGTTGGCGTGCAGGGAAAGAGATACATAGGCAGGGACAGTGTGGACTATGTTCTGTTTTATTTTCTCAGGCATCTGCAGGAGTTAGTGGCACAGTATACACCTGTATATCCGTCATTGCTGTTCTCAAATACTGGCATCTGCAGGAGTTAGTGGCACAGTATACACCTGTATATACCCGTCATTGGTGTTCTATAATACAGGCATCTGCAGGAGTTAGTGGCACAGTATACACCTGTATATCCGTCATTGCTGTTCTCAAATACAGGCATCTGCAGGAGTTAGTGGCACAGTATACACCTGTATATCCGTCATTGTTGTTCTCAAATACAGGCATCTGCAGGAGTTAGTGGCACAGTATACACCTGTATATACCCGTCATTGGTGTTCTATAATAGGCTTGTGCAATTCGTTTCGTAACGAATTGAAATTCGTCCGAATTTAGCAACTTTCGGACATTCGGAAGCATTCGAATTTCCGAACAAAGCAATTACGAATAAGACCGAATCCGAAATAAATTATACCGCAAATAGCGAATGCCCGAATGTCTTCGGCATAATTCGTTATGAAAAAGTTACGAATGTACGAATCCATACGAAGCACAATAACACTCACTCTGCTCTGCTCTCTGCTTCTCCCACACCGTGCTGAACTCCCTCTCAAAATGGTGTACAGGGGCGGAGGTTATAGCCGCATGTAAAAAACGAAAGTAAAATACGAGATTTCGAATCCATTCGAAGCACAATAACACTCACTCTGCTCTGCTCTCTGCTTCTCCCTCACCGTGCTGAACCCTCTGAAAATGGTGTACAGGGGCGGAGCCTATAGCCGCATGTTAAAAACGAAAGTAAAATACGAGATTTCGAATCGTTACAAATAACCGCAATGTATTTAGAAAAGTACAAATCCATTCGAAGCACATTAGGCATAATAGGCAGCGTCGTTGTGAGAGAGACACGGAAAATTACGAATCAACGAACCCAAAAAAAGTTACGAAAGTAGGAGTTGTGTCCAGAATCAACGAAAAACAACGTACTCTACCGAAAGTACGAACCCAAAAAAAGTTACGAAAGTAGGAGTTGTGTCCAGAATCAACGAAAAACAACGTACTCTACCGAAAGTACGAATTATAAAGCAACAAAAAATTCAACGAAAAATGTCGCTTGCAAAAATACGAATGAGTCCGAACACGAAAAATCCCGTCTAGCAAAATTACGAATGATTACGAATCAACAGGACCGGAAAGAAACGAACCGAAACGGAACGAATTTTTCCGTTGTGCACAAGTCTATTCTATAATACAGGCATCTGCAGGAGTTAGTGGCACAGTATACACCTGTATATACCCGTCATTGGTTTTCTATAATACAGGCATCTGCAGGAGTTAGTGGCACAGTATACACCTGTATATCCGTCATTGCTGTTCTCAAATACAGCATCTGCAGGAGTTAGTGGCACAGTATACACCTGTATATCCGACATTGCTGTTCTCAAATAGAGGCATCTGCAGGAGTTAGTGGCACAGTATACACCTGTATAACCGTCATTGCTGTTCTCAAATACAGGCATCTGCAGGAGTTAGTGGCACAGTATACACCTTTATATACCCGTCATTGGTGTTCTATAATACAGGCATCTGCAGGAGTTAGTGGCACAGTATACACCTGTATATACCCGTCATTGGTTTTCTATAATACAGGCATCTGCAGGAGTTAGTGGCACAGTATACACCTGTATATCCGTCATTGCTGTTCTCAAATACAGCATCTGCAGGAGTTAGTGGCACAGTATACACCTGTATATCCGACATTGCTGTTCTCAAATAGAGGCATCTGCAGGAGTTAGTGGCACAGTATACACCTGTATAACCGTCATTGCTGTTCTCAAATACAGGCATCTGCAGGAGTTAGTGGCACAGTATACACCTTTATATACCCGTCATTGGTGTTCTATAATACAGGCATCTGCAGGAGTTAGTGGCACAGTATACACCTGTATATACCCGTCATTGGTTTTCTATAATACAGGCATCTGCAGGAGTTAGTGGCACAGTATACACCTGTATATCCGTCATTGCTGTTCTCAAATACAGCATCTGCAGGAGTTAGTGGCACAGTATACACCTGTATATCCGACATTGCTGTTCTCAAATACAGGCATCTGAAGGAGTTAGTGGCACAGTATACACCTGTATAACCGTCATTGCTGTTCTCAAATACAGGCATCTGCAGGAGTTAGTGGCACAGTATACACCTTTATATACCCGTCATTGGTGTTCTATAATACAGGAATCTGCAGGAGTTAGTGGCAAAGTATACACCTGTATATCCGTCATTGCTGTTCTCAAATACAGGCATCTGCAGGAGTTAGTGGCACAGTTGGCGTGCAGGGAAAGAGATACATAGGCATGGACAGTGTGTTCTATGTTCTGTTTTATTTTCTCAGGCATCTGCAGGAGTTAGTGGCACAGTATACACCTGTATATCCGTCATTGCTGTTCTCAAATACAGGCATCTGCAGGAGTTAGTGGCACAGTATACACTTGTATATACCCGTCATTGGTGTTCTATAATACAGGCATCTGCAGGAGTTAGTGGCACAGTATACACCTGTATATCCGTCATTGCTGTTCTCAAATACTGGCATCTGCAGGAGTTAGTGGCACAGTATACACCTGTATATACCCGTCATTGGTGTTCTATAATACAGGCAACTGCAGGAGTTAGTGGCACAGTATACACCTGTATTTCCGTCATTGCTGTTCTCAAATACAGCATTTGCAGGAGTTAGTGGCACCGTATACACCTGTATAACCATCATTGCTGTTCTCAAATACAGGCATCTGCAGGAGTTAGTGGCACAGTATACACCTGTATATACCCGTCATTGGTATTCTATAATACAGGCATCTGCAGGAGTTAGTGGCACAGTATACACCTGTATATCCGTCATTGCTTTTCTCAAATACAGGCATCTGCAGGAGTTAGTGGCACAGTATACACCTGTATATCCGTCATTGCTGTTCTCAAATACAGGCATCTGCAGGAGTTAGTGGCACAGTATACACCTGTATATCCGTCATTGCTGTTTTCAAATACAGGCATCTGCAGGAGTTAGTGGCACAGTTGGCGCGCAGAGAAAGAGATACATAGGCAGGGACAGTGTGTTCTATGTTCTGTTTTATTTTCTCAGGCATCTGCAGGAGTTAGTGGCACAGTACACACCTGTATATACCCGTCATTGGTGTTCTATAATACAGGCATCTGCAGGAGTTAGTGGCACAGTATACACCTGTATATCCGTCATTGCTGTTCTCAAATACAGGCATCTGCAGGAGTTAGTGGCACAGTATACACCTGTATATACCCGTCATTGGTGTTCTATAATACAAGCATCTGCAGGAGTAGTGATGAGCCGAACACCCCCGGGTTCGGTTCGCACCAGAACCCGCGAACGGACCGAAAGTTCGTACGAACATTAGAACCCTATTAAATACAATGGATGCGAACGTTCGAATTCTAAAGTGCTAATTATAACAACTATTATGCATGTTATTGTCCTAAAAAGGGTTTGGGAACCCGGGTTCTGCACCAGGGGACATGTATCAATGCAAAAAGAAGTTTTAAAAACGGTCGTTTTTCGGGAGCAGTCATTTTAATGATGCATAAAGTGAAAAAAAAAAAGTCAAATATTCCTTTAAATATCGTACCTGGGGGGTGTCTAAAGTATGCCTTTGAAGTGCCACGTGTTTCCCGTGTTTAGAACTGTCCCTGCACAAAATGACACTTCTAAAGGAAAAAAAAGCCATTTAAAACTGCTTGCGGCTTTAATGTAATGTCTGCTCCCGGTAATATGGATGAAAATCTTTAAGAAAAATGGCATAGCTACCCCATGACCCCCCCCCCCTACCCCAGCCCATTACCAGCCCCTTTGGGTCTTGTATGGATATTAAGGGGAACCCCGCACATAAAATAAAAAAGGCCCTATATACTCTGAACAGCCGTATACAGGCGGTGCATACAAGACAGGGACTGTAGGTTTGTTCTTATGTAGAATCTGTTTGTAATTTTGAACAGGTACATTGTTGAAGTGTAGCTCCAGCCCAAAAATCTATTTTTAAACTTTTTGGAAAACATAGGTAAGGGTTATCACCCCTGTAACATTTGTTTTGCTGTCTGTGCCCCTGTTCAGAACATTTCACCTCACTTTCCATCCCAATGACAACTGTTTTTGAAATGTGGTGTTTTTCTTGAAACAAGGATTGCTGATAAAGCATCAGTACAGAGGAGACACCTTTCTCCCATATTTATTCTTACAGGAGAGAATTTTCCTTCCTAGTGGTAGATTTCCTCTCACTTCCTGTTGTCTTCTTGCGTTTGCAAGTAGGAGTCGTTTGTAAGTTGGATGTTTGAAAGTAGGGACCTGCCGTATATACTCTGCAGAAATAGGCCCCTTAGTTGTTGGTGTTGGCACAACACTGTAAGCACTCACAGTTACTCTTGGTTGGTGCTGGAACGCCCTGCTGTCAACTATTATATCAGGAATTTTAATTACATATAATTGTTGAACAGTGGTAGTAAAAATTGGGCCTTTGATGGTGGTGCTGGTGCCACAACACTGTAAGCCCTGACAGTTACTCTTGGTGGGTGCAGCAATGGGCCCTGCTGTGAATTATTAGATCAAGAATTGTAATTACATGCCCCTTTTGAACAGGGGCTGAAAAATTGGGCCTTAGGCACTGGTGGCACAACACTACAACCCCTCACAGATACTGTACTTGGAGCACAGCAATGAGCCCTGTTGCAAAGTATTGCTTCAAAAATTGTAATGACACGCCCCTGTTAAACAGGGGCTGAAAAATTGGGCCTTAGGCACTGGTGCCACAACACTCCAACCCCTCACAGATACTGTACTTGGAGCACAGCAATGAGCCCTATGGCAAATTATTGCTAAAAAAATTGTAATTACACGCCCCTGTAAAACAGGGGCTGAAAAATTGGGCCTTAGCCACTGGTGGCGGCACCCATAAACAAAAATGATCTTCCAAGCTATCATCATCAATCGTATCATTGAGGACTCGGAGGAGGAGGATAGCCAGTCAACATAACAGCACAGGCACTCAGCATCAGCATCAGTCTTGAAGGGATGTGACATGTTAAAATCAATTAGTCTGTTATATCAGCATCAGGTGTGTGGTAGCTGGTGGTGATCCAAGACTGGTTCATCTTGATGAAAGTCAGTCGATCAACCGAGTCGGTGGACAGGCGCACCCTGTGATCCGTGACAAATCCTCCAGCAGCACTGAATGTGCGTTCCGAAAGAACGCTGGATGCAGGACAGGCCAGTAGCTCAATTGCATACTGTGCAAGCTCTGGCCAGTGATCCATCCTCAAGACCCAGTAAGCCAGAGGATTTTCGGTGGGGAAGGTGTCCAAGTCTGACCTTGCCCCTAGATATTCCTGCACCATGTTTATCAGACGCTGGCGATGGTTGCTGGAACCGATCATACTTTGGGGCTGCGGACTAAAGAATTGTCTGAACGCATCGGTCAGACGGCCACCTTCCCCACCGCTCCTTCTTTGACTGGCCGAAGCCT
This sequence comes from Rana muscosa, assembly GCA_029206835.1. Classification (NCBI taxonomy): domain Eukaryota; kingdom Metazoa; phylum Chordata; class Amphibia; order Anura; family Ranidae; genus Rana; species Rana muscosa. The sequence goes on along the minus strand of JARGYO010005626.1, from coordinate 12,646,178 downwards.
CAGCAACTCGTTGTCCAGGACCAGGAGTTTGTAACCTCCCAGTCTCTGGGAACGCGTTGCACAGACCTTTCTGCAAGGCCTCCCGGAGTTGTCTCATCCTCTGCTCCCTCTGCGACGGTAACATAAGGTCCGCAACCTTACCCTTGTACCGTGGATCAAGGAGAGTGGCCAGCCAGTAATGGTCCCTCTCCTTGATCCGAAGAATACGAGGATCCTTCCGCAGACTTTGCAGGATCAGGGAGGCCATGCAGCGTAGGTTTGCTGAGGCATTCGCTCCGGAGTCCTCTGGGTCACTAAGGACGACATGATCCGCAGCCACCTCCTCCCAGCCACGTACAAGTCCACTGGTTTCTTGGGACTGTAAATCATCCCTAAAAGACTGCTGCTGATGATGCTGAGTGCCAGCCTCCACCTCCATGCTGACACAATCCTCCTCCTCCTCCTCCTCCTCTTCCTCTTCCTGTGCGATGGGTGGGACAGAAGGAACACTGTCTGGGTAAAGGGGGCCTTGAGAGGCAAGGAAGTCCTCCTCTTCCTGCCTCTGTTCTGCCTCAAGTGCCCTGTCCATTATTCCACGCAGCGTGTGCTCCAACAGGTGGACAAGAGGTACAGTGTCACTGATGCATGCACTGTCACTGCTCACCATCCTCGTGGCCTCCTCAAATGGTGCCAGGACAGTGCATGCATCCCTGATCATGCCCCACTGGCGTGGAGAAAAAAAAACAAGCTCCCCTGACCCTGTCCTGGTGCCGTAGTCGCACAGGTACTCATTGATGGCCCTCTGCTGCGTGTGCAGCCGCTGCAGCATGGCCAACGTTGAGTTCCACCTGGTGGGCATGTCACATATAAGGCGGTTCTTGGGCAGGTTTAACTCCTTTTGCAGCTCAGCCAGGCGAGCACTGGCATTATAAGATCTGCGGAAATGCACACAGACTTTCCTGGCCTGCCTCAGGACATCCTGTAAGCCCGGGTACCTGCCCAAGAACCGCTGCACCACCAGGTTAAGGACGTGAGCCACACAGGGCACATGGGTCAGTTGTCCCTGTCGGAGGGCGGAGAGGAGGTTGGTGCCATTGTCGCAAACCACCATTCCTGGCTTAAGCTGGCGTGGCGTCAACCACCTCTCGGCCTGGCCCTGCAGAGCAGACAGGACCTCTGCCCCAGTGTGGCTTCTGTCCCCCAAACACACCAGCGCAAGCACGGCATGGCATCTTTTTGCCTGCGTACTTGCGTAGCCCCGTGAACGGCTACGGAGCACCGCTGGTTCATAGGACAAACCACAGGAAGAGGCCATGGAGGAAGAAGAAGAGGAGGGGGTGGAGGAGAGAGGTGTGTCACAACCAGTAGTAGCATTTTGGAGGCGTGGCGGTGGAACAACCTCCAACACTACTGCACCTTGTCCTGCATCCTTCCCAGCTGCCAAAAGAGTGACCCAATGGGCCGTGAAAGAAAGGTAACGTCCCTGTCCATGCCTGCTGGACCATGAGTCAGCGGTAATATGCACCTTACCGCTGACCGCCCTGTCCAGCGAGGCCAAGACATTGCCTTCCACATGCCGGTAGAGAGACGGAATAGCCTTCCGTGAGAAAAAGTGGCGTTTGGGAACCTGCCACTGAGGAACCGCACATTGCACAAACTCACGGAAGGGGGCCGAGTCTACCAACTGAAAAGGCAGCAGTTGAAGCGCTAGCAATTTAGCCAAGCTAGCATTCAACCGCTGGGCATGTGGATGGCTGGGAGTGAACTTCTTTCGACGGTCCAGCAGCTGGGGCAGGGAAATTTGCCTGCTAGAATCGGACGTCGGTGTACTGCTAGCAGAGTGGCCGCAAGTACTTGGCTGTGACACACCTAATTCTACACCTTCATTACTCTCAGTGCATGTTTCAGAGAGGACTGAAGTTATAGTGGGGTTGGAGATCCCAGCTGATGCGGTGCAAGGAGAGGTCCGCTTTGTTCTTTGGTGTGGGTCTTTGAGGTAGGCTTGCCAACGAGCTGCATGGCAGGTCAACATATGTCTGGTCAGGCATGTGGTACCCAAGCGGCTGATGTTTTGGCCACGCGATATACGCTTGAGACATATGTTGCAAACAGCAGCTGTGCGATCTGATGCACTAGCCTCAAAAAAGGCCCACACCAAGGAACTTTTTGAATGACGGGCAGAGGCTGCGCCCTGCACAGGCGGAGCTCTGCGGTGTGATTCCGTCAGTGTACTGCCCTTACGCTGGCCACCAAAGGGCATCCTGCCTCGTTGGAGATGTGCCTCCTCCTCATCCTCCTCCTCTCTCCTATTAGGCACCCACGTGGAGTCAGTGACCTCATCATCCCCTCCCTCCTCATCACTGGAGCCAATCTGGCAGTATGCTGCAGCTGCTGGAACATGACTGCCAGATTGGTGTCCTTCTTGAGCATCCCCTCTGTCTGCTCTCACGCTACTGCCTTCCTGTAGCTGGGTTTCATCATCAGACCCTTCGAAACGCTGGGCATCCTCCTGGAGCATGTACCAAACACTGTGCTCAAACAGTTCGGGGGACTCCTCAGGAGGAGGACATGGTGGGTCTAGGGAAGGAGTGACTGATGATGAGTCTGACATTGATACCAGGGAAGAGGACGCTTTGGCAGCTGCTTTGCCAGTACCCTGAGCCTGGGTGAGAGAGGATGAGGAGGAGGAGGAGGGCTTGGTCATCCACTCTACCAAGTCTTCGGCATGATGTGGCTCAACATGTCCAGCTGCCGAAAAGAAGGACAAGCGTGTCCCATGGCCATGTGCTGATGACAATGCACCGCGTCCACGACCAGCACTGTTGCCCCCAGACACAGAGCCTGCTTGCCCTCTTTTATTGCCTCCTGACTGTCTGCCTCTCCTTGTTTGCCTTCCAGACATTCTAATAGATGGCCTGCAGGGAGATGGGAAAAAAGCAATAAGGGCTACCTTCAGGTGTCCTTCTCTGTCCCTTTACTTAAGGATTTCTAAATATGGTTGAGGATTATTGCTTTTGCACAGAATAGCACAACGACAATTTCCCTGACTGTCCAAAAAACAAGGATTTCAAAGATGGTTGATGAGGAATGCTTTAGCACACTATAGCACAAGGAGAATTCCCCTCACTTTCCTTCTTTGTCCCTAGAAACAAGGACTGGCACAGTGAAAGAAACTGACACTCTCCCTACCTAGAGTTTTCTGTCCCTAGAAAAAATGTTTTTTTAAAGCACACTATAGCACAAGGAGAATTCCCCTCACTTTCCTTCTTTGTCCCTAGAAACAAGGACTGGCACAGTGAAAAAAAAAACTGACACTCTCCCTACCTAGAGTTTTCTGTCCCTAGAAAAAATGTTTTTTTAAAGCACACTATAGCACAAGGAGAATTCCCCTCACTTTCCTTCTTTGTCCCTAGAAACAAGGACTGGCACAGTGAAAGAAACTGACACTCTCCCTACCTAGAGTTTTCTGTCCCTAGAAAAAAATGTTTTTTTAAAGCACACTATAGCACAAGGAGAATTCCCCTCACTTTCCTTCTTTGTCCCTAGAAACAAGGACTGGCACAGTGAAAAAAAAAACTGACACTCTCCCTACCTAGAGTTTTCTGTCCCTAGAAAAAATGTTTTTTTAAAGCACACTATAGCACAAGGAGAAATCCCCTCACTTTCCTTCTTTGTCCCTAGAAACAAGGACTCGCACAGTAAAACACACTGACACTCTCCCTACCTATCCTTCTCTTTCCCTAAACTAAAGGAATCCAGGTTAAGCAAGAAAGAAATAAATGTCACTGTCCCTGCCTATGCTTGTCTTTCCCTGCTCCGGAACACACTACACTAGGCCGCCGTGCTGGCGGCCTTTTATAGTGTGGGGCGTGTACTAAACACCCTCAGCAATAATTGGCCACAGGCATCCTGCCTGTGGCCAATCATTGCTCTCCTCGCTGCCGGCGCTGTGATTGGCCAAGCATGCGGGGTCACAGTGCATGCTTGGCCAATCACAGCGCCTGGATGACACTGGGATGGCGTAGTGCATTGTGGGCCGTTCGCGTCACTCGAATTTGGCGCGAACGGCCCAAATCGTTCGATCTTCGAACGATCGAACAGCCGATGTTCGAGTCGAACGTATGTTCGACTCGAACACGAAGCTCATCCCTATGCAGGAGTTAGTGGCACAGTATACACCTGTATATCCGTCATTGCTGTTCTCAAATAGAGGCATCTGCAGGAGTTAGTGGCACAGTATACACCTGTATATACCCGTCATTGGTGTTCTATAATACAGGCATCTGCAGGAGTTAGTGGCACAGTATACACCTGTATATCCGTCATTGGTGTTCTATAATACAGGCATCTGCAGGAGTTAGTGGCACAGTATACACCTGTATAACCGTCATTGCTGTTCTCAAATACAGGCATCTGCAGGAGTTAGTGGCACAGTATACACCTGTATATACCCGTCATTGGTGTTCTATAATACAGGCATCTGCAGGAGTTAGTGGCACAGTATACACCTGTATAACCGTCATTGCTGTTCTCAAATACAGCATCTGCAGGAGTTAGTGCAACAGTATACACCTGTATATCCGTCATTGCTGTTCTCAAATACAGGCATCTGCAGGAGTTAGTGGCACAGTATACACCTGTATATCCGTCATTGCTGTTCTCAAATACAGGCATCTGCAGGAGTTAGTGGCACAGTTGGCGTGCAGAGAAAGAGATACATAGGCAGGGACAGTGTGTTCTATGTTCTGTTTTATTTTCTCAGGCATCTGCAGGAGTTAGTGGCACAGTACACACCTGTATATACCCGTCATTGGTGTTCTATAATACAGGCATCTGCAGGAGTTAGTGGCACAGTATACACCTGTATATCCGTCATTGCTGTTCTCAAATACAGGCATCTGCAGGAGTTAGTGGCACAGTATACACCCGTCATTGGTGTTCTATAATACAGGCATCTGCAGGAGTTAGTAGACATGTGCATTCGTTTTCGTCCGAATGCATTTTTGTCCGAATTTCAGCTATTTTCGTTATCGTTTTAACAAACGAAAACGAAAGCACAGAATCCGAAAACCGAAAGATCCGACATAAACAAATGCTTTATTTTCGTTGCTACAACAGTTCGATATAGATAGGAGATTCGACGTGACGCTGACAATAACAATCTGTGTCTATCGAACCTGTGGTCGAATGTGCCTAACCTTAACTTTATTAGTCCAAGATTATTCTACATAGGAGAGAAAAGATTCGACATTATAGAGAGAAAAGATTCGACATAGGAGAGAAAAGATTTGACATAGGAGAGAAAAGATTCGACATAGGAGAGAAAAGATTCGACATAGGAGAGAAAAGATTCGACATAGGAGAGAAAAGATTCGACATAGGAGAGAAAAGATCACTGCTAGAATTGGGTGGGGGAAGTAAAATAAAAATAAAGTTGATGATGAATGTTATTGGCTGATTGTAACCAAAGAGGAGGAGCAGTAAAATAGCTAGAATGACGAAGATTCGACAAAGCATCGAAAGTTAGAAGATTCGACGGTGCAGCAAAACTGTACGACGCTGCAATCGTACATTTCCGGTCAAATGCATCCTCCCATAGGCTATAGAAGAATTCTAATGTTGGTTGACTAGTAATAGTAATGAATAAATATAATTATTACTAGTCATACAACATTAGAATTCTTCTATAGCTTGTGGGCGGAACATTCGACCGGAAATGTATGATTGCAGCGTCGTACAGTTTCTCTGCTCCGTCGAATCTTCTTTGAACATTCGACAGACACCATAAGCCTTCAATGACAGATTCGACCTTAATTAATTCAGATTTTCGGACGAATGCAATTTCTAACGAAAAACGAAATAAATAAAAACGAATTTCGGGAGTAACTAAATAAATTTATTTTTCAGACGAAAACGAAATTCCGAAACGAAATATTTCAGTGTGCACATGTCTAGGAGTTAGTGGCACAGTATACACCTGTATATACCCGTCATTGGTGTTCTATAATACAGGCAACTGCAGGAGTTAGTGGCACAGTATACACCTGTATATCCGTCATTGCTGTTCTCAAATACAGGCATTTGCAGGAGTTAGTGGCACAGTATACACCTGTATATCCGTCATTGCTGTTCTCAAATACAGGCATCTGCAGGAGTTAGTGGCACAGTATACACCTGTATATACCCGTCATTGGTGTTCTATAATACAGGCATCTGCAGGAGTTAGTGGCACAGTATACACCTGTATATCCGTCATTGCTGTTCTCAAATACAGCATCTGCAGGAGTTAGTGGCACAGTATACACCTGTATATACCCATCATTGGTGTTCTATAATACAGGCATCTGCAGGAGTTAGTGGCACAGTATACACCTGTATATCCGTCATTGCTGTTCTCAAATAGAGGCATCTGCAGGAGTTAGTGGCACAGTATACACCTGTATATCCGTCATTGCTGTTCTCAAATACAGGCATCTGCAGGAGTTAGTGGCACAGTATACACCTGTATATCCGTCATTGCTGTTCTAAATACAGGCATCTGCAGGATTTAGTGGCACAGTATACACCTGTATATACCCGTCATTGGTGTTCTATAATACAGGCATCTGCAGGAGTTAGTGGCACAGTATACACCTGTATATCCGTCATTGCTGTTCTCAAATACAGGCATTTGCAGGAGTTCGTGGCACAGTTGGCGTGCAGGGAAAGATACATAGGCAGGGACAGTGTGTTCTATGTTCTGTTTTCTTTTCTCAGGCATCTGCAGGAGTTAGTGGCACAGTATACACCTGTATATCCGTCATTGCTGTTCTCAAATAGAGGCATCTGCAGGAGTTAGTGGCACAGTTGGCGTGCAGGGAAAGAGATACATAGGCAGGGACAGTGTGTTCTATTTTCTGTTTTATTTTCTCAGGCATCTGCAGGAGTTAGTGGCACAGTATACACCTGTATATCCGTCATTGCTGTTCTCAAATACAGGCATCTGCAGGAGTTAGTGGCACAGTATACACCTGTATATCCATCATTGCTGTTCTCAAATACAGGCATCTGCAGGAGTTAGTGGCACAGTACACACCTGTATATCCGTCATTGCTGTTCTCAAATACAGGCATCTGCAGGAGTTAGTGGCACAGTATACACCTGTATATACCCGTCGTTGGTATTCAATAATACAGGCATCTGCAGGAGTTAGTGGCACAGTATACACCTGTATATACCCGTCATTGGTGTTCTATAATACAGGCAACTGCAGGAGTTAGTGGCACAGTATACACCGGTATTTCCGTCATTGCTGTTCTCAAATACAGCATTTGCAGGAGTTAGTGGCACCGTATACACCTGTATATCCGTCATTGCTGTTCTCAAATACAGCATCTGCAGGAGTTAGTGGCACAGTATACACCTGTATATACCCGTCATTGGTGTTCTCAAATACAGGCATCTGCAGGAGTTAGTGGCACAGTATACACCTGTATATCCGTCATTGCTGTTCTCAAATACAGGCATCTGCAGGAGTTAGTGGCACAGTTGGCGCGCAGAGAAAGAGATACATAGGCAGGGACAGTGTGTTCTATGTTCTGTTTTATTTTCTCAGGCATCTGCAGGAGTTAGTGGCACAGTACACACCTGTATATACCCGTCATTGGTGTTCTATAATACAGGCAACTGCAGGAGTTAGTGGCACAGTATACACCTGTATATCCGTCATTGCTGTTCTCAAATACAGGCATTTGCAGGAGTTAGTGGCACAGTATACACCTGTATATCCGTCATTGCTGTTCTCAAATACAGGCATCTGCAGGAGTTAGTGGCACAGTATACACCTGTATATCCGTCATTGCTGTTCTCAAATAGAGGCATCTGCAGGAGTTAGTGGCACAGTATACACCTGTATATCCGTCATTGCTGTTCTCAAATACAGGCATTTGCAGGAGTTAGTGGCACAGTATACACCTGTATATCCGTCATTGTTGTTCTAAATACAGGCATCTGCAGGATTTAGTGGCACAGTATACACCTGTATATACCCGTCATTGGTGTTCTATAATACAGGCATCTGCAGGAGTTAGTGGCACAGTATACACCTGTATATACCCATCATTGGTATTCTATAATACAGGCATCTGCAGGAGTTAGTGGCACAGTATACACCTGTATATCCGTCATTGCTGTTCTCAAATACAACATCTGCAGGAGTTAGTGCAACAGTATACACCTGTATACCCGTCATTGCTGTTCTCAAATACAGGCATCTGCAGGAGTTAGTGGCACAGTATACACCTGTATATCCGTCATTGCTGTTCTAAATACAGGCATCTGCAGGAGTTAGTGGCACAGTTGGCGTGCAGAGAAAGAGATACATAGGCAGGGACAGTGTGGACTATGTTCTGTTTTATTTTCTCATGCATCTGCAGGAGTTAGTGGCACAGTATACACCTGTATATCCGTCATTGCTGTTCTCAAATACAGGCATCTGCAGGAATTAGTGGCACAGTATACACCTGTATATACCCGTCGTTGGTGTTCTCAAATACAGCATCTGCAGGAGTTAGTGGCACAGTATACACCTGTATATCCGTCATTGCTGTTCTCAAATACAGGCATCTGCAGGAGTTAGTGGCACAGTATACACCTGTATATACCCGTCGTTGGTGTTCTCAAATACAGCATCTGCAGGAGTTAGTGGCACAGTATACACCTGTATATCCGTCATTGCTGTTCTCAAATACATTCATCTGCAGGAGTTAGTGGCACAGTATACACCTGTATATCCGTCATTGCTGTTCTCAAATACAGCATCTGCAGGAGTTAGTGGCACAGTATACACCTGTATATCCGTCATTGCTGTTCTCAAATACTGGCATCTGCAGGAGTTGGTGGCACTGTATACACCTGTATATACCCGTCATTGGTGTTCTATAATACAGGCATCTGCAGGAGTTAGTGGCACAGTATACACCTGTATATACCCGTCATTGGTGTACTATAATACAGGCAACTGCAGAAGTTAGTGGCACAGTATACATCTGTATATCCGTCATTGCTGTTCTCAAATACAGGCATCTGCAGGAGTTAGTGGCACAGTTGGCGTGCAGGGAAAGAGATACATAGGCAGGGACAGTGTGGACTATGTTCTGTTTTATTTTCTCAGGCATCTGCAGGAGTTAGTGGCACAGTATACACCTTTATATACCCGTCATTGGTGTTCTATAATACAGGCATCTGCAGGAGTTAGTGGCACAGTACACACCTGTATATCCGTCATTGCTGTTCTCAAATACAGGCATCTGCAGGAGTTAGTGGCACAGTATACACCTGTATATACCCGTCATTGGTGTTCTATAATACAGGCATCTGCAGGAGTTAGTGGCACAGTATACACCTGTATATCCGTCATTGCTGTTCTCAAATACAGGCATCTGCAGGAATTAGTGGCACAGTATACACCTGTATATCCGTCATTGCTGTTCTCAAATACAGGCATCTGCAGGAGTTAGTGGCACAGTATACACCTGTATATACCCGTCGTTGGTGTTCTCAAATACAGCATCTGCAGGAGTTAGTGGCACAGTATACACCTGTATATCCGTCATTGCTGTTCTCAAATACAGGCATCTGCAGGAGTTAGTGGCACAGTATACACCTGTATATCCGTCATTGCTGTTCTCAAATACAGCATCTGCAGGAGTTAGTGGCACAGTATACACCTGTATATCCGTCATTGCTGTTCTCAAATACAGGTATCTGCAGGAGTTAGTGGCACAGTATACACCTGTATATACCCGTCATTGGTGTTCTATAATACTGGCATCTGCAGGAGTTAGTGGCACAGTATACACCTGTATATCCGTCATTGCTGTTCTCAAATACAGGCATCTGCAGGAGTTAGTGGCACAGTTGGCATGCAGGGTAAGAGATACATAGGCAGGGACAGTGTGTTCTATGTTCTGTTTTATTTTCTCATGCATCTGCAGGAGTTAGTGGCACAGTATACACCTGTATATCCGTCATTGCTGTTCTCAAATACAGGCATCTGCAGGAGTTAGTGGCACAGTATACACCTGTATATACCCGTCATTGGTGTTCTATAATACAGGCATCTGCAGGAGTTCGTGGCACAGTATACACCTGTATATACCCGTCATTGGTGTTCTATAATACAGGCATCTGCAGGAATTAGTGGCACAGTATACACCTGTATATACCCGTCATCGGTGTTCTATAATACAGGCATCTGCAGGAGTTAGTGGCACAGTATACACCTGTATATCCGCCATTGCTGCTCTCAAATACAGCATCTGCAGGAGTTAGTGGCACAGTATACACCTGTATATCTATCATTGCTGTTCTCAAATACAGGCATCTGCAGGAGTTAGTGGCACAGTATACACCTGTATATCCGTCATTGCTGTTCTCAAATACAGGCATCTGCAGGAGTTAGTGGCACAGTATACACCTGTATATCCGTCATTGCTGTTCTGAAATACAGCATCTGCAGGCGTTAGTGGCACAGTATACACCTGTATATCCATCATTGCTGTTCTCAAATACAGGCATCTGCAGGAGTTAGTGGCACAGTTGGCGTGCAGAGAAAGAGATACATAGGCAGGGACAGTGTGTTCTATTTTCTGTTTTATTTTCTCACGCATCTGCAGGAGTTAGTGGCACAGTATACACCTGTATATCCGTCATTGCTGTTCTCAAATACAGGCATCTGCAGGAGTTAGTGGCACAGTATACACCTGTATATCCGTCATTGCTGTTCTCAAATACAGCATCTGCAGGAGTTAGTGGCACAGTATACACCTGTATATACCCGTCATTGGAGTTCTCAAATACAGGCATCTGCAGGAGTTAGTGGCACAGTATACACCTGTATATCCGTCATTGCTGTTCTCAAATACAGCATCTGCAGGAGTTAGTGGCACAGTATACACCTGTATATCCGTCATTGCTGTTCTCAAATACAGGCATCTGCAGGAGTTAGTGGCACAGTATACACCTGTATATCCGTCATTGCTGTTCTAAATACAGGCATCTGCAGGAGTTAGTGGCACAGTATACACCTGTATATAACCCTCATTGGTGTTCTATAATACTGGCATCTGCAGGAGTTAGTGGCACAGTATACACCTGTATATCCGTCATTGCTGTTCTCAAATACAGGCATCTGCAGGAGTTAGTGGCACAGTATACACCTGTATATCCGTCATTGCTGTTCTCAAATACAGTTATCTGCAGGAGTTAGTGGCACAGTATACACCTGTATATCCGTCATTGCTGTTCTCAGATAGAGGCATCTGCAGGAGTTAGTGGCACAGTATACACCTGTATATCAGTCATTGCTGTTCTCAAATACAGGCATCTGCAGGAGTTAGTGGCACAGTATACACCTGTATATCCGTCATTGCTGTTCTAAATACAGGCATCTGCAGGAGTTAGTGGCACAGTTGGCGTGCAGGGAAAGAGATACATAGGCATGGACAGTGTGTTCTATGTTCCGTTTTATTTTCTCAGGCATCTGCAGGAGTTAGTGGCACAGTATACACCTGTATATCCGTCATTGCTGTTCTCAAATACAGCATTTGCAGGAGTTCGTGGCACAGTATACACCTGTATATACCAGTAGTTGGTGTTCTATAATACAGGAATCTGCAGGAGTTAGTGGCACAGTATACACCTGTATATCCGTCATTGCTGTTCTCAAATACAGCATCTGCAGGAGTTAGTGGCACAGTATACACCTGTAAATCCGTTATTGCTGTTCTCAAATCCAGGCATCTGCAGGAGTTAGTGGCACAGTATACACCTGTATATACCCGTCATTGGTGTTCTATAATACAGGCATCTGCAGGAGTTAGTGGCACAGTATACACCTGTATATCCGTCATTGGTGTTCTATAATACAGGCATCTGCAGGAGTTAGTGGCACAGTATACACCTGTATATCCGTCATTGCTTTTCTCAAATACAGGCATCTGCAGGAGTTAGTGGCACAGTATACACCTGTATATCCGTCATTGCTGTTCTAAATACAGGCATCTGCAGGAGTTAGTGGCACAGTATACACCTGTATATACCCGTCATTGGTGTTCTATAATACAGGCATCTGCAGGAGTTAGTGGCACAGTATACACCTGTATATACCCGTCATTGGTGTTCTATAATACAGGCATCTGCAGGAGTTAGTGGCACAGTATACACCTGTATATCCGCCATTGATGCTCTCAAATACAGCATCTGCAGGATTTAGTGGCACAGTATACACCTGTTTCTTGTTCATACATCACGGGACACAGAGCGGCATAGTCATTACTATGTGGGTTATATAGAATTACCTTCAGGTGCTGGCACTGGCAACTTCCAAAACAGGAAGTACCCTCCCCTATATAAGCCCCTCCCATCCGGGAGCACCTCAGTTTTTTGCCAGTGTCTAAGGTGTTGGCCAAGGTTAACATGTATTCATCTGGGCTTGTGTACAGGTTCTCTGGGCCTTAGTAAGCTATTCCGGATCCGACCAAAAAAGCTTCATAGCTAAACGGTCGGTACCCGGGCCTTGCAGAGAAGAGCAGGGTTTTGCCTGTAATGCCTCTCTTAGGAGGGCTGGACCCTGGGATCCAGAGCTCTGGTCATACCCAAAACCAAGAGGCTATCTGTGCAGGGTGCTATACAGGTCCAGGGGAGTGGAATCCTTGGGAACCCGGTCCCTGAAGGTCTAGTACAATGCCTGCCGTGAGTGGTGAAGTTTGGGCTTCTGTGGACCAAACAAAGTCCTGCGGCGGGGAAAAGGTAAGTGGGGGCCCCTCAGGAACTTGGTTCTATTGAGGGGACCCCCAAGCCTAATATGTCTTTCTGCCTGTTACCTAAAGGTATTCCCGCTAATAGCTGTATATGCCTAAGAAATCCTAGAAATGTCTTTTCATAAAGGAAGTTTTAAAAACTGTAAACCTAGAAATGTTTTTCATAAAGGAGGTTTTAAAAAAAAAAAAAAAAAGACAAAAGTGCGGTACCTGTGTTTGTCCACTAGAGGCCGCTGTGGAACGTCTTTTTTTCTTGGGACTATTCCTTCCATGGTGAAAGTCCAGGCAGATGAGTGAGCTCTCTATCAGGGAAGCTGCATTCCTCTGTCATGCTGCCAAGTAGTTTCCTTCCATCCCCGAGTCCTGGTGAAACAGGGACCCTGGCTCCTCTCCCTACATGGCGCCAAGAGCGCACACGTGCACGCGCGCGCGCACACACGCTTTCTTTTTATAAGATTTAGCTTCAAAAAAGGGGGCGGAGCCTGGCGGATGACGCGCTCTGTGCGCCCAGCGCTTCTGCGCATGTGCGGGAGTCCCAGCAAGATAAAAGGACTCAGTCCACGCTGCTTGCTATGGACACAGAGCATGAAAAGGAGCTGGTAGCATGGTATAGGGGCTTACAGCGGGCGGTTGATACAGGCATCCCCAGAAAGACGCATTAGTAGACACCCACTGATGTACATAGCAGCAAATTGCATTAGACTATTTCAGTAAAGGGGTGTATTGCGGCTGGAATACCTCAGCTTTGAACTAAGGAATATGCCGCCTAAAAAACTCCGAGATATACCTCTCAGGAAGTGTAGGGGGTCTCCATCGGGCTCTGAGGATCTGGAGCAGTCATCTGCACCTTCCTCCCCTGAGAAATCAGAGGTTAATACCCATAAGGAACCCCCGGGAGTGCCAGGTACTGCGGCTGTCCTCAGTCCACCTGCTCCTGCATATATAACAGAGGAGGTTTTTGCCTCAACTCTGGAGGGATTGGAGCAGAGATTGGCAGCATTGATCGCTTCTTCTCTACAGGAAAGAAAGCGCGCCAGATCTCCATCCCCTCCATTAGAGTGCCTGTTGGCAGAGCAACAGTCCCAGGAAGGGACTGACCTTCCTGAAGGGGATCAGGAGGAGGTTAACTCTGTGTTTGAGGAATCGACAGTAGATGAACCATTTTCAGCATCACAGACTGAAAGGTTGTGGGTCCAGACCCTAACTGACATGGTTCGATCTGCATTTAAAATGCCTCTTGTTGAACCATAAACTACTGCTGTCTCCTCGTTGGGGTCGCTAAAAGCTCCCCAGATTAATTGCTCCTTTCCAATTCATCCATTATTGGAAGGACTTATATACCAGGACTGGGAACATCCTGATAAACTATTTGTTCCGCCTAAGAAATTTCAGGTGATCTATCCCATGGAGGAAAAATTCACCCAGAGATGGAATGTTCCTACGGTGGACGCAGCCATTTCTTCTGTGAACAAATCACTGACATGTCCAGTAGATAATGTTTGAATGTTCAAAGATCCAGTAGATAAAAAATTGGAATCTTTATTAAAATCTGCTTTTTCCACAGCAGGGGCTGTTACACAGCCAGCAGTGGCAGCTATTGGGGTCTGCCAAGCTTTAAAGGATCAAATGAAAATGGTCCTGAGGGATTTGCCAGACCAGCAGGCCCAGGCTCTGGCTGATCTGCCTAGAGCATTATGCTTTGCGGTTGACGCCATCAAGGATTCTATCCATCAGGCCTCCCGCCTCACGCTGTCTTTGGTACATATGCGTAGGCTTCTGTGGCTCAAGAACTGGTCTGCTGAGGCTCCCTGTAAGAAGCTCTTAGTTAGCTTCCCATTTCATGGGGAACGCCTTTTTGGCGAAGACCTGGATAAATATATCCAGAAGATTTCCAGTGGTAAAAGTACTCTCTTACCAATTAAAAAGAGGTCTAGGGGTCCGTCTTTTAAGAGGACTACCTCTCCTATCCCTGGGACGTCTGCTACTAAGCAGTTCCGACGGCCTCCTCGGTCAAACTCAGGAGGTAAAAATCAGGGACAGTCACAGGGTAATAAAAAGCCCTGGATCCGAAGAGGTACTAAACCAGCCTCCAAGTCAAGCCTATGAAGGGCTGCCCCCACTCAAACGGGTGGGGGGAAGACTTCAGTTGTTCACAGAGACCTGGCGGGAGACGATCAAAGACAGATGGGTGCTCTCCGCAGTAACTCGGGGATACAAGTTGGAGTTAAAAGAGTCTCCTCCTTCCCATTTTATGTGGTCAGGCATGCCAAAAGACCCTCTGAAAAGAAGGTGTCTCCTAGTGGCGTTAGAACAACTATTGCTCCAAGGAGTAATTATGGAGGTTCCTATGGAAGAGTGGGGGTTGAGTTTCTACTCAAACCTTTTCACAGTCCCGAAACCAAACGGGGACATAAGACCCATATTGGACCTAAAGAGTCTAAACAAATTTCTAAACGTCCGGTCCTTCCGGATGGAGTCGATCCGATCGGTCACCGCTGCCCTACAGGGGGAGGAATGGTTAGCCTCGATCGACATCAAAGATGCTTACTTGCATGTTCCCATCTTTCCAGGTCATCAAAAATGTCTACGCTTTGCAGTAGAAGGGCGCCATTTTCAGTTCAGAGCCTTACCATTCGGTCTGGCCACAGCACCACGAGTGTTCACAAAAATTCTGGCCCCACTGTTGGCCGATCTAAGAACACGAGGTGTAACGATAATGGCATACCTACACGACCTGTTGTTGATGGACCACTCAGTTGCCAAGCTAGAAGTGGTAATTGTCGATACAATCAAGTATCTAGAATCTCACGGTTGGGTCATCAACCTGGACAAGTCAGCCCTACAGCCAGTGAAAAACCTGGTATATCTAGGGCTACGGCTGGATTCAGACCAGAGGAAGATTTTCTTACCTCTAGACAAGGTATCCTCTTTGAGGGGCTTGGTCCGTCTGCTTTGTGCAAAAAGACAGCCGTCCATACGCCTGTGCATGAGGCTGCTAGGAAAGATGGTAGCATCATTCGAAGCTGTGCCATACGCCCAATTCCACTCAAGGAATTTACAGAGGGCCATATTGTCAGCCTGGAACGGAAAAATTCAGGCTCTAGACTTCCCGATGGCTTTGTCCCCTTCCGTTCGGAAGAGTCTCTGCTGGTGGTTGATCCCCCAGAATCTCCAGAAGGGAAAACCCTTCAGTCCGATATCCTGGAAGGTGGTCACTACAGATGCCAGCCTTATAGGCTGGGGGGCAGTACTGGAGCAATGGTCTCTCCAGGGCAGATGGTCAAATGTAGTTAAAACCCTGCCCATCAATCTCTTAGAGATACGAGCAGCCCGGTATGCCCTAGTAGCCTGGGCATCCAGACTCCAAGGGTCCCCTGTCAGAATTCAATCAGACAATGCCACAGCAGTGGCATATATCAATCATCAGGGAGGCACCAGGAGTCGTGCAGTCCAGAGGGAAGCAAGTCACATCCTGGAATGGGCAGAAAAGCATGTCCCATGTATGTCAGCTGTCTTCATTCCAGGGGTGGAGAATTGGAAGGCGGACTTTCTGAGTCGCCAACAGTTATGCCCAGGGGAATGGTCCCTTCATCCCGAGGTCTTCCGAGCAATATGTCAGCGGTGGGGAACACCGGATGTAGATCTGCTAGCATCCAGATTCAACGCAAAGGTGGACAGATTTGTCTCCCGGACAAGGGATCCCCTCGCTTGCGGCTCGGATGCTCTGGTGTTCCCTTGGAATCAGTTCAGACTGATATATGCATTCCCTCCGCTACAATTGTTGCCTCGACTCCTTCGCAGAGTCAGGTTGGAAAAGAAGCCGGTGATCTTGGTGGCTCCAGCGTGGCCCCGAAGGGCCTGGTACGCGGAGATCATCAAAATGTCTGTGGGGAGTCCTTGGACCCTTCCACGTCGTCCGGACCTGCTTTCGCAAGGGCCGATATACCACCCTTCCTTACTAACTCTAAGTTTAACGGCCTGGCTATTGAATCCCACATCCTAAAGAAGAGAGGTCTCTCTAACTCTGTGGTATCAACTGTAATCAATGCCAGGAAGCCTGTATCCAGGCAGATCTACTATAGAGTTTGGAAGGCGTACATCACTTGGTGCGAGGCCAGGAAGTGGCATCCACGTAAGTACGTTATAGGCAGAATTCTGGACTTCCTACAGTGGGCTGTAGACAGGAAGTTTGCCTTAAGTACTATCAGGGGTCAGGTTTCGGCCTTATCAATACTATTTCAAAGGCCCCTGGCTATGCATTCACTTGTCAAATCCTTTATGCAAGGGGTGACTCGTATTATTCCACCGATTAAAGCTCCCATACGTCCATGGGATCTAAATTTGGTTCTGTCGGTTCTGCAGAAGCAGCCATTTGAACCTTTGCGGCACATTTCCTTGGTTCTAAAAACCAGAAAATTGATATTTTTAGTAGCCATATGCTCGGCTAGAAGAGTGTCGGAAGTAGCCGCCATGTCCTGTAAAGAGCCATATCTGGTTATTCATGAGGACAGAGTAGTATTACGGACTCCTCACCCAGCCTTTCTTCCTAAGGTGGTATCGAGGTTTCACTTGAACCAGGATGTGGTTCTTCCTTCTTTTCCCCAAACCGAGCTCGGTAGAGGAAAAGTTATTGCATTCTTTGAATGTAGTAAGAGCAGTTAAAACTTATCTAAAAGCCACTGCTCAGATTCGTAGAACGGATTCTTTGTTTGTTCTGCCGGAAGGCCCCAGAAAGGGTCAGGCAGCATCAAAATCTACTTTAGCCAAGTGGATTCGACAGGTCATAATACAAGCCTATGGCTTGAGAAGTAGACCGCCTCCGTTCAAAGTTAGGGCGCACTCCACGAGAGCAGTTGGAACTTCATGGGCAGTGCATCACCAGGCCTCCCTGGCTCAAATTTGTAAGGCCGCAACATGGTCTTCAGTACACACGTTTACTAGGTTCTACCAGGTGGACGTTAGAAGTCAGGAGGATGTCGCCTTTGGGCGCAGTGTGTTGCAGGCCGCAAAAAATCCTCATGCCTGATGGCGCCCAGCTTATGTATGGTATATCCCCCCCCTCATTTGGCATTGCTTTGGGACGTCCCACATAGTAATGACTATGCCGCTCTGTGTCCCGTGATGTATGAACAAGAAAGTAGGATTTTTAAAACAGCTTACCTGTAAAATCCTTTTCTTGGAGTACATCACGGGACACAGAGCTCCCACCCCTCTTTTGGGGACACGTATTGCTTTGCTACAAAACTGAGGTGCTCCCGGATGGGAGGGGCTTATATAGGGGAGGGTACTTCCTGTTTTGGAAGTTGCCAGTGCCAGCACCTGAAGGTAATTCTATATAACCCATATAGTAATGACTATGCCGCTCTGTGTCCCGTGATGTACTCCAAGAAAAGGATTTTACAGGTAAGCTGTTTTAAAAATCCTACTATATCCATCATTGCTGTTCTCAAATACAGGCATCTGCAGGAGTTAGTGGCACAGTATACACCTGTATATCCGTCATTGCTGTTCTCAAATACAGGCATCTGCAGGAGTTAGTGGCACAGTATACACCTGTATATCCGTCATTGCTGTTCTCAAATACAGGCATCTGCAGGAGTTAGTGGCACAGTATACACCTGTATATCCATCATTGCTGTTCTCAAATACAGGCATCTGCAGGAGTTAGTGGCACAGTATACACCTGTATATCCGTCATTGCTGTTCTCAAATACAGGCATCTGCAGGAGTTAGTGGCACAGTTGGCGTGCAGAGAAAGAGATACATAGGCAGGGACAGTGTGTTCTATTTTCTGTTTTATTTTCTCAGGCATCTGCAGGAGTTAGTGGCACAGTATACACCTGTATATCCGTCATTGCTGTTCTCAAATACAGCATGTGCAGGAGTTAGTGGCACAGTATACACCTGTATATCCGTCATTGCTGCTCTCAAATACAGGCATCTGCAGGAGTTAGTGGCACAGTATACACCTGTATATACCCGTCATTGGTGTTCTATAATACAGGCATCTGCAGGAGTTAGTGGCACAGTATACACCTGTATATACCCGTCATTGGTGTTCTATAATACAGGCATCTGCAGGAGTTAGTGGCACAGTATACACCTGTATATCCGTCATTGCTTTTCTCAAATACAGGCATCTGCAGGAGTTAGTGGCACAGTATACACCTGTATATCCGTCATTGCTGTTCTCAAATACAGGCATCTGCAGGAGTTAGTGGCACAGTATACACCTGTATATACCCGTCATTGGTGTTCTATAATACAGGCATCTGCAGGAATTAGTGGCACAGTATACACCTGTATATACCCGTCATTGGTGTTCTATAATACAGGCATCTGCAGGAGTTAGTGGCACAGTATACACCTGTATATCCGCCATTGCTGCTCTCAAATACAGCATCTGCAGGAGTTAGTGGCACAGTATACACCTGTATATCCGTCATTGCTGTTCTCAAATACAGGCATCTGCAGTAGTTAGTGGCACAGTATACACCTGTATATACCCGTCATTGGTTTTCTATAATACAGGCATCTGCAGGAGTTAGTGGCACAGTATACACCTGTATATCCGTCATTGCTTTTCTCAAATACAGGCATCTGCAGGAGTTAGTGGCACAGTATACACCTGTATATCCGTCATTGCTGTTCTCAAATACAGGCATCTGCAGGAGTTAGTGGCACAGTATACAGCTGTATATACCCGTCATTGGTGTTCTATAATACAGGCATCTGCAGGAGTTAGTGGCACAGTATACACCTGTATATACCCGTCATTGGTGTTCTATAATACAGGCATCTGCAGGAATTAGTGGCACAGTATACACCTGTATATACCCGTCATTGGTGTTCTATAATACAGGCATCTGCAGGAGTTAGTGGCACAGTATACACCTGTATATCCGTCATTGCTGTTCTCAAATACAGCATCTGCAGGAGTTAGTGGCACAGTATACACCTGTATATCCGTCATTGCTGTTCTCAAATACAGGCATCTGCAGGAGTTAGTGGCACAGTATACACCTGTAAATCCGTTATTGCTGTTCTCAAATCCAGGCATCTGCAGGAGTTAGTGGCACAGTATACACCTGTATATACCCGTCATTGGTGTTCTATAATACAGGCATCTGCAGGAGTTAGTGGCACAGTATACACCTGTATATACCCGTCATTGCTTTTCTCAAATACAGGCATCTGCAGGAGTTAGTGGCACAGTATACACCTGTATATCCGTCATTGCTTTTCTCAAATACAGGCATCTGCAGGAGTTAGTGGCACAGTATACACCTGTATATACCCGTCATTGGTGTTCTATAATACAGGCATCTGCAGGAGTTAGTGGCACAGTATACACCTGTATATACCCGTCATTGGTGTTCTATAATACAGGCATCTGCAGGAATTAGTGGCACAGTATTCACCTGTATATACCCGTCATTGGTGTTCTATAATACAGGCATCTGCAGGAGTTAGTGGCACAGTATACACCTGTATATCCGCCATTGATGCTCTCAAATACAGCATCTGCAGGATTTAGTGGCACAGTATACACCTGTATATCCATCATTGCTGTTCTCAAATACAGGCATCTGCAGGAGTTAGTGGCACAGTATACACCTGTATATCCGTCATTGCTGTTCTCAAATACAGGCATCTGCAGGAGTTAGTGGCACAGTATACACCTGTATATCCGTCATTGCTGTTCTCAAATACAGGCATCTGCAGGAGTTAGTGGCACAGTATACACCTGTATATCCGTCATTGCTGTTCTCAAATACAGCATGTGCAGGAGTTAGTGGCACAGTATACACCTGTATATCCGTCATTGCTGTTCTATAATACAGGCATCTGCAGGAGTTATTGGCACAGTATACACCTGTATATCCGTCATTGCTGTTCCCAAATACAGCATTTGCAGGAGTTAGTGGCACAGTATACACCTGTATATCCGTCATTGCTGTTCTCAAATACAGGCATCTGCAGGAGTTAGTGGCACAGTATACACCTGTATATACCCGTCATTGGTGTTCTATAATACAGGCATCTGCAGGAGTTAGTGGCACAGTATACACCTGTATATCCGTCATTGCTTTTCTCAAATACAGGCATCTGCAGGAGTTAGTGGCACAGTATACACCTATATATCCGTCATTGCTGTTCTCAAATACAGCATTTGCAGGAGTTAGTGGCACAGTATACACCTGTATATCCGTCATTGCTGTTCTCAAATACAGGCATCTGCAGGAGTTAGTGGCACAATATACACCTGTATATACCCGTCATTGCTTTTCTCAAATACAGGCATCTGCAGGAGTTAGTGGCACAGTATACACCTGTATATCCGTCATTGCTGTTGTCAAATACAGGCATCTGCAGGAGTTAGTGGCACAGTATACACCTGTATATACCCGTCATTGGTGTTCTATAACACAGGCATCTGCAGGAGTTAGTGGCACAGTATACACCTGTATATACCCGTCATTGGTGTTCTATAATACAGGCATCTGCAGGAATTAGTGGCACAGTATACACCTGTATATACCCGTCATTGGTGTTCTATAATACAGGCATCTGCAGGAGTTAGTGGCACAGTATACACCTGTATATCCGCCATTGCTGCTCTCAAATACAGCATCTGCAGGAGTTAGTGGCACAGTATACAGCTGTATATCCGTCATTGCTGTTCTGAAATACAGCATCTGCAGGAGTTAGTGGCACAGTATACACCTGTATATCCGTCATTGCTGTTTTCAAATACAGGCATCTGCAGGAGTTAGTGGCACAGTTGGCGTGCAGAGAAAGAGATACATAGGCAGGGACAGTGTGTTCTATTTTCTGTTTAATTTTCTCAGGCATCTGCAGGAGTTAGTGGCACAGTATACACCTGTATATCCGTCATTGCTGTTCTCAAATACAGGCATCTGCAGGAGTTAGTGGCACAGTATACACCTGTATATCCGTCATTGCTGTTCTCAAATACAGCATCTGCAGGAGTTAGTGGCACAGTATACACCTGTATATCCGTCATTGCTGTTTTCAAATACAGCATCTGCAGGAGTTAGTGGCACAGTATACACCTGTATATACCCGTCATTGCTGTTCTCAAATACAGGCATCTGCAGGAGTTAGTGGCACAGTATACACCTGTATATCCGTCATTGCTGTTCTCAAATACAGCATCTGCAGGAGTTAGTGGCACAGTATACACCTGTATATCCGTCATTGCTGTTCTCAAATACAGGCATCTGCAGAAGTTAGTGGCACAGTATACACCTGTATATCCGTCATTGCTGTTCTCAAATACAGGCATCTGCAGGAGTTAGTGGCACAGTTGGCGTGCAGAGAAAGAGATACATAGGCAGGGACAGTGTGTTCTATTTTCTGTTTTATTTTCTCAGGCATCTGCAGGAGTTAGTGGCACAGTATACACCTGTATATCCGTCATTGCTGTTCTCAAATACAGCATCTGCAGGAGTTAGTGGCACAGTATACACCTGTATATCCATCATTGCTGTTCTCAAATACAGGCATCTGCAGGAGTTAGTGGCACAGTATACACCTGTATATCCGTTAGGGATGAGCTTCGTGTTCGAGTCGAACATACGTTCGACTCGAACATCGGCTGTTCGATCGTTCGACGAAGATCGAACGATTTGGGCCGTTCGCGCCAAATTCGAGTGATGCGAACGGCCCACAATGCACTACGCCATCGCAGTGTCATCCAGGC
Organism: Rana muscosa; assembly: GCA_029206835.1. Classification (NCBI taxonomy): domain Eukaryota; kingdom Metazoa; phylum Chordata; class Amphibia; order Anura; family Ranidae; genus Rana; species Rana muscosa. The sequence goes on along the minus strand of JARGYO010005626.1, from coordinate 12,623,672 downwards.
GCTGTGATTGGCCAAGCATGCACTGTGACCCCGCATGCTTGGCCAATCACAGCGCCGGCAGCGAGGAGAGCAATGATTGGCCACAGGCAGGATGCCTGTGGCCAATTATTGCTGAGGGTGTTTAGTACACGCCCCACACTATAAAAGGCCGCCAGCACGGCGGCCTAGTGTAGTGTGTTCCGGAGCAGGGAAAGAGAAGCATAGGCAGGGACAGTGACATTTATTTTTTCTTGCTTAACCTGGATTCCTTTAGTTTAGGGAAAGAGAAGGATAGGTAGGGAGAGTGTCAGTGTGTTTTACTGTGCGAATCCTTGTTTCTAGGGACAGGGAAGGACAGTGAGGGAATTCTCCTTGTGCTATAGTGTGCTTTAAAAAAACATTTTTTCTAGGGACAGAAAACTATAGGTAGGGAGAGTGTCAGTGTGTTTTACTGTGCGAATCCTTGTTTCTAGGGACAGGGAAGGACAGTGAGGGAAATTCTCCTTGTGCTATAGTGTGCTTTAAAAAAACATTTTTTCTAGGGACAGAAAACTATAGGTAGGGAGAGTGTCAGTGTGTTTTACTGTGCGAATCCTTGTTTCTAGGGACAGGGAAGGACAGTGAGGGAAATTCTCCTTGTGCTATAGTGTGCTTTAAAAAAACATTTTTTCTAGGGACAGAAAACTATAGGTAGGGAGAGTGTCAGTGTGTTTTACTGTGCGAATCCTTGTTTCTAGGGACAGGGAAGGACAGTGAGGGAAATTCTCCTTGTGCTATAGTGTGCTTTAAAAAAACATTTTTTCTAGGGACAGAAAACTATAGGTAGGGAGAGTGTCAGTGTGTTTTATTGTGATAATCCTTGTTTCTAGGGACAGGGAAGGACAGTGAGGGAAATTCTCCTTGTGCTATAGTGTGCTTTAAAAAAACATTTTTTCTAGGGACAGAAAACTATAGGTAGGAAGAGTGTCAGTTTCTTTCACTGTGATAATCCTTGTTTCTAGGGACAGGGAAGGAAAGTGAGGGAAATTCTTCTTGTGCTATAGTGTGCTTTAAAAAAACATTTTTTCTAGGGACAGAAAACTATAGGTAGGAAGAGTGTCAGTTTCTTTCACGGTGATAATCCTTGTTTCTAGGGACAGGGAAGGACAGTGAGGGAAATTCTCCTTGTGCTATAGTGTGCTTTAAAAAAACATTTTTTCTAGGGACAGAAAACTATAGGTAGGAAGAGTGTCAGTGTGTTTTACTGTGCGAATCCTTGTTTCTAGGGACAGGGAAGGACAGTGAGGGAAATTCTCCTTGTGCTATAGTGTGCTTTAAAAAAACATTTTTTCTAGGGACAGAAAACTATAGGTAGGAAGAGTGTCAGTTTCTTTCACTGTGATAATCCTTGTTTCTAGGGACAGGGAAGGAAAGTGAGGGAAATTCTCCTTGTGCTATAGTGTGCTTTAAAAAAACATTTTTTCTAGGGACAGAAAACTATAGGTAGGAAGAGTGTCAGTTTCTTTCACTGTGATAATCCTTGTTTCTAGGGACAGGGAAGGACAGTGAGGGAAATTCTCCTTGTGCTATAGTGTGCTAAAGCATTCCTCATCAACCATCTTTGAAATCCTTGTTTTTTGGACAGTCAGGGAAATTGTCGTTGTGCTATTCTGTGCAAAAGCAATCATCCTCAACCATATTTAGAAATCCTTAAGTAAAGGGACAGAGAAGGACACCTGAAGGTAGCCCTTATTGCTTTTTTCCCATCTCCCTGCAGGCCATCTATTAGAATGTCTGGAAGGCAAACAAGGAGAGGCAGACAGTCAGGAGGCAATAAAAGAGGGCAAGCAGGCTCTGTGTCTGGGGGCAACAGTGCTGGTCGTGGACGCGGTGCATTGTCATCAGCACATGGCCATGGGACACGCTTGTCCTTCTTTTCGGCAGCTGGACATGTTGAGCCACATCATGCCGAAGACTTGGTAGAGTGGATGACCAAGCCCTCCTCCTCCTCCTCATCCTCTCTCACCCAGGCTCAGGGTACTGGCAAAGCAGCTGCCAAAGCGTCCTCTTCCCTGGTATCAATGTCAGACTCATCATCAGTCACTCCTTCCCTAGACCCACCATGTCCTCCTCCTGAGGAGTCCCCCAAACTGTTTGAGCACAGTGTTGGGTACATGCTCCAGGAGGATGCCCAGCGTTTCGAAGGGTCTGATGATGAAACCCAGCTACAGGAAGGCAGTAGCGTGAGAGCAGACAGAGGGGATGCTCAAGAAGGACACCAATCTGGCAGTCATGTTCCAGCAGCTGCAGCATACTGCCAGATTGGCTCCAGTGATGAGGAGGGAGGGGATGATGAGGTCACTGACTCCACGTGGGTGCCTAATAGGAGAGAGGAGGAGGAGGAGGATGAGGAGGAGGCACATCTCCAACGAGGCAGGATGCCCTTTGGTGGCCAGCGTAAGGGCAGTACACCGACGGAATCACACCGCAGAGCTCCGCCTGTGCAGGGCGCTGCCTCTGCCTGTCATTCAAAAAGTTCTTTGGTGTGGGCCTTTTTTGAGGCTAGTGCATCAGATCGCACAGCTGCTGTTTGCAACATATGTCTCAAGCGTATATCGCGTGGCCAAAACATCAGCCGCTTGGGTACCACATGCCTGACCAGACATATGTTGACCTGCCATGCAGCTCGTTGGCAAGCCTACCTCAAAGACCCACACCAAAGAACAAAGCGGACCTCTCCTTGGACTATGCGACAGATATTGTAACGGTAGAAGCGAACTATAAGAGTTTGGTGAGGTGGCATCTAACCCCGGTGAGAATCAATCAATTTCAGCCAGGTAGATCATCACAGTGTTGGAGGGAATGTGGGCAAAGGGGAACAACAATGCATATTTGGTGGGAGTGTCAAAAAATAAAAGAATATTGGCATATTATATTGGAGTATATAAATGAAATCACTGGGGAAAAGATACCCCAAAATGCCTGGAATGTTCTGTTCCATGGGACAAATAAAACCAAAAAACAATATAAAGAAACATTAGTCCCTTCCCTACTCAATGCTGCAAAGGCCTTGATTCCCAAAAAATGGTTGCAAGTGGAGAGCCCATCCATAAAAGAATGGATACAGAGAGTAGACTACGTGCATGAGATGGAGTACCTGAGCAGCAGAGAGCAGGGAATGGAAAGTAGACATAGAAGTACCTGGCTGAAATGGAGCGAGTTTAAGTGTTCAGAGAAATATGTAATAGGAATGACAGAAATGGAAAAAAAAAATTTTTTGAGATAACTTAAGATGGCGAAAAGGGCGGACCTTGGGGGCGGGGGGTGGGCGGGTAGGGCGTGGGAAAAATATAAATAGGAGATATGTTAGATTTAAAAAGGTTATGATATGTGTACTTTGTATAACGCATTTTATCTCAAATAAAATAAAGATTTAAAAAAAAAAAAAAAAGCGTATATCGCGTGGCCAAAACATCAGCCGCTTGGGTACCACATGCCTGACCAGACATATGTTGACCTGCCATGCAGCTCGTTGGCAAGCCTACCTCAAAGACCCACACCAAAGAACAAAGCGGACCTCTCCTTGCACCGCATCAGCTGGGATCTCCAACCCCACTATAACTTCAGTCCTCTCTGAAACATGCACTGAGAAGAATGAAGGTGTAGAATTAGGTGTGTCACAGCCAAGTACTTGCGGCCACTCTGCTAGCAGTACACCGACGTCCGATTCTAGCAGGCAAATTTCCCTGCCCCAGCTGCTGGACCGTCGAAAGAAGTTCACTCCCAGCCATCCACATGCCCAGCGGTTGAATGCTAGCTTGGCTAAATTGCTAGCGCTTCAACTGCTGCCTTTTCAGTTGGTAGACTCGGCCCCCTTCCGTGAGTTTGTGCAATGTGCGGTTCCTCAGTGGCAGGTTCCCAAACGCCACTTTTTCTCACGGAAGGCGATTCCGGCTCTCTACCGGCATGTGGAAGGCAATGTCTTGGCCTCGCTGGACAGGGCGGTCAGTGGTAAGGTGCATATTACCACTGACTCATGGTCCAGCAGGCATGGACAGGGACGTTACCTTTCTTTCACGGCCCATTGGGTCACTCTTTTGGCAGCTGGGAAGGATGCAGGACAAGGTGCAGTAGTGTTGGAGGTTGTTCCACCACCACGCCTCCAAAATGCTACTACTGGTTGTGACACACCTCTCTCCTCCACCCCCTCCTCTTCTTCTTCCTCCATGGCCTCTTCCTGTGGTTTGTCCTATGAACCAGCGGTGCTCCGTAGCCGTTCAAGGGGCTCCGCAAGTACGCAGGCAAAAAGATGCCATGCCGTGCTTGCGCTGGTGTGTTTGGGGGACAGAAGCCACACTGGGGCAGAGGTCCTGTCTGCTCTGCAGGGCCAGGCCGAGAGGTGGTTGACGCCACGCCAGCTTAAGCCAGGAATGGTGGTTTGTGACAATGGCACCAACCTCCTCTCCGCCCTCCGACAGGGACAACTGACCCATGTGCCCTGTGTGGCTCACGTCCTTAACCTGGTGGTGCAGCGGTTCTTGGGCAGGTACCCGGGCTTACAGGATGTCCTGAGGCAGGCCAGGAAAGTCTGTGTGCATTTCCGCAGATCTTATAATGCCAGTGCTCGCCTGGCTGAGCTGCAAAAGGAGTTGAACCTGCCCAAGAACCGCCTTATATGTGACATGCCCACCGGGTGGAACTCAATGTTGGCCATGCTGCAGCGGCTGCACACGCAGCAGAGGGCCATCAATGAGTACCTGTGCGACTACGGCACCAGGACAGGGTCAGGGGAGCTTGTTTTTTTTTTCTCCACGCCAGTGGGGCATGATCAGGGATGCATGCACTGTCCTGGCACCATTTGAGGAGGCCACGAGGATGGTGAGCAGTGACAGTGCATGCATCAGTGACACTGTACCTCTTGTCCACCTGTTGGAGCACACGCTGCGTGGAATAATGGACAGGGCACTTGAGGCAGAACAGAGGCAGGAAGAGGAGGACTTCCTTGCCTCTCAAGGCCCCCTTTACCCAGACAGTGTTCCTTCTGTCCCACCCATCGCACAGGAAGAGGAGGAGGAGGAGGAGGAGGAGGATTGTGTCAGCATGGAGGTGGAGGCTGGCACTCAGCATCATCAGCAGCAGTCTTTTAGGGATGATTTACAGTCCCAAGAAACCAGTGGACTTGTACGTGGCTGGGAGGAGGTGGCTGCGGATCATGTCGTCCTTAGTGACCCAGAGGACTCCGGACCGAATGCCTCAGCAAACCTACGCTGCATGGCCTCCCTGATCCTGCAAAGTCTGCGGAAGGATCCTCGTATTCTTCGGATCAAGGAGAGGGACCATTACTGGCTGGCCACTCTCCTTGATCCACGGTACAAGGGTAAGGTTGCGGACCTTATGTTACCGTCGCAGAGGGAGCAGAGGATGAGACAACTCCGGGAGGCCTTGCAGAAAGGTCTGTGCAACGCGTTCCCAGAGACTGGGAGGTTACAAACTCCTGGTCCTGGACAACGAGTTGCTGAGGCTTCGGCCAGTCAAAGAAGGAGCGGTGGGGAAGGTGGCCGTCTGACCGATGCGTTCAGACAATTCTTTAGTCCGCAGCCCCAAAGTATGATCGGTTCCAGCAACCATCGCCAGCGTCTGATAAACATGGTGCAGGAATATCTAGGGGCAAGGTCAGACTTGGACACCTTCCCCACCGAAAATCCTCTGGCTTACTGGGTCTTGAGGATGGATCACTGGCCAGAGCTTGCACAGTATGCAATTGAGCTACTGGCCTGTCCTGCATCCAGCGTTCTTTCGGAACGCACATTCAGTGCTGCTGGAGGATTTGTCACGGATCACAGGGTGCGCCTGTCCACCGACTCGGTTGATCGACTGACTTTCATCAAGATGAACCAGTCTTGGATCACCACCAGCTACCACACACCTGATGCTGATATAACAGACTAATTGATTTTAACATGTCACATCCCTTCAAGACTGATGCTGATGCTGAGTGCCTGTGCTGTTATGTTGACTGGCTATCCTCCTCCTCCGAGTCCTCAATGATACGATTGATGATGATAGCTTGGAAGATCATTTTTGTTTATGGGTGCCGCCACCAGTGGCTAAGGCCCAATTTTTCAGCCCCTGTTTTACAGGGGCGTGTAATTACAATTTTTTTAGCAATAATTTGCCATAGGGCTCATTGCTGTGCTCCAAGTACAGTATCTGTGAGGGGTTGGAGTGTTGTGGCACCAGTGCCTAAGGCCCAATTTTTCAGCCCCTGTTCAAAAGGGGCATGTAATTACAATTCTTGATCTAATAATTCACAGCAGGGCCCATTCCTGCACCCACCAAGAGTAACTCTGAGGGCTTACAGTGTTGTGGCAACGCCACCACCACCACCACGAAAGGCCCAATTTTTCAGCCCCTGTTCAAAAGGGGCATGTAATTACAATTCTTGATCTAATAATTCACAGCAGGGCCCATTCCTGCACCCACCAAGAGTAACTCTGAGGGCTTACAGTGTTGTGGCAACACCACCACCACCACCACGAAAGGCCCAATTTTTCAGCCCCTGTTCAACAGGGGCATGCAATTACAATTCTTGATCTAATAATTCACAGCAGGGCCCATTGCTGCACCCACCAAGAGTAACTGTCAGGGCTTACAGTGTTGTGGCACCAGCACCACCATCAAAGGCCCAATTTTTACTACCACTGTTCAACAATTATATGTAATTAAAATTCCTGATATAATAGTTGACAGCAGGGCGTTCCAGCACCAACCAAGAGTAACTGTGAGTGCTTACAGTGTTGTGCCAACACCAACAACTAAGGGGCCTATTTCTGCAGAGTATATACGGCAGGTCCCTACTTTCAAACATCCAACTTACAAACGACTCCTACTTGCAAACGCAAGAAGACAACAGGAAGTGAGAGGAAATCTACCCCTAGGAAGGAAAATTCTCTCCTGTAAGAATTAATATGGGAGAAAGGTGTCTCCTCTGTACTGATGCTTTATCACCAATCCTTGTTTCAAGAAAAACACCACATTTCAAAAACAGTTGTCATTGGGACGGAAAGTGAGGTGAAATGTTCTGAACAGGGGCACAGACAGCAAAACAAATGTTACAGGGGTGATAACCCTTACCTATGTTTTCCAAAAAGTTTAAAAATAGATTTTTGGGCTGGAGCTACACTTAAACAATGTACCTGTTCAAAATTACAAACAGATTCTACATAAGAACAAACCTACAGTCCCTGTCTTGTATGCACCGCCTGTATACGGCTGTTCAGAGTATATAGGGCCTTTTTTATTTTATGTGCGGGGTTCCCCTTAATATCCATACAAGACCCAAAGGGGCTGGTAATGGGCTGGGGTAGGGGGGGGGGGGGGGGTCATGGGGTAGCTATGCCATTTTTCTTAAAGATTTTCATCCATATTACCGGGACCAGACATTACATTAAAGCCGCAAGCAGTTTTAAATGGCTTTTTTTTCCTTTAGAAGTGTCATTTTGTGCAGGGACAGTTCTAAACACGGGAAACACGTGGCACTTCACAGGCATACTTTAGACACCCCCCAGGTACGATATTTAAAGGAATATTTGACTTTTTTTTTCACTTTATGCATCATTAAAATGACTGCTCCCGAAAAACGACCGTTTTTAAAACTTCTTTTTGCATTGATACATGTCCCCTGGTGCACAACCCGGGTTCCCAAACCCTTTTTAGGACAATAACATGCATAATAGTTGTTATAATTAGCACTTTAGAATTCAAACGTTCGCATCCATTGTATTTAATAGGGTTCTAATGTTCGTACGAACTTTCGGTCCGTTCGCGGGTTCTGGTGCGAACCGAACCCGGGGGTGTTCGGCTCATCACTAATATCCGTCATTGCTGTTCTCAAATACAGCATCTGCAGGAGTTAGTGGCACAGTATACACCTGTATATCCGTCATTGCTGTTCTCAAATACAGGCATCTGCAGGAGTTAGTGGCACAGTATACACCTGTATATCCGTCATTGTTGTTCTCAAATACAGGCATCTGCAGGAGTTAGTGGCACAGTATACACCTGTATATCCGTCATTGCTGTTCTCAAATACAGCATCTGCAGGAGTTAGTGGCACAGTATACACCTGTATATCCGTCATTGCTGTTTTCAAATACAGGCATCTGCAGGAGTTAGTGGCACAGTTGGCGTGCAGAGAAAGAGATACATAGGCAGGGACAGTGTGTTCTATTTTCTGTTTTATTTTCTCAGGCATCTGCAGGAGTTAGTGGCACAGTATACACCTGTATATCCGTCATTGCTGTCCTTAAATACAGGTATCTGCAGGAGTTAGTGGCACAGTATACACCTGTATATCCGTCATTGCTGTTCTCAAATACAGCATGTGCAGGAGTTAGTGGCACAGCATACACCTGTATATCTGTCATTGCTGTTCTCAAATACAGGCATCTGCAGGAGTTAGTGGCACAGTATACACCTGTATATCCGTCATTGCTGTTCTCAAAATACAGGCATCTGCAGGAGTTAGTGGCACAGTATACACCTGTATATACCCGTCATTGCTGTTCCTAATAAAGGCATCTGCTGGAGTTAGTGGGTGTTGTGTGCCTCCAGCACAATATACACTACCCAATTGCTGGTTTTCCCATCTCCCTGCAGGTTATTACTATGTCTGGAAGGCCAACAAGGAGAGGCAGACAGTTACGAGTCAATAAAAGAGGGCAAGCAGGCTCTGTGTCTAGAGACAACAGTGCTGGTCGTGGACGCGGTGCATCGTCATCAGCACCTGGCCATGGGACACGCTTGTCCTTATTTTCGGCAGCTGGACGTGTTGAGCCGCATCATGCCGAAGACTTGGTAGAGTGGATGACCAAGCCCTCCTCATCCTCCTCATCCTCTCACCCAGGCTCAGGGTACTGGCAAAGCAGCTGGCAAAGCATCCTCAATGTCATCATCAGTCACTCCTTTCCTAGACCCACCGTGTCCTCCTGAGGAGTCCCCCGAACTGTTTGAGCACAGTGTTGGGTACATGCTCCAGGAGGATGCCCAGTGTTTCAAAGGGTCTGAAGATGAGACCCAGGTAGAGGAAGGCAGTAGCATGAGAGCAGAGAGAGGGGATGCTCAAGAAGGACACCAATCTGGCAGTCATGTTCCAGCAGCTGCAGCATACTGCCAGAGTGGCTCCAGTGATGAGGAGGGAGGGGATGATGAGGTCACTGACTCCACGTGGGTGCCTGATAGGAGAGAGGAGGAGGATGAGGAGGAGGCACATCTCCAACGAGGCAGGATGCCCTCCGGGGGCCAGCGTAAGGGCAGCACACCGACTGAATCACACCGCAGAGCTCCGCCTGTGCAGGGCGCTGCCTCTGCCCATTATTCCAAAAGTTCTTTGGTGTGGGCTTTTTTTGAGTCGAGTGCATCAGATCGCACCGCTGCTGTTTGCAACATATGTCTGAAGCGTATCTCGCGTGGCCAAAACATCAGCCGCTTGGGCACCACATGCTTGACCAGACATATGTTGACCTGCCATGCAGCTCGTTGGCAAGCGTATCTTAAAGACCCACACCAAAGAAAAAAGCGGACCTCTCCTTGCTCCTCATCAGCTGGGATCTCCAACCCCACTGTACCTTCAGTTCTCTCTGAAACCTGCACTGAGAGGAATGAAGGTGTAGAATTAGGTGTGTCACAGCCAAGTACTTGCAGGCACTCTGCTAGCAGTACACCGACGTCCGATTATAGCAGGCAAATTTCCCTGCCCCAGCTGCTGGACCGTCGAAAGAAGTTCACTCCCAGCCATCCACATGCCCAGCGGTTGAATGCTAGCTTGGCTAAATTGCTAGCACTTCAACTGCTGCCTTTTCAGTTGGTAGACTCGGCCCCCTTCCGTGAGTTTGTGCAATGTGTGGTTCCTCAGTGGCAGGTTCCCAAACGCCACTTTTTCTCACGGAAGGCGATTCCGGCTCTCTACCGGCATGTGGAAGGCAATGTCCATGCCTCGCTGGACAGGGCAGTCAGCGGTAAGGTGCATATTACCGCTGACTCATGGTCCAGCAGGCATGGACAGGGACGTTACCTTTCTTTCACGGCCCATTGTGTCACTCTTTTTGGCAGCTGGGAAGGATGCAGGACAAGGTGCAGTAGTGTTGGAGGTTGTTCCGCCGCCACGCCTCCAAAATGCTACTACTGGTTGTGACACCTCTCTCCTCCACCCCCTCCTCTTCTTCTTCCTCCATGGCATCTTCCTGTGCTTTGTCCTCGGAACCAGCGGTGCTCCGTAGGCGTTCAAGGGGCTCCGCAAGTACGCAGACAAAAAGATGCCATGCCGTGCTTGCGCTGGTGTGTTTGGGGGACAGGAGCCACACTGAGGCAGAGGTTCTGTCTGCTCTGCAGGGGCAGGCCGAGAGGTGGTTTACGCCATGCCAGCTTAAGCCAGGAATGGTGGTTTGCAACAATGGCACCAACCTCCTCTCCGCCCTCCGACAGGGACAACTGACCCATGTGCCCTGTGTGGCTCACGTCCTTAACCTGGTGATGCAGCGGTTCTTGGGCAGGTACCCGGGCTTACAGGATGTCCTGAGGCAGGCCAGGAAAGTCTGTGTGCATTTCCGCAGATCATATAATGCCAGTGCTCGGCTGGCTGAGCTGCAAAAGGAGTTGAACCTGCCCAAGAACCGCCTTATATGTGACATGCCCACCAGGTGGAACTCAATGTTGGCCATGCTGCAGCAGCTGCATACGCAGCAGAGGGCCATCATTGAGTACCTGTGCGACTACGGCACCAGGACAGGGTCAGGGGAGCTCTGTTTTTTTTCACCACGCCAGTGGGGCATGATAAGGGATGCATGCACTGTCCTGGCACCATTTGAGGAGGCCACGAGGATGGTGAGCAGTGACAGTGCATGCATCAGTGACACTGTACCTCTTGTCCACCTGTTGGAGCATACGCTGCATGGAATAATGGACAGGGCACTTGAGGCAGAACAGAGGCAGGAAGAGGAGGACTTCCTTGCCTCTCAAGGCCCCCTTTACCCAGACAGTGTTCCTTGTGTCCCACCCATCACACAGGAAGAGGAGGAAGAGGAGGAGGAGGAGGAGGAGGATTGTGTCAGCATTGAGGTGGAGCATGGTGTAGTGATATAGTATAGTGGTTTCCAGTTGATAATTGATGTTTAGTTATTAGTATGATGAAATAAGTTATGTTTCCCGCAGCATCACCCAAGTTCTCCAGAGATTGCGCTTTATTGACTTCCAATACAGAACAAAGTCCAATACTTGCACAGATGACAACGAACCCAACAGAATATATATATATATTGTGACAGCAGGAAGGTAAAGTCACCTGGTTGCATCCAGGGGGGTAGATATATTTCGCCCAGATTCAGGCTTTACGCCGACTTATACAACTAGGTGGAGAGTTGTATAAGGCTAGTGGGCTCATGGATGACTCATACCTCTAGGGAGAGTGTGGGGCGTCGTGCAGACAGAGATGAGGAGACCAGCTGAACCTTGTCAGCTCATTTAGGCCTCTATAAGAACTCCCAGCTTCATTAGATGTTAGCTCATGCCTGGAACCAGACCTGTGTGGACTGTCTAGGGAGAGTGAACCCCTGTGCGGTGAGGCAAAGCCTGTGTGGCTATTTGTTTGGACTTTTACTAAACCAGGGACTTAGGGACTAGGACAGCACTAGGCTGATCCCAGTTGTTAGTTAGGAAACCTGTATGTTTAGTCAGAGGTCAACTTGACCAGGATTTATTTTGGTTATGTTTCTTTTGCTTTGCTGTGTTTTGTCACTGTAAATAGAAAATAAACCGCACCTTTTTTTTGATTTTGAAAACCACAACCTCCGTTTGCTGGGCCTGTTTTGTGTGGGGAGCCCATCCCGGGGGTCACACACACCCGCTGCCGAGCTAACCCCCTCACAATATATATATATATATATATGATTCAAGGTCCCACTCCTCCTAGATCATATTCTAGACCTATGCTTTCCTATCCATGCAGAATCTCCATGCAGAAATATATATCCTGTGCCTTCATATTCCTACAGAATAAACCTGTGCCTTCATAATCATGCAGAAATATCTCCTATGCCTTCATATCCCTACAGAATATAACAAGACTAGACTGACTATTAGCTTATATATCTTATCTATTGAATGACTGAGCAATTTGATTGGCTGTCTTTGATCTACACTCTGTCATTCAGGATGACAGAGAATGACCCCCAACCTAGCCGGAGACGACCACAGCCATCATTTGCATTCTTGCATAATAACATCAACATGCTTTCTTTTGACACATGCAATTAGATTACAGATACGAAAGGTTGCCTGAACAATGCCAGAGACTGGGAGGTTACAAACTCCTGGTCCTGGACAACGAGTTGCTGAGGCTTCGGTCAGTAGCAGAAGGAGCGGTGGAGAAGGTGGCCGTCTGACCGATGCGTTCAGACAATTTTTTAGTCCGCAGCCCCAAGGTATGATCGGTTCCAGCAACCATCGCCAGCGTCTGATATACATGGTGCAGGAATACCTAGGGGCAAGGTCAGACTTGGACACCTTTCCCAATGAAAATCCTCTGGCTTACTGGGTCTTGAGGATGGATCACTGGCCATAGCTTGCACAGTATGCAATTGAGCTACTGGCCTGTCCTGCATCCAGCGTTCTTTCGGAACGCACATTCAGCGCTGCTGGAGGCTTTGTCACGGATCACAGGGTGCACCTGTCCACCAACTCGGTTGATCGACTGACCTTCATAAAGATGAACCAGTCTTGGATCACCACCAGCTACCAAGCACCTGAAGCTGATATAACAGAATAATTTATTTTCAAATGTCACATCCCTTCAAGACTGATGCTGATGCTGAGTGACTGTCCTGTTATGTTGACTGACTATCCTCCTCCTCCTCAATGATCCGATTCTTGATGATAGCTTGGAAGAACTTTTTTGTTTCTGGGTGCCGCCACCAGTGGCTAAGGCCCAATTTTTCAGCCCCTGTTTAACAGGGGCATGTAAATACAATTTTTTATGCAATGCTTTGCAGCAGGGCTCATTCCTGCACTCCAACTAGAGTATCTGGGAGAGGTTGCAGTGTCGTGGCACCAGCACCAGTGCCTAAGGCCCAATTTTTCTGCCCCTGTTTAACAGGGGTGTGTAATTAAAATTTTTGATGCAATACTTTGCAACAGGGCTCATTGCTGTGCTCCAAGTACAGTATCTGTGAGGGGTCGCAGTGTTGTGGCACCAGTGCCTAAGGCCCAATTTTTCTGCCCCTGTTTATCAGGGGCGTGTAATTAAAATTTTTGATGCAATACTTTGCAACAGGGCTCATTGCTGTGCTCCAAGTACAGTATCTGTGAGGGGTTGCAGTGTTGTGGCACCAGTGCCTAAGGCCCAATTTTTCTGCCCCTGTTCAACACGGGCATGTAATTACAATTCTTGATCTAATAATTTACAGCAGGGCCCATTCCTGCACCCACCAAGAGTAATTGTGATGGCTTACAGTGTTGTGGCAACACCACAACCACCACCAAAGGCCCAATTTTCCTGCCCCTCTTCAACAGGGGCATGCAATTACAATTCTTGATCTAATAATTTACAGTAGGGCCCATTCATGCGCCCACCAAGAGTAACTGTGAGGGCTGACAGTGTTGTAGCACCAGCACCACCACCAAAGGCCCAATTTTTCCTACCACTGTTCAACAATGGCATGTAATTACAATTCCTGATATAATAGTTCACAGCAGGGCGTTCCAGTGCCCACCAAGAGTAACTGTGAGGGCTCACAGTGTTGTGGCAACACCAACATCTAAGGGGCAAATTTCAGCAGAGTATATACGGCAGGCCCCTACTTTCAAACATCCAACTTACAAACGACTCCTACTTGCAAACGGAAGGAGACAACAGGAAGTGAGAGGAAATCTACCCCTAGGAAGGGAAATTCTCCCCTGTAAGAGTTAATATGGGAAAAAGGTGTCTCCTCTCTACTGATGCTTTATCACCAATCCTTGTTTCAATAAAAACCCCACTTTTCAAGAACATTTGTCATTGGGATGGAAAGTGAGGTGAAATGTTCTGAACAGGTGCACAGACAGCAAAACAAATGTTACAGGGGTGATAACCCTTCCCTATGTTTTCCAAAAAGCTTAAAAATAGATTTTTTGGGGGGAGCTACACTTAAACAATGTACCTGTTCAAAATTACAAACAGATTCTACTTAAGAACAAACCTACAGTCCCTGTGTTGTTTGCACCGCCTGTATACTGCTGTTCAGAGTATATAGGGCCTTTTTTTATTTTGGGTGCGGGGTTCCCCTTAGAATCCATACAAGACCCAAAGGGGCTGGTAATGGGCTGGGGTAGGGGGGGGGGGGTGATGGGGGTAGCCATGCCATTTTTCTCAAAGATTTTCATCCATTTTACCGGGACCAGACATTACATTAAAGCCGCAAGCAGTTTTAAATGGCTTTTTTTCCTTTACAAATGTCATTTTGTGCAGGGACAGTTCCAAACATGGGAAACACATGCCACTTCACAGGCATACTTTAGACACCCCCCAGGTACGATATTTAAAGGAATATTTCACTTTTTTTTTCACTTTATGCATCATTAAAATGACTGCTCCCGATAAAACTGACGTTTTTAAAACTTCATTTTGCATTGATACATGTCCCCTGGGGCAGAACCCGGGTCCCCAAACCCTTTTTAGGACAATAACATGCATATTAGTCGTTATAATTAGCACTTTAGATTTCGAACGTTCGCGTCCATTGTATTTAATAGGGTTCTAACGTTCGTGCGAACTTTCGGTCCATTCGAAGGTTCTGGTGCAAACCGAACTGGGGGGTGTTCGGCTCATCCCTAATCTCCAGGCATGCTGTAAGTTACTGCACTGCTGCACATGTCACTACATAGAGTCCTAACGTGGCACCATACCACCCCAGCCTGCCCTATGCCACCGCACCCTGCCCTATGCGTGCCACCCCAACCTGCCTTATGCCACCGCATCCTGCCCTATGCCACCGCACCCTGCCTTATGCCACCGCAACCTGCCCTATGCCACCGCAACCTGCCCTATGCCACCGCAACCTGCCCTATGCCACCGCAACCTGCCCTATGCCACCGCAACCTGCCCTATGCCACCGCAAACTGCTCTATACCACCCCAACCTGCCCTATGCCACCGCAAACTGCTCTATACCACCCCAACCTGCCCTATGCCACCGCAACCTGCCCTATACCACCGCAAACTGCCCTATACCACCCCAGCCTGCCCTATGCCACCGCAAACTGCTCTATACCACCCCAACCTGCCCTATGCCACCGCAAACTGCTCTATACCACCCCAACCTGCCCTATGCCACCACACCCTGCCCTATATCACCCCAACCTGCTCTATGCCACCCAGCCTGCCATATACCACGCAAACTGCCTTATACCACCCAAACCTGCTCTATACCACCCCAGCCTGCCCTATATCACCGCAACCTTCCCTATATTACCCCCAACCTGCCCTATATCGCCCCAGCCAGCCCAATACCACCCTATACTTTAATTTACAGGGGTCATTTGGGGGTGCGCCTCGTGACCGTGCGCTGCCTGCAGGGCGCTGGGCAGGATAGACAGGAGGGGGTGACACCATGTTTTGCTGTACCAGGTGACACCAACCCTAGTGACGCCACTGCCCCAGTGCACTCTCAGCTGTGAGTCGGAGCCGCACTCGAGTGACAGTGACACCCGTCGGCACATCAGGGGGCCGGGACCCGCAACGATCCCCTTCTCTCTGGCAAGGTGGCCTGCGGCACTGATGATCTGATCAGTCTCGGCTCGGCTGTCTCACACAGCCGAGCAGAGTGATGCCGCCTCCCCCTCCTCCTTTATGTCCACACAGGGATAGGGGACCCAACATGCAGTCCCGCGCTGATCTGAGGTACATTATGGGTCTGAAGGGGGGGTCTGTATTGTAGGGGGGGTTTCTGTATTGTAGGGGTGGTCTGAAATGTAGGGAGTTCTGTATTGTAGGGGGGGTCTGAAATGTAAGGGGGGTCTGAAATGTAGGGGGGTTCTGTATTGTAGGGGGGGTCTAAAATGTAGGGGTGTTCTGTATTGTAGGGGGATCTGAAATGTAGGGGGGTTCTGCATTGTAGGGGGGGTCTGAAATGTAGGGGGGGTTCTGTATTGTAGGGGGGGTTCTGTATTGTAGGGGGGTTCTGTATTGTAGGGGGGTCTGAAATGTAGGTGGGTCTGAAATGTAGGTGGGTCTGAAATGTAGGTGGGTCTGAAATGTAGGTGGGTCTGAAATGTAGGGGGGTTCAGTATTGTAGAGGGGGTCTGAAATATCGAGGGGTTCTGTACTGTAGGGAGGGGGTCTGTAATGTAGAGGGGGGCTGTAATGTAGGGGGGTCTGTACTATTGGGAGGGGGTCTGTACTGTAGGGAGGGGGTCTGTACTGTAGGGAGGGGGTCTGTACTGTAGGGAGGGGGTCTGTACTGTAGGGAGGGGGTCTGTACTGTAGGGAGGGGGTCTGTAACATGCAGGGGGTGTCTGTGTAACAAACTGTGGGGGGCTGTGTAATGTAAAGGGGTCCAGAGGTGTGGTGCTATGTAATGTAAAGGGGTCCAGAGGTGCAGGGTGCTGTGTAATGTAAAAGGGTCCAGAGGTGCAGGGTGTTGTGTATTGTAAAGGGGTCCAGAGGTGCAGGGTGCTGTGTAATGTAAAGGGGTCCAGAGGTGCAGGGTTCTGTGTAATGTAAAGGGGTCCAGAGGTGCAGGGAGCTGTGTAATGTAAAGGGGCCCAGAGGTGCTGTGCTATGTAATGTAAAGATGTCCAGGGTGCGGTGTAATGTAAAGGGGTCCAAAGGTGCTGTGTAATGTAAAGGGGTCCAGAGGTGCAGGGTGCTGTGTAATGTAAAGGGGTCCAGAGGTACAAGGTGCTGGAACCCCACATCCCATCATTAACCGCCGCCGCAAAGCGCCGTCGCTGCGCCCCCCCCCCCCTGGGCTGCTTAGTCTAAAATGCCCGGGCCTATTTTTTGTCCCAGTCCGGGCCTGCCCATGAATGTTAACAAAAGTGTCTGGTGGTGAAATGACTGGTACTTGATGGTTGCTGGCTCTAGGAAGAGCTAGAAGAAACTCTGAAAATACATAAAAACAAAAGAAGCAGCATCATCTAAGTGCATCAATTTAAAAACTTTTATTAACCAATGAAAATGAAGCAACTTACAGTGTTGCAAATATGTAAATGCATGTGGTGCAAGAAAGGTTCATCTGCTCTATGGGGGGACGTGCTGCAGTGAGGGTGCGAAGAACAGTTAGTATTGGCCAAGCTGGTGGCTCCCAGCGCTTCTAGGACACTCCGGTACACTTAGAAATGGCTGCTCACATCAGGGGCAGGGGTGGTGCAGGCGGTGCACGCGGTCGGAGCATACGTGCTCCTGCATGCTCTGAACCCGCCAGAGGAACAAATATATCAAGGAACTGCATATTACATATTACATATTATAACATTGACATTATCAAAAATGATGTCTCCACATCTCTCATATGAACACTACAGAATATTGTGAATAACTAACATATGAGCATATAAAAATAGGCCCACGAAGTGTAGCCATTGCCACTTCCCATAAAGGACTGCACAAAAGAGTGTAGAGTGCCATAGAAACAGCAAAGCTCGTCTCAAAAGATATAAAAACCAATATAAAATTATGGTCAAGGAGTATGGCAGGGATCAGTAAGAATACCTTTAAATAAATATGGCACCAACATCCCTATAGTACTAGAAATGTAAATTGGGTTGGAGATGTGGGACTTTATGAGGTGCACCATATATAGAGTCACTTCAAGTTTGTTTGGTATAAAAATATACAAAATTGTTTATTTAAGAAATATTATAAAAGTACACGAAACAGTGTATTCCGAGACATAGGTGTACACAAAACATCCTATCAATATCAGTGAATTCCTGTAATCCCATACATGTTCATCAGGAAAGGACGTGTAATTTCATTTACATAGAAAGGATCATTGTTCAATCAGCTTTGAGTGTATGAAACAAAAAGAGAAAGCATATTAATGATACAACATTTTACAACTTGATATAAAAGTATTTCATACATGCATGGCTGTGTGCAAAAAAGGGAAAAAGGAAAACCTCTGTATGGAAAAAAACTCCCTACCTCTCCAAATGAGCATGGGAATTCGTTCCACACAGAAACTACCGAAAAACGCTGTGAAATCGCAGGCGGGTCATGTCCTATCTGCCAAATCATCCGTAAGGAGGGATTTGGTATATTTAGCACTGAAATCACTTTCCAAAAATGTACTCTGCAATATATTATGCATTATTGTATAAACCAAAGGGATATAGGGAGAGTATGTAAGTTCAGGCAGGTACCTAAAGTGAACCTTACTCACCTAGCCCAGCTATTTGATTCCTAACAGTATTGGGAGCCTTGGACGGACCAATGCAGGTGGTAGCCTAATCTAGTTGGTATATCGGGGGAACATCAGTATCTGTGACATCATGCCGTGATGACGCAAAGCGGGCGCAAAAAGAGGAGGGTCCGCATGTCAGAGACTAATTCCCGGAAACCGGAAAGTCCCTGAGAACTTCCGAAACGCAAGCACGGTGCCAGAATCCTGGAGGAGGAGGGGGTGGGTTTTCAGTCCATCAGGAGTGAGCGCTGATGAGTCTCAGACTCAATCAAGCAGTGTTCCCCCCACCTACCCCCCCAGGGTCGACTTTGGTACACCCAAAATTTATAAACTTAGATCAAAGTCATTCCCGGTACTACAAGGCAATTCAAATATATGGGCCTTTGTTATCCAAATAACTAAGGAAATAGAGTCAACTAACTGGCAAACGAGCCTTGAAAACCCTGAGCTCCAATAAAAATATTGTATTCAAACCATCTGTAACGACACCCCAAGTATGAAAGGGGTTAACGTTGTTTAGGACATTCCATTTCCGAACACCAAGGCAGCTACCGACACTCCAGTCAGGCGAACAAGACCCATAAGAATAATTCTCCCTCAATAACGAGACAAAGTTCTGTCTTGAGGTTTAAGCAGGACTGACAATCTTTATTTAAAAGACCACAAGTTTTATACACAGTTAAAAGAAGAGGTGCATCATATTTCTCTGGAAATACACATGTGACCAGACCAGAGTTTCCTAGCCTGGCTGTCTCCTGAACTTCAATACACATTATCACAGGAATCCTTTCATACAATACAGGGTTAATTAGCCCAATCCACAAAGAGAAAATCCTTAGATGTTAGCCTGGATTCATTAACATTACAACAGGCAGACAGGTGGTTGGAGGTGATGACATTAGCATCTAACAGTATGGGTCTGATTTACTAATAACAGTGCACTGCGCTGGTTCTAACCTTAATTGCTGCGCCGGATAACTCCTTCACTGGGCGCAGGAAGCAGCGGCGCACTGTTATAGTAAATAGAAATGTCAGCGGCGCTCTATTGAAAATGAATGGTTCCCTATGGGAGCCCATTGATTTGAATAGAGGTCGCCCGGGAAGTCGGATCCGACTTGCGGGCGACTCGTGTGCCGGCTGACACAGGGACAGCGCGACTTTGCGAGGCGATCTGGACACGACCTGAGCGTGCAGCAGCCGCTCAAGTCGTGTCCTAGAGGCGACTAGCCGGCCGAGAATGTGTCCAACGCGATGTCATCGCGCTGGTCCTCGGCAGCCTCGCTGTCCCATGTTTGGTATGAATCATGAAGGGGAACTCCAGGCCAAATTTTAATGAAAAAACTGGCATGGGTTCCCCTTCAGGAGCATATCTGGATTCTAAGGTGAACCCCCTAAGCCGAGAAACGGCGTGGGGGTCCCCCCAAAATCCAAACCAGACCCTTAGGTCTGGTCTGGATTTTAAGGTGAACCCCTCAAGCCGAAAACCGGCGTGGGGGTCCCCCCAAAATACAAACCAGACCCTTATTCGAGCACGCAACCTGGCAGGCCGCTCTCATCCCCCCTCCCTCCTGAACCGTACCAGGCCGCATGCCCTCAACATGGGGGGTTTGGTGCTTCGGGGCAGGGGGGCGACCTGCGGCCCCCCACCCCAAAGCACCCTGCCCCCATGTTGATGGGGACAAGGGTCTCTTCCCGACAACCCTGGCCGTTGGTTGTCGGGGTATGCGGGCGGGGGGCTTTTCAGAATCAGGGCGCCCCCTTTAAAAAGGGGGCCCCCAGATGCCGGCCCCACACCCTATGTGAATGAGTATGGGGTACATCGTACCCCTACCCATTCACCTGGTGGCAAAATAAGTCAATAAAAAAAGACAACACAGGTTTGAAAAGTAATTTATTGGGCAGCTCCGGGGGTCTTTCTGCCGGGCCCCCGCTATCTTCTGCTAGCTCTTTTGCTAGCAGGGGTCCCGGGCTTCCTCGCCGTCTTCTTCCGACTTCGGGGGTCTCTTGTTCTGTTCTCTGGTTCTTCTCCCGCTTTCCGACGCCTTCTCCTCGATCTCCGGTTCTTTCTGCCGGACGCCCCGCTATCTTGTGCCAGCTCTTTTGCTAGCGGGGGCCGGTCTTCTACGTCGCCTTCTTCCTTCTTCTCTTCGCCCGATGTTGACTCGTCGCTCTCCACCGCCGCAATGATCTGTCCAAGCAGCGGTGCCACTTTTATTGGCATGGGGCGTGGTCACCGGATGATGCCACCGCTGACCCCGCCCCCGTTTCACGTCACAGTCCCATCATTCCCCGGGACTGTGACATCATACGGGGGCGGGGTCAGCGGTGGCATCATCCGGTGACCACACCCATGCCAATAAAAGTGGCACCGCTGCTTGGACAGATCATTGCGGCGGTGGAGAGCGACGAGTCAACATCGGGCGAAGAGAAGGAAGAAGGCGACGTAGAAGACCGGCCCCCGCTAGCAAAAGAGCTGGCACAAGATAGCAGGGCGTCCGGCAGAAAGAACCGGAGATCGAGGAGAAGGCGTCGGAGAGCGGGAGAAGAACCGGAGAACAGAACAAGAGACCCCCGAAGTCGGAAGAAGACGGCGAGGAAGCCCGGGACCCCCGCTAGCAGAAGATAGCGGTGGCCCGGCAGAAAGACCCCCGAAGTCGGAAGAAGACGGCGAGGAAGCCCGGGACCCCCGCTAGCAAAAGAGCTAGCAGAAGATAGCGGGGGCCCGGCAGAAAGACCCCCGAAGTCGGAAGAAGACGGCGAGGAAGCCCGGGACCCCCGCTAGCAAAAGAGCTAGCAGAAGATAGCGGGGGCCCGGCAGAAAGACCCCCGGAGCTGCCCAATAAATTACTTTTCAAACCTGTGTTGTCTTTTTTTATTGACTTATTTTGCCACCAGGTGAATGGGTAGGGGTACGATGTACCCCATACTCATTCACATAGGGTGGGGGGAAGGTATCTGGGGTCCCCCTTATTAAAGGGGGCTCCCGGATTCCCATAAGCCCCCCGCCCGCAGACCCCGACCACCAACAGCCAGGGTTGTCGGGAAGAGGCCCTTGTCCCCATCAACATGGGGGCAGGGTGCTTTGGGGTGGGGAGGGCCTCAGGTCGCCCCCCCTGCCCCGAAGCACCAAACCCCCCATGTTGAGGGCACGCGGCCTGGTACGGTTCAGGAGGGAGAGGGGGCCGCTCTCTCGTCCCCCCTTTTCCCCTGCGGCCTGCCAGGTTGAGTGCTCGGATAAAGGGTCTGGTGTGTATTCTATGGGGACCCCACGCAATTATTTTTTTTTGTCACGGGGTTCCCCTTAAAATACATGCCAGACCTGAAGGGCCTGGTATGGATTCTGAAGGGAACCCCACGCCATTTTTTT
The DNA here is from genome assembly GCA_029206835.1 of Rana muscosa. Classification (NCBI taxonomy): domain Eukaryota; kingdom Metazoa; phylum Chordata; class Amphibia; order Anura; family Ranidae; genus Rana; species Rana muscosa. Next base: position 12,601,914 of record JARGYO010005626.1, on the reverse strand, counting down.
TTGGGGGGGGTCCCCTTTGAATCCATACTAGACCCAAGGGCCTGGTATGGACCTGGGGGAACCCCCACGCCATTTTTTTTTCATTTTTTGGGGGGGGGGTCCCCTTTGAATCCATACTAGACCTAAGGGCCTGGTATGGACCTGGGGGGGACCCCACGCTGGTTTTTTTTTGGTTTTGTTTTTTGAACCGTTTTTTTTTTTTTACATTTCCTTTAACAACCAGCTATAAACAGGTCAAACAAAAAATCGCCGCAAAATTGCGGTACTTGCGTTTTGGATGCCGGTCCATTGAATTCTATTACATCCAAAACACTGTTTTTGTCCTGGCAAAAAAAATCTGCAGTTGCGTTTAAAATAGTTTTTCACAAACCCTCAAAATGCCTTCAGACGCCAAAGATTTCCACGTATATGTATATATATATATATAAAAGAAATTGCTTCCATTGCATTGTGGACAATCCACAACTTGGGGCAGCTGACGTGGCAAGTGGACAATCCACAACTTGTGGCAAGTGATGTGGCAAGTGACACGCTGCTGCTCTCAGCTGCTCATATCACTCTGGTCTCACTAAATAGCTAAAATCGTAAAATAATACTGTTTTTGGAGCTTAGGGCGGCTCCTTATCATATACATGCAAATATGGTAAAACACTGCATGCAAACGCCACAAAGTGCGCCTTTCTAAACGCCACTTTCAACCTTAGTTCAGAACACTTTGCACCAGCGTCCCGTCTACATGGGGCCTAAAAACGCCTATGCCATTTACAGCTCCAAAACGCCATGGTGGCCATGAGGCCATAGGCTAACATGGAGAGATGTTTTTAAGCTGCAAAAAACGCTCAAACAAGCGGTTGGAAAAACGTCCGTGTGCATGTAGCCTTATATTAACCACTTGTGCACTGCCCAGACCAAGTTTCACATTTCAGCGCTGATGCACTTTTAATGACAATTGCGCGCTCATACAACACTGTAACCCAATGAAAATGTTTTATTTGTTGGCACACAAATAGAGCTTGCTTTTAGTGCTATTTGATCACCATTGTGTTTTATTTTTATTTTTTTTCTATAAATACAAAAGACCGAGTTTAAAAAAAAAAATGGATATTTTACCCACTTCAGCACTGGGCCTATTCTGGCACTTCTCTCCTTCATGTAAAAATCATAAATTTATGGCTATAAAATTACTTCAAAACACCAAACATTATATATTTTTTTGGAGCAGACACCCTAGGGCATGGATATGCAATTAGCGGACCTCCAGCTGTTGCAAAACTACAAGTCCCATCATGCCTCTGCCTCTGGGTGTCATGCTTGCTGCTGTCAGAGTCTCGCTATGCCTCATGGGACTTGTAGTTTGGCAACAGCTGGAGGTCCGCTAATTGCATATCCCTGCTCTAGGGAATAAGATGGCGGTCATTGCAAAAAATTTTCTCGCTCGGTATTTGCGTAATAAATTTTCAAATGCCTTTTGTTTGCTAAAAATATTACAAAACAGTAAAGTTACGGCCAATTTTTTGGTATAATGTGAAAGATGTTGTTATGCTGAGTAAATAGATACCTAACACGTCACGCTTTAAAATTGCGCACACACATGGCATGACACCAAACTTCAGTAATTAAAAATCTCCCTAGCCGATGCTTAATTTTTTTTTTACACGTTACCATTTTGGCACTCGTTCTAACGCACGCAGCAATAACTCACATGTGTGGTTTGAACGGCGTTTACTTATGTGGGCGGGACTTACGTGTGTGTTCGCTTCTGAGCGCGAGCTACCGGGGACATGGGCGATTTTTCTTATTTTTTTTTTGTTTTTTTACTTTTTTGTATTTCTTACTTAATTTTTTTTAATTTTTTGGGATCTCTTTTATTCCTATTACAAGGAATGTAAACATCCCTTGTAATAGGAATGTGTGTGACAGGTCCTCTTTATGGAGAGATGCAGTGTCAATAAGACCCCACATCTCTCCTCCAGGCTGGAAAGCATGATATTGTTCCAAAAAAATCACCAATCTCATGCTGACAGCCAAGATCACGGTTTGGTTAACATACGGGAACACGGCATGATGTCATAACGTCGTGCCAGCGCCTCCGACGGTCATAGAGATGACTGATGACCATCTGGTCACCAGTCATCTCCAAATCGTTCTCCGAGCCCCAGATGGCACGGGAGAGCCCGGAGAAGCACCGGATGGCGGCAAGAGGGGGGGGGGAACGTCCCCTCCCCCCGCCTATAAGAACGATCAAGCAGCGGAACTGCCACTATGATCGTTTTTATTGTGCACAGAATCGCCGGCTGAAAAGAATGATATCTGAATGATGCCTGCAACTGCAGGCATCATTCAGATGTCACCGCCCAAAGCCAAGGATGTCATTTGACGGTGGGCGGTAGGAAACTGGTTAATATTTTTAAAAAAGGTAATTTTTCTTCTTCATTGATGTACACTGATGAGACTGCACTGATGGGCACCGATAAGGTGGCAAGGGTGGGCACTGAGAGGTGGCATTGCTATTTGGCACTGGTGGGCAGTGAGAAGTGGCACTGCTAGGTGGCAATGATAGTTGGCAGTGATGGGCACTGATAGGCACTGGCAGCACTGCTAGGTGCCACTGATTGGCACCAGTGGTGGGCATTGATAGGTGGCACTGGCAGGGGCTACTAATTGTCACAGATGATGCAGAATTGCCTCTTCCTCTTCGGTCCCAATGTCCCTTGCACATAAGCCGGTGATTGCCTTTTTTTAATGCTCACGCTGTCAGCACAAGGAGAAAACAAAAACCATTACCCAGCTTTTGTTTACATCACGTGATCAGCTGTCATTTTCTGACAGCTGATCACATGGTAAAGGGCAGGGATCGGCCCCTTACTCGGATCTGTCATCACCCGAGTCTCAGTGACTCTGACCACAGCGCACGAGCGCGAAGGGGAGGACGTTTATTGACGGACTCCCGGCAATTGAGGACCATGCTGTGGCCATCGATCAGTTATAGCGCTGATCTCAAGTGATTAAAGAGGGTCAAAATGGGCCATTGACATGCATCACAATTCAACTTAGGAATGAGTCTTTGAAAAGTTAAACTAAATAATTTGGCCACTTTATCCTTCCAAATAATTCACTTCCTGTCACATAGCCACACAGGAAGTGAGGGAAAATCCTAACAATGTCTTTCCTTGGGGACACACAGGTCAGTCTAAATACTTTCCCCATTATGCACATTGCACTTCAGCATATTGCGGGGTACACCACAAATTATTAGGTAGTTTGGACTGTGGGGTTTATTTACTAAAGGCAAATCTACTTTGCACTACAAGTGCACTTGCTGTATATCTGAGGGGGACATGCAAGCCAAAAAAAAAACATCTTTGCTTTTACATGATTGTAACATCCAATCACCAGTACTTTCCCTCAGATTTTCAGCAGCTACACTTTTACTGCAGAGTGGATTTGTCTTTACTAAACCCCAAACTACCCAATGATTTGGAGTGTACACAACAAAGTGCTAGAGTGCAATTTGCTTAATGGGGACACTAGTTAGATTGATCTGTGTGTCCCCAAGAAAAGTCATTGGTAGGGTTTTACCTTCACTTCCTGTTTAGCTGTGTGACAGGAAGTGAAGCCAATGTTAAGAAAAGGAGACAAAGGCCAAACTACAAAAAAAAACAAAAAAAAAAAAAACACACACACGCAGGGGTTCTAACACTTACTTCGTTTCCCTCAAAATGCCCACAATTAGAATTGTATGGCCTTGAGCTATTTTTAAGTGCAGTGCTCTAAATCAGTGCTTCTCAAGTACCCCCAACAGGCCATGTTTGCAGGTTTTCCTTCATCTTGCACATGTGCTTTAAATCACAGTCAATGGTTTTGATTTTTGGACAGCAATTCTCGATAAGCTAAATTCAAAAAACATGTCCTGTTGGGGGTACTTGAGGACTGAGGCTGAGAACCACTGCAGTAAAAAGGGAAAATTGAATACTTACCGCTCTGTATTTTTCCTTTCCTGGTGACTTTCCATGGCAGCACACAATACAATCCATGCATATACTACCATGAAGGCACCAGATTAGACAAATCACACCTGTTTTGTTTTGACATGCCAATCAGCTGCCTCTTCTCAAGGCAAACGACCGAATGCTCTGTGAGCTTTATATAACATATGTTTGTGTGCTAATGAGGCAATTGAAAACACATGCACAGTCCATGAAACACCCAAAATGCAAGTTCTCCCAATGTAGAGACTGAAATTCAAAGTGGGTACACCTGTTAAGGATGTCCTTCAATTTTTAACCCATAAAAACACTCTCTGAGTGAGCATGCCCAGAAATATCCAAGCGCTGTTCACACACAAAAAGCACGCCAAAAAAACGAACTGGCTGGGCATGTGCAGAACAACACCAATGCAGCTAGCAAAAAATAACCCCCCCCTCCCCCCATCCAAAATTAAGCACAACATCCAGCATGCTACAAAATTAGAGATGGGACAATCACCCCTCCCCCCACCAACAAATCCCATTGCAGTCTATGGGAACTGACTTGTTAATTTTGCTAGTCCCCACTTGGCTGGTCTACAGTATATATCCTAATGAAAATTATAATGACTTAAATGAGATAGAAAGTAAAAAATCCTTGTACGAATATATTCAAGACTGTAGTTGAAAGAGATATCGAACATATTTTTTTTTTGAAAACTCTTTTTATTTAAATTTAACACAGTACAGCGTTCAAGGAGGTACATAAACGGTTACATTGCACATATCTTTTACGTCCGACATAGAGAAAAATATCTCGCTTTAGGAGTACAAAATAAAAAACCCTGAGGACAATATTAGCCCCAAATCCTCAACGGAGGAAAGTAACAACATTTACTGGGCATTGGATGAGCCGCGTGGGACATCCAAGATACCCCAGTACATCCCTTAATAGTATACAGTATCCATAGTCATTAGTTGTAAACAAGCTCGTAGAGAGCAGATACACACAACCTTCACACACTCACACTCACGCACCCCGCCCCCCCCCCCCACCGCACACTCCCCCAGCTGAACTCCCATCAGTTCCCAAAACATATCCATACCGCCTGCAACCGCTCCCCCCTAGGGCTGGGACAGTGGGGTGTCCCTCCAGAAGGAATCCTCAATGTCAAGCCAAGGTTGCCAGATTTTGTAGAACTTCTGCGAGCAGGCCCTAACCTTGTATATACATTTGAACATGGGTAGGACCTTATTAACAGTCCTATATAGCATTTGAATGTCCGGACCAGAGGCACTCCTCCATTGCAATAGTATCATTTTTCTAGCATAAAATAGTATCGTGCGTGCCAGGGTTCGAGTATGGACTGCGGGGACAGAGTCATTTAGCACACCCAACAGTCCCACCTCCTGTGTGTGGGGAAGGGGTACATTCAGGGTGTCCTTAAAGAATACAAACACTTCTCTCCAAAACTCTGATAGACCCGGGCATGACCAGAACATATGCAAGTAAGCAGCCTCAGTGGAGCCACACCTAGAACAGGAAGCAGCAGAACTGAATCCCATGTGAGCCAACCTGGCAGGAGTATAGTGCAACTGGTGTATAAATTTAAATTGTACATACCGATCATTGGAGCCGATAAGATCTAGGAAGCAGGCCTCCGAGGCCTCCTCCCACGCCTCCTCGGTCACCCCCAGAATCTCCAACTCCCATTTCCGCTGAGCAATCTGGAAGGGTTTGACCCCCACCGACTGCAGGCGGGAATATATAGTCGTGACCAGCTTGTCAATATCTTGGCACGACATGAGCACCTCTAAAGGTGTTTCTGTGAGCTCCTGGGTCATTCCCCCAAACTGCGCCCGAATCGCGTGGCGCAGTAATAGATACTTGTACAGGAATTTGTCTGCCACCCCAAACCTTGTTTTTACTTCCACAAAGGAGATAAACGTGTTTTGTACGAAGATGTGGGAAACTTGCCGGACCCCCAGTCTGGTCCACCACATAGAATCGGGGTGCCCCAGAAGCTCAGAGAAATTAGGGTTTTTCCACAAGGGAGTATTGGGAGATATCCCGTCCGAACCCGTGAGTACACCGTTACCCTCATGCCAGGCCAGCCAACTGACGTCTATCGGGGAGCCCCGGGAACATCTCCCGGGCACTGACCTGTGCAGGCCGTCGACCAGGGAGTCCCCAGGCTTCATAAACGCCCCCAGTAGGGCAGTAGAGCAGGAGGAAGGGGTCTCCAGGAACCAATCGTAAACGTATGTTAACTGTGCCGCCAAAAAATACAGTCTCAAATTTGGACATGCCAGCCCGCCGTCAAGCCTAGCTGCTTGAAGAGAGGCCCTAGCAATCCGTGGGTGTGAGCCATGCCAAAGAAAAGTGCCGAGGAGGGAATTGAGTTTATTAAAAAACTTTTTAAACAAAAAAATCGGAGATGCCCGAAAAACATATAAAAATTTTGGCAGGTATATCATCTTGAAAATATTCACCCGACCAATCAGATTAAGTGGTAAGGAGGCCCAGGTCCGCAGCCTGCTCTCCATATGTGCCACAATCGGGGAAACATTGAGCGCCTCATATGAGGACAGATCCGCGTTGATACTTATGCCCAAGTATTTAAATGTAGGTTGAATGGTCAATTTGGACGTTGAAAGGTAGATATAATCCCGCTTAGGGCCTATGGGAAAAGCTACCGATTTATCCCATCCCACACGCAACCCGGAGACCCTTCCAAATTCCTCCACAACCCCCATAAGGGAGGTAAAAGATTGTTCAGAACCATCCAGGTAGACCAGGGCATCGTCAGCATAAAGGGAGATTTTTTCTGAGAGGGCCCCGTAACAGATGCCACCCACCGTCGCCGTCTGTCGCACCGCCAGAGCCAGAGGCTCGATAGCCAGGGCGAACAAGAGCGGCGAGAGCGGGCAGCCCTGCCTGGTACCCCTCTGCAGTGTAAAACCCTTGGATACATCTCTATTAGTGCTTACTCTAGCCCTAGAGCTAGTATACAATAACCAAATCCATTGAATAAATGTAGAGCTGAATCCCATCCGGTGCATAGTTTCCCAAAGGAAAGACCAACTAACAGTGTCAAAAGCTTTGAGCACATCCAAGGATAACACCAGGCCACTCTTATTTTTGGCGGCTGCCCTGTGAATATGCAGGTGCAACTGTCATGGAAACCCTGTCAGGAACAGACGCCCTGGACTTCCTGGTTCCCGCCCCCGCAGGTGACGCCCGAAGGGCTATTTAAACTCCTCACTTGCAGACAGTCCCTGCTGTCTGCTCTACAGCGTTTATCCCAAGTGACCTGATCTGCCTTGTTTACCTGTATCTGACCCGGCTTCCTGTGACCCTCCTGCTATCTGCCTGTACCTGAATCTCGGCCTGTTTTCTGACTTCGGTATTGCCTGATCCTTTTGTGCCTCGCTGCCTGCCAGTTTACCCGACCGCGGCTTGTCTGACGATCCTGCCTGACCTTGGCTCTTGTTCACCTGCTGCTGCCTAGTGGTTCCAGTTTACCTGCTGTGCCTCCCGGTCCGGGTCATCTGCTGAGTTCCTGGTTCCTGTCTGCTCATCTGCTGGTTCCTGTCTGCTCATCTGCTGGTTCCTGTCTGCTCATCTGCTGGTTCCTGTTCACCTGCTGCTGCCTAGTGGTTCCAGTTTACCTGCTGTGCCTCCCGGTCCGGGTCATCTGCTGAGTTCCTGGTTCCTGTCTGCTCATCTGCTGGTTCCTGTCTGCTCATCTGCTGGTTCCTGTCTGCTCATCTGCTGGTTCCTGTTCACCTGCTGCTGCCCAGTGGTTCCAGTCTACCTGCTGTGCCTCCCGGTCCGGGTCATCTGCTGAGTTCCTGGTTCCTGTCTACTCACCTGCTGCAGTTCCTGGTTCCTGTCTGCTCATCTGCTGGTTCCTGTCTGCTCATCTGCTGGTTCCTGTTCATCTGCTGCTGCCCAGTGGTTCCAGTCTACCTGCTGTGCCTCCCGGTCCGGGTCATCTTCTGAGTTCCTGGTTCCTGTCTACTCACCTGCTGTAGTTCCTGGTTCCTGTCCACTCACCTGCTGTAGTTCCTGGTTCCTGCCTCCTCACCTGCTGGTTCCTGATCACCTGCGGTAGTTCTTGATCCTGCCAGGCACTCGTACCCCTTCCACCTCCGTGCTTCCTGTTATACCACCAGGGGCCGCCGGTGGGAGCCGTAAGGGAGGCCTCCCTCTGCTAACCGGGCTCGTCACCGTCAGGTACGTGACAGTAGCAGACAGCCCCCCAGTCATCCGCACCCAGCTTCTGCAGCACCCTTGACCCCCTCGTACGATGCTCCTAAATCCATGCAGCTTGGGGTCCTCCGCCCTTCCCTTACTCCGGAGGAACGCCAACGCCGACGCGCGCACAACCTGTGCCTGTACTGCGGGGAGCCCGGTCACTTCGTTAGGAACTGTCCCCTGAAGTTCCGTAAGTGCTTGTCAGTATTCCCTGCTGTGATCAACCCTCAGACTAAATCCTCCTCTCACTTCGCTCTTTCTATCTCCCTGCAGCTCCCAGGAAGGACCCTGCAAGTCGTCGCAATTATTGACTCTGGGGCTTGTAGTTGCTTCATGGACTCAACTTTTGCCCGTACTCAACTTATTCCTCTACTTCCCAAGACCCATGGACTACGGGTTCACCTGGCTGATGGGTCCCTTATCAAGTCGGGGCCCGTGGTCGAAGAGACGGCTCCCCTACCTGTCACTGTCTTCTCCTCTACCGGGGTGCACCGAGAATATCTACGGCTGGATATTATCTCCTCTCCACTGTTCCCCATAATTCTCGGTATGCCCTGGCTACAAGCCCATAATCCTACCATTAACTGGGTCACGGGGGTGATCACGTTTCCTTCCTCCTACTGCCAACGGTCCTGTGGCTCACACAAACCCCCTGAGCCTGCCACCTTAATGTGTACCGACACTGAGGCCGGAATACGTCAGGCCATCCCTGACGCTTACCTGGACTTTCTCGATGTGTTTAGTAAACAGGGGGCAGAGACACTACCACCCCACCGAGCCTACGACTGCCCCATTGATCTACTTCCAGGAGCAGCTATTCCTTTCGGTAGGATTTTCCCTTTAACGGAGGTGGAACAGGGGGCCCTGAAGGACTACATCGATGAGAACCTTTTAAAGGGGTTCATTCGCCCCTCTACGTCGCCAGCAGGCGCAGGCATTTTCTTTGTAGAAAAGAAGGACCATACCCTCAGGCCATGTGTGGACTACCGTGAACTAAATAAGGTCACCATTAAAAATCGTTATCCTCTTCCTCTGGTACCAGAGTTGTTCCAAAGATTGGGAGCTGCCGTTATTTTTACTAAGCTTGACCTCCGGGGAGCCTATAACCTGGTCCGAATCAAGGAGGGCGATGAGTGGAAAACCGCCTTCCGCTCCCGGTTCGGACATTTCGAATATTTAGTGATGCCCTTCGGGCTGTGCAATGCCCCTGCCACCATCCAGTATTTAATTAATGATGTTCTTCGGGACTTTTTAGATCTCTTTGTGATTGCTTATTTAGATGACATACTAATCTTCTCTTCCTCCCTTGACTCTCATCGCAGGCATGTCAGAAGTGTGTTAGACCGGCTTCGGCAGCATAAACTATATGCGAAGGCTGAGAAATGCGAGTTTGAGCGGGAGAGCATAGCATTTCTGGGATTAATCATCTCTGGCGAAGGCATCAGGATGGACCCACAGAAGATCACCGCAATCTTGGACTGGCCAGCGCCAGTGGATAAGAAGGGAATCCAACGGTTCGTTGGATTCGCCAACTTTTATCGTAAATTCATCCGGGGGTTCTCCGCCATCATTGCACCCATTACTCAGCTAACCAAGCAAGGTACCCGCTTCCACTGGTCCCCTGAGGCCCAAAAGGCCTTTGAGGATCTCAAAGGGCTCTTCACCTCTGCATCCATCTTAAAACACCCAGATTCCTCCCTACCATTTGTACTTGAGGTAGATGCTTCTGAGGTTGCAGTAGGGGCAATATTGTCACAGAGGCAAGGAACCAAGGCTTTGCTTCATCCGGTGGCTTTCTTTTCTCGCAAATTATCTGCGGCAGAAAAGAACTATGACGTGGGAGACCGGGAACTCTTGGCGATTAAGTCCGCCCTGGAAGAATGGAGGTACTTACTTGAAGGTGCTGCTCACCCGATCTTAGTATTCACCGACCATAAGAACTTAGAGCAGGGTTTCTCAACTCCAGTCCTCAAGGCGCCCCAACAGGTCATGTTTTCAGGCTTTCCATTATTTTGCACAGGGGATGTAATCAGTTTCACTGCCTTAGTAATTACCACAGCTGTTTCATCTGAGGGAAATCCTGAAAACATGACCTGTTGGTGCGCCTTGAGGACTGGAGTTGAGAAACACTGACTTAGAGTACCTGAAAACTGCAAAAAGACTAAAACCACGACAAGCCAGATGGGCCCTGTTTTTTTCCCGGTTCTCCTTCCATGTGACATACCGCCCCGGTGCCAAGAACACTAAACCTGACGCCTTGTCCCGAATGTTTCATGGATCCAAAGAACTCTCCTCACCCGATACAATCCTCGCTCCTGGGAATTTTCTCCTACTTCAGGAGGACCTACTCTCCCGGATCAGACAAGCCACCACTAGACAGGAACCCTCTCCTGAACTGGATCTGCAAACCAAGGATGGATTACTCTGGCACCAAGACAGGATATTCATACCAGAAGAACTAAAGATAACCGTGCTAGAGCTCTGCCACGATCATGCCCTTGCTGGGCACTTTGGCGTGGCTAAGACCACTGAGTTGGTACAACGTACCTTCTGGTGGCCTCGACTACGCGAGGATTGCAGGAGGTTCGTGGAGTCCTGTACTACATGTACCCGGAATAAAGGGTCCAGATCCAAAGCCTGGGGACTACTGAAGCCCTTACCCGTTCCAGAGAGACCGTGGAAAATGCTTTCTATCGACTTCGTAGTTGAACTCCCCCCGGCTGAGAATCACACCACCATCTTTGTGATTGTGGACCGTCTGTCCAAGATGGCACATTTTGTTCCTATGAGAGGGACCCCCTCGGCCCCGGAAACTGCACAAATGTTCATTAAAGAAGTCGTCAGGCTCCACGGGGTACCTGCTAATATAGTCTCCGATCGGGGGGTACAATTTACCTCCCGGTTCTGGAGGTCCCTCTGCAAGACTCTGGGAATAGAGCTATCATTCTCTTCGGCTTACCACCCTCAAACCAACGGACAGACTGAGAGAACAAATCAGACCCTCAAGCAATATTTGCGTTGTTTCTCCTCCTTTGCTCAGAATGACTGGCTCTCCCTGCTTCCGCTAGCGGAGTTCTCCTACAATAACTCCATCCACTCTGCAACTAACCAGACCCCATTTTTTGCGAACTTCGGGTTTCACCCCACATTTCTGCCCAACTCTCTCCCTGAGTGCTCAGTGCCCGCAGTTCTGGAAAAAGTGAATTTCTTCTCCTCTAACAACCAGCTTCTACGCGAAGCCATGGCAAGAACTCAGGAGTATAACAAGACGGTCTACGACAGGAGGAGACGGGGTGAATTAGCGCTGGCACCGGGCGACCAAGTATGGCTTTCCACCATCAATCTAAGATTGGCTTGCCCGTCCAAGAAATTGGGCCCCAAGTTTCTAGGGCCTTTTCCTATCAAAAGGAAAATCAACGAGGTGGCCTACGAGCTGGAGCTCCCCGACTCCCTGAGGGTCCACCCTGTTTTTCATGTTTCTCTATTGAAACCGTCAGTCTCCAACCCATTCCCAGGTCGGACCCCGACTCGCCCTGATCCCGTCATCATAGACGGGGAACAGGAATTCGAGGTAGAAGCTATTTTAGACGCACGAAGAAGAAATAGCCAGAGTCAATTTTTAATAAAATGGAAGGGTTACGGACCAGAGGAGAACTCCTGGGAACCCGAAGAGAACATTCACGCCAAAGACCTGATACAAGCCTTCAGGAGGTCTCACCCCGAGAAGTTTGCTCCTAGGGGCATCCGGAGGCTGCCCCTTGGGGGGGGGCAATGTCATGGAAACCCTGTCAGGAACAGACGCCCTGGACTTCCTGGTTCCCGCCCCCGCAGGTGACGCCCGAAGGGCTATTTAAACTCCTCACTTGCAGACAGTCCCTGCTGTCTGCTCTACAGCGTTTATCCCAAGTGACCTGATCTGCCTTGTTTACCTGTATCTGACCCGGCTTCCTGTGACCCTCCTGCTATCTGCCTGTACCTGACCATCGGCCTGTTTTCTGACTTCGGTATTGCCTGATCCTTTTGTGCCTCGCTGCCTGCCAGTTTACCCGACCGCGGCTTGTCTGACGATCCTGCCTGACCTTGGCTCTTGTTCACCTGCTGCTGCCTAGTGGTTCCAGTTTACCTGCTGTGCCTCCCGGTCCGGGTCATCTGCTGAGTTCCTGGTTCCTGTCTGCTCATCTGCTGGTTCCTGTCTGCTCATCTGCTGGTTCCTGTCTGCTCATCTGCTGGTTCCTGTTCACCTGCTGCTGCCTAGTGGTTCCAGTTTACCTGCTGTGCCTCCCGGTCCGGGTCATCTGCTGAGTTCCTGGTTCCTGTCTGCTCATCTGCTGGTTCCTGTCTGCTCATCTGCTGGTTCCTGTCTGCTCATCTGCTGGTTCCTGTTCACCTGCTGCTGCCCAGTGGTTCCAGTCTACCTGCTGTGCCTCCCGGTCCGGGTCATCTGCTGAGTTCCTGGTTCCTGTCTACTCACCTGCTGCAGTTCCTGGTTCCTGTCTGCTCATCTGCTGGTTCCTGTCTGCTCATCTGCTGGTTCCTGTTCATCTGCTGCTGCCCAGTGGTTCCAGTCTACCTGCTGTGCCTCCCGGTCCGGGTCATCTTCTGAGTTCCTGGTTCCTGTCTACTCACCTGCTGTAGTTCCTGGTTCCTGTCCACTCACCTGCTGTAGTTCCTGGTTCCTGCCTCCTCACCTGCTGGTTCCTGATCACCTGCGGTAGTTCTTGATCCTGCCAGGCACTCGTACCCCTTCCACCTCCGTGCTTCCTGTTATACCACCAGGGGCCGCCGGTGGGAGCCGTAAGGGAGGCCTCCCTCTGCTAACCGGGCTCGTCACCGTCAGGTACGTGACAGCAACCGACGAATATTGTCATACGTACTCTTTCCAGGCATAAACCCCGTCTGGTCTCTGTGGATAAGGTGGAGAATAACTTTTTGCAGTCTTATAGCTATGATCTTGGCCAACACCTTAACGTTGCTGTTTAGCAGGGAGATCGGTCTGTAGGACCCACATTGCAGTTTGTCCTTATCAGGCTTGGGGAGCACCACTATCAGGGCCTCACACATGGAGGAGGGAAGCACTCCCTCCTTCAGTGCTTGTTCGAACAAAGAATGCAGCCTCACAGACATGTCTTCAGCATAGTTCCTATACCACTCAGCAGGTAGTCCGTCCAATCCTGGGGCTTTGTTAGGAGGGAGCGAGCCAATGGCCTCAGCTACCTCCTCCACAGTCAGGGGCTTATCAAGTATCTGATTATGCGTGTTCTCTAAAACAGGGAATTGGAGGGATTCAAAGAATCCCAGTACCTCAATCTCGGTTGGGGGGGGCGGGGCAGTATACAGAGTTTCATAGAAGGTTTTAAACGTGGAGTTTATAAGCAAGGGGTCTGACGTGACAGAACCGTCCGGCAATTGAATTTGCTGTACCGTTCTGTCCGGGAAATCCGTGCGGGCCAAATATGCCAGCAGCCTACCATTTTTACCACTGTGTTCATGTAACCTAGCCGACAGATACAACTGTTGTTTGGTTATCAATTCCACCCTGTGGAGATCCAGGGCCCTATGCGCCCCCACCAGGACCCCATGTGAGTCCGGGGTGGGGAGCGCAGAAAAGCGGGCCCTGGCTGCCACCAGGGAAGACTCCAAAGCCACAAGGGCAGCCTGAGACGACCTACGATGCCTAGCAATGTTTGAGATGTATGACCCCCTTACGGACGCCTTAAAGGCGTCCCACGTGGGGCCGAAAGAAGCCGATCCGGCATTGTCCCCCCAATAGTGGGACATATCTAGCTGAACCGGCTCTTGAAGTTCGGCCGTGGCTACCCAGTGAGGGCTTAGCCTCCACATCCGAAACGTGGGCCTGTGGCCCAACCCCACCTCAATGGATACAGCTGAGTGATCAGATAACGTCTGGTGTATGTGTGATACTGTCTGAATATTAGGGACCATGTCAGGGGTCCCCAGAGCATAGTCCAGCCTGGAAAGAGTACGGTACGTACGAGATTGGCATGTATATTCCCGGTCCAAAGTATGGCCATGCCTCCAGAGGTCAACGTAACCAAAAGAGGCACACCACTGACTGAAAAGTTTGGAGTCATGCTGTAGAGGCTTCAACCGGTCCCTTTCAGGATCAATCACCGAGTTGAAATCTCCCACTAGTAGAGTAGCCAATGTTGGGAAGGTGGAAAGCTGTACACTCAGATCAGTAAAAATCTCAGTTGTGACCGGGGGAGGAGCGTACACAACCACCAGCAGAATAGACACAGAGTATATTTTGCATTGGAGAAAAACATAGCGACCCTTAGGGTCCAAGGCCACCCTTTCACATGAAAATGGGAGTCCCTTCCGAATCAGAATGGACACCCCTCTTGCATAGTTAGAGTACGTAGAGTGATACCCATGCATGACCCAGTGTTTTTTCAGAGCCAACACCTTTGACCCCACAAGGTGCGTTTCCGGTAAACATAAGATATGAGGGTTGTGCACCTTGAGGAAATCAAACATGGAGGCCCGTTTAAATTTGGAATTTAACCCCCGGACATTCCAGGAGATACATTTAACTGTAGACATGCTGACAAAGTATAACAGTGATATGGACAGCAGTAGGCCAAGCAGGGCAAAGGTGGGGGTGTAGGCAGGCAAACACAGTCACACACACACACCCACACACACACACACATACACACGTACACACACATTCAGCACTCATTCTAACAACCAGAGATATTACAATCCGATAGAATTGTAGCATAGGCAACAGCCCAGCATGTTCCCCTGCCAGGCCCAAAAAACAAAAACAAAGGGCTGGCTTTGATCCCAAACTGCAAAAACCTTCTAGAAACATGGCCCGTCTACACACGCCAGCGGACCCAGTTAGATCAGCTCCTGCTCAGGAAAAGTAGAGCAGAAGCAAACGTTTGAGAAACAAGAAAAAAGGGGGAAAAAGAAAAGGGTGAAGGTCGTTAAACAAAAAGCAGCACAGTCTTCCGATGGAGATCTGTATCCTCTTGCCACTGGAAAGTACAATGTATACCTGCCTCAGGTACTATCCCGGATCATGGGAGCAAAGGCAGAACCCAATGAAAAAATAAGAAAAAAGTAACAATATCAAAGAAACTCAGGTGTCCGGCGCCCGGCCGGACACACGACCGGGTTGTTGCAGGGACTCGAACCAGGTAAATGCGTCCGCAGGGGTTTGAAAGAAATGCACCTGGCCTTGATGCACCACTCTCAGTGTCGCAGGAAACAGCATGGAGTACTGGATGGTCTTCTCCCTCAGTTTCTGTTTAACAAGTTGATATTTAGCTCTTGAAGCGTGGACTGCAGGGGAGTAGTCAGGGAAGAGGGACACAGCAGCATTGTTGATCTTCAAGCTCCCCTTAATGCGGGCCGTCGCAGAATCGCATCCAGGTCCCTATAGTTAAGGAGACGCATAATTATGGTGCGGGGGGGTCCCCCAGGAGGAAGTGGTCTGCCAGGCACCCGGTGGGCTCGCTCCAGGACAAAACAGGGGGATAAGCAGTCCTTCCCAAACTCCTGGGAGAACCAGCTTTCTAAGAAGGCGACCGGATCAGAACCCTCCACCCGCTTAGGCAGACCCACCAGGCGCAGGTTGTTCCTGCGTAAACGGTTCACCAAATCGTCCATCTTGTCCTCTAGCGACCGTATTTTAGAGTCCTGGATTTTAATGACAGGAAGGACTGGGCCCACAGTATCTTCCAGAGCACTGATATGGCGCTCTGTCTCAGAGACCCGGTCCCTCACCCTATGCATGTCCTGGCGCATGATTGTAATGTCCAGCTTTAATTCCTCCACCTTCCCCATAATGTCTGAATGGTTTACCTTAATGGTTTGTAGAACCGTCAATAGCGTGGGCTCCGGTTCCGGGCCTTCCTCCAGGCCCTCCTCACTAGGGGATGCAGGGGCTGGCAGCGCCGGTGTAGCGGAGGTCCCGGGGGAAGGTGGCATGGACAAGTCAGGTTCCTCCTCAAAGAGATCTGGGGTGGATGCCAGTGAAGAGAATGGCGCAGCGGTGCTGTTGTTGCGGCGGCCATCTTGGCCAGAGCGAGTGGTGATGCTCATTATAACCGCAGGCTGTTTCCTTCGCTTTCTCTTTCCCATCCACCAGAATCCACAGATATCGAACATATTAGTTATAAATTGATCTGTATCTTTGAAACAATATTGCAGAGTAATACTTTTTTGTAGCTGCAATAAGTGTGAAATGACGTAAGAATAATAGAGAAAAGAAAGGAGAAAAAGAAGTAAAGATATCAAAATAAAATAAGGTAAAATAAAATTAGATAGATAATATAAAATAAAATAGATGGGATAGAATATTAGGAAACTAGGGGGAGGGGTGTAGGAGTTCACCTGAATGGCATGAATGAGTCGGTCCGCGGCTTGAGGGTTTAGGTAAAACACTGTGTTCACTATTCTGAGCAGGGTAGCGCCCAAGCTTCAGAAATCTGGTTTAGTAATTAGATTAACCGATTGAGTCCTCCGGCTACCATGGCATGAGAATCGAGTTGTCACTAATAGAAGGTAGGTGAAATTTAATCCAAGGATCCCAGATCTTTTCAAAGATTGGAATTTGATTTCTTTCTATAGCTAACATTTTGGCGTGAGACATAAAGTTATTTACTCTATTTATGGTCTCGGATATCTCCAATTTAGGGGTCCTCCATGCCTTTGCTATTGTTTGCTTCGCTGCTGTAAGAAATTGAATGAGGAGTTTGAATTGTTTATGTGTAATGAGATCAGGTTTTAGATTGAGCAAGGCCGCGGCTGGGTCTGGTTGCACAGTTAAACCAAATATCTTGGAGGCAGTTTCAAATATCCGTTCCCAAAATAATTGCACCAACGGGCAGGACCACCAAATGTGTAAGTGGGTGCCCGGATCTGGGCAACCCCGAAAGCATAGGCCTGTTTGGTTTGGTGTGAATTTGGCCAATCTGGAGGGAACGAGGTACCAACGAGACAAAACTTTGTAATTGGTTTCAACCGCCAGGACATTTGGTGAAGAAGATTTTGTTACAGACCACATTTTGGACCAATCATTCATATCGAATGCTCTCTTCAGGTCCTCCTCCCATTTACGTGCATAAGGTGGTTTATCTAAACCGGGATAAGTGGAAATGTGGGAGTATATAGAAGATATAATACCTTTTAAGTGAGGATCTTTCATGCACATAGATTCAAAAATTGTAAGTTGGGTCAAGGAGACATCTGTATTTAGCAAAGGTGCGTAAAAGTTTTTAATCTGGAGGTATCTGAAAAGTTCAGTGTTCGGTAGGTTGTAGATATCACAGAGTATAGGAAATGTATGGAAGGATGAATGAGAAGTCAAGTTACTAAGCCGAGTAATATTTAGGGAATTCCAGACCTTAAATGATTTAGGAGAGACCCATGCTGGGTAGAAAGCAGGGTTTTTCAGGAATGACAAGAGGGGATTGTGTGAAGATTGTAATTGGTGTTTAACTCTGAGTTTGTCCCATATAGATAAAAAGTATTTAGTAATGGGGTTACGTAGGGTTTTCCGTTCCTTAGGTAGAAGCCATAAAAGATTGGAAATAGAAAGAGGGTCGCATTCTGCCGCTTCTATTAGTACCCATAGGGGTATTTCATATGTAGCATGATATTTAGTGAGGCTAGCAATGTGTGCGGCTCTATAATAGTTAGCAAAGTTCGGAAACCCAAAGCCTCCTTTGAGTTTTGGTAAGTGTAGTGTATGAAGCGATACACAGGGTTTTTTGGAGCCCCAGACAAATGTTGATGTTTGCCTCTGGAGAATTCTAAGATAGTAAGGTGGGATAGGGATCGGTAAGACTCTAAATAAGTAAAGTAGTTTTGGAAGGATTGTCATTTTGATTACATTAATTTTACCTATCCATGAAATTGGGAGATGTGACCATTGTTGTAAAAGTGTTGTTATTTGTTTGAGGAGTGGGGGATAGTGCATTTTTAGCCGAGTCGGATTCTATTTTGGAGAGGGATATGTCTAAGGCTTTGGATTTTTTGAGATTTATTGTAAGTCCTGAAATCATTGCAAATTTGTCCAAAATGAGCAGTAGGTTGGGACCAGAAACTTGTGGGGACGATAGAAATAGGAGTATGTCATCCGCAAATAAACATCATTTATGATGGTATCCAGCAGTCTCTATGCCCGTAATTGTTGGGTCTGTGCGGATTCTTTGGGCTAGGGGTTCTATTAGGAGGGCGAATAGGAGGGGGGAAAGTGGGCAGCCCTGGCGTGTTCCTCTTTCTATATTAAAGGAATTAGATTTGTATCCTGCATATTTAATATATGCGATTGGTCTGTTGTAAAGCGCTGCGATCCATGTTAAGAAGTGAGGGCCGAAGCCCCATTTTTGCAACGTGTAGCGGAGGTAAGGCCACGATATGGAGTCGAAAGCTTTTTTTATATCAAGGGATAGAAAACAGGAGGGTATACAACGGTTTTTAGCTATGTGAGCTAGCAATACAGCCCGGCGGACATTGTCACTCACCTGGCACTTTGGCATGAATCCTACTTGATCTTTGTGGATAAGCTTACCTATTATGCTATTTAGTCTTTTCGCTAATATTTTGGCTAGGAGTTTAATGTCTAAGTTCAGAAGGGAAATAGGGCGAAAATTTGTACATAAGGTATCATCAGTAAGAGGTTTAGGAATCATGCAAATAATGGCAGTTAAAGTTTCTTGTCTAAAAGATTTCTCTTCTAATAATACATTGAAAGCTTCCGCTAAGATTGGTGATAGTATGTCCGCGTAGGTTCTGTAATATAAGGTTGAATAGACATCTGGGCCTGGCCTCTTATTAATTTTAAGATCTTTGATGGCTTCAATGACGTCATTAGATGTAATATTATCTTCCAATAACTTCTTTTGGTCAAGGGAAAGTTCTGGTAGATTTATATCAGAGAAAAATGCATCCGCTGTTTCCGGGTTGAAGTTATTAGATGAAGTGTATAATGAGGTCAGATGGGAATGAAATTTCTGAACTATTTTGTTGGGATTGCAAGTATAGACATCTTTTGCCAGTTTTAGGCGAATTGGTTTGAAGGGTTTGTTCAGAGAATTGAGTGTGCGTGCAAGGTATGTACCCGATTTATTGGCTTTCATAAAATAGTTGTGTCTTGAACGTTTATAAGACTTTTCTACTGCTTCAGTAAGAAATAGATCGTATGCAACTCGAGTCTTGTCTAATCAGGATTTTGTTATTGTTGATGGGTTGTCTTGATGGGCTATAAAGGCTGTATTAAATTCCCTTTCCAGTTTACGAGCTAGTGTTTTCCGTTCACGTTTAAATATGGCTGATTGTTTCTGAATTGTGTTACGTATAACTGGTTTATGGGCTTCCCAAAGAGTTAGTGTGCTAATTTCTGGGCTAGAATTGAGGGTTATATATGCTTTAATAGCTTGTTCAATGGTTTGGCGATGGGATGGGTGTTTGAGTAGAATATCCGGGAGATTCCATGTAGGGTCGTGGCCTTTGGGCAATGTTGATTTAATGGAAGTAAGTACTGCATTATGATCTGACCATGGGATAGGGACTATATCTGCTGCAATGATTTCAGGGAGCATACCTATGGTCAAGAATATATGGTCAATCCTTGAAAAAAATTTATGTGGGTGGGAATAGTAGGTATATTTCCGTTTAGTTGGATTAACTTCTCTCCATGAATCAACCAAGTTATATTTGGATAGAATTTGTGAAAAAGATTTTTTGATTGTAATTTGAGATGGTGTGTATGGGGATTTATCCAGAAATGGGAGGAGGACTTGATCAGAGTCACCACAAAGCATAACTGTTCCTATCTTATGATCATTCACAACTTGTAGTAAGTGTGACATAAATGGGTTAGGTTGTTTATTTGGTGAATAGTAGGAAACTACTGTTATTGCCTGGTCAACAACGTGGCCCGTAAGAATCAGATAACGTCCTTCAGGATCTTTTATTTGAGATTGAAGTGTAAATGGGGTAGAGCAATGAAAGGCTATAAGAGTACCCCGTTGCTTGGAGGCAGCTGAGGCCGTATATATTTGGGGATAGAAATTGGAAATAAATTTTGGTGTGAAGGTATTTGTGAAGTGGGTTTCTTGTAAGCAAACTATGTGAGCCTTTTTGGCATGAAATATACGGAATGCCTTGGTTCGTTTCTGGGGGATGTTTAGTCCCTGAACATTCAGGGACAACATGTTTAATGGTGCCATGGCAGTCGGATGGACAAAGGGGACTTACCCGTTATCAGGTCATTCAGGTCATTCGACGCCATCCAAGTGAACTCGAAGGGGGGGAGAAAAGGAGGGTTGAAGATAAGTACTAGAGAGAGAGAGAAAGAAATGAAAGGCTAATAATTAGAAAAAATAATATATACACCAACATAAAGACACATTTAAGTGTTTCCCACGAATAGGGGCAAAAATCCCCCACTGGGGAAAGGGTGTCTCTGTCAAACTTCCACATATTATATGTGGCCGGGTGAGGGAGGCTGAGTGGGGCACACGGATCTCCCGTTCAAGGGGGGAGAGCCATCTGAAAAGAACATTAATGTACAATATTGTAAACTTCGTAACTTGTATCAAAACTATTAGTATTATAGTTAAATACACCAGGGGAGGGACTATAAAGGTAGTGAAGTTAGAAGATAGAAGAGACAGCTGATTGCCCCAAGATGTCCCGGTGGGGATGTAACCTAAGCCTAAGGGGTAGTAATAAGGGATGAGAGTAGAGCAGGGTTTAGGGGGCCCTTTCTTAATATAGGGCTTATATCTAAAGTTCTGGCTGGGAGAAATACTGACCAGAATCTCCGAAAGAGAATAATATTGTTACTTTATAATTTCCCAATTTGTATTTCAGGGTCTTCTGTTTCTTAACAAATGAAAGGGGGGAACTAGTAGGAGATGTAAGACCTACGTCTCTAATGAATCTAATGGGTACCAGTAGGACTTATATAGATGCCTCTTATATGGGACCCAGAAGTCTGGATTCAATATCCATATTGATACCTTAAGCTATACAGGGGCATTAGAGTTTTTACTATAGTGATAGTGAAAAACTTGAAACTTAGACTGAACTAAAGGAAAACTTGAGCAAACATTGCGCATATACTTTTGGGGAGCAACGAGTAAAATAAGACTGTATATGTGATAAAGTTCAGTATTGCGCATTAATTAGGTAGTACGTGCATTTTATTGCACAACAAGTCTTTAAAAAGACTGGTAACAGGGCAATGAATGAGCCAAACGATCATTTTGAGATTTCTGTCAGACCATGGAGTCTTCTTTTTCCTGTGGAGGTGATGCGTAGCGACCTCTTTTGTGGGATTGGTGATTGCCATTTTCCAGACTTTGTTGAGAGTGGTTCACTTTTGATGAATGAGGTGTTGAACTACTATGCAGTCGTGTAATTCGCGGGTTTGGATCCATTAATTTAAGGTCTATGAGTGTTTGTTGAAGTTCCTCATAGGCTCTGCTAGTGTATCTTTTCCCTTTGTAGGCGAAACGTAAAGAGAATGGAAACCCCCATTGGTATGCGATGTCATGACGTTGCAGTTCCTGAAGAAGGGGCTGCAATGCTCTTCTTTTAGCAATTGTAGTTTGGGACAAATCTGCAAACAATTGGTATTCAGTTCCTTGGAAATTCAGTTGTTTTTTTATCTCTGGCCGAGGACAAAAGTTGCTCTTTAGTACGGTAGTAGTGCAATTTCACTATAACGTCTCGTGGGGGACTGTCAACTTTTTTTGCAGCAAGTGCCCGATGAATCCTGTCAAATTCCATTCTTTCAATGGGAATAGCTGGTTGCAATTCCTGAAACAGTGCAGTTATGGTGGATTGAAGGTCAATGATTGTTTCAGGAATTCCCCTGACACGCAAGTTAGAACTCCTGTCCCTATTCTCATGGTCTTCAAGTTTATTCTGGACTAAATGACAGTTTTTGTTCCAGTGCGTTCCAGTTCCACCAAAAAAGTAGAACATGCTGCATTTTACCTGCACTGGACTGTACTGGAACGCATCAAAACGCATCATAAACGCACTGGAACGCACAGGAACACACATAAATACACCAAAAACACACTGGAACACACTTGTCCTTATCTATGGTTAATAAAAAAGAGGGGTGAAAAAAAAAAAGCACTGGACTGCATCAAAAACTTACCAAAAATGCACTGGAACGCATCAAAAACGTGCATGCAGAAAAGCACCTGGAACGCATCCGGATTGCGTTTCTATGGTGTGAACTGGCCCTAGTTCACACTATAGAAACGCAGTCTGGGTGTGTTCCAGGTGCTTTTCTGCATGCGCGTTTTTGACACATGCCAGTGCATTTTTGAGGCGTTTTTGATGCAGTCCAGTGTTTTTTTCCCCCTCTTTTCACTTAGGACAAGTGTGTTGCAGTGCGCCTTTGGTGCATTTAGGTGCATTGCGGTGCATTCCAGTGCATTTTTGGTACGTTCCGTTGCATTTTTGATGTGTTTTACTGGGGTCCAGTACAGTTTTGTACCTAAAAAATGCAGCATGACCAATTATTTTTTGGCTTTCTGAAATGCACTGGAACGGACTGCAGTGGTGTGAACTATGCCATTGGCATTAATGTGATCAACTTTCTTTGCGTTTTTCAGGCATCAAAAAACGCACTGCACTGCATCCGGTGTGAACTGGCCCTAAATATCATCCCTGGGGGGTGTCTATAGTATGCCTGTAAAGTAGCACATGTTTTCCATGTTTATAACAGTTGGAGAGCAAAATGACATTTCTAAAGTAAAATAATAGTCATTTAAAAGTCCTTGCGGCTGTAATGAATTGCTGGTTCCCATCAATACAGATAAAAGTCATTGCTAACCCCCAAAAAAATGCGTGGGGGTTCCCCCAAATTCCATAACCAGGCCCTTCAGGTCTGGAATGGATATTAAGGGGAACCCCGCTGCAAATTGAAAAAAAAAATGACGTGGGGTTCCCCCCCAATATCCATACCAGGCCCTTGAGATCTGGCATGGATTTTAAGGGGAACTCCATCCCAATTTTTTTTTTAAAATGGCGTGGAGTCCCCCTAAAAATCCACACCAGACCCTTATCCAAGCACATAACCTGGCCGGCCGCAGGGGAAAAGGGGGGGACGAGAGAGCGCCCCCCCTCCCTCCTGAACCGTACCAGGCCAAATGCCCTCAACATGGGGAGGATGTCTCCATGTTGATGGGGACAAGGGCCTCATCCCCACAACCCTTGCCCGGTGGTTGTGGGGGTCTGCGGGCGGGGGGCTTATCGGAATCTGGAAGACCCCTTTAACAAAGGGGACCCCCAGATCCCGGCCCCCCCTGTGTGAAATGGTAATGGGGTACAAATGTACCCCTACCATTTCACAAGAAAAGTGTCAAAAATGTAAAAGATGACAAGAGCCGGTTTTTGACAATTCCTTTATTACCGTATATACTTGAGTATAAGCCGAGTTTTCAGCACATTTTTTTGTGCTGAAAATGCCCCCCTCAGCTTATACTCGAGTCACCTTTTTGCGCCTGATCTCCTGGATTTTGGGGACCCGGTACCTGCTGGCCGTAGGTCTCCTGGACCCCAAACTTGTCACACATGTAGCCCCAATCTTCCTCTACAAGTGTGCAAAGTTTGTTAACCGGGAGACCTACAAACGGGGAGCACCGATTTTTCAAAGCCGGGCACCCCTTCCATAGACTCCCATGTTAAACGGTCATTTCTCCAGTGAATTTGGGGACCCGGTACCGGCCGGTCTTAGGTCCCCTAGACCCCAATCTTGGCACACATTTAGCCCCATTTCTCCTCTACAAGTGTGCAAAGTTTGTTGTTTATGGGGACCTACGGCCGGGGAGCACCAATTTTTCAAAGCCGGGCACCCCTTCCTTAGACTCCCATGTTAAACGTCAGTCTAGTCATTGACACAGTGAGGCATGGGCACAGTGAGGCATGGGCACAGTGAGGCATGGACACAGTGAGGCATGGACACAGTGAGGCAAAGTGAGGCATGCAGATGGACACCCTAGGCTTATACTCAAGTCAATACGTTTTCCAAGTTTTTTGTGGTAAAATTTGGTACCTCGGCTTATATTCGGGTCAGCTTATACTCGAGTATATGTGGTAATGTCTTTTCTTTTCTTCCATCTTCTTCCTTCTTCTTCCATCTTCTTCTTCCATCTTCTTCTTTTCTCCATTCGGGTTTCTTCCTCCATCTTCATCTTTATCTTCATCTTTATCTTCATCTTCATCTTCCTTCTTCCTTCGGTCTTCTCGTCCGCATCTTGCCCCGGCGTCTTCCCTTCTTCTTTCTTCTCCGCCGCTCCGTTTGAATTGGAGGTTCCCGCTGTGCGACGCTTCAGTTCGCCTCTGGGTCTGCTTACACCCGGTGACCCCGCCCCCCTCTGGAGCCACCGGGTGTAAGCGGACCAAGTGGAGAACTGAAGCGTCGCACAGCGGGAACCTCCAATTCAAAAGAAGCGGTCGGAGAAGAAAGAAGAAGGGAAGACGCCGGGGCAAGATGCTGGACGAGAAGACCGAAGGAAGAAGGAAGATGAAGATGAAGATAAAGATAAAGATGAAGATGGAAGATGAAGATGGAGGAAGAAACCCGAATGGAGAAAAGAAGAAGATGGAAGAAGAAGATGGAAGAAAAGAAAAGACATTAATAAAGGAATTGTCAAAAACCGGCTCTTGTCATTGTTTACATTTTTGACACTTTCCTTGTGAAATGGTAGGGGTACATTTGTACCCCATTACCATTTCACACAGGGGGGGCGGGATCTGGGGGTCCCCTTTGTTAAAGGGGTCTTCCAGATTCCGATAAGCCCCCCGCCCGCAGACCCCCACAACCACCGGGCAAGGGTTGTGGGGATGAGGCCCTTGTCCCCATCAACATGGGGACATCCTCCCCATGTTGAGGGCATGTGGCCTGGTACAGTTCAGGAGGGAGGGGGGGCCGCTCTCGTCCCCCCCTTTTCCCCTGCGGCCGGCCAGGTTGCGTGCTCGGATAAGGGTCTGGTGTGGATTTTTAGGGAGACTCCACGCCATTTTTTTATAAAATTTGGGGTGGAGTTCCCCTTAAAATCCATGCCAGATCTGAAGGGCCTGGTTTGGATATTTGGGGGGAACCCGCACGTCATTTTTTTTTTAAATTTGCAGCGGGGTTCCCCTTAATATCCATTCCAGACCTGAAGGGCCTGGTTATGGAATTTAGGGGAACCCCCACGCTTTTTTTTTGTGGTTAGCAAACACTTTCAAAGACTTTTCTCTATATTGCCGGGAGCCGACAATTCATTACAGCCGCGGCTGCTTTTAAATGCCTTTTTCTTTCCTTTAGAAATGTCATTTTGCTGGCACACTGGCAATTTCAGAGCTGCGCCGGTTCAACTTATGCAAATTGCCTTAGGTGACTTGACATTTACTAAGATTTTGCCGGCGCAGTGAACCGGCGCATTTAAACCATTGAAATTCCCGCGCTGAGCTCAAAAAAACCTCCCGCAGCTCGAATCGTATTTGCCGGCGCAGCGGGCTGGTTTTGAAAAAGTTACTTTCCCACTCTATTTTGGGCATATTAGTTATTTGGGCAGGTGTCCATACACTTCCTCACATCACCCCATGTCACCCCCAATATTTTCTCACTTCCAGCTTCTTTATATTTAGATTTTAACATGCCCTGCGCCAGGTCCATAGTAGCGCACTGAGCGCCTCCTCCCGGGCGCAGAGAACACTATAGTAAATGGGAAATAGGGCTGCGCTACAGGCGCTAATGTTTTGTAAATACCAAAACAGCCATTGCGCACGCAGATGCGCCAATACTCATGGCGCAAACGTTTGGTAAATCAGCCCCTATGTGTCCCAACCGTATGAATGAGTCACTCTTTCTAATATGGCATATATCCTGGGAGATATTGTGGATAAATATTACTGTCCCATTCCAAGTAATCCAAGACATATTCTTAATGTCCATTAGTTTCTTGCTCATCCTATGCCCCAAATGAACATAGGGTGATTTAGACATAAGAGGTGCATGGGGATCTGAAGCAAGGGTATCCCATACTTTCTAAGGGATTCTGGGTTCCCTGGGCCCAACCGTTACACCATCCGACAAAGGTGGGAACCTTGTCATAATGGATCTGGAACAATATGAGGAAATGTGTTACAATGTCATCCGTACCACAAATTGGTACAGGCCTGTACCAATGTCTCATATTAATTACTACATGAGAAAATACAAAGATATTCTGAGCAGGGCACAGCAGAGGGTTATCATTGAATCTAATACCTTTAAGTTCTTGGATACTACAAACTTTACTACCCCAACTTTTTATGCAGTGCCCAAGGTGCATAAAAATCAACATCATCCCCCAGGCCTACCGATCATATCGGGTTGTGGATCATAGACTGAAAAAGCAAGTCAATTGATAGACGAATATCTATACCCCCATGTGAAAAGCCTGTCTTTCTATGTCAAAGACACTATTGAGTTAATAAAAATCACAGATGGACTACAGATACCACAGGGGTCCTGGTTAGTGGCAATAGATAGAGGCTCTATACAATTCTTTATCTCACACCGGGGGTGTCCAAGTTGTACAAAAATTTCTGGATGAGCGTGACCTGGATTTATGGAAGTACAATGATTTTGTTGCAGAGATGCTTAGTTTTATTTTGACACACAACATTTTTGTGTTCAAGGATTCCCACTACCTTCAGGTACAGGGTGTCGCTATGGGGGTGAAATGCGCTCCCTCATATGCAAACCTGTACCTGGGGGGGTGGGAATGAGATTTATTTGCAGATTAATCGAAATGAGCAGATATTAACCAAATTTTTTTGTGGCATCGCTTTATCAATAACTTCTTTATGGTGTGGGCAGGATCAAAAGAAAATCTAATTAGGTTCTTGGACAGTTTACAAGTTAATAGCTATAATCTGAAATTCACGTACAACTTTGACCAAAAAAGTAATACATTTTTAGACGTGGAAAAAAAATACACCAAAATCCTTAAAAAAAATAGAAAAAAAAATAGAAAAAAATAAATAAAATTTACTCATCAGAAAAGGCAGTTGCTATGCTGATCTTCCTAATCTGCCTCTTCCTATACCGCGGCAGGTCTTCTTCCTCGTCCTCCTCACAGTGTCTTCTGGGGAATGGGGCACACTGCCTTCTGGGAACTGTATGTATCCCAGAAAGCAGCCGCCTATTCACAAAGCGCCGCGAGACTCGCGCACGCGCAGTAGGAAACGGACAGTGAAGCCGCAAGGCTCCACTGCCTGTTTCCCTTAGTGAGGATGGAGGCACCGGGACCTGCCAGGATCGAGGGATCGGCCTCGGGGGGCTGACATCGCGGGCGCCTAGGACAGGTAAGTGTCCTTATTGAAAGTCAGCAACTACAGTGTTTGTAGCTGCTGACTTTAAAAAAAAATTGTGGGTGGAACCCTGCTTTAATGAAAGTGAGGTGTTATGCTCTAAGCTGCATAGAAAAGCTTCAGCCGGGAATAGTCTGCTCCATGCCAGCAGTTCACATCCCGAAAACCTAATTAAGAGTATCCCCTATAGCCAATTTTTGAGGATCAAGCGTAACTGCACTCAATTTGAGGACTTCAAAAAGGAGGCTGACCTGTTACGCGATCATCTCTTGATTAGAGGCTATAGCAAAACATGCCTTAAGAACGCTTTCAATAGGGTTAAAAATCAATACAGACACTCACTTATCTATAAACCCAGACTAGAAAAATCAACTGCATCCACACGCATCATTACCAAATACAGTCGACAACACAATAAGATACGCAATATTTATAATACATTTTGGTATCTATTGTCAGCAGACCAGAGGATTCTCAAATTAATCAAAACATATCCAGAAATCACCTTTAAAAGATCCATATCTCTAAGGGACACCCTGGTGACTAGTCATAAAACCGGCAACACAATTAAAACAAAAACACCGGGCACTTACCCCTGTGGTAAGTGCACTTTTTGCCCCTTCATTATGGAGGGGAAAAGTGTTACCCTTCCTAACAACACCATTTGGACCCCAAAGCACAGGACCAATTGTCAATCAATTGGGGCTGTGTATTTAATGAAGTGTTCCTGTGAAGCTTTCTACGTAGGAAAGACTAAACGTCCACTTTTTTGCAGAATCGGGGATCATGTATCCTTGATCTCCAAACGCAAAATGGAAACACCTATAAGTAGGCATGTGGGGTTGTATCACAACTTCGACCTTAAATCAATTGGTTTCTTTAGCCTTGAACATCTACCCCAGCATGAACGCAGGGGTGATTTAGTCAGGAAGCTCCTACAATTGGAGACAAGGTGGATATATTTGCTACAAGCCACTCGGTATCCAGGCCTCAACAAGGGCATCAGCTACAAGCCTTTCTTGTGAATGATGCCCTGTTATTGTCTGCATAGTCCTTTGGCTAATTGCCGGTTGACCTCATTTGGGACAAGACCTCTGCCTGATCTCATTCTCCCCATTGTCACCTGCCTTTACCAGGGCACTTGTAACGTCATTAGTGTTCGGGTTGTGTGTGTCTATCCGATGCCCGAGAGTTAGTTCCTGGAGGGATACTACCTGTGCATTTCCTCCGTTATAGGAGGATAATACAGTAAAGAATATATTGTATTTGTACACTGTGTGTACTGTATATTATGTTGTACCTTTGTTGAAGTGAACAAAATCGAATGTAACAATTGCAGATGTATTTGCATGACTGTGTGCATTTTAAATATAGAGTAATCGGCAACTTTTATCGCTGTGTTCTTTTCAGATTGACCTGATTCCTTGGCCATTAGATCCCCGTATGGATGCCCAAGGGTGTCCATTAGGTTCTCCCTCCCCCTTTGGGGTGGGTAGATGTTCCTGATGCACGCCCACACTGAGGTGCCTCTGTGTCACAGCCTCCTTGAGACATAACGCGCGGTGACCAGCATTGTGGGAATATGGGGGAGGGGCCAGTTGGTTTCCTCCCTTTCATACACGAACACACAATCTTTATTTCTGGCACTGTGCTTGCGTTCCGGAAGTTCTCTGGGACTTCCGGTTTCCGGGTATCAATCTGACACGCGGACCCTCCACTTTTTGCGTCCGCTTTGCGTCATCGCGGCGTGACGTCACACACTGCGTAATTGACACAATGGGGAGGGATATAAAAGGTCCACATGGCGGAAGCCATGTTAGGATCGTTGGGAGCCTGTGAGGAGTTCGGACTTAACAGCAGGTAGTTATTGGCCCAAATGGGATAGAACTTTTAAATTCTGCTACATAGAAATTCATACCCCTTTTGTCTCTACACATGGACAGGTGTTGAACTTGCCATTTAGGGGACCTAATCTTCCATCATTATTATACCCCCTCTCTTGCGCCTCCCTTTGTTCCCTGCCACCACCTTTGTTGTGGAAGATGTAGGGAAATTTGGAGAAAACCCATCACGTTAGTGTGAGATCAATTTGATTTTATCTACATGTTTTTAATATCTTCTCAAATCCTTTATATTTGCATGGGGAACCACTAATCTCGGAGAAACACTGATGATTTCAGGCGCAGAGGACTCAGGAGTATCTGCAGTATACCATTAAGAGACCCAGGGCTGGGGTAATTAGCCACAAGCGGTTACAATCTCCCGACAAGAGATCTATATAGCTGGTAAGCAGCTTTGATATAAAAGGTGGAGGATCCTTTTCTATATTATTTCATCACTTCTTCTTGGGTGCTTATCTGTTTGAAGTCACCATTGATCAACACATTGAAGAATTGATTTTAGAACTGTGTCCTATCACTTACAGTGTGGAACCCACAGTTTTTTGTTATCATTGACTATAGTGACATGAACATTTGGAAGGGCATTTATTTTGATTTTATGTGACAAACATGTACCATCTGGGCCCATTATTGTTTTGTTACATCACTTTGGATTTAAAGGAAGAATCGGTCTTCATTTATTTGGACAATGTTTCACTTATCACTCTATTTCACGATTTTGATGTCACATTATTTATAATATCAATCTCACAGCGCAGCTTCCTATATATATTTGTTATTGTGTGTGTATCTCACATTTAAGTTGCAGCAGTTCATATAGTATTAATTCATATATTACTATTTTATTTATTTGGATAGTGGCATAGAGACAGCGCAGTATTTCACTTTTGACGTGTATCATTAATATGCTTTCTCTTTTTGTTTCATACACTCAAAGCTGATTGAACAATGATCCTTTCTATGTAAACGAAATTACACGTCCTTTCCTGATGAAGCCACCCCGGTGAAACATGTTGAATTAAGTGGACGGGAACATGTATGAGATTACAGGAATTCACTGATATTGATAGGATGTTTTGTGTACACCTATGTCTCTGAATACATTGTTTCACGTACTTTTATAATATTTCTTAAATAAACAATTTTGTATATTTTTATACCAAACAAACTTGAAGTGAAGCCCCGTACACACGATCGGTTTGATTGATGAAAACCGTCCGATGGATGGTTTTCATCAGACCAACCGATCGTGTATGGTACCCATCGGTCTTTTTTCCATCGGTTGTAAAAAATAGAACTTGTTTTAAAATTTTCCGATGGATAAAAAAACGATAGGAATTTCCGATCGTCTATGGGCAAGTCCATCGGTTAAAAAACCCACGCATGCTCAGAATCAAGTCGACGCATGCTCAGAAGCATTAAACTTAATTTTTCTCGGCTCATCGGAGTGTTTTACGTCACCGCGTTTGGAACGGTCGGTTTTTTGATTGATGGTGTGTGGCCAAGACTGATGAAAAACAGTTTCATCGGATTTCCGATGGACAAATCCATTGGACGAAAATCCATAGGTTATCCGATCGTGTGTACGGGGCTTGACTCTAAATATGGTGCACCTCATAAAGTCCCACATCTCCAACCCAATTTACGTTTCAAATATAAAATTAGAAATGCAAGAGCAAAAATGATAACTAAAGTTCCAATGACACATCATAGGAGAACCCCATGAGGGTTCCGTAGTTCACAACAACCGAGGCGATCTAGAAGAAACTATAACCTCAGGGAAAGACAAAAGATTTTGTTGCCAGCGGTTTAGATATTAATGGCTGTGTGTTGAGTTATTTTGAGGGGACAGCAAATTTACACTGTTATACAATTTGTACACTCACTACTTTACATTGTAGCAAAGTACCA
Source organism: Rana muscosa (assembly GCA_029206835.1). NCBI lineage: Eukaryota > Metazoa > Chordata > Amphibia > Anura > Ranidae > Rana > Rana muscosa. Next base: position 12,570,526 of record JARGYO010005626.1, on the reverse strand, counting down.
TTTCTTCAGTGTTGTCACATGAAAAGATATAATAAAATATTTACAAAAATGTGAGGGGTGCACTCGCTTTAGTGAGATACTGTATATATTTGTATGACAATCTAAAACATGTTTTTGATAATGAATTATAGGCTGTTTTTTTTTTTTTGGTGTACTGCTGGCCACATGTTTTGAGCATGTGACCAGTAGTAGAGGACTAGAAGCTCCTCCTGCCACTGTTTCCCCACAGACAGTCGGAGAAAGAGCTGGATCATGTGGCAGCTGTATATTTATTAGGGAAGAAGGTACTTTGTTTTTTTTAATTAAAATAATTACAGTGCCAACATCAACACACAGAAAAAGAAGGGGTAATGTAAATTAAACAGTGTGTGTTTAGTATCACTTTAGTGAAAGGGCCTGGAACAGTATATCTTGAAAGGGAACTAGACAAAGGTAAATGCTTAAAAAATCCAGTGTGGGGTGCAGAGTCTAGCAGTGCGGTTATGCAGTGCTAGAGCTCCGTACTGTTCAGGAGGAGAGACGGTATTTAGCATTTTGACATACCCTCAGGGGGGGGGAAACTAGTACCCGGGACCTTGCTGGCCAATTTGTGGGCAAAATTATGGCACAGGGAGGCGGCCGTGCCAAGATAAAGAATTCCCTCATGAAGTCTTCAAAGGGGAAAGCCATGACTAAAATGGCGCCGCCCACCTCTTCATTCACAGCCTCTATGCGCTCCCACAGGCAAAGCCTGACACAGCCTGTGTCCCCAGCTGATTCTGACAGTGATTTATTCACCTCACAAGACTCTCCTTAGACCCCTCAAGTAGCCCCAGCCATTTTAAAACAATTTGAACATATGCTCCATAAAGCACTAAAACAAACATCTGATCAAATCACTTCTAACCTCACAAGAGAGATAAGACAACTTGGAAAATGCACAGCAGCTTTAGAGGTTAAAGCAGATGGTTTAGAAACTATTTCTCTGGAACACACTATGGAAATAGAAAACCTCAAAGAGGAAAACCTATTGCTTCATACTAAACTTGAGGACCATGAGAACAGAGACAGGAGAATTCAAATCTTTCCCATAGAAAGATTGGAATTCAACAGAATCAATCGGGCCCTTGCTACAAAAAAAACCTGATGGTCCTTCACGCGATATCATAGTGAAATTGCACTACTATCGTACAAAAGAGCAGCTTTTGTCATCGGCCAGGGACAAAAAGCAGCTGAATTTCCAAGGAAATGACTACCAATTGTTTGCTGATTTGTCCCAAATAACAATTGCTAAAAGGAGAGCATTAAAACCCCTTCTTCTGGAATTACAAAGCCATGACATCACCTACCAATGGGGGTTCCCATTTTCCCTACGTTTTGCTTACAAAGGGAAAATATATACTTGCAGAGCTTTTGATGAAATTCAACAAACACTCATAGACCTAAATTTAATGGAACCAGATCCACAAAATATTCCATTGCGCAGTAGATCAACACCTCTCTCATCTAAAGTAAATCATTCTCAACCCAGCCTGAGAAATGGAAACCATCCATCCCACAAGAGAGGTCGTTATGCATCACCTCCTGAGGAAAGAGATGTTTCAATGGATTGAAAGAAGTTCTAAAACTAAACATTTGACTCATTCCTTACTCTGCTACTAGTCTTGTTGTGCAACACACTGCACCTACTAGTTCTCTAATACATACTATTAAGTTATGTTCTATAAACAGTTTCCTTTTTGTTCTCCAGAATTGCATGCTCAATGTTTGCTTAAATTTTTCTTTATTTCAGCTAAAATTCCAGGACTGTTTACTATTTCTACAACTAGAGTTCTAAGTCCTCTCCATAGCCCTTTGCATGCAATAGTGCTAATAATCTAACCTTCCTTGACCTACATAAAGGGCATGTGCACAAGGCCTCTTGGCATTCATTAGAATTATTAAGGACATAGGTCTTACTTGTTCTACTTGTTCTACTCGTTCTAATTGCTAAGACTTGGCTGACCCTAGACTACCAATAGGAAGTTTTATATAGCAACAGTATTATATCTTCTAGGAGATTTTTACCATTACTTCTCCCTGTTAGAACTTTAGTTATACCCTCAATATTAACGTTGGGGTTTTCCCGACCCTGCTCTACCCCCATTCCTTCTTACCACTCCTTTAGTTTATGTTACCTCCCCACCAGGGTATCTTGGGGCAATCAGATGCTATTTCTTTATTTCTTATTATCCGTACCATCCCTCCCCTAATATAGTTAACTATAACACTAATAGTTCTTACTATAAGTTGCGAGGTTTACAGTATTACACATCAATGTGATGTTCTTTTCAGATGGCTCTCCCCCCTTGAACGGGAGATCCGTGCGCCCTGCTCTGCCTCCCTCATATAATATGTGGAAGTCTGACGGAAGCACCTTTTCCCCAGTGGGAGATCTTTGCTCCCACTCGCGGGAAACACTTAAATGTGTCTTTATGTTGATCTATACATTATTTTGTCTAACCATTAGTATTTTATTCCTTTTTCTCACCCTAGTACTCATCTACATTCCTCTCTCTTCTTTTCTCTTTGAGTCCACTTGGATCGTATCAACTGACCTGAATAACTTGGTAATGGGTAAGTCCCCTTTGTCTATTCAGCTACCATGGCACCATTAAACATTCTGTCCCTGAATGTTCAGGGACTAAACATCCCCCAGAAACGTACCAAGGCCTTCCGTGCATATCATGCCAGAAAGGCACACATAGTTTGCCTACAAGAGACCCACTTCACGAGCACTTCCACACCCAAATTTATGTTCCATTTCTATCCGCAAACCTACACGGCTTTGGCTACCTCCAAGCATCGAGGCACCCTCATAGTCTTTCATCGCTCTAACCCATTTACTCTCCAATCCCAAATAAAAAATCCTGAAGGACGCTACTTGATTCTCACAGGCCACATTATGGACACGGCAATAACTGTAGTTTCATACTATGCACCAAATAAGCAACCCAATTCATTCATGTCACATTTACCATAAAACAGGAACAGTTATACTGTGCGGAGATTCTAACCAGGTCCTCCTCCCATTTCTGCATAAATCCCTGTACACATCTCATAATACATTTAAAATTAATTTTTCACAACTTTTATCCAAATATAATTTGGTAGTTTCATGGAGAGAAGGTAATCCCACTAAACGTAGATATACATACTATTGCCACCCTCATAAAACATTTTCAAGGATTGATCACATATTCCTAACTATAGGTATGCTGCCTGAAATTATTACAGCAGATATAATCCCTATCCCATGGTCCGACCATAATGCAGTAATCACTTCTATTAAATCAGCGTTACCCAAAGGCCACAACCCTACTTGGAACCTCCCAGACATCCTACTCAAACACCCATCTTATCGTCAAACCATTGAACAAGCCATTAAAGATTAGGGATGAGCTTCGTGTTCGAGTCGAACATACGTTCGACTCGAACATCGGCTGTTCGAGCGTTCGACGAAGATCGAACGATTTGGGCCGTTCGCGCCAAATTCGAGTGACGCGAACGGCCCACAATGCACTACGCCATCGCAGTGTCATCCAGGCGCTGTGATTGGCCAAGCATGCACTGTGACCCCGCATGCTTGGCCAATCACAGCGCCGGCAGCGAGGAGAGCAATGATTGGCCACAGGCAGGATGCCTGTGGCCAATTATTGCTGATGGGGTTTAGTACACGCCCCACACTATAAAAGGCCACCAGCGCGGCGGCCTTGTGTAGTGTGTTCCGGAGCAGGGAAAGAGAAGCATAGGCAGGGACAGTGTCATTTTTTTTCCTTTACTAATCCTGGATTCCTTGTGTTTAGGGACAAATAAGGATAGGTAGGGAGAGTGTCAGTGACAGTGTGCTATTCTGTGCTAATCCTTGTTTGTACGGACAGAGAGGTACAGTGAGGGAAACTGACAGTGTGCTATTCTGTTCTAAAACTATTTTGCTGAACCATATTTTCAATCCTTGAGTTGAGGGACAGAGAGCTACAGTGAGGGAAAGTGTCAGTGTGCTATTGTGTTCTGAAACTATTTTGCTGAACCATATTTTCAATCCTTGAGTTGAGGGACAGAGAGCTACAGTGAGGGAAACTGACAGTGTGCTATTCTGTTCTAAAACTATTTTGCTGAACCATATTTTCAATCCTTGAGTTGAGGGACAGAGAGCTACAGTGAGGGAAAGTGTCAGTGTGCTATTGTGTTCTAAAACTATTTTGCTGAACCATATTTTCAATCCTTGAGTTGAGGGACAGAGAGGTACAGTGAGTGAAACTGACAGTGTGCTATTCTGTTCTAAATCAATTTTGCTGTTCCATATTTTCAATCCTTGAGTTGAGGGACAGAGAGCTACAGTGAGGGAAACTGACAGTGTGCTATTCTGTTCTAAAACTATTTTGCTGAACCATATTTTCAATCCTTGAGTTGAGGGACAGAGAGCTACAGTGAGGGAAAGTGTCAGTGTGCTATTGTGTTCTAAAACTATTTTGCTGAACCATATTTGCAATCATTGAGTTGAGGGACAGAGAGGTACAGTGAGTGAAACTGACAGTGTGCTATTCTGTTCTAAATCAATTTTGCTGTTCCATATTTTCAATCCTTGAGTTGAGGGACAGAGAGCTACAGTGAGGGAAACTGACAGTGTGCTATTCTGTTCTAAAACTATTTTGCTGAACCATATTTTCAATCCTTGAGTTGAGGGACAGAGAGCTACAGTGAGGGAAAGTGTCAGTGTGCTATTGTGTTCTAAAACTATTTTGCTGAACCATATTTTCAATCCTTGAGTTGAGGGACAGAGAGGTACAGTGAGTGAAACTGACAGTGTGCTATTCTGTTCTAAATCAATTTTGCTGTTCCATATTTTCAATCCTTGAGTTGAGGGACAGAGAGGTACAGTGAGGGAAACTGACAGTGTGCTATTCTGTTCTAAAACTATTTTGCTGTTCCATATTTTCAATCCTTGAGTTGAGGGACAGAGAGGTACAGTGAGGGAAAGTGTCAGTGTGCTATTGTGTTCTAAAACTATTTTGCTGAACCATATTTTCAATCCTTGAGTTGAGCGACAGAGAGCTACAGTGACGGAAAGTGTCAGTGTGCTATTGTGTTCTAAAACTATTTTGCTGAACCATATTTTCAATCCTTGAGTTGAGGGACAGAGAGGTACAGTGAGTGAAACTGACAGTGTGCTATTCTGTTCTAAAACTATTTTGCTGTTCCATATTTTCAATCCTTGAGTTGAGGGACAGAGAGGTACAGTGAGTGAAACTGACAGTGTGCTATTCTGTTCTAAATCAATTTTGCTGTTCCATATTTTCAATCCTTGAGTTGAGGGACAGAGAGCTACAGTGAGGGAAACTGACAGTGTGCTATTCTGTTCTAAAACTATTTTGCTGAACCATATTTTCAATCCTTGAGTTGAGGGACAGAGAGCTACAGTGAGTGAAACTGACAGTGTGCTATTCTGTTCTAAATCAATTTTGCTGTTCCATATTTTCAATCCTTGAGTTGAGGGACAGAGAGGTACAGTGAGGGAAACTGACAGTGTGCTATTCTGTTCTAAAACTATTTTGCTGAACCATATTTTCAATCCTTGAGTTGAGGGACAGAGAGCTACAGTGAGGGAAAGTGTCAGTGTGCTATTGTGTTCTAAAACTATTTTGCTGAACCATATTTTCAATCCTTGAGTTGAGGGACAGAGAGGTACAGTGAGTGAAACTGACAGTGTGCTATTCTGTTCTAAATCAATTTTGCTGTTCCATATTTTCAATCCTTGAGTTGAGGGACAGAGAGCTACAGTGAGGGAAACTGACAGTGTGCTATTCTGTTCTAAAACTATTTTGCTGAACCATATTTTCAATCCTTGAGTTGAGGGACAGAGAGCTACAGTGAGGGAAAGTGTCAGTGTGCTATTGTGTTCTAAAAGTATTTTGCTGAACCATATTTTCAATCCTTGAGTTGAGGGACAGAGAGGTACAGTGAGGGAAACTGACAGTGTGCTATTCTGTTCTAAAACTATTTTGCTGTTCCATATTTTCAATCCCTGAGTTGAGGGACAGAGAAGGACACTCATAGAAATTATCAGTGTGCTATTCTGTGCTAAATCTTGTTTGTAGGGAGGGACAGAGTAGGACAGTGAGGGAAAGTGTCAGTGTGCTATTGTGTTCTAAAACTATTTTGCTGAACCATATTTTCAATCCTTGAGTTGAGGGACAGAGAGGTACAGTAAGTGAAACTGACAGTGTGCTATTCTGTTCTAAATCAATTTTGCTGTTCCATATTTTCAATCCTTGAGTTGAGGGACAGAGAGGTACAGTGAGGGAAACTGACAGTGTGCTATTCTGTTCTAAATCAATTTTGCTGTTCCATATTTTCAATCCTTGAGTTGAGGGACAGAGAGCTACAGTGAGGGAAAGTGTCAGTGTGCTATTGTGTTCTAAAACTATTTTGCTGAACCATATTTTCAATCCTTGATTTGAGGGACAGAGAGGTACAGTGAGTGAAACTGACAGTGTGCTATTCTGTTCTAAATCAATTTTGCTGTTCCATATTTTCAATCCTTGAGTTGAGGGACAGAGAGCTACAGTGAGGGAAACTGACAGTGTGCTATTCTGTTCTAAAACTATTTTGCTGAACCATATTTTCAATCCTTGAGTTGAGGGACAGAGAGGTACAGTGAGTGAAACTGACAGTGTGCTATTCTGTTCTAAATCAATTTTGCTGTTCCATATTTTCAATCCTTGAGTTGAGGGACAGAGAGCTACAGTGAGGCAAACTGACAGTGTGCTATTCTGTTCTAAAACTATTTTGCTGAACCATATTTTCAATCCTTGAGTTGAGGGACAGAGAGCTACAGTTAGGGAAAGTGTCAGTGTGCTATTGTGTTCTAAAACTATTTTGCTGAACCATATTTTCAATCCTTGAGTTGAGGGACAGAGAGGTACAGTGAGTGAAACTGACAGTGTGCTATTCTGTTCTAAATCAATTTTGCTGTTCCATATTTTCAATCCTTGAGTTGAGGGACAGAGAGCTACAGTGAGGGAAACTGACAGTGTGCTATTCTGTTCTAAAACTATTTTGCTGAACCATATTTTCAATCCTTGAGTTGAGGGACAGAGAGCTACAGTGAGTGAAACTGACAGTGTGCTATTCTGTTCTAAATCAATTTTGCTGTTCCATATTTTTAATCCTTGAGTTGAGGGACAGAGAGGTACAGTGAGGGAAACTGACAGTGTGCTATTCTGTTCTAAAACTATTTTGCTGTTCCATATTTTCAATCCCTGAGTTGAGGGACAGAGAAGGACACTCGTAGAAATTATCAGTGTGCTATTCTGTGCTAAATCTTGTTTGTAGGGAGGGACAGAGTAGGACAGTGAGGGAAAGTGTCAGTGTGCTATTGTGTTCTAAAACTATTTTGCTGAACCATATTTTCAATCCTTGAATTGAGGGACAGAGAGGTACAGTGAGTGAAACTGACAGTGTGCTATTCTGTTCTAAATCAATTTCGCTGTTCCATATTTTCAATCCTTGAGTTGAGGGACAGAGAGATACAGTGAGGGAAAGTGTCAATGTGCTATTGTGTTCTAAAACTATTTTGCTGAACCATATTTTCAATCCTTGAATTGAGGGACAGAGAGGTACAGTGAGGGAAACTGACAGTGTGCTATTCTGTTCTAAATCAATTTTGCTGTTCCATATTTTCAATCCTTGAGTTGAGGGACAGAGAGATACAGTGAGGGAAAGTGTCAATGTGCTATTGTGTTCTAAAACTATTTTGCTGAACCATATTTTCAATCCTTTAGTTGAGGGACAGAGAGCTACAGTGAGGGAAACTGACAGTGTGCTATTCTGTTCTAAAACTATTTTGCTGAACCATATTTTCAATCCTTGAGTTGAGGGACAGAGAGCTACAGTGAGGGAAAGTGTCAGTGTGCTATTGTGTTCTAAAACTATTTTGCTGAACCATATTTTCAATCCTTGAGTTGAGGGACAGAGAGGTACAGTGAGTGAAACTGACAGTGTGCTATTCTGTTCTAAATCAATTTTGCTGTTCCATATTTTCAATCCTTGAGTTGAGGGACAGAGAGCTACAGTGAGGGAAACTGACAGTGTGCTATTCTGTTCTAAAACTATTTTGCTGTTCCATATTTTCAATCCCTGAGTTGAGGGACAGAGAAGGACACTCGTAGAAATTATCAGTGTGCTATTCTGTGCTAAATCTTGTTTGTAGGGTGGGACAGAGTAGGACAGTGAGGGAAAGTGTCAGTGTGCTATTCTGTTCTAAAACTTTTTTGCTGAACCATATTTTCAATCCTTGTGTTTAGGGACAGAGAAGGATAGGCAGGGGACAGTGTCAGTGTCATTGTTGCTAAGCCTCCTGCACAATATACACCTGAAGGTAGCCCTTATTGCTGTTTTTCCCATCTCCCTGCAGGCCATCCATTAAAATGTCTGGAAGGCAACCAAGGAGAGGCAGACAGTCAGGAGGCAAAAAAAGAGGGCAAGCAGGCTCTGTGTCTGGGGGCAACAGTGCTGGTCGTGTACGCGGTGCATTGTCATCAGCACATGGCCATGGGATACGCTTGTCCTTGTTTTCGGCAGCTGGACATGTTGAGCCACATCATGCCGAAGACTTGGTAGAGTGGATGACCAAGCCCACCTCATCCTCCTCATCCTCTCTCACCCAGGCTCAGGGTAGTGGCAAAGCAGCTGCCAAAGCGTCCTTTTCTCTGGTATCATTATCTTCATTAGTCAATCCTTCCCTAGACCCACCATGCCCTCCTCCTGAGGAGTCCCCCGAACTGTTTGAGCACAGTGTTGGGTACATGCTCCAGGAGGATGCCCAGCGTTTGGAAGGATCTGATGATGATACCCAGCTAGAGGAAGGCAGCAGCGTGAGAGCAGAGAGAGGGGATGCTCAGGAAGGACACCAATCTGGCAGTCATGTTCCAGCAGCTGCAGCATACTGCCAGATTGGCTCCAGTGATGAGGAGGGAGGGGATGATGAGGTCACTGACTCCACGTGGGTGCCTAATAGGAGAGAGGAGGAGGAGGAGGATGAGGAGGAGGCACATCTCCAACGAGGCAGGATGCCCTTGAGTGGCCAGCGTATGGGCAGCACACCGACGGAATCACACCGCAGAGCTCCGCCTGTGCAGGGCGCTGCCTCTGCCCGTCATTCAAAAAGTTCTTTGGTGTGGGCCTTTTTTGAGGCGAGTGCATCAGATCGCACAGCTGCTGTTTGCAACATATGTCTCAAGCGTATATCGCGTGGCCAAAACATCAGCCGCTTGGGCACCACATGCTTGATCAGACATATGTTGACCTGCCATGCAGCTCGTTGGCAAGCCTACCTTAAAGACCCACACCAAAGAACAAAGCTGACCTCTTCTTGCACCGCATCAGCTGGGATCTCCAACCCCACTATACCTTCACTCCTCTCTGAAACCTGCTCTGAGAGGAATAAAGGTGTAGAATTAGGTGTGTCACAGGCAAGTACTTGCGGGCACTCTGCTAGCAGTACACCAACGTCCGATTCTAGCAGGCAAATTTCCCTGCCCCAGCTGCTGGACCGTCGAAAAAGGGATTTTTATAACAGCTTATCTGTAAAATCCTTTTCTTGGAGTACATCACGGGACACAGAGCGACTTAGTCATTACTAATGGGTTATATAGATTACCTTCAGGTGTTGGCACTGGCCAATTCCAAACCGGAAGTACCCTCCCCTATATAAGCCCCTCCCACCCGGGAGCACCTCAGTTTTGTAGCCAAGCAATAAGTGTCCCAAAAAGAGGGGTGGGAGCTCTGTGTCCCGTGATGTACTCCAAGAAAAGGATTTTACAGGTAAGCTGTTATAAAAATCCCTTTTTCTTTTTCGTACATCACGGGACACAGAGCGACTTAGTCATTACTAATGGGACGTCCCAAAGCAATGCCAAATGAGGGGAGGGATACATAAGCTGGGCGCCATCAGGCATGAGGCTCTTTTGCGGCCTGCAACACACTGCGCCCAAAGGCGACATCCTCCTGACTTCTGACGTCTACCTGGTAGAATCTAGTAAACGTGTGTACTAAGGACCATGTTGTGGCCTTACAGTACTTGAGCCAGGGAGGCTTGGTGATGCACTGCCCATGAAGTTCCAACTGCTCTTGTGGAGTGCGCCCTAACTTTGAACGGAGGCGGTCTCCTTTTCAAGCCATAGGCTTGTATTATGACCTGTCGAATCCACTTGGCTAAAGTAGATTTTTGATGCTGCCTGACCCTTTCTGGGGCCTTCCGGCAGAACAAACAAAGAATCCGTTCTACGAATCTGAGCAGTGGCTTTAAGATAAGCTTTAACTGCTCTTACTACATCCAAAGAATGCAATAACTTTTCCTCTACCGAACTAGGTTTGGGGAAAAAGGAAGGAAGAACCACATCTTGGTTCAAATGGAACCTCGATACCACCTTAGGAAGAAGGCTGGATGAGGACGTAATACTACTCTGTCCTTATGGATAACCAGATATGGCTCCTTACAGGACAAGGCGGCTAATTCCGATACTCTTTTAGCCGAACAAATGGCTACTAAGAAAATCAATTTCCTGGTGAAAAGAACCAAGAAAATGTGCCGCAATGGTTCAAATGGTTGTTTCTGTAGAACCGACAGAACCAGGTTTAAGTCCCATGGACATATGGGAATACTAACCGGAGGGCTAATACGCATCACTCCTTGTATGAAAGCTTTGATTAATGAATGCAAAGCCAAGGGCCTTTGAAAAAAAAAATATTGACAAGGCCGTCTGACCCTTGATAGTACTCAAGGCAAGCTTCCTATGTACAGCCCACTGTAGGAAGTCCAGAATCCTACCTATTACGTACTTACGTGGATGCCATTTCCTGGCCTCACCCCACGTGATGTACGCCTTCTAGATCCTATAATAGATCTGCCTGGATACCGGCTGCCTGGCATTGATCATGGTAGATACCACAGGATTAGAGAGCCCTCTCTTTTTTAGAATGTGGGCTTCTATAGCCAGGCCGTCAACCTAGGGCTGGTAAGGAAGGGTAGTATATCGGTCCTTGCGAAAGCAGGTCCGGACGATGTGGGAGGGTCCAAGGAATTCTCACTGACATTTTTACAATCTCCGCGTACCATGCCCTTCGGGGCCACGCTGGAGCCACCAGAATCACTGGTTTCTTTTCTACCCTGATTCTGCGGATTAATCGCGGTGGGAATGCATATATCAGCTTGAACTAATCCCAAGGGAACACTAGGGCATCCGAACCGCAAGCTAGGGGATCCTTTGTGCGAGACACAAATATGTCCACCTTTGCGTTGAATCTGGATGCTAGCAGATCTACATCCGGTGTTCCCCACCGCTGGCATATTGCCTGGAAAACCTCGGGGTGAAGAGACCATTCCCCCGGGCATAATTGCTGGCGACTTAAAAAAGTCCGCTCTCCAATTTTCCACTCCTGGGATGAAAACCGCGGATATGGCTGTGACATACCTTTCTGCCCATTCCAGGATGCATTTCGCTTCCCTCTGGGCTGCACGACTCCTGGTGCCACCCTGGAGATTGATATATGCCACTGCTGTGGCATTGTCTGATTGAATTCTGACAGGTGACCCTTGGAGTTTGGATGTCCATGCTACTAGGGCATACCGGGCTGCTCGTATCTCTAAGAGATTGGTGGGCAGGGCCTTCTCTGCTTCTGACCACTTGCCCTGGAGAGACCATTGCTCCAGTACTGCCCCCCAGCCTATGAGACTGGCAACTGTAGTGACCACCTTCCAAGAAACCGGACTGAAGGGTTTCCCTTCCCAGATTCTGGGGCACCAACCACCAATGGAGGCTCTTGCGAACGGAAGGGGACAGTGACATTGGTAAGTCTAAAGCCTGAACTTTTTTGTTCCAGGCTGACAGTATGGCCCTCTGCAAGTTCCTTGAATGGAATTGACCGTAGGGTACCGCTTCGAATGAAGCCACCATTTTTCCCAGCAGCCTTATACACAGGCGTATGGATGGTTTTTCTTTTTTGTACCCACTAAGTGGGTCAAATCTTTCAAAGACGACACCTTCTCTGGAGGTAAGAAAATCTTTCTCTGATTTGAATCCAGTCTTAGCCCCCAAGTATTCCAGGCTTTTGACTGGTTTTAGGGCTGACTTGTCTCGGTTGATAATGCAACCGTGAGATTCCAGATACTTGATTATCTTGTGAACGACCACTTCTAGTTTTTTTCACTGAGTGGTCTATCAGCAACAAGTCGTCTAGATATGCCATTATCGTTACACCTTGTGTTCCTAGTTTGGCCAATCGTAGGGCCAGAATTTTTGTGAACACTCGTGGTGCCGTGGCCAGACCGAAAGGTAAGGCTCTGAACTGAAAATGGCGCCCTTCTACTGCAAGGCGTAGAAATTTCTGGTGGGCCGGACAGATGGGAATATGCAAATAAGCATCCCTTATGTCGATCGAGGCTAACCATTCCTGCCCTTGTAGGGCGGTGGCCACCGATCGGATCGACTCCATCCGAAAAAAGTCCTGATATGTAGGAACTTGTTTAGCCCTTTTATATTCAATATGGGCCTCATGTCCCCATTTGGTTTGGGGACTGTGACAAGGTTCGAGTAAAACCCGAACCCGTTTTCTTTCAAGGGAACCTTCATGATTACCCTTGGGGCAATAGTTGCTCTAGTGCCAGAAGGAGGGATCCACTCTTCTGGGGATCGCTTGGCACGTTTGACCTTATAAAATGGGCAGGAGGAATGTCTTTTAACTCCAGCCTGTATCCCAGACTTACTGCGGGGATCACCCATCTCTGATGGTGTCCCGCCAGGTCTCTGTGAACAACTGAAGTCTTCCCCTCACCCGACTGAGTGGGGGCAACCCTTCATGACTTAGGGGGAGGTTTTGTACCTCTCTTGACCCAGGGTTTCTTGATACCCTGTGATTGTCCCTGATTTCTGCCCCCTGGATTTGACCGCGGAGGCCGTCGGAACTGTTTCACAGCCGATGTGCCAGGGACTGGAGAAGTAGGCCTCTTAAAAGAAGGACTTCTACCCTTGTTCTTAACCGGTAAGAGTGAACTTTTACCGGCAGAAATTTTCTGGATATATTTGTCCAGATCTTCTCCAAATAAGCGTTCTCCATGAAATGGGAAGCTAACCAGCAGTTTTTTACAGGGAGCTTCAGCAGACCAGTTTTTGAGCCACAGAAGCCTACGCATATGTACTATAGACAGCGTAAAGCGGGAGGCCTGTTGGATTGTATCCTTTATGGCGTCCACCGCAAAACACAAGGCTCTAGGCAGGTCAGCTAGGGCAAGAGCCTGCTGATCTGGTAAGTCCCTTAAGACTTGTTTCAACTGATCTTTCACTGCTTGGCAGACTCCAATCGCTGCTACCGCAGGTTGTGTCACCATGCTTGCTGTAGAGAAAGCAGATTTTAGTAAAGACTCCAATTTTTTATCTATTGGGTCTTTGACATTGGAACATTATCTACTGGACATGTCAGTGATTTGTTAACAGAAGAGATGGCTGCGTCCACTGTAGGGACCCTCCATTTTTTTATGAACTTATCCTCCATGGGATAGATCACCGGAAATCTCTTGGGGGGAGCAAATATTTTATCAGGATGCTCCCAATCCTGGTAAATAAGCCCTTCTAATAAAGGGTGGATTGGGAAGGAACAGACAGCCTGGGGAGCTTTTAGCGACCCCAGCGAGGAAACCGTAGTGGATGGTGGTTCCGCCAGAGGCATTTTAAAATGCTGATCGTACCATATTAGTCAGAGACTGAACCCATAATCTTTCAGCCTGAGATGCTGAGAAAGGTTCTTCCACTGTTGATTCCTCCATAACTGAATCAACCTCATCCTGATCCCCTTCAGGTAGGTCGATCTCTGTGTGGGGCTGTTCCTCCACTAACAGGCACTCTGAAGGAGGAGACGGAGATCGGACGCGCTTTTCCTGAGACAGGGAAGCAGCGATCAATGCTGTTAATCTCTCTTCCAATCCTCCCAGAGTTGAGGATAAAACCTCCTCTGTTATATATACAGGAGCAGGTGGACTGGGGACAGCCGCAGCACCAGGCATTCCTGCGGGGTTTCTACGGCTACTGACCTCTGAATTCTCAGGGGAGATTGGTGCAGTACAAGCATGCCCAATATCCTCAGAGCCCGATGGAGACCCCTTTGGCTTCCTGGAAGATCTATTTCCGGAGCGTCTGGACGACATATCCTTTAAGCACAAAGCTGAGGTATTCCCGTCGTCATACACCAATTTTGCTGGTAATAATCTAACACAGGTGCTGCTATATACCAGCTGGTGTCCACTAAAGTGCCTTTCTATGGGGATGCCTGCATCAACCGCCTCTGTGTGCCACTGTTTGTTGCTAGCTCTGTTTGCATCCAGCTGACACTTGTACTGTGTCTTTTAACTATGCTGGGACGCCCGCACATGCGCAGAAGTGCCGCGGCGCGCATCGAGCGTCATCCACCCGCCCCGCCCCTTTTTTTCATAGGAGGCGCGTGCACGCGCCCGCGCGCGCGCCCGTGCGCCATTGGCGCCCTTTTCAAAATCAAACAGGGGACTAGGAGCCAGGGCCCTTTTTGCCGGAGGGCCTGTGCGGTGGATGAGCGCAGCAACAGGGCAGAGGAAGTGGATTCCCACAGAGAAACTTACCAGCTGCCTGGATCTTTTGACTTGAGAAAACCAAAGATCCACATGACAAGAAAAATGGACTACAGCGGCCTCTAGTGGTTTAACACAGGTACCGCGGTCCCTTTTTTTTTTTTTTCTTGACTACTATTAAAATTTTACATTTTCAGTAGTTACAGGCAAACACAGATATTTAGCGGGAATACCGTTAGGTAACAGACAGAAAGACAAATTAGGCTTGGGGGTCCCCCAATAGAACCAAGTTCCTGGGGGCCCCCACTTACCTGATCCCCGCCGCAGGACTTTGTTTGGTCCACAGAAGTCCAAACTTCACCTATCACGGCAGGCATTGTAATTAAACCTTCAGGGACCGGGTTCCCAAGGATTCCACTCCCCTGGACCTGTATAGCACCCTGCACAGACAACATCTTGGTCGTGGGTATGACCAGAGCTCTGGATCCCAGGGTCCAGCCCTCCTAAGAGAAGCATTACAGGCAAAACCTTGCTCTTCTGCTGCAAGGCCCGGGTACCGACCGTTTAGCTATGAAGCTTTTTTGGTGGGATCCGGAACAGCTTACTAAGGCCCAAAAGAACCTGTACGCAAGCCCAGTGAAAACACATGTTACTCTTTGGCCAACACCTTAGACACTGGCAAAAAACTGAGGTGCTCCCGGGTGGGAGGGGCTTATATAGGGGAGGGTACTTCCGGTTTGGAATTGGCCAGTGCCAACACCTGAAGGTAATCTATATAACCCATTAGTAATGACTAAGTCGCTCTGTGTCCCGTGATGTACGAAAAAGAAAGAAGTTCACTCCCAGCCATCCACATGCCCAGCGGTTGAATGCTAGCTTGGCTAAATTGCTAGCGCTTCAACTGCTGCCTTTTCAGTTGGTAGACTCGGCCCCCTTCCGTGAGTTTGTGCAATGTGCGGTTCCTCAGTGGCAGGTTCCCAAACGACACTTTTTCGCACGGAAGGCTATTCCGGCTCTCTACAGGCATGTGGAAGGCAATGTCTTGGCCTCGCTGGACAGGGCGGTCAGCGGTAAGGTGCATATTACCGCTGACTCATGGTCCAGCAGGCATGGACAGGGACGTTACCTTTCTTTCACGGCCCATTGGGTCACTCTTTTGGCAGCTGGGAAGGATGCAGGACAAGGTGCAGTAGTGTTGGAGGTTGTTCCACCCCCACGCCTCCAAAATGCTACTACTGGTTGTGACACACCTCTCTCCTCAACCCCCTCCTCTTCTTCTTCCTCCATGGCCTCTTCCTGTGGTTTTTCCTCGGAACCAGCGGTGCTCCGTAGGCGTTCAAGGGGCTACGCAAGTACGCAGGCAAAAAGATGCCATGCCGTGCTTGCGCTGGTGTGTTTGGGGGACAGGAGCCACACTGGGGCAGAGGTCCTGTCTGCTCTGCAGGGCCAGGCCGAGAGGTGGTTGACGCCACGCCAGCTTAAGCCAGGAATGGTGGTTTGCGACAATGGCACCAACCTCCTCTCCGCCCTCCGACAGGGACAACTGACCCATGTGCCCTGTGTGGCTCACGTCCTTAACCTGGTGGTGCAGCGGTTCTTGGGCAGGTACCCGGGCTTACAGGATGTCCTGAGGTAGGCCAGGAAAGTCTGTGTGCATTTCCGCAGATCTTATAATGCCAGTGCTCGCCTGGCTGAGCTTCAAAAGGAGTTGAACCTGCCCAAGAACCGCCTTATATGTGACATGCCCACCAGGTGGAACTCAACGTTGGCCATGCTGCAGCGGCTGCACACGCAGCAGAGGGCCATCAATGAGTACCTGTGCGACTACGGCACCAGGACAGGGTCAGGGGAGCTCGGGTTTTTTTCACCACGCCAGTGGGGCATGATCAGGGATGCATGCACTGTCCTGGCACCATTTGAGGAGGCCACGAGGATGGTGAGCAGTGACAGTGCATGCATCAGTGACACTGTACCTCTTGTCCACCTGTTGGAGCACACGCTGCGTGGAATAATGGACAGGGCACTTGAGGCAGAACAGAGGCAGGAAGAGGAGGACTTCCTTGCCTCTCAAGGCCCCCTTTACCCAGACAGTGTTCCTTCTGTCCCACCCATCGCACAGGAAGAGGAGGAGGAGGAGGAGGAGGAGGATTGTATCAGCATGGAGGTGGAGGCTGGCACTCAGCATCATCAGCAGCAGTCTTTTAGGGATGATTTACAGTCCCAAGAAACCAGTGGACTTGTACGTGGCTGGGAGGAGGTGGCTGCGGATCATGTCGTCCTTAGTGACCCAGAGGACTCCGGACTGAATGCCTCAGCTAACCTACGCTGCATGGCCTCCCTGATCCTGCAAAGTCTGCGGAAGGATCCTCGTATTCTTCGGATCAAGGAGAGGGACCATTACTGGCTGGCCACTCTCCTTGATCCACGGTACAAGGGTAAGGTTGCGGACCTTATCGTACCGTCGCAGAGGGAGCAGAGGATGAGACAACTCCGGGAGGCCTTGCAGAAAGGTCTGTGCAACGCGTTCCCAGAGACTGGGAGGTTACAAACTCCTGGTCCTGGACAACGAGTTGCTGAGGCTTCGGGCAGTCAAAGAAGGAGCGGTGGGGAAGGTGGCCGTCTGACAGATGCGTTCAGACAATTCTTTAGTCCGCAGCCCCAAAGTATGATCGGTTCCAGCAACCATCGCCAGCGTCTGATATACATGGTGCAGGAATACCTAGGGGCAAGGTCAGACTTGGACACCTTCCCCACCGAAAATCCTCTGGCTTACTGGGTCTTGAGGATGGATCACTGGCCAGAGCTTGCACAGTATGCAATTGAGCTACTGGCCTGTCCTGCATCCAGCGTTCTTTCAGAACGCACATTCAGTGCTGCTGGAGGATTTGTCACGGATCACAGGGTGCGCCTGTCCACCGACTCGGTTGATCGACTGACTTTCATCAAGATGAACCAGTCTTGGATCACCACCAGCTACCACACACCAGATGCTGATATAACAGACTAATTGATTTTAAAATGTCACATCCCTTCAAGACTGATGCTGATGCTGAGTGCCTGTGCTGTTATGTTGTCTGGCTATCCTCCTCCTCCTCCTCAATGATACGATTAACGATGATAGCTTGGAAGATCATTTTGGTTTATGGGTGACGCCACCAGTGGCTAAGGCCGAATTTTTCAGCCCCTGTTTAACAGGGGCGTGTAATTAAAATTTTTGATGCAATACTTTGCAACAGGCCTCATTGCTGTGCTCCAAGTACAGTATCTGTGAGGGGTTGCAGTGTTGTGCCACCAGTGCCTAAGGCCCAATTTTTCAGCCCCTGTTCAACAGGGGCATGCAATTATAATTATTGATCTAATAATTCACAGCAGGGCCCATTGCTGCGCCCACCAAGAGTAACTGTCAGGCCTTACAGTGTTGTGGCACCAGCAACACCATCACCACCACCACCACCACCAAAGGCCCAGTTTTTCAGCCCCTGTTCAAAGGCCCAATTTTTACTACCACTGATCAACAATTATATGTTATTACAATTCCTGTATGCCATTTTTCCTAAAGATTTTCATCCATATTACCGGGACCAGACATTGCATTAAAGCCGCAAGCAGTTTTAAATGGCATTTTTTCCTTTAGAAATGTTATTTTGTGCAGGGACAGTTCTAAACATGGGAAACACGTGGCACTTCACAGGCATACTTTAGACACCCCCCAGGTACAATATTTAAAGGAATATTTGACTTTTTTTTTCACTTTATGCATCATTAAAATGACTGCTCCCGGAAAACGTCAGTTTTTAAAACTTCTTTTTGCATTGATACATGTCCCCTGGTGCAGAACCCGGGTTCCCAAACTCTGTTTCGGACAATAACATGGATAATAGTCGTTATAATTAGCACTTTAGAATCCGAACGTTCGCATCCATTGTATTTAATAGGGTTCTAATGTTCGCGCGAACTTTCGGTCCGTTCGCGGGTTCTGGTGCGAACCGAACCCGGGGGTGTTCGGCTCATCACTATTAAAGATTATATTATCACTCAATACTAGTCCAGAAATTAATACATTAACTCTTTGGGAAGCCCATAAGCCAGTTATACGTAATACAATTCAGAAACAATCAGCCATATTCAAACGCGAACGGAAAACCCTTGCTCGTAAACTGGAAATGGAGTTTAATACTGTCTTTATATCCCATCAGGACAATCCATCACCTGAGGAAAAAATAAGATAAAAGAGGACAGCCGCACTCCAATCCAACGTGTGTTTAATGAACAGGCACTACAAAAACCAGCTAGAACAGGATAGCTGACGCGTTTCGCACAAAATCAGTGCTTACTCATAGCTAACTTAAACCAAAATGAACCACAGTATATATAACACTCTTAAACAAAACATGTGATCAAAAACAAGTGTGTGTTAAGTGACTCTTAATTATAAATTGAAAAGACAATTGAAAAAAGCAATTATTTAGAATAGGCAATTAGACAATTATAAAAGAGTGATGGAATCAGTGCAATCAGTAAAGTACTTGAAATTAACAGATGTCATACATATATATATATCACTATTGCCATACTTTGTTTGACCCCGTTCAGAATTGAAGTGCAACTGATGCATTATAGTGATCACATAGATAAAAATTAATAAATTAAATAATATAGTGATTTAATGACCAGTGCATGCTCATAATCTAATTGAAAAAGGGGGGGGGGAATAGTGCTAATCATGGTGTGCAATGTGAAGCAAAAATTAAATATATTGTGAATATTATAAATATGATGACATATGAAAATGACAGTTTATATATGTATAGTGACTTTTCTGAAATAATTTAATGTATTGTGTTTTCTTTTATTCTTTTTTCTTTTTCTTTTTTCTATTTTTCTTTTTTCTTTCTCTTGTTTGAGGAAATATGTTTTGTAAGATATTATTTTACTATATTTGTATGTATTGTGTTGCTTATTTTATAATGAAATAGATTGATTATTAGTGTACAAGTTTTGTCCGATTATGTTAGACAAAGTATAAATGAATGAATCAAAAAAATAATAAGTAGGTGTGAAATAAAATGTAAAGTCAAAATTAGTGAGTGTGTCGCGCATCAATGTGCGCTGATATATAGTGTAAAGATATAGTATGAAAATATAAAGTGTAAGTGTCTGACTGCACAAACATGATAATGTATAATGATAACATTATAACAATAATAATAATTATTGGGCATTTTGCATAGCAAGCTGATCGCAAATAAAGTGCATATGGACCGCAGAGGCATAGGTGTTTAAATAGTAGCATCACATAAATGTGATGTAATTGTATGATCAACCAGCCGATGCGAAAGTTCATATGAGCTACCATGAATGACCATGGAATAATTGTATGGTACAAGTGCTATTAAGCAAAAGAATGCACCAATAAAAATATAAATAAAGATAAAGGAATGTGCAGATCAGATAGGGGCATAAGGTATGGATAGAGATATACACAATTGTAATCCCCTTAATGCTGGAAAATTACTGAGATACAATCAATAAAATGGTGCAAGCATATGTATATTTAGAGGGTCAAAATTCAAAATTCAAATACACATATGTATGTTCGCATGTGTCTTGGGTACTAACAGTGGGAGATTATAGTTGGATGGAATGAGAACACAAAAAATGCATCTCAGAATTGTCTCAAAATAGTAACATGCATATTTCTTGTATGTTGGTGTAAATATATATGTCATGTATACAATTTAAGAACATTAGATTATGCAAAAAAAAAAAAAAAAAAAAATTTTTTTAGTTCAGTATCCAACGGAACCAGTATCTAACATGATGACCCATGAAGAGATGATTTTGTCTATATCGGTATTGATATAAGGTGATCTAATTTGATGTGGAATGCAGTAATTGCAAAAATGTGTGACCAAATGTGTTGAATTCATATATGTTCACCCATCATAGATAAAGTGTGTATAGATGCCAAAATCAGTGTGAAGCACTAAAGAAATCTATTGTAAAAATGAGGGTTTATAATAACGGAATATATGATCTGCACTAGATTGCCTATTAAAACCGATAAAGATGGAAGGATGTGTGTATATGTGTGGGGACAGCGGACGTAAATTTAGATGTCCAGGTCTGAGAGGTAGATTCAAACAAAGTATGGACTATACTTCGCTATTTCAACCCACAAAACACATCTGTATACAAAACTTTTACCAGAATTGACATGACACCATAAAACATTAACAGAAAACAAAGCTATGAGTAAGCACTGATTTTGTGCGAAACGCGTCAGCTATCCTGATCTAGCTGGTTTTTGTAGTGCCTGTTCATTAAACACACGTTGGATTGGAGTGCGGCTGTCCTCTTTTATCTTATTTTTTCCTCAATTGCTACGTGCATTTCCGGCACCCAAGGTCTCCGAGAGAAGTACCTCCCTTATCCCATCTGCCTTGAGCGGCAATTTTTGTTTTTGTCTTAGGACAATCCATCACCATTAACAAAATCCAGTTTAGACAAAACTCGTGTTTCATATGACTTATTTCTAAATGAAGCAGTGGAAAAATCCTACAAACGTTCAAGACATAACTATTTCATGTAATCCAATAAGTCGGGAACCTACCTTGCACGTACGCTTAATTCCTTGAATAAACCCTTTAAACCAATCCATTTAAAACTGGCAAAAGATGTTTACTCGAGCAACCCTACCAAAATAGTTCAGAAATTTCATTCCCACCTGACCTCATTATATACATCTAATAATTTCAACCCGAAAACAGCAGATGCATTCTTCTCCGATATAAACTTACCAGAACTTTCCCTTGACCAAAATAATTTATTAGAAGGAAACATTACACCTGATGATGTCTCCGAGGCTATCAAAGAACTAAAATTAAACAAGAGACCAGGCCCAGATGGCTACTCCGCCTTATATTACAGAACTTATACAGACACTTTATCACCAATCTTAGCGGAAGCTTTTAATGTATTATTAGAAGGAAAATCCTTTAGACAAGAAACTTTGATGGCTATTGTTTGCATGATCCCCAAACCTCTTACTGACGAAACCTTATGTAAGAATTTCCACCCAATCTCACTCCCAAACTTAGATATCCAATAATAAATAATGTAATAGGTAAGCTCGTCCACAAAGACCAGGTAGGATTCATGCCAATGCGCCAGGCGGGTGACAATGTCCGTCGGGCAGTATTGCTAGCTCAAATAGCTAAAACCCATACCCTCCTGTTTTATATCCCTTGATATAAAAAAGGCTTTTGACTCCATATCATGGCCTTACCTTCACTACACATTGCAAAGATGGGGTTTTGGCCCCCACTTTTAACATGGATAGAGGCGCTTTATAACAAACCAATTGCATACATTAAATATGCAGGCTACAAATCTAATCCATTTAATATAGAAAGAGGAACTCGCCAGGGATGCCCACTCTCCCCCCTTCTATTCGCCCTCCTAGTAGAACCTTTAGCCCAACGAATCCGCACAGACCTGGTATTGAAACTGCTGGATACCATCATAAATTATGTCTATTTGCAGATGACATACTCCTATTTCTGTCATCCCCACAAGTTTCCGGACCTAACCTCCTGCCTATTCTAGACAAATTCACAATGATTTTGGGACATACAATAAACCCTCAAAAATCCAGATCCCTAGATATATCCCTCTCCAAAGTAGAATCAGACTCGGCCAAAAATGCACTCCCTTTTATATGGACTGAGAGGTCAATTCCCTATTAAGGGGGTTCACCTAACAGCCTCATATTCAGATCTTTTTGCAGAAAACTATCCCCCACTTCTCAAACAAATTACAAAACTTTTACAACAATGGACACTTCTCCTGATCTCATGGATAGGTAAAATAATGCAATCAGAATGACAATTCTCCCAAAACTACTTTATTTATTTAGAGTTTTTCCAATCCCTATCCCATCTTACTACCTTAGATTACTCCATAGAAGAACATTAACATATGTCTGGGGCTCCATTAAACCCTGTATATCATTACATACGCTGCATTTACCAAAACTCAAAGGAGGTCTTGGATTTCCGAATGTTGCTATTATAGAGCTGTGTAAACAAGGTAAACAAACAGTGAAAAAAAATCTCCTTTAAAGCAATAACAAATGCAGCGTGCACAGTCTGTTGATGAAGCAAACGCCAAAATATGTGAATCCAAAAATGCAGCGCTTAGGTAGAACTAATAAACGTGACAGTCCTTAAAAATCAATAATGAAGGTATGTGCAAAATGATGTTGAGACACCACCACCAAAGATTTCAGTGTGAAAGAAAAACACACAACACCAGTTGTGCTCACAGTCTGCTTACCAGAGAGTGAACATAATCAGACGTTAATGGCAATTGTAGAGGATCAATGATGAATACAACTCTCCAGACTTGTTGGGATAATGACAGAAAATCCAAACAACACCGACATCAAGGAAACCTTCAGGACTCAGTATATGATGATGCTATGCAGTCCTCCTCAATCAAGGTTAACCAAAATAGGAAAAAAAGGCAGCATAGTGAAGCCCGTAAGATCAAACAAAAAGGTTTATTTAAAATTCTACTTACAGGAATGCAAATGGTAAAAGGCAGGTAACAAACTGCAGGTCAAAGCGTGTTCACAATGGTCAGCCTGACATGTTTCATCCGAAGGGATATCATCAGAGGCGTGGCCAATAATGTGAGCACGCTCAGTATATATAAGGAAATGACTACAACTTCTTTCTCTGATTGGACGGCATGAGGGAATGCACAGCTGATTCCCATCTCTGCCATCCTCAGTATGTCCAGCGCATACACACTGGACTATACCATTAGTAATCAAACAGGAGGAAGGAAACATCAATATTATGCATGGCCGCGCATGCGCAATACGGCCGTGCAGCTCACGGAGATAAAATACAAATAAACCTAGAAGCATACACATTTCCGGAAGGCGGGGACCGGATGGATAGGAGAAAAAACCACAGTCGGGTACATACCTGAATGCGTCACCCCAGAAGTGGAATGACCTCTACCTCCACCCCCCTCGATGAACGGACGCTCCCACCGGAAGCGAAAACGCCGCTCGAGTGGGCTGCAACAAAAGGATGTAAACATCCGGTCAGACTGACTGAATCTGGAAGTGACATCATCATAGTGCGTCCTGGGTGCCCAATGCGTTCCAAAACCGCAAACCGGAAGTGGGAAGAAAACTATAAAGTAAACCATTCCCTGCAGCTAAATCAAAAAGGAATATCAAAGTTAAAAAAACTAGTAATAATTAAATTACTATGGAATATGTTCTGAAATATAACCAAGGAATAATACACCAAGGCGAGGAAATAAAGGAAGGCTCGCCCAGGGGCATAGACCTGTGGTCACAACAGAAATTTCCCTAAGACACTGCCCACTAGTGTTCAAAAAGGGAAATAATAAATGACATTTAAATAAAACCATAACCCTAACCCTAGGACACTGCCCACTAGTGTCCAAAGGCAAATAACGTTACACATGAAATAACATGTAAACCATAAAAACAAAAACTAACATTATATTACTAAAGAAATGCAAAATAATCAATTGAGATTAGATAAGAAAAAACTATTAAAAAATCTATTAAAAAATAAAATAAAAACCTCAACTATTATTAATAAAACAGTTCACATCCCATTCGACATTTAAGCCGAATGGGGTGTAACATTTGAGGTCATAAATCCAGCGGGTCTCGATCCTAGAAATTTCCCGCTTGGATGAGCTGCCCCGCCAATGTGGAGTAAAACGATCTATTGCCACAAAGGTGGTACCTTTTGGATCCTTATTGTGGCACTCCAAATAATGCCGAGACACTGTGTGCTTGGGAAAACCTCTTTTTATATTCCCAATATGTTCGTTCACACGGACATGCATAGCTCGTGTCATGCGGCCAACATACTGAAGACCGCACGGACAAATCAGAAGGTATACTACATTGAGAGATGTACACGTGATGAAAGTGTTAATCTAAAAAAAACTTCCTGTAGTGTGTGAACTAAATTGGCAGATTTTTCTACTCTTATCTTTGTTAATGATGCACATATTACAGTAACGGCAAGGATGGTAACCTTTTGAATTTTGAAAAAAGGAAACTCTATTAGGAGCATCTAAAATATTAGGGGCCAACTGGAGTCTCAAAGGGGGAACACCTCTAAAAACAACTTGCGGCCTATCAGGTAAAACTGGTCCCAAAACTTTATCATTTCGTAAGACCCCCCAATGTTTGGAAAAATTATTTTGATGTCAGTATATTGTTTGGAAAAGGTGGTGATCATGGCAAAATTAAAATTCTTCTCATTGCCAGATACCTTGTTCTTCTTTTGAAGAGCAAGCGCACGATCCATACCACCTATTTCTCCAATGATGTTATTAAGGTCATTAACTGAGTAGCCTTTTTCTAAAAATCTCTCCTTTAGTACATTGGCTTGTGTAAAAAAATCTTCCTTGAGGGTACAGTTACGCCTCAAGCGAAGAAATTGGCTCCTGGGGATTGACTTCAGCCATGACGGATGATGACAACTGCCTTGTCCTATATAACCATTACGGTCTGTACTTTTAAAAAAAAAAATAATATTGAAAGAGCCATTCCTGATCTGTATGTCGAGATCCAGGAAGCTAACATTCTCAGTACTCACTGTAAACTCCAATATGATCCCCAGTGAGTTATTGTTCAAATGGTCCATAAAGGTAGTTAAGGACGTCAAGTCGCCATTCCACAGGAGGAGGATGTCGTCTATATATCTACCCCAGAAGATCAACTCAGACCTTCTATCAGTGTAGACGACATCCTCCTCCCATTTGGCCATGAATAAATTGGCCATACTGGGCGCGAATTTTGCGCCCATTGCAACCCCCATATTTTGAAGGTAATGGGTTCCCCCAAACCAAAAATAGTTATGGGTCATAGCATATTTTAATACGTCTAAAATGAACTCCTGTTGGGAAAGGACCAAACTGGGATCTCTTCCAAGAAAGGTTTCAACTGCTCCCAAACCATCAGAGTGTGAAATGATGGTGTAGAGGGAGGCCACATCGGCAATAGCCAGAATGTAGCCCTCCTTCCACTCTAATGCCTCAAAGGTTCTAATAGCCTGTGCAGAATCCTTAATATAGGAAGGAGTATCCGATACCAAGGGCTGCAAAAAAACATCTACATACTTTCCCAATCTCGAGGTGATAGAGTCCAGTCCACTGATAATGGGTCTTCCAGGTGGGCTGGTCAAACTCTTATGCACCTTGGGTAAAAAGTACATGATGGGTTTCTTGGGAGCTAAGGGGATAAGGAAATCTCTCTCCTTTTTATTTAAGAGATTTTTTTCATAACCCTTATCTAAAATTGATATAAGTTCCTTTTTGTATTTGAAAATGGGGTCATGGCTAAGTGGAGTATATGTGTCTGCATCAGACAAAATTCTCTCCATTTCTGAAACATAATAACACTTATCCATGACCACAATGCCCCCTCCTTTGTCCGCCGGATGGACAATAATATCGTCTCTCTCTTTCAGGGACTTTAACCCATCATGAAATCGGGAATCCTGATAATTCTTTTTAATTTCTAATCTATCAAGGACTTTCAAGACCAATTCCCTGAAGACCGAAATGGAATGGGGTATAAAACCAGGCGGGTTAAAAAGAGAGGCATTGGCCAAGACTGAATGCCTCACCCCATTGGTTTCATTGGAGGTAATCGTAACCGGATGCGACAAAAAGTATCTTTTAATGTTTACCTTCCGAATATATTTTTGAATATCTATAAACACCCCAAATTTACTCAGAGGTTTAGCTGGAGCGAACTTGAGCCCATGCCCTAAAACAAATTTTTCATTATCAGTTAGGGAATGCTGGCTAAGATTAAAAATACCAGCATCCCTTATACCCTTTGCCTTTTTCGATCGGCTCCTCCTCCCCCCTCGGGTCCCTCTCCTGATTCTCCCCCTCTCTTTCCTCTCTGTGGGACCCTGGGAAAAAAAGGGGCAGTGGAAGTGGATGGTGGATCAAGGTGATAGGAAGGGCCAGGATGGGATATATGTGGTCTCCTAGGTGGATAGAGACCTGGACTATCCCAGCCAGAACGTCTAGGTTCAGGACGTGTACTCCTTGGGGTCCTGACAGAAGGATGCTGGATAATGTAACGATCATCAAAGCACTGATCATCATAATCATCATAGGCACCCTGTCGTTCACCCAAAGGTGCATAATAGTTATATGTTGAAATGTCATAATGGTCACGACGGTCATGTTGTACATAGTCACTATAACTCTGGTTTTTGGGATAACCCCCTTACTATGTGGGTGTTTGTAAGGAAGGGGTTTCTGACTATTGTTAGCAACCCTTCTCCAACCCCCTTTAGGCGTATTATTATCAGTCACATGGGACTGATGTTGGGGATTGGGAGGGACTGAAGGTTTAGGGTGTAAGACTGGTCCAGAGGGATGTCCTGCTCCTCCCTCAGCAAGGGACATTCTTTTAACCTGCCATTTAAACACCAGACTGTTAGTGTAGTCTTCTAAATCTCTTGTGAACTTTTTCTTCTTCTTGATTCTCTGATCAAGGTCTTCCTTTTCAAGAATTTTCTTAAGGTTCTCAGATTTAATTTTATACTCCACTGATTCCTTATGAGATAACAGTTTATCTTTAACTTCAGATATATCCTTGTCAAGCTGGTTTAATTTTTGTCGTTTTCTGGCGATTAAAAATCGCAACAGAGCCAGACCAACATCATTAAAATATTTAAACCAACCCAAAAGATCCATTTCATCCTCTTGCGGGGTGATCTCAAATCTCAGGCTTCTGGGCACCATTTTGTCTTCCAAATATTTCTCCAGGAAGGCTATGTCCCAGTAGCCATGAACTTCAGAGATCATCAGGTTTTTTAAACGAACAAAAAGACCACCAATGTCTAGATTATGTTGAATCTCTACATTATTAAAGATATCTTTAAAATTGAAGGAACGCGAATTCTGAAAATCAAAAATGTCCATGTTAGTGAAAAACGAAAGCAGCAAATAGCAAACAAATAAAAAAAACTGTGTAAACAAGGTAAACAAATATTTGTGCTAACAGTGAAAAAAAATCTCCTTTAAAGCAATAACAAAAGCAGCGTGCACAGTCTGTTGATGAAGCAAACGCCAAAATATGTGAATCCAAAAATGCAACGCTTAGGTAGAACTAATAAACGTGACAGTCCTTAAAAATCAATAATGAAGGTATGTGCAAAATGATGTTGAGACACCACCACCAAAGATTTCAGTGTGAAAGAAAAACACACCACACCAGTTGTGCTCACAGTCTGCTTACCAGAGAGTGAACATAATCAGACGTTAATGGCAATTGTAGAGGATCAATGATGAATACAACTCTTCAGACTTGTTGGGATAATGACAGAAAATCCAAACAACACCGACATCAAGGAAACATTCAGGACTCAGTATATGATGATGCTATGCAGTCCTCCTCAATCAAGGTTAACCAAAGTAGGCCAATAATGTGAGCACGCTCAGTATATATAAGGAAATTACTACAACTTCTTTCTCTGATTGGACGGCATGAGGGAATGCACAGCTGATTCCCATCTCTGCCATCCTCAGTACGTCCAGCGCATACACACTGGACTATACCATTAGTAATCAAACAGGAGGAAGGAAACATCAATATTATGCACGGCCGCGCATGCGCAATACGGCCGTGCAGCTCACGGAGATAAAATACAAATAAACCTAGAAGCATACACATTTCTGGAAGGCGGGGACCGGATGGATAGGAGAAAAAAACACAGTCGGGTACATACCTGAATGCGTCACCCCAGAAGTGGAATGACCTCTACCTCCACCCCCTCGATGAACGGACGCTCCCACCGGAAGCGAAAACGCTGCGCGAGTGGGCTGCAACAAAAGGATGTAAACATCCGGTCAGACTGACTGAATCCGGAAGTGACATCATCATAGTGCGTCCCGGGTGCCCAATGCGTTCCAACACCGCAAACCGGAAGAGGAAGAAAACTATAAAGTAAACCATTCCACCTTTGTGGCAATAGATCGTTTTACTCCACATTGGGCAGCTCATCCAAGCGCGAAATTTTTAGGATCGAGACCCGCTGGATTTATGACCTCAAATGTTACACCCCATTCGGCTTGAACGTCGAATGGGATGTGAACTGTTTTATTAATAATAGTTGAGGTTTTTATTTTTTATTTTTATTTAATTTTTTAATAGATTTTTTAATAGTTTTTTCTTATCTAATCTCAATTGATTATTTTGCATTTCTTTAGTAATATAATGTTAGTTTTTGTTTTTATGGTTTACATGTTATTTCATGTGTAACGTTATTTGCCTTTGGACACTAGTGGGCAGTGTCCTAGGGTTAGGGTTATGTTTTTTTTAAATGTCATTTATTATTTCCCTTTTTGAACACTAGTGGGCAGTGTCTTAGGGAAATTTCTGTTGTGACCACAGGTCTATGCCCCTGGGCGAGCCTTCCTTTATTTCCTTGCCTTGGTGTATTATTCCTTGGTTATATTTCAGAACATATTCCATAGTAATTTAATTATTACTAGTTTTTTTAACTTTGATATTCCTTTTTGATTTAGCTGCAGGGAATGGTTTACTTTATAGTTTTCTTCCTCTTCCGGTTTGCGGTGTTGGAACGCATTGGGCACCCGGGACGCACTATGATGATGTCACTTCCGGATTCAGTCAGTCTGACCGGATGTTTACATCCTTTTGTTGCAGCCCACTCGAGCGGCGTTTTCGCTTCCGGTGGGAGCGTCCGTTCATCGAGGGGGGTGGAGGTAGAGGTCATTCCACTTCTGGGGTGACGCATTCAGGTATGTACCCGACTGTGGTTTTTTCTCCTATCCATCCGGTCCCCGCCTTCCAGAAATGTGTATGCTTCTAGGTTTATTTGTATTTTATCTCCGTGAGCTGCGCGGCCGTATTGCGCATGCGCGGCCGTGCATAATATTGATGTTTCCTTCCTCCTGTTTGATTACTAATGGTATAGTCCAGTGTGTATGTGCTGGACGTACTGAGGATGGCAGAGATGGGAATCAGCTGTGCATTCCCTCATGCCGTCCAATCAGAGAAAGAAGTTGTAGTCATTTCCTTATATATACTGAGCGTGCTCACATTATTGGCCACGCCTCTGATGATATCCCTTCGGATGAAACATGTCAGGCTGACCATTGTGAACACGCTTTGACCTGCAGTTTGTTACCTGCCTTTTACCATTTGCATTCCTGTAAGTAGAATTTTAAATAAACCTTTTTGTTTGATCTTACGGGCTTCACTATGCTGCCTTTTTTTCCTACTTTGGTTAACCTTGATTGAGGAGGACTGCATAGCATCATCATATACTGAGTCCTGAAGGTTTCCTTGATGTCGGTGTTGTTTGGATTTTCTGTCATTATCCCAACAAGTCTGGAGAGTTGTATTCATCATTGGTCCTCTACAATTGCCATTAACGTCTGATTATGTTCACTCTCTGGTAAGCAGGCTGCTATTATAGAGCTGCGCACATTGCCAGCCTCTCTAAATATCACGCTACACTTGAAATACCCCTATGGGTAATAATAGAAGTGGCAGAATGTGACCCTCTTTCTATTTCCAATCTGTTATGGCTCCTCCCCAAGGAACGCAAAACCCTACGTAACCCCATCACTAAATATTTTTTATCTTTATGGGACAAACTTAAATTTAAGCACCAGCTACAATCTTCTCTCAACCCTCTTTTGTCATTTCTCAAAAACCCCGCTTTCTACTCAACATGGGTCTCACCCAACTCATTTAAGGTCTGGAACTCATTGAACATTACGCAGCTTAGTAACCTAACTTCTTCAACATCCTTTCACACATTTCCTACCCTTTGTGATACCTATAACTTACGAAATTCTGAACTTTTTAGATACCTCTAAATCAAAAAATTTTATGGACCTTTGTTAAACACTAATACCTCTCTATCCCAAATTACGATTTTTGAATCAGCATGCCTGAAAGACCCTAATTTAAGAGGTATAATATCTTCTATATATTCCCACATTTCTATTTACCCTGGTTTAGATAAACCACCTTATGCACGTAAATGGGAGGAGGACCTGGAAAGAACATTTGATATGGCTGATTGGTCCAAAATCTGGTCTGCAACAAAATCCTCCTCACCAAATATGCTGGCGGTAGAAACCAACTACAAAGTTTTAACTCGTTAGAACCTTGTCCCTCCAGGTTGACCAAACAGCCCAATGCTTCCGGGGCTGTCCTGATCCAGGCACCCACTTACATATTTGGTGGTCCTGCCCTTTATTACAAATATATTGGGAAAAGGTATTTGAAACTGCTTCCAGAATATTTGGTCTCACTGTGCAACCAGACCCAGCCACAGCCTTGCTCAATCTAAAACCGGATCTCATTACGCATAAGCAATTCAAACTCCTCACTCAACTTCTTACGGCAGCTAAGCAAACAATAGCAAGAGCATGGAGGACCCCTAACCTGGAGATATCCGAGACCATACGTAGAGTAAATGACTTCATGTCTCACGCCAAAATGTTAGCAATAGAAAGGGATCAAATTCCAGTCTTTGGAAAAATCTGGAACCCTTAGATTAATTATCACCTACCATCATTCCGCGACAACTCAATTCTTATGCCATGGTAGCTGAAAGATTCACCCGGTAATAAATGACTTACAAAACCAAATTTCTAGAGCTTGGGTGTTACCCTACTCATTATCGTGAACATTATAATGTTTTGTTCAAACCCTCAGGCTGTAGGCCAACTTACTCTAACCATCTCAGTGGACTTCTGCACTTCCTTCTCTATTTTCCTACTATACTATCCTATCCTATCCATTTTTATTTTTACTTTTTATTTTTCTTATTATTATAATTAATTTTATTTAAACAGTAATAAAGTATTACTTTACATACTTATACTTCAATATTCCAGGTCCAAATAAAACAATTTATATGATAAATAGTATTTCCAACTACAGTCATGAATATCTTGATGTAATAATTGATTTACTTTTCTATTTTCTTTTGAGATTATATAATTTACTTATCTGTACATATATAGTGGACCATGAAGTTTGTTTCTCATTTTTCAAACCTGATGTAGTTGGATAACTTATTACATAATGTATAACACAAGATTTGTACTTGATTATCATATTCATTCAATAAAAATACTTTGACAAGGAAAAAATTCAGTGTGTATAAGGCTAAAGAGACATTCCTTAATATAAATTGTAATTATATCTTATACTTAAAGCGGACCTTCAGTCATTTTTTCATCTTTCCATCTATTAAATCTTCTGCTCTTGTTGTTTTAACTTTGGATAGTAAAACATGTTTTTTTTTCTGCCAGTAAATACCTTATACAGCCCACTTCCTGTTTCTTGTCTACTAAAAATCCTAGTCTTATGACATCATGCACAGCTCTCTCTCTCACTCTTGTGAGAGTTTGCCAGGAAGGAAGGAGGGGGGGTGAGTCATAAGAGGGCCAATGATAGCTGCAGAGCTGGAGATTTGCCTCTGTGTGTCTGTGTAAGTCCAGGAAATGAACAGGCAGCAGATTCCGCTGCCCACAGTTAAAATGGTTGCAGCCAGAGTGGAAGGAGATATCTACAGCGTATTTGGCAAGTACAGAATCACAGTATATAGAAAATATGCAAAGTGGTTGGAGGGAAGATTCAGAATGGCAAAGATGTTTTTATTACAAATTATGCAAGCAGACTGCAGTTCCTCTTTAAGAATAGGATCACAAGAAGAACTCTGGTCTAGTGGAAATGTATGATTTTTCTTTGTAAACAACAAAATGCAATAAATTATCACTGTTTTCCTCCTTTCCTCATAATGTGAGAAAATATAGTTTATGATCTGAAAATCTGAAATACTTTAATTAAAAAAAAAGTGTTAGTCTGTATTTAGTCAATTAGTTAAAAGTGTGTTAGCACTTAATGTTAAGTGCTAAATAGATGTAATTATTATTTTTCAGATGACATATTTTTCATCCAACCTCATTTATAAAATATTCCTTTTTTTTCATGGCATTTCACCTACTGTATATTGTAACAATTATATCCTTTTAGAATTTAACAAAGCAGTGAAAAAACATAAACATACAACATTTAGTTGTCTAATGTGTTAGGCATTAATCCAATTATCTTTGTCAGTTGTGAATATTAAAAAACAAAATAACTGCATTTGTGAGGATGAACTTAACTACTTCCAGCCTTGG
Organism: Rana muscosa; assembly: GCA_029206835.1. NCBI lineage: Eukaryota > Metazoa > Chordata > Amphibia > Anura > Ranidae > Rana > Rana muscosa. The sequence continues at coordinate 12,537,648 of JARGYO010005626.1, read as the reverse complement.
CAAACTCTTACATGTCTTTCATATGTGTAAAATTCAGCATTGTTTTGCTGGAAAATTACTTAGAACCCCCAAACTTTATATATTTTCAAGGTCCTGGAGAATAAAATGGTTGTGGTTGTTGAAATTTTTTAGGTTGCACAATATTGCTCTCACTCTGAAGTTAGCCCTGATAACTCACATGAGCAGTGCGATCACCATTTACATATGCGTGCAGGACTTTATTTTTTTATTGAACTCTATTGCTATCACAAGGAATGAACAACATCCCTTGTGATAGCTGGGCTATGATAGGTCCTCTTTGTGGGGAGATCTGGGGTCTTTTTTCCTCTCTCTTTATCTCTTCTCTGGCCTCCAAAGCATCTGATCAAACTGAAATTGATTTGATCAGATGCTGTACAAGCCACTAATGGCCTGTAAACAACAAATCAAAACTGGAAATAACAAAATCCCTGCCGCTTCCAGTTTCTTACATCACAGAGGAGAGTTGGGAACAAATGAACCTTCCTTCCCTCCTAGTGCATCACCGATCCGAGTGGCAATGGTACCGGGCTGCTTTATCGCTCAGGAGAGCTCGGTAAAAGTGGCAGGGGGAAACCCCCTACACTGCCTGTAAAAGTGGCCCAGTGGCTCACCAGCAGAAATAATTATATCTATTTTCTGCAGTTGCAGCAATGACTGGGATATCACCCTTCCCATCCGAAGACATATAAATACATACAGTGCATGGAAAGTGGTTAAATAAATAGGTTAAACCATGTATTTAAAGTGTATTTAAATGTTTAAAATCATAGGTTCATTTTCTCATTGTATTGCAGCTATTTTAAACCTACACCTGTTAATCTGGATGATATTGAACTTTGTAAACTTTTGTAAAGATCCCTAAACATTTACTTCCTCGAATTCTGTGACACGTATTTGCTATGCCTTGTTTCACACATTTCACAGAGCCTCCCTTCTTAACTACAGAGATTCTGAGAGGAGGAGCCTCAAGAGGAAAAGTCAACGGAGGCAACATGGTACCATGGGATATGTAGTCCTTAAAATCTAACACAATCAGAAGAGGAGACTCTGTGAAGAATGCAGTGAATACAGGAAGTTGTGGAAAAAGATGGTCAGTAGACAGGCATCATTCACAATAGAAAAGTTTTTTTTTGTATGTAGGCTTATATTGGATTGTCAAAAAAAAAATATTGTTTGTATTGTTTTTACAATGCTGATGTTATAAATTGAAAGTGCATGCTGTGACAATAGAACTCCTTTAACTCTTCAATTTTACTCTTCTGCAGGCATCTATGAAAGTAGGGGGAAAACAATAGTGCCCCTTACCTATTAGAATGAGGAACAACTCAAATAGGCAGTTTAAAGGAACAGTTATTTAATTGGTTACTTACCTGCCAGATGATTTTTTCAAATTCTGTAAAATTCTACAGTTGGTCAGGTGACTCAACGAACCTATAAGATGAAAGAAGAGGTTATAAAAGACATTATCAAAAATACAGGAAAGATAACAAACAAATAGACCTCCACACACCAAAATGAGTTAAACTACAAAATTTAATAGCCTATAATAGAGGCAAAGTTACATGAAAAAACACATCGTATATTGACCAAAATAATCCTATAAATACAACCAGAATGCACAAAGTAAAAACTGTACGATCACTGTAAAACTCCCCAATGTGGCGATAGCACAGTGGTCACACAGCTGGCAGACCTACTCCCTCCCCTAGTTGAAAGAACACCCCCAAAATAAACCTAATAAACCCCATGAGCCACCCCCAGGACAAAAACCTCCCACAAATAATTCCTAATGCAGGACAGTGTATACCTGAAACAGGTTGAAATCACTATCTTGCAATGGAAAAACCAGCCTGAGCTGGATGATAACCTCCCAGGAAACACCCAGTTGTCAGTCAGTCTGTCAAAAGACGTGATAATAAGTATGATATCTCCAATGAGATCAATGGAAGTCCAATAAACCAATAGATCACCAGATCCAGAGGTATATGGTTATATAGTATCCCTGACCGGATACTTGAATGTGTGAAGGAAGGTTGTTCCAAAGGATTTAAGATACTACAGGAATGGTTTAGATAGCTGTATGAACCGTGGCAGGTAATGCAGATTAGTCAGAATAATTCAGACACACTGTTGCAATTTCATAGAGTATGTGTATATGTAGCAGATCCCCAGTCAATGGGTTAATCTCTATAGCCATTCAGAAATGATACACATCTGTGTATATCATATAAGCACAGATTGCCACACAAGGGATGATTCCTCGATATTTAAGATGTATCACTTGGTGTGAGACACCAATCCAAAACTTCACACTAACAGATCATAACAGCTATATATATGGTCTCAACGTTATATAATAACGATGATCACAATTCATGCAGTGTAAATACAATGAGCGTTCCTGCAGCCTGCAGGTAAATCCCACAACAGATGCTTGGAAAATGCGAGCAGTGGTGTAAGGTTACTCACGGAACCGCATGGATCACCAAAAGGATTGGGATCGGGATCAATCTGTCCATCCGTGATGTGAGTTATTTATTCGTCCACTGTTTGTACAGAGATCACCATCATATTTGTATCGGGATCAATCTGTGCATATGTGTCCTCAGCTGATATTTCGTTTACCGCTATAGAAGACCAAAGTTCTCAGTATCTATTTAGAAATCCTTTTTCCAGGGTCCATTTAGAGGGATGATGAAAACTTTGAATCCAAAGCATATTCTTTCTCCAGGCAGTGCATTGGGGGTATGATTTAAAAGTCCTTATTTAAATTGGGGTTGGCTCAGGTAGGTATAGAGGGGGTACTCTTCCCAACGTTAAAAGTTTACGTGTTTCATAAACATGTAAACTGCATATAAACTGCATTAGGAATTATTTGTGGGAGGTTTTGGTCCTGGGGGTGGCTCTTGGGGTTTATTAGGTTTATTAGGTTTATTTAGGGTGTGTTCTTTCAACTAGGGGAGGGAGTAGGTCTGCCAGCTGTGTGACCGCTGTGCTATCTCCACATTAGGGAGTTTTACAGTGATCATACAGTTTTTACTTTGTGCATTCTGGTTGTATTATAGGATTATTTTGGTCAATATAGGATGTGTTTTTTCATGTAACTTTGCCTCTATTATAGGCTATTAAATTTTGTAGTTTAACTCATTTAGGTGTGTGGAGGTCTATTTGTTTGTTATTTTTCCTGTATTTTTGATATATGTGTTTTGACCACACCCCCGATACCTTTCGGTGAGTACTACTATTTAAATAGGTAGAATTCCCATTTTTGCTCTCTTTTTGTGTATATAATAGACATTAGACCAATGGTTAAACATCAGAAAAACGGTTGAAGGTGTACACGGGGAAAGCATGGATGTGAGAACGTGACGCTCTCACTGTGAGGGAGTGGCCTGACTCTGCAGCTGATGGAGATGTGTAGGGAGAGCTCGGGAAGGAGCCGTGGAGTTCCCGCAGCGTGAGAGACTGCTTCTCCGCAGATGAAGCCCCGCTCTCCCCCCTCCTCCTTCCAGACAACAAGCCTGTAGATGGACGTAGCAGGCGCAGCAGTGAGGGCTTGAACCCAGCGCCGTCGTCCCTCGTGGACCCCCCGCGGACACCCCCCTCCTCCACCTCCTTTGCCTCCACCTCCTCCCATCGGAGCCTGGCCCACAGCATCGGAAGCCTGAACCTAACAGGCTGAATCACAGGAGTTACAGGGGGGCATGTGGGGACAGGTGAGAGATCTCCCCAGCCTAAAAAGATAAGGTAAAACTGATTAAAAGTACCTATGCCTATGCCTATGTTCAGTAGAAGATTGAAGTAATCGGGAGCAAGCGGACCTGCCAATGTATGTTAACCTATGCTATATATATTACATAGGCTCAATGCTCAATGCTAATGCTCAATGCCAATGCTAGTATAAGTTCAAATAATGAATAATCTATCTCTGCCTATGGTATAGCTGAGGGGAACTGGGTGAAACCGGGAATGTGAATATACCAGGAGCTGTGAATATTGTGAACACTGTACAGAGAGGATTGCTCATCCCCACTGATTCGACCCCACTGATTTGAAAGTGTTTGCTTGAGACACATGGACGCAGATAAAACGAATGGATTGCATATGAAATAATCAGTCCTGTGTAGAAAACATATATAAACGCATAAATGTGTGAATAAATCAGGAGGGAAAGAGGAGAAAGAAGGGGAGGTGAAGGAGGTGATGTACTTGGACATCCAGCTACATAGGAACAAAACCAAAGTGAAGTAAGCGCCCGCATGGAAAGAAAGTACATTTAAAATGCATTAAAATGCACCCAGTAAAAATTAATGTCTGATGCTGCCGGTAAAAGACATTTAAAATCCAGAGCGGGGAAGAGACGGGAGGTCAAACAACTTAGAAACTATCTGACACATATATTGAATATGCAACAAATGAAATACTTGAAGGGACTCTGAAGGGACTCTGAGTAAACCCGAAAAGTGCTGGACAGTGTGCATGGACGCCTAGAAACTCTGGGCCACATAAGGATTAGACCGTATATCGGCCTGATTGAATTTTTTTTTTGTTTGGACGGTATGTGAGAGGGTTAGCTCGGCAGCGGGTGTGTGTGACCCCCTGGTTGGGTTCACCACACAAAAACAGGCACAGCAGAGTTTGTAGTTGCAAAAACAAAAAGGTGCGGTTTATTTAAACTATTTACAGGGGAAAAACAGCAAAACAAAAAGTAACATAAAAAAAATCATGGTCAGCTTGACCGCTTACTACACACGTAGGTTCCCTGTCTGACAACTAGGTGCAGCCTTGTGCTGCCCCAGCCCCTATCTCCCTGTTTTTGAAGGTTTTAGCCACACAGGCTCACCGCACAGGACAGAAACACACTCCCCAGTCTTGCACAACACAGAACTGGTTCCAGGATGAAGCATCTCCCTTAGCATGCTGGGAGTTCTTGTAGAGGCCTTAATGAGCCACTTGATTCAGCTGGGCTCATTAACTCTTCCCCCGCAAGACTCCCAGCACTCCCCCTAGTGGTATGAATTTTCATAAAGCCTGAATCTAGGGCATACATACCTACCATCCTGGATGCAACCTGGTGATTTTACCTGCCTGCTGTCACAGGTATTACATATGTTGATATCCCTTTTTACCCCCCCCCTCCTTTTTTTCTGCTTCTCTAAGAAGAGCTCAGTGGTCTGAAACAAAACCTACTATACACTGGCCCTTTTCAGTAGGGTCGCAATCCTAGGGTAGAATATAACAGACTTACCCTGATAAGAAGAAAGGTACCGCACATAACCAAAGAGTAAAACTGGGGAAACGAATAAGACCTGCTAACAAAAATAAGATGAGCAAAACTACGAGGGAGACGGCCCCCAAGACTCCTAGGAATAGTATAGCAAATAGTACAATTAAACAGTACATGACCCAGGAGGTAAGCTCAAAGAGCCCAGGAATAGGAGTACAAAAGCAGGATAAAGGCGACAAGAATATAGAAAAGGGGTCAAAGAGTACGGAAAAGAAGGGAGGAGGGACATCAGATCGATCTAAAAGGGACCAAACAACAGGAAGTGAACTAGAAATAAGCAGAGCAGAAGAGCAATAGGCAGATGCACAAATTCCTACAAAGGGAGAAATGACCGAGATGCTAACGAGATTGGAAAACGCAATAAAGGCAGAAATTAATATTTTAAGAATAGACTTCGGACATCTCTTGTCAAGAGTAGAAGCGATGGAAGAAAGAGCGGATAAACAGGATCGGGAATTAAGCAAATTAAAGGAGCAGGATAAAATAATACAACAAAATCAGAGAAACATTCTATACCGATTAGAAGATCAAGAGAACAGAAACAGAAGACAGAACTTGAGAATCCGCTCTCTACCAGAGGAAAAAGGAGAGGACCTGAGGAAAACTATGAATATAATATTCAATCCTATATTTCATATGGAGGCAGAAGACTCCCTTAAAATTGAGCGAGTGCATTGTATCGGCAAACTAAGGAATGGAGAAACCGATTGGCCGTGAGACATTATTGTAAGGTTCCGGTACTATGAAGAAAAAGCAGATATTTCAACTAAAATAAGAGGAAAACCCCCTATCCAATTCCAAGGAAAGGAGCTGCAGATCTTCACAGACTTAGCACCCGAGACATTGGCAAGGAGGCGATTATTGAAGCCACTTCTGGCGCAATTGAAGATACAGAATATCAAATATAACTGGGGGTTCCCGGTCTTATAGGCCAGAAAGAAGGAAAATCAGCAAGATTAAGGTTCCCCGAGGAACTTGTGGGATTCTGTAATAATTTAGATTTGCAGGTCCCAGACTTACCGGGGTGGATAGAGAATGATAACTGAGATCTGGGTTATAGGAGGCAGGGAGTTTTGGGGAGGCAGGGTTCTTTGGGGGGGCTGGGGGCGGGGGTTGGAGGAGGGAGGAGGGGGAAGGTACAGGGGGCGGAAAAGGCCGACCGGGCCACCGTGCAGCGTCTCCGGGCTACCTCTCCCTCCCCAAATATAAGGAGAGGGGGAGGGAGGCTGAGCGGCAGAGTCTGAGCTGCACCTCCAAAATGAGAGAACCAAGAGGAAAGATCATTAATGGTTCTAAGGCCAACAATGGGCCAAAAGGGAGGAGGGGAGGGGGAGAGGGAGGGGGTGGGAAGGGAAAAATTGGAGGGAGGAAGGAGGGGTTCTGTAAAGGGGGAGTGGGGGGGAGGGAGGAGGGGGGAGAGAAGGATCTGGGGGGGAAGGGGTTTTGTAAAGGGGAGAAAGGAGGGGATACTACATTTTTGACTCTACAAAAAAGAAAGGGAAAAGGCGATGAAAGACAGATAAAACGTAAACAGTTTAAAAACAAAAAAGAAGAAAAAAAAGAGAAAAAAATATATAGATGTCAGCAATAAATTTCCTGTCCTGCAATGTTAGAGGTCTTAATATACCTACCAAAAGACATAAGGTCTTAAGAGAGCTTAAGCATTATAGAGCAGTTGTGGTCTTCTTACAGGAGACCCACCTGACCCTAGAATCAAATATTAAATTATACTCACCCAATTTCCCGAATTGGTTTTACGGAGATACTATCTCCAAAAGGGCAAGGGGGGTTGCAATAGGGTTTTCTAGGGAAATGAGGTTTACATTGGAGGATAGAATGACGGATAAAGATGGGAGATATATTTTTCTAAAAGGGAAGTTGGGGGAAATGAAAATAGGATTTTTATAACAGCTTACCTGTAAAATCCTTTTCTTGGAGTACATCACGGGACACAGAGCGACATAGTCATTACTAATGGGTTATATAGTTACCGTCAGGTGCTGGCACTGGCAACTTCCAAAACCGGAAGTACCCTCCCCTATATAAGCCCCTCCCATCCGGGAGCACCTCAGTTTTGTAGCAAAGCAATAAGTGTCCCCAAAGAGGGGCGGGAGCTCTGTGTCCCGTGATGTACTCCAAGAAAAGGATTTTACAGGTAAGCTGTTATAAAAATCCTATTTTCTTTCTCGTACATCACGGGACACAGAGCGACATAGTCATTACTAATGGGATGTCCTAAAGCAATGCCAAATGAGGGGGGGGATACACCATATATAAGCTGAGCGCTATCAGACATGAGGATCTTTTGCGGCCTGCAACACACTGCGCCCAAAGGCGACATCCTCCTGACTTCTAACGTCCACCTGGTAGAACCTAGTAAACGTGTGTACTGAAGACCATGTTGCGGCCTTACAGACTTGAGCCAGGGAGGCCTGGTGATGCACTGCCCATGAAGTTCCAACTGCTCTCGTGGAGTGCGCCCTAACTTTGAACGGAGGCGGTCTACTTCTCAAGCTATAGGCTTGTATTATGACCTGTCGAATCCACTTGGCTAAAGTAGATTTTGACGCTGCCTGACCCCTTCTGGGGCCTTCCGGCAGAATAAACAAAGTATCCGTTCTGCGAATCTGAGCAGTGGCTTTTAGATAAGCTTTAACTGCTCTTACTACATCCAAAGAATGCAATAACTTTTCCTCTACCGAAGTAGGCTTGGGGAAAAAAGAAGGAAGAACCACATCTTGGTTCAAATGAAACCTCGATACCACCTTAGGAAGAAAGGCTGGATGAGGACGTAACACTACTCTGTCCTTATGGATAACCAGATATGGCTCCTTACAGGACATAGCTGCTAATTCCGATACTCTTTTAGCCGAACAAATGGCTACTAGAAAAATCAATTTCCTGGTGAGAAGCACTAAGGAAATATGCTGTAATGGTTCAAATGGTTGTTTCTGTAGAACCGACAGAACCAAGTTTAGATCCCATGGACATATGGGAATATTAACCGGAGGACTAATACGCATCACTCCTTGTATAAAGGCTTTGACTAGTGAATGCGAAGCCAAGGGTCTTTGAAAAAATATTGACAAGGCCGAAATCTGACCCTTGATAGTACTCAAGGCAAGCTTCCTATCTACAGCCCATTGTAGGAAGTTCAGAATCCTACCTATTACGTACTTATGTGGATGCCATTTCTTGGCCTCACACCACGCGATGTACGCCTTCCAGATTCTATAGTAGATCTGCCTGGATACCGGCTTCCTGGCATTGATCATGGTAGATACCACAGCATTAGAGAGCCCTCTCTTTTTTAGAATGTGGGCTTCAATAGCCAGGCCGTCAAACCTAGGGCTGGTAAGGAAGGGTGAAGGGACCCTTCCTCTGGGCCTAACACCTTAGACACTGGCAAAAAACTGAGGTGCTCCCGGATGGGAGGGGCTTATATAGGGGAGGGTACTTCCGGTTTTGGAAGTTGCCAGTGCCAGCACCTGACGGTAACTATATAACCCATTAGTAATGACTATGTCGCTCTGTGTCCCGTGATGTACGAGAAAGAAATGTACCCTGGCAAATATCTACGCTCCTAATGTGAACCCCATTAAATATCTCATTGAAACTCTGGGGAAATTGAAGGATTTTAGGATGTGATATATAATTTTGATGGGAGATATGAACTTTTGTTTGGATCCGGCAGTGGATAGTACGTCCCGGATACAGGGGACAAATAACGTACAACTGACAAAGATAAAACAAAAAATGCATAGTAGTCAGATGGTTGACATATGGAGGATTATGCATCCAAAATCAAAGGATTATACGTTTTTCTCCCCTGTACACGGGACGTACTCGAGGATAGACCACATAATGGTCGAACACAGAATGCTGGATATGGTCATGGAATCAAACATAGGAATTGCCTCACTCTCTGACCATGCCCCTGTAAGCATGAAACTAAAAGTGCCCGAATATCATGGACAACCCTATACTTGCCAACTAAATGAGGAACTGCTCCGGGATGAAGAAGGATTAAAGAGGGTGAAAAAGGAATTAGAACATTACTTCCAGATAAACAATATGGAAGGGATATATATATCATGAATTAGTGTTGAAAAGGGACGAACTTAAAGAATTAATGGAACAAGAGACTAAAATAAAACTACATTGCATAGCAAAAGAAAGGTATAAGTGGGGGAACAAGTCTAGTAAACATCTAGCAAGAATGGTACAAAATAAAAAGACCAGAAATTTCATAGAAAGGATAAAAAAAGAACGGAGAGGAAGTGTACATAACTAAGGATATAGCAGATACATTTAAAAACTACTATGAGGGGTTGTATTCAGTGGAGCAGAAGAGATGGGGGGTAGGAGAGAAACAACTAAAAATAAAAGAATTTCTAAGAAAGGCGGGATTGCATAGGATCAGTGAGGACAAAAGAACGGCATTAGATAAACCCATAACGGAAGAAGAAATAAGTAATGTACTAAGAGACTCAGCCCCAGGGAAAAGCCCCGGCCCCAACGGGTTTACAGCATTATATTTTAAAAAATGTAAGGAGATATTGATACCCAGGATATGTAAATATATGAATGGATTAGGGATGGACTATGAAATGGGAAGGGAGGCCTCAGTAGCTATAATAACGGTTATACCAAAGGAGGGGAAAGATGAAAGGCTATGCTCCGAATATAGGCCGATCTCGCTATTAAACGCGGATGTAAAACTATACGCAAAAGTTCTGGCGGAAAGAATGAAGAGATTGATGCCCACACTGGTCCATTCGGATCAGGTGTGATTTATCCCAGGCAGGGAGGGGAGGGACAATGGTGTGAAAGCATTGCTCCTCCTCCATAAAATAAAAGAGAATGGGTCCCCAGGTCTACTCCTGTCAGTAGATGCAGAAAAGGCATTTGACAGGGTAGACTGGGGACTCATGATACAAACCCTGGAAACTATGGGCCTGGGAGCCAGGATGATACAATGGATTAAAACATTGTATCAACACCCTATGGGTAGGGTTAAAATAAATGGCACACTATCTCTAGCTTTTGAGGTGAAAAATGGGACAAGACAGGGATGCCCCCTGTCCCCCCTCTTGTTTGTGCTGTCCCTGGAATCTCTGCTCGCGACGGTACGAAACAACCCAGACATTAAAGGGATTAGAATGGAGGAAGACGAACATAAACTCTCAGCCTTTGCGGACGATGTCTTGTTCTTTATCAGTAATCCCAGGACCACATTACCGAATTTACTTAAAATATTTAAACAATATGGTGAAATATCAAACTTTAAAGTTAATATAGCTAAAACTGAGATTCTAAATATCAACATTGGAAAGGTAGAAGAACAGAGCCTAAGAAAAGAGTTAAATTTTCCTTGGCAGAAGGAACTCAAGTACTTAGGGGTAAAACTTGCTAATTCAATAAAAAAATATATAAGATAAACTATATCCCTCTACTAGATGAAATAAAAAGTGAAATCAGAAAGATGATAAACCGCCCGATATCATGGAAAGGAAGGATTAACATTCTGAAGATGGTTCTGCTGTCGAAAATCTTATATAAATTTCAGATGTTACCAGTTGCAATACCTCAACCGTACTTCAGAGTGTTAAAAAAGATGCTTCTTTATAAAGTAATTTCTGATTTTTCTAATATTTCAGGACTCAGGGTCAATTTTGCCAAGTCACAGGCACTAAATATTTCCCATAGTTACCCATAGTTTCCCTCATCAAACAGTCTTTCAAATTTGAATGGAATTCTTCTCATATTAAATATCTGGGAATCTTTCTGACTGCTCGAACAGAATCTCTTTACACAAGTAACTATCCTCCCCTATTCCATAAAATTATTACAGATCTTAAAAATTGGGACAAATTCGAACTATCTTGGTTGGGCAGGATTAATTCAGTGAAAATGACATTACTCCCTAGAATTTTATATCTATTTCGTTCCCTCCCCATTCCCATCAGGAAAGATCAGATAAATTCCTTACAAAGTAAAATTCTCACATTCGTATGGGGCAAATCTAGTTACAGAGTTCCCCAAAACACCCTATATTTAAATAGGAAGAAGGGAGGGGTGGGTTTGCCTAACTTATATAATTCTTTTTTAGCTGCCAGACTAGCACAATTATCTATATTTTATTCCAAGAATGAAAAACCAGACTGGGTGCTGATAGAAGAACAAGCGGTACCACAATTATCCTTAGAGTCCCTGCTTTGGTGCCCACAAAGACAGAGACCACCTATTTTATCCCCTTCCTTATCTCAATCATTTGCCCTTTGGGACAGACTCGGTCCTCTTCCCACTCTAGTGTCTGTAGCACAACCACTAGCACACATTTTTAATAATCCAAAATTCTTTCCCGGTATGGATACCGAGGCCTTCAGTTGGTGGACAAACAAAGGTCTATATAGGATAGGACAATACTTTACAAATCGGGGTCCTATTACCATGCCCCATTGTCTAAATAAATTTGACCTCCCTGACTCTGAAAAATTTAGATTTGAACAGATTTCACAATTCTTGAATGATATTTGGATGGAGAAACCTCTTCCTCCCAAATTTACGGACTATGAGATCTGGTGCGGATCGGCCGTGGGACAAAGGGGGGGCATTTCTGTCATCTACTCTTCACTTACTTGTACAGCTACTAAAACCTCATACATGAAAGCATGGGAAGATGACCTCCAGCTAAATTGGGATCTAGGATCCTGGCAAAAGGCCAACTTTTGCTCATTCCACAGTATTTTGAACACCTCCCTCATGGAAGCTAACTTAAAAGTTGTCATGAGATGGTATATGACTCCCATCAGGCTTGCATCCATCTACCCAGAATCAGATCCCAACTGCTTTAGAGGCTGCCATTTATTGGGCTTGATGGTGCATATCTGGTGGGAATTTCCTAGGATCAGGCCGATCTGGAAGAAAATTTTTAATCTCATATTTAAGGTCACTTCGTGTTCAGTACCTAGGTCAGCTTCTGTTGCTCTCCTCAATGACAATATCCCCAACGTTTCTAAACCAACTAGAAAACTGATTCACTTTATACTTCTGGGGACTAAAATTATTATTGCTAGATCTTGGAGGAAGCCCAGGGTATCCATTAAGGCTATACACAATAAGATCTCTTGGATTATGGCTCAAGAGAAGATGGTTAGCATATCAACTAATTTAATCCCTAAATTTGAGGCAATATGGGAACCTTGGGCAGTTTTCTGTGGCGTTTCTTTGAAGTTCAGGCATGACCCTGACCGCTCTAATTCCTAAAGGGCCTCATGTTCGGCATGTGATTTCTTCTTATTTCTTTCTTCTTCTATTCTATCTTTTCTTGGTTCTTTTATCTTTTGTTTAATTTATTTTTATTTTATTTTTGTTTCGATACTTAAACATGATTCAAAGATTTGATATCATTATTTACTGTGTTCTTATTGCGGTATTTCCGAGTCTTAAATTTGATGGGCGTTATTGTATATGAGTATAGTACTGTTCTTCATTAAGATTCCGAGTTCCTTTTTATTGGTTTCATATGAGGATGGCGGGCTGGGGGGGGGGCTGACCTGGGCGCAGGATGATCCCGTTAGGGGAGTCCAGGTGGGGTGTGACTTCCCTGAATGCCTTTTTTTTTTTTTTTTAATCTCTTGATGAGAACATTATGACATAAACAATTGGAAATAACCCTTTGTCATGTTTAAACAACAATTTTTTTAGATTTTCTGTACATGTCTTGAATTGAAAAAGAAAAATTTATTGAAAGAAAAAAAAAAAAAGATGCTAATGAATTTTGTGTGGAAGAATAAAAAACATAGAATCTCCTTCTCGGTATTAAAACAGGAAAAAAAACATGGAGGGCTGGCAGTGCCAGACATCAAAAAATACTACAATGCGGTGGTGTTGTCCCGGATAGTTGAGTGGGCCAAAGATAAGCATGAAAAAAGGTGGGTAAAAATTGAAAAGGTAATGGCAAACACACAATTGGGAGGTGTAATATGGAACCCTCCCCCCAGTATAGAGCATTAGGTGAAAACACTCACGGTGTGACACAAATTGCATTTAAAATTTGGGACAGGTTACATAAACAAATAGATAGGGACTATAACTCTCCCCTTATAGAATTAAAAGAAAATGAATATTTTGCACCGGGAAAAAAAACAATGGGAGGAAATTGGATTAAAAAAGATAGAGCACAGTTAAGAGATATAATAAAAAAAGGGAAAATTACACCATTTCAAGAATTAAGACACAATAGGGAATTAATGATTAGTGATGAGCCGAACACCCCCGGGTTCAGTTCGCACCAGAACCCGCGAACGGACCAAAAGTTCGCACGAACTTTAGAACCCTATTAAATACAATGGATGCGAACGTTCGAAATCTAAAGTGCTAATTATAACGACTATTATGCATGTTATTGTCCTAAAAAGGGTTTGGGAACCCGGGTCCTGCACCAGGGGACATGTATCAATCCAAAAAAAAGTTTTAAAAACTGACGTTTTTCGGGAGCAGTCATTTTAATGATGCATAAAGTGAAAAAAAAAAAGTCAAATATTCCTTTAAATATCGTACCTGTGGGGTGTCTAAAGTATGCCTGTGAAGTGCCACGTGTTTCCCGTGTTTAGAACTGTCCCTGCACAAAATTACATTTCTGAAGGAAAAAAAGCCATTTAAAACTGCTTGCGGCTTTAATGTAATGTCTGGTCCCGGTAATATGGATGAAAATCTTTAAGAAAAATGGCATAGCTACCCCATTACCCCCCCCCCACCCCAGCCCATTACCAGCCCCTTTGGGTCTTGTATGGATATTAAGGGGAACCCCGCACACAAAATAAAAAAGGCCCTATATACTCTGAACAGCCGTATACAGGCGGTGCATACAAGACAGGGACTGTAGGTTTGTTCTTATGTAGAATCTGTTTGTAATTTTGAACAGGTACATTGTTTAAGTGTAGCTCCAGCCAAGAAATCTATTTTTAAGCTTTTTGGAAAACATAGGGAAGGGTTATCACCCCTGTAACTTTAGTTTTGCTGTCTGTGCAGTGTGCACCTGTTCAGAACAGTTCACCTCACTTTCCGTCCTAATGACAAATGTTTTTTGAAAATTTGGGGGTTTTATTGAAACAAGAATTGGTGATAAAGCATCAGTGGGGAGGAGACACTTTTTTTCCCATATTAACTCTTACAGGAGAGAATTTGCCTTCCTAGGGGTAGATTTCCTCTCACTTCCTGTTGTATCCTTCCGTTTGCAAGGAGGAGTCGTTTGTAAGTTGGATGTTTGAAAGTAGGGGCCTGCCGTATATACTCAGCTGAAATTTGCCCCTTACATGTTGGTGTTGCCACAACACTGTGAGCCCTCACAGTTACTCTTGGTGGGCGCATGAATGTGCCCTGCTGTGAATTATTAGATCAAGAATTGTAATTGCATGCCCCTGTTGAACAGGGGCTGAAAAATTGGGCCTTTGGTGGTGGTGGTGGTGGTGTTGACACAACACTGTAAGGCCTCACAGTTACTCTTGGTGGGCGCAGGAATGGGCCCTGCTGTGAATTATTAGATCAAGAATTGTAATTACATTCCCATGTTTAAACCATAGATTTTTATTGGTTTTTCTTGTTTTTTCCACAGTGTATACAGAATATATGATACATTATACAGTACAGAGTCATACAATGTGATTAACAAGTATAGATCCTAAGGGGAGGAGTATAACCTGCAAGTTATGTATGGAACTACACAAGTAGGGATTGGCATAAGCCTCACTAGGAGGATAAGCCTGTCACCCCTTTAGGGTTCACACTGTGAGCAGGCTACTTGTATGGACGATGCTGTGTAGTTCATCCCGGACCTTAATGAGGGTCCAAGGATTTCAGTTAAACATTAGGATCAGGAACGCTTAAACTGTAACCAATATTAAACAAGGATAAGTCTAAACTATGTGGGTAAGCATATTTGGACAAGCATTCCTAGTCATACCTTACTATTAGATAGTTTATACCACTAGACGTTGATGGAGATCATTCATCAAATCATAATATAGCATATTCTGTCATATTTGTGAGAGGGCGTATTTGGATGTTTTCCATATTTCCCAGTTTCTATGGAAGTTTAGGGAACGTCTTTCGGTATAAGCAAGCATCCTTTCCATAGTATATTGTGAATTTACTCTAGCTATGACTACTGAGATATTGGGAGGCGCTTGGGAGCGCCATTCTTTTGCAATCGATATGCACGCTGCGAACATGACGTGAGTGACCACTTTTCTCATTAGAGGAGGGAAGTTTTCTATCCCCAGGTTCAGTATTGCAAGTGCAGCGTTAATAGTATAATCTATTCCGGTGATTTTCCGAACGAGTGATTGGACTTTTAACCAGAATGTGTGTAGTACATCACAACTCCAGAATATATGGATTAGACTACCTGTGGATTTGCAATTTCTCCAGCATAAAGGCGAAGTATCAGAGTTCATTTTATTAAGGCGGGCCGGGGTAAAGTACCATCTGTGTAGGAGTTTTTGAGCATTATCCCAGTGGTCCACGCATGCCGAAGATTTACTGTTGTATTGTATTGCTTTATGCCACTGGTGTAAAGGGAATTCTTTCTGGAGTTCTTGTTCCCATTTATACATACATGGGAGCTTAGTTTGGACATAGAGTGGGGACGCGTATTTGTAAAAGAGGGATATACCTTTGAGGTTATTGGGGGGTTTGCTCATAAGAAAATCCCACAGTCTTTGCGGGATTTCTATTGTTTTAATTGGTGTACTACGCCAATAATGATGTATCTGGAAGGCCCTGTAGTTATCTATTACACTCTTTGCATTCAAAGTTGGGACTGTGAAGTGCGTTCCCACCTTTCTCCAAGATTGTGCCGAGAAATTAGGTATTAAATATTCATAGGATGCAAGTGGGAGAATTAGTCTGTGGGTGGGGGTATCAGTGAAGCGGGTATTGGTTAGGGAGGACCAAGCATCTATGGATGCTTGTATAGTTGGGTACAATGGAGCGATGGTTCTATGATTAATGCTGGCAGCAAAAGCTAATGCCGGAAGATTATGACCAGGTGTGACTGTGCTTTCAATGTCTGACCATCGGTTGTCTGTTTGGCAGGAGAACCAGTATCTTAGTTGATCTAAAATTGCAGCCCTATAGTATAGTTGGGCATTCGGCAATCCCACCCCTCCAAGATGCTTAGGTTTGTAGAGCTGTGCTAGTGCAACTCTTGGTTTTTTACCCCCCCAAATAAACTTTTTCAGAGATGCCTCTAATTGCGTAAAGAATTTTTGGGGTACTGGGATGGGCAGTGTCCTGAAGTAGTAAAGGAGTTTAGGCAATACCTGCATTTGGTACGCGGCTACCCTCCCCAGCCAAGTGAGATGTAGGGTGCCGATTTGATTAAGTTCCGCATCTATTCTACTCAGTAGCGGGGGGTAGTTAGTCGGGTAGATTTTGGCGGATGATGAGGTTAGCTGCACACCCAAGTACGTGATAGCCGGGGGATCCCAGTTGCAAGGGAATATGGTTTGTAATCTAGTTTTTTCTTCGTTTGGGATGTTAAGTGTTAGAGCGTAGCATTTAGATGTGTTGACTTTGTAAAAGGAGATCTGCCCAAATTTGTATAATATATTTTGGATGGCTGGTAGAGATGTCGATGGGTTGGAGACAGTGAGAATGATGTCATCTGCGAAAAGTCCTATTTTATGGGCTCCGGAACCAGATTCTATGCCTGTGATTTCTACATTGGACCTGATCGATTCCGCTAGAGGTTCTATAACTAGGGAGAAGATAATTGGGGATAGTGGGCATCCTTGTCGGGTGCCATTTGATAATTTAAAGGTGTCAGAGAGCATACTGGACGTGTATACTCTGGCAGTAGGGTTAGAATATAGGGACATTATGGCCATGTGAATTGGACCTGATATTCCGAATTTGTGTAGAGTGTTTGACAGATATCCCCAATGGACCCTGTCAAAGGCCTTTTCTGCGTCAAGAGCTAGGAAGGTACTAGGTGTTCGCGTGACCTCTGCTAAGCGTAGAAGGTTTAGCATTCGTCTAGTGCTATCTGGGGCTTGTCTACCTTTCACAAAGCCAACTTGATCCAAACCTATAAGAGAGGTAGTTACATCCATCAGTCTATTTGCTAGAATTTTGGCATATATTTTCAGGTCGGAGTTTAACAGTGATATAGGCCTAAAATTTTGTGGCAGCGACGAGTCTTTGCCAGGTTTTGGTAATGTAACTATTATCGCTTGGAGCATTTCATTCGGGAAGGAGCCTGATGAAGCTGCAATGTTAAAAATTTTCACTAGTTCAGGTGTTAGGAGCGAAGAAAACGCTTTATAATACTCAGCTGAGAAGCCGTCTGCGCCTGGAGATTTATGCATGGGTAGTGATGTAATAACATCCTCAACTTCCTGGGTGGTAATGGGAGCATTCAGTTTTTGCAGGTAAATTGGCTCTATACACGGAAGGTGTACACTACTTAAAAAGTCATCAATCTCTTTGTCTGAAGGTTGATGAGTAGATGAATCTACATTAAGATTGTACAAGGATTCATAATAGTCCTTAAACGCATTGGCAATATCTTTAGGATTGCTAAGCAACTCCTTGGAGACGTGGTGCTTGATGTGCTTGAGATTGGAGCGTACCTGTCGTTTCTTAAGTTGGGAGGCTAGGATTTTACCCGCTTTATTATTTTGGGAATAGTATGAAACTTTCAATCTTTTAAAGTAAGTGTCATAATCTGCTCTAATTTCCTGTCTTAGATCCTCACGGCAGGCAGTGAGGCGTTTAAGGATATTGTCAGATTTGGTGTCTGTGTTTTTGTGCTGTGTTTCTAAATCTGCTATGGATTCCTGTAGCTGTGTCATGCGTTGTAATTTTTTCCTCTTTTCCCTGGAGGCAATTTGGATAAGAGTACCCCTAGCAAAAGCTTTGTGTGCACACCAGGTGGTCATAGGGGAGCATTCCCCATTATCATTGATCTTAAAATATTCTGTCAACCTTCCCTCTATCTCATCTCTGATCTTGGGGTGCGACAGGAGGAAGGTATTATTATGCCACAGAGGCCTGTGAGAGAATTTGCCGGTATCCACAATCCCAATAGTCACTGGCGCATGGTCCGACCATGTGATATTATGGATGTCAGCAGTTTGGACATTTTGCAATGTGTGTATATCAGTTAGGAAGAGATCAATTCTTGAATAGCTATCATGTACCGTTGAATAATACGTATAGTCTCTTTCATTAGACCTAAGGCAGCGCCATGGATCAAAGAGCCGTTCTTCATGGCACAATGATCCTAATGAGGGCCTACGCCTACGGGCTACTGAAGACACGTCTAATTCTTCGTTCATAACTATATTGAGATCACCACATAATATCAGACCACCCTTTTGTAGCTTCTTAGCCAGCTTAATAATCTTGCGAATAAATTTCAAAGGTCTTACATTGGGCGCATAAACATTCACTAGTGTGTAGATGGTTCGGTTCACTTCAACTACTAATATAAGGTAGCGTCCAAGGGGGTCAGCACGTTCCTGTAAAAGAGAAAAGGTTAATGTGTCCTTGAAAGCAGTCATTACCCCATTCTTTTTTGTAGAGTTTTTGGCAGTAAAGATATGTGGGAATCTGACGTGTGTACATTTTGGGGGGTTCACACTGGAAAAATGAGTCTCTTGTACACATAAGATCTCACACTGTGAGTCCATGGCGGATTTCCAGAGGGCTCTCCTTTTATGCGGGCTGTTCAACCCCCTCACATTATATGACATAAGCTTAAGGGTCATTCCATTGAAGTGTTGCGCATTGCTGCCATCTAGTGGTTGGTCCTATTAGTAGTATCCTTATTCCAGGTATGTTCAGAGTGCTTGTGATCCGAAAAAGAGAAAAGTAAAACTGTTTCGTAACTTGAGAAGTAACAAAAAAACGAATCAGAGTCAACTGAAGAAAAACTGTACAAGCGTCATAAAGAATAGGCCGCTTGGTATGCGGCAAACAGGTTACGGAAAGCATCTCGTAACTTATGTGGGGGAAAAGGTGAATAGACATTCAACCATACAGCCGAACAACGGGCGTAATGATTAGTCACTCATAGAATATGAGAAGGTCAAAAGGTATCAGGCTTGCAGTGTCCCTGGGAGAGAGGAAAAGGCAGTCTAAGAGAGACACTGGACATCATGTCAAACTTGGATACAGTGGTTATTTACCCTTGTTCTGGCGAGAGTTGTTGCGGCTTTGGCGTGGAGGATTCATGTCCGCAGGGATTCCATCCGCGGGTAGAAGATGCCATTTACGGAGAAGCTCTAGCCCTTTTTCCAGAGTCGCAATTGTATGCGATACATTATTCATGTCCACTAGCAATTTAGCCGGGAAGCCCCATTTGTAGAGGATTTTATGATTGCGCAGCATTTTGGTAATCGGAACCAGGTCTCGCCTGGCGGACAGGGTAGCTTGCGACAAGTCAGCATATAGCGCAATTCCAGAAAATGGATCAGGGAGAGCAGGGTGTTGTCTTGCAAAACGCATGAGCTGATCCTTTACATGGTAAAAATGTATTCTTGCAATAACATCTCGGGGGATTTGATCGGGCAGGAAAGAGGGTTTAGGCAGTCTGTGGGCCCTGTCAATGGTGATGTCTGCTGAACTCAATGACGGAAGGGCTGTCAGCATAAGCTTTTGCAGGTACGCTGTGAGTTCAGCAGGCTTGACTGTCTCAGGAATCCCTCTAAATTTAATATTATTCCTCCTTGCCCTGTCCTCAAGGTCAGCTATCTTAAGGCGCATAGCTTTAATCTCGTCTTCCACCTCAAAGTGAGCATCAACAAGCTCATTGTGTGCCAATGTAAAATCCTCCATTTTTTTTCCACATATTCTACCCTGCTAGCCACCGCAGCAACTTATTTTTGTGTGATATGCATAAACGCTGCCATGTCATGTTGGAGGGCCCCCCGCAGGGTTTGCAGCATTTCTTTCATTGTGGTATCTATAATGGGCATCCCTGAGCTGGGAAATGCATCCAGCTGTTGATTATAGTTGGAGGATTCCTCCATTTCTTCCCCTGCAGTTTCCGTGTCATTCAGAGGCTCCCCTCCATCCCCCACCCTTCTCCTTTGTTTAGCAGGGCTATTAAAAGGTGATGATGCTGAATTAAGGGATTGGGGATGTGACTCACCCGAGGATTGCAGTGGATTGCTGGAAGGCTGCATCATGGAGGCTGAGGAACGGCTCCCGGCGCGGGCGCCATCATGGATTTCTCGGCCCGCTAATGGAGGGAAGAAATCCGTTAGTTTTCGGGGTCCCTCTCTCTCCTTGCGTTTCAGCATTGTTGCCACACTGTACCCCTCGTCTTTCCCAGTCGATCGATATATTTTTTGTGATGCCTGTACCGCTGTGAGCCGCGTTAGTACACCCGGTGTGTCAGAGCTCACCTAACACACATCCATCAGCTCTGGCTGCCGGCTCCGCCCCCCCTACATTCCCATGTTAAACAGGGGCAGAAAAATTGGGCCTTAGGCACTGGTGCCACAACACTGCAACCCCTCACAGATACTGTACTTGAAGCACAGCAATGAGCCCTGTTGCAAAGTATTGCATCAAAAATTGTAATTACATGCCCCTGTTAAACAGGGGCTGAAAAATTGGGCCTTAGCCACTGGTGGCGGCACCCAGAAACAAAAATGTTCTTCCAAGCTATCATCATCAATCGGATCATTGAGGAGGAGGAGGATAGTCAGTCAACATAACAGGACAGTCTCTCAGCATCAGCATCAGTCTTGAAAGGATGTGACATTTGAACATAAATTAGTCTGTTATATCAGCTTCAGGTGTTTGGTAGCTGGTGGTGATCCAAGACTGGTTCATCTTTATGAAGGTCAGTCAATCAACAGAGTCGGTGGACAGGCGCACCCTGTGATCCGTGACAAATCCTCCAGCAGCACTGAATGTGCGTTCTGAAAGAACGCTGGATGCAGGACAGGCCAGTAGCTCAATTGCATACTGTGCAAGCTCTGGCCAGTGATCCATCCTCAAGACCGAGTAAGCCAGAGGATTTTTGGTGGGGAAGGTGTCCAAGTCTGACCTTGCCCCTAGGTATTCCTGCACCATGTATATCAGACGCTGGCGATGGTTGCTGGAACCGATCATACCTTGGGGCTGTGGACTAAAGAATTGTCTGAACGCATCAGTCAGACGGCCACCTTCCCCACCGCTCCTTCTTTGACTGACCGAAGCCTCAGCAACTCGTTGTCCAGGACCAGGAGTTTGTAACCTCCCAGTCTCTGGGAACGCGTTGCACAGACCTTTCTGCAAGGCCTCCCGGAGTTGTCTCATCCTCTGCTCCCTCTGCGATGGTAAGATAAGGTCCGTAGCCTTACCTTTGTACCGTGGATCAAGGAGAGTGGCCAGCCAGTAATGGTCCCTCTCCTTGATCCAAAGAATACGAGGATCCTTCCGCAGACTTTGCAGGATCCGGGAGGCCATGCTGCGTAGGTTAGCTGAGGCATTCGGTCCGGAGTCCTCTGGGTCACTAAGGACGACATGATCCGCAGCCACCTCCTCCCAGCCACGTACAAGTCCACTGGTTTCTTGGGACTGTAAATCATCCCTAAAAGACTGCTGCTGATGATGCTGAGTGCCAGGCTCCACCTCCATGCTGACACAATCCTCCTCCTCTTCCTCCTCTTCTTCCTGTGCAATGGGTGGGACAGAAGGAACACTGTCTGGGTAAAGGGGGCCTTGAGAGGCAAGGAAGTCCTCCTCTTCCTGCCTCTGTTCTGCCTCAAGTGCCCTGTCCATTATTCCACACAGCGTATATCCAACAGGTGGACAAGAGGTACAGTGTCACTGATGCATGCACTGTCACTGCTCACCATCCTCGTGGCCTCCTCAAATGGTGCCAGGACAGTGCATGCATCCCTGATCATGCTCCACTGGCGTGGTGAAAAAACCTGAGCTCCCCTGACCCTGTCCTGGTGCCGTAGTCGCACAGGTACTCATTGATGGCCCTCTGCTGCGTGTGCAGCCGCTGCAGCATGGCCAACGTTGAGTTCCACCTGGTGGGCATGTCACATATAAGGCGGTTCTTGGGCAGGTTCAACTCCTTTTGCAGCTCAGCCAGGCGAGCACTGGCATTATAAGATCTGCGGAAATGCACACAGACTTTCCTGGCCTGCCTCAGGACATCCTGTAAGCCCGGGTACCTGCCCAAGAACTGCTGCACCACCAGGTTAAGGACGTGAGCCACACAGGGCACATGGGTCAGTTGTCCCTGTCGGAGAGCGGAGAGGAGGTTGGTGCCATTGTCGCAAACTACCATTCCTGGCTTAAGCTGGCGTGGCATCAACCACCTCTCGGCCTGCCCCTGCAGAGCAGACAGAACCTCTGCCCCAGTGTGGCTCCTGTCCCCCAAACACACCAGCGCAAGCACGGCATGGCATCTTTTTGCCTGCGTAATTGCGTAGCCCCTTGAATGCCTACGGAGCACCGCTGGTTCCGAGGACAAAGCACAGGAAGAGGCCATGGAGGAAGAAGAAGAGGAGGGGTGGAGGACAGAGGTGTTTCACAACCAGTAGTAGCATTTTGGAGGCGTGGCGGTGGAACAACCTCCAACACTACTGCACCTTGTCCTGCATCCTTCCCAGCTGCCAAAAGAGTGACCCAATGGGCCGTGAAAGAAAGGTAACGTCCCTGTCCATGCCTGCTGGACCATGAGTCAGCGGTAATATGCACCCTACCGCTGACCGCCCTGTCCAGCGAGGCCAAGACATTGCCTTCCACATGCCGGTAGAGAGCCAGAATCGCCTTCTGTGAGAAAAAGTGGCGTTTGGGAACCTGCCACTGAGGAACCGCACATTGCACAAACTCACGGAAGGGGGCAGAGTCTACCAACTGAAAAGGCAGCAGTTGAAGCGCTAGCAATTTAGCCAAGCTAGCATTCAACCGCTGGGCATGTGGATGGCTGGGAGTGAACTTCTTTCGACGGTCCAGCAGCTGGGGCAGGGAAATTTGCCTGCTAGAATCGGACGTCGGTGTACTGCTAGCAGAGTGCCCGCAAGTACTTGGCTGTGACACACCTAATTCTACACCTTCATTCCTCTCAGTGCAGGTTTCAGAGAGGACTGAAGGTATAGTGGGGTTGGAGATCCCAGCTGATGCGGTGCAAGAAGAGGTCCGCTTTGTTCTTTGGTGTGGGTCTTTAAGGTAGGCTTGCCAACGAGCTGCATGGCAGGTCAACATATGTCTGGTCAAGCATGTGGTGCCCAAGCGGGTGATGTTTTGGCCATGCGATATACGTTTGAGACATATGTTGCAAACAGCAGCTGTGCGATCTGATGCACTCGACTCAAAAAAGGCCCACACCAAAGAACTTTTTGAATAACGGGCAGAGGCAGCACCCTGCACAGGCGGAGCTCTGCGGTGTGATTCCGTTGGTGTGCTGCCCTTACGCTGGCCCCCCGAGGGCATCCTGCCTCGTTGGAGATGTGCCTCCTCCTCATCCTCCTCCTCCTCCTCTCTCCTATTAGGCACCCACGTGGAGTCAGTGACCTCATCATCCCCTCCCTCCTCATCACTGGAGCCAATCTGGCAGTATGCTGCAGCTGCTGGAACATGACTGCCAGATTGGTGTCCTTCTTGAGCATCCCCTCTCTCTGCTCTCATGCTACTGCCTTCCTCTAGCTGGGTATCATCATCAGACCCTGGGCATCCTCCTGGAGCATGTACCCAACACTGTGCTCAAACAGTTCGGGGGACTCCTCAGGAGGACATGGTTGGTCTAGGGAAGGAGTGACTGATGATGACATTGATACCAGGAAAGAGGACGCTTTGGCAGCTGCTTTGCCAGTACCCTGAGCCTGGGTGAGAGAGGATGAGGAGGATGTGGAGGGCTTGGTCATCCACTCTACCAAGTCTTCGGCATGATGCGGCTCAACACGTCCAGTTGCCGAAAAGAAGGACAAGCGTGTCCCATGGCCACGTGCTGATGGCGATGCACCGCGTCCACGACCAGCACTGTTGTCTCTAGACACAGAGCCTGCTTGCCCTCTTTTATTGGCTCCTGACTGTCTGCCTCTCCTTGTTTGCCTTCCAGACATTCTAATGGCCTACAGGGAAATGGGAAAACCAGCAATAAGGCCTAGCTTCAGGAGTATATTTTGCAGGAATCACACTACGCCTGCTGTAGGTGCTGCAAATGCCTGTTGGTGTAACACACCAGGAAAAAGCAGCAATACAGGCTAACTTCAGGTGTAATATGATCAGGAGGCACACTCCGCCCGCTGTAAGTGCCGCAAATGCCTGTTGGTGTAACACACCAGGAAAAAGCAGCAATACAGGCTAACTTCAGGTGTAATATGATCAGGAGGCACACTTCGCCCGCTGTAAGTGCCGCAAATGCCTGTTGGTGTAACACACCAGGAAAAAGCAGCAATACAGGCTAACTTCAGGTGTAATATGATCAGGAGGCACACTCCGCCTGCTGTAAGTGCTGCAAATGCCTGTTGGTGTAACACACCAGGAAAAAGCAGCAATACGGGCTAACTTCAGGTGTATAATGTGCAGGAGGCTTAGCAACAATGACACTGACACTGTCCCCTGCCTATCCTTCTCTCTCCCTGCACACAAGGTTTATCAAAGTATATGACACTGACACTCTCCCTGCCTATCCTTCTCTCTCCCTACACACAAGGTTTAGCAAAGAATATGACACTGACACTCTCCCTGCCTATCCTTCTCTGTCCCTACACACAAGGTTTTGCAAAGAATATGACACTGACACTTTCCCTGCTCCGGAACACACTACACGAGGCCGCCGCACTGGCGGCCTTTTATAGTGTGGGGCGTGTACTAAACCCCCTCTGCTATAATTGGCCACAGGCATCCTGCCTGTGGCCAATCATTGCTCTCCTCGCTGCCGGCGCTGTGATTGGCCAAGCATGCAGGGTCACAGTGCATGCTTGGCCAATCACAGCGCCGGGATTACACTGCGATGGCACAGTGTATTGTGGGCCGTTCGCGTCACTCGAATTTGGCGCGAACGGCCAAAATCGTTCGTTGTTCGCCGAACGCGCGAACAGCCGATGTTCGAGTCGAACTTATGTTCGACTCGAACACTGAGCTCATCCCTATTAATGATATTAGATGAATGGAGGTACCATCAGTTGGCCCACTTTGTACAAAGCCTTCCCCAGCCAATTAGGTCGGGGAAGGTGCTTACGACGCTGGAACGGCTCTGTACGGCCGATAATCCAAAAGGAACTATATCAAAACTCTATAAATTGCTGTTGACAGTGGACGAACTGGAGATACCCCCATTTATAAAGAAATGGCAAAGAGAATTGGGAACACACAGGGATAAAAGGACTATAGAGAGAATAATAAAATTGACCCACTCGTCTGCTATGGACAACAGGACCGCAGAGATGAATTATAAATGTATTACAGGTTGGTATGCCACACCAGATAAATTGAGTAAATTTCAAGTGGAACAGAAGGCAGAATGCTGGAGAGAATGTGGGGAGAGGGGAACAATGGCCCACTTGTGGTGGCAGTGTCATAAAATTCAAAAATATTGGGAAAAGATACTGGAAATGATAAAAGCAATAACCGAGAAGGAGATTAAAATAGATCCATGGATAGTTTTATTCCATGGAGGAGAAGGAGGAATGAAACAGTATAAAGAGTCACTGATCCCACATCTACTAAACATGGGCAAAAGGCTGATTCCAAAAAAATGGTGAGAAGTGGAAAGTCCATCTGTATGGGAGTGGATAGACTCCGTGGAAGAAACATATAGTGTGGAGGGACTGAAGTATGGCATAGAGGAGGAAAAAAAAGGATTTAAAAACAAGTGGGAATGTTGGAAAGAATTTAAGAAAACATGGAGTTATGCAGAAAATCTGAGAAGTTAGAGGAAAATGTGTAGAAAATAAGAGGTAGAAGGGGGGAGGGGGGTATATGGTGGAAGGGGGGGACGGGAGGGTGAAATAGAGATTTTAGAAATGTGAATATAAGGAGAAGAGCCAAGAGTCCCTTAGTACTCATTTTTATTCGTGTCTATGCATTATCTTGGCTGGATAAATGGAAATGTATTGGTGTAACATTATTGGAATCTTGATAAAAGAAAATAAAAAATAAAAAATAAAAAATAAATAAAAACATCAGAAAAATGGCTGCAGCAGAAGAAGAGGTATGTCATGGTTTGATCTTCGTTCTTCTTTAACTACTTTGTATTCCTCCTGGCTGCCTCCTGCGGTTATTATATTGTATTTATCTGGTAACGACTTAGGCTCCTATAAGTCTTTAGATTTAATTGCTCAAATTAAAGTTGATCTTTTGCATCTTCAGTTGGTTCTGCCATCCACGATTTTGATTTTCTCTGAGATTGTTTTGAGGTTCAAATAGTTACCGGTACTCAATCCAGAACTTGCATATCTGGAGAAGATCTGTAAGCGGGTTAACAGAATGATAGCGAAATGTATGCTTTCGACTGATAAGCTGTCCTTCCGTCATATTCATTTGAAAGGAGGTTTACCTGGGTTTAATTGTTTAGACCAGGTCCATCTATCTGATATAGCTAATGATATTTTAAACCTCGATTTTCAATCTTGTATAG
Organism: Rana muscosa; assembly: GCA_029206835.1. NCBI lineage: Eukaryota > Metazoa > Chordata > Amphibia > Anura > Ranidae > Rana > Rana muscosa. The sequence goes on along the minus strand of JARGYO010005626.1, from coordinate 12,510,739 downwards.
AGTTGGCCGTGGCCCTGGTGGGGTGCCAGGTTTGTTTGAGTTGAGCCTGGCGTGTGGGGATAGTGGTGTTACTGGTGTAGTAAGGTTGGTTCGAGATTTAATAGCTGAACCATTGGTATGCTGTTATCTTATGTATAGTTATGAATAAACTTTTATCGTTATAATAAATTGGTTTATTATTGGTAGTTGTATCATCATGCCAATAATAAAAGGACCGCGGCCATTTATACCACATTTAAGTCTAATGGTATTTTTCATATAGCAATAGTATATATAGACTAAAAATAATATTTGAGTTTGGTCTTCAGTCCCATTTAAACGGTCCTATTTATGGCCATTATATTCTGCTGGTTTTATTTTTTTCTATTTCCTCATTGGATCTCAAAGTGGTACAGTGGCCCCAGCACAAAGTGACCACACACTTTATAACCAGATTGTAATTTTTTTTTTTAGATTTACCAACAACTGTGCAGTTCTACAGAATCTACCTTACTTGAAATCATAGTCATATGACAGGCCAGGTCCCAATTCTTCTTGTGTATTGTGGGAGGGTCCTTTTTACAGTACTCATGTTACTTCCTGTTTTTTTGGACACTGCTCAGTCTTAAAAATGGAAAGTCATGATGTCACTTATGAATGGAAGCAACCTGACCAACTGGCTGCATTGAGAACAGTTATCGATTACTGGTCTGCATTACCAGAAGAGGTGCTGTTAATGGTTGTGTGAAAGCAGATTGAGGTAGGTGACTCAGGGTCTTTAAAGCTTTTTAATATAAACATACTAAATGTTTAGAAGCTGGTGGGGTTGTTAACCTTTTTGAAGGTAAGGCTCAGCTTTAGAAGGCTGTACAATCAACTTATTTACAAGTGCATGGTCATATATATTTTTGTAAGCTTGTTTTATTGTATATGCATGAAAAGAAATACATGTACATTCACAATGCAAAGGTTTGGTACATCAAGTAATTGATAGTATTATAAAATTAAGTGGTATCAAGTGAAACTTCAAAAGAAAAGTACAGCATATATGGAAAATGATAAACCAGTTGTGCAAAGAATGCTGTATGTGACATATGCAATCAAATGATACATGTAAAAGAACAATCCTACTCCAAAACTATTAAGAAAAACAAAACCAAGGTAGCATCATATAAAAGTACAAAAGTACTTGCCAGATCATGACTGTTTTTACCTGCCACCTAATCTAAATATAAAAAAAAAAGTTTTATAGAGCAAACTATACCCATGTCTTGAGATTTGTATGCAATGTAAACACTGGGATGTCTTAAAACCCAGTGTTTTCTCAAGTGGTGGGTCAGTAATGAAGGAAAAATAGGGAGTCGCTTCTATTTTGACTATCTAACCAGACATCCCAATTTTTTTGAACACCCTCTAGCTTTGTAGGTTAGTTTATATAGAGGAAATGTTTAATTAATTAGTCTTTTCCACATAGTGATATGGAGGGATTCTGTGTGTATCCATTGGAGCGCCACTATTTTCCTGGCATAATATATTAGAATAGAATTGGTAAAACGTGTTTTTGTGTGGCACTAGGATGCAAAATCTTTAAAGATGCCCAGTAAGCACCATTTGGGATTACAAATATCTCAAACCCTGACTATATGCAGAAAATTCCCAGGATGTGTAGAACAATTGTGGCAAATACAGTGTAGGTGTGTCTCTTTTATGCATGCTGAACAAGCACTATGGGATGTAGTACGTCCTATGTAAGTATCTTAATTGAATCATCTCATTACTGGCCAAAATAACTATCAGTGTAGGAGTTAAAGACTTCCTGACAATTTTCCGTAGAAATATTGGTTTGCTACCGTGTCTGTACTTTAAGAAGAATTGGCAGACATTGGCCATCCAGCAGCAGGAGGTAGAAGGCAGAAGTGAGTCATGTGTGAGTAAGGTGTAGAAGAGCTCTGTCTAGTTTAGAGTTAGAGAGATGCACCTCTCGGAAATTTAGAGACCTAAAATACCAGTGAGCTGGAATCTCCAGCTTCTGCCATAGTATCAAAAAGGATTAAAATGAACCTTAGGAGAAGAGCTGATGCAAATATTTTAAACCATGTTGTGCCCACAGTGGGCCATCAGTAAAGGCTAAATGTGTGACAGTCTGGGATTCGGCCAGAGGGGATTTAACCACTTCGCATCCGGGCCAATTCTGACACTTCGCTCCTTCATGTAAAAAGCCTAATTTTTTTGCTAGAAAATTACATATAACCCCCAAACAATATATATGTTTTTTTAGCAAAGACCCTAGAGAATACAGTACAATGGCGGTCATTGCAACTTTTTATCTCGCACGGTATTTGCGCAATAATTTTTCAAATGCATTTTTTTGGGAAAAAAAACGGTTTCATGAATTAAAAAATATTAAACATTAAAGTTAGCCCAATTTTTTTGCATAATGTGAAAGATGAAGTTACGCCGAGTAAATAGATACCTAACATGTCACCCTTCAAAATTGCACACGCTCGTGGAATGGCGCCAAACTTCGGTACTTAAACATCCTCATGGGCGACGCTTAATTTTTTTTTACTGGTCACATGTTTTGAGTTACAGAGGAGGTCTAGGGCTAGAATTATTGCTCTCGCTCTAACGTTCGCTGCGATACCTCACATGTGTGTTCTGAACACCGTTTTCATATGTGGGTGGGACTTACGTATGCGTTCGCTTCTGCGTACGAGCTACCGGGGACAGGGGCGCTTTACATTTTTTTTTTATTTATTGTTTATTTTACTTTAACCTTTTTACTTTGAGACTTTAAAAAAAAAAAAAAAAAAAAAAAGATCACTTTTATTCCTATTACAAGGAATGTAAACATCCCTTGTAGTAGGAATAAGCATGACAGGTCCTCTTTACAGTGAGATATGGGGTCAATAAGACCCCACATCTCACCTCTAGGCTGAGAAGCCTGAAATAAAAAAAAACAAAAAAAAACGATCACCGCTTCCTAGCTGAAGCGGCGCCGTTTTTTTTAATGCAGAGACCGGGCGTGACGTCATAACATCGCGCCCGGCCTCCGAACGATCATAGAGACGCCGGCCACCATCTGGTCCACCGGAAATCTCTATGGTAAAAAGCCGGGGCCGGCGGATCCTGTCACCGACTCACCGATCGCTCAGGTGAGTCGGTAGAAGCACCGGAGGGCGGCAGGAGGCGGGGGATGTCCCCTCTCGCCGCCTGTAAGAATGATCAAGTGGCGGAACAGCCGCTATGATCATTCTTACGGTACAGAGAATCGCTGGCTCTAAAAAACGATATCTGAATGATGCTAGTAGCTGCAGGCATCATTCAGATATCCCGGCTCAAACTCAAGGACGTCCATGGACGTCCTAGGGTCTCAAGTGGTTAAGGTGAGCTTTGTCTGAACTCTGAGAGTATAGACAGGCACTGAGTATATTTTCTCATTGACACCTGGAATATATCAGTACATTCTGTTAGGGAATGTGTACACCTAAGATAATATTGGCCAGAGTCTCAAATGAAGAAACGGCAGTAGCTGCATTATTCAGTTGAGGGAAGAGACATCAATGAATAGTAATTGTCTAAGCTAGGTAATAATAGAGACCAAGTTTGGGTAATGCCAAACCTCCTCTAGTCGCATGAAACTGCAGTCTCCAACAAGAGTCTGGCTGATTTAGGGTGCCAAAGGAATGTGGAGAGAACTGAATCAATTTCCCTGAATACCCCTTTAGGCACATAGGTGGGTGAATTATATAAAATATATAAATATACAAAAAGTTTGGGTGGAAAATCATTTTAAATAGATTCACTCTGCCAACCAGAGGAAGTTTGAGCCAATGGGTTGTCTTAGTACGAAAAGAGGAGATACAAGATAGTAAGTTATTTTCATAGTATTTGGACAGTGGCAATTGAATGTCTACTACTAACTAACTAAACTTATCCATAGAACCAAGAATACCCAAAGGGCAGAAAGATGGAGTTTTGAGGTACAGAAAAATTGATCAACGTCAAATTATCAAGAAACAGATTTTTTTAATTATATTACATAGACAATAAAAAATGGCTATAAAATATTCAGGCAAAAACAGCCCTGTGGTTACCATACAGAAGAATGGTTGCCTCTACATGTTTCACCACAATCGTGTCTTCGTATGGAGCTTCTGAAGTACCGTTACATACAATATCACCCTTAATGATTATGGTTCCAAATAATTCCTAAACCCCTCAGGGATGTCTGTGCCAAGAGCAGGAGGGAAGAACAAATATCCTCCAGTTGAGCCTGTTTGTCTTAGAGAAGGGTGCTTAACAGATTTAATCAGTCAGAATCCTTTTTCTAGTGAGACCTTGAGACAGTCACTGCAAATTTCAAAGTGCTTGTGGAATCTAAGTGCTTCCTTAACTTTGAATTGCCTCTGTTCCTTAATTCAGTGACAATAAAGCACCTATTAAACTGGGAAGATCAGCATTAAAGTTGATCCAATCCAAGGAAATAACCCTTCTTGAGCAGTTATTAAACTCTTCACTGGCAGCAGGACAAATGGCAACCACGCTTCTGTATTGTAACCACAGGGCTGTTTTTGCCCAAATATTTTATAGTAATTTTTTATTATCTATGTAATATAATAAAAAATATATATATTTCTTGATAATTTTATGTTTATCAATTTTCTGTACCTCAAAACTCCATCTTTCTTCCCTTTGGGTATCCTTTGTTCTATATAATTAGGAGGTGGTGCGTTTATAATATCACCAAGCTCCAATATTAATATAATAAACAAATCCATAGTTCGTAGTGGGCAATCTGGCGGAAGAGAGAGGTAGAGTTTCAGATCCAAGGAGAATATATATGATTTTGACCAATTAACTTTGAACCCTGAATAGTACCTAAGTCTAGTGCCTTGTCTAGTGCCCCTTTGTATAATGAATGAGGAAGAAATGTGGTCATTAATAAGCAGCCACGCTAGGGATTGCGTCTAAAGGATCTAAATCCAAGTGATAAAATTATCACCAAATTCAAATATACGTAGAACCTGAATTAGATAAGGCCTTTTGATGAAATCAAACACCTTGATAGTATCCAAAGGCTACAAGGGCTCTAGGAGTCTAAGAGAGGTTGGGGACCTGCAGATTAGTAAAACGTTTTGGGATATTAATATTGGTCGACCTTCCAGTGATGAATCCTGTTTGGTCTGAATTTACAAGTGAGGCAATAACTTTATTTAACCTAAGAGCTAAAATTTTGGAAACAATTTTGAGATCACTGTTATACATGGTCATATTTTGGCAAAAATGCTGGTGGCAGTAGTGGAATGTGCTGTGATGTACAAGCACCTCCATAATAGAGCCCCACCAAAGAGCAACTCAATACTCTCATTACATTGTTTCATTATAAAGTTTAATTTGGCTAATGAATTATTCTCCCTTATTCCTAAAAAAAGGCAAGGTAATTAAAAGACAGCAAAAGAAAAGTAAAAAAAAAAAATCTAATTTAAAGTAGTTGTAAGCCGAAACTGACATGTATTAACAAAATGTTTGCTAAGCACTCATTCACATGGGAACTGTTGCCCATACAGTGTGAATGTGTACCTTGTTTATGCAGATTAATGTACATATTTTCAGCACAGCAGGGATCTTCAAAAAATGTCCAAACATTTTATTCAAAGTGATCTCATCAAAGTGGAAGAAAGCAACATTTCGGGGCAATGAAGGACCTCTAAATCAAGCCTCTTCATATGCCTAGCAAAAGGGTCCTGAATGGCCTCAATACATTGCACTCTTTCACTGTGGTGTGATCACTTTGAATAAAATGTTTGGATGTTATTTGAAGAAAAAAATGTTTCAATGTTATTTGAAGATCCCTTCTGTGCTGACCATATGTACATTAATCTGTGCTGTTATCAATTTCCAACTGGCAATTGCTGCTGCCCCCATCTACTTCTTATCATACTCCAGGAACATGTGTGATGGGAGTATTGTTTGTTGTTTATGTGGTTGCAGCAGCCTGAAGTTGCATGCAAGCAGCCAATGTTTCACTATGGGGATACATTGGCTGTATGGCCACAGCTGCTTGTCTTAATGTGGCAGGCATGCAGGGGCAGGGCAGCAGCCCCGAATGAGGACAGTGTGCATTTGGGGCCACTCACCCAGATAGCAAGCAATTGAGCCGCAAGTTTGAAAATGACTTGCTAAGCTATTGCTAGACCGGCCAGGCTTCACAGGTTTGTTGCATAATTGCAGCAAGTTCACATTGCATGACTCCAGATTAACTTTCTTTGCAAACATTCTGCAAGTCTGCTGCAAGTTCTGGTTCAGTTATGTTGTGCAATAATCATCCCACCACAATGGTCACTGTGGCTTGCAGAGCTCTTGCTGTAGACTCTCCACTGCAACTTTGGTCTTGCTAGACACTTGCCACGCAAATTTGCTACAAATTGGAAAAGTGTCAACTAGAACTTATGCTTTAAGTGCTCTGAAGTATACAGTGAAAATGTGCAGAAAGTTAACTTACAAGACTTACAATTCAACACTGGCACAAATTTGTGGCAAGTTATCCTTGCTATCTGGGCACTTGTCCCTGTGTAGCTGTTATATTATTTACATATTTCAAAACGGCAAATATTTACTTGAGTTTCTATTTTGAGGAAGCTTTCAACCCACTCTGCAAAACAGAAAGATAGATAATTTAAAGAAAAACAAATATGATTTTAACATCCTTTGTTGCATTTCAGAGCTGCTGATCTCCTGTAGACTCTTTTTAATCGCTCCCCGAATAATGCACGCAGTCCAGGTGGGTGCATAGCATATTTTAAGGTGGGTTTCCTAATAGTGACAACGGTAGACCATGCCTGCATAATGTGCATTGAATGGCCATTTGTACCCTCCATCAGGAGACCATGTGACAGGCTGACAATTAAGGATGAGCTGAACACCCCCCGTTCGGTTCGCATCCAGAACATGTGAACAGCCCGAAAGTTTGCGTGAACTTTCGAACACCATTAAAGTCTATGGGACTCGAACGTGAGAAATCAAAAGTGTGAATTTTAAAGGCTAATATGCAAGTTATTGTCCTAAAAAGGGTTTGGGGACCCGGGTCCTACCCCAGGGGACATGTATCAATGCAAAAAAAAGTTTTCAAAACTGCTGTTTTTTCGGGAGCAGTGATTTTAATGATGCTTAAAGTGAAATATTCCTTTAAATATCGTACCTGGGGGGTGTCTATAGTATGCCTGTGAAGTGGCATGTGTTTTCTGTGTTTAGAACAGTCCCTGCACAAAATTACATTTCTAAAGGAATAAAAGTAATTTAAAACTGCTTGCGGCTTTAATGTAATGTTGGGTCTCGGCAATATAGATGAAAATTATTGAAAAAAATGGCATGGGTACCCCCCTTCCCCCCAGCCCATTACCAGGCCCTTTAGGTCTTGTATGGATATTAAGGGGAACCCCGCACCCAAATTAAAAAAAGAAAAGGTGTGGGGGCCCCCAGGCCCTATATACTCTTCTTAACAGCAGTATACAGGCGGTCCCAAGAAAGACAGGGACTGTAGGTTTGTTCTTAAGTTGAATCTGTTTGTAATTTGTAACAGGTACATTTTGTAAGTGTAGCTCCAGCCAAAAAATCTATTTTTAAGCTTTTTGGATATCCTATGAAAGGGTTATCATCACCCCTGTAACATTTGTTTTGCTGTCTGTGCCCCTGTTCAGAAGATTTCACCTCACTTTCTGGCCCAATGACAATTGGATTTTGAAAATTTGGTATTTTAGGGAAACAAGGATTGGTGATAAAGCATCAGTGGAGGCACTTTTTCCCATATTAACTCCTACTGGAGAGAATTTCCCTTCCCAGCGGTAGATTTCCTCTCACTTCCTGTTGTCTCCCTCCGTTTGTAAGTAGGAGTCGTTTGTAAGTCGGATGTTTGAATGTAGGGGACCGCCTGTATATACTATACGGCCTGCCCTATATACTCTGCATAAAATTGGGCCTTAGGTGTTGGTGGTTCCAGAACACTGTAAGCCCTCACAGTTACTCTTGGTGGGCGCTGGAATGCCCTGCTGTGAACTATTATATCAATAATTGTAATTACATGCCCCTGTTGAACAGTGGCAGGCAAATTGGGCCTTTGGTGGTGGCGGTGGTGGTGGTTCTGGTGCCACAACACTATGTCCTCACAGTTACTCTTGGTGGGCGCTGGAGCGGGCCCTGCTGTGAAATATTATATCAAGAATTGTAATTACATGCCCCTGTTGAACAGGGGCAGAAAAATTGGGCCTTTGGAGGTGGTGTGGTGCTGGTGTCACAACACTGCAACCCCTCACCGATACTCTAGTTGGAGCGCAGGTATGAGCCCTGCTGCAAAGTATTACAGCAAAAATTGTAATTACACGCCCCTGTTAAACAGGGGCAGAAAAATTGGGCCTTAGGCACTGGTGCTGGTGCCCAGAACCAAAAATGTTCTTACAAGCTATCAACATGAACATTGAGGAGGAAGAGGATAGTCACTCAGCATAACAGGATAGTCACTCAGCATCAGCATAGGCAGTCTTGAAGGGATCTCAGATTCATAAAAAAAAATTTGGTTACATCAGCATCAGGTGCTTGGTAGCTGGTGATCCAAGACTGATTCATTTTATGAAGGTGAGCCGATCTACCGAGTCAGTGGACAGGTGCACCCTGTGATCGGTTACAAAGCCTCCAGCAGCACTGAATGTGCGTTCCGAAAGAACGCTGAATGCAGGACAGGCCAGTAGCTCAATTGCATACTGTGCAAGCTCTGTCCAGTTATCCATCCTCAAGACCCAGTAACCCAGAGGATTGTCGATTGGAAAGGTCTCCAAATCTGATCTTGCCCCTAGGTATTCCTGCACCATGTAAATCCGACGCTGGTGATGGTTGCTGGAACCAATCAGACCTTGGGGCTGCGGACTAAAAAATTGTCTGAATGCATCAGTCAGACGGCCACCTTCTCCACCGCTCCTTCTGTGACTGACCGAGCAACACATTGTCCAGGACCAGGACCAGGAAATTGTAACCTCCCAGGCTCTGGAAACGCGTTGCACAAACCTTTCTGCAAGGCCTCCCGAAGATGTTTCATCCTCTGCTCCCTCTGCGATAGCAGGATAAGTTCTGCAACCTTACCCTTGTAACGTGGATCAAGAAGGGTTGCCAGCCAGTAATGATCCCTCTCCTTGATCACACGAATCCGAGTGTCCTTTCAAAAGCCTTTGCAGGATCAGGGAGTCCATGCAGCATAGGTTTGCTGAGGCACTCGGTCCGGAGTCCTCTGGGTCACTAAGGACGACATGATCCGCAGCCACCTCCTCCCATCCACGTACAAGTCCATGGGTTTCTGGGGACTTAAAAGGATCCCTTGAAGAATGCTGCTGATGCTGAGTGCTAGGCTCCACCTCCATGCTGACACAATCCTCCTCCTCCTCCTCTTCCTGTGTGATCGGCAGGCCCGCAGGAACACTGTCTGGATAAAGGGGGCCTTGATAGGTAAGGAAGTCCTCCTCTTCCTCCCTCTGTTCTGCCTCAAGTGCCCTGTCCATTATTCCACATAGCCTGTGCTCCAACAGGTACACAAGAGGGACAGTATCACTGATGCATGCACTGTCACTGCTCACCATCCTCGTGGCCTCCTCAAATGGTGACATGACAGTGCATGCAGAGGAAGAGGCCATGGAGGAAGAAGAAGAGGAGGGGGTGGAGGAGAGAGGTGTGGCAGAATCACCACTAGTATAATTTTGTAGGCGTGGTGGCGGAACAAGCTCCAACAAGACTGCACCCTGTCCTGCATCCTTCCCAGCTACCAGCAGAGTCACCCAGTGCACCGTGAAAGATAGGTAACGTCCCTGTCCATGCCTGCTGGACCATGAGTCAGCGGTAATATGCACCTTACCGCTGACCGCCCTGTCCAGCGAGGCCAAGACATTGCCTTCCACATGCCGGCAGAGAGCCGGAATCGCCTAAGGGAGTAGCGGGGGGGGGGGGTAGGAAAGGGGGGGTGGAAGGGGAGGGATAGATATCCCTACTGCTATACCTCTTATCGCTATCTTTTTTTTTCTTTTTTCTTTTTTTTCTGGTTCTTATGAAGGGGGTTAGGGTTTTTTTTGTTTTGTTTTGTTTGTTTTGTCTTGCTCTGAAATTGGAAGGAAAGGGGGGGCACTAGGTGGTTAAAATATATTTTTTGGGGGGGGGGGAATGGGAGAGGGGGTGAGGGAAGGGGAGCATGGACTCCTCTCAGGATGGGAATCGTATATACCTGCATATAAGGTAGATGTGTGCGGGAGAAATTAGAAGAGGAGGGAGGAGCCCGACTAGAAGTGCGGGACAAGAAAAGAAATGGTTAAATCTATATAAATTTTTCTTTCGTCCTGTATTATTATAAGGTTATAATGTTGAAATGTTAGAGGGAAAATGAAACGTTGGTTATAATATATATAAGGGGGGGGGAAATAGGGGAGGTTGGGGACAGAAATTGTATATGTCATAAAATTATAGAAAAAAAGTTAAAATATGTGGACTCTGAAAAGGTCAATGGATGAGTAGACAGAGGGCACTGTTTAGAAATCCCAGGCATAGACTCTTGCCTGTTTGACAACACCCCCCACAATAAACACCTCTCTTCCGAGTTGAGGATAAGTCGGAGGCGTTACAGGTTTTTTTTTTTTTTTGGGTAGTGGCCTGGTCCCGGTGTTTCACTAGGTCACCAGACACGCGGGGAGTTTAATCTCCCAGGGGGAATTAAAAACGTTTTTTTTTTCTCCCCCCCTTCCTTTTTCTCCCCTACCGGACGGACTCAATTATAATAGAAATGACTAAGATAACATTCACCTCATACAATGTTAAGGGACTCAATATCCCAGAGAAACATATAAGGTTGTTTTCGGAATTAAATAGACTTAAATCACAGGTTATCTTTTTACAAGAGACACAATTTAAAAGAGACAAAATCCCAAGCTTTAAAAACCATAGATTCCCGACAATATACCACAGTACATCACAGAGCTCCAAATCGTGTGGTGTCTCTATTATGGTGTCAAAACAGACACCATGGAAGGAATCTAGGGTAATTACGGATGAGGGAGGAGGTCTTGTGATAGTAAAAGGAACCCTGGGTCAACAAAAAATCACATTAGTGAACATATATAGTACTTACCAAATGAATATCAGATAAACTGCTTAAAGCTATACCTGCAATTGGTACATCAACACAGGGAGGGAATCCTGGTGATGGGTGGTGATCTCAACATGGCTTTGGACCCCATAAAAGACACTTTGAAAGGTACCTCCCATCTATCATATGTTAAATTAAGAAAAGCAAAGAAACTCCTATAAGATTTACAATTGATAGATAGCTGGAGGGCTGTTCATACGCAGGACAGGGACTACATGTTTTTTTTTGGCGAAATATAAGACGTATACCAGAATAGACTATGTTCTAATATCTCAAAACATAGTTACATCCCTCTTAGATGCCTCTATTGGATCATTCACCCTCTCAGATCATGCTCCGACATGATGTACAATAAAACTGGGGGAGGCAGATAACAAAGAATGGCACTGGAAGATTAATGAGGCTCTGTTAAAAGATAGTGAATATGAGGGAAAACTAAGATCAGAATTGGAGTCCTTCTTTACACTAAATGACACAGGAGAAACAATTCTCTTTTGTCTGTGGGAAATGCATAAGTGTGTCATGAGAGGCAATTTTATCTCCATGGGGGCACATAGGAAGCGGAAGCTTAATGAACAGATAGACTCAATGCTCAAGCATATAGGGGAATTGGAAACGGTACATAAAAAATCCCAGGCACAATTAATAGAACAAGAACTAGATGATACATGGGAGAAGTTGAATCTATTGCTAATTGATAAAGCCAAAGCTAAATTAACTAGAAGGAGGAGAACATTTTATGAATTTGGGAATAAACCAGGAAGAATGTTAGCAAATGCTTCTAGAGAAACTAGTACACATAATCATATTGCACAAATTAAAACGCAAAAGGATGAGATGGTTAGTACCCCACAGAGAATCACACAGTTCTTTAAGGAGTATTATGAGGGCTTATATCAATTGGAAGAGAAACTTACCCCAGAAAATGCCCAAAAGAAATGGGAATATATAAGAGAAACAGATATGCCAAAATTGAAGGATGAAATAGTCAGAGAAATGGACAAACCAATCACTGAAACTTGGTAAGGCGCCAGGTCCAGATGGGTATACCCTATCATATTACAGAATGTTTGCTGAGAAATTGGCTCAGAGATTAATAGCAGCTTATAACTCATTGCGCGAGGGAAAGGAAATACTGAATAAGACACCGTTAGCAAATATAACAGTCATCCCAAAAGAGGGGAAAGACCTGTCACAATGCTCCAGTTACCACCCTATATCACTGCTGAATGTGGAACTTAAAGTGTTCACAAAGATCCTTGCCACAAGACTAACAGATCATATACGGGGTCTAATGCATCCAGACCAGGTGGGATTTACCCCTGGGAGGGAGGGAAGAGAGAACACACAATGGGTGGTGAGTGCGAATTACTTAGCACAAAAGCAGAGGAAGCCAATGTTATTGGTATCTGCTGATGCAGAAAAAGCCTTCTATAGGGTAGACTGGATGTTTTTAAAAGACACTTTACAACATATAGGTCTGGGAGAAGGGGTTTTCTAATTTATACTCAGTACCGAGCGTAATGCCGCGTACACACGATCAATTTTTTCGACGGTGAAAACACAGTCGAGAAAATCGACGTGAAAAACGAGGAACAGCTTGTTCCCCCCACACACGGCCGTTTTAAATGACATTTTTTTTGGTCGAAAACTGGCGCGGAAAAAAACGTCGGGAATCACAACGAGAAAAATTAGAGCATGTTCTAATTTTTCTCGTCGTGATTAATGACGTTTTTCCCGTCGAGAAAAACGACAAAAAGCCCACAGACGATCGTTTTTCTCGTCCAAAGGAAAAAATGTAATTTTTCTCGACTGGAAAAATGATCGTGTGTACGCGGCATGAGGGTTAAAATAGATGACAGAATCTCAGAGCCATTTCTTATTCGGAATGGGACAAGGCAGAATTGTCCACTGTCGCCTGTTTTTTCATTTTGACAATAGAACCCTTTTTAAGGAAGATACGGGCGAACCTGAACATCAAGGGGATAGTAACGAAAGGTGAAGAACAGAAATTAGCGGCTTATGCTGACGATGATTTTTTTTTTATAACTTCCCTGATTGTAGCCCTGCCTTCCCTACTGTCAGAACTAAGAGATTATGGAAGACTGTCCAATTTCAAGGTCAACTATGGGAAATCAGAGGCGATGGGAATAGAAATAAATTCTTCTTTAATGCATTAGATAACTACACAATTTGATTTTAGATGGACAGACTCCTACATAAGCTATTTAGGGACTAAAATATCGAAGAACTTAAATAAACTATTCGAACTTAACTACGTACCATTGATGAGACGGATCAAATTACCGTAGATGATTTATTGAGATGGGATAAAGAAATCTTTACATAATTCGGGCGGACAAATGTTATAAAGATGAATGTGCTACCGAGACTTCTGTATTTAATATACCAATTATAATCCCCCCAAGTTTTTAAGAGATCTTAGGTCAAGGTTTTTGAAATTCACGTGGGCGGGGAAACCAGTAAGAGTACGAAGAACTATTCTGTCACTACCCAAAGGAGAAGGAGGGATTGGGTTTCTGGACCCAGTAAAATATCAGGAAGCATCTGTCAGGAACCATGAATCAGACTGAGACAGAAGTACAGTTAAATCACACTTGTTTAATAATAAAAATAAAAAGGCAAACAGAGTAAGCGTAGTAAAACAAGCCAGGGTTCTGTAACCGGATCGGGTAGTCAGCCAAGCCAATGTCGAAGAACTAGGGATAAAGATAGAGTCCAGCAAGCAGGATCTGTAGCCAGAGGGAACGTAGTCAAGCAGGTCTTCAACAGCAACACAGGAGAAAGTCTGTAGTGATGTTAACACAGGCGAAGGCGAAGAGCAAATTAACTGGAAGGCAGTAGGCAGCTGACGAGCGGATCATCAACAGGTGGATCACTGGAGAGATGGAAGCTGACAATTAGCTGACAGCTGAGCTGCCAGCACAGAGAAGGAAGGGCTGAACGCAGCCCTGACAGTACCCCCTCCTCAATGACCCCTCCCCCTTGGAGGACCACCGGGCTTGAGGGGAAAACGTCTACGGAAATCACGGAGGAGGACAGGGGCATGTACGTCCGAGGATGGGACCCAAGAGTGTTCCTCCGGACCGTAACCCCTCCAATGCAGCAGGTACTGTATGCGCCCGCGGAACCTACGGGTGTCAACAATGGACTGTACTTCATACTCCTCATGGTTCTCAACCTGTATAGGGTGAGGACGTGGCACCGAGGTGGTAAAACGGTTGCAGACCAAAGGTTTCAATAAGAAGACATGAAACACATTAGATATGCGCATACTGGAAGGAAGGTCCAACACGTAAGCCACTGGATTTATCCTGCGAAGGATACGGAAAGGCCAAATAAACCAGGCTGCAAACTTCAGAGAAGGAACACAAAGTCAGAGGTTGCGAGATGACAGCCAGACCCTGTCCCCGACTTGGTAGGAAGGCGCAGGCAGGCGTCTGCAGTCAGCATGAAGTCTGTACCTCTCGTTAGCTTGTCACAAAGCCTCCTGGACTTGTACCCAAGTGGAACGAAGACCACGGAGATGTTCCTCTAACGCAGGAATACTCTGAGGAGCAAATGAGTCAGGCAACATGGAAGGCTGGAAACCATAATTCGTCATAAACGGGGACAAACGGGAAGCAGAATTCAGAGCGCTATTGTGAGCAAACTCCGCCCATGGTAAGAGGTCTGACCAGTTGTTGTGATAGTCAGAAATATAGCAATGCAGGAATTGCTCCAAGGACTGATTGGCTCGTTCTGCGGCCCCATTAGACTGCGGGTGATACACAGAGGAGAAAGCAAGCTGAAATCCCAACTGTGCACAAAAGGCTCGCCAGAACCGGGACACAAACTGACTTCCCCTGTCAGAGACGATGACCTTGGGTAGGCCACGTAAGCAAAAGATCTCCCGAGCAAAAATGGAGGCCAGTTCTTTAGACGTAGGCAACTTTTTAAGTGGAATACAGTGGGACATTTTTGAGAACCGGTCTACCACCATAAGGATAACTGTGTTGCCCTGGGAGTTGGGTAACTCCACAATGAAATCCATAGACAGGTGGGTCCAGGGCCTTTCTCCATTGGGTATGGGTTGTAGGAGGCCCACTGGAAGGTGTTGTGGAGTCTTACTCTGAGCACACACGGAACAGGCAGCTACGAAGGCGGTTACATCAGCATGTAGACTAGGCCACCAGAATTGTTGGGAAATAGCCCAACAGAGTTGATTCTTCCCAGGGTGGTCAGCAGCCTTGGGAGAATGGTAAGTCTGGAGCACGGCAGTACGAAGACTCTCGGGTACAAAGCAGCGATCACAAGGTTTCTCAGGAGGAGCATCGACCTGAGCAGCCAGAATTTTGTCTCCCAAAGGAGAAGTGAGACTGGTGCGAACCGTAGTCAGAATACGATCAGGAGGAATCACAGGAACCGGAACCTACTCCATCTTGGAAGTGGAGGAAAATTGTCATGACAAGGCGTCAGCCCTTACATTCTTAGTACCGGGTAAGAATGAGACAATGTAATTGAAACTCGACAAGAAAAGAGCCCACCGTGCCCATCTGGGAGAGAGACGCTTAGCCTCAGACAAGAATGTGAGATTCTTATGGTCAGTAAGAATGAGAACCGGCACAGTGGTACCTTCCAGGAGATGTCTCCATTCTTTCAGGGCTAAAATGATCGCCAAAAGCTCCCTGTCACCAATCTCGTAATTGCACTCCGCAGGTGACAATTTCTTGGAAAAGTAGCCACACGGATGCATAGCGCTGTCAAAACTAGGTTATTGAGACAGAAGAGTGCCAACTCCAGTCTCAGAATCATCAACCTCAAGGATAAAGGGCAACATAGGATCAGGATGTGCCAACACAGGAGCAGAAACAAAGGTAGTTTTAAGACTCTCAAAAGCCTTGATGGACTCTGGAGACCAAGTCTGTGGGTTACCATCCTTTCTGGTCATATCAGTCAGGGGCTTGACCAGAGACAAGAAGTTACGAATAAACTTCCGATAATAGTTGACAAAACCAAGAAAACGCTGCAGAGGATGTAAACCCATGGGTCGAGGCCACTGTAGGACAGCAGAAAGTTTCTCTGGGTCCATCGAAAAACCAGCCATGGAAATGACATAACCCAGGAATTTGACCGGTTCCCGATGGAATTCACACTTCTCCAGCTTACAATAGAGATTGTTCTCTCTTCGTTTTTGTAGCACTCGACAGACATCTGTGTGGTGGCTCTCCAGGGACTTGGAAAATATGAGGATATAATCGAGATAGACCACCACACATAACTGCAACAAATCTCAGAGGACATCGTTAATAAACTCTTTGAAAACGTTCGGAGCATTACAGAGGCCAAAAGGCATTACGAGGTACTCATAATGACCTGTTCTGGTATTAAACGCAGTTTTCCACTCGTCGCCCTGCTTGATCCTGACAAGATTGTATGCCCCTCTCAAATCAAGCTTCGTGAAGACCGTAGCTCCCTTGAGGTGGTCAAATAACTCCGTAATCAACGGGATCGGATAGGCATTCTTAATGGTGAAATGATTGAGACCCCTATAATCGATACAAGGTCTCAGTTCGCCACTCTTCTTTTTTACAAAAAAGAAACCAGCACCGGCAGGAGATGAGGATTTGCGGATGAAACCTCGAGAAAGTGCGTCTGCAACATACTCCTCCATGGCTTTATCCTCCAAGACTGACAAGGGGTAAACCCGGCCACGAGGGGGTATGGCACCAGGTTGAAGGTCAATTGCGCAATCATACGACCGGTGTGGAGGCAACGTATCAGCTTGACCTTTGTCAAAGACATCGCTAAAATCGCGATACTCCTCCGGCAGGGAGGAGAGTGAAGAGGTGCACAGAGCCTTGGCTACCTTCTGGAAGCATCTCTCACTACACTGTGGCGACCAGGACAGAACCTCAGCACGGAGCCAATCAAAAGACGGGTTATGCCTCTGTAACCAAGGATAACCAATAACCAGCGGAAACTTAGGTGAGGAAATAACTTGGAATTGGATTATCTCATGGTGAAGAGCCCCTACGGCCATGGACAACGGAACCGTCTCATGAGTCACATGGGCAGGCTGTAGAGGTCTCCCGTCAAGAGCCTCAATGGCAAGTGGAGTGTCACGCAGCTGCAGCGGAATCGAGTGCTTAGACACAAAGGCAGCATCAATGAACAGGCCTGCAGCCCCGGAGTCGATTAGAGCCTGTATCAAGACGGACGACTCAGCCCACGACAGGGTAACCGAAACCAGGGGCTTATCCTTCTGGGTGACTGGAGACCAAACAACGCCACCTAAGGTCTGTCCATGACAGGACCTCAAGGTTCGGGTGTTCCCAGGACGGGTAGGACAAGACTTCAAAAAGTGACCGGCCTGGCCACAATAAAGGCACAATTTCTCCCTCCTTCTAAGGGCTCTCTCATCCGCAGAGAGACGCGTGAAGCCCAAGTGCATGGGTTCATCTTTACAGACTGACTCGGTACCAGGAGGCATGGGAGGTGAGGGAGGCAAGGGTGGGACTGCAAAGCTCGGAGACAAACGTACAGGAGGCTTTCGCAAGTGCTCCTTAAGAGAGAGTCTCTCTCTGAGTCTGGAGTCAATGAGGATGGCAAACGTGATCAACCTCTCCAGCTCGGTGGGTATATCTCGGGCTGCTATCTCATCTTTGATGTTATCCGAGAGACCATGAGAAAACGCAGCCACGAGGGCCTCATTGTTCCACGCAACCTCTGCTGCCAGAGTATGGAATTCAATGGCGTAATCGGCAACCGTCCTCGTACTCTGTTTGATGGACATGAGGCACTTGGCAGCAGAAGCGGAGCGTGTGGGAACGTCAAATACCCTTTTGAAGGAAGCCACAAATTCTGGATAACTCAGGACCATGGGTTTTTGCGTCTCCCATAGAGGGTTTGCCCAGGCCAAGGCTCTCCCAGAAAGCAAAGATATCACAAAACCTACTTTGCTTCTGTCCGTGGGAAACGCCTGGGGCAGCATCTCAAAATATATCTCAACCTGATTGAGAAAACCTCTGCATTGGACTAGATCGCCCCCAAATCGCTGGGGAAGCGGAGCGGAACCAGACATACCTCTTAAAGAGGAAATACTCGAGGCGGGTGCCTGCACAGAGGCTGGATCAGCAGCAGGGTCTGCCTGCACAGGGACTACCGGAGCGGCCATAGTAGGGGACTCTAGATGAGTCGTGCGACTTAGGAGCGTCCTTATCGCCGTGGCAACCTGATCCATGTAGTGATCCAGGTCATCCAATCTGGAGAAAATATTATCAACAAGTGGATTGGCTGCAACTTCTGAAGTCATGGCCTTCGCCTACTGTCAGGAACCATGAATCAGACTGAGACAGAAGTACAGTTAAATCACACTTGTTTAATAATAAAAATAAAAAGGCAAACCGAGTAAGCGTAGTAAACAAGCCAGGGTTCGGTAACCGGATCGGTTAGTCAGCCAAGCCAATGTCCAAGAACCAGGGATAAAGATAGAGTCCAGCAAGCAGGATCTGTAGCCAGAGGGAACGTAGTCAAGCAGGTCTTCAACAGCAATGCAGGAGAAAGTCTGTAGTGATGTTAACACAGGCAAAGGCGAAGAGCAAATGAAATGGAAGTCCTTAAGTAGGCAGCTGACGAGCGGATCATCAACAGGTGGATCACTGGAGAGATGGAAGCTGGCAATTAGCTGACAGCTGAGCTGCCAGCACAGAGAAGGAAGGGCTGAACGCAGCCCTGACAGTGTCTCACTTAGTTAGAGTAGTGGAGTGGTGTGGGCTCAATAAGAAACCTTGGATAAAGATGGAACAGGCGGATTTACCTCTGGAAGGCCTTGTTTGGACTCCGGAAGCGGAAATGTCACCAGAAATAAAGAAACATCCAACGATAGGTGCTTCTATACGAATAACTAAAAGATTTAAAAAAAAACGACCATGTCAATATACCCGAGCCCGATGACCCCGATTCTGGGTACCATGGCATTTAAGCCAGGGCTGACAGATCGAAAATTTGTCGCTCTACGACAAAGGGGTATCAGTAGGATTGTTCATTTTTCAAGAGATAACCGACTAATGACAAAAAGAGAGATTGAAAGAGAGGTAGCACCAGAACTAGATTTTCTCAGAATGATGCAATTAGAAGCGTTTATTCAAACAAAGGCAAATATATATACAGAAGTCAGAACACTGTCAAGATTTGAGCAGATGTGCCTGAAGAGGAACCCTTTGAGAGACATGTAATCATATTTTTATGCGACACTAATTAATTTAGAAACACCACAAGAACTTACGTTCCTTCAGGCATGGGAGAGGGACTTGGGGATATTTTTCTCTCAAGAGCAGAGAGACAGGATCCTGGTATTTAACCATAAGTCCTCAGTAGCGAGCAGATACCAAGAGGGAGGGTATAAAATTCTAACTAGATGGTACAGAACACCATCTGTACTACATTGAATATACCCCCAGACGACAGATGTCTGTTGGAGGTGTCAGGCGGCGGAGGGTACGTTATTAGATATTTTCTGGGATTGTGAGAAAATCAAGGAGTTTTGGAGAATGGTGATAGAAATTACTAAAACAATAACAGGAGTGTCTCTAGAAGACAGACCGGCAGCCATTCTATTACTCGATATCCCTATATCAGTGGAAAAATATAAAAACTCACTGCTGAGACACCTTCTTACAGCCACGAGGGCTTGTATCCCTGTCCTGTGGAAAAAGGAGAGTCCCCCATCTAACACACAGTGGTTCACCAGAATCGCAGAAATCCAACAAATGGAGAATCTTACTGTGACAGGGGTCACTTTGGGCACAGGGTGAGCAAGAAAATAATGGACAATAAGAATATGTCTTGGATTGCTTTAAAATGGGACAGCCATATTCTTCTACAATATTCCCCAGGATATCTGTAAAGAACTATTTACTGTTTGTTGATTCTGAACTCAACAGGTTAACTGAAAAAGTGACTCCTTCATAATGTTGGGACACATATTGTTAGATGCTAATGTCACCAACTCCAGCCCACCTGTCTGCCTGTTGTGATGTAAATGAATCTAGGATGGCTTCTAAAGATCTTTCATTGTGATAATTGACCCTGTATTGTGTGAAGAAGTCCTGTGATAATGCGTACTATAGTTGAGGAGACAGAATGCCAGGCCTAAAGGTCATGTGTCTGAGTCATCAGCTGTAGTTAATTAGCTCATGTAAATTAGGTCTGGTCAAAGGTGTATTGTCAGAGGAAAATGAGGAGAATGTAAGAACCTCCTCTTTTGGTGTATAAAACTTTTAGTTTTTCAATAAAGATTCATTCCTGCTTGAACCTCATACAGAGCGTTGTCTCGTATCTGGGGGAGAATCATTCGTATGGGGTCTTATTCGGCTGGTTAGAGTGTCGGTAGATGATGTGTGTTTGGAAAGGGAATATCCTAAACGGCGTTAACCCCTTTCATACTTGGGCTGCCGTTACAATTGTTGGCAAGCAGTGGGATGATTCCACAGCCTATAAGGACAGCTACAAGAAGACACAGGACAATGGAAGCACAGTAGGGACGGCTAAAGCTCTCTTCCCTCAAGGACTTACTGGAGAACCGGGGCAGACCGGCCAACAACCGTAAGAAGAGGGACATTATCAGAGAACGAGTCAAAATGGATGGAGCCGAAAGACCCAACATAACCGAAAGGCCCAGCGTAACAGACAGGACACCCGAAGAGGCAAGTTTTTATCGGGCTGTTAACATAAGACTGGCACATTATGGTCCTAACCCTACAGCGGAGATCATAGACCGAGTTATAGCGGCTGTGGATGCAAATTGGCTACAGCAAAGAGGTTCTGCAGCAGCAGAAGTCAGAGCAGCACCAACTGAAAGGAGAAAGATACATTTTGCTGCTTTTAAAAATTTCATTGAAACTGAAGGGGAGATTGATGGGTACCTTGCCGATTTTGAACGGCAATGTGCCCTACACCGAGTGCCCACAGAGGAATGGGTTACCATTTTGTCTGGGAAACTGTCCGGCCGGGCCAGTGAAGCGCTCAGGGCCATCCCAGATGAGGATATTATGAACTATGGACTGGTAAAAGAAGCACTGTTGGCCAGGTATGCCGTCACACCGGAGGCATACCGGAGGCAGTTCCAAGAGATGAGCAAGCAGACTGGAGACTCGTATACCGAGTGGGCATGCCGCCTACACCGCACGGCATCCCACTGGGTCGCTGGATGCCAAGCAGAATCCGGGGAAGAGGTGCTGCAGGTGTTCCTGCTGGAGCACTTCTTTGACAAACTGTCCCTGGAAGTCAGAGAGTGGGTCCGGGACCGAAAACCTTTCACCTTGCCTGAAGCAGCTCACCTGGCGGACGAATACACAGATGCCCGCAAACTGGATAACCCTGTGGTCAAGACAACAGCTCGGGTGGATTATCGATCAGTGGCACCCCCTCCGGCTATCGCCTACCAACCCCAGTCGTGCCACCCTACAGCACCACCTCCAGCGGCCACTTATTCTCAGCAGCCCAGGTCCAACTCCCAGGGCTACTCACAACCCATCAGGTATTTCGGGTGTAAACAGCTAGGGCACAAAAAGCCAGACTGTCCGTTGAATCCAGCCAGGCAGTCCCAGTCATGGAGACAGCCAGCAAGGGGGAACCCCCACACATCCATGCCTGCGGCCCACTGCGTTGAGGAGGAAGAACATTGGGGCGTCCTGCATGAGGCTGATCCAATACAAGCAGCTAACCGGGACAACCGGCAGCAACACAGGCAGACTGTCTGGGTCAATGGAAAGGTAGCCAATGGCCTACGTGATACTGGTGCCACCATGACCCTACTACAGAAGAACCTCATCCCAGAGAGCCAACATACCGGAGACACTGTAGCCGTAAGAGTAGCGGGAGGCACCGTCTTCCGGCTACCCATTGCCCGTGTTCACCTGGATTGGGGGGTTGGTTCGGGACACGTGAATGTGGGGGTGATGAAGGATTTACCAGCGGATGTACTACTAGGGAATGATTTGGCCCCCCTTGTTTCTGCTTACGCCCAGATGGACCCCGCTGAAGCCAACCCAGTGACTACCTGTGCCCAGACCCATGCTGCTGGAACCGGCCCGCTTGCGGCTGAGAACTGGGTAAGACTATCTTCCCCGACATGTACCGTAGATCAGGCACAATATCACAGTCTCAAATTGGAATGCGACAAGTTGGCCAGGGAGAAATCGGTGATGCAACGACACT
Organism: Rana muscosa; assembly: GCA_029206835.1. NCBI lineage: Eukaryota > Metazoa > Chordata > Amphibia > Anura > Ranidae > Rana > Rana muscosa. The sequence continues at coordinate 12,488,367 of JARGYO010005626.1, read as the reverse complement.
ACATCATGTATTATGAGATGTACCATGGCTTGAACATTGAAATGCACAAACAGGCTGAAATTGTCAAAAGGTTAAATGGGATTTGCGTCCAGGTTTTTCCTTACCTCTCCCAAGAGCACCAGCAACAAGTCCTGGGAGCCATTGAGAGAGCAAAGCAAGTGACTGTTCCAGAACTGAATTCCATTATTTGCCCTGCAACCTTACAACTTCACCATCAGCTACCGACCTGGTAAGCAAAATGGCAATGCTGATGGGTTGTCCAGGCATTAGAGGAATGGAACTATGGACTAACTTTGGAATCAACCCGTCTGGGGTCTCCTCCTGTGTTAGTCTCCTGCCGAAAGGGGAGATGTGTGACAGGGGTCACTTTGGGCACAGGGTGAGCAAGAAAATAATGGACATTAAGAATATGTCTTGGATTGCTTTAAAATGGGACAGTGATATTCTTCCACAATATTCCCCAGGATATCTGTAAAGAACTATTTACTGTTTGTTGATTCTGAACTCAACAGGTTAACTGAAAAAGTGACTCCTTCATAATGTTGGGACGCATACTGTTAGATGCTAATGTCACCAACTCCAGCCCACCTGTCTGCCTGTTGTGATGTAAATTAATCTAGGATGGCTTCTGCGGATCTTTCATTGTGATAATTGACCCTGTATTGTGTAAAGAAGTCCTGTGATAATGCGTACTGTAGTTTAGGAGACAGCAAGGCTAGCCTAAAGGTCATGTGTCTGAGTCATCAGCTGTAGTTAATTAGCTCATGTAAATTAGGTCTGGTCAAAGGTGTATTGTCAGAGGAAAATGAGGAGAATGTAAGAACCTCCTCTTTTGGTGGTTAAAACTTGTAGTTTTTCAATAAAGATTCATTCCTGCTTGAACCTCATACAGAGCGTTGTCTCGTATCTGGGGAAGAATCATTCGTATGGGGTCTTATTCGGCTGGTTAGAGTGTCGGTAGATGATGTGTGTTCGGAAAGGGAATATCCTAAACGGCGTTAACCCCTTTCATACTTGGGCTGCCGTTACACTTACTATGACAATGAAAGATCAAGATGAGAGGTACCGGATGATATGGGCCCCCTACCTGAAGTACAGGGAAGGGATAAGAGAGGAAAATTGTGAAAAAAAGGAAATGGGGATGTGAGGAGGAGGGAGTTTGATTTTTCCCATCCCCTGTTTTTTTTTTTTTTCTTCCTTTCTTTTTTTTTTTTTTTTTTTGAGAGGGAGGGGGGTTGTATTGAGAAAGGAGCTGGAGGCAAAGAAGGAAAAGACAATTCACATTGAACTAATGAACCGATTAGGAGATAAGAGAATATAAGATGATAATACTTAGATTGGTATAATAAGATGGCATAAGAATGGAAATGGAAAATTATAATGTGAATGTGAAAACAGTAAAAAATAAAGAATTTATAAAAAAGGAATCGCCTTCCGTGAAAAAAGTGGCGTTTGGGAACCTGCCACTGAGGTACTGCACATTCCACAAGCTCACGAAAGGGGGCAGAGTCTAACAGCTGAAAAGGCAGCAGTTGGAGTGCTAGCAATTTAGCCAAGCTAGCATTCAACCGCTGGGCATGTGGATGGCTGGGAGCGAATTTCTTTTGCTGGTTTAGCAACTGGGGTAGGGAAATTTCCCTGCTACAAACGGACGTTGGTGTAGTGGTGTAGTGATAGCAGATTGCCCGCAAGTACTTGCCACACCTAATTCTACACCTTCATTCCTCTCAGTGCAGGTTTCTGAGAGAAATGAAGGCATAGTGGGGTTGGAGATCCCAGCTGATGAGGAGCAAGGAGAGGTCCGCCTTTTTCTTTGTTGTGGGTCTTTTAAGTACGCTTGCCAACTGACTGCATGGGAGTTCGACATATGTCTGGTCAAGCAGGTGGTGCCCAAGCGGCTGGTGTTTTGGCCACGCTTGATACGCTTCTGACATATGTTGAAAATGGCAATAGTGCGATCTGCTGCACACGTCTCAAAAAAGTCCCACATCAAAGTATTTTTGGAAAAACGCGCGGTCAGCAGCGCCCTGCGCATACGGAGCTCTGCAGTGTGATGCAGTCGGTAGGCTGCCCTTAAGCTGGCCCCTGCAGGGCATCCTGCCTCATTGGAGATGTGCCTCCTCCTCCTCCTCCTCTCTTCTATCAGGCACCCATGTAGAGTTAGTGACCTCATCATCCCCTCCCTCCTCATCACTGGAGCAAACCTGGCAGTATGCTGCAGCTGGGGGAACATGACTGACAGTTTGTTGTCCTTCTTGGGCACCGCCTTTCTCGGCTCACATTACTGCCTTCCTCAAGCTGGGTAACATCATCAGAGCCTTCAAAACGCTGCGCATTCTCCTGCAGCATGTACCCAACACTGTGGTCGAACAGTTCGGGGGACTCCTCCGTGCATGATGGTGGGGCTAGGGAATGAGTGATGACCTTGATCCGATGGAATAGGCCGCTTTGGCACCTGCATTGGCAGCCAAGGTACTCTGAGCCTGGGTGACAGAGGATGAGGAGGATGAGGACAGCTTGGTCATCCACTCTACCAACTCTTCTGCATGTTGTGGCTCAACATGGCCAGCTGCCAAAAAACAAAACAAATGTGCCCCACGGCCACGTGCTGAGGATGCACCGTGTCCACGACCAGCACTATTGCCTCTAGACACAGAGCCTGCTTGCCCTCTTTTAGTGGCCTGTGAGTGTCTGCCTCTCCTTGTTGGCCTTCCAGACATACTGTATTTGATGTATTTGAATAGGTACACCAGGAATGGTCTGCAGTGAGATGTAGCTGCACAAAGCTGGGATGTATATTTATACTGAATATACTGCAGCTAACTGAATCAACTGCCTGCCTGTAGTATATTAGGACGAGAACAACAGGAATGGTCTGCAGTGAGATCTAGGTGAACACTGTGCACAGAATACAGTACTTTATATACTGCACCTAACTGAATCAACCGCCTGCCTGTAGTATATTAGCAAGAGAACAACAGGAATGGTCTGCAGTTAGATCTAGGTGAACACTATGCACAGAATACAGTACTTTATATACTGCACCTAACTGAATCAACTGCCTGCCTGTAGTATATTAGCAAGAGAACAACAGGAATGGTCTGCAGTGAGATCTAGGTGAACACTGTGCACAGAATACAGTACTTTATATACTGCACCTAACTGAATCAACTGCCTGCCTGTAGTATATTAACAAGAGAACAACAGGAATGGTCTGCAGTGAGATCTAGGTGAACACTGTGCATAGAATACAGTACTTTATATACTGCAGCTAACTGAATCAACTGCCTGCCTGTAGTATATTAACAAGAGAACAACAGGAATGGTCTGCAGTGAGATCTATGTGAACACTGTGCACAGAATATAGTACTGAACAAACTGCAGCTACCTGAATCAACTACCTGCCTGTAGTATAATTAGTAAGAGAAAAGGAACGCTCTGCAGTGAGATCTAGCTAAACTGTATACAATATATATATATATATATATATATATATATATACAAAGCCTGGAATGCATATATATACTAAATATACTGATCTAACTGAATCAACTGCCTGCTCAACCTAGCTAACTGAAATGAAATGACACTCTCTCTCTCGCTCTCTCAGAACGCTGCAACACACTACACAAGGCGGATGCGCAGGCGGCCTTATATAGTGTGGGGCGTGTACTTAGTCCCCCTGAGCCATGATTGGCCAAAGGCACCCTGCCTTTGGCCAATTATGGGTCTCTGTGCTGACGGCGCTGTGATTGGCCAAAGCATGCGGGTCATAGTGCATGCTTGGCCAATCATCAGCCAGCAATGCACTGCAATGATGTAGTGCATTATGGCCCGTGATGCACCGCTCGAATTTGGCGCCAACGGCCCATAATGTTCGAAATTCGGCGAACGAGCGAACAGCCGATGTTCGAGTCGAACTCATGTTCGACTCGAACTCGAAGCTCATCCCTACTGACAATGCAAAAGCACAATTAGCAGATGGGGACAGAGAGTTATCACCATAAAACAGGAAGTACAGTACCTGAACAAGGACCTTCACGGCAGTATTAACCAGGCATTATTTTAAAGAAGGAAGGAGATTTTAAATTATTGACTTTGAAAATGACACGTACATGTTAGAACCTATATGAGATGTTATTGGTTGGATTTAAATATACTTTAATAATAGTATAATTTAGTCATTATATTTTCATAATTGCACTGGTTTAGCACCATTGCTTTAACTGGGGCAGGTCACCAATTATGTTATTTAATTGCAATATTCCTTAATTTCTAAACTCATAAAAAAAAAATGTAATGAAGCTGATTGTGTCTGCATACTTTACTTCAGCAATCATTTGCTAATTTACAGCACAGTTGAATCTACTATTACTTCATTTTTTGCTAATTCAGAACTACTTATGCAGTATATCTTATGCCTTGTACACACGACCGGTTTTCCCGATGAGAAAACTGACATTTTTTATATTGGTCGTGAAAACCGGTCGTGTGTATGCTCCCTAGCAGTTTTCTCAATGAAAAAACTGCCCGCAAAAAAATTAAAACCAGCTCTCTTTTTTCTCGTTGTGTTTCCCATCAGTCTTTTTCTCGTCGCCAAAAACGGTCGTGTGTATGCTTTTCCGAGGGAAAAAAACGCGCATGCTCAGAATCAAATATGAAACGGGAGCGCTCGTTCTGGTAAAACTATCATTCGTAATGGAGATAGCACATTCATCACGCTGTAACGGACTGAAAAGCACGAGGCTGAAAAGCGCGAATCGGCTCTCACCAAACTTTTACTAACACGAGGATCAGCAAAAGCAGCCCAAAGGGTGGCGCCATTTGAATGGAACTTATCCTTTATAGTGCCATCGTACGTGTTGTATGTCACCGCTCTTTGGTCGAGCGTTTTTTTGCCTGAACGTGTGTATGCAAGGCAGGCTTGAGAGGAATCACGTCGGGAAAAAAGTCGGTTTTTGGCATGTCAGGAAAACCAGTCGTGTGTACGAGGCATAACTGTTAATGGCATGGTGTGGTTATATAGAGCTATAGGATATGGCTAGGGTACAAATAAATGGCCCTTATCAGAGTTATATCCTAAAATTGTTATTCATTAAACATTAAAGGGAATAAATAATCACTGTTAGGTTGCTTTGCCCCTTTATTTTTTTTATTTTTTGGAAGCAAAGTGCATTTATCCCCTGGGCTAAAGTTCAATTCTAGTAACTGACAAGTGTCTAATCTAGAAGAGTGTTGGAAGGAATCTATGAATGTGTAAGTAGGTTTCCAGCTTTTGCTAGAGAGGGGATTGCGAATAAAGTGCATCTTTTATCCATTAATTCATTTTTATTAGTATATCCTTAAAAGATGGTAGATTTAACAGTTTCTTTTTACCTCTCAAGGAGGAATTACCAATGATAGCGTTGCCTTTATTATGTGGCAAATTACCTTAGGGTTTCAAAATACTGTCTGCTATCAAACAAAATCTCTCTGAGTGAGTAGGTTTTCAGTGTGTAATTTAAAACATTCAAAATCCTAAAGTTATTTTAGCTTTCTATATTTCTGATTTGAGATGGTGACTTGAATTTATCACAGCTACTGTGGGCTCAACATAATCTGAGGTTTGAATGTTTATTATCTGTCCATGCTCTGTACAGAACCATCCCACACTGTAAAATTGCTTTACAAGAAAATTTGTTGTTTTCACGTAAATAAATATAGCTTTCTTTTTGCTATAACTATTTTTTTTTCCCGGTAAGAGTGCAGACAGACAATGAAGGACACTGATCACCCATCAAGTTAAACAGTTGAAAGATTCTACATGAAGTTATTTTTTAATTAGCTGATTTACCCATACTAAATAAACAAACAATGCTCACCTTAAGCCTAGAGCTATCCCCTTCAGCTAATTATTTCCATTCTTGATGCTCTTCCTGTGGGCTTAGGCTAGCACTGATTGATTCCCTGGGGGAATGTTTATCATACAGCAGGTACAGGACTTCTGACCCAACTCAGCACTCATACGTCATTACACTTAAACACTCAGTTGAGGACTATGGACAACCCACCGTGTATATGTATATTATCTATTAAAAAATATATGTGGCAGAGGGTGTTTCAGGGAGTGGTGGGTCAGCAGAGTTTTCTTTATAAAGATGGAGTTTAATTGTAACATGGAAAACATGATATGCTTTGATTGTTTTTGGTTAATAAAGATATTCATTGAAATATATACATTTTCTAAACCATGCAAGCACAATTAAGCTAACGTAGAAGCCTTGGCTTTCTTGATGTCTGCCCTGAGCCCCACACCCTCCACAATCTCTTTTAATAAAGAGGGTACCTTAGTGGTCAATAAGGGAAGACAGGATAAGAAATAAGTCAAGGTCTTAGTAAAAAGTGAAACCAGGAAATGAGGGGTACTTATTAAAAACATTTTTGCTACCTGGGTTCCATCCACAGTCCACCCTGATATTGTTGCTGGACCACAGATGCTCACTGCCTTTAAAGATATATATATATACAGTGGGGCAAAAAAGTATTTAGTCAGCCACCGATTGTGCATGTTCTCCCACTTAAAAATATGAGAGAGGCCTGTAATTGTCATCATAGGTATACCTCAACTATGAGAGACAAAATGTGGAAACAAATCCAGACGATCACATTGTCTGATTTGGAAAGAATTTATTTGCAAATTATGGTGGAAAATAAGTATTTTGTCAATATCAAAAGTTCATATATACTTTGTTATATATCCTTTGTTGGCAATGACAGAGGTCAAATGTTTTCTGTAAGTCTTCACAAGGTTGTCACACACTGTTGCTGGTATGTTGGCCCATTCCTCCATGCAGATCTTCTCTAGAGCAGTGATGTTTTGGGGCTGTCGCTGGGCAACATGGACTTTCAACTCCCTCCAAAGGTTTTCTATGGGGTTGAGATCTGGAGACCAGCTAGGCCACTACAGGTCCTTGAAATGCTTCTTACGAAGCCACTCCTTCGTTGCCTGGGCAGTGTGTTTGGGATCATTGTCATGCTGAAAGACTCAGCCACGTTTCATCTAAAATGCCCTTGCTGATGGGAGGAGGTTTGGACTCAAAATCTCACGATACATGGCCCTATTCATTCTTTCATGTACACGGATAAGTCGTCCTGTTCCCTTTGCAGAGAAACAGCCCCAAAGCATGATGTTGCCACCCCCATGCTTCACAGTAGGTATGGTGTTCTTTGGTTGCAACTCAGCATTCTCTCTCCTCCAAACACGACGAGTTGTGTTTCTACCAAACAGTTCTACTTTTGGTTTCATCTGACCATATGACATTCTCCCAATCCTCTTCTGGATCATCCAAATGCTCTCTAGCAAACCTCATACGGGCCCAGACATGTACTGGCTTAAACAGTGGGACACGTCTGGCACTGCAGGATCTGAGTCCCTGGCAGAGTAGTGTGTTACTTATGGTAGCCTTTGTTACGTTGGTCCCAGCTCTCTGCAGGTCATTCACTAGGTTCACTTGGAATCCCTGTGTGGTTCTGGGATTTTTGCTCACCGTTCTTGTGATCATTTTGACCCCACGGGGTGAGATCTTGCGTGGAGCCCCAGATCGAGGGAGATTATCAGTGGTCTTGTATGTCTTCCATTTTCTAATTATTGCTCCCACAGTTGATTTCTTTACACCAAGCTGCTTGCCTATTGCAGATTCAGTCTTCCCAGCCTGGTGCAGGTCTACAATTTTGTTTCTGGTGACATTCGACAACTCTTTGATCTTCACCATAGTGGAGTTTGGAGTGTGGCTGTTTGAGGTTGGGGACAGGTGTCTTTTATACTGATAACAAGTTCAAACAGGTGCCATTACTACAGGTAATGAGTGGAGGACAGAGGAGCCTCTTAAAGAAGAATATATAGGACTGTGAGAGCCAGAAATCTTGCTTGTTTGTAGGTGACCAAATACTTATTTTCCACCATAATTTGCCAAAAAAATTATTTCCAGATCAGACAATGTGACTGTCAGGATTTGTTTCCACATTTTGTCTCTCATAGTTGAGGTATACCTATGATGACAATTACAGGCCTCTCTCATCTTTTTAAGTGGGAGAACTTGCACAATTGGTGGCTGACTAAATACTTTTTTGCCCCACTGTATATATATATATATATATATATATATATATATATATATATTGCCAATCAGAAAATGGTCTGCACATGAACCTTATCTAGTTACCAACGTCTTTATTGAACATTTTGACAACACTTGAAATTAATTTCCATCAACAGAGTCTTGACACTGATCAGTTTACTTTATACCTTACTTGTCCATCTTGCAATAGTGTCACTGGACAGTTATATGCCACTCTGTCACCATAGCACACTGACACTGTTTAGAGTTTTATGAATGAGCTTCCATTTGCCACTACAGTCTTCAAAAGGCCATTTTTTTTAGTTCATCTTTAAAAAAGGTTTAAAGGGGTATTTAAAATCTGCTGGCATACACGGAGTAAAGTGCATGGAGGTGAATTTCACCTCCTATATCTTTCTCTTTTGTTTGCAATTTACTGGTTCACTGAGTGGCAATCATATAGCTTTCTTTATATGCCAGATCTTCAAGACCATAGAAACAGCTCTGCTACACAGCAGCTGCTCTGCCCACCCCTCCTCTCCCCTATCCACAGAAAGCTTTTATTTTGAAAAAATGGAATCACAGAATGCAGAGCTTCCTGTGAATGGACAAAAGTAGAGGTGGGGCAGGCATTGCAGCTGCAAACAATGTGACAGCTGCTGTGTAGGACACCTGTAGCTGAGGTGATGGAGTGCTAGCTATACTATCGGCACAAAAGGAGAATGTGGCATACCCTCATTGCATGTAGCTCCTCGTGTGGCAGCAGATTTCAAAAACTTTTTTTTTCTTCAATGAGGTTCATGGCAGCAAAATCATATGATACCCATCCAATGGCATCTATAGTCTAGAACCCCAGAACAAACAAATACAGTTTTTTGCATATTTTAAGAGTCCGATGCTGCATTTGTCCCCCACCGGCTCTAGCACTGAGAACTGAGTGATCAAACACCGCCGATCGCTCAGTTCTCACAGCTCCGTGAGCAGAGAGCTGGTGAATGTCAGTCACCGGTTTTCTCTCTACCCGCCCCCTGCCTACTAGAGCAGTGGGCTGTGGAGGGGGCAGCGGCTCGCAATATGGTCACAATATTTCCCCAGCGCAGTTTGGCTCTGTGACATCAGCTGACAGCGGACTTCTGCCCACTGTCTGCTGAGAAGGGGTCACAGGTGTGCAGAGCCAACTACACTCCTGTGATCTACAGAAGAAGTACAGCCTTTGTCCAATCATGGCTCAGGGGGACTAAGTACACGCCCCACGCTATATAAGGGTGCCTGCGTGTGGGCCTTGTGTAGTGTGTTCCGGCGACGTTTAGAGACAGACAGAGAGAGAGAGATTTTTGTTCTATTTTGGTTAGTAATAGCTAGATTGAGCAGGCAGTTGATTGAGCTAGTTAGATCCAGTATATTTAGTATATACAGTATATATATGCACTGCACACTTTGTATATACAGGTATATATATATATATATACTGTATACAGTTTAGCTAGATCTCATTGCAGAGCGTTCCTGTTATTCTATTCCTACTAATAATACAGGCAGGCAGTTGATTGAGCCAGTTAGATCCAGTATATGTAGTATATATATGCACTGCACGCTTTGTATATATATATATATATATATATATATATATATATATTCTGTATACAGTTTAGCTAGATCTCATTGCAGAGCGTTCCTGTTATTCTATTCCTACTAATAATACAGGCAGGCAGTTGATTGAGCTAGTTAGATCCAGTATATTTAGTATATATATATGCACTGCACGCTTTGTATATATATATATACACTGTATACAGTTTAGCTAGATCTAATTGCAGAGCGTTCCTGTTATTCTATTCCTACTAATAATACAGGCAGGCAGTTGATTGAGCTAGTTAGATCTAGTATATTTAGTATATATATATGCACTACACGCTTTGTATATATATATATATATATATATATATATATATATATATACTGTATACAGTTTAGCTAGATCTCATTGCAGAGCGTTCCTGTTATTCTATTCCTACTAATAATACAGGCAGGCAGTTGAGCTAAGCTGCAGTATAAGTTAGTGTACTGTATACTGGGCACAGTGTGCAGCTAGAGCTGATTGCAGACCATTCCTGTTCTATTCAAAATAATACAGGCAGGCAGTTGAGCTAAGCTGCAGTATATTAAGTCAGTGTACTGTATACTGGGCACAGTGTGCAGCTAAAGCTGACTGAAGACCATTCCTGTTCTCTTTCAAATAATACAGGCAGGCAGTTGAGCTAAGCTGCAGTATATTAGGTCAGTGTACTGTATACTGGGCACAGTGTTCAGCTAAAGCAGACCATTAGTGTTCTATTCATAATAATACAGGCAGGCAGTTGAGCTAAGCTGCAGTATATTAAGTCAGTGTACTGTATACTGGGCACAGTGTTCAGCTATAGTTGACTGAAGACCATTCCTGTTCTCTTTCAAATAATACAGGCAGGCAGTTGAGCTAAGCTGCAGTATATTAAGTCAGTGTACTGTATACTGGGCATTGTGTGCAGCTAAAGCTGACTGCAGACCATTCATGTTCTCTTTCAAATAATACAGGCAGGCAGTTGAGCTAAGCTGCAGTATATTAAGTCAGTGTACTGTATAATGGGCACAGTGTTCAGCTAAAGCTGACTGCAGATCATTCCTGTTCTATTCATAATAATACAGGCAGGCAGTTTAATTAAGCTGCAGTATATTAAGTCAGTGTACTGTATACTGGGCACATTGTTCAGCTAAAGCCGACTGCAGACTATTCCTGTTTAGAGTTGAGTGGACACCTGGATGTTCGGGTTCGAGGGGTTCGGCCGAACTTCGGAAAAAAGTTCGGGTTCGGGACCGAACTTTAACCCGAACCCGAACCCGAACCCGAACCCCATTGAAGTCAATGGGGACCCAGACTTCTAAGGACTAAAAAGGCTCTAAAAAGGTAATGGAAAGGGCTAGAGGGCTGCAAATGGCAGCAAAATGTTGTTAAGAGCATGGCAAGTGCTCTGCAAACAAATGTGGATAGGGAAATAACTTAAAATAACATAAAAAAAATAAAAAATATGCTGGAGGCCCCCTTTTCAGCAGAAGAGGTACGGGAAGTCAGTAAGAACCTCAGAAACTCAACGGCACGATGCCACACATATGGTGGGAATGCCCCAGAATACGCCCTTTCTGGAATAAATTATTCAATTTAATGGATAACCAATTGGAAAATAAAATACTTTGAAATAAAAATGTAGCGGGGTGCTAAATTTAAGGGAAGTGTTTGAGTGGTAAATAGGCTCAAACACCCTAATTCTGTAGGATTCATGGACCATTTTGTCCTCGGGGGACAGTATTGGTGTGCAGTTCCCTGCGGCCTACAGGTGGCGCTGCCATGGTAGGCTAGGGTTGAACCGCCGATACAGTGCTGTGCCTTTTGTGTCCCCTCTTGGCAGTAGTACAGCGGGGCGGGGAACCTGCTGTGCATGCCGGGAGAGCATATAAAAGGGGCAGACCTTTGGCCTGGGGGCTGATGTCCAGTGGGGTCCACGCCCAGGTGCCTTCGGCCTGGGTGCATGTGTTCCTGTTCCATCTTGGGTACCTTTAGCCCGGGGTGAGGTACTATCCTGGAGTTCCTGCTGCCCTGGGTATGGAGGCCTAGGTGCGGGAGTAAAGCCTGGAGTCCAGAGCCTTCGTCTGGAGTCCACTAAGGGTCGAGGAGTCTTAGGGTGCCACCTCGTGTAGGGGACCATGTTCCAGGGAAGGGAGGATCATTCTGATGGACCGATGCGGGAGTCACGGTGAAGGAAGGGTCTGTTGACTCCCTGGAGAGATGTCTTCCCCTTGATATGGGCTAGGTTCGTAGAAGGAGAAGCTCAAGGTCCTCTTGACTGTATCAGAGGCCTTATTCACCCAGCCTGTGGCAGGGGCCTTATACACCCTGGTCTGTGGCAGAGACCAAAGTTCTCCAGGTCCGTGGCAGGGGCCTTGTACACCCGGTCTGTGGCAGAGACCAACCTCAAGGTCTGTGGCAGAGACCGTGCACCTAAAACTGTTTGAGAAACCTAAGCAGTGAAGTGAATGTGCTACGTTTGTGCCTGGACCTCCTCCACACCTTAAGCTGTCCTGTTTCTTTGCTCTAACCTTTTCTATCCGAGTAGAGTTTATTTTGCCATGAGAGAATAAGAGTTGTAATTTCAGCTGGAGTGGACATTGACTTTACTGGGAATTAAAGGACTTGCCTCTACCTACAGTAGAGGTGAGAATCATCCTCTGGAGGAGTTTTGACTCCGGCTGTGGACACGGCCCGTCAAGTACACCGCTCAACCTCTTTATATAGGAGGGTACGGGCTGGTAGTGCGGTGTGCCTTTCTCCCTACTGCGAGGAGCCAACAACATAAAGGCAGGTAAGGGGGAAAGGATCTGTGCGCTACAAAAAAATAAAATAAAAATTATAATCTTGACCTAGGAGGATGAGGTCCATATGGAGTAGGAGGTTGAGGTGGCGGTGGATGTGGCTGTGTAGGTGGAAGCGGCGGTGGAGGAGGACGAGGTAGCCAACACTGGTTCAAAAATACAACAATGGCTGGGTAAGGCCGGTGATGTGTCGAATTCTGTCCCCCGTCAAATAGTGTCCACCCTGTACTGCGCTTGCTCAGTATGTAGGACAAGGGGATTTCGAAAATCTCCCAAGACGAACAGCGCCTGCGTGGTGAGTTCAGGTGAAGGCCACACCATCCGTGGTTCAAGCCGAGCCAAGTGAGGCCGTGCCCGAAGCGTGGCGATCAAACCGAGCCCGTGAGGGGCCCTGTTACTATGTGCTACCGTATGTCCACTTGGATGGTGGGGCTTGAACCTGCACTCAATGCGCAGACGCCGTTCATCTTCTGAGATTTTGTGAATCTCCTTGGCCTCTGTACTGCGCAAGCGCTGCGCCTTCGCAGTATGGGTCGGACACAATCCGATGGCCGGACAGTTTTTGTCACAACACCGGTATACATGTCTATTATGCAGAAGGTACGGACAAGTCCTGTGGGATCCATGCCTGGTTCATTTTAATGAACGTGAGCTTGTCCACATTGGCTCTGGACAGGCGGCTGCGCTTGTCTGTGATAACGCCCCCTGCCGTGCTAAATACACGTTCAGATAATACACTGGCTGCAGGGCAGGCCAGCACCTTCAAGGCATAAAGGGCAAGCTCAGGCCATGTGCCCAATTTGGAGACCCAGAAGTTAAAGGGGGCAGACCCGTCATCCAGTACGTGTAGGCCTGTGGACACATACTGTTTAACCATGTTGGTGAAATGCTGCCTCCTGCTAAGACGTTCCATCTCAGCTGGTGGTGCTGGTTGTTGTGGCGTGCTGACAAAGCTTTTCCACATTTCAGCCATGCTAACCCTGCCTTCTGAGGTGCTGCCGGTGCCCCGGCTGCGTTTGCGACCTCTTCCTCCTCCTCTGCCTTCGCCTTGTGCTTCCACCGTACGCCCGCTGTCAGGTGGGAATGCCACCAGCAGCGCGTCTACCAGCGTGCGCTTGTACTCACGCATCTTACGATCCCGCTCCAGTGAGGGAATTAAGGATGGTACGTTGTGCTTGTAACGGGGATCCAGCAGGGTGGCCACCCAGTAATCAGCACCAGTTAAAATGTGGGCAACTCGGCGGTCATTGCGGAAACACTGCAGCATGTAATCGCTCATGTGTGCCAGGCTGCCCAGAGGCAAAGAAAAGCTGTCCTCTGTGGGAGGTGTATCGTCTGTGTCCTCTGTATCCCCCCAGCCACGCACCAGTGGTGGCCCTAAATGGTGTTTTTTGGAAGACCACAACACACCCACAGTACGTAACCGCTGAATCGCACAGCTACAGAACTGCAGAAAATGCTATTAAAAAAAAATGTTGTTTTTTTAGTATCGCACAGTAGAAGAAAACTATATAGAAATTGTTTATTTCACACACCTCCACATATGTATAACACACTGCAAAATATGTTTTGTGGCACTAAATGGCGTTTTTTGGAAGACCACAACACACCCACAGTACGTAACCGCTGAATCGGACAGCTACAGAACTGCAGAAAATGCTATTAAAAAAAAAGTCGTTTTTTTAGTATAGCACAGTAGAAGAAAACTATATAGAAATTGTTTATTTCACACACCTCCACATACAGTATGTATAACACACTGCAAAATATTTTTTGTGGACCTAAATGGCGTTTTTTGGAAGACCACAACACACCCACAGTACGTAACCGCTGAATCGCACAGCTACAGAACTGCAGAAAATGCTATTCAAAAAAAATTTTGTTTTTTTAGTATAGCACAGTAGAAGACAAATATATAGAAATGGTTTATTTCACACGCCTCCACATATGTATAAGACACTGCAAAATATTTTTGTGGCCCTAAATTGGTCTTTTTGCAAGCGTACATTAAAGTGCAAATTTTTTATTTTATTTTTTTTGCCCTAAACGGGTCTTTTTTTGCACAAGCAAAATAAAATGCACATTTTTTTATTTTTTTTGCCCTTAATGGGTCTTTTGGAAAAGAGCACAATAAAGTGCCTTTTTTTTTGTTGCCCTAAATGGATCTTTTTCCAAGAGCAGAATACACCCACAGTATGGAAACGGTGTATCTCTCAACGTAATATATGCAGTGCTGGTGCACTGAGCTTGCAGATAAAAGGTAGATTTTCTCTGACACTGGGCTCATGCACTGCAACACAAACAGGTAAACCTATGCAGATCGCTGAGCTATATCTCTGAATCTGGACTCCTATTCCTATATAATAAATCTCTCTCCCTGAAAGCACCAACAGGAACCTGGCCCTGCACTACACTGTCTCTCTATCTTTTCCCTCAGATTCCAGAATCAGGACTAACTCATGTATTTTTCAATCTCTCCCTAAAAGCAACAGCAGCAGACAAGATCCTCTCCCTATCTATTCTGAAGCAGAGTGACGTGTGTGCTGTGTGCCTCTAGCTTATATAGAAGCTGGGTCACATGTTGCACTGACCAATCACAGCCATGCCATTAGTATGCATGGCTAGGATGGCTTCTAAGGGCACACCAGCTAATCAAAAGGTGATTGGCTGGCCCCTGAAGCATTTCTAACTGCGCCATTAGATTGCCGAACTCGAACCCGAACCCGGACTTTCGCGCAAAGTCCGGGTTCGGGTTCGGGTTCGGGAAAAAGCTAAAGTTCGGTACGGACCCGAACTTTACAGTTCTGGTTCGCTCAATCCTATTCCTGTTCTATTTCAAATAATACAGGCAGGCAGTTGAGCTAAGCTGCAGTATATTAAGTCACTGTACTGTATACTGGGCACATTGTGCAGCTAAAGCTGACTGCAGACCATTCCTGTTCTCTTTCAAATAATACAGGCAGGCATTTGAGCTAAGCTGCAGTATATTAAGTCAGTGTACTGTATACTGGGCACAGTGTGCAGCTAAAGCTGACTGCAGACAATTCCTTGTGTACCTATTCCAATACATCTAATTCAGTATGTCTGGAAGGCCAACCACTCACAGGCCAATAAAAGAGGGCAAGCAGGCTCTGTGTCTAGAGGCAACAGTGCTGGTCATGGACACAGTGCATCCTCATCAGCACGTGGTCGTGGGGCACGTTTGTCCTTTTTTTCAGCAGCTGGCTGTGTTGAGCCGCAACATGCTGAAGAGTTGGTAGAGTGGATGACCAAGCCGTCCTTATCCTCCTCATCCTCTCTCACCCAGCCTCAGGGTACTTTGTCTGCCAAAGCGGCCTCTTCCATTGGTTCAATGGCATAAGTCACTCTTTCCCTAGCCCCACCATGTCCTGAGGAGTCCCCTGAACTGTTTGACCACAGTGTTGGGTACATGCTGCAGGAGGATGCGCAGCGTTTTAAAGGCTCAGATGATGGAACCCAGCTTGAAGAAGGCAGTAACATGAGCCCAGAGAGAGGGGGTGCCCAAGAAGGACAGCAAACTGGAAGTCATGTTCCCCCAGCTGCAGCATACTGCCAGGTTGCTTCACACCGCAGAGATCCACATGTGCAGGGCGCTGCTGTCTCTGCGCGTTATTCCAAAAGTTCTTTGGTGTGGGCCTTTTTTTTAGACATGTGCAGTAGATCACACCATTGCTATTTGCTATTTGCGTATCTCGCATGGCCAAAACATCAGCCGCTTTGGCACCACATGCTTGATCAGACATGTGTCGACCTGCCATGCAGTCCGTTGGCAAGCATACATAGAAGACCCACACCAAAGAACAAAGCGGACCTCTCCTTGCTCCTCATCAGCTGGGATCTCCAACCCCACTATACCTTCAGTCCTCTCAGAAACCTGCATTGAGAGGAATAAAGGTGTAGAATTAGGTGTGTCACTGCCAAGTACTTGCGGGCAATCTGCTATCGGTATACCAACGTCCGATTGTACCAGGCAAATTTCCCTGCCCCAGCTGCTGCACCGCCGAAAGAAATTCGCTCCCAGCCACCCACATTCCCAGCAGTTGAATGCTAGCTTGGATAAATTGCTAGCACTTCAACTGCTGCCTTTTCAGTTGGTAGACTCTGCCCTCTTCCGTGAGTTTTTGGAATGTGAGGTACCTCATTGGCAAGTTCCCAAACGCCACTTTTTTTCACGGAAGGTGATGCCGGCTCTCTACCGGCATGTGGAAGGCAATGTCTTAGCCTCGCTGGACAGGGCGGTCAGCGGTAAGGTGCATATTACCGCTGACTCATGGTCCAGCAGGCATGGACAGGGACATTACCTATCTTTCACGGCCCACTGGGTGACTCTGCTGGCAGCTGGGAAGGATGCAGGACAGGGTGCAGTAGTGTTGGAGGTTGTCCCGCCACCACGCCTCCAAAATGCTACTAGTGGTGATTCTGACACACCTCTCTCCTCCACCCCCTTCTCTTCTTCTTCCTCCATGGCCCCTTCCTGTGCTGATTTGTCCTCAGAACCAGCGGTGCTCTGTAGGCGTTCAAGGGGCTACGCAAGTACGCAGGCAAAAATATGCCATGCAGTGCTTGAGCTGGTGTGCTTGGGGGACAGGAGCCACACTGGGGTAGAGATTCTGTCAGCTCTGCAGGGGCAGGTTCAGAGGTGGTTGACGCCACGCCAGCTTAAGCCAGGAATGGTGGTTTGCGACAATGGCACCAACCTCCTCTCCGCCCTCCGACAGGGACAGCTGACCCATGTGTCCTGTTTGGCTCACGTCCTTAACTTGGTGGTGCAACAGTTTTTGGGCAGGTACCCGGGCTTACAGGATGTCCTGAGGCAGGCCAGGAAAGTCTATGTGCATTTTTGCTGGTCATATAATGCCAGTGCTTGGCTGGCTGACCTCCAAAAGGAATACAACCTGCCCAAGAACCGCCTAATCTGTGACATGCCCACCAGGTGGAACTCAACGTTGGCCATGCTGCAGAGGCTGCACATGCAGCAGAGGGCCATCAATGAGTATCTGTGCGACTATGGCACCAGGACAGGGTCAGGGGAGCTTGCCATGCCAGTGGATCATGATCAGGGATGCATACACTGTCCTGTCACCATTTGAGGAGGCCACGAGGATGGTGAGCAGTAACAGTGCATGCATCAGTGACACTGTCCCTCTTGTCCACCTGTTGGAGCACACGCTGCGTGGAATAATGAACGGGGCACTTCAGGCAGAACAGAAGGAGGAAGAGGAGGACTTTCTTACCTCTCAAGGCCCCCTTTATCCAGACAGTGTTCCTGCTGGCCCGCTGATCACACAGGAAGAGGATGAGGAGGAGGAGGTAGAGGATTGTGTCAGCATGGAGGTGGAGCCTAGCACTCAGCATCAGCAGCAGTCTTCAAGGGATCATTTACAGTCCCAAGAAACCCATGGACTTGTACGTGACTGGGAGGAGGTGGCTGTGGATCATGTTGTCCTTAATGACCCAGAGGTCTCCAGACCGAATGCCTCAGCAAACCAACGCTGCATGGCCTCCCTGATCCTGCAAAGCCTGAGAAAGGATCCTCATATTCGTGTGATCAAGGAGAGGGATTATTACTGGCTGGCAACCCTCCTTGATCCACGTTACAAGGGTAAGGTTGCAGACCTTATCCAGCCGTCGCAGAGGGAGCAGAGGATGAAACATTTTCGGGAGGCCTTGCAGAAAGGTTTGTGCAACGCGTTTCCAGAGCCTGGGAGGTTACAAATTCCTTGTCCTGGACAACGTGTTGCTGAGGCTTCGGTCAGTCACAGAAGGAGCGGTGGAGAAGGTGGGCGTCTGATCGATGCGTTCAGACAATTTTTTAGTCCGCAGCCCCAAGGTATGATCGGTTCCAACAACCATCGCCAGCGTCTGATTTACATGGTGCAGGAATACCTAGGGGCAAGATCAGACTTGGACCCCTATCCCACCGAAAATCCTCTGGGTTACTGGGTCTTGAGGATGGATCACTGGCCAGAGCTTGCACAGTATGCAATTAAGCTACTGGCCTGTCCTGCATCCAGCCTTCTTTCAGAACGAACATTCAGTGCTGCTGGAGGCTTTGTAACCAATCACAGGGTGCGCCTGTCCACCGACTTGGTCGATCGGCTGACCTTCATAAAAATAAATCAGTTTTGGATCTCCAGCTACCAAGCTCCTAATGCTGATGTAACCGAATAATTTTTTTTTTAATATGAGATCCCTTCAAGACTGCCTATGCTGATCCTGAGTGACTATCCTGTTATGCTGAGTGACTATCCTCTTCCTCCTCAATGTTCATGCTGATAGCTTGTAAGAACATTTTTGGTTCTGGGCTCCGCCACCAGTGGCTAAGGCCCAATTTTTCTGCCCCTGTTTAACAGGGGCGTATAATTACAATTTTTGCTGCAATAATTTGCAGTAGGGCTCGTTCCTGCGCTCCAACTATAGTATCTGTGAGAGGTTGCAGTTTTGTGGCACCAGCGCCTAAGGCCCAATTTTTTTGCCCCTGTTTAACAGGGGCGTGTAATTACAATTTTTGCTGCAATAATTTGCAGCAGGGCTCATTCCTGCGCACCAACTAGAGTTTCTGTGAGGGGTTGCAGTGTTGTGGCACCAGTGCCTAAGGCCCAATTTCCTGCCCCTGTCTAACAGGGGCGTGTAATTACAATTTTTGCTGCAATAATTTGCAGCAGGGCTCATTCATGCGCTCCAACTAGAGTTTATGTGAGGGGTTGCAGTGTTGTGGCACCAGCACCCGTGCCTAAGGCCCAATTTTTCTGCCCCTGTTTAACAGGGGCATGTAATTAAAATTTTTGCTGCAATAATTTGCAGCAGGGCTCATTCATGCGCTCCAACTAGAGGTTCTGTGAGGGGTTGCAGTGTTGTGGCACCAGCACCTGTGCCTAAGGCCCAATTTGTCTGCCCCTATTCAACAGGGGCATGTAATTACAATTCTTGATCTAATATTTCACAGCAGGGCCCATTCCTGCGTCCACCAAGAGTAACTGTGAGGCCTTACAGTGTTGTGGCAACACCACCACACCGTCCACCACCAAAGGTCCAATTTTTCCGACCCTGTTCAACAGGGGCATGTAATTACAATTCTTGACCTAATATTTCACAGTAGGGCCCGTTCCTGCGCCCACCAAGAGTAACTGTGAGGCCTTACAGTGTTGTGCTAACACCAACACCTAAGGCCCAAATTTCTGCAGAGTATATACGGCAGGCCCCTATTTTCAAACATCAGACTTTCAAACGAGTCCTACTTACAAACGGAGGGAGACAACAGGAAGTGAGAGGAAATCTACCCCTAGGAAGGGAAATTCTCTCCTGTAAGAGTTAACGTATATACTCGAGTATAAGCCGACCCGAGTATAAGCCAAGGTACCTACTTTTACCACAAAAAACTGGGAAAACGTATTGACTCGAGTATAAGCCTAGGGGGGGGAATGTGCCCATTGCCACCTCACTGTGCCAATTGCCCAACCTTACTGTGCCCATTGCCATCTCACTGTGCCACCTCACTGTGCCCATTGCCACCTCACTGCCCATTGCCACCTCACTGTGCCCATTGCCACCTCACTGTGCCCCCTTACTGTGTCCATTGCAGCCTCCCTGTGCCCGAGTCAGTCAGTGTACCTGAAAATCTTCTTATTCCGTGGCTGGCGTCCATTGTTTAAATCTCGCGGCTTTCTTCTGGTCCCTTCCGTGATAGGCGTTTCCAGCAAACACTGTGTTGAGTGTTGCGCCTATCATGGAGATCCTCTCATTCTCGGACTCCATTTCCCAGCAAGCACTGTGTTCAGTGTTCCACCAATCACGGACGTCGGACAAGAGAACGTCCATAATAGGCGCAACACCCAACACAGTGTTTGCTGAAAACGCCTATCGCGGAAGGGATCAGAAGAAAGCCGCGAGATTTAAACAATGGACGCCGGCCGCGGAATAACAAGATTTTCAGGTACTGACTCGAGTATAAGCCGAGGGGTATACTTTCAGCCCTAAAAAAAGGGCTGAAAAACTCGGCTTATACTCGAGTATATACGGTAATATGTGAAAAACGTGTCTCCTCTCCACTTATGCTTTATCACCAATCCTTGTTTCACTAAAAACTCCAAATTTTCAAAATCCAATTGTCATTGGGACAGAAAGTGAGGTCAAATCTTCTGAACAGGTGCACAGACAGCAAAACAAATGTTACAGGGGTGATAACCCTTCCCTATGTTTTCCAAAAAGCTTAAAAATAGATTTTTTGGCTGGAGCTACACTTTAAAAATGTACCAGTTTAAAATTACAAACAGATTCTACTTAAGAACAAACCTACAGTCCCTGTCTTGTTTGCACCGCCTGTATACTGCTGTTCAGAGTATATAGGGCCTATAAAAAAAAAATGTCCTCAGTTTAGGCCGATACGTATTCTTCTACATATTTTTGGTAAAAAAATCGCAATAAGCGGTTATTGATTGGTTTGCGCAAAAGTTATAGCGTCTACAAAATAGAGGGTAGTTGTATGGCATTTTTATATAAAAAAAAGTGTTTTACTAGTAATGGCGGCGATCAGCGATTTTTAATGTGACTGCGACATTATGGCGGACACATCGGACACTTTTGACACATTTTTGGGACCATTGTCATTTTTACAGCGATCAGTGCTATAAATATGCACTGATTACTGTGAAAATGACACTGGCAGTGAAGGGGTTAACCTCTAGGTGGCGCTGTAGGGGTTAAGTGTGACCTAATGAGTGATTCTTACTGTATGGGGGCGTGGCATGGCGTGTGACATCACTGATCGTCGTTCCCTATGACAGGGAAGTGGAACAGACGATCACTGACATGCCACTAGGAAGAACGGGGAAAGGTTTGTTTACACTTACCTCTCCCCGTTCTTCAGCTCTGTGACCCGATCGCGGAACACCGGCGGCGATCGGGTCTGCTGGTCCCGCGGGCGCGGTCATGTAGCTTCGGACCGGGTCACGAGCGCGCCGCCGTCGGCACGCGCGACCCACGGATGGGTTCTTAAAGGGGACGTACCTGTACGCCCTTGTGCCTGTCCGTGCCATTCTGTAGACATATACCATCGTGCGGCGGTCCTTAAGTGCTTAAAATCACTGCTCCCGAAAAAACGACCGTTTTTAAAACTATTTTTGGCATTGATACATGTACCCTGGGGCAGGACCTGGGTCCCCTTCCCGTTTTACGACAATAACTTGCATATTAGCCTTTAAAATTCACACTTTTGATTTCTTACGTTCGAGTCCCACAGACTTTAACGGGGTTCGAAAGTTTGCGCACACTTTCGGTCCGTTCGCATGTTCTGGATGCGAACCGAACCGGGGGGTGTTCGGCTCATCCCTATTGTTGAAGCACTGTATTATATTCACCTGCTGATGTAAATACTAAATGCAAGCTGCTGAAATCCAGTTTGTTTAGTTTTTATCAGTGCAGACTTTTTTTGTTGTTTAAAATTTTCTTCTTAAACCATATGATGTAATGAGAACAAATATTTATATATAATCTAAATCTAAATAAAATTAATGAGGAATTCAAGTTTGACATTTGCAGTGACAAAGTTTAGGTTCCTTTGAGGGGCAGTAATCTCAGGTGAATGGTTCAAAGCTCTTTGAAACAAGCTGAACATGGCAGAGCCATAAATAGGAGTGTGTAGGGGTATAGCTGTACATTTGTGTCCATTAGAAGGGAAAATACATATATAATAATGTATGCAAAATAGTAAATACATATAAGTGAACTTTAAGACCTGTTATTCTCAAACATTTTCTACCTCTACATTTTGAGCTCTAAGCATAGCACTAAGTCAAACCTATTGCAAAACTCATTCAACAACTAAACATTTTGAAAAATATTAATGCAAATGTAATTTATGTCAGTACTAGGATCTCTTTAGGACCCAGCAGAACTCACCTGACAACAACAGTGATTGGCCAGCTCACCTTTAAATCACCTGTATCAGCACTCAATCAGTGCTCGTGATAGAGTTTACCTTTGTGTGCCACTGGTTGATCCAGCTGATATCTGCTCTGTGTATTTTGTGTATGACCCGGCTCGTTTGACCCTGCTTGCTCGCTTCTAATTCGATACCGTTTAGACTCTGATCTACTTGTGTATGACCCAGCTTGCCTAGACTACGCTTTGCCTGATTCTACTGTAGTACCTTCATCCGCAGCGGTGAACTACAAGCACCAGCCAACATCTACCTTCATCTGCAGCGGGAACTTCAAGCACCAGCTAACATCTACCTTCATCTGCAGCGGGAACTTCAAGGTCCAGCCAACATCTAACTTCATCTGCAGCAGTGAACTACAAGTCCCAGCTATCCTGCTCTGCTTAGACCTGCTCATGGTATGTGCTCTTGTTCTTTGAACTCTTGCATAATCAGCACACCTGAACGGTAACCTGTTATCTGCTCCTAGCCCTACATTTTAGATGAAAATTTTATTTAGATTTAGAGCAAATAATTGCAATTATTAGAATAATTTAACATTAGTCATAAAGGTGCTAAAATATGGGAGTGTTAAGGGGAAGAGTTACACGGTGATAGGCGTTATCTTGGAAGGAGAATGGGGACTAGTGATGAGCCGAACACCCCCGGGTTCGGTTCGCACCAGAACCCGCGAACGGACCGAAAGTTCGAACGAACATTAGAACCCTATTAAATACAATGGATGCGAACGTTCGAATTCTAAAGTGCTAATTATAACAACTATTATGCATGTTATTGTCATAAATAGGGTTTGGGAACCCGGGTTGTGCACCAGGGGACATGTATCAATGCAAAAAGAAGTTTTAAAAACGGTCGTTTTTCGGGAGCAGTCATTTTAATGATGCATAAAGTGAAAAAAAAAAAGTTAAATATTCCTTTTAAATATCGTACCTGGGGGGTGTCTAAAGTATGCCTGTGAAGTGCCACGTGTTTCCCGTGTTTAGAACTGTCCCTGCACAAAATGACACTTCTAAAGGAAAAAAAAGCCATTTAAAACTGCTTGCGGCTTTAATGTAATGTCTGGTCCCGGTAATATGGATGAAATTCTTTAAGAAAAATGGCATAGCTACCCCATGACCCCCCCCCCTACCCCAGCCCATTACCAGCCCCTTTGGGTCTTGTATGGATATTAAGGGGAACCCCGCACATAAAATAAAAAAGGCCCTATATACTCTGAACAGCCGTATACAGGCGGTGCATACAAGACAGGGACTGTAGGTTTGTTCTTATGTAGAATCTGTTTGTAATTTTGAACAGGTACATTGTTGAAGTGTAGCTCCAGCCCAAAAATCTATTTTTAAACTTTTTGGGAAACATAGGTAAGGGTTATCACCCCTGTAACATTTGTTTTGCTGTCTGTGCCCCTGTTCAGAACATTTCACCTCACTTTCCGTCCCAATGACAACTGTTTTTGAAATGTGGTGTTTTTCTTGAAACAAGGATTGCTGATAAAGCATCAGTACAGATGAGACCCCTTTCTCCCATATTTATTCTTACAGGAGAGAATTTTCCTTTCTAGGGGTAGATTTCCTCTCACTTCCTGTTGTCTTCTTTCGTTTGCAAGAAGGAGTCGTTTGTAAGTTGGATGTTTGAAAGTAGGGACCTGCCGTATATACTCTGCAGAAATAGGCCCCTTAGTTGTTGGTGTTGGCACAACACTGTAAGCACTCAGTTACTCTTGGTTGGTGCTGGAACGCCCTGCTGTCAACTATTATATCAGGAATTTTAATTACATATAATTGTTGAACAGTGGTAGTAAAAATTGGGGCTTTGATGGTGGTGCTGGTGCCACAACACTGTAAGCCCTGACAGTTACTCTTGGTGGGTGCAGCAATGGGCCCTGCTGTGAATTATTAGATCAAGAATTGTAATTACATGCCCCTTTTGAACAGGGGCTGAAAAATTGGGCCTTAGGCACTGGTGCCACAACACTCCAACCCCTCACAGATACTGTACTTGGAGCACAGCAATGAGCCCTATGGCAAATTATTGCTAAAAAAATTGTAATTACACGCCCCTGTAAAACAGGGGCTGAAAAATTGGGCCTTAGCCACTGGTGGCGGCACCCATAAACAAAAATGATCTTCCAAGCTATCATCATCAATCGTATCATTGAGGACTCGGAGGAGGAGGATAGCCAGTCAACATAACAGCACAGGCACTCAGCATCAGCATCAGTCTTGAAGGGATGTGACATGTTAAAATCAATTAGTCTGTTATATCAGCATCAGGTGTGTGGTAGCTGGTGGTGATCCAAGACTGGTTCATCTTGATGAAAGTCAGTCGATCAACTGAGTCGGTGGACAGGCGCACCCTGTGATCCGTGACAAATCCTCCAGCAGCACTGAATGTGCGTTCCGAAAGAACGCTGGATGCAGGACAGGCCAGTAGCTCAATTGCATACTGTGCAAGCTCTGGCCAGTGATCCATCCTCAAGACCCAGTAAGCCAGAGGATTTTCGGTGGGGAAGGTGTCCAAGTCTGACCTTGCCCCTAGATATTCCTGCACCATGTTTATCAGACGCTGGCGATGGTTGCTGGAACCGATCATACTTTGGGGCTGCGGACTAAAGAATTGTCTGAACGCATCGGTCAGATGGCCACCTTCCCCACCGCTCCTTCTTTGACTGGCCGAAGCCTCAGCAACTCGTTGTCCAGGACCAGGAGTTTGTAACCTCCCAGTCTCTGGGAACGCGTTGCACAGACCTTTCTGCAAGGCCTCCCGGAGTTGTCTCATCCTCTGCTCCCTCTGCGACGGTAACATAAGGTCCGCAACCTTACCCTTGTACCGTGGATCAAGGAGAGTGGCCAGCCAGTAATGGTCCCTCTCCTTGATCCGAAGAATACGAGGATCCTTCCGCAGACTTTGCAGGATCAGGGAGGCCATGCAGCGTAGGTTTGCTGAGGCATTCGCTCCGGAGTCCTCTGGGTCACTAAGGACGACATGATCCGCAGCCACCTCCTCCCAGCCACGTACAAGTCCACTGGTTTCTTGGGACTGTAAATCATCCCTAAAAGACTGCTGCTGATGATGCTGAGTGCCAGCCTCCACCTCCATGCTGACACAATCCTCCTCCTCCTCCTCCTCCTCCTCCTCCTCCTCCTCCTCCTCTTCCTGTGCGATGGGTGGGACAGAAGGAACACTGTCTGGGTAAAGGGGGCCTTGAGAGGCAAGGAAGTCCTCCTCTTCCTGCCTCTGTTCTGCCTCAAGTGCCCTGTCCATTATTCCACGCAGCGTGTGCTCCAACAGGTGGACAAGAGGTACAGTGTCACTGATGCATGCACTGTCACTGCTCACCATCCTCGTGGCCTCCTCAAATGGTGCCAGGACAGTGCATGCATCCCTGATCATGCCCCACTGGCGTGGAGAAAAAAAACCAAGCTCCCCTGACCCTGTCCTGGTGCCGTAGTCGCACAGGTACTCATTGATGGCCCTCTGCTGCGTGTGCAGCCGCTGCAGCATGGCCAACGTTGAGTTCCACCTGGTGGGCATGTCACATATAAGGCGGTTCTTGGGCAGGTTCAACTCCTTTTGCAGCTCAGCCAGGCGAGCACTGGCATTATAAGATCTGCGGAAATGCACACAGACTTTCCTGGCCTGCCTCAGGACATCCTGTAAGCCCGGGTACCTGCCCAAGAACCGCTGCACCACCAGGTTAAGGACGTGAGCCACACAGGGCACATGGGTCAGTTGTCCCTGTCGGAGGGCGGAGAGGAGGTTGGTGCCATTGTCGCAAACCACCATTCCTGGCTTAAGCTGGCGTGGCGTCAACCACCTCTCGGCCTGGCCCTGCAGAGCAGACAGGACCTCTGCCCCAGTGTGGCTTCTGTCCCCCAAACACACCAGCGCAAGCACGGCATGGCATCTTTTTGCCTGCGTACTTGCGTAGCCCCGTGAACGGCTACGGAGCACCGCTGGTTCATAGGACAAACCACAGGAAGAGGCCATGGAGGAAGAAGAGGGGGTGGAGGAGAGGTGTGTCACAACCAGTAGTAGCATTTTGGAGGCGTGGCGGTGGGACAACCTCCAACACTACTGCACCTTGTCCTGCATCCTTCCCAGCTGCCAAAAGAGTGACCCAATGGGCCGTGAAAGAAAGGTAACGTCCCTGTCCATGCCTGCTGGACCATGAGTCAGCGGTAATATGCACCTTACCGCTGACCGCCCTGTCCAGCGAGGCCAAGACATTGCCTTCCACATGCCGGTAGAGAGCCGGCATAGCCTTCCGTGAGAAAAAGTGGCGTTTGGGAACCTGCCACTGAGGAACCGCACATTGCACAAACTCACGGAAGGGGGCCGAGTCTACCAACTGAAAAGGCAGCAGTTGAAGCGCTAGCAATTTAGCCAAGCTAGCATTCAACCGCTGGGCATGTGGATGGCTGGGAGTGAACTTCTTTCGACGGTCCAGCAGCTGGGGCAGGGAAATTTGCCTGCTAGAATCGGACGTCGGTGCACTGCTAGCAGAGTGGCCGCAAGTACTTGGCTGTGACACACCTAATTCTACACCTTCATTCCTCTCAGTGCATGTTTCAGAGAGGACTGAAGTTATAGTGGGGTTGGAGATCCCAGCTGATGCGGTGCAAGGAGAGGTCCGCTTTGTTCTTTGGTGTGGGTCTTTGAGGTAGGCTTGCCAACGAGCTGCATGGCAGGTCAACATATGTCTGGTCAGGCATGTGGTACCCAAGCGGCTGATGTTTTGGCCACGCGATATACGCTTGAGACATATGTTGCAAACAGCAGCTGTGCGATCTGATGCACTAGCCTCAAAAAAGGCCCACACCAAAGAACTTTTTGAATGACGGGCAGAGGCAGCGCCCTGCACAGGCGGAGCTCTGCGGTGTGATTCCGTCGGTGTACTGCCCTTACGCTGGCCACCAAAGGGCATCCTGCCTCGTTGGAGATGTGCCTCCTCCTCATCCTCCTCCTCCTCCTCTCTCCTATTAGGCACCCACGTGGAGTCAGTGACCTCATCATCACCTCCCTCCTCATCACTGGAGGCAATCTGGCAGTATGCTGCAGCTGCTGGAACATGACTGCCAGATTGGTGTCCTTCTTGAGCATCCCCTCTGTCTGCTCTCACGCTACTGCCTTCCTCTAGCTGGGTTTCATCATCAGACCCTTCGAAACGCTGGGCATCCTCCTGGAGCATGTACCCAACACTGTGCTGAAACAGTTCGGGGGACTCCTCAGGAGGAGGACATGGTGGGTCTAGGGAAGGAGTGACTGATGATGAGTCTGACATTGATACCAGGGAAGAGGACGCTTTGGCAGCTGCTTTTCCAGTACCCTGAGCCTGGGTGAGAGAGGATGAGGAGGAGGAGGAGGGCTTGGTCATCCACTCTACCAAGTCTTCGGCATGATGTGGCTCAACATGTCCAGCTGCCGAAAAGGACAAGCGTGTCCCATGGCCATGTGCTGATGACAATGCACCGCGTCCACGACCAGCACTGTTGCCCCCAGACACAGAGCCTGCTTGCCCTCTTTTATTGCCTCCTGACTGTCTGCCTCTCCTTGTTTGCCTTCCAGACATTCTAATAGATGGCCTGCAGGGAGATGGGAAAAAAGCAATAAGGGCTACCTTCAGGTGTCCTTCTCTGTCCCTTGAAACAAGGACTTTGACAGTGAAAGAAACTGACACACTCTCCCTACCTACAGTTTTCTGTCCCTAGAAAAAATGTTTTTTTTAAGCACAATATAGCACAAGGAGAATTCACTCACTGTCCTTCCAGGTCCCTGGAAACAAGGACTTTGACAGTGAAAGAAACTGACACACTCTCCCTACCTACAGTTTTCTGTCCCAAGAAAAAATGTTTTTTTTAAGCACAATTTAGCACAAGGAGAATTACCTCACTGTCCTTCCAGGTCCCTGGAAACAAGGACTTTGACAGTGAAAGAAACTGACACACTCTCCCTACCTACAGTTTTCTGTCCCTAGAAAAAATGTTTTTTTTAAGCACAATTTAGCACAAGGAGAATTACCTCACTGTCCTTCCAGGTCCCTGGAAACAAGGACTTTGGCAGTGAAAGAAACTGACACACTCTCCCTACCTACAGTTTTCTGTCCCTAGAAAAAATGTTTTTTTTAAGCACAATTTAGCACAAGGAGAATTACCTCACTGTCCTTCCAGGTCCCTGGAAACAATGACTTTGACAGTGAAAGAAACTGACACACTCTCCCTACCTACAGTTTTCTGTCCCTAGAAAAAATGTTTTTTTTAAGCACAATATAGCACAAGCACAAAACACACTGACACTCTCCCTACCTATCCTTCTCTTTCCCTAAACTAAAGGAATCCAGGTTAAGCAAGAAAGAAATAAAAGTCACTGTCCCTGCCTATGCTGCTCTATCCCTGCTCCGGAACACACTACACTAGGCCGCCGTGCTGGCGGCCTTTTATAGTGTGGGGCGTGTACTAAACCCCCTCAGCAATAATTGGCCATAGGCATCCTGCCTGTGGCCAATCATTGCTCTCCTCGCTGCCGGCGCTGTGATTGGCCAAGCATGCGGGGTCACAGTGCATGCTTGGCCAATCACAGCGCCTGGATGACACTGCGATGGCGTAGTGCATTGTGGGCCGTTCGCGTCACTCGAATTTGGCGCGAACGGCCCAAATCGTTCGATCTTCGTCGAACGATCGAACAGCCGATGTTCGAGTCGAACGTATGTTCGACTCGAACACGAAGCTCATCCCTAATGGGGACTAGAATCACATTAACCTACAAAACTAGGCACATCAGCACCAGTACATACAATTGATGTGTCAAAGTTGGCCCAGTTTAGTGTCAAACTGATGTTAGTACTGAATACACAGGCAGAAAACATATCTACTGTAAATATTCACAATAAACACAGGACTCCACCCACCTACATCCAGCCCAGCCCTCTACTACCGTTCATTGAAAAATCTTCATGCACAGAGCAAAAACACACCATGTCCTCATTCTTCCATAAGGTTTCTCATTACGTAATATCTATACTACTCTTTTTACTTTTACCCTCCTCCCAAATCCTAATTCCTCCAGTGCTGCCTTGAATAGTTTTTCCAGTACACATATGATAAATGAGCGGTCCTGATGTCACTACCATCAATAGTGGTCTTGATGCCATTATCATCAGCTAGTTATTGGGTGAATTGGAGCTTATTAATGGAATGTTGTCTGCACACCAAAATCTTTACTATGGCAAAAGGAATGTGCCACATTTCAGGGCCATGCAGGGTCCTCTTCCTCAGGAAACAGGGATGCCTTTAAGCACTTAGGTGGTAAAGGTATGATCACTGCATATAGTATGGTTTTTAATCCTGTGAGTCACATCTCAGAGACTGGGAACAGCTGGATTCAAACATTCAGGAACAACACATCACATTTTCCATGGATGGCCAGCCTTAATCTAAAATAACAAGTTTCTTTGCACAGATTTTAAAAAGCCTTCCTAGTTTGCTATGAATGTTATGGATATATTACTCCATAGTGCCTACAGCAACAGGCCAATGGGAGCTTGTTTTAAAGCTTTTTTACTAATTGTTTAGACTACACATAGTTAATATGTTGCTATCCATTGCTTGGCTTTGGTTTTACTTTAAAGCAGAGTTCCACCCAAAAATTGAACTTCCGCTCTTCTTAACCCTCCCCCCTCCGGTGTCACATTTGGCACCTTTCAGGGGGGAGGAGAGAGCAGATACCTGTATAATACAGGTATTTTGCTCCCACTTCCTGGCATAGATACCCGAGCCACCCGCCCCTTCTCTGTCCCCCGCTGTCTTCTGGGACACACACAGGTCCCAGAAGACAGCAGGGACCAGTGGGATAGAGCAGCGCGACTCACGCATGCATAGTAGGGAACCAGGAAGTGAAGCCGCAAGGCTTCACTTCCTGATTCCCCTATCGAAGATAGCGGCAGCAGCATCCGAGAGCCGAGCGATAGCTCGGCTTCGGATGCCGACATCGTGGGCACCCTGGACAGGTAAGTGTCCTTATTTTAAAAGTCAGCAGCTGCAGTATTTGTAGCTTCTGACTTTAAAAAAAAATAATTGGCGGACATCCGTTTTAAGTCATGATTCATAAAACTTTATTGTAGGGAAAATAAGTGTAAGTAAACCTTCAGAGTAGATTTCCCGTGATATTTTTTGGTCTGTAATTTACTACTGAAAGTGCTTTACCATCTAAACATGCAAGAAAACTGTATGCTGAACATGACCCAGACATATTTAAATTGATTACACATAAACGCAACAAATTGGACTCTCTGCTGACCTTTAGAGCAGAAAAAGCTCTCCGCTGGTCTAAAGCAAAATTCTTCCTATCTAGCAACTCCTACTCCACAATGTTCGCCCGAAAACTTAATCAGTCAATAAAACCTACCCACATTTATAAGCTTAAAAATAATGCAAATCAATTGATCACACATCCTCAGGAGATACTTTCAATATTTAAAAATTTCTACTCTGATCTTCTTTCAGCACCAAACACATCCATCCCACCTTCCTCACTCTCTTGGTTAAATAACCTTCCTTTTCCGAAACTAAACCAAACACAAATAGATTACCTAAATTCACCATTCACTGAAGAGGAACTAGCTCAAATAATTAAATTACTCAAAAAGAATTCAGCCCCAGGCCCTGATGGTTTTTCATCCCTATACTATAAACAATATCAACAACTCCTATTTCCTCACCTAGTGAAATTATATAATAACATTTTAAGAGGCGATCAATTCCCAGAGGAAATGTTACTCGCTAACATGTCCCTCATCCCAAAACCTAACAAGGATCATACATTACCCCAAAATTACAGACCGATTTCTGTCATAAATAATGATCTCAAGATTTTTAGTAGACTCCTAGCTAATAGACTTGCCACAATTATCCCTACACTTATCTCTCCATACCAATCCGGATTTATCCCTGGTAGACAGATCACTGACAACATCAGATTAGTCACAAACATTATCCAGGATGCGAATATACACTCTAGATCACTTCTAATGTTGTGTCTAGATATTAACAAGGCATTTGATAGTGTCTCTTGGAAATTTCTAGATTTAATACTCAACAAATACGGTTTCAAAGAAGAATTTATACATGCCTTTCACGCACTCTATCATAATCCCTCCACTAGAATAAGACTACCAGGCTGCAATTCAGATGTTTTTAGCGTAGGCAGAGGTACATGACAGGGATGCCCCCTCTCCCCATTATTATTCGCACTAGCGATTGAACCATTAGCCACAGCTATCCTACTCCATACAGACATTAGAGGCTATTCAACAAAAAATAACACCTATAAATTGAGTATGTACGCAGACGATATGTACTGCTTTACCTAACCTCTTACACACCCTTAATATATTTGCTTCCCTATCAGGCTTAACAGTCAATGTATTCAAATAATTGGGCATGCCAATAAACATCCCACCCTCTACTCTAGAATCTTTACGCTCCTCTTTCAATTTTTCATAATCATTGGAATCTCTCCCATACTTAGGCATTCACCTCACCCCTAATTTCAAGGATCTTGCAGCCAAAAACAACATTCCATTAATGCACAAATTGAGATCGACATTAAAAATGTGGAAATCATTTAAGATATAATTTTTAGGCAGAATCACAGCAATCGAGATGACATTACTCTCCAAGATTTTGTACTTATTTAGGGCACTCCCCATTAGACTTAATAAGACAATGATCACTAAATTCCAATCTGATATCAATAAATTTGTATGGTCAGACTCTCACCCACGCCTGTCAAGACTAATTCTATATAAATCACAAAGACACGGTGGGTTAGGCCTCCCTGATTTTTGGTTATACTACCTATCTGCTAGATGGACTCAAATGGCACAGTGGCACGTTCCCTATCCAAAGGTCCCATGGGTTGAATTTGAAAGGAACTCCATTTTGCCATTCTCCATCTCAGGTATACTGTGGAGAAACAAAATTTCAAATCACCCCATAAACTCTTTAAATCAAATAGTCTCACAGTCGTACCAATTATCGAAAATGTATAACCAAAAATGTAATCTAACATCTAAAACTCCCTCACATGCATCCTTTATAGGAGATCCAAAATTTCACCAAATAGCACATTATTCTGCTGACTTTACTTGGTGGATTAATAATAATTTGACTTCCCTTTTCAATTTCATAGAAGGCACAAATTTCATTTATTTCTCCTCCCTACAATCTAAACACCAAATTCCTAATACAGAATATAATACATTTCTCCAGATTAGACAATTCTTCAACACACACTTCCAAACTGCTAACACACCGCCTCCCTCCTTTTTTGAGAACCATTGTCTTAAATCACCAAGAAAGTGTGGTTTTATCTCTGAAACATACTCTAATCTAATTAACAACACAGACACAAACAAACTTCCATACATGCTCAAATAGGAACAAGACGCAAACTTCACATATTCGCTGTTAATTGGGATAATTGCATAAACAATTTGCATAAATGCACCAAGTCCATTAACATTAAAGAGACTGCTCTAAAACTATTTACAAGATGGTACTATACCCCAATTAAACTTCACACTATTTTCCCTACGTCCTCCTCATCATGCTTTCGAGAATGCAACTCCATTGGATCATTCTCGCATATTTTTTGGAGCTGCAACAAGATCACATATATTTGGAATCAGTTAGGAAAATTTGCTTCCAAAATCTCAGACAATAATATTGTTCTAACTTTACACAATTGCCTTCTCTTCTCTCCTATTGAAGGTCTCTCAGTCAATAACATGAGATTGATACAAACCATATGTGTGGCGATTCACTGTTCACTGATTAATCGCATTCCACTGGAAATCTACATCTGTCCCATTAGTACATCTTAAAACAAGAATTAGTAACATAAATTTAATGGAAAAAATGTATCATACAATACAGAACTCAAACCATATATACAAAAAAAAAATGGGATCCGTGGTTCTCATTAAACTCATTCTTTAACCCAGACTAACATACCCCTGCATAGTTAAGATGTAATAATTTATATAGGTAAACGCAACAAATGCCATAATGCCTGTCTTAATTTTCTATATTAAACAAAATATGTTACTGTTACATATATATGTTATATTGTCCATATATACAAGATGACTTTCTGTACCTTTCATTGTACTTATGTCAAGTCGGTTTTTGTACCACCTTCTGTACTTAATAAAAAAGTTTGTAAACAAAAAAAGAAAACTGCATGCTGATGACTTCACTGGCCAGTAATAACTTTAATCAAGGAACAGACACAAGCACAAGCATGCAGCTATTCTCCAAATTGCCCATCTCTGACACATTTCATCTTAAATTGTCTCACCCTAAATCGTAGTGATGCCTATGATAAAATCCATAGGGGGCGCTCATTGGAGGTCAGTGGTCCAGAAGCAGGGACAGCAGTATGTTTGTTCTTGTGTCTGTACCTTGAATAAAGATTTGAATGGCCTGTGACATCATAAGCTTGTGGTTTTCTTGCAAATTTAGATGGTGATATATGGAATGAGGATGGGTCTGTGCCTGAACATATACAGTGCCTAGATGGGGGGCAAAGGTGAGTTATGAAGTGGTGACACTTATTTATTTAAAAAGTGAAAATAAATACCAGTCGACCATGTCAGAAGTTTATAGCTGTCTTGTGCATACTTCCTGTGTTATCCCAAGGAGTTTATTTAGCCCTCCTAGTTGTTATCTTAGGACTACAGAATGATTAGTCTCTGTGTTGTGGACAATAAGTTAGGGGGTGAGTTTGAGTACTATAGCAGAAGTCAATTGGGCAGGGCTGAAACCACAACAGGATGTTGGTGCTGAGTACTTTTCTGGCAGATCAGCTATTATTTGTACTTGCAGGGTCTTTCTTTGGATAAAGTATGGGGAAATGTAAATACAGTTCAGAGAATGGCTACTGTGCACTGCTGCACCAGGTCCTGAGTGTTCCAGTTTTGATAAATGTCCCTGTTGTTTATTTTTATTTATTTATCTTGTTATGACATACACTTTAATGCAGGGGTCCCCAACCCCCAGGCCGCCGACCGGTGCTGGCCCGTGGCATGCTGCTGAAAAGACTGCACAGCAGGAGATGAGCGGTGACCAGGGTCCGCACTGGACTATCACAGACCGCGATCCCCACTCATCTCCTGCTGTACAGCCATGCAGTGTGTCCTCTCCTGGCTCCTCCACCCACATGGCCTTGTCATCCAATCAGCAGAGCAGGGGTCAAGAGGCGCTGCGGATCAAAATGAATCATTGCCTCTGCCCTGCTAAGGAACTAGCCCTGTGCACTGCAAGGGAGGCAGACATTAGAATGGGGAACTGCAGGGCTTTTTTTTCAGCCTCTGGCACAAGCCCTGTGCTCACCACTATCTACTGCCTGGCTTCCCTGTGACAGCACAGCTGGGTTAACCCAGCATCTCTCCATAGTTATTCCTGCCCTAGCACTCAGTGCCAAGAGAAAAAATGCACAGCAGTCACATCGTTAATGCCAGTGAGTGATGCTCTCCTTTTAACTGCAGCAGCTTAAGGGAGAGCACTTGGGAACCAATGTCCTGCTCTAAATCTTGCCAGTGCCACAACAAGAGAGCAGAATAGCTTAGGTGCAGTGGTGAGGGGGGGCGTGTTTAGTTGCCAAGATAAGCACTGGTGGCTGGGGGGTGCTGAAGTAAGAATTAATGAAAAAAGAGTGGAGGGAAGAGGTGAGCACTGGTGAAAGTCTAACTTGATATTAATTTTAGCATAAAAGTAAATTCTTCTTCTCTGTTGATGGCGGGGTGCAGAGGTGAACTGCAGGCAGGGTACAGGGGTGAGCTGTGGAGAGGGGTACAGGGGTGAGCTGTGGAGAGGGGTACAGGGGTGAGCTGTAGACAATGGTGAGCAGAGGTGAGATTTGGACGTGGGAAAGAGATGAGCAGTGGATAGGAGGTGCAGAGGCAAGTGATGGGTGTTGCTTTTTTAGGGTATAATGTTGTAAAATTTTGACTGGGGAAGATATTTACCTGGTAGGAAGGGGACAGCACAGCATACATACAGAATAGCATACATAGATCATTGGTTTAATGTCCTTCTAACTCCCACTGTAAAATTACGCCACACCCACTCAATGACGCAGATCACACATCACTTCCCCCCCACCCCCCCCCCCCCCCACACACACACACACACGCATTTCTGGGTTTCTATGAGAAAAAAAGTCCTGGAAAAGTATCATGTTAGAGAGGAAAGAGGGAGAGGTAGACTGCAGGGGCACTGTGATGGGGTGGCTGTGACTGCAAGGGGCACTGTAATATAAAGGGGACTGCACTGTAACAGGGGCACTGTAATCATTACAGTGCCCCTTTGCAGTTCAGTCCCCCTTTAAATCACAGTGACCCCTTTACAGTGCAGTCCCCTTTACATCACTGCCCCCTTTTTATTACAGTGCCCCCTTTATAGAGCAGTCCCCATTACATTAATGTAAAGGGGCACTATGATGTAATGGGGATGACAGTGTAAAGGGGCATTGTAATGTAAAGGTGTGCTGTGGACAGACTCTGTAAATAGCCCTTCCCCCCCCCCCCCCCTCCACGATCCCTGGGAAAATTGGCTGCTGTGAAACCAGTCCCTGCTGCCAAAAAGGTTGAGGATTGCTGCTTTAAGGAATAAAAGTTGGCAAACTATTGTAATGCTTTCTTACATTTTAACTGTATTCTTGAAAAAAATTGTTTCTGTCTGGAATTCCTCCATTCTGTTAGGCTATAAGTCAATGAAGCAAAGGGATGCAATGTGCAGATAATATTTTAAGCTGTGTGTATAGCAATATGATAAGATATACTTAGAAAGACAAAAGCAACAGACAAAACAGATGACCCCTGTATGCTACAATGCACAGTCTCTCCACGTATATGTCTTTTCCAGATGTGATATAATATGTACTGACTAACTACAAATGAAGATGTTATTTAAGGGTGAATTATTTCCTCAACTAATCACAAACACATCAGAGAAAATCATGCTGCGTTGAAAACTAGAATGTCATCTTTTCAATTGTGTGAAAAGTGAAAAAAGCCCTTGAAAAATTCACTAACCATGGGACTAAATAGATGAGCACAGTTGTAAGATCTCATGGGCAATCTCCTCCTTTAACTTACGTTATTGAATGTATTCTTGTATTGTCTCATGTGGACTGCATGTAAGCTGCATAGGTAGGGAAACTCACAGAAAGAATGAGTTTGGCAGCATTAAAACTTGTTACAGGCTGCCGATATCATTGTTTCTGTCCAGATGTAGGGCACAGTGAAAAAAGAGAACTTCCCTGATCTGTGTCTGTTGAGCCATTAAATTGAATACAGTCCTTAGTTCCTGCATTAGCAACTGGCTGAGTGCTTGGGATAGGGCAATCTGAATAGGGCCCTTGGATAGGTTAACAATAATACTTTTTATTTTTATCATTTTTATATTACTATTACATTTTGGAATTTTAACAGCTGTTAGGCCATGCTAAAAGGATTTCAATTTTCTTAAAATAACGTTTTTGAAGTAAAGATAAAAATATGCTTGGATACATAAATATAGAATTAATATTTATTGCTGTCAACATGAGTGGTTCCTGTATCAAATGTCTAAACTATTTAAATCATTAATAGTTATAGTCTGAAAATAGCTCTTCATACCCATTCTTCTTTATAAGATTTAAAGCGGAGTTCCAGGCTTTTTATGTTTAATAAAAGTCAGCAGCTACAAAATGTATAGCTGTTGACTTTTAATAAACAGACACTTACCTGTTCCACGTTCCAGAAATGCGGGTGCCCGGAGAGTCGCTCCTCTCCCCCAGCACACTTCCATTGCCACTCTGGACATCCGGCCGTGATAGCTTTCGGCTTCACGGCCGGGCACGCACTGCGCATGTGCGAGTCTCGGTGCACTGCACAGGCGATCTCCTGGGACCTGTCACGTGTCCCAGGAGATCGCCTAGAGGGAGAGGCTGCCTAGGTGGAGAGGAGGAGTCGCCTAGGCGGCCTGTTGGCGGAAGAAAGAAGTGGGACAGGAAGTCCTACTCCAAACAAAGCCCCCACTCGACCCCCAAAAAAATTGCATTCCAAATGTGGCATGAAGGGGGCGAGGAGTACTTAAAGCGGAAGTTCCACTTTTGGGTGGAACTCCGCTTTAAAGTATAACTAAAGAAATGTTTTGGTTGTTTTGATTGAGTGGAAAGGGATTAGAAAACCTGTCAGGTTTGTATTGTCAGTGCCCCCAATTACAGAGATTCACCCTCTCTATTTGTCATGCCATTATTCGTGAAAGTGAAGGAAAGTCCCCAAAGCAGTAAGAGAGGGGAAATGCCCCAATGGGGACACTGATTCTAATAACCCGGTGACAACCAGGGATTGTCTCACTTTGAAGTGATTTCCTTATGATTCCTGCTGCCTATTTTTAAAAAAACGTATAAAGCTATAAATAAAACATAGTGATAAAATATTTTTGTATTTGGCACGCAGCCTATTTCTTTAATCACTTCATCTCCGGAAGGTTTTGCAACCTTCCTGACCAGGTCATTTTTTGCAATACAGCACTGCTGAACTTTAACTGACAATTGTGCAGTCATACGACACTGTACCCAAATTAAATTGATGTCCATTTTTTCCCACAAATAGAGCTTAATTTTGGTGGTATTTGACCACGTCTGTGTTTTTTTATTTTTTGCGCTATAAACAGAAAAAGACCAAAAAGTTTGAAAAAAACAATATTTTTTATTTTCTGCTATAAAACATATCCAATAAAAAATAAAAAAATTGAATTTCTTCATCAGTTTAGGCCAATATGTATTCTGCTACATATTTTTGGTAAAAAAAATCACAATTAGCGTACAGGAAAACCTTGTATTGCGAGTAACGTGGTTAACGAGCGTTTCGCAATATGAGCACTGTTTTTTTTTTTTTTCAATCCTGACTCGGTTTGCGAGTGTCTTGCAAAATGAGTAGGATTCAAGCCACAGCGGTGTGCAGTACCTCGTTTAGCCTGAGGTGGGGAGCCATTCGGAGCCGTTCGGAAACGCTCGGAAATGCTCAAAAAAACTCAGAAATACTCAGTTCCCGAGGTTTTCCAAGTTCAGCCGAGCTGTCCTCAGGCCTTTCCGAGTGTTTCAGAGGCTCTCCGGTGCCCCCATCCCCCACCTCTGGCCACATGCGGCATTGCATGCCATTGAAGTCAATGCGGAACTAATTATTTTCGTTTCCATTGATTTCTATGGAGAAACTCGCTTTGATATGCGAGTGCTTTGGATCACGAGCATTCTCCTGAAACAGATTATGCTCGTAATCCAAGGTTTCACTGTATATTGATTGGTTTACACAAAAGTTATAATTTTTGGTTTTTGAAAATGTATAAAGATTAGAATTTTGCACATCAATGTATGTCTTCATACCTATTTAAAAAATAAAAAAGATGCATGTTAAGGAGTGCGGTAAAGGTGGTTCTTTTGCCTAATGATTTTGGTACTAAAACCTGTACGTCATTGCTATCTCTGAAAGTAGGGCGGGATGATTCAAGGGAAATGTACTTTTGAGACATGAGAAAGGGGCTTGTTTATAATGGGTAATGGAAATCATTAACTGCTGTCAAAATAGTTTACAGTATTATGCCTCATCGCAGCCCATGGATTCATAAATGTGGGATGCGGTATGCTTAAGACAGCAAAGAGACCTCTGTGTATGGAGAAGAGCCGATCGTGAGACTTTGACAGGTCATATAATTTTGTTCTCTTTCTGGCTTTTTTACTGAAATACTTATTAATTTCTATTGCATTTCACAGGCCCCAGACGCACAAAGCCAGCTGAGCCCAATGCAGATTTGTACAACACATTGCTGTAATTTGTAAATGTGCATGTGTGCAGCAGGCTTATCATATTCAGCCCTAAAGATAATTACTACTACCCACCACTAAAGGGATGTAATGGTTTTCCAACATGGTGGCCAACCAGAGGTTCCAGTGACCCTACTGTTATCATTGGAATGTCAGTTCTTTTTAGTGTTAAAGCTGTATATGGCTACGTTACTAAATGTAAAAAACAACAACACAGTGATATATAAGTGCTTGGTGTTCATAGAATAGAATAGCTTCTTTATCATCCAAACGGACAGCTGAAGATCTTCCCATTAACTACCAATTTCAATCTAACAGGGGGAAACAATGACTGTTACATGTTCACCGACTTACAACACCCTGCTGCAGGTTTTTATCGTTTTATAAATCTTCACTCCTACTAGCCAATTCCCTATATGAAGATGCCCAATAACTATGCTGTTCCTTGTTTTTGTTTTTTCCAATTTTTACCTCAAGTGACACTGGCACTT
Source organism: Rana muscosa (assembly GCA_029206835.1). Taxonomy (NCBI): domain Eukaryota; kingdom Metazoa; phylum Chordata; class Amphibia; order Anura; family Ranidae; genus Rana; species Rana muscosa. The sequence continues at coordinate 12,448,555 of JARGYO010005626.1, read as the reverse complement.
ATGCTCTGTATAAAAGGACCATTTGAATGTAAAAAGCATTCCAGCCCAGGCTTTTCTGACTTACCCAGTTATACTTGAACATCTAAAAACAATTTCATTCAGGCATTAGATGAACTGACTGCCATGTCTTTGTATAAGGCTAGTGGCTAGCTCTGCAGTCCACCACTCTCCCTCTGCAGGGGGAGAGCAGAAAAGATTTTTCCACGATTAAGCCATAAGAGTATAAAAGTAAAAACATGACATTTTGTATCTGATATGGAAAATGTACTGTGTGACAAACTCAGCAATGCTTAAAAGCTGCTGCCTACACAAATAAGGTCAAATTATTATAAACATGTCTGATACTAAAGCGGAGTTCCACCCAAAAATGGAACTTCCGCTTCAAGGGAATGTGACATGCCACATTTAACATGTCATTTTTTTGGGGGGGAGTGGAAACCCTCTTTTTAGAGGGTTCCAGCTTCCACTTCCTCCCGGGGCTCCGTGGCATCGGAAGGAAGTTCACCTCTCCCCCCTCCCTCTCAGTAATCATCTGGGACACTTCACAGGTCCCAGGTGATTGCTCGGCCAGTCAGTGTGCAGCGCTGCTCACACATGAGCAGTGCGTGCCCGGCTGTGAAGCCACAGCATCGCTGGACCCTGGGACAGGTAGGTGTCTGATTATTAAAAGTCAGAAGCTGCAGTATTTGTAGCTGCTGACTTTTAATATTTTATTTTTTTGTAGGACCTCCGCTTTAAGAAGAAGCATTAAATCGCTGCCATGCCCTGTGCTCCATTTTGTTCACTCAGGTGGCCAGAACATTTTTTCTTTGCTTTTTTATTTTTCACTGATTGCTTTCAAAACTTGTGAAAGACCCCCCAAACCATATATTTTCTGAAAGCACATGACCAGTAGAATAAAAAGAAGGTGCTACTGATATTTTAGACCCCGCGGTATTTGCGCAAACAATTATCAAACCATTATATTTGCACAAAATACACTAAAACCATTATTAGCAGATAAAAGCACAGCACATTTTACAAAATTCCTACTAAATATAAAAGCCTAACCAGTATTGAGTTAATAAATAACAAATATTTGTAACTTTTAAATTACGCCTTTTTGCGAAATGGTAAAAATTGAACAGACCCATAAGTGTAAATATCCAAATTTCTAAAAAAATCTGAAGATTTTCGTTTTTCCCTTACAGCTTTCAGAATTTGTGAAAAACCATATTACTCTTTCGTTCATGGGCGGACACGTGACAAGTGGGTAATATCCCTCATTTAGGAGTGACTAGGCAGAAAACTTGTATAAAGTGTTAACACACCACACCCTATACAGCACCGCCCAGGGGGCAGACCCTCTGGGTATAATCCCTCTCTGCACCTCGCAGATCATTTTTTTCTGCCTAGTAAGGAGAAGGACATGGCTCCCTTCGGGCCCATTTGGTCCGGGGGTTTTTTTTCTACGTTTTTTTGTTCCTGCCATCTTCGATCAACTGCCGACTGGGTGACAGGCTGGATCCCAGATCCTTGTAGTCTCCCCAGTTTTGGCCATCGAGCGTGTGCCGACCCTAGCTACGCGCTGTGTTTTCCACGACATGCCCGTCGCTTCACGGGTGGCCGGTGAGTTTCGCGCTCCAGGGCATGCATATGATCGGTCTCTATGGCACAATCACAGCATGCCTGGCCGACAGTCACCTCCGTGAGTGGATGATGATCTGTCCGGAATGTCTTCCAGCATGATCCACGCAGGAAGGGTAAGTAGCTCCCCTGCTTCGGCAGGGTGACTTGGCTGGACATTCCTGGAGAGATCAAGTGTTTTTTTGCCCTTTCTTTCCTCTCTCCCTGCCTTCCCTCCTCCCTGGGCTCTGAAGCTAAGGCTGGCTGCTGGGTGCTGGGGGGGTCACCTGGGGGGGCTCCATCTGGAGTGGGGGCTGCGCTGTAGACTGTCTTTAATGTGTCAAATGTGCTGCTTACCTGTGTGTGTGCTTCTCCCTCCATGCTGTTGGCGGTCATTTTCTTGTGGTCCATGCCTGTTTTGGCCTCTATCTAACGCTCGGAGGCCATTTTTTTGTGGTTCGCGCCGCTCGGTGGCCATTTTCTTGTGGCTTGCTTTGGCCTATGTCGACTGTTCGGTGGCCATTTTCTTGTGGGTCACGCCGCTCGGTGGCCATTTTCTTGTGGCTCGCGGCCGCTTTGGCCTGTCGACTACTCGGCGGCCATTTTCTTATGGTCCACACTGTTCTTCAGCTCGGCCGCTCGGCGGCCATTTTGTCTAAGTCTTCGGCCTCTAGTGGTGCTCCACAGGCGCGAAAGCATACAGAGACACGCTGATGAGGATCAGACTGACACAGGCAGCGATGGGAGAGCAACTCAGGCGGGAGCAGACGGCAGCAATAGCGGTACCGTTCCAAGGGTGGTGAGTAGGGATGGGCCCGGTGCTCGATTCGAACCCATGTTCGAATCGAGCACCGGGCGTTCGCTCACTCGTCGAGCCCAGAACTATTTGGGCCGTTCGCATCACATTCGTGTGATGCGAGCGGCCCGCAATGCATTGCGGCCGGCGCAGTGCATTGCTGGCTGATGATTGGCCAAGCATGCACTGTGACCCCGCATGCTTGGCCAATCACAGCGCCCGAAACTCGGAGAGCAATAATTGGCTACAGGCAGGACGCCTGTAGCCAATTACAGATTAGGGGCTTTAGTACACGCCCCACCATTTAAAAGGCCGCCACGCCATCGGCCCCGATCACATGAGTTCCGGCTTTAGGAGAGATCAGTCTGCTGATTCTGTCTTTGCTTGATGCTGAAAGATTTGCTCTTCTTTGCTAAACCATTGGCTATTTCTTTGCTAAACCATTGCTACCTAAGTCATTGATCGTTCATTGCTGCTGATTGCACAGTTAGTGTGTTATTAGCTGCTGCTGGGGATTAGTCTGGTGCGTGCTTACTGTTAGTACAGTATTGCAGTAGTACCAACCGCAGTGCTGTTAGCACAGCATTGCACCCCAACAGCACCCATAGGACTTCTAGTGTGTTAGTGGCAGCAAACAGAGCTCCTATTTCTTTTTCGTACATCACGGGACACAGAGCGACTTAGTCATTACTAATGGGTTATATAGATTACCTTCAGGTGTTGGCACTGGCCAATTCCAAACCGGAAGTACCCTCCCCTATATAAGCCCCTCCCACCCGGGAGCACCTCAGTTTTTTGCCAGTGTCTAAGGTGTTGGCCAAAGAGTAACATGTGTTTTCACTGGGCTTGCGTACAGGTTCTTTTGGGCCTTAGTAAGCTGTTCCGGATCCCACCAAAAAAGCTTCATAGCTAAACGGTCGGTACCCGGGCCTTGCAGCAGAAGAGCAAGGTTTTGCCTGTAATGCTTCTCTTAGGAGGGCTGGACCCTGGGATCCAGAGCTCTGGTCATACCCACGACCAAGATGTTGTCTGTGCAGGGTGCTATACAGGTCCAGGGGAGTGGAATCCTTGGGAACCCGGTCCCTGAAGGTTTAATTACAATGCCTGCCGTGATAGGTGAAGTTTGGACTTCTGTGGACCAAACAAAGTCCTGCGGCGGGGATCAGGTAAGTGGGGGCCCCCAGGAACTTGGTTCTATTGGGGGACCCCCAAGCCTAATTTGTCTTTCTGTCTGTTACCTAACGGTATTCCCGCTAAATATCTGTGTTTGCCTGTAACTACTGAAAATGTAAAATTTTAATAGTAGTCAAGAAAAAAAAAAAAAAAAAGGGGACCGCGGTACCTGTGTTAAACCACTAGAGGCCGCTGTAGTCCATTTTTCTTGTCATGTGGATCTTTGGTTTTCTCAAGTCAAAAGATCCAGGCAGCTGGTAAGTTTCTCTGTGGGAATCCACTTCCTCTGCCCTGTTGCTGCGCTCATCCACCGCACAGGCCCTCCGGCAAAAAGGGCCCTGGCTCCTGGTCCCCTGTTTGATTTCGAAAAGGGCGCCAATGGCGCACAGGCGCGCGCGCGGGCGCGTGCACGCGCCTCCTATGAAAAAAAAGGGGCGGGGCGGGTGGATGACGCTCGATGCGCGCCGCGGCGCTTCTGCGCATGTGCGGGCGTCCCAGCATAGTTAAAAGACACAGTACAAGTGTCAGCTGGATGCAAACAGAGCTAGCAACAAACAGTGGCACACAGAGGCGGTTGATGCAGGCATCCCCATAGAAAGGCACTTTAGTGGACACCAGCTGGTATATAGCAGCACCTGTGTTAGATTATTACCAGCAAAATTGGTGTATGACGACGGGAATACCTCAGCTTTGTGCTTAAAGGATATGTCGTCCAGACGCTCCGGAAATAGATCTTCCAGGAAGCCAAAGGGGTCTCCATCGGGCTCTGAGGATATTGGGCATGCTTGTACTGCACCAATCTCCCCTGAGAATTCAGAGGTCAGTAGCCGTAGAAACCCCGCAGGAATGCCTGGTGCTGCGGCTGTCCCCAGTCCACCTGCTCCTGTATATATAACAGAGGAGGTTTTATCCTCAACTCTGGGAGGATTGGAAGAGAGATTAACAGCATTGATCGCTGCTTCCCTGTCTCAGGAAAAGCGCGTCCGATCTCCGTCTCCTCCTTCAGAGTGCCTGTTAGTGGAGGAACAGTCCCAGAGATCGACCTACCTGAAGGGGATCAGGATGAGGTTGATTCAGTTATGGAGGAATCAACAGTGGAAGAACCTTTCTCAGCATCTCAGGCTGAAAGATTATGGGTTCAGTCTCTGACTAATATGGTCCGATCAGCATTTAAAATGCCTCTGGCGGAACCACCATCCACTACGGTTTCCTCGCTGGGGTCGCTAAAAGCTCCCCAGGCTGTCTGTTCCTTCCCAATCCACCCTTTATTAGAAGGGCTTATTTACCAGGATTGGGAGCATCCTGATAAAATATTTGCTCCCCCCAAGAGATTTCCGGTGATCTATCCCATGGAGGATAAGTTCATAAAAAAATGGAGGGTCCCTACAGTGGACGCAGCCATCTCTTCTGTTAACAAATCACTGACATGTCCAGTAGATAATGTTCCAATGTCAAAGACCCAATAGATAAAAAATTGGAGTCTTTACTAAAATCTGCTTTCTCTACAGCAAGCATGGTGACACAACCTGCGGTAGCAGCGATTGGAGTCTGCCAAGCAGTGAAAGATCAGTTGAAACAAGTCTTAAGGGACTTACCAGATCAGCAGGCTCTTGCCCTAGCTGACCTGCCTAGAGCCTTGTGTTTTGCGGTGGACGCCATAAAGGATACAATCCAACAGGCCTCCCGCTTTACGCTGTCTATAGTACAGGCTTCTGTGGCTCAGAAACTGGTCTGCTGAAGCTCCCTGTAAAAAACTGCTGGTTAGCTTCCCATTTCATGGAGAACGCTTATTTGGAGAAGATCTGGACAAATATATCCAGAAAATTTCTGCCGGTAAAAGTTCACTCTTACCGGTTAAGAACAAGGGTAGAAGTCCTTCTTTTAAGAGGCCTACTTCTCCAGTCCCTGGCACATCGGCTGTGAAACAGTTCCGACGGCCTCCGCGGTCAAATCCAGGGGGCAGAAATCAGGGACAATCACAGGGTATCAAGAAACCCTGGGTCAAGAGGTACAAAACCTCCCCCTAAGTCATGAAGGGTTGCCCCCACTCAGTCGGGTGAGGGGAAGACTTCAGTTGTTCACAGAGACCTGGCGGGACACCATCAGAGATGGGTGATCCCCGCAGTAAGTCTGGGATACAGGCTGGAGTTAAAAGACATTCCTCCTGCCCATTTTATAAGGTCAAACGTGCCAAGCGATCCCCAGAAGAGTGGATCCCTCCTTCTGGCACTAGAGAAACTATTGCCCCAAGGGTAATCATGAAGGTTCCCTTGAAAGAAAACGGGTTCGGGTTTTACTCGAACCTTGTCACAGTCCCCAAACCAAATGGGGACATGAGGCCCATATTGAATATAAAAGGGCTAAACAAGTTCCTACATATCAGGACTTTTTTCGGATGGAGTCGATCCGATCGGTGGCCACCGCCCTACAAGGGCAGGAATGGTTAGCCTCGATCGACATAAGGGATGCTTATTTGCATATTCCCATCTGTCCGGCCCACCAGAATTTTCTATGCCTTGCAGTAGAAGGGCGCCATTTTCAGTTCAGAGCCTTACCTTTCGGTCTGGCCACGGCACCACGAGTGTTCACAAAAATTCTGGCCCTACGATTGGCCAAACTAGGAACACAAGGTGTAATGATAATGGCATATCTAGACGACTTGTTGCTGATAGACCACTCAGTGAAAAAAAAAAACTAGAAGTGGTCGTTCACAAGATAATCAAGTATCTGGAATCTCACGGTTGCATTATCAACCGAGACAAGTCAGCCCTAAAACCAGTCAAAAGCCTGGAATACTTGGGGGCTAAGACTGGATTCAAATCAGAGAAAGATTTTCTTACCTCCAGAGAAGGTGTCGTCTTTGAAAGATTTGACCCACTTAGTGGGTACAAAAAAGAAAAACCATCCATACGCCTGTGTATAAGGCTGCTGGGAAAAATGGTGGCTTCATTCGAAGCGGTACCCTACGGTCAATTCCATTCAAGGAACTTGCAGAGGGCCATACTGTCAGCCTGGAACAAAAAAGTTCAGGCTTTAGACTTACCAATGTCCCTGTCCCCTTCCGTTCGCAAGAGCCTCCATTGGTGGTTGGTGCCCCAGAATCTGGGAAGGGAAACCCTTCAGTCCGGTTTCTTGGAAGGTGGTCACTACAGTTGCCAGCCTCATAGGCTGGGGGGCAGTACTGGAGCAATGGTCTCTCCAGGGCAAGTGGTCAGAAGCAGAGAAGGCCCTGCCCACCAATCTCTTAGAGATACGAGCAGCCCGGTATGCCCTAGTAGCATGGACATCCAAACTCCAAGGGTCACCTGTCAGAATTCAATCAGACAATGCCACAGCAGTGGCATATATCAATCTCCAGGGTGGCAACAGGAGTCGTGCAGCCCAGAGGGAAGCGAAATGCATCCTGGAATGGGCAGAAAGGTATGTCACAGCCATATCCGCGGTTTTCATCCCAGGAGTGGAAAATTGGAGAGCGGACTTTTTTAAGTCGCCAGCAATTATGCCCGGGGGAATGGTCTCTTCACCCCGAGGTTTTCCAGGCAATATGCCAGCGGTGGGGAACACCGGATGTAGATTTGCTAGCATCCAGATTCAACGCAAAGGTGGACAGATTTGTGTCTCGCACAAAGGATCCCCTAGCTTGCGGTTCGGATGCCCTAGTGTTCCCTTGGGATCAGTTCAAGCTGATATATGCATTCCCACCGCGATTAATCCGCAGAATCAGGGTAGAAAAGAAACCAGTGATTCTGGTGGCTCCAGCGTGGCCCCGAAGGGCATGGTACGCGGAGATTGAAAAATGTCAGTGGGAAGTCCTTGGACCCTCCCACATCGTCCGGACCTGCTTTCGCAAGGACCGATATACTACCCTTCCTTACCAGCCCTAGGTTGACGGCCTGGCTATAGAAGCCCACATTCTAAAAAAGAGAGGGCTCTCTAATCCTGTGGTATCTACCATGATCAATGCCAGGAAGCCGGTATCCAGGCAGATCTATTATAGGATCTAGAAGGCGTACATCACGTGGGGTGAGGCCAGGAAATGGCATCCACGTAAGTACGTAATAGGTAGGATTCTGGACTTCCTACAGTGGGCTGTACATAGGAAGCTTGCCTTGAGTACTATCAAGGGTCAGACGGCCTTGTCAATATTTTTTTTTCAAAGGCCCTTGGCTTTGCATTCATTAATCAAAGCTTTCATACAAGGAGTGATGCGTATTAGCCCTCCGGTTAGTATTCCCATATGTCCATGGGACTTAAACCTGGTTCTGTCGGTTCTACAGAAACAACCATTTGAACCATTGCGGCACATTTTCTTGGTTCTTTTCACCAGGAAATTGATTTTCTTAGTAGCCATTGGTTCGGCTAAAAGAGTATCGGAATTAGCCGCCTTGTCCTGTAAGGAGCCATATCTGGTTATCCATAAGGACAGAGTAGTATTACGTCCTCATCCAGCCTTCTTCCTAAGGTGGTATCGAGGTTCCATTTGAACCAAGATGTGGTTCTTCCTTCCTTTTTCCCCAAACCTAGTTCGGTAGAGGAAAAGTTATTGCATTCTTTGGATGTAGTAAGAGCAGTTAAAGCTTATCTTAAAGCCACTGCTCAGATTCGCAGAACGGATACTTTGTTTGTTCTGCCGGAAGGCCCCAGAAAGGGTCAGGCAGCATCAAAAATCTACTTTAGCCAAGTGGATTCGACAGGTCATAATACAAGCCTATGGCTTGAAAAGGAGACCGCCTCCTTTCAAAGTTAGGGCGCACTCCACAAGAGCAGTTGGAACTTCATGGGCAGTGCATCACCAAGCCTCCCTGGCTCAAGTACTGTAAGGCCACAACATGGTCCTTAGTACACACGTTTACTAGATTCTACCAGGTAGACGTCAGAAGTCAGGAGGATGTCGCCTTTGGGCGCAGTGTGTTGCAGGCCGCAAAAGAGCCTCATGCCTGATGGCGCCCAGCTTATGTATCCCCCCCTCATTTGGCATTGCTTTGGGACGTCCCATTAGTAATGACTAAGTCGCTCTGTGTCCCGTGATGTACGAAAAAGAAAAAGGGATTTTTATAACAGCTTACCTGTAAAATCCTTTTCTTGGAGTACATCATGGGACACAGAGCTCCCACCCCTCTTTTTGGGACACTTATTGCTTGGCTACAAAACTGAGGTGCTCCCGGGTGGGAGGGGCTTATATAGGGGAGGGTACTTCCGGTTTGGAATTGGCCAGTGCCAACACCTGAAGGTAATCTATATAACCCATTAGTAATGACTAAGTCGCTCTGTGTCCCGTGATGTACTCCAAGAAAAGGATTTTACAGGTAAGCTGTTATAAAAATCCCTTTATTTTCTTCTCAGCAGCACCCATAGGACTTCTAGTGTGTTAGTGGCAGCAAACAGAGCTCCTATATTTTCTTCTCAGCAGCACCCATAGGACTTCTAGTGTGTTAGTGGCATCACACAGAGCTCCTATATTTTCTTCTCAGCAGCACCCATAGGACTTCTAGTGTGTTAGTGGCAGCAAACAGAGCTCCTATATTTTCTTCTCAGCAGCACCCATAGGACTTCTAGTGTGTTAGTGGCAGCAAACAGAGCTCCTATATTTTCTTCTCAGCAGCACCCATAGGACTTCTAGTGTGTTAGTGGCATCACACAGAGCTCCTATATTTTCTTCTCAGCAGCACCCATAGGACTTCTAGTGTGTTAGTGGCAGCAAACAGAGCTCCTATATTTTCTTCTCAGCAGCACCCGTAGGACTTCTAGTGTGTTAGTGGCATCACACAGAGCTCCTATATTTTCATCTCAGAAGCACCCATAGGACTTCTAGTGTGTTAGTGGCATCACACAGAGCTCCTATATTTTCTTCTCAGCAGCACCCATAGGACTTCTAGTGTGTTAGTGGCAGCAAACAGAGCTCCTATATTTTCTTCTCAGCAGCACCCATAGGACTTCTAGTGTGTTAGTGGCATCACACAGAGCTCCTATATTTTCTTCTCAGCAGCACCCATAGGACTTCTAGTGTGTTAGTGGCATCACACAGAGCTCCTATATTTTCATCTCAGAAGCACCCATAGGACTTCTAGTGTGTTAGTGGCATCACACAGAGCTCCTATATTTTCTTCTCAGCAGCACCCATAGGACTTCTAGTGTGTTAGTGGCATCACACAGAGCTCCTATATTTTCATCTCAGAAGCACCCATAGGACTTCTAGTGTGTTAGTGGCATCACACAGAGCTCCTATATTTTCTTCTCAGCAGCACCCATAGGACTTCTAGTGTGTTAGTGGCAGCAAACAGAGCTCCTATATTTTCTTCTCAGAAGCACCCATAGGACTTCTAGTGTGTTAGTGACATCACACAGAGCTCCTATATTTTCATCTCAGAAGCACCCATAGGACTTCTAGTGTGTTAGTGGCATCACACATAGCTCCTATATTTTCTTCTCAGCAGCACCCATAGGACTTCTAGTGTGTTAGTGGCAGCAAACAGAGCTCCTATATTTTCTTCTCAGCAGCAACCATAGGACTTCTAGTGTGTTAGTGGCATCACACAGAGCTCCTATATTTTCATCTCAGAAGCACCCATAGGACTTCTAGTGTGTTAGTGGCATCACACAGAGCTCCTATATTTTCATCTCAGAAGCACCCATAGGACTTCTAGTGTGTTAGTGGCATCACACAGAGCTCCTATATTTTCTTCTCAGCAGCACCCATAGGACTTCTAGTGTGTTAGTGGCAGCAAACAGAGCTCCTATGTTTTCTTCTCAGAAGCACCCATAGGACTTCTAGTGTGTTAGTGGCATCACACATAGCTCCTATATTTTCTTCTCAGCAGCACCCATAGGACTTCTAGTGTGTTAGTGGCAGCAAACAGAGCTCCTATATTTTCTTCTCAGCAGCACCCATAGGACTTCTAGTGTGTTAGTGGCATCACACAGAGCTCCTATATTTTCATCTCAGAAGCACCCATAGGACTTCTAGTGTGTTAGTGGCATCACACAGAGCTCCTATATTTTCTTCTCAGCAGCACCCATAGGACTTCTAGTGTGTTAGTGGCATCACACAGAGCTCCTATATTTTCTTCTCAGCAGCACCCATAGGACTTCTAGTGTGTTAGTGGCATCACACAGAGCTCCTATATTTTCATCTCAGAAGCACCCATAGGACTTCTAGTGTGTTAGTGGCATCACACAGAGCTCCTATATTTTCTTCTCAGCAGCACCCATAGGACTTCTAGTGTGTTAGTGGCAGCAAACAGAGCTCCTATATTTTCTTCTCAGCAGCACCCATAGGACTTCTAGTGTGTTAGTGGCATCACACAGAGCTCCTATATTTTCATCTCAGAAGCACCCATAGGACTTCTAGTGTGTTAGTGGCATCACACAGAGCTCCTATATTTTCTTCTCAGCAGCACCCATAGGACTTCTAGTGTGTTAGTGGCATCACACAGAGCTCCTATATTTTCATCTCAGAAGCACCCATAGGACTTCTAGTGTGTTAGTGGCATCACACAGAGCTCCTATATTTTCTTCTCAGCAGCACCCGTAGGACTTCTAGTGTGTTAGTGGCAGCAAACAGAGCTCCTATATTTTCTTCTCAGCAGCACCCATAGGACTTCTAGTGTGTTAGTGGCAGCAAACAGAGCTCCTATATTTTCTTCTCAGAAGCACCCATAGGACTTCTAGTGTGTTAGTGGCATCACACAGAGTTCCTATATTTTCATCTCAGAAGCACCCATAGGACTTCTAGTGTGTTAGTGGCATCACACAGAGCTCCTATATTTTCTTCTCAGCAGCACCCATAGGACTTCTAGTGTGTTAGTGGCATCACACAGAGATCCTATATTTTCATCTCAGAAGCACCAATAGGACTTCTAGTGTGTTAGTGGCAGCAAACAGAGCTCCTATATTTTCTTGTCAGCAGCACACATAGTACCTATAGTGTGTTAGTGTCAGCACCCATAGGACCTACAGTGTGTTGTGAGCACACATAGGAGTTCTATTTTTTATACTATATACACTACCGACTACAATGGCTGGAAGACCGCCAAGGAGAGGCAGAGCGTGCCGAGGCAAGAACACAGGGCAGGCAGGCTCTGTTTCTAGAGACAACAGTGCTGGCCGTGGACGTGGTCGTGCATCGTCATCAGCACGTGGCCATGGGACACGCTTGTCTTTGTTTTCGGCAGCTGGACATGTGGAGCCGCATCATGCCGAAGGCTTGGTAGAATGGATGACCAAGCCCTCCTCATCCTCCTCATCCTCTCTCACCCAGGCTCAGGGTACTGGCAGAGAAGCTGCCAACACGTACTCAATGGCATCATCAGCCACCCCTTCCCTAGACCCACCATGTCCTCCTGAGGAGTCCCCCGAACTGTTTGAGCACAGTGTTGGGTACATGCTCCAGGAGGATGCCCAACGATTCGAAGGCTCGGATGATGATACCCAGCTTGAGGAAGTCAGTAGTGTGCGCGCAGAGAGAGGGGATGCTGAAGGACAGCAATCTGGCAGTAGTGTTCCACCAGCTGCAGCTTACTGCCAGGTTTGCTCTAGTGGTGAAGAGGGAGGGGATGATGAGGTCACTGACTCCACGTGGGTGCCTGAAGGGAGAGAGGAGGAGGAGGAGGAGGAGGAGGAGGATGCAGCGTCACATGTCCAACGAGGCAGGATGCCCCCTGGAGGCCAGCTAGAGGCCAGCACAGCAACTGTACCACACCGCAGAGCTCCGCCTGTGCAGGGCGCTGCCTCTGCACGTTATCACAAAAGTTCTTTGGTGTGGGCCTTTTTTGAGACGAGTGCATCAGATCGCACCACTGCTATTTGCAATATTTGTCTCAAGCGTATCTCGCGTGGCCAAAACATCAGCCGCTTGGGCACCACAAGCATGAGCAGACATATGTCGACCTGCCATGCAGCTCGTTGGCAAGCACACATAAAAGACCCACACCAAAGAACAAAGCGGACCTCTCCTTGCTCCTCATCAGCTGGGATCTCCATCCCCACTATATCTTCAGTCCTCTCTGAAAGCTGCTCTGAGAGGACTGAAGGTGTAGAATTAGGTGTGTCACAACCAAGTACTTGCAGTACACCGACGTCCGATTGTAGCAGGCAAATTTCCCTGCCCCAGCTGCTGGACCGTCAAAAGAAGTATACTCCCAGCCATCCACATGCCCAGCGGTTGAATGCTAGCTTGGCTAAATTGCTAGCACTTCAACTGCTGCCTTTTCATTTGATAGACTCGGCCCCCTTCCGTGAGTTTGTTCAATGTGCGGTTCCTCAGTGGCAGGTTCCCAAACGCCACTTTTTCTCACGGAAGGCGATTCCGTCTCTCTACCGGCATGTGGAAGGCAATGTCCATGCCTCGCTGGACAGGGCGGTCAGCGGTAAGGTGCATATTACCGCTGACTCATGGTCCAGCAGGCATGGACAGGGACGTTATCTTTCTTTCACGGCCCATTGGGTCACTCTATTGGCAGCTGGGAGGGATGATCACAAGGTGCAGTAGTGTTGGAGGTTGTTCCGCCACCACGCCTCCAAAATGCTACTACTGGTTGTGACACACCTCTCTCCTCCACCCCCTCCTCTTCTTCTTCCTCCATGTCCTCTTCGAGTGCTCTGTCCTCGGAACCAGCGGTGCTCCGTAGGCGTACAAGGGGCTACGCGAGTACGCAGGCAAAAAGATGCCATGCCGTGCTTGCGCTGGTGTGTTTGGGGGACAGGAGCCACACTGGGCCAGAGGTTCTGGCAGCTCTGCAGGGGCAGGCCGAGAGGTGGTTGACGCCACGCCAGCTTAAGCCAGAAATGGTCGTTTCTGACAATGGCACAAACCTCCTCTCCGCCCTGCGACAGGGGCAGCTCACCCATGTGCCCTGTATGGCTCACGTCCTCAACCTGGTGGTGCAGCGGTTCTTGGGCAGGTTCCCAGGCTTACAGGATGTCCTGAGGCAGGCCAGGAAAGTCTGCGTGCATTTCCGCCGATCTTATAATGCCAGTGCTCGGCTGACTGAGCTGCAAAAGGAGCTGAACCTGCCCAAGAACCGCCTAATATGTGACATGCCCACCAGGTGGAACTCAACGTTGGCCATGCTGCAGCGACTGCACACGCAGCAGAGGGCCATCAATGAGTACCTTTGCGACTACGGCACCAGGACAGGGTCAGGGGAGCTTGGCTTTTTTTCCCCACGCCAGTGGAGCATGATCAGGGATGCATGCACTGTCCTCTCACCATTTGAGGAGGCCACGAGGATGGTGAGCAGTGACAGTGCATGCATCAGTGACACTGTACCTCTTGTCCACCTGTTGGAGAATGCGCTGCGTGGGATAATGGACAGGGCACTTGAGGCAGAACAGAGGCAGGAAGAGGAGGACTTCCTTGTCTCTCAAGGCCCCCTTTATCCAGACAATGTTCCTTCTGTCCCACCCATCACACAGGAAGAGGATGAGGATGAGGATGAGGAGGAGGAGGAGGAGGAGGAGGATTGTGTGAGCATGGAGGTGGAGCCTGGCACTCAGCATCAGCAGCAGCAGTCTTTTAGGGATGATGTACAGTCCCAATAAACCAGTGGACTTGTACGTGGCTGGGAGGAGGTGGCTGGCGATCATGTCATCCTCAGTGACCCAGAAGACTCCGGACCGAATGCCTCAGCTAACCTACGCTGCATGGCCTCCCTGATCCTGCAAAGCCTGCGGAAGGATCCTCGTGTTCTTCGGATCAAGGAGAGTGACCATTACTGGCTGGCCACTCTCCTTGATCCACGGTACAAGGGTAAGGTTGCGGACCTTATCTTGCCGTCGCAGAGGGAGCAGAGGATGAGACATCTCATGGAGGCCTTGCAGAAAGGTCTGTGCAACGCGTTCCCAGAAACTGGGAGGTTACAAACTCCTGGTCCTGGACGACGAGTTGCTGAGGCTTCGGTCAGTAGCAGAAGGAGCGGTGGGGAAGGTGGACGTCTGACCGATGCGTTCAGACAATTTTTTAGTCCGCAGCCCCAAGGTATGATCGGTTCCAGCAACCATCGCCAGCGTCTGATATACATGGTGCAGGAATACCTAGGGGCAAGGTCAGACTTGGACACCTTTCCCACCGAAAATCCTCTGGCTTACTGGGTCCTGAGGATGGATCACTGGCCAGAGCTTGCACAGTATGCAATTGAGCTACTGGCCTGTCCTGCATCCAGCGTTCTTTCCGAACGCACATTCAGTGCTGCTGGAGGATTTGTCACCGATCATAGGGTGCGCCTGTCCACCGACTCGGTTGATCGACTGACCTTCATAAAAATGAATCAGTCTTGGATCACCACCAGCTACCAGACACCTGAAGCGGATATAACGGAATAATTTATGTCACATCCCTTCAAGACTGCCTATGCTGATGCTGAGTGACTGTCCTGTTATGTTCACTGACTATCCTCTTCCTCCTCCTCAATGATCCATGCCACCACACCAGTGCCTAAGGCACAATTTTTCAGCCCCTGTATAACAGGGGCGTGTAATTACAATTTTTTAAAAAGATGCTTCGCAAGAGGTGTGACTGCTGTGCTCAGAGTACAGTATCTGTGAGGGGTTGCAGTGTTGTGGCACCAGCACCAGTGCCTAAGGCACAATTTTTCAGCCCCTTTTGGGGTGTGTAATTACAATTTTTAGGCAATGCTTTGCAACAGGTCTCATTGCTGTGCTCAGAGTACAGTATCTGTGAGGGGTTGCAGTGTTGTGGCACCAGCACCAATGCCTAAGGCACAATTTTTCAGCCCCTGTTTAACAGGGGTGTGTAATTACAAATCTTGATCTAATAGTTCACAGCAGGGCCCATTCCTGTGCCTACCAAGAGTAACTATGAGGGCCTACAGTCTTGTGGCAACACCGTCCACCACCACCACCACCACCAAAGGCCCAATTTTTCTGCCCTGTTCAACAGGTGCATGCAATTACAAATCTTGATCTAATAACTCACAGCAGGGCCCATTCCTGCACCCACCAAGAGTAACTGTGAGGGCTTACAGTCTTGTGGCAACACCGTCCACCACCACCACCACCACCACCAAAGGCCCAATTTTTCTGCCCGGTTCAACAGGTGCATGCAAGTACAAATCTTGATCTATTAACTCACAGCAGGGCCCATTCCTGTGCCCACCAGTCTTGTGGCTACACCAACATCTAATACGGCAAATTTCTGCAGAGTATATACGGCAGGCCCCTACTTTCAAACATCCAACTTACAAACGACTCCTACTTGCAAACGGCAAGAGAAAACAGGAAGTGAGAGGAAATCTACCCCTAGGAAGGGAAATTCTATCCTGTTAGATTTAATTTGGGAAAAAGGTATCTTCTCTCTACTGATGCTTTATCACCAATCCTTGTTTCAATTAAAACCCCACTTTTCCAAAAACATTTGTCATTGGGACAGAAAGTGAGGTGACATGTTCTGAACAGATGTGCAAAGACAGCAAATGTTACAGGGGTGATAACCCCTCCCTATGTTCTCCAAAAAGCTTAAAAATTTATTTTTTTGGGATGGAGCTACACTTCATAATGTACCTGTTCAGATTCTACTTAAGAACAAACCTACAGTCCGTGTCTTGTTTGCACCACCTATATACTGCTGTTCAGAGTATATAGGGTTGTAGGTATAGGGTTTTATTTTGGGTGCGGGGTCCCCCTTAATATCCATACAAGACCCAAAGGGGCTGGGGTGGGGGGGGGGGGCTGATGGGGTAGCCATGCCATTTTTCTCAAGGATTTTCAGCCATATGGCGGCCAGGACAAGACATGACATTAAAGCCGCAAGTGGTTTTAAATGGCTTCTTTTTTTCCTTTACAAATGTCATTTTGTGCAAGGACAGTTCTAAACACGGGAAACACATGCCACTTCACAGGCATACTTTAAACACCCCCCAGGTACCATATTTAAAGGAAAATTTCACTTTTTTTTTTCACTTTATGCATCATTAAAATGACTGCTCCCGAAAAAACTTTAGTTTTTAAAATTTATTTTTGCATTGATATATGTCCCCTGGGGCAGGACCCGGGTCCCCAAACCTGTTTTATGACATTAACATGCATATTGGCCGTTGTAATTAGCAATTTTGATTTCGAACGTTCGCGTCCATTATAACGAATAGGGTTCGAAAATTTGCGCAAACTTTCGGTCCGTTCGAAGGTTCTGGTGCGAACCAAACCCGGGGGTGTTCGGCTCATCCCTAGTGGTGAGTCCTCTGGGAGACCTCTGCATCTCTGTAGCAGCTAGGAGGGTGGCCTATTGATACCTTGCCTGGAGTTTCTGTGGGTGTCAGGCGCGTGGGTCAGCATGTCAGAAGCGGATGTCTTTTTTCCCTGAAACACCTGAGTTGGAAGCTGGTGCCCCTGATGTATCTGTGGGCGCTATGTCGGCAATCCTGAAGGCTTTGTTGCCAAGGTGGAAGCGGCGCATGGGAACCTGGGGAGTAGGAAACGCCCCCTTCCCCCGCCATCTTCTGGGGATAATTCTGATGCAGAACCAGGCCCAGCTGTGGCTCATAGCACTGATTCTGATGCATCAGAGACTGCGGACCGTGACCGGTCGGACAGTGAGAATGACTCCAGGTCCGGGTCAACACGCGAAAAGGCTTTGGAATCTGACCTTATCACTGCAGTGCGGGATACGCTGAAATTGGAAATGGTGGTCCCCTTTGGGTTCCGTAAGCCGGCCCGCACTGATAAGGTGTTTCCTTGTGTGTCTTATCTTGATAAGCTTTTATACAAGGAGTGGGAAAACCCACTGAAGGTTTTTTGCAGCCCGGTACCCCTTTGAGGAGAGTTCCTGAAAAAATGGTCCTCTTTCCCGATAGTGGACCCCCCTGTGTCCAGACTTAACAAGGGGGCTCCTTCAAGGACCCTGCGGTCAAGAAGGCTGAGGCACTCGCTCGCTACCTGTATACTGTGGTGGGCTCAGCGGTGCGTCCAGCATTGGCTGCAGCTTTGGTGTCTCAGACACTTACTGAGTGGGCAAAGATGCTACTCCAGGGGTTAAAGGCGCGGGAGGCTCATCCGAATGAGGTAGCTTTGGCCGACCAGTTGGTACAGGGCCGTAAGTTTGTCTGCGAATCAGACATGATTACTATCCCCTTGCTGTCTATAGCCTTGGGTTATGCGGAGGTGTTATGCCACCTGGGTTAGTTAAGTGCTGGTCTACGGATAAAAAAACTTCCAAAAAGGCCTTAATGGACCTGCTCTTTAGCGGTGACAGTCTTTTTTGAGCCTCTCTGGATGACATCGTTAAGGATGCTACAGGAGGTAAGAGCTTGCTGCTCCCGCAATCCAAAAAGGAGTAAGGAGCCAGTACTGGATTTAGGGGGACGTTAAAGTCCCCTCCTAGAAGTACTATACCTGACTGGAAAGAGGCTAATAGGTCACATGTTTTCCTAAAGAAGGCAACCTGATGGTCGTTTGGGCAGTAAAGATTAGCTAATGTGATTGGTTTTGAAGCATAAGAACCCTTAAGAAAACCTGCCTTCTGGGTCAATAAGGGAATCGGATACATGGAAATTGGCATTTTTAGATATAAGAATAGAAACACCTTTCGTGTTAGAATCAGTGTTAGTGGAATGGAACGTTGTTCGGTAGATATGATTCAAAAGTTTAGGGATGGCATCTGAGCGGAAGGAAATGTGTCTCCTGGAAGAAGATGAAGTGAGCCTTGTGTTTGAGGGATGACAAGACTTGCGACCTTTTCTCTGGTAGGTTAAGACCCTTCACGGTAAGGGATAGGCATTTCAATGTCAAGGAAGACACGATTTGTGGTTAGTGCTGCAAGACCCTATGTGATTGTGTGGATCGTGGAGCTGCGGGTGTTTTTAAATGTAATGCGCAGATAAGAGAACGCTGGCAGGGATGCCACCTGGAGGGGCAGGAGCGGATCCAATCAAACTGGGGGGGGGGAGGGGAGGGGGGGAAGAAAAGAGAAAGGAGCAGAGAAGGGGGATAGAAAAAAGCGATGCGAAAAGAGAAAAAGAGGGAGAGAGATAAGGAAGAGAAGGGAAGAACAACAAAGAAGGGTAAAAAGATACAAACAAGAGGAAAAAAAAGGAGGGGGGGGGAAGGGGAGAAAAGTAATGGTAAAATAATGAGAGTTCAACCAGAGGTGGTGTTAGTCTAGCTAAGCCACCTTGAGAAGGGGAAAGTCTGGAAGGTCAGCAAAAATCCCAGTGGGGAAAGAAGGGACGGCGACCTCAGGAAGGTTGCAATCCGGGGAGAGAATGACTAAAGTTGTTTAGAGTAAAGTGAGTACAGTGGGGAACCTATCAGTAATGAGGAACACATAAACCATTAACCATTGTTAATTCTAAAATGGTGCTAGGGAGCCTTATGCACAACAAATGAAACAATTTAAACAAACAGTTCTGCCAAGTGCCGCCATTAATTACAACTCCCTTATTGCAAAAAAAAAAAACTAAGCGTAATCAGGGGGCAAAAGAGAACAACTACATAGTGTGATTGTTTGTTTGAGAGCCCTGGATGACAGATGAGATTAGATGAGGCTGGGGAAACCTCCTCCAGCCCCGCAAAGGTGACCCAGACTGACATCCCAGGCAAACAAAGATAAATCACATTATAAGCCTGAAAGCAAAACCAAGATGTACAATAACTGAACTGAACATAACCAGACCATAGGTTCTGCCACCTTCATAGGTATACCTCTGTGCCTAAAGCAATGTGGGTATAAGATAACATCATCAAAAGTGTTAAAATAAAGATAAAAATGCAAAAATACAAAATAAAACAAAAAATGCAGACAAAAACCATCATGGAGGAAGTGCAGGGGAGGAGATAGAGGGGAAATAGGCACAAAAGTTCTTGGTGTAGAAAATCTGCACACCCAGCCTAGGGAATGAGGAAAGCATAAATGTTGGTGTGCAGCAGAAAGAGTTACCTCCCACAGATGAAGACATCAGCGACGGGGCGTAGCAAATATTGTGCTGACAGTTCCGTGAGGAGCAATGCGAGGGAGGGTAGAGATGCCCGGAAGGGATGAGGAGTGATGATTCAGCTCGAATGGTCCGAGGCGATCTTCGTCTAGCAGATGGGTCATTGCATCTGTAGTATAGTGATGTTCAGCGGCTTCCTGAAGAACGAGAGTCTGATGGAGGAACCAGTGAGGGCGAGTCCTAAAGAGGGAATAGAGGGGCGGGGAGGGAAAGGAGAATGAATGTGGACAGTTACTCACAGGTGGCGGCACTTGGCAGACAAGAGTCAAGGCGTATTAAACGTATTAGACATCCACGCGATCTCTCCTCCTGGAGGGCGTGGACGGGGGAACCCGGACTGCGTTGGTGCTGATCGCAGCGCGATGCATGATTTCCCGAAGAAGACGGATCAGCTCTATCTGCGGGATCTGTGTCGTTGGGCCTTCGGCAATGGGTGAAGAGAGACCGGGAGCCAGGGTTCAGAGGGGAAATAGGAGGCATACCATTCCGGAAGCTCGATGAGTGGGAGATCAAGTTGCTTGCAGAAACCAAGCAGGTCCTCGGGTGGGCGGAGCAGCGCAGAGCGACCTCTAGCGGATGCTGACAGCCCAAACGGAAACTTCCAGCGATATTGTATATTTCTGGCTCGTAAAGCTTCCAGCAGGGGGCGTAGAGCTCGCCTATTCTGGAGCGTTATCTGGGATAAGTTCTGGAACAGTTTGATTTCAGCACCATTATGGAGGATTCGGCCTCTTTCTCTGGCTTTGCAGAAAATTTCCTCCTTAAGTGGAAAGTTAACCACACAACAAATTACATCCCTTGGTGGCTCATTTTCACAGGGCAATGGGCGTAAAACGCGGTGGGCTCTTTCCATTTCAATGGGAGAGTCTGTTGGGCGGTCAATCAGGTCATTAAAAATTGTGCAGATAGTCTGTTGTAGGGAGCCCGGCTCAATAGTCTCAGGGACCCCCCTCACTCTAATAATGTGTCTCCGACCGCGATTGTCGAGGTCCTCGACAAGCCTGTGAATGTTCAGGAGTTGGGAGAGCTGGGAATCAAAGGTAGTTTGGACTTGGATGGCTGCCGCATGTGTCTGGGTTGTTTGTGCCACCACATGAATTTCAGCTTTAAGGTCAGCGATCACCGCTGTAACAGTATTTTTGATATCAGCGGCTACTGTCTCCAAGTCAAACAGGCTAGGGGGGTGAGCACTCAAGTCGGATCCCCCGGATAGCGGTGTGTTGGGTTCCATGCTAGGCGAAATCGGGTTTGGGCCTGTGAGGCCGTGTGTGCAGCCATGTGCTGGGTCCGAAACGGCTCCGGTATGTTTCTACTCAGTTGCGTACTTGGGTCAATGGCTGATCGGGATGTAGAGGAGCTCCAAGTAGATCTACTCATGGTGATTAGGAGGTGTAGGTTCCTCAGGAAAGCAAGATTCAGTCCCCAGATCGCAGGAGCTCTTGGCTTATGCTGCCATCTTGGTCTCCGTCCAGGCCACACCAGAACTAGGCAATATTACACTATGGTCTTTTTTCTCTTTTTGGGTCCAATGCTGAATGTTACGAATGCAGATCGCATGGTGGTATCGGTGTAAGAATCAGTGCAACCATCTACCCAGGGTTTCCCAAGATCAAATGCCTTGGCTAGGCTAAAGCCACATGCCTGGTTTTCTTGCCATCTGATAAGCAAGTTTTTTTATCTTGTGGTAGTGCACTTTACGAGTTAAGCACCTTTGTGTCTACACTAGATAAATACATCTCACCATTTCAAAACTATTAGAACAATTTATATGTTCTCCAATCAATTAAACGGTTTTGGACTTTTGGACTTAAACTAGCGCGGCTTCTCTTATCCATTACGATAATATATGGATATCGCTATGTATTGAATAAAACCAAATAATTAAATTCTTCCCATGGACAAAATAACCATATGTAACTAGTTACCAGACAATAGTCTGCGTTTTACGAGTTCCAACAGTTCTTCCCCTGCAGAAGGAATAAGCGTTAAACTATGTAAAAAAAATAGTACGCTAATATAAAAACAGAAAATAATTAAAATTGGAAAAACAAAAATAGAATAAAATAAAAATGTAAATGGTTATAATATTGGGGGGAGAGCAATCTAGGACAATAAATAAATCAATAGGCTTATCAAGCTAAGCAAGGAATCAGTAAAATGTCAATGTATTATAGTTACCCTTTTAAAATAGCTGCTGGCTTACAACGGCTGTTACCAGAGTCTCCTAAATTGGCTGCCTTTCCAAAATGGTGTCTCGTTTGGGTCTTGGCGTCCCTGAGGTGTCAGATGATGAGGCGTGATGGTGGGTGTATCTCTGATGGATATCTTGGTTGATGTCCTGATGTTGTGGTTGGATGGGTGTGTCCTGTGTGTGATGAAGTGTCCTAATGGCCTCCTACACTTGTCCTGAATTCAGTTCCGAACAATAAGCTCATATATTTTTTAATGAGCCTAGCCCAGAAGGTGGAACTTCTTTTTAATTGAGTCATCCGGTTAAACATTAAATCATTGTTTAAGAAATGCCTCTCTGAGCCACCAGGTGTCATTCTAAGAGGAATATCTGTTCTAAAATCTTGTAAAATAACCACTTCCATATCAGGCCTATTCTGGCACTCCTCCCCTACATGTAAAAATCATAATTTTTTGCTAGAAAATGACGCAGAACCCCCAAACATTTATATATGTTTTTTGCAGCAACCCTAGGGAATAAAATGGCGGCCATTTAAACTTTTGATGTCACATAAAAATATATACCTTACATGTCACGCTTTAAAATTGCGCACACTCGTGGAATGGCGCCAAACTTCGATACCTAAAAATCTCCATAGACAACGCTCTAATTTTTTTTTACAGGTTAACACTTTAGGGTTACAGAGGAGGTCTTGGGCTAGAATTGACGCTCTCGCCCTAACGTTTGCGGTGATACCTCACATGTGTGGCTTGAATGCCGTTTAAAATGTGGGCACAACGCACATATGCTTTTGCTTCTACGTGCGAGCATGTGGGGATGGGGATGCTTACATTTTTATTTAAATTTTTAAATTTTTACACTTTCCCTTTAAATTTGTTTATTTTTTATCACTTTTATTCCTATTACAAAGAATGTAAACATCCCTTGTAATTGGAATAGGGTATGACAGGTCCTTTTTATGGAGAGATCTGGGGTCTATTAGACCCCAGGTCTCTCCTCTAGGCTGGAAAGACTGAGATAAAAAAAGGATCTTGGTTTTTCCAGCCAAGTACACGGCAGTGTTTACATCTGCCGGCCGGACGTGATGCCATAACTTCGTGCCCAGGCCTCCGAAGGTCATAGAGACTACCGGGGACTGGTAGAAGCACCGGAGGGTGGCAGGAACAGCCAATATGATTGATTTTACGATGCAGGGAATCGTTGCAGCTCCAGGCATCATTCAGATATTTCCACTCAAAGTCATACGATGGCCTTGGGCGGGAAGTGGATAATCTGATATAGGAATGTTCACTTTCTCATAACAGGCGTGGCCATGTGATACTTCTAATATACGGTATATGTAGGAGATCTGGTAACTGACAAAATATGAGTACACAATTCTGTTGCAGTAATATTTCAAATATAATCGTATTAATTATGAAAAGGTGTATTTCCTATATACTGTGATTATTTATACGCATAGGTGAAAGCAAAGAACTATATACAGTAGGTGTGTGTGTGTGTGTGTATATATATATTGTGACAGCAGGAAGGTAAAGTCACCTGGTTGCATCCAGGGGGGTAGATATATTTCGCCCAGATTCAGGCTTTACGCCGACTTATACAACTAGGTGGAGAGTTGTATAAGCCCAGCTGAGGCTAGTGGGCTCATGGATGACTCATACCTCTAGGGAGAGTGTGGGGCGTCGTACAGACAGGGAGTTGATGAGACCAGCTGAAGCTTGTCAGCTCATTTAGGCCTCTATAAGAACTCCCAGCTTCATTAGATGTTAGCTCATGCCTGGACCCAGACCTGTGTGGACTGTCTAGGGAGAGTGAACCCCTGTGCGGTGAGACAAAGCCTGTGTGGCTATTTGCTTGGACATTTAAAACCAGGGACTTAGGGACTAGGACAGCACTAGGCTGATCCCAGTTGTTAGTTAGGAAACCTGTATGTTTAGTCAGAGGTCAAGTTGACCAGGATTTATTTTGTTTGTTTCTTTTGGCTTTGCTGTGTTTTGTCACTGTAAATAGAAAATAAACCGCACCTTTTTTTGATTTTGAAAACCACAACCTCCGTTTGCTGGGCCTGTTTTTGTGTGGGGAGCCCATCCCGGGGGTCACACACACCCGCTGCCGAGCTAACCCCCTCACAGTTGGTGGAGAACCAGTGGCAGTTTTTTTTTAAGCCAACATGGAGGAGATACTGAAGCAGCTGGCTCTAGCAAATGCCAATCAACAGCAGACAAATGCAGGTTTGCAAAACAGCCTTGCAGCTCATCAACAGAGCCTTGCAGCTCAACAACAGAACTTCGCAGCCCAGCAGCAAGCTCATCAACAGAGCCTTGCAGCCCAGCAGCAAGCTCACCAACAGAGTCTGGAAGCTCAGCAACAAGCCCAGCAGCAATCTGAGGCCCGCTTCATAGACCTGTTACAGAAGCAAGAGCAGAGACTACAACAAATGGAAGCAGTAATGCAGCAACGTCCGCAGACCAGTGAGGAAAGCCATCCCACTAATACCGCGTCCTTTGGGGTGAGTCGTTTATTGACAAAAATGACTGGAGAGGATGATCCAGAGGTATTTTTGACCACATTTGAAAGGACTGCTGAAAGAGAAAAGTGGCCTGAGGAGCAGTGGGCTGGACTGGTGGCTCCTCTGTTAACTGGTGAATCGCAGAAGGCTTACTATGACCTAGAGCCTGACCAAGCAAAAGACTATGTGATGCTAAAAGCTGAAATATTGGCAAGGCTGGGTGTCACCCAGGCTGTCCGGGCTCAGCGTGTGCATAACTGGACTTTCCAGCTTGGAAAACCCCCCAGGTCTCAAATGTATGATCTCATTCACCTGAGCAGAAAGTGGCTACAGCCAGAGACTTTGTCCGCACCAAAGATTGTGGAACGTGTTGTAATGGATCGGTTTTTGAGAGCTCTTCCTACTGCCATCCAAAAGTGGGTAAGCCATGGAGACCCAGAGACGGCCGATGGTCTTGTGGATCGTGTGGAGAAATACTTGGCTACAGAGAACCTGACGGCCTCTTCCAGAGACACTCGGACTTTCCACCCTAAGACCAGACCATCCCCAGGGGCGGATAAGAGGATTCCAAGGGGTGAGGGTGGAGAGAGTGAGAGGGTGGGAGCTCTACCCCAAGTTTGGCGAGAACAGCCTGGGAAATCAGCGGCTCAAGAGGCGGCAAGAAGGATCGTTTGCTACCGCTGCCGGCAAGCGGGACATATTGCAGCCAATTGCCCGGTTGTGGAGGAACCCATGCAGTGTGACTTTCTGACGGGCAGACGTCAGTCGCTGTGTGCGACAGTCGCATGCACTGCCATTCGAGGAACTGAGAAACATTTATGCAAAATGTGTGTTAATGGTAGAAATGTTGTGGTATTGCTGGATTCAGGTAGCCTTGTGACCCTGATAAAGGCTGAGTTAGTTAAAACAGAGGTCTCTGGGAATAGCAAGGTAGCTGTTATTTGTGTGCATGGGGACACCCGAGAGTATCCAGTGACTACAGTGTGTTTCGAGACCCCCAAAGGTACCCTCTCTCATCCAGTGGGCTTAGTATCTCAGTTACCGCATGACGCCATTGTGGGAAGGGATTTTCCGAAGTTCTGGGAACTGTGGGATGATCCTGAGCCCCCCACTGGTGCCCCTATGTACCAGGAATGTGATAGCCAGAACTCCCCTGAGAGTGGTGAGGACTCTCCGGAATTTCCCTTATCAGTATTGGCAGGGGAGACTCAAGAAACTGGAGAGGAGCCCACCTCCTCAGACGAAAACCTACCGTCTGTGGAGTTTTCTGATCTTGAGGTTCACAGGGAAAACTTTGCCACAGAACAGTTGAAAGACCCCGCCCTAATAAAGGCACGGGAAAACGTAGTGAAAATAGATGGCGAGTTAGTGAACCCAGATAATACCTGCACTTACCCATACTTCAGCGTAGAGAAGGACCTACTGTATCGGGTGGCAAAAAGGGCAGAAGAAACCGTTGAGCAGCTTGTGGTGCCCAAACCTTACAGGAAGTTGGTGTTGGAGTTGGCCCATGGGCACATTCTTGGAGGTCATCTGGGGACAGAGAAAACCCGAGAGAGGGTATTACAGAGATTCTATTGGCCGGGGGTGATGAAGGACATAGAAAATTATTGTTCCTCCTGCCCTGTGTGTCAGAGGTCGGCCCCGATGCCACATTTCCGTAGCCCGCTGGTCCCTCTACCCATCATTGAGGTCCCGTTTGAGAGGATCGCCATGGATTTGGTAGGTCCTATAATCAAGTCCGCTAGGGGGCACCAGTACATATTAGTTATAATGGACTATGCCACCCGTTATCCAGAAGCGATCCCTCTCCGAAATACCTTGGCCAAAACCATAGCCAAAGAGCTATCTCTTGTGTTTAGCCGGGTGGGTATTTGTAAAGAACTGCTTACGGACCAAGGTACACCCTTTATGTCCCGGGTTATGAAGGAGCTGTGTAAATTGTTCAAAGTGACGCAATTACGTACATCTGTGTATCACCCCCAAACCGATGGGCTGGTTGAAAGATTCAACAAAACCCTAAAACACATGTTGAAGAAAGTGGTGGATAGAGATGGAAAGGATTGGGACTGTCTACTTCCTTATCTGATGTTTGCTATTAGGGAGGTGCACCAATCCTCTACGGGATTCTCCCCCTTTGAGTTACTGTATGGGAGACACCCAAGAGGGCTGTTGGATATTGCCAAGGAAACTTGGGAAAGTGAGAGTTCTCCCCACAGGAGTGTGATTGAGCATGTCGCCCTGATGCAAGACCGAATTGCACAGGTAATGCCCATCGTGAAGGAACATTTGGCCCAAGCGCAGTTAGCACAGCAGAGAGTGTACAACCGTGGAGCCAAGACCCGTACCTTTTCCCCGGGGGATAGGATACTGGTACTTGTCCCTACGGTTGAAAGTAAATTCCTTGCCAAATGGCAAGGCCCCTACGAGATAATAGAAAAAGTGAGCGAAGTGAATTACAAGGTCAGACAACCAGGAAGGCGAAAGCCCGAACAGATCTATCACGTTAATCTGTTGAAAGCCTGGAGGGATAGAGAGTCCCTAGTCGCAGACACTTGGTCACCAGCTCAAACTGGTTGCGTGATTCCTGAGGTTGGAATAGCAGCCACCTTGTCACAACCCCAACAACAGGAGGTTAAGGAGTTTGTGCTTCGCAACAAGGAGGTATTCTCTGAGCTGCCGGGACAAACATCTGGGGTAGAGCATGACATCATTACCCCGCCCGGTGAAAGGGTGAAGTTAAAACCCTATCGGATCCCAGAGGCCCGACGGGAGGCAATACGGGAGGAAGTACAGAAAATGCTGAACTTAGGGGTGATAGAGGAGTCCCAAAGTGATTGGTCTAGTCCCATTGTGTTGGTGCCTAAACCGGATGGGAGCTGGCGATTTTGTAACGATTTCCGTCAGTTGAACAAAGTTACAAAATTTGACACCTACCCCATGCCACGTATAGATGAGTTGATCGACCGGCTGGGAACAGCCCGATACATGACGACTCTTGACCTCACAAAAGGGTATTGGCAAATCCCCCTGGCCAAATTGGCCAAAGAGAAAACCGCATTTGTAACCCCAGACGGGGCGTTCCAATATAAAAGAATGCCGTTCGGGTTACAGAATGCGCCGGCCACATTCCAGCGGAAAATGGACCAGATGCTGAGGCCCCATCGGAAGTATGCTGCGGCTTACCTGGATGACGTAATTGTCCATAGCACAGATTGGGCCTCACATCTGCCAAAAGTGCAAGCAGTCCTGGACTCTGTTCGGGAAGCGGGGTTTACGGCTAACCCCAAGAAGTGTACCATTGGGCAGGAGGAGGCCAAATATCTTGGGTACACCATTGGGAGGGGAGTAATAAAACCCCAACTCAACAAAGTCGAGGCCATCCAGAGTTGGCCACGTCCCAACAGCAAGAAGCAGGTACGAGCCTTTCTGGGAATCGCTGGGTATTATCGGCGATTCATTCCCCACTTTGCTTCTAAGGCTGTGCCCCTAACCAACCTAACGAAGGGGAAAGGGTCGGTCATGATTAAATGGACCCCCGAGGCTGAGGCAGCATTCCAATTCTTGAAACAAGCCTTATGTAGCCAGCCAGTGTTGTACTCACCCGACTTCTCTAAAGACTTTGTCGTACAAAGTGATGCATCAGATGTGGGGTTAGGAGCAGTATTGTCCCAGGTCTGGAACGGGGAAGAGCACCCAGTCATTTACCTCAGCAGGAAGTTGAAGTCCCATGAGGTAAATTACGCCACCGTTGAAAAGGAGTGTTTAGCGGTGAAGTGGGCTCTAGATTCCCTTCGGTACTACCTGCTAGGTAGGCACTTTGACATGGTTACGGATCACGCTCCGTTAAAGTGGATGGCTCAAAACAAGGAAACAAATAGAAGAGTGAATAGGTGGTTCCTGGCCCTCCAGGAATTCAACTTCACAGTAAAGCATCGCCCTGGCGTTCAAATGGGGAATGTGGATGCTTTGTCTCGAGTACATGAATGCCTGATTGCTGGTGTTCCAACCCCGAGGTTAAAACAAGAGGGGGGGGGTATGTGACAGCAGGAAGGTAAAGTCACCTGGTTGCATCCAGGGGGGTAGATATATTTCGCCCAGATTCAGGCTTTACGCCGACTTATACAACTAGGTGGAGAGTTGTATAAGCCCAGCTGAGGCTAGTGGGCTCATGGATGACTCATACCTCTAGGGAGAGTGTGGGGCGTCGTACAGACAGGGAGTTGATGAGACCAGCTGAAGCTTGTCAGCTCATTTAGGCCTCTATAAGAACTCCCAGCTTCATTAGATGTTAGCTCATGCCTGGACCCAGACCTGTGTGGACTGTCTAGGGAGAGTGAACCCCTGTGCGGTGAGACAAAGCCTGTGTGGCTATTTGCTTGGACATTTAAAACCAGGGACTTAGGGACTAGGACAGCACTAGGCTGATCCCAGTTGTTAGTTAGGAAACCTGTATGTTTAGTCAGAGGTCAAGTTGACCAGGATTTATTTTGTTTATGTTTCTTTTGGCTTTGCTGTGTTTTGTCACTGTAAATAGAAAATAAACCGCACCTTTTTTTGATTTTGAAAACCACAACCTCCGTTTGCTGGGCCTGTTTTTGTGTGGGGAGCCCATCCCGGGGGTCACACACACCCGCTGCCGAGCTAACCCCTCACAATATATATATATGGGTACAGTATATATACAGTATCTATATCTAAACAAAATAATTTGTATACTTAAATTTGACTGAGCCCATTTTAGGGGAAATATAATAATTGACATCATCATTTTCTCTTATGTATGCGGAAATGGTGTGGTTCCTATTAGATTATTCTCATCAATACTGGAATAAACTTCATAGTTCTATCTTGGCATATTATGGACTATAGAGGTTGTACACCAATAAGCTTGCTAATATTCCTAGCTGGATATATCTTGTACAGTGTCTACATATTTTAAATGGTGTATTAATTTATATATGTCTCTATTCCTTTCATATTCATTAGATATACTGTATATCCAACTTTCTCTTGTTTTTCAGCTGTGAGATATTATAGACAGGTTTTCAGGTTATAAACTGCCAAGAGTATGTTGACTCTTCTCTACATGTGTACAGATGCATGTTGGAGATCCTTCAAACTTGAAAACATGGACCAGGGTTCATCTTTATATTCTATTTTGCCTTGGAAGGTTAATTGATGTTTATTTGTTTCAAGGCCTATTACACAAGTCTATAAATAATAGAAACAGCTTCTTCTAGGCTCCAGGTGGGAAAGAAAGTACACACTCATTGTTTTTCTAACCGATTCTGCAAACAGGCTTGTTTATAGACCTCCAGCAAATTGAGAAAAAAAAAACAGAATGTCTCTGACACTTGCATGGCTTCAGACCTGGAATTAACCTTTTAATATCTCAGCCTATCCAAAACTTAGGCCAGTCAGTGTTAAATCCAGAAATCCTGGGTCATATTCTTAATTAATTCAGATGCTCTGACAGGGGTCAACACTTTGTGGTGAGTGTTTGTTCATGTGGGGACCCCCGGAGCACTTTGCATTACCTTTTGTCCATAAGAGCATAAGTACTTTTTGAATGGCAGCTTTTTTTTTTTCTTTATTTGCCAATTTATTTTCCCACAAAAACATGGAATTATCCTTTAAGTTCAGCTTTTGAAAAAATCTTTAATGAAGGCAGTGACTCTAAACAACTTCCAGGTGGGTGCTGTCAGGGAGAATGGCCAGAGAATGGAACTACATAACTGACCCTGACATGCAAGGCTTGCAGAAGAGAGGTGGTTTACATGCGACTCTTCTATAGTATAAATAGGAATAATATAGCAATAATATCTTTTTTATAACATGATCCAACCACCAGCAAACATACAAATAAAAACTACAAACGAGACGTCATCATTTCTTCTCCTTCTCCTCCTCATTCTTGGAGTCGGCTTTTTCTTTTTCCTTGTCTTTCCCTTCTTGCTCTCTTCTTTCTCCTGCCCCTCCTTCTTGGCGTCTCTGTTGGCGATCTTATTGTTGATGAGATTGTGAAGGGCGACTACCGAGTGGATGAGGGAGGCCAGGTAGACCACCAGCATCTGATCATTAGTCTTTAGCAGGGCTTTTTTTCATCGGGAACGCGGGGGAACGCAGTTCCGGCACCTCCTGGACTGACTGTATGTAATGTCAAGGGGTCCTGGGGTGTGCTTCAGGGTATTGATGCTCACTGCTGGCGGATCTATTTTTGCAGGGGGTCTATTGTTGCTGAGGAGGTCTAGTGTTGCTGGTGGGGGACCTATTGTTGCTGGGGGGTCAGTTGTTGCTGAAGGAGATCTACTTTTGGGGGAGTGGTCGATTGTTGATGGCTGCCAGAGAGTCTATTAATGCTGGCTGTGCGGAGATCTGTTGATGCTGCCGGGAGTCTATTGTTGCTGGGGGGGGAATTTTGTTGTGGGTGGTACATTGTTAGGGGGATCTATTGTTGCTGGCTGAAAGGGAAACCAAATTCCATACAAATTACTTAGCACAACAAAATGATACTTGGTTCTGTATTGCCTAAAAGGGGTGGTACTGGAAGGTGGGTAGGGGATGGAACCAAGGGACGTTGCTCAGAGTTGGGTAGGGGCGGAGAAAACAAGTGACTCGGAAAAGAGGAGTTCCTGCACCTATTGTCTGAGAAAAAAAGCCCTGGTCTTTAGGTAGAAGGCTGTGACGAACTCCTGCAGGTTGACGTCGGGGAGAAGGTTGAAGATGTCCTGCAGTTAGTAGATGATCTGGTGGTTGATGGGCAGTTTGCCTGTGGACACTTTCTCAAGGTAACTCCTGATGTCCAACAGTTTGGAGTTGAGTCCTTTCAGCTTATGTACCTGATTGGTGATATGCTGCGACAAGGTCCCCACTGTAGTGTCTTTGTCTCTTAACAAGTGCTTCACCCCAACCTCTTCAGCCTCCTCAGCACTGATCTCACTGGTCACATGTTCAAAGGTCTTTGAGGTTGGAGTTCCATCATCATGAACTTCCTCCACAGAGATGTACGCCTCAGTGGGAAGGCCCAGATCTTTTGGCTTTGCATCAATGATGACAAGAACAGAATTAGAACAGTATCTCATCATCAGCTCGTTGATTGCGATATCATTTTTGTGCAGTTTGGGTCCGGTGTGATACCAACCGAATATCCTCTCCTGTGCATTGACTTAAACATTCCGTACATATTCTCCAGATAGTCATGGTCAAGAAACCAAACCAAATCCTCTTTATCTTCATTAAATGGAACTGCAAAGCTGTTTGAAACATCTAAAATTTTCTTGTGCCAGGACCCGAGGAGAACGCCGACCACACTCTTCTGATTGACAATCTTTTCTGATCCTATTAAAATTATCCACCACACTGAGCAACACCAGCGGGTGAACCACCACCCTTTCCACCGCTTACATTACTTATGATGTACAGTTATTATGTGTTCCCTTAACACATTGGATTAATTTCAGCACCTGATAATTTTTATAGTTCTAGAGTCACAGAATTTCATTTATTTATCATCACTTGGTGTGTGTATGTATATACCCCCATCAAATCATTCACCCCCATCAAATCATTCTCTGCAGCTATTACCTTTTGTACCACCCCCCTCCTTTAGAATGTAAGCTCTATGAGCAGGGCCCTCCTGTACCTTCTGTATTGAACTGTACTGTAATTGTGCTGTCTCCCCACTACATTGTAAAGCGCTTCACAAACTGTTGACGCTATATAAATCGTGTATAATAATAATAACTTTAGTCAACACGAGAGCTATCCAGGTCTGCTAGCAAAGGTAATTAGAAAGTCCAGCACCAGTTCTGTAGAGAGGTCAACTAGCAGCAGATTAGAACTGAAGTACAGACCAGAGTCAGAAAAATATGTCAGCTGTAGGCCAGTGGCAGAAGTGCAAACAGGCTGGATAGGCATCAAGAGTCCAAGGGCAGGGGTGCAGATCAAAAAGCACCATAAGTCAGTAAGACAATGATTTATTAGCCACTTGCCGACCACCGCACGCAGATGTACGTCGAAAACATGGCACGGGCAGGCAAATGGGCGTATATATACGTCCCTTTTAAGTGTGCTCGCGGGTTCCGGGAACTCTGTTTCCGGCCGGCCCGTGATTGCGGTCGGCAAAGGCAGAACAGTGGGATGCCTTTGTAAACAAGGCATTCCCCTGTTCTGCCTAGTGACATGTCACTGATCTCACCGTTTCCGTGATCAGGAACGGTGATCAGTGACGTGTCACTGGTAGCCACGCCCCCTAACAGTAAAAATCACTCCCTAGGTCACACTTAACCCCTTTAGCGCCACCTAGTGGTTAACCCCTTCACTGCCAGTGTCATTTTTACAGTAATCGGTGCATTTTTATAGCACTGATCACTGTAAAAATGACAATGGTCCCAAAATGGTGTCAAAAGTGTCCGCCATAATGTCGCAGTCACAATAAAAATCACTGATTACTAGTAAAAAAAAAAAATATTAATAAAAATGACATAAAACTAACCCCTATTTTGTAGACGCTATAACTTTTGCACAAACCAATCAATAAACGCTTATTGCGATTATTTATTTTAATTTTTTTTAATAACAAATTAGTAGAAGCATACATATCGGCCTAAACTGAGGACGAAAATATTTTTTGAGGATATTTATTACAGCAAAAAGTAAAAAATATTGCATTTTTCAAAATTGTCGCTCTATTTTTGTTTATAGCGCAAAAAATAAAAACTGCAGAGGTGATCAAATACCACCAAAAAGCTCTATTTGTGGGAAAAAAAGGATGTCAATTTTGTTTGGGAGCCACGTCGCACCACCGCGCAATTGCCAGTTAAAGCGACGCAGTGCCGAATCGCAAAAAGTGGCCTGGTCTTTGGCCAGCAACATAGTCAGGGGCTGAAGCGGTTAAATGCTCAGCATAGAAGAAATCCCTGGTCAGCACTATATAAGCATTTTTTCTGTGGATTGGTATCTTAGAGCACCTTAATAATGTATGCATAATCACGACAATATGTATGTAATCATACATGTAAATGATGTATGGTCCCTGTATTGTTTATGCACCAGGACTTTTTTTTGGGTAACACTTCTAATCTCCAAATAATAGGGCTGTGGAAATTAAAGATTAATTCCTCGATTAATCTTTAATTTTTTTGATCGATCAAAATTCTTTTGATCGGTACTCACCTCTCTGCCGGCTTCCGGGTCTTCAGGAAGTTCCATCGGAGATCCTGTGACGTCACGGACATCCACATCACCGGAATCCTCCCCCCTTCCCCAAGTGCCTCCATCTGCTAATGAAGGGAAGGGGGGAGGAGTCCGATGATGTCTATGTCCGTGACGTCACCGACAGTGTATATTTTGTCCTATTGGCTGATAAGCAGTGGATTTGTGCCGTCCGGCATGGTGGCTGCTGTTGCTATGACAGCAGCGCTGTAGTGGGCTGACGTGTGACGTGCCTCGCTGTGTCAGGCTTCAGCCGTCGCTATGGCGACGGTTCTCTATAAGTAGTCTGTCGGGTGACGCTGTAGCTCCGCCCCGCTGAGGAAGTTCTAAGGAACATAACGCGCACGGGGGAGGAGCTGCGTATGACGTCACCCGCTGCTGTCCTTGGAAGAGATATGGACATATGATACATGCTGTATTCTATCGTTTTTATGTGAGTAGTTCATGTTAAACACATTAATACATTTTTAATGTTATACAGTGAGCACTTGGATCTTTTCTTTATACTTATGATCCGGTGCCCTTGCTGAGTAATAAGGAGACGTGAAGTCTTTGGTCTGTGCTAACCGACAGTTTTTCTGCTTGCATGATGCGTTATAATTAATCGAAATTAGTTGATTAATCGATTTAAAAAAAATTGATTAATCGAACACGAAAATTTTAATCAGTAACAGCCCTACTAAATTATAAATGAATGGGGCAAATCAAATCATGCTGTTATTAAATATGTTCACACCCATACGAATGATAAAACATACTGTTGGTATTATTATATTCGGAAAATTTACACAACTTGAATAAGAATGGTTAACCAGCCATTACGGCATGCAGTAGCTTTAAAGCCTTTCTGCTTCAGAAAAACTGTGGAAGCTGTCAAATGTACTGAGTGTAAATTTTAGCTAGTTGGAATACTATATTTTTATTACTACTACTTTCTTTATGACTTGAAACCATGTATATCTCATAAATATGTCTTACAAAATCTCTTTCTTGTCAACAGAAATATGTGATAAAGACAGAGATGATACTTAAAAGCTTTACCGACTGTAACTACTGTTATTTAAATCTGATAATTTGGGCTTGTATTGACTGTAAAATAAAATATTTTTGTGGTAAAGACTAATAACATTAGTTAACATATACTTAAGGGTTTTAAAGCTCAATTAGTAAACACCAAAAAGCATGATGATAAAAAACGTAATCCTTCACATATAGAAACAAAAACCTAAATGAGTGTTGGCAGAAAAAGACTAAGTGGGCAATAGAGTCTGCCCTTTTTTTTTATAAATTTTTTGTTTTGTGTTTTTTTAGCCTTTTTATCTGAGTATAGACAGTATGTTTAAATGTTTTGTTAAAGTTTTACTTTCTAAATGTAATTGTTTAGTTGTTAGCTTTTCCTCCTGCTAGTTTGAGGTCATGTCCACGTGTTCTTGATCTTAGCTCTGCCCTCCTGAAACTTATGCCTTGTACACGTGATCGGAATTTCCGATGAAAAAAGTCCATCGGTGTTTAGAAATAGAACATGTTTTAAATTTTTCCGATGGAAAAAAAGATAGGAAATTCCTATCGTCTGTGTGGAACTCCGACTGAGAAAATACCCATGCATGCTCAGAATCAAGTCGACTCATGCTCGGAAGCATTAAACTTAATTTTTCTCGGCTCGTCAGTGTTTTACGTCACCGCGTTTTGGACGGTCGGAATTTAGTCTGACAGTGTGTATGCAAGACAGCTTGAACGGAATTCCGATGAAAAATTCCATTGGATTTTAGACCATCGGATACTCCGATCGTGTGTACAGGGCATGATTCACACCCTTAGACCTCTTTCACATTGTTGTAGTTTTCAGGAATTTTAGTGCTAGAAATGTTCACATGACATATGGCTGGCAGATGTCCTCTCTGTTTTGTTGACTAATGTCTATTCCTTTTTCTACACGTTTTGTAAAAGTTGAAAATTTTTCAATAAAAAATATTTTGGGGAAAAAAAAGAATATCAACCCCATTGTACACTAGGGATCACCCCCCCCCCCCCATTCGGTTCGCACCAGAACCTGCGAACAGACCTAAAGTTTGTGTGAACTTTAGAACCCTATTAAATACAATGTACAATGGAAGTGAAACAATAAAAGTGAAATATTCCTTAAAATTTCGTACCTGGGGGGGGTGAATAGTATGCCTGTAAAGCAGCGCTTGTTTCCCTTGCTTAGAACTGTCCCTGCACAAAATGTCATTTCTGAAGGAAAAAGTCATTTAAAAGCACTCGCGGCTATAATGAATTGTTTGCTCCTGGCAATACAGAGAAAAGTAATTGATAAAAAAATAATAATAATGCGTGGGGGTCCCCCCAAATTCAATTACCAGGCCCTTCAGGTCTGGTATGGATTTTAAGGGGAACTCCACCCCAAATAAAAAAAAAATGGCGTGGAGTTCCCCAAAAAATCCATACCAGACCCTTTATCCGAGCACGCAACCTGGCAGGCCGCAGGAAAAGAGGGGGGGGACGAGAGAGCCATACCAGGCCACATGCCCTCAACATGGGGAGGATGTCCCCATGTTGATGGGGACAAGAGCCTCATCCCCACAACCCTTGCCCGGTGGTTGTGGGGGTCTGCGGGCAGGGGGCTTATCGGAATCTGGAAGACCTCTTTAACAAAGGGGACCCCCAGATCCCGGCTCCCCTATGTGAATTGGGAAGGGGTACATTGGTAAGGGGTCTTCCAGATTCCAATAAGCCCCCTGCCCGCAGACCCCCACAACCACCGGGCAAGGGTTGTGGGGCACATGACAGCGCCATCACATTTCCGTGGCACATAGTATGCATCATACATTCACAATTTATTGTATCTAATAAATATATATATATATATATATATATATATATATATATATATATATATATATATATAATCTTTTTTTTTTTTTTACTTTGGCCCCACCCTTCCTGTCTGGGGGATGTTTTTTTTGTGTGCGTGCCTGTATTTATGCATTTGTACATTATAGTGCTGATTAGCACAGCTCTGAGTAAGGGGGTCAGAAACACGTCAGCTTGCTAGTACAGGGGAGGTCATTGGGGCATCTGTACCTTGCACCATATGGAATCTTCCAGCTTACATGCTTTTTTACACTGTACTTTTGTGAGTATGCATTCTATTGATTTTATATTTCTGAATACGTTTTTGGGTAATGCACTAGGTGTTTGCACCTTCCCTGTTTGTTCTTCTTGCAAAAAGACATACCTTGACCAAATCTTCAGCTATATATTACTTGCAAACAAATTATAAACCAAGACCTAATACAGAACTTTGTGGTACACAAATAGTGACTGTTCCAAATAAATCCTATGTACAACCACACTCTGATAACTAATCCTCAGACTTGCCAATTACAGGGAATTTCTTGTCATTAACCACTTGCCGACCACCTCCTGTACATTTACGTCGGCAGAATGGCACGGACAGGCACATCAACGTACCTGTACGTCCCCTTTAAGTGCCTGTCCGTGTGATCGCGCGCGGCGCGCTCGCGACCCTTCCAGCCATCCCCGTGAGTCGGACCGTGGGTCCAGCGGACTCTATCGCCGCAGGGATCCCCGCGATCGTCTCACGGAGGTATAGAGCGGGGAGATGCTTGTCAAGCATCTCCCTGCTCTGCCTAGTGACAATGACACAGATCTTGGCTCCGTGTACTCGGAGATCGATGTCATGTGACACAGAGCCCAACCCCCCCTCAGTTAGAAACACAATGCAGGGAACACTTAACCCATTTAGCGCCACCTAGTGGTTAATCCCTTCACTGCCAGTGTCATTTTTACAGTAATCAGTGCATTTTTATAGCACTGATCGCTGTAAAAATGACAATGGTCCCAAAAACTTGTCCGATGTGTCCGCCATAATGTCGCAGTCATGAAAAAAATTACTGATTGCCGCCATTACTAGTAAAAAAAAAAAAAAATCATAAAAAGGCCATAAAACTATCCCCTATTTTGTAAACGCTATAACTTTTGTGCAAACCAATCAATAAACGCTGATTGCGATTTTTTTTTTTATTTACAAAAAATATGTAGAAGAATACGTATCAGCCTAAACTGAGGGGAAAAAAACGTTTTTTTATATATTTTTGGGGGATATTTATTATAGCAAAAAGTAAAAAATATTGCATTTTTTTTCAAAATTGTCGCTCTATTTTTGTTCATAGCGCAAAAAATAAAAACCGCAGAGGTGATCAAATACCACCAAAAGAAAGCTCCATTTGTGGGAAAAAAATGACGTCAATTTTGTTTGGGAGACATGTCGCGCGTACCGCGCAATTGTCAGTTAAAGCGACGCAGTGCCGAATCGCAAAAAGGCACCTGGTCCTTTAGCTGCATATTGGTCCGGGGCTTAAGTGGTTAAGTAATTTCTAGTTGTTAAGCCATATACCTCAATGTGATCTTTGTAACAATGTCTATTTTCATAACTGTGAAAATAAATGTGACCAGCTAGATTTGCTTATTACATATTTATGCTGTGATTTTTTCTTAGCCCGGCATAATGATTTGTAGGACAAAATACACTTTCTAGATGTTTTCTCAAGGGAAAAAAACACTTAAGATGGTAAATACAAATGGAGATGACAAAGTGATAAGCGGCAACTCCACTGCGTGATGCATTCACAGTAAATAAGCATATATAGAAAACAGCTAGCCATTACAACTGAACACAATAAGTAATTAACAGCTTAAAAACATTAGAGGTATAAGTGTAAAGTCCAAAGAGATATCATATAAGTGAGTTCTCAATGGATGATATAGAAGGAAATCAAAGGTTGAGCTCAGAGACACTTTGCCACAAGTGATTCCCAATCAGAATAGCATGCAGCCTGCATACATCCCCGTGTGCAGCTGACCACAAGAGATACCTCCACTTTAGATGGTAAAAACGACTGCTTACCAGCAGTACTGGACCTCTTTTTTACAAAAGGCAAGTAACACTTTTGCCTGAATACCCTGCCAGGGCCTTTAGACAGTGTTCCTGCAAAATGTAATTGGGCCACAGGAGGAGTCATCTGACTGGAGTGTCCATGTTGTCAGGCTCAAAGACAAAAGATGCTCCACATAGTGTAAAATCCAATAACACTTTATTTAAAATAGTAGATTTGCACTTATAATTCAGTGGAATAAAAAGTATGCTGTAAATCTCGCTGGCCAGGATAAAAACAAAAGCCTTCACTTCCGGTACTCGTGGTGTCCCAGGACGAAATCAGTCTGTGATGAAATGCTCATCGGATTCCTCCCCCCCTCCGGTGCCACAATTGGCACCTTTCGGGGGGGAGGGGGGTCAGGATACCTGTCAAAGACAGGTATCCTTACCCACTTACTGGAGTCCGGCCGCGGCGGTGAAGTCGCGCGAGGCTCCCTCCTCCTCCTCCCCTGGCCGCTGGGCTAATAGGAGAGAGGAGCGCAGTAGGGTTACCGGCGTGAAGCCGAAAGTCTTCACTGCCGGGTTCCCTTACCTGAAATGGCGACGGAAGCACCGACAGCTGATGTGAAACATCAGCTGCGGTGCTGACATCGAGGGACACCAGGACAGGTAAGTCTCCATTTATTAAAAGCCAGCAGCTGCAGTATGTGTAGCTGCTGGCTTTTAATTATTATTTTTTTGCCCAGGGTTGCCTGGAACACCACTTTAATTACTTATTGTGTTCAATTGTAATTGCTAGCATGACTGTTCTCTATATATACTTTCTAGATGGTTTACCTGGTAATTTATTTTCTTTCTGCAGTCCTCTGGCAAGGATGGGGATGGGCTGTCTGATGTACATGTAGCAATATGGACTACAATTGTAAAGTACAGTACCCTCCCACATTTCCAGGTATCGCATGTCCCTCTAGTG
Organism: Rana muscosa; assembly: GCA_029206835.1. Taxonomy (NCBI): domain Eukaryota; kingdom Metazoa; phylum Chordata; class Amphibia; order Anura; family Ranidae; genus Rana; species Rana muscosa. The sequence continues at coordinate 12,409,251 of JARGYO010005626.1, read as the reverse complement.
ATCAGTATAACAGGTGGCATCATATTTGTGTGCCAAACAAAAGGGATTGTGGGATGAGTAGTTCTCCCAATTGATAATTGCTTTGCATGATTATGTGCCTGGACTGCATATCCCAGGGATCTTTGCTACCATCAGGAAGATTGCTGGGAGTTATTATAAAAGAAGCAAAAGCCAGGGCGGAGCTCTCTTCCTCCTGGGCCTGACACAAGATGGACCTCTCCGTGCATGGAGAGAGGGGTCACGGCCTACCACGCGGGGTACCACCTTCCATCCCCTACCAGAGGGGTCTAGATCTGCCATTGTCATCGGACGTCCATCCAATCACCTGTAAATCGGTGCGCCAAGCTTCACACAGGGAGATCGAGACAGCAGATATGCTGCACGAGTGTCACTACACGAGTTACTGTCCAGAAGACATAATTTCAGCCTGGTTGTTGGTGAAAGGCAATCGCCCAACCTTTACAAATCCTTTATTATGGTTCCACTGGGACACTTTGCACAGACATCTTTACTTTAGGAATCCTTTACTGAACTCGCTTGTAACACTGTGCATAGACACCTTTAGTTTCTTTAAAAAGAACCTATTGCTTGTTAGTTACCACACCTTACTGGATTACAGTTAATGAGCTCCTACATGCCGATGAAAAACATTAGATATGAAACAGGGATATTACTGTCATTACTGCTGTAAGGGCCCTTATACTATCACCTTTAAATCTGACCTCTCATTAGGGTAATGGTTATAGGCAGGCCAAGTACTCCCTCTTAAGAAGTGTGTCAGTGTATTCAGATAGCTGTGTCTATCCTTACAGGTGCAAACAGTGCTTCATTTACCCAATGTACGGTATATAATATATTGTTGTACTTAATAATATCTTGTTTGTGCTATTTGGAGGAATTCCTTTGAGTTGGCGCTGTCGCCTAAAACTCAGCAGGTCTATTACCTCCTCTTTGTCAATATCCTTTTCAACCTGTTCTAGTAAACATTATCAGAGCGTGAATACACAGTTGTCTGACTTATTATTTTAAGGTGGTGCAAGGATGTCGGGTGGGTTGGAATGTTCACCAGGTCATGGCAGTCAGATGAGCAGGTAATTCCAAGCAGTCCTTTAGGGGGTTGTGCTACATACAGATTGCCAAATCTGTATATGAAACTTAGTCATGTCATGAACCTTAGGAACAGAAAGAAAATATACTTTTGAAAATGTACTTTTCAAAGCCACACATTGGACCTTGGCACACTGCTGTCTTCTGGGAAAGCTGGGTGCTTGAAATTCTGCAAGAATTAGTAGTACAGGAGCCGATCTCATAAGACTTTAACCACCCAGATTTTCCCAGTGGACATTGGTTAAGCAAAGTGTCATCACTGTCACCTCCAGAAAGTAGGCAAAGGTTGGGTTTAAAGCAAAGTACCGGTAATTTTTTTTCCTAAAATGTTAATTTTTTTTTTAGCTTTTAAGATTTTTTATTTGGAGGATATGTGGCAGCCAGCAAACTGGACCTTGCATTTTCATACAAAATCTGCTTAAAATTTTGAGAAAATAAATATATTTACAACCTAGTGAGTTACTGACATATAAAAAGTATGGGGATCAGCAGGTCAGACTTTCTAATCACTGGCTGTATACTTATTGCATGTTGACAAAAAATAATTTAAAGGAAATTAATATCTTTTTTAACAGCTTCTTTCTTTATTACGTGTAGCACACAGACCCCTTTACTGCCGTCCTCCATTCGCAGTCGGGCACACCTGCTACTTGCCCGTTATCCCCCCTTGTGTAGAGGGGCAAGCGGTGTTATTGTTTCGGTCTTGCAGCAATTACCTCTCTCGTGGATCCCTTTTCTCCGTTGTCTAGGTAGAAGTTCCTCAGAATAAGGCCAATGTCCACACAGGAGTAAAACCCAAGCAACAAGGTTTTATTCTTTATATTTGCAGTAAACTTGAATAGAGAGTAGGAAAAAGAGAAGTAGGGGGATAAGGTTCAGGCACAACACTTAAGACACAGTGCAACTCTTTCGTTGCCACTCAAGCCTGAGTGGGTATTGCTCACCCGGATAGTCCCTTTATGAGCAGTCCTAGCACCCGGGATGGAGCATGGATAAATTGTATTCTTTTTAGGGAATGTGATCAGGAATCCTCTGCCACAGGATTGTTAGCCCCAAACCTCCCAGCCAAGCAATAATGAGAGAAACCTTTGTACCAGATTGGCGCATTGCAGGGCTTGTGATAAAGATGATGGATCCCTCTTTAGGCGAGTTTCCAGGCCTCTTCCTGAGACAGCAGTACCGTCGCTAGTCTCCTCCGGGACTGATCCTCCCCTGGTCTCCTTTCCTAAAGGTGGGCTCCCTACAGGTGGGCAGCCTGGGATCCTTCTCTGAGGTGTAGGCCCCAGCCAGCAGAGCTGGGCCTACCATGCAGTAGCGCAGCCTCGGGCTGAAGGTGCCCGAGACCCAAAAACACATGCGCACCTCGTGCCATACGGGCCACGAGGAGCACATACAGGACCAAGGGTCCCCTGGAATGAACGAACCACAATGGCGTCTGCCCCTTATGTACCCTCTCCCAGCATGCACATCAAGTTGACCATGCCCACTGCACGGCTGCCGAGAGAGGACACCAAAGGTGCTGTGATACTCCCTTGTGGTTCAACCTGAGCCGGTGGTGACAGTGCCACCCACAGGCACCAGGGAACACTACTACCAGGCAGCATCACACCCAGAGCAGAAGCAATTTGGAACAATCGATTGGTCTGAGCCCAACTACTGGCTCAGACCACCCCTAAATTTACACATAGCACCCCCAAATTATGGGGGGGCGCTACATATGCATTTTACATAGGTTTGTACTCTTTTTACCTCTTTACTTGTTTTTTTCTAAGCATTACAAAGTTTACTCTCAAACCCCTCTCTTCACCACTACATAATTTTTTGTTGGTTCCTGTTGCAAGAAACAACTTTGGATACTATCTGTGACATCGCCTGAAAAATTCTTGCCTGTGCAGCTACTGGGAGGTCAGTTCCTATTGACTTAGGTAAACCCCAAGAGCTACATCTCCCGAAAGTCCCCTCCCACCAACAGTGTGTGGGCAGATTCTAGGCAGCTGGGAGAGGAATCAATGTATGCATGTGAAATGGGACAGAGAGGGGTGGAGGACAAGGGAAGTTCTATAGTCCAGTTTCAGGGCTTAAAACGCTAGCTGGGATTTCAGTGCAGCAATGGCAGTGCTCAAACGGGAAGTTGGCAGAAAACTGGATTTCTGGCAGATCAACAGACATGCTTCAGTACTTGCTGTGTTTTTAAAGGAATAACACATGGGATAGTGATTGACGGTGTACCTTTATAAAAGAATGTAAGTGTGCCATTTTAATACTGAAGCAACATTTAGAAAGAATTTGGAATTTATGATTGAATTAGTTTGTCAGCTAAACAGAGCTCCTATATTAGAGTTGATTCACTAGCCAGGGGTTCTTGTTCTGGTAGTTCAAGAACTGTGGTGCAGTGTGGCTGTTCTGGCAGTGGGGTAATGTAGTATCATGTGACAATTCTCATAGTGTACCTATGGTCTTACAGATATCACTTACTCTGACCTTACTTGGTAGCATGAGATCCAGCACAGAGTGAGAGAAGACATTTTCAGGCATTCTATAAGTCACAGATTACATGAGGCACAACCACCGGAAAAGTCCATGAATACTTGTTTTACTGGTGCAGAGCATGCTTTGATTGGGTCTAAGTAAGATCCTAGGCAAGGAAACCAATGGCAACTGGTGCTGGGAACTGTAGACCTCACACACAAGTACCAAAGTGATGCAGATTGGCCACCAGGACTCTGTTTTGAACAAACATCAATCCTAAATATCACTAGGAAAAGAAACTGATACAAACTACTGACCCCCCCCCCCCCCCAAAAAAAATAAAAAAATGGCTTAGTTTAAATCTAGGTCTACATCTCTGATTTTATTATCTTGCAGATAAGAGATTTAACCACTTTTTGATAATCGCCTCATTAGCACCACATTGATTTCAACACATGGATATACTAGCACATGGTTAAATCCCTCACTAGCAAGGGTAGATCCAACCAAATAGCTAGACAATTTATTGACAGATCCTGAATCTTAACTCCCAGCCTTAGTAGGTCTTTATGACAGACTTTTTCTTACTTCCCTAAAAACTTGTATGTATTTAGTATACATTTTAAGGGGAATGTATTTGCTTTTTTTGGGGAAAATATATGTAAAGTAATTTATGGGTATGTGGACAGCTATTAGGATGGATATTCTCCCTGAGGTACTCTACCTATTTAGATCTTTACCTATCATGGTTCCCAAATCTTTTTTAGATAACCCCCAAAGGAAGATTATTACATTTATTTGCTTGGATAAAAGATTTTCCAAACAAATACGTTATAGCTCCAAATTTAGGGGGGCCTTGGCCTTCCACAATTTTGGTTATACTACCTAGCGCCTAGGATCTCACAACTTGTGCAATAAAATATTGTACGCTCTTAAGTCCCATGGGATAAATGTGAAGCAGGATCCATTTCCCCTTCTTATTTACTAGGTCTGCTATGGTCTTCCTCAATTTCATATGACACGTTTGCACCTTTAAATTCCCTGGTAGCTCAGTCACTTTGTATCTGGAACCTCTATTAATATAGGTATTGCCTAACCTAGCCGGTTTCCTCAGTTTCTTGGAACTCCTTTTTAGGAGACCCTAGGTTCACCTCTGCATTCACTAATTCAGGATCCTTTTTTTTTGGTGGAGGACACATGGGCTTATTACCTTTTTCACTCTCCAAGACAATGCAACATTTATACATTTGCCCACCTCCAAACCATTAAAGTGATACTAAACCTTTGATTTTTTTTTTATTAAAAAATAACAAACATGCCTATACTTACCTGCTCTGTGCAATGGTTTTGCACAGAGCAGCCACGATCCGCTTCTTCTGGGGTCCCCACCAGCACGCCTGGCCCCTCCTCTTCATTGAGGGCTCGCTCTTGAGTCCTGCTGCGGCGTCTATTGACGCAGACAGCCAAAAAGGAAAATGTCTGGTGTCACCCGCAAACCACCTCCATCCCAATATATGCAACAAAAAACATGAAATCGCCCGGGACTTTAAATGAGGTGAATGCGGTTAGCCAACAAATGACAGAGTAAATGCAGTCTCCAAATTTATTAAAATTGTCATACAAACATAAACATGAATCATAGCCAAGTCACTGGAATGATACATACAGTAAAAAATGTCATTACACGTATCATGGTATAAAATATAAATTGCAAAGTACAAAGGCATGAAGAGTAACCCAACGTGTTTCACAAGACCATGCTCGGTTCATCAGGGGTAGATGCATGTGTAGTACATCTGTAGGGGGTATAATGAACCAAGTAAGTATCAACACAGAGATGGTATCGTGACAGCTAGTCAAGAGGGTCCAAAACGCATGGCTCTATACTCATCAAAGGCTGGATCAGACTACCAAATGCTGAATACCCAGAGGCGGCAGTGATGAGCGTCTGGCTAGGGACCTGAGAAGGCAGAGGAAAAACCAACCCAACAGAGCACAAATGGGGGCAGACATGGCTGGGATGGCTGTGTGTGTCACCAAGGATCTCCCAATATCCATTAATAATGTCAACTAAAACATAAATGCATATGTATCAATAGATGCTCTCATAACAGCATAGAAGTAAAGTAATATTTAATATAAGTATGTATATGCATGAACCAGTCTGGTTCAATGATGGTGTGGGCTTAGAATCTAGGGGACAATGGAGAAAATAATATAAAAAATAAATAAATACATAAATAAATAAAATGTGTAAATAAATAAAAAATAAAAAAAATATTATAAAAATATAAATACAAATATGACAAACAGTGTGATAGCGTGTGTGTCCCACATAGGATGTATCTAAGTCCATTGTATATGTCAGCTAAAATAAGAATATTCGTATACCAGTTGGTACTATACCAACAGAGTAACCATAAAGTATACAGTGTAATGAAAAATATATATATGTAGCGCCCTGCTCCCAATGAGTTGGCACTATGTGTTAAAATTATAGTTGTCTGAGAAATAGTTTGGCTCAGAAGGATTGTGTTACAAATTATACTCTGTTTCGGTTCAGCTGATTGCATGATTTTCCTCCTGACAGTGGGTGTCGCTGTCACCACTGGTCAGGATAGGAAAGACAACAGGCTGAATGTATTGGGTATCTTTCTCAGAAGCAGCTCAGGGGCGTGGTCAATCCGCTGTGCATTCTGGGAGAGGGTACTTAAGAGAGACACCATTTTGTGGGGTCCTCGTTCGTTGGTGGTGGGCACCACCCACCCGATCCCGACCTAAGGGCCCTCATGGCCTCAGGGAAGTGCTGGCAGTTTCCGCCTCAGGGCCACGTTGGTCTGAGGCTCTGTTACTGAGATGTAGGCCCAGGAGTTACTGGGGGCCTACTGATCCGGGGATGATCCTGTGTCGCCTTACCTGCTGCAAGGGACCAAGCAATTGAGGACTCAATTGGAGGATGCATCCGGATCACAGTCTACCTCACAGTGCTGCCGGAATGGCTGGAAGATCCTGGCACTGAGAGCTGTGTTCTTTATTCAGAAGGTAACCCAGGGAAGGGTAACACCAACTCTGTGGCAGAGACTGTTCTATTTTCACCAAGTCTGTGGCAGAGACTGTTCTATTTTCATTAAGTCTGTGGCAGAGTGTTCTACTTACACCAAGTCTGTGGCAGAGACTATATGTGATCGAGCTACGCATCGGTTGCTAGGCTGGAGAGATTGGGCCTATCCGGTGTTTGCTGAGTCCAGCGTGGAGACAGTTGTTCCTCTGGACCTAGGAAAATTCCTGTGATCCGCAACTAAGGTACCTGAGTCCTCCCCATCCCTTCAACCCCCCCCCCCCCCCCATTTGGAAACTTTATTCAATAAAACCCTTGAAAGAGACTTTGTGTTGGTGCAAACTTCTTCTGGACAACTCTTCAAGGAGAACCCCTGAGACGAGCATACAGAATAGTAAGGTAACGGCAGGCCCATATATAAACCAGCAGCTCCTACGGGGGTAGTGCTACATATACATATGAATCAATGTTGTTCAAACCTACATGGATTTGAAAACCTCGGAGACAGTGAGATAAATTAGATGAATGTGTAATGGTGTGTGCATGAATGAACCATGTGAGTGAACATCATAATGTGTGAGACAATGTATATGGCAGACCATGCTAAAGTTATGTACTCAAATGTGAAGGGAGTGAATAAATGATTAGCATCCATCAAGGAGTGTGGACTCACCTTGAATGAAGTGAAACTGCTGCGTGTGAGTGAAACAGGAAACAGGAAGTGACAAACAGATCCCAGCCATGACTAGCCCACAATTTATATCCCCAGAGGGCCCAGTGAGCTCCGCCTCCAATGCCATGTGTACGTGACAAGGCATACAAATGTAAATGACGGTCGCCGCAAAATGGCGCCCCCAGTCGCACAAAGGCGTGGATGCATGGTGCCGATGTGTAGGTTGCCGCCCCCATCCAGACAGGGCAGGGGGGGACAGCAGGAGGCATGAAAACCTCCCTTGTACACATCGCAGCTCCCGATCCGGGTGATAACCAACTCCACCAACAGGGAACAGCACCAAGAACCTAGATCAGCCCAAGAGAGATGCGTTACCTGAGTGTTGGATTTTATGGCTGAAAGGGCTACGGAATAGAATAATTGTATGTAATGAATAATTGGCTAATGGTGGCAGCAGACCAGGTTTGATACAGACAGCAGGACTTGGCCCCCATGTCACAGCTTTTGATTGACAGCAGTGGGAGCCAATGGCTCTTGCTGCTACCAATCTGTCCAATGAAGAGAGCGACAGCAGCTAGAGCCGTTGCGCTCATGCACATCACTGGATCGGATGGGCTCAGGTAAGGAAAAGGGGGGTCTGGGAGGAAGGTTTTTCACAGTAAAGGATGTGAAGTCATCTATGGCCAGTCTTGCCACGAAGCGTTAATCCAGCTCTGAGCCATACTCTTGTCTTTTTTGTAGTAAGATAAAAAGCAACACACATAAGTTTGTGTCGCCACATCCCCCACTGCTGTGACTGACATCTGATTTCTTTATCTCATGAACGGCATGAGAGCAGAGAGAGAGTGTTATGATTCCAGCTTCACATCCCCCCCCCTTTCTTCTCCAGCTCTCAAAGGATTGGCTGCTTCACACCTCAGCAGCATTGGGCATGCTGAAATCATGTGGGGCCTTTCCTGAGTTTTGACTGGATGTTACTCAAAATTCAGGAATAGGAGAGTGTAGAGGTGGGCGGGGAGTCTTGTGACATCACGACTCTGCCCACCGAGCTCCGACAAAGAGACCCACCTATGATTCCAGAGTTTTGTGGGGCTCCTACTGCTGAAGGGGTGACATTTGCAAGGTAGAGATACATGAAGGAGGCTTGCATGTATATATACATTAATACTGTGCCATTAGTTTATACTGGGTGAGTGGTGGGTTTACATCCACTTTTTAATGCATAGAATGCATTAAGGTGAAAACCCTTAAGGCTTTACAACCACAGAAAATGTGCTATTTTTTTTCTTCTCACTATGCCTTATCTCCTTGCCTTAAACCTACTATTTATGAATGGATGTGCCACGATTCCCCTAGGAAAAAAATAGATTTCTGCTGTCTACGGTCTGCTGACCGATAACCCCTCTTTGGATAAATTACCACACATGTTGAAGTGAGAACAAGGTTGTGACAAGCAATTCTGTCCACAAGAGTGGGACATTATGCTTTGTAACCTTTGTAAATGTACTAGGTCATTAAGGGCAGTCTCCTTTAAGGAGACAGGCCTTAATATTTTTACTAGGTAGTACTGGTACTATACTATACTCTGAATAAACTTTACTCAATATTACCAGAGGTTTCTGATACATGTTTTCTTGGTTGTACCGCCCCTGGCTCCCTACTCTATATATTTTGGAGTTGTGAAAAAGTTTGGAAATCTCCTCTAAGCATGTGGGGCAACCAGTTATGCTAACTACGTCTGCTTATTTTTTATAGCCACCAATTTTGGATTTCTTGTGTCACTTAGAAAACCAGTCTTGTTGGTTGGAGGCTAGACAGTGGAGAGTGAACAAGTTTTGCTTTTGACTGCTGGGTTGCATTTTAGGTTATTTTTGGGTCTTTTTCCTTGCAGCTTTTTAACACCTTTTTCTGGCACTTTTTAAACAGCCTTTTTTTTTCTTTTTTTCCTTCAGCCTACTAATTAAGGGGAGTGGTTAATTGGTCACAGGTGCTTGAGGCCTATATAAACTTCTGTAGAGCTAATTTTGAGCCTGCTCATCTTGAGTTTGCTGGAACTCTGTCCAAGTGGAACTGGACTAAGTGGCAAGTTAAAATCAAGAGTTTAAAAAAGGAGGTTAAAACAGGAGTCATAGTACCTGTGTAGTGTGAGTACCTGAGTGTTGTCTGAGTAGTGTGTGTGGATCGTTAGTACTTGTGTATTGTGGGTGCACGTTGGTCTGCGAGTGCACGCAGGTCTGTTGGTCTGCGAGTGCACGCTGGTCTGCGAGTGCACGTAGATCCGCTGGTCTGCGCGTGCACGTATGTCTGCGAGTACCTGTGTATTGTCTTGTTGAGTAGTAGTGTCAGGAAGCTAGTTGTTAGGTAATTTGGACAGGGTATAATATCTAATCCTCATTAAATTAATAGGTACGATGCCCAGTGAGTGTGGCGAAGTGACTCGGTGTACATCTTGCAGCATGTATGCGTTCCTTGATCATCTGATCGAGGGAGATTACTGCTGTGCATATTGTTTCCCTGGAAGCCCAGGTTCTGAATCTGGGGAAGCAACTGTCAGCACTGGGAAGACCCTCCACACTAAAAGAGCCGGAAACATACCTGGAAGGTGATGGCAGGGACCAGCACAGAGGTGGGTGGAGACAGAGGTGCAGGCACTAGAAAATAGTAGATGGGTGAAAGTCAGGAAGGGTAGAGGGGGAAGTGCCAGGGAGGCCAATACAGGGCTGGAGCATTCCAATAAGTATGCTTCATTGAGTGACATTGGTGAAACCAGTCAGGGACCATCACTGCTGGAGCTGAGGGACTCTCCTAGCTGCCGGGTGAAGAACTCCTCCAGTGAGTGGGGGGGAAGCGAAGGGAAAGGAAAGACAGATTCTGGTAGTAGGAACTCAATTCTTAGAAGGACAGAGAGGGCAATCTGTAACAAAGACCTGAAGCGCCGAACTGTATGTTGTCTACCGGGCGCTCGGGTTCAGCACATCACGGATCTGGTGGACAGATTACTTGGAGGGCATGGGGAGACCCAGATGTCATGGTGCATGTTGGCACCAATGACAACGTTAGAGGCAGATGGAGTGTCCTAAAGAACGATTTTAAGGACTTGGGAGCTAAATTGAGGAAAAGGACCTCTAAGGTAGTATTCTCAGGAATACTACCGGTACATCGAGCCACACCAGAAAGGGAGATTAGGGAAGCAAATACGTGGCTGAAGAGCTGGTCTATTAAGGAGGGGTTTGGGTTCCTGGAGGACTGGGCCGACTTCTCAGTCGATAACCAGTACTATAGAAGGGACGCACTGCACCTAAATGAGGGTGCAGATCAGCTGGGAATAAGGATGGCCAAAAAGTTAGAGGGGTTTTTAAACTAGGTGACGGGGGGAGGGTCCAGAGATAGAGATAGTCAGTCAGTGTGGAACATATTCCAGAGGGTAGTATTAGGGGCATTAGTGGTAGGGTAACCAAAGCACATAAACCCAAGGTAAGTATAGTAGCAAGTCCTAGTTGCAATCTCAGAACACCCAAGAGGATAGTATGTGACCGGTCAAAATATATTAATGCATTAAAGTGTTCACCAATGCCAAAAGTCTGCCAAGCAAAATAGGTGAGTTGGAAGCTCTGGTGCATCAGGAGAGCTATGATGTAATCGGTATTGCTGAAACTTGGCGTCATTCCTCACATGACTGGGTTATTAATATTCCTAGCTATGCACTCTTTCAGAAAGACAGGGTAAAACGGAAAGGTGGAGGGGTCTGTCTCTATGTGAGAAGTGATCCTAAAGCGAGTGTGAAAGAGGACCTGATGGATGGAGAGTGTGATGAGTCTGAAACTTTATGGGTGGAACTGCATACAGATGTGCGTAGTTCAAAGTTAATCATTGGAGTTTGTTATAGACCACCTAATGTTAATGAGAAGGTGGAGACTCCACTCCATGCACAGATGGAAAGGGCTGCAAGGGCTGGGATGGTGATAATAATGGGGGATTTTAACTACCCAGAAATTGAAGTTAAAGGGCAACAATTTATAAACCTATTGCAGGACAATTTTATGGTCCAGTTTATTGAGGCCCCAACTAGGAATGATGCTCTGTTGGACCTGGTAATCTCAAACCATGCAGAGTGTGTTACTAATGTTCAGATAAAGGAACACCTGGGTAGCAGTGACCATAACATGATTTCATTTGATGTTAGCTGTAAGCAAAAATCACATACGGGAAAGATGAAAACACTTAATTTCAAGAGAGCAAATTTTCCAAGGATGAGGGCTACTCTCCAGGACTTAGACTGGGAGGGTATATTGGCATCAATGGGCACAGAACAGAAATGGGAATTCTTCAAAAACTGTTTGTGAACTCGCTGCAAAGTATATTCCCATGGGCAATAAGTTTAAAAGGCTAAAAATAAAACCTATGTGGCTCATGGCCAAAGTTAAAAAAGCTATAAACTATAAGAAAAGAGCTTTTAAAAATATAAAAATGAAGGAACACTAGTGTCATTTAAATGTTACAAATAATATGACAGGATATGTAAAAAGGAAATCAAGGATGCAAAAACTCAAAATGAAACACCAGATTGCAAAAGATAGTAGGACAAACCTCAAAAAATTCTTCAAATACTTTAATAGTAAAAAGGTCAAGTCTGAGCATGTAGACCCTTTTACAAAAAAAATCTAGAGTGGTTGACTGGGGACAAAGAGAAGGCTAATTTATTAAATACTTTCAGCTCTGTGTATACAAAGGAGAATGGGGGAGCTCATGTCCATAAAGGGGGTGGTAGTGACACAGCCCCAAATCCACAATGGCTCAAAAGTGATATGGTCCAGAAATATTTAGACAGAATAAAGGTGGATAAAGCACCTGAACCAGATGGCATACACCCACGGATCCTATAAGTATTGAGCTCTGTAATTATAAAGCCATTGTATCTAATTTTTAGGGACTCATTAATGACAGGATCAGTACCACTGGATTGGCGCAGGGCCAATGTGGCGCCCATATTTAAAAAGGGAACAAAGTCTTTACCAAGTAACTATAGACCTGTTAGTTTAAAGCGGAGCTCCACCCTAAAGTGGAACTTCCACTCATCGGAACCCTCCCCCCCTCCGGTGTCACATTTGGCACCTTTTAGGGGGGGGAGGGGAGGTATTTGCACCCACTTCCGGGAGTCCTCTCTGCGGGTAGTATGTCACTTCCCGCAGAATACCTGTTGTGTTCTGGGAAACACATGGCTCCCAGAACACAACGGGGACCAGTGAGAACGGCGCAGCGCGACTCGCGCATGTGCCGTAGGGAACCGGGCAGTGAAGCCGCAAGGCCTCACTTCCTGGTTCCCTCACCGAGGATGGCGTGGGGGCAGCAGAGTGACGAGCGATTGCTCATCTTCTGCTGCCGACGTCGCTGGACTCCAGGACAGGTAAGTGTCCTAATATTAAAAGTCAGCAGCTGCAGTATTTGTAGCTGCTGGCTTTTAATAAAAAAAATTCCGGAGGAGCTCCGCTTTAACTTCTATAGTAGGGAAGATACTGGAGAGATTAATAAAAGACCGCATCGACGAGTTCTTGCGGGAAAAAAATATTTTAAGCAACAGACATTATGGATTCATGAAAGACAGAAGTTGTCAGACAAACCTGATTTCTTTTTATGAAGAGGTAAGTAAAACCTTGGACAGAGGGGTGACGGTGGACGTGGTATACTTGGATTTTGCAAAAGCGTTCAATACAGTGTCCCCCACATGGCTCATGTGTAAAGTAAAGTCTACAGGATTGGAAATATCAATTTGTAAATGGATAGAAAACTGGCTAAAAGACAGAATTCAGAGAGTAGTGGTTAATGATTCTTACTCTGAATGGTCTAAGGTTATCAGTGGTGTACCCCAAGGTTCAGTGCTGGGACCCTTACTTTTTAATATCTTTATAAATGATATTGGGTCTGAGATCAAAAGTAACATTTCTGTCTTTGCAGATGACACCAAGCTATGCAGTGGAATAACGTCCTTACAGGATGTCTCCAATTTATAAGCTGACCTCAATGCTCTGTCTAATTGGGCGACTATGTGGCAGATGAGGTTTAATGTTGATAAATGTAAAGTTATGCACTTGGGGGCTAAGAATATGAATGCATCATACATGCTAGGGGGAGTACAACTGGGGGGATCCGTAGTGGAGAAGGATCTGGGGGTTTTGGTAGATCATAAGCTCAATAATAACATGCAATGCCAAGCTGCGGTTTCCAAAGTGAGCAAAGTTCTTTCTTGTATTAAGAGAGGTATGGACTCCAAAGAGAGAGAGATATAATTTTGCCCCTGTTCAAATCATTAGTAAGACCTCATCTGGAATATGCAGTTTAGTTTTGGGCCCCAGTTCTCAAAAAGGATATTGGGGAACTGGAGAACGTGCAGAGAAGGGCAACCAAACCGATAAGAGGTATGGAGGAACTCGGCTATAAGGAAAGATTAGAGGAACTGAATTTATTCACTCTTGAGAAGAGGAGAATAAGGGGGGATATGATCAACATGTACAAATATATAATGGGTCCATATAGTGAACTTGGTGTTGAGTTATTCACTTTACGGTCAACACAAAGGACAAGGGGGCACTCTTTACGTTTAGAGGAAAAGAGATTTCACCTCCAAATACAGAAAGCTTTCTTCACAGTAAGAGCTGTGAAAATGTGGAATAGACTCCCTCCAGGGGTGGTTCTGGCCAGCTCAGTAGATTGCTTTAAGAAAGGCCTGGATTCTTTCCTAAATGTACATAATATAACTGAGTACTAACATTTATAGGTAAAGTTGATCCAGGGGATCAGAAAGGAATTTTTCCCCCTGCTGTAGCAAATTGGATCATGCTCTGCTGTTTTTTTTTTTTTTGCCTTCCTCTGGATCAACTGTGGGTATAGAATTGGGTATATGGGATTGTATGATATTATTATTATTTTATTTTTTTATGGTTGAACTGGATGGACTTGTGTCTTTTTTTTTAACCTGACTAGCTATGTGACTATGTAATCCACACCATACGTGTAGCTACTCATTGGGCTGAATTGGAGGTCTCCCTCAATTTTCATTTCACACATCATCAAAAGGATAGATGCTATAATGCTGATTGAAAGGATTTTTCATACCCTTTCAGATGCTTTTGCCTTGCCTTATTTGTTTTTCTACTCTTAATGTCTGTGCCATCACCAAGATGCTTATGCACAAGGTTTTTTTTATAATGTCCTGTCTGTTTTTTTTATGTTTGTTTCACATACAGTGCCTTGAAAAAGTATTCACACCCCTTGACATTTTCCACATTTTGTAATGGTGCAACCAAAAAACGTAAATGTATTTTATTGGGACTTTATCTGATAGACCAACACAAAGTGGCACAAAATTGTGAAGTGGAAGGAAAATGATAAATGGTTTTTACATATTTTTACAAATAAATATGTGCATTTGTATTCAGCCTCCCTGAGTCAATACTTTGTAAAACCACCTTTCGCTGCAATTACCGCTGCAAGTCTTTTTGGGGATGTCTCTACCAGCTTTGCACATCTAGAGAGTGACATTTTGCCCATTCTTCTGTGCAAAATACCGTATATACTTGAGTATAAGCTGACCCGAATATAAGCCGAGGCACCTAATTTTACCACAAAAAATAGGAAAATGTATTGACTCGAGTATAAGCCTAGGGTGTCCATCTGCGTGCCTCACTGTGCCTCACTTTGCCTCACTGTATCCATGTGCGTGCCTCACTGTGTCCATGCCTCACTGTGCCTTACTGTGCCCATGCCTCACTGTGCCCATGCCTCACTGTCACTGTGCCAATGCCTCACTGTGTCCATGCCTCACTGTGCCCAATCTCCCTACCTGATCTCCGGCGCAGTGTGACTAGACTGACTTTTAACATAAGAATCTATGGAAGGGTTGCCCGGCTGGTACCGGGTCCCCAAAATCACCAGAGAAATTACCGTTTAACATGGGAGTCTATGGAAGGGGTGCCCGGGTTTGAAAAATCGGTGCTCCCCGGCCATAGATCCCCCAGACAACAAACTTTGCACACTTGTATAGGAAGAGTGGGGCTACATGTGTGCCAAGTTTGGGGACCTACGGCTGGCCAGGATCAGGCACACAAAGTTGAAGATGGACACAGACTCAAGTATAAGCCGAGGGGGGCATTTTCAGCACAAAAAAATGTGCTGAAAAACTCGGCTTATACTGGAGTACATACGGTAGCTCAAGCTCTGTCAGATTGGATGGAGAGCGTCTGTGGACAGAAATTTTCAAGTCTCACCACAAATTCTTAATAGGATCTAGGTCTGGACTTTGACTGGGCCATTCCAACACATGAATATGCTTTGATCTAAACCTTTCCATTGTAGCCCTGGCTGTATGTTTAGGGTCATTGTCCTGCTGGAAGGTGAACCTCCATCCCAGTCTCAAGTCTTTGGCAGACTCTAACAGGTTTTCTTCTAAGATTGCCCTATATTTAGCTCCATCCATCTTACCATCAACTTTGACCAGCTTCGCTGTCCTTGCTGAGGAAAAGCATCCCCACAACATTGGGATGGTGTGTGTATAGGGTGATGTGCAGTGTTGGTTTTCCGCCACAGATAGGGTTTTGCTTTTAGGTCAAAAAGTTTAATTTTGGTCTCATCTGATCAGAGCAGCTTCTTCCACATGTTTGCTGTGTCCCCCACATGGCTTCTCGCAAACTGCAAGTGAGACTTATTATGGCTTTCTTCTTGCCACTCTTCCATAAAGGCCAGATTTGTGGAGTGCACGACTAATAGATATACTGTGGACAGATTCTCCCACCTGAGCCATGGATCTCTGCTAGAGTTGAGCGGACACCTGGATGTTCGGGTTCGATGGGTTCGGCCGAACTTCGGAAAAAAGTTCGGGTTCGGGACCGAACTTTAACCCGAACCCAGACCCGAACCCGAACCCCATTGAAGTCAATGGGGACCCGGACTTCTAAGGACTAAAAAGGCTCTAAAAAAGTAATGGAAAGGGCTAGAGGGCTGCAAATGGCAGCAAAATGTTGTTAAGAGCATGGCAAGTGCTCTGCAAACAAATGTGGATAGGGAAATAACTTAAAATAACATAAAAAAAATAAAAAAATTAAATATGCTGGAGGCCCCCTTTTCAGCAGAAGAGGTACGGGAAGTCATTAAGAACCTCAGAAACTCAACGGCACGATGCCACACATATGGTGGGAATGCCCCAGAATACGCCCTTTCTGGAATAAATTATTCAATTTAATGGATAAGCTAGTGGGAAAATAAAATACTTTGAAATAAAAATGTAGCGGGGTGCTAAATTTAAGGGAAGTGTTTGAGTGGTAAATAGGCTCAAACACCCTAATTCTGTAGGATTCATGGACCATTTTGTCCTCGGGGGACAGTATTGGTGTGCAGTTCCCTGCGGCCTACAGGTGGCGCTGCCATGGTAGGCTAGGGTTGAACCGCCGATACAGTGCTGTGCCTTTTGTGTCCCCTCTTGGCAGTAGTACAGCGGGGCGGGGAACCTGCTGTGCATGCCGGGAGAGCATATAAAAGGGGCAGACCTTTGGCCTGGGGGCTGATGTCCAGTGGGGTCCACGCCCAGGTGCCTTCGGCCTGGGTGCATGTGTTCCTGTTCCATCTCGGGTACCTTTAGCCCGGGGTGAGGTACTATCCTGGAGTTCCTGCTGCCCTGGGTATGGAGGCCTAGGTGCGGGAGTAAAGCCTGGAGTCCAGAGCCTTCGTCTGGAGTCCGCTAAGGGTCGAGGAGTCTTAGGGTGCCGCCTCGTGTAGGGGACCATGTTCCAGGGAAGGGAGGATCATTCTGATGGACCGATGTGGCAGTCACGGTGAAGGAAGGGTCTGTTGACTCCCTGGAGAGATGTCTTCCCCTTGATATGGGCTAGGTTCGTAGAAGGAGAAGCTCAAGGTCATCTTGACTGTATCAGAGGCCTTATTCACCCGGCCCGTGGCAGGGGCCTTATACACCCTGGTCTGTGGCAGAGACCAAAGTTCTCCAGGTCCGTGGCAGGGGCCTTGTACACCCGGTCTGTGGCAGAGACCAACCTCAAGGTCTGTGGCAGAGACCGTGCACCTAAAACTGTTTGAGAAACCTAAGCAGTGAAGTGAATGTGCTACGTTTGTGCCTGGACCTCCTCCACACCTTAAGCTGTCCTGTTTCTTTGCTCTAACCTTTTCTATCCGAGTAGAGTTTATTTTGCCATGAGAGAATAAGAGTTGTAATTTCAGCTGGTGTGGACATTGACTTTACTGGGAATTAAAGGACTTGCCTCTACCTACAGTAGAGGTGAGAATCATCCTCTGGAGGAGTTTTGACTCCGGCTGTGGACACGGCCCGTCAAGTACACCGCTCAACCTCTTTATATAGGAGGGTACGGGCTGGTAGTGCGGTGTGCCTTTCTCCCTCCTGCGAGGTGCCAACAACATAAAGGCAGGTAAGGGGGAAAGGATCTGTGCGCTACAAAAAAATAAAATAAAAATTATAATCTTGACCTAGGAGGATGAGGTCCATATGGAGTAGGAGGTTGAGGTGGCGGTGGATGTGGCTGTGTAGGTGGAAGCGGCGGTGGAGGAGAACGAGGTAGCCAACACTGGTTCAAAAATACAACAATGGCTGGGTAAGGCCGGTGATGTGTCGAATTCTGTCCCCCGTCAAATAGTGTCCACCCTGTACTGCGCTTGCTCAGTATGTAGGACAAGGGGATTTCGAAAATCTCCCAAGACGAACGGCGCCTGCGTGGTGAGTTCAGGTGAAGGCCACACCATCCGTGGTTCAAGCCGAGCCAAGTGAGGCCGTGCCCGAAGCGTGGCGATCGAAGCGAGCCCGTGAGGGGCCCTGTTACTATGTGCTACCGTATGTCCACTTGGATGGTGGGGCTTGAACCTGCACTCACTGCGCAAGCGCCGTTCATCTTCGGAGATTTTGTGAATCTCCTTGTCCTCTGTACTGCGCAAGCGCTGCGCCTTCGCAGTATGGGCCGGACACAATCCGATGGCCGACCAGTTTTTGTCACAACACCGGTATACATGTCTATTCTGCACAAGGTACGGACAAGTCCTGTGGGATCCATGCCTGGTTCATTTTAATGAACGTGAGCTTGTCCACATTGGCTCTGGACAGGCGGCTGCGCTTGTCTGTGATAACACCCCCTGCCGTGCTAAATACACGTTCAGATAATACACTGGCTGCAGGGCAGGCCAGCACCTCCAAGGCATAAAGGGCAAGCTCAGGCCATGTGCCCAATTTGGAGACCCAGAAGTTAAAGGGGGCAGACCCGTCATCCAGTACGTGTAGGCCTGTGGACACATACTGCTCAACCATGTTGGTGAAATGCTGCCTCCTGCTAAGACGTTCCATCTCAGCTGGTGGTGCTGGTTGTTGTGGCGTGCTGACAAAGCTTTTCCACATTTCAGCCATGCTAACCCTGCCTTCTGAGGTGCTGCCGGTGCCCCGGCTGCGTTGGCGACCTCTTCCTCCTCCTCTGTCTTCGCCTTGTGCTTCCACCGTACGCCCGCTGTCAGGTGGGAATGCCACCAGCAGCGCATCTACCAGCGTGCGCTGGTGCTCGCACATCTTACGATCCCGCTCCAGTGAGGGAATTAAGGATGGTACGTTGTCCTTGTAACGGGGATCCAGCAGGGTGGCCACCCAGTAATCAGCACCAGTTAAAATGTGGGCAACTCGGCGGTCATTGCGGAAACATTGCAGCATGTAATCGCTCATGTGTGCCAGGCTGCCCAGAGGCAAAGAAAAGCTGTCCTCTGTGGGAGGTGTATCGTCTGTGTCCTCTGTATCCCCCCAGCCACGCACCAGTGATGGCCACGAGCTGGTCTGGGTGCCACCCTGCTGTGAAAATTGCTCCTCCTCCTCCATATCCTCCTCCACCTCGTCATCCTCCAGAACTGTGCCCTTTCTGCCGGACAATTGTGTACCTGACGTTTGTTGGTGCAGGAACCCACCCTCGTAGCCACTTGTGAAAGACTGCCCTGAAAGCCTTTGAAATGATCCCGCTTCCTCCTCCTCCTCATCCTCCTGTGTCACATCCTCTTCCATCATCACCCGAAGCATTTTTTCAAGGAGGCATAGAACTGGGATAGTAACGCTGAGAACGGCGTCATTGGCACTGGACATGTTGGTGGAGTACTCGAAACAGCGCAACAAGGCACACAGGTCTCACATGGAGGCCCAGTTATTGGTGGTGAAGTGGTGCTGTTCCGCAGAGCGACTCACGCGTGATTGCTGCAGCTGAAACTCCACTATCGCCTGCTGCTGCTCGCACAGTCTGGCCAGCATGTGCAAGGTGGAGTTCCACCTTGTGGCCACGTCACATATGAGGCGGTGAGCGGGAAGGCCGAAGTTACGCTGCAGCGCTGACAGGCGAGCAGCAGCAGGGTGAGAACGCCGAAAGTGCGCACACACAGCCCGCACTTTCTGTAGCAGCTCTGGCATATTGGGGTAATGTTTAAGGAACCTCTGGACCACCAAGTTCAGCACATGCGCCTGGCAAGGGATGTGCGTCAAACCGGCTAGGCCCAGAGCTGCTACGAGATTTCGCCCATTATCGCACACCACCAGGCCGGGCTTGAGGCTCACTGACAGCAACGCAAAAGAGAAAGGTGCGCCAAACTAAGTGCAGTAAAACAGGCTTTAATGGCAAAATTATATAAAAACCAGCCAAATGGCTACTCACAGGATGCAGGACAAATTAAGGCATGTAAGGGGTTAATAGTGGTCCGGAGTCATCTAAGGCGGTCCTCAGGGGAGATGTAGGTTCCAGATGACAGAAGTTGCTGAAGATGGCTGAAGGCAGGAAGGCTAGAAGCAGGTTGCGGTGTCAGCAGGGGAAGTCAAGGCATCCGAGCTGCAGGTGATGTGAAAAGCCCTGTATCGCTGGGATGGACAGGAAACAACCAGGAAGCTGCAATTCAGCGAGCGCTTCAGCGTGCGCTTCAGCGTGGAGCGCAGCGCGCTGTCGACCGGAAGTGGCGTGGGGATAGAACGGACCAATGGGATGACGCGTTTCACAGCATCCGCTGTTTCATCAGATTCACTGACAGCAACCACTCATTGGTCTGTTGTTCCATGTCCCTCCACAACTCCTGCGCGGTGTGGGGTTTTTCCCCCAAACAGGAAAGTTTTAAAACTGCCTGCTGTCGTTTACCCCTGGCTGTGCTGAAGTTGGTGGTGAAGGTGTTACGCTGACCGGATGAGGAGGCGGTAGAGGATGAGGAAGCGGAGTAGGAGGAGTTAGCAACAGGAGGCAAACTGAAGCGCCCTGCAATCCTCGGTGGTGGAAGGACATGCGCCAAACTGCTATCTGCCTCAGGCCCAGCCGCCACTGCATTTACCCAGTGTGCTGTTAGGGAGATATAACGTCCCTGACTGTGCTTACTGGTCCACGCATCCGTAGTTAGGTGGACCTTGCCACAGATGGCGTAGCGCAGTGCACACCTGATTTTGTCCCCCACTTGGTTGTGCAGGGAAGGGATGGCTCGCCTGGAAAAGTAGTGGCGGCTGGGCACGACGTACTGTGGGACAGCCAATGCCATCAGGCTTTTAAAACTCTGCGTCTCCACCAGACGGAATGACAGCATTTCAAAGCCCAGGAGTTTTGAAATGCTGGCATTCAGGGCCAGGGATCGTCGGTGGCTAGGGGGGTACTTCCTCTTCCGCTCCAATGTTTGGGAGATAGAGAGCTGAACGCTTCCATGGGACATTGTGGAGATGGTTGGTGACCCAGGTGGTAGTGTTGCTGGCAGATCCTCTGTTTTCGAGGTGGCAGGTGCCACTGTCACTACAGAGGTGGATGAAGAGGCCGAGACTGCAGCAGAAGAGGAAGCAGGAGGAGCCAGAGACCTTTCTTGGTTTTTGAGGTGTCTACTCCACTGCAGATCGTGCTTTGCACTTAGATGCCTGGTCATGCAGGTTGTGCTCAGGTTGAGAACGTTTATGCCTCGCTTCAGGCTCTGATTGCACAGCGTGCAAACCACTCGTGTCTTGTCATCAGCACATTGTGTGAAGAACTGCCACGCTAGGGAACTCCTTTGACCTGGCTTTGGTGTGCTCGGTCCCTTGCTGCGTTGGGCAGTAGCAGACATACTGTCTAGGGGACGGACGCTCCGCTTTTGCACCCTGCTCCCTCTTCTGCTGTGCTGGTGGCTCTGTGCGACCACCGCCTCTTCCTCCAAACTACACTGGTCACCTGCATAACGTTGATTCCATGTGGGGTCGAGGACCTCATCGTCCTCCACATCACATCATCTTCCACCCAGTCTTCACCCCTGCCCTCCTTGTCTGTCTGCACAATTGCGAAAGCAGCAGCAGTTGGCACCTGTGTTTCGTCATCATCCGAGACGTACTGCGATGGTCCTCCCATGTACTCATCATGAAACATAAGTGGTTGGGCCTCGGTGCACTCAATCTCTTCCACTTCTGGGGCAGGGCTAGGTGGATGGCCCCCGGAAACCCTGCTAACAGAGTCATCGAAAAGCAGAAGAGACTGCTGCATGATTTGGGGCTCAGACTGCTTGGCTGATTTGCAAGGGGGTGAGGTGAAAGACTGATGGACATGGGTTTCAGGTGCCAACTCTGATCTTTCATCAGAAGAGTGGGTGGGAGACAATGTGAAGGAACCCGAGGCACTGTCAGCAACCCAATCTACTATCGCCTGTACTTGTCCTGGCCTAAACATTCGTACAGCCTCATTAGGTGCGACAAAATACCGCCGCAGGCTCGGTCGCCTACTCGCACCTGAGGAAGGTGTTTCACTTGTGCGTGTATCTGGCACAGATCCACCACGTCCTCTCCCTGCAACAGGAGCTCCACCAGCAGCACCACGACCGGGGCCACCACGTCCCTTTGACCTTCTCCTCATATTTTCCAAATTTAGGATGTTGCCCTAAATGGGTGTTTTTGGAAGAGCAGAACACACCCACAGTACGTAACCGCTGAATCGCACAGCTACAGAACTGCAGAAAATGCTCTCAACGTAATATATGCAGTGCTGGTGCACTGAGCTTGCAGATAAAAGGTAGATTTTCTCTGACACTGGGCTCATAGTAGTGTAAAAAGACTGCACTGCAACACAAACAGGTAAACCTATGTAGATCGCTGAGTTATATCTCTGAATCTGGACTCCTATTCCTATATAATATTCTCTCTCCCTAAAAGCAATCTCTATCTTTTCCCTCAGATTCTAGAATCAGGACTAACTCATGTATTTTTCTATCTCTCCCTAAAAGCAGCAGCAGCAGACTAGATCCTCTCCCTATCTATTCTGAAGCAGAGTGACGTGTGTGCTGTGTGCCTCTAGCTTATATAGAAGCTGGGTCACATGTTGCACTGACCAATCACAGCCATGCCATTAGTAGGCATGGCTATGATGGCCTCTAAGGGCACACCAGCTAATCAAAAGGTGATTGGCTGGCCCCTGAAGCATTTCTAAATGCGTAATTAGATTGCCGAACCCGAACCCGGACTTTTGCGCAAAGTCCGGGTTCGGGAAAAAGCTAAAGTTTGATACGGACCCGAACTTTACAGTTCGGGTTCGCTCAACACTAATCTCTGCAGCTCCTCCAGAGTTGCGATGGGCCTCTTGGCTGCTTCTCTGATTAAAGCTCTTCTTGCCTGGCCTGTCAGTTTAGGTGGACGGCCATGTCTTGGTAGGTTTACAGTTGTGCCATACTCTTTCCATTTTAGTTAGGGGTATCAGAGTAAAGTGGGCTGAATACAAAGGCACTCCTTGTTTGCTACTCTTTCTCTCATTGTAATCTATGACCCCATCTTATGCAGGCTCTTTCTTTGTTCTTGTTTTTGAACCTTCTTTGTTCTTGTTTTGAACCTTCTTTGTTCTAACGTTATCAAACTGTTTTTATGATATAACACCACGTACTGCTTGTCATTATTACATTTCCATGTAAATGCTACTTGTACACTTGTTGCTTACTACTTTCTATGAAAATTATTTTGGAACCGCCTGTAATATCAAGTTTACAGTACATGTTGTATCTTTGCTACCGATGCTTCAATAAAAATGTTTGTAAACACAAAATAAATAGTTTGCAAACAAAAGAAAATGCACTATATTGCCAAAAGTATTGGGACGCCTGCCTTTACACACATGCACTTTAATGGCATCCCAGTCTTAGTTCCTATGGTTCAATATTGAGTTGGCCCACCCTTTGCAGCTATAACAGCTTCAACTCGTCTGGGAAGGCTGTCCACAAGGTTTGAGAGCGTGTCTATGGGAATGTTTGACCATTCTTCCAGAAGCGTATTTGTGAGGTCAGGCATTGATGCGGACAAGAAGGCCTGGCTTGCAGTCTCCGCTCAAATTCATCCCAAAGGTTGAGGTCAGGACTCTGTGCAGGCCAGTCAGGTTCTCCACCACAAACTCGCTCATCCATGTCTTTATGGACCTTGCTTTGTGCACTGGACCAGGCTTGGACTCTTAGTTCCAGTGAAGGGAACTCTTAAGGCATCAGTATACCAAGACATTTTAGACAATTTCATGCTCCCAACTTTGTGGGAACAGTTTGGAGATGCCCCTTCCTGTTCCAACATGACTGCACACCAGTGCACAAAGCAAGGTCCATAAAGACATGGATTAGTGAGTTTGGGGTAGAGAAACTTGACTGGCATGCAGAGTCCTGACCTCAACCCGATAGAACACCCTTTGGCTGAATTAGAGCAGAGACTGCGAGTTAGGCCTTTTCATCCAACATCAGTGCCTGGCCTCACAAATGCACTTCTGGAAGAATGATCAAACATTCCCGTAGACACACTAAACCTTGTGGACAGCCTTCCCAGCATTCCCAGAAGCTGTTCTAGCTGCAAAGGGTGGGCCAAATCAAATTTTAACCCTACGGACTAAGATTGGGCTGCCATTAAATTTCATGTGTGTGTAAAGGCAGGCATCCCAATACTTTTGGCTAAATTGTGTATCTGGCAAGAATTACAATGGTGGTGGAACCCTCCTACACATAAATACTACATTTTAGACATAGCTTTATGACAGGGGTCTCAAACTAGCAGCCCTCCAGCCTCTGGGAGTCATGCTTGTAACTGTCAGCCTTGCAATGCCTCATGGGACTTGTAGTTTTGCAACAGCTGGAGGGCCACCAGTTTGAGACCCCTGCTTTAGGACCTGGGAGATGAGACAACTTCTCTACATGAAGCAGCATGTTTGGGATTTGAACCCTGACACTCAGGGATGCTAAGCAGAAGTTCTAACCTCTAAGCCACGAAGCTGCCACATGTGAGAACCTCATACACATAAATACATATAAATACAGCATTTCTTTGGACATACAGGCTGCTAATACATTATGCTGATATTTTTTACACCCATCTTTATGTATGTACCTCTTACCAAAGTACAGTTAAAATTGTATTGAGACTTATTTTTCAATAAACCATTTGTAAACAGGAATTACATTACTCAAGAGTTTTTCTTCTTGATTTATTCTGTGATATTTGGTGTTTTTTTGTGGGTGAGTGTAGAATAGTGATATTATCCTCAAATTTTTGTGAATTACATTTTGATTTCTGATGTTGGTACACATATCAAATTTTTGGGGCAAAATTATGATTATTTACAAATAATAAAAAGCACAAAAAAATTGTGACTAATTTTAAATGTGCATCAGCAATGGTATTGTTTGTGCTTTGTAAAGACACCTGTGTCAGTTTGGGTAAAGATTGTTGCGAGATGAAGAATAACAATTGAAAGTGACAGATAAAAATATATTTTATCAAAACATTCCACATTCTAGCATTCTTAAAGCGGAGGTGCAGCTTTTTTTTTTTTTTAAAGTCAGCAGCTACTAACAGTGTAGCTGCTGACTTTTAATAAGGACACTTACCTGTCCTACTCGCCCGCGATGTCGGTCCCGCCACGGCGATCGATCGCTGCTGCCAGGCTCCCGGCTCCTCTATCCTGACTAAGGGAAACAGGCTGTGAAGCCTTACGGCTTCACTGCCTGTTTCCTACTGCGCATGCGCATTCGCCACTCGCACAGCGCTTTGTGAATGGGCGACTTGCCTCCTGGGATACACACAGTTCCCAGAAGGCAGTGCGCCCCATTCACAAGAAGAGGAAACGGAAGTTCTCAATCCGAGGACAAGGAAGAGGCACAGTAGAAGGCAGAGTAGGGGACTTCCGCATAGCAACAGGCATTTTGGGTGAGTATAATTTTTTTTTTTTTCTGTTAATTTTTTTCATTTTTTTTAGGATTTTTAATGTATTCTTTTTTCTGGGTGGACCTCCGCTTTAAAAACAAAATATTTTATGTAGTAGCAACAATGTTTCAAAGGAAAATTTGTTTCAGAGAAAGATGCATTTCATCTCAACAATAAAAGGATTTGTGAAAGTTACAATTGTACCATTAGAATCAATGGCTAAAACTTGCATTGGACTATAACAGCTCAGATTTTCACTTCCAAAAAATGCTCTCTAATTAGCGCTCATTTCGGTATTTACTATAACTCTTGTGAAAAAAGACACTTGAGTTAAAATTTGAGCTTTTTGCAGGTCTGAGCATGCTCAGTTGTGTTGGCACCTAGTTGTCCAAAAACGGGGAATTTTTCACTTCTCAGACTTTTAAAGATATTTCAGTGTAGAAATCACTTTTTCACACAGTTTAAAACCAGATTATCTTTAAATAATATACCACATATTTCAGTACCAATTAGGCAATTATATCATGCTCTAAACATTATTTCCATGTGCAATTCTCCAGCCTCTTAGCATAGTAAGGATTTGGGCGCTATTTGGATTCTGGGAGCTATAGTAAATTCGATTTTGGGAGTATTTTCTCTACAGCGCTATAGTGAATACCGTTTTAGCGCTAATTAGTAGACATGTGCATTCGTCTTCGTCCGAATGCATTTTCGTCCGAATTTCAGGTATTTTCGTTATCGTTTTAACAAACAAAAACGAAAATGCAGAATCCCGAAAACCGAAAGATCCGACATAAACAAATGCTTTATTTTCGTTTTCGTTGCAACAACAGTTCGATATAGATAGGAGATTTGACATGACGCTGACAATAACAATCTGTGTCCATCGAACCTGTGGTCGAATGTGTCTAACCTTAACTCTATTAGTCCAATATTATTCTACATAGAGAGAAAAGATTCGACATTATAGAGAGAAAAGATTCGACATTATAGAGAGAAAAGATTCGACATTATAGAGAGAAAAGATTCGACATAGAGAGAAAAGATCGCTGCTGAAATTGGGTGGGGGAAGTAAAATAAAAATAATGATGATGATGAATGTTATTGGCTGATTGTAACCAAAGAGGAGGAGCAGTAAAATAGCTAGAACTAACTTGACAATTTAACGTGAACGACAAAGATTCGACAAAGCATCGAAAAACATACAAACGTAGAATCTGTCATTGAAGGCTTATGGTGTCTGTTGAAAGTTCTAAGAAGATTCGACGGAGCAGATAAACTGTACGACGCTGCAATCGTACATTTCCAGTCAAATACTCTGCCCATAGGCTATAGAAAAATTCTAATGTTGGTTGACTAGTAATAATAATTAATAAATATAATTATTACTAGTCATACAACATTATAATTCTACTATAGCTAGCTTGTAGGCGGAACATTCGACCAGGAAAGGTATGATTGCAGCGTCGTACAGTTTCGCTGCTCCGTCGAATCTTCTTTGAACCTTTGACAGACACCATAAGCCTTCAATGACAGATTCGACCTTAATTCATTCTGATTTTTGGACGAATGCAACTTCTAACGAAAAACAAAATAAATAAAAACGAATTTCGGGAGTAACTAAATTAATTAATTTTTCGAACGAAAACGAAATTCCGAAACAAAATATTTCAGTGTGCACATGTCTACTAATTAGCGCTAATTGCCGCAATTGGCACTAATTTGCGGCAATTAGCGTTAATTAGCACTGCGGTGCTATAGGAAATGACCCCCAAAATTAGCAAGTATGCATAGCCTACTAGCTCATTATGAAATACTTACCTTAGATCGATCCCCCGCAGCGGTCCTGGCACACAGCTGTGACCAAGGACATGTCTCCTGGAGTTATTTCCAGGTATCGTGGGCTCCAGCGCTGTGATTGGCCGGAGCCACGTTGGCGTCACTCCTGTGCATGTGCGCGGGAGCCGCTGGTAACGGCACAGGAACTGAAGAAATGGAACGAGCAAGCGGTTTCTTCAGTGCGCATGTGCCAATGACTTCGGCACATGCTGATACAGTGAATATATCCTAAACGGTGCAAGTTTTGGAGATATTCATGATACCTACAGGTAAGCCTTATTATGGGCTTACCTGTAGGTAAAAGTGGTGTGTGTAAGGGTTTACAGCCACTTTAAAGTGTGTGTGTGTATAGCCCAAACCTTTTTTTAGAATAGAATAGAGTACGTAAGAGTTTAAACCCCTTTCTTGCTTTCTGTGTACATTTGTGTTCTCATAATTTTCTCTCACAGATATGCAACAAGAAGTTAGAGGAACCCAAAGTGTGGGAAATTTCTCTCTTAGTCAGTTGTCCCTGTAACAGATGTCCCAATTGGAAGATATACCTTTACAAATTGTTCTGGGGAGAACACTAGAATTTTGGATTGACAATAATCAACAGTACAAATAGAGGGGTGAATGGGGACACAGGTGGCAAAAGGAACATGACAGAGGGTCTAACCTCTTTCCACATTATCCCCCAAAAAAGAAGGTTTTGCCAAGAGATATACATTCAAATAATGGAAATTCTCATGTCCACATTGTGTATTTTTTTTACAATTTCTAGGAGTCAGCATGCATGACAGCGCATCTAGTATAGATGCCGCTAAACTCCAATATGAAGGAATCTTGAAAAGCACAATGTATAAGACTGCATTAGTGAGAACTTGCCTAGACAGCATTTCTGTTTTGACAGGAGACAATTCCTGAACAGAATCTGAAGGCAGTAAAAGGTAAGTAATTAGCATAGGGATGTATATAAAGAAATCTACCTGCAAAACATGGAGTTTTCAGGATGGCTAGCTACAGACAAGCTGTGAAACAAAGAAATGTCTTTAGCTTTGTTTTGTTTAGAAAATATTCATATATAAGAGTTTTCCACACTTTTGACACATTTACATCCATGCCAGTAGTTGACACAATGCCATTCTGTTCCGCTTCTTTTGCATTGCCCATTATATTGTTAACAAGGGTCAGATTGACTTACCAAGGTTGCCTAGTGAATTTATAGCAGACATCATTAACACTGCATAGTAAAGTCTTTCCAGCAGACCTCTTGGCACCAAGGCAATATTTTGTAAACTGTGAAACTGAATTGACAGCTGGTCATGGTTTCTCCCTAAGCAACAATAATCCACTAATACTTTTTTATTGCCTTGAAAATTGTGCTTTTGATTAAGGGAAAGCAGCGCTACATTGTATTATCTTTAATGTTTTACAGTAATGATTCTATGGAGATCTACATTTCCCATACATTTTTTGATAATGTTTGCAGATAAGGCAGTTTAAAATGCATATTTCTTTATTTAAGGAGATAAAAATGGAACTGAGAAGTAAAGAAAAAGTATTGGTTTATACTTAAGGAATCAGTGACTGATGGGATCTATTTCTATTAGTTATGTTCCGTCTATTAGGAGAGGACTAGGCAGACATGTTAGATATACAAAAACATGTGATTATACCAAAGCTGAACAGCCCTGCCCAGGGGGCGGTCCCTCTGGTCATAACCCCTCACCCTGCACTCAGCAGCTCAGTTTTTTTTCTCCCTAGGGGCCCATTGGTCCTGGAGAACTTTTTTTTATTTTTTTTATTTTCAATTTTGGATCCTGAGATCTACTATCAACTGCCGGCTGGGTGACAGGCTGGATAACATAGATCCTTATAGTCTCCCCAGTCCGGCCATCAAGCGTGAGCAGGCCTTTAGCTATGCGCTGGGTCGGCCACGACATACCCCGTTTGCTCCAGGGGTGGCCGGTGAGCTATATGCTCTGGGGCCCACATATGACCAGGCTACTGCTGTCCAGTCACAGTGGGCTGTGGCCGACAGCCACTCCATACTGCTCGGTCATGGATCTGTCAGGAATGCGTCCAGCAGTACTCGCAGGGATGGGTAAGTAAGGTTCCTCCTGTCTTGGCAGGATGGAACAGCTAGGCATTCCTGGGGTGGTCGATTAGGGGGTCTCTAGTCCTCCCTTTCCTCTCTCCCCATCCATCCCTCCTCCCCATGCTTTGCTGGGTCTGCTGTGTACCTCACCGGGGGGTCCCTGAGGGGGGCTCCGGGTCCTGGCTGGGGGCTGCGCAGTGTGTCCGAGTCCGCTCTAGTGTGGGTGGTCTGCCTTGTGGGAGGCCCAGTGTTTTCGCTGCCTTTTATTTTTATTTTTACCTCAGAAAGCCGCGCTGTTCCTAATGCTAATACAGCTGGCGGCCATTTTCTTGTAGCCGTGCTGTTTCTATAGCTAATACAGCAGTCGGCCATTTTCTTGTAGCTCATGCTCTTTTTTCCTGAGGTAACCGGCGGCCATCTTTGTGGGGATTTTTACATTGGCTGGACCTCTATCGCTGGTTTGTCATTCTGAACGCCGTGGACGGCAGATCACCTCAGACACCTCAGGCACAACTGTGCAGGAGTTTAGAGCGGACGGCAGCGCTGAAGCAGTGCCTGGGTCAGGGCGGTGAGTCCTCTGGGAATACCCCTCGGTTTGGGCAGCTAGGAGGGTGGGCCTTTTCTTGTACCTTGACTTGTTCCCTGAGTGGCTGTCAAGTGTGTGGGTCAGCATGGCGTTAGAAGCTGGCGTTTCTTCCCTTAGACATTCCGGTGGTAGCAACCGGTGCCCCTGCACCTGCGGTACCTGTGGACGCTTTGTCAGCGGTCCTGGAATCATTTGTTGCCAGGGTGGAAGCGGTGTGCGGGCGCAAGGGGGTTAAAAAACGCCCCCTCCCCCCACCATCTTCTGGGGAAAGCTCTGACTCAGACTCGGGCCTGGCTGTGAAACAGGACCCCTGTTCTGACATGTCAGATTATGCAGACCAGGACCATTCGGACAGTGAGGAAGACTCCGTGTCCGGGTCAGCGCAGGACAAGGTTCTTGTTGGAGCACTTATCACTGCAGTTCGGGAAACCCTCAAACTGGAGGATGCGGCTGGGACATCTGCTGAGGTGTCGGCCCCTTTTGGGTCTCACAAACCGACCTGCACTACTAAGGTGTTTCCTTATGTAACTTATTTTGATAAGTTTATAGACAAGGAATGGGAATGACCGCAGAGGACCTTTTCGGTCCCAAAACGCATGGCGGTCCGTTATCCTTTTGAGGAGAGCTTTCTGAAAAAATGGGCACCTCCCCCGGTTGTGGACCCCCCGGTATCCCGGTTAAACAAAGTAACCACTATTCCGGTTGAGGGGACCCCTGCATTTAAGGACCCTGCGGAAAGGAAGTCCGAGGCGGTGGCCCGGTCCATGTTTACCATGCTGGGATCTGCATTACGGCCAGTTAGCTGCGGCTCTGGTGTCAGACACTTACAGAATGGGCTAAAATTTTGCACCAGGAGTTGAAAAGACAACAGGTTTCCCCGGTCTGCGTAGAAATGGCTGACTAGTTGGTGCATGGCCTCAAATATGTCTGTGATTCAGCCCTGGACACAGCTCCCCTGCTTTCTAGAGCCTCAGTATCTGCTGTGGTACTGCGTCACCTGATTTGGCTAAAATGCTGGTCCGCGGACCAGACTTCCAAGAAGGCTCTGGCTGATTTGCCTTTCCGGGGTGGAAGGCTATTTGGAGCCTCGCTGGATGACATTATTAAGGATGTCACTGGGGGTAAGAGCACACTGCTCCCACAATCCAAAAAAGGTAAGGAGCCACGCCGCAGGCCTGGGCCCTCCTTTTCTGCTCAGGAGCGTTTTTGTTTTTTTTTCGTCAGTCCGGGCCCGCAGGTAAGCGCTCCCAGGCCGACAATGGGCCAGCTGAGGGACAAAAGCGTCCCTGGGTTCACAAGCCAAACAAGTCCGCAAACAAATCTGCTACTGCATAAAGGTTTGCCCCTGCCCGACTCTCGGGTGGGGGGTCGCCTTCGCGAGTTTGCAGCTTGGTGGACCTCCCTGCTTTCCGACTAGTGGGTTTGCGAAGTGGTTTCATCAGGGTACAAGATAGAATTTCTTTCTTGTCCACCAAACAGATTTTTTCCCTCAAACCTTCATCTTCCTCCAGCTCTGTTGGGGCAATGTAGGACCTTCTGAAGCGCGGGGTGATGGTACCTGTGCCGCTGCCGGCAAGGTTTCAGGGATTTTACTCCAATCTGTTTGTAGTCCCAAAGAAGAACGGGGTCCGTCCAATCCTGGATCTCAATGCCCTCAACACCTTTGTAAAGGTGCGAAGGTTCAGAATGGAATAAGTTTGCTCTGTGGTCGCTGCATTCCATCCAGGGGATTTTCTAGCGTCCTTGGACATCAAGGACGCATACTTGCATGTCCCAATATGCATCAGGCATCAGAGATTTCTGCGTTTTGCAGTCAGGGACGATCACTACCAATTTGTGGCTCTCCCTTTTGGCCTGGCATCGGCACCAAGGGTTTTCACCAAGGTGCTTGCCCTGATTCTGGCCTTGCTGAGACAGCGAGGTATCACTATCGTGGGCTACCTGGACGACCTCCTTCTGAGAGCTGCTTCAGACTCAGAATTAGAGGAGGATGTAGCAATTGCCAGTCAAACCCTTCAAGAATTTGGTTGGGTACTGAACCTCCAGAAGTCGGTGTTGGTGCCGACTCAGCGCCTGGAATACCTGGGCTTGATCCTGGACTCCTCGGAAGCTAAGGTTTTTCTCCCTTTAGAACAATTGCAGGCTCTTCAGGTGGCGGTGAAGCTGTTGGCATCCCGCAGGTGGTCGTCGCTGTGCTTTTGCATGCGAGTCCTGGGTCTCATGGTGGCCTCCTTCGAGGCGGTACCATATGCTCAATTCCACACTCGAGTCTTGCAGCAGGAGATCCTGTTCAAGTGGGACAAGTCTCCGTTGTCCCTGGATTGTCAAATCCGGGTGAGCCAACTAGTCAGGACTTCCCTAGTCTGGTGGCTGACATCGGCCCTTCAGTCCATAAAGTCGTTCCTTCCCTTTCACTGGACGGTGATCACGACGGACACCAGCCTGACCGGTTGGGGGGGTGTTTGGAGGGTCCAGTCAACACAAGGTCGCTGGACACAGGAAGAATCCCGCCTGCCGATCAATGTACTGGAACTTTGGGCGATCAGGCAGTGCCTCTCTACATGGTCACAGAGGCTACAGGAGCGTCCAGTCAGGATCCAGTCGGACAACGCCAGACGCTGGATCAAGGATAATGGTCGCTACACTCGGATGTGTTTCAACTCCTTTGCCTAAAATGGGTTTGTGGTCAGGTCAAAAGATCCCTGGGCGGACGCAACGGACGCGTTGGTGGCCCCGTGGGGACAGTATCGGCTGATCAATGCTTTTTCCCTCACTGAAACTTCTTCCTCATCTGCTCCGCAGAGTGGAGACCGAGGGGATTCCAGTAATCCTAATTGCCCCAGATTGGCCTCAGCGTCCCTGGTATGCCGACCTGGTGCGCCTGGTGGCGTGTGCCCCTTGGTGACTGCGATGCAGGAGGACCTTCTGTCGAGGTCCCATACTTCATTCTGCTTTAGAGTCACTGGCTTTAACGGCATGGCTATTGAAAGTCAGGTACTAAAGGACCGAGGCCTGTCGGATTCAGTAATTTCCACTATGCTGAGGGCACGGAAGTCATCTTCTCGGAAGATTTACCATCACACGTGGAAGGCATACATCTCTGTGTGAGGAGATGGAGTGGTGTCCACGGGCATATTCGGTTTCCAGGATCCTGCTTTTTCTACAGAGTGCAGTGGATCAGAAACTTGCCTTAAAGCACCATTAAGGGGCAGATTCCAGCCTTGGCTGTTTTCTTTAAACGACCCCTGGCGGCTCATTCACTGGTGAGTACGTTTGGGCAAGGGGTCCGACATGTGGCTCCTCCGGTTCGACCACCACTACCTCCGTGGGATTTGAATCTGGTGCTCTCGGTACTTCAGAAACCTCCCTTTGAGAACATCAGAGATTCCTCTTTTGACACTCTCTCAAAGTTGCCTTTCTGGTGGCCATTACATCTGCCAGGAGGGTTTCTGAGTTGGCGGCCTTGTCTTGAAAGTCCCCCTACTTGATCCTCCATAAGGATAAAGCGGTGCTATGCCCAGTGGCATCTCCAGCTTTCATATTTAGGGGGGGCACAGGGACAAAAGTAGGGGGGCCAACTATAAAATGCAAATATATATATATATATATATATATATATATATATATATATATATATATATATATATACTGTGTATATATATATACATATATATATATATATACATATATATATATATGTATATGTATATATATATATATCCTGGGGCCCTTTACTACGATCCCACAACGGGCCCTTTCACATGTTCTGCAGTGAGCTCTCTTCCTACTATACTGGGGCCCCACCAGGGTGGCAGAAAACAAGAGATATATGTCACCAGCACACCAAGAAAATATAAGGGTCCAAAGCAGTGGGAGAACTATCAGGGTTGCAAATGTTGTCTTGCCACCGGGCCCTGGTGTTCTGCCACTGTGGGGTTCCCCAGCTGTCCTGTCCCTGTTATTGACAGCGCTGGTCTGGCATCTGTCTCCTTGGCACCGGCGGCAGTCTATTAGGACTTTGTGCTGGTGACATTATGCGTGCATGTAGGGGAAGGCTGGCACTATTGGTTATAGAGACCCGAGCCCCCAGCTGGTCACCTAGCAGCAGTAATGCTGTATAACCTTCTCTGTTGACATGTTGATCGGGATGTGATCCTAGTGATGCTTCCAGTCAGATCTAATAAACTCAGTATTTATTAGCATCAAGAGTACAACCACATATATATAATCAACCTTATGCTCAGCAGCCATGTGGGCTCTATGCCTGTAAAGTGTGGGCTTTGATCAATAAAATCACTGATATTTAACACTAGGATTTGACTAGGAGCATCACCTGGATTGCATCATGATCAGCATGTCAGAGAAGGCTCCACTGCTGCTAATCAACCTGCAGGGAGCTCAACTGTCTACAACCAATAGAGATGGGCTCGGGTGTGTTTGAAATCCCACATGCCCGATCCCGCCAGGAAGCCGACACTCCACAGTGCTAATCACAGCTAGTGAGACATATCCTGATCTGTGGAGCTGCGGACCGGGAAATGTCTCACTGCCTGTGATTAGCGCTGTGCAGTGTGGGCTTCCTGGCAGGCTCTGGCATGTGGAATTTTGAACATGCCCAGCCCATCTCTAACAACAAATTATGCTGGCCCTCCTGTACATCAGCCCCATAAAGTAACCAGCACTGGGTTCCAATGTGCTGCCACCGTTACCATGGAGACAGAGACCAGCGCTGTAAATAGCCGGGACATGACAGCAACTCTGGTTGTTCCAGCACTGGTCCACACTGGGAGGATTCCCCCATCCACCTATAATGTGTAGATGGGGGAATTGGATCATTTCCTTTTTTTTTCATTCAACCTAATAGTTGAATGAAAAAAGTGATCAATGTATGGGCTGCCTAAGAGCCAAGACCAGCCATAGATGGTTTAAATCTCAGCTGGTTCAGCAGGAACTGGCTGAGATTTGATCCAATAATGAGCAGATTCTCTTATGATTATCACTAGTGGTTGCTATAGTCACTAGTGATAATCACTGTTTGTCGGGAGAATACAATTGCTGGGCAGGAGGGATATTCCCCTGTCAGCACTGTCTGTGTTAATGGGGGAATCATGCAAGTTTCTTTCCTGCAATCTGTGGATGCAGGAAAGAAATGTGCACCGTATATTACCTGCCTAACTGAAAGTGAAAGTAAATTGTGAATGTCTTGAAAGAACAGGAGAGGGGGAGGGAGACAGATGGGGAAGAGAAGGGATGGAGATAATGCAGTTCAGTGATTACAGTGTACTGCAGTCTGCAGTGCACACACTTACCCACGGTCCAGGCTAGAATCTCAGGCATCATTCACACACAGACAGGAATGCTGCTGATTTTCATATTTCCCGCCCACACATCCCCTCTCTTCAGATACAGCACGCCGGGATAGTGTGGGCGGGACTGGAAGGAGGAGGAGGAGCTGTATTCCTCCCTGCTCATATGTGAGGAGAGTGAGGGGGGGTGGCTGGACTCGCTGGGCTGTGAAAGAGTGTCATAGACTGACACTCGGCTCAGCTTGCAGTCACCACTCTCGGAATTTACAGGCTGGTTCTCCTGTCCTAAGGACGGGAGAAATCAGTCTGTTTTTTCAGTAACTGAGATGAAGGCTTGGGCCCCCCTCCCCCCTCCCACAGTGCTCGTGGAGTCCTTCCTGCAACTCGCTCTTCTCTGTGCCAATGAGGATGCAGGGAAAGGAGCAGATCGAGCGGCTGTGGTTGTGTGAGCGCTCGCATTATGCAGTGTCAGAGAGCAGAGGGAGGGGGAGGAATCCCCCGCAGGAGCTGACTGGGGACGCTCTCCCTCTCAGGAGAGACTGTTACCCCAGCAGCAGCCCGAGCGAAAAAAAATAAAAATTTTTTTGGGGGGGGCACATGGTGGGGCACAGCATAATGTTGGGGGGGCCAGGGCCCCCACTGTTCCCCCCTAGGGACGCCATTGGCTATGCCCACAGCCTTCATTTCTTCTGAAGGTGGTTTCGGCTTTTCATCTGAATGAGGACATTGTACTTCCATCCTTGTGTCCTCGGCCGCCGCATCCCAAAGAGGTTGTGTTACATTCCTTAGACGTGGTACGTGCTCTGCGGGTGTATCTGTCTGCTACGGCTCCGTTTCGGAGGTCAGACTCACAGTTTGTGTCGTGACTGGTCCAAAGAAAAGGCCTGGCGGTCTCGTCGGCCACCATTTCTTGGTTGATCAGACAGATTGATTCAGGCTTATGCCCTTAAAGGGCGGGCGCCTCCCTTTCCTGTCACGTCGCATTCAACCAGGGCGATTGGTGCCTCATGGGCTTTTCGACATCAAGCGTCTGTCTCACAGGTGTGTAAGGCGGCGACCTGGTCGTCCGTTCACACCTTCACTAAATTTTACAAGGTTGACGTGCATGCATCTGCGGATGCTTGCTTTGGCCGCAAGGTTTTGCAGGCGGCTGTTTAAGGTTGCAACTCCTCTGTTGAGGCGCTCTGTTTGTTTGAGGTGAAGTTTGTTTGTTTGCTGTTCCCACCCCTCGTTTTTTTGACACTGCTTGGGGACGTCCCACTTGTCAAGACTAAAGGAGCTGTGTCCATCTATGGACGAAAGAGAAAATAGGATTTTTGTACTCACCGTAAAATCCTTTTCTCTGAAGTCCATGGACAAACACAGCACCCACCCCTCCTGTTTGAGTTTGTACTGCTTTTTGATGAACTGAGCTGCTGAGTGCAGGGTGAGGGGTTATGTCCAGAGGGCCCACCCCCTGGGTGGGGCTGTTCAGCTTTGGTATAATTACATGTTTTTGTATATCTAACATGTCTGCCTAGTCCTCTCCTAATAGACGGAACATAACCCACTTGTCAAGGAGCTGTGTCAGTCCATGGACTTCAGAGAAAAGGATTTTACGGTGAGTACAAAAATCCTATTTTTTGCAAAACCAGCAATGCCTATTGGTGGATGGATATGGAGTGGAGCAGTTCTTTGGTTTGGTACCAATGATAGATGATTTTATACTGGTTTTCCTTATATTGTGTACAATTGGAGCTCTGGGAGGCTTATGACCATATCATTTCCCATGTTGTCAAAAGTCATTTTGCCCCTAGGAGCTGTTCCCACTTTTTTTAAATATGCATGCCGGGGCGGACCTTGGGCAGGGGTGGAGATGAAAATTTTATAGATCTGGGAAATTAGACCTTTGGAGGATGGGCAGACATGCAAACTCTTTCAAACACTGTCAAATTGGAGAAATGAAGGGAATTCCTGAGAGGTTGGGCATAGTGGTGAATTTGCAAATAACTAAAACAAGCCTGTTGAGGTAAATCATAAGCTTCCTGCAGGTCTTGGAATGAACCTAATATTTTGGTTCTGGCATCCACCATTTGACAGAAGTGAAAAAAAAAACATATTTTTTCCAGAAGTAGGACATCTGTGAGGTTAAAGCGGTCTTCCACCTAAAAATGGAACTCTTGCTTATACGCTTCTGTTTTTTGACAGATCCCCTTCCGCACTTCCAGGGATGAGCAAGCGCCCCCCCCCCCCTCCTGAACCATACAAGGCCACATGCCCTCAACATGTGGGGATGCTTGTGGGCGGGGGGGGCTCTGCCCTCCCCACCCCAAAGCACCTTGTCCCCATATTGATGGGGACAAATGACTCCTCCCCTCAACCCTGGTGGGTGGTTGTGTGAGTCTGCCGGCAGAGGACTTATCGGAATCTGGAAGCCCCTTTTAACCACTTCCATACAGGGCTTTTTATACCACTTCCATACCGGGCCTATTCTGGCACTTCTCTCCTACATGTACAAATCATCATTCTTTTGCTAGAAAATTACTCAGAACCCCCAAACATTATATATGGTTTTTTTAGCAGACACCCTAGGAAATAAAATGACGGTCGTTGCAACTTTTTATCTTGCACGGTATTTGCGCAATAATTTTTCAAACGCCTTTTTTGGGGGAAAAAAATGGTTTCATGAATTAAAAAATAACAAAACAGTAAAGTTAGCCCAATTTTTTGGTAAAATATGAAAGCTTATGTTACGCTGAGTAAAAATATACCTAACATGTCACGCTTTAAAATTGCGCACACTCATGGAATGGCGCCAAACTTCGGTACTTAAAAATCTCCATAGGCAACGCTTTGAAATTTTTTACAGGCTACCAGGTTAGAGTTACAGAGGAGGTCTAGTGCTAGAATTGTTGCACACGCTCTAACGCACGCGGCGATACCTCACATATGTGGTTTGAACGGCGTTTACATATGCGGACGGGACTTGTGTGTGTGTGTTCGCTTCTAAGCGCGAGCTATTGGGGACGGGCGTTTTAAAAAAATATCTATATTTTTTTTTATTTTACTTATTTTATTTTTTTTTACACTTTTTTTTATTATTTTTTTACACTTTTATTCCTATTACAAGGAATGTAAACATCCCTTGTAATAGGAATGTATGTGACAGGTCCTCTTTATGGAGAGATGCAGGGTCAATAAGACCCCACATCTCTCCTCCAGGCTGGAAAGCATGAGATCAGTGAAAAAAAATTCACTGATCTCATACTTACAGCCGCAATGGCGGCTTTGTTTACATTTGAGGACCCGGGCGTGACGTCATCACATCGTGCCCGGGCCTCCGACGATCATAGAGATGACTGGTGACGATCTGGTCACCAGTCATCTCTATGCTCATCACGTGACCCTCCACCGGCGCCGACGATTCTCTCCGGGTCCCCGATCGCACGGGAGAGCCCGGAGAAGCACCGGATGGCGGCGGGAGGGGGGGATGTCCTCTCCCACCACCTATAAGAACGATCAAGCAGCGGAATCGCTGCTATGATCGTTCTTATGGTGCGCAGGATCGCCGGCTCACAAGGATATCTGAATGATGCCTCTAGCTGCAGGCATCATTCAGATATCCCCCCTCAAAGCGGAGGACGTCATATGACGTCCACCCGGAGGGAGAGAGGGTTCCTGCCGGCGTCATTTCCCAATGGCCCGGTATGGAAGGGGTTAACAAGGGGGCCCCCAGATTCCAGACACCCCCATGTGAATGAGTATGGGGTTCACAAAACAAATGTCAAAAAGAAATAAAAACACAGATATCATTTTTGACAATTCCTTTATTAACCACTACATTACCGAGCCTATTTCTGAGATTTGGTGTTTAAACGTTAAAAAAAAGTTTTTTTGCTAGAAAATTACTTAGAACCCCCAAATATATTGTATTTCTAACACCCTAGAAAATAAAATGGCGGTTGTTGCAATATTTTCTGTCACACTTTATTTGCGCAGCGGTCTTACAAGCGCACTTTTTTTGGAAAAAATACACTTTTTTGAATTAAAAAAATAAGACAACAGTAAAGTTAGCCCAATTTTTTTATATTGTGAAAGATAATGTTACGCCAAGTAAATTTTACGTTATAATGTTACGCTTCAAAATTGCGCCCGCTTGTGGAATGGCGACAAACTTTTACCCTTTAAAATCTCAATAGGCGACGTTTAAAAAATTCTACAGGTTACATGTTTTGAGTTAGAGGAGGTCTAGGGCTAGAATTATTTCTCTTGCTCTACCGATCAAGGTGATACCTCACATGTGTGGTTTGAACACCGTTTTCATATGCGGGCGCTACTCACATATGCGTTTGCTTCTGCACGTGAGCTCGGCAGGACGGGGCATGTTTAAAAATAAAAATGTTTCTTATTTACCTTTTTTATTTATTTTTTAACTGTCACTTTTATTCCTCCTTGTCAAATTTGTTTATTAAATTTTCAAAATTACAAGCATATATTGTCAATAAACATAGTCACTATAAATAGTAGCAGTTAAGGAGAACACAAATTAGATATTTATGTCAAGCTCCAGTGATTTTTGAAGGCAACAACAACAGAAGAGGAGAAAAAAAAACAGTAATTTAAGTTTAACATATGTTGACCATTATCTGGAGACTTGCTAAAATATATGCTTAGTGTTGAATTTAGTAATTACAAACCAGATTTAATAATAATATATAACATGTAAGGTAATATAAGGATTTATAAAGAAAAAATGAAGGGTCATAATTTCTCGACCTCATATAATGTTATTGTAATATATAAGGTTTGTATTGTTTCAAAGGAGCTCTAAAGCTGAAATATACTGATAAATAAAAAACATAAAAAAAAATTAAAATGTTGCTACCATTTTTGCATATAATAACAATATATGCTAAGAAAGAAAAAACAACAAAAAAAGAAGAGCTAAAGAGCGAAGATAGAAGAGAGGGAAGGGTAAGAAGAAGAAGAGAAAAAAAATAAAGATAGTAGGTAGAAAAGATAGAAAAGGTCGAAAAGGTCCCCGGGGTATCTTATAATGTTGGTCTGATAATATTAGTATATTAAATAGCTATTAGTAGTTATATTACCAAGGTCTTAATAATGTGATGTCAAAGTTGGGAGGGAAAAAATTAGTCACCCAAGGATTCCAGATTTTTTCAAATTTTCCAATATTATCATTGGTAATGGCTTCCGTTTTTGAGTGGGTCATGGCTTGGTTTATTCTGGTTTTGGTTTCTGAGATCATTAATGCTGGGGTTTTCCACGCTTTGGCGATTGTCTGCTTTGCTGCAGTAGTGATTTGTAGAAGGAGTTTGAATTGAGTGTGGGAAATAGAAGTCAGTTTTAGATTTAGTAGTGCAATTGAAGGGTCAGGTTTGATTGTTTTTTTGAATAAGGTAGAGAGGATAAGAAAAACCTCTTTCCAAAAACATTTTGTAACGGGACAATCCCAAAATATGTGTATGTGTGATCCTAGTTCACCACAGCCACGGAAGCAGAGTGGGGAGTATTGCGGAATATATTTCGCGATTCTGACAGGAACCAAATACCAGCGCAAAAGTACTTTATAATTTGTCTCTAGAGCTATTATATTTTGTGAAGATGATTTTGTTGTGGTCCAAATTTTATCCCAATCGGATGGTTCCAACTGAAGTCCAAGGTCTCTCTCCCATTTTGCCACGTATGATGGTGGGTCTGCAGTAGGCAAAGTAATAAGGTGTTTATATATTATTGATATGAGACCCTTAGAGTGAGGTTCGCGTTTACATATACGTTCAAATTGTGTGAGTTCGTTGAGCTTACTCATATTTTGTATATATGGCATGAAATTTTTTTTGATCTGCAGATATCGGAAAAGTTCTGATTGGGGGAGTTGATGCCTATCACATAGTTCAGGAAATGTTATAAGTGAGGTAGATGTCGATAAATCACAGAGTTGCGTTATGTCAGAGGAGATCCATTTTTTAAATGAATTAGGGAATGTGCAGGCTGGGTAGAATAGTGGGTTTCTAATAAATGATAGAAGGGGAACATGAGGAGATTGTAGTCCTTTGATAAGTTTAAATTTATCCCAGATAGTAACTGTGTGTTTGGTAATCTTATTTTTTATATTTTTATGATCTGAGGGTTTGGACCAGATTAAATTTGTTATAGAAAATGGATCACAGTCAATTGCTTCAATTGCAACCCAGAGTGGGGTTTCGTATTTTGCGTGATATTTGGGGATGCATGCTATTTGAGCTGCATGGTAGTAAGAGGCGAAATTGGGGAATCCTAGTCCACCTTTAAGTTTGGGAAGGTAGAGTGTGTGTTTAGATAAACGATGTTTTAAAGAGCCCCAGATGAACGCTAGTGTTTTGCGTTGAAGATTTCTAAGAAAGTATGCTGGAACTGGAATGGGCAAAACCCGAAATAGATATAGTATCTTTGGTAAAATAGTCATCTTTATTAGGTTTATTTTACCAATCCATGAGATTGGTAAAGAAGACCATTGTTTAAGGAGATTGGTAATTTGCTTTAGTAATGGCGGAAAGTTAGCTGAGAAGAATTCAGTTAAATTGGGAGTAAGAGTAATTCCTAGGTAGGTCAGGTGCGATGTAGACCAGGAGAATGGGAGGGAAGTTTGTGCTTGTAAAGTATGGGGAGGTAAGGAGATATTTAAGGCTGTAGATTTTTGAGAGTTGATAATTTGTCCAGATATCTGTGCAAAATGATCTAGCTTACTTATAAGGTTGGGAGCAGAAATATGAGGGGAAGACATAAATATTAGTATATCGTCAGCAAACAAACATAATTTGTGCTGATGACCAGCTAAGTCTATCCCTTTGATTGAAGGGTCAAATCGTATAGCCTGAGCTAGGGGTTCAATAAGTAGGGCAAATAAAAGTGGGGAGAGTGGACAACCCTGACGTGTACCTCTATTTATGTTAAAGCAACCAGATTTATATCCAGCATATTTAATATAGGCTTTGGGATTATTATATAGTGATGAAACCCAGTTAAGAAAGTGAGGACCGAACCCCCATTTTTGTAAAGCAAAATGTAGATAGGGCCATGATACCGTGTCGAATGCTTTTTTAATATCTAACGACAGAAGACACATAGGTATTCGCCGTGTTTTAGCTGCTTGGATTAATAAAGTTGCCCTGCGTACGTTATCAGCTGCTTGGCGAAAAGGAATAAAACCAACTTGGTCTTTATTTATTAATGAACCAATAATATTGTTCAAACGAGTTGCTAGA
Source organism: Rana muscosa (assembly GCA_029206835.1). Classification (NCBI taxonomy): domain Eukaryota; kingdom Metazoa; phylum Chordata; class Amphibia; order Anura; family Ranidae; genus Rana; species Rana muscosa. Next base: position 12,366,720 of record JARGYO010005626.1, on the reverse strand, counting down.
ATTTTCGCTAGTAGTTTGATATCAAGATTAAGCAGGGATATGGGCCTGTAATTAGCACAAGATGAATCATCTGAATGAGGTTTGGGGATCATTGTGATTATTGCTGTTAAGGTTTCAGGACGAAAGGATTGGTTGTTCAGAAGTGAATTGAAAGCATCTGTCAGCAATGGCGCAAGAAGATGAGTACATTTTTTATAATATAGGGCAGAGAAGCCGTCAGGACCCGGGCGTTTATTTGGTTTAAGGGATTTAATGGCTAATTCAACCGCTGCAGTTGTAATGGGACTTTCAAGATGTTCATGTTGAGTTAAAGGAATCTTTGGAAGTTTGGTTTGTGAAAAAAATAATTCTGCAGCGGATCGGTCGAAAAATCCCTGATTGTTGTATAAAGATGTAAGGTGTTTGTGGAAGGTTTGTAGGATTTTTTCTGGATTACTGGTGTAAGTATTATGAGGTAATTTTAATTGAATCGGTTTGTATGGGTTGTTTAATTTTTTAAGTGCTCGAGCGAGAAGAGTGCCAGGCTTGTTAGCTTTAATATAAAATTTATGCTTGGATTTGCGTATGGTTTTATCTGCGGATTCAGATAGGAAAAGATCAAGATTTAGGCTAGCTTCATCTAGTTGATTTTTTGTCACAGGGGTAGGATTCGCTTGAAAATTTGCGTGGCAAGTGTTAAATTTTGTTTCTAATATTAGTTGTAGCTTCTTTTTTTCTTTTTTAAGATATGATGCTTGGCGTAAGCAGATTCCTCGAAGGACGGGTTTGTGTGCCTCCCATAATGTTAATGGAGAAATATCAGGGGTTTTATTATTTTTCAGATAGTCTTTTATGGCTATTTCTAAGTCAGTAGAGTGTGATGGATGGGATAGGGTTGAATCATTTATGTACCATGTGGGGTCTTGATGTTTGGGTATGAGGGAAGTGAAAGTAGAAAGTATTGCACAATGATCAGTCCATGTAAAGGGTATTACAGATGATGTGAGCATTTCCGGGGACATACTAATAGAGATTAGTATATGGTCGATACAGGAAAAAGACTTATGTGGATGGGAATAGAAGGAATATTGACGTTTCGTGGGATTGATTTCTCGCCAGGAATCTAGCAAGGAATGTTGTTGTAGAAGTCTTTGAAACCTACGAGATTGAGAATTGGAAGTGATAGGAATTGGGGACTTATCTAAATAAGGGTATAGAACTTGGTTTGAATCTCCACAGATCAAAAGTGTGCCCATTTTATGAGTCTCTATTACCTGGAACAAATGGGAGAGGAATGCTGTCGGATTTTTATTAGGAGCATAATAGGATAATAGGATACTACTGTGATTAGCGTATCACATAGATGCCCTGTAATAATGAGATAGCGACCTTCTGGGTCTTTGGTTTCTGTCAGAAGAGAGAAGGGTGTAGCATCGTTTAGTTTTAGCTGAAGCAGTAAAAACTTGGGGATAAGCTGTACCAAAATATTTAGGTGTCGAGGTTTCAGTGAAATGGGTTTCTTGGAGGCAAATTATATGCGCCTTTGAAGAAGATAATGATCTAAAAACTTTGGTTCGTTTTTGTGGAACATTTAGACCTTGGACATTTAAGGTAAGAATATTTAAAGGAGCCATCATGAAATTTTATAGAAAATATTATAAGACATATCTAAAAACAATTGAAAATCCATACTTACCCCGGGGAGGAGCAAAGAGAAAAGGGAGAGTGGAGACAGAATGTTGAGAAAGAAAGAGAAAATGAGAGTCATTATTAAACAAATAATTAACAAAAAACGTTTAGAATGCAAGAAGGTAAAACGTTGGCGTTCCGAGCATGCAAAAGTGCAAGCTCGGAGGCACAGAGTCTGACCAGGGAGGCTCCTCACACAAAAAGGTGTGGGGAGAGTCCAAAGACAGAAAAATGGAGGGAGCAGTGACAGTTTCTCGTGTCCCTCACGACCAAAAATATATCTAGAGAAGAAAAATATATTATGACACCCAAACTGGGCGGAAGTAAGCAAAAATGAATCAAATATAAGAAAATATTATATGTTCAACATTAGTACATGTAAAATTTTAATCTAACAATTGTGTTTTATGGTTTCATGGGGAGAGTGTTAGATTATACATTTTGTTGAATTATACAGGTTACCTCTGGGTTGCCAGTTGTAGGAGAGGCAGTAATGTCCTTATTAATTAGGATGAAAAATAAATAAAATATCAATTATTACTAATATATTAGTAATATTTACTTCTATTCAGTAAACAATTTTGTACAAAAATAATATAGAACCCTTGTTGTGGGTAGGAAAGGATTAGGGGAAAGGGGCGGGTAGGAGGGGGTAAAATGTGGGAAGCAGAGGGGATAGAGGGGGGTGAGGTGAGGAAGGATAGGATGAGGAGGGAAGGGTGTTATGAGAATATAATTTTTTGGGGGATAATTTAAAACGTCAATTATCCTAGACCAAAAAGGGAATAAAAATTGGAAATAAATAAATAAATAAATAAATAAATAAAAATAAAGTATTAAAAAAAAATAATAATAATAATAATAATAATAAAAAATAATAATAATAAAAAATTAAAATAAAAAATATATAAAATTAGACCATAACCTGCTTAAGGGAAGTAAATTCAGGATGGTTAAATGACATTAAGTGTTTAGCATCCAAAAAGTGGATGAAAGATCAAAAATATTGAGTGAATTTCAATTTGATATGCAAAATGCATTCAGTCCATTGAGTCTGGAGTAACTTGGTTTGGAGAGTTGAATCGACCCCTCTTCGATGGGCTTTGTCTGGTTCTGTCATTTTTGATTTTGGATACATTTTGTGGAGAACTGGATGCTGTTCGTCGGCGAGGGCCAGCTGAAGGACTTTCGCAGAGATGAAGTTTTTGTAGGGTGTTTTGTAGTTCATCAGGGGTTTTGCATGAGTACTTGGTGCCTTGATATGTGAAGCGAAGTGAAAAAGGGAACCCCCATTGGTATGGGATCTGATGTTGTTGTAGGTTTTGTAATAAGGGTTTCATCGAGCGCCGTTTAGCGACTGTTATTGGGGAAAGGTCAGCAAAGATCTGATATGGGTGGCCTTGGAAGATGAGGGATTCTTTGTTCCTTGCAGCGACCATGAGCTGCTCTTTGGTGCGAAAGAAATGGAATTTCGCAATTATGTCGCGGGGGGGGACCTTCAGATTTGCGTGGTGCTAATGCTCGATGTATTCTGTCTATTTCCAGTCTCTCAATTGGAATTGACGGTGATAACTCTTGAAATAGGGCAGTAATTGTCGATTGTAGATCAATAATAGACCCCGGTATACCTCTATTGCGGAGGTTTGAACGACGTGCGCGATTTTCAAAATCTTCTAAACGAGTTTGCAGCGAGAAATTTTCATCTTTAAGTGTGTCCAATTCAGTTTCATGAGTCATTACATTAGTTTCCATGTCATCCACTCTGTTTTCTAATTCAGCCGTGCGCTGACCTAAGTCACGGATTTCTTTTGTTAATTTCTCAGTAATATGGTCGGAGGTCTGCTTTAATGCCTTCTGTAGCATTTTTTCTATTTGAATTATAACATTTGGGTGTAAAGAGCCTGTCTGTTGGGGCTGGCAGATGGTGCTGTCCTCACAGTCTGTATCATATAGTTCATGAGGTAACTGCTGCTGCTGCCTGGCAGCATGAGGTGAGATTGTGTGAGGTGATTTAGCCTGTTCCATTTTACTGAGGCCTCTAGATGAATTATCTCTGAGGGGTTTCACCTTATTTTTTCCTCGGACAGCTCCTTTAACCATCTTAAAACGTTCCCAGGGCACTGAGGAAGACCAGGGTAAGCTTTTGAAATAATTACCCTTCCATTCGGGTGTGTATGCTGGCCGTGAAGTCCCGAGAAAAGGGGAGCCTCAGCAGGACATGTCTGTCACAGTGAGCTCCCAGCATGCCCCTCCCTGTCACTTTTATTCCTATTACAAGGAATGTAAACATCCTTGTAATAGCAAAAAGCATGAAAGGTCCAAAAGACCTCAGATCTCATATTTACACTAAAATGCAATTAAAAAAATAAAATAAAATTTTGTCGTTTGAAAAAAATAAATAAAATGTCCCTTTAAGAGCTATGGGCGGAAGTGACGTTTTGACGTCGCTTCCGCCCTGCAATGACTTGGAGATGGGCGGGGGCCATTTTCCCCTCACTCGTCTCCATGTCAGGCTAGGGACAGGATCGGATCGCCTCTGCCATTACCGACGGCCACAGTAAGTGGCGGAGGGCACCAGCACGTGGCGGGAGTAGGGGGCCCTCTCCCGCCGCCGATAAAAGTGATCTTGAGGCGAATCCGCCGCAGAGACCACTTTTTATGTGAATGAGAACCGCCGGCTCTTGAAGAGGATACCGGGGTTATGGTAGCTAGCTGATACCATAACAACGGTATTACTCTTCAAAGACAGGACGTTTATAGTCGTACGGCGGGAAGCAAGTGGTTAAAAAAATCAAAAAACAAAAACCATGTCCTAGTGTAGATCTAGGGTAAAGCATGATGAACGTTGCCGCCATCCCACCAAAAAATAGCTCTGCATCCATCACTGGCTCCCACCGTCTTGCCCGCTCTGCTAGCTGACAGCTCTTAAATGGCTAAGGGGTGGGGCCACCCCACAACATGTCACGAGTGGCCCCACCACCTTGTGATGTCGCCATCTGGTGCATGCTCGGTTGATACGGTCACGGAGGGTCATCTGGAGATGTCGCCGGGTGGCCTCCGCTTCTTAGCTATTTAAGAACTGTCAGCCGGCTGAGCGGGTAGATGGCAGGAACCATCGACAGGTGCAGAGCTATTTTTTTTTTTCGGGTCATCAGCGACAGTGGCGCCGTTCATCGTGATTGATGCTGGGGGACAATTTTTTTGTTTGTTTTTTAATAAAGAAATTGTCAAAAACTGTGTCTGTGTTTTTATTTATTTTTGACACTTTTTTTGGTGAATGAGTAGGGATATAATGTACCCTATATTCATTCACATTGGGGGGAATCTGGGGTGCCCCTTGTTAAATGTGGCTTCCAGATTATAATAATCCCCCTGTCCACAGACCCCCGCAACCACTGGCCAGGGCTGTGGTACAGAGCCCCTCACCCCAAGGCACCCCCTCATGCTGAAAGCATGTGGCTGGCCTAGTAGTGTGTACGAGGGGGCACTCGCCCCCCTTCCTGGCCTATCAGGGTGCATGGCATGCTTAGATAGTGGTCTGGTATGGATGTAAGGGGGGCACATGCCCTTTTATTAAAAAAAAATTGGTGTGGGGTTCCCCTTAAAATCTGTACCAGACCTGTAAGGTCCCACTGACAGCTGATGAGTCATCCGTTGTTAAAGTGATACTAAAGTCTTGTTTTTTTTCTTTAAAAATAACAAACATGTTATACTTGCCTGCTCTGTTCAGTGGATTTGCACAAAGCAGCCCAGATCCTCCTCTTGTTGGGTCCCTCTTCAGTGGTCCTGGCCCCTCCCTCCTGTCTAGTGCCCCCACAAGACAGCTTGCAATGGGGGCACCCGAGCTGAGCTGCAGCTTCATGTGTCCATTCACAAAGTAGATATTTGCAAGCACACCATGGATCGACACAAAATAGCATCCAAATGGATAGTTTATTGCATGATCACAATATAAGAGTGCAACGTTTCAGAGTCACGCAGGACCCCTTCGTCAGGCATGTGATGAATATCTTCCTATGACCTGTTCTCCGGATATTCCAGCTTTGGCTACGGTTCAACAATCATTCAATTCTATTTGGGGTAATGTTCATGATTCCCTCCAGGCAGCTGCTGTAAAATGTAAAGGTTTTGCCGACCGTCATAGCTGTAGGCCGCCTTCTCTACAGCCTGGAGACAAAATCTGGCTTTCCACCAGGAACATCAAGCTCCAGGTTCCTTCTCTGAAATTTGCTTCAAGATGCATTGGCCCATACACTAAAATTTCTAAGTTAAATACGGTTTGTTTTAAACTTCGAATCCCTAAAAGCCTCAAGATCTCAAACTCTTCATGTTTCCCTTCTGAAGTCTTTAGTCCTCAATAAGTTCTCTCGTCCTCTCCCTACCTCGGTTCCAGTCTCTGAGGATAATCATGAGTACGAGGTTAGTCCAATTCTGGATTCCCGGCTCGGTAAAGGCAGTCTTTAGTAACTCGTGCATTGGAAAGGTTTTGGTCCTGAGAAGAGGTCTTGGATCCCTGCATCTGATGTCTTTGCACCTCGTCTTTTGAGGAGGTTTCATTTGAGGCTCCCCTCCAAGCCTGGGCCCAAGCGAGGGAGGAGGAGGCCTCGTAAGATAGGGGGTACTGTCAGGAATCTGCAGCAATACTTTCTCGCCTTGTCTGTCTGCTTACCTCTGGTCTGTGTATTAGCCTTATGCCGCGTACACACTATCGTTTTTAACGTCATTGAAAAAAACGGCATTTTTCTCGACGTGATTTTTCGTGTTTCCTCTCAAGCCTGCCTTGCCTACACACTATCGTGGAAAAAAATGTTTGAGTAAAGCACGGTGAAGTACAACACGTACGACGGCACTATAAAGGGGAAGTTCCATTCGGATGGCGCCACCCTTCATGTTAGTAAAGTTTGAGAGACGATTTGCACTTATCAGCCTCGTGCTTTTCAGTCCGTTACAGCGTGACGAATGTGCTATCTCCATTACGAACGCTAGTTTTACCAGAACGAGCGCTCCCGTCTCATACTTGATTCTGAGCATTTTTTTTCACGTCGTTAAAGCCCACACACGGCCGTTTTTCATGACGAGGAAAACGACGATGTCAAAAACGACGTGAAAAATTAGAGCATGTTCCAATCTTTCTCGGCGTGATTCTCTGCGTTTTTCTCGTCGGGAAAAATGCTGGAAAGCCCACACATGATCATTTTTAATGACCATTTAATTTTTTTTTATTTTTCTCGTCATTAAAAACGATCGTGTGTACGCGGCATTAGGGCTTGCACTCTCACACCAGCATGGTTAAGTAATCTTCCCTCAGCATGGCTCTACCCTAGCCTCCAACAGGTACCACCATTTAACAGTGTTCTCTAAGCCTGCCTTGCCCAAGCAATATTGTGTGTTTGACCTCCTGTGTGCTTTTTGCCATGTGCTCTACATCTGTTTCTATTTACCGATCTTGGCTCGTTCTTTGACTATCCCTGCCTGCTTGATACCCTGACATTTGGCGTGTTCTTTTTCTATCCTTGTCTGTTAGTTGTCCAAACCTTTGGCTTATCTCCTGACTATCCCTTGTTATCCTGGACTGTTGCTTTCTCTCTATCCCCTCAGTAGCCTACCATGAGCGTGAGCTGGGAGACCCTGGGTGCCGTGACCTGGAGCCAGTTGCAGCGCAGTCCAACCTCACCACTAGAGACTCTGGTGAATTCTGGCTCTTAGACTCCACGCCCTGGGGAATCTTATGCTCTAGCTCCCAGTGGAATCTGTGTTGGTGCTCCAGTGGACCTGCTTTCCTGAACCACCCAGAGTTCCATCCGCAGCAATCAGCCGTAGGGTCCACTACCTTTGTGTTGCACTCCTGACCCCAATGATGTGCATCTGTCACCTGGCCTCAGGTGACCTGACACATTACATGCTATTGCTAAGTCTTTGATCTACTAGGACTCACAGATACTTTTCCATCCTTGATTACTCCAGAGGTTTTCCTCCTGAGTAATTGCATTCATATTTTTAATCGCCTAGGTGCATTATTTTACATTTTTAATATTAAATCTCATTTGCCATATAGCTGCCACGCTTTCTGCTTTAAGGTCTTCTCATAAAGTTGCTGTATCCTGTTGTAAAGTTATTACCATGGTTAACTTTGTATCATCAGTAAAAATGAACACGTTAAACAGAATTGGTCCCAAGACAGAGCCCTTGGGCACACCACTCACAACTGCAATCACCCCTGGATTCACCCTTGCAATCAGTTTTTTATTCTGGTACACACTGTACAATATCATTATTGCCAAAAGACCTTAATTTGTAAATTAAGCATTTATGGGGTAATGTATAAAATGTCTTAGTGAAATATAGATACACTACATCAACAGGCCTTCCTCTATACAAATTACATTTTACCGCCTCATAGAATGTTAACAGGCTGGTCTGGCAAGAACGGTTGTTCATAAATCCATGTTGGTTACTAGTTAAGGCTGGATTCACACCTATGCAGTTTTAGTGCTTTTTGCATTTTGCACTACAGAACCTGTTCCATAGGAAACCATGTTGTAAATGGACTGTTGTGCAAATCTGCAAAATGCAAAAAGCACTAAAACTGCATAGGTGTGAATCCAGCCTAAGATACTATTTACACGATATACATCAGTAGATTCTTGGATATGATTCCTTATCATTTCATCCAACATCAATACATACTATTGATGTTAGGCTAATTGGTCTGTATTTTGTTGAATTTTGGTACCACATTTGCTTTTGACAATCAACTGGTACCATTTCAGTCAGTAAACTGTCTTTAAAAATTTGAAATAATGGCTGACTATAATGTGGCTAAATTATTTGAGAACTGTAAGCTATCCTGACCTGGTGATTTGTTCACATTGAGTTTTTCTAGTTTTTTTAAACACTGGTCTCTGTCAACCACAGAGCTTCTATCTATATAATGTACTTCATTTATTCAATATATGTGGACCTTTTATTTTCATGTAAAGTTTGCTTTAAGCCAGATTCAGGTGCTTATTTTAGTTGCCTGTAAAATACAATTAATGATTTTAAAAAATACATTACAGATTTAAATCGTATAATAGTATATAATAATATATCTGCCTGGAGTTCAATTGTAAACATTACCTCATCTTCCATTTATCATTAATAATGTTATTATTTTTACATTGGTGTTATGACTTATTTTGACAGAGCAGTCAAGAAACATACATATGCATGGCTCCAAACTGTGCATAGTTGCTATTTTTCAACTGAATATGTCAAAAATGTATCTGGATAGGTTTTTCGAGGAATATATCTCTGTACAAAGGCAAAATATTTATATACATATCCTTGTGATTTTGGTGTATTGTTTGCTTTGCAATCAAGGATTCATATTTAACTGAGCTGCTATGAACTACACAAAACACTAATTGAGCAAGCTGATAATGATATGAATTCATTTAAATTTTGCAGTAAAAACAAATATTTGCAGAAACTTAGTTCCAAGGAAATAATAAGTATGTGATAATACATTCTTTGCTTTAATGTTTGTGAAAAATTCACATTGTCTTGTACAGTATTTTCTCTGTTTTAAAAAAAAAATAAGCAATCAATGAATAACCATATTGTTAATACGGACGTATCCGTTTTATTAGTGTATTAACTCAGTGGAGCAACCATAAATATTTTATTGGATTCACAGCATGAGAAGTAGTGATTCTAAATTCCAATTCCAGTTGCTGTACCATTTTAAAGTGAAATTTGCTATTCTGAAATCTCTTGGCAATTAAAATTACATCTTGCATTATATGTTATATGTTTTGGAATTTAGTTCATCAACTGTTCAAAATAATACAAGTCTAGCACACAGACCCTTTTTTTTTCTGCCTACCTTCACTTGCAGGAGCAAAGGGCACACCATGCCACATGCCCGTATCCTCCTGGTATAAGAGGTTGAGCAGTGTTCTTGCAATTTTGGGTTCTGCAGCGAGTTACCTCCCTCCGTTGGTTCTCGTCCCTAGAATGTAGTGAAAAGTCTATTCTTCCCCGAAAGAAGGCCAATGTCCAGACAGTAATTAAACCCCAACAAATTAGTTTATTTTCTTTGCTTGAAATAACTTTGGGAGAAAGGTTGAAGACAGCAATAGGATTTAATAGGGAATTAGGTTCAGGCACGCGGCACCCTACTCCACTCAAGCCTGAGTGGGTATTGCTCACCGGGATAGATCCCTCTCACAGTTCTAGCAGCCGGAGTGAAACACGAACATGACACTTATCCCCTTCACGGACAAGTTCAGGAGATCCTCTGCCACAGAATGTTTCAGTTCCTGAATTTAGAACTTCCTAACGCCTGTAGATTATTAGAGACCATAGGTGCCAATGGGGCACGCTACAGGAGCTATCTTGCAACTCACGAATCCTTCCCTCTGATAGGCAACCAGGCCTCCCCGAGACAGTGACTTCCCTCACCGATCCATCGGACAGGTCCTCCCCCGGTTTCCTCTGTTTCAGAGCGGGCCACCCTCCCTCGGGTTCCCTGGGACTCCAGTGGTTGGTTTTGTAGACCCAGTTGAAGGTACTGGGCCTACCTGGAACTCTGTAGCCTCGGGCTAAAGGTGCCCGAGACTCCTCGACCAGTTCACACACCCCCCGGCCAGTAGGGCCAAAAGGCGCGACTTCGCCACCAGGGATCCTCCTTGGAATCCTCCCGGCCCACCACCCCAGATCATGACGTCTGCCCTTTATGTACCCTCTCCTGGTATACACAGCAGGCAGAACCCACCCACCGCAGGTAGCCGAGAGAGGACACCCAATCACACCGCAACGCCACCTGTGGTTCTTCTCAAGACCTGGGCAACAGCACCTCCTGCAGGTCAAGGGGAACTATACTCCAGGCAACATGACAGAAGAACAGAGTCCATACTAAGCAAAATCAAAGGACCTGAGCTAAACTATTGCTCAGGCTACCCTTAAATTTAAAGCATAGCGACCCCAATTTTGGGGGTCCGCTACACAAGGATAAAAAGAGGTTAAAATTTTGTTGTTTTTTGGGATTTGGATTTGTATTGGTTTTGGTCAATTTTCTTAATGTTTGTGAAAGTTTTTTTTTTTTTAAATGAAGGTTTAGATCTTGTTTATATACATACATACATTTTTTTTTACATGAACGTCTAATACATAGCAAAGGATTCTAAGAGCACCATGGACAAACTTAAGATGCAGCACTACAAAAGTAACCCTTTTTTAGGCACAGCTTTCCTTTGCTGAAAATTTTAACTGGGCCATCTGATATGGGATGCTCCACTGCCAAGAGTTACAGATCATTGCAGTCATTTATTTTTGTGTTCAAATTTTACTGAAGTTATTAAACTTTGTAAACAACAGACTTTTTATTATTGGTAAAGAACTGTTAGTTTCTTCTGCTGCCTGGATTATTACTTGCCATACACACAGTAGGGGTGGTCTCAATAGATTGCTCATTTAAATAGGTTACAGAATTTCAAGTGTGTAAAATAAATGTTGTCCAGGTGTGCACTGCTGATTGGCTTTTTGATATTCTTTTAAAATGAACAAGAGATCAGCCTATGGCCAATCTAAGTGTGTTATGAGTAGGGATGAGCTTCGTGTTCGAGTCGAACATACGTTCGACTCGAACATCGGCTGTTCGATCGTTCGACGAAGATCGAACGATTTGGGCCGTTCGCGCCAAATTCGAGTGACGCGAACGGCCCACAATGCACTACGCCATCGCAGTGTCATCCAGGCGCTGTGATTGGCCAAGCATGCACTGTGACCCCGCATGCTTGGCCAATCACAGCGCCGGCAGCGAGGAGAGCAATGATTGGCCACAGGCAGGATGCCTGTGGCCAATTATTGCTGAGGGTGTTTAGTACACGCCCCACACTATAAAAGGCCGCCAGCACGGCGGCCTAGTGTAGTGTGTTCCGGAGCAGGGAAAGATAAGCATAGGCAGGGACAGTGACATTTATTTCTTTCTTGCTTAACCTGGATTCCTTTAGTTTAGGGAAAGAGAAGGATAGGTAGGGAGAGTGTCAGTTTCTTTCACTGTGCCAGTCCTTGTTTCTAGGGACAAAGAAGGAAAGTGAGGGGAATTCTCCTTGTGCTATAGTGTGCTTTAAAAAAACATTTTTTCTAGGGACAGAAAACTGTAGGTAGGGAGAGTGTCAGTTTCTTTCACTGTGCCAGTCCTTGTTTCTAGGGACAAAGAAGGAAAGTGAGGGGATTTCTCCTTGTGCTATAGTGTGCTTTAAAAAAACATTTTTTCTAGGGACAGAAAACTGTAGGTAGGGAGAGTGTCAGTTTCTTTCACTGTGCCAGTCCTTGTTTCTAGGGACAAAGAAGGAAAGTGAGGGGAATTCTCCTTGTGCTATAGTGTGCTTTAAAAAAACATTTTTTCTAGGGACAGAAAACTGTAGGTAGGGAGAGTGTCAGTTTCTTTCACTGTGCCAGTCCTTGTTTCTAGGGACAAAGAAGGAAAGTGAGGGGAATTCTCCTTGTGCTATAGTGTGCCAAAGCATTCCTCATCAACCATCTTTGAAATCCTTGTTTTTTGGACAGTCAGGGAAATTGTCGTTGTGCTATTCTGTGCAAAAGCAATAATCCTCAACCATATTTAGAAATCCTTAAGTAAAGGGACAGAGAAGGACACCTGAAGGTAGCCCTTATTGCTTTTTTCCCATCTCCCTGCAGGCCATCTATTAGAATGTCTGGAAGGCAAACAAGGAGAGGCAGACAGTCAGGAGGCAATAAAAGAGGGCAAGCAGGCTCTGTGTCTGGGGGCAACAGTGCTGGTCGTGGACGCGGTGCATTGTCATCAGCACATGGCCATGGGACACGCTTGTCCTTCTTTTCGGCAGCTGGACATGTTGAGCCACATCATGCTGAAGACTTGGTAGAGTGGATGACCAAGCCCTCCTCCTCCTCCTCATCCTCTCTCACCCAGGCTCAGGGTACTGGCAAAGCAGCTGCCAAAGCGTCCTCTTCCCTGGTATCAATGTCAGACTCATCATCAGTCACTCCTTCCCTAGACCCACCATGTCCTCCTCCTGAGGAGTCCCCCGAACTGTTTGAGCACAGTGTTGGGTACATGCTCCAGGAGGATGCCCAGCGTTTCGAAGGGTCTGATGATGAAACCCAGCTACAGGAAGGCAGTAGCGTGAGAGCAGACAGAGGGGATGCTCAAGAAGGACACCAATCTGGCAGTCATGTTCCAGCAGCTGCAGCATACTGCCAGATTGGCTCCAGTGATGAGGAGGGAGGGGATGATGAGGTCACTGACTCCACGTGGGTGCCTAATAGGAGAGAGGAGGAGGAGGAGGATGAGGAGGAGGCACATCTCCAACGAGGCAGGATGCCCTTTGGTGGCCAGCGTAAGGGCAGTACACCGACGGAATCACACCGCAGAGCTCCGCCTGTGCAGGGCGCTGCCTCTGCCCGTCATTCAAAAAGTTCCTTGGTGTGGGCCTTTTTTGAGGCTAGTGCATCAGATCGCACAGCTGCTGTTTGCAACATATGTCTCAAGCGTATATCGCGTGGCCAAAACATCAGCCGCTTGGGTACCACATGCCTGACCAGACATATGTTGACCTGCCATGCAGCTCGTTGGCAAGCCTACCTCAAAGACCCACACCAAAGAACAAAGCGGACCTCTCCTTGCACCGCATCAGCTGGGATCTCCAACCCCACTATAACTTCAGTCCTCTCTGAAACATGCACTGAGAGGAATGAAGGTGTAGAATTAGGTGTGTCACAGCCAAGTACTTGCGGCCACTCTGCTAGCAGTACACCGACGTCCGATTCTAACAGGCAAATTTCCCTGCCCCAGCTGCTGGACCGTCGAAAGAAGTTCACTCCCAGCCATCCACATGCCCAGCGGTTGAATGCTAGCTTGGCTAAATTGCTAGCGCTTCAACTGCTGCCTTTTCAGTTGGTAGACTCGGCCCCCTTCCGTGAGTTTGTGCAATGTGCGGTTCCTCAGTGGCAGGTTCCCGAACGCCACTTTTTCTCACGGAAGGCTATTCCGGCTCTCTACCGGCATGTGGAAGGCAATGTCTTGGCCTCGCTGGACAGGGCGGTCAGCGGTAAGGTGCATATTACCGCTGACTCATGGTCCAGCAGGCATGGACAGGGACGTTACCTTTCTTTCACGGCCCATTGGGTCACTCTTTTGGCAGCTGGGAAGGATGCAGGACAAGGTGCAGTAGTGTTGGAGGTTGTTCCACCGCCACGCCTCCAAAATGCTACTACTGGTTGTGACACACCTCTCTCCTCCACCCCCTCCTCTTCTTCTTCCTCCATGGCCTCTTCCTGTGGTTTGTCCTATGAACCAGCGGTGCTCCGTAGCCGTTCAAGGGGCTACGCAAGTACGCAGGCAAAAAGATGCCATGCCGTGCTTGCGCTGGTGTGTTTGGGGGACAGAAGCCACACTGGGGCAGAGGTCCTGTCTGCTCTGCAGGGCCAGGCCGAGAGGTGGTTGACGCCACGCCAGCTTAAGCCAGGAATGGTGGTTTGCGACAATGGCACCAACCTCCTCTCCGCCCTCCGACAGGGACAACTGACCCATGTGCCCTGTGTGGCTCACGTCCTTAACCTGGTGGTGCAGCGGTTCTTGGGCAGGTACCCGGGCTTACAGGATGTCCTGAGGCAGGCCAGGAAAGTCTGTGTGCATTTCCGCAGATCTTATAATGCCAGTGCTCGCCTGGCTGAGCTGCAAAAGGAGTTGAACCTGCCCAAGAACCGCCTTATATGTGACATGCCCACCAGGTGGAACTCAACGTTGGCCATGCTGCAGCGGCTGCACACGCAGCAGAGGGCCATCAATGAGTACCTGTGCGACTACGGCACCAGGACAGGGTCAGGGGAGCTTGGTTTTTTTTCTCCACGCCAGTGGGGCATGATCAGGGATGCATGCACTGTCCTGGCACCATTTGAGGAGGCCACGAGGATGGTGAGCAGTGACAGTGCATGCATCAGTGACACTGTACCTCTTGTCCACCTGTTGGGGCACACGCTGCGTGGAATAATGGACAGGGCACTTGAGGCAGAACAGAGGCAGGAAGAGGAGGACTTCCTTGCCTCTCAAGGCCCCCTTTACCCAGACAGTGTTCCTTCTGTCCCACCCATCGCACAGGAAGAGGAAGAGGAGGAGGAGGAGGAGGAGGAGGAGGAGGATTGTGTCAGCATGGAGGTGGAGGCTGGCACTCAGCATCATCAGCAGCAGTCTTTTAGGGATGATTTACAGTCCCAAGAAACCAGTGGACTTGTACGTGGCTGGGAGGAGGTGGCTGCGGATCATGTCGTCCTTAGTGACCCAGAGGACTCCGGAGCGAATGCCTCAGCAAACCTACGCTGCATGGCCTCCCTGATCCTGCAAAGTCTGCGGAAGGATCCTCGTATTCTTCGGATCAAGGAGAGGGACCATTACTGGCTGGCCACTCTCCTTGATCCACGGTACAAGGGTAAGGTTGCGGACCTTATGTTACCTTTGCAGAGGGAGCAGAGGATGAGACAACTCCGGGAGGCCTTGCAGAAAGGTCTGTGCAACGCGTTCCCAGAGACTGGGAGGTTACAAACTCCTGGTCCTGGACAACGAGTTGCTGAGGCTTCAGCCAGTCAAAGAAGGAGCGGTGGGGAAGGTGGCCGTCTGACCGATGCGTTCAGACAATTCTTTAGTCCGCAGCCCCAAAGTATGATCGGTTCCAGCAACCATCGCCAGCGTCTGATAAACATGGTGCAGGAATATCTAGGGGCAAGGTCAGACTTGGACACCTTCCCCACCGAAAATCCTCTGGCTTACTGGGTCTTGAGGATGGATCACTGGCCAGAGCTTGCACAGTATGCAATTGAGCTACTGGCCTGTCCTGCATCCAGCGTTCTTTCGGAACGCACATTCAGTGCTGCTGGAGGATTTGTCACGGATCACAGGGTGCGCCTGTCCACCGACTCGGTTGATCGACTGACTTTCATCAAGATGAACCAGTCTTGGATCACCACCAGCTACCACACACCTGATGCTGATATAACAGACTAATTGATTTTAACATGTCACATCCCTTCAAGACTGATGCTGATGCTGAGTGCCTGTGCTGTTATGTTGACTGGCTATCCTCCTCCTCCGAGTCCTCAATGATACGATTGATGATGATAGCTTGGAAGATCATTTTTGTTTATGGGTGCCGCCACCAGTGGCTAAGGCCCAATTTTTCAGCCCCTGTTTTACAGGGGCGTGTAATTACAATTTTTTTAGCAATAATTTGCCATAGGGCTCATTGCTGTGCTCCAAGTACAGTATCTGTGAGGGGTTGGAGTGTTGTGGCACCAGTGCCTAAGGCCCAATTTTTCAGCCCCTGTTCAACAGGGGCATGCAATTACAATTCTTGATCTAATAATTCACAGCAGGGCCCATTGCTGCACCCACCAAGAGTAACTCTGAGGGCTTACAGTGTTGTGGCAACGCCACCACCACCACCACCACCACGAAAGGCCCAATTTTTCAGCCCCTGTTCAAAAGGGGCATGTAATTACAATTCTTGATCTAATAATTCACAGCAGGGCCCATTCCTGCACCCACCAAGAGTAACTCTGAGGGCTTACAGTGTTGTGGCAACACCACCACCACCACCACGAAAGGCCCAATTTTTCAGCCCCTGTTCAACAGGGGCATGCAATTACAATTCTTGATCTAATAATTCACAGCAGGGCCCATTGCTGCACCCACCAAGAGTAACTGTCAGGGCTTACAGTGTTGTGGCACCAGCACCACCATCAAAGGCCCAATTTTTACTACCACTGTTCAACAATTATATGTAATTAAAATTCCTGATATAATAGTTGACAGCAGGGCGTTCCAGCACCAACCAAGAGTAACTGTGAGTGCTTACAGTGTTGTGCCAACACCAACAACTAAGGGGCCTATTTCTGCAGAGTATATACGGCAGGTCCCTACTTTCAAACATCCAACTTACAAACGACTCCTACTTGCAAACGCAAGAAGACAACAGGAAGTGAGAGGAAATCTACCACTAGGAAGGAAAATTCTCTCCTGTAAGAATAAATATGGGAGAAAGGTGTCTCCTCTGTACTGATGCTTTATCAGCAATCCTTGTTTCAAGAAAAACACCACATTTCAAAAACAGTTGTCATTGGGACGGAAAGTGAGGTGAAATGTTCTGAACAGGGGCACAGACAGCAAAACAAATGTTACAGGGGTGATAACCCTTACCTATGTTTTCCAAAAAGTTTAAAAATAGATTTTTGGGCTGGAGCTACACTTCAACAATGTACCTGTTCAAAATTACAAACAGATTCTACATAAGAACAAACCTACAGTCCCTGTCTTGTATGCACCGCCTGTATACGGCTGTTCAGAGTATATAGGGCCTTTTTTATTTTATGTGCGGGGTTCCCCTTAATATCCATACAAGACCCAAAGGGGCTGGTAATGGGCTGGGGTAGGGGGGGGGGGTCATGGGGTAGCTATGCCATTTTTCTTAAAGATTTTCATCCATATTACCGGGACCAGACATTACATTAAAGCCGCAAGCAGTTTTAAATGGCTTTTTTTTCCTTTAGAAGTGTCATTTTGTGCAGGGACAGTTCTAAACACGGGAAACACGTGGCACTTCACAGGCATACTTTAGACACCCCCCAGGTACGATATTTAAAGGAATATTTGACTTTTTTTTTTTCACTTTATGCATCATTAAAATGACTGCTCCCGAAAAACGACCGTTTTTAAAACTTCTTTTTGCATTGATACATGTCCCCTGGTGCAGAACCCGGGTTCCCAAACCCTTTTTAGGACAATAACATGCATAATAGTTGTTATAATTAGCACTTTAGAATTCGAACGTTCGCATCCATTGTATTTAATAGGGTTCTAATGTTCGTACGAACTTTCGGTCCGTTCGCGGGTTCTGGTGCGAACCGAACCCGGGGGTGTTCGGCTCATCACTAGTTATGAGTATAAAAAGGACAATTGGGTTTTCATGCTTCACATTTAGCTATTGCTCTACTGGGCATCATACTGTACATGCAGTGCTTTGGGTTTATTTTGCACTACCATTATACAAGCCAATGTGTTTTGCAGGATAAATTATGATATGGTTTGGATATAGTAATCCTTGTATTCTTATTGGTTTCATTTACTTTGCAGCTGTAGGATAATTAGTTATTTTCTTCTTAAGATATATACTACTTGCCATTGCCTCCAGGATGCTATACTTCTTCTCACAGCCCATAGAACACACTGATAGGTTAGGCTTGAATTCCATACACATATTAAGGGGACAAAGTAATGCTGGCACCATAACATCTATATTGCATTACTTTGTATCTCATATCTTGGCTGAAACAACCAAGCCATATACTAATAATGTAATGTTTCTATTGCTTTTTGCCAAGATGCCCTATTCAAGCTCAAATAATTGTTGCAGACATGGTTTTAGAGCAGAAATGCCTCCAGCAGACCCAAAACACTGACAAAGCTATACAAGTTATATAAATGTGAAACAACAATAGAAAAGCACTTAAAACACTGGTGGATTAATACTACATTTACATGTGGTATTTATGCAGCATAACATCACTTAAAAATAGGATTAGAACAGTAAACGGTGAAACAGTAGTGTTGACGCTTAATTGGCAAAATCTTGTATGCCATGAATATAAAACAGATTTCATGCCAGCTTTGCGTCTTCTATGCTATATGTAAATAAGTGGATAACAAGCTGTTAAAGTCATTGAGAAATGGATTATTGGAGGATGCTTATTAGGAAAAAGTATTAGCTGATATTTCCAATAATTATGAGATTCTTAAATTAAAGCTTCAATCCTCTATATTAACAAGGACTGTGAACTTACAAATAAAAGCTATAGTTTGACTTATACAGTTTCTCAGCTTTGTGCAACGTGCAGTAATCTATTGTAACCAGATTTCAGTTTATTTTAGTCAGTGAATAAAGGATTCCGTTTGGTTTAGCTGTTGCAGTGTGTACACCAGTGGCGGCCCATCCATTGGGGTCGCACGGGCGCCACCCCCTACCCTTATCCTTGCATCCGGCCCCCTAATCTACATACAGGGCACCAGATGCATGGATTCCAATGGGGGGGGGGGGGGTTTGAAGAAGGTGATTAGAGTTAGAGGCTCTAATTGTTTCCAAAAAAGGGTGGTCTTGGGGCACAGAGCACTGCGCTCCGAGCCCACTCGGTTGTGTTACAATACCGAATGAATATTTGCTATTTTCACACTGAATCGCCTCCCTGACAATCAGAAAGTGGGTTATGAGACACGTTTACCAATTGGCCAGGCGATCCTTAGGGACCTAGGAGGAGGAGAGAGGAGAGCACGGTCGGAGGAGAAGACCAAACCGATTCACCAGCCGTCACTGTGACTATGGATGGCTCACCCACAGCGGCTTAGCCATATGGCACTCCTCGGGGTGGGAGGGGATATTGGAGTGTCATCCCGGGCAGGTAAGGAGGCCTCGTCTCCCACCGTGGGGGGTGGTGTTGGTTTGCCCCCCCCCGAATTATCGAGCACCAGCCACCACTGGTGTACACTAATGTTTTCATTGTTAAACATAAGTGCCTCTGTTTCATTTCAGTTGGGAAGTATCTTACTGTTTTAGAATTTTATCATCTCACACAGACTAATACATTGAGAAGTTGCTGCATGTAAGCACTGACCCATGGCTTCATTATGCTCCTAGCATTTTTAGGTTAGATTGCTTAAACTGTGGCAATGTGCTGAAACTGCTCCATTTCTGTATTTCAATGCAGAGCTGAATGTATGTGTATTGAGTTGATGAGTGCAAAGAGCAAAGCTAAAGTAAAAAGTAATATAGAAACCAAGTAGATTTGTTTTTACTGAATCCAGACAAACAAAGAATACATTCTGACTTGTTACTATGGGCTGCAGCATTTTTCTTAAAGTGGTTGAAAACCCAAATATATATATTTTTTAAAAAGAATAACCTGCAAGAGAAAGGCATAATGAGCTAGTATGACTAGCATGCTAACTCATTATGCATTACTTACCTGAGATCGAAGCCGTCCTATTCTCCCTCTCCGGCCGCAGACATCGCTTCGGAAGGTTACTTCCGGGTATCGGCGCTCTGATTGGCTGGAGCGGCGATGACGTCACCGCGCATGCACGTGGGAGCCATCAAAGCCGCAATTATCCATTGATAAAACCAGCGTTGACAGTGCGGCAGCGCCGTTGTCTACGGCGCGCATGCGCCGTAGACAACGGTGCATTCTTTTTTGGAAAATATCTCCTAAACTGTGTAGGTTTAGGAGATATTGCAAACACCTACAGGTAAGCCTTAATCTAGGCTTACCTGTAGGTGTAAGTTGCATAAGTGGGTTTACAACCACTTTAAATATGGCTGAATGTGTTGAAAATAAAGAACTTCGCTTTGAGTCAAAATTGATAGAAAAAAAATATGGATAGCCTAAAACTACAAAGGGTGCAGACATCAGGAGCCCAAGTATATGAATCTCCTATGATTAATAACTGATTCAATTTAGCATGTTTATAACAGACTTTTCATTTATGTCATTAAAATGGAATTCAACTTATGTATATAAAATTATACAAAGCCCATTGACATTCCTCTCCACAACTCACTGTAAATATAAAGTCAAATCTCATATCAGAAACTTGTGTAATGGCAGCCAGATAACCTACAGCATTTATATTTCCCCTAGCTGGCTGGGTGCAATACTTCAATAGAATTGCCTGATATAGTGTAGGACATGCCTAAAATGTTGCAGAATAAACTGTAATATTTCAATTATTAATTTAGATAATCTCAGATTGCAGCAAAGCTTAGGAGTATAGCTTTTCTTATGGAAATCTAGCCACCTGTTAACTCCTTTAAAACGAATGAGTATTTAACTTAAAGTAGTTGTAAACTCCTATTGAATAATTATACCTATAGGCAAGCCTATAATAAGGCTTACCTATAGGTACTGTAAATATCTACTAAACGTGCACTGTTTAGGAGATATTTACTGTATATGCAGCAGATGACGTCATCGCTGCATGCGCTCTGAAGGAGCGGGCTACCCGTTCTTAATTACTTAAATTGTTTAACAATGGCAGTTGTACAATAGACTGGATGCTACAATGAACTATTCCCAAGTCATGGGGGGTAATTGTGGTGGGCCTTGTTAGTGTATGATAATTTAGACATATCAGATTGCAGCAAAGCCCGGGAGTATAGCTTTTCATATGGAAATCTAGCTACTTGTGAACTCCTCTATAACTGAGTATTTCATTTAAAACTTTTTTGGTAGGCTTTCTAAAGCAAGAATGGATTTGCCAACTCTGCATCTGTATAGGCTAGGTGTTTTCACACTACATCATTAAGTCATTACTTAATTTGTTTATCGGTAGCAGTTGTATAATAGGTTGGACTCTACCATAGGCGTGCGCACAGGGTGTGCCGGGTGTACCCAGGCACACCCTAATCACCCCATGTGCATTAGTGTTATTGCTCTGTGTAGCAGCAGGAACATGGGAAAGATCTCCCTCTTACCGCCTCTGCCATAAGAGAAGTGTTTATGCTCTACCCTTTCACTGTGCCAGCAGGGAAAACAATCTGCCGGGGTCATATATATGTAGACACATACACATTCATGTGTGTTTGGGCTTAAGGGTGCACACCCTAATGCAATAGGCTGCGCACACCTATGGACTCTACAATTAACCATTCCCAAGTCATGGGAAATAATTGTGGTGGGTCTTATTGATGTACAATTGGGAGAAAATGTTCTATGTTTTATACTAGCAGGTTGAAATATTGGGCTTTTACAGCAAATCTGTAAATCTGTGAGTCACTAACTCTCATGTAATCATGAACATGTTAATGTAATTTTAAAAGTCATTTTTTAATATTCATAAATCTACAGTTCTCGTTAAAATAAAACCTGGTAACTCTTGTCTTGAAGGTCCTTGTTCAGGCACTTCCTATTATAAGATGACAACACTCTTTCCCTGTCGTCTAATTGCTCTCTTGTGTTTATAACCCTGTCACTTACACTTCTAATGAATACTATAAGTGGCCATGATGACACTGATTGCTCAGGTATGGTCCAAAGTTGTAATTTTCAGGAATTCCACCCTGTGCAATTATGTCCGGCTAATGTTGGAGTGCATGCATATAGACAGAAATTGACTGTGACGGGATTGCAGTAGACAGAGCACAGCAACACTGAGATGAAGAAAAGGTAACCAAAGTATTTCTTAAATAAAAAAGGCATTGATTATGAAACACATTGCTTTAGCAAACTAAATGCCATCAAGTTAGGGTTTAAATCTACTTTAAGGCTAAATGTACTATTCTATAACAATCATTTGCCATAATAACCTTAACCCCTTGCTTACTGGGCACATAAACCCCCTTCCTGCCCAGGCGAAATTTCAGGTTTCGGCACTGCGTCGCTTTGAATGACAATTGCGCGGTCGTGCGACGTGGCTCCCAAACAAAATTGACGTCCTTTTTTTCCCACAAATAGAGCTTTCTTTTGGTGGTATTTGATCACCTCTGCGGTTTTTATTTTTTGCGCTATAAACAAAAAAAGAGCGACGATTTTGAAAAAAAAAACACAATATTTATTACTTTTTGCTATAATAAATATCCAAATTTTTAAAAAATATTTTTTTTTTCTCAGTTTAGTCCGATACGTATTCTTCTACATATTTTTGGTCAAAAAAAATCGCAATAAGTGTTTATTGATTGGTTTGCGCAAAAGTTATAGCATCTACAAAATAGGGGATAGTTTTAAAGCATTTTTATTAATATATTTTTTTTAATAGTAATGGCGGCGATCAGCGATTTTTATTGTGACTGCGACATTATGGCGGACACATCGGACACTTTTAACACCATTTTGGGACCATTGTCATTGATACAGCGATCAGTGCTATAAAAATGCACTGGTTACTGTAAAAATGACACTGGCAGGGAAGGGGTTAACACTAGGGGCGAGGAAGGGGTTAAATGTGTGCCCTGGGAGTGATTACTACTGTGGGGGGAGGGGAGTGACTGGGGGAGGTGACCGATCTGTGTCCCTATGTACAAGGGACACAGCATCAGTCTCCTCTCCCTGACAGGACATGGATCTGTGTGTTTACACACACAGATCCATGTCCTTGTCTGTGTACCGGACGATCGCGGGTGCCTGGCGGACATCGTGGCCGCCAGGCACGCGCATCGGCATGTCAGTGACGCGCCGGGCACGCGAGCGCGCCGCTGGCGCTCGCGTGTCCCCCAGTGGCCGGAGGAGCCGAGGACGTCTATTCACATCCTCCCGGATTTTAAGAGCCACCTTGAGGCCGTCATTCGTCTATGGCCGGGGCTCCAACAGGTTAATAAACTCTCCTTAACAAGATGCAATGAGAGCTGGAAATAACAGTCACTTGGCTGAAAGTAACAATCTTTATGGAAACCAACAAATGTATTATAGTCCAGTGAATTGGACATTTTGAGGGTTATTTACGTTAGGCAAATCCACTTTGCACTACAAATGCAAACTACAAGTGCAAAGTGCACTTGAAATTGCACTAAAAGTACACTTGGAAGTGCAGTTGCTGTAAATCTGAGGGGTAGATCTGAAATGAGGGAAACTCTGCTGATTTTATCATCCAATCATGTGCAACCTAAAATGCTGTTTTTTATTTTCCTTGCATGCCCCCCTCGGATCTACAGTGACTGCACTTCCAAGTGCACTTTCAGTGCAATTTCAAATGCACTTTGCAATTGTAGTTTGCACCTGTAGTGCAAAGTGGATTTGCCTTTAGTAAATAACCCCCGCTGTGTTTCAACAATATTTTCTCTATATACAGTAGTTTGTGGCTTCCTCATAAAAACAAATGATCTTCATGTACACTGAAGAAACTGCAAATCAACCACAGTTAATACAACAGCTAGAAGCATGTCATGTATACTTAATAAGACAAAATCACTATCAAGCTACAATTAAAAGTCAGGCCGACCTATACCATGTTGGTTTGCAAGACATTCGACACTATGTAATTTTGATGTGTTATAAATCAAGAATGTTTAAACTTACTGTATTTTAATAACCATTAGTTAATTACAATTAATAATACAGCTGAATGTCAGTATAAAAATATGGTTTACTGTGCACAGATACTACAAAGCAATCAATAGCTTTGTTTTCGCTTTAATTTATTTTAAAATGTCACATAATGTGAACTAATTATTAAACCCTCAAGAGAAAAGAAATACTAACCAAGTGTTACCGTTTCCATTATGCTTACACTGTTCAGTGGCAGGTTTCCTTTTTGGCAGTATTTGCCAGCAAAAATTGGATTATACAGTACATCACACATCTGCTTAGTAAAGATTAATTTTAAGATCCTCCTAATAATGGATAAAAATGGACAACAGTGGCATTTGAAGCAAGTTATACATTTTTTTTATCTATTTAAAAGCTCTGAGATCGACGACTTTTATGAACCTCAAAAAACAATAAAATCAATTTAGACAAAGTATTAATCTATTTATCCCCATCCCAGACTGCATTCTCCCAGTCTTTTCAGGTCGGTGCATGTCACTCTCCAGCCCTCCTGGCTGCAACCAGTTTTTCCTCTCCCCTGAGACTTGCCCAGCAGAGCTCTCTCCTGCTGTCCTATTGTGCTTCCTGTCCAGGGCACCTCCACGTTTTCTTGGAGGGCCCCGTCTGCTGACCCTGGGTACCCAGGGAGGCCTTCCCCCTGCCAATCCAAGTTGGGAATTGGTCAGGACCCCTTAGAATACCCCAGGTGGCTCCACCTCCCATCCAGCCTCTCTTTCTAGAAAACACTGGAACATTCTATAAAGAAGTAGGAAGTCATAGTGATGCCACCTGTGAGTCACCCAGCACTATCCTGAGCCACTCCCAGCTCAGATTAAAAATACACACCCAGGCTTGTCTAAAAGCCAAGTATGGAAATTTACCTACACTAAACTAAAACTCAATTGTGCCCAATTTGGAATAAAAGTAGCACACTGCCCAATATCCTAATCCCCATTAGTGGTTTATCATTATAGAACGTATAAGTATATAAAAGTCAACAGGTTCACAGCTTGAGTGGTCCGTACTTAGGATAATGTTTTACTGTATATGCAACACACAGCGTCAGACCATGGCCAACATCACAAACTTGTGACAAATGGCTGGTCAAACATCACACTACGCTTTCAATGATACACAACAATGACACTCTCAGCCTCACCCTGCACAAAGTTATTCCTGCTGGCATCACCATAATCCAAGTGCCAGCAAACTAAGAGCAATCATCACTGGGTTTCAGTAAATACGTTGTTAACCCTTTACAATCCAAATCAATCACTGCCACGAGATATTTTTATCAAAAAAAAATCAAATGTTCACACTAACAATTGTGACTTATAATAAATGTCTGTAATACCAGCTGTCACCACAGACAGGCATTGAGTTGTGCTAGCTGTTCAGGCCGAGCATAGGTTCGGCCCCAAAAATCGCCCATTCGGGTGTTCACCAAACACCAGAATATGCGGGGCGCTTGGCGGGATGCTCGCCCGGTGAGTGCTCCACAATGCACTGCGTGCTGCACAGTGCATTCTAGGGCCCTAAGTAGATGAAGCAAGGCACCTGACCACTGCTCAGGTGCAAGGCTTTGTCCAATCAGGACACGGAGCACTGTCAGAATCCTAATTGGACAAAGTCATGATGACTTTGCCCAATCATGGCTCAGTGCTCATAGTCCCAGCCCACACTATAAAAGGTTCCTTTCCCCAGAAACCTTATGCAGTGTGTTGTTGGAGTAGAGATAAAACAGGGCTCAGTTTGTCTTACTGCAATGCTAGGGTTCCCTTTATGGTTTTTCAATTTCTGTCAGCGGCAGTCCTGAATTTATTGTGCACCAAACACCACATTTCATTCATTAAAGTTCATCCAATCACCCATTTCCTATTGTCTGTTAAATTTGTGTAATAAACCCCCCCCCCATCATATCTCGGAGGCCAACAATGAGAGGCAGATGTTCCCATGCCACCATGAGGGGGCCAGCAGCATCTGTTTCCACAGGCAAAGGTGGACGTGGTCTATCCTCAAGCAGAGCATGTTTGTCTCTTTTTAATGATGTTGCCCTTGCTATCCAGCCACAGCATGCAGAGGAGGTGGTGGACTGGCTTACTAAACCACAATACAAAAACATATTTGGGGGGCACACCATACAATGCATTTAAATTCAAGATGGTGCTGCTATAAGACCAAAAGACAGTACAATACAGATTATAGAATGACATTTATCCTGCAAGGCTAGTTAAAAACACCTGAACATATACATAAAAAATAAAAAGAACCTGCGTCTCAACCATGGGAGCCAAACTCCTCTATGTGGGAGAACTGAAGGGATTCCTCCTATGAACTGGTGGCCACTAATAAGAGGTAATGAGGAGGGGGAGGGGTGCTCCAGCCCAAAAAAACCTGGTCAGGGTCTACTACAATACAAAAACATATTTGGGGGGCACACCATACAATGCGTTTAAATTCAAGATGGTGCTGCTATAAGACCAGAAGACAGCACAAAACAGATTATAGCGCACACATTCAAGAATGACATTTATCCTGCAAGGCTAGTTAAAAACACCAGAACACCCCTCCCCCTCCTCATTACCTCTTATTAGTGGACACCAGTTCATAGGAGGAATCCTTTCAGTTCTCCGACATAGAAGAGTTTGGCTCCCATGGTTGAGACGCAGGTTCTTTCATTCTTTTACTAGGGTTAGGACCCACGAAATTCGGGGTACTTTGTCGCAGTTTGTGGGCTTAGCACTATATGACCATATAGTGTGACCAAACCCCTTTATATATTTTTATGTATATGTTCAGGTGTTTTTAACTAGCCTTGCAGGATAAATGTCATTCTTGAATGTGTGCGCTATAATCTGGCTTACTAAACCATCCTCATCCTCCTCATCCTCTATCACCCAAGCTGGTACTAG
This sequence comes from Rana muscosa, assembly GCA_029206835.1. Classification (NCBI taxonomy): domain Eukaryota; kingdom Metazoa; phylum Chordata; class Amphibia; order Anura; family Ranidae; genus Rana; species Rana muscosa. Next base: position 12,340,057 of record JARGYO010005626.1, on the reverse strand, counting down.
TGCGCAGTCCACCGCAGCTGCCAGAGTGGCCTATTCTGCCTCCTTGTTCAAAGCTACTGCTGCCATAGCCCCATAATCATGCGCAAAGGAGTCAGCTGAATTATTTGACCACAGCATCAGCCACTTGCTTCTTGAGGATGCACAGACATTACTTGATTCTGATATTGGTTCTGAGGTAAAGGAAGGGAGTAACAAGAGCCTACAGAGAGGAGATAACACTGATAAACAACACATTGCCAGTCATGTTCCCCCAGTCACAGCTTATTGCCAAGTTGGCTCCAGCGATAAGGATGGAGGGGGTGATGATGGAGGGGATGATGATGAGATCACTGACTACTTGGGTGCCTGATAGAGCAGAAGAGTAAAGTGAGGGGGAGGCATACCCCCAAAGAGGCAGGATTTCCTCCAGAGGCAGCCATCATGGAACAGTAGGGAGCAGCCACCCTATTCTATCATATTGTACAGCTCTTATCTCCCAGACCACTTCTCACAGCTCAGCTGTGTGGGCATTTTTTAGGACATGTGCTGCCGATCATACTGTTGCAATTTGCAATCTCTGCTGCAAGCAGATCAAGCGTGGCAAAAACACCAGCCAGTGTCTTTGGTAAAAAAATAAAAAAAAATAAGTGCATATTGATTGGATTGTGTTATAGGGTCGACTTATAGTGGACTGTGAGCGTGGCGAGCAATCTGATACTAACTGACACTGGGTGGGAACTGACTAACTTGACACTGACATCAACAGTATCACGAATAAAGTGATCAGTGATAATACTATACACTGTCACTATACTAATGACACTGGCTGGAAAGGGGTTAGCATCTCAGGGTAATTGCTGTAAGAGCTTAAGTGTGTACTTAACAATGTTACATTGCAGCCTTCTGTAATCCCCTACAATAAGCACTCAAAGTGCAAGAAGAACAAAACCAAGAGCCAGTCAAGCTCTGCTGCAGTACACATGTTCTGACAAACAGCATGCTGACAGGGAAAGAGAGCATAGCCAGCAAATTTACACCCTCATTAATGCAGTATGCTGCTCCTTCACTGTTCAGTAACTGGTCAGTAGGGAAGAGCCCGATGTTCGCCTGTTAGCCGAATAGCGAACAATTTGCGGTGTTCGCAGCAAATTTGAAAGCCGCGGAACACCATTTAAAAGTCTATGGGAGATTAACATGAAAAATCAAAAGTGCTAATTTTAAAGGCTTCAATGCATGGTATTGTCATAAAAAGTGTTTGGGGACCTGGTTCCTGCCCCAGGGGACATGTATCAATGCAAAAAAAAGTTTTAAAAACTGCAGTTTTTTCAGGAGCAGTGATTTTAATAATGCTTAAAGTGAAACAATATGAAATATTCCTTTAAATTTCGTACTTGGGGGGTGTCTATAGTATGCCTGTAAAGTGGCACATTTTTCCCGTGTTTAGAACAGTCCCGCAGCAAAATGACATTTATAAAGGGAAACCTGTCTTTTTTTAAATTTTTGACACATTTTTGGGTGAAATGGTAGGGGTACAATGTACCCGTTAGTAATTCACATAGGGGAGGGGCCGGGATCTGGGGGTCTCCTTGTTAAAGGGGACTTCCAGATTCCGATAAGCCCCCCACCCGCAGACCCCCACAACCACCAGGCAAGGGTTGTGGGAATGAGGCCCCCTCAACATGGGGACAAGGTGCTTTGGGGTGGTGGGGTGCAGAGCCCCCCTTGCCCCAAAGTACCCATCCCCCCATGTTGAATGCATGTGGCCTGGTATGGTTCAGGAGGGGGGCGCTCTCGTGAATTGGCGCAGGGTTCCCCTTAATATCCATACCAGACCTGAAGGGCCTAGTATGGAATTTGGGGGACCCCCATGCCATTTTTTTTAAATTTTGGTTTGGGGTTTCCTTTAATATTCATACCAGACCCAAAGGGCCTGGTAATGGACTGGGGGGGGGAACCCATGCCGGTTTTTTGTCAATTACTTTTATCTGTATTGCCGAGACCCAACAATTCATTACAACCGTGAGTAGTTTTAAATTACTTTTTTTCCTTTAGAAATGTAATTTTTCTGCGGGACTGTTCTAAACACGGGAAAAATGTGCCACTTTACAGGCTGAGTTGTGAGAGACACAAGACTCTGGTCTGGAACAATGGATGTTTATTTCAGTACAGGCTGTACACTGCAACATGCATCTCAGGACAGTACATCTTATTATGCTTCCTTACATGTGCTCTAAGATGGCTACTATGCCCCTTGACCCTTGTCATCACTCTTGGGTGGAGCCAGCCTTAAAGTGACAGTACATGTGGAACCCTTCAGGTATAACAACCCCCCAGGTACAAAATGTAAAGGAATATTTCACTTATTGTTTCACTTTAAGCATTATTAAAATCACTGCTCCCGGAAAAACTGTAGTTTTTAAAACTTTTTATGCATTGATACATGTCCCCTGGGGCAGGACCCAGGTCTACAAACACTTTTTATGACAATAACTTGCATATTAACCTTTTGAAATTAACAATTTTGTTTTTTCATGTTCGTGTCCCATAGACTTTAACGGTGTTCGCGTGTTCGAACAAATTTGTTGCCTGTTCGCAAATTCTGGTGCTAACCGAACTGGGGGTGTTCGGCTCATCCTTACTGGTTAGGAGAAAGGAGGTGGCCAAGCTGTATAGTTTAACTTCAGAATGAAATTGGTCACTAACCTAACTAGTTGTGCTGTCTGCCAGGGCTGTGTCTGAGAATTGGGCAGACAAATTAAAATAAACTTTGGCAGGTAAAACATCTACCATATTAGCATCTCATAATTGTATTTAGCAGCATTTCTGAAGTTTACCTTTAAACCAACAAAAACTAATAGTGGGAAAATGCTTTGTGATTTTATTCATGTGATATGAGTAGCTGTGAGTCAACCAGGTGAATCGTCAGTAGAGAAGTGTTTAAAAAGTTCTGCCATCACTAGTAATTATGTGCTTGTCACATTTTTAATGACAGGTCATTTTTGTAATCATTAGATATTGTACCATATTTGAAATTATTGAACTGTTTTGTAAGGCGTGAGTAATAAGAACATTTGTTCATACATTTATGTTTCACAAAAGGAATAAAGGAAAGCCTTTTTCAAAATGACATTCTTATGTAGTAAGCTATTTACCTGTGGATCAAAATATGCTACTTCAAGAAGCAATTTGCATTCAAATTTTCATTTAAAGCTGCCAAATAGACTGTTTCGAAGCACAACAATCTGTTTACATTTTTATTTTAGTACCAAATTAGATCTGTCAAGTTCTTTCCAGTAACTTGACCTGTTGCACATTCATCGAGTATTGTTTATCTAATCAGCATTTCAATGTTTCGTTCATAATCTTCTGCCAAGTAGTCACTCTTTATCATTTCTTTTTATAGACTATTATAATTTGTAGAGCAGTTTTGTGTAAATTAACATCAGTTTAGAAAAGCTCTAGTTTCCAGTTTAGTAAAATGTGCTTGCCTGCAATGTACAAAGAGGCTGGGCTTTTAAATTACTTTGAAAAGGTAATGTCAACAACAGAAACCCAAAGTAGAAGAGTGAGCAAACTTTCCCTGGTAACTTTTAATTTGTTAGTGGTTGTCCTAACATATTAAAACATAATTTTGTCAACAAACGGCACGCACATTTAGGTAGCCTTTATCTCTTTCACCCCAGAAGGTAAAAGATATACCAATGTGAGAGGGTCCAATTATATATATTTGTGTTTTTATATATATATATATATATATATATATATATATATATATATATATATATATATATCAAGACATTCCTGTGACACCTGTACTCAAGTGTAATTGTATAGCCATAGGAGTTTCACAGGATTGTCTTGATATAAATAAAAACATGATTATTTATGAATTGTCCCTCTCCCATAGGTCTTTTATTAATTTTTGTACAAGAAAATATAGGACAGCTGTGCAGCATGAGTACATAGGTTGTGAGACATAACATCTGCCACTCAAAAGTGGCATAATAGCAGAAGCAGTCAAGCAGAAGTCCATTCAAAAACAAATGGCAAAATTGTACACCCCCAGAGGATCTCCACAGTCTCCTTGGCTTGCAATATAATGTAGCAAAATTTTAAATTGCTAAGAGGTCCAGATACAACTTTATTCCAATAAAAGTCAGGGGGACAATCCAAAAAGTATCCAATGTTTTTCAGAGATCCAAGAGCACCCCCTTCATCAGGGCTTGATTGACAAAATTGTGAATAGACTAGAAGTGAACTGGAACTTTATTGATATTTTTCCAGTGTGATTGCAAGCAAAGGCCTTGTGAGCAGCTGGTTTGGCATCCAAAAACATGTTAAATACTTTTTTGGATTGTCCCTCTGACTTAAAGCTGCATCTGGACCTCTTAGAGGTGGTGTGGTGCTTCAATTTCAATTTTTGTTACAAAATTTTACAGGGACTGATGAGCGATGACAGAGGAAGCAGAGGACATAGTACCACAAGGTCCTCATCAGATCGTGGCCATTTTACTCTTCTTTCCTTGCTTTTAGGCTCCAAGCTGGTTTAGAAATTGCTGCTTCTACAGGAGTTTTGCGTTCCGCCTGTAGAAGCTCTTCTTCTTCTTTCCCTGCTTTTAGGCTCCAAGCTTGTTTAGAAATCGCTGCTTCTACAGGAGTTTTGCGTTCCGCCTGTAGAAGCAGCTCAATGTTATCCTATGTGTACATGCACATTAAGACGATTACAGGCATATTTTAAGCTCAATGTTTAGAGACAGGAAAAAAAAAATTTGGTTTGCGTTTCTGATTGGAGCTTTCTGACAGAAAAAACACAAAACTTTCCTAAACTCGTCTAAACTTTGTACAAAAAACGCTCTATATAAGCGTTTTTTTCTGCCAAGGGAACTGGCATTTTTTAAGCTCCTCTGAGGTGGGGAAGCAGAGCGAGAGATAATTTACACAAATGGCCACTAATGTGCTTTCATTGCACCATATTAAACTGGCTGTTTGTATTGACTTCACTGGCAGCTTCTCAGTGTGCTGCAATGGATAGCAGAAATAGCATCACTACTCATCATCATGGCCTTTTAAACTGCTGCACAGTGGAGATAAGCTGTGATAGACACTATCGTGGTTTATCTCAGTTTAGTAAACATGCACTGATATTTGTAGGATTAAGCCTGAACACACTTTGAAATTAAAGTACATAAAATTGGAAAAGGGATCAAAATAAAATATAACATAAGTGTATCTTTCTCTACTGTTGACACTATTTTGTCCACTGGAGTGCACAAACTAAACACACATTGAGATTGTCTTGCTTTTTTTGGTTGAATAGCCGAAAAACTAGATAATCAAGTAGAATCTTCATATTCAAGTCTTCAACAAAAATAATGCATAATTAGTTTAAAAACCTTTTCATTTTGTGGTTGAGATAGCGTTTTCAGTAATTTAGTAAAGATGAAAATGTATAATTCATTTTATACAGTAGTACTGTAATTTCCTTTTAAAGTCTTTGAAATATTCCCTCATTAAAACAGCTTCCAGCATGCATTTAAATGAGTTAAAACGAGTTGAAGCTAAAAGCTTAAGGATAGCGGTAAGTGAAAGGCGATAAAATAGATAGAAATTCTATAATTAAAATTGCAGTGGGTAGGAAGTTAGTAGTCCTTAGTGCTAGGGACCATGCAGATTTAGTAGCAATTTGTTAAACTTGTGTTTGTGACTTCAGAAACATTCTAATAAATTCAACAAGTTATACAAAAATAGCCATTAAAGCGGAGCTCCGCCGATTTGTTTTTTTTTTAAGTCAGCAGCTACAAATACTGCAGCTGCCTACTTTTAAAATAAGGACAGTTACCTGTTCTGGGTGCCCGCGATGTCGGCACCCGAAGCCGATCTATGCCTCGGCTCTCGGGTGCTGCCACCGCCATCTTCGGTAAGGGAATCAGGAACTGAAACCTTGCGGCTTCACTTTTTGGTTCCCTACTGCGCATGCGTGTTCCCACTGGTCCCTGCTGTCTTCTGGGACCTATGTGTCTCCCAGAAGACAGCGGGGGGGGGACAGATGAGGGGCCAGAAGTGGCGTAGATACCCACGGGTGGCTCGGGTATCTATGTTCGGACAGAAACTCTGCTTTAAAGAAGAGAATTAAAAAATGTTTCACATATGTTTCCATCTGGACAGCATTGAATAATCAGCTTAATTTCTATTTAAAAAATAAATCAAATTATATTCAAGCATGTGTAGCGGCCTTCTCCTATTGAGTAGGCGCTATGTTTAAATTTAAGTTATCTGAGCTGTAGTTTGGCTCAGAAAGATTGTATTAAATTGCTGGTTTCTGTTCCAGTCCAGTTGTGTTGCGCTTTTTCCACTTGACTGTAGGTGTCGCTGTCACCACAGGTCAAGGTTGGAAATGCAGCAGGCTGGGTGTATTGGGTATTCTTTGCCCAGAGGCCGCCCAGCGGGAGTGGTCCCCCGCTGTGCATTCTGGGAGAGGGTACTTAAGGGACAGACACTGTTTCCCGGGTCTCTCTGACCTGATGGCCCTCCTGGCCTAAGGTGTGACGTAGCAGTTCTTCTGCCTCGGGGCCTGTAGGCCTTGTTACTGATAGTAGGCCTAGGAGTTTCTGGGGCCTACTGGTCCAGGGGTGGTCCCATGCTGTCTTGCCTGCGGGAAGAAGCCGAACAATTGGAGGACACATCCCGGCCCATCTACCTTAGTGTTGCCGGCTTGGCTGAATAAAACTGGTACTGTGTGACTTTACTTGGACTTTGCAAAAGTTCTGGATCATACAATCCTGTGGCAGAGGATTGTGCAGAGACTATGTATATTCTTCAGGTCTGTGGCAGAGACTATGACCGAGCACCGCACTGGCTGCTAGGTCAGTGAGAGAGGCCTATCCGGTGGTTGCTAGATCCAGTGTGGAATCTGTTTGTCCTCTGGATAAAAGGTACCCGTGATCCGCAAATACAAGGTACCTGAATCTCCCCTAACCCTCCATCCCTCTAACTGACTTTGTTGAATAAAACCATTGAAAGACTGTGTGTTGGTGCTGACATCTGTGAACAACTCTTCAATGGGCCCCCTATGACGGACACGGTGGAACAGTAAGGTAACGTGCAAAGGCCCAAGACAAAACCAGCAGCTCCTGCGGGGGTAGTACTACACATGTATTCTTAATGCAAAAAGAGCACATTCTGTTGCGCTCAGCCTCGTTTAAATTTTTTTTTTTTGCTGCTGTGATTGGACTTTCTAGGAGAGGGCAGATATGTATGTTCTCCACTTTATGTAGGAATGTAGCCTCTGTGCTCACTCCCAAAATGGACTAGGACTATGGAATTTGTAATGTGCACAGAGCAGTGCACATGTCCGCAACTAACGTGCACCGCTCATTTCAATCACATAGAAGTTGTGGGGTAAATGAGAGGATCGGGTGCTACAGATAATGTTAAAGTGCAGTAAGAAACTATTTCCTGAAAAATAAATTATAGTAGATGATATACAGTTACCAATAAGTAGAAGATGTGTATGGGTTATTTTTTTAAAACTTGTCTAGTGTATTTAGAACCAGCTCTTTCATATTTATATTATATTTGTAAACTGTATATATTGTTATATACAGATTTTACAATCTACAGTCTTACAGTAAACCTTTGTGCTGTCCCTGTTTTTTGGCTGTGCTATTCCTGGAACAACTAGACCTTTGGCTATGCTTGTTGATTCCTCCTAAGTCTTTAGAATTAAACATTTATCTGCACACATTTTGCATGAAGTATTTTTTATTGCCAAGATGCTAATAACTAAGGTGTGGAACCTAAATTTGGACTGAACGAGCAGCTCATTCTTAGTGCCAACCATACAACAATGGAAAGCAAAGAATAATAAAAGCATTCCCGTATAAGAAAGGTATTTGCTGTCCATTAGATACAGCTTCTACTTCATTTTGAACAGTGGCTCTTATGCGCCTAGGTTCAGTGTACTCAGGCTGCAGTGCCATATACTCATTTTTCAATTGTTATGTCTAAAGGTAGTACTAAGTTCCAAATATCTCTATATTTGAGATGGCAAACAACACTTTTTTAGTTTGAGTTTTTATAGTTACTCAACCGATTATACTCTAATTACATGAACTTTTGCTATGTAATTCTACACTTATTCCTACTAATAGTCTATGATTAGGTCTCTCATTTCAGGTGTCTTCAGAAATGTGATAACTTGCCAATTGTCTATATAGTGCATTCCTTCTTTGGATGCTATGTTGCAGAGACCTTGTCTTATCTATTGCTTTGACTAAATATATACAACATATAGTGGATATAAAAAGTCTACACACCCCTGGTAAAAAGTCTGGTTTCTGTGATGTAAAAAAAATTAGACAAAGATAAATCATTTCAGAACTTTTTCCACCTTTTAAAGTGACCTATAAATTGTACAACTCAGTTGAACAACAAACTGCAATCTTTTAGGTGGAGGGAAGTAAAAATAAAAAAATAAAATAATATAGTTGCATAAGTGTGCACACCCTTAAACTAATACTTTGTTGAAGCACCTTTTTGTTTTTATTACAGCACTCAGTCTTTTGGGTATGAGTCTATCAGCATGGCACATCTTGACTTGGCAATATTTGCCCGCTCTTTGCAAAAACACTCCAAATCTGTCATATTGTGAGGGCATCTCATGTGCACAGTCCTCTTCAGATCATCCCACAGATTTTTAATTGGATTCAGGTCTGGGCTTTGGCTGGGCCATTACAAAACTTTAATCTTCTGGTGAAGCCATTTCTTTGTTGATTTGGATGTATGCTTTGGGTCGTTGTCATGCTGAAAGTTAAAGTTCCTCCTTATGTTTAGCTTTCTAGCAGAAGCCTGAGGGGGTTTGTGCCAATATTGACTTGTATTTGGAACTGTTCATAATTCCCTCTACCTTGACTAAGGCCCCTGTTCCAGCTGAAGAAAAACAGCCCCAAAGCATGATGCTGCCACCACCATGCTTGACGGTGGGTATGGTGTTCTTTTGGTGATGTGTAGTGTTGGTTTTTGCGCCAAACATATTATTTGGAATATGGCCAAAGTGTTCAACCTTGATTTCATCAGAACATAACACATTTTCCCACATGCTTTTGGGAGACTTCCGATGTGTTTTTGCAAAATTTAGCCAGGCTTGGATGTCTTTCTTCAAAAGAAAAGGCTTCCATCTTGCCACTCTACCCCACATGTACCACACAGCCAGTACTTGCCATATATTCCTGCAGCTCCTTTAATGTTGCTGTAGGACTCTTGGCAGCCTCCCTGACCAGTTTTCTTCTCGTCTTTTCATAAATTTTGGAGGGATGTCCAGTTCTTGGTAATGTCACTGTTGTCCCTTATTTTCTCCACTTGATGACTGTCTTCACTGTGTTCCATGGTATATCTCTTGGAAATAATTGTGTACCCTTCTCCTGACTGATACCTTCTAACAATGAGATCCCCTTGACGTTTTGGAAGCTCTCTGTGGACCATGGCTTTTGCTGTAGGATGCGACTAAAAATGTCAGGAAAGACCTACTAGAACAGCTAAACTTTATTTGGGATTAAGCAGAGACACTTTAAATGATGGCAGGTGTGTACTGACTCCTATTTAAAATGTGTTTCAATGTGATTGCGTAATTCTGAAAGCTACATCCCCAGTTATAAGAGGGTGTGCACACTTTTGCAACCACATTATTTGAGTTTTTTTTTTTTTTTACTCCCCTCCTAAAAAGATTTCAGTTGTTTTTTCAAATGAGTTGTACAGTTTATAGGTCACATTAAAGGTGGAAAAAGTTCTGAAATGATCTGTCTGTCTTATTTTTTTACATCACAGAAACCTGACATTTTAACAGGGGTGTGTAGACTTTTTATATCCACCGTATGTGTATGTCTATGTCAGCAATTAAATTGTTACTTTATGCCCATTTCAATACAAATAAAAACTATTTGTGCCATTTTACCATCACACAAATTTTTTCTAAAAACCATATACCGTATTTATCGGCGTATAACGCACACTTTTTTCCCCTGAAAATAGAGGACAAACAGTGCGTGCATGTTATACGCCACACATTAAAGGGGGGGGGGTGTCAGGCTGTCCGCCCCACCTTTCCTGGCCCTGGGACAGCACTGCTAGCATAGTATAAAGTTAAGAAAAAATCACTTCCAGACCTTTTCTTCCACTGCTCCTTCCATGTCAGTGTCATTTTAAAACAAAGCCTCTAAATACCTCATTAGCTCTATTCTTTCAGGCTGCTCTCCTCCTGCTCTGAGTATAGCTTTAGATTGGAGGAAGAGAGCGGTCATGTGACCATCCTTGAAAAAACAGAAGAGAGAAGTCATGTGACCAGGTCAATGAAAGAATGGCGCTAATGAGGTATTTAGGGGCTTCGATTTATAATGACAGTGACACAGTAGGAGCAGTGTATGAGAAAAAGCTAGTACTTTGGAGTATGCTGGCAGTGCTGTCCCAGGAGACTGGAGGCCTCCTAGAAGGGGAGGGAGGCTCTGTACTGTGCAGATGGGGGGGCTGTATACTTTGCAGATGGGGCTGTGTACTGTGCAGAGGAGGGGGATTGTATACTATGCAGGGGGGCTGTGTACTGTGCAGAGAAGGGGGGCAGTGTACTGTGTAGGGGGAGGAAGCTGTGTATTGTGAAGAGGGGGGGCTGTGTATTGTACAGAGGGGGCTGGGTATTGTGCATAGAAGGGGGGCTGTGTACTGTGCAGAAGGAGAGGGCTGTATACTGTGCAGAGGGAGGGGGATGTGTACTATGCAGAGGGGGGCTGTGTACTGTGTAATGTAAAGAGGGATGAATAATGTGCAGGGGGTTTGTGTAATGTGCAGGGGGCTGTGGAAAGTTTTTTCCTGAAACTTTCCAATAAAATTTGGGTGCGTGTTATATGCCTGTGCATATTAGTCATACAGAATACAATGCATTCTGTAAAATGTTGCACTCCACAGCAGCGATCTAGATATGAGATAAACATTAGAAGTAATTTTTTTTCCACACCAAACTTCACAAAAGCATCTCTGCCTGGAGTTCTGTTTTAATCCTTAGTTCCCCTTCCTGTTCGAAGCTAACTTTTTCTATATAAATGCCACAGATCATTTTTATCTGTATATCTCAAATAAAAAACTGTCACAAGAGTGAATGATAGATTTTCATGTCTTTACTCAAAATGTATCAGTTGGTTTTCTGGATTTACATAGGCAGAGTCGCAAACAAAGACAAAACTATGGGAAGTCTCTTAATAAATGGGAGATGGCTGGACTCTGAATAGGAATCTGGTTCTAAAGAAAAATATATTAAAAAGGTTGCACAGACCTGTCAAGCAAAACAAGGACAGTGTGTGATTCTGTCTAAAGATTATAGGCTAATGTATTACCAGCTATCAGCTTCAGTGATAAATCCCCTTCTTCCTGTGATGCTTCTTTTAATCAAAATAAGAATTTTCAACTGCTGTGTAAATGAGTGTTTAGGTAATTAAGTTTCCTGCTGTGCAGGTATGACAGATGCTGTTATTAAATTCCTAATGCTTTAATAGTTTCACCTTAACAAATAACCATGTCCAGTATATGCCTACATACTAAAATTATTATTTTCTGTATTTCGGGAACAATTTATTTTAACTTTAAAGCCTTTTCTACCTTGGTAATATCAGGCTGCTGTATTTCTTATGTCTCAAAGGTTGAGACTTAATAATCTGTAGGACAGTGGCCTTTGGTTTCCTTTAGCCACATAAGTTTGCGTCCAGAAATGTGTTACCCATGAGCACATCTACCACACATGTGGTAGAGTACCTCTGCATCCACATATTCTCCAGCTATCCCCTGAGCTTTAAGTCATAGTTGAGGGAGTATAATACCATCTAAGTAGAATCTTTTCTGTCAGTTCTCAGTGAGCAGTGTAATACTTTACAGGGCCATTTGCCATCTGTAAACCATTGGTCTTCAGAGTAGGGATGAGCCGAACAACCCCAGGTTTGGTTTGCATCCAGAACATGCGAACGGACCGATAGTTCGCACAAACTTTCGAACCCCTTTAAAGTCTATGGGACTCGAACGTGAGAAATCAAAAGTGCAAATTTTAAAGGCTAACATGCACATTATTGTCCTAAAAAGGGTTTGGGGACCTGGGTCCTGCCCCAGGGTACATGTATCAATGCAAAAAACAGTTTTAAAAACTGCAGTTTTTTTAGGAGCAGTGATTTTAATGATGCTTAAAGTGAAAAAATAAAAGTGAAATATTCCTTTAAATATCGTGCCTGGGCGGGTGTCTATAGTATACCTGTAAAGTAGCGCATGTTTCCTGTGTTTATAACTGTCCCTGCACAAAATTAAATTTCTAAAGGAATAAAAGTCATTTAAAACTGCTTGGGACTTTAATGTAATGTCTAGTCCCGACAATATGGATGAAAATCATTGAGAAAAACGGCATGGGTACCCCCCCCCCCAGCCCATTACCAGGCCCTTTGGGTCTTGTATGGATATTAAGGGCAACCCCTCACTCAAATTAAAGAAAGGAAAGGCGTGGGCCCCCAGGCCCTATATACTCAGAACAGCAGTATACAGACGGTGTAAACAAGACAGATACTGTATGTTTGTTCTTAAGTAGAATCTGTTTGTAATTTTGAACTGATACATTTTTAAAGTGTAGCTCCAGACAAAAAAATCTATTTTTAAGGTTTTTGGAAAACATAGGGAAGGGTTATTACCCCTGTAGCATTTGTTTTGCTGTCTGTGCACCTGTTCAGAAGATTTCACGTCACTTTCTGTCCCAATGACAATTGGATTTTGAAAATGTTGTGTTTTTAGGGAAACAAGGATTGGTGATAAAGCATCAGTGGAGAGGAGACACCTTTTTCCTATATTTACTCTTACAGGAGAGAATTTCACTTCCTAGGGGTAGATTTCCTCTCACTTCCTGTTGTCTCCCTCCGTTTGTAAGTAGGAGTCAATTGAAATTCGGATGTTTGAAAGTAGGGGCCTGCCCTATGTACTCTGCAAAAACGTAGGCGTTGGTGTTGCCACAACACTATAAGCCCTCAGTTACTCTGGGTGGGCGCTGGAACGCCCTGCTGTGAACTATTATATCAAGAATCGTAATTACATGCCATTGTTGAACAGTGGCAGAAAAATTGGGCCTTTGGTGGTGGTGGTGGTGCTGGTGCCACAACACTGTAAGTCCTCACAGTTACTCTTGGTGGGCGCAGGAATGGGCCCTGCTGTGAAATATTAGATCAAGAATTGTAATTACATCCCCCTGTTGAACAGGGGCAGACAAATTGGGCCTCACAGATACTCTAGTTGGAGCGCAGGAATGAGCCCTGCTGCAAAGTATTGCCGCAAACATTTTAATTACACGCCCCTGTTAAACAGGGGCCGAAAAATTGGGCCTTAGCCACTTGTGGCGGTGCCCAGAACCAAAAATGTTCTTACAAGCTATCAACATGAACATTGAGGAGGAAGAGGATAGTCACTCAGCATCAGCATAGGCAGTCTTGAAGGGATCTCACATTAAAAAAAAAAATTGGTTACATCAGCATCAGGTGCTTGGTAGCTGGTGATCCAAGACTGATTAATTTTTATGAAGGTCAGCCAATCGACCGAGTGGGTGGACAGGCGCACCCTGTGATCGTTTACAAAGCCTCCAGCAGCACTGAATGTGCATTCCGAAAGAACGCTGGATGCAGGACAGGCCAGTAGCTCAATTGCATACTGTGCAAGCTCTGGCCAGTGATCCATCCTCAAGACCCAGTAACCCAGAGGATTTTCGGTGGGAAAGGTGTCCAAGTCTGATCTTGCCCCTAGGTATTCCTTCACCATGTGAATCAGACGCTGGCGATGGTTGCTGGAACCGATCATACCTTGGGGCTGCGGACTAAAAAATTGTCTGAACGCATCGGTCAGACAGCCACCTTCTCCACCACTCCTTCTTTGACTGACCGAAGCCTCAGCAACACGTTGTCCAGGACCAGGAGTTTGTAACCTCCCAGGTTACAAACCTTTCTGCAAGGCCTCCCAAAGATGTTTCATCCTCTGCTCCCTCTGCGACGGCTGGATAAGGTCCGCAACCTTACCCTTGTAACGTGGATCAAAGAGGGTTGCCAGCCAGTAATGATCCCTCTCCTTGATACCACAAATCAGAGGATATTTTCGCAGGCTTTGCAGGATCAGGGAGGCCATGCAGCGTAGGTTTGCTGAGGCATTCGGTCTAGAGTCCTCTGGGTCACTAAGGACGACATGATCCGCAGCCACCTCCTCCCAGCCACTGTCCATGGGTTTCTTGGGACTGTAGTTGATCCCTTAAAGACTGCTGCTGATGCTGAGTGCTAGGCTCCATCTCCATGCTGACACAATCCTCCTCCTCCTCCTCGTCCTCTTCCTGTGTGATTGGCGGGCCAGCAGGAACACTGTCTGGATAAAGGGGGCCTTGAGAGGTAAGGAAGTCCTCCTCTTCCTCCCTCTGTTCTGCCTCAAGTGCCCTGTCCATTATTCCATGCAGCGTGTGCTCCAACAGGTGGACAAGAGGTACAGTGTCACTGATGCATGCACTGTCACTGCTCACCATCCTCGTGGCCTCAAATGGTGACAGGACACTGCATGCATCCCTGATCATGACCCACTGGTGTGGCAAAAAAAAACAAGCTCCCCTGACCCTGTCCTGGTGCCATAGCAGGGAAATTTGCCTGGTACAATCGGACGTTGGTGTACCGATAGCAGATTGCCCGCACGTACTTGGCAGTGACACACCTAATTGTTCACCTTCATTCTTCTCAGTGCAGGTTTCTGAGAGGACTGAAGGTATAGTGGGGTTGGAGATCCCAGATGATGAGGAGCAAGGAGAGGTCTGCTTTATTCTTTGGTGTGGATCTTTTATGTACGCTTGCCAACGGACTGCATGGCTGCCATATTAGATGACTCTAGGATAAATTCCAAAAAGGTTTGTGGTCCCTGGATAACCCATTATCTTTTGAATGATTTTGATCACTCCCTATTGACAATATAACATTCAGCCATGTTTTATCCTTCCATATATACAGTGTATATATATTTATATATATTAAAAAGACAATATAAAAAGTCCTCAAAGTAAGAGTCCTCAAATATTGCAGCATCGCTTTGCCAAAAATGTTCAGTACCGTGGAGACGGAGTTCCTCATGTGTTTTTTTTGGGCCTGTATCAGCTTGCCTCTGGTAAGCGCATTTGTTTGGTGGTGGTACACAAGTGCTTACTGGTGTTTATTTTCAAGATTCACCTTTTATTCACTTTCATCTACTTTCAAGATTTCACTGTGAAACAAAGACTGGTTATTTCATTATATATTGGACTCATTTCATTATATATTTGATTGATTTGTTGTCAATATTTTTTCTCATCATTTAATTTGTTCAATACTGGTGATTTTTTCTATAGATACATTTTCACTAATGGTACCACTTTTAGGTTAGTTTTTTATTATTTTTTTGTGCAGCTCTCCTTTTTCTTTTTTCTGTATTATTGATGTTTTGTCTAAACATTTGAGCTTGCTGTTAATTTAGGGGTGGGGTTTTTTATTTGATTTTTTATTTTTGGCGCAGTAATTTTCCCATATTATATTTCCACCAATAAAAGCTTCACCACATGAGGGGTTCTCCCCTTTGGGGATGCACTCACCACAAATCGGGGTAAAATGCGCCTTTAGTCCCCTGGGGGATAGCCGTGAGAGGACAGACGTGTTGTGTGTGGGCGGAGTCTGTGGCGTGTTTTCTGTGATGGAGGAGGAGAATTCCTGATTTATACCACATGTTGCTCCTGAAGAGTGGTACAAAAACCACGAAACGTGTTGAGCCACGTAGATGTCGTGTTCAAACCTTCGATGTATTTTAAGGATCCCTGCAAAATAGTACCAAAAGCTTGGTGAAGGTTCAGTTGGGAACGGTGGATGACCAGTGGTTGACTAAAGGCACATTTTACCCCAATTTGTCGTGACTTTTTATATTGTCCTTTTAATACTGTGTTTTATGATTTTAGTGGCTGCTATTGTGTGATCATTATCACAAATTTATTGATTACTGTTTAGATCATATATTACTTTTAAATCTGTACTGTCTTACTCCTGAGCGCTGCTTTTAGTTTGGTGGGCATGTTTAAGGCATCCTTCACAGAGTATATATATATATATATATATATATATATATATATATATATATATATATATATATATTCAATAAATAAATAAATAAATTATATTAAATATTTTGGACAGCCCTGGAGCTTAGGAGGGCTTTCCCTGTCCCAAGTTTTCTGCTCCCTGTACCCACCCACCCCAAACCCACATTTTCCTCTACTACATGTATACCTTTTCTCTTAATCTTGTCTTGTGGCTCATATCATTTACATGAGTGGTCAGGCTTTGCACTCTACCCAAGTTTAGTTGTGCAGACTGCATTCCTCACCTTATGTAAATACCTTATAAGACCATCATATCTTTCCATCTCTAGACTGTAGGTACTCTAGTGAGGCTATTTTGTGATTTGAGGAAGCTTCATCTATGGCCTTATGAATTAATTTTTTTGTCCAGCGCCAAATTCTTTGTTATCATTGCTCTTAATGTGTAAAACTTTAACAAAAGAAAAGTGTTTTTTGCATCTTCAGTGGTGCCATTTATACTTGGAATATTATTGTCAACCCTCTTTGTAAAGTGAAGAAGTGTGAGACAAAAAAAGGTTTATCTCAGGTAACACATTGGGGGCTTTAAATATTTTTCCCATACATAAAGCATCACTGTCAGCATTATGAAGTGGAGAGGTGGGAAAATACATATTTGTGAGGTTGGCTAGTATTGGAGAATTACATTTCTGCTAGAGCTACTAAACAGGCTAAATAAAGCTCCACCTGCTGGCTGGACAGAAGAACACAAAAAATGTGTATTAAAAAATTTGATAATTAACTGACCTAAAATATTTTTTATTGTATTTTTTAGACCTGACTGCTATAAATAAAGATACAAATATGAACACAATCAGTATCCATTTCTTTTAAAAAGAAATCATGTTTTTAAAATACAACTAAGTTCCCCTTTAATAGAAAAACAGGTTTTCCGAACTACGCCTGTGTTTTCTAAAACATCTTCTCTTTAGTCTTTTAGCTCTTAACCTATGAATCATCTTTTGGTCTGCTTATGACTGGATAATTGTACACATAAATAGTAATACAGATGAGACTAAAACAGGTATTAATACAAATGATATCACTTGCACTGAAGAAATTTTACAGGACAAATGACTACTTACAAAGTCTGCCTCTTAGCATTTATTCAGTACATAGAGCAATATGAACAATTGATCTCTGCTTAAAAGAAAATCATTTCTCTTAATCCTTTCAAGCTATATTTTCATTTTTGGGTGATGAGAATGATAATTTTACAATGGTTTATGTAAATTTGGCTTTGGGCCATAACAGCTGGAATTACAGGAGAAATGAGAGATGAATATACATTTCATGAGATCAGAAAACGCACTCTGCAGCTGAATGAGGCCATCACTTATATTAACCTTTTTTGAATGAAACCTGTGCACACAATATATGCACTGTTCTGCTAGATGGACATCAGAATTATTCATTGGAAAGGCCTGTTTTTCTTATCTAAAAAATCTGTAGCCCTCCAGGTGTTAAGGAATTTCAAGTCTTAGCATACCCCTGTAGTCACTGCCAAATGAAAAATTATGTTGGCTTATTAATATTTCACTGGTCTACCATCATTATGTTAAGAGTGTATCTAAAGCTAAATGTGTGACTTTTTTTTTGTCCTGGTGACATTGTCATTGAGAGAGACCGTGTTGAAAATGTAAAGTGGTTTTAAAGTCTTAATAGAGAAGTCCGGGATTTTTTTTTTTTTTAGGATTCATACTTACCCAGGTGAATGCAGCATCGTTCTGGCACCTTTACAATGAGAACCAAGCGATCAAACATTTCCTCACTCATTGGATTGCTGGGCTGTGGAGGGGGCGAGGGTGGCCAGTAGAGATGAGCCGAACACCCCCCCAGTTCGGTTCGCACCAGAACCTGCGAACGGACCGAAAGTTCGCGCAAACTTTAGAACCCTATTAAATACAATGGACGCGAACGTTCGAAATCTAAAGTGCTAATTATAACGGCTAATATGAATGTTATTGTCCTAAAAAGGGTTTGGGGACCCGGGTCCTGCCCCAGGGGACATGTATCAACCCCCTTAAAATATCATACCTGGGGGGTGTCTAAAGTATGCCTGCGAAGTGGCACGTGTTTCCCGTGTTTAGAACTGTCCCTGCACAAAGTGACATTTCTAAAGGAAAAAAAGCCATTTAAAACTGCTTGCGGCTTTAATGTAATGTCTGGTCCCGGATGAAAATCATTAAGAAAAATGGCATGGCTACCCCATCACCCCCCCCACCCCACCCTACCCCAGCCCATTACCAGCCCCTTTGGGTCTTGTATGGATTTTAAGGGGAACCCCGCACCCAAAATAAAAAAAGGCCCTATATACTCTGAACAGCAGTATACAGGCGGTGCAAACAAGACACGGACTGTAGGTTTGTTCTTAAGTAGAATCTGTTTGTAATTTGGAACAGGTACATTTTTTAAGTGTAGCTCTAGCCAAAAAATCTATTTTTAAGCTTTTTGGAGTACATAGGGAAGGGCTAACACCAATGTAACATTTGTTTTGCTGTCTGTGCACCTGTTAAGAACATTTCACCTCACTTTCCGTCCCAATGACAAATGTTTTTGGAAAATTTGGGTTTTTTATTGAAACAAGGATTGGTGATAAAGCATCAGTAGAGAGGAGACACCTTTTTCCCATATTAACTCTTACAGGAGATAATTTCCCTTCCATGGGGTAGATTTCCTCTCACTTCCAGTTGTCTCCTTCCGTTTGCAAGTAGGAGTCGTTTGCAAGTTAGATGTTTGAAAGTAGGGGCCTGCCTTATATACTCCTGCAGAAATTTGCCCCTTAGGTGTTGGTGTTGCCACAACACTGTAAGCCCTCACAGTTACTCTTGGTGGGCGCTGGAACGCCCTGCTGTCAACTATTATATCAGGAATTGTAATTACATGCCATTGTTGAACAGTGGTAGGAAAAATTTGGCCTTTGGTGTATGTGCTGGTGCCACAACACTGTAAGCCCTCACAGTTACTCTTGGTGGGCGCATGAATGGGCCCTGCTGTGAATTATTAAATAAAGAATTGTAATTGCATGCCCCTGTTGAACAGAGGCTGAAAAATTGGGCCTTTGGTGGTGGCGGTGGTGCTGGTGCCACAAGACTGTAAGTCCTCAAAGTTACTCTTAGTGGGCGCAGGAATGGGCCCAGCTGTGAAATATTAGATCAAGAATTGTTATTACATGGGGCAGAAAAATTAGGCCTTAGGCATTGGTGCTGGTAGGTAGTGAGGAGTGAAATCAAAAATTTGTGCCCTTAGAAATCCTGTGCTTGGTTTTCGGGGTCCCGTACGCGGCTAGGCTCCTAAAAAGTCCCACACATGTGGTATCCCTATACTCAGGAGAAGCAGCAAAATGTATTTTGGGGTGCAATTCTACATATAACCATGGAATGTGTGAGCAATATATCATTTAGTGACAACTTTTTGTATTTTTTTTTTTTTGTCATTCAATCACTTGGGACAAAAAAAAAAAATATTCAATGGGCTCAACATGCCTCTCAGCAATTTCCTTGGGGTGTCTACTTTCAAAAATGGGGTCATTTGGGGGGGTTTTGTACTGCCCTGCCATTTTAGCACCTCAAGAAATGAGATAGGCAGTCATAAATTAAAAGCTGTGTAAATTCCAGAAAATGTACCCTAGTTTGTAGACGCTATAACTTTTGCGCAAACCAATAAATATACGCTTATTGACTTTTTTTACTAAAGACATGTGGCTGAATACATTTTGGCCTAAATGTATGACTAAAATGTAGTTTATTCGATTTTTCTTATAACAAAAAGTAGAAAATATCATTTTTTTAAAAAAATTCCGGTCTTTTTCCGTTTTTATCGCAAAAAAAAAAATCGCAGAGGCAATCAAATACCATTAAAAGAAAGCTCTATTTGTGGGAAGAAAAGGACGCAAATTTCGTTTGGGTACAACATTGCATGTCCGCACAATTTCCAGTTAAAGCAGCACAGTGCCAAATTGTAAAATCACCTCTGGTCTTTAATAATGTAGCGCATTCTTTTCTTCTATCTAATGCTAGAATAAAGATTTTTTTTTGCTGCTGATATTCACACAGAGTTCTGACAAACTTATTTCTTTATTGTTTCTTGTGATCTTCTAAATATTCGTATTTGATTTTAAAGCCAGATCTCAAAAAAATAAAATGTATGTATTTTTTTTTTTGGTGATTCGAATCAAAATCTCCTATTTTTTGTGGGGTTTTAATATTTTCTTGTGATCTCCATTTTTATTTTCTGGTCAAGTTATAACATTATTATCTTGTATTTTGTTACCTCAAGGAGGTTGGTGTCCCTTGTTAATTACATATTGTATTTATGAAATGTACCTTCCTACTCACAACCAAACTGTCCTTTTTATGAAAAACACACAGGCAAGCATTTAAAGTAAATCAAATATCCATTTATTCTGGTAACAAAATAAAGAGGAAGAGCAACAATGGAGAAATTGGTCGAATTTATGCAGCCTTTGGACCCCAAGGCAGACATGAAGTGTATGGAAAATAAAAAAAATAACTTGAGGAGTCCATAGAATAGGGAGCACAATCTGGCCCCCAAATCCCAGAAATCAGGAGCAGCAGCAGATGTCATATATGTCCCCAAGCTGTGGTACTACAACAGACTGCGTCTTCTGGCAGAGCAGACGGAAGCCAGGGAATCACTTTCTGGTCTTCCTTGCAGTGTTCCCTCCACATTTCCCTGCAGCGTTCCTTCCACGGCTCCCTCCACGCCCCCTTGCAGGCTGTAGCTCTGGCAGGAGGAGAAGGAGGAGGAGAAGGATGGCCGAGATCACACAGATGGGTGGTCTTTCAGCTGGCCCCTCACCGCCTTCTGAAGGACCATAGAAATCAGCCCCTCAGAGAGGGTACGTTGTCCCTCCTACACTTTCTGCAGCCTATTGGCCACATAGCAGCCATAGGCCTCTTCAGGGTCGGGGGGCTCTCATGATCTCGGCTGTGTCCCTTATTATTCTCAGGGATTCCACCTCCTGGCTGCCACTCACCCCTGCCTCCTCCTGGCTGCCACTCACCCCTGCCTCCTCCTGGCTGCCACATTCCCGAGCCTCGTCCTCCTGGCTGACCTCATCCTGTGTATAAAAAAGGGACATAGTTTTAGGTTCATCAATCACACACAATTTTCAGCTCAAGGCTGTTGCAAATTAATTGGTAATAAATGGAAAAGACTATCATTCTGACCCCAGCAGTTTTCATTCCTGTCCCAATCATTTATGGCCACTACTGTCTATTGATATGTAAATTATTTTTTGTTTAATCCTTAATTTGGGAATAATAACATCTAGTTCCCAACAATAATTATAGGACAATAAATATGTTGAAAAATAATATACTGGGCTATAGATATTCAGATCTGGGTCTTCCAGGTCAGGTAGCTCCTCGTCACCCTCTGCAGGGCTGGAGGGAAGGCTGGAGGGAAGGCTCGAAAGTGATTCCCTGACTTCAAGCTGGTCGTCCAGAAAACGTAAGTGTTTGTAGTACCACAGCTTGGGGACATGCACTTTGTCTGCTGCTGCTCCTGACCTCTGTGATAGAAGGATTTTATTGTGGTGCTTCTTGTACATATTCCTCAAGTTATTTATTTTATTATTGACCATGTCATACTGTAGTCTGCCTCGGGGGTCCATGTCTGCATAAATTCCACCAATTTGTACATTGTTGCCCTCCTTGCGTTACGGTTATTGTACAAACTGTGTTTTAGCTCCCACAAATTTCTGTGCTCCCTGTACTTGTCTATTAAAGCTCTCATTATTTCAGAATCTTTAAATTTCTGCATCTTTGCTGCAAGATAAAACACAAGACAAAAACACTAGGTCAGCCTAAACTGTCCTAATCTTATCCCAATATAGGCCTCAATCATGAAGCAGTATAGGCCACTGATGCTCCAAGTTTCAATTTTACCTTTTGTTTATGACGTTCGGCACTTCCGGTCCTCCTTACTCCACACACAGAACGTAGTTACGACACATGCGTGTTAGCATTATATACACTGCGCTGGCATGAAACTCCGCCCGCGTCGCCCGCCCCTGACTTTTTATTCTACTATATTCCCCGCCCCTTCTTTCGTCGCGCAGTGGAAGCCAACATGGCAGACACAGCAGGTGTGTGTTGTTTTAAGTACCGAAGAGGAAAGCTCAGAGCCTGAAACGTCCTGATCCAGAACAAGATACAAGGCCAGTAATATGTCCTTTGCAGAAATGGCGGAGATGGTGGAGAGTAGAGATTATGATGGGAAGCATGGGCCGTACACCAATCCTAATCTCAGAAAGGCCAAAATAATGAGCAAAGTGGTGAGGAGTCTGCACCATAAATTTGGGGTCTGGAGATCCAAGGAGCAGCTGAGAAAAAGGTGCTCTGACCTGAAGCTGAGGGAGCCGGAGCAGTACAGGAAGATCAGAAAAATGCTTGCAAAAAGTAGGTATTTCTCCTGTGTTATTAATAATTTGATTAATATACTTGCATGTTGCTCCATGTGCTTTGACTGGTTGGGCATTTTAAAATGGCAACTTTCAGGTTAGTGGCCAAAGTATACTTGTTCGTAGTAATATAATATAATATGTATTAGAGCGCTACTCGGCACAATGTAGACAAATCAAGGGTGATCAATTGGTATTAGGGATGAGCTTCGTGTTCGAGTCGAACATACGTTCGACTCGAACATCGGCTGTTCGATCGTTCGACGAAGATCGAACGATTTGGGCCGTTCGCGCCAAATTCGAGTGACGCGAACGGCCCACAATGCACTACGCCATCGCAGTGTCATCCAGGCGCTGTGATTGGCCAAGCATGCACTGTGACCCCGCATGCTTGACCAATCACAGCGCCGGCAGCGAGGAGAGCAATGATTGGCCACAGGCAGGATGCCTGTGGCCAATTATTGCTGAGGGTGTTTAGTACACGCCCCACACTATAAAAGGCCGCCAGCACGGCGGCCTAGTGTAGTGTGTTCCGGAGCAGGGATAGAGCAGCATAGGCAGGGACAGTGACTTTTATTTCTTTCTTGCTTAACCTGGATTCCTTTAGTTTAGGGAAAGAGAAGGATAGGTAGGGAGAGTGTCAGTGTGTTTTGTGCTTGTGCTATAGTGTGCTTAAAAAAAACATTTTTTCTAGGGACAGAAAACTGTAGGTAGGGAGAGTGTCAGTTTCTTTCACTGTGCAAGTCCTTGTTTCTAGGGACTGGGAAGGACAGTGAGTGAATTCTCCTTGTGCTATAGTGTGCTTAAAAAAAACATTTTTTCTAGGGACAGAAAACTGTAGGTAGGGAGAGTGTCAGTTTCTTTCACTGTGCAAGTCCTTGTTTCTAGGGACTGGGAAGGACAGTGAGTGAATTCTCCTTGTGCTATAGTGTGCTTAAAAAAAACATTTTTTCTAGGGACAGAAAACTGTAGGTAGGGAGAGTGTCAGTTTCTTTCACTGTGCAAGTCCTTGTTTCCAGGGACCTGGAAGGACAGTGAGTGAATTCTCCTTGTGCTATAGTGTGCTTAAAAAAAACATTTTTTCTAGGGACAGAAAACTCTAGGTAGGGAGAGTGTCAGTTTCTTTCACTGTGCAAGTCCTTGTTTCCAGGGACCTGGAAGGACAGTGAGTGAATTCTCCTTGTGCTATAGTGTGCTTAAAAAAAACATTTTTTCTAGGGACAGAAAACTGTAGGTAGGGAGAGTGTCTGTCAGTTTCTTTCACTGTGCAAGTCCTTGTTTCCAGGGACCTGGAAGGACAGTGAGTGAATTCTCCATGTGCTATAGTGTGCTTAAAAAAAACATTTTTTCTAGGGACAGAAAACTCTAGGTAGGGAGAGTGTCAGTTTCTTTCACTGTGCAAGTCCTTGTTTCTAGGAACTGGGAAGGACAGTGAGTGAATTCTCCTTGTGCTATAGTGTGCTTAAAAAATACATTTTTTCTGGTGACAGAAAACTGTAGGTAGGGAGAGTGTCAGTTTCTTTCACTGTGCAAGTCCTTGTTTCCAGGGACCTGGAAGGACAGTGAGTGAATTCTCCTTGTGCTATAGTGTGCTTAAAAAAAACATTTTTTCTAGGGACAGAAAACTGTAGGTAGGGAGAGTGTCAGTTTCTTTCACTGTGCAAGTCCTTGTTTCTAGGGACTGGGAAGGACAGTGAGTGAATTCTCCTTGTGCTATAGTGTGCTTAAAAAAAACATTTTTTCTAGGGACAGAAAACTCTAGGTAGGGAGAGTGTCAGTTTCTTTCACTGTGCAAGTCCTTGTTTCCAGGGACCTGGAAGGACAGTGAGTGAATTCTCCTTGTGCTATAGTGTGCTTAAAAAAAACATTTTTTCTAGGGACAGAAAACTGTAGGTAGGGAGAGTGTCAGTTTCTTTCACTGTGCAAGTCCTTGTTTCCAGGGACCTGGAAGGACAGTGAGTGAATTCTCCTTGTGCTATAGTGTGCTTAAAAAAAACATTTTTTCTAGGGACAGAAAACTGTAGGTAGGGAGAGTGTCAGTTTCTTTCACTGTGCAAGTCCTTGTTTCCAGGGACCTGGAAGGACAGTGAGTGAATTCTCCTTGTGCTATAGTGTGCTTAAAAAAAACATTTTTTCTAGGGACAGAAAACTCTAGGTAGGGAGAGTGTCAGTTTCTTTCACTGTGCAAGTCATTGTTTCCAGGGACCTGGAAGGACAGTGAGTGAATTCTCCTTGTGCTATAGTGTGCTTAAAAAAAACATTTTTTCTAGGGACAGAAAACTGTAGGTAGGGAGAGTGTCAGTTTCTTTCACTGTGCAAGTCCTTGTTTCCAGGGACCTGGAAGGACAGTGAGTGAATTCTCCTTGTGCTATAGTGTGCTTAAAAAAAACATTTTTTCTAGGGACAGAAAACTCTAGGTAGGGAGAGTGTCAGTTTCTTTCACTGTGCAAGTCCTTGTTTCCAGGGACCTGGAAGGACAGTGAGTGAATTCTCCTTGTGCTATAGTGTGCTTAAAAAAAACATTTTTTCTAGGGACAGAAAACTCTAGGTAGGGAGAGTGTCAGTTTCTTTCACTGTGCAAGTCCTTGTTTCCAGGGACCTGGAAGGACAGTGAGTGAATTCTCCTTGTGCTATATTGTGCTTAAAAAAAATTTTTTTCTAGGGACAGAAAACTGTAGGTAGGGAGAGTGTCAGTTTCTTTCACTGTGCAAGTCCTTGTTTCTAGGGACCTGGAAGGACAGTGAGTGAATTCTCCTTGTGCTATATTGTGCTTAAAAAAAACATTTTTTCTAGGGACAGAAAACTGTAGGTAGGGAGAGTGTCAGTTTCTTTCACTGTGCAAGTCCTTGTTTCAAGGGACAGAGAAGGACACCTGAAGGTAGCCCTTATTGCTTTTTTCCCATCTCCCTGCAGGCCATCTATTAGAATGTCTGGAGGGCAAACAAGGAGAGGCAGACAGTCAGGAGGCAATAAAAGAGGGCAAGCAGGCTCTGTGTCTGGGGGCAACAGTGCTGGTCGTGGACGCGGTGCATTGTCATCAGCACATGGCCATGGGACACGCTTGTCCTTCTTTTCGGCAGCTGGACATGTTGAGCCACATCATGCCGAAGACTTGGTAGAGTGGATGACCAAGCCCTCCTCCTCCTCCTCATCCTCTCTCACCCAGGCTCAGGGTACTGGCAAAGCAGCTGCCAAAGCATCCTCTTCCCTGGTATCAATGTCAGACTCATCATCAGTCACTCCTTCCCTAGACCCACCATGTCCTCCTCCTGAGGAGTCCCCCGAACTGTTTGAGCACAGTGTTGGGTACATGCTCCAGGAGGATGCCCAGCGTTTCGAAGGGTCTGATGATGAAACCCAGCTACAGGAAGGCAGTAGGGTGAGAGCAGACAGAGGGGATGCTCAAGAAGGACACCAATCTGGCAGTCATGTTCCAGCAGCTGCAGCATACTGCCAGATTGGCTCCAGTGATGAGGAGGGAGGGGATGATGAGGTCACTGACTCCACGTGGGTGCCTAATAGGAGAGAGGAGGAGGAGGATGAGGAGGAGGCACATCTCCAACGACACAGGATGCCCTTTGGTGGCCAGCGTAAGGGCAGTACACCGACGGAATCACACCGCAGAGCTCCGCCTGTGCAGGGCGCTGCCTCTGCCCGTCATTCAAAAAGTTCCTTGGTGTGGGCCTTTTTTGAGGCTAGTGCATCAGATCGCACAGCTGCTGTTTGCAACATATGTCTCAAGCGTATATCGCGTGGCCAAAACATCAGCCGCTTGGGTACCACATGCCTGACCAGACATATGTTGACCTGCCATGCAGCTCGTTGGCAAGCCTACCTCAAAGACCCACACCAAAGAACAAAGCGGACCTCTCCTTGCACCGCATCAGCTGGGATCTCCAACCCCACTATAACTTCAGTCCTCTCTGAAACATGCACTGAGAGGAATGAAGGTGTAGAATTAGGTGTGTCACAGCCAAGTACTTGCGGCCACTCTGCTAGCAGTACACCGACGTCCGATTCTAGCAGGCAAATTTCCCTGCCCCAGCTGCTGGACCGTCGAAAGAAGTTCACTCCCAGCCATCCACATGCCCAGCGGTTGAATGCTAGCTTGGCTAAATTGCTAGCGCTTCAACTGCTGCCTTTTCAGTTGGTAGACTCGGCCCCCTTCCGTGAGTTTGTGCAATGTGCGGTTCCTCAGTGGCAGGTTCCCAAACGCCACTTTTTCTCACGGAAGGCTATTCCGGCTCTCTACCGGCATGTGGAAGGCAATGTCTTGGCCTCGCTGGACAGGGCGGTCAGCGGTAAGGTGCATATTACCGCTGACTCATGGTCCAGCAGGCATGGACAGGGACGTTACCTTTCTTTCACGGCCCATTGGGTCACTCTTTTGGCAGCTGGGAAGGATGCAGGACAAGGTGCAGTAGTGTTGGAGGTTGTCCCACCACCACGCCTCCAAAATGCTACTACTGGTTGTGACACACCTCTCTCCTCCACCCCCTCCTCTTCTTCTTCCTCCATGGCCTCTTCCTGTGGTTTGTCCTATGAACCAGCGGTGCTCCGTAGCTGTTCACGGGGCTACGCAAGTACGCAGGCAAAAAGATGCCATGCCGTGCTTGCGCTGGTGTGTTTGGGGGACAGAAGCCACACTGGGGCAGAGGTCCTGTCTGCTCTGCAGGGCCAGGCCGAGAGGTGGTTGACGCCACGCCAGCTTAAGCCAGGAATGGTGGTTTGCGACAATGGCACCAACCTCCTCTCCGCCCTCCGACAGGGACAACTGACCCATGTGCCCTGTGTGGCTCACGTCCTTAACCTGGTGGTGCAGCGGTTCTTGGGCAGGTACCCGGGCTTACAGGATGTCCTGAGGCAGGCCAGGAAAGTCTGTGTGCATTTCCGCAGATCTTATAATGCCAGTGCTCGCCTGGCTGAGCTGCAAAAGGAGTTGAACCTGCCCAAGAACCGCCTTATATGTGACATGCCCACCAGGTGGAACTCAATGTTGGCCATGCTGCAGCGGCTGCACACGCAGCAGAGGGCCATCAATGAGTACCTGTGCGACTACGGCACCAGGACAGGGTCAGGGGAGCTTGGTTTTTTTTCTCCACGCCAGTGGGGCATGATCAGGGATGCATGCACTGTCCTGGCACCATTTGAGGAGGCCACGAGGATGGTGAGCAGTGACAGTGCATGCATCAGTGACACTGTACCTCTTGTCCACCTGTTGGAGCACACGCTGCGTGGAATAATGGACAGGGCACTTGAGGCAGAACAGAGGCAGGAAGAGGAGGACTTCCTTGCCTCTCAAGGCCCCCTTTACCCAGACAGTGTTCCTTCTGTCCCACCCATCGCACAGGAAGAGGAAGAGGAGGAGGAGGAGGAGGAGGAGGAGGAGGATTGTGTCAGCATGGAGGTGGAGGCTGGCACTCAGCATCATCAGCAGCAGTCTTTTAGGGATGATTTACAGTCCCAAGAAACCAGTGGACTTGTACGTGGCTGGGAGGAGGTGACTGCGGATCATGTCGTCCTTAGTGACCCAGAGGACTCCGGAGCGAATGCCTCAGCAAACCTACGCTGCATGGCCTCCCTGATCCTGCAAAGTCTGCGGAAGGATCCTCGTATTCTTCGGATCAAGGAGAGGGACCATTACTGGCTGGCCACTCTCCTTGATCCACGGTACAAGGGTAAGGTTGCGGACCTTATGTTACCGTCGCAGAGGGAGCAGAGGATGAGACAACTCCGGGAGGCCTTGCAGAAAGGTCTGTGCAACGCGTTCCCAGAGACTGGGAGGTTACAAACTCCTGGTCCAGGACAACGAGTTGCTGAGGCTTCGGCCAGTCAAAGAAGGAGCGGTGGGGAAGGTGGCCGTCTGACCGATGCGTTCAGACAATTCTTTAGTCCGCAGCCCCAAAGTATGATTGGTTCCAGCAACCATCGCCAGCGTCTGATAAACATGGTGCAGGAATATCTAGGGGCAAGGTCAGACTTGGACACCTTCCCCACCGAAAATCCTCTGGCTTACTGGGTCTTGAGGATGGATCACTGGCCAGAGCTTGCACAGTATGCAATTGAGCTACTGGCCTGTCCTGCATCCAGCGTTCTTTCGGAACGCACATTCAGTGCTGCTGGAGGATTTGTCACGGATCACAGGGTGCGCCTGTCCACCGACTCGGTTGATCGACTGACTTTCATCAAGATGAACCAGTCTTGGATCACCACCAGCTACCACACACCTGATGCTGATATAACAGACTAATTGATTTTAACATGTCACGTCCCTTCAAGACTGATGCTGATGCTGAGTGCCTGTGCTGTTATGTTGACTGGCTATCCTCCTCCTCCGAGTCCTCAATGATACGATTGATGATGATAGCTTGGAAGATCATTTTTGTTTATGGGTGCCGCCACCAGTGGCTAAGGCCCAATTTTTCAGCCCCTGTTTTACAGGGGCGTGTACTTACAATTTTTTTAGCAATAATTTGCCATAGGGCTCATTGCTGTGCTCCAAGTACAGTATCTGTGAGGGGTTGTAGTGTTGTGCCACCAGTGCCTAAGGCCCAATTTTTCAGCCCCTGTTTAACAGGGGCGTGTCATTACAATTTTTGAAGCAATACTTTGCAACAGGGCTCATTGCTGTGCTCCAAGTACAGTATCTGTGAGGGGTTGTAGTGTTGTGCCACCAGTGCCTAAGGCCCAATTTTTCAGCCCCTGTTCAACAGGGGCATGCAATTACAATTCTTGATGTAATAATTCACAGCAGGGCCCATTCCTGCACCCACCAAGAGTAAGTCTGAGGGCTTACAGTGTTGTGGCAACGCCACCACCACCACCACCACGAAAGGCCCAATTTTTCAGCCCCTGTTCAAAAGGGGCATGTAATTACAATTCTTGATCTAATAATTCACAGCAGGGCCCATTCCTGCACCCACCAAGAGTAACTCTGAGGGCTTACAGTGTTGTGGCAACACCACCACCACCACCACCACCACGAAAAGCCCAATTTTTCAGCCCCTGTTCAACAGGGGCATGCAATTACAATTCTTGATCTAATAATTCACAGCAGGGCCCATTGCTGCACCCACCAAGAGTAACTGTCAGGGCTTACAGTGTTGTGGCACCAGCACCACCATCAAAGCCCCAATTTTTACTACCACTGTTCAACAATTATATGTAATTAAAATTCCTGATATAATAGTTGACAGCAGGGCGTTCCAGCACCAACCAAGAGTAACTGTGAGTGCTTACAGTGTTGTGCCAACACCAACAACTAAGGGGCCTATTTCTGCAGAGTATATACGGCAGGTCCCTACTTTCAAACATCCAACTTACAAACGACTCCTACTTGCAAACGAAAGAAGACAACAGGAAGTGAGAGGAAATCTACCCCTAGGAAGGAAAATTCTCTCCTGTAAGAATAAATATGGGAGAAAGGTGTCTCCTCTGTACTGATGCTTTATCAGCAATCCTTGTTTCAAGAAAAACACCACATTTCAAAAACAGTTGTCATTGGGACGGAAAGTGAGGTGAAATGTTCTGAACAGGGGCACAGACAGCAAAACAAATGTTACAGGGGTGATAACCCTTACCTATGTTTTCCAAAAAGTTTAAAAATAGATTTTTGGGCTGGAGCTACACTTCAACAATGTACCTGTTCAAAATTACAAACACATTCTACATAAGAACAAACCTACAGTCCCTGTCTTGTATGCACCGCCTGTATACGGCTGTTCAGAGTATATAGGGCCTTTTTTATTTTATGTGCGGGGTTCCCCTTAATATCCATACAAGACCCAAAGGGGCTGGTAATGGGCTGGGGTAGGGGGGGGGGGGTCATGGGGTAGCTATGCCATTTTTCTTAAAGATTTTCATCCATATTACCGGGACCAGACATTACATTAAAGCCGCAAGAAGTTTTAAATGGCTTTTTTTTCCTTTAGAAGTGTCATTTTGTGCAGGGACAGTTCTAAACACGGGAAACACGTGGCACTTCACAGGCATACTTTAGACACCCCCCAGGTACGATATTTAAAGGAATATTTGACTTTTTTTTTCACTTTATGCATCATTAAAATGACTGCTCCCGAAAAACGACCGTTTTTAAAACTTCTTTTTGCATTGATACATGTCCCCTGGTGCAGAACCCGGGTTCCCAAACCCTTTTTAGGAGAATAACATGCATAATAGTTGTTATAATTAGCACTTTAGAATTCAAACGTTCGCATCCATTGTATTTAATAGGGTTCTAATGTTCGTACGAACTTTCGGTCCGTTCGCGGGTTCTGGTGCGAACCGAACCCGGGGGTGTTCGGCTCATCACTAATTGGTATCAGCTGCAACCATTCTAAGTGAAAAAATCTGTGTTTCTCAAAAATCAAGTGTTTGAAATATAATAGTGCGCTGGAAACCTAGAACCTACAATCCTGTAGGATGTATTCACCATCAATCCCATTACTGAAACTGGGGATTTGGATACTAATTTTAAAAAATTTGGGCACCTGATGGAAAAGAAGGTGAGCCTATGGTGGGACTTAGCCTCCCATGAACAGTATCTGAAAGAGTCAATAATACCTAGAAGACTCAGATGGGATGTCCCCTTAAATGATGGACTAGTCGACAAAGAATCGGTAGAAGAATGGTACAAATTTTTTAATGATAAAGGTCTAGAATTAGTACATCTTCTATTGAAAAGGAAACAGAGAAAGCTAGCAATAATAAATAAACAAATTGCAGACTGCAAAATAATCTTGGAAGGCTATAAGGATTCACCTTCCTTTACTACACTCACGAATCAGTTAAATAAGGTACTAGAACAAAAAGATACCGAAATTAAACAGCGGAAAAAGAGGAAATACCTGAGGGACACAAATGATTATAAAATGGAACAGACTTACAAATGGCAATTAAATCTCAAAGAAGGCATGAATGGATCTGTTACATCTTCCCCGTTAAGAGAGGTGAGGATCTCATCTCCTGAACGAGGGCAGAGATATAGATCACCTGAACATCACAGGGAGCCTGAAAGACCATACAGAGATAACACATATTACCAAGATAGACCACAAAGGGAGGATCATAATGGTCCAAGAACCCCTAAACCTTGGTGGAAAAATAGAAACCCCCAAGGGGTGGGGTCCAAATCACCTAAAAAACCGTTTTGGAAAAACAAGAACAACCATAAACCACGAAACCCTCCTCAGAATCACCATGGTAACTATGGTAATAGTGAACAAGGTCAACATGCTGATTATTACTATAATCAGCAGAATTATGATAGGAGGGATACAAGAAATGATAGGAGGGATATAAGAGAACCATATCCATACCCCACTCAACAATATCATCAACAGGGGGGTCCTACCCATCAATATAATTATTATGATCAACATAGAAGAAGCCCTATTTATACACAAAATAGGTATGAACCACTTAGCAACATAAGAGAAGAGAATATCCCACAATCTTTTTTAGATCGACACAGGGACGAGAGGACTCCGCCTCGGTATGGTCAACCAATAAATGTAAGAAGTCCAAACGAAAGAGAGGAGTACAAGGAGGGTACAAGATCCAAAAGAAGAAAAGTCAGGCAGGATTAGGTATTATCAACATCAGTGGAGTTGAATTAACAAAAACAGAGCTAATCACACTTGATAAGGGTCTCAAATTTGCGCCCAAACGGAATCTAAATAAGTTTGATGTGTATGTGGATATACAAAAATACACCAGAAAATTGAATATTAAAAAATACATGATGAATAGTACACCGGTGGAACTAAAAAACTCAAAGAACACCAGGAAGAGTGATCCACAGTGAACTGAGGAACAAATCATTATTCAATCCACAAGTACATAATAACCATCATGTGGAAGTATTTAACAAAATGGTGTTACGAGATCTAGACAAACTGAAAATTAAGAAATGTCGAGACCCTAAAGCCATTCATCGAGGAATTAAAACGTTGGAGGAAAATAAAGACATAGTTATCAGACCCGCAGATAAAGGGGGAGCCATAGTTGTATTATCTAAGGAATATTATCATAGGGAATTACTTGACCAATTAAAGGATACCAGCACCTACATTAAATTAAGGGGGAACCCCACAAATGAATACAAGGAAGAATTAATAGAATTAATAATGATGGGGAGTTACAGAAATATTCTGAACAAAAGAGAAGTAAAATATCTTGTCCCCGAGGCATGTCGAGTACCCATTATCTATACGGTACCAAAGGTACATAAAGACTCACTAAATCCTCCGGGAAGACCAATTATCAATGGGATCCAATCGATCAACTCGCGACTAGGAGAATATGTTGATAAGTTTTTACAGCCGCTAGTACCAAAAACTCGAGCCTATTTGAAAGACACTAAACATCTAATCCAGATTTTGGAATCTTTAGAAATAAATTTAGGAGATAAATATTTAACCACTTGACCACTGGGCACTTAAACCCCCTTAATAACCAGACCAATTTTCAGCTTTCGGTGCTCTCACATTTTGAATGACAATTACTCAGTCATACAACACTGTACCCATATGAAATTTTTGTCCTTTTTTCACACAAATAGAGCTTTCTTTTGGTGGTATTTAATCACTGTTGGGTTTTTTATTTTTTGCGCTATAAGAGAAAAAAGACTGAAAATTTTGTAAAAAAATGATTTTTTTTTCGTTTCTGTTATAAAATTTTGCAAATTACTATTTTTTCTTCATAAATTTTGACCAAAATTTATACTGCTACATATCTTTGGTAAAAATAAGTACAAATTGGTGGATATTATTTGGTCTTTGTGAAAGTTATAGAGTCCACAAGCTATGGTGCCAATATCTGAAAATTGATCACACCTGAAGTACTGACGGCCTATCTCAATTCTTGAGACCCTAACATGCCAGAAAAGTACAAATACCCCCCAAATGACCCCTTTTTGGAAAGAAGAAATTCCAAGGTATTCAGAAAGAGGCATTGTGAGTTTTTTGAAGTTGTCATTTTTTCCCACAATTCTTTGCAAAATCAAGATTTTTTTTTTCTCTTTTTTTTTTTTCACAAAATTGTCATATTAGCAGTTTATTTCTCACACACAGCATATGCATACCACAAATTACACCCCAAAACACATTCTGCTATTCCTCCCGAGTATGGCAATACCACATGTGTGAGACTTTTACACAGCGTGGCCACATACAGAGGCCCAACATGCAGGGAGCACCTTCAGGCGTTCTGGAGCACCAAGGCCAATTCTGACATTTCTCTCCTACATGTAAAAATCATCATTTATTTGCTAGAAAATTACATAGAACCCCAAAACATTATATATGTTTTTTTAGCAAAGACCTTAGAGAATATAATGGTGGTTGTTGCAACTTTTTATCTCGCACGATATTTGCGCAGCAATTTTTTTAACGCGTTTTTTACGGAAAAAAATGTTTTGTGCTTAAAAAAAAAAAAAAACAGTAAAGTTAGCCCAATGTTTTTGCATAATGTGAAAGATGAAGTTACGCCGAGTAAATAGATACCTAACATGTCGCCCTTAAAAATTGCACACACTCGTGGAATGGCGCCAAACTTCGCTACTTAAAAAATCCCCATAGGCGACGCTTTAAATATTTTTACTGGTTACATGTTTTGAGTTACAGAGGAGGTCTAGGGCCAAAATGATTTCTCTCGCTCTAACGTTCGCAGAGATACCTCACATGTGTGGTTTGAAAACCGTTTTCATATGTGGGCGGGACTTACGTATGCGTTCGCTTCTGTATGCGAGCTCACGGGGACAGGGGCGCTTTAAAAAAAAAATATATTTTATTCTTCATTTTACTTTATTTATTTTAGTTTGACATGTTTTTCCGCCCTAAACATTTTTTTGATCACTTTTATACCTATTACAAGGAACGTAAACATCCCTTGTAATAGGAATATGGCATGACAGGTCCCCTTTACAGTGAGATATGGGGGGGGGGGGTGTCAATAAGACCCCACATCTCACCTCTAGGCTGGGAAGCCTGAAAAAAAAAAAAAAAAAAACAACAATCCTGGCTTTGATCGTAGCGGTGAGTCGGTAGAAGCACCGGAGGGCGGCGGCGGGAGGGGGGGACACATCCCCTCTCGCCTCCCGTAAGAATGATCAAGCGGCGGAACAGCCGCTATGATTGTTCTTATGGTGTAGGGAATCGCCGGCTGAAAAAGCTAATATCTGAATGATGCCTGTAGCTGCTCCCATCATTCAGATATCCCCGCACAAAGTCAAGGACGTCATATGACGGCCGGAGGGCGGGAAGTGGTTATTGCAGAGTATTGCTGGGCATTGCGGAGTATTGCTGGGCATTGCGGAGTATTGCCGGGCATTGCGGAGTATTGCCGGGCATTGCGGAGTATTGCCGGGCATTGCGGAGTATTGCCGGGCATTGCGGAGTATTGCAGGGCATTGCGGAGTATTGCGGACTATGGCAGGGTATTGCGGTGTATGGCAGGGTATTGCGGTGTATGGCAGGGTATTGCACGGGTATTGCACAGGGTATTGTGGAGGGTATTGCACAGGGTATTGTGGAGGGTATTGCAGAGTATTGTGGAGGGTATTGCAGAGTATTGTGGAGGGTATTGCAGAGTATTGTGGCGGGTATTGCAGAGTATTGTGGCGGGTATTGCAGAGTATTGTGGCGGGTATTGCAGAGTATTGTGGCGGGTATTGCAGAGTATTGTGGCGGGTATTGCAGAGTATTGTGGCGGGTATTGCAGAGTATTGTGGCGGGTATTGCAGAGTATTGTGGCGGGTATTGCAGAGTATTGTGGCGGGTATTGCAGAGTATTGTGGCGGGTATTGCAGAGTATTGTGGCGGGTATTGCAGAGTATTGTGCAGGGTATTGCAGAGTATTGTGCAGGGTATTGCAGAGTATTGTGCAGGGTATTGCAGAGTATTGTGCAGGGTATTGCAGAGTATTGTGCAGAGTATTTTGCAGGGTATTGCAGAGTATTTTGCAGGGTATTGCAGAGTATTTTGCAGGGTATTGCAGAGTATTTTGCAGGGTATTGCAGAGTATTTTGCAGGGTATTGCAGAGTATTGTGCAGGGTATTGCAGAGTATTGTGCAGGGTATTGCAGAGTATTGTGCAGGGTATTGCAGAGTATTGTGCAGGGTATTGCAGAGTATTGTGCAGGGTATTGCAGAGTATTGTGCAGGGTATTGCAGAGTATTGTGCAGGGTATTGCAGAGTATTGTGCAGGGTATTGCAGAGTATTGCACCAGGGTATTGCAGAGTATTGCACCAGGGTATTGCAGAGTATTGCACCAGGGTATTGCAGAGTATTGCACCAGGGTATTGCAGAGTATTGCACCAGGGTATTGCAGAGTATTGGCAGGGTATTTTGCAGAGTATTGGCAGGGTGTATTGCAGAGTATTGGCAGGGTATAGCACAGGGATGGCTGAGCAGGGATGGATGGATCTGTGACTGCAATTGTCACAGATCCAGCCCACAGTGCTGCTGCTGCCATCCGCTCCCTCCCCCTCCCCTCTCACACTGTACCGATCGGTACAGAGAGGGGAGGGAGGAACCGGCGTCATCAAATGACGCCGGTCTGTTTACAAGTGATTGCTCCGTCATTTGACGGAGCGATCACGTGGTAAACGGCCGCTATCAGCGGCGATTTACCGCGATTCGTGATCCGCCGGGTCCTCTGGACCCGGCGGTCACGGAGTTTCCCGTGTGCGCGCCCCAGGGGGCGCGCAGGAGCGCGATTCTGGGAGGACGTTATATAACGTCCTCCCAGAGTTAAGCAACCACCTTGTCGACGTTATTTGTCGGCAGGTGGTTGTTAAGTGGTTAATAGCAACTGCAGATGTGGCGTCGCTATATACAGTCATAGATCACCAACAAGCAATCACAGCATCTAAATGGGCGATGAACAAATTCACTGATATGGTATCAAAACAAAAGAAATTTATATTAAGATGTCTGGCATTCGGACTCCAACATAATTATTTTTGGTACAACTCTGACTATTATAGACAGTTAAATGGAATAGGAATGGGGGCTAAGTATGCACCAAGTGTAGCCAACCTATTTATGTCAGAGTGGGAGGAAGAGGCCATACACACAGACACACCAGAAGAACTTGTCTTGTACCGTAGGTTCATAGATGACTGCATACTGTTGTGGAAAGGGGACCAAAACTCTCTAATTCAATTTCTGGAGAAACTCAATAACAACCACAAAAATATTAAATTTACTTATGTCATTAGTGAAACAACTGTAAATTTCCTGGACCTGGAGATTGAATTGACAGGTGATAAAATTATTACAAAAACCTACTTCAAGCCAGTAGATAGGAACAGTTACATCCCAGTGAGTAGTTGTCACTATGACCCCTGGTTGATTAATGTTCCGAAGGGCCAATTAATTAGGCTCCGAAGGAACTGTACTGAGGCTCAAACATA
Source organism: Rana muscosa (assembly GCA_029206835.1). NCBI lineage: Eukaryota > Metazoa > Chordata > Amphibia > Anura > Ranidae > Rana > Rana muscosa. The sequence continues at coordinate 12,303,050 of JARGYO010005626.1, read as the reverse complement.
CCTCAAAGAAGCGGAATTGATTGGAAATTTTTTTATAAAGAAAGGCTATAATGAAGACTTCATAAAGGCCAAGATACAGGAGGTTTATGAGATACCAAGGGAAGATTTAATAATGGACAAACAAAGGAACACTCAGCGTCAAGAACTCCCTATTATTATGAACTTTAATATACAACACAAGCAACTGGAAATGATTTTTAAAAAACACTGGCCCATTTTACAAGCAGACCGACAGCTTCAAGGCATCTTGCCAGACAAACCAAAATTAATATACAGACGGGCCCCTATTTTAAGGGATCTGGTAGCAAAAAATGTGCCAGATCCTCCAAAACTGAATAATGGATTAACATTCTTCCAAGGAAAGGGATTTTTTCCCTGTAAAAGGTGTTATCCTTGTAGAGAAACCAGATTTAATGGCCAAAAGTGCACCAAGTTTATATCCAATGTAACACACCGGGAATATGAAATTCAGGACTTGATTACATGTAGAACAGAGGGAGTAGTATATATATTAGAATGTCCCTGTTCAATGCAATATATAGGGCGTACCAAAAGACCCTTATGGAAACGCATCAGGGAACACGTACAAAATATTAAAAATGGGTTCCCCAAGCATAATGTGTCTAGACATTTCTCTTTGTGTCATGATAAAAACCCTGCAGGACTCAAATTTTGGGCAATAGAGAAATATAAACCCCACTGGAGGGGGAGCCACAAAATTAGGAATCTAAGTAAAAGCGAATCCAGGTGGATACACGAAATGCGCAGCTTAGCGCCTAATGGCCTAAATATAGATTTTGATCTAAATTGCTTCATCTCTGACCATTAACTCATCAGCACCTTATGTCTCCATCTCTGTAGTTTTATTATGGGTAATCTCATTTATTTTACTACAATAATATTTTTAAGCATCTTTTATGGTATTTTATTACTTTTTTTAATCATGTGCATTTTATTTGCATTTATTGCATTTTTATGAGCTATGAATATATTTAGTGCAATGGTAATCAGTATATCTGTCTTGCCATAACAGAAACTGAACATTAGATAGCAGTATACTGTTATATGTTGTAACTAGTATGGGCATTTTTTAGTTATATTATTAATTAAATATATTGTTTATTAAGTGTGTTTATTGTTATCTTGTACTTGTTTTTATGTATTGTAAGCCATTTTTATGTATATTATAAATAAAGCAACTGTATGTATCAGTTTTGAATTTGAGCGCTTAAGCAATGATGTTCCATAAAAGTCCCTCCCTTGTTGCCATAGCAACAATGACGCGATTAGTGCTATTTATAGCCTGGCTCTTTTAAGCGGAAGCAATCCCATGAATAAGTCGAGTGACTTCGACGTAACGCGTAGGGAGGAGGAGCCTAATCACGCTACAAGCTAGTCATGCAAGTGACTAGTGAGGAGATTGCATCTTACTGAGCTATCAAGCGCCTCTTATTCCTGGCTGTGTGAGTGCAGATTTTACTTGATGTTTCTATTTCTAGTACGGATGTCTGCGCTATGATTGTTTTCTTTGTTTCTTATCATATCGCTACATGCAAGTGAAACAGCTGACAGCTCTCGCTGGTGTGGACAAGTTTATGCTCATCACGTATATTGACTTCAATTGTGACCAAGCAGTTCATAGGATTATTGTTGAGACCTGGCATTCAGCTTTGTACACAGACCTTTTTATTTGTATTTTATCACAGAAGCCCTCATATATATATATATATATTTTTGGAAATACTATTGTGAATTATATTTGTATTTTTTGATATCCTATAATATTTCACTTTTTTTTTTTTTTTGTACTAATGCAGATCACATTAGTTTTATTGATATCTAACTTTTTGAGGTATTGTCTCACTCAGTTTATTTTTGCTTATTCACGGTGACATCACTTTAGGATTGTAGGTTCTAGGTTTCCAGCGCACTATTATATTTCAAACACTTGTTCGTAGTAAACATCCTTCGTCAACAAAATGCGATGTTTTGCGCAGATACAGGTAAACCACATTTGGTCATGGATATTTGTATTGAAACAACATTTAACAACATTGTTGTCTAGATGTGTTTGGAACTAGAATGTGAAATGCAAACTTGATTCAGTGTAAAGGAGAGGACACTCAGCAGCTGTTTCCACATCTGGACTCAGGAGCACTATAGTGAGGGACACCAGAACAAACGTTTTAGGGTGTCCCACACACGTGCTCCAGTGGATTATTGGGGTGTCTCCGTGTGAGAAACTTGGCCAAAAAAGGTAGGTATTCCAGCTTTGAAAAAATCAAAAAATCATGTCTTCATCTTGGAACTCTGCCAAAACAGACAATTGTACCCCACTTCCAAGTAATGTTTCATATTCCTATTTCTGCCCTCAAATATCTGTGTGCTAAGTATACCTTTTGTTTAATTCTCATAGGGGAGCAAAGACTCGGAGGACACCAGGAACCCCACACCTCCTAAAGAACAGAGAACCCCAACCTCAGAAAGAACCCCAAACTCAGGAGGTGGAGGAAGGAGAGGTGGAGGAAATGTGCGAGATTGTCACCACAACAGGTCAGTGTCTGTCACCACAGATTCAGGGAATAGATACCTCACAGTCAGCAGACACATTCCAGCCAATCAGCAGCATACCCTCCCTCCCAGACCCTCCCACCTCCTGGACAGCGTCCATTTTAGATTCATTCGGAAGCTGCAGTCCTAGTGAGAGGAGGGACAGTGTAGCTGCTGCTGATTTAATAGGGAAATCTATAGCTAGGCCAGTTTATTCAGTGTCCACTCCAGTCCTGAAAGACTCATCTGATCTCTGCTGTGAGGACAGCGTCCTGACAGCACCCCAAAAAGCCCTTTTTAGGGCAAGTACATAAGTCTGCTTTTTTTTTTTTCCAGGCACAGTAGCTTACATAAAAAAAAAAAACAACTGTTTTTTTGCAATAGAATAGCAGTCAGATGCCTGTCAGCGTGTGTGTCAGGCCTACAGCGTCTACTCTGCCAGTGCACAGTGCCACTCATATCTGGTGTCACAGTAGCTTACATAAAAAAAAAAACAACAGTTTTGACTGCAGTAGAATAGCAGTCAGTTGCCTGCCAGCGTGTGTGTCAGGCCTACAGCGTCTACTCTGCCAACTTCTGCCAGTGCACAGTGCCACTCATATCTGGTGTCACAGTAGCTTGCACGCATAGTACAACTAAACTAATCTAAAAAAAAATGACAGGCAGGGGCCGTCGTGGTCGTGGTGCTGTGATTCCCTTTGGCCCTAGAATAATGCCCAGTGTTCAGAGGTGACGTACCCTGAACTCGAAAAGTTCTGAGGACATAGTTGACTGGCTAACACAGAACACCCAATCTTCTACAGCTTCCGCTCGGAACCTTGACGCACCATCCTCCTCCAGCTCAGCTTCGGGCACCACTCAAGTTACCACTCGCCCGCCTGCCGCCACCACCAACACTAGCACCACAGCTGCTTCACTTGATCTGTCAGAGGAGTTATTTACACATGAGTTGGAAGAAATGAGTGATGCACAACCATTATTGCCAGAGGATGTAGATAAAAGGGATATGTCTCAGTCAGGCAGCATTACACACATGGACGTACGGTGTGATGATGATGGTGATATTGTACCCGCTGCTGCTTCCTTTGCTGAGTTTTCAGATACAAGTGAAGCGGTTGATGATGACGATGTGGATGTCACGTGGGTGCCCACTCGAAGAGAAGAAGAACAGGGGGAAAGTTCAGTTGGGGAGACAGAGAGGAGGAGGAGACGAGTTGGAAGCAGGGGTAGGTCGTGGCAAGGAGCTAGTGGCACAGTTAGACAGCATGTATCGGCACCCGGGGTCAGCCAGACAGCACGCCAATCAACGCATGCTGTTGCCACCACCAGAATGCCGTCATTGCAAAGCTCAGCAGTGTGGCATTTTTTTTTGTGTGTCTGCCTCTGATAACAGCGATGCCATTTGCAACCTGTGCCAAAAGAAACTGAGTCGTGGGAAATCCAACACCCACCTAGGTACAACTGCTTTGCGAAGGCACATGATCGCACATCACAAACGCCTATGGGATCAACACGTGATGACGAGTACAAGCAGCACACAAGCTCAAAGCCACCATCCCCCTCCTGGTCCAGCATCTTCAGCCACGTCAACCACTGCTGTCCTCCTTGCCCCCTCTCAACCATCCGCCACTCCGTCTCTCGCCTTGAGCAGTTCCTGCTCATCTGCCCACAGTCAGGTGTCTGTCAAGGACATGTTTGAGCGTAAGAAGCCAATGTCACAGAGTCACCCCCTTGCCCGGAGTCTGACAGCTGGCTTGTCGGAACTCATAGACCGCCAGCTTTTACCATACAAGCTGGTGGAGTCTGAGGCCTTCAAAAAATTTGTAGCTATTGGGACACCGCATTTGAATGTACCCGGCCGAAATTTCTTTTCACAAAAGGCAATCCCCAACCCGTACTCTATTGTGCAAAAGGAAGTCATGGCATGTCTGTAACACAGTGTTGGGGCAAGGGTCCATCTGACCACTGATACCTGGTCTGCAAAGCATGGTCAGGGCAGGTATATCACCTACACTGCGCATTGGGTAAACCTGCTGACGGCTGCCAAGCATGTAATGCGTGGCTCTGCAGAGGAGTTGGTGGTGACACCGCCACGACTTGCAGGCAGGCCTGCTGCCACCTCCTCTACTCCTCCTACTCCATCCTCTTCGATAACCTCCTCGGCTGAGTCCTCTTCTGCTGCTGCGTCTTGCTCCACATCAACTGCACCCCCCCAGCTCCCCAGGGGCTATTCCACATCCAGGATACGACAGTGTCACGCCGTCTTGGGGTTGACTTGCCTGAAAGCAGAGAGTCACACCGGACCAGCACTCCTGTCCGCCCTGAACGCGCAGGTGGATCAGTGGCTGACTCCGCACCAACTGGAGATCGGCAAAGTGGTGTGTGACAACGGAAGCAATTTGTTGGCGGCATTGAATTTGGGCAAGTTGACACATGTGCCGTGCATGGCACATGTGTTGAATCTGATTGTACAACGCTTTGTGCATAAGTACCCAGACTTACAGGACGTCCTCAAGCAGGCCAGGAAGGTGTGTGGTCATTTCAGGCGTTCCTACACGGCCATGGCGCACTTTTCAGATATCCAGCGGCGAAACAACATGCCAGTGAGGCGCTTGATTTGCGACCGCCCCGACACGTTGGAATTTAACACTCCTAATGTTCGACCGCCTGCTCCAACAAGAAAAAGCCGTCAACGAGTATTTGTATGACCGGGGTGCTAGGACAGCCTCTGTGCAGCTGGGAATTTTTTTGCCACGTTACTGGACGCTCATGCGCAATGCCTGTAGGCTCATGCGTCCTTTTGAGGAGGTGACAAACCTAGTCAGTCGCACTGAAGGCACCATCAGCGACATCATCCCATTTGTTTTCTTCCTGGAGCGTGCCCTGCGAAGAGTGCTGTATCAGGCCGTAGATGAGCGTGAAGAGGAAGAGGAAGAGTTGTGGTCACCATCACCACCAGAAAAAGCCTTATCAGCATCGCTTGCTGGACCTGCGGCAACGCTGGAAGAGGAGTCTGAGGAAGAGGAGTCAGAGGAGGAATGTGGCTTTGAGGAGGAGGAGGAAGACCAACCACAGCAGGCATCCCAGGGTGCTCGTTGTCACCTATCTGGTACCCGTGGTGTTGTACGTGGCTGGGGGGAAGAACAGACCTTCAGTGAGATCAGTGAGGACGAGCAACGGGACATGAGTAGCTTGGCATCCAACCTTGTGCAAATGGGGTCTTTCATGCTGTCGTGCCTGTTGAGGGACCCTCGTATAAAGGCTGAAGGAGAACGACCTGTACTGGGTGGCCACGCTACTAGACCCCCGGTATAAGCATAAAGTGCCAGAAAAGTTACCGAATTACCGGAAGTCAGAAAGGATGCAGCAGTTTCAAAAAAAATTAAAAAGTATGCTTTACACAGCGTATTAGGGTGATGTCACAGCACAACGGTTATCTAACAGGGGAAGAGGTGAAAGTAATCCTCCTCCTACCACGACCATGCCAGCAAGGACAGGACGCTTTACAGACGTGTTGTTGATGGAGGACATGCAGAGCTTTTTAAGTCCTACGCATCGCCACAGCCCTTTGGGGTCCACCCTCAGAGAACGACTCGACCGACAGTTAGCAGACTACCTCGCCTTAACTGCAGATATCGACACTCTGAGGAGCGATGAACCCCTTGACTACTGGGTGTGCAGGCTTGACCTGTGGCCTGAGCTATCCCAATTTGCGATAGAACTTCTGGCCTGCCCCGCTTCAAGTGTCCTTTCAGAAAGGACCTTCAGTGCAGCAGGAGGTATTGTCACTGAGAAGAGAAGTCGCCTAGGTCAAAAAAGTCTAGATTACCTCACCTTTATTAAGATGAATGAGGCATGGATCCCAAAGGGACTGACAGTGGGCGATACATTTGACTAAAAAAGGCCTGATGAGATGAGCTGCCTTGGGCTAAAAATGGTCCACACGCTGCTGTATTTTATCTCTGCATGCCGGATGACTTGCGTGACTTATCCGCCACCAACTAGGGTTCAAGCCGCAATGTTTTAGAACACTTTCTGCCTGGAAAACATCAATTTTTCTGGCCGCTGCTACAGCAGTGGCTGCAACAATACCTAATTTTTCAGGCATGTGTACATGCCTAATTTTTCTGGCCTCTGGTGCTGCACTGTGGCTGCAAAAACAAAACAAAAAAAAAGCACATACATGTGTCAATTCCCCTTCGTGATCGTTACCTTGTTGTGGTGAAGGGGCTTGCATATCACAATGAAGTGACCACCTCTGAGTGTGTTGGCAATGGCAATGTTGGCACACCCCAGATGATAAGGTCGTTGCTTCATTGTGAACAGACCAAAAGCGATGGGCTGGATAATTTTGCATAGAAAAAACATTAATTTTCTTTGTGATCATCTAAGGTGATCATTAAAGCCTTGCGGTTGTGCAAATAGACTGTTTGCAGTGCGTTAAACGGGGAGTTTGGTCTGTCAGAGTTTGGTCTGTCACTGTGAAGCGGGTGTTACCCTTACACTACCTGATCGATACAAAATCATACCTGATGTTTTAAAGCACGTTATTCCAAACAATTTAGGAATGTTAGGTGATTTATGCCCTTTATGGATTAAAACCCGACTCTGCGTGAACTAAGTAATTTTCCATGGGAGTTTTGCCATGGATCCCCCTCCGGCATGCCACAGTCCAGGTGTTAGTCCCCTTGAAACAACTTTTCCATCACTATTGTGGCCAGAAAGAGTCCCTGTGGGTTTTAAAATTCGCCTGCCTATTGAAGTCTATGGCGGTTCGCCCGGTTCGCCCGTTCGCGAACATTTGCGGAAATTCGCGTTCGCCGCTCGCGAACGGAAAATTTTATGTTCGCGACATCACTAGTGAAGAACAATATTACTTATAATAAAAATGAAGGAGAGTAAAGAGAGAAAGAAAATAGTGAGAGAGCAAGAGAGAGAGAGTCCACAAGGTCGGTCCATGAACCAGTATGATGCGTATGGTTTACCATTCCTTAGGTACATGGGATTTGCATTGAAGCTATTAATCCGCTACCATGGCAAAAGGACCTCATCATTAAAATCCAGAGGTAAGTAGTGTTTTATCCATGGGAGTCAAAGTTTTTTTGAATTCTGTGAATTGGTCTCCGTCAGTGGCTATCATTTTGGCATGTGACATTGTGGTTTTCATTCTGTGAATTGTTTCTGCCAACCCTAATGTTGGGGATTTCCATGCTTTGGCTATCATTTGTTTTGCTGCAGTTAAAAGTGGAGTAAAGAGTTTAAATTTAAAAAATGTTAAGCTTTCCGGTTTTAGGTTAAGTAGTGCCGTAAACGGGTCAGGCTGTATCTTCTGTCGGAACATTTTAGATGCCATTGCAAAGATTTCTTTCCAGAAAAGTTGTGCTATCGGGCACGTCCATCATACATGCAAGTGAGTGCCCAAGTCTGAACAGCCCCTGAAGCAAAGAGCTGAATGTGTAGGTGCAAATTAGGCTACTCCTGTTGTTACCAGGTACCACCGTGTCAGGACCTTGTAATTTGTTTCCATCGCGATGACATTGGGCGAGGATGATTTTTATGGTTGACCAAATCTTAGTCCATTCAGTGTCATCTAGGGTGCGTCCCAGGTCCTCCTCCCATTTTCGAACATAGGTTGGTTTGTCATAATTAGGGCCTACTAGAATTTGGTTATAGAGGATTGATATCATTTCTCTAGTTAGTGGATCTTTTTTACAAATTTTCTCAAATAGATAAGTGGGTCAAGGGTGTTGCAACTAGTGTGAGTGGGGAAAATACATTTTTGATTTGGAGGTATCTGAACTGTTCTGATTCTGGTAATTTGTGCTTCTCTCTGAGTGTAGAGAAAGGTACAAAAATTTCTGAAGTGACCAAGTCATGTAATGTCAGTATACCTGAAGTTGTCCAAGCTTTAAACGCGTTCGGGAATATCCAAGCCGGATAGAAGGCCGGATTTTTAAGGAAAGATAAGAGGGGGTTGTGAACCGACTGCAAATGATGTTTAATTTTAGATTTATCCCAAAGGGATAAGAAGTGTTTTGTTATCGGATTACTCAAATCACGCCTATCTTTGGGCCTCATCCATAATAAATTGGAAATCAACAGAGGGTCACTATCTGAGGCCTCTATCGATACTCCTGTGTTGCATGGTACTTTGGAAGACTAGCTAAGTGAGCAGCCTTGTAATAGGCATCAAAATTGGGGTAGTCTAGATCGCCATGTGTTTTAGGGAGATGTAATGTGCGGATCGATATGCGCAGTTTAGAGGTACCCCATATAAAGGTATTTGTTCTTTTTTGGATCAACCTTAGATATTAGAAAGGGATTGGGATTGGCAGGGCTCTAAACAAAGTAGTTTGGGCAGGATAGTCATTTTAGACGCATTGATCTTACCTATCCAGGATAGTGGGAGATGGGACCATTGTTTGTTTTAGTAAGGTTGTGATCTGTTTCAATAGGGGTATCCACTATGTGACCTATCAATAATATATATCTCCCTTCTGGATCTATGATGTCTTTTGCGAGTGTGAATGGAGTGGATCTATGGAACGCTATTAGAGTTCCTCTTTGTTTAGTGTTGGCAGAAGTAGTGAAAAATTGTGGATATGAGGCGGACATGAATTTGGGGGTGGATTCTTTTGTGAAATGTGTCTCCTGTAAGCACACTATGTACGCCCTACGTGACTGGAACATGCAAAATGCCTTAGTCCTTTTCTGTGGAACATTAATGCCCTGAACGTTCAGGGACAGGATGTTCAATGGTGCCATGGCAACTGATCAAAAATATAGAACTTACCAAGTACCTTGCATTTCTGACTGGGTGGATCAACCTGTGTGGACTTGAAAGATATGAGAGTAGAGAAGAATCCAGTGAAGCCTGGAGTAAAGAAAAAATGAATAACAGAGAAAATTAATAAATACATTACTTACAAATATAAGTAAAATTTCAAAAATAGCCTGTGATAGAGGGTTTGAAACTTCATCAGGGGAAAAAATGCCCACGTCGGACACCCACATATTATGGGTGGGTGTACGAGGGAGTCTAAGGAGGGCACACGGATCTTCCGCGTACAGGAGAAAAACACTATAAAGAAAGCATCTAAATGATGCTTGCGTAAATTTATTAGTGTAGCCAATGGACATTATGCTAATTTAAATAGGTATGAGGGCTAAACCCATACTGCGTCCATCAGCATATTTTGGTACCATTGAAATCATGGTGGGAAAGGGAATTTTGACTATTACTATAATATTAAAATAACTAACTTATAAACTAAAATTAACCTCTAGATAACCCGTTGATAGGATTTAAGTAGTTTGTTTGTGAGCACAATATACTCAGTACCTATTTTATTTATCTAGAACAACGATTAAATTATTAATACTTAAGTTAACCTTCCTTATAAAGTAATTCTAGTTTTCCGGGGAATGTGGGGGGTAAATACAAGTTCATTGTGATAATGAAGGGTTAAGGGATGCAGTTAGGAGGTAGTTTCATATGCATCCAACTTCCATTTTACAATCCTACAGTGAGTGTATCATTAAAACTTGTTGTGAATATATAGATACATGGGAAGTGGATACCTCAGGGGACATTAGGGGTCTCAAAGGAGGGTAACTAGTTTAAAGTTTTGTGTTTATAGTAAGCATAACCTTGTTTAGGCCATGCGACTATAAGAATGGCTTGATATTGTCTTTCAGTCAGACTATTGTTGAACCACGATGCGTCAGTTTAATAATAGGAGAATGTCTTCAATCCATGGAATCTTCTGGCCCTACTATGGAAGAGGCGTAGCGGCTTTTCTTATGAGAATGATGGCCTCCTTTTTTCTGCCATGTTTGTGAGGCATTGGTTGGAGGTGATGATTAGGCTGCTCTTCTTCGTGTTGAAGGGGCATTAGTTGAATCTTCTGTCAGATGTAATTTTAACAAAGTCTGTTGTAGCTCCTCAGCAGATCTACATACGTTTCTGATGCCTTGGTAAGTAAATCGAATTGAAAAGGGTAAACCCCATTGGTATGTTATGTTGTGCCTTTGCAGCTCCATTAGCTGGGGTTTCATAGATCTTCTCTTTGCTATAGTAAGCTGTGATATGTCGGCGAATATTTGATAGTTGTGTCCTTGGAATGTTAAATCTTTTTTTCTCTTGCAGCAGACATTAGTTGTTCTTTAGACCTGTAGTAATGTAATTTTGTGATTATATCACGTGGCGGGCCATCCACTTTTTTGGCTGTGAGTGCACGGTGCACTCTGTCAAGTTCCAAGCGCTCAATGGGGATAGCAGGTTGTAATTCCTGAAACAGTGCAGTTTCTGTAGATTGCAAATCTGTGATTGTTTCAGGGATTCCTCTTATTTGGATATTGGAACGTCTGTTCCTGTTCTCTTGGTCTTCCAATCTAGATTGAAGTGACAGGTTCTCTTCTTTTAGGTTTTCCAATTCCATCATACAGTCTTGTGAATTAATTTCAATTTCTTCTACTTTGAGTTCCAGTGCCGCTGTGCGGTCTCCCAGCTCTCTGATTTCTTTTGTGAGGCTTTTAGTTATTTTTTCTGATGTTTGTTTCAGAGCTTTATGCAGCATATGTTCAAATTGCTGCAATATGGCTGGTGGTACTGATGAGGCTTGTGAGGAGAATTGTGAGGGAGTTTGTTCTGTTTTTGACTCACCTGGGGAGTCTGGCTGAACAAGCTTCTGTCTGTGTGTGCGCACTGAGGCAGTGTATGAGGTGGTGACAGGCACCATTCTAGCTGCAGTGCGCACCTGAGTGTCCTTTGTGAGGTGATTCTTCATTTTGCCAGGGCCGCCTCCCTGAACCATCTTTCCGGTCCAAATTTTCCCAGTTGGTTCCCGGGTACTTTATCTTTCTGTCTAGTACCTTTTTGTAGCGTTGTCGCTGTTAGAAATAATGGCTTCTCTCCTCAGCGGAGCAGAGCTCTAGCTGTGCCTGTCTGCTCTGCTAGACTCCACGCATGCGCCCCCTGCCTTCAGTTTTTCAAAGGTTGAACTTTGTAAGTTCCATAGTTTTATATGTTTTATTGTTTGAAACATGCCTGTTTATGCAAAACAAAAAAACTTTTTTTTTAAATGTTTAGAATTTTCACAGAAATTTTATAACACACATGTGAATGTGCAGAGTAAAAATTGTTTTCTAATCAAAAATGTGTGGCTTCTTCTTTCTATGCTCAATACCAGTTTGAAAAATAAGTTCTTGTTTACTGTGACAATGGTGGTTATTTACTAAAGACAAATCCACTTGGCAGTTAAAGTGCACTAGAAGAACCTGGGAGACAGATAAAAAAACACAAGCAATAATGACAAATCTAGCTTTTCACAGAAATTTTATTTTTTTAAAAATAAATCAGAGATTGTCTGGCATAGCAATGGCCCCCCTACCCGTAAAGTACTCAATGTATTTCTCTGTCATGGTATTGTCTGAAAGTCCGGCCTCAGGCCCAACTGTTGTAATATAATTTGCAGAATTTCTCCTCAAAAAATTGTGCAGTATGCAGCAGCTGAAGATTATGTGGTTCAGTTTTTATTCCGCCATATGTATCGAGGTAAGGAACAGGCGGAACCGGCTGGCCATTATCCCGAAGGCATTCTGAACAACCCTTCGGGCTCTGGCCAGCTGGTAATTAAAAACCCTCCTCTCCGGGGTGAGGGTCCTCAGGGGAAATGGGGGAGTGGTCCCAGTCCGAAAGTGTCTGAGGAATTACCAACTCAGCCGCGCCAGCTGCATTCCTGCACGCATGCGCCAATTGGAGCTCTGGCGGGCCTATATTAAGGGGCCCAGGTACTCTGACAGGTTGCTGGTTTGTTGTCAGCTTCCTTTCTGTACCTGGTTTCCTGTTTGCTGCATCTGAACTTCTGTTGTGACCCGGATCGGCTTGACTACTCCGCTCTTCTCCTGGACCTGACCTTTAGCTTGCTTTACGGATCTGCCTTGCTACCTGTGTTTGACCCCCGGCCTGTGACTCGGATCTGCCTCTTGTCTCCAGCCCTTGACCTTCTGCCTGCATCTCGGATCTGCTACTTGTCTCCAGCCCCTGACCTGCTGCTTGTACTTCTTGGACTTGTTACTTGTCTCTTGTGCTAGACCCTCAGCCTGCACCTTCAATACTGAACCCTCAGCCTGCACCCGGACTCAGTCTTCTGCTTACTTGCTCTGACCCCTGTTGTGCTCTAGACTTGTGTCTTCAGCTAGGATCCTGCAAAGAGCCGCACCTATTGGGTGTTTGACCCTCAGCCTGCTCTTGGTGGCTTTCCTTCTGCCCTCGCTCAGCTGTTCAGCTCTACCGGATCATCTAGCAAGACCTACCCTTCCTGCTGGTAGCCAGTGCCTCTTCGCGCCATCCTCTCCATGTCTCACTTCCAGGGGGTGGAGTGCGCCAAGTCGCAAGGGTGAACCGCTCTCGGCCTCGGTGAGTACACACGTGACAGAAAGCCTCATCAGCAATAGAAACAAACGGAAGGCCCTCAACATTGTCTTCATCAGGTAGCAGTGCCAGGCCACCAGTCTGGAGACGTACGGCAAATTCCGTTTGTGCGAACACACCACCATCCGACATCCGGCCATTCTTTCCCACGTTCACATACATAAACTCATTCTGTGCCGACACCACCGCCATTAACACAATACTATTAAAACCTTTATAGTTATAAAAGTATGACCCCGAATGGGGTGGTGGCACTATGCGGACGTGCATCCCGTCTATTGCCCCTCTGCAGTTGGGAAAGTCCCACCGGTGGGCAAACTGGGATGCCACATTCTGCCATTCCTGTGGCGTTAAAGGAAACTGGAGTCAAACCAGAAAAAAAATGGTACTTTTGCACATAACATTGCAAGCAGATTACACAAAAACATTCTTGGCCAACATCAGTATAACATATATTTAGAGACAAAAATAGAAAGCCCAATTATCAGATTCCTCACCCCCTCTGATGGCCCATTGGAAAACATTTAGAGGGGGAGGGGTTCTAGCTGAGCTTGGGCCCTCCAAAAAAGCCTCTGCCACTCTGCCTGAATTTAATGAGAACAAACATTTGTACACATTTTAGGGGGGGGGGGGGTGGTTCTAGCTGAGTTTGTGCCCTCCAAAAAAAAGCCTCTGCCACTCTGCCTGAATTTAATGAGAACAAAAACATTTGTACACATTTTAGGGGGGGGGGGGGTAAAGCACTACAATGAAGCTGACAAAATACATTGGGAAATGACTAGGCTAGGTGTGTATGGGCCCAGGATAGCATACTGGAGAGGTAAGTGAAGGCAAATATGCATGTAGGCCAAAAGAGGAGCATTAAAAGCTTACAGCATGCATGAGGACAAAAGGGAAATTTGCAGCATATTACAATCATGGTAATTAGGGAAGGATGAAAGAAATACAATACATTAGCATACATACATAGAATGTGATGTTAAAGGAGAAAAATTACCTTAATATAGTCCTTCTGCAGAACTTGAATTATGGCAGAACAGGTTTCTGAAATAATGATCCCCAGAGCCTGGGGGTAGATGCCTGTCGTGAACTTGAGGTCCTGCAGACTTCTCCCAGTCGCCAGGTATTTCAATGTGGCGACTAGCCTCTGCTCGGGAGTAATGGCTTGGCGCATCAGTGTCCTGCCTCATGATATAGGGGGACAGCAAATCCAACAGACGGTGAAAAACGGGGTCCATCATCCGGAGATAATTCCTGAAGTCATCAGGATTATTCTCCTGGATTTCCTGCAGCAGAGGCATATGAGAGAATTGGTCCCGCTGGAGCAACCAATTCTTGGTCCATGAACTCCTTCTCACCCTGTTCATGGACTGGACTCGGGTTAAAGCATTAACCCCAACACCAAGCCCCTACGCAGCACGAACTCTACGATGAGAACGTACTTCCAACATGGCTAGAAACCGGACGGCTGGTCAGACCGAACTAAAAAGAACGCACTGAGGAACAGAAAGTCCTATGAAGAACGACCTGAAAAACAGAAACAAACAGACAAGAACGCACTGAAAAACAGATATGACCTGACTACACGCACTGAAAGACAGATATGAACCCACAAGCACAAACTGAAACGTAGAAAACAATCTGAAAAGCACCAAATTTTTACTAACGCACAGTTACACGAAAAACGCAGCCCAAAGGGTGGCGCCGTTGGATTTGAACTTCCCCTTTATAGTCTCGTCATACGTGTTGTACGTCACCGCATTTTGGACAGTTGGAATTTGGTTTGACAGTGTGTATGCAAGACAGCTTGAATGGAATTCCGAGGAAAAATTCCATCGGATTTTAGGCCATTGGAAATTCCGATGGTGTGTACAGGGCATTAGCTTGTACATATTATAGTTTTTATCAAAGAAAAAAAATGTGTGCTAAGTTATCTATCTGAGGGACAAAACTGCACACCTGATCATCTAGGCATATGACCATCTTAAAAAGGTTTTCTGTCACCAATTAATGATTTTCTGAGATAGGTATGTGACATCAGCTGTCATTACACTGACTGTGCAGCCTGAGATCATAAGGATGGCCTCTTGCACAATTCTCACCCAAGCACCCCTGGTAGTGGAGACAGGGACTGTTAGGGCAGCAGAAGGGCACATGTGCCAGAAAGCTGGAGCAGTGAACATGATCTTGGAAGCATGGAGATCAGAGCTGAGAATAATGCAGCAATGATAGGCAAACCTCGGGTGTAACTAGGCCATTGGATGACCAAGATCTGTGGGCATGCCCATGCGTGCACGTGTGCTCTGTGGTATGTGCGTGCACTTGTTTGCCGAGTGATTCTTGACAGCTGAACTTATCACAACTCTAACTCAGCATTATCTCCTAGTATACTGGGTCATGTTCGGGACTGATGTTCCTCCCAGCTTTTGGGGAGTATGGCAGACATACACTTTTTATTGAACTTTGGAGAGGGGGGAGTTGCAACTTTCTACAGTAGCCATGACATAAGGATGGAAAGATGCAGATTTTACAGAAAAAAGGGAACATGTGTGCCAAACGATAGAAGCTCTAGGCCAGGGATCTCAAACCTGAGGCCCTCCAGCTGTTGCGGAACTACAAGTCCCATCATGCCTCTGCCTATGGGAGTCCTGCTTGTAACTGTTTAGCCTTGCAATGCCTCATGGGAATTGTAGTTCTGCAACAGCTGGAGGGCCACCAGTTTGAGACCCTTGCTCTAGGCTGTCCTGGAAGAGCTGCTTATTAGAATTAAGTGTATTAAGACATTTAATTGATGGATGTTTGGTTTCAGTAGCTTTATATTAAAACCTTAGGATGAAAGACCCGGCACAATCGAAAAAACATGTTTGCCGCCAGTTTCTTAGTAAAAAAACCTCTAGTATTTGGGATTATGGAGGCAACAAAAAAGAATTTATACAAAAATATATTTATTTAGAAATACCAAAAAAGAAAAATAATTCATATTCATAATAAAAAGTACATAAGTTGCAATAACATCCATAAAATCTGTAATATGATTAGAAAAGGTGAATACAATAGCCTAAATTTACCACTCCAGATCTTCCGGAGGCGAATCAAAAGAGGCTTCAACCAACGCGTTTCAAACAATTTGTATAAAGGTTCTTCATCATGGATTTAAACTTGTATCCTTATCTATAACAGATCACAGAATTTCATTAAGTACAACATACATTTCTCATTTTTCCCACACCCCTAATAGGTGCATAACAAAACAGAAAACAAAAGAAACCATACACTTACTTAATCATATTCATTAAAATTGTATATGCACTTCATATTCCAGTCACATTATTGGGGTGAGCTCCTTTCTATTGCCCTCTCCAAGTGCCCACACATATTCCCTTATGTTCATATAAGGAATCAGGATAAAAAGGATAAATAGTCCAATCAAAAGGTGCCTTCAAAAAATATATGAAGAAAAATAAATATTAGGAAAATGTAATTGAAAAAGCTGGAAAGAGGATATTCTCCAGAGAGATTCGGTCCACTCACCACTCAGAGAAAGCTCAGTCCAAAAATAGAAAAAATCCAAGAACTTCTTTCAATTTTCCTTGTAACAGAGCTCCATATGAAAGATCCTCTGCCTTCCAGTAGAGGAAAAGGAATGACACCATGCAACTCCTTTGGTGTCATTTTTATACCTCTCTGCCTAATCTGATTGGTTTATGAAGGGTCACATGATGCACCGGCTCTCAGGCCGTGCATCATGTTTCCCCGGCAACGCAGCACATTCCGTGGGCGGGCCATGCCAAAACGTCAATCACATGACATAGCCGCACCAATGAGTGGCATGTCCGCAATTGACGCATCCGCGGCGTGCATAGGGAGAGCGCTGTGTGAAGGTTGGAGCCTGCAGCCCCACCTGTCTGTTGATGTTTTGGTCGTGCCGCTCATGTGACCATGCTAGAACAGCATAGGTCAGGGAGACGGCGCCACCACCACTCGGATCATAACAAGAGGCTGATTCGTGCCGCAGGAAGTGCGAAAACAGCCATCTTGGATGAGGGCAACCAAATGGGAAACCTAGTTGGAATAGACAGTGTGGGGGAAGAAGGAAACAGCCGGTTACAACACAAAAACCACCAGAATAGATGGGCACCAATTCACAAGGCAATAGAGTAGCCCAAGGTAAAGATCCAAAGACCTCCACTGGGATGGAAAAGTGGGGATAAGAATGAACCAGGGACAGAATACCAACGGTGCCAAATTTTTTCCAGCTGGAAAAAGGAAAAGGGCCAATAATCCACAAAAAGAGGATGCACCCCCCCCCCCCCAGGCCCCGGATATAAACATGAGACAAAATAGAGAGACTGCACCTAGAGACAAGAGCGAGATTATAGATGGAACCACACCACCAAAGGACATCTGATTGTGTCCAGGACCGAAAAATTCTGTAAAAAAAATGAATTTTTCTTTGTTTCTGTTATAAAATTTAGCAAATTAGTAATTTTTCTTCATAACTTTTGGCCAAAATGTATACTGCTACATATCTTTGGTAAAAATAAGTACAAATTGGTGCATATTATTTGGTCTTTGTGAAAGTTATAGAGTCCGCAATCTATGGTGCCAATATCTGAAAATTGATCACACCTGAAGTACTGACGGCCTATCATTTCTTGAGACCCTAACATGCCAGAAAAGTACAAATACCCCCCAAATGACCCCTTATTGGAAAGAAGACATTCCAAGGTATTTAGAAAGAGGCATTGTGAGTTTTTTGAAGTTGTCCTTTTTTCCCACAATTCTTTGCAAAATCAAGATTTATGTTTTCTTTTTTCACAAAATTGTCATATTAGCAGGTTATTTCTCACACACAGCATATGCATACCACAAATTACACCCCAAAACACATTCTGCTATTACTCTTGAGTATGGCAATACCACATGTGTGAGAATTTTACACAGCGTGGCCACATACAGAGGCCCAACATGCAGGGAGCACCTTCAGGCATTCTGGAGCACCCAGGCCAATTCTGACATTTCTCTCCTACGTGTAAAAATCATCATTTGTTTGCTAGAAAATTACATAGAACCCCAAAACATTATATATGTTTTTTTTATCAAAGACCTTAGAGAATACAATGGTGGTCGTTGCAACTTTTTATCTCGCACTGTATTTGCACAGCAATTTTTCTAACGCGTTTTTCACGGAAAAGAACAGTTTTGTGCTTAAAAAAAACACAAAACGGTAAAGTTAGCCCAATGTTTTTGCATAATGTGAAAGATGAAGTTACGCCGAGTAAATAGATACCTAACATGTCACCCTTCAAAATTGCACACGCTCGTGGAATGGCGCCAAACTTCGCTACTTAAAAATCCCCTTAGGTGACGCTTTAAATATCTTTAATGGTTACATGTTTTGAGTTACAGAGGAGGTCTAGGGCCAAAATTATTGCTCTCTCTAACGTTCACAGAGATACCTCACATGTGTGGTTTGAACACCGTTTTCATATGTGGGCGGGACTTGCGTATGCGTTCGCTTTTGTATGCGAGCTCACGGGGACAGGGGCGCTTTAAAAAATATATATATTTTACTTTATTTTAGTTTGACACATTTTTCCGCAAAAATTAATTTTTTGATCACTTTTATTCCTATTACAAGGAACGTAAACATCCCTTGTGATAGGAATATGGCATGACAGGTCCTCTTTACAGTGAGATATGGGGTCAATAAGACCCCACATCTCACCTCTAGGCTGGGAAGCCTGAAATAAAAAAAAAAAAAAAAACAATCCTGGCTTTGATCATAGGGTTGAGTCGGTAGAAGCCCTGGAGTGTGGCGGGAGGGGGAGGGACATCCCTTCTTGCCTCCCGTAAGAATGATCAAGCGGCGGAACAGCCGCTATGATTGTTCTTATGGTGTAGGGAATCGCCAGCTGAAAAAGCTGATATCTGAATGATGCCTGTAGCTGCAGGCATCATTCAGATATCCCCGCACAAAGTTAAGGACGTCATATGACAGCCGGCGGACGGGAAGTGGTTATTGCAGAGTATTGTGGAGTATGGGCAGGGTATTGCACATTATGGGCAGGGTATTGCACAGTATGGGCAGGGTATTGCAGAGTATTGCACAGTATGGGCAGGGTATTGCAGAGTATTGCACAGTATGGGCAGGGTATTGCAGGGAATTGCACAGTATGGGCAGAGTATGGGCAGGGATGGCTGAGCATGGGTGGATGGATGGCTGGATCTGTGACTGCAATTGTCACAGATCCAGCCCACAGTGCTGCTGCCATCCGCTCTCTCCCCCTCCCCTCTCACACTGTACCGATCGGTACAGAGAGGGGAGAGAGGAACCGGCGTCATCACATGACGCCGGTCTGTTTACAAGTGATCGCTCCGTCATTGGACGGAGTGATCACGTGGTAAACGCCGATATCAGCGGCGATTTACCGTGATGCGCCGGGTCCTCTGGACCCGGCGGTCACGGAGACTCCTGTGTGCGTGCCCCAGGGGGCGCGCGGGAGCGCGATTCTGGGAGGACGTTATATAACGCCCTCCCAGAGTTAAGGAACCACCCTGCCGCCGTTATTCGGCGGTGGGCAGTGGTTAAGTGGTTAAAAAACATGTTCCCTCAGTATTCAGTAACATCTAAAATTGAAAAAAGGACATTAGAAATACCATAAGGATTGGTTCACGCCACAATTTCTGCATTCCAGATACGTTTTTGCACACATTTTGATGAGTTTTTTATGCATTGTTGATGCATTTTCTTTGTGTTCCAGTGCATTTCTTTCCTCTTTATAATACTTTAACACTAGATAATTCTCAGGACAATGTGAATTTCGGTGCGTTTACATGCGTTCTGGTGCGTTCCATACAGAAAAAATGCAGCAGGTTCTACTTTTGTTGACTGTACTGGAAATTACTGCACTTGTGTGAGCTAGGGCCATTGGAATACATGGAATACAGGGAAAAACAGTGGGGGTTATTTACTGAAGGCAAATCCACTTTGCACTAAAAGTGCACTTCAAGTGCACTTGAAAGTGCACTGAAAGTGCACTTGGAAGTAAAGTCGCTGTAGATCCGAGGGGGACATGCAAGGAAAATAAACAACATTTTAGCTTGCACATGATTGGATGATAAAATCAGCAGAGCTTCTCCTCATTTCAGATCTACCGCTTAGGCCGCGTACACACGACCGGTTTTCTCGGCAAAAAACGACAAGAAAACTGCCAGGAGAGTTTTCTTGCCGAAAAAACCAGCTGTGTGTACGCGTGTTTCAGTTTTCTCATCGGGAAAACTGCCCAGATTCCCTGACGAGAAAAAAGACGACCTGCGGTCTTTTTTCTCGTCGAGAATCTCGTCTGCCTGTTTCTCGACGAGAAACCCGAGCGTGTGTACACTTGTCGCCGTGGAAACCCGCGCATGCTCGAAATGACTTTGACGCATGCGCAGTAGCTTCCTAGGCATAGGGTGTAGCAAGATGGCGGCGACGGCATTGAATGTGATGAGCGCACGCTCGTCGTAGTTGATGACGTCACCGCGTGCATGCCATTCAAAAGAACGGCGGTCTTTTGAATTGTACGTGTGTACTCTCGGCCGGGACAAGTTTCTTGTCAAGATTCTCGTTAGGAAAAACAAAGTTTTTTTCCTGACAAGAATCTCGGCCGTGTGTACAGGGCTTTAGATTTAGAGCGACTGCACTTCCAAGTGCACTTGCAGTGCACTTGTAGTGCAAAGTGGATTTGCCCTTTGTAAATAACCCCCTTTGCATGCATTTTTGATGCAGATTTGCATTGCACTGGAATGAATCTGGTGTGAACCAGCCCTTAGGAACAGTTCACATCAGAATATAGTGCAGGAAACCTGTGTTCCATACATGTGTCCTGCACTGAGTTCGAAATGTACTGGGGTTGTGATTAGATTTTAGCGGAACCTGGATGTTCGGGTTCGACGGATTCGGCCGAACTTCGGAAAAAAGTTCGGGTTCGGGACCGAACTTTAACCCGAACCCGAACCCGAACCCGAACCCCATTGAAGTCAATGGGGACCCGGACTTTTAAGGACTAAAAAGGCTCTAAAAAGGTAATGGAAAGGGCTAGAGGGCTGCAAATGGCAGCAAAATGTTGTTAAGAGCATGGCAAGTGCTCTGCAAACAAATGTGGATAGGGAAATAACTTAAAATAACATAAAAAAAATAAAAATAATAAAAAATAATAATCTTGACCTAGGAGGACGAGGTCCATATGGAGTAGGAGGTTGAAGTGGCGGTGGATGTGGCTGTGTAGGTGGAAGCAGCGGTGGAGGAGGACGAGGTAGCCAACACTGATTCAAAAATACAACAATGGCTGTGTAATGCCGGTGATGTGTCGATCCAGCAGGGTGGCCACCCAGTAATCAGCACCAGTTAAAATGTGGGCAACTCGGCGGTCATTGCGGAAACACTGCAGCATGTAATCGCTCATGTGTGCCAGGCTGCCCAGAGGCAAAGAAAAGCTGTCCTCTGTGGGAGGTGTATCGTCTGTGTCCTCTGTATCCCCCCAGCCACGCACCAGTGATGGCCACGAGCTGGTCTGGGTGCCACCCTGCTGTGAAAATGCCTCCTCCTCCTCCTCCTCCTCCTCCATCTCCTCCTCCACCTCGTCATCCTCCAGAACTGTTCCCTTTCTGCCGGACAATTGTGTACCTGGCGTTTGTTGGTGCAGGAACCCACCCTCGTAGCCACTTGTGAAAGACTGCCCTGAAAGCCTTTGAAATGATCCCGCTTCCTCCTCCTCCTCCTCATCCTCCTGTGCCACATCCTCTTCCATCATCGCCCAAAGCGTTTTTTCAAGGAGGCATAGAACTGGGATAGTAACGCTAAGAACGGCGTTATTGGCACTGGACATGTTGGTGGAGTACTCGAAACAGCGCAACAAGGCACACAGGTCTCGCATGGAGGCCCAGTTATTGGTGGTGAAGTGGTGCTGTTCCGCAGAGTGACTCACGCGTGATTGCTGCAGCTGAAACTCCACTATCGCCTGCTGCTGCTCGCACAGTCTGGCCAGCATGTGCAAGGTGGAGTTCCACCTTGTGGGCACGTCACATATGAGGCGGTGAGCGGGAAGGCCGAAGTTACGCTGCAGCGCTGACAGGCGAGCAGCAGCAGAGTGAGAACGCCGAAAGTGCGCACACACAGCCCGCACTTTCTGCAGCAGCTCTGGCATATTGGGGTAATTTTTAAGGAACCTCTGGACCACCAAGTTCAGCACATGCGCCTGGCAAGGGATGTGCGTCAAACCGGCTAGGCCCAGAGCTGCTACGAGATTTCGCCCATTATCGCACACCACCAGGCCGGGCTTGAGGCTCACTGACAGCAACCACTCATTGGTCTGTTGTTCCATGTCCCTCCACAACTCCTGCGCGGTGTGGGGTTTTTCCCCCAAACAGGAAAGTTTTAAAACTGCCTGCTGTCGTTTACCCCTGGCTGTGCTGAAGTTGGTGGTGAAGGTGTTGCGCTGACCGGATGAGGAGGCGGTAGAGGATGAGGAAGCGGAGTAGGAGGAGTTAGCAACAGGAGGCAAACTGAAGCGCCCTGCAATCCTCGGTGGTGGAAGGACATGCGCCAAACTGCTATCTGCCTCAGGCCCAGCCGCCACTGCATTTACCCAGTGTGCTGTTAGGGAGATATAACGTCCCTGACCGTGCTTACTGGTCCACGCATCCGTAGTTAGGTGGACCTTGCCACAGATGGTGTTGCGCAGTGCACACCTGATTTTGTCCCCCACTTGGTTGTGCAGGGAAGGGATGGCTCGCCTGGAAAAATAGTGGCGGCTGGGCACGACGTACTGTGGGACAGCCAATGCCATCAGGCTTTTAAAACTCTGCGTCTCCACCAGACGGAATGACAGCATTTCAAAGGCCAGGAGTTTTGAAATGCTGGCATTCAGGGCCAGGGATCGCGGGTGGCTAGGGGAGTACTTCCTCTTCCGCTCCAATGTTTGGGAGATAGAGAGCTGAACGCTTCCATGGGACATTGTGGAGATGGTTGGTGACCCAGGTGGTAGTGTTGCTGGCAGATGCTCTGTTTGCGGGGTGGCAGGTGCCACTGTCACTACAGAGGTGGATGAAGAGGCCGAGACTGCAGCAGAAGAGGAAGCAGGAGGAGCCAGAGACCTTTCTTGGTTTTTGAGGTGTCTACTCCACTGCAGCTCGTGCTTTGCACTTAGATGCCTGGTCATGCAGGTTGTGCTTAGGTTGAGAACGTTTATGCCTCACTTCAGGCTCTGATTGCACAGCGTGCAAACCACTCGTGTCTTGTCATCAGCACATTATGTGAAGAACTACCACGCTGGGGAACTCCTTGGACCTGGCTTTGGTGTGCTCGGTCCCTTGCTGCGTTGGGCAGTAGCAGACATACTGTCTAGCTGACAGACGCTCCGCTTTTGCACCCTGCTCCCTCTTCTGCTGTGCTGGTGGCTCTGTGCGACCACCGCCTCTTCCTCCAAACTACACTGGTCACCTGCATAACGTTGATTCCATGTGGGGTCGAGGACCTCAACGTCCTCCACATCATCTTCCACCCAGTCTTCACCCCTGCCCTCCTTGTCTGTCTGCACAATTGCGAAAGCAGCAGCAGTTGGCACCTGTGTTTCGTCATCATCCGAGACGTACTGCGATGGTCCTCCCATGTACTCATCATGAAACATAAGTGGTTGGGCATCGGTGCACTCAATCTCTTCCACTTCTGGGGCAGGGCTAGGTGGATGGCCCTGGGAAACCCTGCTAACAGAGTCATCGAAAAGCAGAAGAGACTGCTGCATGATTTGGGGCTCAGACTGCTTGGCTGATTTGCAAGGGGGTGAGGTGAAAGACTGATGGACATGGGTTTCAGGTGCCAACTCTGTTCTTTCATCAGAAGAGTGGGTGGGAGACAATGTGAAGGAACCCGAGGCACTGTCAGCAACCCAATCTACTATCGCCTGTACTTGTCCTGGCCTAAACATTCGTACAGCCTCATTAGGCGCGTCAAAATACCGCCACAGGCTCGGTCGCCTACTCGCACCTGAGGAAGGTGTTTCACTTGTGTTTGTATCTGGCACAGATCCACCACGTCCTCTCCCTGCAACAGGAGCTCCACCAGCAGCACCACGACCGGGGCCACAACGTCCCTTTGACCTTCTCCTCATATTTTCAAAATTTAGGATCTTGCACTAAATGGGTGTTTTTGGAAGCGCAGAACACACCCACAGTACGTAACCGCTGAATCGCACAGCTACAGAACTGCAGAAAATGCTATTCAAAAATAATGTTGTTTTTTTAGTATAGCAACGTAGGAGAAAACTATAAAGAAATTGTTTATTTCACACACCTCAAAATATGTATAACACACTGCAAACTTTTTTTTGTGCCACTAAACGGCGTTTTTTGGAAGAGCAGAACACACCCACAGTACGTAACCGCTGAATCGCACAGCTACAGAACTGCAGAAAATGCTATTCAAAAATAATGTTGTTTTTTTAGTATAGCAACGTAGGAGGAAACTATAAAGAAATTGTTTATTTCAAACACCTCAAAATATGTATAACACACTGCAAACTTTTTTTGGTGCCCCTAAACGGCGTTTTTTGGAAGAGCAGAACACACCCACAGTACGTAACCGCTGAATCGCACAGCTACAGAACTGCAGAAAATGCTATTCAAAAAAAATGTTGTTTTTTTAGTATAGCAACGTAGGAGAAAACTATAAAGAAATTGTTTATTTCACACACCTCAAAATATGTATAACACACTGCAAACTTTTTTTTGTGCCACTAAACGGCGTTTTTTGCAAGCGTACATTAAAGTGCAAATTTTTTAATTTTTTTGCCCTAAACGGGTCTTTTTTTGCACGAGCAAAATAAAATGCTTTTTTTTTTTTTGCCCTATGGGTCTTTTGGAAAAGAGAACAATAAAGTGCCTTTTTTTTCCCCTAAAAGTTAGATTTTCTCTGACACTGGGCTCATGGCAGTGTAAAAAGACTGCACTGCAACACAAATAGGTAGACCTATGCAGATCGCTGATTTTAATCTCTGAATCTGGACTCCTATATAATATTCTCTCTCCCTGAAAGCACCAACACAGGAACCTGGCCCTACACTACACTATCTCTCTATCTTTTCCCTCAGATTGTAGAATCAGGACTACCTCTTCTATCTTTCTATCTCTCCCTAAAAGCAGCAGCAGCAGACTAGATCCTCTCCCTATCTATTCTGAAGCAGAGTGTCATGTGTGCTGTGTGCCTCTAGCTTATATAGAAGCTGGGTCACATGTTGCACTGACCAATCACAGCCATGCCATTAGTAGGCATGGCTATGATGGCTTCTAAGGGCACACCAGCTAATCAAAAGGTGATTGGCTGGCCCCTGAAGCATTTCTAAATGCGTTATTAGATTGCCGAACCCGAACCCGGACTTTTGGGCAAAGTTCGGGTTCGGGAAAAAGCTAAAGTTCGGTACGGACCCGAAATTTACAGTTCGGGTTCGCTCAACACTAGTTGTGATCTTTAGCAGGGGTCAATATTAATGTAATGATACCCCTAAACGAAGGTCACAAACACAGTTCCTGCAGTTGCAATGAGTTTCCAATCATAGTGCATGCGCTACTTTTGGTGCTATGTGATTTCAGTCCATTCAAAATTAAATTGGTGATCAGAATAAATACTGGCATTCATTTCAGTGTCAATTCTCACTTTATATTGGTGATCACTGTCAATGTCTGTTAAATTGGTGGTCAGCAATGCAGGTTGTAAGGGAGTTCTAGGGTGGGCTATGCCCCCCCAGATTTTGGTCTTGCCCCCCCAGGACCAGAGGCATCATCGGGATGGATCCTATATGAAGCACAGAAGCCCAGCCCAATGCAGCACAGCTTAAGGACCGCAGTCACTGTCAGTGCAATGTTCATAACCCTATTAAAATCAGTGGACTCGAACGTTCGAAATCAAAAGTGCTAATTATAATGTCTAATATGCAAGTTGTTGTCCTAAAAAGGGTTTGGGGAACCGGGTCCTGCCTCAGGGGACATGTATCAATGCAAAATAACGTTTTAAAAACGTCTGTTTTTTCGGGAACAGTGATTTTAATGATGAAGTGAAAAAAAAAAGTGAAATATTCCTTTAAATATCGTACCTGGGGGGGTGTCTAAAGTATGCCTGTGAAGTGGCACGTGTTTCCCGTGTTTAGAACTGTCCCTGCACAAAATGACATTTCTAAAGGAAAATAAGTAATTTAAAACTGCTTGCGGCTTTAATGTAATGTCTGGTCCCGGCAATATGGATGTAAATCATTGAGAAAAATGGCATGGGTACCCCCCCCAGCCCACTACCAGCCCCTTTGGGTCTTGTATGGATATTAAGAGGAACCCCGCACCCAAATTAAAAAAAAGGCCCTATATACTCTGAACAGCAGTATACAGGCGGTGCAAACAAGACAGGGGCTGTAGGTTTGTTCTTAAGTAGAATCTTTTGTAATTTAGAACAGGTACATTTTTTAAGTGTAGCTCCAGCCAAAAAATCTATTAAGCTTTTTGGAAAACATAGGGAAGGGTCATCACCCCTGTAACATTGGTTTTGCTGTCTGTGCACGTGTTCAGAACATTTCACCTCACTTTCCGTCCCAATGACAAATGTTTTTAGAAAATTAGTTTTTTTTTATTGAAACAAGGATTGGTGATAAAGCATCAGTGGAGAGGAGACACCTTTTTCCCATATTAACTTTTACAGGAGAGAATTTCCCTTCCTAGGGGTAGATTTCCTCTCACTTCCTGTTGTCTCCTTCCGTTTGCAAGTAGGAGTCGTTTGTAAGTTGGATATTTGAAAGTAGGGACCTGCCGTATATACTCTGCAGAATTTTGCCCCTTAGGTGTTGGTGTTGTCACAACACTGTAAGCCCTCACAGTTACTCTTGGTGGGCGCTGGAATTCCCTGCTGTGAACTATTATATCCAGAATTGTAATTACATGCCCCTGTTGAACAGGGGCAGAAAAATTGGGCCTTTGGTGGTGGTGTTGCCACAACACTAACCCCTCACAGATACTGTAGTTGGAGTGCAGCAATGAGCCCTGCTGCACAGTATTGCATCAAAAATTGTAAATACAGGCCCCTGTTAAACAGGGGCTGAAAAATTGGGCCCTAGCCACTGGTGGCGGTGCCCAGAACCAAAAATGTTCTTACAAGCTATCAGCATGATCATTGAGGAGGAAGAGGATAGTCACTCAGCATCAGCATAGGCAGTCTTGAAGGGATCTGACATTTCAAAAAAAAATATTCGGTTACATCAGCATCAGGTGCTTGGTAGCTGGTGGTGATCCAAGACTGATTCATTTTTATGAAGGTCAGTCGATCGACCGAGTCGGTGGACAGGCGCACCCTGTGATCGGTTACAAAGCCTCCAGCAGCACTGAATGTGCGTTCCGAAAGAATGCTGGATGCAGGATAGGCCAGTAGCTCAATTGCATACTGTGCAAGCTCTGGCCAGTGATCCATCCTCAAGACCCAGTAACCCAGAAGATTTTCGGTGGGAAAGGTGTTCAAGTCTGATCTTGCCCCTAGGTATTCCTGCACCATGTAAACCAGATGCTGGCGATGGTTGCTGGAACCGATCATACCTTGGGGCTGCGGACTAAAAAATTGTCTGAACGCATCGGTCAGACGGCCACCTTCTCCACCGCTCCTTCTTTGACTGACCGAAGCCTCAGCAACACGTTGTCCAGGACCAGGAATTTGTAACCTCCCTGTCTCTGGGAACGCATTGCACAGACCTTTCTGAAAGGCCTCCCGAAGATGCTTCATCCTCTGCTCCCTCTGCGACAGCAAGACAAGGTCCGCAACCTTACCCTTCTAACGTGGATCCTGGAGGGTTGCCAGCCAGTAATGATCCCTCTCCTTGATCGCACGAATACGAGGATCCTTCCGCAGGCTTTGCAGGATCAGGGAGGCCATGTAGCATAGGTTTGCTGAGGCATTTGGTCCGGAGTCCTCTGGGTCACTCAGAACGACATGATCTGCAGCCACCTCCTCCCAGCCACGTACAAGTCCATAGGTGTCTTGGGACTGTAATTGATCCCTTGAAGACTGCTGCTGATGCTGAGTGCTAGGCTCCACCTCCATGCTGACACAATCCTCCTCCTCCTCCTCCTCCTGTGTGATAGCCGGGCCTCGGAAACACTGTCTGGATAAAGGGGGCCTTGAGAGGTAAGGAAGTCCTCCTCTTCCTGCCTCTGTTCTGCCTCAAGTGCCCTGTCCATTATTCCATGCAGCGTGTGCTCCAACAGGTGGACAAGAGGGACAGTGTCACTGATGCATGCACTGTCACTGCTCACCATCCTTGTGGCCTCCTAAAATGGTGCCAGGACAGTGCATGCATCCCTGATCATGGCCCACTGGTGTGGGGAAAAAAATACAAGCTCCCCTGACCCTGTCCTGGTGCCATATTGCAACATATACTAATTTATGGCCCTCTGCTGCGTGTTCAGCCACTGCAGCATGGCCAACGTAGAGTTCCACTTGGTGGGCATGTCACAGATCAGGCGGTTCTTGGGCAGGTTGTAATCCTTTTGCAGGTCAGCCAGCCAAGCACTGGCATTATATGACCGGCGGAAATGCCCACAGTTTCCTGGCCTGCTTCAGGACCTCCTGTAAGCCCAGGTACCTGCCCAATAACCGCTGCACCACCAAGTTAAGGACGTGAGCCAAACAGGGCACATGGGTCAGGTGTCCCTGTCGGAGGGCGGAGAGGAGGTTGGTGCCATTGTCAGAAACAACCATTCCTGGCTTAAGCTGGCGTGGCGTCAACCACCTCTGAGCCTGCCCCTGCAGAGCTGACAGAATCTCTGCCCCAGTGTGGCTCCTGTCCCCCAAACATACCAGCTCAAGCACCGCATGGCATCTTTTTGCCTGCGTACTTGCGTAGCCCCTTGAATGCCTACGGAGCACCGCTGGTTCGGGGGACAAAGCACAGGAAGAGGCCATGGAGGAAGAAGAAGAGGAGGGGGTGGAGGAGAGAGGTGTGAGAATCACCAGTAGTAGCATTTTGGAGGTGTGGTGGCTGAACAACCTCCAACACTACTGCACCTTGTCCTGCATCCTTCCCAGCTGCCAGCAGAGTCACCCAATGCACCGTGAAAGATAGGTAACGTCCCTGTCCATGCCTGCTGGACCATGAGTCAACGGTAATATGCACCTTACCGCTGACCGCCTTGTCCAGCGAGGCCAAGACATTGCCTTCCACATGCTGGTAGAGAGCCGGAATTGCCTTCCGTGAGAAAAAGTGGCGTTTGGGACCCTGCCACTGAGGAACCACACATTCCACAAACTCACGGAAGGGGGCAGAGTCTACCAACTGAAAAGGCAGCAGTTGAAGTGCTAGCAATTTAGCCAAGCTAGCATTCAACCACTGGGCATGTGGATGGCTGGGAGCAAACTTCTTTCGGCGGTGCAGCAGCTGGGGCAGGGAAATTTGCCTGGTACAATCTGACGTCGGTGTACCAATAGCAGATTGCCCGCAAGTACTTGGCTGTGACACACCTAATTCTACACCTTCCTCTCAGTGCAGGTGTCATGGATCTGCCACCTAAGGGTTAATAGTGCAGACTGATTTCAGTGATTGGCAACAGGCTGCCTTATTTAAACACCTCAGCAGCACTGTGTCTTCGCTGCCTGATCTGCAGTTCATACCTGTTCCAGTGTCTTCCTGTGATCTGATCTGTTTCCTGTGTTTGACCCGGCTTGTTTGACTACGATTGATCTCTGTTATCCTGATCCCGGCCTGCCTTGTAACCACGCTCAGCTCTACACTGCTTGATTTCCTGTTGCCGAACTTTGCCTGTATCCTGACCATTCTCTGCCTGTCTATACCTACATCTGATCGTCTGTTACCAAACCCGGCTTGTCTGACTACGTATTCAGTGTCTCCCCAGCCAGTGCACCTACCAGCCTGCTTCCTGTTCCCTGCTGCACCAGCTGAACTGACAAGACCAAAGATGAACCAGGCACCCATACACCGCCAGGCTCTTGCGGCCACTGTTGCAACATCGGTGGCCCTTGAGCCGGGGTTGTACGAGAAGCCTTCCCACTGCACGTCAGGCTCATCCGGCAGGTACGTAACAGCAGGTTTCAGAGAGGACTGAAGGTATAGTGGGGTTGGAGATCCCAGCTGATGAGGAGCAAGGAGAGGTCCGCTTTGTTCTTTGGTGTGGGTCTTTTATGTATGCTTGCCAACAAACTGCATGGCAGGTCGACCTATGTCTGGTCAAGCACGTGGTGCCCAAGCGGCTCATGTTTTGGCCAGGCGAGATGCGCTTCAGACATATGTTGCAAATGGCAATGGTGCGCTCTGCTGCACACGTCTCAAAAAAGGCCCACACCAAAGAACGTTTGGAATAACACGCAGAGACAGCAGCGCCCTGCACATGAGGAGCTCTGCAGTGTGATGCAGTCGGTGTGCTGCCCCTAAGCTGGCCCCTGGAGGGCATCCTGCCTCGTTGATGTGCCTCCTCCTCCTCCCTATCAGGCATTCACATGGAGTCAGTGACCTCATCATCCCCTCCCTCCTCATCACTGGAGCAAATCTGGCAGTATGCTGCAGCTGGGGGAACATGACTGCCAGATAGCTGTCCTTGTTGGGCACTCCCTCTCTCTGGGTTCACGTTACTACCCTCTCTCTCTGGGCTCACGTTACTGCCTTCCTCTAGCTGGGTTCCATCATCGGAGCCTTCAAAACCCCGGGAATTCTCCTGGAGCATGTACCCAACACTGTGGTCAGGAGGACATGGTGGGGCTAGGGAAGGAGTGACTGATGCCATTGAGCCGAGGGAAGAGGCCGCTTTGGCAGCTGCTTTGCCAAAGTACCCTGAGCCTGGGTGAGCCTGGGTGAGAGAGGATGAGGAGGATGAGGACAGGTTGGTCATCTAATCTACCAAGTCTTGGGCATGTTGCAGCTCAACATGGCCAGCTGCCAAAAAGGACAAGCGTGTCCCACGGCCACTTGCTGATGAGGATGCACCGTGTCCACGGCCAGCACTGTTGCCTCTAGACACAGAGCCTATATATATGTCTATACTGATTATAATGCAGCTATCAGAATCAACTGCCTGCTGTGGTATTAGTATGAGAAAAGCAGCAATTGTCTTCAGTTAGTTTTAGGTTCACACTGTGCAGAGGACACAGTACACTAACTGAAAATACTTGCAGCTCTCTGGCTCTGCCTGTGGTTTTATTATGAGAACACCACCAATTGTATTCAGGTAAGCTTTAGGAGAACGCTATGCCAAGGACAGAAGTACACTAAATGAAATTAATGCAGCTCCCTGCCTGTGGTTTTATTATGAGAACACCACTAATTGTATTCAGGTAAGCTTTAGGTGAACACTATGCAAAGGACACAGTACACTAAGTCAAACACTGCAGATAGCACAATCACCTGCCTGCCTGTCACAGCATAGAGAATAACAGGAATGGATCTAGCTAAACTGAATACAGTGTAAAAAATATATACAACACCTAGGATGCATATATATATCCTCTACACACTGTAACTGCAGCTAACTGACTCGACTGCCTTCTCTATCTAACTCAAATCAAAATACACTGTCTCTCTCTCTCCGTCTGTATTTTAACCAACACCGTAACACACTACACAAGGCTGACTTCCAGGCCGCCTTATATAGTGTGGGGCGTGTACTAAATCCACTGAGGCATAATTGGCCAAAGCCACCCTGGCTTTGGCCAATAACGGCTCTTCGTTTTTTGCGCGCTGTGATTGGCCAAAGCATGCGGGTCATAGTGCATGCTTGGCCAATCATCAGCCAGCAATGCACTGCGATGCCGCAGTGAATTATGGGCCGTGACGCGCCACTCGAATTTGCCGCGAACGGCCCATAATGTTCGCAATTCGAACTCGAATCTCATCCCTACTCTACAGTTCTATAGAATGCTAAACACAGGGTTGTGTTGTGCTACAGTACTGTAAGGCCCATTTCACACAAGCCTTCAGTTTGAAAAAACATGACTGAACTGATGAAACAAAGAAAAAACAGATCAGTGTACATCAGTTTTTCATCAGTTTTTACATCAGTTATTTACATCCATTTAACATCTTGAGTCAAATTTTTGGTTTATAGAGCTGCACGATTCTGGATAAAATGAGAATCATGATTTTTTTGCTTAGAATAAAGATCACGATTCTCGCAGGGTAAAATCATCTTCCACATTATACAAAAAATTAGGCTAACTTTACTGTTTAGTTTTTTTTAATTCATTGAAGTGTATTTTTTCCTCAAAAAATTGTTTAAAAAGACTGCTGTGCAAATACAGTGTGACATAAATATTGCAACGATTGCCATTTTGTTCTATAGGGTTTCTGCTAAAAATACATATGTTTGGGGGTTCTAAGTAATTTTCTAGCAAGAAATTCTGATTTGTAAGCAACAAGTGTCAACAAAAGGCTTGGCATTTAAGTGGTTAAACTGCCCTCATTTACAGACCGAAGTTCATCCCTTTTAAAATAACCGAGAGATACATTCAGGGTTATTTACGAAAGGGAAATCCACTTTGCATTACAAGTGCAAACTACAAGTTCAAAGTGCACTTGAAATTGCACTGAAAGTGCACTTGGAAGTGAAGTCGCTGGAAATCTGAGGGGTAGATCTGAAATGAGGGGAAGCTCTGCTGATTTTATCATCTAATCATGTGCAAGCTAAAATGCTGGTTTTTATTTTCCTTGCATGTCCACCTCGGATCTACAGCAACTGCACTACCAAGTGGATTTGTCTTTCGTAAATAACCCCCATTGAGTCTCTTCTCTTCTCTATCTCTCTAGCGCTATTGGGTATAGAAAACAAAGAGCCGACAATTACATTTAAAAGCTGACAGTGACAGTCGGCATGTGAGGGAGCATGTCTGTAGAGACTTCCCCCTCACTGTATATACTGCTATACTGCACTCATGCCTTTCTCTGCCCCAAACCCCCTCCACCCCCCCCCCCCAAATGACAGCTCCAAAAGAAAAGAAAACGGCAATTACATTTAAAAGCTGACAATGACAAGTGAGGAAGCCTGTCAGTACAGACTACCCATTCACTGTATATACTGCTCTTTATAGCGGATGAAAACAGATGATCATCCGTTGTCATCCATTTTTCCATAGGTATTCTAGGACTAGTGCCGCGTACAACAAATGTTCGATGTGAGCCTTTGGTCGGATATTCCGACCATGTGTATGCTCCATCGGACATTTGCTGTCGGAATTTCCAAATTTCACAAAAATCCACGCATGCTCGGAATCAAGCAGAAGAGCCACACTGCCTAATGAATTTCATTTTTCTCGGCTGGTCGTACGTGTTGTACGTCACCGCATTCTTGACGTTCAGAATTTCCGACAACATTTGTGTGACCGTGTGTATGCAACACAAGTTTGAGCCAACATTCCGTCGAAAAAAATCCACGGTTTTGTTGTCGGAATGTCTGATCGTGTTTTTGATTTTACTTTCTACTAGGTTAGAATATATATATATATATATATATATATATATATATATATATATATATATATATATATATAATGCTATGAAAAAGTATTTGCCCCATCCTGTTTTATATTTTTTTGCTTTTTTCTGTGATTTAGATCATCAAACAAATTGTAATATTACACAAAGATAACCCAAGTAAATCCAAGATGCAGTTTTTAAATTATTATTTCATTTATTAAGGGAAAAAAGCTGTTCAAACCTGCCTGGTCCTAATGTGAAAAAGTAGTTGCCCCCTCCCATGCTGAATAATTAATGAACTGTGATTAACCAAATTTTTGGGGAAAGCTGAGTTAAATTTCACTTGCCACACCCAGGCCTGATTACTGCCAGACCTGTTGAACCAAGAAATCACATAAATAGAAGCTGTCTGACAAAGTGAAGCACACTAACAAATCACAAAAAGCCACACATCATGCCACAATCTAAAAAAAAATTGAGAACAGATTAGAAATAAAGTAATGGACATGTATTGGTCTAGGAAGGGTTTTAAAGCCATTTCGAAGGCTTTGGAACTCCAGTGAACCACAGGGAGAGCCATATCCACAAATGGAGATAACTTGGAACAGTGGTGAACCTTCCCAGGAGTGGCCAGTCTACAAAAATTACTCCAAGAGCATGACGACGACTCATCCAGGAGGTCATAAAAGAACCCAGAACATCTAAAGAACTGCAGGCCTCACTTGTCTCAGGTAAGATCAGTGTTTATGATTCAACAATAAGAAAGAGACTGGGCAAAAATGGCATCCATGGGAGAGTTCCAAGGCCAAAGCCACTGCTGACCAAAAAGAACACAGGCTCATCTAACATTTACCAAAAAACATCTTCATTATCCCCAAGACTTTTAGGCAAATATTCTGTGGACTGATGAGACAAAAGTTTTGCTTTTTTTGGAAGGTGTGCATCCCGTTATATCTGGCATAAAACGAATACAGCATTTCATAACAAGAACATCATACCAACAGTCAGACATGGTGGTGGTAGTTTGATGGTCTGGGGCTGCTTTGCAGATTCAGGACCTGGATGAGTTACCATAATTGATGGAACCATGAATTCTGAGCTCTACCAGAAAATCCTAAAGGAGAATGTCCGGTCATCAGTTTGTCACTTCAAGCTCAAGTGCAATTGGGTTATGCAGCAGGACAATGATCTGAAACACAACAGCAAGTCCACTTCCAAATGGTTCAAACAAAGCAAAATTAAGGTTTTGGAGTGGCCTAGTCAAAGCCTGGACTTAAATCCAATTGAGATGCTGTATCATGACCTTACACAGGCCATGCATGCAAACCCTTCAATGTGGCTGAATTAAAACAATTCTGAAAAGAAGAGTAGGACAAAATTGCTCCACAGCAATGTGAAAGACTTATTGGCAGTTATCGCAAACGCTTGATTGCAGTTGCCTCCAAGGGTGGCACAACCAGTTATTAGGTTTCACATAAAGCCAGGCAGGTTTTGACAGCTTTTTTGCTTTCTATAATTAGTAGAACAATTAGTGCTGCCAATGAGTGCCAATCAGTGCCACCTATCAGTGCCATCAAGCAGTGCCTATCAGTGCCCATCAGTGAGGCCAATCAGTGCTGCCAACCAGTGCCGCCTATCAGTGGCCATTCAGGGCTGCCAATCAGTGGTACCTATCAGTGCCCATCAGTGCTGCCAATCAGTGCCAATCAGTGCTGGCAATGAGTGCTGCCTATCAGTGCCCATGAATGTTGCCTATCAGTGCTGCCAATCAATGCCCATCAGTGCACTGAGTGAACTCAGCAGACAGGCACATTGTCCACAGGGCCCGGCCTAGCGGGGCACAACAGAAATTTGTCTATGTTTATTAATGCCACATGCCGATATTTAGTATAATAGGTAATCACCACACTACTATTTACAATAACCTACTGAAGTTAAAATAAAGTGTCAGTAAAAGGCTTGCTGCTAAGCACTGTTATGTGTTCCCACACCACAAAAAAAAGGGTAGCGCTAACTTACTAATCAATAACATAACAATGATTGTGGAACCCTCTAATGTATGAAAATCTCCATAAACTTCAATATTACCACAATAGCGGTCTCTGTGATATGTAACGTCACATATAATACACATCAAGCTGAAAAAAGACATAAACAATTTTAACTTAGCAGGGATGGTGGAAACCCCTCCTATAGCTATTTACCATGCAGATTAACTTCAAGTGCAATGATTCCAGTGATTTGTGATTTCACATGTAATACACATCAAAATCAGAATAAGAGAAACCCCTCTACAGATAATTGCAATACAAATTAACTAGGGTTGTCCCGATACCACTTTTTTAGGACCGAGTACAAGTACCGATACTTTTTTTCATGTACTCGCCGATACCGATTACCGATACTTTTTTTTAATGTCATGTGACAGTTTTCAAACCACAATACAGACTAATGATATCTTCTTTATAATTATGAAGAACTCTAACTCAAGACATTATAAAAGAATAAAAAACTGTTTTATTTGCTTGTCACGCAGTAATAAAAAAAACTCAAAGAATTTTCACAGAACATGTTGATAAGTACAAAAAATATATATTTTACAACATCAAAATATATTAATAACAACAATAAATAACAAAAGTAAAACCAACCAACCAAAAGTGCAAAACAGTAAACAACCATAACAGTGCATTGTTAATCATGGGGAACAGTATGGGTTGGATTAAAGGCAATATAGCTAATAGAATTATTATTTCTCAAAAGTTAGTGGCAAGTTCTTTTTAAGGAATAAAAGCATCTCTGCATGTTCAGCCATAAGCCTGTTTCTGCTATCAGTAAGGACGTTAGACGCTAAGCTGAACAGTCTTTCACTTTCCACACTACTGCATGGGGCAGAAAGAAATTTTTGGGCCATTTTAGCCAGAGTTGGAAATCTGACTTTATGAACTGCCCAGTACTTCAGGGGTTTCTCTGAACGAGGTACAGTGATCTCTCCCAGGTAAGCTTCCAGCTGTATAGTAGCAGCTTTTGGAGCACTGCTCTCAGACGTAGCTGAACCTTCACCAGCAATTTCAGCAAATGCACTGTCCAGACTGGTACCTGGCTGGTCACGGTGAGGTCTTTTGGAAGCTGGTTCTTCATGTTCCTCAGACACAATTGTCTCTTCAGAAATGTTTTGCTGCAGTTCCAGTATTAACATTTCTTTTGCCTCCCTGGAAGTGTCTGAATTACAAAAAAATCTATCTTTATACCTAGAATTAAGAAAAAAATAAACCATGAATCAAATCAATGCAGCATATTCGTTATGTGAAGAAAAAATGTACATTTTATAGCAGAAAAATTAACATTACCTTGGATCGAGTAAAGTTGCGATACAGTAAAGTGGGTTTC
Organism: Rana muscosa; assembly: GCA_029206835.1. Taxonomy (NCBI): domain Eukaryota; kingdom Metazoa; phylum Chordata; class Amphibia; order Anura; family Ranidae; genus Rana; species Rana muscosa. The sequence continues at coordinate 12,266,195 of JARGYO010005626.1, read as the reverse complement.
GCTCAGTATCAGAGAAGCGCTTCCGCAAAGCAGCAAGCAAAGTGCTCTTCATTGTTTTGATACCATGGTCGTCATCCACTTTTGATAACACTTTCTGCAACACTGTGACTGCAGGAATGACATCAGAGGCAAACGCATCTGAACAACTCACTTGGCGAGTCATCTCTTCAAAGGGAGCCAAGATATTGATCAACTTTTCTATCAGATTCCACTGGTTTGCAGTAATGGTGGCAGGGAGCTCATGTTCAGACACATACACTCCAAGGGCCCGTTTCTGCTCAAATAGAGACTTCAGCATGTAAAATGTGCTGTTCCAACGAGTCTGCACGTCTTGCTGGAGTCTTCTTACTGGCTGACCAAGCTGTATTTGGATGTCCTGCAGCCGAGAGTATGCCAGGTTAGAGTGCTTGAAGTGGCCAATTATTCTGCGCCCGACTCCCACAGCATCTGCAATGCTGCGCTGTGATAAAAGTCCCTCTGAGACAGCAAGCTGCAGTGTATGTGCAACACATGAGATACTAGGAAGTCCAGCATCTTCCATACCTTTTACCATGTTTTTAGCATTGTCCCGGACCACAACATGAACAGAACTTTTGGGAATCGCCCAAGTCTGAAGCATTTCCTCAAGAATGTTCGCTATTGCTTGACCGGTGTGGGAGCCTTCAAATTTCGTAGCATGGAGCATGACCTGATGCAACGAGAATTCGCCATCTATCCACTGCGCCGTTAAACTGATGAGAGAGAGAGGACTCACACTACTGCTCCAGATGTCTGTGGTGAAGCTAATTGCCTTTATGTCCTTCTGCAACATGATAGTAATGTGCGTTTTAACCGTGCTGTGGATCTTTGGTAAGAGGACGTCTGTAATGTAATGGCGACTGGGAATGTCATACTTCGGCTCCAACACATTAAGAAATCTCTTCAAACCCATGTTCTCAACAATTGAAAGCGGTTGATCATCCAGAATAATAAATTGGGTGAGCGCCTCTGTTATCTTTACAGCTCTGGGGTTGTCTCTTGACAGCTTTTCTCTTCTGGCAAAAGTTTGCTGCAAAGTTGGCTGCTGACTCATTACTGAGTGCTGAGTATTACTGCTCGTGCTGGCGGTAAATTCTCCATGTTCAATTTTATGTTTTAGCTTCAAATGTTTTATCAGATTACTGGTATTGTAAGAGCTGATTTTTGTACCTCCTCTGGATAATTTTGCAGAACAAAGTTTGCAGTCTGCCATCCGTGGGTTGTCCTCATTAATTTTAAAATACTTCCACACAGCTGACATTCTGCTGGTGTCTGTGCAGTGTGCACTGAAAAACTCTGATAATTTGCGCGACCTTGGGTGAAAAAAGCAAAATAAAAAATTAAGCATCCATTGTTTAATTACTTCTATATCGGGCACTCTCACCCCCTCTTCCTGCCCAGGCCAATTTTCAGCTTTCAGCTTTGTCACACTTTGAGTGACAATTGCGCAATGCGCAGTCATGCTACACCGTACTTTTATTTGGTATAATTTTTTTTCACACAAATAGAGCTTCTTTGGTGGTATTCATTTTATTTAATCACTGCTGTGTTTTATTTATTTTTTTGTTAAAAAAAAAAAAAAGCCTTTCTTAGGTTCCAGGAAAAGGGGAAAGCTGCGCCAAGTAAATGAAAGATTAAGTATATGATGAAGGTTTGAGGCTGAGCAAATAAATAGTCCATATGAAGAACCAGTCCTCCTTAAATGGCACCACAGTGACTCCATGTCCCTTACATTGGAGATCAGTGGGAAGAATGTTCCTTACATTGGTGGTCAGTGGGAAGAATGCCCCTTACATTGGTGGTCAGAAGGAAGAATGCTCCAGTCCTTACATTGATGATCAGTGGGAAGAATGCTCCTTACATTGGTGGTCAGTGTGAAAAATGCTCCTTACATTGGTGGTCAGAAGGAAGAATGCCCCTTACATTGGTGGTCAGTGGGTAGAATGCCCCTTACATTGGTGGTCAGAAGGAAGAATGCTCCAGTCCTTACATTGATGATCAGTGGGAAGAATGCTCCTTACATTGGTGGTCAGTGTGAAAAATGCTCCTTACATTGGTGGTCAGAAGGAAGAATGCCCCTTACATTGGTGGTCAGTGGGTAGAATGCCCCTTACATTGGTGGTCAGAAGGAAGATTGCTCCAGTCCTTACATTGATGATCAGTGGGAAGAATGCTCCTTACATTGGTGGTCAGAAGGAAGAATGCCCCTTACATTGGTGGTCAGTGGGTAGAATGCCCCTTACATTGGTGGTCAGAAGGAAGATTGCTCCAGTCCTTACATTGATGATCAGTGGGAAGAATGCTCCTTACATTGGTGGTCAGAAGGAAGAATGCTCCTTACATTGGTGGTCAGAAGGAAGAATGCCCCTTACATTGGTGGTCAGAAGGAAGAATGCTCCAGTCCTTACATTGATGATCAGTGGGAAGAATGCTCCTTACATTGGTGGTCAGTGAGAAGAATGTCCCTTACATTGGTGGTCAGCGGGAAGAATGCTCCTATTTTATTATCTGCGAGTTGGAATTTAATCACTGCTGAAGAAACACCCGGCAACCTTGAGGAACCTCTATTTTTTCACATTAAATGACTGGATTTTACAGTTCTATTAAAGCGGAGTTCCACCCAAATTTGGAACTTCCGCTTTATCCACTCCCCGCCCCCTTACATGCCACATTTGGCATGTCGTTTTTTTTTGGGGGGGAGTGGTGTCTTCAGTCGGAGTGGGACTTCCTGTCCCACTTCCTCCTTCCGCCCTGTGGTCGCCTAGGCGATACGTCATATCGCCCTGTGGCGGCCCCTCCCTGTAGGTGATCACCTGGGACGTGACAGGTCCCAGGCGATCGCCTTTCCACTCAGAGAGCGCTGCGCCGTTCGCCAATGCGCAGTGAGTGCCCGGCCATGAAGCCGAAAGCTGTCACAGCCGGGTGCCCACACTATGAATGGAGGCGCCGGCGGAGAAGGGGGGAGAGGAGCGGCGCATCGCTGGACAGTGGAACAGGTAAGTGTATATTTATTAAAAGCCAGCAGCTACACTTTTTGTAGCTGCTGACTTTTATTAAACATAAAGGCTGGAACTCCCCTTTAAGCACTATAGGTGCAATACAGAATAGCTGTCAGTGGGTGGCACTGCAGTTCAGGTGATTCCAGGGAAGAAGACCCCCCCCTCCGCCCAAGATGAGCTCACATCCTGCCCACCTGAATAGTTAGTTCTTATTCATTAGAGAGCCCCCCCACCCCCCCGCCGCCATTCTTAGTGGTTAATTAATGGCTTATCTAAACTCCCCCCCCTCCAACATCGAAAAAACAGGCAGGAGAGTCAGGGCACAGGACACAGAGCACAGAGTCAGGGCACATCCAGCAAAATAGGAGGGTGACCACTGACCAGCACAAAGGCAGGCAAGGAGACCTTTGGATCGTAACAGGGGAGGGAGGAAGGAAAAGAAGTGTGTGTATGTCACCCCGCTCTCCGCCCCCTGCCCCGCTCTCCGCCCGCTCTCCACCCCCTCTCTCATCAGTCGGACTCATTCGGGAGCATTTGTGTGCAAGTTGCAACTGTCACCAATTAAATTTAAAAATGTACTTGCCCGCCTGTAGAATCCTCTGCTCTCCGCTCTGCTCTCCGCCTCGCTATGCTCCCGGCTCTGGTCTCCGCCTCGCTATGCTCCCGGCTCTGGTCTCCGCCTCGCTATGCTCCCGGCTCTGGTCTCCGCCTCGCTATCCTCCCCGCTCTGGTCTCCGCCCCGCTCCCCGCCCCGCTCTCCACCCACTCCCACTCTCTCAAAGTATCGGACTGGGCATCGGGAGCATTTGCGCGAGTACAAGTACTTGCGCAAATGCTTGGTATCGGTCCCGATACCGATACTAGTATCGGTATCGGGACAACCCTAAAATTAACTTTAAGTGCAACAACTTTTTAGTTGGGAGGTTCACACCATTATAGCACTTTAACAATCTAAAAAATAAAAATTTTAAACACTTAATTCTATATGTTTTAGTTACTATTAGAATGTGAATTTTTGCACTTGAAGTTAATTTTCAACCAACCTTGCTTAGTCCATGTCTTTATGGACCTTGCTTTGTTCACTGGTGTGCAGTCATGTAGGAACAAGAAGAGGCCATCCCCAAACTGTTCCCACAAAGTTGGGAGCATGAAATTGTCCAAAATGTCTTGGTATGCTGAGTGTCAGGTCACCTGAGGCCAGGTGACAAATGCACATCGTTGGGGTCAGGAGTGCACCGCTAAGGTAGTGGACCCTATGGCTGACTGCTGCGGATGGAACTCTGGGTGGTTAAGGAAGGCAGGTCCACTGGAGCACTAACAGGGATCCTACGGGGAGCTAGAGACTAAGATTCCCCAGGGCGCGGAGTCTAAGATCCAGCAGGTGTTCACCAGAGCCTCTAGTGGTGAGGAGTTACTGGGCTGCAACTGGATCCAGGTCGCGGCCCCCAGAATCTCCCAGCTCACGCTCACAGTAGGCTATAGAGGATAGAGGGGAAGCAGTAGCTCAGGATACCAAGAGATAGTAAGGGGATAAGCCAAAGGTCGGGGCGACTAGCAGACAAGGATAAACAAAGGACACGCCAAAGGTTAAGGTCACAAGCAGACAGGGTTAGTCGAACAAGCCAAGAACGGTAAAACAGAAACAGATGTAGAGCACACAGTAAGCAGGAACCCGAACACACAATAGTTAAACAAACACTGTTGATCAGCACGGCTGGCTTGCAGTGCACAAGTTAATATAGAGTTCCCTGATAGGGCCTGGGGCAGAGCCATGCTTAGAGGAGATATTACTTAAGCAGCCAGGTGAGAGTGGCTGGCCTCTAAAGCAGGACACATGGAGGAGGTAAGCTGACAGACAAACATTACTGCATAACCATGACAGTACCCCCCCTCTTATGGGCCCACCCCCTCCCCCGCCTGGGCCCAGGATTGAAGGGAAACCTCAGATGAAACCTCCTCAACAGACGAGATGCAAAGACCTTAGATGCAGCGATCCAAAACGCCTCCTCAGGACCAAACCGTCTCCAATGCACAAGGTACTGAAGAACGCCTCTGCAGAGCCGAGAATCCAGAACTTGACTCACCTCGTACTTTAGATTATCCTCAGAGACCAGAACCAAGGTAGGGAGAGGACGAGAGGATTTATTGAGGACCAAAGGCCTTTTAGGAATAAGCAAGGGCATGAGAAGATCAACAGGAATCTGAGGAGGGTCCCCCAGACCCTTCAAGATGAACTGGACATCTAGCACAGGACCATCAGACTGGGCAGAGGTCAGTGGAACCCTGAGGTCAGGTTGGTTAGAGGGTGACATGTCACAGGAGTCAAGCTGGATAGCTGAAGGATAGGGATGAGCTTCGAGTTCGAGTCAAACTCATGTTCGACTCGAACATTGCCTGTTCGGCTGTTCGCTGAATTTTGAACATTATGGGCCATTCGCACCAAATTCGAGTGGCGCGTCACAGCCCATAATTCACTGCGACATAGCAGTGCATTGCTGGCTGATTGGCCAAGCATGCACTATGACCCGCATGCTTTGGCCAATCACATCGCGCAAAAAACAGAGAGCCATAATTGGCCAAAGCCAGGGTGGCTGTGGCCAATTATGTCTATGGGGGTTTAGTACACGCCCCACACTATATAAGGCCGCCTCCATAGCTGAAGGATAGGGATGAGCTTCGAGTTTGAGTCAAACCCATATTCGACTCGAACATCGCCTGTTCGGCTGTTCGCTGAATTTCGAACATTATGGGCCTTTCGTGCCGAATTTGAGTGGCGCGTCACAGCCCATAATTCACTGCCGCATTGCAGTGCATTCCTGGCTGATTGGCCAAGCATGCACTATGACCCTGATCAATCCGGGATGGATAGAGAATCCAAAACGGCTTCCAAAGAGGTTCAGCCCACAGGTAGCCTATACACGCCACTCAAAAGTCAATCCAAAACCGATCAGATTTCATGTGATGGACATGTAAGAAAGATGGAGGCCTCCCATAGTGTAAAAACGTTTTACATTTATTGAATAAAAGATATAAAAACACACTTACAATGTGCAATAGTATAAAACAGCCTTAAGTCTGCGGTCCCGGCCGGACACACGCAGACAAGCCCGTCCTACTAGATGAAAAGAGGGTGGTGACGTTGACACGCCGCTCCATTCCGCCCTACAACGTTTCGCAATAGAATTGCGTCTTCCAGTGCCCCTGGCATCATTTTATTCACTATATTGTATGTAGCGCTACCTATATTTTTTCCACATTTTTTTCTGTTTTTGTTCACAGAAGGTTTGCTGCTTCTATTTTTCCACTTGAATTTACTTAACTGTAGTTTTTCTTATTTAACGCGTTTTTTCCCCTATTTCCCACATGCACTATGACCCGCATGCTTTGGCCAATCACATCACGCAAAAAACGGAGAGCCATAATTGGCCAAAGCCAGGGTGGCTTTGGCCAATTTTGTCTGAGGGGGTTTAGTACACGCCCCACACTATATAAGGCCGCCTCCGTGGCGGCCTTGTGTAGTGTGTTGCGGTGGTTAAAGAGAGAGAGAGACAGTGTCATTTATTTTGAGTTAGATAGAGCATGCAGGCGAGTCAGTTAGCTGCAGTTGCAGTGTGTAGAGGATATATATGCATCCTAGGTGTTGTGTATATATATTTACACACTGTATTCAGTTTAGCTAGATCCGTTCCTGTTATTCTCTATACTGGCAGGCAGGCAGGTGATTGTGCTAGCTGCAGTATTTCAGTATTTTCACTTAGTGTACTGTGTCCTTTGCACAGTGTGCACCTAAAGGTACCTCAATACAATTAGTGGTGTTCTCATACTAAAACCACAGGCAGGGAGCTGCATTAATTTCATTTAGTGTACTTCTGTCCTTTGCACAGTGTGCACCTAAAGGTACCTCAATACAATTAGTGGTGTTCTCATACTAAAACCACAGGCAGGGAGCTGCAAGTACTTTCAGTTAGTGTACACCTAGAACTAACTGAAGACAATTGCTGCTTTTCTCATACTAATACCACAGCAGGCAGTTGATTGTGCTAGCTGCAGTATAATCACTATAGATCTATATATATATATATATATATATATATATATATATATACATATATATATCCCACCTTTGTGCAGCTACATCTCACTGCAGGCCATTAGTATGTCTGGAAGGCAAACAAGGACTGGCAGACAGTCACAAGCCAATAAAAGAGGGCAAGCAGGCTCTGTGTCTAGAGGCAACAGTGCTGGTCGTGGACATGGTGCATCCTCATCAGCACGTGGCCGTGGGACACACTTGTCCTTCTTTTCGGCAGCTGGCCATGTTGAGCCGCAACATGCCGAAGACTTGGTAGAGTGGATGACCAAGGTGTCCTCATCCTCCTCATTCTCTCTTACCCAGGCTCCGGGTACTTTGTTTGGCAAAGCGGCCTCTTCCCTTAGCTCAATGGCATCAGTCACTCCTTCCCTAGCCTCACCATGTCCTCCTGAGGAGTCTCCCGAACTGTTTGACCACAGTGTTGGGTACATGCTCCAGGAGGATGCCCAGCGTTTTGAAGGCTCTGATGATGGTACCCAGCTAGAGGAAGGCAGTAACGTGAGCCCAGAGAGAGGGGGTGCCCAACAAGGACAGCAATCTGGCAGTCATGTTCCCCCAGCTGCATCATACTGCCAGATTTTCTCCAGTGATGAGGAGGGGATGATGAGGTCACTGACTCCACGTGGGTGCCTGATAGGAGAGAGGAGGAGGAGGAGGCACATCTCCAACGAGGCAGGATGCCCTCCAGGGGCCAGCTTAATGGCAGCCAACCGACTGCATTACACCGCAGTGTTCCGCATGTTCAGGGCGCTGCTGTCTCTGCGCGTTATTCCAAAAGTTCTCTTCGTGTGGGCCTTTTTTGAGACGTGTGCAGCAGATCGCACCGTTGCTATTTGCAACATATGTCTGAAGCATATGTCTGAAGCGTATCTCGCGTGGCCAAAACATGAGCCGCTTGGGCTTGACCAGACATATGTCGACCTGCCATGCAGTCCGTTGGCAAGCATACAAAAAAGACCCACATCAAAGAACAAAGCGGACCTCTCCCTGCTCCTCATCAGCTGGGATCTCCAACCCCACTATACGTTCAGTCCTCTCTGAAACCTGCACTGAGAGGAATGAAGGTGTAGAATTAGGCTTGTCACAACCAAGTACTTGCGGGCAATCTGCTATCAGTACACCGACGTCAGATTGTACCAGGCAAATTTACCTGCCCCAGCTGCTGCACCGCCAAAATAAGTTCACTCCCAGCCATCCACATGCCCAGCGGTTGAATGCTAGCTTGGCTAAATTGCTAGCACTTCAACTGCTGCCTTTTCAGTTGGTAGACTCTGCCCCCTTCCGTGAGTTTGTGGAATGTGCAGTTCCTCAGTGGCAGGTTCCCAAATGCCACTTTTTCTCACAGAAGGCAATTCCGCGCTCTCTACCGGCATGTGGAAGGCAATGTCTTGGCCTCGCTGGACAGGGCGGTCAGCGGTAAGGTGCATATTACCGCTGACTCATGGTCCAGCAGGCATGGACAGGGACGTTGCCTATCTTTCACAGCGCATTGGGTGACTCTGCTGGCAGCTGGGAAGGATGCAGGACAAGGTGCAGTAGTGTTGGAGGTTGTTCCACCACCACACCTCCAAAATGCTAGAACTGGTGATTCTGACATCTCTCTCCTCCACCTCCTCCCTTTCTTCCTCCTCCATGGCCTCTTCCTGTGCTTTGTACTCAGAACCAGCGGTGCTCCGTAGGCGTTCAAGGGGCTACGGAAGTACGCAGGCAAAAAGATGCCATGCGGTGTTTGAGCTGGTGTGCTTGGGGGGAAAGGAGCCACACTGGGACAGAGATTCTGTCAGCTCTGCAGGGGCAAGCTCAGAGGTGGTTGACGCCACGCCAGCTTAAGCCAGGAAAGGTGGTTTGCGACAATGGCACCAACCTCCTCTCCGCCCTCCGACAGGGACAACTGACCCATGTGCCCTGTTTTGCTCACGTTCTTAACTTGGTGGTGAAGCGGTTCTTGGGCAGGTACCCAGGCTTACAGGAGGTCCTGAAGCAGGCCAGGAAACTTTGTGGGCATTTCCGCCAGACATATAATGCCAGTGCTCGGCTGGCTGACATCCAAAAGGAATACAACCTGCCCAAGAACCGCCTAATCTGTGACATGCCCACCAAGTGGAACTCTACGTTGGCCATGCTGCAGCGGCTGCACACACAGCAAAGGGCCATGGCACCAGGACAGGGTCAGGGGAGCTTGGATTTTTTTCCCCACGCCAGTGGGCCATGATCAGGGATGCATGCACTGTCCGGTCACCATTTGAGGAGGCCACGAGGATGGTGAGCAGTGACAGTGCATGCATCAGTGACACTGTCCCTCTTGTCCACCTGTTGGAGCACACGCTGCATGGAATAATGGACAGGGCACTTGAGGCAGAACAGAGGGAGGAAGAGGAGGACTTCCTTAACTCCCAAGGCCCCCTTTATCCAGACAGTGTTCCTGCTGGCCCGCCTATCACACAGGACGAGGACGATTGTGTCAGCATGAAGGTGGAGCCTAGCACTCAGCATCTGCAGCAGTCTTCAAGGGATCAATTACAGTCCCAAGAAACACATGGACTTGTACGTGGCTGGGAGGAGGTGGCTGCGGATCATGTCGTCCTCAGTGACCCAGAGGACTCCGCACCGAATGCCTCAGCAAACCTACGCTGCATGGCCTCCCTGATCCTGCAAAGCCTGCGGAAGGATCCTCGTATTCGTGCTATCAAGGAGAGGGATCATTACTGGCTGTCAACCCTCCTTGATCCACGTTACAAGGGTAAGGTTGCGGACCTTATTGTGGCGTCGCAGAGGGAGCAGAGGATGAAGCATCTTCAGGAGGCCTTGCAGAAAAAGGTCTGGGCAACGTGTTCCCAGAGACTGTAAGGTTACAAATTTCTGGACCTGGACAACGTGTTGCTGAGGCTTCGGTCAGTCAAAGAAGGAGCGGTGGAGAAGGTGGCCGTCTGACCGATGCGTTCAGACAATTTTTTAGTCCGCAGCCCCAAGGTATGATCGGTTCCAGCAACCATTGCCAGCGTCTGGTTTACATGGTGCAGGAATTAATTAGGGGCAAGATCAGACTTGGACATCTTTCCCACTGAAAATCCTCTGGGTTACTGGGTCTTGAGGATGGATCACTGGCCAGAGCTTGCACAGTATGCAATTGAGCTACTGGCCTGTCCTGTATCCAGTGTTCTTTCGGAACGCACATTTAGTGCTGCTGGAGGCTTTGTAACCGATCACGGGGTGCGCCTGTCCACTGACTCGGTTGATCGACTGACCTTCATAAAAATGAATCAGTCTTGGATCAACACCAGCTACCAAGCACCTGATGCTGATGTAACAGAATAATTTTCTTTGAAATGGCAGATCCCTTCAAGACTGCCTATGCTGATGCAGAGTGACTATCCTGTTATGCTGAGTGACTATCCTCTTCCTCCTCAATGATCATGCTGATAGCATGTAAGAACATTTTTGTTTCTGGGCACCGCCACCAGTGGCTAAGGCCCAATTTTTCTGCCCCTTTTTAACAGGGGCGTGTAAATACAATTTTTGATGCAATACTTTGCAGCAGGGCTCATTCCTGCTCTCCAACTAGAGAATCTGTGAGGGGTTGCAGTGTTGTGGCACCAGTGCCTAAGGCCCAATTCTTCTGCCCCTGTTCAACAGGGGCATGTAATTACAATTCTTGATCTAATATTTCACAGCTGGGCCCATTCCTGCGCCCACCAAGAGTAACTGTGTGGACTTACAGTGTTGTGGCACCAGCACCACCACCAAAGGCCCAATTTTTCCTATGACTGTTCAACAATGGCATGTAATTACAATTCTTGATATAGTTCACAGCAGGGCGTTCCAGCGCCCACCAAGAGTAACTGTGAGGGCTTACAGTGTTGTGGCAACACCAACACCTAAGGGCCAAATTTCTGCAGAGTATATACGGCAGGCCCCTACTTTCAAACATCCAACTTACATACGACTCCTACTTGCAAACGGAATGAGACAACAGGAAGTGAGAGGAAATCTACCCCTAGGAAGGGAAATTCTCTCCTGTAAGAGTTAATATGGGAAAAAGGTGTCTTCTCTCCACTGATGCTTTATCACCAATCCTTGTTTCAATAAAAACCCCAAATTTTCAAAAAACATTTGTCATTGGGACGGAAAGTGAGGTGAAATGTTCTTAACAGGTGCACAAACAGCAAAACAAATGTTACAGGGGTGATAACCCTTCCCTATGTTTTCTAAAAAGCTTAAAAATAGATATTTTGGGGGGCACTGGGCGGAGTCTAGCAGAGCAGACATGCATAGCTAGAGCACTGCTCCGCTGAGGTGAAAAGCCGCAATTCTAACGGTGACAAAGCTACAGAAAGGTACCAGACGTGAAGACTAAGTACCCGGGAACTAGCTGGCACAATTTGAACCAAAACAAATAATCTCCTCAGAAGGGACACTCAGGCGTGCACTGCAGCTAAAATGGCACCTGTCATCTCCTCACACACTGCCTCAGTGCACTCACACAGACAGAAGCGTGAGTCAGAAACTGAACAAATTCCCTCACAAAACTCCTCACACATCTCCTCAGTACCTCCTGCTATACTACAGCAATTTGAACATATGCTCTATAAGGCATTGAAACAGACCTCAGAGCAAATAACTAAAAGCCTTACAAAAGATATTAGAGAGCTGGGAAACCGCACAGCTGCGCTGGAACTCAAAAGTGGAAGAAATTTTAATTAATTCACAGGACTGTATGGCAGAACTGGAAAACCTAAAAGAGAACCTATCACTTCAATCTAGATTGGAAGACTAAAAGAACAGGGACAGACGTTCCAACCTCCGCATAAGAGGAATTCCTGAAACAATATTAGACCTGCAATCTACAGCTAAAGCCCTTTTTCAAGAGCTACAGCCAGCAATCCCCATTGAACGTTTGGAACTGGATAGAGTGCACCGTGCACTCACAGACAAAAAAGTAGATGGTCCTCCACATGATATAATCACAAAACTACATTATTACAGAACAAAGGAACAACTAATGGCTGCAGCAAGGGAGAAAAAAGATCTAACCTTCCAAGGCCATAATTATCAATTGTTCGCTAACATATCCAAGCTTACTATCGCAAAGAGAAGATCTATGAAACCTCAGCTCATGGAGCTGCAACGCCACAATATAACCTACCAATGGGGCTTCCCCTTTTCAATTCTATTTACCTACCAAGGTACCAGATACATATGTAGATCTGCTGAGGAGCTACAACAGACCTTGTTAGAACTACATCTGACAGAAGCTTCAACTAATACCTCTTCAGCAAGAAGAAGAGCAGCCTCATCCTCACCTCCAATCAAGGCTTCACAAACATGGGAGAAAAAAGGAGGTCACCATTCACACAAGAGGAGCCGCTATGCCTCTCCCCCAGTAGAGCCAGAAGACTCCATGGATTGAAGATCTGCACCAGTTCTATTCTCCTATCATTGGACTGCCACACAAGTGGTTCTTCAATAGTCTGGTCGAATGACAATATTAGGCAATTTTCATATTCTCTTAGCCTAAACAAGGTTTGACTCACTAAAAACTCAATGTCTTAATTTAATTAACCTCCTTTAAGTCCTCTAATGTCCCTGGAGGTATCTCCTTCCCATGAATCTATATACTCACAACAATAATCAGTGATATATTCACTGTAGGGTTGTAGAACAGAAGTTTGAGGCATATGCAACTACCCCCTACTTGCATCCCTCAACTCACTATTATCCCAATTAACTTGTATTTATTCCCCATATTCCCTGGAAAATTAGGGTTACTTTATAAGGAAAGGTTGTCATAAGTATTGATAACTTAACGGTTATCCTAAATAAATTAAAACAGGTAGTAAGTATATTGTGAAGTATAGGTGTAAGGGGGCGCTAGTGAAAATATAGTAGCAATGGTGTAATATATTAATAGAACAGTAAAGTTACAATTAGCACCAGTCTGCCTAAGTGACTAAATAAAATAAAATAAATAAAATAAAGACCATAAAATACACCTGTGAAATAAGTAAGTATATTGTGTTAGCAAACAAATAATTTAAATCCTGTCACTGGATTATCTAGAGGTTCACTTTAGTCTAGAAGTTAGTTATTTTAATGTTAAAACAATAGTTAAAATCCCCTTTCCTACCATGATTTCAATGGTATCAAACATTAAGCCGATTGACGCAGTATGGGTTTAGCCCTCATACCTAACTGAAACAACTAACATAACGTCCATTGGCTACAGTATGATAAATTTACGCAGGCATCATTTAGATGCTTTCCTTATAGAGCTTTTCCCCTGTACGCGGAAGATCCGTGTGCCCTCTTTAGCCTCCCTCGCACACCCACCCATAATATGTGGGTGTCTGACGTGGGCATTTTTTCCCCTGATAGAGATTCTTACCCTCTGTCACGGGCTATTTTTGCAACTTTATTTATATTTTTTCAAGAATTTTATTTATTAGATTTCTTTGTTATAAATTTTTTATTTTTTCCAGGCTTCACTGGATTCTTCTCTACTTTCAAACCTTTCAAGTCCACACAGGTCGATCCACCCAGTCAGAAATGCAAGGTATTTGGTAAGTTGTATCTTCTGTTTGATCAGTTGCCATGGCACCACTGAACATCCTGTCCCTGAACGTTCAGGGCATAAATGTACCACAGAAAAAGACTAAGGCATTTTGCATGTTCCAATCACGAAGGGAACACATAGTGTGCTTGCAAGAAACACATTTCACAAAAGAATCCACTCCCAAATTCATGTCTCCCTCATACCCACAATTTTTCACTGCTTCTGCCAACACTAAACAAAGGGGAACTCAATAGCGTTCCATAGATCTACTCCATTCACTCTTGCAAAAGACATTACAGATTCAGAAGGTAGATACATATTACTGATGGGTCATTGAATGGATACTCCTGTCACGATAGTCTCTTATTATGCCCCCAATAAGCAAACCAACTCCTTTCTTTCCCACCTAATGCAAGTGATCAATGACCACAAATTCGGAACAATAATTATGTGTGGGGATTCAAACCAGGTCCTCCTCCCCTTCCTTGACAAATCACCTTATGTCCCACCTGTAAGCCCAAACAAATTATCTTTCTCACAACCCCTTTCGAAATATAATATGGTAGATACATGGAAAGAAAGCAACCCAACAAAAAAAAGATTCACCTATTTCTCCCACCCACACCAATCATTCACCCGTATCGACCATATCTTTTTAACCATTGGAATGATTCCAGAAATCCTTGACTCTGTTATAATTCCGATACCACGGTCTGCTCATAATGCAGTATAGAAATGAAAGTTTGTGGTGTAGCGCTAAACCAAAAAGAAATAAAATAGATGAAGCAGTTCATATGTAACACTCCAGTGCATGGAGATGGGAGATTGAATCCAGTCCCAGAGATCCAGGGGGAGGAGAGGTGATCAAGTAATGAGAAAGCCACCACCAACACCCAAACACACTGACTCTTACCGTCAGTACATATAAATTGCACATGTAGCAGATGGTATCAAATGGAGCTCTCACTTCACACCAAGGTAATTATGATTCCAAAATAAATTAATACTTATCCTCCTATGGACTTTTAATCAATCAGAATATACTTGGAACTCAGCAAACATTGAAAAAACCTCAGTGGCTCCAGAAGCATAACATGTGTTTGGGAGATGAAAACAAAAAAGACAATGCTCATTGCGCAGACATCCCAAAAAAGTATCAATTTATTTCTTTAAAAAGAGTATGGATGCACTCACATGTAAACCAAATAAAATGCGCATGAAAATAAGGAAAGCGACCAGCGCTTCCTACCAATAAGATGGCGCTCTACCGTCCAGACATCCAGCAGCTCTGCAGTGTTAGCCTTCCTCCACTTGGCCCGACGTTTCTCCACCAACGTGTGTCATCAGGGGCATAATGCAGTATACACAACTATTGCATCTACCATACCAAAAGTGCATGATCCAACCTGGTATTTCCCTGACACATTGCTTAAACACCAAACCCATCGCTCAAAAATTTAACAAACATTAAAGGCATATTTGCTTCACAATAGAACCTCCAACATATCCCCTTTAACACTCTGGGAAGCTCACAAACCTGTGTTGCATGGTACCCTACAAAGACAAATGGCTACACTTAAACAGGAACGAAAATCCGTTGCCCGCAAGTTAGAAATCAATGCAGCCATCATAGCATTTCAAGACAACCCATCAATCACGAAAACCCATTTGGAAAAAACTTGATTAGAGTATGACCTTTTTCTCACGGAATCAGTGGATAAATCTTACAAACGCTCTAGACACAATTTCTACACAAAAAGCAACAAACCAAGTACATACATGGCATGGGCTCTATACTCATTAAACAAAAAGTTCAAGCCAATCCGTTTAAAATTAGTAAAAGATATATATACTAGCAACTCCACCAAAATAGTTCGCAAATTCCACTCACACCTTACTACTTTATATGAATAAACCAATGAATTTAATCTCTCAGAAGCGGAATCTTTTCTCATATCACCTTACCAGAATTATCGCAAACCCAAAAATCTGATGGAGGAACCTATAACGACTGAAAAAGTAGCTTTTTCCATCAAAGATTTAAAAATAAATAAGCGACCAGGCTCAGGTGGATATTCAGCATTATATTATAGAACATTTACAGAAACCCTTTCCCCCATGTTAGCTGGGGCATTCAATACATTATTAAATGGACACTCCTTTACACAAGAATCATTATTGGCAATTGTCTGCATGATTCCAAAACCACACACCGATGACACCTCATGTACAAACTACCGTCCCATCTCTCTCTTGAATCTGGATATCAAGCTGTTGGCAAAAATTATGGCTAAACGCCTTGATGGTGTCATAAATAAACTTATACATAGAGACCAGGTAGGCTTTATGCCAAACAGGCAAACGGGTGACAATGTCCGCAGAGCAATGCTTCTTGCACATATTGCCAGGAAGCGACGTATTCCCTCATGCTTTTTATCCCTCGATATAAAGAGCTTTTGACACAGTATCCTGGCCTTATATGTATTATTCTTTACAAAAATGGGTTTTGGTCCTCATTTTATAAAATGGATTGAGGCACTCTATAACAATCCAAAAGCATACATGAAATATGCTGGATATAAATCGGATTCTTTCAACATTAAGCGAGGTACACGACAGGGATGACCATTATCTCCCCTCCTATTTGCCCTAGTATTAGAACCATCAGCTCAATATATTAGAACCAATCCCACAATTACCGGCATTGAGATTGGAGGTTATCCGCATAAAATCTGCATGTTTGCGGATTATATTTTGCTCTTCATGTCATCACCACAGGTGTCAGGTCCTGATCTTTTATCTATCCTAGATAAATTTGCGACCTTCTCTGGCTTGGTCATCAATCCCAAGATATGTGTAGTGCTTAATATTTCACTTACAGAAGCAGAATTAATCCCAACAAAAATAAGCATTCCCCTTTTCTTGGGCAGAGAAATCACTACTATATTTGGGAGTAAACCTGACAGCCGCCATAACAGATTTATTTTCAGATTTATTTTCAGCTAATTACCCCCCTCTATTAAAACAGATTACAAATTTACTAAAACAATGGTCTCATCTCCCGCTGTCCTGGATAGGGAAGATCAATGCTTCTAAAATGATTATCCTACCCAAACTACTATATATGTTTAGAGTCCTGCCAATCCCAATCCCTTCATATTTAAGATTGATCCAAAAAGAACATCTACCTTTTATATGGGGTACCTCCAAACCATGCATACCGATTCACACACTACATCTCCCTAAATCACAAGGTGGACTAGGCTATCCCAACTTTGCAACCTATTACAATGCTGCTCACTTAGCTAGTCTCCCAAAGTACCACGCAACACAGGAATCTCCCTTATGGGTATCGATAGAGGCCTCAGAAAGTGACCCTTTATTGATCTCCAACATACTATGGCTTCGCCCCAGAGATCGACGTGAATTGAGTAACCCTATCACAAAACACTTTTTATCCCTTTGGGATAAATTTAAACGTAAACACCAATTACAATCGGAACACAATCCCCTCTTATCTTTCCTCAAAAATACAGCTTTTTATCCGGCATGGATTTTCCCGGACACTTTTAAAGCTTGGACAAAAACAGGAATACTTACGTTTCATGACTTGGTCACTTCAAAAAACTTTTTCTACACTCAGAGAGAAACACGACTTACCAGAAACAGAACAGTTTAGACTCCCCCAAATTAAAAATTTATTTTCTCCACTTTTACAAGTTGCAACACCACTGACCCAATTATCTAATTTTGAAAAAATTTGTAAAAAAGATCCATTAGCCAGAGGAATGATTTCAACACTCTACACCCAACTTCTTATAGACCCCAATTATGACAAACCAACCTATGTGTGGAAATGGGAGGAGGACCTGGGGCGTACCCTAGATAATGCTGATTGGACTAAGATTTGGTCAACCATAAAATCATCCCCGCCCAATGTCACGGCAATGGAAACAAATTACAAGGTCCTGACGCGGTGGTACCTTGTACCTGCTAGAGTGGCCAAGTTTGCGCCTACACATTCAGCTCTTTGCTTTAGGGGCTGTTTAGATTTGGGCACTCACTTGCATGTATGATGGACGTGTCCAGATGCAATCTTTCTGGAAATAAATCTTTGCAATGGCCTCTAAAATGTTCCGACAACATCTACAACTAGACCCGTTTACAGCACTACTTAATCTAAAACCGGAATGCTTAACATTTTTTAAATTTAATCTTTTTATTCCACTTCTAACTGCAGCAAAACAAACGATAGCCAAAGCATGGAAATCCCCAACTTTGGGGTTGGAAGAAACAATTCATAGAATGAACACCATAATATCACATGCCAAAATGATAGCCACTGACAGGGACCAAATCCCCAAATTCTAAAAACTTTGGCTCCCTTGGATAAAACACTATTTACCTCCGGATTTCAATGATGAGGTCCTTCTGCCATGGTAGCTGATTAATCGCTTCAATGCAAACCCCATATAGCTAAGAAATGGTAATCATTACGCATCGTACTGGTTCTTGGAGAGCCCTTGTGGACTTTCTCTCTCTCTCACTACTCTTTTATTTTCTTTACTCTCCCTATTTATTATAGATGTATTGTTCTTCACTACAATAAGTTTAACCACTTAAGCCCCGGACCAATATGCAGCATAAAGACCAGGCCCCTTTTTGCGATTCGGCACTGCTACGCTTTAACTGACAATTGTGCAGTCGTTTTTTCACCACAAATAGAGCTTTCTTTTGGTGGTATTTGATCACCTCTGCGGTTTTTATTTTTTGCGCTATAAACAAAAATAGAGCGACAATTTTGAAAAAAATTCAATATTTTTTTACTTTTTGCTATAATAAATATCCCCAAAAAATATATAAAAAAAACTTTTTTTTTCCTCGGTTTAGGTCGATACGTATTCTACATATTTTTGGTAAAAAAAAATGCAATCACCGTTTATTGATTGGTTTGCGCAAAAGTTATAGCGTTTAAAAAATAGGGGGTAGTTTTATGGCATTTTTATTTTTATTTTTTTACTAGTAATGGCGGCGATCAGCGATTTTTTTTTTTTTGTGACTGCAACATTATGGCGGACACTTTTGACACATTTTTGGGACCATTGTCATTTTTACAGCGATCAGTGCAATAAAAATGCACTAGTTACTGTAAAAATTACACTGGCAGTGAAGGGGTTAACCACTAGGGGCGCTGAAGGGGTTAAGTATGCCTAAGGGAGTGGTTCTCACTGTTAGGGGGTGTGGCTATGAGTGACACATCACCGATCTTTGCTCTGATTGCACAGAGCGGAGTTGGTGACAGTGTCAGTAGGCGAGCAAGGAGATGTGTTTACACCAACATCTCCCAGCTCCATCCCTCCGTGAGACGATCGCGGGAATCCCCACAGCGATCGAGTCCGCAGGACCCGTGGTCCAAATCACGAGGATGACTGCAGGGTCGCGAGCGTGCCACTAGCAGCGCGCGCGCAACCACATGTCAGGCAGTTAAAGGGGAAGTACAGGTACGTGATTGTGCCTGTACGAGCCATTCTGCCGACATATATAAATGCCGTGAGCGGTCGTTAAGGGGTTAAGTTGTTAGGTCACGGTAGTCATATATACAATGCTACTCACCGGCTTTCTAGTTAGTGAATATCTAATTAATTCTCTTTAAATATTCTATGTTATCCATTATTTATTTTTAAAAAACCTTTATGTAAACGTCATTATCTGTATCCTTGCATAAATAACCAATGTATGTACTTATTATTGTGTAATCAATAAATATTTTTGACAAGGAAAAATAGATTTTTTGGCTGGAGCTACACTTTAAAAATGTACCAGTTCAAAATTACAAAAAGATTCTACGTAACAACAAACCTACAGTCCCTGTCCTGTTTG
The DNA here is from genome assembly GCA_029206835.1 of Rana muscosa. Classification (NCBI taxonomy): domain Eukaryota; kingdom Metazoa; phylum Chordata; class Amphibia; order Anura; family Ranidae; genus Rana; species Rana muscosa. The sequence goes on along the minus strand of JARGYO010005626.1, from coordinate 12,246,655 downwards.
CACTGCCTGTATACTGCTGTTCAGAGTATATAGGGCCTGGGGGCCCCACGCTTTTCCTTTTTTTAATTTGGGTGTCGGGTTCCCCTTAATATCCATACAAGACCCAAAGGGGCTGGTAATGGGCTGGGGGGGTACCCATGCCATTTTTCTCAATGATTTTCATCCATATTGCCGGGACCAGACATTACATTAAAGCCGCAATCAGTTTTAAATGACTGTTCACTACCTTAGTGGTGCACTTCTGACCCCAATGGTGTGCATCTGTCACCTGGCTTCAGGTGACCTGACACTCTTCTTTTCCTGTCTTTCCTTCTGTCTCTCTAACACTTGGTTTATCATTTATAGCATCCATGAGAGCCAGCACACCGCTACTTGTTGCCTCATGGGTCAAGTCCTGAAATGTAATGCTTTGGTTCCCACACTAATCAGTGTTTTATTACTATTGGAAGTTCAGTGTTTTTTTCTTTTTTTTTTCCTTGTTTTACCTGTGTCACAGCCCTATGGCGTGAGTAATATTATACAATGTAATTGCTGTTTTCTCTCATTAAAAACCTCTGAACAAGGAAGAAGAGATGTATAGTAAAAACATGGTTTAAATCAACCATTTGAAGAAAAAAAAAAAGCTAAAATTTAATTTCCCTAGAACTACTGCAGTTTTTTATTTTAAGGCGCCAAAGTCAAAACCTCATGTTCTATAATGTTGGACAGAATAAAATAAATGTGTACAGCTAGCATTATACAGTCAGTCTTAGACCACTTGCCATGCATTCATCTGAGTTTACTTAAATTTGTATGGATTTCACATTCACACTGGTCGATTGCTTATCGCGAACGTTACTTGCATTCGCTATACAGCTGAGGATACTGTTTCTTATTATGAATCATTTCATGTGCAGAGAATGTTTCAGGTAGAGATGAGAGAATAGATTAGACCATTTCTAACTTTGTTTTTTTTTTTTACATTTTCTGATACATCACAGCAGCTCTAAAATTTGGGTATTGATTCAGAAACACACCAGTATTCAGGGTTCATTACTAGTATCTGTATGAAACCAGTCTTGGCATACACAGTATACACATCTCTCTCAGAATCTTTGTACTGCCACTGTTGCTGGCTCAGTTCTGCAGAAAAGCTAAGTACAGATGACACAGTGACACTTTGATTAGAGGTAAATCAAGGAGACTAACTCAGGTTAATGTAGAAACTGAAGTAAGAACTGTGAAGGACTATTAGGACTTATTATAACCACTAAATGGCAAGGTGAATGTAGCTCTCCCTATGGGTGCTTTTAATGTGAAATGGAAAAGTTAACGTATATCCAGTGCAAACAGAAGCAAAAATGACTAGAATTTAAAGTTTTACAGACTGGAACAAAATGTCTTCAAACAACAATTTGTCTTTATTAACTTCCTTTATTGATAGAGTGCTGACAAAGTGCCAGAGCTATTCATGTCAGTCATGTAAGCACAAATACACAAACTCTTGCCTTTGTTTTCGCTCTCAATTAAACTAGCAATTTAATTTCTGAATATCCAACTGAACCAAAACCTAAGTACTAAGGCAAACATCATAACCACTGAACTGCTCATAGCCTACTTCCACTAATTTATCACTGATCTCTTTTTACTGTCATACGTTATGTTTTCCTATGTTTATTTTAGAAATAAATAAAGTAATTTAAACTGATCATGAAAATAGAGATAGAACGTCTGTAAGTTTTAATTGCTGTCCTTCTGGGAGATTATGATAGTATTTTAGTAGTGTGGGAAAGGGACATAACCTCTGTTATTTTTCTTTTATTTTTCTTTTGATTTATGTCCAACATGTAACTAGGGCTGGAAGTCGGAGGTCATCTCCCGAAAGAGTTTATTGCATTATCACAACACAAGAAAAGTGCAACGTTTTCGTCAGGCCAAAGGGGTCCTGCTTGGCTCCGAAGCATTACACTAATCTTGTGTTGTGATCATGCAATAAACTATCCGTTTGGACACCACTCTGTGCCAATCCTTGGTGTGCTGGCAAATATCTACCTTGTGACTTGAACCAGTATCCATCTGGTTGTTGCTACAGCACCCTATTTCTGAGAGCTTATACCAGGAACGTGTGCAATGGGAATGTGAAACATCTCCTAAAAGAGCACACAGACATCCAAAAAAATGGGGGAAAGAATGTTACGCTTTTCCACTATCCAGAACTTTAAAAAAGAATATCTGGCTGGAGTTTACTTTCAATAGGTTTTCTACCATGTAGCTTTGGTAAGATGATCTCATTCTGATTCTCTATGGATGTGTTGTCCCTGAGGTTCTTCTGCAACTAAAAAAATTACTAGTGTTTTTTTTCTTCCTCCCCTTTTTCCATTGGATAGGGGGTTCTTATGTGAATGGAATTATATATATATATATATATATATATATATATATATATATATATTAGGGCTGTGGAAATTAACTATTAATTCCTCGATTAATCGATAAATTTTTTTTGATCGATCAAAATTCTTTTGATCGGTACTCACCTCTCCGCCGGCTTCCGGGTCTTCAAAGAGTCAGAGTTCCGTCGGAGATCCGGTGACGCCACGGACATCGGCGGGGCTTGCCGTGTCCATCTGAAGGGCTCCTTTGCTGTGCCTTCATATCTGCATGCCGGCGGGACCTTACGATCTGCCACACGCAAGGGCTGTTACACTTCCCTCTATCAACCTGGGATTCTACAGCCATCCACTGGGAGTTGTGATGGTTCCCTTCACGGGATATCTACATGCCGACGGACTGATGTTAACCCCTCCTCATCTGGATTCAGCAGTGGTATCGTTGTACACATTTTTATACCAGTATCATACTTAGCTACATGTTTTTATGACTGCTTTTGCTACCGTTTGGTATTACGCACCATTTTTACAGTTTATGGAGCTACATCGATTTTATCTCCAGTGCAATATTTATTTTGTTACCTACTTGAAGACCATAAAAGTTTTAATGCTATTCCCATCGAGCGCTGCCTTTGTGTGTTTTTTGTATCCTGCTATCCATTTTTCCAGTGGTTGGTAGCTGCACCGGGAATCAGCCTGCAAGGAGATTAGCTAAAAGTAGTTGGATCTGAATGTGCGTTATAATTAATCAAAATTAGTTGATTAATCGATTTTAAAAAAAAACGATTAATCGAACACGAAAATTTTAATCAGTAACAGCCCTATTATATATATATTGTGTGTGTTTGTATTCATTGTATTTATTTGATTGCTAATATCAGGTACCTAGTCAGATGGAGAGAGACTGAAGCCCTGAAGAAGTGGCCTTTACCCCGAAACGTGTAGGCAAGTTATACAAACAGTCTGACTGCTACCCTTGTTTCTGATTTTATGTATGGGGGGGTTTTATTGCCCACCTAATGTTAAATGTTTTTTTAATACTTTGTAATAAAATCTCTTTTTATTATATAAATAAGTTTTGTATATTTTGCAAATATTGGATATACCAGGAGGTCATCGCTAAATGCCCAATTTCCTGCCTTCTCTAGTTCGATTAAAAAAATTACTAATTTTTACAAATTTTTACCAACTTTTAAAGAGAATCCTGTATATATTTTCTTGAAAAGATAAGTGGTGTGATTTGAACATGCCCTCTGTGTGACCATGTGTGCATACAAAATAAATTCTACAGTCTGGGTTTTTCTGAGTTTTGATGGCTAATTGTGTCATGCTATGACATGTATGCAAATATCACATTATAGTATGGTATTCAAATGAACCATCCTTTTGACTAGGTGGATATTAAATGTCAAATTGCACAATGAATCCAGGGTTGCTAACTTTATTTTTATTATTTTACTGACAATACAAAAAACTGCACTTTCCAAAAAACTACATATTCCAAAAAACATTGGTGTATAACAATTGTAATCTTTCCTAAACTGGTTAAAAAATACATCTTATCGTAACAAACCTTTTAGTAGGCAAATTAGATATTGGCCATTTTTTTTTAGCCTGTTGCTGGTCATGTTCAAGGACCCTTATGCTGGGCATCTCTAAGACAATCCAATCCTTTGTCATCTCTGTGGAACTAGATGTCAGCAGTTTTTGAAAGCTAACGACTTTTTTTCCTGTCTATTTTTTTTTATGAAAAGGGCATGGCACATTTTTAAAAACTGTCCCCTGTGTGTGAGAATGGCAAAGCTGATTATTCACATTGGATTATCATCCACACTTTTTCTTGTCACATCTGAATTACATTACTATTAGCTCCTTACCCACAGACAGGAGATCAGGGCATGGATATGGAGAATAAAGGACCTATATAACTAAATTAAATCAACTGTCATTCATATGGTTTAACAATATCTGATCAGTACTTGTATCACCTAGCATGTCGTTACCTTTATATAGCTATCCTTGAGATAAAAATAATTAATAATTATCAATATATCTTTATAAAGTAAACTTAATCTGTTAAACTTGTAACTATTTTTTTATCCTAAAACGTATTTGGTTTTAATCATTGGTCATTTGTACATGACTGAAACTAAACTCAAGGAAAATATAATATTTTTAAGGGAGCTGTTTTACCTGCCAAATTATTTGGCTTTCTATTCATCCAGCTTTGATATTTACGCATCTATACCACACAGCACAGTCCTGTTTGGCAGGGCAGAAGACCTGATTATTCTCTGCTGAACTTCTTTTCTCCGCCCCTACCCATTTCTGAGCACGTTTCTTGATTCCACCCCCCACCCACAATTCTGCTTGTTTAGTGAACGGCTAACCTAACTAAATAGGTTTTCAGCTGAGCTGACCCTGCTGCAGTGAAATATTTAGCAGTGGCATTACTAGCGCTGCTACATGTGACAGCCTCCCAATCAAGCTGGTGCCCATCAGTTTCCCAGCAACTACCAATCCCATTCAGATATCACCCAGGGATTCCCAGCTGACACGTGAATGTAAACAAATGGATGTGCCCTCAAAATTCATACCAGAACTTTCAGATCTGCTGTGGATTTTAAGAAGGACCCCACACAAATCCCCAAAAATATGGGCCCTCCCATGTGGGCACTCCCAAATACCATACCAGACCCCCAGACTCCCACAAAACTAACAAGAAAAAAAAGCAATAACAGGCCTGTATCTGAGAATGCAGCCTGAGTGGCCAGGAAAGTGTGGAAATGAGCATGTATATCACTCCTAACCATACTAGGCCATATTTTCTGAACAAATGGAGGATACCATGGCAGGGAGGACCCCCCATGCTTATGAGGGCAAGAGCTTCTTATCCACAACCATGGCACAGTGATAGAGGGGATCTGCGGGCATGGAGCTTTTTGGAATCTGGAAATCCACTTTATAAAGGAGGGTCCCAGATATCATCCTACCACCCCCCTCCCCATGTGAATGAGTGAAATTCAAACAATGACATGGAATGGTCTATATGACTATTTCTTAATATAGGAAAGTTCCCCCAAGGGGCTTTGTAACAGCAGTATGATGAATAAACCATTGAATGAAGTGTTAATGTAAAAAAGAAAGGGTTCTTTATTGATAATTACAATGTCATGGTTAAGAAATTAAAAGGAATGTACTGGCTATATATTACAACATATATTCAAAAGTACAGTGTACAAACACAGATATTCACAGCGTTACATTAAAAAATTTCATGACCGTGAAAAAATACTGACGCGTTTCGACCTAAAGAGTATTGGTCTTCTTCTGGGGGAAGGTTTGCTGTAGAGATACATAAAACATTTTATACAACTTAGGACATATTGGAACATACATCATGTTGATTGTGTGTAATAGTACTGATATTTACCACTAAAGAATGGAGTGGATGTTCTCATAGCCAGAAATAAAACCAGGCAAATGATCAGGAGGGCTCCGTGATGGTCTCCAAACTCCCCGGAGATGAGGAACCCAGCAAATGGAGGGCTTGCAAGAAGCCACACACTGTACGCCCCCGGAGGGAAGGGGGCAATGGAAAATCCTTTACACTATCACACTTAGTTCCACTTTGATGGCCAAATTAATATACTACGCATGTTATGTAATATGTTAACACCTATCAAACATTTTAATTTATATACTAGAAATGAAAATAGGCTATTCAGACACTTCAATAACCACCTACAACTCACAACCATATAGATCTCTTTATTAGTCTATGTAATTACTTCCCCACTTGATCCTATTTTTTATATATATCTCTACTACTTGGGGTTGCCGCAGGTTGCCGTCCATCCCCCCCTTCCCTCCGGGGGCGTACAGTGTGTGGCTTCTTGCAAGCCCTCCATTTGCTGGGTTCCTCATCTCCGGGGAGTTTGGAGACCATCACGGAGCCCTCCGGATCATTTGCCTGGTTTTAGAATATTTCTGGCTATGAGAACATCCACTCCATTCTTTAGTGGTAAATATCAGTACTATTACACACAATCAACACGATGTATGTTCCAATATGTCCTAAGTTGTATAAAATGTTTTATGTATCTCTCTACAGCAAACCTTCCCCCAGAAGAAGACCAATACTGTTAAGGTTGAAACGCGTCAGTGTTTTTTCACGGTCATAACATTTTTTAATGTAACGCTGTGAATATCTGTGTTTGTACACTGCACTTTTGAATATATGTTGTAATATATAGCCAGTACATTCCTTTTAATTTCTTAACCATGACATTGTAATTATCAATAAAGAACTCTTTCTTCTTTTTTACATTACCACTTCATTCAATGGTTTATTCATCATACTGCTGTTACAAAGCCCCTTGGGGGAACTTTCCTATATTGTCCATTTTTGGGGTGTGCAGCATCCGTATCTCTCCAATATGTGTCTTTCCCTGTCTCACATATGACTATTTAATTTACTTTCCTTTAAATGCTTACAGAAATAAAAGCAATGTTATTTGGATTTTTAGCGATTGCAAACCTGTGAAAAAAGTTGCAAATCTTTGCCCTCCTCAATCTAAACTGGCCTTATGTTAAAGTGGTTGTAAACCCACTCTGACAACTTACACCTACAGGAAAGCCTAGATTAAGGCTTACCTGTAGGTGCAAGAAATATCTCCTTAACCTACACTGTTAAGGAGATATTTGCAGAAAACACTGCACCGATGTCTACGGCGCATGCGCGCTGTAGACAACGGCACAGGCGCACTGAGCATGCCAGTTTTCTGAATGGGATAATGCCGGAACCGCGCGCATGCCGTCATCACCGCTCCGGCCAGTCACAGCGCCGGATCGGCTATACACAGAAGACGCTCGGAGGGGACATGGCGGCGGAGGGGAACAAGGAGCGCTTCAGGGGCTTTGATCTCAGGTAAGTGCCACATAATGAGCTAGTATGCTATGCATACTAGCTCATTATGCCTTTCTCTTGCAGGGTTGTTGTTTTTTTGCAGGAAAAACAAAAACGGGTTTACTTCCTCTTTAATGGGATGTTAACAGTTTATGCAAACCTGCAATGTAGCATTGAAAGAAGAATAAAGCATATGTTCACTTTGAGCTTTACCATTCTGCTATGTTACATAAAAATCACACCTATGTGATATTTTAATTGACAGACTTTGACTGGAATGTTTTGGGGTAACTATCTGGTGCTCAAATTACGTAAATATTAGATTGGGAACAACTGCAGGAATTATTTTTTCTACTTTGTCACAAACTCCTGCTAAAAAGCCTTGCAAAAAAAAAAATGTACAGTATTTGTACAAATCTGCTACCAAATTAAAGCCCTATCTGTCCAAAAAACAAACAAACAAAAAAAAACTGTATACAGTATATAATACGTTAGGTTAGGATACAAATTCTAAACGGCCTAATCTGCAGAACTGAGACATCTCTAAAAAAAAAAAATCTCTGGGACACTCAAGTGGTTAAGTAGGAAAATATGCCGGTTTTTACTACTTTGGCACAAAGAGAAAATGTCTCCAAAGAAATCAGTGAACAGAGTGTTTTACACATTACCAATACATTGCAGCACAATCTTCATGAATTCTTAACTAACCTCATCTTCCATCTGGCTGCAAAAATACTTCCCAATGTCAGTCAATAATCTGCATGCTTGAGCTATCTTTATGTAAACAGTTATTTTTATGATTATTTTGAGTGCTGGGCTATCTGAATGTGTTGATACAGGAACACAAAAGTCTATTTTTGAAATGAATGCTAGTAACGCCTATTTCCAGCCTTACTCTCTCGAGCCCCCCACGCACATGTAGTTTTTTTTTACATTTCCTTTTATACTTACCTGATATATAGAGTATAACTGACTTTATGACATCATTTTTCTCTGAGAGCAAATGCCATGGTGACATACCCCCGGGGTTGTGGCTTAAGACACCCAGAACTCAAAGAATGTGGATTGGATGATGTTGGGTGTCATTCATCCGGAGCGAAGACCAATATTCTGTATTCATAGGATGTTGGTTGAATGATGTTGGGTGTCATTCAGCCTGTGAGAGGACCAGTGCCGGATCACAAAGCAGTTATTATGGAGGGATTATTGCCAGAGAGGAAAGCTGAATTTTTCATTAATACATTATTGTGCTACTTATTAAAACTGGAATCGATTTGAAAGGAATCCTGTCATATGAAAAATAGGGGGCTACTATGGCTGATATTGACTGGTATCAGGGCCTAGGAAGTGGTAATGTCACACCCTATGTCATGTGAAAATGCTTGGAAGTAGTAATTGGCCATTAGACCCAAACATTGTTACATAGAAGGAGGTCTATGCAGAGGCACCAGATATCTTGTGATGGTTGTGGTAGACAAAACATCAGTGGGGGACCACTAGACAGTTGAGTATCAGTGAGTCAAGAGGGGTGGTGGCATTCTTACAATATCAAAAGGCAAAGTTCTCTTTAATTAATATTTTAGGTTATAACTATAATAGTTATTCTTATTGTTATATTCTTGATTTCCTAGTCATTCAACCCAGAACAGAGATAACTCAGCATTGCTGGATCAATCAGAGACAGCACTGGAGAAGCGGGGAGTATAGTAACTAGTCCTGCTTTTTTATTTTTATGAGAGGTTAGGGGATACATTTTGATGTATTCTGCCAAAGCTGGAATTGGCCTTTAATATGGGAAGGTAGTGCCTTAATTGTTAATTACTTAAAGTATAATTTATTATTAGACTATAGATCGGTTTATTGGAAATATAATACATCAGTTATTTTGATTATTGTTTTGCCCAAGAAAAGCCTCATATGTTTGCTTATGTAAAGTGGTTGTAAAGGCTGGAGGATTTTTACCTTCATACATTCTAAGCATGAAGGTAAAAATCCTTCAGTGTGTAGCTCTCCCCACAGCCTGCCCCCCCCCCTTATATTCACCTGAGCCTTATGCCGATCCAGCTTTCCCGGGTCTCTCTCTCCTCACTGGCTGAAACACCATTGGCTCCCTCTGCTGTCAATCACAGTCAGTTAGGGGGAAGTGGGGGGGGGGTGCCAAGCAACGCTCTGTGTGTTTCATACACATAGAGGTGGCTGGGGAGTGAGCACACATGAGTGCCTGCAGAGCAAGCAGCTTGCTGTGGGAGCACTTAGCAGGGGGGAGGGGCCACCTCAGCTCCAGAAGGTTTTACCCCCTTCATGGCCAGGGCATTTTTTTACTATTCTGCACTGTGCTACTTTGACTGGCAATTGTGTGTTCATGCAATACTGTACACAAATGAAAAATACATCTTTTTTTTTTTTTTTTTTGTGCAGTGCTACATGTCTTTGGTAAAAAGAAAACCCAATAAGCGTATATTAATTGGTTTGTGTGAGAGTTATAGTGTCTACAAACTATGGTATATACAGTATATATATATATATTATTATTATTATTATTATTATTATTATTATTATTATACACGATTTATAATAATAATAATAATAGTAATATACTATACCATAGTTTGTAGACACTATAACTCTCACACAAACCAATTAACCACTTAACGACCGCTCACTGTATATATACGTCGGCAGAATGGCACCGACAGGCACAATCATGTAGAGTGTACGTGATTGCCTTTGTACAGTTGGGGGGTCCAATCGGACCCCCCTCCTATACAGTGAGCAGTGGCTAAGTGTCCGGGAGCGTTCCGGGATAAGGGGGCAGCCATTCGTTTCTGGCCACCCCCTCGCGATCGCTCCCGGCGAATGGAAATGCCCCCTCTGTCTGTGTCAGACAGAGGGAGCAGGAGGAAGTGATGTCATCTCTGGTGCGGCGCTCACATATACCGAGCGCCGTACAAGAGAAGATATCAGGTCAGTGCACACAACACTACACTGACACCAGGACACATAGGGACATAAATCGCCCCCCAGGCCCCCCCAGACACCCCAGATCACCCCCCCAGCCCCCAGTCACAGTGTCACTGATTGCAGTGACCATTTATTTAGTGATCACTGCAATCAGTGACATTTGTGACTGTAAAAGTGTCACCAAAGTTTAGTCTTAGGTCCAGTGTAGCCCCCTAACCCCCCCTAATAAAGGTTTAACCCCCTGATCACCCCCCAGATAACCCTTTCACCGCCTATCACCACTGTCGCTTAGCGATCATTTTTCTGATCGCTGTCTTAGCGTCAGTGATGCCGATCGGCAGCCAGTAATTTTTTTTAGGTTCGCCGCAGGTTTTTATAGCGTCAGGTACCCCAATATATTATCTAATAAAGGTTTAACCCCCTTGATCGCCCCCCAGGTAACCCTTTCACCCCCTATCACCACTATCACTAAGCGATCGTTTTTCTAAACGCTGTCTTAGTGTCTGTGATGCAGATCGGTAGCCGGTAATTTTTTTTAGGTTCGCCGCAGGTTTTTATAGCGTCAGGTACCCCAATATATTATCTAATAAAGGTTTAACCCCCTTGATCGCCCCCCAGGTAACCCTTTCACCCCCTATCACCACTGTCGCTAAGCAATTGTTTTTCTAAACGCTGTCTTAGTGTCGGTGATGCAGATCGTAGCCAGTAAATTTTTTTATGTTCGCCGCATGTTTTTATAGCGTCAGGTACCCCAATATATTATCTAATAAAGGTTTAACCCCCTTGATCGCCCCCCAGGTAACCCTTTCACCCCCTATCACCACTGTCACTAAGCGATCATTTTTCTAAACGCTGTCTTAGTGTCTGTGATGCAGATCGGTAGCCGGTAATTTTTTTTAGGTTCGCCGCAGGTTTTTATAGCGTCAGGTACCCCAATATATTATCTAATAAAGGTTTAACCCCCTTGATCGCCCCCCAGGTAACCCTTTCACCCCTATCACCACTGTCGCTAAGCAATTGTTTTTCTAAACGCTGTCTTAGTGTCGGTGATGCAGATCGTAGCCAGTATTTTTTTTTAGGTTCGCCGCATGTTTTTATAGCGTCAGGTACCCCAATATATTATCTAATAAAGGTTTAACCCCCTTGATCGCCCCCCAGGTAACCCTTTCACCCCCATCACCACTGTCGCTAAGCAATCGTTTTTCTAAACGCTGCCTTAGTGTCGGTGATGCAGATCGGTAGCTGGTAATTTTTTTTAGGTTCGCCGCAGGTTTTTATAGCGTCAGGTACCCCCATATATTATCTAATAAAGGTTTTAACCCCCTGATTGCCCCTAGTTAACCCTTTCACCAGTGATCACCATATAAGTGTTACGGGTGACGCTGGTTAGTTAGTTTGCTTTTTATAGTGTCAGGGCACCCGCCGTGTATATAACCCAATAAAGGTTTAACCCCCTGATCGCCCGGCGGGTGATATCAATTAGGTTTTAGCGTCAGAGAGGGTCTGAGTCACACCCCAGGCAGCGTCAGGTTAGTGCCAGTAACGCTAACACCCACGCGTGAAGCATACACCCCCTTAGTAATATAGTATCTGAACAGATCAATATCTGATCTGATCAGATCTATACTAGCGTCCCCAGCAGTTTAGGGTTCCCAAAAACGCAGTGTTAGCGGGATCAGCCCAGATACCTGATGGCACCTGAGTTTTGCCCCTCCGTCCAGCCCAGGCCACCCAAGTGCAGTATCGATCGATCACTGTCACTTACAAAACAAAAACACACATAACTGCAGCGTTCGCAGAGACAGGCCTGATCCCTGCGACTCCAGTGCTGTAGGAGGTGATTTCACCACCACAGTTAAAAAAAAAAGCAAATATGCCAAAGCATTGGGGCAGCAGGGGCGGAGGAGCGATTTTGCTCCTAATGCCGCGTACATACGGTCGAAATTCCGACGGAGGCTTGCCCGTGGAAAAGTCCGACCATGTGTGTGCGGCATAACTTTTTTGCGGGAGGATGCCCCCATGCTTCGGCATATATAAATGGTGCGTGTATGCCCATCATTGGAAGTGGGTGGATGAAGGGCGGTATTCTAATGGTGGGCATACCCACCGATCAATCTCTTTTTTCGTTCAGCCAACTGGCTGCATGAAATAAAAAGATTACAATACATGTCCAACAAGGACCAGCAACGTACTGGTATGTTGCTGGACTTTGAATGTTTATACCAGAATGATGCCTGCGGGTTTAGGTATCATCTTGGTATCATTCTTTTCAGCCTGCGGCCGGCTTTCATGTAAAAGCAATCCTAGCGGCTAATTAGCCTCTGGACTGCTTTTACAAGCAGTGGGAGGGAATGCCCCCCCCGGATATAAAAAGCGCCATTGGGAAATTGGGAAAGCATTTTATCACACCGATCTTGGTGTGGTCAGATGCTTTGAGGGCAGAGGAAAAATCTAGGGTCTAGAAGACCCCAGTTTTTTCAAAAAAAGAGTACCTGTCACTACCTATTGCTATCATAGGGGATATTTACATTCCCTGAGATAACAATAAAAATGATACAAAAAAAAAATACTTGGAAGGAACAATTTAAAAATAAAATAAAAAAGCAAAATTAATAATTAAAAAAAAAGAAAAAAAAAAAAGCACCCCTGTCCTGCCCTGCTCTTGCCCAATGGCGAACGCAAGCGTCGGTCTGGCGTCATATGTAAACAGCAATTGCACCATGCATGTGAGGTATCACCGCGAAGGTCAGATCGAGGGCAATCATTTTAGCAGTAGACCTCCTCTGTAAATCTACTGGGGTAACCTGTAAAGGCTTTTAAAGGCTTTTAAAAATGTATGTAGTTTGTCGCCAATGCGCGTTTGTGCGAAATTTTAAAGCATATCGTGGTTGGTATCTATGTACTCGGCCTAAGATCATCTTTTTTATTTCATCAAACATTTGGGCAATATAGTGTGTTTTAGTGCATTAAAAATTAAAAAAAGTGTATTTTTTAACCCAAAAAATGTGTTTGAAAAATCGCTGCGCAAATACTGTGTAGAAAAAAAAAATGCAACACCCACCATTTTAATCTGTAGGGCCTTTGCTTTAAAAATATATATAATGTTTGGGGGTTCAACATAATTTTCTTGCAACAAAAAAAAATGTTTTCATGTAAACAAAAAGTGTCAAAAAGGGCTTTGTCTTCAAGTGGTTAGAGTGGATGTAAGCTTCCTAATGTTGTGTATAAAATGCCAGAACAGTTCAAAACCCCCCAAATGACCCCATTTTGGAAAGTAGACACCCCAAGCTATATACTGAGAGGCATGTCGAGTCCATGGAATATTTTATATGTTGACACAAGTTGCGGAAAAACTACAATTTTTTATTTTTTTTTGCACAAAGTTGTCACTAAATGATATATTGATCAAACATGCCATGGGCATATGTGGAATTACACCCCAAAATACATTCTGTTGCTTCTCCTGAGTACGGGGATACCACATGTGTGAGACTTTTTGGGAGCCTAGCCATGTACGGGACCCCAAAAACCAAGCACCGCCTTCAGGCTTTCTAAGGGTGTAAATTTTTGATTTCACTTCTCACTGCCTATCACAGTTTCGGAGGCCATGGAATGCCCAGATAGCACAAACCCCCCCCCCCCAAATGACCCCATTTTGGAAAGTAGACACCCCAAGCTATTTGCTGAGAGGTATTGTGAGTATTTTGCAGATCTCGCTTTTTGTCACAAAATTTTGAAAATTGAAAAAAAAAAAATATATATATATTTTCTTTCTTCATTTTCAAAAACAAATGAGAGCTGTAAAATACTCGCCATTCCTCTCAGCAAATAGCTTGGGGTGTCTATATTCCAAAATGGGGTCATTTGGGGGGTTTTGTGCGATTTTGGCATTTTATGGCCTTCGAAACTGTGATAGGTAGTGAGGAGTGAAATCAAAAATTTGCGCCCTTAGAAATCCTGAAGGCGGTGCTTGGTTTCCGGGGTCCCGTACGCGGCTAGGCTCCCAAAAAGTCCCACACATGTGGTATCCCCGTCCATAGGAGAAGCAGCAAAATGTATTTTGGGGTGAAATTCCACATATAACCATGGCATGTGTGAGCAATATATCATTTAGTGACAACTTTTTGTAATTTTTTTTTTTTTTTTTTGTCATTATTCAATCACTTGGGACAAAAAAAATTATATTCAATGGGCTCAACAGGCCTCTCAGCAATTTCCTTGGGGTGTCTACTTTCTAAAATGGGGTCATTTGGGGGGGTTTTGTGCTATTTTGGCATTTTATGGCCTTCGAAACTGTGATAGGTAGTGAGGAGTGAAATCAAAAATTTGCGCCCTTTGTGACAGCAGGAAGGTAAAGTCACCTGGTTGCATCCAGGGGGGTAGATATATTTCGCCCAGATTCAGGCTTTACGCCGACTTATACAACTAGGTGGAGAGTTGTATAAGCCCAGCTAAGGCTAGTGGGCTCATGGATGACTCATATGTCTAGGGAGAGTGTGGGGCGTCGTGCAGACAGGGAGTTGATGAGACCAGCTGAAGCTTGTCAGCTCATTTAGGCCTCTATAAGAACTCCCAGCTTCATTAGATGTTAGCTCATGCCTGGAACCAGACCTGTGTGGACTGTCTAGGGAGAGTGAACCCCTGTGCGGTGAGACAAAGCCTGTGTGGCTATTTGCTTGGACATTTAAAACCAGGGACTTAGGGACTAGGACAGCACTAGGCTGATCCCAGTTGTTAGTTAGGAAACCTGTATGTTTAGTCAGAGGTCAACTTGACCAGGATTTATTTTGTTTATGTTTCTTTTGCTTTGCTGTGTTTTGTCACTGTAAATAGAAAAAAAAACACAACCTCCGTTTGCTGGGCCTGTTTTGTGTGGGGAGCCCATCCCGGGTGTCACACACACCCGCTGCCGAGCTAACCCCCTCACAGTTGGTGGAGAACCAGTGGCAGTTTTTTTTTAAGCCAGCATGGAGGAGATACTGAAGCAGCTGGCTCTAGCAAATGCCAATCAACAGCAGACAAATGCAGGTTTGCAAAAGAGCCTTGCAGCTCATCAACAGAGCCTTGCAGCTCAACAACAGAACTTCGCAGCCCAGCAGCAAGCTCATCAACAGAGCCTTGCAGCCCAGCAGCAGACAAACGCAACTTTGCAACAGAGTCTGGAGGCTCAGCAACGAGCCCAGCAGCAATCTGAGGCCCGCTTCATAGACCTGTTGCAGAAGCAAGAGCAGAGACTACAACAACAGATGGAAGCAGTAATGCAGCAACGTCCGCAGACCAGTGAGGAAAGCCGTCCCACTAATACCGCGTCCTTTGGGGTGAGTCGTTTATTGACAAAAATGACTGGAGAGGATGATCCAGAGGTATTTTTGACCACATTTGAAAGGACCGCTGAAAGAGAAAAGTGGCCTGAGGAGCAGTGGGCTGGACTGGTGGCTCCTCTGTTAACTGGTGAATCGCAGAAAGCTTACTATGACCTAGAGCCTAACCAAGCAAAAGACTATGTGATGCTAAAAGCTGAAATATTGGCAAGGCTGGGTGTCACCCAGGCTGTCCGGGCTCAGCGTGTGCATAACTGGACTTTCCAGCTTGGAAAACCCCCCAGGTCTCAAATGTATGATCTCATTCACCTGAGCAGAAAGTGGCTACAGCCAGAGACTTTGTCCGCACCAAAGATTGTGGAACGTGTTGTAATGGATCGGTTTTTGAGAGCTCTTCCTACTGCCATCCAAAAGTGGGTAAGCCATGGAGACCCAGAGACGGCCGATGGTCTTGTGGATCGTGTGGAGAAATACTTGGCTACAGAGAACCTGACGGCCTCTTCCAGAGACACTCGGACTTTCCACCCTAAGACCAGACCATCCCCAGGGGCGGATAAGAGGATTCCAAGGGGTGAGGGTGGAGAGAGTGAGAGGGTGGGAGCTCTACCCCAAGTTTGGCGAGAACAGCCTGGGAAATCAGCGGCTCAAGAGGCGGCAAGAAGGATCGTTTGCTACCGCTGCCGGCAAGCGGGACATATTGCAGCCAATTGCCCGGTTGTGGAGGAACCCATGCAGTGTGACTTTCTGACGGGCAGACGTCAGTCGCTGTGTGCGACAGTCGCATGCACTGCCATTCGAGGAACTGAGAAACATTTATGCAAAATGTGTGTTAATGGTAGAAATGTTGTGGTATTGCTGGATTCAGGTAGCCTTGTGACCCTGATAAAGGCTGAGTTAGTTAAAACAGAGGTCTCTGGGAATAGCAAGGTAGCTGTTATTTGTGTGCATGGGGACACCCGAGAGTATCCAGTGACTACAGTGTGTTTCGAGACCCCCAAAGGTACCCTCTCTCATCCAGTGGGCTTAGTATCTCAGTTACCGCATGACGCCATTGTGGGAAGGGATTTTCCGAAGTTCTGGGAACTGTGGGATGATCCTGAGCCCCTCACTGGTGCCCCTATGTACCAGGAATGTGATAGCCAGAACTCCCCTGAGAGTGGTGAGGACTCTCCGGAATTTCCCTTATCAGTATTGGCAGGGGGGACTCAAGAAACTGGAGAGGAGCCCACCTCCTCAGACGAAAACCTACCGTCTGTGGAGTTTTCTGATCTTGAGGTTCACAGGGAAAACTTTGCCACAGAACAGTTGAAAGACCCCGCCCTAATAAAGGCACGGGAAAACGTAGTGAAAATAGATGGCGAGTTAGTGAACCCAGATAATACCTGCACTTACCCATACTTCAGCGTAGAGAAGGACCTACTGTATCGGGTGGCAAAAAGGGCAGAAGAAACCGTTGAGCAGCTTGTGGTGCCCAAACCTTACAGGAAGTTGGTGTTGGAGTTGGCCCATGGGCACATTCTTGGAGGTCATCTGGGGACAGAGAAAACCCGAGAGAGGGTATTACAGAGATTCTATTGGCCGGGGGTGATGAAGGACGTAGAAAATTATTGTTCCTCCTGCCCTGTGTGTCAGAGGTCGGCCCCGATGCCACATTTCCGTAGCCCGCTGGTCCCTCTACCCATCATTGAGGTCCCGTTTGAGAGGATCGCCATGGATTTGGTAGGTCCTATAATCAAGTCCGCTAGGGGGCACCAGTACATATTAGTTATAATGGACTATGCCACCCGTTATCCAGAAGCGATCCCTCTCCGAAATACCTCGGCCAAAACCATAGCCAAAGAGCTATCTCTTGTGTTTAGCCGGGTGGGTATTTGTAAAGAACTGCTTACGGACCAAGGTACACCCTTTATGTCCCGGGTTATGAAGGAGCTGTGTAAATTATTCAAAGTGACGCAATTACGTACATCGGTGTATCACCCCCAAACCGATGGGCTGGTTGAAAGATTCAACAAAACCCTAAAACAAATGTTGAAGAAAGTGGTGGATAGAGATGGAAAGGATTGGGACTGTCTACTTCCTTATCTGATGTTTGCTATTAGGGAGGTGCCCCAATCCTCTACGGGATTCTCCCCCTTTGAGTTACTGTATGGGAGACACCCAAGAGGGCTGTTGGATATTGCCAAGGAAACTTGGGAAAGTGAGAGTTCTCCCCACAGGAGTGTGATTGAGCATGTCGCCCTGATGCAAGACCGAATTGCACAGGTAATGCCCATCGGGAAGGAACATTTGGCCCAAGCGCAGTTAGCACAGCAGAGAGTGTACAACCGTGGAGCCAAGACCCGTACCTTTTCCCCGGGGGATAGGATACTGGTACTTGTCCCTACGGTTGAAAGTAAATTCCTTGCCAAATGGCAAGGCCCCTACGAGATAATGGAAAAAGTGAGCGAAGTGAATTACAAGGTCAGACAACCAGGAAGGCGAAAGCCCGAACAGATCTATCACGTTAATCTGTTGAAAGCCTGGAGGGATAGAGAGTCCCTAGTCGCAGACACTTGGTCACCAGCTCAAACTGGTTGCGTGATTCCTGAGGTTGGAATAGCAGCCACCTTGTCACAACCCCAACAACAGGAGGTTAAGGAGTTTGTGCTTCGCAACAAGGAGGTATTCTCTGAGCTGCCGGGACAAACATCTGGGGTAGAGCATGACATCATTACCCCGCCCGGTGAAAGGGTGAAGTTAAAACCCTATCGGATCCCAGAGGCCCGACGGGAGGCAATACGGGAGGAAGTACAGAAAATGCTGAACTTAGGGGTGATAGAGGAGTCCCAAAGTGATTGGTCTAGTCCCATCGTGTTGGTGCCTAAACCGGATGGGAGCTGGCGATTTTGTAACGATTTTCGTCAGTTGAACAAAGTTACAAAATTTGACACCTACCCCATGCCACGTATAGATGAGTTGATCGACCGGCTGGGAACAGCCCGATACATGACGACTCTTGACCTCACAAAAGGGTATTGGCAAATCCCCCTGGCCAAGTCGGCCAAAGAGAAAACCGCATTTGTAACCCCAGACGGGGCGTTCCAATATAAAAGAATGCCGTTCGGGTTACAGAATGCGCCGGCCACATTCCAGCGGAAAATGGACCAGATGCTGAGGCCCCATCGGAAGTATGCTGCGGCTTACCTGGATGACGTAATTGTCCATAGCACAGATTGGGCCTCACATCTGCCAAAAGTGCAAGCAGTCCTGGACTCTGTTCGGGAAGCGGGGTTTACGGCTAACCCCAAGAAGTGTACCATTGGGCAGGAGGAGGCCAAATATCTTGGGTACACCATTGGGAGGGGAGTAATAAAACCCCAACTCAACAAAGTCGAGGCCATCCAGAGTTGGCCACGTCCCAACAGCAAGAAGCAGGTACGAGCCTTTCTGGGAATCGCTGGGTATTATCGGCGATTCATTCCCCACTTTGCTTCTAAGGCTGTGCCCCTAACCAACCTGACGAAGGGGAAAGGGTCGGTCATGATTAAATGGACCCCCGAGGCTGAGGCAGCATTCCAATTCTTGAAACAAGCCTTATGTAGCCAGCCAGTGTTGTACTCACCCGACTTCTCTAAAGACTTTGTCGTACAAAGTGATGCGTCAGATGTGGGGTTAGGAGCAGTATTGTCCCAGGTCTGGAACGGGGAAGAGCACCCAGTCATTTACCTCAGCAGGAAGTTGAAGTCCCATGAGGTAAATTACGCCACCGTTGAAAAGGAGTGTTTAGCGGTGAAGTGGGCTCTAGATTCCCTTCGGTACTACCTGCTAGGTAGGCACTTTGACATGGTTACGGATCACGCTCCGTTAAAGTGGATGGCTCAAAACAAGGAAACAAATAGAAGAGTGAATAGGTGGTTCCTGGCCCTCCAGGAATTCAACTTCACAGTAAAGCATCGCCCTGGCGTTCAAATGGGGAATGTGGATGCTTTGTCTCGAGTACATGAATGCCTGATTGCTGGTGTTCCAACCCCGAGGTTAAAACAAGAGGGGGGGGTATGTGACAGCAGGAAGGTAAAGTCACCTGGTTGCATCCAGGGGGGTAGATATATTTCGCCCAGATTCAGGCTTTACGCCGACTTATACAACTAGGTGGAGAGTTGTATAAGCCCAGCTAAGGCTAGTGGGCTCATGGATGACTCATATGTCTAGGGAGAGTGTGGGGCGTCGTGCAGACAGGGAGTTGATGAGACCAGCTGAAGCTTGTCAGCTCATTTAGGCCTCTATAAGAACTCCCAGCTTCATTAGATGTTAGCTCATGCCTGGAACCAGACCTGTGTGGACTGTCTAGGGAGAGTGAACCCCTGTGCGGTGAGACAAAGCCTGTGTGGCTATTTGCTTGGACATTTAAAACCAGGGACTTAGGGACTAGGACAGCACTAGGCTGATCCCAGTTGTTAGTTAGGAAACCTGTATGTTTAGTCAGAGGTCAACTTGACCAAGATTTATTTTGTTTATGTTTCTTTTGCTTTGCTGTGTTTTGTCACTGTAAATAGAAAAAAAACCACAACCTCCGTTTGCTGGGCCTGTTTTGTGTGGGGAGCCCATCCCGGGGGTCACACACACCCGCTGCCGAGCTAACCCCCTCACACCTTAGAAATCCTGAAGGCGGTGCTTGGTTTCCGGGGTCCCGTACGCGGCTAGGCTCCCAAAAAGTCCCACACATGTGGTATCCCCGTACTCAGGAGAAGCAGCAAAATGTATTTTGGGGTGAAATTCCACATATAACCATGGCATGTCTGAGCAATATATCATTTAGTGACAACTTTTTGTAATTTGTTTTTTTTTTTAGTCATTATTCAATCACTTGGGACAAAAAAATAAAAAATTCAATGGGCTCAACATGCCTCTCAGCAATTTCCTTGGGGTGTCTACTTTCCAAAATGGGGTCATTTGGGGGGGTTTTGTACTGCCCTGTCATTTTAGCACCTCAAGAAATGAGATAGGCAGTCATAAATTTAAAGCTGTGTAAATTTCAGAAAATGTACCCTAGTTTGTAAACTCTATAACTTTTGCGCAAACCAATAAATATACGCTTATTGACATTTTTTTTACTAAAGACATGTGGCTGAATACATTTTGGCTTGAATGTATGACTACAATTGAGTTTATTCGATTTTTCTTATAACAAAAATTAGAAAATATCATTTTTTTTCAAAATTTTCGGTCTTTTTCCGTTTATATCGCAAAAAATAAAAATCGCAGAGGCAATCAAATACCATTAAAAGAAAGCTCTATTTGTGGGAAGAAAAGGACGCAAATTTTGTTTGGGTACAACATTGCATGTCCGCACAATTTACAGTTAAAGCAGCGCAGTGCAAAATTCTGAATTCACCTCTGGTCCTCTAGCTACCAAATGGTCCGGGGCTTAAGTGGTTAATATACTATATTTCCAAAAGTATTGGGACACCTGCCTTTACATAAACTTTAATGGCATCCTGGTTGTAGTCCATGGGGTTCAATATTGAGTTGACCCACCCTTTGCAGCTATAACAGCTTCAATTCTTCTGGGAAGGCTATCCACAAGGTTTAGGAGTGCGTCTATGGGAATGTTTGACCATTCTTCCAGAAGTGCAATTGTGAGATCAGGCACTGATGTGAACTAGAAGGCCTGGCTCACAGTCTCCACTCTAATTCCAATAGTGTATAGACCACTCAGGTAAATGAATGATCAGCCTTCCAATGTGGGTGCTGGCCCCGGCTCGCCACCATGAGAATACATGAGAAGTAAACATGATTCAATGGGATAAAAGGTAGACACATTTCACATGAACCCAATGTGCTTGTTCACTACAAAGGAGATTGCAATTTAAGTGCACACCTCTTGGGGCTAACACCTGCAATCAATTGGCTCGCTGATCATCTCCAAAACAAGACATTGACATGTCTTCAAAAACATTTTCAACTACAAATTGCATGCTCTCTGACATCTCCTTTTTAGTGAACAAGCACGTTGGGTTTGTGTGAAATGCGTCTACCTTTTATCCCATTGTATCCTGTTTACTTTTGGCATATGTGAATAAAGGATCTTATTTCATTCAAGCTCCTGGTGGTGTGCTGCTGATTCTCCTCTATACCTCCACTCAAATTCATCCCCATTGGGTTGAGGTCAAGACACTGTGCAAGCCAGTCAAATTCCTCCACCCCAAACTCCCTCATTCATATCTTTATTGACCTTATTTGTGCAATGTTTCACAGTCATGTTGGAACAGGAAAAGGCTGTCTCTAGGAAAATGAAATTGTTCAAAATGTCTTGGTATGCTGATGCCTTAAGAGTTCCCTTCACTGGAACTAAGGGGCCAAGCCCAGCCTTTGAAAAAAAAAAACCTGCACCATAAACCCACCTCCACCAAAGCAAGGTCCATAAAGACATGGATGAGCGAGTTTGGGGTGGAGGAACTTAACTGGCCTGTACAGAGCCGTGACCTCAACCTGATAGAACACCTTTGGGATGAATTTGTGACCTCACAAATACTCCTCTGAAAGAATGGTCAAACATTCCCATAGACACTAAACCTTGTGGACAGCCTTCCCAGAATAGTTGAAGCTGTTATAGCTGCAAAGGGTGGACAACTCTATATAGAACCCTATGGACTAAGACTGGGATCACATCAAAGTTCATGTGTGTGTAAAGGCAGGCGTCCCAATACTTTTGGTAATATAATGTATAATATATATATATATATATATATATATATATATATATATGTAAATTGATAAATCCTGATGTAGTGATGGCCTATCACATTTCTTGAGGCCCTAAAATTCTAGGAAAGTACAAATTCCCCCAAAATGACCCCTGTTTTGAAAGTAGACTGTCTGATGTATACAGTATGGTAAGAGGCATGGCAATTTTTTGAAGTTGTTATTTTTTGTCAAAAATTTTCTGAAAAAAGTGAATCCAATTTTTTTTCACTATCTTTTTTTTGTACTGTCACCAGTGTAGTACAGCATCGTAATTTGACTGATGCAGCAGTGATTAGGGACACTAGCTGGTGACAGTATGTTACGAATAAATAAATAATACACTTTTCTTTTCGGAACTTTTTTTTTTTACATACTTTCATCCCAGGAACACAGTATTACTCTGGGGGGAGGGGTACAAGAGACATTTTTATTTTGTCCATTAAGGGATAAAGTGACTGACAGTAACTTTTCAAAGTCCATCCCAACAGCTAATCATAATCACTGACCCGCTCCCCTTTCCTACGTCACTGTTCCATCTGGGGAGGCCTAAACAGTGATGTCATCCGCCCAAGTATATTCTGACGCCATCCAATGTTGGAGCTGATCCAGACTCCTGTAGCAATGAAGCATGGAGAGTATGACTTGTTTTTTGCTAAACTTTCAGGAGGAACTTTGTTCTGTAGGAGCAGATAGTCTTATCTAATAAAAGGAGCTTTCGAAAAGCAATGAATATTCTCAATTTTGATCAAAGGTGTGAACCGCCAGAATAATCACAGAGCACCAACCTTGAACTGAAACCGTCCCCAGTGGTAGACATGTGCATGACGAAAAAATGTGTTTCGTTTTGATTCGTTAATCTAGTTATTTTGTTTAGTTCAGTTTGGTTGATTAGTTCAATCCATATTCGGAATTCGTATTCAGAATTATCTAATTTCCTTAGAATGTACAGATTTTTTCGATTTGAAACGTTAAAATCAATACATTTTTGAATCGGTCGAAACGAAAATGTTATATTGTTTGTTTGAATGCAACAAAGTGAACAAACAAAAGAAAAATCTTCATCAAATGATTACAATGGGGGTTATTTATGAAAGGCAAATCCACTTTGCACTACAAGTGCAAACTTCAAGAACAAAGTGCACTTGAAATTGCACTGAAAGTGCACTTGAAAGTGCAGTCGCTGTAGATCTGAGGGGGACATGCAAGGAAAATAAAAAACAGCATTTTAGCTTCCACATGATTGGATAATAAAATCAGCAGAGCTTCGCCTCATTTCAAATCTACCCCTCAGATTTACAGCGACTGCACTTCCAAGTGCACTTTCAGTGCAATTTCAAGTGCACTTTGCACTTGTAGTTTGCACTTGTAGTGCAATGTGGATTTGCCTTTCGTAAATAACCCCATGACTCTTTAAATCACCGTTGGCTTAACAAAAACAGCATTATTTCAAAATGGTACTCTAGTAACACACACAGGGGGTTATTTACGAAAAGCAAATCCACTTTGCACTACAAGTGCAAACTACAAATGCAAAGTGCACTTGAAATTGCACTGAAAGTGCACTTGGAAGTGTAGTTGCTGTAGAGCCGAGGGGGACATGCACGGAAAATTAAAAACAGCATTTTAGCTTGCACATGATTGGATAATAAAATCAGCAGAGCTTCCCCTCATTTCAGATCTACCCCTCAGATTTACAGAGACTGCACTTCCAGTGCACTTTCAGTGCAATTTCAAGTGCACTTTGCACTTGTAGTTTGCACTTGTAGTGCAAAGTGGATTTGCCTTTCGTAAATAACCCCTAAAGTCTTTGATTTCAGCAATATGTGTACAGTTAGAATTCGACTGGAGTTCAATGTAAAATTTGATTTGAATTTCAGTCCGAATTTCCAAAATTTGGATGAATTTCGTTACGTTATTCAGAGCATTCGGTAAAATTTGTTTATATTGTAATTCCGGTATTTGGATATATCTGAATCTCCGAATAACGAAAAATTTGGCGGAATGTTAATTCGGAACGAAACTAACAGCACATGTCTACCCAGTGGTCTAATGCAGAGAATGACCAGAACATACACATAAATATATACACAAAGGCGCAGGTTAGAAATCAGTGCCCTGATGAACTAGATGTAAGTTCACAGTGTGAAGCAATGTGAAACAATACAAAACCGTAAGATACAATATAAAACAATTTGTCAGATGAAGCTTATGAAAGCTATATAATGTGAGTAGCCCAGAGTGCTACACAACACACTACCAATCTAACTCTGGAAGTGCTGCTCTGTTCCAGCATGCTTGTGCTGTGTGACTGTAGGAGACAAAAAGAGGGGAGGGGGAGAGAAGCGCAACAACCATAGTGTAGCATGTAAAGTGTAATTTTAATAGGAAATGTAAAAAAGCACTCACAAAGTTAAATTGGAGCTCATCATGACAGTCAGGTATCCTCTGTGTCATAGATCAGACAGGCAACCAGGATGCCTTGCCTTGGCCACCACCAAGCAAGCAGAGATGGGATGGAAGCAGGAAACCACCGTCTCTGAAGAAGCCGTGGATGGAACACAGAGCCCAGGATTTGAAGCCACCTGTTGGAGAATGTTGGATCTGGATCAGGAACGTGTTTCAATGCAACCTTGCTTCTTCTTCAGCTTATTCTCAATTTTGACCCCACCTTCCAGAGCTAATAAACAGCAGCAAGGCTTCTTTTTTGTCATTGTCTTGTATGAAAATTAGACATGTGCACAACATAAAAATTTGTTTCGTTTGGTTTTGTTTCTGTGCGTTTCCGTTGATTTGTAACGATTCGTAATTTCGTAAGACGTAGGTTATCGTATTCGGACTCTTTCGTATTTCCATAAGGGTTATTTTTCTGTTGATTCGTTTTTCTGTTCGTCTAATTTTCGTTGATTCGAAATTCGTATTTACGTTATATTTTATATTAGGCCGTGTTTGTATTTTCGTAAGAACTATATTTTCGTTGATTTGCAATGATTCGTATTTTCATGTCTAATTTCCGTTGATTGGAAAATTGTACTTTTGTAGATATAATTACATTCGTACTTTCGTTAGAATACATTTTCCGTTTATTCAAAACACTACTCGTCGTAATTTTGTAATTCGTACTTTTGTGAGATTGACTGGCTCATTTATTCGTACTTTCGTAACATTGTTTTCGTAGATTAGTAATCGGGCATAATTCGTAATTTTACATAATGTGTCAGAATAGGAGAAAACAAAAATATGTCAGAGATATTACAAAATACAAATATAGAAATTAGAATCTAGACAAAGTATGCTTAAGAAACAAAGAATTTCTCTCTCACAAGTCACAACTTTACTCACAAATCCAACAGAACAGTGCAACCTACCCAACCACAACCTATCTGGACTGTGGATGGAATGTACTGCAGTCTAACACAGAAAAACACACAAAGGAATAAGAAACAAGCTCATTGGGGGAAGAGACAACCTCTTCGAATTTTCGTTGTTTTGATTTCCGTTTTCCGAAGATTCGTACCGTAATTTTTTTTTCGTTCATTTTGATTTTCGTTAATATGGATCTTTGTTCTATATTTTCGTTGTTTTGTTTTAGGTTTTCCAAATATTCGTAATTTCGCGTTTTCGTTCATTTCGATTTTCGTTATTTTTTGATCTTTGTTCGGTATTTCCGTTGTTTTTATGTTGTTTTTTTTTTACTTTTTCGTATTTTGGCTGTTTCAAATTTACTAAATTCGTATTTTTGTTGTTTTCCATATTCCTTCCTTCCGATAATTCGTTGTTCGTTTGTAATTTTATCAAACCGTTGGTTTATTCGTATGTTTACGAATCAACGAATATAAAGATTTTTGACGAATAACGAATTCGTAACTAAACGAATTGCACATGTCTAATGAAAATTCAGAGGGGTTTCTACTTTATTGTTGCACCCCAATACTATATATTACCAGCAGCAAATCAGCTGTTGCATTAGAGCGCATATTTATTTGTGCAGGATTAAAAGGCTTGTCTGCTTATGGTGCTTTTCTACTTAAAACCTCTCATTCCTAGCTACATCATGGTCATATTTGGGGAATGATTTCACCACTGTCCCTGCCCCTTCTTTTAAATAGCTTAATAAAGGAGGATTACAAATTCTCATAAGCCCCCTGCTTGCACACGGACAAGGTGCTTTACCAAGGGGGTCCATGTGGGGGGCATGTGGCCTGTATGCTTCGGGAGGGAGGACACACACTCCCCCTTCCTCCTTTCTGTCCAACCAGGCTGCACACTCGGATTAAGGGATTTTTAGGGGGGCCTCATGCTATTTTTTTTTTCGTGTGCGTTGCCCCTTAGGATCAATACCAGACTTAAAGGGTCTGGTGTGCATTTTGGAGAGGAGAGATATTTTCTTTTGTAAATGTCAGTGCTAACAAATCACTGTTCCTGGTCACAAGGAATATTTAAATCTTTGTTGGTACATGTGTACAAAGGTAGTACCTACGCTATGCTATTTTTGACACTCCTCTTGCCTATTAGCCAAGAAAATTTGCATTTTTAATTTGACAGATTCCGCTCTCCTTGTTCTCAATAAGGTTTGGGTTCAGCATCTGAACTTCTTTGAAGTTCGGCAAACCCCTGCCAAACCGAACCCAGGGAAGTTCCTCTCATCACTAATTATAAACAGCTGACTGCCATGGAATGCTGTAGGCATGTTGACATTTGTCAACTGCCTGAGTGTTTCCGCCTATTCAATTTGTAATTGAAAGTTGTTCAGTGAGGTTCTTATTGCTGTCTCTTCAAAATGTTGGTATTCTAGAAGTTAAAATTTTCCATCAATGATTTTTATTATGTTTTATTATTGTCAATCCATTTGTTTAAAAAATCATGATGTAAAATAACACTTTTTTTTTTATTTTTTACGTTAGATGATTATCATGCTTTGCATTATTGGACACTGGTCCATTTGATCAACCTATGCTCAGTGACAGTAGCCTGTAGTATCAGTTAAACTCTCTGCAAATGCAGTGAAATATTTTTCTTTTTTTTTCTTTTTTTTATTTAGAACAGAGACAAGGTCAACACAGGCTGACTCAATACAGAGGATCTATACGGTAGACAATCATACAATCACAGTACATGGCACATAACTTCACATCACTTAATATGACTGTTCAAACAACTGAATACTGAACAGGGGGGCTACTGTAGTGCTCCCTGACTATCAAGTGTATCATTTGCCCTCCGAGTCTTATCCGATAGCACCCCATCGGGGAACCTAAGGTGGAGATAGGGAGGACCCTCCTCAACGAGGGAGGGTGTGCATGTGCCTGTTTCCGGCTCAGATGTGGGCCCATGCGCCCGGTCTCCACATTTTCAAATAGAAACAAAAGAGAGGAACAAGGCCCCCGGTCTCGGGGGTCCATAACAAAGGATAGATAGCAATAGAGAAAGATGAGACAGAAAAGAAAAAGGGAAAAAGGAGAGAGAGAAGTGGTCAAAGCTTATAGAGAAATAAAGGAGGGGGGTGGGGGATCCTCCTCTATCTCCGCAAAGACATCAGAAGTCAAGCAGTCACAACCCCCCCTCTAAAAGAGTGCAAAGGTCGGGAGTGGGCAGTGTGGGGAGGATACGGTTACACCGTGGCCTCGGGTTCTCTCAGAGCTTGACCTTCAGCTGAGAATATGAAAATATTCCACAGCTGCCAGGTGTTCTTGAACGTTTCCTGCCTGTCTTGAGCTGTGAGGATAAGGTCCTCCATATGCTTTATTTCTTCCACTTTGGTAATCCAAATGGAAATCGTTGGAGGCATTGTGGTCTTCCAGAGCAATGGTATGCAGGCCTTAGCGGCGTCCAGCAGATGTCTGATCACTGATTTTTTATAGACTTTCTCTGGGGTGGTGGATACGTGTAGGAGGAACAATGCAGGGTCATCAGGGATGATGCTTTCTCTAAATTTCTGGGCGGTTTCCCACACCCCTTGCCAGAAACGCTCCAGACGAGGGCAGGACCAGAAGATGTGTAAGAGTGTCCCCTTATCCCCCCGGCAGTGCCAGCGAATGTCCGATGTCGCCGGGAAGAACTTGTGAAGCAGTGCCGGGGTCCTGTACCACCTCGACAGGAGCTTGTAGTTGGTCTCCTGTGTCTTGGCACAGATAGAAGACTTGTGCGTGAATCTCAGGATCCGCTGTCTACGTGGCTCATTAAAATTACAATTTCGTTCAAGTTCCCATTTGAGCAGTCCCGGCGGTTGGAAGCCAGCCGGCGGCAAATTCAAGAGGCTATACGCTAGGGAGAGTGTATGCGACACAAGTTCCGAGGAGTCGCAAAGTTCTTCCAGCGCCGTGAGAGGCAGGTCGCCGGGGAGGGGGATTTCAATGTCTGGAGGAAGTGGCCCAGCTGATGCGACCGTAGGAAGTCCAGGCGGAACGGGCCCGCTGGGTCAGAAAGCTCTGCTATAGTAACCCAGTGACCCCTGTACTGAAGTGGGAGGCATGATGGAGGCCCGCCCCGCCCAGGCTCCGAAAGGCCGCGTCCTGCATCCCGGGTGTAAACCCGGGGTTTCCCAGTATAGGGTATAGAGGAGAGTTGGGTGAGGACACAGGGGTCTGAGAGACAAGCCTAGCACAGACCCATAACGTGTTGCCAATCAGTGGGTGGCATTTAGTCACCGTCGATAGAGTTCCGTAGCACCAGGGGGCTCTGTTGAGGGGGGCCACACTTTGGCTTTGCTCTAGCTGCGTCCAGAGTTTGGTCTCCTGGTGGCGGCACCGTGAAACATTTTTCAACTCAATTCCAATTTTTTTCCAATGTTCGATTTGTTTTCAGCATTTCCCTTATACTGCAGTTTGTATAAATCCTTTATGGTAAAGGATGATATGTTTATTTTAAATCCATCTTTTTTTTTTTTTTTTTAAGAATACGTTTTCATTGAACATTATCGGTCTGAACAAAATAGGTACAATCAAAGGAAAACATAACATCTTTCAGTGTATAAAACGATTCCTTGAAGACCATCATGAAATGCATACGTACATACAAATTTTTTGCTATAGCATAACCACTGATGATGGATAAGCAGGTGACATGAAAATCACTGAAATTCATTGATCCGGTGCAAACCAACAGAAACTAGAACAGAATAAGGCCTAAGGGAACGAAAGAAACAGGAAAGAGGGAAAAGGTAAATCTGTCTTTTTAGTCTGAAATAAAAGAACACATGGGAATATGCATATACTTTTTCATTGACAGAACTGTGGCCAGTAAAAATACTTCTTATTTCTCATATTTCTGGATTTGATTCATTTAAAGAGAATGTATAGGGCAGTCTTTATCAGTAAAGGTTCTGTGGAACCCTAGGGATCCCTCAGAGGTTGCCAAGGGTTCCTTAGGCATTGTGGATTGATCTCCTGCTTACAATGATCACTAAAGTAAAGGGGGATTTTTTCACTGACCATCATTGTAAGGGGACACAACAATTTCCTCATTCTGTGTTTCTTTTTTGGCCATTAATATTTCTCTGATTGTTTAATGGTTATTGTTATATAATGGAAGGCAGTATTGGAAAAAAAGCCACTCCTACTTTTTTAAGTTTCAAAAAATGATCACAATTATACTGTAATGTTTTAAATGTTGATGTATAATCAACTGTAGATGTAATAATATATTTTAGTAAGGGTTCCCTGAGACCTCATAGCTATTTGTATTTCAAGGTTTCCTCCAGGGTAAAAAGGATGAGAGAGGCTGGTATAGAGACTGATTTATTGATTTATTGATTCAAAGGAGTTGAGAATCTTTACTCAAATGTGTATGCTGTAAATAATAACTTCAGTTATCAAATCAGTTCACATTAAATTCAAGTCATGTGAAGATGATTTTCATATGATGCATAATTGAATGGTGAATATTCACACAAAGTGAAGATGCGCAACTCCTTTAGTAAATTGGCCCAATTGCACTGTTTCAAGGAGCCCATATTTTGAGTTTTTATTGCAGCGTTAGCGTTTATCTTAATTGAATTTTTTGATGTGACTTCAAAATTTGATATGTTTTTTTCTTATATTTATGTATATATAAATATATTAAATTAGCCACAACACTCAATTTGCAGTCACTATTCAGATATCCACACAGGAAATGCAATGTTGTATGAGTCTTACATTGCATTGCAAAAAGCACCACAAAGCAAGAAGCAGAATCTGCAACAGTGATGAGCGGAATGATTTGACAAACTTAATTTTACCAGAATTTTGTTAAAATTGGATGTAAATTTTACCTTGTGACATGTTGATGTGATCAACATTGACATGTCACACCCTATTTCACCTTTAAAGACACAAAAAAAAAAACCTTTTCACCTTTCAAATTGACTTCAATACATTCGGCCAATATGGCTTATTTCACTGAAATATTCAAATTTTCAGCAAAATTAAAAAATTACAGATTTTTCTTATTTGAAACAATAAGCAAATATGGCTGTCCATGTACAATATACATATATACTGTATATATTTACAAACTATAATTAGAAGCAAATGTTTTGAAACAATAACAAACATTAGGAAGATTATTTACATCACGGTGATCTCTTTTCCATCTATGTATATAAAAAAAAAAAAAATACTTCAGCTCTGGAAGGTTTTACCCCCTTCCTGACCAGGCCATTTTTTAGCGATACAGCACTGCATTGCTTTAACTGACAATTGCGCGGTCGTACAACGCTGTGCACCAAATACAATTGATGTTCTCTTTTTCCCATAAATAGAGCTTTCTTTTGGTGGTACTTGATCACCCTCTGTGGATTTTATTTTTTGCGCTATAAACAAACAAAAAAAACAGGCAATTTTGAAAAAAAAATAAAGATTTTTTACTTTCTGCTTTTAAAACATATCCAATGAAAAATTAAATCGAATTTCTTCATAAATTTAGGCCAGTATGTATTCTGCTACATATTAAAAATCCCAATAAGCGTATATTGATTGGTTTGCGCAAAAGGTATAGCGTCTACAAACTATGGGATAGATTTATGGACTTTTTATTTTCTTTATATTTTTTACTAGTAATGGTGGCGATCAGCGATTTTTAGCGGGACTGCAATATTGTGGCGCACAAATCTGACACTAAGTGACACTTTTTGGGGACCAGTAACACCAATACAGTGATGAGTGCTAAAAAAATTGCAATGTCACTGTATAAATGACACTGGCAGGGAAGGGGTTAACATCAGGGGCAATCAAAGAGTTTAATGTGTTCCCTATGTGTGCTTTCTAACTGTTGGGGAGTGCTTTGACTAAAGGAAAACAGAGATCCATGTTTCTGCTTAGCAGAAACACGAGAT
The DNA here is from genome assembly GCA_029206835.1 of Rana muscosa. Lineage (NCBI taxonomy): Eukaryota > Metazoa > Chordata > Amphibia > Anura > Ranidae > Rana > Rana muscosa. The sequence goes on along the minus strand of JARGYO010005626.1, from coordinate 12,215,062 downwards.
CTCCATTTTCCTCTCTGGCAGAATGGTGGTCTGCCTTGTTTACATAGGCAGACTGTCGTTCAGCCTCTCTATGAATGATCGATGAGCCTCGGAGCTGAAGAAAATGATCATGTACAGGTATGTGATTTTGCACTTAAGGGCCACCCTGCCACAGTACATGTGTGTGGGCGGTCCTTAAGTGGTTAATATATTGGGGGAGGGGGGTGGCGACCGAGTTGTGTGGTGGCTGCTAACTAAGGGAGCTCCTCACCAGCATCAGAGCATATTGACTGCCACAGGGTGGCTCCCACACTTATACACAGCTGCATAATCCTCTGAACAATCAGCGACAAGAGGAAAGAAAAATCTTAGCCACAGAAGCGCTCTGTTTTTTTCCCTCCATCTGGGCTACAACAAAATGGTAGGGGCTGTGCTTCTCAGGCTGCTCACACAGCCCTGCGCCACTCAAACGGCCCAAACACATCAAACAGGCAACACCAACAGCCCAGCAGCCTTCAAAAGCATCTTCCTCCACATGGGCATCGATTCCTCCACGAGGTGCCCTGTCAAATCTAAGGCTAGAATGTCTCAAGCAACCAGGTGTCCAGAATCTTATGATTCAGGAATGGAGGCGCTATATCATATGTAACAGATGACACTACTGACCCTCCCATAGCTGCTTTCCCTACTGCCAATCAGCCCATTTTTTACACAAAATCAAAATATATGTTCTTTTTTTTTAACATTTGACAAAACATATGTTGTTAACCCTGAGCTCTTCCCTACACTCTGATATTATGACCTGTGTGTGTGCCATTTTAAGGAAAAAGTACACGATTTAGGATTACCAGGTCCAGCAAAGCAGTATTTCTGGTTGGGCTTCAAAAAACTGTATCATAAAATTATCTTGTAACAGGTTTATATATTTCTACACTTTTATTGTTCCAGTTGTAAAGTTACTCTATTGCTAGTTAAAATGCCCCATTTTGTATCACTGTTTCAGCCCTTGCAGCCCTTTCTTTTTGTGCAAGGAGCTGATTCTCCCCCTCATTAACACTGGAGGGCCTGTAACAAATTCCAATAATTAACTTTGAAGCATGCACATCCATATGCAGCTTTACTCATAAAATAATTGTATAGATATATGTGGCTGGCCTGTGATAAGGCCTCTAGAAATGCATTGATTCCACAGGTGGTTATATCTCCTGGTTAGGAAATCAGCACCAATTAGAGTTGGGCCGAACACCAGTTCGGTTTGCGCCAGAACACTCGAACATCGCAAAAGTTTGGACCCGAACCATATTAAAGTCTATGGGACCTGAACTTGAAAAATCAAAAGTGCCAATTTTGAAGACTTAAATGCAAGTTATTGGCCATAAAAAGAGTATGGGGGCCCGGGTACTGCCCTGAGGTACATGTATAAATGCAATTTTTTTTTTAAAGATAATTTTTAAAGGAGTAGTGATTTTAAAGATGCTTGAAGTGAAACAATGAAAATGAAAAATTCCTTTAAATATAGTGCTTAGGGGTCACCTTAGTCTGCCTGTAAAGTGGGACATCTGTATAGTGTATAGAACCTGCTGAAGCAAAACTGACATATATATAAAGATATATATATATATATATATATATATATATATATATATATATATATATTACAGTATATATATCGAAAACAAAAAGGTAAATAGATTTTCCCTGCAAGCTTTCCTTATTTTGTAAACAACGGCTTGGGGGCCAGTTTTTATGATGAGGCCATATTTTAGTGCCCTCGGATTAAGATTAGAGATTTTTTTTCAATTCAGTGAGCAAGCCTTATGTGACGAAGCCAAAATATATCACACTCAGGCCAAGATTAATATATTTTTTTTTACATAAAGTCTGGTCTCTTTCGCAGACTTTGGATAAAACGGAGCAGAAAAATTGGGCATTGGGTATTATTGGCGCCTTCACCCCATAACCCTTCACAGTTATCCTTGGTAAACACAGGATTGAATTCTGCTTTTAAAAATGTCACTCAGGTGTGGAAAATTTGGTCCTTGGGTGCTGGTGGTGCCTGCACCCTGTAACTCCTCACAGTTACTCTTGGAGGATGCAGGACTGACACTGTGTTTTAATAATTCAGCGAACTCCTCAGTGCATGATGATGGGGATATTGCAGGAGTAGCTGTGGACAAGGAGGCAGAATAGGCCACTCTGGGAGCTGCAGCGGACAGCAAACTATTGTCAGCTTGGTTGATAGAGGATGAGAAGGATTAAGATGGTTTAGTAAGCCAGTCCACCACCTTCTCTGCACGCTGTGGCTGGATAGCACAGGCAAGATCACTAAACTGAGAAAAAGGTGCCCTGCCTGAGACTGACCTTTTGCCTGTAGACACAGATGCTGCTGGCTCCCTCATAGTGGCATGGGAACGTCTGCCTCTCCTTGTTGGTCTCCCAGACATGATGGGAGGGGCTTATTACCCAAATTTAATACATAAAAGAGAGGTATACAGCTGTCAGGGAAATGCTGGTCATCAAATGCGTACAAGGATTTGCGCGATGCGAACGCCTATGCGCATGCATGTGCTACTTTAACCTTGGCGCCAAATGGCATATTTAAGGATGACAGTTGCGCTAGGGCCTTGCTGTCTGATCTGCAGCCTTCCCCTGTATCCTGTATCCTGTGCCTGTCCTTGATCTTGTTGACCCGGGTTTCCTGACCATCCTGATTATCTCCAAACCTGACCCTGGCTTGTCCTGACTCCGATCCTGCTACATCTCCTTGATCTTCTGCTGCAAAACCTCTGCCTGAACTTTAACTATTCTTTGCCTGATGTCTTTGATCCATCTGCCTTCTTGTGTATGACTCAGCTTGTCTGACTCTGCACCAGTCTTCTCAACCCCACTAGCCTTCACTTATCTGCATCCGCAGTATACCTGCATCTGCAGTACCCGACACCTGCATCATCTCTGCATCTTCAGTACACCTGCATCCGCAGTATCTGACACCTGCATCATCTCTGCATCCACAGTACACCTGCATCTACAATGTGCCTGCATCCACAGCCAACCAGCATCCGCTGCTACTGCTGTTACCTGCTTCTCCTATCTACCTGTTAACGGAGAATACCGCAGACACTCCTACCTCACCGCGCTCTGACAGCCACTGTTGCAACCTCTGTGGTTCTTGAACCGGGGCTGTAAGAGAGGCCTTCCTCTGCTTGTCAGGCTCTACCTGAAGGTACGTGACAACAGCACTGTATACAACACTAAATATTATGTAATGCTGTGTTAAAAACTGCACTACACTAACACACAAAATGTAAAAGGAAAAAAGAGGGCGCACCGACCTAGTGCATTACCAGTGGCTAGGTTTATTAAAAATATATATTAAAAGATTACAAATACTGACAAAGCAAGTATGATAGTAGGCACATATAACATTCCATCAATGGGAATTTCCTCCTGCTGGAACCAGATACCAGAGAGTCCAGACGACAGGTATTACAGCTACGCTGACGCGTTGCGAAGGCGAACCCTCTTCCTCAGAGTCAGAAAGTGATAGCCACTAACACACTACAGTGACACTACACTATACTCACGCTATACTGGCACACAACACTGGCACACTATACTCACACTACACTAACACTAAACTCTACACTCAGAGTCACAATAACACACTGACTCACTAGTAGCAAACTGAGCCCTGCTCTATCAAACTCCACTCCAGCAACATACTGCAAAAGGTTCCTGTGGGAAGGAACCTTTTATAGTGTGGGGTTAGACTATGAGCACTGAACCATAATTGGGCAAAGCCATTATGACTTTGTCCAATCATGGCTCTGACTGTGCTCTGTGCCCTAAATTGTGCAAAGCCTTACACCTGATCAGCAGTCAGGTGCATTTCTTTATCCAATTAGGGCCCTAGAATGCAATGTGGGGCACTTGGTGGGTGAACAACCCATCAGGGCCCCGAAAATTTGGGTGTTCACCGAGCGGGCGAACAGGCAATGTTCGGCCTGAACTTTCGCTCAGCTCAAATTGTTCATCCAACTCTAACGCCAATATATTTTTAGAAGCCCAAGACAGAAAATATTTTTGTATTTGTCTACTGGTCAAAATAACCTAAAACATTCTGATTAAATCAGTAAGGCAATACAAATGGTATTACAGTCAATCAAATTTTAGTTTACCTTAGTCTAAATAGTGAAATAACTAGACCTGCTTAGTATGGGCTAGTGTGCTTTTTTCTTTGCCTTTATATAAAATATTGAGCTAACCATAGAATTAGCAATAATGAGGTGTGAAAAGGTTCTCTTTAATTAAGGTCATGGTATATGTAGTTGTAGTTAGTCACATTCAACTGTATTTGTTCTATAATGTTGAAGATGTTTTATAGCTTGTCCAACCCACTTTTTTGGGGGAGAAGCAGAACCCATCGAGTGATATAGTCATCCCATAGCTTGAGTGTCGTAAAACTTAGAAAGATCTTTAACAAACATCTCATTCCGGTGTATTTCAAACCCAGAAATACACTCATACAGAGCTTGTACATCCAAAAGAATTAACACCCAAACACAAATGAAGTAACTAGTGCATGCAATGTAGTGTACAGGGATGCAAATACATGACTTTGGGGAGATGAAGCAACCAACATAGGCAAATTCTACAGGTCAAGACTCCGCAGTCTACACCTAAAGGAAAAAATATATTATTTTGAGGATAGAGAGGACAACTGGTTTGCAAGGTGAGTGAAAGAGCCCATCTACATCTAACTACATCTAACTGGAACAACCATTACTGAACATATATTGTATATTGCGGGTTTTAACACCTCTACCCAGTTGTTTTGACAACAATTTACTTTTGAGGTGTGTAGAGTTGAGCGGACACCTGGATGTTCGGGTTCGACGGGTTCGGCCGAACTTCGGAAAAAAGTTTGGGTTCGGGACCGAACTTTAACCCGAACCCCATTGAAGTCAGTGGGGACCCGGACTTCTAAGGACTAAAAAGGCTCTAAAAATGTAATGGAAAGGGCTAGAGGGCTGCAAATGGCAGCAAAATGTTGTTAAGAGCATGGCAAGTGCTCTGCAAACAAATGTGGATAGGGAAATAACTTAAAATAACATAAAAAAAATAAAAAAAAAAATATGCTGGAGGCCCCCTTTTCAGCAGAAGAGGTACGGGAAGTCATTAAGAACCTCAGAAACTCAACGGCACAATGCCACACATATGGTGGGAATGCCCCAGAATACGCCCTTTCTGGAATAAATTATTAAATTTAATGGATAAGCTAGTGGGAAAATAAAATACTTTGAAATAAAAATGTAGCGGGGTGCTAAATTTAAGGGAAGTGTTTGAGTGGTAAATAGGCTCAAACACCCTAATTCTGTAGGATTCATGGACCATTTTGTCCTCGGGGGACAGTATTGGTGTGCAGTTCCCTGCGGCCTACAGGTGGCGCTGCCATGGTAGGCTAGGGTTGAACCGCCGATACAGTGCTGTGCCTTTTGTGTCCCCTCTTGGCAGTAGTACAGCGGGGCGGGGAACCTGCTGTGCATGCCAGGAGAGCATATAAAAGGGGCAAACCTTTGGCCTGGGGGCTGATGTCCAGTGGGGTCCACACCCAGGTGCCTTCGGCCTGGGTGCATGTGTTCCTGTTCCATCTCGGGTACCTTTAGCCCGGGGTGAGGTACTATCCTGGAGTTCCTGCTGCCCTGGGTATGGAGGCCTAGGTGCGGGAGTAAAGCCTGGAGTCCAGAGCCTTCGTCTGGAGTCCGCTAAGGGTCGAGGAGTCTTAGGGTGCCGCCTCGTGTAGGGGACCATGTTCCAGGGAAGGGAGGATCATTCTGATGGACCGATGCGGGAGTCACGGTGAAGGAAGGGTCTGTTGACTCCCTGGAGAGATGTCTTCCCCTTGATATGGGCTAGGTTCGTAGAAGGAGAAGCTCAAGGTCATCTTGACTGTATCAGAGGCCTTATTCACCCGGCCCGTGGCAGGGGCCTTATACACCCTGGTCTGTGGCAGAGACCAAAGTTCTCCAGGTCCGTGGCAGGGGCCTTGTACACCCGGTCTGTGGCAGAGACCAACCTCAAGGTCTGTGGCAGAGACCGTGCACCTAAAACTGTTTGAGAAACCTAAGCAGTGAAGTGAATGTGCTACGTTTGTGCCTGGACCTCCTCCACACCTTAAGCTGTCCTGTTTCTTTGCTCTAACCTTTTCTATCCGAGTAGAGTTTATTTTGCCATGAGAGAATAAGAGTTGTAATTTCAGCTGGTATGGACATTGACTTTACTGGGAATTAAAGGACTTGCCTCTACCTACAGTAGAGGTGAGAATCATCCTCTGGAGGAGTTTTGACTCCGGCTGTGGACACGGCCCGTCAAGTACACCGCTCAACCTCTTTATATAGGAGGGTACGGGCTGGTAGTGCGGTGTACCTTTCTCCCTCCTGCGAGGAGCCAACAACATAAAGGCAGGTAAGGGGGAAAGGATCTGTTCGCTACAAAAAAATAAAATAAAAATTATAATCTTGACCTAGGAGGACGAGGTCCATATGGAGTAGGAGGTTGAGGTGGCGGTGGATGTGGCTGTGTAGGTGGAAGCGGCGGTGGAGGAGGACGAGGTAGCCAACACTGGTTAAAAAATACAACAATGGCTGGGTAAGGCCGGTGATGTGTCGAATTCTGTCCCCCGTCAAATAGTGTCCACCCTGTACTGCGCTTGCTCAGTATGTAGGACAAGGGGATTTCGAAAACCTCCCAAGACGAACGGCGCCTGCATGGTGAGTTCAGGTGAAGGCCACACCATCCGTGGTTCAAGCCGAGCCAAGTGAGGCCGTGCCCGAAGCGTGGCGATCGAACCGAGCCCGTGAGGGGCCCTGTTACTATGTGCTACCGTATGTCCACTTGGATGGTGGGGCTTGAACCTGCACTCACTGCGCAGGCGCCGTTCATCTTCGGAGATTTTGTGAATCTCCTTGTCCTCTGTACTGCGCAAGCGCTGCGCCTTCGCAGTATGGGCCGGACACAATCCGATGGCCGGACAGTTTTTGTCACAACACCGGTATCAATGTCTATTCTGCACAAGGTACGGACAAGTCCTGTGGGATCCATGCCTGGTTCATTTTAATGAACGTGAGCTTGTCCACATTGGCTCTGGACAGGCGGCTGCGCTTGTCTGTGATAACGCCCCCTGCCATCCTAAATAAACATTCAGATAATACACTGGCTGCAGGGCAGGCCAGCACCTCCAAGGCATAAAGGGCAAGCTCAGGCCCTGTGCCCAATTTGGAGACCCAGAAGTTAAAGGGGGCAGACCCGTCATCCAGTACGTGTAGGCCTGTGGACACATACTGCTCAACCATGTTGGTGAAATGCTGCCTCCTGCTAAGACGTTCCATCTCAGCTGGTGGTGCTGGTTGTTGTGGCGTGCTGACAAAGCTTTTCCACATTTCAGCCATGCTAACCCTGCCTTCTGAGGTGCTGCCGGTGCCCCGGCTGCGTTGGCGACCTCTTCCTCCTCCTCTGCCTTCGCCTTGTGCTTCCACCGTACGCCCGCTGTCAGGTGGGAATGCCACCAGCAGCGCGTCTACCAGCGTGCGCTGGTACTCGCGCATCTTACGATCCCGCTCCAGTGAGGGAATTAAGGACGGTACGTTGTCCTTGTAACGGGGATCCAGCAGGGTGGCCACCCAGTAATTAGCACCAGTTAAAATGTGGGCAACTCGGCGGTCATTGCGGAAACACTGCAGCATGTAATCGCTCATGTGTGCCAGGCTGCCCAGAGGCAAAGAAAAGCTGTCTTCTGTGGGAGGTGTATCGTCTGTGTCCTCTGTATCCCCCCAGCCACGCACCAGTGATGGCCACGAGCTGGTCTGGGTGCCACCCTGCTGTGAAAATGGCTCCTCCTCCTCCTCCTCCATCTCCTACTCCACCTCGTCATCCTCCAGAACTGTGCCCTTTCTGCCGGACAATTGTGTACCTGGCGTTTGTTGGTGCAGGAACCCACCCTCATAGCCACTTGTGAAAGACTGCCCTGAAAGCCTTTGAAATGATCCCGCTTCCTCCTCCTCCTCCTCATCCTCCTGTGCCACATCCTCTTCCATCATCGCCCGAAGCGTTTTTTCAAGGAGGCATAGAACTGGGATAGTAACGCTGAGAACGGCGTCATTGGCACTGGACATGTTGGTGGAGTACTCGAAACAGCGCAACAAGGCACACAGGTCTCGCATGGAGGCCCAGTTATTGGTGGTGAAGTGGTGCTGTTCCGCAGAGCGACTCACGCATGATTGCTGCAGCTGAAACTCCACTATCGCCTGCTGCTGCTCGCACAGTCTGGCCAGCATGTGCAAGGTGGAGTTCCACCTTGTGGGCACGTCACATATGAGTTGGTGAGCGGGAAGGCCGAAGTTACGCTGCAGCGCTGACAGGCGAGCAGCAGCAGGGTGAGAACGCCGAAAGTGCGCACACACAGCCCGCACTTTCTGCAGCAGCTCTGGCATACTGGGGTAATTTTTAAGGAACCTCTGGACCACCAAGTTCAGCACATGTGCCAGGCAAGGGATGTGCGTCAAACCGGCTAGGCCCAGAGCTGCTACGAGAGCCCAGAGCTGCTATGAGTTTCGCCCATTATCGCACACCACCAGGCCGGGCTTGAGGCTCACTGACAGCAACCACTCATTGGTCTGTTGTTCCATGTCCCTCCACAACTCCTGTGCGGTGTGGGGTTTTTCCCCCAAACAGGAAAGTTTTAAAACTGCCTGCTGTCGTTTACCCCTGGCTGTGCTTAAGTTGCTGGTGAAGGTGTTACGCTGACCGGATGAGGAGGTGGTAGAGGATGAGGAAGCGGAGTAGGAGGAGTTAGCAACAGGAGGCAAACTGAAGCGCCCTGCAATCCTCGTGGTGGAAGGACATGCGCCAAACTGCTATCTGCCTCAGACTCAGCCGCCACTGCATTTACCCAGTGTGCTGTTAGGGAGATATAACGTCCCTGACCGTGCTTACTGGTCCACGCATCTGTAGTTAGGTGGACCTTGCCACAGATGGCGTTGCGCAGTGCACACCTGATTTTGTCCCCCACTTGGTTGTGCAGGGAAGGGATGGCTCGCCTGGAAAAGTTAGTGGCGGCTGGGCACGACGTACTGTGGGACAGCCAATGCCATCAGGCTTTTAAAACGCTGCGTCTCCACCAGACGGAATGACAGTATTTCAAAGGCCAGGAGTTTTGAAAAGCTGGCATTCAGGGCCAGGGATCGCGGGTGGCTAGGGGGGTACTTCCTCTTCCGCTCCAATGTTTGGGAGATAGAGAGCTGAACATTTCCATGGGACATTGTGGAGATGGTTGGTGACCCAGGTGGTAGTGTTGCTGGCAGATCCTCTGTTTGCGGGGTGGCAGGTGCCACTGTCACTACAGAGGTGGATGAAGAGGCCGAGACTGCAGCAGAATAGGAAGCAGGAGGAGCCAGAGACCTTTCTTGGTTTTTGAGGTGTCTACTCCACTGCAGCTCGTGCTTTGCACTTAGATGCCTGGTCATGCAGGTTGTGCTCAGGTTGAGAACGTTTATGCCTCGCTTCAGGCTCTGATTGCACAGCGTGCAAACCATTCGTGTCTTGTCATCAGCACATTGTGTGAAGAACTGCCACGCTAGGGAACTCCTTGGACCTGGCTTTGGTGTGCTCGGTCCCTTGCTGCGTTGGGCAGTAGCAGACATACTGTCTAGGGGACGGACGCTCCGCTTTTGCACCCTGCTCCCTCTTCTGCTATGCTGGTGGCTCTGTGCGACCACCGCCTCTTCCTCCAAACTACACTGGTCACCTGCATAACGTTGATTCCATGTGGGGTCGAGGACCTCATCGTCCTCCACATCATCTTCCACCCAGTCTTCACCCCTGCCCTCCATGTCTGTCTGCACAATTGCGAAAGCAGCAGCAGTTGGCACCTGTGTTTCGTCATCATCCGAGACGTACTGCGAAGGTCCTCCCATGTACTCATCATGAAACATAAGTGGTTGGGCATTGGTGCACTCAATCTCTTCCACTTCTGGGGCAGGGCTAGGTGGATGGCCCTGGGAAACCCTGATAACAGAGTCATCAAAAAGCAGAAGAGACTGCTGCATGATTTGGGGCTCAGACTGCTTGGCTGATTTGCAAGGGGGTGAGGTGAAAGACTGATGGACATGGGTTTCAGGTGCCAACTCTGATCTTTCATCAGAAGAGTGGGTGGGAGACAATGTGAAGGAACCCAAGGCACTGTCAGCAACCCAATCTACTATCGCCTGTACTTGTCCTGGCCTAAACATTCGTACAGCCTCATTAGGCGCTACAAAATACCGCCGCAGGCTCGGTCGCCTACTCGCACCTGAGGAAGGTGTTTCACTTGTGTGTGTATCTGGCACAGATCCACCACGTCCTCTCCCTGCAACAGGAGCTCCACCAGCAGCACCACGACCGGGGCCACCACGTCCCTTTGACCTTCTCCTCATATTTTCCAAATTTAGGATCTTGCCCTAAATGGGTGTTTTTGGAAGAGCAGAACACACCCACAGTACTTAACCGCTGAATCGCACAGCTACAGAACTGCAGAAAATGCTATTAAAAAAAAATGTTTTTTTAGTATAGCACAGTAGGAGAAAACTATATAGAAATTGTTTATTTCACACACCTCCACATATGTATAACACACTGCAAACTATTTTTTGTGCCCCTAAATGGCGTTTTTTGGAAGAGCAGAACACTCCCACAGTACGTAACCGCTGAATCGCACAGCTACAGAACTGCAAAAAATGCTATTAAAAAAAAATGTTGTTTTTTTAGTATAGCACAGTAGGAGAAAACTATATAGAAATTGTTTATTTCACACACCTCCACATATGTATAACACACTGCAAACTATTTTTTGTGCCCCTAAATGGCGTTTTTTGGAAGAGCAGAACACACCCACAGTACGTAACCGCTGAATCGCACAGCTACAGAACTGCAGAAAATGCTATTCAAAAAAAAATTTGTTTTTTTAGTATGGCACAGTAGGAGAAAACTATATAGAAATTGTTTATTTCACACACCTCCACATATGTATAACACACTGCAAACTATTTTTTGTGCCCCTAAACGGCGTTTTTTGGAAGAGCAGAACACACCCACAGTACGTAACCGCTGAATCGCACAGCTACAGAACTGCAGAAAACGGCTATTCAAAAAAAAATTGTTTTTTTAGTATGGCACAGTAGGAGAAAACTATATAGAAATTGTTTATTTCACACACCTCCACATATGTATAACACACTGCAAACTATTTTTTGTGGCCCTGAATGGCTCTTTTTGCAAGCGTACATTAAAGTGCAAATTTTTTTATTTTTATTTTTTTGCCCTAAACGGGTCTTTTTTTGCACAAGCAAAATAAAATGCAAATTTTTAATTTTTTTTTGCCCTATGGGTCTTTTGGAAAAGAGCACAATAAAGTGCCTTTTTTTTTTCCCTAAATGGATCTTTTTCAAAGAGCAGAATACACCCACAGTATGGAAACGGTGTATCTCTCAACGTAATATATGCAGTGCTGGTGCAGATAAAAGTTAGATTTTCTCTGACACTGGGCTCATGGCAGTGTAAAAAGACTGTGCACTGCAACACAAACAGGTAAACCTATGCAGATCGCTGATTTTAATCTCTGAATCTGGACTCCTATATAATATATCTCTCTCCCTGAAAGCACCAACAGGAACCTGGCCCTACACTACACTATCTCTCTATCTTTTCCCTCAGATTGCAGAATCAGGACTACCTCATGTATTTTACAATCTCTCCCTATTAGCAACAGCAGCAGCCAAGATCCTCTCCCTATCTATTCTGAAGCAGAGTGACGTGTGTGCTGTGTGCCTTTAGCTTATATAGAAGCTGGGTCACATGTTGCACTGACCAATCACAGCCATGCCATTAGTAGGCATGACTATGATGGCTTCTAAGGGCACACCAGCTAATCAAAAGGTGATTGGCTGGCCCCTGAAGCATTTCTAACTGCGTAATTAGATTGCCGAACCCGAACCCAAACCCGGACTTTTGTGCAAAGTCCGGGTTCGGGTTCGGGAAAAAGCTAAAGTTCGGTACGGACCCGAACTTTACAGTTCGGGTTCGCTCAATACTAGAGGTGTGTAAATTAAAGCATTAACATTTATAAACTTATGTAACTAAAACAGAGTGGTTCCACAATTTTCACACTTGCCTTTCTGTCCTTAAACAATAAAATCTGGCTTTCCATGGTAATTGGATCAAGGTATCTGTGCTATTTGGTTGTCTACTAATGCTGGGGTGTTTTTCCTGACATTCTTTAGAACAGAAGCTACAAAACATCTTTGACATTACAGAAAAAATCAAGTTGAATGTAGCCAACTCCCACAAAGGAGGCAAGAACTGCAATGATGGGGCATTTGATGTTACGGGGGATTTTTTTGTATAGGTTGATGGAAAATCATTTTTGGGGGGTCCTACAAAAGTATTGCATAATTCAACTAAGTATTAGTAGGAGTAGTAGTAGTAATAGTAGATGGGTGACAGTCAGTAGGGGTAGAGGGGGAAGTGCCAGGGAGGCTGATCCAGGGCTGGAGCATCCCAATAAGTATGCTCCATTGAGTGACATTGGTGAAACCAGTCAGAGACCAGCACTGCTGGAGCTGAGGGACTCTCCTAGCTGCCGGGGGAAGAACTCATCCAGTCAGAGTGGGGGGGTGACGGAAAAGGAAAGACAGATTCTGGTGGTAGGGGACTCAATTCTTAGAAGGACAGAGAGGGCAATCTGTAACAAAGACCTGAAGCGCCAAACTATGTTGTCTACTGGGCTCGGGTTCGGTATATCACGGATCTGGTGGACAGATTACTGGGAGGGGCTGGGGAAGACCCAGCTGTCATGGTGCACGTTGGCACCAATGACAAAGTCAGAGGCAGATGGAGTGTCCTAAAGAACGATTTTAGGGACTTGGGAGCTAAATTGAGGAACAGGACCTCCAAGATAGTATTCTCAGGAATACTACCGGTACATCGAGCCACACCAGAAAGTCAGAGGGAGATTAGGGAAGTGAACAAGTGGCTGAAGAGCTGGTGTAGTAAGGAGAGGTTTGAGTTCCTGGAGGACTGGGCCGACTTCTCAGTCGATAACCAGTACTATAAAAGGGACGGACTGCACCTAAATGAGGAGGGTGCAGATCAGCTGGGAATAAGGATGGCCAAAAAGTTAGAGGGGTTTTTAAACTAGGCGACGGGGGGGAGGGTCCAGAGATAGTGAGAGTCAGCGTGGAACATATTCCAGAGGGTAGTATTAGGGGCATTAGTGGTAGGGTAACCAAAGCACACAAACCCAAGGTAAGTATAGTAGCAAGTCCTAGTTGCAATCTCGGAACACCCAAGAGGATAGTATGTGACCGGTCAAAACATATTAATGCATTAAAGTGTTTGTTCACCAATGCCAGAAGTCTGCCAAGCAAAATAGGTGAGTTTGAAGCTCTGGTGCATGAGGAGAGCTATGATGTAATTGGTATTGCTGAAACTTGGCTTCATTCCTCACATGACTGGGCTATTAATATTCCTGGCTATGCACTTATTCGGAAAGACAGGGTAAAAGGGAAACGTGGAGGGGTCTGTCCCTACGTGAGAATTGATCTCAAAGTGAGTGTGAAAGAGGACCTGGTGGATGGAGAGTGGGATGAGTCTGAAGCATTATGGGTGGAACTGCATACAGATGTGCGTAGTTCAAAGTTAATCATTGAAGTTTGTTATAGACCACCCAATGTTAATGAGGAGGTGGAGACTCAGCTCCTTGCACAGATGGAAAGGGCTGCAAGGGCTGGGACGGTGATAATAATGGGGGATTTTAACTACCCAGAAATTGACTGGAGTAATGGCACTGCTGGGACAGTTAAAGGGCAAAAATGTATAAACCTATTGCAGGACAATTTTATGATCTAGTTTATTGAGGCCCCAACTAGGAATGATGCTCTGTTGGACCTGGTAATCTCAAACCATGCAGAGCGTATTACTAATGTTCAGATAAAGGAACACCTGGGTAACAGTGACCATAACATGATTTCATTTGATGTTAGCTGTAAGCAAAAATCACATACGGGAAAGATAAATACACTTAATTTCAAAAGAGCATATTTTCCAAGGATGAGTGCTGCTCTCCAGGACTTAGACTGGGAGGGAATATTGACATCAATGGGCACAGAACAGGAATGGGAATTCTTCAAAAAGACTGTTTGTAAACTCACTGCAAAGTATATTCCCATGGGCAATAAGTTTAAAAGGCTAAAAATAGGGCATGGCCTGACCGGGGTCTGAACAGGACGTTCTGCGACAGAGCTCCTGCCATCCTTGTGCAGAATCACAAGCATCCACCCTCCAGCGAGTTGATCCTGCTCCCCACACGGCACCCAACGCTAGCCAGACCACCAGACCGCCGCCTGAAGGTAATATTTTAAGTGTCGGAAGCCATCTGGGGGACAGGCCGCGGCTCCGGCCTAACTCCCGGAGCGGCGGCCATCTTGCTACACCCGGCCGCGGCTCCGGCCCTCAATCCTGGCTTCTCGGACCCCCCTGGAGCCGGCTATTCCTCCTCACGACAACCGGAGACCACCCTCCATCCGGGGCTCCCATCTACACCCCTGCACGGCGGCCTGCAAGCAAAAAAAATGGCTCCGGCCCTGTGATCGCGGCCATCTTGCTATACCCGACCGCGGCTCCAGCGCTTAATTCTGGCCTACCAGACCCCCGTGGCTCGGCTTTTCCCCCACACAGCAACCGAAGCCCACCCTCCATCAGGGGCTCCCATCTACCCCCCCCCCCACAGCGGCCGGCAGGAGAAAAAACGGCTCCGGCCCTGTGAACGGCGGCCATCTTGCTTCACCCGGCGGCCACCTTGCTCACCATTCTGCCCCCCTGAGTCTGGTAAACCGCCCCTGGAAGCTGGAGCACTCTGGCCAGCCGGGTTGTGACCCCCAGGGATGAATAGCTTGACTTTACTCCCTGACTGATGATAAAATCACAACCCGGGAGGTGTGGCTTAGCAATGGCCGAGTAAAGACGGGCACCGACAGAGCTCCCGGCCTAACCTCATACACTATGGCCATTACCTGCCATTTAACTCCTGTGGGCACGGCATGAGCACCCCAAATCAATACAGGACACGCTCGACCTCAAGAGGGACCAGATCCCAGAACTAGCAGACCAGTATCCATAACTTTTTCGGAGGTACACCGAGGCAAGCAACAGGCGCCATAGAAGCCGCTCCACATGGGCCGCACGTGGAACGGAATCCCGGGCCTACCCCAAAGCAATCCGCCAACACCACCGGAGGACCCGGACTACCTTGCAGAGACACCGGCAGCATTCCGTACAGAGATGTTGGACGCACCGCAAGGCCGATTAGACGACGACCTCCGCGCCATGCTGCGGGCCCTCCCCACCAGAGCCGACATTGAGGCCTTACCGACAAGGGCGGACATAGAAACGCTGATCCTAAGGATAGAGGAGGCGCACATCAGGGACATCCAAGAGGTGAAAGCAGAGCTGCATACAGTGTCGGACCGTGTGACATCTGGAGAGTCACGGGTGTCGGCACTGGAGACACGCATACAGGCCCTGGAGCAGGCACAGGTATCACACACTGGGTTCCAGATCCACCAACCCAGCCAGGCCACGCGATGTACTATGCCGCCTCCACCGCTTTACAATTAAAGAAAACATACTACGAAAGGCCTGGGAAGCAGGCGATATCGAATTTGATGGGGCCAATATCCAGATCTTACCGGACGTATCCAGGGCAACCCTACAGCGCCGGGCTATGTTAAAGACAGTATTGGAATCGGCTAGGAGATGAGGATACACCTACCGCTGGGGATACCCCCTGGCGGTAATCTTCCGAATGGCGCAGACCTCCTTCACCCTGAGAACGCCTGCAGACCTGCCGGGATTCTTCTCCTTTATAGGCACAGAACCAGTCCAAGTCCCCAATTGGCTAATGAGGCTACCGAAGGCACCTGGACGCTCGGGTCCAGCAACAGGCAGATACAACCAACCACCGCGCTCGCAGAGGAACCAAGGCCGATCCCGCTCCAGCGCCGCCGCCGCCGTAGTCGATGGTACACGTGAGCCCTGATTACTGCAGAGCTGCCTATACCTGTACCCATTGTTTGTAACGCATAGGCCATCGAACTTACCTTGATGCTGCCCCTCGTTTTCTGCCCCCCTCTCCCCCCCTTGCTTGCCGCGGAGGACCCGCCGGGGGTCCGGTTTTGTGTCCAGGCCACCCCCACGCCTCAGAGTTTGAATGGGGAGAATGGTCCGCCATGGTGCAACGATGCACACCTACCCCCCTTTTCCCCAACATTTTGCATACTACAAACCGAGACTCCCACTAAGAGAGATGCCTTTCACACCACAGACCCCCCCAGAACTGAACACAAGGGTTACTCCGGGGTTCACTATAACCCCCCCCCGGAGTTTTTGCCCTTTTTGCCTTTTTGTTGTCTGGAGGGGTGGTGTCACAAAGGGAGAGAAGGACAATACGTCCCCCGCACCCCCACGGGGACACATGCAGGAGATCATATTCTAGCAGCACTATCCCAGGTGGACTACCAAACCCCAATCTACCTGATCACCAAACTGGAGCACCACCCCTACAGGCATCATCCTTTGCTCCACAAGCTGAGAACTACACATGTACTTACCTGGCTCCCCCATCATGCCAGCTGGGTCATAGCCACCTACCCAGAAAGGAGCTAACAGATGACAGATGCCAAGATACTTTTTAGGTAACAAGACCCACGCCTACAGATGTGACTCGTGGGGGATCACGGGGGAGCAGAACATATACTGGGTGGTTGCTTGGGGAGGAATGGGGTTTGGACCCCATCAGAGGACAAGATGCATCCTTGGAGGGTATTTGGGGGTGGGAGAGGTGCGGTGCCAGACGGAAAGGGGAGACATAAATGGGGGGGGGGAATAATGAAACCGCACCAAATTGCTCAGGACCATAAATTATTATGGGGAATTTCTCTGGGGCGGGTTAGGGGGGGTTGGATTATGTGGGGGAATAATTAGTTGACAGATGTAACCTATGCATTTAAGCTAATGTTGTTTCGTTGATACCGTCTTTCTGGTTAAAGTTTTCTTTTTGATAACTAGAGAATGAGTAAGTATTGAATTTACATGTCCTTGTGTTATATTATATATTATAGCCTAAAATGTACAAACCACTCTACGATACACCATTGAGCACGTATGCCCACACACTCTTATACAAGCAGAGGCCGGGTGGTCGGGGAGGGACCGGGAGACTCGCAGGGACCCTTGCTGATTTCACCCCCACATAGGACGACGCACGATACCCAGGACACCTGGAGAGCGTCTTTGCAAATATTTTGCACGCACATTAGAGCACCAGCTAAATTGGTAGGCAACCGCTAGAGGCACTAGGCTACCGGCGGGCGCATTTCATACCCTTTTAGTACTGGTTGAATATACCTATCTTTATCTACTACATTCTTATCTCTATTCTATACCTCTCTCTAACTCTTTACTGTACAAGACACTTGTGGGACTGGGAGACAACATGCTAAAATGGATAGCCGCAACCTATGAAAAACCATCTGCCAGAGTGAGGGCTAATGGAGTGCTCTCAGACCCTTTCCTGATTACAAACGGGACAAGGCAGGGGTGCCCGTTGTCCCCCCTTCTATTCGCCCTCACTCTGGAACCATTCCTATGCCACGTAAGACAAAACCCCAATATCTCAGGAGTGAAAGTACAACAAACGCAACATAAGGTATCGGCGTACGTCGACGACCTCATGTTCACACTTACCACCCCCTCAATCTCCCTCCCCAACCTCTTACAAGAATTTAAGATATATGGAGCCCTCTCCAACCTAAAAAATAATTTTACTAAATCCGAGGCGATGGGAGTAGGAATACAACCAGCACAACTTGCACATCTACAATCAAGTTTCCAGTTGAAATGGACACAGACAGCCCTAAAATATTTAGGTACTTGCATCCCTCGCACGCTCCCACGGTTATATGAGCTGAACTTCCCACCACTCTTGAAAACAATCAAAATATTACTTAAAAAATGGCACACCGGTCTACATTCATGGATAGGTCGCTGCAACATCCTCAAAATGATGATACTCCCAAAATTCCTCTATCTCATGCAGGCGATACCTATTCACATTCCCACACTCTACTTCAAACAAATACAAACCATGTTTACAGACTTTGTATGGGCTAAGAAAAGACCACGACTCTCTTATAAACTCTTAGTTCTACCTAAACAACATGGGGGACTTGCGTTACCAAACATTCGTACATACTACCAGGCAGTACACCTGGGCAGGCTTATAGACTGGTGCCGTCACCAGGAGACTAAGCTCTGGACACAACTGGAGCAACTTCAAAGCGAAACTCCGCTTAGTAGGGCTCCCTGGTGCTACCCTTCCCTGCCAGCGGAAATCAAGCGACACCCGCTAATAGGAACCACAACACAGGTCTGCGCACGTCTCCTCTCGACGACCCCCATATCATCCCCCAATTCACCCCTCTTCCCCATTTTGGGAAACCCCGAATTTGCACCAGGATTTAAAAGACTGAGAGACGAGGGCACACACGAGGCCTCCCACTTTAGTACCAATGGTCGTTGGCCCACGATAACAGAACTTTCAGACACCACAGGACCATTTCGGCTGGACTTCTTGAGAGCCAGCCAACTGAGCCACTTCTTACACTCACTGACAACCCCCCCGACAACACCCCTTCCCCTCACAACACTAGAAGAACTCTGCAACACATCGGGTACCATAACGCACACACTCTCACAAACCTACATCCTGCTAAACGTACCACAAACAGACTTTACCCCGCCAGGGCTGACTAAATGGGAAACAGAACTGAATTGCCACTTCAGCACAACTAAGAAACAACGAATAATTAAATACACTCACAAATCCTCGATATGCGCCAAAATCCAGGAGACTAACTATAAGCTACTGTCAAGATGGTACAGAACTCCAGACCTGCTCCACAGATTCTTCCCCACAACGCCGGACCTTTGCTGGCGGTGTCGAGCAGAAAAGGGAACACTGCTGCACATATTCTGGTCCTGTCCTTTACTACACCACTTTTGGAAAGTGGTTCGAGAAGTTATACAAAAATTTACAGACAGCCCCATACCAGTAGACCCCGCTTTCTTCCTACTCCACTCATCAGACACTCCGGAAAAAACATACAAAAAAACGGTAATCAGACACTTGCTAGATGCAGCCAAGGCCTGCATACCGATAATGTGGAAATCCACAAGCCCACCTACCATAGCATCATGGATAGCGAGAGTGGAGGAAATAAGATATATGGAGGACCTCGTCCTCACAGCCCAGCATAGACAAGAAACATTATCCAACACCAGGCAGTTGTGGATTATCTTCATCTACTCGGCAGAGGGCCAGGCGCTGAAGGGAACCTCAACAGACACACAGAGTTGCACTCCGCCACCGCCAATCCCATCTGACACACATGTTTGAATTACTAATGACCCATGTTCGTGGGTCCCAGTACCCCCATACCCCCCTATCCACCACCCAACCCACCTTCCCACTACAGCTCCCCCTCCCCTCTTCTTTTTCTCTTTTCATACTTTTCTCTACTCTAATATTCAACCTTTAACCAATCCCACCCTAAACTGGGGGGATTTACTTTACTCTCTATTTACTTTACTCTCTATTTTCCACCTTTTTTATAACATAAACACGAAAAACCGAGGAACTGGGCCCATGTCCCCGGTACTGCACAACACGACAACCTCAAGCACAAATACCCTAACGGAGCAAAGGGAACCAACCGGCAGAACTAGACACCTAGGAAGGAACAAGTCGCTGAAACAAAATTAAAGACATCAGAGGTCACGAATAAAACTAACAATAGCTCAGACACACTAAGTGACAATACGCCATGGAGCGTAATCTCCACCAATTTGTCCACACTCAGATATGTTTAAAACCTGTTTTTCTTTTCCTTCCTACATTAAGACTGTGTGATGTAATGTATTCTGACTGTTTTGAATAAGTTGTTTGTCTTGATACCCGTACTACTTTGTAATGTATCGACCCGACAGGGTCCCTTTCCTTGTTATAAATAAAAAAAAAAAAGGCTAAAAATAAAACCTATGTGGCTCACGGCCAAAGTTTAAAAAAGCTATAAACTACAAGAAAAGAGCTTTTAAAAAATATAAAAATGAGGGAACACTAGTGTCATTTAAATGTTACAAAGAATATAACAGGATATGTAAAAAGGAAATCAAGGATGCTAAAATCCAAAGCGAACGACAGATTGCAAAAGATAGTAGGACAAACCCCAAAAAATTCTTCAAATATATTAATACTAAAAAGGTCAAGTCTGAGCATTTAGGCCCTTTACAAAATAATCTAAAGTGGGTGACTGGGGACAAAGAGAAGGCTAATTTATTAAATACTTTCTTCAGCTCTGTGTATACAAAGGAGCATGGGGGAGCTCATATCCAAAATGGGGGTGGTAGTGACACAGCACCAAATCCACAATGGCTCAAAAGTGCTATGGTCCAGAAATTTTTAGACAGAATAAAGGTGGATAAAGCATCTGGACCAGATGGCATCCACCCACGGATCCTAAAAGAATTGAGCTCTGTAATTTCAAAGCCATTGTATCTCATTTTTAGGGACTCATTAATGACAGGAATAGTACCACTGGATTGGCGCAGGGCCAATGTGGTGCCCATATTTAAAAAGGGAACAAAGACTTTACCAAGTAACTATAGACCTGTTAGTTTAACTTCTATAGTTGGGAAGATACTGGAGAGATTAATAAAAGACCACATAAATGAGTTCTTGCTGGCAAAAAATATTTTAAGCAACAGACAGCATGGATTCATGAAAGACAGAAGTTGTCAGACAAACCTGATTTCTTTTTATGAAGAGGTAAGTAAAACCTTGGACAGAGGGGTGGCGGTGGACGTGGTATACTTGGATTTTGCAAAAGCATTCGATACAGTTCCCCACACGTAGCTCATGTGCAAGGTAAGATCTACAGGCTTGGAAATATCAGTTTGTAAATGGATAGAAAACTGGCTAAAAGACAGAATTCAGAGAGTCGTGGTTAATGATTCTTACTCTGAATGGTCTAAGGTTATCAGTGGTGTACCCCAAGGTTCAGTGCTGGGACCCTTACTTTTTAATATCTTCATAAATGATATTGGGTCTGAGATCAAAAGTAAAATTTCTGTCTTTGCAGATGAAAGTAAGCTATGCAGTGGAATAACGTCCTTACAGGATGTCGCCAATTTACAAGCCAATCTCAATGCTCTGTCTAATTGGGCGACTATGTGGCAGATGAGGTTTAATGTTGATAAATGTAAAATTATGCACTTGGGGGCTAAGAATATGAATGCATCATACATACTAGGGGGAGTACAACTGGGGGGATCCTTAGTGGAGAAGGATCTGGGGGTTTTGGTAGATCATAAGCTCAATAATGGCATGCAATGCCAAGCTGCGGTTTCCAAAGCGAGCAAAGTCCTTTCTTGTATTAAGAGAGGTATGGACTCCAGAGAGAGAGATATAATTTTGCCCCTGTACAAATCATTAGTACAGTAAGACCTCATCTGGAATATGCAGTTCAGTTTTGGGCCCCAGTTCTCAAAAAGGATATTGGGGAACTGGAGAAAGTGCAGAGAAGGGCAATCAAACTGATAAGAGGCATGGAGGAGCTTAGCTATGAGGAAAGATTAGAGGAACTGAATGTATTCACTCTTGAGAAGAGGAGATTAAGGGGGGATATGATCATGTACAAATATATAAGGGGTCCATATAGTGAACTTGGTGTTGAGTTATTCACTTTACGGTCAACATAAAGGACAAGGGGGCACTCTTTACGTCTAGAGGAAAAGAGATTTCACCTCCAAATACGGAAAGGTTTCTTCAAAGTAAGAGCTGTGAAAATGTGGAATAGACTCCCTGCAGAGGTGGTTCTGGCCAGCTCAGTAGATTGTTTTAAGAAAGGCCTGGATTCTTTCTTAAATGTACAATATATAACTGGGTACTAACATTTATAGGTAAAGTTGATCCGGGGAATATCCGATTGCCTCTCAGGGGATCAGGAAGGAATTTTTTCCCCTGCTGTAGCAAATTGGATCGTGCTCTGCTGGGGTTTTTCACCTTCCTCTGGATCAACTGTGGGTATAGAATTAGGTATATGGGATTGTATGATATTATTATTTTATTTTTTTATGGTTGAACTGGATGGACCTGTGTCTTTTTTCAACCTGACTAACTATGTACAGTAACTATATTACTTTTTTAAAGTAGATGGAGAATTATTCACTAAAATCTGATGTAAGCTTAAACATGTTAATGTCATTTCAAAAGTAATTAATTTTGTATAGCTAAAAACAACAAATTAGCAATTATGAGGTATGGGATCTTATGTAGGGTTTTTTGTTTAATAGGCTGGAGTAGAGCATCTGTGGGGGTCTTCCTAAAGCATCTCATTATTTTGCTATATGTTGTCAATCATGGAGAAGATTGCTGATTTGACAGTTGTCCAGAAGACAATCATTGACACCCTCCACAAGGAGGGTAAGTCACAAAAGGTCATTGCTAAAGAAGCTGGCTGTTCACAGAGTGCTGTATCCAAGCATAATTATGGAAAGTAGAGTGGAAGGAAAAAGTGTGGCAGAAAAAGGTGCACAGGCAACAGGGAGAACCACAGCCTTGAGAGGATTGTGAAGTAAAGGCCACTCAAGAATTTGAGGGAAATTCATAAGTAATGGACTACAGGATTCACAAGGAGTGGACTACAGCTGGTGTCAGTGCTTCAAGAGCCACCACGCACAGGTGTATCCAGGGCTATAACTGTATCATTCCGCGTGTCAAGCCACTCCTGAAACAAAGACAATGCCAGGAGCATCTTATCTGGGCTAAGGAGAAAAAGGACTTGACTAATTGATTGCTCAGTTGCTCACTTGTTCAAAGTCCTCTTTTTGGATGAAAGTAAATTTTGCATTTAATTTGGAAATCAAGGTCCTAGAGTCTGGAGGAAGAGTGGAAAGGCACATAATCCAAGTTGCATGAGGTCCAGTGTAAAGTTTCCACAGTCAGTGATGATTTGGGAAGCCAGGTCATTTGCTGGGGTTGATCCACTGTGTTTTATCAAGTCCAAAGTCAAGGCAGCCCTCTACCAGTAAATTCTAGAGCACTTCCAGGACTCTGCACTCCAAAGACATGCTGGTAGGTTAATTGGATCCTGTCCAAATTGGCCCAATATATATGTGTACATATATGTGTACGAATGTGTGTCCCAAGCGTGTCGAGATCCTACAGGGTAAATAACCGCACCAGCCAGCAAGACACTGGCTGCAAAAAGCATCTTGAGGCGATTCAGTTCGCATTTGTAGCGCTATACAAGTCATTCATTCATTCATTCAATTCATGCTTGCCTTTGCTGACTAGCTTTATGGAGATACATGGTACCTACAGTATGTGAGCCGCTCAGGCTGCTAGGAAGTGTAGTCCTGTGACTGCTGCTGTGAGTGCTGTCTGGGAAGGAGCCTGCCCATGCTTCAGACAATGACAGATAAAAGCATAAGATCCTGGGAACCGCACATCAGAACAAGAACTGCTGTGTGTAGACAAGTGGCAATCTCAGACTTGAGCAATTGGGGACCCGATTCCTGCCCCAGGGGACATGTATCAATGCAAACACAAAGTTTTAAAAACGTCAGTTTTTTCAGGAGCAGTGATTTTAAAAATGCATAAAGTGAAACAATAAAAATGAAATATTCCTTTAAATATTATGCCTGGGTGTGTCCTTAGTCTGCCTGTAAAGTAGCGCATCTTTCCCGTTTTTATAACAGTACCACAGCAAAATAAAATTTCTAAAGGAAAATATTGTCAGTTAAAACTGCTTGTGGCTGTAATGTATTGTCGGATCCCGGCAATATAGATAAAAATCATTGACAAAAACAGCGTGGTTCCCCCCCAGTCCATTACCAGGCCCTTTCATTCATTCAATTCATGCTTGCCTTTGCTGACTAGCTTTATGGAGATACATGGTACCTACAGTATGTGAGCCGCTCAGGCTGCTATGAAGTGTAGTTCTATGCCTGCTGCTGTGAGTGCTGTCTGGGAAGGAGCCTGCCCATGCTTCAGACAATGACAGATAAAAGCATAAGATCCTGGGAACCGCACATCAGAACAAGAACTGCTGTGTGTAGACAAGTGGCAATCTCAGACTTGAGCAATTGGGGACCCGATTCCTGCCCCAGGGGACATGTATCAATGCAAACACAAAGTTTTAAAAACGTCAGTTTTTTCAGGAGCAGTGATTTTAAAAATGCATAAAGTGAAACAATAAAAATGAAATATTCCTTTAAATATTGTGCCTGGGTGTGTCCTTAGTCTGCCTGTAAAGTAGCGCATCTTTCCCGTTTTTATAACAGTACCACAGCAAAATTAAATTTCTAAAGGAAAATATTGTCAGTTAAAACTGCTTGTGGCTGTAATGTATTGTCGGATCCCGGCAATATAGATAAAAATTATTGACAAAAACAGCGTGGTTCCCCCCCAGTCCATTACCAGGCCCTTTCATTCATTCAATTCATGCTTGCCTTTGCTGACTAGCTTTATGGA
Source organism: Rana muscosa (assembly GCA_029206835.1). Lineage (NCBI taxonomy): Eukaryota > Metazoa > Chordata > Amphibia > Anura > Ranidae > Rana > Rana muscosa. Next base: position 12,190,404 of record JARGYO010005626.1, on the reverse strand, counting down.
GATACATGGTACCTACAGTATGTGAGCCGCTCAGGCTGCTAGGAAGTGTAGTTCTATGCCTGCTGCTGTGAGTGCTGTCTGGGAAGGAGCCTGCCCATGCTTCAGACAATGACAGATAAAAGCATAAGATCCTGGGAACCGCACATCAGAACAAGAACTGCTGTGTGTAGACAAGTGTCAATCTCAGACTTGAGCAATTGGGGACCCGGGTCCTGCCCCAGGGGAAATGTATCAAATGTATCAATGCAAACACAAAGTTTTAAAAACGTCAGTTTTTTCAGGAGCAGTGATTTTAAAAATGCATAAAGTGAAACAATAAAAATGAAATATTCCTTTAAATATTGTGCCTGGGTGTGTCCTTAGTCTACCTGTAAAGTAGCGCATCTTTCCCGTGTTTATAACAGTACCACAGCAAAATTACATTTCTAAAGGAAAATATTGTCAGTTAAAACTGCTTGTGGCTGTAATGTATTGTCGGATCCCAGCAATATAGATAAAAATCATTGACAAAAACAGCATGTTCCCCCCAGTCCATTACCAGGCCCTTTTGGTCGGGTATGAATATTAAGGGGAACCTCGCACCAAAATAAAAAAAAAATGGCATGGGGGTCCCCTACGCCATTTTAAAAAAAATCCCATACCAAACCCAAAGGGCCTGGTAATGGACTGGGCGGAACCCATTCCATGTTTTTAAATGACCTTTATCTATATTGTCGGGATCCAGCAATACATTAGAGCCGCACGCAGTTTTAAATTACATTTTTTCCTTTAGAAATTAAATTTTGCTGCTCTCATTCATAAAACTATGTACAGCCGCTATGTAAGCACCCTGCCTTTGGCCAATCATGGCTCTCACAGCAGAGTGCGCTGTGATTGGTCAAAGCATGCAGGTCAGGTGCATGCTTTGGCCAATTAGCAGCCGTCAATGCACTGCGATCTTGCAGTGCATTGACGGTCTCACCGTTCATTATGGGGCGTTCTGCGGGTGCTCAAATTTTCCCGCGAGCGCCCCATAATGTTCTAAATTCAGCGAACAGGCGAATTTACATTCGACTCGAACATCGGGCTCATCCCTAATGGAGATGATGATTTAATTTTACAGCAAGACTCGGCACCTGCCCACACTGCCAAAAGTACCAATGCCTGATTTATTGATCATGGTATCACTGTGCTTGATTGGCCAGAAAACTTGCTTGACCTAAACCCCATAGAGAATCTGTGGGGTACTGTGAAGAGGAAGATGAGGGACACCAGACCCAACAATGCAGAAGAGTGGAAGGCCACTATCAGAGCAACCTGAGCTTCTATAACACCTCAGTAGTGCCACAGTCTGATTGCCTCCATGCCACGCCTCAATGATGCAGTAATTTGTGTAAAAGAAGCTCCAACCATGTATTGAGTGCATTCTAAACTGTACATGGACACATTTTTCAGTAAGCCAACATCTCTTTTTTTTTTTATTGGTCTTATGTAATATTCTAGTTTTCTGAGATACCAGATTTGGGGTTTTCACTAGCTGTAAGCCATAATTATCAAAATGAAAAGAAAGAAATGCTTGAAATATATCACTCAATTTTAAAAGTAAATTTCAATAGATTTAAATTTGTAGCTCTCATGAACTACTTAATTCCACTTCCAAGCAGCCCTTTAAGTGGGCTCTAATGCCCCGATGACATGGCTTCTGTATCATTGGACCTCTGTTATTGGCTCACATAGCGGTCCCATGATCAAGAGTCTGCCCATGGCTCCATACCAGAATCCATGACCGAGAGTTGTCAGTGACAGCTTGGTCAGTGTGCTAGGAGAGTGCTCTCAGAACACAACCTCCTGTTGCCATGAAAGTATATGTGCAGCAGCTGGGAAAATAAGCCTACCTTTCTTTTTGCTGCATAAATGTGTTGCATATATTAAAATAATATCAGCTATTATGTTAAAATAATATATATTGATCCTGCGACAAAGGTACTTGTTAAAGCACTCTCTGTTTATAGGGTGACTAGTTATGGTCTCCAAATTATGCTCCTGTGTTGTCAATCTGTCACACTGGGACTGATTTCCTAAAAGAATAGCGCATGTTCACATTGCAAGGTGAATTTTCACCTATTTTTGTGAATGGGGTAAAGCTACATGAAAATTTGTGTTGCAAAGAGCACCAAATCATATGCAGGGGAAAAAAATAAAATAAAAGATTTTTGATGGCACATGACATGATTGAAACCAGAAAAGCTTCATCTGATTTACTAAGCTAAAGGAAAAAATGCTCTGCTTCTTCAGTAAATCATCACCTTAGAGTTCAGCTTCAAATGCATTAAACACTGCACTGTATATAGCAAGAAAATAATATGTTTAAGACACATAGGCACAAAGTGTGTTTAGCTGAAACTGAGGTTGGATGAGTGGCATTCGAAATCTAGCATATTACTGCTACAAAGATTTGTTCATTATCCTTATCCCGCTAAGATCAAATAATCATGTAATAAATTGTCTGTCTCTCCATCTGGGATCAATAGGATTGCTCAGGAGACCTTTCTAAGATACGAATAAGTAATTATGGCTCTTGCATGTAGTTTGTGCTCAATAATATATGTACTGCTCCTACTGCTCGCTCAGGCTGTCGCTGTGGCTGCAGTTCAAACTCTCTTAACCAACTCACTGCAAATTCAAACTGAAACACTGGTCTCCTCCCAAAGTTTCTGTACAGTATTTTTCCTAATCATATAAAAAATGTGCAATAATTCAACACATTTTAGTAAATACTGTACATCATACTGTACCTGACATTGTAAGCTCCTTGAGGGCAGGGACTGATGTGAATGTATAATATATGTGTAAAATGCTGTGTAACTTGATGGCGCTATATAAGTACCTGAAATAAATAAATAAATAAATAAATCACACAGCGGAAAACATGACTTGATGGCTTGTAATTCCCAAATTATTTTCTGAGATTCCTTAATCCTTACCATATTAATTTTATTTTGTAACCTTTAAGCTTGTACTTATATAATCATCATCCTCCCACCACCAATAATGACTCTCCAGCAATCATAGACTCATTTTATGCTCTCTGGATACAAAAAGCTAATTACCATTGAAGTCTGTAGCACCCTTCCAGGAGGGGTTCTAGGATTCATTCTGGCTCACTGTGTTCAGTGAAGCTGTATTATTGTTAGGCAAATTTAGCTTGTCTCACTGTAATCAGTGTGGCTGAAATTTCTGGTTATGCAAATTTAGTTCTAGCTCACTGTAATCAGTGCAGCTGTATGTGATTAATTAGGTCTTCTCAAGCCCTGTACACGCGATCGGTTTTACCGATGAAAACAGTCCGATGGACTTTTTTCATCGGACAAACTGATCGTGTATGGGACCCATCTGTCTTTTTTCCATCGGTTTTAAAAAATAGAACATGTTTTAAATTTTTCCGATGGATCAAAGACCGATAGAAAATTCCGATCGTCTATGGGCAAGTCCATCGGATAAAAAACCCACGCATGCTCAGAATCAAGGCGACGCATGCTCAGAAGCATTGAACCTCATTTTTCTCGGCTCATCGGAGTGTTTAACGTCACCGCGTTTGGAACGGTCGGTTTTTTGACTGATGGTGTGTAGGCAAGACTGATGGAAGTCAGCTTCATCGGATTTCCGATGGACAAAACCATCGGATTAGAATCCATAGGATATCCGATCGTGTGTACAGGGCTTCAGTGTTTCAGCTGCTGTAGGTTTGATTGTTTCCTCTGTTTTCCAGAGAACTGTGGATCTCTCTAGAACATAGGTGTGGAGTAATGCAAATAGCAGCATGAATATTTATAAAGCCCTGGCCAATCCCAGGGAGAGTGGCCCAAAGGCAGCTGGGAGTCTGTATAAATACTCTGTGACACAGAGCTTCTGGGTCTTATCCTGAAAATTAGAAGTCTGGTCTTGAGGGCTTGCTGCCCCCTGGGCAGCTTTGCCATGTACTTGCTGTTCATGAGGCTTTAGCTGGGCTAGCTGAGGGGTCTGGATGCTGAAGTTACTGAGAGCTGACTGAGGGGATGTTATCTGAAGATATAGTCTGATATCACAGGAAAAAGGTGTTACATGGATTTTGGAAGGAGTCAACCAACTTCCCAAGGTCAGGTGAGTACAGACTGCTGTGAGAGATCTTAGAGACTTTTGGGCTGCTGCCATCTCTCTGAGGCTTGAGAGTCAGCTGTGTGTTTGGGGGGTATCAGCTGGTGTCTGGAAGAGCTCAGTCTATCTAATTATTTTTGAAGGGACTCTCCTCTGAATGCTCAATTAAGCTTTTGTGCTTTTAACTGCTTATACTACAAAGCCAAGTCCACAGTTTGCTTTGCAAGGACTTTTGCTTCAGTTCTACAGAAAAACGTTTTCTGTCCTCACCTTGTACATAGTTCTTTTTGGAGTATTCTACACAATTCCTAAACCCTATCCAAGTTACCCCCAAAGAAAAAAAACACCAAAAAGAACACATTTTCAGACTTGTTACTGAGTCAAAGAGTGACTGTGATAGTGTGAGTGGCTACCGGGCAATCGCTGAGAAAAAGAAGCCAAGCACATTTCAAGTGGCTCCTTTGGGGGTAGCGGTTAAAAACAAAATACTGTACAACAGGTAGGAAGTACATTTAACATGACTTTAAAAAACATCAATCTTTAAACTTAATTGTTTGAGAGATGATTTTAGGCTGTATTATAGAACAGTATGATTTTCACAGACAGTTCCATCTCATATTTTAAATGTGTAATTGTATTTTCAACTTTTAAATGTAGCTTGACTCAAATACAGCAACTGCAAGCTACCGTATTTTTCGCTCCATAAGACGCACCTTAACCATAATACGCACCTAGATTTTAGAGGAGGAATATATAAAAAAAAACTACTGAACCAAATGGTGTATTAAAACATTTAATAAAATATAACAGAATAATATTTCTACAGTGACAACCAATATAAGGGGGCACCCTACAATGATCCCCAATGTAACTGGGACATTTACATGACCTCAACACAACAGGAGTATTTACATATGATGTAAATGGTGTATTTACAGTAACCCACCATCTCTCTACTAATCTCTGCATTCTTATCTCCCTCTCAGTACAACTCTGCCCCTCTAACTCATCTGCTAACCTCTGTCCCCCAAACCCCTTATCTTCTAACCTCTGCACTCCAACCCCTCCTTCCCATTCAACTCTGCACGCCTCTGCTCAACTCTCACCTGTATGCTGTTCTCACCTTCTAGGTGGGCAGCATGCAGAGGTGCAGGCGTAATTTGCATATGAATCGCGGCGGGCCGACTTAATTAACACAACAATGCCCGCGCGATTTACATATGAATGACGATCCTGTGGGGGTTAAATAAAGAACAATACCCTTTTGTTTCTCTCCCTTTAGCAGCTGAAGGCAGAGGAGAAACAGGATTTAGCTGGGGCAGAGTGATGCATAGGGCATCGTTCTGCCGCCGAAACAATCCCCCTATCAGCGGCTCTCCTGGTCAGTATTCGCTCTATAAGACGCACACACATGTGCATCTTATGGAGCGAAAAATACGGTAATCTGATTTATTTAAACTTGAAGAATGCTTTTCTAGGTAGTTTTGGCTGCAACATCTGTCTTTTTTATCAAAGAGTAGTAGGCCTGAATTGTCTGGTAGAAGTAGCACACAATAGAGCTAAAAGCTTTAGGAAAAGTAATTAAAAAATAAATAAAACTAAAGCCCTTAACTTTGTATGAATTGACCAGTTGCCAAACAGTTTAATAGTATAGTTTGTGAGCTTATTTTTTTGCAGTACAATACTGTTTTATCTTAAAAGTTTAATAAAATGTCAATCACTTCAAAGCCACAACCTCACAATCCCCTAGCCCTATACAATCCCTACTTATTCCCAAAATATTCAATATCTTGACTTTAGGTATGCGTTTGGTAGAAATTGGCCAGCATCATGGAAGTACGTGAGCACTTGATTAGGCAGCAAATAGCAAGAGACAAAAAAGGTTTTATCTTGCAATAAAAGAGAAAAAGCCACAAATGTTGTTTAGTGGCTGGGCGGTATGTAAGCAGATTGGTTAGGCCAAAATGTAAGAGGGAGAAACAAGAAAAGCTTTATCTTTAAATGAACATTAGTATCTATTATTTCAGAGACAATAACCACACATATTGTATAGTTGCTGGACAGTATGTAAACAACTTAATAAGGCCTTAAAGTGTTACTAAACCCAGGACCCTGCATTCACTATATCTGGTCTCCCACAGTACACAGAACATGGAAATGCATTTGTTTTAGTAAATGTAAACTGCTAAATACCTTTTCTCATATGCAGTATATAGCAGTCTTGTGACTTCTATCAGTGTCCGACTGAGCACTGGTTAAAGGTTAAAGGAGGAGTTTACATTCTCCTCTGACTGTCCTATGCGGTTGCAGGACCCCTGACCCTCTGTCTAGACAGTGATGATTGGCCCTGTGCTAATCACATGCACCCTCCCAAAAAAAAAAAAAAAAAATTCTCTAGCAATACACACCAAACTGAGCATGTGCAGCCTGACTCCTCTAACTCTATTATCCAGATCTGTTTTGGAGTCAGTGGAAGAAGAGGAGGATCTGTGCATACAGGATCAACCAGCCTTTTTATACAATGCAGAGGATTAACCCCTTAGGTTCCACAGTGAGTATAAGAAGCATGTCCGATGGTCCAGAGGAAAAAACTGAAAAACTCTGCCTCCATGGGAGGCGTCCCTGTGACTGCCGTGTTTTTGCTTTGACAGCTGTTATATAGGCAATGGTGGGGCCAACCGGTGATGTAACTGAGTGACCCCGCCTCCTCACGTCATGTGATGGGTGGTCCCGCCCTCAGCTATATAACAGCTGTCATCGCGAAAAGGCTGCAGTCGGTGAGACGCCCTCCATGGAGGCAGAGTTTTTACATTTTGTTTTTTCCGGGACTGTCAGTGCTGTGATCGAAGACGGGACACTTTTTTTAATAAAGGAATTGTCCAAAACGGTCACCTCTAATTTTTACTTTTTTTACACTTTTTTGATGAATCGGTAGGGGTACACTGTACTCGATACCCATTCACATAGGGGGGCTGGGATCTGGGGGCCCCCTTGTTAAAGGGGGCTTCCATATTTCGATAAGCCCCCCGCCTGCAGACCCTCACAACCACTGTACAAGGGTTGTGGGGAAGAGACCTTTGTCCCCATCAACATGGGGAAAAGGTGTTTTGGGGGGACCCCAAAGCACCCTCCCCATGTTGAGGGCATGTGGCCTGGTATGGTTCAGGAGGGGGGTGCTCTCTTGTCCCCCCATTTTCCTGCGGCCTGACAGGTTGCGTGCTCGGATAAGGGTCTGGTATGGATTTTGGGGGGAACCCACGCCATCTTTTTTGTGGTGCGGGGTTCCCCTTAAAATCAATACCAGACCAGAAGGGCCAGGTATGGATTTTGGGGGGACCCCCACACCATTTTCTTTTTACATTTTAGCACGGGGTTCCCCTTAAAATCCATACCAGACCTGAAGGGCCTGGTATGGATTTTGGGGGGGACCCCACACCTTTTTTTATTTTTGCGCAGGGTTTCCCTTAATATCCATACCAGACCCAAAGGGCCTGGCAATGGACTGGGCGGGAACTTACGCCATTTTTTTCCAATAATTTGTATGTATTGCCGGGATCTGGCAATACATTACAGCCTATGAAGAGGAAAAAATAAAAAATATTGTAAAAAGATGGAAAAATTACACCAAAATTCATCACAGCATAGCCAGGGTAACTGCTTACATGTTTCACACTGAAGGTCAGTGCTTAATCATAGCTATGATTAAGCACTGACCTTCAGTGTGAAACATGTAAGCAGTTACCCTGGCTATGCTGTGATGAATGTTGGTGTAATTTTTCCATCAATTTACAATAAAGGCAACCGTCAAAGGTTTTTTGGAGTGCGGCTGTCCATATTTTTTTATTTTTTCCTCTTCATATGCTACGTGCATTGCTGGCACCCACGGTAGTCCTGTCATTACGGATTGTTGGAGTGTATCCACCTGGAGCAGTAAAAATCTCTCTCTCAATACATTACAGCCGCGAGCAGTTTTAAACAAAAAAAATTCCTTTAGAAATGTAATTTTGCTGCTCTCATTCATTACACTATGTATGTCTGCCATGTAAGCAGCCTCGCATAGTGTGGGACGTTGACTTAGCCTCACCTTTTAAGATGCAAACCATCAGCAGCACAGTATCTTTAGATCTAGATTTTCCTCTATGCATCCATAGAAACCAAATAGTGGGAAACAGAATCCACTTGGTGCCTAAAGGAAGGGACAAAATATAAAAGACATCACAACCATCAGAACCAACAACCAAGCCACTCTCCCTCAGCTGACAACAACACTGGAGCAGAGTTCCCGCTCACCTCAAAAAGTAGTGTCATACAGTGCCTGTCCACAGTCAGCAACAGTATCTGCACATCCCAAGGGGCACACATCCCCCTATATACTGTATATACCACATACTATTTAGCTTATATACACTTAATATTTGGTCATCGCTGTCCACTGTCCATTTTAGGTTAAAAAATATTTATATAATATATTTATAGTTACATAATTTTTTGAATATTAATATATTATTTTTTCATGCAGTTGTCCCTGTCCTAGTCAAGCAAACATGGGAAGGGTTGGTAATACAAATGAGTAAAAAAAAAAAAAGTCTGGCAAGACTTCTACAAGGAGGATCCAATTGGATTTTTGTGGGGCCATCACTTTTGGTGGCAGACTTATTTCAATCCCTTTCAGTTCTCATTGGCACTTTTCTAGTAGTCTTTCTGATATTTTTTCTCAAGGGACAAGAGGGGAAGGTAGGTACCAGCACAAATTAAGCCTACAACCCTCCATATGCCTATAGGCTGCTTTCACTTTCACTAAATCTTTCAAATTCAAAGCATCATCTCTACTCCACTCTCTCCAGTAACAAACTTCCTATGCCAGGTTTTTGCTGGAATGAAAGAAAAAAATGTCCCCTCCCTCCACATTAACATTTTTCCACCTGCCATCACAAGTTTGTTTTAGTTTGTTTAACAATACTTACAGATTGACATTTTTAAATACTTTTCATTTTTGTATACTTGTCAGAGAGAGAGCCATTAGCAAAATAAATCAGTCTGAATCATAGGTGACTGCCAAGCACCCACCGCAGACGTTACTGATAAAATCAGACCAGACTGTTTTTGTTTTTCTGTTATTCTTGCTATTGCCCCACTCTGTTGCTCAATTGTTTAATTTCTTGACACCTCTCCTTTTTCTCCTAACCTTCTTTGCTTTACAAAATAATCAATTGACCTTTTCAAATCCAAAAAGAGCTGGAGGACTAATTGTTTTGGAAAACTACTTTCTGTGCCTTCTTTCTCAATATTTGCCCTCTTCTCTTTGTGCTTGCTGTCTTGAAAATGTGATGCCAGTGGCCAATTTGTCCTAGGCTTCATGTACAACAACTGAGGTGCTGTCTGTTGTTCCCTAGCCCATTCTACAAGGAGTGATATACTTTTTTTTTAATCAAAGAGCTTTTATTGAGCATAAAAAATAATAATACATACAGCAGCTGATTTTGGTAAACATCGGACATAATAACAGCATTGTTCTATAGGGGTATACAACCGCATCCCCCCGAATGTTAACAGTAAAACAAAACATACACATTGGTGCCTTGTAGAATCAGTTGCATTAAAGAATAAAAAGTATATAAGTTGCATCTCGACAAACACCCTACCCCCCATTAATTACTGTCTGTTGGGGTGACAGAAGGACTAAGTGCACGTTGCGGGAGCCCTGAGCCATCTGTCCCATACCTTATCGTATTTGGAGGGGCACCCTCTATGAGAGTAAATTAGTTTCATATATGGTAACACCTTATTGACCTCAGCCACCCAATGTGAAAATGCAGGAGGGTTGGGCCTCATCCAGACTCTGGCTATAACCTTCCGTGCCAGGAAGAGCGTTTCATGTAAGAAAATTGTGCTAAATTTATCGATGTCCGGGTCTGGGAAGATACCCAGTAGGCAAGGTTTTGGCTGAAGTGTTATGGGAGAACCCATGGTGTCGTGTAAGAATCTCACTATCTGCTTCCAGAAGGCCTGGACCTTGGGACATTGCCACAGTAAATGAAAAAAAGTGCCTGTAGCTTGACCACACATTGCACAAGTGGGAGAAAAATCATTCTTGTACCTGGAGACTCTGAGCGGAGTGAGATAAGCCCTGTGTGTGATATAGATTTGTGTGAGGCGATCCGACAGCTTGGGAGATGCCGCTTTACACGTATCTAATGCATCACTCCACTCGTCATCCCCCAGTGTGCCCACCTCTCCCTTGGAGTGATATACTTTTCAGAAGAATGGCTCCCAGGATGCAGTCCTCAGGTACACTGGCATCATTTCTTGGTGCCTAAAAGCTGAAATTACTGACAAAAGCCTGCTTTGTGTTTACACATTTTGACCCATTTGAGCATCTCATGTACTGTCCATCCTCTGCTTTTTTTGTGTAATTGATTCTTGATATCATTGTATTTGATCTACACTGTCATGTCATATTGTTCAGAATTTTCTACTTTGCTTTGTTAAACTACCAATTTGGTCCTAGTCAATTTTTTTCTATCGTGTCTCAGTACCCTTTGATTTTTAGCCTTTTACCTCTTTAATCTGCTCACAAAACTGTCCTGCTATTGGTAATTTTTTCTAAGTTGTCTCTGAGATGTTACACTTACATTTCTAGTACACCTGCCTTGTTTGCGTTTTTAGTCCACTCTATCTGGTCATGTTCATAAAATGTTCTGGTCCAGTCCAAGGATGCAGTGCAGCGATGCAATGAAAAGGCAGCTCATGAAGGGACTGTCAACAACGACTGACTGATGCACTCTAATCCCCCAAAGCTAAAAGATATCATTTAAAAAGACCTGGTTAATAAAAAAAAGTGTCTTTGACAATAAAGCGCAGGCTATGAATCAATTTTTGCAGACAGATGTTGGACCTTTAAAGGATTTTTGGGTGTACAATCTGTGCACACAGGCAGGGCACATAAGACATTATGGAGACCTCTGATGCTTTCACTAAGAGGACCTGTCAAATGCCCAAATAATAATATATTATAATATAATAAATATGAATAAAAACTTAGAAGCAACTATGTGACCCTGCAAGCAAATGTGAAGGCAAATGCACACAACATACCTGGTTTAGGTTAGAGCAGGGTTTGGTAAACATTACTAAACTTGGGGTGTTAAATATGAACCCCATTGAAGTCAATAGAATCGGAATGTTTGAAAAAAGTTCTGTCCGTTTTCTAGGCTAATAGGGAAGAAGTTGTCAAACAAATGGTATGGGGGCTGGGCACCACCCAGGAGGATATGTACCAAAGCAAAAATGCATACAAAAAAATCTGTTTGGTGTACAACAGTGACTTAATTCCTATAAATAAAACATTAAAAATGACAAAATGTCAATGGAGGTCTGGGATGACATTCTCCGGTCCTCGCCCTTGGTGTCTCTTTCTCCATCACACAGACTGACACAGATCTTTATTCTCCACAGAGTCTATAGAACTCCCCAATTTCTGTATGCAAATTGGACTGAAATCTGAGCCAGCCTGTGCTAGATGAGGTAATACAGGTACGCTAATACATCTTTTGTGGCGGTGTCCGAAACTCCAAAGATACTGCGCGGAGGTGATTGGTACTTCAAATGGGCTATTGGATATTAACATTCCGGTTGAACCATTTATATGTCTATTGGGCTACTGCGATACGTCTATTTATACCTCCTCTATTGGTAACACTATAAGACGCGCACTTTTTGTAGCCCGTAGACAGATAGCTCTTAAGTGGACCTCTCCATACCCGCCGACTGTATCTGAGTGGATTTTAGATCTTAATAGGATTATTCTTTTTTTTTTATATAAATACTCCCTAAGGAATTCCATGAGTAAGTTTGATGCTACCTGGTCAAGATGGCTCCAGTCCATGACCTAGGTACCATGTAAACCAATAGGTACTATGTGCTTTGTAACATTGGATATTGTGTTTTGTTCTTTTTTCTTTTTCTTTTTTCTTCACATATACTCCAAGAGTAGGGTGGGGTTGGGGGATAGGGTTTTTTTGTTGAGGTGGGGTGGTTTGGGGTCCTTTTTTTTATTATTATTGTCTCCCTCTTCTTGGGTTGTGTTTGGTTTAATGGGATTTTGTTTGTACAATTTGTCTGTAATGTCTCAGTGCATATATAAATAAATATAAGACAAAATGTCAAAGACAAAAAGACAAAAAAATCACCTGTTATAGATGCCCTGACCCTACTTGTAAAGTGGTGCATCTGTATGATGTATACAACCTACTGCAGCAAAACTGACATTTACAAAGAAAAAAATATGATTAAATTGCTGATAAAATGTCAGCTCCCAGCCACTTTGTTCTGTTTTTGAGGATTCTCCTCATCTATAACAGCTAGATGAGGGTCTGATATAGATATTATTGAGGTACACTCACCCAAAAACAAACAAACATAGGGTTCCCCCTTGTTTATATCAGGCCCTTTAGGTCTGGTATGAATTTTAAGGGAGACCTCACAGAAAAAAATTATTCATGAGTTCCCCCATTCGGGTCTGGTATGGATTTTTTTTAGGAAATACCCCATGCAAATTCTTTTTAAAAGTGGGATGTTTCCCCTCAGAAATGCATGCTAGAACTTCTTCTGTGCATGCAACATGGCAGGCAAGGAAATGGGGAGATGAGCATGTCCCCCACCCTCCTGAACCATACCAGGCCACAAGCTCTCAATATGGGAGGTACCTTTGGGGCCCCTTTGGGAAAGCATTTTGTGCCCATGTTGATAAAGACAAAGGCTTTTTTCCCACAACTCCAGCCTGGTGGTTGTGATGGTCTGTAGGCTGGAGGCTTATTGGAATCTAGAAGCTCTCTTTAACAATAAGTAGGCACCCAGATACTGCCCCTACATGTGAATGATTAAGGGGTGTATATAGTACTGCTACTCATATAAAAAAAAAATGTAAAGTGTAAATAACAACACCTTGTCCTTTAAGAAAAACAAAATCCAAACAAAGTCCCATGATCCACATCCATCATCAATCACATCATTTATCTAGATCCATAACAATCAAATTGCCCAATGTCTGCCAACTTGTTGAAAGAAAAAAAAAATGCCAACTGACAACACATTCTGTTGCTGTCACTTCCTTTCCCTTGTACCAAATGCAAGATCCAGCAGATGATAGCTGTTATAAACAAAGGAGCCTCCCTTGTGACCAAATATGTTCAATGCCATCACTGGAATCCCATGACATCCCATGGGGCCCCCTTAAAATACATACCAGACCTAACAGGTCATTGGAAACCATTCCAGTTTTATCAGAAATGGAACAGCTCTAGGTTTGTGGCCTCCATTTAGTCCCGGTGGTTGGACTCTAAAACACATTTGGAGCAATGGTTATTGCATAAACAGTGAAAGGTTGAGCTGCTATATGATTTAAATATTTCCACACTAAGCTATTTTTATATAATATGCTACTTTTCCACATATATTCCAACACTGTGCCTCTAATTATCTCTTGCTGTGTTTTAATTACATAACAGAAAATTTACTTTGTGCATATTCAATTGGAACTTATTACACATTAGGGAATTGGCAAACACAGATCAACTAAGCATCATTTAACTGCTGTTTATACAAGAATTTTGGATAGCATGTGTATAGAACATAACAACTTGTAAATATTTGTAAAACTTTAATAAACTCTGCAGAGACGGAAATAGATATTTCCTAGCTTTAGTTCCATAATAATAAAGGAACAATAGTTCTGGCGCATTCAGATAACAGCACACAGAAGTGGAGTTACTAGAAGTTGTCTCTGCACAAGGTCAATTTTTAACAAACTATATGCCTCCTGCTTGGTTGAGTTAAAGCGGTGGTGCAGGAAAAAAAAAAGTCAGCAGCTACTAACAGTGTAGCTGCAGACTTTTAATAAGGACACTTACCTGTCCTACTCTCCCGCAATGTCGGTCCTGCTGCGGCGATCGATCGCTGCTGGCAGGCTCCCGGCTCCTCCATTCTGAGTAGGGGAAAAAGGCTGTGAAGCCGTAAGGCTTCACTGCCCGTTTCCTACTGCACATGCGCCACTAGCACGGCGCTTTGTGAATGGGCGGCTTGCCTCCTGAGATACACACAGTTCCCAGAAGGCAGCGCGGCCCATTCACAAGAAGAGGAAGCGGATGGAGAGCCACCGCGGACGGAGAAGAGGAACATTAGCGGCAGATTAGGGGACTTCCGCATAGCAACAGGCATTTAGGGTGAGTATAATTTTTTATTTTTTTTTCTATTAATTTTTAGATTTTTTTTTTAGATTTTTTAGTGTGAAGATTTTTTCAGGGTGGACCTCCACTTTAAGGAGTAGGTTTACTATATTGCACTTATCTGAGTTCACTTCAAATGCTTAGTCAGGTTCAATAGGATTTGTGTTACTTTTTCTGAAGCTAACTGGGTATTTGATAAATACAGTATAAGTCACAGAAAAATGCTACTGTTTCTCTAAGAGCCAGTTCACACAGGGGCAACACGACTCTTGAGGAGGCATCCTGGAAGCGACCTGAAGAAAATTAGTGAAGACAGCCGCACTCCAATCCAACGTATATTTATTCAGGCAAAACAGGCACTACAAAAACCAGCAGAACTCAGGACAGCTGACGCGTTTCACACCAATTCAGTGTTTACTCATTTTTACTCATGAGCGATGAGTAAACACTGAATTGGTGTGAAACGCGTCAGCTGTCCTGAGTTCTGCTGGTTTTTGTAGTGCCTGTTTTACCTGAATAAATATACGTTGGATTGGAGTGCGGCTGTCCTCACTAATTTTCTTCATTTGCTACGTGCATTGCCGGCACCCTTGGTCCCTGAGAGAAGTACTTTCCTTATTTCATCTGCCTGAGCGGCAATTTCTGTTCTTCGTATTTTGGAAGCGACCTGAGCCTTCACCACAGCGTGACATGGGACGACTTACAAGTCGTCTCCAGGTCAGGAGACATTCCAGTGGCCAATCA
Organism: Rana muscosa; assembly: GCA_029206835.1. Taxonomy (NCBI): domain Eukaryota; kingdom Metazoa; phylum Chordata; class Amphibia; order Anura; family Ranidae; genus Rana; species Rana muscosa. Next base: position 12,175,324 of record JARGYO010005626.1, on the reverse strand, counting down.
ACCTTGAATCAGCTCTGTGGGAGGGAGGGGGGAGGGAGGGGTTTGCCTGAGAAATGTATGTTTTCTTCCTGGAAAGTTGCTTCTGTTAAGACAGGGGATCCGACTTGGAGGCAACTTCCATTGAAATCAATGGGTACAGGTCGCCTAGCAGTCGCCTAGAAGTCGGATTGAAGTAGTACAGGAACCTTTTTTGAAGTCGGAGCGACTGCAGTCGTATACATTAAAACGGCTCCATTCACTTCAATTAGTTTTAAAAATAGCGCGACTTGGGGCAACTTGGGGTGACTTGAAGTTGCCTCCCGAGTCGCCCCTGTGTGAACCGGCTCTAAAGAGCATTGTTCAAACCAATTCCATCTCTTCTGATACATTTTAAAAAGGTAAGATTAACGTTAGAAATTATCATCCCAAATTGTATTTACTACTTGAACTGTTTTTTGTCTTGTACAGGCTTGTTCAGTGCCAGATTTCCGTAACTGGATCTTGTAGATTATTTTACTGATCCTAACCTCATCCAGAATATGGTGACAATGTTTAAAGCAGAGTTCCACCCATTTAAAAGTCAGCAGCTACAAAAAGTGTAGCTGCTGACTTTTAATAATCGGACACTCACCTGTCTCACGGTGCAGCGATGGTGCAGGAAGCCTCGCTCCTGTCCCCCACCTCTCAGAGGCGCCGGCATTCTAAAGCCTCGTACACACGGTACGATTGTTGGCCAACCGAGTCTGTGTGTTTTTGAGGAGACATGGACCCAAATATGAAGCAAAACCATTCCAAAGTTCCCCCAGGCACACACCTTCCAAAGAAGAGAGCCCCCTCAAAAGCCAGGGTCCATAGTCAGTAGTCAAGAGGCTACCATGCAGTCCCCTCCAAAAAAAACCTGTCCAGGTTGAGTCTGTCACAGTGGTCACCATGTGTCCTCTCTTCTCCCCCCCCCCCTTTCTTGTGGCCAGCATGTGTCCCAAATAATTTTGATTAGCATATGCCCCTCTTTTTTGTTACTTAGGTGTTGAACCCAAACCCCATTTAAATGAATAGGATCCGCATCTGCCAACTAAAAATGTCCAAATGTCCAGAGGGTGGGGACTGCTCTGGGGAACCTGTACCAATGCAAAAATATTCAGTCAGAAGCAGGGATTTTTTTTTCTTTAAATACTTAAAGTGAACCATTTAAAATGCCTAATTCCTTTAAATAATATGTCTGAATGGTTTCTGAATTCTTGCTGTGATGGGGACCCATGATGTAAAGAAAGTGCTGTAGCAGCACTGACATTCACATAGGAAAAAAAGGGTTTTAAATTGCTGGCAAATGGCACTTCATTGCCAACTTCTTAAAAAATTAATAAAATGAAAAAAAGCACACAGACCCCTTCAAGGGTCCTCTATGCTCTTTGGGAGACCTCTGGAGGGGTCTGTGTGCTGTTTTTTTTTTTACTATAAAGAAGCTGGAATTGAAATGTCATTTGCCAAAAGATTAACTGCTTACCGACCAGTGCACGACGATATACGTAGACAGCATGGCATGGACAGGCAGAAGAACGTATATATACATCTCCTTTAAGAAGCCGACATCGTGAGCCGACATCGTGAGCCCGACCGCGGGTCCCGTGGACTCGATGTCCGTGGGGATACCTGCGATCGTCTCACGGTGAGGAAGAATTGGGAAATGCTATTGTAAACACGCATTTCCCCAGTCTTCCTATTGACAGGACAGTGACCAAAGTTTCCTGTAATCGGAAGCGTTGATCACTGTCGTGTCACACACAGCCCATCCCCCCTACAGTTAGAAGCACTCCCTAGGGCACACTTAACCCCTACAGCGCCACCTAGTGGTTAACCCCTTCACTGCCAGTGTCATTTTCACAGCAATCAGTGCATTTTTATAGCACTGATCGCTGCAAAAATGACAATGGTCCCAAAAATGTGTCAAAAGTGTCCGATGTGTCCGCCATAATGTCGCAGTCATGATAAAAATCGCTGATCGCCGCCATTACTAGTAAAAAAACAACTAATAATAAAAATGCCATAAATCTATCCCGTATTTTGTAGATGCTATAACTTTTGCGCGAACCAATCAATATACGCTTATTGCCATTTTTTTAACCAAAAATACGTAGAAGAATACGTATCGGCCTAAACTGTGAACATTTTTTTTTTATATATATATATTTTTTGGGTATATTTATTATAGCAAAAAGTAAAAAATATTGAATTTTTTTCAAAATTCTCGCTCTATTCTTGTTTATAGTGCAAAAAATAAAAACCGCAGAGGTGATCAAATATCACCAAAAGAAAGCTCTATTTGTGGGAAAAAAAGGACGTCAATTTTGTTTGGGAGCCACGTCGCACAACCGCGCATTTGTCAGTTAAAGCGACGCAGTGCCGAATCACAAAAAGTGTCCGGGTCTTTAGCCAGCAAAATGGTCCAGGGCTTAAGTGGTTAAAGGTGAAGTGTGTCCTTGGTAAAATGTTACATGTTCACGTATTTAGGATGTAACATGTTACTAGGCAACACCCTCCTCTCACCTCCCAATCCCCCACTGTGACAATGGGTGGGGTTTCTTCCTCTTCCTCTAATACAACAGATAGACTTGTAGTTTGATTGAACGACGAGCGTTCTGATCAGCGTGCCAGTACTTCATTCACACTGCCTACACCTTAGGAACAGTCTGTCCATACAGATGTACAGGCTGAGAGCTCTAGGCAGTGTATGCAGGAGCTTGATACCAACGATTTAGTGATCACAGGTACAATGCTCTGCAGGCTCCTTTTTTTTGAAGGTGAACTTAGCCTTTAAACTGTATAAAGAAAAAAAACATGCCTAGAGCCTCCCCCCCCCCCAATGAATACCAGAACCTTTTGGGTCTGATAGATTCTACAAGGGTACCCCATGCAAAAAACAAAAAACAAACATATGGATTTTAGGAGGGAATGGATTTTGGATTTTAAGACAAAAAGTACAAAGAACATCACCCTAAAAATCCATACCAGACCCTTAACCCAGGCACGCAGCCCAGCTGGCTAAAAAGGGGGATGACAATTTTGCACCCCCCCTCCTGAGCCATACCAGGCCACTAAACCTCCCTCTTGTACTAGCTGTCATCTGCTTGCACTGTCATTCAAAGGAAAGCAAGTGTGAAAGGCTGAATGTGTCTCAGCAGCAGGTTTTTTTTTCTGTGGGTGATCGGGTATTGTGATTGATGTGGATCTACATTATTGGAAGATGTAATTGACAGGGCTTTTTTGGGTGTTTTTTTTATTAAAGGACTTGTCAAAAACTGTGAGTTTTTTTACTGTTTACTTTTTTTGTGCATAGAGGTACAATGTACCCCATAATCATTTACATGGGGGGGGGCAGTATCTGGGTGGCATCTTATTGTTAAAGGGGACTCCAATAAGCCCCTGCCCACAGACCCCCTTAACCACTGGGCTACGTTTGTGTGGAAGAGGCCCTTGCTTAGAGACAGCATCAAATGAACGTGGTAATAAACCCAAAACCAAAAATGTAATGTTTTGCAGCTTACAATCATTAGATGTGGTGGCTACATCAGTTTTCTTTTCTTTGTTTCTTTTTCCTCGGTTTTCCCCTGGTGACCGTCTATATTAGTGAGACACAACTCTGGAGTAATGAGAACGGGAGGCACAGCAGACCGCAGCATTGTTAGTTCTGGGGGGAGGGTAGTGTTAAATGTATTAGCAGATTTAGAACCAATTGAAGCCAAACTCCAGTTCAGAAAACAGTTTTTATTTTCCTTTTGGGATAAAGGTTTTGCATGAATACATAAAATGTGTTTTACCACTTGCTTACTAGGCATTTTTACCCCCTTCCTGCCCAGGCCACTTTTCAGCTTTCAGTGCTATTACACTTTGAATGCCAATTGCGTGGTCATACAACAATGTACCCATATGAATACTGTATCATTTTTTACACACAAATAGAGCTTTCTGTTTATTTTTTTCTAAACAAACGAAAAAAGATTGAAAATTTTGAAAAAAAAATAATCATAGTTTGTTATAAAATTTTGCAAACAGATAATTTTTCTCCTTCACTGATGTGCGCTGAAGAGGCTGCACTGATGGGCACTGATGAGGCGGCACTGATGGGCACTGATAGGTGGCCCTGATGAGAACTGATGAGGTGGCACTCTTCTGTACTGATAAGGCGGCACTGATGAGGCTGCACTGATGGGCACTGATAGGTGCCACTGATGAGCACTGATAGGCTGCACTGATAGGCTGCACTAATAGGTGTCACTGATGGGCACTGATAGGCAGCACTGATGAGAAGGCACTGATGGCCACTGATTGGCAACACTGATGGGCACTGTTTGGCAGTATTGATGTGTACTGATTGGCAACATTGGTGGGCACTGATTAGCAGCGCTGGTGGACACTGATTGGCAGCACTGGTGGGCACTGTTGGGACTTCACTGATTATCAGGACACTGCTAATCAGTGTCCTGATTATCAGTGTAGATGTCCCTTTAACACAAGATGGTTATTGGCTCTCTCTTCCCCTCAGAAAGCCGATAACTGGCTTGTGTTTACATGATCAGCTGTCATAGGACACAGCTGATCACGTGGTAAAGGACCGCTGTGATTGGCCCTTTACCCGAACTGTGATTAGCTGAGTCACAGAGCGCGTCTCCCAGCAAAGCTGGCTGTAACCGTCTTTCAGCTACAGCGTGGGCAGGAAGGTATTAATCACCCCTAACAGTGTTAAGTGGTTTGTCTCATCCATGTAAACTGATACATTCTACTGGAGAGCTTTTATTTCACATACACCTCCTCATGTAGTCCCCTTGTGGGAACACATAGATATTTTGCCATGATTTCACACACTTTACACTTTTACAAATTCAATTAATCTTCCCCTTTTTGATACACATTTTTTCCAGGAACACATGCACTTTTTGTGCACACATTGTCCGTTGGATCAGGCTGTGACCACCGTGCTATGCTCTGGGCGCTGTTCTTCGTCCTTGGAGGGTTCCCCCGTCTCAACCCCCGGGGGAGACATCATGCCTGGCACCCCCATCTTCCCTGGCGGACACCGGGCCTGGCCTTGGGGTTGTGCAGTGAGTATCCCAGATTGTCCCCACCTTGTTGGGACACAGTCTCTTTGTCCTCCCTTATTCTAAGGGCATCATCATTAATCCTTGTCCCTTTCCTTTCCAGTATATTACGTTACAACACTCCTGATGAATGGCTGTAATGCCAGGAAACGCGTTGAGTGCCACTAGGTGCCCTAAGTTACCTGTCCCTACAATGTTTTTTAACCCATTTATCTTATTATGTACAGGTATTATGTTGAATTCCCATTTGTATTGCATGCTATGTAGCAGCATATTTAGTGTAAGTCATGTGACTACCTATTTATTTAATACAATATTTTTCTACAATGTAACAATTAATCATGTACTGTAAATTTTATGTTTCAGTCTATATCTGACATGGCGGTTGCCTCACTCAAAGTCCCACAGCTCTCCTTTTCTATAAACAATATAATAAAAGCTTTCTTTTGGGTTTAATGCTGCTTTAAATATCCCTCTGCCCAGCACTGACAATGCTTTACCGAAATCAATGACATGCTTCCTCTACCTTTTGCTGTCTGTAAGGTTGAGGTCAAGGGTATGGTATGTGGTGCTTCCCCCTGACACAATAACTCTGCAGCCGGGACAGTTGCCCACCCTTGTAATGGTCCTGCATGTTGTGCAGAGTGTGAGTGCACTGTGGACTCCATTCCCTTTGGGGTCTATGTGCAGAGTACACAATACATACATGGAGAATATGCCACTGGTCACTTGAACATAAACAGTTTAAGACATTTCTTTCTTCACCACAATAGATATTCCCCAGACAACTCCAGCACAGAACCGATTACAACGTATAGAGCTTCCCATATTGTACTGAAGTGCTGACCTTTGTTAAATAATTACAAAGAGTTACAGTACTTAACAGAGACTAAAGGGTCCTTAGTTGTGAAAGAGATTTTTGTCATTCGGTTCAAATTCAGTGGGAGGACAGTTCATGAACACTAAGCTGTTATTAATATAGAGAGTAAAGAAATTGCAACCTGCAGTTCTGTTATATATATTGGTAAGTTTCCTGCTGATGATTAGAACCATTTGTTCAATTGCTGACAAGTGATAAAATGATGAGCTAATAAACTACAGAGCAAAGCACAAACTTTGGCATCATGCTGTTAAATTTACCTCATGTCAAGAAACTCTGAGTCAGCTAAAGTCTATTCATCTTCAGTTCTTGACTCTGTTTAAGGACATAGTGCAGAAGCTATCTGTAGGCCTGATGGTCTGGTAGCTTCAGTATGAGGGAGAGTGCCATAGCAGTAAAGTCAGAGCAGTGGACCATAGAAAAGTAATTCAGTATAAAACAACTTCTACATTCTGACTCTGTGCCAGTGTATCCTATAATAAAGACCTATTACTGCTGCTCTCTCCTTGTGTAGGGTGATGGGGCCTGTATGCACCCCCTTGAGATATCTTCAGGTAGTCTATGTTGGCTGGACCTACAGGGTCCAACTCACAGCTCTGAATTCTGTACAGATTATGTGCAGCACAGTGATGGTGTTTCCACTTCTTTTACAAGATTATATCTCCGTTTGCAAAGTCATTTTATTCTTTGTGGCTATTAAGAAATATATTCAGTGTTCAGGTTTAACGTGATTGTAAAGTTTTGCATTTTCTTCTTTTGGGATCCCCTGCCTGTGCTCCTGACTCCGATCCCCCTGCCAAGTGACCCCATAGAAAGCTTCTTTCTATGGGGGCACTTCTGCAGGGCTCACTCTTGAGCCACCCTAACAAAGGATGTCCCGCTGCTCACAGGTGAGCCGACAAGCTGTGTGATCTCTAAGGAGGGGTGCACGCCCTGTCACTGCTGCAGAAATCAAATAGATGAGAAATCGAATGGCTGCACTCCCACAGAGGATTCAAATGAGCTTTATTCAAATATCAATAAAAGCATAACACTGATGAGCTGAACAAACTGGGGAGAAAGAGGATTGACGCGTTTCACACAGTAAACTTGCCTTTTCTGTGTTTTGAAAATGCTTCAACCCTCTTTCTCCCGTTTGTTCAGCTTATGCTTTTATGGATATTTGATATTTGAATAAAGCTCATTTTAATCTCCCGAGCCACCCCTGTCTGGGTCTATTGACATGTGAATTTTTTTGTTTTTTCTATCCTGTTCTTACCTGTTATGCAGCATTGTCCTTGATTCACATGCTAATCTGCCAGGTAAAACCAACATTGTCCTGCTGCGATCCACTGCACCACTGTCAAGGTGCCTCCCTTTGGGTTTCACATCTTCTTCTTTGATATAATCAGGATCCAGTCTGTTTCATCCAAATACAGACAGCCAGCACCCAATGACATTTGCAGCTCTACCCTTTGGCATATTTGCTCCTGCAGCCTCCTGATAAATGTGATGGGGATATCCCAGGAGGCTTTGGGAGTATGGACACATCAGGCCTAGGTGAGAATGGTGGTGGGGGATAGGGCTGGATTAAAAAAAGTTTCAAAATGTAAGTTTTAAACTTGTAGGATAGGGAGAAAAAGACCCATTTTTGTGTGAAGGTTAATTTTAAGTTGGCATCAGTCTCTTATAATCCCTTGTACTGCAGAACTAAAACTGGGAAAGGAGAACACTAGGAACCAATACAGTGTCCCGTATGCCCATTTTTGGGGGGGGGGGGTAGGGTACATCCTGAGAAAGATGGTAAGTTGACGGGTGAGCTCATCAGCCTACTGTTGCTTCACCACTTTCCCTTACTAATTATAGGATGGGCAACTACATGGCAAATTAGGTTTAATGTTGAGACCAAAACATTAATGCAAGTTACTCGCTAGAGGGAGAACCATTGGGGGATGGAAAAAGATCTGGGGGTCCTAGTAGATCACAGTCTCAGTAATAGCATGCAATGCCAAGCTGCAGCAAGCAATGCCAGCAGATTAATTTCATGCATTAAAACGTGTATTTATTCAAGGAATAAAACTATAATTCTACCACTTCACAAGACTCTTGTCTGGCCACATCTTGAATATGGCATCCAATTCTGGTCACCAGCCCCCAGAAAGGATATGCTGGAACTGGAGAGATTCCACAGAATATAGTGGTAGTTGCAATTTTTTATGTCACACGATATTACCGCAAAGGTGAATTTTAGGGCAAACAAATGCAATAAATGACCCAAATTTTTGGTAAAATTAAAAAGATGAGGTTGCACCAAGTAAATAGATACTCAATATGCCAAACCTTACATTGTTGTGCACCCGTGAAATGGCGTCAATCTTCAATGTCCCATATTCTCTATAGGCGATGCTTCAAAATCCCCCTATAGGTATTAGTGTAGTGTTACGGAGGAGGTCTTGTGTTAGAATTATTGCTCTCACTCTGGCGTATGTAAACATGTGTATCACAATCAATGTTTTCACGTGTAGGTGCCCCGATGCATGTGTTTGCATTCGTGCGTGTGTATATGTGGGTGGCCTCAATTTTTTTTTGGGGGGGGGGGGTTTATGTGCTTGGGTGTAACGTTATTTTTTTTGCTTAACTTTTTTTCATATGTGATGATTTTTAGGACTGAATGGGCAGAAACAGAAATCCTTTTAGAGGTAAAAAGACTCCCATATTTTTACTTCATGTGTGTGTTAAGCTCTTGGCCTGACATTTAGCTTTAAATATCACAGTTTGTTTCTAAGAAAAAAAATACAGCATGAACTAGATATTATAGCCCATAAAATTACAGTAAGTTTTCCTTGCGTTATATCTTTTTCCCTTTTTTCTGTGTATTCAGGCTTATATTTTCACTGCACAGAATAATTATTCATCTTCAATCATAACTTTCAAATGGCAGGTGCGTGAAATGGCACAAATTGTAATTATTTTTATATGAAAACCAATAAGCATTGCCTTAGAAGTCCTCTTCTGCTGCACATACATACCGAAAATCTTAATTTCACACTTTCTTCAAGAAAAGAGTGTTGCCGGTAAATTAAATTAGTGCTTAGCATAATAAAGAATGCGTGTTGACATTAAAAGTGAAATTGTTAATGGCTCAATTTATTTAAAAGTTATGTACATGACAGAAAAAAATGATAAGTAACCCTGAAGCTAGCACAAAACAAGAAAGGTTTAATGTAAAATAAATTAAAAAGAGAGACCAAAAAGGTTCTGTTGATTTTTTTTTCCATTAAAATGAAAAAAGACATTCGTAGTATAGTTAAAGTTAAGGTATGGTAATCAAATCTTCAGGCAAAGGTAATTAATGGTTTGGTGGGCTTTTTTGCTAACAAAATACAAAATTGCATGTCTGCTAACATAAATAATATCCTTTTTTTCATCTGTCTCTTGCAAGTTCCAAAATACTCCCAACCATTTCTAATAACTTTAGATCTAAAAAAAAAAAAATAGTCAATGAAACTGGAGCAAATCTAGTGTTGGGTGAACGGTTCGGCCCAAGCATGAATTCGGGCCGAACATTGGCTCTTCCCCCATTCAGCAAACACCTGAATTGTTGGGGGCATTTACCCATTTGTTAGACCCGCCTAGCGCTCCACAATGCACTGCATCCCACAGCCCTGATTGGCAGAAACAATGAAGGATTAGCCCAATCAGGGCACAGAACACTGTCAGAGCCATGATTGGAGAAATGACTGCTGTGCCCAACGTTTTCTGCAGTATATTGAAGTGAAATAGCACACGTTTACTGCAGTATATTGATCTGCGTTAGTGCACTTTTACTGCAGTAAATTGAAGTGCGATAGTGCAGTTTTTCTGCAGTATATTGTAGTGTGTCAGTGGAGTGTGTCTGTGTAGTCACTACTTAAGTTAAAGTGCACCAAATACCACTTTCCATTGATTAAAGGGCTTCCAAGTACAAATTTCTCCTTCTCTATTACATTTAAGTAATAAGCCCCCCTCATGTCTGGGAGGCCAACAAGGAGAGGCAGACATTCCCCATGGCACTGTGAGGGGGCCAGCAGCATATGTGTTCATGGGCAAAGGTGGAAGTGGTCTGTCCTCAGGCAGGGCACCATTTCCTCTGTTTAGTGATGTTGCTTGTGCTATCTAACCACAGCATGCAGAGGAGGTGGTGGACTGGCTTACTAAACCATCCTCATCCTCCTCCATCACCCAAGCAGTGACTAGTGCACAGTCCACTGCAGCTGCCAGAGCGGCTTATTCTGCCTCCTTGTCCACAGCTGCTCCTGCCATAGCCCCAGCCTAATGAATGGAGGAGTCAGTTGAGTTATTTGAACACAGCTTCAGCCACTTGCTCCTTGATGGTGCACAGGCAATACTTGATTCATCAACAGTACCTCTATAGGGTTACGGTGTTAAGTCACCATCAACACCTAAAGCCCAATTTTTCTGCACCAGTTACTTCTATCCAAAGTCTGTGAAACAGACACCAGAATTTAACCCAAATATCTCTAATCTTGTTCCCAGTGCACTAAATTGTGGCCTCATCATATAGACTAGCTCCCAAAGCTGTTGTTCATAAAATAAAGAAAGCTTGCAGCGAAAATATTTTTTTTTGGCTTTATACATTTTTGCTGCAGCAGGTTCAATGCACATTGCTATACAGGTTCTATGTATACCCCACTTTACAGGCAGACTAAGGGGACCCCCCAGGCACTATATTTAAAGGATTTTTTTTATTTTTATTGTTTTACTTTAAGCATTAGTAAATGACTGCTCATTTAAAAAATTATTTTTTCATTGATACATGTTCCCCAGGACAGTGCCCGGACCCACATACCCTTTGTATGCCCAATACCTTGCACCTAAGCTCTCAAAATGGGCACTTTTGATTTTTTCAGTTCGGGTCCCATAGACTTCAATGGGGTTCGGTATTCAGCTCTGAACTTTTTAAACGTTCGAGAGTTCTGGCGTGGACCAAACAGAGGGTCGTTTGGCCCATCTCTAATCAAATTAACTTAAACAAAGAATACATGTGAACTGGGCACAGTAGCTCTCATCCATTCATAATTTGGAACTAAGGTGGAGCAATCCTTATGATCCCTGAGTAACTGCTGTAATAACTGGTTTAGGCTACTCCATTTGTTAACGTCATTCTGATTTTCTGCCATTGATAAAAAAAAATCACTTACTGTATGCGCTTATGCACAGTGCAATTAGACTGATCTTAGTGTGTCATGGAAGTATTGGCATAAAAGCATTAAGGGTCAGCAATGACAAACTTTGAACTCCCAGGTGTAATTTTTCTGGGTCTCTGTCAAAGCTTTAGAAACCTGGGCCTGTGAATGAGGGGCTACAACCAAACCTCTACCTGCATTGGTGTCTGAGAACCTCCAAGGCGTAACTGTTATTGGATTTGAGCTCACAGGTAGAGTTCTTCTTTAAAAGTCACTAAATTCGGGGTTAAGGTGGCTGAGATGAGGGGAGGTGGCTCCTCGCCCCCTCCCCCCCGGTAATCCCCCGAGATCCATGCTTGCTAGACTCCTTAACTACAGGGACCGGGAAGTGATACTTCGAATGGCCAGAGAAAGGGGGGCTGTACATTATAACGGAGCCCGGATTTCCTTTTATCCTGACTTCTCTGCAGAAGTGCAACGCAGAAGATCAAAGTTTATGGATGTCAAGAAAAGGCTGCAGAGGCTTCAGCTGTCCTATGCCATGCTATACCCAGCCAAGCTTCGCGTAACAGCCAGAGATGAGGCCCACTTTTTTGAGAATGCACAGGATGCTGCGGACTGGCTAGACCGCAACGAACAAGACTTCCGCGGGAGGGGACCGGAGAATGGTGCAGGTTGATGTGGACAATCCTATCTATATCAAGAGCAATCCGGGTAAAGAAGTGCTGTTGCTGAAATGATGTCACTTGAGAGGATCAATACCTACTTGAAGTTACCAGCGAATAGTTTTCCACTAACTTTTCTGAATTTTCTTTTTTTTCGCTGACCTGAGTTTATGGGTGGAGTGTGTCTCTGCACCCCCCCTATGTACCGTTTGCTGTTATGGTGGACATGGCTTATGTTTTTGTGCCCTGTTGGCACTGGAAATGCCAGTGTTGCTATTACTCAACACCGGTGGGGAGTCCCCAGTGACGCCCAGTTGGCAGTCCAGGAGCCACCGGCAGATGCAGATAAGTTTTACTGTTCTTGTTTTTCTTATGCTTACTACTTCTATTTTTACTGTATCGACACCACAGCGCCGATGCGCAGGAATTTCTGCCACAGTTTCTGCAAGATTTGTTTTTCTTTCCCAAGGGACTGTACTGATCTTACTGATGCACCACAGTCAAAGCTGTTTGAACCACAGGGCTGTTTTTTGATAGCTGGATGGGGGGATACAGGACTGTTGCTCTCTTCTGGGTACTCCTCCCACTCAGACAGAACTCTTAGTATACAATCGCCATGTCTTCTACACCCATAGTGTCGTGGAATGTCAGAGGGGTAAATGATCCTCTGAAAAGGACCATGATATCCACTGTATTGCGTAAATTTCACCCGGCCATAATTGGCTTACAGGAGACCCATCTATTGAAAGATACGACTAGTTTCTTGGGATATGCGTGGGTGGGGCAGGCCTATCACTCCACTCACTCCGCCTATTCACGCGGAGTGAGTGTATTGATCCACAAGGCTCTGGTATACCAGGAGTTAGATTCGCTTATTGATATATCTGGGAGATTTGTATTTCTTTATTGCAAACTGTTTACCGTTACTATGATTCTGGCGTTTGTATATGTGCCTCCACCTTTTTCTAGAGAGGTGCTGCAGTTGCTGCTGTCTTACCTGGCAAACAAGCCTGACGTCCCACTACTGTTGCTAGGGGACTTTAATTGCTACCTAGACCCTAAATTGGACAGACACCCCCCGGTGATGCCCCCTAAGGGCAACCGGGGTACGGCTCTTGGACGCCTGATGGAGGAGGTGGGGTGGGTTGACATTTGGCGGGTTATGAACCCCAAGTGTAAACAATTCTCCTGTTTCTCCAAGTCACATGGTTCCCTCTCCCGTATAGACCTGTGTCTGGGCACTCCCAACATGGTTAATTGCACCTCTAAGGTGGAGTATTTCCCACGGGGGGTATCAGACCACTCCCCGCTAGTACTTTGGTTGGTAACTCAACCGTCTAGCTCCCTACCTAGAGCCCCATGGAAACTGAATGCTTATTGGCTCAAACTGTTTACATCCCCAGAACGTATTGAAACCAAGATTGAAGTCTTTCTCCGGGCCCATGAGCACTACCTAGACCCACTGCTAAAATGGGAAACTTTGAAAGCCTATCTTAGAGGGGTATTTATCGAGGAAATACAAATTGTCAGGAACAACTCCTCTGCCTTGGTGGAGCGGGTGGGAGACCAGGTGAGGCAGCTGGAACTCGCTTATGTGACTAGCCCCACTGACTTGGCCAGGGAGGCTTGGATGTCGGCCCAGGACTCTCTGGACCGTCTGCGATCCTCACAGGCAGAGCGGAAGAGGTTCTTTACCAAACTTGCATTCTATGAGGAAGGGGAACAAACTGGACGATTGCTGGCCAAGATAGCGAGGTCTCAAACACAATCCCCGGCCATCGGTGCTATACGCGCCTCTACGGGTAAGGTGGTTAATACCCCTGAAACCATTATATCCGAGCTGGCGTCCTTCTATGAAGGCCTTTATGGATCGAGGGATGCCTACTCGGATGCGGACCTTGGAACATACATGGCTAGTATTGATCTGCCTGCTCTCTCCACATCTGCCAGAGAACAGTTAGATGCACCAATTACTCTGGGCGAGCTGCAATTAGCGGCAAGCTCTTTTCCTACATGTAAAGCCCCCGGAGAGGATGGCCTGCCCATAGAAGTGTACACTCAATTTGGGGAGCACTTGTTACCTGAACTATTGAAGGTCTTTAACGCCGCACTAGAGGGTGGTCAGCTGCCTGGTTCCATGGCTAGGGCTAATATTATTTTACTGTTGAAGCCGGGAAAGGATCCGGTTGACCCTGGCTCCTATAGGCCTATATCGTTGCTGCAGAGCGATGTAAAAATCCTGGCAAAGGTCCTGGCGCGCAGGGTCAACGGGATAATCACGTCTATTATCCACCCAGACCAGGCTGGCTTCATGCCGCAGAAGTCCACCGCCACCAACTTGAGGCGCATGTTCTTGAACATGCAGTTGCAGGCAGACAATGGGGGCCGTAGGGCGCTCTTGTCCCTTGATGCCAACAAGGCATTTGATAGTGTCAGTTGGAGGTTCCTCTGGGCGACGTTGGTCAAGTTTGGCTTTGGGGACAAGTTTATAGAGTGGGTCAGGCTGCTGTACGCGTCCCCCCAGGCGACCATTAGGGTCGCGGGTAGGATGTCACCGGCCTTTGCTCTGGGTAGGGGGACGAGGCAGGGATGTCCCCTGTCCCCCCTGCTCTTCGCGATCGCTATAGAGCCATTGGCTGCCCTGATACGGGCTAGTGCCCGCGTCCGGGGATTCCAATATGGCACGCTGCAAGAAAAAATCATGTTGTACGCGGACGACATGCTGCTGTTCCTGGAGGACCCCACGCACTCCATCCCCGGGGCTATGTCAATAATAGAGCAATTCGGCCACTACTCGGGATTGACCATTAATTGGTCAAAATCCGCCCTGATGCTGTTGGATGAGGATGGTGGGGTTGCCCTGCCGGAATCTTGTCCCATCCCAGTTGTATCTAGCTTTAAATATTTGGGGGTACAGGTGTCGCCCAGGCTGGGGGACTACTGCTCCCTTAATGTGCACCCATTGCTGTCCCGGTTTAGGGACAAAATTAATACTTGGAACACCCTAAAAATGTCACTTGCAGGTAAAGCCAATCTGATCAAAATGATTTTAATACCACAACTACTTTACTTTCTTCATAACTCGCCTGTAGTGATACACCTGAAAATCTTCCGAATAGTGAACACTCTCTTCCGACGGTTGCTATGGCATACTAGGCCCCCTCGGATTAGACTGGAACACTTGCAGCGGGCCAAGGACAGTGGGGGGCTGGCGGTTCCCAATCCTTGGCTGTACTACATAGTGGCCCAGTTACAGCATTTGATCGGCTCTATGTCCCAGGACCCGGGGAGCTCGGCGGCACGACTGATGCTGTCGGCCACTGGCGCTGAGACTATCCCGATGGGGCTGGAGGCGCAAATGTTCCTCAAATCCAACAAGCGGACCCCGACGCTCGCACTTATCCAGAAAGTCTGGAATAAGGGCCGACAACTCCAGGGAGTGCAGGGATTCACAGAGGACAGCCCAATATGGGGCAATAGGTCTTATGTGGAGTTGGTGAAGCTGCAGCAGGGGCCCAGATGGCGTGCCCATGGTGTGGCTCTGCTGTCCCACATTTTCGTTAACGGCAGGCTTCTCACTTTCCCCGAACTGCAGGCCAGATTTGACCTCCCAGCTCATATGCATTATTACTACATGCAGCTTCAACATGCGGTTGCGGCACACGGGAATGCGGTGGAATGGGTTCAGTCGCCCGCCCCGGTGTTCCGTGTGCTGCACACTAGCACTGAAACAAAAGGATTTATCTCACAATGCTACCAGATGTTACTGGCAAGTCACCTACAGGCATTCCCGAGCAGGGCGGAATCCATGTGGGAGAAGGACATAGGTACACTGTCAGGGGACCAATGGGAGGAGGCGTGGCGGTCAGTCACTACCTGTTCTTTAAACGTTGCGCAGAAAGTGTCACAGCTATATATATTATTGAGGGTACATTACACCCCGCTGAAATTATATAAGATGGGTAAGCTCGGGGACCCTGTGTGTGGTAGATGTCAGAGGCACAATGGAGATCTCATTCATCTCCTGTGGAGATGCCCTAAGCTTCACAGGTATTGGACTGAGGTGGTGGGTACAATAAACAGAGTGTTTCAAACTACGATCCCTTTGGACCCTAAGTGCTGCCTGCTGGGGATCTTGGAGGAAGCGATCCCTGGGGAGTTGACCAGGGTCGCGGTCTCTAGGGCCCTGTTTCAGGCTAGGAAGCTTATTTTGATGGGTTGGAAGTCAGTCTCACCGCCTACCACCACCTCTTGGGTAGCACACATGGGGAATACTCTTATAATGGAAAAGTACATATACCAGCACAGGGGAAGCCCGAGCAGGTTTGAGAGAATTTGGTCCCAATGGCTTGATACCCCTGGCCTGAGCCCCAGGGAGCTGGTGATGTCCCGACTTTTGCAGTAAAATTGAAACCAAGCGGCCGAGGATTAATATGCTTATACATGCAAGATTGTGGTGCTGTTTTTGATGTGATCTTATATGTTGTTTTACAGTTCGCCAGCAGAGGGAAACCTTTGCTATTTTTTGTACAATGGAAACTGTTGTGATCTATCTGGTGTTCAATAAAAACCTTTTTGATTCAAAAAAAAATCAACTTTTACTAGTATTAAATGTACCAGCTGCTTGTAACTACACTAAACCTACTATGCCTTTTTTATCCCTATGCCTACTTTTCTGAAAAATGTCTCCTGTTGGGTAAAATAAAAGACGAGTGTACTTTTTCTATAAGTGATACTGACCTGCTTTTCTATGTTATTATGTGTTTCACTTTATTATGATCTTTGCAGTACTTAGTCAGGTAATGTATTTTCAAGGGTTTTGCAGCATGAAGTAATGTTGTTAAACTAAGTAAGATCATTATTTGGTGCTGCCAGGTGCAAAATAAAGCTGAGTTTATACATGCAGTTTTTTTTTTCTTCTTAGTTTATCATCATATTTCATTCAGACCTCCAGAACGCAAGTTTTAGCAGATATATTTGCTGCTTCTTAGTATGTATGAAAACATAAATATTACCTGCCAATTCTACAGCATCTTTAGTTCATTACCTATAGTCAAATATAATTTTATAAATATCTGTAAATACATTTCCAGTAAATAATCTAAACATAACCAAGTCTATCCTTTATTATTCCTTTGGTATATAGTAGTAGTTGGCACTGACTTATGTATGTTAATATCTAGAGTTCAAGCAAGAACAAGTAAAGTAGCATAAAGCAATACAAAATGTAAGAAATGCAAACACAGGTTAGAAAACAGTTGGTAACTTCTTAGATGCTGCACTTTAATTAGCAGAATAGGTGTGTGATTGTAAAACAAATACACTTTGAAATGGAAAAAAACACCTTTTTAAATGAATTAATTAAAATAAGATTGAACACAGCAGTAAATGTGTTCTGTAATGAGAGAAAAGCTTGTACAAAAGCAGACTATCAGCGGGTGAAATGAAACACTTGTACTGATTGGATGAAAGGTAAAAAGGGTCATAGCAATCGATTTGCCTTTTCAAATTGCTAAACTTAATGTAATTACCTAGCTTAACAAGGTCTCATGAAATGTCCCATCCTCTATCCATTAAAAGCAAATCAAAGACTTTTTTTTCTAGAATCAATTGAAGTACATTTTCTGATGTTGTATACATTGTTGCAATAAGAAAATGCATGTAATTGAATAAGCATTACACATTTGAGTTAGTAAAACTGTTGGTGTTTGAAATTTAAAAGGATCACAGTTTACAAAAGTCTAAAAGGTAAAAAATAACAACTAATGTAATCTTTAAGAAAATACATTTGTGCTTTTTTTATGAAAGCCATTTTGAATAAATGAAAATTGATCAGGTTAATGTTCCAAAAATCTCATCCACGAGGGAAGCCCTCTCATCACTTTGGACTCCGTCTAGATATGTGACAGTGTGTGGCTCTGCAATATTTCTGCCTTTTTTGTAATTTTCAATTATTTATTTATTTTTTAAAACCTGCCTGGTCTCTCCCTCTTACATTGCTGCCCAATTAAGCTGCTTACATATTCTCCAGCCACTTTACCACATGTTTGACTAAGGTATCTGAAATATGGCTCTATAATTTATTTATTTATTTTCATAACATGTTTCTGGACTGTGAGGTTGTAGTTTTTGAGGTGTTTTCATGTACTATGTTTTGACATTTTAGTATACTCTGTACATGATACAGTATGGTGCTGCACTAGAAAAAGATCACAAGCTATGCTATAAAACATATTTTGCCACTGTTTGGCATATGTTAGGCAAGTTAAGGGATGTAGTTTTACTTTATTTCAAAGTGTAAACCTTCTAATAGATTTTAGATCTGTTCTGTCTAGTACTTAACCTGGTCATTTCTGATCTGTTCCTGCGAGATAAAAAAAATAAAATAATGTGTCGCAGCAAAAACTACTTAAAAGGGTTGTAAACCCTCCTGTTTTTTCATATTAATGCATCCTATGCATTAGGGTGAAAAAACTTCTGGCAGTCACAGGCCCCCCAGTCCCGCCCGTTTTACTTACCTGAGCCTTGGATTGTCCCACGGTGAGGATGCGATGTCTCTCTGCCCGGGGTTCTTGGCTCTTGATTGGATAGATTGATAGCAGCGCAGCCATTGCCTCCAATCAAATCCAATGATGCGGGCACCGGGGAGTGGGGCCGAGCCCAGCATTCGGGGGCTATGGCTATGGCTATTTCACTCTCAAAGCCACAAAAAATGGAGGGCCTCTCTCCACCAAAGAGCATTTATTACATGTTTTTGCACGGGTACTTTTACTCTGAGAAAGAAAGTAGAAAATTACATTTCACACATTAAAAATATTACCGGTGTAATTCATAGTACATATATGTAAATGCTGAGACATTCCCAGTGCAAATTCTTTTTAGCCCCCATAGTGTTATTGGCCAGCAACAGAATGTGCTGTTACTGGCAGGATTTCTAGGTAAAAAGCTTTGCAGCAAATTTCCCAAAAAGTATTTTCTTAAGAAAATTGTATAAAGTGAGGCATGATGTCAAACATGCTGAAAAATAGATTATGGGTTTACAAACACTTTAGGCATGGTTATTAAAGCTGTAGTAAACTCAGAATTTCAACTTTTACCTATGGGTAAGCCTATATTAAGGCTCAGCCATAGGTACAGTGAATGTCTACTAAACGTACGGTGTTTAGGAGATGATCACGCTTGAAGCAGCCAGTGACATCACTAGCACTTGCGCACTGTGCTCTGAACTGAGGGCACACTGGGTGCATCATGAATTCAGAGAGCAGAGCCACAGCCGTGACTCCCGTGGGCATGCCAGAGCACGCAATCCCAGAAGGAAGACTGAGTGAAGATGGAAGTGCCAACAGCAGTGAGTAAGTCTGTCATAATGTGCTCGTATACAGTGCATACAAGCACATTATGGCTTAAACCCCCCTGGGGCCCACTTTTTTTTTTTATTACAGGAGTTTGGTATCGCTTTATTATGTTACCATAGCCTATTTTTTTAAACCAGCATCAGTTGGGCAAGATTGGCAAAAGGCCTATGCTTGTACCCTTCTTTACGATATATAAACATCTATATCCAGGAAAGTATAGTCAAACAAACCAAATATTTCCCTAGATTTCTGATGAAAAGATGCACAAAAATACAGTTAGGAGAATAATCTTCCTCTTCTTTTTTTAAATATTTATCTAATAGAGAGTCAACATTTGGTCATGAAAGATAGATTGTGTCTCACTAATATGATCACTTTTTCAATTTCAATATTTTTATTCGATTTTTAAAAAACAAATACAAATCAGCAAGTAGTTAAGTATGAAGGATAAAACAATATTAGTTATAAGCCTAAAGCATAACTGTATTGCTCACTTTGATAAACGATATACTGCTATTTAGTAACCTACATCCTTTGGAATGCTTCCTTATAAAATGGTTACAGGAACTGCTTCACTTTAAACGAAATTGACATTGATTGTATTGTGGTATTATAAAATGCTGCTTGATGTTGCAAAATCAGATGAATTTGAAATGTTAGAAAATAAGATATAGAGAACAAGAAGGACAGAGTGTAGAAATGTTGGGGGAAGGTTAAGTGTGATGGGGTAGAAAGTAGATCAGTGAAGAGAGGGGAAGGATTGGACCCCTGGGCATTTTTATGTAATAAACATGCGTCATCCCAGAAAAAGTTTAGACTAGGCCCATTTATATCTGGTCAAAAAAAATTGATCTAAGGTGTCCATACTATCAACAATTTATTGCATGTAACTAACAATATATAGAACAATATCACATTGATAATAAACACATAGATTTTGGATGTCATCCCTGAAAAGATGTTGTTTTCTCTAGGCCTTTGCAATCATTTGACAGCTAGAAAGATAGAAGCTGTTTTTTTGTGGTCTAGTTTCAGCTCTCTTCTGATGCAATGCTTTTTTATAAGATTGTCTTGTAAGAAATATTATTTTGTTTGATGATGTTCTAAAAAATTCTACAATAAAAAGTCTTGGTTATGTTCACTACATATGAAGTATACTGTATATCACACACTGTCATACCTATCAGGACAATTGAGTATCTAGGTGCAAAGTGTGTGGCTCCTGCTAGGGTACTACCTGATGAGAACCTTATTAAAAGATTCTAGAGTTATGTAGTTTATGCTATACTTAGAGCCATCCACCCATAGATAAGAGCAATCCTTTCAGTGATAAAGGGGTAAATAATCTGCACTGTTTAGCATGTTAGAAATCCGATTTAGGTAGATCTAGGGTGGTAAGTGGTAGGTAGGGCAACATACAGAACAATGAATGGTGAGGCCAGAGTTTTGGGAAAATTTGTGAAGTGTTTTCATTAAGTTAAAGTGGGAGTAAACTCCCATCTCTGACTTGTACCTATAGGTAAGCCTATAATAACGCTTACCTATAGGTACTGTAAATATCTCCTAAACGTGCACTGTTTAGCAGATATTTACTGTATATGCAGCCGATGACGTCATCGGTGCATGCGCTCTAAAGGAACGGCTGCCCAGGCTGTTCTTTTCAGAGTCCTATCCCGTAAACGGTGGCTCCCCCACGCATGCATGGGAGTGATGTCGTTGTGGCTCCGGCCAGGCACACAACCGGAGTCTGCGAACCCGGAAAGAAGACGGGTGAAGATGGAAGAGGCCTCCAGCGGTGACAGCGCATTCCTGGAATGCTTTGTTTTCAGGTAAGTTTCACATAATAATGTATACTAGCACATTATGCCTTTACCCTTCAGGTAAAAATAAATCGCCCAGCGTTTTACTACGGCTTTAAGGCAAAGGTGTTAGCGGTTGTGTTAGGAGTGTGTTTTTCACATATACTGTCGATTTTTAAAGAGAAGCCTGAGTACTCAATTATCTTATAGGGATGGGCGAACCGTTCAGCCCGATCATGAGTTTGGGCAGACCATTTGCCTGTTCAGCCATTCGCCCCAACGACCGGTGAGTTATCAGTCATTCAATGAGTTTCCCGCTGACAGCTGAATAAAAAAAGAAAAAAAACGTCCAAAATAAAAAATAAAAACGATGTGGGGTCCCCCCAAAGTCCATACCAGACCCTTATTCAGGCAATTAACATTTCAAAATATTCTCTATAACATACCAAATCTTTACTTTTTCTCTTAAATCAACTTTAGGACCTAGTCTGACGAAAGAGCCACACATACTCCGAAACGCGTTACCGCCCCCTTCTCCCCACTGACACCATCAGCCCTGTGTGTCCCGCAGTGAACCCAGAATACAGGCTTCCCTGCTGCTTCTTCTCTCCAACACGTATGAGAACGCTTTACAGCTGCTGGACGGCTCTACACTGCTCTCTACCACCATGCTGAGGATGGGCACATGCCACCGATTAGGACTCCTGATTTTATCATGTATTTTAACACTCAACCATCTTGTAAGTGCTTTTAACCCTTTGTGCACTTTATTAAATTTTGCATACTGCACTTAGAGGCGCCTTTCTTTTCCTTTTTTATACCTTCAGAGTTGCTTCTCCTCTAACCAAAGTGCTGCCAGAAAAGCTATTGCATCACTATCATCCCTCTGACCAGCTATCCACCTCCACCAGAGCGCCCTTATCTCCTCTCTAGCTTATTAATTGTGGCCCATTAAAAAATATGAGTTGAAATGAGCAATACTCTTGAACTGACTTAATTTACCTGTGGGATTCCTATGAGTCAAAAGTACTAGAATCCAAGGTCTTAGTAACAATATCCTGTTAATAATGTAGTATTGATGCTAATGCAATATCAACTTCCAATAGTATCACATACATACAGAATTATGTCATTAAAATGGATTTTAGATTATTATATTGTGATTATAGTGAGACAGAAGAATGATTAAAAATACATTTTTTACGTGCAGTTAGCTGTGGCCAGCTAGGGAATAGGTTACATCTTTGCAGCAGTGTGAAAACTGATTATGGTAGGTGTATCCAAAGATGAATGACACATTAAGGGCAAGTAATAAGAAGAAAATCTCTACTAAAAGCACAGAAGGTCATGTGAATTACACCAAATATGTCAAACTAAACCAGGGGACTTTAAATGTTTCTGAATAGAGACAGAACTGAACATAAAAATATCCACTAGAAAATTATTTTCAACAGAGAAAAAATGATAGCCAGAGGTGATCTAAGAATGACAGTCCTAAATGCAGAAACGACAGTGAACTGATACAAAATGAAGCTCCAATCAAGACTAATGCTAATGGAGCAAGAGATGTACTCACATCTGTGACTTAATAAAGTACAGTACATGATTCAGAGGAATGTCATACTCTAATAAATAGGTATTTTATTCTAGACATATCAGACGTTTAGTTTCAACTAAATTGCTATATGTAAAAGTAATTTGGCTTAACTTTAGATAAGCATAGTCTAAGGCAATATTTCTCAGACTATGAGGTAGGAAAAGGTTATATTTCCCTTACCATACTTGTGCCCAGAAACCCAATCATTAAAATCTCTTAAAAGTTTTAAAATAGCAATGTAACTTTTAATATTTCTCAGTCTGCAGTTTTCATTAAAGAAATATCTGATAATCCTTGTTCAGGCCCTTCATGTTATAGGAAGACAACAATATGTCTCTGTTTTCTAGGGTGAGAGGATGAAGGGCGCCTCTGGATAACAGCATCTGACCAGAGAGGGCGTCCCCAATAATATGGATATGGATCTGGCTGATAAACATCAATAACAAGCACTAGGGCAGCACTCCAAAAGGGAAGCAACAACTCTGAGGAAGAAAAGACAAAAAAGAAGGCGCCTCTAAGTGCAGAAACTCCACGATTTGATTGCCAAAGGATTAAAAATACTTACTAGACGTCTGAAGTAAAAAGGCTCATCATATTAAAAGGAGTCCAGCGGTTGTGGTAGTCCTGGAAGGATCCAGTATGCAGCAGGGTGCCAGATATCCCAACCGTCCAGCAGAGGGAAGCCACAGGGAGAGGAACCAGGGAGGAAGCAGCAGCGCTGTGGAGGACCAGCGTGGAACAGCTGGTCCTCCAGAACGCTGGTCCTCCACAGCAACGCTGCTTTCTCCCTGGTTCCTCTCCCTGCGGCTTCCCTCTGCTGGATGTTTGGGATATCTGTCACCCTGCTGCATACTGAATCCTTTCAGGACTACCACAACCGCTCGACTATTTTAATATGATGAGCTTTTTTACTTCAGACTTCTAGAAAGTGTTTTTAATCCTTTGGCAATAAAGTCGTGGTGTTTCTGCACTTAGAGGTGCCTTCTTTTTTGTCTTGTCTCTGTCTTCTAAATGTGCTCCAGAGTTATCACTCAATCTCACATGGGCTTCTGATGGAGACTAGGAGTGGCCATTTCAACATACATTATTCATGCTTGCTTGGTCCACAGTTGTCACCATCAGGAAATCCACCCTGGGAAATTATGTTATTGTATTGCATATAGACAGAAAGTGACTGCAAAGAGGCTGCAAAAAAACAGCAGCATAGAGATGCACCAAAGGATAAATGCAAAAAGAGAAATCAATCATTGTTTTATTACCTTTAAGCCCTGTACACACGATCGGGTTTCCTATGGAATCTAATCCGATGGATTTTTCCATCGGAAATCCGATGAAGCTGACTTCCATCAGTCTTGCCTACACACCATGAGTCAAAAATCTGACCGTCCCAAACGCCGTGACGTAAAACACTCAGACGAGCCGAGAAAAATTAAGTTCAATGCTTCTGAGCATGTGTCGACTGTGCTTCTGAGCATGCATGGGTTTTTTCTCCGATGGAGTTCCACACAGACGATCGGATTTTGCTATCGTTTTTTTTCCCATCAGATAAATTTAAATCATGTTCTATTTTTTCACACCGATGGAAAAAATACCGATGGGGCCCATACACGAACGGTTCGTCCGATGAAAACAGTCCAATACAGTAATACCTATTATTTATTAGTTATTTCAGGTTAAAAAGAAGATTTGTCACCCTGAAAGTATGGACAGTGGAATTTGCCTTTTGTGCTTCTTGTTTGGGATGGCCCCTGGGGCATAATTCTTATGTGCGTTTGCTTGTTTATTTGTTTTTCAGCACATTTCATGCTATATGGATTTCACTCACTTCAAAATCATTTTTGATCACTTGCTGTGAATGACTATCTACTCAAGTGAGTCTTTGGTCCCATTATGTGATTTAGTGGGTATCTTAACTTTTATCCACTCTATTATTACATGGATATGATATTTGATATAAGAGGAGACATGAAACTTTTAGTCTATGGGTAAATGGAAAAAAAAAAAAAGAAGTACAGTTAACATGTTCTCAAATATACAAAAACATTGGTTAATAGGATTGCATGTGATCTTACCCAAGTTGTGACCAAGTGCTTGCGCCCGCAGGCACATGTCTATCCCGGCGGATGTGGGTGCACTATACCAGGGAGCACGCACCTCCACAGTCTAATGGTAAGTAAATAACGATGGGATAACCTGCAACCATGCTGATGGTAAAAAAAAATTGTTAACTATAGTTTCAACAAATCACGTACCATCACACATAGTGTGGGGCGTCTGGACCCCTTCCCTCCGTGGGTGAAATTAGGTGACAATAAATCAGTGGCTATAGATGTATTTGAGTATTCTTTATTTGAATAAAGAGAAATAGCTCTAGTCTAAAACTGGGGGAAAGACAAGATAGTCCAGGCCAAATTATTTCAGTAGTAGTGTACTCATGAAGATTTGGCACAGTATAGACTACTAGAAATAGTAAAATGCTGAGAAGCCTATGAAAGTAGGAGATATTTGATATTACTTATTATCATAACTTGTTAGGCTATGAACTGCTCTTGGAGGCTCCTATGTCACCTGTATTAGCCCCGGTGTGCCACTTCCATGTTCTGGTTTGGTCTGGACCCCTCCATTTGGATTGAGCGCTATAAGTTCCTGGTTCCATGTATGTGAGTATTCTATAGTTATTGTGTTTGTATTGATTTCATAAATGGATTTTGATTTAATAATTGTGATTTGTTCCCCATTGTAAATATGATCACCTGAAGAAGCCATTAAATGGCGAAACGCGAGATCAAGACCAGCGTCTTATTTTTTCCTGTATCTGGCTGTGTATTTTAAAAAAAGTGTTATTTGTGCTCATTTTCATATGTATCATATTATATGTATGGGCTAGGTTCTAACAGGTTTCAGTGTGCTCCTATCAATGTGGTGAATGTACTATACACTTTTGACGAGCGTTTGAAATGTTTTGCTTGAAGGTTTTAACTGAATTGGTGTTGTTAACTCTTTGGCGCCAAGTGCATGTAAATATGTGGCCAATGTGCAGCCATATTTGCATGCAATAGCGCCAATAGAGCTATGCCGAGAGTGTGCGCCCTGCGCGTTCCCGGCACAGTTACCGGCGGCTAACTGAAAGCTCCCGTTCACATCTTTTGATCGGGAGTTTTTCGATCATGTAATCGCCGTGACAGCCTATCAAAGCGGTCACATGATGATAAGCCCCCCCTAAACTCCTTAAATGGCCGGCATGCATCGGCTCTAAGGGGTTAATAAACTTTTGTATTTTTTTTTTTTTTTAATTGCTCACTTCCTTTCTTTGGGGTTATATGTGACAAATCCTTCATTTTTTTTTCATTATTTTCTTTTTTTTTTCTGTACATATTTGGATGTGGTGCCACGTCAATAACTTGTGCTTCATTTTGCTTTCAATTTGTTTTAATACTGTTGTTTATGATATATTCAGTCAGAGCTTGCATCAACTTTAAAATTAACTTGTTATGATAGGAATGTGGAGGCTGCTTACCTCTACATCTAGAAATGTTAGCTGCCTAGCTGTCATGCTTATCCTCTGGCGTCAATGTTATCTGAGTTACAGATCAAAAGAATGCAAATTAAGAATGATATCTTCCCCTGCTAAAAAGATTTTTCTAGGATATTGACACAAGGAGGTAGCTATCATTTCTAGTGTGTTAAAGTGGTGTTCCGCCCACCGCTGCAAAAATTTAAATCCAGCAGCTACACATACTGCGGCTGCTGGCATTTAATAATAGGACACTTACCTTTCCTGGAGTCCAGCGATGTCGGCACCGCAGCTAATGTTTCCATCAGCTGTCGGGTGCATGCCGCAGCCATTGCGAGTAAGGGAACCCGGCAGTGTAGCCTTACGGCTTCACCCCGGGGACTCTACTGCAAATGCGTGAGGCTCCGCTCCTCTCTCCTACTGGCCTGGGGGCAGAGGGAGGAGGAGGGACCCAAGCGGTGACGTCATGGGCCTTTAAAGGAGAAGTCCAGTCTGAGCTCCTTTGGCTGGGCTTCTCCCATGGATCACAGGAAAGCAATTCGTTTTGCACTCCTGTGACCCGTTTTCAGCAGAGAGCAGTCTGAAGTCTGCTCTCTGCTGATGTCACACAGATAAGTCCAGGCACTACGTCATCACGATTCTGGGAGTCTGGATCCATCAGGTACCTGGACCAATAGCCGCCTAAGCCTCTCAGCAAACCGCTGAGATGCTAGAATGGCCGATCATCGCCCCTCCACAGCTCAGGGGGATCGTTCTAGGGAGGAGTAATGCAAATATCAAAATACCTTGATGGGAGTGTGTCAGCGTGGGGAGTGGATATTCCTAGGCAGACTGACCTAAGTAATGCCCATATGTGGTGCTGAATCTTTATTATTGAAAAAACAGAAATTCAATGAATTGGTGGGCCAAGGTCAGTAAGGCTGGAAGTAAAGAACTGAATAATGCTGGCCTAGCCAGGAAATTAGATAGGCTCTATCGGACTTGCTGCAGCTTCTAGTGTAGACTGTTAGAAGCTCACAGTGCACACTGAAAACAGAGTAAAATGTGTCAGTAAAGGAGAAGTGCCTGTGCAAGACTGAAGATAAAGCTAGATTTGAACTTCAAGGCTTTCTCAAATTTCTTCTGTACAGGATGCAAGAGTTGAGTGCTGAATTGTGGGTATGTTTCCCCACCATTTTGTTCCTTTAAAGGGGACAATTTGAAGGTATGTTGAGTACTCAGGGATTCTCACCCATGCAGGGTGACAAGTTCCAGGGTTGTCCAGCTAGAGAGGAGAGAAATTACTTTCAGTACTCTCTGGGTTGCTAAGTCGACCACTTTGCCCTGAACTTCGGTAACTCTGTATGGCAGCTCGCCACAGTAAGAACACTTTGAGGGAACATATTTAACCCCTTCCCGCCCCCTAGTGGTTAACCCCTTCCCTGCCAATCACATTTATACAGTAATCAATGCATTTTTATAGCAGGGATCGCTGTATAAATGTGAATGGTCCCAAAAATTTTATTTAAAAAAAAAATGGGTATTTATTATAGCAAAAAGTAAAAAATAGTGTTTTTTTTCCAAACTGGACGCTCTTCTTTTGTTTATAGCGCAAAAAATAAAAACCGCAGAGGTGATCAAATACCACCAAAAGGAAGCTCTATTTGTGGGAAAAAAAGGACGCAAATTTCGTTTGGGAGCCACGTCGCACGACCGCGCAATTGTCATTCAAAGTGTGACAGCGCTGAAAGCTGAAAAATGGCTTGGGCAGGAAGGGGGTTTTCGTGCACAGTAGAGAAGTGGTTAAAGCCCTGCAGGTGTAGCAGCTGGTTAATAATTATGAAGAAAAGCAAAGAAGGGAAGGCACCAACTGAGTGTAGTATTATAAGTTCAGCATTTAATGCACAAGATAAAAACACTTACAAAATCAGAAAATGCCCATCATTAACCGATCAGTTCTGGTGGTTCTGATGCCGCTCTGCAGGCTCCACACACGGTCCGATAGCTCGTGGGGATTAGGGATGAACCCGATGTTCAAGGTGAACTTATGTTAGCCTCGAACATCGGGTGTTTGCCCATTCGCCGAATTTGGAACATTATGGGGCGTTCACGGGAAATTCGAGCGCCCGCGGAACGCCCCATAATTCACTGTGAGACCGTTGTGCAATGACAGCTGCTGATTGGCCAAAGCATGCACCTGACCTGCATGCTTTGGCCAATCACAGCGTGCTCTGCTCTAAGAGCCATGATTTGCCAAAGGCAGGGTGTCTTTGGCCAATCATGGCTCAGGGGGCTAAGTCCACGCCCCACACTATTTAAGGCTGCTTACATAGTGGCCGTACATCAGCAAAATGAATGAGAGCAGCAAAATTACATTTCTAAAGGAAAAATTTTCATTTAAAACTGCTTGCGGCTGTAATGTATTGCCGGATCCCGGCAATAGACATACAAATCATTGAAAAAAGCAGCATGAGGGAAATCCTGCGCCAAAATAAAAAAAATGGCATGGGGTCCCCCTAAAATCCATACCAGGCCCTTCAGGTCTGCTATGGATTTTAAGGGGAACCCCGTGCCAAAAAACCCTGGAAAAACCATCAGGTAATGTCACGTGACATCAGAGGGGCGGGGTCACCTGCGCTGTGATTGAATGGACATCATGGGACACTTTTTTTTTATAAAGGAATTGTCAAAAACTCTCCTGTCATTTTTACTTTTTTGACACTTTATAGGTGAATGTGTAGGGATACAATATACCCGATACCCATTCACATAGGGGAGCCGGGATACGCGGGCCCCCTTGTTAAAGGGGGCTTCCAGATTCCAATAAGCCCCCCCCCCGCAGACCCACACAACCACCGTCAAGGGTTGTGGGGAAGAGGCCCTTGTTCCCATCAACATGGGGACAAGGTGTTTTGGGGGGACCCCAAAGCACCCCTCCAAGTTGAATGCATGTGGTCTGGTATGGTTCAGGAGGTCAGCATTCTCTCTTCCCCCCCTTTTCCTGCGGCCTTCCAGGTTGCGTGCTTGGATAAGGGTTTGGTATGGATTTTGGGGGGACCCCTATGCCATTTTTTTTTATTTTGGCGCTGTTTTTTTTCAATGATTTCTATCTATATTAAGCAGTTTTAAAGGACATTTTTTCCTTTAGAAATATAATTTTGCTGTGTTACCGTTATAAACACGGGAAAGATGCACTACTTTACATGCTGTCTAAGTAGACCCTCAGGCACAATATTTAAAGGAATATTTCATTTTTATTGTTTCACTTTAAGCAATATTAAAATCACTGCTCCTGAAAAAAACATTTTTTTGCATTGATGCATGTTCTCCTGGGGCAGGACCTAAACACTTTTTGCATATAAGCCTTTAAAATTAGCACTTTTGATTTTTCACGTTCCCATAGACTTTAATGGTGTTCGCACAAATTTTTTGCCTGTTCGCATGTTCTGCTGCGAACTGAATCGGGGGGTGGTTGGCTCATCCCTAGTGGGGATGTGTGCCGGTAGATAGCTCGATATCCATCCAGGGATGGCAGGAAACTCCACGCTAACCAGCATTAAACACGAATGTGGAAGTGACGTCACCGGAGCAGGGTGGAAGGACCAAGGACTGTCAGCCAAATAAGCAGGCTCGGAGCTCACAGCTCCTTCTACTGGCCTACTGCTCACTGGAGGAGAGCAGTTTAAATATACAGCCATTATGTCCTCGGCTGTGGAACTACAACGACCAGCGGACCAACAGTATATAACAAATTAATATGAAAACATACTACATGTTAAGAAATAAAAAAGGCATAAAAAGCATATATGGCATAAAAGTAATATATATGATACAAATAACTCAGTGGAGTGCATCATATATATGTAATGGAACACATGCTGGGCTTATTGATATAAACAAGAATATATATCTAATCTTGGCTTATCACCTTAAAGGATGAAAAACATGTTTTTTTTTTGATAATTATGAAACCATTAGACTCACTGTAGAGTGGACATGGAGACAGAGGAACAAACAGTTATTTCTTCAGAATAACAAAAGGTAGGAATCTACAGAAAAGTTTGTTAAAATCCTTGCAATGTGCATAGATCACTCAGAGGGGAATGTTTTTTCTCAACAAAAGTGGAGTTACGTTTTAAAGCGTTACTAAACCCACAACATTAAAATCAGTCTGTATAAGCAGCAAAGCATGCTCGTTATACTCACTGTGGAATCTAAGGGGTTAATCCTCTGCATTGTGCAAAAAGGCTGTTTGATCCTGTCTTCTGTGATCCTCCCCTTCTAACAGGTATTTTTTGCATTTATTAAACAGATTTAACAAAACATTTTCAATTAAATATTTAACAGAACAAAAGGATGCAAAAGAGAAATTCATTATTAAGGTTTACATTTATACTTTAAATAATCCACATTGTATGGTTTTTGGAACACTGCTGCAAGCCTCATTTACTACTTAATGTCTGGACACGAGCCAAGTGCAGAATATATTGTTGCAATAAGGATCCTGCACTTTACTTTACTTACAAATAAATAGAATGGATTCTGTGTCTTTATGGATCATTTGAGCACAATCTTTAATTAGAAAATTAGTAAGTTAAATCTTAATTATCTATCCTGATTTTAGAGAGGTGATTTGTAATAAAGGCCTAAAATATATTATCTCATAGGCAAAATTAGAAAGCTAAAAGAGGAAATAAATGTTAGCACTTTATTTTTATTAAACCCCTACAGTGGAAATTTACCAGATTGTAAACATATATACGCCCCTTAGCTGTCATATAGTAGACGCAGCACTTACATTGTTCAGTTTTCTATCTAAATGGTTTCTGGCAAGAAACTTTACTGTAAAGTAATACAGGTATATCTTTTTTATTTGAGATTCATTTATATGAACAGTTACTTAGATACTTTGTTTCATGATTATGGTTCTATGGGAAAACATTTCTGCACAACAGATGCTGTTCCCCTTCTGTAAAAGGCTTTTCATGAATAATCATGATCGCTAAACCCTACGCTGAAGGTTAAATCAGATAATAGTCAATTGCAGAAAAAACAACAACTTATAACTGTCACTTTTTTTTATTGCTTACGTATTTAGGAATTATATAAATTATATACAAAGTAACCTATGTCTTAATTTTTTTTCTTTTATTTATATGGTGATGTTTAACGCTATAGTTCACATAATTTATAGGTATTTAAAAAAAAAATACATAATGTATCTGAATTCCCCACACAAGTTAACTACTTAAGCCCCGGAAGGATTTGCCCCCTTAATGACCAGGCCATTTTTTGCGATACGGCACTGCATCGTTTTAACTGAGAATTGCGCGGCCGTGCGATGTTGTACACAAACAACAAAATTCACATAATTTTTTTACCACAAATAGAGCTTTCTTTTGGTGGTATTTGCTCATCTCTGCGGTTTTTATTTTTTGCGCTATAAACAAAAAAAGAGCAACCATTTAAAAAATATATTTTTTTTTTACCTTTTGCTATAATAAATACCCCCCCCCCCCCAAAAAAAAAACTTAAAAAAAACTAATTTCTTCATCAGTTTAGGCCAATATGTATTCTGCTACATATTTTTGGTCAAAAAAAATTGCAATAAGTGTATATTGATTGGTTTGCACAAAAGTTATAGAGTATACAAAATAGGGTATTGAGTGACAGCATTTTCATGGCATTTTTATTATTATTATATTGTTTACTAGTAATGGCGGCGATCTGCGATTTTTAGCAGGACTGCGACATTGCAGCGGACAGAACGGACACTTTTGACACTTTTTTCGGGACCATTGACATTCATACAGTGATCAGTGCTATAAAAATGCACTGATTAGGCCCCATGCACACGAGACGCTGTTATTTGCTGTTGAACGCGCGTTCAGAGGCAGTTGGACGCTTTTTTCAACTGCTCCTGAACCCATTCAATGTTATCCTATGTGTCCATGCACACACTCTCGTTTTTTGGCGTTTACAAGCAGTTGCGTTTAACCTCGTTTTTCCAGAAGCAAAAAAATGGGTTCAGACGCAAAAGTTTTCCACGTTTCAGACGCTAAACGCTGCTAAACGCGGCTAAACGCGGTACTGGTGTTTTGCCGCGTTTGCGTTTATAAGCGTTTTTAAAGGTGACCTATTTTTTAACATTAGAAATCTCAAAAATGATGGCAAATGATGAAAAACTATTAAAAAATATAAAAGAAAACTGTAATTGCTTGCATTGCATTGTGGACAATCCACAACTTGTGGCAGGTAACGTGGAAAGTGGACAATCAACAACTTGTGTCAGGTGATGTGGCCAGGTGACGTGGCCAGGTGACGTGGCAAGTGGACAATCCACAGCTTGTGGCAGGTGACGTGGCCAGGTGACGTGGCAGGTGACGTGGCCAGGTGACGTGGCAGGTAACGTGGCCAGGTGACGTGGCAGGTGATGTGGCAAGTGGACAATTCACAACTTGTGGCAGGTGACGTGGCACGTGATGTGGCCAGGTGACGTGGAAAGTGGACAATCCACAACTTGTGGCAGGTGACGTGGCTAGATGACGTGGCAGGTAATGTGGGCAGGTAACATGGCTAGGTGACGTGGCAGGTGACGTGGCAAGTGGACAATACACAACTTGTGGCAGGTGACGTGGCCAGGTGACGTGGCACGTGATGTGGCCAGGTGACATGGCAAGTGGACAATCCACAACTTGTGGCAGGTGACGTGGCCAGGTGACGTGGCAGGTGACGTGGCAAGTGGACAATCCACAACTTGTGGCAGGTGACGTGGCCAGCTGACGTGGCAGGTAACGTGGCCAGGTGACGTGGCAGGTAACATGGCCAGGTGACGTGGCCAGGTAACGTGGCAAGTGGACAATCCACAACTTGTGGCAGGTGACGTGGCAAGTGGACAATCCACAACTTGTGGCAGGTGACGTGGCCAGGTGACGTGGCAGGTGACGTGGCAAGTGGACAATCCACAACTTGTGGCAGGTGACGTGGCCAGCTGACGTGGCAGGTAACGTGGCCAGGTGACGTGGCAGGTAACATGGCCAGGTGACGTGGCCAGGTAACGTGGCAAGTGGACAATCCACAACTTGTGGCAGGTGACGTGGCAAGTGGACAATCCACAACTTGTGGCAGGTGATGTGGCAAGTGACACGCTAAATACAAGTACACTGCTGCTCTCTCAGCTGCTGCTACTCACTCTGGTCTCACAAACTGGCTGAAATGGTTAAAATTTACTCTTTTTTGAGCTTAGGGAGGGTCTATGATGAAACGCTTATAAACGCAAACGCGGTTAAACGCCGCTAAACGCGGCCGGTTTCAGCGTTTAAAAACGTGTGTTCAGCAGAGTTTGCACCTGTGTCTCGTGTGCATGGGGCCTAACTGTGTAAATGTCACTGGCAGGGAATGGGTTAACACTAGGGGGCGTTAAAGGGGTTAAGTGTGTTGCCTAGGTATGTCTCTAACTGTGAGGGAATGGGACTGACTAGAGGAAGAGCCAGATCACCGTTCATACTTAGTAGGAACAGACGATCTGTCTCTCCTCCCCTGTCAGAACAGGGATTTGTGTGTTTAAACACACAAGTCCCCGTTCTGGCTCTCATGCCCGCGATCACGAGTGGCCGGCGCCGATCGTGCCCGCCGGCCACACGCATAGGGTCCCCTGCCATGCAGCAGGCGCGCGCCTGCTATGGCTCTTAAAGGAGCCACCATCCATATATGGCGATTCGCGCAGGAGAGCCAACCTGCCGCCATATA
Organism: Rana muscosa; assembly: GCA_029206835.1. NCBI lineage: Eukaryota > Metazoa > Chordata > Amphibia > Anura > Ranidae > Rana > Rana muscosa. The sequence goes on along the minus strand of JARGYO010005626.1, from coordinate 12,141,549 downwards.
TGTATGAGAGCCGGTCAGAAAGTAGTTAATAAGTAAAGTCTAATAGTTACTGCCATACTAAAAACTATGTCCACAGCACTTAACAAGTGTTTACATAAAAACTGACTGGTATGATTGTCTGCTACTAAGCTTAATTTCAAAGGAGGCAAAGCAATCGGTTCAGATCTCTCAGATCTCTCTTTCACTTGAACTGATTTACTAAAGCTTATTCACATATACAGTCACACTGATCCTCACAGCATTTACTATGAGCTCATAGTGAACAGGTTTCAGTGTGGTTTGCAATGGAGTGTATGCTCCAGCAATGTATGCTGGAAAAGTTGGGGCATTCAAGAACAAAAGTATGATCTTCTGAGTCTAACTGCTCTAAGGGATTTTACATGCACATCTCATGTAGGAGTGGAATCTCATGAAGTGTGTATTGGTTTTAAAAATTGCACCTGTAAAGAAAACCCCCGTACACACGAGCGGAAATTCCGTCGGAAAAACCTTGGATGGTTTTTCTGACAGAATGCCACTCAAGCTTGGCTTGCATACACACGGTCACACCAAAGTTCTCTGAAATTTCGACCGCGGTGACGTACAAAACTACGACGAGCCGAGAAAATTAAGTTCAATGCTTCCGAGCATGCGTCAAATTGTTTCCGAGAAATGCGTTGGAATTTTTTCCGTCTGAAAAATTGAGAATCTGCTCTCAATCTTTTGCTGGCAGAAATTCCGCCAGCAAAAGTCCGATGGAGCCTACACGCGGTCAGAATTTCCGACCAAAAGCTCACATCTGACTTTTGCTGGCGGAAATTCCGACCGTGTGTACGCGGCATTAGGGCCCATTCACACCTATGCATTGTAACATGCCTTAATGCATGTGCATAAGATTTCCATTGTTTTTAATAGTGCTAATTCACACATATGCAGCACATTGACATGAACTGGCCAAAAAAGTAATTTCTGATTTTTCATCCAGCAATGCATCATATAGAGGCTTAGAAATACAAACACATCATTAAGTGCATAAAAAAGCACCTAAAAAATGCATTGCAATGAAAAGCCATAGCTGACATTATTCCGGGGAATACCACAGTTGACGTGCAGACAGTAGCGGTGCGTCCATAGTGGGTGCAGGAGCGCCGCCTCCTCTCTCCTGCACCCATCAATCAACAATACATAGATTCATGCATTGCATGAATCTATGTATTGTCGCCGCTGCCGCCCACTGGGTGCAATTTGAGGAAAAACTGCCTGCATTTGGGGGCACAAACTGGCTGCATTTGAGGGGACAGACTGGCTGCATTTGGGGGCACAAACTGGCTGCAATTGGGGGGACAAACTGGCTGCATTTGGGGGCACAAACTGGCTGCAATTGGGGGGACAAACTAGCTACATTTGGGGGCACAAACTGGCTGCAATTGGGGGGACAACCTGGCTACATTTGGGGGCACAAACTGTCTGCAATTGGGGGGAAAAACTGTCTGCATTTGGGGGCACAAACTGGCTGCATTTGGGGGGACAAACTGGCTGCATTTGGGGGCACAAACTGGCTACATTTGGGGGGACAAACTGGCTGCATTTGGGGGAACAAACTGGCTGAATTTGAGGGGACAAACTGGCTGCATTTGAGGGGGCAAACTGGCTGCATTTAAGAGGGAAAACTGGCTGCATTTGAGGGGGCAAAATGGCTGCATTTGAGGGGGCAAACTGGCTGCATTTGAGGGGGCAAACTGGCTGCATTTGGGGGAAAACTGGCAGCGTTTGATGGGCACAGTGGCGGCAATAGATTTTTTTTTTCCGTTTGTTTGCACCCCCCCAAAAAAAATTGAGCACCAGCCGCCACTGCGTGCATAGAGATATGCCCACTGTAGCCACAGACATGTGTTGATCAACCGAAGGAAGAGATGAATAATACTATATAAACTGTTCAGCCTAAAGTATATTGTAAAAGTGGGCAATGATCCAGGAAAGGAACCACAATGAAAAATTATTCACAGCATTATAAAGTATATGCATAAAAAAAGCTACTGACGGGTATAGCGTGTAGGCATCTAGAGATGTGTGTACCTACCTACAGTAGCTTTGTATACTCCCACTCCACCTGAATGGCGTTGTAATCTAGCATATAGTAGTAGCCACCACTGTCCACACATTTCCATTGATCACTGAGGCACTCCATTATAGTGATGGGTCAAAAGGGATGTATGAGTGCAGGAGGAAATGGGTGAGCTCCAAGGCAATCTTAAGCCTCATACACACGATCGGACTTCTATCTGACTTTTCCGTGGATTTTAGTCCGAAGGACGTTGGCCGTGAACTTGTTCTGCATACACATGGCAGAACATATTCGCCCAACATTCACCAAACCACGTGGTTTTTCAGTTCTTTACCACCACCCTTTGGGCAACTTCTGCTATTGTTGGCTGATGTTTAACATTGGTTATGAGCATGCATGTTTGTACTTTGGATTTTAGTCCGATGGACTTGTGTACACACGATCGGATGATCCGACGTAACACATTTGTTGTCGGAAAGTTTGAGAGCATGCACAGCGAACATTTGCCTGTTGAAAAACCGAAAACAATTGTCCGATGGAGCATACAGACGGTCGGATTGTCCGATAAAACACGTCCGTCGGACCGTCGTTGTCGGAAAGTCTGATCGTGTGTATGGGCTTTAAAAGTGACAGTGCTTTACCAAATCAGAATTGCTGGTCAATCAGTCAGAGCAGGGGCACTGAAAGCTGCTGCACATATTTGCAGGCATTTTTAGGTGCCTGCTGTTCATACCTTTCTATAGCTTGTTTTTTTTAGTACCAGCATTACTTTAAAGGAAAGCTTCTGCTGCCTAGTCATACTTAAAGGTGTGTAGCACACGGACCATTTTCTCCTGCCTACCTTCTCCTTGCAGGGATAAAGCACACCGTGCCACTTGCCCGGATCCTCCTGATTTAGAAGGTTGAGCGGTGTTCTTTATTTTTGGGTCCTGCAGCGAGTTACCTCCCGTTCACTGGTTCTCGTCCCTAGAAAGTAGGGAAAAGTCTGTGTTCTTTCCCCAAAGAAACTCAATGTCCAAACAGTGTTCAAACTCCAAACAGCCGAGTTTATTTTTATCTTGCTCAAACAGATTTGGGAACAGGTTGAAGATAGCGACAAAGTAGGTAGGGAGATAGGTTCAGGCACATGGCACCCAGTTACCCTATGCTTTACTCAAGCCTGAATATGAATTTTGCTCACCCGGATAGATCCCTCTCACAGTTCTAGCAGCCGGAGTGAAGCATGAACAGTATCTACTTGAATTTAGTCCCCTTCACGGACAAGTCCTAGAGATCCTCTGCCACAGAATCCTTAATGATTGAATTATGACTTCTGAACAACACCCCGTAGATTAGTAGAGACCATAGGTGTCAGTGGGACACACTACAGGGGCTATACTGCAACTCACGGATCCTTCCTCTGATAGGTAACCAGGCCTCTCCTTCATCGTGAACTCCATCACCGATCCATCGGACAGGTCCTCCCCTGGTTTCCTCTCTGGCTCAGGCTCCATGGGACTCCAGTGTCTTGGCTTGGCTGTAGACTTGGCTGTAGACCCAGTTGAAGGTACTGGGCCTACCTGGAACGTTGTAGCCTCAGGCTAAAGGTGCCCGAGTCTCCTCTGCCAGTTCACGCATCCCCCCGGCCAGCAGGGCCTAAGGGCGCGACTTCGCCACCAGGGGTCCTCCTTGGAATCCCCCGGCACACCACCCCCATGGGGCACACTCTCCCGCTCCTCTGGCGTCTGCCCTTTATGTACCCTCTCCCAGCATGCACAGCAGGTGAAACTCGCCCACCACACGGTAGCCGAGAGAGGACACCCAATCACACCACAACGCCACCCGTGGTTCAACCGAGACCTGGGCAACAGCGCCACCACAGGACAAGGGGAATCATACACCAGGCAACAACGTGGCAGAGCAGAGTCCATACCTAACAAATTAGAGAACCTGAGCCAACTATGGCTCATACTACCCCTAAATTTAGAACATAGCGACCCCCAATTTTGGGGTGCCGCTACAGGTGTAAGCTACTAGACTTTAATCTTTTTGCTTGCTTCACTACTATACCATTAGATTGTAAGCTTTTCTGAGCAGGGCCCTCCTAATCCTCTTGTATTTTATTGTATTGTAACTGTATTGTCTCCCTTTTATATTGTAAAGCGCTGCGTAAACTATTGGCGCTATATAAATCCTGTATAATAATAATAATAAAGATTTGCATAGATATGACTCAAAATGTACCCCAAAAAAACCCTATTACCTCTAGCTCATGTCCCAGAATCAATTTTTTGTTTATCATTTCGTTTTTTTGTTTATCATGGCTATGCAGCTTTTATTTCACTCAGACATTTTTAATGAACCACTGACATGTTACAAATATGATGATCAAGAGTTCCATTCATACTAACTAGTTGGGAAAACGTCTTGGCTCGCAGATGTATCCTAGTATTGACATACAAATTCATTTTCAGCTGTCAAAAAACAGCATTCAGAAGGTGGCAGTATTGATTCCTGAATGCCTGGCCAACACTGCTCTACTTCCATAAGGGAAGCTTCCTGTGTAAATGATCCTAACACTGAAACCCTTATACACACACAGTGTGCTTTAGTTTTAACACACATACATCCAATCTGATCACGAGAACACACAAATCCATCTATATTTTGTCATATTAAAAACATTTCCCACTTGCAAAAGTTTTTATTGTTGAAGTGTTAAGATTTTTCAGCGGTGTCATTCATTTATGTCTAGTTTTTTTTACAATAGCGTTGTAACAGTGTTGTAGTAGTGCTGTTACTTCTTTTTAGTAATTTTATTATTCCTGTGTGTTGACTTACTCAGTTTTGTTTCATTAAATTATTCATTATGCCTAGAAAGCTTTATACACAGGAGGAGGCTTTAACTGTTCTTGCTGGGACAGACTCAGATAAAGGCCTGGAAGACCTATCTTTATAGTCACAATATGTCTCCGTAGTGTCTGATAGTGATTCTTCTACTGAGAAATCACTGCCTATTTATGTTAGACAAAGAAAGCTTTTTGTTAACCAAAATGAAGTCAACTGTTGCTATGGAAGTTAATTCTGCACCAGGATGTGAGGATGCTGCAGCTGGAGATCCTAAATGGAAGGCTTCTGATTTTTATGCCCCACATATTTCATTGCAAACCCAGAAGTCAATGTTGCTTTAGAGAATTTTGATATACCTGATTTTTTTTAAATGTATTTCTAACTCAAGAAATTCTGGAAAAGATTGTTTTTGAGAAACAGATTTGATGAATGGCAGAGTCTATTGTTCAAAACCCCTTTCTACATTGAATTACCATGAATTAAAAAAAAAAAACCCTACCCTTGCATCACATTGGGACACCCATTCGGTACACATGTGCTGGCCCTTACATATGTGATGCAATTGGGTTTGGTGGGTATATTTAATTTTGGGGATCAGTTTAACATGCTGAACTTGCCAATGGCCATTTGTTTAAAATTACAATCCATTTGGACCAAGTAGGGTTTGTCACTAGCAGAGAAGAGAGAGATAAAACTATCAAAACAATTATCCTCTTGGACTAGACTATGCAAAGAAAAAAAAATCTCCCCTATTTGACCGCATATCCTGGGACTTCAATTTTGCCTGTCTCGCACAAAACGGTGTCCCCCCTAACTAAAATTATGGACCTACATGACTCACCCCTGGCTAGGGTTTGAGTCAACCTCATCTTATCTGAACCCATTTATATCCATAACGGAACTTGTCAAGGGTGCCCTCTTTCGCCTTATCTTTATCAATTGGCAATGGAACACCTGGCGAACACTATTAGATCTAACCCTTCGATTCAAGGTCTGGCTATAGGCCAAAGAGAGATAAAATTAAGATTTTATGCTGATGACCTATCACTGTACATCTCTAACCCCAACATGGGTTTCCAGCCCTAATACATGAGCTTAAAACCTTTGGCCAATATAGCAATTTTAGAGCGAATAAGCATAAAACAGAAGCACTAAATGTTACCATACCAGACGTGACTGTTTCGATGTTGCAGGGCTCTTTCCCTTTTGTTTGGAAAACGAAAGCTATTAAATACTTAAGTATTCAAATTCCATCTAACCTTGCATCTCTTTATGATTTCAGTTATAAACCTTTACTGACATTTTCAGGGGTGGCCTGTCCATTAACAGCGCATGGGCACCGCCCCCCCATCCATGCGTCCGGCCCCTTGCAGGACGCCAGATGCATGGATTCTATTGGGGGGGGGTTTCTTAAGCACCTGATTATAGCCAGAGGCTCCAATAGGCTTCAAAATAGGGTAGGCTCGGGGCGCAGAGAATGCCTGGAGAAATTTGGTGATATTTAATGGCTTTAGCCAAACACTAACCATGAGTGAAAGAAATGTTTTTGTGTTATCATTCATATTCTCTGAAAAATGGCCAAGAAATCATAAATTTTGCCAGGGTATGTAAACTTATGAGCACAACTGTATATATTAATACACTGCCTGCACTATATATATAGTCCACACTACACTGACTACACTGTATATATATATATATATATATATATATATATATATATATATACTAAACTGCCTGCACGCCACTAACTAACCTACCTCTAGCTAACGTTCTCTCAATCATTACACTATATAGGGCCGCAGTGTAAGCAGCCTTATATTGTGTGGGGCGTGGACTTAGCCCCCTGAGCCATAATTGGCTAAAGGCACCATGCCTTTGGCCAATCATGGCTCTCTCAGCAGAACACACTGTAATTGGCCAAAGCATGCAGGTATGGTGCATGCTTTGGCCAATCATCAGACATCAATGCACTGCGATCTGGCAGTGCATTATGGGGCACTCCGCGGCGTGCGAATTTGCCACAAACGCCTCATAACGTTCAAAATTCGACGAACACCCGATGTTCGACGCGAACCGCTAGACCATTCCTATTTTTTTAATGCTACCTTTATCTCTGGTGACACTGTGCATTGTTTTGTGCATTGCATTGTTTTGTTATTATTTGTACTTTTCATGGGCAAGTGTTCCAACTTGCAACCTTTTGAAAACTTATAAAAAAGTATTGAAGAAAAAATGTGTTAAAATGTGCCAGTTCTACTGTGAACCAGCCCTAAAACAAGATACCGTTTCAGGGGGTTTGAAAGAAACTAAGGCCACTTTTACACGCGTTTTTGCACTTAAAATAGCACCTGAAAAGCGCCTGTAAACTGCAGTCTCAGTGTGAAAGCCTGAGTGCTTTCACACTGGGGCGGTGCGCTTACAGAACAGGAGAAAAAGTCCTGCAAGCAGCATCTTTGGGGTGGTTTAGGAGCAGTGAATACTGTGCTCCCAAAACACCCCTGCCATTGAAATCAATCACCTGCAAAGCACTTCGGCAGCAGCACTTTTAACCCTTAACCCTTTTTTGGCCACTATTGGGAGTTAAAAGCGCCCCACTAGCGGCAGAAAAGCGCTGCCAAAACTAGCAACGCTTTACCGCCAACGCGGCCCTCGCCTCAGTGTGAAAGTGGCCTAAAATGTTTATAAGGCTTTTTATTGTTTCACCAGAACACAAATGTAGCCTGGCCACTAGAGGTACAAGTATCCATTAAGACCTGGCAGAGAAAGTGTTTTACCAATAACATATGAAGGTGAGGTGGTGGGTAGAGATGTCCCGAACTATTCGCCGGCGAATAGTTTCCGGCAAACATAGCTTGTTCGCGTTCACCGCGGCGGGCGAACATATGCGATGTTTGGTCCGCCCCCTATTCGTCATCATTGAGCAAACTTTGACCCTGTACCTCAGTCAGCAGACACATTCCAGCCAATCAGCAGCATACCCTCCCTCCCAGACCCTCCCACCTCCTGGACAGCATCCATTTTAGATTCATTCGGAAGCTGCAGTCTTAGTGAGAGGAGGGACAGTGTAGCTGCTGCTGATTTAATAGGGAAATCTATAGCTAGGCCAGTGTATTCAGTGTCCACTCCAGTCCTGAAAGACTCATCTGATCTCTGCTGTAAGGATAGCGTCCTGACAGCTCCCCAAAAATACCTTATTAGGGCTAGAACATCAGTCTGCTTTTTTTTTTTCCTCTGTAATCTAATTGCAGTTGCCTGCCAGTGTGTGTGTATTCAGTGTCCACTCCAGTCCTGAAAGAGTCATCTGATCTCTGCTGTAAGGACAGTGTCCTGACAGCACCCCAAAAAGCACTTTTTAGGGCTAGAACATCAGTCTGCTTTTTTTTTTTTCCTCTGTAATCTAATTGCAGTTGCCTGCCAGCGTGTGTGTATTCAGTGTCCACTCCAGTCCTGAAAGACTCATCTGATCTCTGCTGTAAGGACAGCATCCTGACAGCACCCCAAAAAGCCCTTTTTAGGGCTAGTACATCAGTCTGCTTTTTTTTTTTTCCTCTGTAATCTAATTGCAGTTGCCTGTCAGCGTGTGTGTATTCAGTGTCCACTCCAGTCCTGAAAGACTCATCTGATCTCTGCTGTAAGGACAGCGTCCTGACAGCACCCAAAAAAGCACTTTTTAGGGCTAGAACATCAGTCTGATTTTTATTTTATTTTTTCCGCTGTAATCTAATTGCAGTTTGTAACGGCACCCTGTAACGGCACCCCAAATATGAAAGGGGTTTAACGCCGTTTAAGATCTCTTCCCTCTCCTGGACACACATTCGCTGCCGATCCTCCACAGTCAGGCGACCACTTCCCATAGGAATTAATCCTTCCAAAAGAACGAGACGCACTCTGTATCTTTCCAGAATAGACTGACTCTTTATTGCAAAAGTACTACAACTCTTATACACACAGAGAGAAACTTCTGACCCTCCTCCCACAATACCCCTCTGACCAGACCCAATTTACATGAGCCAATTAGCTACAGCTGCTGGCTCAGACATATGACCTTTGAGGCTAGCTTTTGTCTCCCAATCCACATTATCAAAAGACTTCACACAATGAAAGGATCTGTAGAATTCGAGGTTCATTAACATTACTCAGGCAGACAGCTGACACCTCAGCATCTCTTCAATTAACCTGTCTGTCTGCTAGTTCCACAACCTATAATTACAGGCTTAACTCCCACAAGCCACAATAGACAATAGCATGAAATCACACACCATCACAGCAAGTATTACATAAACAGCCCACACACAGTATATACCCAATATGTATACAATATATATACAGCATTGAATCTGATTAGCACAGATCATAGTGGGGTTTTCCTTCACCCTGTGCCCCTAATAGGGACACAGGGCGGTTTACACATAAGAGGCATTGGGGAAGCTGAAGCAAGGGTATCTCATACTTTCTAAGGGATTCTGGGTTCCCCGGGCCTTCCCGTTACACAGTTGCCTGCCAGCGTGTGTGTATTCAGTGTCCACTCCAGTCCTGAAAGACTCACCTGATCTCTGCTGTAAGGACAGCATCCTGACAGCACCCCAAAAAGCCCTTTTTAGGGCTAGTACATCAGTCTGCTTTTTTTTTTTCCTCTGTAATCTAATTTCAGTTGCCTGCCAGCGAGTGTGTATTCAGTGTCCACTCCAGTCCAGAAAGACTCATCTGATCTCTGCTGTAAGGACAGCGTCCTGACAGCACCCCAAAAAGCACTTTTTAGGGCTAGTACATCAGTCTGCTTTTTTTTTTCCGCTGTAATCTAATTGCAGTTGCCTGCCAGCGTGTGTGTATTCAGTGTCCACTCCAGTCCTGAAAGACTCATCTGATCTCTGCTGTAAGTACAGCGTCCTGACAGCACCCCAAAAAGCCCTTTTTAGGGCTAGTACATCAGTCTGCTTTTTTTTTCCCTCTGTAATCTAATTGCAGTTGCCTGCCAGCGTGTGTATTCAGTGTCCACTCCAGTCCTGAAAGACTCATCTGATCTCTGCTGTAAGGACAGCGTCCTGACAGCACCCCAAAAAGCCCTTTTTAGGGCTAGTACATCAGTCTGCTTTTTTTTTTCCCTCTGTAATCTAATTGCAGTTGCCTGCCAGCGTGTGTGTATTCAGTGTCCACTCCAGTCCTGAAAGACTCATCTGATCTCTGCTGTAAGGACAGCGTCCTGACAGCACCCCAAAAAGCACTTTTTAGGCCTAGTACATCAGTCTGCTTTTTTTTTTTCCTCTGTTATCTAATTGCAGTTGCCTGCCAGCGTGTGTGTATTCAGTGTCCACTCCAGTCCTGAAAGACTCATCTGATCTCTGCTGTAAGGACAGCGTCCTGACAGCACCCCAAAAAGCCCTTTTTAGGGCTAGTACATCAGTCTGCTTCTTTTTTTTTTCCTCTGTAATCTAATTGCAGTTGCCTGCCAGCGTGTGTGTATTCAGTGTCCACTCCAGTCCTGAAAGACTCATCTGATCTCTGCTGTAAGGACAGCGTCCTGACAGCACCCCAAAAAGCACTTTTTAGGGCTAGTACATCAGTCTGCTTTTTTTTTTTCTCTGTAATATAATTGCAGTTGCCTGCCAGCGTGTGTGTCTCAGGCTCACAGCGTATACTGTGCCCACTTGCCCAGTGCCACCACTCATATATCTTGTGTCACAGTAGATTACATTTAAAAAAAACACAACAATTTTGACTGCAATAGAATAGCCGTCAGTTGCCTGCCAGCGTGTGTGTATTCAGTGTCCACTCCAGTCCTGAAAGACTCATCTGATCTCTGCTGTCAGGACAGCGTCCTGACGGCACCCCAAAAAGCACTTTTTAGGGCTAGTACATCAGTCTGCTTTTTTTTTTCTCTGTAATCTAATTGCAGTTGCCTGCCAGCATGTGTGTCTCAGGCTCACAGCGTATACTGTGCCCACTTGCCCAGTGCCACCACTCATATATCTTGTGTCACAGTAGATTACATTTAAAAAAAACAAAAACAATTTTGACTGCAATAGAATAGACGTCAGTTGCCTGCCAGCGTGTGTGTCAGGCCTACAGCGTCTACTCTGCCAACTTCTGCCAGTGCACAGTGCCACTCATATCTGGTGTCACAGTAGCTTGCACGTATAGTACAACTAAACTAATCTAAAAAAATGACAGGCAGAGGCAGGCCACCCCGCAGGGGCCGTCGTGGTCATGGTGCTGTGATTCCCTTTGGCCCTAGCATAATGCCCAGTGTTCAGAGGCCACCTATCCTGAACTCGAAAAGTTCTGAGGACATAGTTGACTGGCTAACACAGGACACCCAATCTTCTACAGCTTCCGCTTTGAACCTTGACGCACCATCCTCCTCCAGCTCAGCTTCGGGCACCTCTCAATTTACCACTCGCCCGCCTGCCGCCACCACCAACACTAGCACCACAGCTGCTTCACTTGATCTGTCAGAGGAGTTATTTACACATGAGTTGGAAGAAATGACTGATGCGCAACCATTATTGCCAGAGGATGTAGATAAAAGGGATATGTCTCAGTCAGGCAGCATTACACGCATGGACGTACGGTGTGATGATGATGATGTTGTACCCGCTGCTGCTTCCTTTGCTGAGTTGTCAGATACAAGTGAAGTGGTTGATGATGACGATGTGTCCATGGATGTCACGTGGGTGCCCGCACGAAGAGAAGAAGAACAGGGGGAAAGTTCAGATGGGGAGACAGAGAGGAGGAGGAGACGAGTTGGAAGCAGGGATAGGTCGTCGCAAGGAGCTAGTGGCACAGTCAGACAGCATGTATCGACACCCGGGGTCAGCCAGACAGCACGCCAATCAACGCATGCTGTTGCCACCACCAGAATGCCGTCATTGCAAAGCTCAGCAGTGTGGCATTTTTTTTGTGTGTCTGCCTCTGATAATAGCGATGCCATTTGCAACCTGTGCCAAAAGAAACTGAGTCGTGGGAAATCCAACACCCACCTAGGTACAACTGCTTTGCGAAGGCACATGATCGCACATCACAAACGCCTATGGGATCAACACATGATGATGAGTACAAGCAGCACACAAGCTCAAAGCCACCATCCTCCTCCTGGTCCAGCATCTTCAGCAACGTCAACCACTGCTGTCCTACTTTCCCCCTCTCAACCATCTGCCACTCCGTCTCTCGCCTTGAGCAGTTCCTGCTCATCTGCCCACAGTCAGGTGTCTGTCAAGGACATGTTTGAGCGTAAGAAGCCAATGTCACAGAGTCACCCCCTTGCCCGGCGTCTGACAGCTGGGTTGTCGGAACTCTTAGCCCGCCAGCTTTTACCATACAAGCTGGTGGAGTCTGAGGCCTTCAAAAAATTTGTAGCTATTGGGACACCGCAGTGGAAGGTACCCGGCCGAAATTTATTTTCACAAAAGGCAATCCCCAACCTGTACTCTATTGTGCAAAAGGAAGTCATGGCATGTCTGGCACACAGTGTTGGGGCAAGGGTCCATTTGACCACTGATATCTGGTCTGCAAAGCACGGTCAGGGCAGGTATATCACCTACACTGCGCATTGGGTAAACCGTCTGACGGCTGCCAAGCATGTAATGCGTGGCTCTGCAGAGGAGTTGGTGGTGACACCGCCACGACTTGCAGGCAGGCCTGCTTCCACCTCCTCTACTCCTCCTACTCCATCCTCTTCGATTAACCTCCTCGGCTGAGTCCTCTTCTGCTGCTGCGTCTTGCTCCACATCAACTGCACCCCCCAGCTCCCCAGGGGCTATTCCACATCCCGGATACGACAGTGTCACACCGTCTTGGGGTTGACTTGCCTGAAAGCAGAGAGTCACACCGGACCAGCACTCCTGTCCGCCCTGAACGCACAGGTGGATCAGTGGCTGACTTCGCACCAACTGGAGATCGGCAAAGTGGTGTGTGACAATGGAAGCAATTTGTTGGCGGCATTGAATTTGGGCAAGTTGACACATGTGCTGTGCATGGCACATGTGTTGAATCTGATTGTACAACGCTTTGTGCATAAGTACCCAGACTTACAGGACTTCCTCAAGCAGGCCAGGAAGGTGTGTGGCCATTTCAGGCATTCCTACACGGCCATGGCGCACTTTTCAGATATCCAGCGGCGAAACAACATGCCAGTGAGGCGCTTGATTTGCGACAGCCCGACACGTTGGAATTCAACACTCCTAATGTTCGACCGCCTACTCCAACAAGAAAAAGCCATCAATGAGTATTTGTATGACTGGGGTGCTAGGACAGCCTCTGCACAGCTGGGAATTTTTTTTCCACGTTACTGGACGCTCATGCGCAATGCCTGTAGGCTCATGCGTCCTTTTGAGGATGTGACAAACCTAGTCAGTCGCACTGAAGGCACCATCAGCGACATCATCCCATTTGTTTTCTTCCTGGAGCGTGCCCTGCGAAGCATGCTGGATCAGGCCGTAGATGAGCGTGAAGACGAAGAGGAAGAGTTGTGGTCACCATCACCACCAGAAACAGCCTTATCGGCATCGCTTGCTGGACCTGCGGCAACGCTGGAAGAGGAGTCTGAGGAAGAGGAGTCAGAGGAGGAATGTGGCTTTGAGGAGGAGGAGGAAGACCAACTACAGCAGGCATCCCAGGGTGCTCGTTGTCACCTATCTGGTACCCGTGGTGTTGTACGTGGCTGGGGGGAAGAACAGACCTTCAGTGAAATCAGTGAGGACGAGGAACGGGACATGAGTAGCTCGGCATCCAACCTTGTGCAAATGAGGTCTTTCATGCTGTCGTGCCTGTTGAGGGACCCTCGTATAAAAAGGCTAGACCCCCGGTATAAGCAGAAAGTGCCTTAAATGTTACCAAATTACCGGAAGTCGGAAAGGATGCAGCCGTTCCAAAATAAATTAAAAAGTATGCTTTACACAGCGTATAAGGGTGATGTCACAGCACAACGGGAATCTAACAGGGGAAGAGGTGAAAGTAATCCTCCTCCTACCACAACCACGCCGGCAAGGACAGGACGCTTTACAGACGTGTTGTTGATGGAGGACATGCAGAGCTTTTTAAGTCCTATGCATCGCCACAGCCCTTCGGGGTCCACCCTCAGAGAACGACTCGACCGACAGGTAGCAGACTACCTCGCCTTAACTGCAGATATCGACACTCTGAGGAGCGATGAACCCCTTGACTACTGGGTGTGCAGGCTTGACCTGTGGCCTGAGCTATCCCAATTTGTGATAGAACTTCTGGCCTGCCCCGCTTCAAGTGTCCTTTCAGAAAAGACCTTCAGTGCAGCAGGAGGTATTGTCACTGAGAATAGAAGTCGCCTAGGTCAAAAAAGTCTAGATTACCTCACCTTTATTAAGATGAATGAGGCATGGATCCCGAAGGGACTGACAGTGGGCGATACATTTGACTAAAAAAGGCCTGATGAGATGAGCTGCCTTGGGCTAAAAATGGTCCACACGCTGCTGTATTTTATCTCTGCATGCCGGATGACTTGCGTGACTTATCCACCACCAACTAGGGTTCAAGCCTGTCAGGTCACCTGTGGCCAGATGACAGATGCACACCGTCGGAGGACAGGAGTGCACCACAAGATAGTGAACCCTATGGCTGACTGCTGCGGATAGGAAACTGGGTGGTTGTGGAAAGCGGGACCAGAGGAGCACAACCGGAATCCACAGGAAGCTAGAGCCGAGATTCCCCAGGATGCGGAGTCTAAGACCCAGCAGGTCTTCACCAGAGCCTCTAGTGGTGAGGATGTTGCGCTGCAGCTAGGTCCAGGTTGCGGCCCCTAGAGTCTCCTAGCTCACGCCCCGTAGGGTAAGGGGGGAAGAGGGGAAGCAGCAGCACAGGATACAAGAATAGCAAAGGACAAGCCGAAGGTCAAGGGTCACAAGCAGACAAGGATAAACGAAGGACAAGCCGAAGGTCAAGGGTCACAAGCAGACAGGGATAGTCAGGAACAAGCCAATATCGTAACAGAGAGACAGACGTAGCACACGGCTGGCAGGAACCCAAACACACAATGCTTAACAAACACGTTGATCAGCAAAGCAGGCTTGCAGTGCACAGGTTAATATAGTGTTCTGTGATAGGGCCTGGTGTGGAGTCAGGCTGGGAGGAGATTATAAAGGAAGCCAGGTGAAGGGGTCTGGCCTCTAAGATGAACACATGAGGAGGAAAGGTAAGATGGCAGACAGACATTAGTGCATATCCATGACAAAGCCGCAATGTTTTAGGGCACTTTCTGCCTGGAAAACATCAATTTTTATGGCCGCTGCTACAGCAGCGGCTGCAACAATACCTAATTTTTCAGGCATGTGTACATGCCTAATTTTTCTGGCCTCTGGTGCTGCACTGTGGCTGCAAAAAAAAAAAAAAAAACACATACATGTGTCAATTCCCCTTCGTGATCGTTGCCTTGTTGTGGTGACTGGTGAAGGGGCTTGCGTATCACAATGAAGCGACCACCTCTATGAGTGTGTTGGCAATGGCAATGTTGGCACACCCCAGATGATAGGTCATTGCTTCATTGTGAACAGACCAAAAACGATCGGCTAGATAATTTTGCATAGAAAAAACATTAATTTTCTTTGTGATCATCTAAGGCAGGGGTCTCCAAACTTTTCAAAAAAAGGGCCAGTTTATTTTCCTTCAGACTCTAGGGGGGCCGGATTGTGGCCAACAGGGGCAGAAAATGTCATGGGCCCATCATCAGTGAGAATAAATATGGCCTCAGGGTTGGTGGTCAATAGGAGTGGTGCCCCTATTAGTAGGAGGAATAGTATCCCATCATTAGTATACATAGAAGAAAAAAATGCCCCATTGTTGGTGTGAGTGGGAGAATTAGTGCCCCAAGGGCCGGATAAAAGCTACCAAAGGGCCACATCTGGCCCTCGGGCCGCAGTTTGGAGACCCCTGATCTAAGGTGATCATTAAAGCCTTGCGGTTGTGCAAATGGACTGTTTGCGGTTGTTTGCGGTGCGTTAAACGGGGAGTTTGGTCTGTCAGAGTTTGGTCTGTCACTGTGAAACCCTTACACTACCTGATCGATACAACATCATACCTGATGTTTTAAAGCACGTTATTCCAAACAATTTAGGATTGTTAGGTGATTTATGCCCTTTATGGATTAAAACCCGACTCTGCGTCAACTACGTAATTTTCCATGGGAGTTTTGCCATGGATCCCCTTCGGCATGCCACAGTCCAGGTGTTAGTCCCCTTGAAACAACTTTTCCATCACTATTGTGGCCAGAAAGAGTCCCTGTGGGTTTTAAAATTCGCCTGCCTATTGAAGTCTATGGCGGTTCGCCCGGTTCGCCCGTTCGCGAACATTTGCGGAAATTCGCTTTTGCTTTCGCTGTTCGCGAACGGAAAATTTTATGTTTGCGACATCACTAGTGGTGGGCAATTGATTAACTTCTTGTTTTTTAATACTGTATAGTCTGTATAAGCTGAATCCCAGCACTGGACAATTGTATTAGAGATTATGCACTAATCAACATTTGTTTTCTCTTTGCCACTCAATTTAATTAAAGTCTATACAGTTTATAGGTCTCCTAAGACTCTGACACTCTGGTGTGGCTTTTTTATTTTCTAGTTGACTTTAATGTCAGCTTTTCTTATAGAGGATTGATCCATTTTTTGATTATTTCACAATATACAGGTAAAGAAATCTTTTATTGCTGCTTCTGTTTCTGAAAATAAAACCTGATAGCTGTGGGACAAGAACCCCCTTCTCATAAACAATATATTTATTTTTGCTTTCTTAAAACACTCTAAGATTTTTTTTCATTTCTAAAATATTTAGGCATAATGGCTAGTGTATAAATGCAGCTAAGAAAAATGTCTGTGTTTCGCTCAGCAAGCATTCATCTTCTTTCCTCAGATTTTATATTTCTCCTCTGCACTTTGACAAACTTACATGAAGTGTTTCATCAGGGATCCTTAGCATTTTGTACAGTACATAGCTTTTATTAGAGGTATTGATTGCTTTCCTCCCCTCTCCCTGAGGTTCTATACATACTATACTAATCAGTGGGTCATTTGAGGTTTTATGAGCTAAGTTTAGGTTTCGTTATCATTTCATCAAATTTTAAAAACATCCTTATTTAACTAGTGAGTGCATTCTTATAGGTTTAATATGTTAAACAGGACTATTTCTTACATGTATAACCAAACTGCCAATATACATGGGACTTAAAGCAAAAACACTTGGCCTAATCTTAAAAAAATTAAAAAGGAAAGTGCTATATATTCCTCCGAGCAATTTTGAATTCCCCACTCACCCACCATATGCTAACCCACTCAGAAGGTTTTCTGTGTTTTTTTTAAATATTGCAGAGCATTTTAAAATCACCCAAATCCACCTTTCAGGTCCCCTGCCAGCATCGTTTCTGGGTGTGAGAAACTGGTAATCTAGGGCTGCAGATGTGCCCATGCTGACTGGTCCTCAGTGGTCCCCTTAGTTCCTGTCCCCATCTGAAGACTTGCATCAGACCAACCGATCGTGTATGGTACCCATCTGTCTTTTTTCCATCGGTTGGAAAAAATAGAACTTGTTTTAAAATTTTCCGATGGATAAAAAACCGATGGGAATTTCCGATCGTCTATGGGCAAGTCCATTGGTTAAAAAACCCACGCATGCTCAGACTGAATTAGGAGACGGGAGCGCTCGTTCTGGTAAAACTAGCGTTCCTAATGGAGAGAGCACATTCGTCATTCTGCAAGTTATTGCTTCGTTTAATGCAGCGCATGTTTTTTTGCTTTAGAACGGTCTTTAAAATGTCATTTTGGCAGCAGATCTTTCTCATGAGTTCTGAGAAACGTATGTCTTTCTTCTTTCTTGTGATCTTAGGAAGAATTAGTTTAATTCTTCAAGGCCGATCTCACAAATTACACCTTTTTTTTGGTTTTTGTATTAAAATTTGTGGTGCATTTTTTGGTGTGTCAATTTCTCCGAAGAACATATTTTTTTTATTTTTTAGTCATGGAGGTTGGTGTCCCTTGTTATTAATTACACATTGTATTTATGAAATCTTATTGCTACTTCAAAAAAAAACACATCAGGCATGTATGTTGGCTGAAATCAAATTTCCCTTTATTTCGGAAAAAAAAAAAAAAAAAAACCGAAGGGCAACTATTCAGAAATTAGCAGAGAATATGAAGTCATTAGATCCCAAATGCAGACCTGACTATGATCAATAATAAAATCAACAACAGCATGAAATCAAGAGCAGCAGCCAAAGACATACATCATCCCAAGCTGTGGTACTCCATCAACCTTCAATTTCTGGATGAGCAGCTCGAGGCCAGGGAATCACCTCCTGCTCTTCCCTGTAGCCTTCCTTCCACGCCTCTCTGCAGCGTTCTCTCCACGGCCCCGTCCACGCACCCTTGCAGGCTGGGCCACTGTGGGTGGTGATGTGGCAGGAGGAGGAGGAGAAGGAGGAGAGGGATTGGCCTGCTGCGAGATATGGGTGGCCTCAGTCAGCAGCCCCCTCGCCCCCATGTGTACGGCCATATATATGAGGTGCTCACAAAGGGCCCGTTGTCCCGCCTCCATTCTGAGCAACTTATCCGCCAGATAGGTGCTAAAGCCCTCCGTAGGGTTGAGGGGGGCCCTCATAATGGCAGCAGCCTCCTGAATCATCTTTAGTGACTCCTCCTCCACTTGTGTCATCCGCCATTGTTTTGGCGGTCTGACGTGGAGGGGAGCCACTTGGGAGACGGTGCTGCCACTAGGCCTGGGGACCTGCTGAGTCCCACTTGGCCCTGCCTCCTCCTGCCTGCCACACTCCTGACTCTCTTCCTCCTGGCTTGCCTCATCCTGTTTTTAAAATAAAATGAAAAATTGTATTGTTTGGGGAATCTATCACACACAATTTTGATATCATTACTGTTTTTTTTTTTTTTTTGGGGGGGGGGATGATATCATTTATGGCTAATCCAAACAGTTCAACAAAATATTACTTAGTGGACAATAATTATGATCAAAAATACTATACTTGGCTGAAGATGCGAAGATCTGGCTCTTCTAGCTCGGGAGGCTCCTCCTCCGCCTCTGCAGGGGTGGAGGGAAGGGTGGAAGGAACGCTGGAGGGAAGGGTGGAAGGAAGGGTTGAGGGAAGGCTGGAAATAGATTCCCTGGCCTCGATCTGGTCATCCAGAAATTGAAGATGTCTGTAGTACCACAGCTTGGGCTTTACTACATCGTCGGCTGCTGCTCCTGATCTCTTTGACTGGCGCACTTCCTTGTATTTTTTTTTATGCGAATTACGCAGGTTGTTGATTTTATTATTGATCATAGTGTAGTCTGCATCTGGGATCCATGGCTTCATATCCTCTGCTAATTTGGTAATAGTTGGCCGACGTACATCACTTTTGTGGTACGCAGGGTGTTTCAGTTCCCACAGGTTGCGCTGTTCCTTATATTTTTCAATAAAAGTCAGCATCACCTCCGGCTCTCGTAGTTTATGCATCTTTTTGGATCATCAAGTAAAAAAAAAAGTAAAAAAAAGAAAAGGATCAGAATTGATTCTCCTCAACTTATCACAATATTGCCCTTTACAATCAAGAACCATTATGGGCCACTGCAGGCCCGAGTTCCCTTCTTACCTTAGTTCACTTTGTTGGTTCACTTCCGGTCGTCCTTACTCCGCGCATCCCTAATAACTTCTTTCCCCTTTTTATACCCTGCGCATGCGTGTAACTCCGCCCTCGTCGCCCGCCCATGACAGATTTTTTCAGCATTTCCCCGTCCCTTAAAGATCGGCGCACAGTGTGAGACGGCGACATGTCGCAGACACAGGTGGCTTCTTTATTATAAATTACCGACGAGGAAAGCCCGGAGGCGGAAACGTCCCGATCCTGTAAAAAAAGATACAAGGCGACTAATATGTCTTTTTCTGAGATGGCGGAGATGGTGGACATTCTGCGGAGGAAGGATTACGACGGCAAGCATGGCCCATACGACACCCCTAATCTCCGGAAGTCACAAATTATGGACAAACTGGTGAAGACTCTCTATAAAAAATATGGGGTCAGGAGATCCAAGGAACAACTCCGTAAAAGGTGGTCAGACCTGAAGCTCAGGGAGCCGGAGCAGTATAGGAAGCTTATAAAAAGCATTGAAAAAAGTACCGTATTTATCGGCGTATAACACGCACAGGCGTATAACACGCACCCTAACTTTAAGAGGGAAGTTTCAGGAAAAAAACTTTCAAAAGCCCCTGCGTATAACAGGCAGGTACAGTTTACCCTCTATTTTCAGGGTAAAAAAGTGAGTGTTATACGCCAATAAATACATTAAGTATATTTTACTGTGTTCTTTCACATTGTAATATGTATTCTTCCATGTTTTGCAACATGTGCTTGGCTTGACTGGTTTCACATTTTAAAATCTCAACTTTTATATGTTAAGTGGAGAGTCCACTTATTTGCTAAATGTGTTGTAAAAATAATTGCTGCTCTTCCCCCAAACATGTTTGGCACATATCCACGTAAACTACATGTGGGCATGCCTCATTTTACTTCAACAATGTTTATCTACACATTGTTGGCTAGATGATGTGTTGTAAGGAAATGTAGAATGTGAATGAAAGGATAAACTGTATTCTGGGTAAAGGAGATGACACTCCAGCAGTTGTGTACTCTTTTTTGTTCTTCATCAAGATACTATACTCTGGGCCACATGACCAAATTTCTTAACGGTGTCACACACAGGTGGTCCAGTGGATACCTTGGTGGTTATCCAAGTGTATTTGTGAGTGTCCTCCAAAATAACATGTTGCTTTGTTGAGTTTTCAAGATCTCATATGTTCATCTTGAAACTCAGGGCCAAATATCAATTGGACCCCACTTTAAAACTTTGAGAATCCATTTTCAGGCCTAAAAAGTCTGTGTGCTAAAGGCTACATTTTTTTTGCTATTCCCATAGGGGAGAGGAGAGTGGGAGGACACCATGCTCATGAGACGAGGAACCCAACACCACAGAAACTCCCCGAAGATCCCAAAGCAGACCAAGTTCAGCAGGTTCAGGAAGCGGAGGGGGAGAAAGTGGAGGTGGAGGAAGGGGAGGTGGAGGAAGGAGAGGTGGAGCTTATCAGCACAACAGGTCAGTGTCTGTCACCACAACTTCAAGGTAAATCCTGATGTAGGCCTGCATAGTTTTAAAATATTTGTTTCTTTTTAGGGACTGAACGTGGGGGTGTGTCAGAAAGTCCAAATCCTCCATTCTCGAGTGCCAGTGCCAAAATAATCATTCAGGAAATCATGGAATGCAGTAGCGAAATGGACATTATGAGAAAGAGAATGATTGTGATTGAGCAAAAATATAAAAACATGATAGATATTTTGGGGAGAATAGTGTGAACCCTTTTTGTGTGTTTTGTTATGTGTCGGAATTTTTCTATGGGATTTCCACCAGCCCAAATGTGAGGATGCACACACTGAAGACTCAACATGTGCTATCTGCCGTCACAGGATATCTATGTCCCTGTTTTGGGGGTGCAACCTCTTCCTCCCTCCTCAAGTAGGGGAGAGGAAGGGTTTTCACCCCCAAAGCACGTCCATTGATCCCCCATGATGGCAGATAGCACATGTTTACCCTAGCCATGGGATCATGTTGAAGATACCCATTTGAGCCCCAAAAAGAAAGTGTGGTTCTTCACATTTGGTTTGGATCAAGGGTAACATCACCCCATCTCCTGTTTGTATTTTTCACTGTGTTATTTTATTACTTTTTCTTAAAAAAAAATGTGGCTTTTGACCCATGCATGTTTCTGCTAAAAAAGCCGCACAAAAACCCAAAAAAATTATATTTCGAAAAAAAAAAAAACTGTGGTGCAATCAATAAAAACATTTGGGAAGTCTAAAAAAAGGTGTGCCTTGTTCTTTCTATGCTCAATAGCAGTTCTGAAGATGCAAAATGAGTGTTTTTACCTCTGAGATTGGAGGCTATTTACTAAGGAGAAATACACTTGGCACTACTAGAACCTGGGAGACACAAACCCCAAATACAAGAATGACAACACAAGTTTGTAGTAAATCAAATATTTTTGTTTATTTTAAAATGGTAAAAGCAAAGGTCAGATGTGGTCTGGCATTGCGATGGCCCCCCTACCCGTGAAGTACTCTACGTTTTTCTGACGTACTTCACGGGCACTTTGGGGGGCCAAGCCAGTATGGGCAGTGCTGAGGCCGGTCAGATTTATCAGTTCAGAGGGACCGGCCTCAGGCCCAACTGATGACACATAATTTGTGGAGAATTTCCTTAAAAAATTGTGCAACAAGCAGCAGCAGTAGACAATGTTGTTGAGTTTATAATCCACCAAATTTATAGCTGTCTGGAACAGGCGGAACCGGCTGGGCATTATCCCGAAGGCATTCCCCACAACTCTCCGGGCTCTGGCCAGCCGGTAGTTAAAAACCCTCCTCTCCGGGGTGAGGGTGCGTTGGGGAAACGGCCGCATGAGGTGTGGTCCTAGTCCAAAAGCTTCATCCGCAATGAAAACGAACGGTAGCCCTACCACGTTCTCTGCATCTGGAGGCAGTGCAAGACCCCCAGCCTGCAGACGGTGAGGGAACTCCGTCTCTGCAAATACTCCGCCATCGGACATCCGGCCGTTCTTCCCCACGTCCACATACAGGAACTCGTACCGTGCCGACACCACCGCCATTAACACTATGCTATTAAAACCTTTATAGTTAAAATAGTATGACCCCGAACAGGGTGACGGCACTATGTGGACGTGCTTCCCATAAATTGCCCCTCCGCAGTTGGGGAAATCCCACCGCTGGGCAAATTGGGAGGCCACAGTCAGCCATTCCTGTGGTGTGCTAGGGAACTGTGGAGTCAAACAAAAAGAAGACATTAGTACGGTTTATGTTTACAGTGCAAGCAGATTACACACAAAAACATTGTTGACCAACATCATTCTAACATTATTATTTAGGGGAGTATTTCCTACCAATAAACAAAGGCCCACTTAGCAGATGCCTCACCCCCGCTGAGTGGACATTCTAAAATAATGTAAGGGGGGGGGGCCTAAGGTGATTGTGGGGGATCCAAAAAAAGGCTCTACCACTCTGCTGAGCTTGATTGAGAACTAAATTTTTTTTAACATCTTTAGGGGGGGGGAGGGTTGTCAAACTACGCGGACAATGACCCCAAAAAAAGGAAAAGGAAAATAGAAGGCTAGCTGGGTTTGCGCCCACGAGAGCATGCTGGAGAGGTTAGTGAAGGGAAATAGGCATGTAGGGCCCAAAAAGGCCTTTACAGGTAAAAAAAATGCATGGGGAAAATGGGGACATTACCAGGATATTACAAACAGGCAAATTTGGGTTAGGAGGAAAAAAAAAAGAAGATTCTAACAGTGGCGGCTGGTGCTCAAAATTTTTAGGGGGGCGCAAATAAATACCACCAAAAGAAAGTTCTATTTGTGGGGGAAAAAACAACATCAATTTTGTGCCCGCTGCAGACATATGCTGATCTGGGTGATATACGGCTCTGATTGGCCATGTGCATGAGATATAGGACAACTATCATCTTATCTTACCTGTCTCTATACCTAACACACTTAAGGTAGCTTTTAACTACTATGACAATGACATTTAGCTTGCTAAAGCATGGTTTATCTTAACAAATGCCATTTTTTCTTTTTTTGGAAAAAAATAAATTTTTCCATGCAGTTGTGCATCTTAGCACTTCTGATCTCCCGCAGCCTCTTAGCAGCCACTTCCCATTTATATGCATGCCCCCTGAACCAGCTGCATGTCATTGGTTGGCAGAACATTTCAGCACAATGCATGTTGCCTCATCCGTCTCCACCAGAAATATGTGAAACCAGGTGACAACCCAGAAAAACAATTGGCAGATGGGGACAGTGCGTTGCCACTATAACAGGAAGTGCCTGAACATGGACCTTCACAGAAGGATCGCTGGGTATTATAATAATGACTGCTGCAGATTTGAAAAGATTGACAAGAACTTTGGAAATAACATTGAAATGATGAAGAATGGATGAGATTGGGTGCGAGAAACAGGTCACAGATACAATCCAGCTGTGGGAACTGTCACAATACAGATGAGACGACACATATATACACATCATCATTCATTGCTTTCTAATTCTCCCAAATGTAATGAGAAAGCCTGTCCTCTTATTGGATGAGATGATCAGTGTACTCATAGGATGTCTGACAAGGGGGATTTTTTACAGAATCAGCAAAACATCCATTCTGGAAAGTTATTTCCCCATTGCCCTCAGGAATGCAAGCCTGATTCCCAAAGACTTTCCCAGCTGTGTGGGCTGGTGGCACATACACATGACATTGGATGTAAGAGGCAGGGATGGAGCCTGGGATGGATGGTGGGTTAGTAGAGCCCATGTGCTCTCAATGACATCCCTCATGCAGCATAAAGTTTGTTTATTCCACAAGTGAGGAGCTCAGCCATGCACTGCTGCTTTGTGTGCAGCTCACTCACATCACCAACACACACCGTGGCGTGCTCACAACACACCTTGTATTACAGGAATAGATCATCAGACACAAAGTACATATCATCCATGACACACAAATAGTCATTCAGTGTCACAAAAACACTTTGCAGGCTACACAAGGCTCTGGAAGTAGCTTGCATGCAGGTCAGAGGGGGTTAAAGTCTGTCTGAGCAGAACTATGGGGGGAGGGGTCCTGATGATCGCAGTCCCGGGATACACAGTGACAGAGAATTCACTTTGACAGCAGCATGGGAAGCAAATGTCCACACAGACAACACAACCTGCCCCCCCTGTCTGTCAGTGCAGACACCCTCGTCCCCTGTACACGGCCTGCACCTACCTTTCTTCCCCTTCATTGTCCAATGGTCAGTGGGGGGATGATGAAGATGAGGAGTTAAATGATTGGTGTGTCCTCTGATCTGTCACTTCTCCAAGTTGTCCTGTTCTTCCAGCAGCAGCACCATCAGATCCCCTCACCCAGACACTCAGCCCTCGTCCTGCCTGATAGTATAACATGGCAATGTTCTGATCCATCAGTACAGTATAACATGGCAATGTTCTGATTCAGAACATTGCCATGTTATACTGTCTGTACCGATGGATCAGAAGAACATTGCCATGTTATACTATTCACATGAGAATGTCAGTGACAGGGTCAGGGTCTCAGGGATTACTAAAAAGCTCTTCAGTGGGGCGTGGCCTGACGCGGCATGTGAACAGACCTGTTCGACGGAGCTCCCGCTGTAGATCCTGTTTGTGATCCTTTCCTCGCCACCTACAACGCCCGATTCAGCCACAACCTGCGCCTAAAGACCTCCAGAGACCATCGGTCCCAGCGGTGCTCGTTAATCCCGGCATGATGACCCGGGTAAACAAAGGAGACGCTGCGGCTGCGGCCTCCCGGGCCTTCCAAGATGGCGCCTGGATGTCTCAGTCTCTGCCTCCCAGGACTCCACGAGGGCAGGAGAAGAAGACGGAGCTGGGGGGTAAGTCCACCAAAGCCCCTAAAGGGACAGACCAAACGAGAGACATGCTATATTATGCCAGGAAACTGACAGGCCCGGAAGATTCCCTGCAGACTGTTGCACAGGGTCATGCAATGCCCGCAGAGCAGGCTGAGCAGGGACACACTGACATGCTGGAAGCTTAGGATGATGAAATGGAGTCAGCCCCTGGTTCTGTTCCAGCCTTGCTTGACCAGCAGACAGAGGATAGTCCCCAGCCCACACTCAGTGAAATCCTGCATGCTGTTCACAGGTGCACTGCCTCAGTGGATGCCCTGAAGGAGAGATTTGGGGGGCTGGAGGAGAAAGTTAATCTCCTGAGACATGATATACAGAAGGTCAGGGAGAGGACCACGGCCGTGGAGGGCAGAGTCAGTGATATAGAGGATCAGATGCCACACATGACCCGGGAAGTGAGAGTCGCTGCTCAGCAGGCACGCCAGGCCTTTGATCGCCATGATGAGATCGAAAATCGCCTGAGACGCAACAATGTACGCATTGTGGGGCTCCCAGAAAAGGTGGAGGGCAGGGACCCCACGACGTTCATAGAAGGCTGGCTACAGGAGACCTTTGGTAAAGAGGCTTTTTCTCCGATTTACACGGTGGAACGGGCGCACAGGGTGCCACCTCGCCCCCTCCCCCCCGGTAATCCCCCGAGATCCATGCTTGCTAGACTCCTTAACTACAGGGACCGGGAAGTGATACTTCGAATGGCCAGAGAAAGGGGGGCTGTACATTATAACGGAGCCCGGATTTCCTTTTATCCTGACTTCTCTGCAGAAGTGCAACGCAGAAGATCAAAGTTTATGGATGTCAAGAAAAGGCTGCAGAGGCTTCAGCTGTCCTATGCCATGCTATACCCAGCCAAGCTTCGCGTAACAGCCAGAGATGAGGCCCACTTTTTTGAGAATGCACAGGATGCTGCGGACTGGCTAGACCGCAACGAACAAGACTTCCGCAGGAGGGGACCGGAGAATGGTGCAGGTTGATGTGGACAATCCTATCTATATCAAGAGCAATCCGGGTAAAGAAGTGCTGTTGCTGAAATGATGTCACTTGAGAGGATCAATACCTACTTGAAGTTACCAGCGAATAGTTTTCCACTAACGTTTCTGAATTTTCCCCTTTTTTTTTTTCGCTGACCTGAGTTTATGGGTGGAGTGTGTCTCTGCACCCCCCCTATGTACCGTTTGCTGTTATGGTGGACATGGCTTATGTTTTTGTGCCCTGTTGGCATTGGAAATGCCAGTGTTGCTATTACTCAACACCGGTGGGGAGTCCCCAGTGACGCCCAGTTGGCAGTCCAGGAGCCACCGGCAGATGCAGATAAGTTTTACTGTTCTTGTTTTTCTTATGCTTACTACTTCTATTTTTACTGTATCGACACCACAGCGCCGATGCGCAGGAATCTCTGCCACAGTTTCTGCAGGATTTTTTTTTCTTTCCCAAGGGACTGTACTGATCTTACTGATGCACCACAGTCAAAGCTGTTTGAACCACAGGGCTGTTTTTTGATAGCTGGATGGGGGGATACAGGACTGTTGCTCTCTTCTGGGTACTCCTCCCACTCAGACAGAACTCTTAGTATACAATCGCCATGTCTTCTACACCCATAGTGTCGTGGAATGTCAGAGGGGTAAATGATCCTCTGAAAAGGACCATGATATCCACTGTATTGCGTAAATTTCACCCGGCCATAATTGGCTTACAGGAGACCCATCTATTGAAAGATACGACTAGTTTCTTGGGATATGCGTGGGTGGGGCAGGCCTATCACTCCACTCACTCCGCCTATTCACGCGGAGTGAGTGTATTGATCCACAAGGCTCTGGTATACCAGGAGTTAGATTCGCTTATTGATATATCTGGGAGATTTGTATTTCTTTATTGCAAACTGTTTACCGTTACTATGATTCTGGCGTTTGTATATGTGCCTCCACCTTTTTCTAGAGAGGTGCTGCAGTTGCTGCTGTCTTACCTGGCAAACAAGCCTGACGTCCCACTACTGTTGCTAGGGGACTTTAATTGCTACCTAGACCCTAAATTGGACAGACACCCCCCGGTGATGCCCCCTAAGGGCAACCGGGGTACGGCTCTTGGACGCCTGATGGAGGAGGTGGGGTGGGTTGACATTTGGCGGGTTAGGAACCCCAAGTGTAAACAATTCTCCTGTTTCTCCAAGTCACACGGTTCCCTCTCCCGTATAGACCTGTGTCTGGGCACTCCCAACATGGTTAATTGCACCTCTAAGGTGGAGTATTTCCCACGGGGGGTATCAGACCACTCCCCGCTAGTACTTTGGTTGGTAACTCAACCGTCTAGCTCCCTACCTAGAGCCCCATGGAAACTGAATGCTTATTGGCTCAAACTGTTTACATCCCCAGAACGTATTGAAACCAAGATTGAAGTCTTTCTCCGGGCCCATGAGCACTACCTAGACCCACTGCTAAAATGGGAAACTTTGAAAGCCTATCTTAGAGGGGTATTTATCGAGGAAATACAAATTGTCAGGAACAACTCCTCTGCCTTGGTGGAGCGGGTGGGAGACCAGGTGAGGCAGCTGGAACTCGCTTATGTGACTAGCCCCACTGACTTGGCCAGGGAGGCTTGGATGTCGGCCCAGGACTCTCTGGACCGCCTGCGATCCTCACAGGCAGAGCGGAAGAGGTTCTTTACCAAACTTGCATTTTATGAGGAAGGGGAACAAACTGGACGATTGCTGGCCAAGATAGCGAGGTCTCAAACACAATCCCCGGCCATCGGTGCTATACGCGCCTCTACGGGTAAGGTGGTTAATACCCCTGAAACCATTATATCCGAGCTGGCGTCCTTCTATGAAGGCCTTTATGGATCGAGGGATGCCTACTCGGATGCGGACCTTGGAACATACATGGCTAGTATTGATCTGCCTGCTCTCTCCACATCTGCCAGAGAACAGTTAGATGCACCAATTACTCTGGGCGAGCTGCAATTAGCGGCAAGCTCTTTTCCTACATGTAAAGCCCCCGGAGAGGATGGCCTGCCCATAGAAGTGTACACTCAATTTGGGGAGCACTTGTTACCTGAACTATTGAAGGTCTTTAACGCCGCACTAGAGGGGGGTCAGCTGCCTGGTTCCATGGCTAGGGCTAATATTATTTTACTGTTGAAGCCGGGAAAGGATCCGGTTGACCCTGGCTCCTATAGGCCTATATCGTTGCTGCAGAGCGATGTAAAAATCCTGGCAAAGGTCCTGGCACGCAGGGTCAACGGGATAATCACGTCTATTATCCACCCAGACCAGGCTGGCTTCATGCCGCAGAAGTCCACCGCCACCAACTTGAGGCGCATGTTCTTGAACATGCAGGTGCAGGCAGACAATGGGGGCCGTAGGGCGCTCTTGTCCCTTGATGCCAACAAGGCATTTGATAGTGTCAGTTGGAGGTTCCTCTGGGCGACGTTGGCCAAGTTTGGCTTTGGGGACAAGTTTATAGAGTGGGTCAGGCTGCTGTACGCGTCCCCCCAGGCGACCATTAGGGTCGCGGGTAGGATGTCACCGGCCTTTGCTCTGGGTAGGGGGACGAGGCAGGGATGTCCCCTGTCCCCCCTGCTCTTCGCGATCGCTATAGAGCCATTGGCTGCCCTGATACGGGCTAGTGCCCGCGTCCGGGATTCCAATATGGCACGCTGCAAGAAAAAATCATGTTGTACGCGGACGACATGCTGCTGTTCCTGGAGGACCCCACGCACTCCATCCCCGGGGCTATGTCAATAATAGAGCAATTCGGCCACTACTCGGGATTGACCATTAATTGGTCAAAATCCGCCCTGATGCTGTTGGATGAGGATGGTGGGGTAGCCCTGCCGGACTCTTGTCCCATCCCAGTTGTATCTAGCTTTAAATATTTGGGGGTACAGGTGTCGCCCAGGCTGGGGGACTACTGCTCCCTTAATGTGCACCCATTGCTGTCCCGGTTTAGGGACAAAATTAATACTTGGAACACCCTAAAAATGTCACTTGCAGGTAAAGCCAATCTGATCAAAATGATTTTAATGCCACAACTACTTTACTTTCTTCATAACTCGCCTGTAGTGATACACCTGAAAATCTTCCGAATAGTGAACACTCTCTTCCGACGGTTGCTATGGCATACTAGGCCCCCTCGGATTAGACTGGAACACTTGCAGCGGGCCAAGGACAGTGGGGGGCTGGCGGTTCCCAATCCTTGGCTGTACTACATAGCGGCCCAGTTACAGCATTTGATCGGCTCTATGTCCCAGGACCCGGGGAGCTCGGCGGCACGACTGATGCTGTCGGCCACTGGCACTGAGACTATCCCGATGGGGCTGGAGGCGCAAATGTTCCTCAAATCCAACAAGCGGACCCCGACGCTCGCACTTATCCAGAAAGTCTGAAATAAGGGCCGACAACTCCAGGGAGTGCAGGGATTCACAGAGGACAGCCCAATATGGGGCAATAGGTCTTATGTGGAGTTGGTGAAGCTGCAGCAGGGGCCCAGATGGCGTGCCCATGGTGTGGCTCTGCTGTCCCACATTTTCGTTAACGGCAGGCTTCTCACTTTCCCCGAACTGCAGGCCAGATTTGACCTCCCAGCTCATATGCATTATTACTACATGCAGCTTCAACATGCGGTTGCGGCACACGGGAATGCGGTGGAATGGGTTCAGTCGCCCGCCCCGGTGTTCCGTGTGCTGCACACTAGCACTGAAACAAAAGGATTTATCTCACAATGCTACCAGATGTTACTGGCAAGTCACCTACAGGCATTCCCGAGCAGGGCGGAATCCATGTGGGAGAAGGACATAGGTACACTGTCAGGGGACCAATGGGAGGAGGCGTGGCGGTCAGTCACTACTTGTTCTTTAAACGTTGCGCAGAAAGTGTCACAGCTATATATATTATTGAGGGTACATTACACCCCGCTGAAATTATATAAGATGGGTAAGCTCGGGGACCCTGTGTGTGGTAGATGTCAGAGGCACAATGGAGATCTCATTCATCTCCTGTGGAGATGCCCTAAGCTTCACAGGTATTGGACTGAGGTGGTGGGTACAATAAACAGAGTGTTTCAAACTACGATCCCTTTGGACCCTAAGTGCTGCCTGCTGGGGATCTTGGAGGAAGCGATCCCTGGGGAGTTGACCAGGGTCGCGGTCTCTAGGGCCCTGTTTCAGGCTAGGAAGCTTATTTTGATGGGTTGGAAGTCAGTCTCACCGCCTACCACCACCTCTTGGGTAGCACACATGGGGAATACTCTTATAATGGAAAAGTACATATACCAGCACAGGGGAAGCCCGAGCAGGTTTGAGAGAATTTGGTCCCAATGGCTTGATACCCCTGGCCTGAGCCCCAGGGAGCTGGTGATGTCCCGACTTTTGCAGTAAAATTGAAACCAAGCGGCCGAGGATTAATATGCTTATACATGCAAGATTGTGGTGCTGTTTTTGATGTGATCTTATATGTTGTTTTACAGTTCGCCAGCAGAGGGAAACCTTTGCTATTTTTTGTACAATGGAAACTGTTGTGATCTATCTGGTGTTCAATAAAAACCTTTTTGATTCAAAAAAAAAAAAAGCTCTTCAGTAGATCTTCAAAAAGTCCCCGCTCAGGCCGTGCATTCCTTCCAAGCAGCGGTGACATCACTTCCTGGTTCTCACTGGCACATAGAAACCGGAAGTGGCGTCGGACGGAAAGCATCACCCCCTCCAACATAAACACAGCAAGAATGAGCCTTAGTGGCGCACTGCAGAGCGCCACAAAGCATCAGAAAACCCGCAAATGAAGCATCTCGCCTGAAATCACGGGATTGCATTGGTGTCATGCTTCTCATAGGGCACTATGTCCAGCGCCCATAGTGCACTTAAAGGACGTTTTTTTTTTTGTTTTTTTTTTCTTAAAGGGTCCGTTTTAAAAAAAATTATTTTAATTTTTTTTTGTGACCAGATTGGGAGGGGGGGCGGCGCCCATGCGCCCCCTATAGACGGGCCGCCACTGGATTCTAAAACAATCAAAACATATAATGTGAGGTTAAAGGAGCAAAATTACCTTCATATAGTCCTTCTGCAGGACCTGAATGATGGCCGAACACGTCTCAGGGATAATGATCCCGAGAGCCTGGGGGGAGATGCCTGTTGAGAACTTGAGGTCCTGCAAGCTTCTCCCAGTCTCCAGGTATCTCAACGTGGCAATAAGCCTCTGCTTGGCAGTGATGGCCTGGCGCATCACAGTGTCCTGCCTCGTGATATAGGGGGACAGCAAATCCAACAGACGGTGAAATACGGGGTCCGTCATCCTGAGATAATTCCTGAAATCATCAGGATTATTCTCATGGATTTCCCGCAGCAGAGGCATATGAGAGAATTGGTCCCGCTGGAGCAACCAATTCTTAGTCCATGAACTCCTCCTCACCCTGTTCACAGACTGAACTCGGGTTACAGTGTTAACTGCAACACCAAGCCCAAAGCCAGCACGAGCTCGAGAACGAGAACGCACTTCAAACATGGTTTTAAACCGGTCGGCTGGTCAGAACGCACTCAAACAGAATGCACCGTGGAACAGCAAGGCCTGAGAAGAACGACCTGAAAAACAGTAAACGAACGGCCAAGAAGGCACTGCAAGGCAGTAACGACCTGACTGCACGCACTGAATCACAAATACAAACCCACAAGCACAAACTGAACACCAGGAAACGATCTACAAAGCACGGAGACTGAAAAGCGCGAATCGGCTCTCACCAAACTTTTACTAACACGCGGTAACACGAAATCAGCAAAAGCAGCCCAAGGGGTGGCGCCATTAGATTTGTTCGGCCCTTTTATAGCGCGTCGTACGTTTTCTACGTGCCGTAGTTTTCTTGCCGTCGGTTTTTTAACTGATGGTGTGTGGCCAAGACTGATGAAAAACAGTTTCATCGGATTTCCGATGGTCAAATCCATCGGATGAAAATCCATAGGTTATCCGATCGTGTGTACAGGGCTTTAGATCTGTTAAACAGACATTGAGATATTTTTTTCCATGCCATCAATTATTTAGGAAAGGGTGGGGAGAGGAGGTAGCAGTGAATTGTCAACTGGTAGTGCATAATCTCTAATACAATTGTCCAGTGCTGGGATTCAGCTTATACAGACTATACAGTATTAAAAAACAAGAAGTTAATCAATTGCCCACCACCTCACCTTCACTGGTAACACTGACAATATTTCCCCCGTGTTCATAAACTATTCCCTTTGAAAGACCCACCATTAGGGATGAGCTTCGAGTTCGAGTTGAACTCATGTTCGACTCGAACATTGCCTGTTCGCCCATTCCCCGAACAGCAAACAATTTGGGGTGTTCGCGGCAAATTCGAAAAGTCTATGGAAGAAATCTAAAGTGCTAATTTTAAAGGCTTATATGCAAGTTATTGTCATAAAAAGTGTATGGGGACCCGGGTCCTGCCCCACGGGACATGCATCAATGCAAAAAAAAGTTTTAAAAATTGCAGTTTTTTCGGGAGCAGTGATTTTAATAATGCTTAAAGTGAAACAATAAAAGTTAAATATTCCTTTAAATTTCGTACCTAGGGTGTGTGTATAGTATTCCTGTAAAGTCGCGCTTGTTTCCCGTGCTTAGAACTGTCCCTGCACAAAGTGTCATTTATGAAGGAAAAAAAGTAATTTAAAACTCACTCGCGGCTATAATGAATTGTCGGCTCCCGGCAATATAGAGAAAAGTCATTGATAAAAAAAATAAAAAAAAAGCGTGGGGGTCCCCCCAAATTCAATTACCAGGCCATTCAGGTCTGGTATGGATATTAAGGGGAACCCTGCCGCAAATTTAAAAAAAATGCGTGGGGTTCCCCCAAATATCCATACCAGGCCCTTCAGGTCTGGTATGGATTTTAACCACTTAAGCCCCGAACCATTTGGTAGCTAAAGGACCAGAGGTGAATTCAGAATTTTGCACTGTGCTGCTTTAACTGTAAATTGTGCGGACATGCAATGTTGTACCCAAACGAAATTTGCATCCTTTTCTTCCCACAAATAGAGCTTTCTTTTAATGGTATTTGATTGCCTCTGCGATTTTTACTTTTTGCGATACAAACGGAAAAAGACCGAAAATTTTGAAAAAAAATGATATTTTCTACTTTTTGTTATAAGAAAAATCGAATAAACTCAATTGTAGTCAAACATTTAGGCCAAAATGTATTCAGCCACATGTCTTTAGTAAAAAAAATGTCAATAAGCGTATATTTATTGGTTTGCGCAAAAGTTATAGCGTCTACAAACTAGGGTACATTTTCTGGAATTTACACTGCTTTTAATTTATGACTGCCTATCTCATTTCTTGAGGTGCTAAAATGGCAGGGCAGTACAAAACCCCCCCAAATGACCCCATTTTGAAAAGTAGACACCCCAAGGAAATTGATGAGAGGCATGTTGAGCCCATTGAATATTTTTTTTTGTCCCAAGTGATTGAATAATGACAAAAAAAATAAAAAATTACAAAAAGTTGTCACTAAATGATATATTGCTCACACATGCCATGGTTATATGTGGAATTGCACCCCAAAATACATTCTGCTGCTTCTCCTGAGTACGGGGATACCACATGTGTGGGACTTTTTAGGAGCCTAGCCACGTACGGGACCCCGGAAACCAAGCACCGCCTTCAGGATTTCTAAGGGCGCAAATTTTTGATTTCACTCCTCACTACCTATCACAGTTTCGAAGGCCATAAAATGCCAAAATAGCACAAAACCCCCCCAAATGACCCCATTTTGGAAAGTAGACACCCCAAGCTATTTACTGAGAGGCATGATTAGTCCATGGAATATTTTATATTTTGCCACAAGTTGCGGGAATATGACAAACTTTATTTTTTTTGCACAAAGTTGTCACTAAATGATATATTGCTCACACATGCCATGGGCATATGTGAAATTACACCCCAAAATACATTCTGCTGCTTCTCCTGAGTACGGGGATACCACATGTGTGGGACTTTTTGGGAGCCTAGTCGCGTACGGGACCCCAAAAACCAAGCACCGCCTTCAAGGTTTCTAAGGGCATACATTTTTGATTTCACTCCTCACTACCTATCACAGTTTTGAAGGCCATAAAATGCCAAGATGGCACAAAACCCCCCCAAATGACCCCATTTTGGAAAGTAGACACCCCAAGCTATTTGCTGAGAGGCATGTTGAGCCCATTGAATATTTTTTTTTTGTCCCAAATGATTGAATAATGACAAAAAGAAAAAAAAAAGAAAAAATGTACAAAAAGTTGTCACTAAATGATATATTGCTCACACATGCCATGGTTATATGTGGAATTGCACCCCAAAATACATTCTGCTGCTTCTCCTGAGTACGGGGATACCACATGTGTGGGACTTTTTGAGAGCCTAGCCGGGTACGGGGCCCCAAAAACCAAGCACCGCCTTCAGGATTTCTAAGGGCGTAAATTTTTGATTTCACTCCTCACTACCTATCACAGTTTCGAAGGCCATAAAATGCCAAAATAGCACAAAACCCCCCCAAATGACCCCATTTTGGAAAGTAGACACCCCAAGCTATTTACTGAGAGGCATGTTCAGTCCATGGAATATTTTATATTTTGCCACAAGTTGCGGGAATATGACAAACTTTGTTTTTTTTTAACAAAGTTGTCACTAAATGATATATTGCTCACACATGCCATGGGCATATGTGAAATTACACCCCAAAATACATTCTGCTGCTTCTCCTGAGTACGGGGATACCACATGTGTGGGACTTTTTGGGAGCCTAGCCACGTACGGGACCCCAAAAACCAAGCACCGCCTTCAAGGTTTCTAAGGGCATAAATTTTTGATTTCACTCCTCACTACCTATCACAGTTTTGAAGGCCATAAAATGCCAAGATAGCACAAAACCCCCCAAAATGACCCCATTTTGGAAAGTAGACACCCCAAGCTATTTGCCGAGAGGCATGGTGAGTATTTTACAGCTCTCATTTGTTTTTGAAAATGAAGAAAGACATATTTTTTTTTTTTTTTTTTCAATTTTTAAAACTTTGTGACAAAAAGCGAGATCTGCAAAATACTCAACATACCTCTCAGCAAATAGCTTGGGGTGTCTACTTTCCAAAATGGGGTGATTTGGGGGGGTTTTGTGCATTCCATGGCCTCCGAAACTGTGATAGGCAGTGAGGAGTGAAATCAAAAATTTACACCCATAGAAATCCTGAAGGCGGTGCTTGGTTTTCGGGGTCCTGTACGCGGCTAGGCTCCCAAAATGTCTCACACATGTGGTATCCCCGTACTCAGGAGAAGCAACAGAATGTAAAAGGAGGGAACTAGCATTTGGGCCCGCCTTCATGGGCTTGCTGCGGCCCCGCCCCCTGTTTTTTCCCACCTCTGAAATTCAGGTTCAGACATGAGGTATTTTGAATAGGGAATTGGGATACTGTCCCTTTAAGGATTGGAGATGGAGGGTTAATTGACCAATTAGGGGCTGTGGAAGCTTCTAGAAGGTCTCGGTGCCCCTATAAAAGGGGGTTTTTCTGAGGGGTTTTTCCTCACAGTTGATCAAGCCTGGGTAAAAGAGCTATAATACAGGCTACCTTTTAGGCTTGATCATGAAGACCCTCCTCAGGAAGATCCTGGAACGAGCGGAGAGCGGCGGAGGCGATGACTGGCTGCGGAGGTGCCTGTCGCTGGCGGAGGATGAAGAGGCTGGAGCTCCGGCGTTGGAAGAAGCTGGCCGTGCTGAAGAAGTGCCGGAAGATTCGTCGCCGGAACCCGTCGCGGAAGAGCGCTCGGGGCCACATCAGAGGTCCAGAAGCCGTCCGCCGGAGAGAAGTGTTCCGGCATCATCGCGTCAAGAAGTGGTGTCGGGAGTTTCAGCCGGAAGTTCGTCGGCTGTGAGGAGGAGCGCGCGTCGTGACGCAGTGGCGGAGGCGGATCCGAAGGCGGGACAAGCCAAGGCGGTGGCGAAGACAGGTCAGCGAGCTCCCCTGAAGCGCCGTAGCTCCTCCCCTCAGAAGACGAGCAGTGGGAGCAGACGATCTAGGCCGCGCCTTTCGGAAGGGCGGTCTTTTCCTCAGGCTTCAGACGTTGCCAGGCAACAGGGAAGAACGTCTCCAGGAGACGCATCTGAGCTGCTGTGTCCGACAGCGGCATCTTGTGGCAGTTTTCGAGTAGGCAGCGCTGTGTGTCCTATGGGCTCACAGGCAGCTGAGAATGTGTCTAGGAATTCAGGTGAGTCTGATAATGCCAATCTGTTGACTGTATTGGTTGGCTCTTTGACTTCACTTGTTCAAACTATTGCTAAACAAAATTCTATTACACAGGCTAATATCGTAGCTAATAACGATAATTCTGTAGATAATTCCTTACCTATTTCTACTGTTCATAATCCTGCTATTGTGATTCCTGATATAGCCTCAGTTAATATAGCTGGGGATAAGCATACGGTTCCTGCAAATTTGTTTAAAGAAGTTTTGCCCTGTGAAGTTTCTCCTTTGGGTTTCCATTTGCCCATGTCGGTAAAGGAAAAAATATGGAATGGAGAATTTGTGGATATTATGGCATTACTTCCTAATATAAAAGATTTTTCTTTTCGTCAGGAAAAAAAATCTGAGGATGACCGTAAGTTTGTTCCCAGATCATTTTTTAATTGGCTACAGGGATATTGTATATTCTCCAGTGTTTTGGCTGAAAGAAAGCATGAATTATGCAATGGTTTATTTCAGCATCTGGAACATGTAATGGAGGCGTATAGGAATTTTGGCGGGATGGGGTGGTTCCACTATGACGAATCTTTTCGTCAAAAGTTGGCAATACACCCCACCCTTAAATTTGGTATGAAGGATGTCGGCCTGTGGCTAAATCTTATCACTCCACAGAAGCCTCCTGTAGCTAGACAGAACACAGTTAGCAATGTACCTTCTGCATATAAAAAAGGAGTTTGCTTTTCTTTTAACGAATCGCAGTGCAGATGGAACACTTCTTGCAGATACAGGCATGAGTGTTCTTTCTGCACTGGGTCGCACCCAGTGGTGAAGTGTTATAAAAGGAATTTGTCTTTGCTGTCCCAAAAAGAACATGCTAACAAAGGGTCACACACCAGTGATACTGGAAAATATGTTCAGTGGTTGGGCAAGTGCCCAAACAAGGCGAGAGCTAAGTTTTTAATGCAAGGTTTTTATTATGGCTTTCCTTTGCCATCTTTTCAAGGTGAAGGTTGCATTATAGTAAAAAACGTAAAATCTGTTTATAAGGCTCCTGAGATAGTTTGGAAAAAATTACAGAGCGAGTTGTCTGAAGGTAGGATTGCAGGTCCTTTTTCATCTCCCCCTTTTTTAAATTTCCGGATATCGCCATTAGGTCTAGTCCCTAAAAAAGAACCGAATACATTTAGACTTATTCATCATTTATCTTTTCCTTCCGGAAATTCTCTGAATGATGAGATTGATGGGTCTTTATGTTCGGTATCTTACTCTTCGTTTGAGGATGCGGTTGAGAAGATTAGGTCAGTTGGTCCGGGGGCTTTGATGGCTAAAGCCGATATTAAATCCGCTTTTAGGCTGTTACCTATTGTTCCTGAGGCTTTTAACTCTCTTGGTTTCTTCTTTGACGGGTTTTATTTTTACGATAAATGTCTCCCCATGGGGTGTGCACTTTCATGCTCTTATTTTGAGGAATTTTCTTCTTTTATTCATTGGGTAGTGTCTGTACAGGCAAACTGGGATGGTATAGTACATTATCTAGATGATTTTTTATTTATAGGCCCAAAGGACTCTGAATTTTGTCTCAATTTACTTTCTACATTTACTGACATTGCTAATTCTTTTGGGATTCCTTTGGCTTCAGAAAAAACTGTACTCCCCTGTACAGTAATTGAATTTTTGGGAATCCTTATAGATACAAATTTATCGGAATTTAGGTTGCCTGAACAAAAAATTGTCAAATTAAAAAATTTGATTGCTGTTTTCTTACGTAGAAAAACAGTCATTCTGAGAGAAATGCAATCTTTATTGGGATTATTGGCTTTTACATCTAGGGTGATGCCGGTTGGCCGTATTTTTTCCAGACGTTTATACCTTGCTACTGCAGGTTTAAAGTCACCATTCTCCCATATCCGTTTGACGGATTCTATTAAGGAGGATTTAGTAGTATGGTCAAAATTTTTGGATGAATACAATGGGCGTTCTTTTTTCCAAGAACAATTCATCTGTGCAGTGGATTTTTGCCTTTTTACTGATGCTGCTGGATCAAAGGGCTTTGCAGCCATATGGAAAGTGCATTGGTGTTGTGGAACATGGCCTGATGTTTGGATAGCCAAGGATTTGACAAAGAATATTGTTCTTTTGGAACTTTTTCCAGTGGTTGCTGCTATTGAGATTTGGGGTCGGTTTTTTGTGAATAAGCGTATCCTTGTTAAAACAGATAACAGGGGTGTTCTTTTCGCAATCAACTGTTTATCTTCTAAGTCCTTACCTGTTGTGAAACTATTGCGTCATTTGGTCTTTTTATGCCTTAAAAGGAATATATGGATTAAGGCTCAGTTTACACCAGGTATAGACAATGTTTTAGCAGATTCACTTTCTCGTTTTCAGATGAAGCTTTTTCGTCAATTGCTTCCCAATGCAGACCTGGAGGGCCAACCTTGCCCTGTTCACCTATGGGATTTGATTTGAGTCTGGTCTCTCAAGCAATTAAAAACTCTGTTGCTCCTAAAACTTGGAATGAGTATTCCAGAGCTTGGAAGAAATGGGAGTTGTTCTGCTCGCATAACGAGTTCTCTGATTTTTTTACAGCCGAGGATAGGATTTTATTATTTCTGGAATCTTTAATGCTTGGTAAGTTTTCTCCAAGCCACATAGTCAAACTTTTAGCTGGCATTTCATTCTTTTGTCATATTTGGCATATGCCTACCTGCAATAGTTATTTTTCTATTAGGCAAGCATTAAAGGGTTATAAGAAGGTGAATTACGTTCCGGATGATCGACGTCCGATATCAGTGGAAATGTTGGTAAAACTGTGTGGAATTATGAGTTCCATCTGTTTTTCTGCATTTGAAGCACTATTATTTCGTTCTGCTTTTGTGCTATTGTTTTTTGGGGCCTTACGAATCTCTGAACTTGTTCCTC
Source organism: Rana muscosa (assembly GCA_029206835.1). Classification (NCBI taxonomy): domain Eukaryota; kingdom Metazoa; phylum Chordata; class Amphibia; order Anura; family Ranidae; genus Rana; species Rana muscosa. The sequence continues at coordinate 12,102,074 of JARGYO010005626.1, read as the reverse complement.
CCAACAGGAACAGTTTGTCCGGATTGCAAGAGGATCATATCATTTTGGACAATGATACGATCAAACTTTTTATAAAAAAATCTAAAACAGATCAATTGGGTAAGGGTCATTGGTTAGTCGTCTCTTCTTGTGATGATGAACTTATTTGCCCAGTTGTCACGTTAAAAAAATATGCAGCTTTACGCCCTAACTTTAGTGGTCAATTTTTGTTACATTTGGACGGAAGTCCTCTTACCAATTTCCAGTTTAGCGCAGTTTTAAAAAAAGGTCTTAATGTTTTAGGTTTTAAAAGTTTCAAGTTCACAACTCATTCCTTTAGAATCGGAGCGGCTTCGGTAGCAGCACAGAATGGTATGGCAAATGAGGACATTATGAAAATAGGTAGGTGGGGCTCCAAGTGTTTTCAATCTTACATTCGTCCTAATTTATTTGTTTGATCTCTCTAGGGATCAGAAAATGTGTCTGGATCGTAGGACACTCATACATTTATTGGGCAAAGAAAAGAGCCGCACAAAGAGTTTACTCAGAAAATTTGTCGATGCCTCAGGATGAGTTTATAGTTCTTTGGAAAGGCGTTAGAGGTCTTCGATGGTTTCACCTTTTCACTGTTTTAGCTAGATTAATGGAAGTGTGGCCCTTGCCTAATATTCTCATAATTCATTTAGGTGGGAATGACTTATGTAAGGTCAGAACGTTGGACTTAATTTTTCAAATTAAAAGTGATATTCAAAGATTCCAATTAGTTTCGCCTAACTCTGTGATTGTTTTTTCAGAACTCATACCCAGACTGTGTTGGTTTTCCTCTGGGCAGAATAGAGTGATGGAGAAAATTAGAAAACGTATTAATAGGGCGGTTTCAAAATTTTTACCGGTCGTTCGTGGTTTTGCGTATCGGCATGTTGATGTGGAAGGTGGCATTCCTGGTTTTTATCGTCAGGATGGAGTGCACCTTTCGGACGTTGGCATTGATCTGTTTAACTTAGGTTTACAGAATTGTATTGAAATGGCCGTGGTTATGGGTTAGGCCGGTTCTTGTTTTTTGTTCAAAAAACAAGTCCCGGCTTGTGGGGATGTTAATGTTAAATTAAGTTATTTTGGCTCGAGTTCCAATAACTGAGCTTATATATATATATATTTATTGGTTTTCTGATTTAATGAATTTAATTTAATAAAGATTTTAATAATAATTAATTTATACCAATAAAGTGCCACGGCCATTATTTATGCCAATATGTTTTTTACGTGTGTTTTTTATTTAAGCGTTATGTTTTTTGTTAGGTATAATATTTATGGTAAGGGATTAGTGGGCTGCATGCAATCCCATGTAAAAGGAGGGAACTAGCATTTGGGCCCGCCTTCATGGGCTTGCTGCGGCCCCGCCCCCTGTTTTTTCCCACCTCTGAAATTCAGGTTCAGTCATGAGGTATTTTGAATAGGGAATTGGGATACTGTCCCTTTAAGGATTGGAGATGGAGGGTTAATTGACCAATTAGGGGCTGTGGAAGCTTCTAGAAGGTCTCGGTGCCCCTATAAAAGGGGGTTTTTCTGAGGGGTTTTTCCTCACAGTTGATCAAGCCTGGGTAAAAGAGCTACCCACCCTACCCACCCTTGCTGTCGGCACTTATGTGGTTTAAATCACCCTGGATTTCCGGGGGGGATGTTAATGTTAAATTAAGTTATTTTGGCTCGAGTTCCAATAACTGAGCTTATATATATATATATTTATTGGTTTTCTGATTTAATGAATTTATTTTAATAAAGATTTTAATAATAATTAATTTATACCAATAAAGTGCCACGGCCATTATTTATGCCAATATGTTTTTTACGTGTGTTTTTTATTTAAGCGTTATGTTTTTTGTTAGGTATAATATTTATGGTAAGGGATTAGTGGGCTGCATGCAATCCCATGTATTTTGGGGTGCAATTCCACATATAACCATGGCATGTTTGAGCAATATATAATTTAGTGACAACTTTTTGTACATTTTCTTTTTTTTTCTTTTTGTCATTATTCAATCACTTGGGACAAAAAAAAAATATTCAATGGGCTCAACATGCCTCTCAGCAAATAGCTTGAGGTGTCTACTTTCCAAAATGGGGTCATTTGGGGGGGTTTTGAACTGTCCTGGCATTTTATGCACAACATTAGGAAGCTTATGTCACACATCATCCACTCTTCTAACCACTTGAAGACAAAGCCCTTTCTGACACTTTTTGTTTACATGAAAAAAAAATTTTTTTTGCAAGAAAATTATGTTGAACCCCCAAACATTATATATCTTTTTAAAGCAAAGGCCCTACAGATTAAAATAGTGGGTGTTGCATTTTTTTTCCACACAGTATTTGCGCAGCGATTTTTCAAACGCATTTTTTGGGGGAAAAACACACTTTTTTTATTTTTAATGCACTAAAAAACACTATATTGCCCAAATGTTTGATGAAATAAAAAAGATGATCTTAGGCCGAGTACATGGATACCAAACACGACATGCTTTAAAATTGCGCACAAACACGAAGCGGTGAGAAACTACATTCATTTTTAAAAGCATTTAAAAGCCTTTACAGGTTACCACGTTAGATTTACAGAGGAGGTCTACTGCTAAAATTACTACCCTCAATCTGACCTTCGCGGTGATACCTCACATGCATGATGCAATTGCTGTTTACATATGACGCTAGACCGACGCTTGCGTTCGCCTTCGCGCAAGAGCAGGGGGGGACAGCGGTGTTTTTTTTTTTTGTTTTTTTTATTATTTATTTTGCTTTTTTATTTTATTTTTAAACTGTTCCTTCCATATTAATTTTTTTTATAATTTTTATTGTTATCTCAGGGAATGTAAATATCCCCTATGATAGCAATAAGTAGTGACAGGTACTCTTTTTTTGAAAAAAAATAAAAATTTCCACACAGTATTTGCGCAGCGATTTTTCAAAACGCATTTTTGGGGGGAAAAACACACTTTTTTTATTTTTAATGCACTAAAAAACACTATATTGCCCAAATGTTTGATGAAATAAAAAAGATGATCTTAGGCCGAGTACATGGATACCAAACACGACATGCTTTAAAATTGCGCACAAACACGAAGCGGTGAGAAACTACATTCATTTTTAAAAGCATTTAAAAGCCTTTACAGGTTACCACGTTAGATTTACAGAGGAGGTCCACTGCTAAAATTACTACCCTCGATCTGACCTTCGCGGTGATACCTCACATGCATGATGCAATTGCTGTTTACATATGACGCTAGACCGACGCTTGCGTTCGCCTTTGCGCAAGAGCAGGGGGGGACAGCGGTGTTTTTTTTTTTTGTTTTTTTTATTATTTATTTTGCTTTTTTATTTTATTTTTAAACTGTTCCTTCCATATTAATTTTTTTTTATCATTTTTATTGTTATCTCAGGGAATGTAAATATCCCCTATGATAGCAATAAGTAGTGACAGGTACTCTTTTTTTGAAAAAAAATGGGGGGTTAGACCCTAGATCTTTCCTCTGCCCTCAAAGCATCTGACCACACCAAGATTGGTGTGATAAAATGCTTTCCCAATTTCCCAATGGCGCTGTTTATATCCGGGGGGGGGGGGCATTCCCTCCCACTGCTTGTAAAACTGCTAGAATTGCTTTTACATGAAAGCCGGCCACTGGCTGAAAAGAATGATACCAAGATGATACCTAAACCTGCAGGCATCATTCTGGTATAAACATTCAAAGTCCAGCAACATACCAGTACGTTGCTGGTCCTTGTTGGACATGTATTGTAATCTCTTTTTTCATGCAGCCTGTTGGCTGAACGAAAAAAAGAGATTGATCGGTGGGTATGCCCGCCATTAGAATACCTCCCTTCATCCACCCACTTCTAATGATGGGCATATATGCCGAAGCATGGGGGCATCCTCCCACAAAAAAGTTATGCCGCGTACACACGGTCAGACTTTTCCACGGGCAAGCCTTCGTCGGAATTTCGACCGTATGTACATGGCATAAAAGGTTATGCCGTGTACACACGGTCGAAATTTTCCACGGGCAAGCCTCCGTTGGAATTTCGACCGTATATACGTGGCATTAGGAGCAAAATCGCTCCTCCGCCCCTGCTGCCCCCATGCTTCGGCATATATGCTCTTTTTTTAACTGTGGTTGTGAAATCACCTCCTACAGCGTTGGAGTCACGGCTTTATGTATCGTGGGAGCAAACGCTGTTGCTGTCAAGATAAATAAATCCTTGATGCAACTGAATGGCGTACCTGCTAAGCAAATGATGGTTAACATTAAAACAAAGTAACATTACAGTACAACAGTAAGACCTTACCATACCATACCTGCAAAGCAAATACCAAAACAAAACCTAGTAAAAAATAAAAAAAATTTTTAACGCAACCTGTGCCTAAAATATATATATGCCGAAGCATGGGGGCATCCTCCTGCAAAAAAGTTATGCCGCGTACACACGGTCGGACTTTTCCACGGGCAAGCCTTTGTCGAAATTTCGACAGTATGTACGCGGCATAAAAGGTTATGCCGCGTACACACGGTCGAACTTTTCCACGGGCAATCCTCCGTCGGAATTTCGACCATATATACGCGGCATTAGGAGCAAAATCGCTCCTCCGCCCCTGCTGCCCCCATGCTTCGGCATATATGCTCTTTTTTTAACTGTGGTGGTGAAATCACCTCCTACAGCGTTGGAGTCACGGCTTTATGTATCGTGGGAGCAAATGCTGTTGCTGTCAAGATAAATAAATCCGCGATGCAACTGAATGGCGTACCTGCTAAGCAAATGATGGTTAACATTAAAACAAAGTAACATTACAGTACAACAGTAAGACCTTGCCATACCATACCTGCAAAGCAAATACCAAAACAAAACCTAGTAAAAAATAAAACATTTTTTTAACGCAACCTGTGCCTAAAATATATATATGCCGAAGCATGGGGGCATCCTCCCGCAAAAAAGTTATGCCGCGTACACACGGTCGGACTTTTCCACGGGCAAGCCTTTGTCGAAATTTCGACCGTATGTACGCGGCATAAAAGGTTATGCCGCGTACACACGGTCGAACTTTTCCACGGGCAAGCCTCCGTCGGAATTTCGACCATATATACGCGGCATTAGGAGCAAAATCGCTCCTCCGCCCCTGCTGCCCCCATGCTTCGGCATATATGCTCTTTTTTTTTAACTGTGGTGGTGAAATCACCTCCTACAGCGTTGGAGTCACGGCTTTATGTATCGTGGGAGCAAACGCTGTTGCTGTCAAGATAAATAAATCCGCGATGCAACTGAATGGCGTACCTGCTAAGCAAATAATGGTTAACATTAAAACAAAGTAACATTACAGTACAACAGTAAGACCTTATCATACCATACCTGCAAAGCAAATACCAAAACAAAACCTAGTAAAAAATAAAACATTTTTTTAACGCAACCTGTGCCTAAAATATATATATGCCGAAGCATGGGGGCATCCTCCCGCAAAAAAGTTATGCCGCGTACACACGGTCGGACTTTTCCACGGGCAAGCCTTTGTCGAAATTTCGACCGTATGTACGCGGCATAAAAGGTTATGCCGCGTACACACGGTCGAAATTTTCCACGGGCAAGCCTCCGTCGGAATTTCGACCATATATACGCGGCATTAGGAGCAAAATCGCTCCTCCACCCCTGCTGCCCCCATGCTTCGGCATATATGCTCTTTTTTTTTAACTGTGGTGGTGAAATCACCTCCTACAGCACTGGAGTCACGGCTTTATGTATCGTGGGAGCAAACACTGTTGCTGTCAAGATAAATAATTCCGCGCTGCAGTTGAATGGCGCACCTGAAAACAAAAAATTACATACCTGAAAAGCAAGCATGATAAAACGTTGCAGAATGGAATACAGTAAAAAAGAGCAGAACAATAGAGAGAAAATAGAGAGAGAGAGAGAGAACAATAAAACGACAACTATTTTGTTTTTTTTTATTTTATATTTTTTTTGTGTTTTTGTTTTTTACGTTTTTTTTTTTTTTTTTTTACACTTTTTTTTTTAAACTTTAACAACTGTAATGGTTCGGGTCTCTCAAAATGTAATGGCATCTTGGGAGACCCTGTGTAAGTGTGTCCTAGTCTGTGAAATGCTGTACCCTACGCTAAAACTTCACTTTTGAGTGGTAGCGTTCAAAACATTCACCAAGGCAAAGACCAGGTTTGTCAGGACAGAGTGGACAATAATAACGGGTGTCACGCCTAAATCCGCGCTTGCTACAGACACGACATCTTTTTTGGGGGGTTCGTTGGGTAGGAGTACTCGGGAGGAGATGCGTATAATGCCTCTCATGCAGCCGGCTTACTGCATTTGGTAGGGGATGGTGAGGTGCAGAACCGCCTGGATACAGGAGTTCTGTGACTATCTCATTCTGGACTTTTAGAAGAGATAAAGTCCCGCCTGAAGCTCTGTATAGCACATGAGCGTTCAGCAAAGCCAATTGGAATAAGGATTTTTTGTACCAGCGTCTCGCCTTACGGTCAATTAGATACGGCGCCATCAACTGGTCGTTGAGGTCCACCCCTCCCATATTTTTGTTATATTCATGGACACAGAGGGGTTTCTCCACAACACCAGTCGCCGTACGAATTTGGACTGTCGTGTCTGCATGAAGGGAGGTAAGAAGGAAAATATTCTTATTGTCCCTCCACTTCATAGCGAGCAAGTTATTACACTTTACGCAGGCTCTCTCCCCCAGCCTAAGACGGGCATCTACAAGCCGCTGGGGAAAGCCCCGGTGATTAGGTCGCACGGTGCCACATGCTCCAATCTGATGATCAAACAAGTGACTAAACAGTGGCACGCTCGTGTAATAATTGTCCACATACAAGTGGTACCCCTTTCCGAATAAGGGTGACACCAAGTTCCACACTATCTTGCCAGCGCTCCCTATGTAATCCGGGCAGTTGACCGGCTCAACCTGACTATCTTTTCCCTCATAAACCATAAAGCTCCATACATAGCCTGTTGCCCTGTCACAGCACTTATAGAGCTTGACCCCGTATCTGGCACGCTTGCTGGGAAGGTACTGCTTGAAAGCCAAGCGGCCAGAAAATTTAATCAGGGACTCATCAACGCAGACAGCTTGATCGGGAATAAACAAGGCTGCAAAACGTTCGTTGAAGTGGTTTATGAGGGGCCGAATTTTATAGAGCCGGTCGTATTCAGGGTCCCCACGTGGACGACAAAGTTCATTGTCGTTGAAGTGCATGAACCGCAAAATCTGCTCGTATCGTTTCCTGGGCATGGAGGCAGAGAACACGGGCATGTGGTCAATTGGGTGCGTGGACCAATAAGCACGCAATGACGGGAATTTATGTGTGCCCATGTTGAGGGAAAGGCCCAGAAAGGTCTTAAATTCGGAAACCGTAATTGGTTTCCAATCTTTGGCAAGGGAAGGCAACTGGGGATTAGCGGCGATGAATTGACCAGCATATAAATTACTCTGGTCCACAATAGATCTATAGAGATCTTCCGTGAAAAACAGCGAATAAAAATTGATTGCCATAAAATCAGCTGTTTCCACCTGAATACCGGGTTGGGCAGTGAATGGGGGAAGTACGGGTTCTGCAGAAGTGGTGGGGACCCAATCAGGATAGGCAAATTCTGCAGGAAGGGCACTATGGGCACGACGGGCCTGCCTTTGTCTTCTTGGTGGCAGCGGGACACTACTTGTGCTTGCCACCTCGCCAGCTTGAACTGCACTTATGGGACTCGCCACGTCACCACGTGATACTGCAGTGCTGGATGTACGCCCAGGCTGTACTAGGCCGCTGGTGCTTGCCAATTCACCAGAAGGAATAGCGGCGCTAGTACTACTCTGCTCCATGATACGAGAGCCCTGCGGTTCTTGCTCCTCAACAACCTCAGAAGATCGGGATCGGGTACGCCTGACCTTAGCAGGGACCTCAACTTCGTCGTCAGAGCTATCTGACGTGGGGCCGCTGACGTCACTGTCTTCTACGGGAAGATATTCTGAGCCTGAATCTAACAGATACGTGACCTCCTCTTTACTATCTGTCATGCTCAGAATCTCGTAGGCCTCTTTACTAGTGTACCCCTAAATTTAGAGCCCAAAATGGCAAGACGAAGGTACACTAGTAAAGAGGCCTACGAGATTCTGAGCATGACAGATAGTGAAGAGGAGAAAGCACAGGAAAAAAAGCACCTGACTGTCGTCAGCAAATATATCAAACGCTACAAAAAAAACTGTTAGCGGTCGCAGGGATCAGGACTGTCTCTGCGAACGCTGCAGTTATGTGTTTTGTGTTTGGTAAGTGACAGTGATCGATCGATACTGCACTTGGGTGGGCTGGGCTGGGCTGGGCGGAGGGGCTAAACGCAGGTGCTAGCAGGTATCTGGGCTGATCCCGCTAACACTGCGTTTTTGGGAACCCTAAACCGCTGGGGACGCTAGTATAGATCTGATCAGATACTATACCACTAAGGGAGGTGTATGCTTTGCGCGTGGGTGTTAGCGTTACTGGCACTAACCTAACGCTGCCTGGGGCGACGCAGACCCTCTCTGGCGCTAAAACCTAATTGATCTCACCCACCGGGCGATCAGGGGGTTAAACCTTTATTGGGTTATATACGGCGGGTGCCCTGATGCTATAAAAAGCAAACTAACCAACCAGCGTCACCCGTAACCTTTATATGGTGATCACTGGTGAAAGGGTTAACTAGGGGCAATCAGGGGGTTAAAACCTTTATTAGGTTAAATATGGGGGTACCCGACGCTATATAAAAACCTGACGGGTTACCTAAATAACTAAATAACTAACTGGGTAACCAGTGTCACCAGTGACGCTTATACGGTGATCACTGGTGAAAGGGTTAACTCTAGGGGCAATCAGGGGGTTAAAATAATATATGGGGGTACCTGACGCTCTAAAAACCTGCGGCGAAACTAAAAATAAATAACTGGCTATCTAGGGCACCACCGGCACTAAATACAGCGATCGAAAATACGATCGCTTAGTGACGCTGGCGTTAGGGGGTGAAAGGGTTACCTGGGGGGCGATCAAGGGGTTAAACCTTTATTAGGGGGGGTTAGGGGGCTACCCTGGACCTAAAGGGGCCTAATCCTAACTGCCCTGCAACTTTTTACTATCACAGATGACACTAAATGCAGTGATCAGTAAAATAAATGATCACTGCAATCAGTGACACTGTGATTGGGGGCTGGGGGGTGACCTGGGGGGTGATCTGGGGGTGACTGGGGGGTGAAATGTGTGCCTATGTGTACCTAAGTGTCAATGGACTGTTGGTGCACTAACCTGCTTCCTCTCTCCTCGGCGCCGGAATCGAAAAGACCGCCGCGAGGGAGATGACATCACTTCCTCCTGCCTGTGTTTACATCACATGGCGGAGGAAGCATTTTCATTGGCCGGGAGCGATCGCGAGGGGGTGGCCGAAATCGAATGGTCACCCCCTCATCTCTGATCGCTCCCCAATGATAAACGGCCGCTCACTGTATAGGAGGGGGGTCCGATCGGACCCCCCAACTGTACAAAGGCGATCACGTATGCTCTACGTGATTGTGCCTGTCGGTGCCATTCTGCCGACGTATATATACAGTGAGTGGTCGTTAAGTGGTTAAGGGAAACTCCACCCCAAATTTAAAAAAAAAATGGTGTGGAGTTCCCCCAAATATCCATACCAGACCCTTTATCCAAGCACGCAACCTGGCAGGCCGCAGGAAAAGAGGGGGGGGACGAGAGAGCGCCTGCCCCTCCTGAACCGTACCAGGACACATGCCCTCAACATGGGGAGGATGCCCCTATGTTGATGGGGACAAGGGCCTCACCCCCACAACCCTTGCCCGGTGGTTGTGGGGGTCTGCGGGCAGGGGGATTATCGGAATCTAGAAGACCCCTTTAATTGACCCCTCCCTATGTCAATTGGTAAGGGGTACATTGTACCCCTACCATTTCACTAAGAAAGTGTAAAAAAACAAAAAAAAAAAACACACAGACACCTTGGAAAAGTCCTTTATTAAAAAAAAAAAAAAAAAACTTCCTCCGCAGTGTATTAAATGAATAGACCCGCCCTGTAACGGGAAGGCCCAGGGAACTCAGAATCGCTTAGAAAGTATGAAATACCCTTGCTTCAGCTTCCCCAGTGGCTCTTATGTGTCAATCACCCTGTGTCTCTATTAGGGGCACAGGGTGAATGAAAACCCCAATATGGTCTATGATATCCATATTCAATGCTGTACATACATTTTATCTAGATTGGGTCTGTAATATTCATCCACCATATTCCCCAGGATATCTGCAAAGAACTTTTACTGTTTGATTATGACCTCAACAGGTTAATTGAAAAGTGACGCCTTCATGATGTTTGGAGGCATACTCTTAGATGCTAATATCATCACCCACAGCCCTGCCTTTGTGTAATCATTGCTGTGAGGAATTAAGGTGTTTTGCATTCTATTGTTCATTGTGACTGGGGAAGGTCTGGTGTGAATAGAGGTAATTAACACTATACTTGTGTGTATTGTAAAGGCAGACTGGGATTTACAATACAAAGGGATTTAAGATGTAAAGGGATTAGAAGCCTGTTGTCTCCTAACAGACGTCAAAATAATGCGTTGAGTCTTGTAAGGTGTGGGTGGAGCTGGACCCTTGTTCATGTTAACTAATGTGTATTGAATTGTGTATAAAGTTACAATGTTTTCTCAATAAAGAAGTGATTCTACCCCAGAAGAATACAGAGTGCGTCTCGTTTCTTCCAGAGGGATTGGTTCCTATGGGAAGGGGTCATTTGGCTGTGGAAGATTGGTAGCGAGTGGATGTGTGTCCAGGAGAGGGGACATCGTAAACGGCGTTAACCCCCTTTCGTATTTGGGGACCCGTTACACCCCCCTTCTAAAGTTCCCCATCAGGTCCGCTCAGCCAATGACGTGGGTGTAAGGCTAAGTGGACCAGATGCGGAACGTAAGAAGGGGCTGGTCTATTCATTTATTACACTGCAGAGGCAGTTCCCCATCAGGTCCGCTCAGCCAATGACGTAGGCAGGGTCTGACATACGAGGGGGCGGACCTGAGGGGGAACTTCCTCCACAGTGTAATAAATGAATAGACCCGCCCCTTCTCACGTTCCGCATCTGGTCTGCTTAGACTTACACCTACGTCTACACTGCGGAGGAAGTTCCCCATCAGGTCCGCCAGGCTCAGCCAATGACGTTTCGTGTGGACAGCGCTGGACATCGGATCGCCGCGGGACACTGGATTACATTGCTGGAATGGGTTTTTGTTTTTTGTTTTTTGTTTTTAATAAAGGACTTTTCAAAGGTGTCTGTGTGTTTTTTTTTTACATTTTTTTACACTTTCTTCGTGAAATGGTAGGGGTACAATGTACCCCTTACCAATTCACATAGGGGGGGCCGGGATCTGGGGGTCCCCTTTGTTAAAGGGGTCTTCCAGATTCCGATAAGCCCCCTGCCCGCAGACCCCCACAACCACCGGGTAAGGGTTGTGGGGAAGAGGTCCTTGTCCCCATCAACATGGGGACATCCTCCCCATGTTGAGGGCATGTGACCTGGTACGGTTCAGGAGGGGGGACGCTCTCTCGTCCCCCCCTCTTTTCCTGCGACCTGCCAGGTTGCGTGCTCGGATAAAGGGTCTGGTATAAATTTTTGGGGGAAGTCCACGCCATTTTTTTTTATTTGGGGTGAAGTTCCCCTTAAAATCCATACCAGACCTGAAGGGCCTGGTAATTGAATTTGGGGGGACCCCCACGCGTTTTTTTTTTTTTTTACCAATGACTTTTCTATGTATTGTCGGGAGCCGACACTTCATTATAGCCGCAAGTGAGTTTTAAATTACTTTTTTTCCTTCAGAAATGACACTTTGTGCAGGGACAGTTCTAAGCACGGGAAACAAGCGCGACTTTACAGGCATACTATAAACACACCCTAGGTACGAAATTTAAAGGAATATTTCACTTATATTGTTTCACTTTAAGCATTATTAAAATCACTGCTCCCGAAAAAACGTCAGTTTTTAAAACTTTTTTTTGCATTGATACATGTCCCCTGGGGCAGGACCCGGGTCCCCAAACACTTTTTAGGACAATAACTTGCATATTAGCCTTTATAATTAGCACTTTTGATTTCGAACGTTCGAGTCCATTGTATTTAATAGGGTTCTAAAGTTTGCGCGAACATTCTGGCTGTTCGCAGGTTCTGGTGCGAACCGAACAGGGGGGTGTTCGGCTCATCCCTACCCGCCATCATTCTTGGCGACTTTGCTTATACCCTCTCTAACTTTACCATGGTGCTAGGTGCAATCGTAGAATCTTATCTCTCTTTTCATTCCCACATACAATCATTGTCCAAATCTTACTGCCTTCACCTCTGTAACAGTTACAAATGCCCTTTCTTACCCAATGACATTACAGAGCCACTAACTCACTCAACATTGGTATTGCTCATCTAGACTATTGAAACTCACTTCTTGTTGGCCTACCTATACCTTTAAATAGGCTATGCCCATTTCAGTTTATCATGAAAACTGTTGGTAGATTTATCCAACTTACTAACCCTTCAGTGTTCACCATCCCTTTCTGACAATCCCTCCACTGGCCTCTGCTCTCCCAAAGAATACAATTCTAAATACTAAAAAATTAAGTACTGTCTGTGATACTTTTTTTATGTGCACACATGCAACATCCTGTGCTGTGCGTGTTTGTTTGTGTGTTTCTTTCCCCTCAAAGTCTTATTAACATTCTGCTAAAACTTTGTTCATATGTACTGTATGGACCTTGAAGAAAAGGGTACACCCCAAAAGATTGTCCTGAAAATGTGCACTAATACGGCTAAAATCACCTTAAACAACAACAACAACCAAAAACACTTTGCAACACAACATAACCAAACATCTTAAAATATTACCCAAGCCATCTCCTTCACTCCTCCCAAGACCTCCTCTGGAACTCCTTACTCTAATCTCTCCAGCTACCTCCTATTCTGCCTGCATTTAGGCCAGGGGTGTCCAACCTGCTGCCCACGGTTGCATGTGGCCCAAGACAGCTATGAATGCAGCCTGACACCAAATCGTAAACTTACTTTAAAATGTTGATTTTTTTTGGGGGGGAAGGAATTCTTTGCACAAATGCATTTACACTTAGCGAACACATGCAACCGAAGAAAAAATTGACAGTGTCTCTTTACTGGAGTTTTATACGTTTTCTCTTCCCAAAGAAAAATATCCCACTCTTTACAATCACGCCTTATTCATGTCATCAGTTTTTGGCAGCACCTATATTTGTGAGCAACTATTTTCTAAGATGAAGCATACGCAGGTCAAAATTAGAACCAAAATATCTGATGAGCACCTTGAGAATTCATTAAGAATTGCTATGACCCTACCTTTAGGTCTTATTGTGGTCAAATATGGAATGATCTTGTACTCTATATGATTGTATTTTCAACCACTTAGATCATATCATGATGATCAAATTGATCTATCTTTTCTATGATTTGATTTTCTTCCAGACCGACTGGAGTATTTTCAATGAAGTTGATCAATTTGGTTCAAAATAGATCAATGACACAGTGAGGGTTATTTATGAAAGGCAAATACACTTTGTACTACAGATGCACTTGTAAGTGCACTGAAAGTGCACTTGTAAGTGCAGTCGCTGTAGATCTGAGGGTAATATCTGAAATGAGGGGAAGCTCTGATGATTTTATCATCCAATCATGTGCAAGCAATAATGCTGTTTTTTATTTTCCTTGCATGTCCCCCTTAGATCTACAGCGACAGAACTTACAAGTGCACTTGTAGTGCAAAGTGGATTTGCCTTTCGTGAAAAAAAACAGTATGTGTTTTTTCAGTAAATTATATATATATATATACATATATATGTGTAGCAGGTACTTGAATTTAGGGGGAGCATCTGGGTGGTAGTGTATCCCAGGTGCTTTGATTGTTAGGAAATTCAAGGTTCCATTTGGGAGTCTTGGAGGACTCTGGTGGTGTGAAGTTCTCGCCGGCCTAAAGGTGGCGTTGTTGCCTTGGACCGGGGTTGGGCTCGCACCGCAAGACTGTGCCTTTTGTCCTCCCCTGGAGCTGGTACAGCGGGGCGGGGAACCCGCTGTGACGCAAAGGGAGAGGTCATAAAAGGGGCGGACGCCCGGACCTTGGGGCAGAGTCGGAGGACGTGGCCGCACCCAGGTACCTTCAGCTTGGGTGCTGGCGTTCCGGTGTTCCAGGCCTAGGCGCCCTTGGCCTAGGTGGAGCGGAGATGGAGTCCATCTCAGGCACCTTTAGCCTGGGGTGAGGTACTATGGCGGATGCCTGGAGCTTAGTACCTTCGACTGAGTTCCGCGAGGGTGGAGGAATCCGAGGGGGCCCTAACTCCTTGGGTGCCCGTGTCTGAATTTGTAAGGACTGGTGCGCAGTAACTTCTCCGGAGAGTCCGGCGCAGCATCGCTGGTGACGGAGAGGCCTCCACTTCTCCCTTGGACGGATTTCTTCCCCTGACAGGGGCAAAGTGAGCGAAGGTAATTCACGTTCTATATTACCTAGTCAGTGGCAGTGACTATTCACCACTGGTGACAGCACAGTGGGCAGCAGCAAGAAGGGAAAGGATTGTTCCTCGATCTGTTCCCCATTTTGCAAAGAAAAGAGATTGTTTTATTGCTTGGCAAGAAGAATAAAACTGAGTTGTACCTATTCACTGTGTGGAACTTGGGTTACTAAAGCAAAGGAGTCAGGGACAAAGGACTGGACTTGACTCTAGGACACCTACACAAAAGCCCAATCTTCTGGCCTTCACCTCTTAGTTACAGAGGACATGGGCCGTGGTGTGTCTTATCCCTCTCTCCCAGGTACCCCTAGACAACAGCCATATAACCGATAAAGAGAGAGTGGGGTAAGGTTTCCGCTACATATATATATATATATATATATATATATATATATATATATATATATAATCATATTGTCTAATTCTGAAAAGATTTGAATGATTGGATCATTACGTATATGACCACCAATAGAAGAATCCCAAACTGAGGGATTTAAAAAAAATCTATTGACTGATGTTTGAATTTTCAAACCAGTTGCTGTGTTTTACTCTAGATAAATTGAATTTTTGTTGTGCAGATGCCTTTTGCTAGACTTGTGAAATATTAGACAAAGAATAAAAGTAACATGATTTTTTCCTTTCATCCTATTCCAGCCTGGAACCATTGTCCTGACCCTTCCAACTCTTCACCCCCAAGAATTCAATGCGATGGACAACAATAAAATCATAATAAAAAAATCCCTTACTAAAGGGTAAGGAATGAGGGAGGTTACAGATCATTTAGCTTGGGAGCAGAATTTTTTCAACTTGGATAAGTGATTGAAGCTAAATGTTTAATCCAATAAAAAGAAAGTGCTGCATTAATTGAAGTCATCCATATAGTTTTATTATTTTTGCATTGGAAAACAGATATCTAAGCAGGATCCTTTCATGAGTACAAAGAACTCATTACCCTTTGTGATTAGCAACCTTTGGGTCCAGAAAAATGGGACCATTTAGCACATCTACAACCTTTTTCAAAACTCATTTGGCAGGAGCACCTTATGCTTCACTTTTTGATGGCAGCATTTTATGGAGTAGAATGATGGTTAAAGTATTTGCAAATCCTAAATATAGGACAGTTTGCTAATGCACTGTGTTCCATAAACTACTGTCACTTTTTTAAAGTGGAACTTTACCCATAACAACTTAATAAAAAATAATGTTGTTTAGCAATGAACATACATCCTACATTAATAATTTTTGCTCCAAAATTAGTGTGTACTGTAAATTACCTCCAGCATTGCTGCTGTTTCATTTTGCTGGGGGCAGAAGCTAAGAGCTCCTGAACAGCATTAAATCTTGTGGCTGTCAGCAGATTGGCCTCTGGTGGCTCTGATTTTCGGCACAATGCAGCAACTGGGCATGTGCAGCACGGCAGAGAGCAACTGGGCATGTGCAGCACGGGAGAGAGCAACTGGGCGTGTGCAGAACAGGGTATTACTGGATTTTAAACAGTATAGGCACTTATTTTTTATGTTTTATACCTGCAAAAGGGGTCGGCCTAAAGTGATCTATCAGGACTTAATTTTCTGACTGAAATTCCACTTAAGGTATATCTAAAGCCAAACATTTATTTTCTATTTTGGATAAAGTGAGGGAGAGATAAAACTTCTATTTTTTCTATCTGTGTCTTATTAGGTAGATATACAGTACCTTTTTGTCTTTGTGAGAGAATACCTTTCCAATGTGAGGGAATTCCTGTTTTGTTCCAATTGGAAGATAATCCCTTTAATCCTTTTATTCCTAGTATGGTAACAAATCAAAATTTTAGCTTTACCCTCACTTTCATTCTTAGTGATACTGGTGATCATGACAATTAAATATGGTTAATTTCCCTATTGGGGAAAGACAGCCATAAAAATCTGACAGCGGTTCTATCCCCTCGCCACTCTATCCAAATCCAAATTTACCTTAACTGCTTTCGGACCACCCACCGCACATTTACTGTGGCAGGGAGGCCCGGCTGCACGAAACAATATACCTGTATGTTGTTTCCTCTTCTGGGTCTGGGGCGTGCGCGTGTGCTGCTGGCGACCTGTGTCTGCTGTGATTGGACACAGCGGGAGTCTATCAGTGGGTCCGGTGGCTGCCATGACCCACTGATCGTTCACTGGAGAGGCAGAATGGTGTTCTGCCTATGCAAAAAATTCATGCCGCCATTCTGTAAGAAAGGAAAAGAGATATCTTTTGTCCTGCTAATCAGGAACACAGATAGCTCTCTTTTCTTCCAGTCAGTCCATCCCCCACACAGTTAGAAATCACTCCCTAGGAGCACACCTAACCCTTTGATCGCTCCTGATGTTGACCCCTTCCCTGCCAGTGTCATTTATACAGTGAGAGTGCATTTTTTTAGTACTGGTCCCCAAAAAGTGTCACTTAGTGTCCAATTTGTCCGCCGCAATGTCACAGCCCTGCTAAAAATAGCTGAGTAAAAAAAAAACTGACATAAAAATATCCCATAGTTTGTAGACGCGATATACGCGTCTATACAATCAATATATGCTTATTGAGATTTTTCTACCAAAAATATTTAGAAGAATACATATTGGCCTAAATTGATGAAGAAATTTGATTCTTTAAATTTTTTATTGGATATGTTTTATAGCAGAAAGTAAAAAAAATATATATATATATATATATATATATATATATATATTTTTTTTTTAAACAGTTTTGTTTTTTGTTAAGAGCGAAAGAAAAAACGCAGAGGTGATCAAATACCACCAAAAGAAAGCAATATTTGTGGGGAAAAAAAGGACAAACATTTTGTTTGGGTACAGTGTTGCACAACCGCGCAATTGTCAGTTAAAGCAACGCACTGCCGTATCGCAAAAAATGCCCTGTATATTTTAAGGATCTGTATTTGACATACATAACTTTAAAAAAAATTACGTACATTCAAGCACATGGTGCTGTGCAGTGGTGCGGCATTTACCGGGTAAAACAGGTGGTGTGGAGTTAAAATATCACCTCCTCGCTACCTTTCAAATACCTCTGAAAATAAATTCACCATGGTGCAGCAAAAAAAAGCCACATGTCTTTATATAGCATACTATAGGGGAAGCAATTTCAGCAAAATATGCTTCTCCAGCTGCATTACTTCAGCAACATTTTCTACATGGCTACCTTTCAGCTTTAACATTACATAGCAGCCCTGCTTCAAATGAATTCACTAAAGCTCACAGAGTATAATTCTATACACATTAATACAATTTCTATTGCTTTTGAGTAGAAAGTACTTGCAACCTTTTCTGTGATCATTGAGCTATTTAAAGAAACATTAAATGTTCATCTTTGTATATTCAGCTACAAGTTATTATATGAACACAGCTGAGTAACTCACTTAATTACAAAGGTCAGACAAATTAAATTGAATGCACTTTTCTCAGCTGTATGCATCATCCAGAGCTAAGTATACTGCACAATTAATTAAATGGTTCAAATTTAAGACAAACACTATTTATAATAACTTTCTTGGACATGATCCTTTAATTCCAATGCTGTATTTATTTCTTAAATTAGTGTTGCAAACAGGAGTTTTAGCACATTTTACATTTTTTAAACTGATCCTAGTATCAACATGGCAACTAGAACAATGTAAATTTAACAGCTAAAAATCGAATACAAATGAAATACTGGATGGTGATAACCATGTGCAATCTAGGCCTACACAGATACTGAAGGTTTCCATGCAATGATAAATAGAGGCACTGGACTTTAAGCTTGGCTTTCTTATACAAGTTGGTAGTAGTTCTAATCAAATGGTTCTTGGCTGCTTGGAAACCAAATAGTAAGGGGATAGTCCCACAGGAGTGGGACACAAACAATTTGAGAAGTTTGCGTTAACAGAAGACACCAAGCACCAATCAGTTCAAAAATCTATTTATCCTTTATTCTTGACAGTAAAGTCACAATCAGTGGAAAGACAGTAGCCAATGGGGGAACACTGGTGCACTCAGAATCTGGTGCAGCTGTGCATAGTGGCCAATCCGCTTCTAACTTCAGCTTGTTCAATTAAGCTTTGGCAATAAAACCTGGAAGCTGATTGGTTTCTATGCAGTCATAAATAACCCCCAATGTGTTTTAAGAGCCAAGAAATCCTATTTCATCCGATCTCAGGTTTGGTTGCTAGAATTCAAATGTGCACTATGATAATACCTCCTAGATGAATATCTCTACCAGGAACATTGACAGATGTGTTACACCATTCCCTTCTTTGAGTGCCTTTACTCTTTGAAGCAACAACAGAGACACCCTTGGACAACAGTATTGTCAGTCTGGGGAGAGGGTGTTGTTAGATGCACTGGCATATTTAGATAGACTTGATTAACAATGAAAGCCAAACTCTATTTTTTAAGCAGTTGCAAAAACAGCTTTTTTTTTTTAATAAAGGTTTACATCAATGAATTAAAGTGGACCATTGTAAGCACCCCTGTCAATGCTAGATAGTTTGTCTCAGCACTCTAACTGCCACTTTTGCTGGAGAGTTTGGTAAGATATAGGAAGTTGAAAAATATCAAGATTCACTGGTTGGACCACCAGGTGGAAATAAAGGGAAAAAAGCGTAAAAAAATAAAACAAATGCAGCCACCACATCTAAGGACTAGTAAGCTGAAGCTACAATATATCACATTTTGAACATAGTACTGAATCCAGAAACTAAAAAATTCCAATGATATTCAATATAATGATTTTCAGTCTCTCTTTACATTTTCAAAACAAGTTATGGTGCCGCACCCACTCCAACAAATGATATTGCAATGTGCTTTTATATATAAACCTTGTGCCACCACTGTGCTCTCAGAACTTCCACTTTAAAAAAGATGTAAGACGGTAATTATGTTTATTCGCCAGGGTATCTCAATATTTAGATCCTCAAACTCTTCCTACCCACTAGGGACTCTCTTCTGTTTCCCAGTAGATCCAGCAAAAATGAGTTTAAGGTTCCTTTAAAGCTCTTGTGTATTCATACAACGGTAATTAACTGTAATTAACTGCTGCATATCTGAAAAGGAAAACTTTCACCTTAAATTTTGGAAGCATGTATTCGTCCACAGAGAAGGTCTGCAGTTTGTTCCCCACCCAGATTAGGTATTCCCCAGTGGAGGTTCTGAGGAGAGAGCAAGGGAAACTCAGCAATTCCTTGACTGATATTCACAATCAACCATGGACCAATCCGATTTATCCTGGATCCTGTATTTCTACAAGGAAACTTTATTTTTTCTGGTTAGAAATCTTCATTGAGAGACAGAATTCTAATACAAACTGGTTGTCCTGGCTAGTACACAGCTTTGTCTGTTTGGATGAGAAGACCAGATTTTGCCTTCCTAAGATGAACTTTTGTATTTCTTCTTATGAACTCTCCTGTATTCTCAATCACAGCGACCAACGTATTAACCACATCTTGTTCCTCAGTTTAATACTTGGTTTAATACTGCTTTAAACTCTACACATCTGTCTACAATCCTGGTTGAGCTATCTGTCCATGAGGTTTCATCATAGTCTGCATTTGAACCAAACCCAAGTCCTGATGAAAGGAGATTCCTTGGCCCCCTGTATAAAAAGAAAATATGTATATACTTGCCTATTTTCAGCCCCCTCCAGGTCAGTCACGTGAGCCTCTGTCAGCCAGTGGCACCTGAAGGGGAATGGGGAGACCCCAACAACGAATGGGAAAGCTGGGAGCCATGAAGTCACCCATAGACTCTATTGGTGCAGACATTGTCAGTGCTCCTTCCTCTCCCCTGCGGCTGCCACTGGCTGACACAAGGTAGCCAGATCACGTGAGAAGACCAGAAAATAGGTAAGTATATGCATCTTTTTTTTACACAGGTCAGTAAGTACAGGCGGCGCCATTGTCATGCTGGACAAAGAGGATTATATAAAAGAAATGGATAGGATACTTGGGGACTCCAGCACATACAGTTTGATCCAGAAGGATCCAACTGTACAATACAAGAGGGCTTTGACCTTGTTGGTTGATGAGGGCTTCTCCTTAGGTATCCTTGAAAAGAAGGAGAGGAGCTATCTTATGCCCCTTGCACCCCATATCCCTGCAATCTACTATCTCCCGAAGGTGCACAAAGACCCAGTCAACCCCCCTGACCTGCCCATAGTCAGCGGGATCGACTCGGTCACAGCGCGAATCGGGAGATATGTAGATTTCCATCTCCAACCCTTGGTACGACTAGTGCCTTCTTATTTGAAGGACACTGGTGACACCATCAGGTTACTGGAATCGATTGTGTATGAAGAAGGAATTATTTTAGTGACGGCAGATGTTGCCGCCTTATACACGTGTATTCTGCATGACTTGGGTTTTGAGGCAGTAGAATACTACCTGTCCCATAGTGCCACCCTATCTCTCATCCAATGCAATTTCATCATGGACCTCCTTAGGTTCGCTGTGCAGCACAATTATTTCTGGTTCCAGAACCAGTTTTACTTGCAGGCCAAGGGAGTGGCCATGGGGGAAAAATTTGCCCCCAGTTTGGCCAATTTATTCATGGCCAAATGGGAGGATGTTGTCTATGCCTATAAGAGACCGGAATTGGTTCTTTGGGCTCGCTACATAGACGACAAGCTCCTCCTATGGAAGGGCGACCAGGAATCACTAGATGATTTTATGTCCCTACTCAATTCTAATGACAGAGGTATACGCCTGAGCCATGAGGCTAGCCTTACCTCTGTGCATTTTCTGGACCTTGAAATCAAGGTGGTTGAACACTGTTTGGAATTCATTACTTATTTCAAGCCGACTGACTGGAATGGTTACATTCCGGTCGACAGCTGTCACCATACCCAGTGGCTCTAATCTGTGCCACGTAGTCAGTTTCTCAGTTTACGGAGAAACTGTACTAGAGTGGAAGATTTCACTGCACAATCTGTGATCCTTAAGATTTTTGGAGAAGGGATACTTGTCTTCCGACCTTGATAGTGAGATCGACCGAATCTCATGGATTGATCGAGACTCACTACTACAGGTACACCCCAAAAAGATAACAGACACCAAGTTCAGGTGGTCCTTCTTTACTACTTACTCTATTCAATCTAGACAGGTTAAAGAGATCCTTAAAAAACACTGGGGGGTACTCTAAAATGATCGATTTTTGGGACCCATGCTACCAGAAAGGGCAGGTGTGATTTTTAGAGGAGCATAATCGATCCAGGGCCAAATAGCCCCCAATGTGATGGATCCACCTCTCGTTTTTTCAGGACTGCAAGGGATATTTCCCTTGCCGCAAGTGCAATGTTTGTTTGCATAACATTAGTGGCAAACGCAGGAGTGATACTTTTCAATCATCTGTCACCCTGCGTATTTATCCAATGAAGCGTTTTACCATCTGCGCCACTCAATATATTGTTTATCTTTTGACATGTCCTTGCAAACAGCAGTACAAGGGACGTACTATTAGGACTTTTTCTATCCGTGTCAATGGACACATTGCTAAGATCAAAAAAGGCAAAATCAATCGCAGTGTCCCTCGCCATTATGCACAATGCCATGATCGAGACCCTACGGGGACACAATTTTTGGTGATAGATCAGTTAGCCCCCCATTGGAGGGGAGAATCCCGGGTACGCGGGATTTATCGTTTGGAGACTTATTGGATTTTTGAGTTGCTTACTTACTCGCCGTTCGGCATGAACGTTGAGTGGGACGTCAACTCCTTTATCAATGCCTAACTGACCCTCACATTTGCCCCTTCCCCTTTTATTCCCTACTTCATATTGCTTTAATTCTGTTCTAATTTGAATTCTAGACTCAAGTCTGAATAGGGAGATGTGAGATACACTTCTGGGTACATTTATAATACCAATCTCCTTATCATGGTCGGTCTATTCAGTTGCCTTCTCTTTTCAGTCCTATGGGTGGCACTGTGGATCTGTTCTAGGCCTCCTTTCACACTATGTTTTTCGATGCAGGTCTTTTATTTTATTTTTATTTTAAGATGTGCGTTTTTGGAAGGACTTGTTAATTTTTTCAGATTAAGTTTCTTTTTATGTTTGATGTGCTAGTACCAACTGCATAACATGTTTTGTGTCCAGTGGTGTCCCTTCCGCTTACGGGTCCAGTTTTGGTCTGCGGAGCGGAGTTGGCCATCTCTGCATACAATAGGAAGTGAGATGACGCCTTCCCACACTATTCTTGTGAGGTTCAGGGCGCCACCTCCACCACGTGATTTCCGTATTGATGACGCCGTCTGCGCCCCTTTCTCCATGTCATTTAGACATGATGGGCGTGGCGTCACTTTGGTCACATGACCTTTGAGCTTTCCTTTAGTGGTGGCTATTTGGCAGGGATGATCACATGATGCTTTGGCCGCATTTTTGCAGGCTTTTTGACAGGCTGTTTGCCATGTGTTACCGCTAGTCACTTCCTGGTTCAACTCACTTTGAACTAGGTAGGACTTCTTATCCTTCCAACGATTGGCCTGAAGGTTGAGAATTGGATTATGGGCTTATCATGTGACCAGCCTCTGTCCAATCACGCATTTTTACTCATGAAATTCGGTCTGATTGGTTGGTCACTAATCATGGCCTTTTATGTTTTAGTATATATAAATATATATATGGCAATATGGTGGGAGCAGGTTGATGCCCCAGTAGAAGTCCTTATTGGAACGAAACGCGTCGGGCCAGGTACACCGCACCCCATATTGCTTTTAAAGATTCATGAACTGTGATCACTTTTTTACCTTGTATGCTGGTTTTTATCATTAAAACCTCCTTTTTTGACCTACACCATTGGAGCCCCTATTTTTTCTTCTCTTTACATTACTTTGTGGAAGATACGTTTTTTGAGTTCTCTCCAGTTGGTTTCCATTAGCCTAGTCATGGTTGCTGCTTACCCGCACCGGGTTGTGCTTGGATGTCTGGTAGATCCCCATGATTGCCTTACCAACAACACAGTTGGGTCACCTATACCAGAATAACCTGCGGCTGAGGAACATTGGATCTATCTGCCATACCTCGGGTTGACGCCACCTGGATGCCAATGTGGTAGATTCCATCTTCCTCTGGATTCTCGTTGACACCCCCGTGGAACAGCCGTTTGGGATACCTTAAGCTCGATCGATCCGTTGTCGTATGACAGTCGGGTCCAACGGTTCCGGTAAGCGCATTTGAATTACATTACTCACCTGAAGATTTACGTTGGGATGTTTCTCGTAATCTCATGACATCTTCATCACGTTTTTTATGTTTACATATGATGGTCATTATATCACATTGAGTTTTGTATATTTTGATCATTTTGTGGACTGATTTCAAGTTTTTTGTTCACACCTGCTGAGTATTCATTGCTCAGCCTTTTTTCTTATGTTACACCTTTTGGTTACACCTTGTTGGGTATACATTGTCTGATGTCACTTTGCCTAACACGTAGCACTACACATTTATCTCCACTCCTTTTGAATTTTGTCACATTCCTGTGCAGCTGCTCCATTTCCCTTAATTGGGTTTTGTTTTTTCTTTTTTGGGTAGCGCATTTATTCCTTTTACTTACAGTAAGTAAGTACAGTAAGTATAGGTGTTAGGAGGGGGAAGGGAGCATTTTTAAGACTAGTTAGGTTTTGGCTGGAATTCTACTGTGCAAACATTTTAGACAGGTGTGAAGAAATGCAGTAAAGTAAGAAGGCTTTAATACTGGGAACAACAGCAACTCAGCCACAAAGTGGTAGGTCACTTAAAATTACAAAGTGGGGTCAGCGCATGCTGAAGCTCACAGTGCACAGTCGCTAACTGTCTGCAGAGCTACATACCTCTAAACTTCATGTGGCCTTCGGATTAACACAACAACAGTGCATAGAGAGCTTCATGGAATGGGTTTCCATGGCTGAGCAGCTGAATCATAAGCATCGGATGCAGTGGTGTAAAGCACGCCGCCACTGGACTCTCCAAGAGACATGTTCTCTCGAGTGACGAATCATGCTTCTCTGTCTGGCAATCCGATGAACGTGTCTGGGTTTGGCGGTTGCCAGGAGAACGGTACTTTCCTGACTGCATTGTTCCAAGTGTAAAGTTTGGTGGAGGGAGGTGTGGGGTTGTTTTTCAGGGGTTGGGCTTGGCCCTTTAGTTCCAGTGAAGGAAACTCCTAATGAGTCAGCACACCAAGACATTTTGGACAATTTCATGCTCCCCTTCCTGTTCCAACATGACTGCGCACTAGTGCACAAAGCAAGATCCATAAAGACATGGATGAGTGGGTTTGTGGTGGAAGAACTTGACTGGCCTGCACAGAGTCTTGACCTCAACCTGATAGAACACCTTTGGGTGCAAGCCAGGCCTTCTTGGCCTTCTCGTCCAACATCAGTGCCTGACCTCACAAATGTGCTTCTGGAAAAACTATCAAACATTCCCATAGACACACTCTTAAACCTTGTGGACAGCCTTTCCAGAAAAGCTGAAGCTGTTATAGCTGCAAAGGATGGGCCAACGCAATATTGAACCCTACGGACTAAGACTGGGATGTCATTAAAGTTCATGTGCGTGTAAAGGCAGGTGTCCCAATACTTTTGACAATACAGTGTATATATACAGTATATATATTTATACATATATTGTAATGATGCAGGGTGATTAAGCGCTAGTGGTGCATGCCAGTTGAAGAAATTGTGTCAGTCCTGACTGCAGTTTCAAGGGCATGGCAACCCATTTTTATTCAAAAGAAACAAAGTTAAAAAATAAACATCAGATTCCCTCGCGGGGGTATTCAGCATTACAGTCCTGCTTCAGAACAAACAGCGTCCAGCTTTCCTGGCTAAAAACGCAGCACTCCTGCTCAGGCCTTACACCTTAGGCCTTGGTCTGTCTGCCCCAGACCTGACGTTCAGCACCTTTGTGCTTTCACTAAAGGGCCAAGCCCAGACCTGACATTCAGCACCTTTGTGCTTGCAGCTTTGTGCTGCAAGCACAGAGTTTGTGAGTAAGTATAGAGACATTTTCTCATCTACCCGGACAGATCAGTGTTATACAGCATGACATAATTATGGAACCAGGTGTCCGTGTAGATGTAAAGCCCTATAGAACACCCCTAATGCTAGGCGGTAAGCAGTTTCAAATGAAATAAAAAACATGTTAGAGTTGGACGTGATAAAGGAGTCCCACAGTGATTGGTCATGTCCCATAGTGTTGGTCCCAAAACCAGATGGAACTATAAGATTTTGTAATGATTTCAGGAAGTTGAATAGTGTGTCCAAATTCGAAGCTTGTTGACAAATTGGGAAGTGCCCGGTACATAACAAATTTAGATCTGATTAAAGATTATAGGCAAGGGATACTCAAATGATAATTATTCGAGTTTCCCTTGTGTCGATAACACCACATATCAATCTACCAAGTGTCTAACATTGCTTTTTATTCATGAGTACAAATACGTAGTATCTTCTTGTATATACTAATTTTTTTATAATAAACTCCTTATTTCAATGGTTCATGCATCAGGCCTCGCGCCTTTCTTTTCCTTCTTTACATAACATTTCGGACTTTCCCTAGTTGGCATAGGCAGGGGGCATGCATGATCTCTTAACATATACACCATTATGAAATACTACCACCCTTACTAAGGCCCTCTGCACCAGCGCAGGAGAATATCTTTTCTAAATACACCACTTCTGAGGGGTCATTCCAGTATAAGCGGATGCCTTTTGGTTTGCATGGTGCTCCTGCAGAGAATGATGAACAAGACATTAAGACCACATCGACAAGACGCAGTCACCTATTTGGACGATGTCGTCATCCACACCCCAGATTGAGAATTTAATTTGCCCCGGGTGCAAGCAGTAGTAGATTCCCTTAAGAAAACAGGACTCATGGCCAACCCCAAAAAAATGTGCCATAGGCTTGGAGGAGGCCAAATACCTTGGCTACATTATTGGTTAAGGGCTGATCAAGCCTCAGATCAATAAGATTGAGGCGGTTCAAAAGAGGCCCCAACCTATAAATAAAAAAAAATAATTTGCACTTCTGGGGATCGTACTACAGGCGTTATATACCCAATTTTGCCACCATCGCAGCCCCACTGACAGATCTGACGAAGGGTAGAGAGTCGGTCATGATTAGAATCCAGAGGCAGAGAAGACATTTCAAATGTTGAAGCAGGCTCTTTGTGCACAACCTGTGCTCCTGACCCCAGATTTCACAAAGGAGATTGTGGTACAGACAGATGCCTCTAATGTCGGACTGGGTCCTGTACTATTCCAGATCAAAGACGGGGAGGAGCACCCAGTGGTCAAGCTGAAAGCTTAACAGACATGAGAAAAACTATGCCATAGTTGAGAAGGAATGTTTAGCTATCAAATGGACCTTAGATGCCCTGAAGTATTGTCTGTTAGGGAGACCATTTAAACTAGTCACTGAACATGCCCCTCTCAAATGTATGTGTTATAACAAGGAGAAAAACAGTTGCGTGACAAGGTGGTTCCTTGCTCTTCAAGCATTTAAGTTTACAGTGGAGCATAGAGCTGGGAAACATCAGAATATTGCAGATGCCCTTTCCCGTGTCCATTGTCTGGTTGGGACAGTTTCTCAGCCGCAGGGGCTTGAGCAGAGGGGGGGATATGTGAAATTATGAAAGGTGAGGTGAATGATGGACGTTATATTTCACCTCACATACGTTCATTTTTCTGAGATCTAAGGTGGAATCCGGTCCGGGTTTTACCAGCCACCTTGGCAGGGTTGGTCCAGGCCAGATTTTGCGGTCCACTTTTGTTCACCAACAGGTAGTATAAATAAAGCAGGACTGAAGCAAAGTGTTGCTCTTGGCCTGGGACTCAGGAAGCCACAAACCTGAGAGAGCTACTGATTTGAAGTTTTGCATTATCTTTTTTTTGTGGGTGACTGGGAGAAGCCCATCACATGGGAGTTAGGAACCGGCATATGTTTAGTTAGTGCCTCGATGGTAAGGATTTATTTTCTGTTTTTGTTTATTTTATTTTTATGCAACCTTTTACAATAAAACAGGCTACAAGTCCGATTTTAAGAAAACCTGCCGTATGGGCTGCCTTTCTCCCAGGGAAGGTGATCCCCCTTGAGCTAACCCCTGACTATAAATATATATATTATCATATCATCAGAGGTAAGAAGATCTATGTGCCCATCTTGAGGTTTGAATATCAAATCTGTTGTAGTTCTGCTATCTTTATTGCCTGCTTTATGTATTCATTATGCAGGTTGTCTGTTTTATTATCCAATTACATTAATTTAAATGTAAAGTAAGTGTCAGCATTATGTATGGAAAACAATTCACTAAAACAATTTCCTTGTACTTGATACTCCTGGGATGATTCTATATAGTTGTAACTGTTTTCAAGTCTCTTTTCGAATTATAATAAGCAGACCAGTCATTTAATGCAGTCTCTTGTGAATCTTCTCTTAAGCCTGGACCATCTGGTATCATTTGTTTTCACTTGGCATGTGTGTTTATTTATATCACCTCAGAATTATGTCATACTAATACCAACATCAACATATATTCATTCTTTACAATCTCTGATTATTTAATTCCCGAGAACAAAAAGTAAAGTCAGCACACTTACAGTATACCAAATATTAGCGCAATTTTTACTTTCTACTTCCTTTTATCTTATAGAGCTTCCTCTTCCTTCTCTGGTATTTTATATATTGTGAACTATTTTTAATAATATTTTATATTATTATTAAGTACTTTAACAGCTAATCATTATGCCCAATACTTACATTCATTTAAAGAGTAACTCCACTTGTGTTGAGAAAAAAACATTCCCCTCTGGGTGGTCTATGTATATTGGAAGCATTATAACAACCTTTGTTGCAGATTCCTACCTTTTTGTTATTCTGAAGAAATCCATGTGTGGTTGTCTGTGTCCATGTTGGAAAGTGAGTCTAATGGGAGTGGTTTCATAATTAATCAGCTGCTGCACCTGTGGGAAGATTCTGGGCCTGCATCCCTATAGACATGGTTTCCTATTGGGAGTTTCTGACCAAAATTTTTATTTTTGTTGCAGGGGATGCCTGATATCTGAATGTAGACTTCAGGGAAAATCAGTGAGCCAAACACACAAGCAGGAAATTATGTTTCTGGATTGGCCCTTCTGTACACATTCTGTGTACAGAACACCTCCAGGATGCCATATTGCATTGCATTTTACAGAAAATTACAGAGCTGCAGATTGATAAGGAAAGGTCATTTCTAATAACCTTAAATACAATATGACTCGTGTCTCAATTGAATACGCTATATTATTTTTTCTTTATTTGCTTTTTTTTCCCCACAAAAGTGGAGTTACCCTTTAAATGAAAGCATCAGTTTGTAACCCCTTCCCACCAAGCGTACGCATATATGTGGCCTTACAGAAGTGAGTCTTTACCTATACGGCCACATATATGAACTGCTGTGTTTGTGCTGAGAATGTGCTGCACAGTGAGCTCCCAGCACAGGGACTCAGCTCTCAATGAGACCCCTTTGTCTCCTACTAATGATCGGGAACCAGTATGCCCCATTCTTAAACACCTGCTTACTGTGATAGCCTCTGATTGGCTATCACAGTGATTAGTCCCTGTATAGCCCACCCCTGTGTTTCTTTTCTCCTCTTCAGCTCAGGTTCACACTGACAGCGGGAATGAAATCATGCGAATTCAGCTGAACTCGCACAACTTCATTCCCGCATGTCAGTCCCGACTTCCGGGGTGATTTCAGAGACATCTGTGCGGATTCATGCACAGATGTCTATGGAAACTGTACCCCAAAGTCGCCAAACGTAGTACAGAAATTACTTTTGGGAATTGGTGCAGCACCCCAAATGCGGCGTTGCACTGATTCGGACAGTGCCATTGCCGCCGATTTGGCATGCGATTAAACATGTCAAATTGCCAAATTGCTCCAATGTGAACCTAGACTAAGGCTCCGTTAACATCTAGGCGTTGCTGTGTTACAGGCGTTTTTCTAGCGTTTTTGTACAGGCATTTTCAAGGTTAAAAGTTCTCTAATGTAAAAGCAGTAAAATGCCTGTAATCTGCCAAAAAAGAAGCTCATGTACTTTTTTGAGTGACGGGCGTTTTGTTTTAGGCGACAGAATGCTCAGATGTGAACAGGGGCCATTGAAATGAATGGGGATTGTCTTGTTGGGCGTTTTTAGAGCTGAGGCTTAGAGCAGAAAACGCCTAGATGTAAACAGAGCCTTAATGGAGAAAAACATACATTGTAGTGTAAACAAATTAAAACTGCATTAAAAAATATTAATATAAAAAAAAAGAAAATATAGTTAGATCAGGGTTAAATCTAGGTCAATGTCAAGGTTAGAGTTTGGGTCAAGGTTGGGGTCAGGGGCAGTGTATTTTAGGTAGAATACATTTTTTTTATTTGCTATCAGTGTCAGTTAGTGTTAGCTAGTGTTTTTAGGGGAAAAAAAAGCAAAATGCAAACTATTTTTTATGGGCCCTACTATGGGTACGTAGATATCTATTACCATTTACTACCAAATAAAAACCCAATTTGTCCCAAAAAAATAAGGTATAATTGATCTAGTAACACTAAGTAGTTGCAAAATGTACAGTTTTATTAACACACGTCAAAATTTGTAAAACGGTTTGGAACGTTAAAAGTTGTTTTGCCCTCCATCAGGATGGGGGTTAGGCTATGTTCACAGTATTCTGGTTTACCTGGGACCACGTACAGTGCCTTGAAAAAGTATTCACTCCCTTGGCTTTTTACCTATTTTGTTACATTACAGCCTTTAGTTCAATGTTTTTTTTAATCCGAATTATATGTGATGGATCAGAACACAATAGTCTAAGTTGGTGAAGTAAAATTAGAAAAATATATACATAAAACTATTTTTCAGAAATAAAAAAATAATTGGCATGTGCGTATGTATTCATCCCCTTTGTTATGAAGCCCATAAAAAGCTCTGGTGCAACCAATTACCTTTAGAAGTCACATAATTAGTGAAATGATGTCCACCTGTGTGCAATCTAAGTGTCACATGATCTGTCATTTCATATACACACCTTTTTGAAAGGCCCCAGAGGCTGCAACACCTAAGCAAGAGGCACCACTAACCAAACACTGCCATGAAGACCAAGGAACTCTCCAAACAAATAAGGGACAATGTTGTTGAGAAGTACAAGTCAGGGTTAGGTTATAAAAAAAATATCCACATCTTTGATGATCCCTAGGAGCACCATCAAATCTATCATAACCAAATGAAAAGAACATGGCACAACAGCAAACCTGCCAAGAGACGGCCGCACACCAAAATTCACGGTCTGGGCAAGGAGGGCATTATCAGAGAGGCATCACAGAGACCTAAGGTAACCCTGGAGGAGCTGCAGAGTTCTACAGCAGAGACTGGAGTATCTGTACATAGGACGATAATAAGCCGCACGCTCCATAGAGTTGGGCTTAATGGCAGAGTGGCCAGAAGAAAGCCATTACTTTCAGCAAAAAACAAAATGGCACGTTTTTTGAGCTTGAGAAAAGGCATGTGGGAGACTCCCAAAATGTATGGAGGAAGGTGCTCTGGTCTGATGAGACTAAAATTTAACTTTTTGTCCATCAAAGAAAACGGAAGTCGGGACTGGGTTGAGGGAAAGATGGATAGTGCTAAATACAGGGATATTCTTGGGCAAAACCTGTACCATTCTGTGTGTGATGAGGCTAGGACGGAGGTTCACCTTCCAGCAGGACAATGACCCCAAACACACCGCTAAAGCAACACTTGATTGGTTTAAGGGGAAACATGTAAATGTGTTGGAATAGCCTAGTCAAAGCCCAGACCTCAATCCAATAGAAAATCTGTGGTCGGACTTAACGATTGCTGTTCACAAGCGCAAACCATCCAACTTGAAGGAGCTGAACAGTTTTGCAAGGCAGAATGGGCAAAAATCCCAGTGGTAAGATGTGGCAAGCTCAGACTAGAGACTTATCCAAAGCGACTTGGAGCTGTGATAGCCGCAAAAGGTGGCTCTACAAAGTATTGACTTTAGGGGGGTGAATAGTTATGCACATTGACTCTTTCTGTTATTTTGTCCTATTTGTTGTTTGCTTCACAATAAAAAAAAAAAAATAAAAACATCTTCAAAGTTGTGGGCATGTTCTGTAAATTAAATGATGCAAATCCTCAAACAATCCATGTTAATTCCAGGTTGTGAGGCAACCTAAACACGAAAAATGGCAAGGGGGGTGAATACTTTTGCAAGGCACTGTATATGTAGGCACAGCAGCCCATTCATTTGAATGTACTGCTTTACCTATGGAAATGCAAGAAAACGGTCAATACACCTTTTCCAAAATAGCAGCCGCATGGGGAATAGGGTTGTGCAATTTGTTTCGTAACAAATCAAAATTTGTGCGCATTTAGCAACTTTCGGACTTTTGGAAGCATTCAAATTCCCGAACAAAACAATTACGAATAAAACCGAATCCGAAATAAATTATATCGCAAATAGCGAATGCCCGAATGCCTTCGGCATAATTCATTACGAAAAAAGTTATGAATGTACGAATCCATTTCAAGCACAATAATGCTCTACTCTGCTCTCTGCTCCTCCCTCACCGTGCTGAACTCCCTCTCAAAATGGTGTACAGGGGCGGAGGCTATAGCCGCATGTCAAAAACTAAAGTAAAATACGAAAATCTGTGGTCGGACTTAACGATTGCTGTTCACAAGCGCAAACCATCCAACTTGAAGGAGCTGAACAGTTTTGCAAGGCAGAATGGGCAAAAATCCCAGTGGTAAGATGTGGCAAGCTCATAGAGACTTATCCAAAGCGACTTGGAGCTGTGATAGCCACAAAAGGTGGCTCTACAAAGTATTGACTTTAGGGGGGTGAATAGTTATGCACATTGACTCTTTCTGTTATTTTGTCCTATTTGTTGTTTGCTTCACAATAAAAAAAATAAAATAAAAAAACATCTTCAAAGTTGTGGGCATGTTCTGTAAATTAAATGATGCAAATCCTCAAACAATCCATGTTAATTCCAGGTTGTGAGGCAACCTAAACACGAAAAATGGCAAGGGGGTGAATACTTTTGCAAGGCACTGTACTGTATATGTAGGCACAGCAGCCCATTCCTTTGAATGTACTGCTTTACCTACGGAAATGCAAGAAAACGGTCAATACACCTTTTCCAAAATAGCAGCCGCATGGGGAATAGGCTTGTGCAATTTGTTTCGGAACAAATCGAAATTCGTGCGCATTTAGCAACTTTCGGACTTTTGGAAGCATTCAAATTTCCGAACAAACAATTACGAATAAAACCGAATCCGAAATAAATTATATCGCAAATAGTGAATGCCCGAATGCCTTCGGCATAATTCATTACGAAAAAAGTTACGAATGTACGAATCCATTTCAAGCACAATAACACTCTGCTCTGCTCTCTGCTTCTCCCTCACCGTGCTGAACTCCCTCTCAAAATGGTGTACAGGGGCGGAGGCTATAGCCGCATGTCAAAAACTAAAGTAAAATACGAGATTTCGAATCGTAACAAATAACCACAATGTATTTAGAAAAGTACGAATCCATTCGAATCACGTTAGGCATAATAGGCAGCGCCATTGTGAGAGAGACACGGAAAATTACGAATCAACGAACCAAAAAAAAGTTACGAAAGTAGGAGTTGTGTCCAGAATCAACGAAAAACAATGTACTCTACCGAAATTACGAATTATAAATCAACTAAAAATAAGGCTTACATTAATACGAATCATTCGATTCAACTAAAAATGTCGCTTGCGAAAATACGAATTAGTCCGAACACGAAAAATCCTGTTTAGCAAAATTACAAATGATTACGAATCAACAGGACCAAAAAGAAACAAAACTAAACTAAACAAATTTTTCCGTTGTGCACAAGTCTAATGGGGAACCACATTGTGTTATACGGTTCCCAGCATGGGGAAAAAGCACTGTGGGGTGACATTAAAGTGATATTAAAGTCTTCCTTGCTATGGGGGGCACCCAAGCTGAGCAGCTGCTCTGTGTGTCAAACCCCCTCTCTCTTCATGTTGGCTCACTTACTTTTATTGACAGCAGCAGGAGCCAATGGCGCTGGCTGTGTGTCTCAGCCAATCAGGAGAGAGTCCTGGACAGCCGAGTCTCTCGTGCAACATCGCTGGATCGAGATGGGGCTCAGGTAAGTATAAGAGGGGCTAAGGGGGTCTACTTCACACAGAAGGTTTTTTATCTTAATGCGAAGAATAACTTCTGCCTTTTATAATCACTTTAAGAATTTGTTTTTTTACCTTCATGCATTCTATGTATGAGGACACATTTGCTATAGGAACACTCAGCGCGGGGGGGGGGGGGGGTTTGCTTTGGACAGGGGACCCAAGAAGAGAAGGATCAGGGCTCCTCTGTGCAAAACCATTGCACAGAGCAGGTAAGTATAACACTTTTTGTTTTCTTTAATATCACATTAATGACACTCCTCAGCGTCTACTAACAGCAGAGTATTTTTGTTGCAGATGTGGGAAACATTGCAACTTACACGCAGTCTCGCACCCGCAGTAGTGTGAAGAAAGGCCAACCATAGACAGTTTGAATCTCGGCCAGTTCAGCAGGAACAGGCCAAGATTTGAACCGTCTATGGGCAGGCTGAATGTGCCAAGTTGGTCGATTGAACCAGCCTGCTGGATTTACTTGCGATTATCGCTAGTGGCTAGACATGTGCAATTCGTTTAGTAGCGAATCGAAATTCAGCCATATTTTGCATCATACGGATACATCCCAATGTCTAAATAAAAAAATAATAATAATGAATAATAATGAATTTCAACGAATGCAAAGAAATTATAATGAAAATAACAAATGAATTCGGCATGATTCGTTAATTCGTTCCTGAGAACTGAGTGAGAAGGGTGTTGTACTGTATTTGAGCAGAGGAAAAGGATTATTGTCATTGTGTGTGTTGATAAACACACGACTTTCTGAACTGCGAATCGTTATACATACATAAAGAACAAATTATCCAAAAATGAAACAATTTAACAATAGGGCCTCGTACACACGATCAGTTTTCCCGACAAGAAAAGTGTGATGTGAGCTTTTTGTCAGGAATTCCGATCGTGTGTATGCTCCATCACACTTTTTCTGTTAGTTTTCCTGCCAAGAAAAGATTGAGAGCAGGATCTCAATTTTCGTGACAGGAAAAATTCCTATCACGAATCACGTTCGTCTGTATGCAATTACAACGCGAAAAAAAACGTGCATGCTCAGAATCAAGCAGAAGAGCCGAACTGCCTATTGAACTTCATTTTCTCGGCTCGTCGTACGTGTTGTACGTCACCGTGTTCTTGACGTTCGGAATTTCAGCCAAGATTTGTGTGACCATGTGTATGCAAGGCAATTTTTAGCCGTTTTCCTGCTGAAAAAAAAAAACACGGTTTTCCTGTCGGAAAAACTGATCGTGTGTACAGGGCATTGGGCTTGGTTCACACTGGATGCCAATGTGGCTCCCAGCAGGGGTCTTGTGCGTCCTGGTTCACTGTTTCAGGTCCGAATTCAGCCCGCATTTTTGGCTGAATTTGGACCTGAAATGGACCAAAAGACGCACAGGGCTCCTGTGCAAATTCGCCAACATAGCAAATTGTTGCACTCCTGCTACCATCTTGTACAAAGACACAGCCACAAGAACAAGGTCAGTACCTGGGTAAGGACAGCTCCTATATCCAGACCCACACAGCCACATCTATTCTATAACCGTGAGTACCCCACCGGCGATCTCCTCATTTAGGAAAAGTGGATCACAGGTGCAAATGAGCTAGGACAAAAAGGCTAAATGACATACATTGTGAAGCTGGCCTACAGGATACTCTAACCACTGCTCAGGGTAATAGTTGGTCTCTTTTCCAGGAGGAAATGTCCTAACATGACACCACTCCCATTCTGACTCAGGCAAGTAACATGTGGCCTGTGTGACAAAAGCAGATATCCCAATGTCACTATGTTTGAATTCTTTGGAAACTGGAACTTCAGTTTCCAGAGGCCAAAAATGCTGCATGTTCTTTATTCCCTCTGACCCTTTTCAGGATCAAGAAACAGAAACTACTTTTCGTGATGGCATTATGGAAGAAAGTATTGAGGACCCTGATTTAATAGCAGAGGCTGCATGGGATTTTCCCTCCCCTGCATGTTATGAGGTACACTTGATGCTTCACATCACATTTATGGTACATGAGGGAATGGTAAAAGACTCTATTTAAAAAATTGTCTGCGATAAAGGTATCACAAATGATAGCCAGCATGGAATTATGAAAGAACATTCTTGTCAAAAGGACCTTTTATCATTCTATGAGAAAGTAAGTGAGAAATAGGATAGTGGATGTCCAGTGAACATCTATATTTTGCTAAAGCATTTGATAATTTTTTTAAGTAGTTCTTTTGGAGTGAATGAAATTGTGTGTACATAAATAGGAGATTGGTTACATAAATGGGTCCAGAGAGTATAGATAAATGATCCATTCTCTAAATGGACTAAAGCTGTAAATGGTGTATTCCAGGGTTCTGTTTTGGGGCCAATGTTGTTCAATGTGTTTATTATTGATATAGAGGTTGAAATTAGGTTGAAATTAGGAGTTCAATTTTAGTGTTTGCTGATGAGACCATATTATGCAGGGAAATACATTTGGCACAGGATGTAACATCATTACAGAAATACCTTAATAAAATAGGGGGTTACATGGTAGGGTTAAATTTTATTAATTGTCCCATTTAATAAAATGGACAGTTTCATGGTAGATGAGGTTCAATATTGAGAACCATAAATGTATGCAAAATACACATGCAAAATACACATTAGAGGGGGATTCCCTGGGAGAATCAGTGATGGAAAAGGATCTGGGGATGCTTGAAGATCACAAACTTGGCAATGGCATTGCAATTTCAATGCAGCCAACAAAGCTAGCAAAATTTAATCATACATTAAAAAGGGCATACATTCAAGAGGTGAATCAATAACTCTTCCAATAAAACACTGGTTTGGCCCCATCTTCAATAAGCAGTTAAGGTTTGGTCAGCGATCCTCAGGAAAGTTGTTGTTGCATTAGAGTTCGGTTAAGGGCAACAAAATTAATAAGGTGAGTGCAGGACCTCAGCTAAAATGATCTATTACATAGATTACAACTATTCACTCAGAAGAAGAGATTCTTAAGAGGGAATATGATTACAAAATTGTATCAAGATATTTCAAGAGGCCTTGGCCTCTTCAAAACAAACCAGACCTACTGGCCCAAGGCCCATTATTCCATCCTGCTTCTCAGTTGCTAGCTGTTGAAACCCAAGTCCTAAAAGATAGAGGTATCCTCTGACTTTTTTTTTTCCTACCTTACTCAGAGAAAGAAAATCCAACTCCCATAAGATTTCCCATTGCACATAAAAGGCTTATTTTCCGGGTATAAGGATAGGAAGCTAATTTCTAGTGAATACTATATCACTCTTAGTTTGGTCATTCTTCAGTCTGGTTTGATGCACATCCACAGTTGGAAGGAAAGGAAATTGTTAAATTCCCCCATCAACACACACAGCACTTTT
Organism: Rana muscosa; assembly: GCA_029206835.1. NCBI lineage: Eukaryota > Metazoa > Chordata > Amphibia > Anura > Ranidae > Rana > Rana muscosa. The sequence continues at coordinate 12,064,959 of JARGYO010005626.1, read as the reverse complement.
GTGTTCTGCTGGCAGGGAGCACAGGGGCGGAACTCCCGCCATAGCAACCCACACGGGTGCTATGGGGCCCGCAGGTGAGTGGAGCCCGGTGAGGATTAGGCAGTGGTGGAATTATCAGGGTCGCAGCAGTCGCACTTACGACTGGGCCCAGCAGTTCTCCACCACGTCAGGGGGGCCCGCCGCCCGCCCGTCTGCCAGTGTGAGGGGCCCGTCATTATGGCTGTGCTGTGGTACCAGGAGGCCCGCCGTGGCCGCGCCGCCTGGCAGTTCGTTCTGCTGCAGGGAGGGGGGCTTTCGCCCGCTGAGGGGAGCGAAGACAGGCTGAGAGAGACTCTGGACCGCCTGTCCCGCCCCGCCTATCCAGAGAGAGAGAATATGCGGAGGCGGGGCGGACACTGAAAAAAACAATCAAGTGAAGGGGAGGGGCTCTCCCCATGAGGAAATGCATCCCTGGAGGCACGATCCACTCCAACCTCAACCACCTCTGCTTCTCACTGATCCCATCCCTACCCCCCCCCCATCACTTCTACAACAGAGGTGATGGAGGGGATAGGGATGAGATCAGTGGTGGGGGATGGGATCAGTAAGAGGCAGAGGTGGTGGTGGGAGAGGATGGCACCACCGCTGCCACCCCCCTCAAGTACCACCACTGCCACCCCCTCAAGTACCACTGCTGCCACCCCCCAGTACCACCGCTGCCACTTCCACCCAAGTACCAATACTGCTACCCCCCAAGCACCACCGCTGCCACCCCTACCCAAGTACCACCGCTGCCACCCCCCAAGCACCACCGCTGCCACCCCCCTCAAGTACCTCCACTGCCACCCCCTCAACATCACCGTTGCCACTCTCCCTTAAGTACCACCGTTGCCCCCCCTCAACGTCACTGTTGCCACCCCCTCAAGTACCACCGCTGCCTCCCCCCTCAACATCACTGCTGCCACCCCTCAAGTACTACTGCTGCCACCCCCCCTCAACTACCTATGTTGCCACCCCCCTCAAAAAAAAGTATCAAAATCATGCTTTTCGGGGGGGGGGCCTTCGTGATTTCTTGCACCGGGGCCCTGAAGTTTCTAGTTACGCCTCTGGGATGAGGAATGTAAGTTTACTGTTAAGCCTCCCGGACCCCGCGAGTCCGGCTGTGTCCCGACACACGCAGCCACATACAGCAGGAGGCAGGAACAGAGAGCAGAGTGGGTGGGAGCAGAGTGGGCAGGGCAGAACGCTCGAGCGCGCCTGTGAAGGGACATAATTTTCGGCACATGAGGAGGCTCTGGAGTCTGGACAGAAGGTAGGAAGGGAGTGAGAGACTGTCATCTGTTTTGCACTGTTTTGCTATTATTGTGAAGAAAATGTTTGCTATATTTTTTCATTAGGATAATTTTAGCACAAAGAGAGGGAGAGCAATGCCAGGTTCAAGAGTGAAGATGTTCCTAATACCTTAACCACTTCGCACCCAAGAACGTCCATGGACGTCCTTTAGTTTGAGCCGGGATATCTGAATGATGCCTGCAGCTACAGGCATCATTCAGATATCGTTTTTTAGAGCCAGCGATTCTGTGTACCATAAGAATGATCATAGCGGCTGTTCCACCGCTTGATTGTTCTTACAGGCGGAGAGAGGGGACGCCCCCCCTCCGGTGCTTCTACCGACTCACCTGAGCGATCGGTGAGTCGGTGACAGGATCCGCCAGGCCCGGCTTCTTACAATAGAGATTTCCGGCGGACCAGATGGTCGCCGGAGTCTCTATGATCGTTCGGAGGCCGGGCGCGTTGTTATGACGTCACGCCCGGCCTCTGCATTAAAAAAACGGCGCCGCTTCAGCTAGGAAGCGGTGATCGTTTTTTTTTGTTTTTTTTTTATTTCAGACTTCTCAGCCTAGAGGTGAGATGTGGGGTCTTATTGACCCCATATCTCACTGTAAAGAGGACCTGTCATGCTTATTCCTATTACAAGGGATGTTTACATTCCTTGTAATAGGAATAAAAGTGATTTTTTTTTTTTTTTAAGTGTCAAATTAGAAAGGTTAAAGTAAAATTAACAATAAATAAAAAAAAATAAAAAAAAATGTAAAGCGCCCTTGTCTCCGGTAGCTCGTACGCAGAAGCGAACGCATACGTAAGTCCCGCCCACATATGAAAACGGTGTTCAGAACACACATGTGAGGTATCGCAGCGAACGTTATAGCGAGAGCAATAATTCTAGCCCTAGACCTCCTCTGTAACTCAAAACATGTGACCAGTAAAAAAAATTAAAGCGTCGCCCATGAGGATGTTTAGGTACCGAAGTTTGGCGCCATTCCACGAGCGTGTGCAATTTTGAAGGGTGACATGTTAGGTATCTATTTCCTTGGCGTAACTTCATCTTTCACATTATGCAAAAAAATTGGGCTAACTTTAATGTTTTAATATTTTTTAATTCATGAAACCGTTTTTTTTCCCAAAAAAATGCGTTTGAAAAATTATTGCGCAAATACCGTGCAAGATAAAAAGTTGCAATGACCGCCATTGTATTCTCTAGGGTCTTTGCTAAAAAAAAAACATATATATTGTTTGGGGGTTTTATGTAATTTTCTAGCAAAAAAATTTGGCTTTTTACATGTAGGAGCGAAGTGTCAGAATTGGCCCGGGTGCGAAGTGGTTAAGAATAAGCTTGATCAAACTACCAATAAGGCCACTGATCATCATTGCTGTCTTATTTCTCCCCTATTTCTCTTGTATTTACACATAAGTTTAATCAGAACTAGGGTTGAGCGGACCCGAACTGTAAATTTCAGGTCCGTACCGAACTTTTGGGTTTTTGGGTCCCGGACCCGAACCCGAACAATTGACTGTATTTTCGGGTTCGGGTCCGGTGTTCGGCAATATGCATGTAAAGCAGCACTTGTTTCCCGTGCTTAGAACTGTCCCTGCACAAAGTGTCATTTATGAAGGAAAAAAAGTCATATAAAACTCACTCACGGCTATAATGAATTGTCGGCTCCCAGCAATACATAGAAAAGTCATTGATAAAAAAAAAAAAAAAAAGTGTGGGGGTTGACCCAAATTCAATTACCAGGCCCCTCAGGTCTGGTATAGATATTAAGGGGAACCCTGCCGCAAATTTAAAAAAAAAATGCGTGTGGTTCCCCCCAAATATCCATACCAGGCCCTTCAGGTCTGACATTGAACAACAGATTACCACACTCATTTGGCCCAGTACCCAGGCAACAGCTTATATTAATTTCGCCAACAAAACAAAAAATTAACCACTTAAGCCCCGGACCATTTGGTAGCTAGAGGACCAGAGGTGAATTCAGAATTTAGCACTGCGCTGCTTTAACTGTAAATTGTGCGGACATGCAATGTTGTACCCATACGAAATTTGCGTCCTTTTCTTCCCACAAATAGAGCTTTCTTTTAATGGTATTTGATTGCCTCTGCGATTTTTATTTTTTGCGATATAAACGGAAAAAGACCGAAAATTTTGAAAAAAAATGATATTTTCTACTTTTTGTTATAAGAAAAATCGAATAAACTCAATTGTAGTCATACATTTAGGCCAAAATGTATTCAGCCACATGTTTTTAGTAAAAAAAATGTCAATAAGCGTATATTTATTGGTTTGCGCAAAAGTTATAGAGTTTACAAACTAGGGTACATTTTCTGAAATTTACACAGCTTTAAATTTATGACTGCCTATCTCATTTCTTGAGGTGCTAAAATGACAGGGCAGTACAAAACTCCCCCAAATGACCACATTTTGGAAAGTAGACACCCCAAGGAAATTTCTGAGAGGCATGTTGAGTCCATTGAATTTTTTATTTTTTTGTCCCAAGTGATTGAATAATGACAAAAAAAAAATTACAAAAAGTTGTCACTAAATGATATATTGCTCACACATGCCATGGCTATATGTGGAATTTCACCCCAAAATACATTTTGCTGCTTCTCCTGAGTACGGGGATACCACATGTGTGGGACTTTTTGGGAGCCTAGCCGCGTACGGGCCCCCTGGAAACCAAGCACCGCCTTCAGGATTTCTAAGGGCGCAAATTTTTGATTTCACTCCTCACTACCTATCACAGTTTCGAAGGCCATAAAATGCCAAAATAGCACAAAACCCCCCCAAATGACCCCATTTTAGAAAGTAGACACCCCAAGGAAATTGCTGAGAGGCCTGTTGAGCCCATTGAATATATTTTTTTTTGTCCCAAGTGATTGAATAATGACAAAAAAAATAAAAAAATTACAAAAAGTTGTCACTAAATGATATATTGCTCACACATGCCATGGTTATATGTGGAATTACACCCCAAAATACATTTTTCTGCTTCTCCTGAGTACGGGGATACCATATGTGTGGGACTTTTTAGGAGCCTAGCCGCGTACGGGACCCCGAAAACCAAGCACCGCCTTCAGGATTTCTAGGCACAAATTTTTGATTTCACTCCTCACTACCTATCACAGTTTCGAAGGCCATAAAATGCCAAAATCGCACAAAACCCCCCCAAATGACCCCATTTTGGAATATAGACACCCCAAGCTATTTGCTGAGAGGAATGGCAAGTATTTTACAGCTCTCATTTGTTTTTGAAAATGAAGAAAGAAAATATATATATATATATATTTTTTTTTTTTCAATTTTCAAAACTTTGTGACAAAAAGCGAGATCTGCAAAATACTCACAATACCTCTCAGCAAATAGCTTGGGGTGTCTACTTTCCAAAATGGGGTCATTTGGGGGGGGGGTTTGTGCTATCTGGGCATTCCATGGCCTCCGAAACTGTGATAGGCAGTGAGAAGTGAAATCAAAAATTTACACCCTTAGAAAGCCTGAAGGCGGTGCTTGGTTTTTGGGGTCCCGTACGTGGCTAGGCTCCCAAAAAGTCTCACACATGTGGTATCCCCGTACTCAGGAGAAGCAACAGAATGTATTTTGGGGTGTAATTCCACATATGCCCATGGCATGTTTGAGCAATATATCATTTAGTGACAACTTTGTGCAAAAAAAAAATTGTCGTTTTTCCGCAACTTGTGTCAACATATAAAATATTCCATGGACTCGACATGCCTCTCAGTATATAGCTTGGGGTGTCTACTTTCCAAAATGGGGTCATTTGGGGGGGTTTTGAACTGTTCTGGCATTTTATACACAACATTAGGAAGCTTACATCCACTCTTCTAACCACTTGAAGACAAAGCCCTTTTTGGCACTTTTTGTTTACATGAAAACATTTTTTTTTTTGCAAGAAAATTATGTTGAACCCCCAAACATTATATATATTTTTAAAGCAAAGGCCCTACAGATTAAAATGGTGGGTGTTGCATTTTTTTTTTCTACACAGTATTTGCGCAGCGATTTTTCAAACGCATTTTTTGGGTTAAAAAATACACTTTTTTTAATTTTAATGCACTAAAACACACTATATTGCCCAAATGTTTGATGAAATAAAAAAGATGATCTTAGGCCGAGTACATAGATACCAAACACGACATGCTTTAAAATTTCGCACAAACGCGCATTGGCGACAAACTACATACATTTTTAAAAGCCTTTAAAAGCCTTTACAGGTTACCCCAGTAGATTTACAGAGGAGGTCTACTGCTAAAATGATTGCCCTCGATCTGACCTTCGCGGTGATACCTCACATGCATGGTGCAATTGCTGTTTACATATGACGCCAGACCGACGCTTGCGTTCGCCATTGGGCAAGAGCAGGGCAGGACAGGGGTGCTTTTTTTTTTTTCTTTTTTTTTAATTATTAATTTTGCTTTTTTATTTTATTTTTAAATTGTTCCTTCCAAGTATTTTTTTTTTTGTATCATTTTTATTGTTATCTCAGGGAATGTAAATATCCCCTATGATAGCAATAGGTAGTGACAGGTACTCTTTTTTTGAAAAAACTGGGGTCTTCTAGACCCTAGATTTTTCCTCTGCCCTCAAAGCATCTGACCACACCAAGATCGGTGTGATAAAATGCTTTCCCAATTTCCCAATGGCGCTTTTTATATCCGGGGGGGGCATTCCCTCCCACTGCTTGTAAAAGCAGTCCAGAGGCTAATTAGCCGCTAGGATTGCTTTTACATGAAAGCCGGCCGCAGGCTGAAAAGAATGATACCAAGATGATACCTAAACCCGCAGGCATCATTCTGGTATAAACCTTCAAAGTCCAGCAACATACCAGTACGTTGCTGGTCCTTGTTGGACATGTATTGTAATCTTTTTATTTCATGCAGCCAGTTGGCTGAACGAAAAAAGAGATTGATCGGTGGGTATGCCCACCATTAGAATACCGCCCTTCATCCACCCACTTCCAATGATGGGCATACACGCACCATTTATATATGCCGAAGCATGGGGGCATCCTCCCGCAAAAAAGTTATGCCGCACACACATGGTCGGACTTTTCCATGGGCAAGCCTCCGTCGGAATTTCGACCGTATGTACGCGGCATTAGGAGCAAAATCGCTCCTCCGCCCCTGCTGCCCCAATGCTTCGGCATATTTGCTTTTTTTTTTTAACTGTGGTGGTGAAATCACCTCCTACAGCACTGGAGTCGCAGGGATCAGGCCTGTCTCTGCGAACGCTGCAGTTATGTGTGTTTTTGTTTTGTAAGTGACAGTGATCGATCGATACTGCACTTGGGTGGCCTGGGCTGGACGGAGGGGCAAAACGCAGGTGCCAGCAGGTATCTGGGCTGATCCCGCTAACACTGCCTTTTTTCGGAACCCTAAACTGCTGGGGACGCTAGTATAGATCAGATCAGATATTGATCTGTTCAGATACTATACCACTAAGGGGGGTGTATGCTTCATGCGTGGGTGTTAGCGTTACTGGCACTAACCTGACGCTGCCTGGGGTGTGACGCAGACCCTCTCTGACGCTAAAACCTAATTGATATCACCCGCCGGGCGATCAGGGGGTTAAACCTTTATTGGGTTATATACACGGCGGGTGCCCTGACACTATAAAAAGCAAACTAACTAACCAGCGTCACCCGTAACACTTATATGGTGATCACTGGTGAAAGGGTTAGCTAGGGGCAATCAGGGGGTTAAAACCTTTATTAGATAATATATGGGGGTACCTGACGCTATAAAAACCTGCGGCGAACCTAAAAAAAATTACCAGCTACCGATCTGCATCACCGACACTAAGACAGCGTTTAGAAAAACGATTGCTTAGCGACAGTGGTGATGGGGGTGAAAGGGTTACCTGGGGGGCGATCAAGAGGGTTAAACCTTTATTAGATAATATATTGGGGTACCTGACGCTATAAAAACATGCGGCGAACCTAAAAAAAATTACTGGCTACGATCTGCATCACCGACACTAAGACAGCGTTTAGAAAAACAATTGCTTAGCGACAGTGGTGATAGGGGGTGAAAGGGTTACCTGGGGGGCGATCAAGGGGGTTAAACCTTTATTAGATAATATATTGGGGTACCTGACACTATAAAAACCTGCGGCGAACCTAAAAAAAATTACTGGCTACCGATCTGCATCACAGACACTAAGACAGCGTTTAGAAAAACGATCGCTTAGTGACAGTGGTGATAGGGGGTGAAAGGGTTACCTGGGGGGCGATCAAGGGGGTTAAACCTTTATTAGATAATATATTGGGGTACCTGAGGCTATAAAAACCTGCGGCGAACCTAAAAAAAATTACTGGCTGCCGATCGGCATCACTGACGCTAAGACAGCGATCAGAAAAATGATCGCTAAGCGACAGTGGTGATAGGCGGTGAAAGGGTTATCTGGGGGGTGATCAGGGGGTTAAACCTTTATTAGGGGGGGTTAGGGGGCTACACTGGACCTAAGACTAAACTTTGGTGACAGTTTTACAGTCACAAATGTCACTGATTGCAGTGATCACTAAATAAATGGTCACTGCAATCAGTGACACTGTGACTGGGGGCTGGGGGGGTGATCTGGGGGGTGATCTGGGGTGTCTGGGGGGGCGATTTATGTCCCTATGTGTCCTGGTGTCAGTGTAGCGTTGTGTGCACTGACCTGATATCTTCTCTTGTACGGCGCTCGGTATATGTGAGCGCCGCACCAGAGATGACATCACTTCCTCCTGCTCCCTCTGTCTGACACAGACAGAGGGGGCATTTCCATTCGCCGGGAGCGATCGCGAGGGGGTGGCCAGAAACGAATGGCTGCCCCCTCATCCCGGAACGCTCCCGGACACTTAGCCACCGCTCACTGTACAGAAGGGGGGTCCTATTGGACCCCCCAACTATACAAAGGCAATCACGTACACTCTACGTGATTGTGCCTGTCGGTGCCATTCTGCCGACGTATATATACAGTGAGCGGTCGTTAAGTGGTTAAATAACCATATAATAAATAAGATGCAAAATTCAAAGCAGTATACTGTATGCAGCCCCTGAAGGACACACATTGCTGATCTCCATGCCTTCTAACCAATTTCTGTTCTGATTAGAGTTGAGCGAACACCTGGATGTTCGGGTTCGACGGGTTCAGCCGAACTTCGGAAAAAAGTTTGAGTTCGGGACCGAACTTGACCCGAACTTGACCCCGAACCCGAACCCCATTGAAGTCAATGGGGACCCGAACTTCTGAGGACTATTCGCGCTTGTTTCCCGTGCTTAGAACTGTCCCTGCACAAAGTGTCATTTCTGAAGGAAAAAAAGTAATTTAACCACTTGCCGACCGCTCACGGTATATATACGTCGGCAGAATGGCTCGTACAGGTACAATCACATACCTGTACGTGGCCCTTTAACTGCCGACGTTGGGGTCGTGCGCGTGAGTGGGACCGCGGGTCCCGCGGACTCGATCGTCGCGGGGATCCCCGCGATCGTCTCACGGAGGCTCGGAGCGGGGAGATGTGTGTGTAAACACAACATCTCCCCGCTCCTCTACTGACAATGTCAGCGATCTCCGCTCTGTTGTTCAATGTGATTTTTAGTTGCGCCCCTGCCTGCTGGCAAAACACAATGATTAGTGTTGCAGCCTTTTAGCCTGCAGCACTAATCATTCAGGAAAAACCCAACAGGTTGGTTGTACCCAAGTTGATCAATGGATCGACTTATGTACAGCTAGGGTGTCCATACATGGATTGAAATTCAGCCGGTCCCTGCTGAGCTGGCCGAATTTTGATCCATGTATGGTCAGCTTAAACAAGAGAATGGTGCATTATTCTTCTTACTTAAAAATAAACAGTACAGGCTAAACCTTATAAACCTTAAAGTTTTATGAATCTAATCACATGTCATTAGAGAAAACTTTTTCTAGTCAAGTTTCAAGAGGCGAAAAACAAATTCTTTTCATAGAACTGTTTTTTTATTGCTCACCTCAGAAAGCATTACCTTTTTTCTAATGATTCTCTAATGAAAGCTGTAAAAACTCTTTATAGCTTTCAACTAATGAAACTTAATCAATTTGCAAATCAGCGGAGAATACATTTTCTCACCTCTTTCTTCTCTCCTACTCATGAGCTTCACATTAAGGCTACTTAGGCAGCTGCAATATTGTAGACAAAGGTTTGCTATAAATAATACATTTGCAATTCTTCAATGAAAGAATATCATATGTACCCACAAATTTCCACACTTTTACCCAATTAATATACCTTATTTTACATGAAAAATTCCAAAAGATAATACCATTATAAATTTTATAACAATGATACTCTTCAAAGGCTCTTGGACCCTCTTAGCATGTATAGGGTTAAACAGTTCCATAGGTTTCCATAGCATAGATCAAGGTCACAGCAGACTCTGGGGGTTAGACCAAAAAGCGTAAGCCACACTGTCCGACACAGTTTAACTTCCCCTGGAAAGACCACATCCAATCGGCAGGGTAAGCCTAGGCCCTAGACGTTTGTACATTCTCATGAGCATCCAACGTACACCCACTCCCATGGAGGAGCCCAGGTGCAAGAGAGTTTCACAAGGTCACACCCAAATATTTACACTCACAACCTGCACCACTGACAATAAACATACTAGTGGTTGGCAAGGGGGATCATAAATATTCATAACCCAGCATTATTGCATACTTGTGCTCTAATATTTAATGATCTAATGCTAATGTGCTAATACTCCAGTGCCAGCAACAGGCAAAGGCAAACATTGGGCTTAGGGATGACCAAGTAAACTCAAAACTGGTCTGCACAGTGGCTTAGTGGTTAGCATTTTTGCCTGGCAACACTAAGGCCATCAGTTTAAATTGCAACTTTGACACTACTTGCATGGATTTTTCATGTTCTCTTGGTTCCCTCCCACGCTCTAAAGGCATGCTCATAGGTTGATATGCCCTAGTATGTGTATATGTGAATCTGAGATCAAGCCCTTAAATTGCAAGCCCCCCTGAAATCAAGAATATATATATATATATATATATATATATATATATATATATATATATATATTTATAGTATAAACACAGTGGATATAAAAAGTCTACACACCCTTGTTAAAATATCAGGTTTCTGTGATGTAAAAAAATTTGACAAAAATAAATCATTTTAGAACTTTTTCCACCTTCTACCTATAAACTGTACAACTAAGTTGAACAACAAGCTGAAATCTTTTAGGTGGAGGGAAGTAAAAATAAAAATAAATAAATAATATGGTTGCATAAGTGTGCACACCCTTAAACTAATACTTTGATGAAGCACCTTTTATTTTATTACAGCACTCAGTCTTTTGGGGTATGAGTCTATCAGCATGGCACACCTTGATTTGACAATATTTGCCCACTCTTCTTTGCAAAAATACTCCAAATTTGTCAGATTACGAGGGCATCTCTCAGATCACCCCACTGATTTTCAGATTCAGGTCTGGGTTCTGGCTGGGCGCAATTCCAAAACTTTAATCTTCTTCTGGTGAAGCCATTCCTTTGTTTATTTGGATGTATGCTTTGGGTCGTTGTCATGATGAAAGATTCAGTTCCTCTTCATGTTCAGCTTTTTAGCAGAAGCCTTGAATAAGGCCCCTGTTTCAGCTGAAGAAAAGCAGCTCCAAAGCATGATGCTGCCACCACCATGCTTCACTGTGGGTATGGTGTTCTTTTGGTGATGTGCAGTGTTTTTGTGCCAAACATATCTTTTGGAATTAGGTGTGCACACTGTTGCAACCAAATTCTTTTAGTTTTACTTCCCCCACTCTTAAAAGATTTCAGTTTGTTTTTCAAGTGAGTTGTACAGTTTATAGGACACATTAACCACTTAAGCCCCGGACCATTTGGTAGCTAAAGGACCAGAGGTGAATTCAGAATTTTGCACTGCGCTGCTTTAACTGTAAATTGTGCGGACATGCAATGTTGTACCCAAACGAAATTTGCGTCCTTTTCTTCCCACAAATAGAGCTTTCTTTTAATGGTATTTGATTGCCTCTGCGATTTTTATTTTTTGCGATATAAACGGAAAAAGACCGAAAATTTTGAAAAAAAAATGATATTTTCTACTTTTTGTTATAAGAAAAATCGAATAAACTCAATTTTAGTCATACATTTAGGCCAAAATGTATTCAGCCACATGTGTTTAGTAAAAAAAATGTCAATAAGCGTATATTTATTGGTTTGCGCAAAAGTTATAGAGTTTACAAACTAGGGTACATTTTCTGAAATTTACACAGCTTTAAATTTATGACTGCCTATCTCATTTCTTGAGGTGCTAAAATGACAGGGCAGTACAAACCCCCCCCCCCAAATGACCCCATTTTGGAAAGTAGACACCCCAAGGAAATTGCTGAGAGGCATGTTGAGCCCATTGAATTTTTTTTTTTGTCTTAAGTGATTGAATAATGACTAAAAAAAAAAAATTACAAAAAGTTGTCACTAAATGATATATTGCTCACACATGCCATGGTTATATGTGGAATTGCACCCCAAAATAAATTTTGCTGCTTCTCCTGAGTACGGGGATACCACACGTGTGGGACTTTTTGGGAGCCTAGCCGCGTACGGGACCCCGGAAACCAAGCACCGCCTTCAGGATTTCTAAGGGCGCAAATTTTTGATTTCACTCCTCACTACCTATCACAGTTTCGAAGGCCATAAAATGCCAAAATAGCACAAAACCCCCCCAAATGACCCCATTTTAGAAAGTAGACACCCCAAGGAAATTGCTGAGAGGCCTGTTGAGCCCATTGAATATATATATTTTTTTGTCCCAAGTGATTGAATAATGACAAAAGAAAAATTAAAAATTACAAAAAGTTGTCACTAAATGATATATTGCTCACACATGCCATGGTTATATGTGGAATTACACCCCAAAATAAAATTTTCTGCTTCTCCTGAGTACGGGGATACCACATGTGTGGGACTTTTTAGGAGCCTAGCCGCGTACGGGACCCCAAAACCAAGCACCGCCTTCAGGATTTCTAGGCACAAATTTTTGATTTCACTCCTCACTACCTATCACAGTTTCGAAGGCTATAAAATGCCAAAATAGCACAAAACCCCCCCAAATGACCCCATTTTGGAATATAGACACCCCAAGCTATTTGCTGAGAGGCATAGCGAGTATTTTACAGCTCTCATTTGTTTTTGAAAATGAAGAAAGAAAATATATATATATATATTTTTTTTTTTTAAATTTTCAAAACTTTGTGACAAAAAGCGAGATCTGCAAAATACTCACAATACCTCTCAGCAAATAGCTTGGGGTGTCTACTTTCCAAAATGGGGTCATTTGGGGGGTTTTGTGCCATCTGGGCATTCCATGGCCTCCGAAACTGTGATAGGCAGTGAGAAGTGAAATCAAAAATTTACACCCTTAGAAAGCCTGAAGGCGGTGCTTGGTTTTTGGGGTCCCGTACGCGGCTAGGCTCCGAAAAAGTCTCACACATGTGGTATCCTCGTACTCAGGAGAAGCAACAGAATGTATTTTTGTGTGTAATTCCACATATGCCCATGGCATGTTTGAGCAATATATCATTTAGTGACAACTTTGTGCAAAAAAAAAAAAAAAAAATTTTTTGTTTTTCCGCAACTTGTGTCAACATATAAAATATTTCATGGACTCGACATGCCTCTCAGTATATAGCTTGGGGTGTCTACTTTCCAAAATGGGGTCATTTGGGGGGGTTTTGAACTGTTCTGGCATTTTATACACAACATTAGGAAGCTTACATCCACTCTTCTAACCACTTGAAGACAAAGCCCTTTTTGACACTTTTTGTTTACATGAAAACATTTTTTTTTTGGCAAGAAAATTATGTTGAACCCCCAAACATTATATATATTTTTAAAGCAAAGGCCCTACAGATTAAAATGGTGGGTGTTGCATTTTTTTTTCTACACAGTATTTGCGCAGCGATTTTTCAAATGCATTTTTTTGGGTTAAAAAATACACTTTTTTTAATTTTAATGCACTAAAACACACTATATTGCCCAAATGTTTGATGAAATAAAAAAGATGATCTTAGGCCGAGTACATAGATACCAAACACAACATGCTTTATGATTTCGCACAAACGCGCATTGGCGACAAACTACATACATTTTTAAAAGCCTTTAAAAGCCTTTACAGGTTACCCCAGTAGATTTACAGAGGAGGTCTACTGCTAAAATGACTGCCCTCGATCTGACCTTCGCGGTGATACCTCACATGCATGGTGCAATTGCTGTTTACATATGACGCCAGACCGACGCTTGCGTTCGCCATTGGGCAAGAGCAGGGCAGGACAGGGGTGCTTTTTTTTTTTTTTTTTTTTATTAATTTTGCTTTTTAATTTTATTTTTAAATTGTTCCTTCCAAGTATTTTTTTTTTTGTATCATTTTTATTGTTATCTCAGGGAATGTAAATATCCCCTATGATAGCAATAGGTAGTGACAGGTACTCTTTTTTTGAAAAAACTGGGGTCTTCTAGACCCTAGATTTTTCCTCTGCCCTCAAAGCATCTGACCACACCAAGATCGGTGTGATAAAATGCTTTCCCAATTTCCCAATGGCGCTTTTTATATCCGGGGGGGGCATTCCCTCCCACTGCTTGTAAAAGCAGTCCAGAGGCTAATTAGCCGCTAGGATTGCTTTTACATGAAAGCCGGCCGCAGGCTGAAAATAATGATACCAAGATGATACCTAAACCCACAGGCATCATTCTGGTATAAACATTCAAAGTCCAGCAACATACCAGTACGTTGCTGGTCCTTGTTGGACATGTATTGTAATCTTTTTTTTGCATGCAGCCAGTTGGCTGAACGAAAAAAGAGATTGATCGGTGGGTATGCCCACCATTAGAATACCGCCCTTCATCCACCCACTTCCAATGATGGGCATACACGCACCATTTATATATGCCGAAGCATGGGGGCATCCTCCCGCAAAAAAGTTATGCCGCACACACATGGTCGGACTTTTCCACGGGCAAGCCTCCGTCGGAATTTCGACCGTATGTACGCGGCATTAGGAGCAAAATCGCTCCTCCGCTCCTGCTACCCCAATGCTTCGGCATATATGCTTTTTTTATTTAACTGTGGTGGTGAAATCACCTCCTACAGCACTGGAGTCGCAGGGATCAGGCCTGTCTCTGCGAACGCTGCAGTTATGTGTGTTGTGTTTTGCAAGTGACAGTGATCGATCGATACTGCACTTGGGTGGCCTGGGCAGGACGGAGGGGCAAAACGCAGGTGCCAGCAGGTATCTGGGCTGATCCCGCTAACACTGCATTTTTGGAACCCTAAACTGCTGGGGACGCTAGTATAGATCTGATCAGATCAGATATTGATCTGTTCAGATACTATACCACTAAGGGGGGTGTATGCTTCACGCGTGGGTGTTAGCGTTATTGGCACTAACCTGACGCTGCCTGGGGTGTGACGCAGACCCTATCTGACGCTAAAACCTAATTGATATCACCCACCGGGCGATCAGGGGGTTAAACCTTTATTGGGTTATATACGGCGGGTGCCCCGACACTATAAAAAGCAAACTAACTAACCAGCGTCACCCGTAACACTTATATGGTGATCACTGGTGAAAGGGTTAACTAGGGGCAATCAGGGGGTTAAAACCTTTATTAGATAATATATGGGGTACCTGACGCTATAAAAACCTGCGGCGAACCTAAAAAAAATTACTGGCTACCGATCTGCATCACCGACACTAAGACAGCGATCAGAAAAACGATCGCTTAGCGACAGTGGTGATAGGGGGTGAAAGGGTTACCTGGGGGCGATCAAGGGGGTTAAACCTTTACTAGATAATATATTGGGGTACCTGACGCTATAAAAACCTGCGGCGAACCTAAAAAAAATTACTGGCTACCGATCTGCATCACCGACACTAAGACAGCGTTTAGAAAAACGATTGCTTAGCGACAGTGGTGATAGGGGGTGAAAGGGTTACCTGGGGGGCGATCAAGGGGGTTAAACCTTTATTAGATAATATATTGGGGTACCTGACGCTATAAAAACCTGCGGCGAACCTAAAAAAAATTACCAGCTACCGATCAGCATCACCGACGCTAAGACAGCGATCAGAAAAATGATCGCTTAGCGACAGTGGTGATAGGGGGTGAAAGGGTTATCTGGGGGGTGATCAGGGGGTTAAACCTTTATTAGGGGGGGTTAGGGGGCTACACTGGACCTAAAACTGAATGTACTGACACTTTTACAGTCACAAATGTCACTGATTGCAGTGATCAGTAAATAAATGGTTACTGCAATCAGTGACACTGTGACTGGGGGGTGATCTGGGGGTGTATGGGGGGCGATTTATGTCCCTATGTGTTCTGGTGTCAGTGTAGTGTTGTGTGCACTGACCTGATGTCTTCTCTTGTACGGCGCTCGGTATATGTGAGCGCCGCACCAGAGATGACATCACTTCCTCCTGCTTCCTCTGCCTGACACAGACAGAGGGGACATTTCCATTCGCCGGAAGCGATCGCGAGGGGGTGGCCGGAAACAAATGGCTGCCCCCTCATCCCGGAATGCTCCCGGACACTTAGCCACCGCTCACTGTATAGGAGGGGGGTCCGATTGGACCCCCCAACTATACAAAGGCAATCACGTATGCTCTACGTGATTGTGCCTGTTGGTGCCATTCTGCCGACGTATATATACAGTGAGCGGTCGTTAAGTGGTTAAAGATGGGAAAACTTCTGAAATTATTTATCTTCATCTCCTTTTTGTTTTACATCACAGAAACCTGACATTTTAACAGGGGTGTGTAGATTTTTTATCTCCACTGTGTGTAAAAAATAAATAAAAAAGAAATAAATAAATAATATTTATATATATATATATATATATATATATATATATATATATATATATTACTGTTTTAGGCAGTTGTGAATTTATTTTTTAACAGAAGAGAAATCCAAATTAAATAAGTATTTGGTGTGACCACCCTTTGTCTTCAAAACAACATCAATTCTTCTAGGTACACATACACACAGTTTTTGAAGGAACTCAGCAGGTAGGTTGTTCCAAACTTGCATTTGCAGTCGAGTCGCTTAGCCTTGTTTTCATGTTCTATGCATGAAAACATAGGAACTGGGGTACAGAAAAAAGGCAGCAGGTGCTCTGGACAAATTTGAATTATTGGGATGTAGCAGGAAGCAGTTTGTTCATGAAGGGCTGAGGAGCGGTACAATAGTGAGTGTCTGCAGGCAACAGTGAAGCATGGTGGAGGTACTGTGCATGTCTGGGGCTGCAGTGGAGTTAAAGATTTGGAAGGATGCAATGGTGTCCTCAATGTTGAGAAATACAGGCAGATACTTATCCATCATGCCATACCATCAGGGAGGTGAGTGATTGGCCCCAAATTTATTCTGCAGCAGGACAACATCCCCAAACATACAACCAATGTCATAAAGAACTATCTTCAGTGTAAAGAAGAACAAGAGAGCCCTGATTGCAACATTATTGAGTCTGTCTGGGATAACATGATGAGACAGATAGATTTGAGACAGCCTACATCCACAGAAGATCTGTGATTAGTTCTCTAAGATGTTTGGAACAACCTTTTCTGTCGAGTTCCTTCAAAAACTGTGTGTAAGTGTTGCAAGAATTGCTGTTTTGAAGGCAAAGGGTGGTCACACCAAATATTGATTTAATTTGGATATTTCTAATGTTCATTTCCTATTTTGTTAATTTTGATAAATATAAACTATTAACACTTCTGTTTATGAAAGCATTCTTAATTTACAGCATTTTTATCACATGCCTAAAATGTTTGCACAGTACTGTATACAGTATATTTCTGGCACCAAGCCATCAGTAGCCGATCGCTGCCTCTGCCAGCTTGCCTACTTTCCATAGTGTATACATATCTTCCTCTGGTAAGCCAACCACATGATGTAAAAGAAAATGTGATTCATCGGACCAGGTCACCTTCTTCCATTGCTCTGTGGTCCAGGTCTGATGCTCACGTGCCCATAGTAGTCACTTCTGGCTGTGGTCAAAAGCTCAGCATGGGCACTCTGACTGGTCTATGCACCCCCATACACAACATACTGTGATGCACTGTGTGTTCTGCCACCTTTCTTCCCATGTGCATCAATAAGCCTTAGCCGCCCACAGCCCTGTTGCTAGTTCACCAGTTTTCTTTCCTTGGACGCATTATGGTAGGTCTTGACGACTGCAGGCCAGGAACATCCCACAAGAGCTGCAGTTTTGGAACTGCTCTGATCCAGTCGTCTAGCCATTACATTTTGACCCTTGTCAAAGTTGCTCAAGTCCTTATTTTTCTGCTTTTAACACATCAACTTCACGGACAACATGTTCACTTGCGGCCTAATATATCCTACCCACTTTCAGGTGCCATTGTAATGAGAATACATTTTATTTACTTTACCGGTCAATGGTCATAATGTCATGGCTGATTGTTGTATGGATGTAAAGCACTGTGTAAATTGTGTAAATTGTTTGCACTATATAGAGAAGTCTAAGCTTAGGCTTATCAAGCAACACAAAATGTATATAGTCACTCCTGATAAGTACAGGGTGGCTACATGTATCATATTACAGTATCTGTACTTTTTGCTGTTATTGACTTCCATAAATAGTTTTGATTATCAGACTGAAATACTTTATTCTGTAGGTAGTTTTATGTTCTAGTGACAAACTGGCTGTTTATACATTGACAAGTAATTTACTGTATAAAGTTGCCTAGAATTCACTTTGGCTGTGGGAGACTTGATCTGCTGTAGATTTGTCATATTTAGTGATTGATAAATTCAACAGATATGGGTAGCTCATGTGAGTGTCAACTGCCCAAAATGTTTACAGACCAATAAAACAACTGTACGAGAATAAAATATTTGTGCTTACTAATGTGTCTAATTACTAACTTACTAATGATCGAATGTGTCTAAGTTTGAATCCTGCATGAAGTCCAAACAAACCAAATGTAAAATGTATCCCCATTAAAAGCTATGGTGGGGCTATTACAAAAAAATGGGTAGGTAAAAATAAATGGAAAAGGGTTTTGACCTAAGTTCTCATGCCGCGTACACACGTTCGTTTTTAATGACGAGAAAAATTACATTTTTTAAAATGGTCATTAAAAGTGATCATGTGTGGGCTTTCCAGCATTTTTTCCGAGGAGAAAAACACTGAGAATCACAACGAGAAAAAATGGAACATGCTCTAATTTTTTACGTCATTTTTTACATCGTCATTTTTCTCGTCATGAAAAACGGCCATGTGTGGGCTTTAACGACGTGAAAAAAAATGCGCATGCTCAGAATCAAGTATGAGACGGGAGCGCTCGTTCTGGTAAAACTAGCGTTTGTAATGGAGATAGCACATTCGTTACGCTGTAACGGACTGAAAAGCACGATGCTGAAAAGCGCGAATCGTCTCTCAACAAACTTTACTAACATGAAGGGTGGCGCCATCCGAATGGAACTTCCCCTTTATAGTGCCGTCGTACGTGTTGTACGTCACCGCGCTTTACTCGAACATTTTTTTCCACGATAGTGTGTAGGCAAGGCAGGCTTGAGAGGAAACACGAAAAATCACGTCAAGAAAAATGCAGTTTTTTTCAATGACATTAAAAACGATCGTGTGTACGTGGCATCAGATGTGGTGGCTGCATTAGCTTTGTTTTTTACAGACCTTAATCCCTTTATTTTCACCGGGTAAACCTTCAAATAAAACAACTCCTTCTCTTGGTGGCTACACTCATTCCTTTATGTCACCCAGTCTGGGCGTCTGCCTTTGTTCATCTCCATTACATTGAGGGTAGGGGTGATGGGAATAGTAATTTACGCAAGTAAGATAACAACATTGTTTTTTGCTTCTGTTTCATTTCCCAGGAAGTCACAAGAACACTGCATTTCTGGCAAGTTCAACAGGTATTTTTAGCACGTGTTAAAATACTTTTCGACTGAAAAAATAAAATGAATGCATGTTCTCAGTTACCCTTTTATATGAAAATACTTGAGAATTTTCAGAACTCTAAAAAGAACTGTAAAAAGTTCCTGGGCCATTGGGCATGTTACAGCCAAAACGAAATCCAAAACAATCCTATAAATACAAAATCAATACAATGGACCTATAATATACACCCTGCTATTGTTATAACATTTATTAATAAAACATTTGACATTCTACTGCAGAACATTTTCAAAGTTTGAGCACTTTAGTACATCAAGTCAAATATTTATTATTAACAAGAGTGAGGTCTACTGTTTTGGAATAAGT
Source organism: Rana muscosa (assembly GCA_029206835.1). Taxonomy (NCBI): domain Eukaryota; kingdom Metazoa; phylum Chordata; class Amphibia; order Anura; family Ranidae; genus Rana; species Rana muscosa. The sequence continues at coordinate 12,045,340 of JARGYO010005626.1, read as the reverse complement.
GTTCTTGCTCAGATTGTTTTCATTTTGTTCACCTCAAATGAAATTAGCATAGAAAGGAACATAATGATCTTAAAAGCTTTTACAAATGTTACAGTCCATTAAAATTGTCCCCAAGATATTTGTAACACCATGGAAGTTTACTTCCACTTGTCTACTTTATTATCTTTTCATACCAGTCTATTCAACATTAAACTTTTCGTTTTCTGCACTGTAAAAAAAACACAATAAACTATTTTCAAAGTTCAAAAGCTAATTCATATTCATCACATTTCAAGTGCACTGTTCACCAGCTCTGTTTTTTTTTTTTTGTTTGCATTCAAGGACATAAAAAGAATTATCCCCAAACAGAGCTTCTTGTATCAGTGAATACTTATCCTTCTGTTGCCTGCGCCACCAGAACAGTGCTCTGATAAAGAGAATTACTCCACTGACGTCCACTGGAAAACCAATACTTCCAGGTGTGTCAATCTCCTTGTTCCCGTGAAACCTTCAGTGGTTCCTCTTGCCAGATTCCATATTACTACTGTGTTGGACTGAGCAAAGCAATAAAAACACATGGCAACACACCTGTTCTATGTGTGGTGAGTAGGGATGAGCTTCGTGTTCGAGTCGAACATACGTTCGACTCGAACATCGGCTGTTCGATCGTTCGACGAAGATCGAACGATTTGGGCCGTTCGCGCCAAATTCGAGTGACGCGAACGGCCCACAATGCACTATGCCATCGCAGTGTCATCCAGGCGCTGTGATTGGCCAAGCATGCACTGTGACCCCGCATGCTTGGCCAATCACAGCGCCGGCAGCGAGGAGAGCAATGATTGGCCACAGGCAGGATGCCTGTGGCCAATTATTGCTGAGGGTGTTTAGTACACGCCCCACACTATAAAAGGCCGCCAGCACGGCGGCCTAGTGTAGTGTGTTCCGGAGCAGGGATAGAGCAGCATAGGCAGGGACAGTGACTGTTATTTCTTTCTTGCTTAACCTGGATTCCTTTAGTTTAGGGAAAGAGAAGGATAGGTAGGGAGAGTGTCAGTGTGTTTTGTGCTTGTGCTATAGTGTGCTTAAAAAAAACATTTATTCTAGGGACAGAAAACTGTAGGTAGGGACAGTGTCAGTTTCTTTCACTCTGCAAGTCCTTGTTTCCAGGGACCTGGAAGGACAGTGAGTGAATTGTCCTTGTGCTATATTGTGCTTAAAAAAACATTTATTCTAGGGACAGAAAACTGTAGGTAGGGAGAGTGTCAGTTTCTTTCACTCTGCAAGTCCTTGTTTCCAGGGACCTGGAAGGACAGTGACTGAATTGTCCTTGTGCTATATTGTGATTAAAAAAAACATTTATTCTAGGGACAGAAAACTGTAGGTAGGGAGAGTGTCAGTTTATTTCACTCTGCAAGTCCTTGTTTCCAGGGACCTGGAAGGACAGTGACTGAATTGTCCTTGTGCTATATTGTGATTAAAAAAAACATTTATTCTAGGGACAGAAAACTGTAGGTAGGGAGAGTGTCAGTTTATTTCACTCTGCAAGTCCTTGTTTCCAGGGACCTGGAAGGACAGTGACTGAATTGTCCTTGTGCTATATTGTGATTAAAAAAAACATTTATTCTAGGGACAGAAAACTGTAGGTAGGGAGAGTGTCAGTTTATTTCACTCTGCAAGTCCTTGTTTCCAGGGACCTGGAAGGACAGTGACTGAATTGTCCTTGTGCTATATTGTGATTAAAAAAAACATTTATTCTAGGGACAGAAAACTGTAGGTAGGGAGAGTGTCAGTTTATTTCACTCTGCAAGTCCTTGTTTCCAGGGACCTGGAAGGACAGTGACTGAATTGTCCTTGTGCTATATTGTGATTAAAAAAAACATTTATTCTAGGGACAGAAAACTGTAGGTAGGGAGAGTGTCAGTTTATTTCACTCTGCAAGTCCTTGTTTCCAGGGACCTGGAAGGACAGTGACTGAATTGTCCTTGTGCTATATTGTGATTAAAAAAAACATTTATTCTAGGGACAGAAAACTGTAGGTAGGGAGAGTGTCAGTTTATTTCACTCTGCAAGTCCTTGTTTCCAGGGACCTGGAAGGACAGTGACTGAATTGTCCTTGTGCTATATTGTGATTAAAAAAAACATTTATTCTAGGGACAGAAAACTGTAGGTAGGGAGAGTGTCAGTTTATTTCACTCTGCAAGTCCTTGTTTCCAGGGACCTGGAAGGACAGTGACTGAATTGTCCTTGTGCTATATTGTGATTAAAAAAAACATTTATTCTAGGGACAGAAAACTGTAGGTAGGGAGAGTGTCAGTTTATTTCACTCTGCAAGTCCTTGTTTCCAGGGACCTGGAAGGACAGTGACTGAATTGTCCTTGTGCTATATTGTGATTAAAAAAAACATTTATTCTAGGGACAGAAAACTGTAGGTAGGGAGAGTGTCAGTTTATTTCACTCTGCAAGTCCTTGTTTCCAGGGACCTGGAAGGACAGTGAGTGAATTGTCCTTGTGTTATATTGTGATTAAAAAAAACATTTTTTCTAGGGACAGAAAACTGTAGGTAGGGAGAGTGTTTTTTTTCTTTCACTCTGCAAGTCCTTGTTTCCAGGGACCTGTAAGGACAGTGAGTGAATTGTCCTTGTGCTATATTGTGCTTAAAAAAAACATTTATTCTAGGGACAGAAAACTGTAGGTAGGGAGAGTGTCAGTTTATTTCACTCTGCAAGTCCTTGTTTCCAGGGACCTGGAAGGACAGTGACTGAATTGTCCTTGTGCTATATTGTGATTAAAAAAAACATTTATTCTAGGGACAGAAAACTGTAGGTAGGGAGAGTGTCAGTTTATTTCACTCTGCAAGTCCTTGTTTCAAGGGACAGAGAAGGACACCTGAAGGTAGCCCTTATTGCTTTTTTCCCATCTCCCTGCAGGCCATCTATTAGAATGTCTGGAAGGCAAACAAGGAGAGGCAGACAGTCAGGAGGCAATAAAAGAGGGCAAGCAGGCTCTGTGTCTGGGGGCAACAGTGCTGGTCGTGGACGCGGTGCATTGTCATCAGCACATGGCCATGGGACACGCTTGTCCTTCTTTTCGGCAGCTGGACATGTTGAGCCACATCATGCCGAAGACTTGGTAGAGTGGATGACCAAGCCCTCCTCCTCCTCCTCATCCTCTCTCACCCAGGCTCAGGGTACTGGAAAAGCAGCTGCCAAAGCGTCGTCTTCCCTGGTATCAATGTCAGACAAATCATCAGTCACTCCTTCCCTAGACCCACCATGTCCTCCTCCTGAGGAGTCCCCCGAACTGTTTCAGCACAGTGTTGGGTACATGCTCCAGGAGGATGCCCAGCGTTTCGAAGGGTCTGATGATGAAACCCAGCTAGAGGAAGGCAGTAGCGTGAGAGCAGACAGAGGGGATGCTCAAGAAGGACACCAATCTGGCAGTCATGTTCCAGCAGCTGCAGCATACTGCCAGATTGGCTCCAGTGATGAGGAGGGAGGGGATGATGAGGTCACTGACTCCACGTGGGTGCCTAATAGGAGAGAGGAGGAGGAGGAGGATGAGGAGGAGGCACATCTCCAACGAGGCAGGATGCCCTTTGGTGGCCAGCGTAAGGGCAGTACACCGACGGAATCACACCGCAGAGCTCCGCCTGTGCAGGGCGCTGCCTCTGCCCGTCATTCAAAAAGTTCTTTGGTGTGGGCCTTTTTTGAGGCTAGTGCATCAGATCGCACAGCTGCTGTTTGCAACATATGTCTCAAGCGTTTATCGCGTGGCCAAAACATCAGCCGCTTGGGTACCACATGCCTGACCAGACATATGTTGACCTGCCATGCAGCTCGTTGGCAAGCCTACCTCAAAGACCCACACCAAAGAACAAAGCGGACCTCTCCTTGCACCGCATCAGCTGGGATCTCCAACCCCACTATAACTTCAGTCCTCTCTGAAACATGCACTGAGAGGAATGAAGGTGTAGAATTAGGTGTGTCACAGCCAAGTACTTGCGCCCACTCTGCTAGCAGTACACCGACGTCCGATTCTAGCAGGCAAATTTCCCTGCCCCAGCTGCTGGACCGTCGAAAGAAGTTCACTCCCAGCCATCCACATGCCCAGCGGTTGAATGCTAGCTTGGCTAAATTGCTAGCGCTTCAACTGCTGCCTTTTCAGTTGGTAGACTCGGCCCCCTTCCGTGAGTTTGTGCAATGTGCAGTTCCTCAGTGGCAGGTTCCCAAACGCCACTTTTTCTCACGGAAGGCTATTCCGGCTCTCTACCGGCATGTGGAAGGCAATGTCTTGGCCTCGCTGGACAGGGCGGTCAGCGGTAAGGTGCATATTACCGCTGACTCATGGTCCAGCAGGCATGGACAGGGACGTTACCTTTCTTTCACGGCCCATTGGGTCACTCTTTTGGCAGCTGGGAAGGATTCAGGACAAGGTGCAGTAGTGTTGGAGGTTGTCCCACCGCCACGCCTCCAAAATGCTACTACTGGTTGTGACACACCTCTCTCCTCCACCCCCTCCTCTTCTTCTTCCTCCATGGCCTCTTCCTGTGGTTTGTCCTATGAACCAGCGGTGCTCCGTAGCCGTTCACGGGGCTACGCAAGTACGCAGGCAAAAAGATGCCATGCCGTGCTTGCGCTGGTGTGTTTGGGGGACAGAAGCCACACTGGGGCAGAGGTCCTGTCTGCTCTGCAGGGCCAGGCCGAGAGGTGGTTGACGCCACGCCAGCTTAAGCCAGGAATGGTGGTTTGCGACAATGGCACCAACCTCCTCTCCGCCCTCCGACAGGGACAACTGACCCATGTGCCCTGTGTGGCTCACGTCCTTAACCTGGTGGTGCAGCGCTTCTTGGGCAGGTACCCGGGCTTACAGGATGTCCTGAGGCAGGCCAGGAAAGTCTGTGTGCATTTCCGCAGATCTTATAATGCCAGTGCTCGCCTGGCTGAGCTGCAAAAGGAGTTGAACCTGCCCAAGAACCGCCTTATATGTGACATGCCCACCAGGTGGAACTCAACGTTGGCCATGCTGCAGCGGCTGCACACGCAGCAGAGGGCCATCAATGAGTACCTGTGCGACTACGGCACCAGGACAGGGTCAGGGGAGCTTGGTTTTTTTTCTCCACGCCAGTGGGGCATGATCAGGGATGCATGCACTGTCCTGGCACCATTTGAGGAGGCCACGAGGATGGTGAGCAGTGACAGTGCATGCATCAGTGACACTGTACCTCTTGTCCACCTGTTGGAGCACACGCTGCGTGGAATAATGGACAGGGCACTTGAGGCAGAACAGAGGCAGGAAGAGGAGGACTTCCTTGCCTCTCAAGGCCCCCTTTACCCAGACAGTGTTCCTTCTGTCCCACCCATCGCACAGGAAGAGGAGGAGGAGGAGGAGGAGGAGGAGGAGGATTGTGTCAGCATGGAGGTGGAGGCTGGCACTCAGCATCATCAGCAGCAGTCTTTTAGGGATGATTTACAGTCCCAAGAAACCAGTGGACTTGTACGTGGCTGGGAGGAGGTGGCTGCGGATCATGTCGTCCTTAGTGACCCAGAGGACTCCGGAGCGAATGCCTCAGCAAACCTACGCTGCATGGCCTCCCTGATCCTGCAAAGTCTGCGGAAGGATCCTCGTATTCTTCGGATCAAGGAGAGGGACCATTACTGGCTGGCCACTCTCCTTGATCCACGGTACAAGGGTAAGGTTGCGGACCTTATGTTACCGTCGCAGAGGGAGCAGAGGATGAGACAACTCCGGGAGGCCTTGCAGAAAGGTCTGTGCAACGCGTTCCCAGAGACTGGGAGGTTGCAAACTCCTGGTCCTGGACAACGAGTTGCTGAGGCTTCGGCCAGTCAAAGAAGGAGCGGTGGGGAAGGTGGCCGTCTGACCGATGCGTTCAGACAATTCTTTAGTCCGCAGCCCCAAAGTATGATCGGTTCCAGCAACCATCGCCAGCGTCTGATAAACATGGTGCAGGAATATCTAGGGGCAAGGTCAGACTTGGACACCTTCCCCACCGAAAATCCTCTGGCTTACTGGGTCTTGAGGATGGATCACTGGCCAGAGCTTGCACAGTATGCAATTGAGCTACTGGCCTGTCCTGCATCCAGCGTTCTTTCGGAACGCACATTCAGTGCTGCTGGAGGATTTGTCACGGATCACAGGGTGCGCCTGTCCACCGACTCGGTTGATCGACTGACTTTCATCAAGATGAACCAGTCTTGGATCACCACCAGCTACCACACACCTGATGCTGATATAACAGACTAATTGATTTTAACATGTCACATCCCTTCAAGACTGATGCTGATGCTGAGTGCCTGTGCTGTTATGTTGACTGGCTATCCTCCTCCTCCGAGTCCTCAATGATACGATTGATGATGATAGCTTGTAAGATCATTTTTGTTTATGGGTGCCGCCACCAGTGCCTAACGCCCAATTTTTCAGCCCCTGTTTAACAGGGGCGTGTAATTACAATTTTTGAAGCAATACTTTGCAACAGGGCTCATTGCTGTGCTCCAAGTACAGTATCTGTGAGGAGTTGCAGTGTTGTGCCACCAGTGCCTAACGCCCAATTTTTCAGCCCCTGTTTAACAGGGGCGTGTAATTACAATTTTTGAAGCAATACTTTGCAACAGGGCTCATTGCTGTGCTCCAAGTACAGTATCTGTGAGGAGTTGCAGTGTTGTGCCACCAGTGCCTAAGGCCCAATTTTTCAGCCCCTGTTTAACAGGGGCGTGTCATTACAATTTTTGAAGCAATACTTTGCAACAGGGCTCATTGGTGTGCTCCAAGTACAGTATCTGTGAGGAGTTGCAGTGTTGTGCCACCAGTGCCTAAGGCCCAATTTTTCAGCCCCTGTTTAACAGGGGCGTGTCATTACAATTTTTGAAGCAATACTTTGCAACAGGGCTCATTGCTGTGCTCCAAGTACAGTATCTGTGAGGGGTTGCAGTGTTGTGCCACCAGTGCCTAAGGCCCAATTTTTCAGCCCCTGTTCAACAGGGGCATGTAATTACAATTCTTGATCTAATAATTCACAGCAGGGCCCATTGCTGCACCCACCAAGAGTAACTGTCAGGGCTTACAGTGTTGTGGCACCAGCACCACCATCAAAGGCCCAATTTTTACTACCACTGTTCAACAATTATATGTAATTAAAATTCCTGATATAATAGTTGACAGCAGGGCGTTCCAGCACCAACCAAGAGTAACTGTGAGTGCTTACAGTGTTGTGCCAACACCAACAACTAAGGGGCCTATTTCTGCAGAGTATATACGGCAGGTCCCTACTTTCAAACATCCAACTTACAAACGACTCCTACTTGCAAACGCAAGAAGACAACAGGAAGTGAGAGGAAATCTACCACTAGGAAGGAAAATTCTCTCCTGTAAGAATAAATATGGGAGAAAGGTGTCTCCTCTGTACTGATGCTTTATCAGCAATCCTTGTTTCAAGAAAAACACCACATTTCAAAAACAGTTGTCATTGGGACGGAAAGTGAGGTGAAATGTTCTGAACAGGGGCACAGACAGCAAAACAAATGTTACAGGGGTGATAACCCTTACCTATGTTTTCCAAAAAGTTTAAAAATAGATTTTTGGTCTGGAGCTACACTTCAACAATGTACCTGTTCAAAATTACAAACAGACTCTACATAAGAACAAACCTACAGTCCCTGTCTTGTATGCACCGCCTGTATAGGGCTGTTCAGAGTATATAGGGCCTTTTTTATTTTATGTGCGGGGTTCCCCTTAATATCCATACAAGACCCAAAGGGGCTGGTAATGGGCTGGGGTAGGGGGGGGGTCATGGGGTAGCTATGCCATTTTTCTTAAAGAATTTCATCCATATTACCGGGACCAGACATTACATTAAAGCCGCAAGCAGTTTTAAATGGCTTTTTTTTCCTTTAGAAGTGTCATTTTGTGCAGGGACAGTTCTAAACACGGGAAACACGTGGCACTTCACAGGCATACTTTAGACACCCCCCAGGTACGATATTTAAAGGAATATTTGACTTTTTTTTTTCACTTTATGCATCATTAAAATGACTGCTCCCGAAAAACGACCGTTTTTAAAACTTCTTTTTGCATTGATACATGTCCCCTGGTGCAGAACCCGGGTTCCCAAACCCTTTTTAGGACAATAACATGCATAATAGTTGTTATAATTAGCACTTTAGAATTCGAACGTTCGCATCCATTGTATTTAATAGGGTTCTAATGTTCGTTCGAACTTTCGGTCCGTTCGCGGGTTCTGGTGCGAACCGAACCCGGGGGTGTTCGGCTCATCACTAGTGGTGAGTCACTTTGCCATTCATTGTGAATAGCACCATTGTACAGTAGAGCCCAGACACCACAGCACACCACAATGAATCTACTGTACTGTGCATTGCTGTGCAGAGTTTTTTTTTTTAAAGGGTCATGTACTTTGTTCATCTGTTGTGGTGGCTTGGCAGCCCATTCTAAACATGAGTTAACACATGTGCAATATTCCATCTCAATGGAACACTTACAGTAAGTGCCCTTGAGCCCTGCAAGATCATTTCCCACAACTTGATTATCCTAGCTTGAAGGTGAAATTATTTAAAGAAAGTGAACATATTTCAGGGGGGTTGATTTGCGCATACGAATGGTTTTAAATGTGTGAATTGACCACAACAAAATGCACGTTTGTGTAGAAAACAAGTCTTAGATTGTATAATAAGTTAATTTGGATTTTCTTTTATTATTTTTTCATTATCATTGAGAGAAAGTGCTTTATGTATTTGGTAGGGTTGAGCGAACCCGAACTGTAAAGTTCGGGTCCGTACCGAACTTTTGGGTTTTGGGGTCCCGGACCCAAACCCGAACAATTCACTGTATGTTCGGGTCCGGTGTTCGGCAATATGCATGTAAAGTCACGCATGTTTCCCGTGCTTAGAACTGTCCCTGCACAAAGTGTCATTTCTGAAGGAAAAAAAGTAATTTAAAACTCACTCGCGGCTATAATGAATTGTCGGCTCCCGGCAATACATAGAAAAGTCATTGATAAAAAATAAAAAAAGCGTGGGGGTTCCCCCAAATTCAATTACCAGGCCCTTCAGGTCTGGAATGGATATTAAGGGGAACCCTGCCGCAAATTTAAAAAAAAAAAATGCGTGCGGTTCCCCCCAAATATCCATACCAGGCCCTTCAGATCTGGTATGTATTTTAAGGGGAACTCCACCCCAATTTTTTTTTAAAAATGGCGTGGAGTACCCCCAAAAATCCAGACCAGTCCCTTTATCCGAGCACGCAACCTAGCAGGCCGCAGGAAAAGAGGGGGGGGACGAGAGAGCGCCCCCCCCTCCTGAACCGTACCAGGCCACATGCCCTCAACATGGAGAGGATGTCCCCATGTTGATGGGGACAAGGGCCTCATCCCCACAACCCTTGCCCGGTTGTGGGGGTCTGTGGGCGGGGGGCTTATCGGAATCTGGAAGACCCCTTTAACAAAGGGGACCCCCAAATCCCACCCCCCATGTGAAATGGTAATGGGGTACATTGTACCCTTATCATTTCACAAAGAAAGTGTCAAAAATTGTAAAAATGACAATAGCCGTTTTTTGAAAATTCCTTTATTAATGTCTTCTCTTTTCTCTTTTCTGACATGCTTTTTTTTTTTTTATCAATGACTTTTCTATGTATTGCCGGGAGCCGACAATTCATTAATAGCCGCAAGTGAATTTTAAATGACTTTTTTTCCATCAGAAATGACACATTGTGCAGGGACAGTTCTAAGCACGGGAAACAGCGCTAATAGTCCTCAGAAGTTCTGGTCCCCATTGACTTCAAAGGGGTTCGGGTTCGGATTCGGGGTAAAGTTCGGTCCCGAACCCGAACTTTTTTCCGAAGTTCGGCCGAACCCGTCGAACCCGAACATCCAGGTGTCCGCTCAACTCTAGTAACATCCATATAGACGTTTATATATATATATATATATATATATATATATATATATTAGCAAGATCTGATTGTTAACAATTACCTTCAGAGCATACAATATTCTTCTAAGACATAAAAATAAAGATTTTACTTATTGATCAAAAAGGGTTAAATTGTTTATACATTCGGTATATGACCCCGGTTTCACCTCTTTTAGTTTCCCTAGAGAAATCAAATCCCAAGACAAAAATGCTTGTAAGATATTGACCCTTTCCCCATAAATTCCATCTATCTCAAATCTTTCCTATTTCCATACCATTACCTTTTTAAGGTACAGCTCTTTTTACTCTAAGGCCCCTTTCACACTGGGGCGGGCAGGTGCGGTGGCGGTATAGCAGCGCGATTTTCAGCGCTGCTATACCGTCGTTCTTACCGCGGTATGTGGCCGCTAGGGGGGTGAATTTAACCCCCGCTAGCGGCCGAAAAAGGGTTAATACCGCCCGCAAACCGCGGCTATTGCCGCGGTTTGCGGGCTGTATTACCGCGCTGTCCCATTGATTTCAATGGGCAGCCGCGGTAAAGGAGCGGTGAACACACCGCTCCTTCACCGCTGTAAAGAAGCGGCTAGCAGGACTTTTGGAGCGGTCTTGCTAGCGCACCGCTTCAGTGTGAAAGCCTTCAGGCTTTCACATTGAAGGCTACAGGCACAAATTTTTCATGCGGTATAATAGCGCTAATATTAGCGCTAAACCGCATGAAAAACACCCCAGTGTGAAAGGGGCCTAAGTTATAATTATGATAACAACAAGATGAAATGGCAGCTACAATGATGTACCCTAATAACCTGTATAATAACGCATGGCAACCTGCATTTCTAAATTGAACTATATGCTCTGATTCCCTTCTTCTCCTCATTTCTTTCCCATGACCATGGGTCCATTGGATCTGCCGGGCCTCCGTCCACCTGCTCTTTGTGGGTATCCTGTCACGCACATGATCTGCTCTCCGGCACTGGGGGAGGGATGCAATCTGCATCCCTTCTGTGACAGGAGGGTCACGTTGGACACAGGGTGAGCCAGGAAACCATGGACATTAAGAATATGGCTTGGATTGCTTGAAATTGAAATAGTAATATTAGCCCACAATATTGTTTTATTCTGAACTTAACAAGTTAATTGAGAGATACTGAGGTGTTCAGCCTCAATCACCTGTCTGCCTAGTGTAATGCTAATGAATTCCAGCTTCTAGAAGACCTGTTCATTGTTTGTGGTGATGTGGATTGGGGAAATTAAGTCTGTCCTTGTGTGTATTGTAAAGTATCAGACAGTCTGGTGACTATAAAGGTCATGCATAGTCATTCAAACATAAAGGGGATTAGAACCTGTTGTCTCCTAGCAGACGTCAAAATAATGTGTATTGGCTCTTGTTATGTTGTGGGTGGAGCTGGACCATTGTTGATTTTAGGTTAATGCAGTATTGAATGGGTATAAAAGTTACAATGTTTTTCTCAATAAAGTCATTCGATCCTAGGAAGATACAGAGTGTGTCTCGTTCTTCCAGGAGTAATTCCTATGGGAAGGGGTCGTCTGACTGTGGAGGATCGACAGTGAATTTGTGTCCAGGAGAGGGAAGATATCTAAACGGCGTTACCCCCTTCCATATTTGGGGTGCCGTTACATTGGTTGGCAGCTGTGGGATTTTCCCTCCAGTTCCTGGGACACTCCAAACCACCACAGTGAATGACCAGCTATGCAGCCTGCAGGAAAGTCACGCTGAAAGACCTACTTGAGAGCCGAGATGGACCAGAAGGAGGGTGATGCAGGACCCCGGTCAGTTGAAGATTTGTTTCAACAACGAGTTCGACAGCGCTTGGCATTATATGGTGCTAACCCATCAGAGACCGCCATACTGGAAGCCATTAGAGGCATCCAGCTGCAAGATGTGCGACAAAAGAGAGAACTAGAGCGACAAGAGAAAGGACTAGAGCGACAAAAGAGAGAACTAGAGCGACAAGAGAGAACGAGAGCGACAAAAGAGAGAACGAGAGCGACAAAAGAGAGAACGAGAGCGACAAAAGAGAGAACTAGAGCAGCAACATGAGCGGAGAATGGCGGAGATACGGCAATCGGAGATCGCCTACAGACAGCTGCTAGAATCTGCTCAGCAGCAGGGTGGGGCTACCTTTGCCTGGGACTATCAGGAAATACCAGTTGACAACTATGAAATCCTGGCTGAAGAATCAGCAGTGGAAAATCTGAAGATTGCCATCCCTAAAACCAAAGTGAATGATACAGAGTTCCAGGGAGCTAGCCTGGCTGAAGAATCGGCAGTGGAAAATCTGAAGATTGCCATCCCTAAAGCCGAAGTGGATGATATGGAGTTCCAGGGAGCTAGGGCAGTTGGCTCATCTCCCCAGCCACAGATTACAGAAGGTATGGACTTAAGGGACTGTTCAGAGGATCTTATGGATTATGAATCGCCTGCTCAAGTACTGGCAGCAGGACAAAGTACTACAGACCCCTGCTCTACACCCGTGGCAGTTTTGGAGGCCCGAGGTGAGAAGGTGATGGTTCCTCTTTCCCAGGGGATTTCAGAGATGCAGGGAGGAGAAGCAGCCCTTTTCCCTCCCCAACAGTTAGCCAGAGCAGATGGTGTGGAGTCCCCAGCAGAAGTGCTGGCAACAGGGCAAAGTGCTAGCAACCTCTGCCCAGCACCGGAAACAACTGTGGAGTTTCAGGGAGCCGGGGCAGTTGGCCCCCCTTTCCAGCAACAAGCTGAGGTGGTAAAGCTTTTACCCCCAGCTGAATCACAAAATAATGTGTATTGGCTCTTGTTATGTTGTGGGTGGAGCTGGACCATTGTTCATTTTAGGTTAATGCAGTATTGGATGGGTATAAAAGTTACAATGTTTTTCTCAATAAAGTCATTCGATCCTAGGAAGATACAGAGTGTGTCTCGTTCTTCCAGAAGGAGTAATTCCTATGGGAAGGGGTCGTCTGACTGTGGAGGATCGACAGTGAATTTGTGTCCAGGAGAGGGAAGATATCTAAACGGCGTTACCCCCTTTCGTATTTGGGGTGCCGTTACACCTTCCAATAGCGCTTACGGTGGGTGCTTGCACCACTGGATGGCGCTTTTCCAGTGCCGTGCCATCCCATGTTCACCGCCGGGCATTCGCGGGGGGCGCGTCGCACATGCGCGAGGACAGATGAAGCCATCAAGGTGCCGTCGCAGTCCCACGCATGCGCGCCTGGCCTTCGGGGACGCAATGGGTTTCATCCAGCGGTGACGGCTGCGCCGGGACTTTGTCCACTGGAATGACGAGGGGGCCACTCACAGGGAACCGCAAGCGGACGGCAGGGGGGAGAAGCATAGCACCTGCTCACTATCAGGGAGGATCTGCAAATCAGCAGACAGGTAGGATGGGTATTTAAATCACACACCACAATGGGAAGTGTCTGATGACCTCCTGTGAAGCACACCACACCTGACTTCTGATTTCCTGAGAGGCAAGCATGCAGCCGGCAGGCTATTGCTCTAAGCTAGTATAATTTCTAATACCCCAAAAAACCCAATACCTTTACTTGATTTTTTAACTGTTACAATATACCATTTCTTTTGAAGGGTCCCCAACCTTAATGTTTCTATCAAGACTAAGGCCTCATGCCCACTGGCGTTTTTACAGCTGCGTTTTTTGCAGCTTAAAAACGCCTGTCCATGTTATTGTAAATATTTTTTATTTATTTATTTTTTTTTTTTAAAAACGTCGGAGCTAAAAACGCGACCGCGCGTTAGTGCGCGTTTTTTGCGCGTTAGTGCGCGTTTTTGCGCGTTTTTTGACGCTCGCGTTTTTTCCTGCCAAATTCTGACGCTGAGGAACGCACTGGCCCTGGGTTTTTTTTACAGCTTACAAACGCCTATGCTCTTTACAGCTCAAAAACGCCTAGGTGGGCATGAAGCTATAGACTAACATGGACAGGCGTTTTTAAGCTGTAAAAAACGCTCAAAAACGCGGCTGAAAAAACGCCCGTGGGCATGAGGCCTTATAGACTCACAGGCTCTGGTTTATAGGTTTTTTATAGCCTACATTTTTCAGCATACCAAATTAGTATAACTCTTATGTATACTTTTATATTTATTGCCACATTATTACCATTTAATATACTACATGATATTTGCTTTTTTAATAAATAAATATAAGTAATTTAGACACACTCTACCATTTACACTCTCTTATCACATCACTTTAATAAGCTACTAGCTTTCTCATATTTCACAATCACTATTTTTTAGTAATATACATTTTCTCATTAATTGTCACCTATAGGTCACCAATGCCCCACTTTGCACTCTTATTTTATTTCCCATCACTTCACTCACACATACTGTATATTACTCTTTATTTAATCCTTTATATAATAATCATTTATTTCAATTTCTTATACAAAACATTACTTTAACATAAATACAATGACAAACATTTTCCAGCATCTGTTATTCAATCGATGCTGGTGTCTTGGGGTATACCTTTGACATATTAGTAAATAATAATAGGACAGCCCCAGCAACGCATGCAAGGATCATATACACCTCTCAAGTGAATCAGTTAAGAGCTCTAGCCTCACCTGTTTGAAGCTAATATAAACTAATAAAAAGTGCAACATATATGTAACATTGAAATTGATTATCATTACAAATTCTAGGTGCTCGGCACAGGGTACATAGCTACCCACTCACCCTACCTGCTTTCTTGCCCGCAATTGGGGCGCCCATCTTAAGTGCGTGACCCCCTGTGAGCAGAGTTGCCTGTGGGGCAGACCCACCTTGAAGTGGGAGGCGGACGCTGTGGCGGCATGGACCTCTCTTGGGAAATTTGGGGAGATCATACGGAATCTAGCTTTTTAAATCTCCGGTTCAGCCATACTATGTGGCAAAAAAGGTAAATAGGCAAATTTCTCTAGAAATAAATATATGTATAGCATTCCTTTTTTTTCTGCTGTCCCTCCATTAACTGATATTGACTACTATGAAAGATATTATGTATTAACTTTATGACTTGCTGTAACCAATGGGAGACGCTTAAAGTATGCTTTAATCCTAATATATTGTTTATTGACATTCCATAGAATATAAGACCCCCTTGAGGAAGACCTTAATGGGTCGAAATGCATCGGGGCTCTCTTCTGTGCACCATATGCATTCAAGACGTATGATCTTATTATTCATCTTGTCCACCTTTGTACATGACTTGAACCATCTTTGTATACACTGTGTCTGGCTTTGTAAATACCGGAGCTCATAAATTTATGTACTAATTTTTAATCTACAAGGGCCAAGTGCCTTTTCATCAAATAAAACTTTTTTATTAAATAATGATTTCAGTTATTTCTTGCTGCTAAAAAGTCCCACGGGAAACTTTCTCTCTATGTCCAGCACTCAAATCGGGATGCACAGCCCTCTCACATATCCCATATGTGTCTAACCAAGCTAAAATGTGCTGGTAGCTTTACCCAATTCTCTTTGTAGCAGATCCGCAAAGCGGGCTAAAAGTATTGGGTCCCCCGAATATTGTGGCTGAGCTGATGTGATAGCTGGGAAATCAGTGGTGCTGTCCTGATCCAGCTCTTGGCTGCTGGGCTGGCTGCATAAAATGTCTGCCATCTCCCTGTCTAATACAGAGGAAGCATGTGAATCTTGGCTAGGTGACAGGGCTGCAGCCTGTGAGGGAGACTGTGCAGGGCTAGGAGGTGAGCTGTGTGTGCTTGCGAGCTCACCTGTAGCTGGGGAAGGCACAGAGCCTGTCTTGAAGCTGCCATGAGATTTAGGGACCGTCTTCTGTGAGAGCGATTTCTCCTCTGTGGACGCCGGCGTCCCTCGTGTACTGCAGCCGGTCGCCATCTTGGAATCCCTGCTTGTAGCCTGGAAAGAATAGTGGGGGCCACCCTGGGGCTTTCAACGCGACTGATGTGACATCCAGTGGATTACCTGTCCTCACCCCAGGAGGATCGGATCAGGTGGTTAGATGCAGCGGACGAGGTGCCACGCCGCGAAATATGACTGTCTGCCGGGGGTGTGCGGAGCAGCTCAGAGGCACATCTGCTCCAGCCGGCCGTGCATGCGCTCTCACTTTTTTTATTTTGATGTATCAATCATTACTATTACATGTTTGAAAGTCCATCTAAGGGGGTTTCAATGCTTAATTTTTTGTTTTCTTAATATGTTATACTTACCTGCTGTGTGCAAAGGTTTTGCACAGAGTGGTCCAAACCTCCTCTTCTGGGTTCCTCTGCCGGTGCTCTTTGACTCCTCCTCTTCTCCATGTGCCCCCATACCAAGCCACTTGCTATGGGGCACATGTGCAGGCTTGATCCTGACCTAAGCTGTGCACATCTATAGACATACACAGCACTGCTTGGCCCCAAGCCCTGCTCTTTCCTCACTTCAGCCAATGGCTCCTGCCGCTGCTGAGTCACCTGTGAGAAGAGAGAGAGTGGAGAAGAGCTGCTGCAGACAAGCTCAGGCTGTTAAAGGGGGGACTGGGGAGAGCAGCTATTGAAAGTTTTTTTACCTTAATGCAAAGAATACATTAAGGTAAAAAAAAAAATTCTTTTAACCACTTAAGCCCCGGAGGATTTGGCTGCCCAATGACCGGGCCATTTTTTGCAATTCGGCACTGCGTCACTTTAACTGACAATTGCGCGGTCGTGCAACGTGGCTCCCAAACAAAATTGAGGTCCTTTTTTTCCCACAAATAGAGCTTTCTTTTTGGTGGTATTTGATCACCTCTGCGGTTTTTAGTTTTTGCGCTATAAACAAAAAAGAGCGATAATTATGAAGAAAAAGCAATATTTTTTACTTTTTGCTATAATAAATAACCCCCAAAAATATATCAAAAAACACATTTATTTCTCAGTTTAGGCCAATATGTATTCTTCTACATATTTTTGGTAAAAAAAATTGCAATAAGCGTATATTGATTGGTTTGTGCAAAAGTTATAGCGTCTACAAAATAGGGGATAGATTTATAGCATTTTTATTAATTTTTTTTTTTTTTTTTACTAGTAATGGCGGTGATCTGCGATTTTTTATCTTGACTGTGACATTATGGCGGACACATCAGACACTTTTGACGCTATTTTGGGACCATTGTCATTTATACAGCGATCAGTGCTATAAAAATGCACTGATTACTGTGTAAATGACACTGGCAGGGAAGGGGTTAACCCCTAGGGGGCGATGAAGGGGTTAAGTGTGTCTTAGGGACTGATTCTAACTATGTGGGGGCTCGGCTACCAGTGACACGACATTGATCACTGCTCCCGATCACAGGGAGCAGTAGATCACTGTCCTGTCACAAGGCAGAACAGGGAAATGCCTTGTTTACAAAGGCATCTCCCCGTTCTGCAGCTCCTTGACATGACACCGGCGGACATCGAGTTTGCGGGTCCCGCAGGCATGGTCATGAAGCTTGTGGCAGGGGCATGCGCGTGCCCGCACCGAGGCAAATTCAAAGCAACGTACCTGTACGTTGCTTTGCGCAGCCGTGCCATTCTGCCGACGTATATGTGCAGGAGGCGGTCGGCAAGCGGTTAAAATCACTTTAAGACTTTGGTATGTGACATTGCAGCGTCATGTATCAGGCCCTTATATTGCACACACTAGTCCCTCCCTTGCCTTTTGTTGTTAATCATTACTCTTACTCTGTGACCCTTTTGGTCATTAGTGCTAGCCGTATTTGGCACTATCAACTATCTACTTATCGACCTCTATCTTGCTCCTTTCAAAAAGCTCCTTTACCTGTCCTCCATTCTACTACATGGTATTTGTGGCCACTTCTGCTAGTTTTCTGCAATAAAATCAATAACTTTTTCTACTGACTTCGTCTTTTCTGTTTCCATTTTATCAAGCTGAAGAGGTCAACAGCGGGGAAATTGAAAAGAATGATTGATCTGAGACTTAGGCTGCCTCAATTCGGCTGATCAATTAAGGAGCACAGGGGTTAAAGCTCCTAACATTGTGTCTGACAGAATTCACTAACTGCAAAGTTGAGGATCAGTAAGAATGACAAGATTAATCTACAGGTCTGATGACCAACAAAGTGAGTGCAAGAGGACAACTGTGCTATGTTTAGAGTATATACAAGGTAACTTATGTCACTATTGGTGGCAACTGTTCTCAAAAAACATTGATAGACTGAATTTACCAAAGACAGACTGTGAGCTCCCATGGGGCGAGGTGTCATACCTTTTCTATCGTTATTAGAGTTAACTCTGCCTTGTGAGTTCATTAATTTGGAGGGTTTAACCAACACTGCAAAGTATAGAGACTCAGTAACATATGGTGCAATATTAAACTCTGGTATGCAGACTCTTCTTCTAAGGAAACTACCCAATTATAAGATAGTATCGGTACTTTTGTATGTGCACCACCTTACAATACAGCTTTCTACTAATTGTTGATGACTTTATTGACCCTATTCAATCAAGGTTTTTAAAGTCATATTGCTTTTCTAATTAGTTTCCATATAAAAAATAAAAAAAATGGAGTAATTCGATAAAGTCAGTTTTTAGGCACTGAGTATGCCCTCCTAACTCTCCACCCAAAGGTATTAACCACTTCCATACTGGGCACTTATACACCTTCCTGCCCAGACCAATTTTCAGCTCTCAGCGCTGTTGCACTTTGAATGACAATTGCGCGGTCATGCTACACTGTACCCAAACTAAATTTTTATCATTTTTTTCCCACAAATAGAGCTTTCTTTTGGTGGTATTTGATCACCTCTGCGATTTTTATTTTCTGCTAAAAATAAATAAAAAAAGACCGAAAATTTTGAAAAAAAACCTTTTTTTGTTTCAGTTACAAAACTTTGTAAATAAGTACGTTTTCTCCTTCACTGATGGGCACTGATGGGGCTGCACTGATAGGCACAGAAGAGGCGGCACGGGTGGGCACCGACAGGCGGTACGGGTGGGCCCCCTGACAGACGGCACGGGTGGGCCCCCTGACAGACGGCACGGGTGGGCACCGATACGCGGCACGGGTGGGCACCGATACGCGGCACGGGTGGGCACCGATACGCGGCACTGTAATCTGTTGTACTAATGGATGCCAATCAGTGCCAAACAATAATGCCCATGGTGGGCACTGATTGGCATCCATTAGGGGCACTGATTGGCATCCCTGGTGGTCTAGGGTGGCATACCTGGTGGTGGGCATCCCTGGTGGTCTGGTGGCATCCCTGGTGGACCAGTGTGGGCATCCTCGGGGGTACTGCGCTGATAATTGATCAGCACAAATCCCCCCTGTCAGAGGAGCAGACGATCGGCTCTCCTCTACTCGCGTCTGACAGACGCGAGTGAGGAAAAGCCGATGACCGGCTTTTCCTGTTTACATCGTGATCAGCCGTGATTGGACACGGCTGATCACGTGGTAAAGAGTCTCCGTCAGAGACTCTTTACCTAGATCGGTGTTGCGGGGTGTCAGACTGACATCCCGCAACAACGATCGCCGCGATGCGCGCCCCCGGGGGCGCGCAGCGGCTCAAAATCCTGAGGACGTCATATGACTTTGCCGACGTCAATCCGCTCTAGGGCGGGCGGCAAGTGGTTAAGGAACTGAGGATGTCCTCTTACCTCTCCACCCCAAGGTATCGAGGCACTGAGGATGTCCTCCTACTCCTCCACCCCAAAGTATTAGGGGCACTGAGAAAGCCCTCCTACCTCTCCACCCCACCACAAAGTATTGTGGCACTGACGATGCCCTCCTACCCCTCCACCCCAAGGTATTAAGGAACTGAGGATGTCCTCCTACCCCTCCACTCGAAAGTATTGAGGCAATGAAGATTCCCTCCTAAATTGCCACCCCAAGGTATTAAGAAACTGAGGATGTCCTACTACCCCTCCACCCCAAAGTATTAGGGACACTGAGCAGGCCCTCCTACCCCTCCACCCCACCCCAAAGTATTGTGGCACTGAGGATGCTCTCCTACCTCTCCACCCCAAGGTATTAAGGAACTGAGCATGTCCTCCTACCTCTCCACCCCAAAGTAATAAGGCACTGAAAATGCCCTGCTACCACTCCACCCCAAAGTATTAATGCACTGAGGATTCCCTCCAAAATTGCCACCCCAGGGTACTGAGGATGTCCTCCTACTGCTCCACCCCAAGGTATCGAGGCACTGAGGATGCCCTCCTACCTCTCCACCCCAAAGTAATAAGGCACTGAGTATGCCCTCCTACCCCTCCACCCGAAAGTATTGAGGCACTGAAGATTCCCTCCTAAATTGCCACCCCAAGGTATTAAGAAACTGAGGATGTCCTACTACCCCTCCACCCCAAAGTATTAGGGACACTGAGCAGGCCCTCCTACCCCTCCACCCCACCCCAAAGTATTGTGGCACTGAGGATGCCCTCCTAACTCTCCACCCCAAGGTATCGAGGCACTGAGGATGACCTCCTACCTCTCCACCCCAAGGTATTAAGGAACTGAGGATGCCCTCCTACCTCTCCACCCCAAGGTATTAAGGAACTGAGGATGCCCTCCTACCTCTCCACCCCAAGGTATCGAGGCACTGAGGATGTCCTCCTACTTCTCCACCCCAAAGTAATAAGGCACTGAGGATGCCCTCCTACCTTTCCACCCCAAAGTATTGAGGCACTGGGGATTCCCTCCTAAATTGCCACCTCAAGGTATTAAAGAACTGAGGATGTCCTCCTACCTCTCCACCCCAAGGTATCGAGGCACTGAGGAAGCCCTCCTACACTCCCACCCCAAAGTATTGAAGCACTGAGCAGGCCTTCCTACCCCTCTACCCCAAAGTATTGAGGCATTGAGTAGGCCCTCCTACCCCTCCACCCTAAAGTATTGAAGCACTGAAAATGCCCTCCTACCTCTCCATCTCAAGGTATCAAGGCACTGAGGATGTCCTTCTACCCCTCCACCCCAAAGTATTGAGGCACTGAGGATTCTCTTCTAAGTTGCCACCACAGGGTATTAAGGAACTGAGGATTTCCTCCTACCTCTCCACCTCAAGGTATCGAGGCACTGAGGATGCCCTCCTACCCTTCCACCCCAAAGTATTAAGGAACTGAGGATGCCCTCCTACCTCTCCACCCCAAGGTATCGAGGCACTGAGGATGCCCTCCTACCCTTCCACCCCAAGGTATCGAGGCACTGAGGATGCCCTCCTAACTCTCCACCCCAAGGAATCGAGGCACTGAGGATGCCCTCCTAACTCTCCACCCCAAGGTATCGAGGCACTGAGGATGCCCTCCTAACTCTCCACCCCAAGGTATTAAGGAACTGAGGATGCCCTCCTACCTCTAGACCCCAAGGTATTGAGGCACTGAGGATACCCTCCTACCCCTTCACCCCAAAGTATTGAGGCACTGAAGATGCCCTCCTAACTCACCACCCCAAGGTATCGAGGCACTGAAGATGCCCTGCTACCCCTCCACCCCAAGGTATCGAGGCACTGAGGATGCCCTCCTAACTCTCCAACCCAAGGAATCGAGGCACTGAGGATGCCCTCCTAATCGCTCCACCATAAGGTATTAAGGAACTGAGGATGCCCTCCTAACTCTCCACCCCAAGGTATTAAGGAACTGAGGATGTCCTCCTACTTCTACACCCCAGGTATCGAGGCACTGAGGATGCCCTCCTACCTCTCCACCCCAAGGAATTAAGGAACTGAGGATGCCCTCCTACCTCTCCACCCCAAGGTATCGAGGCACTGAGGATGCCCTCCTACCTCTCCACCCCAAGGTATCGAGGCACTGAGGATGCCCTCCTAACTCTCCACCCCAAGGTATCGAGGCACTGAGGATGCCCTCCTAACTCTCCACCCCAAGGTATCGAGGCACTGAGGATGCCCTCCTAACTCTCCACCCCAAGGTATCGAGGCACTGAGGATGCCCTCCTACCCCTCCACCCCAAGGTATCGAGGCACTGAGGATGCCCTCCTATCTCCCCACCCCAAGGTATTAAGGAACTGAGGATGTCCTCCTACTTCAACATTTTTTTTTTTTCAATAATTTTTTTTTTTTTTTAATGATTTTTAATGTAAACATTTTTTCAGGATGGACCTCCGCTTTAAGAAACTGAGGATGCCCTCCTAACTCTCCACCCTAAGGTATTAAGGAACTGAGGATGCCATCCTACCTCTCCAACATAAGGTATCGAGGCACTGAGGATGCCCTCCTACCTCTCCACCCCAAGGTATCGTGGCACTGAGGATGCCCTCCTACCCCTCCACCCCAATGTATCGAGGCACTAAGGATGCCCTCCTAACTCTCCACCCCAAGGTATTAAGGAACTGAGGATGTCCTCCTACTTCTCCACCCCAGGTATCGAGGCACTGAGGATGCCCTCCTAACTCTCCACCCCAAGGTATAAGGAACTGAGGATGTCCTCCTATCTCTCCACCCCAAAGTATTGAGGCACTGAGCAGGCCCTCCTACCGCTCCACCCCAAAGAATTGAAGCACTGAGGATGCCCTCCTAACTCTCCACCACAAGGTATCGAGGCACTGAGGATGCCCTCCTACCTCTCCACCCCAAGGTATTGAGGCACTGAGGATGCCCTCCTACCCCTCCACCCCAAGGAATTAAGGAACTGAGAATGCCCTCCTACCTCTCCACCCCAAGGTATCGAGGCACTGAGGATGCCCTCCTACCTCTCCACCCCAAGGTATCGAGGCACTGAGGATGCCCTCCTAACTCTCCACCCCAAGGTATCGAGGCACTGAGGATGCCCTCCTACCCCTCCACCCCAAGGTATCGAGGCACTGAGGATGCCCTCCTATCTCCCCACCCCAAGGTATTAAGGAACTGAGGATGTCCCCCTACCTCTACATTATTTTTTTTTATGATTTTTCATGTAAACATTTTTTCAGGGTGGACCTCCGCTTTAAGGAACTGAGGGTGTCCTCCTACTTCTCCACCCCAAGGTATCGAGGCACTGAGGATGCCCTCCTACCTCTCCACCCCAAGGTATTAAGGAACGGAGGATGCCCTCCTACCCCTCCACCTCAAGGTATCGAGGCACTGAGGATGCCCTCCTACCCCTCCACCTCAAGGTATCCAGGCACTGAGGATGCCCTTCTAACTCTCCACCCCAAGGTATCGAGGCACTGAGGATGCCCTCCTAACTCTCCACCCCAAGGTATCGAGGCACTGAGGATGCCCTCCTAACTCTCCACCCTAAGGTATCGAGGTACTGAGGATGCCCTCCTATCTCTCCACCCCAAGGTATTAAGGAACTGAGGATGTCCTCCTACTTCTAATTTTTTTAATGATTTTTAATGTAAACATTTTTTCAGGGTGGACCTCCGCTTTAAGGAACTGAGGGTGTCCTCCTACTTCTCCACCCCAAGGTATCGAGGCACTGAAGATGCCCTCCTAACTCTCCCCCCAAGGATTTTAAGGAACTGAGGATGCCCTCCACCCCAAGTTATCGAGGCACTGAGGATGCCCTCCTACCCCTCCACCCCAAGGTATCGAGACACTGAGGATGCCCTCCTAACTCTCCACCCCAAGGTATCGAGGCACTGAGGATGCCCTCTTACCTCTCCACCCCAAGGTATTAAGGAACTGAGGATGTCCTTCTACTTCTACACCCCAGGTATCGAGGCACTGAGGATGCCGTCCTACCTCTCCACCCCAAGGTATTAAGGAACTGAGGATGCCCTCCTACCTCTCCACCACAAGGTATCGAGGCACTGAGGATGCCCTCCTACCTCTCCACCCCAAGGTATCGAGGCACTGAGGATGCCCTCCTACCCCTCCACCCTAAGGTATCGAGGCACTGAGGATGCCCTCCTACCCCTCCACCTCAAGGTATCCAGGCACTGAGGATGCCCTTCTAACTCTCCACCCCAAGGTATCGAGGCACTGAGGATGCCCTCCTAACTCTCCACCCCAAGGTATCGAGGCACTGAGGATGCCCTCCTACCTCTCTACCCCAAGGTATTAAGGAACTGAGGATGTCCTCCTACCTCTCCACCCCAAGGTATTAAGGAACTGAGGATGCCCTCCTAACTCTCCACCCTAAGGTATCGAGGTACTGAGGATGCCCTCCTATCTCTCCACCCCAAGGTATTAAGGAACTGAGGATGTCCTCCTACTTCTAATTTTTTTAATGATTTTTAATGTAAACATTTTTTCAGGGTGGACCTCCGCTTTAAGGAACTGAGGGTGTCCTCCTACTTCTCCACCCCAAGGTATCGAGGCACTGAAGATGCCCTCCTAACTCTCCCCCCAAGGATTTTAAGGAACTGAGGATGCCCTCCACCACAAGTTATCGAGGCACTGAGGATGCCCTCCTACCCCTCCACCCCAAGGTATCGAGGCACTGAGGATGCCCTCCTAACTCTCCACCCCAAGGTATCGAGGCACTGAGGATGCCCTCTTACCTCTCCACCCCAAGGTATTAAGGAACTGAGGATGTCCTTCTACTTCTACACCCCAGGTATCGAGGCACTGAGGATGCCGTCCTACCTCTCCACCCCAAGGTATTAAGGAACTGAGGATGCCCTCCTACCTCTCCACCACAAGGTATCGAGGCACTGAGGATGCCCTCCTACCTCTCCACCCCAAGGTATCGAGGCACTGAGGATGCCCTCCTACCCCTCCACCCTAAGGTATCGAGGCACTGAGGATGCCCTCCTAACTCTCCACCCCAAGGTATTAAGGAACTGAGGATGTCCTCCTACTTCTCCACCCCAGGTATCGAGGCACTGAGGATGCCCTCCTAACTCTCCACCCCAAGGTATTAAGGAACTGAGGATGTCCTCCTACCTCTCCACCACAAGGTATCAAGGCACTGAGGAAGCCCTCCTAACTCTCCACCCCAAGGTATTAAGGAACTGAGGATGCCCTCCTAACTCTCCACCCCAAGTTATTAAGGAACTGAGGATGTCCTCCTACCTCTCCACCCCAAGGTATCGAGGCACTGAGTAAGCCCTCCTAACTCTCCACCCCAAGGTATTCAGGAACTGAGGATGCCCTCCTAACTCTCCACCCTAAGGTATTAAGGAACTGAGGATGCCCTCCTACCTCTCCACCACAAAGTATTGAGGCACTGAGGATGCCCTCCTAACTCTCCACCCCAAGGTATCGAGTCACTGAGGATGCCCTCCTAACTCTCCACCCCAAAATATCGAGGCACTGAGGATGCCCTCCTAACTCCCCACCCCAAGGTATTAAGGAACTGAGGATGTCCTCCTACTTCTACATTTTTTTTTTTATGATTTTTAATGTAAACATTTTTTCAGGGTGGACCTCCGCTTTAAGGAACTGAGGGTGTCCTCCTACTTCTCCACCCCAAGGTATCGAGGCACTGAGGATGCCCTCCTACCTCTCCACCCCAAGGTATTAAGGAACTGAGGATGCCCTCCTACCCCTCCACCTCAAGGTATCGAGGCACTGAGGATGCCCTCCTACCCCTCCACCTCAAGGTATCGAGGCACTGAGGATGCCCTTCTAACTCTCCACCCCAAGGTATCGAGGCACTGAGGATGCCCTCCTAACTCTCCACCCCAAGGTATCGAGGCACTGAGGATGCCCTCCTACCTCTCTACCCCAAGGTATTAAGGAACTGAGGATGTCCTCCTACCTCTCCACCCCAAGGTATTAAGGAACTGAGGATGCCCTCCTAACTCTCCACCCTAAGGTATCGAGGCACTGAGGATGCCCTCCTATCTCTCCACCCCGAGGTATTAAGGAACTGAGGATATCCTCCTACTTCTAAATTTTTTATTTTTTTCTATAAATTTTTTTTTATGATTTTTAATGTAAACATTTTTTCAGGGTGGACCTCCGCTTTAAGGAACTGAGGGTGTCCTCCTACTTCTCCACCCCAAGGTATCGAGGCACTGAGGATGCCCTCCTAACTCTCCCCCCCAAGATATTAAGGAACTGAGGATGCCCTTCTACCCCTCCACCCCAAGTTATCGAGGCACTGAGGATGCCCTCCTACCCCTCCACCCCAAGGTATCGAGGCACTGAGGATGCCCTCCTACCTCTCCACCCCAAGGTTTTAAGGAACTGAGGATGCCCCCCTACCTCTCCACCCCAAGGTATCGAGGCACTGAGGATGCCCTCCTACCTCTCCACCCCAAGGTATCGAGGCACTGAGGATGCCCTCCTACCCCTCCACCCCAAGGTATCAAGGCACTGAGGATGTCCTCCTACTTCTAAATTTTTTATTTTTTTCTATAAATTTTTTTTAATGATTTTTAATGTAAACATTTTTTCATGGTGGACCTCCGCTTTAAGGAACTGAGGGTGTCCTCCTACTTCTCCACCCCAAGGTATCGAGGCACTGAGGATGCCCTCCTACCTCTCCACCCCAAGGTATCGAGGCACTGAGGATGCCCTCCTACCCCTCCACCCTAAGGTATCGAGGCACTGAGGATGCCCTCCTAACTCTCCACCCCAAGGTATTAAGGAACTGAGGATGTCCTCCTACTTCTCCACCCCAGGTATCGAGGCACTGAGGATGCCCTCCTAACTCTCCACCCCAAGGTATTAAGGAACTGAGGATGTCCTCCTACCTCTCCACCACAAGGTATCGAGGCACTGAGGAAGCCCTCCTAACTCTCCACCCCAAGGTATTAAGGAACTGAGGATGCCCTCCTAACTCTCCACCCCAAGTTATTAAGGAACTGAGGATGTCCTCCTACCTCTCCACCCCAAGGTATCGAGGCACTGAGTAAGCCCTCCTAACTCTCCACCCCAAGGTATTCAGGAACTGAGGATGCCCTCCTAACTCTCCACCCTAAGGTATTAAGAAACTGAGGATGCCCTCCTACCTCTCCACCACAAAGTATTGAGGCACTGAGGATGCCCTCCTAACTCTCCACCCCAAGGTATCGAGTCACTGAGGATGCCCTCCTAACTCTCCACCCCAAGGTATCGAGGCACTGAGGATGCCCTCCTATCCCTCCACCTCAAGGTATCGAGGCACAGAGGATGCCCTCCTATCTCTGGACCCCAAGGTATTAAGGAACTGAGGATGTCCTCCTACTTCTACACCTCAGGTATCGAGGCACTGAGGATGCCCTCCTACCTCTCCACCCCAAGGTATCAAGGAACTGAGGACGCCCTCCTAACTCTCCACCCTAAGGTATTAAGGAACTGAGGATGACCTCCTACCTCTCCACCCCAAGGTATTAAGGAACTGAGGATGCCCTCCTACCTCTCCACCCCAAGGTATTAAGGAACTGAGGATGCCCTCCTACCTCTCCACCCCAAGGTATCGAGGCACTGAGGATGCCCTCCTACCTTTCCACCCCAAAGTATTGAGGCACTGGGGATTCCCTCCTAAATTGCCACCTCAAGGTATTAAAGA
Source organism: Rana muscosa (assembly GCA_029206835.1). Taxonomy (NCBI): domain Eukaryota; kingdom Metazoa; phylum Chordata; class Amphibia; order Anura; family Ranidae; genus Rana; species Rana muscosa. The sequence goes on along the minus strand of JARGYO010005626.1, from coordinate 12,018,109 downwards.
ACTGAGGATGTCCTCCTAACTCTCCACCCCAAGGTATCGAGGCACTGAGGATGCCCTACTACCTCTCAACCCCAAGGTATCGAGGCACTGAGGAAGCCCTCCTAACTCTCCACCCTAAGGTATTAGGGAACTGAGGATGTCCTCCTACCTCTCCACCCCAAAGTAATAAGGCACTGAGGATGCCCTCCTACCTCTCCACCCCAAAGTAATAAGGCACTGAGGATGCCCTCCTACCTCTCCACCCCTCTACCCCAAAGTATTGAGGCATTGAGTAGGCCCTCCTACCCCTCCACCCTAAATTTTTGAAGCACTGAAAATGCCCTCCTACCTCTCCATCTCAAGGTATCAAGGCACTGAGGATGCCCTCCTAACTCTCCACCCTAAGGTATTAAGAAACTGAGGATGCCCTCCTACCTCTCCACCACAAAGTATTGAGGCACTGAGGATGCCCTCCTAACTCTCCACCCCAAGGTATCGAGTCACTGAGGATGCCCTCCTAACTCTCCACCCCAAGGTATCGAGGCACTGAGGATGCCCTCCTATCCCTCCACCTCAAGGTATCGAGGCACAGAGGATGCCCTCCTATCTCTGGACCCCAAGGTATTAAGGAACTGAGGATGTCCTCCTACTTCTACACCTCAGGTATCGAGGCACTGAGGATGCCCTCCTACCTCTCCACCCCAAGGTATCAAGGAACTGAGGACGCCCTCCTAACTCTCCACCCTAAGGTATTAAGGAACTGAGGATGACCTCCTACCTCTCCACCCCAAGGTATTAAGGAACTGAGGATGCCCTCCTACCTCTCCACCCCAAGGTATTAAGGAACTGAGGATGCCCTCCTACCTCTCCACCCCAAGGTATCGAGGCACTGAGGATGCCCTCCTACCTTTCCACCCCAAAGTATTGAGGCACTGGGGATTCCCTCCTAAATTGCCACCTCAAGGTATTAAAGAACTGAGGATGTCCTCCTAACTCTCCACCCCAAGGTATCGAGGCACTGAGGATGCCCTACTACCTCTCAACCCCAAGGTATCGAGGCACTGAGGAAGCCCTCCTAACTCTCCACCCTAAGGTATTAGGGAACTGAGGATGTCCTCCTACCTCTCCACCCCAAAGTAATAAGGCACTGAGGATGCCCTCCTACCTCTCCACCCCAAAGTAATAAGGCACTGAGGATGCCCTCCTACCTCTCCACCCCTCTACCCCAAAGTATTGAGGCATTGAGTAGGCCCTCCTACCCCTCCACCCTAAAGTATTGAAGCACTGAAAATGCCCTCCTACCTCTCCATCTCAAGGTATCAAGGCACTGAGGATGTCCTTCTACCCCTCCACCCCAAAGTATTGAGGAATTTTTTTTTATATTAATTTTTTTTTTTTTTATGATTTTTAATGTAAACATTTTTTCAGGGTGGACCTCCGCTTTAAAGTGGAGCTCCACCCTAAATAGCAACTTTTGCTATTTGGATTCCTCCCCCCCTCCGGTGTCACAATTGACACCTTTCGGGGGGGGGGGGGTGAAGATACCTGAGACAGGTATTTTCACCCACATCCGGGAGTCCTCTCTCCGGGAATCTGCGGGAGTGACGTCACTTCCCACAGACTTCCATTGGTGTTCTGGGAGACACTCGGCTCCCAGAACACAGGAGCACCAATCAGAACGGCGCAGCGCGACTCGCGCATGCGCCGTAGGGAACCGGGCATGAAGCCGCAGGGCTTCACTTCCTGGTTCCCTCAGCGAGGATGGCGGAGGGAGCAGCAGAGCGACGAGCGATCGCTCGTCCTCTGCTGCGGACGTCGCTGGACTCCAGGACAGGTAAGTGTCCAAATATTAAAAGCCAGCAGCTGCTGTAGCTGTAGGCTTTTAATATTTTATTTTTTCTGGCGGAGCTCCGCTTTAAGGAACTGAGGGTGTCCTCCCACTTCTCCACCCCAAGGTATCGAGGCACTGAGGATGCCCTCCTAACTCTCCACCCCAAGGTATTAAGGAACTGAGGATGCCCTCCTACCCCTCCACCCCAAGGTATCGAGGCACTGAGGATGCCCTCCTATCCCTCCACCTCAAGGTATCGAGGCACCGAGGATGCCCTCCTATCTCTGGACCCCAAGGTATTAAGGAACTGAGGATGTCCTCCTACTTCTACACCTCAGGTATCGAGGCACTGAGGATGCCCTCCTACCTCTCCACCCCAAGGTATCAAGGAACTGAGGACGCCCTCCTAACTCTCCACCCTAAGGTATTAAGGAACTGAGGATGACCTCCTACCTCTCCACCCCAAGGTATTAAGGAACTGAGGATGCCCTCCTACCTCTCCACCCCAAGGTATCGAGGCACTGAGGATACCCTCCTACCCCTCCACCCCAAAGTATTGAGGCACTGAAGATTCCCTCCTAACTCACCACCCCAAGGTATCGAGGCACTGAAGATGCCCTCCTACCCCTCCACCCCAAAGGTATCGAGGCACTGAAGATGCCCTCCTAACTCTCCACCCCAAGGAATCGAGGCACCGAGGATGTCCTCCTATCTCTCCACCATAAGGTATTAAGGAACTGAGGATGCCCTCCTACTTCTACACCCCAGGTATCGAGGCACTGAGGATGCCCTCCTACCTCTCCACCCCAAGTTATTAAGGAACTGAGGATGCCCTCCTACCTCTCCACCCAAAGGTATCGAGGCACTGAGGATGCCCTCCTACCTCTCCACCCCAAGGTATCGAGGCACTGAGGATGCCCTCCTACCTCTCCACCCCAAGGTATCGAGGCACTGAGGATGCCCTCCTACCCCTCCACCCCAAGGTATCGAGGCACTGAGGATGCCCTCCTATCTCCCCACCCCAAGGTATTAAGGAACTGAGGATGTCCTCCTACTTCCAAATTTTTTTTTTTTTTTAATAATTTTTTTTTTTTTTAATGATTTTTAATGTAAACATTTTTTCAGAATGGACCTCCGCTTTAAGAAACTGAGGATGCCCTCCTAACTCTCCACCCTAAGGTATTAAGGAACTGAGTATGCCATCCTACCTCTCCACCACAAGGTATCGAGGCACTGAGGATGCCCTCCTACCTCTCCACCCCAAGGTATCGTGGCACTGAGGATGCCCTCCTACCCCTCCACCCCAAGGTATCGAGGCACTAAGTATGCCCTCCTAACTCTCCACCCCAAGGTATTAAGGAACTGAGGATGTCCTCCTACTTCTCCACCCCATGTATTGAGGCACTGAGGATGCCCTCCTAACTCTCCACCCTAAGGTATTAAGGAACTGAGGATGCCCTCCTAACTCTCCACCACAAGGTATCGAGGCACTGAGGATGCCCTCCTACCTCTCCACCCCAAGGTATTGAGGCACTGAGGATGCCCACCTACCCCTCCAACCCAAGGTATCGAGGCACTGAGGATGTCCTCCTACCTCTCCACCACAAGGTATCGATACACTGAGGATGCCCTCCTTACTCTCCGCCCCAAGGTATCGAGGCACTGAGGATGCCCTCCTAACTCTCCACCCCAAGGTATCGAGGCACTGAGGATGCCCTCCTACCTCTTTACCCCAAGGTATTAAGGAACTGAGGATGTCCTCCTACCTCTCCACCCCAAGGTATTAAGGAACTGATGATGCCCTTCTAACTCTCCACCTTAAGGTATTAAGGAACTGAGGATGCCCTCTTACCTCTCCACCCCAAGGTATTAAGGAACTGAGGATGTCCTTCTACTTCTACACCCCAGGTATCGAGGCACTGATGATGCCCTCCTACCTCTCCACCCCAAGGTATTAAGGAACTGAGGATGCCCTCCTACCTCTTCACCACAAGGTATCGAGGCACTGAGGATGCCCTCCTACCTCTCCACCCCAAGGTATCGAGGCACTGAGGATGCCCTCCTACCCCTCCACCCCAAGGTATCGAGGCACTGAGGATGCCCTCCTATCTCTCCACCCCAAGGTATTAAGGAACTGAGGATGTCCTCTCACTTCTACATTTTTCATTTTTTTCTATTATTTTTTTTTTTTAATGATTTTTAATGTAAACATTTTTTCAGGGTGGACCTCCGCTTTAAGGAACTGAGGGTGTCCTCCTACTTCTCCACCCCAAGGTATCGAGGCACTGAGGATGCCCTCCTAACTCTCCACCCCAAGGTATTGAGGCACTGAAGATGCCCTCCTACCTCTCCACCCCAAGGTATTAAGGAACTGAGGATGCCCTCCTACCCCTCCACCTCAAGGTATCGAGGCACAGAGGATGCCCTCCTACCCCAAGGTATCGAGGCACTGAGGATGCCCTTCTAACTCTCCACCCCAAGGTATCGAGGCACTGAGGATGCCCTCCTAACTCTCCACCCCAAGGTATCGAGGCACTGAGGATGCCCTCCTACCTCTCCACCCCAAGGTATTAAGGAACTGAGGATGTCCTCCTACCTATCCACCCCAAGGTATTAAGGAACTGAGGATGCCCTCCTAACTCTCCACCCTAAGGTATCGAGGCACTGAGGATGCCCTCCTATCTCTCCACCCTAAGGTATCGAGGCACTGAGGATGCCCTCCTATCTCTCCACCCCAAGGTATTAAGGAACTGAGGATGTCCTCCTACTTCTAAATTTTTTATTTTTTTCTATTAATTTATTTTTATGATTTTTAATGTAAACATTTTTTCAGGGTGGACCTCCGCTTTAAGGAACAGGGGGTGTCCTCCTACTTCTCCACCCCAAGGTATTGAGGCACTGAGGATGCCCTCCTAACTCTCCACCTCAAGGTATCGAGGCACTGAGGATGCCCTTTTAACTCTCCACCCCAAGGTATCGAGGCACTGAGGATGCCCTCCTAACTCTCCACCCCAAGGTATCGAGGCACTGAGGATGCCCTCCTACCTCTCTACCCCAAGGTATTAAGGAACTGAGGATGTCCTCCTACCTCTCCACCCCAAGGTATTAAGGAACTGAGGATGCCCTCCTAACTCTCCACCCTAAGGTATCGAGGCACTGAGGATGCCCTCCTATCTCTCCACCCCAAGGTATTAAGGAACTGAGGATGTCCTCCTACTTCTAAATTTTTTATTTTTTTCTATTAATTAAATTTTTTTATTTTTTTTATGATTTTTAATTTAAACATTTTTGCAGGGTGGACCTCCGCTTTAAGGAACTGAGGGTGTCCTCCTACTTCTCCACCCCAAGGTATCGAGGCACTGAGGATGCCCTCCTAACTCTCCCCCCCCAAGGTATTAAGGAACTGAGGATGCCCTCCTACCCCTCCACCCCAAGGTATCGAGGCACTGAGGATGCCCTCCTATCTCTCTACCCCAAGGTATTAAGGAACTGAAGATGTCCTCCTACTTCTACACCCCAGGTATCGAGGCACTGAGGATGCCCTCCTACCTCTCCACCCCAAGGTATTGAGGCACTGAGGATGCCCTCCTACCCCTCCACCCCAAGGTATTAAGGAACTGAGGATGTCCTCCTACCTCTCCACCCCAAGGTATCGAGGCACTGAGGATGCCCTCCTACCCCTCCACCCTGAGGTATCGAGGCACTGAGGATGCCCTCCTAACTCTCCACCCTAAGGTATTAAGGAATTGAGGATGCCCTCCTAACTCTCCACCCCAAGTTATTAAGGAACTGAGGATGTCCTCCTACCTCTCCACCCCAAGGTATCGAGGCACTGAGTAAGTCCTCCTAACTCTCCACCCTAAGGTATTAAGGAACTGAGGATGCCCTCCTACCTCTCCACCACAAGGTATTGAGGCACTGAGGATGTCCTCCTATCTCTCCACCCCAAGGTATTAAGGAACTGAGGATGTCCTCCTACTTCTACACCCCAGGTATCGAGGCAGTGAGGATGCCCTCCTATCCCTCCACCCCAAGGTATCGAGGCACCGAGGATGCCCTCCTATCTCTGGACCCCAAGGTATTAAGGAACTGAGGATGTCCTCCTACTTCTACACCTCAGGTATCGAGGCACTGAGGATGCCCTCCTACCTCTCCACCCCAAGGTATCGAGGCACTGAGGCTGTCCTCTTACCTCTCCACCCCAAGGTATTAAGGAACTGAGGATGCCCTCCTACCTCTCCACCACAAGGTATCGATGCACTGAGGATGCCCTCCTACCTCTCCACCACAAGGTATCGAGGCACTGAGGATGCCCTCCTACCTCTCCACCACAAGGTATCGAGGCACTAAGGATGCCCTCCTACCTCTCCACCACAAGGTATCGAGGCACTAAGGATGCCCTCCTACCTCTCCACCACAAGGTATCGAGGCACTAAGGATGCCCTCCTACCTCTCCACCACAAGGTATCGAGGCACTGAGGATGCCCTCCTACCTCTCCACCCCAAGGTTTCGAGGCACTGAGGATGCCCTCCTACCATTCCACCCCAAGGTATCGAGGCACTGAGGATGCCCTCCTACCCCTCCACCCCAAGGTATAGAGGCACTGAGGATGCCCTCCTATCTCTCCAACCCAAGGTATTAAGGAACTGAGTATGTCCTCCTACATCTAAATTATTATTTTTTTTCTATAAAAATTCTTTTTTTAATGATTTTTAATGTAAACATTTTTTCAGGGTGGACCTCCGCTTTAAGGAACTGAGGATGCCTTCCTAACTATCCACCCCAAGGTATCGAGGCACTGAGGATGCCCTCCTACCTCTCAATCCCAAGGTATTAAGGAACCGAGGATGTCCGCCTACTTCTACACCCCAGGTATCGAGGAACTGAGGATGCCCTCCTACCCCTCCACCCCAAGGTATAGAGGCACTGAGGATGCCCTCCTATCTCTCCACCCCAAGGTATTAAGGAACTGAGTATGTCCTCCTACATCCAAATTATTATTTTTTTTTATATATATATATATTTTTTTTATGATTTTTAATGTAAACATCTTTTCAGGATGGACCTCCACTTTAAGGAACTGAGGATGCCCTCCTAACTCTCCACCCTAGGGTATTAAGGAACTGAGGATGCCCTCCTACCTCTCCACCCCAAGGTATCGAGGCACTGAGGATACCCTCCTAACTCTCCACCCCAAGGTATTAAGGAACTGAGGATGACCACCTACTTCTCCACCCTAGGTATCGAGGCACTGAGGATGCCCTCCTACCTCTCCACCCCAAGGCATTAAAGAACTGAGGATGCCCTCCTACTTCTCCACCCCAAGGTATCGAGGCACTGAGGATGCCCTCCTACCCCTCCACCTCAAGGTATCGAGGCACTGAGGATGCCCTCCTAACTCTCCGCCCCAAGGTATCGAGGCACTGAGGATGCCCTCCTAACTCTCCACCCCAAGGTATTGAGGCACTGAGGATGCCCTCCTACCTCTCTACCCCAAGGTATTAAGGAACTGAGGATGTCCTCCTACCTCTCCACCCCAAGGTATTAAGAAACTGAGGATGCCCTCCTACCTCTCCATCACAAGGTATTAAGGAACTGAGGATGCCCTCTTACCTCTCCAACCCAAGGTATTAAGGAACTGAGGATGCCCTCCTACCTCTCCACCACAAGGTATCGATGCACTGAGGATGCCCTCCTACCTCTCCACCCCAAGGTTTCGAGGCACTGAGGATGCCCTCCTACCATTCCACCCCAAGGTATCGAGGCACTGAGGATGCCCTCCTACCCTTCCACCCCAAGGTAGCAAGGCACTGAGGATGCCCTCCTAAATCTCCACCCCAAGGTATTAAGGAACTGAGGATGTCCTCCTACTTCTAAATTATTATTTATTCTCTATAATTTTTTTTAATGTAAACATTTTATCAGGGTGGACCTCCGTTTTAAGGAACTGAGGGTGTCCTCCTACTTCTCCACCCCAAGGTATCGAGGCACTGAGGATGCCCTCCTATCTCTCCACCCCAAGGTATTAAGGAACTGAGGATGCCCTCCTACCCCTCCACCCCAAGGTATCGAGGCACTGAGGATGCCCTCCTATCTCTCCACCCCAAGGTATTAAGGAACTGAGGATGCCCTCCTACCTCTCCACCACAAGGTATCGAGGCACTGAGGATGCCCTCCTACCTCTCCACCCCAAAGTATCGAGGCACTGAGGATGCCCTCCTACCCCTCCACCCGAAGGTATAGAGGCACTGAGGATGCCCTCCTATCTCTCCACCCCAAGGTATTAAGGAACTGAGGATCCCCTCCTACCTCTCCATCCCAAGGTATCGAGGCACTGAGGATGCCCTCCTACCTCTCCACCCTAAAGTATCGAGGCACTGAGGATGCCCTCCTACCCCTCCACCCGAAGGTATAGAGGCACTGAGGATGCCCTCCTACCTCTCCACCCAAAGGTATTAAGGAACTGAGGATGTCCTCCTACTTCTACACCCCAGGTATCGAGGCACTGAGGATGCCCTCCTACCTCTCCACTCCAAGGTATCGAGGCACTGAGGATGCCCTCCTACCCCTCCACCCCAAGGTATTAAGGAACTGAGGATGTCCTATTACCTCTCCACCCCAAGGTATCGAGGCACTGAGGATGCCCTCCTACCCCTCCACCCTAAGGTATCGAGGCACTGAGGATGCCCTCCTAACTCTCCACCCTAAGGTATTAAGGAACTGAGGATGCCCTCCTAACTCTCCACCACAAGTTATTAAGGAACTGAGGATGTCCTCCTACCTCTCCACCCCAAGGTATCGAGGCACTGAGTAAGCCCTCCTAACTCTCCACCCCAAGGTATTAAGGAACTGAGGATGCCCTCCTACCCCTCCACCCCAAGGTATCGAGGCACTGAGGATGCCCTCCTATCTCTCCACCCCAAGGTATTAAGGAACTGAGGATGTCCTCCTACTTGTAAATTATTATTTATTCTCTATAAAAAAAAAAATATATTTTTTTTTAATGATTTTTAATGTAAATTTTTTCAGGGTGGACCTCCGCTTTAAGGAACTGAGGATGCCCTCCTACCTCTCCACCACAAGGTATCGAGGCACTGAGGATGCCCTCCTACCTCTCCACCCCAAAGTATCGAGGCACTGAGGATGCCCTCCTACCCCTCCACCCGAAGGTATAGAGGCACTGAGGATGCCCTCCTATCTCTTCACCCCAAGGTATTAAGGAACTGAGGATGCCCTCCTACCTCTCCATCCCAAGGTATCGAGGCACTGAGGATGCCCTCCTACCTCTCCATCCCAAGGTATCGAGGCACTGAGGATGCCCTCCTACCTCTCCACCCCAAGGTATTGAGGAACTGAGGATGCCCTCCTACCTCCCCACCACAAGGTATCGAGGCACTGAGGATGCCCTCCTACCTCTCCACCCCAAAGTATCGAGGCACTGAGGATGCCCTCCTACCCCTCCACCCGAAGGTATAGAGGCACTGAGGAAGTCCTCCTATCTCTCCACCCCAAGGTATTAAGGAACTGAGTATGTCCTCCTACATTTAAATTATTATTTTTTTTCTATAATTTTTTTTTAATGATTTTTAATGTAAACATTTTTTCAGGATGGACCTCCGCTTTAAGGAACTGAGGATGCCCTCCTAACTCTCCACCCTAAGGAATTAAGGAACTGAGGATGCCCTCCTACCTCTCCACCACAAGGTATCGAGGCACTGAGGATGCCCTCCTAACTCTCCACCCCAAGGTATTAAGGAACTGAGGATGTCCTCCTACCTCTCCACCCCAAGGTATCGAGGCACCGAGGATGCCCTCCTACCCCTCCACCTCAAGGTATTAAGGAACTGAGGATGCCCTCCTAAATCTCCACCCTAAGGCATTAAGGAACTGAGGATGCCCTCTTACCTCTCTACCCCAAGGTATTAAGGAACTGAGGATGCCCTCTTACCTCTCCACCCCAAGGTATCGAGGCACTGAGGATGCCCTCCTACCTCTCCACCCCAAGGTATCGAGGCACTGAGGATGCCCTCCTACCCCTCCACCCTAAGGTATCGAGGCACTGAGGATGCCCTCCTAACTCTCCACCCTAAGGTATTAAGGAACTGAGGATGCCCTCCTAACTCTCCACCACAAGTTATTAAGGAACTGAGGATGTCCTCCTACCTCTCCACCCCAAGGTATCGAGGCACTGAGTAAGCCCTCCTAACTCTCCACCCCAAGGTATTAAGGAACTGAGGATGCCCTCCTACCCCTCCACCCCAAGGTATCGAGGCACTGAGGATGCCCTCCTATCTGTCCACCCCAAGGTATTAAGGAACTGAGGATGTCCTCCTACTTGTAAATTATTATTTATTCTCTATAAAAAAAAAATATTTTTTTTTTTAAATGATTTTTAATGTAAATTTTTTCAGGGTGGACCTCCGCTTTAAGGAACTGAGGATGCCCTCCTACCTCTCCACCACAAGGTATCGAGGCACTGAGGATGCCCTCCTACCTCTCCACCTCAAAGTATCGAGGCACTGAGGATGCCCTCCTACCCCTCCACCCGAAGGTATAGAGGCACTGAGGATGCCCTCCTATCTCTTCACCCCAAGGTATTAAGGAACTGAGGATGCCCTCCTACCTCTCCATCCCAAGGTATCGAGGCACTGAGGATGCCCTCCTACCTCTCCACCCCAAGGTATTGAGGAACTGAGGATGCCCTCCTACCTCCCCACCACAAGGTATCGAGGCACTGAGGATGCCCTCCTACCTCTCCACCCCAAAGTATCGAGGCACTGAGGATGCCCTCCTACCCCTCCACCCGAAGGTATAGAGGCACTGAGGAAGTCCTCCTATCTCTCCACCCCAAGGTATTAAGGAACTGAGTATGTCCTCCTACATTTAAATTATTATTTTTTTTCTATAATTTTTTTTTTTATGATTTTTAATGTAAACATTTTTTCAGGATGGACCTCCGCTTTAAGGAACTGAGGATGCCCTCCTAACTCTCCACCCTAAGGAATTAAGGAACTGAGGATGCCCTCCTACCTCTCCACCACAAGGTATCGAGGCACTGAGGATGCCCTCCTAACTCTCCACCCCAAGGTATTAAGGAACTGAGGATGTCCTCCTACCTCTCCACCCCAAGGTATCGAGGCACCGAGGATGCCCTCCTACCCCTCCACCTCAAGGTATTAAGGAACTGAGGATGTCCTCCTACCTCTCCACCCCAAGGTATTAAGGAACTGAGGATGCCCTCCTAACTCTCCACCCTAAGGCATTAAGGAACTGAGGATGCCCTCTTACCTCTCCACCCCAAGGTATTAAGGAACTGAGGATGCCCTCTTACCTCTCCACCCCAAGGAATTGAGGCACGGAGGATGCCCTCTTACCTCTCCACCCCAAGGTATTGAGGCACTGAGGATGCCCTCTTACCTCTCCACCCCAAGGTATTAAGGAACTGAGGATGCCCTCCTACCTCTCCACCCCAAGGTTTCGAGGCACTGAGGATGCCCTCCTACCTCTCTACTCCAAGGTATTAAGGAACTGAGGATGTCCTCCTACCTCTCCACCCCAAGGTATTAAGGAACTGAGGATGCCCTCCTAACTCTCCACCCTAAGGTATTAAGGAACTGAGGATGCCCTCCTACCTCTCCACCACAAGGTATTAAGGAACTGAGGATGCCCTCTTACCTCTCCACCCCAAAGTATTAAGGAACTGAGGATGCCCCCCTACCTCTCCACAACAAGGTATCGATGCACTGAGGATGCCCTCCTACCTCTCCACCCCAAGGTTGCGAGGCACTGAGGATACCCTCCTACCTCTCCACCCCAAGGTTTCGAGGCACTGAGGATGCCCTCCTACCATTCCACCCCAAAGTATCGAGGCACTGAGGATGCCCTCCTACCTCTCCACCCCAGGGTATCGAGGCACTGAGGATGCCCTCTTACCTCTCCACCCCAAGGTATTAAGGAACTGAGGATGTCCTCCTACCTCTCCTCCACAAGGTATCGAGGCACTGAGGATGCCCTCCTACCTCTCCACCCCAAGGTATCGAGGCACTGAGGATGCCCTCCTACCCCTCCACCCGAAGGTATAGAGGCACTGAGGATGCCCTCCTACCCCTCCACCCGAAGGTATAGAGGCACTGAGGATGCCCTCCTATCTCTCCACCCCAAGGTATTAAGGAACTGAGGATGTCCTCCTACATCTAAATTTATTTTTTTCTATACATTTTTTATTTTTTATAATTTTTAATGTAAACATTTTTTCAGGATGGACCTCCGCTTTAAGGAACTGAGGATGCCCTCCTAACTCTCCACCCTAAGGAATTAAGGAACTGAGGATGCCCTCCTACCTCTCCACCACAAGGTATTAAGGAACTGAGGATGTCCTCCTACCTCTCCACCCCAAGGTATCGAGGCACCGAGGATGCCCTCCTACCCCTCCACCTCAAGGTATTAAGGAACTGAGGATGTCCTCCTACCTCTCCACCCCAAGGTATTAAGGAACTGAGGATGCCCTCTTACCTCTCCACCCCAAGGTATTAAGGAACTGAGGATGCCCTCTTACCTCTCCACCCCAAGGTATTGAGGCACTGAGGATGCCCTCCTACCCCTCCACCCCAAGGTATGGAGGCACTGAGGATGCCCTCCTACCCCTCCACCCCAAGGTATGGAGGCACTGAGGATGCCCTCCTATCTCTCCACCCCAAGGTATTAAGAAACTGAGTATGTCCTCCTACATCTAAATTATTATTATTTTTCTATAATTTTTTTTTTCTTATGATTTTTAATGTAAACATCTTTTCAGGATGGACCTCCGCTTTAAGGAACTGAGGATGCCCTCCTAACTCTCCACCCTAGGGTATTAAGGAACTGAGGATGCCCTCCTACCTCACCACCACAAGGTATCGAGGCACTGAGGATGACCTCCTACCTCTCCACCCCAAGGTATCGAGGCACTGAGGATACCCTCCTAACTCTCCACCCCAAGGTATTAAGGAACTGAGGATGTCCTCCTACTTCTCCACCCTAGGTATCGAGGCACTGAGGATTTTTTTTTTTTTATGATTTTTAATGTAAACATTTTTTCAGGGTGGACCTCCGCTTTAAGGAACTGAGGGTGTCCTTCTCCACCCCAAGGTATCGAGGCACTGAGGATGCCCTCCTACCTCTCCACCCCAAGGTATTAAGGAACTGAGGATGCCCTCCTACCTCTCCACCACAAGGTATCGAGGCACTGAGGATGCCCTCCTACCTCTCCACCCCAAAGTATCGAGGCACTGAGGATGCCCTCCTACCCCTCCACCCGAAGGTATAGAGGCACTGAGGATGCCCTCCTACCCCTCCACCCGAAGGTATTAAGGAACTGAGGATGCCCTCCTACCTCTCCATCCCAAGGTATCGAGGCACTGAGGATGCCCTCCTACCTCTCCACCCCAAGGTATTGAGGAACTGAGGATGCCCTCCTACCTCCCCACCACAAGGTATCGAGGCACTGAGGATGCCCTCCTACCTCTCCACCCCAAAGTATCGAGGCACTGAGGATGCCCTCCTACCCCTCCACCCGAAGGTATCGAGGCACTGAGGATGCCCTCCTACCTCTCCACCCCAAGGTATCGAGGCACCGAGGATGCCCTCCTATCTCTCTACCCCAAGGTATTAAGGAACTGAGGATGTCCTCCTACTTCTACACCCCAGGTATCGAGGCACTGAGGATGCCCTCCTACCTCTCCACCCCAAGGTATCGAGGCACTGAGGATGCCCTCCTACCCCTCCACCCCAAGGTATTAAGGCACTGAGGATGTCCTCCTACCTCTCCACCCCAAGGTATCGAGGCACTGAGGATGCCCTCCTACCTCTCCACCCCAAAGTATCGAGGCACTGAGGATGCCCTCCTACCCCTCCACCCGAAGGTATAGAGGCACTGAGGATGCCCTCCTACCCCTCCACCCTAAGGTATTAAGGAACTGAGGATGCCCTCCTAACTCTCCACCCCAAGGTATCGAGGCACTGAGTAAGCCCTCCTAACTCTCCACCCCAAGGTATTAAGGAACTGAGGATGCCCTCCTACCCCTCCACCCCAAGGTATTAAGGAACTGAGGATGTCCTCCTACTTGTAAATTATTATTTATTCTCTATAAAAAAAAAATATTATTTATTTTTAATGATTTTTAATGTAAACATTTTTTCAGGGTGGACCTCCGCTTTAAGGAACTGAGGATGCCCTCCTACCTCTCCACCACAAGGTATCGAGGCACTGAGGATGCCCTCATACCTCTCCACCCCAAAGTATCGAGGCACTGAGGATGCCCTCCTACCCCTTCACCCGAAGGTATAGAGGCACTGAGGATGCCCTCCTATCTCTCCACCCCAAGGTATTAAGGAACTGAGGATGCCCTCCTACCTCTCCATCCCAAGGTATCGAGGCACTGAGGATGCCCACCTACCTCTCCACCCCAAGGTATTGAGGAACTGAGGATGCCCTCCTACCTCCCCACCACAAGGTATCGAGGCACTGAGGATGCCCTCCTACCTCTCCACCCCAAAGTATCGAGGCACTGAGGATGCCCTCCTACCCCTCCACCCGAAGGTATAGAGGCACTGAGGATGCCCTCCTATCTCTCCACCCCAAGGTATTAAGGAACTGAGGATGTCCTCCTACATTTAAATTATAATTTTTTTTCTATAATTTTTTTTTTTTTTTATGATTTTTAATGTAAACATTTTTTCAGGATGGACCTCCGCTTTAAGGAACTAAGGATGCCCTCCTAACTCTCCACCCTAAGGTATTACGGAACTGAAGATGCCCTCCTACCTCTCCACCACAAGGTATCGAGACACTGAGGATGCCCTCCTACCTCTCCACCACAAGGTATCGAGGCACTGAGGATGCTCTCCTACCTCTCCACCACAAGGTATCGAGGCACTGAGGATGCCCTCCTACCTCTCCACCCCAAGGTTTCGAGGCACTGAGGATGCCCTCCTACCTCTCCACCCCAAGGTTTCGAGGCACTGAGGATGCCCTCCTACCTCTCTACTCCAAGGTATTAAGGAACTGAGGATGTCCTCCTACCTCTCCACCCCAAGGTATTAAGGAACTGAGGATGCCCTCCTACCTCTCCACCCCAAGGTATCGAGGCACTGAGGATGCCCTCCTACCCCTCCACCTCAAGGTATCGAGGCACTGAGGATGTCCTCCTACTTGTAAATTATTATTTATTCTCTATAAAAAAAATTTTTTTTTAATGTTTAATGTAAACATTTTTTCAGGGTGGACCCCCCGCTTTAAGGAACTGAGGATGTCCTTTTCCACCCCAAGGTATCGAGGCACTGAGGATGCCCTCCTACATCTAAATTATTATTATTTTTTCTATATTTTTTTTTTTTTTCTTATGATTTTTAATGTAAACATCTTTTCAGGATGGACCTCCACTTTAAGGAACTGAGGATGCCCTCCTAACTCTCCACCCTAGGGTATTAAGGAACTGAGGATGCCCTCCTACCTCTCCACCACAAGGTATCGAGGCACTGAGGATGACCTCCTACCTCTCCACCCCAAGGTATCGAGGCACTGAGGATACCCTCCTAACTCTCCACCCCAAGGTATTAAGGAACACAGAGGATGTCCTCCTACTTCTCCACCCTAGGTATCGAGGCACTGAGGATGCCCTCCTACCTCTCCACCCCAAGGTATTAAGGAACTGAGGATGCCCTCCTACCTCTCCACCCCAAGGTATCGAGGCACTGAGGATGCCCTCCTACCCCTCCACCTCAAGGTATCGAGGCACTGAGGATGCCCTCCTACCCCTCCACCTCAAGGTATCGAGGCACTGAGGATGCCCTCCTAACTCTCCGCCCCAAGGTATCGAGGCACTGAGGATGCCCTCCTAACTCTCCACCCCAAGGTATCGAGGTACTGAGGATGCCCTCCTACCTCTCTACCCCAAGGTATTAAGGAACTGAGGATGTCCTCCTACCTCTCCACCCCAAGGTATTAAGGAACTGAGGATGCCCTCCTAACTCTCCACCCTAAGGTATTAAGGAACTGAGGATGCCCTCTTACCTCTCCACCCCAAGGTATTAAGGAACTGAGGATGCCCTCCTACCTCTCCATCACAAGGTATTAAGGAACTGAGGATGCCCTCCTACCTCTCCACCACAAGGTATCGATGCACTGAGGATGCCCTCCTACCTCTCCACCCCAAGGTTTCGAGGCACTGAGGATGCCCTCCTACCATTCCACGCCAAGGTATCGAGGCACTGAGGATGCCCTCCTACCCTTCCACCCCAAGGAATCGAGGCACTGAGGATGCCCTCCTATCTCTCCACCCCAAGGTATTAAGGAACTGAGGATGTCCTCCTACTTCTAAATTATTATTTATTCTCTATAAAAAAAAAAAAATTCTATGTAAACATTTTTTCAGGGTGGACCTCCGCTTTAAGGAACTGAGGGTGTCCTCCTACTTCTCCACCCCAAGGTATCAAGGCACTGAGGATACCCTCCTATCTCTCCACCCCAAGGTATTAAGGAACTGAGGATGCCCTCCTACCCCTCCACCCCAAGGTATCGAGGCACTGAGGATGCCCTCCTAACTCTCCACCCCAAGGTATCGAGGCACTGAGGATGCCCTCCTACCTCTCCACCCCAAGGTATCGAGGCACTGAGGATTTCCTCCGACCTCTCCACCCCAAAGTATCGACGCACTGAGGATGCCCTCCTACCCCTCCACCCGAAGGTATAGAGGCACTGAGGATGCCCTCCTATCTCTCCACCCCAAGGTATTAAGGAACTGAGGATGTCCTCCTACATTTAAATTTTTTTTTTTTTCTATAATTAGTTTTTTTTTTTTATGATTTTTAATGAAAACATTTTTTCAGGATGGACCTCCGCTTTAAGGAACTGAGGATGCCCTCTTACCTCTCTACCCCAAGGTATTAAGGAACTGAGGATGCCCTCCTACCTCTCCACCACAAGGTATCGATGCACTGAGGATGCCCTCCTACCTCTCCACCCCAAGGTTTCGAGGCACTGAGGATGCCCTCCTACCATTCCACCCCAAGGTATCGAGGCACTGAGGATGCCCTCCTACCCTTCCACCCCAAGGTAGCAAGGCACTGAGGATGCCCTCCTAAATCTCCACCCCAAGGTATTAAGGAACTGAGGATGTCCTCCTACTTCTAAATTATTATTTATTCTCTATAATTTTTTTTAATGTAAACATTTTATCAGGGTGGAACTCCGTTTTAAGGAACTGAGGGTGTCCTCCTACTTCTCCACCCCAAGGTATCGAGGCACTGAGGATGCCCTCCTATCTCTCCACCCCAAGGTATTAAGGAACTGAGGATGCCCTCCTACCCCTCCACCCCAAGGTATCGAGGCACTGAGGATGCCCTCCTATCTCTCCACCCCAAGGTATTAAGGAACTGAGGATGCCCTCCTACCTCTCCACCACAAGGTATCGAGGCACTGAGGATGCCCTCCTACCTCTCCACCCCAAAGTATCGAGGCACTGAGGATGCCCTCCTACCCCTCCACCCGAAGGTATAGAGGCACTGAGGATGCCCTCCTATCTCTCCACCCCAAGGTATTAAGGAACTGAGGATCCCCTCCTACCTCTCCATCCCAAGGTATCGAGGCACTGAGGATGCCCTCCTACCTCTCCACCCTAAAGTATCGAGGCACTGAGGATGCCCTCCTACCCCTCCACCCGAAGGTATAGAGGCACTGAGGATGCCCTCCTACCTCTCCACCCAAAGGTATTAAGGAACTGAGGATGTCCTCCTACTTCTACACCCCAGGTATCGAGGCACTGAGGATGCCCTCCTACCTCTCCACTCCAAGGTATCGAGGCACTGAGGATGCCCTCCTACCCCTCCACCCCAAGGTATTAAGGAACTGAGGATGTCCTATTACCTCTCCACCCCAAGGTATCGAGGCACTGAGGATGCCCTCCTACCCCTCCACCCTAAGGTATCGAGGCACTGAGGATGCCCTCCTAACTCTCCACCCTAAGGTATTAAGGAACTGAGGATGCCCTCCTAACTCTCCACCACAAGTTATTAAGGAACTGAGGATGTCCTCCTACCTCTCCACCCCAAGGTATCGAGGCACTGAGTAAGCCCTCCTAACTCTCCACCCCAAGGTATTAAGGAACTGAGGATGCCCTCCTACCCCTCCACCCCAAGGTATCGAGGCACTGAGGATGCCCTCCTACCCCTCCACCCCAAGGTATTAAGGCACTGAGGATGTCCTCCTACCTCTCCACCCCAAGGTATCGAGGCACTGAGGATGCCCTCCTACCTCTCCACCCCAAAGTATCGAGGCACTGAGGATGCCCTCCTACCCCTCCACCCGAAGGTATAGAGGCACTGAGGATGCCCTCCTACCCCTCCACCCTAAGGTATTAAGGAACTGAGGATGCCCTCCTAACTCTCCACCCCAAGGTATCGAGGCACTGAGTAAGCCCTCCTAACTCTCCACCCCAAGGTATTAAGGAACTGAGGATGCCCTCCTACCCCTCCACCCCAAGGTATCGAGGCACTGAGGATGCCCTCCTATCTCTCCACCCCAAGGTATTAAGGAACTGAGGATGTCCTCCTACTTGTAAATTATTATTTATTCTCTATAAAAAAAAAATATTATTTATTTTTAATGATTTTTAATGTAAACATTTTTTCAGGGTGGACCTCCGCTTTAAGGAACTGAGGATGCCCTCCTACCTCTCCACCACAAGGTATCGAGGCACTGAGGATGCCCTCCTACCTCTCCACCCCAAAGTATCGAGGCACTGAGGATGCCCTCCTACCCCTTCACCCGAAGGTATAGAGGCACTGAGGATGCCCTCCTATCTCTCCACCCCAAGGTATTAAGGAACTGAGGATGCCCTCCTACCTCTCCATCCCAAGGTATCGAGGCACTGAGGATGCCCACCTACCTCTCCACCCCAAGGTATTGAGGAACTGAGGATGCCCTCCTACCTCCCCACCACAAGGTATCGAGGCACTGAGGATGCCCTCCTACCTCTCCACCCCAAAGTATCGAGGCACTGAGGATGCCCTCCTACCCCTCCACCCGAAGGTATAGAGGCACTGAGGATGCCCTCCTATCTCTCCACCCCAAGGTATTAAGGAACTGAGGATGTCCTCCTACATTTAAATTATAATTTTTTTTCTATAATTTTTTTTTTTTTTTATGATTTTTAATGTAAACATTTTTTCAGGATGGACCTCCGCTTTAAGGAACTAAGGATGCCCTCCTAACTCTCCACCCTAAGGTATTACGGAACTGAAGATGCCCTCCTACCTCTCCACCACAAGGTATCGAGACACTGAGGATGCCCTCCTACCTCTCCACCACAAGGTATCGAGGCACTGAGGATGCTCTCCTACCTCTCCACCACAAGGTATCGAGGCACTGAG
This sequence comes from Rana muscosa, assembly GCA_029206835.1. Taxonomy (NCBI): domain Eukaryota; kingdom Metazoa; phylum Chordata; class Amphibia; order Anura; family Ranidae; genus Rana; species Rana muscosa. Next base: position 11,998,892 of record JARGYO010005626.1, on the reverse strand, counting down.
GATGCCCTCCTACCTCTCCACCCCAAGGTTTCGAGGCACTGAGGATGCCCTCCTACCTCTCCACCCCAAGGTTTCGAGGCACTGAGGATGCCCTCCTACCTCTCTACTCCAAGGTATTAAGGAACTGAGGATGTCCTCCTACCTCTCCACCCCAAGGTATTAAGGAACTGAGGATGCCCTCCTACCTCTCCACCCCAAGGTATCGAGGCACTGAGGATGCCCTCCTACCCCTCCACCTCAAGGTATCGAGGCACTGAGGATGTCCTCCTACTTGTAAATTATTATTTATTCTCTATAAAAAAAAATTTTTTTTAATGTTTAATGTAAACATTTTTTCAGGGTGGACCCCCCGCTTTAAGGAACTGAGGATGTCCTTTTCCACCCCAAGGTATCGAGGCACTGAGGATGCCCTCCTACATCTAAATTATTATTATTTTTTCTATATTTTTTTTTTTTTTCTTATGATTTTTAATGTAAACATCTTTTCAGGATGGACCTCCACTTTAAGGAACTGAGGATGCCCTCCTAACTCTCCACCCTAGGGTATTAAGGAACTGAGGATGCCCTCCTACCTCTCCACCACAAGGTATCGAGGCACTGAGGATGACCTCCTACCTCTCCACCCCAAGGTATCGAGGCACTGAGGATACCCTCCTAACTCTCCACCCCAAGGTATTAAGGAACACAGAGGATGTCCTCCTACTTCTCCACCCTAGGTATCGAGGCACTGAGGATGCCCTCCTACCTCTCCACCCCAAGGTATTAAGGAACTGAGGATGCCCTCCTACCTCTCCACCCCAAGGTATCGAGGCACTGAGGATGCCCTCCTACCCCTCCACCTCAAGGTATCGAGGCACTGAGGATGCCCTCCTACCCCTCCACCTCAAGGTATCGAGGCACTGAGGATGCCCTCCTAACTCTCCGCCCCAAGGTATCGAGGCACTGAGGATGCCCTCCTAACTCTTCACCCCAAGGTATCGAGGTACTGAGGATGCCCTCCTACCTCTCTACGCCAAGGTATTAAGGAACTGAGGATGTCCTCCTACCTCTCCACCCCAAGGTATTAAGGAACTGAGGATGCCCTCCTAACTCTCCACCCTAAGGTATTAAGGAACTGAGGATGCCCTCTTACCTCTCCACCCCAAGGTATTAAGGAACTGAGGATGCCCTCCTACCTCTCCATCACAAGGTATTAAGGAACTGAGGATGCCCTCCTACCTCTCCACCACAAGGTATCGATGCACTGAGGATGCCCTCCTACCTCTCCACCCCAAGGTTTCGAGGCACTGAGGATGCCCTCCTACCATTCCACGCCAAGGTATCGAGGCACTGAGGATGCCCTCCTACCCTTCCACCCCAAGGAATCGAGGCACTGAGGATGCCCTCCTATCTCTCCACCCCAAGGTATTAAGGAACTGAGGATGTCCTCCTACTTCTAAATTATTATTTATTCTCTATAAAAAAAAAAAAATTCTATGTAAACATTTTTTCAGGGTGGACCTCCGCTTTAAGGAACTGAGGGTGTCCTCCTACTTCTCCACCCCAAGGTATCAAGGCACTGAGGATACCCTCCTATCTCTCCACCCCAAGGTATTAAGGAACTGAGGATGCCCTCCTACCCCTCCACCCCAAGGTATCGAGGCACTGAGGATGCCCTCCTAACTCTCCACCCCAAGGTATCGAGGCACTGAGGATGCCCTCCTACCTCTCCACCCCAAGGTATCGAGGCACTGAGGATTTCCTCCGACCTCTCCACCCCAAAGTATCGACGCACTGAGGATGCCCTCCTACCCCTCCACCCGAAGGTATAGAGGCACTGAGGATGCCCTCCTATCTCTCCACCCCAAGGTATTAAGGAACTGAGGATGTCCTCCTACATTTAAATTTTTTTTTTTTTCTATAATTAGTTTTTTTTTTTTATGATTTTTAATGAAAACATTTTTTCAGGATGGACCTCCGCTTTAAGGAACTGAGGATGCCCTCTTACCTCTCTACCCCAAGGTATTAAGGAACTGAGGATGCCCTCCTACCTCTCCACCACAAGGTATCGATGCACTGAGGATGCCCTCCTACCTCTCCACCCCAAGGTTTCGAGGCACTGAGGATGCCCTCCTACCATTCCACCCCAAGGTATCGAGGCACTGAGGATGCCCTCCTACCCTTCCACCCCAAGGTAGCAAGGCACTGAGGATGCCCTCCTAAATCTCCACCCCAAGGTATTAAGGAACTGAGGATGTCCTCCTACTTCTAAATTATTATTTATTCTCTATAATTTTTTTTAATGTAAACATTTTATCAGGGTGGAACTCCGTTTTAAGGAACTGAGGGTGTCCTCCTACTTCTCCACCCCAAGGTATCGAGGCACTGAGGATGCCCTCCTATCTCTCCACCCCAAGGTATTAAGGAACTGAGGATGCCCTCCTACCCCTCCACCCCAAGGTATCGAGGCACTGAGGATGCCCTCCTATCTCTCCACCCCAAGGTATTAAGGAACTGAGGATGCCCTCCTACCTCTCCACCACAAGGTATCGAGGCACTGAGGATGCCCTCCTACCTCTCCACCCCAAAGTATCGAGGCACTGAGGATGCCCTCCTACCCCTCCACCCGAAGGTATAGAGGCACTGAGGATGCCCTCCTATCTCTCCACCCCAAGGTATTAAGGAACTGAGGATCCCCTCCTACCTCTCCATCCCAAGGTATCGAGGCACTGAGGATGCCCTCCTACCTCTCCACCCTAAAGTATCGAGGCACTGAGGATGCCCTCCTACCCCTCCACCCGAAGGTATAGAGGCACTGAGGATGCCCTCCTACCTCTCCACCCAAAGGTATTAAGGAACTGAGGATGTCCTCCTACTTCTACACCCCAGGTATCGAGGCACTGAGGATGCCCTCCTACCTCTCCACTCCAAGGTATCGAGGCACTGAGGATGCCCTCCTACCCCTCCACCCCAAGGTATTAAGGAACTGAGGATGTCCTATTACCTCTCCACCCCAAGGTATCGAGGCACTGAGGATGCCCTCCTACCCCTCCACCCTAAGGTATCGAGGCACTGAGGATGCCCTCCTAACTCTCCACCCTAAGGTATTAAGGAACTGAGGATGCCCTCCTAACTCTCCACCACAAGTTATTAAGGAACTGAGGATGTCCTCCTACCTCTCCACCCCAAGGTATCGAGGCACTGAGTAAGCCCTCCTAACTCTCCACCCCAAGGTATTAAGGAACTGAGGATGCCCTCCTACCCCTCCACCCCAAGGTATCGAGGCACTGAGGATGCCCTCCTATCTCTCCACCCCAAGGTATTAAGGAACTGAGGATGTCCTCCTACTTGTAAATTATTATTTATTCTCTATAAAAAAAAAATATTTTTTTTTTTAATGATTTTTAATGTAAATTTTTTCAGGGTGGACCTCCGCTTTAAGGAACTGAGGATGCCCTCCTACCTCTCCACCACAAGGTATCGAGGCACTGAGGATGCCCTCCTACCTCTCCACCCCAAAGTATCGAGGCACTGAGGATGCCCTCCTACCTCTCCACCCGAAGGTATAGAGGCACTGAGGATGCCCTCCTATCTCTTCACCCCAAGGTATTAAGGAACTGAGGATGCCCTCCTACCTCTCCATCCCAAGGTATCGAGGCACTGAGGATGCCCTCCTACCTCTCCATCCCAAGGTATCGAGGCACTGAGGATGCCCTCCTACCTCTCCACCCCAAGGTATTGAGGAACTGAGGATGCCCTCCTACCTCCCCACCACAAGGTATCGAGGCACTGAGGATGCCCTCCTACCTCTCCACCCCAAAGTATCGAGGCACTGAGGATGCCCTCCTACCCCTCCACCCGAAGGTATAGAGGCACTGAGGAAGTCCTCCTATCTCTCCACCCCAAGGTATTAAGGAACTGAGTATGTCCTCCTACATTTAAATTATTATTTTTTTTCTATAATTTTTTTTTTATGATTTTTAATGTAAACATTTTTTCAGGATGGACCTCCGCTTTAAGGAACTGAGGATGCCCTCCTAACTCTCCACCCTAAGGAATTAAGGAACTGAGGATGCCCTCCTACCTCTCCACCACAAGGTATCGAGGCACTGAGGATGCCCTCCTAACTCTCCACCCCAAGGTATTAAGGAACTGAGGATGTCCTCCTACCTCTCCACCCCAAGGTATCGAGGCACCGAGGATGCCCTCCTACCCCTCCACCTCAAGGTATTAAGGAACTGAGGATGTCCTCCTACCTCTCCACCCGAAGGTATTAAGGAACTGAGGATGCCCTCCTAACTCTCCACCCTAAGGCATTAAGGAACTGAGGATGCCCTCTTACCTCTCTACCCCAAGGTATTAAGGAACTGAGGATGCCCTCTTACCTCTCCACCCCAAGGTATCGAGGCACTGAGGATGCCCTCCTACCTCTCCACCCCAAAGTATCGAGGCACTGAGGATGCCCTCCTACCCCTCCACCCGAAGGTATAGAGGCACTGAGGATGCCCTCCTATCTCTTCACCCCAAGGTATTAAGGAACTGAGGATGCCCTCCTACCTCTCCATCCCAAGGTATCGAGGCACTGAGGATGCCCTCCTACCTCTCCATCCCAAGGTATCGAGGCACTGAGGATGCCCTCCTACCTCTCCACCCCAAGGTATTGAGGAACTGAGGATGCCCTCCTACCTCCCCACCACAAGGTATCGAGGCACTGAGGATGCCCTCCTACCTCTCCACCCCAAAGTATCGAGGCACTGAGGATGCCCTCCTACCCCTCCACCCGAAGGTATAGAGGCACTGAGGAAGTCCTCCTATCTCTCCACCCCAAGGTATTAAGGAACTGAGTATGTCCTCCTACATTTAAATTATTATTTTTTTTCTATAATTTTTTTTTAATGATTTTTAATGTAAACATTTTTTCAGGATGGACCTCCGCTTTAAGGAACTGAGGATGCCCTCCTAACTCTCCACCCTAAGGAATTAAGGAACTGAGGATGCCCTCCTACCTCTCCACCACAAGGTATCGAGGCACTGAGGATGCCCTCCTAACTCTCCACCCCAAGGTATTAAGGAACTGAGGATGCCCTCCTAACTCTCCACCCTAAGGAATTAAGGAACTGAGGATGCCCTCCTACCTCTCCACCACAAGGTATCGAGGCACTGAGGATGCCCTCCTAACTCTCCACCCCAAGGTATTAAGGAACTGAGGATGCCCTCCTAACTCTCCACCCTAAGGAATTAAGGAACTGAGGATGCCCTCCTACCTCTCCACCCCAAGGTATCGAGGCACCGAGGATGCCCTCCTACCCCTCCACCTCAAGGTATTAAGGAACTGAGGATGTCCTCCTACCTCTCCACCCCAAGGTATTAAGGAACTGAGGATGCCCTCCTAACTCTCCACCCTAAGGCATTAAGGAACTGAGGATGCCCTCTTACCTCTCTACCCCAAGGTATTAAGGAACTGAGGATGCCCTCTTACCTCTCCACCCCAAGGTATCGAGGCACTGAGGATGCCCTCCTACCTCTCCACCCCAAGGTATCGAGGCACTGAGGATGCCCTCCTACCCCTCCACCCTAAGGTATCGAGGCACTGAGGATGCCCTCCTAACTCTCCACCCTAAGGTATTAAGGAACTGAGGATGCCCTCCTAACTCTCCACCACAAGTTATTAAGGAACTGAGGATGTCCTCCTACCTCTCCACCCCAAGGTATCGAGGCACTGAGTAAGCCCTCCTAACTCTCCACCCCAAGGTATTAAGGAACTGAGGATGCCCTCCTACCCCTCCACCCCAAGGTATCGAGGCACTGAGGATGCCCTCCTATCTCTCCACCCCAAGGTATTAAGGAACTGAGGATGTCCTCCTACTTGTAAATTATTATTTATTCTCTATAAAAAAAAAATATTTTTTTTTTTTAATGATTTTTAATGTAAATTTTTTCAGGGTGGACCTCCGCTTTAAGGAACTGAGGATGCCCTCCTACCTCTCCACCCCAAAGTATCGAGGCACTGAGGATGCCCTCCTACCCCTCCACCCGAAGGTATAGAGGCACTGAGGATGCCCTCCTATCTCTTCACCCCAAGGTATTAAGGAACTGAGGATGCCCTCCTACCTCTCCATCCCAAGGTATCGAGGCACTGAGGATGCCCTCCTACCTCTCCACCCCAAGGTATTGAGGAACTGAGGATGCCCTCCTACCTCCCCACCACAAGGTATCGAGGCACTGAGGATGCCCTCCTACCTCTCCACCCCAAAGTATCGAGGCACTGAGGATGCCCTCCTACCCCTCCACCCGAAGGTATAGAGGCACTGAGGAAGTCCTCCTATCTCTCCACCCCAAGGTATTAAGGAACTGAGTATGTCCTCCTACATTTAAATTATTATTTTTTTTCTATAATTTTTTTTTTATGATTTTTAATGTAAACATTTTTTCAGGATGGACCTCCGCTTTAAGGAACTGAGGATGCCCTCCTAACTCTCCACCCTAAGGAATTAAGGAACTGAGGATGCCCTCCTACCTCTCCACCACAAGGTATCGAGGCACTGAGGATGCCCTCCTAACTCTCCACCCCAAGGTATTAAGGAACTGAGGATGTCCTCCTACCTCTCCACCCCAAGGTATCGAGGCACCGAGGATGCCCTCCTACCCCTCCACCTCAAGGTATTAAGGAACTGAGGATGTCCTCCTACCTCTCCACCCCAAGGTATTAAGGAACTGAGGATGCCCTCCTAACTCTCCACCCTAAGGCATTAAGGAACTGAGGATGCCCTCTTACCTCTCCACCCCAAGGTATTAAGGAACTGAGGATGCCCTCTTACCTCTCCACCCCAAGGTATTGAGGCACGCAGGATGCCCTCTTACCTCTCCACCCCAAGGTATTGAGGCACTGAGGATGCCCTCTTACCTCTCCACCCCAAGGTATTAAGGAACTGAGGATGCCCTCCTACCTCTCCACCCCAAGGTTTCGAGGCACTGAGGATGCCCTCCTACCTCTCTACTCCAAGGTATTAAGGAACTGAGGATGTCCTCCTACCTCTCCACCCCAAGGTATTAAGGAACTGAGGATGCTCTCCTAACTCTCCACCCTAAGGTATTAAGGAACTGAGGATGCCCTCTTAGCTCTCCACCTCAAGGTATTAAGGAACTGAGGATGCCCTCCTACCTCTCCACCCCAAGGTATTAAGGAACTGAGGATGCCCTCCTACCTCTCCACCACAAGGTATTAAGGAACTGAGGATGCCCTCTTACCTCTGCACCCAAAGGTATTAAGGAACTGAGGATGCCCTCCTACCTCTCCACAACAAGGTATCGATGCACTGAGGATGCCCTCCTACCTCTCCACCCCAAGGTTGCGAGGCACTGAGGATACCCTCCTACCTCTCCACCCCAAGGTTTCGAGGCACTGAGGATGCCCTCCTACCATTCCACCCCAAAGTATCGAGGCACTGAGGATGCCCTCCTACCTCTCCACCCCAGGGTATCGAGGCACTGAGGATGCCCTCTTACCTCTCCACCCCAAGGTATTAAGGAACTGAGGATGTCCTCCTACCTCTCCTCCACAAGGTATCGAGGCACTGAGGATGCCCTCCTACCTCTCCACCCCAAGGTATCGAGGCACTGAGGATGCCCTCCTACCCCTCCACCCGAAGGTATAGAGGCACTGAGGATGCCCTCCTATCTCTCCACCCCAAGGTATTAAGGAACTGAGGATGTCCTCCTACATCTAAATTTATTTTTTTCTATACATTTTTTATTTTTTATAATTTTTAATGTAAACATTTTTTCAGGATGGACCTCCGCTTTAAGGAACTGAGGATGCCCTCCTAACTCTCCACCCTAAGGAATTAAGGAACTGAGGATGCCCTCCTACCTCTCCACCACAAGGTATCGAGGCACTGAGGATGCCCTCCTAACTCTCCACCCCAAGGTATTAAGGAACTGAGGATGTCCTCCTACCTCTCCACCCCAAGGTATCGAGGCACCGAGGATGCCCTCCTACCCCTCCACCTCAAGGTATTAAGGAACTGAGGATGTCCTCCTACCTCTCCACCCCAAGGTATTAAGGAACTGAGGATGCCCTCTTACCTCTCCACCCCAAGGTATTAAGGAACTGAGGATGTCCTCTTACCTCTCCACCCCAAGGTATTGAGGCACTGAGGATGCCCTCCTACCCCTCCACCCCAAGGTATGGAGGCACTGAGGATGCCCTCCTACCCCTCCACCCCAAGGTATGGAGGCACTGAGGATGCCCTCCTATCTCTCCACCCCAAGGTATTAAGAAACTGAGTATGTCCTCCTACATCTAAATTATTATTATTTTTTCTATAATTTTTTTTTTCTTATGATTTTTAATGTAAACATCTTTTCAGGATGGACCTCCGCTTTAAGGAACTGAGGATGCCCTCCTAACTCTCCACCCTAGGGTATTAAGGAACTGAGGATGCCCTCCTACCTCACCACCACAAGGTATCGAGGCACTGAGGATGACCTCCTACCTCTCCACCCCAAGGTATCGAGGCACTGAGGATACCCTCCTAACTCTCCACCCCAAGGTATTAAGGAACTGAGGATGTCCTCCTACTTCTCCACCCTAGGTATCGAGGCACTGAGGATTTTTTTTTTTTTATGATTTTTAATGTAAACATTTTTTCAGGGTGGACCTCCGCTTTAAGGAACTGAGGGTGTCCTTCTCCACCCCAAGGTATCGAGGCACTGAGGATGCCCTCCTACCTCTCCACCCCAAGGTATTAAGGAACTGAGGATGCCCTCCTACCTCTCCACCACAAGGTATCGAGGCACTGAGGATGCCCTCCTACCTCTCCATCCCAAAGTATCGAGGCACTGAGGATGCCCTCCTACCCCTCCACCCGAAGGTATAGAGGCACTGAGGATGCCCTCCTACCCCTCCACCCGAAGGTATTAAGGAACTGAGGATGCCCTCCTACCTCTCCATCCCAAGGTATCGAGGCACTGAGGATGCCCTCCTACCTCTCCACCCCAAGGTATTGAGGAACTGAGGATGCCCTCCTACCTCCCCACCACAAGGTATCGAGGCACTGAGGATGCCCTCCTACCTCTCCACCCCAAAGTATCGAGGCACTGAGGATGCCCTCCTACCCCTCCACCCGAAGGTATAGAGGCACTGAGGATGCCCTCCTACCTCTCCACCCCAAGGTATTAAGGAACTGAGGATGTCCTCCTACTTCTACACCCCAGGTATCGAGGCACTGAGGATGCCCTCCTACCTCTCCACCCCAAGGTATCGAGGCACCGAGGATGCCCTCCTATCTCTCTACCCCAAGGTATTAAGGAACTGAGGATGTCCTCCTACTTCTACACCCCAGGTATCGAGGCACTGAGGATGCCCTCCTACCTCTCCACCCCAAGGTATCGAGGCACTGAGGATGCCCTCCTACCCCTCCACCCCAAGGTATTAAGGCACTGAGGATGTCCTCCTAGCTCTCCACCCCAAGGTATCGAGGCACTGAGGATGCCCTCCTACCCCTCCACCCTAAGGTATCGAGGCACTGAGGATGCCCTCCTAACTCTCCACCCTAAGGTATTAAGGAACTGAGGATGCCCTCCTAACTCTCCACCCCAAGGTATCGAGGCACTGAGTAAGCCCTCCTAACTCTCCACCCCAAGGTATTAAGGAACTGAGGATGCCCTCCTACCCCTCCACCCCAAGGTATCGAGGCACTGAGGATGCCCTCCTATCTCTCCACCCCAAGGTATTAAGGAACTGAGGATGTCCTCCTACTTGTAAATTATTATTTATTCTCTATAAAAAAAAAATATTATTTATTTTTAATGATTTTTAATGTAAACATTTTTTCAGGGTGGACCTCCGCTTTAAGGAACTGAGGATGGCCTCCTACCTCTCCACCACAAGGTATCGAGGCACTGAGGATGCCCTCCTACCTCTCCACCCCAAAGTATCGAGGCACTGAGGATGCCCTCCTACCCCTTCACCCGAAGGTATAGAGGCACTGAAGATGCCCTCCTATCTCTCCACCCCAAGGTATTAAGGAACTGAGGATGCCCTCCTACCTCTCCATCCCAAGGTATCGAGGCACTGAGGATGCCCTCCTACCTCTCCACCCCAAGGTATTGAGGAACTGAGGATGCCCTCCTACCTCCCCACCACAAGGTATCGAGGCACTGAGGATGCCCTCCTACCTCTCCACCCCAAAGTATCGAGGCACTGAGGATGCCTTCCTACCCCTCCACCCGAAGGTATAGAGGCACTGAGGATGCCCTCCTATCTCTCCACCCCAAGGTATTAAGGAACTGAGGATGTCCTCCTACATTTAAATTATAATTTTTTTACTATAATTTTTATTTTTTTTTATGATTTTTAATGTAAACATTTTTTCAGGATGGACCTCCGCTTTAAGGAACTAAGGATGCCCTCCTAACTCTCCACCCTAAGGTATTACGGAACTGAAGATGCCCTCCTACCTCTCCACCACAAGGTATCGAGGCACTGAGGATGCCCTCCTACCTCTCCACCACAAGGTATCGAGGCACTGAGGATGCTCTCCTACCTCTCCACCACAAGGTATCGAAGCACTGAGGATGCCCTCCTACCTCTCCACCCCAAGGTTTCGAGGCACTGAGGATGCCCTCCTACCTCTCCACCCCAAGGTTTCGAGGCACTGAGGATGCCCTCCTACCTCTCTACTCCAAGGTATTAAGGAACTGAGGATGTCCTCCTACCTCTCCACCCCAAGGTATTAAGGAACTGAGGATGCCCTCCTACCTCTCCACCCCAAGGTATCGAGGCACTGAGGATGTCCTCCTACTTGTAAATTATTATTTATTCTCTATAAAAAAAAAAAAAATTTTAATGTTTAATGTAAACATTTTTTCAGGGTGGACCCCCCGCTTTAAGGAACTGAGGATGTCCTTTTCCACCCCAAGGTATCGAGGCACTGAGGATGCCCTCCTACATCTAAATTATTATTATTTTTTCTATATTTTTTTTTTTTTTCTTATGATTTTTAATGTAAACATCTTTTCAGGATGGACCTCCACTTTAAGGAACTGAGGATGCCCTCCTAACTCTCCACCCTAGGGTATTAAGGAACTGAGGATGCCCTCCTACCTCTCCACCACAAGGTATCGAGGCACTGAGGATGACCTCCTACCTCTCCACCCCAAGGTATCGAGGCACTGAGGATACCCTCCTAACTCTCCACCCCAAGGTATTAAGGAACACAGAGGATGTCCTCCTACTTCTCCACCCTAGGTATCGAGGCACTGAGGATGCCCTCCTACCTCTCCACCCCAAGGTATTAAGGAACTGAGGATGCCCTCCTACCTCTCCACCCCAAGGTATCGAGGCACTGAGGATGCCCTCCTACCCCTCCACCTCAAGGTATCGAGGCACTGAGGATGCCCTCCTACCCCTCCACCTCAAGGTATCGAGGCACTGAGGATGCCCTCCTAACTCTCCGCCCCAAGGTATCGAGGCACTGAGGATGCCCTCCTAACTCTCCACCCCAAGGTATCGAGGTACTGAGGATGCCCTCCTACCTCTCTACCCCAAGGTATTAAGGAACTGAGGATGTCCTCCTACCTCTCCACCCCAAGGTATTAAGGAACTGAGGATGCCCTCCTAACTCTCCACCCTAAGGTATTAAGGAACTGAGGATGCCCTCTTACCTCTCCACCCCAAGGTATTAAGGAACTGAGGATGCCCTCCTACCTCTCCATCACAAGGTATTAAGGAACTGAGGATGCCCTCCTACCTCTCCACCACAAGGTATCGATGCACTGAGGATGCCCTCCTACCTCTCCACCCCAAGGTTTCGAGGCACTGAGGATGCCCTCCTACCATTCCACCCCAAGGTATCGAGGCACTGAGGATGCCCTCCTACCCTTCCACCCCAAGGTATCGAGGCACTGAGGATGCCCTCCTATCTCTCCACCCCAAGGTATTAAGGAACTGAGGATGTCCTCCTACTTCTAAATTATTATTTATTCTCTATAAAAAAAAAAAATTCTATGTAAACATTTTTTCAGGGTGGACCTCCGCTTTAAGGAACTGAGGGTGTCCTCCTACTTCTCCACCCCAAGGTATCAAGGCACTGAGGATACCCTCCTATCTCTCCACCCCAAGGTATTAAGGAACTGAGGATGCCCTCCTACTCCTCCACCCCAAGGTATCGAGGCACTGAGGATGCCCTCCTAACTCTCCACCCCAAGGTATCGAGGCACTGAGGATGCCCTCCTACCTCTCCACCCCAAGGTATCGAGGCACTGAGGATTTCCTCCGACCTCTCCACCCCAAAGTATCGACGCACTGAGGATGCCCTCCTACCCCTCCACCCGAAGGTATAGAGGCACTGAGGATGCCCTCCTATCTCTCCACCCCAAGGTATTAAGGAACTGAGGATGTCCTCCTACATTTAAATTTTTTTTTTTTTCTATAATTAGTTTTTTTTTTTTACGATTTTTAATGAAAACATTTTTTCAGGATGGACCTCCGCTTTAAGGAACTGAGGATGCCCTCCTATCTCTCCACCCCAAGGTATTACGGAACTGAGGATGCCCTCCTACCTCTCCACCACAAGGTATCAAGGCACTGAGGATGCCCTCCTACCTCTCCACCACAAGGTATCGAGGCACTGAGGATGCCCTCCTACCTCTCCACCCCAAGGTATTGAGGAACTGAGGATGCCCTCCTACCTCCCCACCACAAGGTATCGAGGCACTGAGGATGCCCTCCTACCTCTCCACCCCAAGGTATTAAGGAACTGAGGATGCCCTCCTACCTCTCCACCACAAGGTATTAAGGAACTGAGGATGCCCTCCTATCTCTCCACCCCAAGGTATTAAGGAACTGAGGATGTCCTCCTACATTTAAATTTTTATTTTTTTCTATACATTTTTTATTATTTATAATTTTTAATGTAAACATTTTTTCAGGATGGACCTCCGCTTTAAGGAACTGAGGATGCCCTCCTAACTCTCCACCCTAAGGAATTAAGGAACTGAGGATGCCCTCCTACCTCTCCACCACAAGGTATCGAGGCACTGAGGATGCCCTCCTAACTCTCCACCCCAAGGTATTAAGGAACTGAGGATGTCCTCCTACCTCTCCACCCCAAGGTATCGAGGCACCGAGGATGCCCTCCTACCCCTCCACCTCAAGGTATTAAGGAACTGAGGATGTCCTCCTACCTCTCCACCCCAAGGTATTAAGGAACTGAGGATGCCCTCCTAACTCTCCACCCTAAGGCATTAAGGAACTGAGGATGCCCTCTTACCTCTCCACCCCAAGGTATTAAGGAACTGAGGATGCCCTGTCACCTCTCCACCCCAAGGTATTGAGGCACGGAGGATGCCCTCTTACCTCTCCACCCCAAGGTATTGAGGCACTGAGGATGCCCTCCTACCCCTCCACCCCAAGGTATAGAGGCACTGAGGATGCCCTCCTATCTCTCCACCCCAAGGTATTAAGGAACTGAGTATGTCCTCCTACATCTAAATTATTATTTTTTTTCTTATGATTTTTAATGTAAACATCTTTTCAGGATAGACCTCCGCTTTAAGGAACTGAGGATGCCCTACTAACTCTCCACCCTAGGGTATTAAGGAACTGAGGATGCCCTCCTACCTCTCCACCACAAGGTATCGAGGCACTGAGGATGCCCTCCTACCTCTCCACCCCAAAGTATCGAGGCACTGAGGATGCCCTCCTACCCCTCCACCCGAAGGTATAGAGGCACCGAGGATGCCCTCCTACCTCTCCACCCCAAGGTATTAAGGAACTGAGGATGTCCTCCTACTTCTACACCCCAGGTATCGAGGCACTGAGGATGCCCTCCTACCCCTCCACCCCAAGGTATTAAGGAACTGAGGATGTCCTCCTACCTCTCCACCCCAAGGTATCGAGGCACTGAGGATGCCTTCCTACCCCTCCACCCTAAGGTATCGAGGCACTGAGGATGCCCTCCTAACTCTCCACCCTAAGGTATTAAGGAACTGAGGATGCCCTCCTAACTCTCCACCCCAAGTTATTAAGGAACTGAGGATGTCCTCCTACCTCTCCACCCCAAGGTATCGAGGCACTGAGTAAGCCCTCCTAACTCTCCACCCCAAGGTATTAAGGAACTGAGGATGCCCTCCTACCCCTCCACCCCAAGGTATCGAGGCACTGAGGATGCCCTCCTATCTCTCCACCCCAAGGTATTAAGGAACTGAGGATGTCCTCCTACTTGTAAATTATTATTTATTCTCTATAAAAAAAAAATATATTTTTTTAATGATTTTTAATGTAAACATTTTTTCAGGGTGGACTCCCCGCTTTAAGGAACTGAGGATGTCCTATTCCACCCCAAGGTATCGAGGCACTGAGGATGCCCTCCTACATCAAAATTATTATTATTTTTTCTATAATTTTTTTTTTTTTTCTTATGATTTTTAATGTAAACATCTTTTCAGGATGGACCTCCGCTTTAAGGAACTGAGGATGCCCTCCTAACTCTCCACCCTAGGGTATTAAGGAACTGAGGATGCCCTCCTACCTCTCCACCACAAGGTATCGAGGCACTGAGGATGACCTCCTACCTCTCCACCCCAAGGTATCGAGGCACTGAGGATACCCTCCTAACTCTCCACCCCAAGGTATTAAGGAACAGAGGATGTCCTCCTACTTCTCCACCCTAGGTATCGAGGCACTGAGGATGCCCTCCTACCTCTCCACCCCAAGGTATTAAGGAACTGAGGATGCCCTCCTACCTCTCCACCCCAAGGTATCGAGGCACTGAGGATGCCCTCCTACCCCTCCACCTCAAGGTATCGAGGCACTGAGGATGCCCTCCTACCCCTCCACTTCAAGGTATCGAGGCACTAAGGATGCCCTCTTAACTCTCCGCCCCAAGGTATCGAGGCACTGAGGATGCCCTCCTAACTCTCCACCCCAAGGTATTAAGGAACTGAGGATGTCCTCCTACCTTTCCACCCCAAGGTATCGAGGCACCGAGGATGCCCTCCTACCCCTCCACCTCAAGGTATTAAGGAACTGAGGATGTCCTCCTACCTCTCCACCCCAAGGTATTAAGGAACTGAGGATGCCCTCCTAACTCTCCACCCTAAGGCATTAAGGAACTGAGGATGCCCTCTTACCTCTCCACCCCAAGGTATTAAGGAACTGAGGATGCCCTCTTACCTCTCCACCCCAAGGTATTGAGGCACGGAGGATGCCCTCTTACCTCTCCACCCCAAGGTATTGAGGCACTGAGGATGCCCTCCTACCCCTCCACCCCAAGGTATAGAGGCACTGAGGATGCCCTCCTATCTCTCCACCCCAAGGTATTAAGGAACTGAGTATGTCCTCCTACATCTAAATTATTATTTTTTTTCTTATGATTTTTAATGTAAACATCTTTTCAGGATGGACCTCCGCTTTAAGGAACTGAGGATGCCCTACTAACTCTCCACCCTAGGGTATTAAGGAACTGAGGATGCCCTCCTACCTCTCCACCACAAGGTATCGAGGCACTGAGGATGCCCTCCTACCTCTCCACCCCAAAGTATCGAGGCACTGAGGATGCCCTCCTACCCCTCCACCCGAAGGTATAGAGGCACTGAGGATGCCCTCCTACCTCTCCACCCCAAGGTATTAAGGAACTGAGGATGTCCTCCTACTTCTACACCCCAGGTATCGAGGCACTGAGGATGCCCTCCTACCTCTCCACCCCAAGGCATCGAGACACCGAGGATGCCCTCCTATCTCTCTACCCCAAGGTATTAAGGAACTGAGGATGTCCTCCTACTTCTACACCCCAGGTATCGAGGCACTGAGGATGCCCTCCTACCTCTCCACCCCAAGGTATCGAGGCACTGAGGATGCCCTCCTACCCCTCCACCCCAAGGTATTAAGGAACTGAGGATGTCCTCCTACCTCTCCACCCCAAGGTATCGAGGCACTGAGGATGCCTTCCTACCCCTCCACCCTAAGGTATCGAGGCACTGAGGATGCCCTCCTAACTCTCCACCCTAAGGTATTAAGGAACTGAGGATGCCCTCCTAACTCTCCACCCCAAGTTATTAAGGAACTGAGGATGTCCTCCTACCTCTCCACCCCAAGGTATCGAGGCACTGAGTAAGCCCTCCTAACTCTCCACCCCAAGGTATTAAGGAACTGAGGATGCCCTCCTACCCCTCCACCCCAGGGTATCGAGGCACTGAGGATGCCCTCCTATCTCTCCACCCCAAGGTATTAAGGAACTGAGGATGTCCTCCTACCTCTCCACCCCAAGGTATTAAGGAAATGAGGATGCCCTCCTAACTCTCCACCCTAAGGTATTAAGGAACTGAGGATGCCCTCCTACTTCTCCACCCTAGGTATCGAGGCACTGAGGATGCCCTCCTACCTCTCAACCCCAAGGTATTAAGGAACTGAGGATGCCCTCCTACCTCTCCACCCCAAAGTATCGAGGCACTGAGGATGCCCTCCTACCCCTCCACCTCAAGGTATCGAGGCACTGAGGATGCCCTCCTACCCCTCCACCTCAAGGTATCGAGGCACTGAGGATGCCCTCCTAACTCTCCGCCCCAAGGTATCGAGGCACTGAGGATGCCCTCCTAACTCTCCACCCCAAGGTATCGAGGCACTGAGGATGCCCTCCTAACTCTCCACCCCAAGGTATCGAGGCACTGAGGATGCCCTCCTACCTCTCTACCCCAAGGTATTAAGGAACTGAGGATGCCCTCCTACCTCTCCACCACAAGGTATTAAGGAACTGAGGATGCCCTCCTATCTCTCCACCCCAAGGTATTAAGGAACTGAGGATGTCCTCCTACATCTAAATTTTTATTTTTTTCTATACATTTTTTATAATTTTTAATGTAAACAGTTTTTCAGGATGGACCTCCGCTTTAAGGAACTGAGGATGCCCTCCTAACTCTCCACCCTAAGGAATTAAGGAACTGAGGATGCCCTCCTACCTCTCCACCACAAGGTATCGAGGCACTGAGGATGCCCTACTAACTCTCCAGCCCAAGGTATTAAGGAACTGAGGATGTCCTCCTACCTCTCCACCCCAAGGTATCGAGGCACCGAGGATGCCCTCCTACCTCTCCACCTGAAGGTATTAAGGAACTGAGGATGTCCTCCTACCTCTCCACCCCAAGGTATTAAGGAACTGAGGATGCCCTCCTAACTCTCCACCCTAAGGCATTAAGGAACTGAGGATGCCCTCTTACCTCTCCACCCCAAGGTATTAAGGAACTGAGGATGCCCTCTTACCTCTCCACCCCAAGGTATTAAGGAACTGAGTATGTCCTCCTACATCTAAATTATTTTTTTTTTCTTATGATTTTTAATGTAAACATCTTTTCAGGATGGACCTCCGCTTTAAGGAACTGAGGATGCCCTACTAACTCTCCACCCTAGGGTATTAAGGAACTGAGGATGCCCTCCTACCTCTCCACCACAAGGTATCGAGGCACTGAGGATGCCCTCCTACCTCTCCACCCCAAAGTATCGAGGCACTGAGGATGCCCTCCTACCCCTCCACCCGAAGGTATAGAGGCACTGAGGATGCCCTCCTACCTCTCCACCCCAAGGTATTAAGGAACTGAGGATGTCCTCCTACTTCTACACCCCAGGTATCGAGGCACTGAGGATGCCCTCCTACCTCTCCACCCCAAGGTATCGAGGCACTGAGGATGCCCTCCTACCCCTCCACCCCAAGGTATTAAGGAACTGAGGATGTCCTCCTACCTCTCCACCCCAAGGTATCGAGGCACTGAGGATGCCTTCCTACCCCTCCACCCTAAGGTATCGAGGCACTGAGGATGCCCTCCTAACTCTCCACCCGAAGGTATTAAGGAACTGAGGATGCCCTCCTAACTCTCCTCCCCAAGTTATTAAGGAACTGAGGATGTCCTCCTACCCCTCCACCCCAAGGTATTGAGGCACTGAGGATGCCCTCCTATCTCTCCACCCCAAGGTATTAAGGAACTGAGGATGTCCTCCTACTTGTAAATTATTATTTATTCTCTATAAAAAAAAAATATTATTTTTTTTTAATGATTTTTAATGTAAACATTTTTTCAGGGTGGACTCCCCGCTTTAAGGAACTGAGGATGTCCTTTTCCACCCCAAGGTATCGAGGCACTGAGGATGACCTCCTACATCAAAATTATTATTTTTTTTTCTATAATTTTGTTTTTTTTTTTCTTATGATTTTTAATGTAATGTAAACATCTTTTCAGGATGGACCTCCGCTTTAAGGAACTGAGGATGCCCTCCTAACTCTCCACCCTAGGGTATTAAGGAACTGAGGATGCCCTCCTACCTCTCCACCACAAGGTATCGAGGCACTGAGGATGACCTCCTACCTCTCCACCCCAAGGTATCGAGGCACTGAGGATACCCTCCTAACTCTCCACCCCAAGGTATTAAGGAACAGAGGATGTCCTCCTACTTCTCCACCCTAGGTATCGAGGCACTGAGGATGCCCTCCTACCTCTCCACCCCAAGGTATTAAGGAACTGAGGATGCCCTCCTACCTCTCCACCCCAAGGTATCGAGGCACTGAGGATGCCCTCCTACCCCTCCACCTCAAGGTATCGAGGCACTGAGGATGCCCTCCTACCCCACCACTTCAAGGTATCGAGGCACTGAGGATGCCCTCCTACCTCTCTACCCCAAGGTATTAAGGAACTGAGGATGTCCTCCTACCTCTCCACCCCAAGGTATTAAGGAACTGAGGATAACCTCCTAACTCTCCACCCTAAGGTATTAAGGAACTGAGGATGCCCTCTTACCTCTCCACCCCAAGGTATTAAGGAACTGAGGATGCCCTCCTACCTCTCCATCACAAGGTATTAAGGAACTGAGGATGCCCTCCTACCTCTCCATCACAAGGTATTAAGGAACTGAGGATGCCCTCCTACCTCTCCACCCCAAGGTTTCGAGGCACTGAGGATGCCCTCCTACCATTCCACCCCAAGGTATCGAGGCACTGAGGATGCCCTCCTACCCTTCCACCCCAAGGTATCAAAACACTGAGGATGCCCTCCTATCTCTCCACCCCAAGGTATTAAGTTACTGAGGATGTCCTCCTACTTCTAAATTATTATTTATTCTCTATAAAAAAATAAAAAAATTCTATGTAAACATTTTTTCAGGGTGGACCTCCGCTTTAAGGAACTGAGGGTGTCCTCCTACTTCTCCACCCCAAGGTATCGAGGCACTGAGGATACCCTCCTATCTCTCCACCCCTAGGTATTAAGGAACTGAGGATGCCCTCCTACCCCTCCACCCCAAGGTATCGAGGCACTGAGGATGCCCTCCTATCTCTCCACCCCAAGGTATCGAGGCACTGAGGATGCCCTCCTACCTCTCCACCCCAAGGTATCGAGGCACTGAGGATGTCCTCCTACCTCTCCACCCCAAGGTATTGAGGAACTGAGGATGCCCTCCTACCTCCCCACCACAAGGTATCGAGGCACTGAGGATGCCCTCCTACCTCTCCACCCCAAAGTATCGACGCACTGAGGATGCCCTCCTACCCCTCCACCCGAAGGTATTAAGGAACTGAGGATGTCCTCCTACATTTACATTTTTTTTTTCTATAATTAGTTGGATGCCCTCCTAACTCTCCACCCTAAGGTATTACGGAACTGAGGATGCCCTCCTACCTCTCCACCACAAGGTATCGAGGCACTGAGGATGCCCTCCTACCTCTCCACCACAAGGTATCGAGGCACTGAGGATGCCTTCCTACCTCTCCACCCCAAGGTATTGAGGAACTGAGGATGCCCTCCTACCTCCCCACCACAAGGTATCGAGGCACTGAGGATGCCCTCCTACCTCTCCACCCCAAGGTATTAAGGAACTGAGGATGCCCTCCTACCTCTCCACCACAAGGTATTAAGGAACTGAGGATGCCCTCCTATCTCTCCACCCCAAGGTATTAAGGAACTGAGGATGTCCTCCTACATCTAAATTTTTATTTTTTTCTATACATTTTTTATAATTTTTAATGTAAACATTTTTTCAGGATGGACCTCCGCTTTAAGGAACTGAGTATGTCCTCCTACATCTAAATTATTTTTTTTTTTCTTATGATTTTTAATGTAAACATCTTTTCAGGATGGACCTCCGCTTTAAGGAACTGAGGATGCCCTACTAACTCTCCACCCTAGGGTATTAAGGAACTGAGGATGCCCTCCTACCTCTCCACCACAAGGTATCGAGGCACTGAGGATGCCCTCCTACCTCTCCACCCCAAAGTATCGAGGCACTAAGGATGCCCTCCTACCCCTCCACCCGAAGGTATAGAGGCACTGAGGATGCCCTCCTACCTCTCCACCCCAAGGTATTAAGGAACTGAGGATGTCCTCCTACTTCTACACCCTAGGTATCGAGGCACTGAGGATGCCCTCCTACCTCTCTACCCCAAGGTATCGAGGCACCGAGGATGCCCTCCTATCTCTCTACCCCAAGGTATTAAGGAACTGAGGATGTCCTCCTACTTCTACACCCTAAGGTATTAAGGAACTGAGGATGCCCTCTTACCTCTCCACCCCAAGGTATTAAGGAACTGAGGATGCCCTCCTACCTCTCCATCACAAGGTATTAAGGAACTGAGGATGCCCTCCTACCTCTCCACCACAAGGTATCGATGCACTGAGGATGCCCTCCTACCTCTCCACCCCAAGGTTTCGAGGCACTGAGGATGCCCTCCTACCATTCCACCCCAAGGTATCGAGGCACTGAGGATGCCCTCCTATCTCTCCACCCCAAGGTATTAAGGAACTGAGGATGTCCTCCTACTTCTAAATTATTATTTATTCTCTATAAAAAAAAAAATTCTATGTAAATATTTTTTCAGGGTGGACCTCCACTTTAAGGAACTGAGGGTGTCCTCCTACTTCTCCACCCCAAGGTATCGAGGCACTGAGGATACCCTCCTATCTCTCCACCCCAAGGTATTAAGGAACTGAGGATGCCCTCCTACCCCTCCACCCCAAGGTATCGAGGCACTGAGGATGCCCTCCTAACTCTCCACCCCAAGGTATCGAGGCACTGAGGATGCCCTCCTACCTCTCCACCCCTAGGTATCGAGGCACTGAGGATGTCCTCCTACCTCTCCACCCCAAGGTATTGAGGAACTGAGGATGCCCTCCTACCTCCCCACCACAAGGTATCGAGGCACTGAGGATGCCCTCCTACCTCTCCACCCCAAAGTATCGACGCACTGAGGATGCCCTCCTACCCCTCCACCCGAAGGTATAGAGGCACTGAGGATGCCCTCCTATCTCTCCACCCCAAGGTATTAAGGAACTGAGGATGTCCTCCTACATTTAAATATTTTTTTTTCTATAATTAGTTTTTTTTTAATGATTTTTAATGAAAACATTTTTTTCAGGATGGACCTCCGCTTTAAGGAACTGAGGATGCCCTCCTAACTCTCCACCCTAAGGTATTACGGAACTGAGGATGCCCTCCTACCTCTCCACCACAAGGTATCGAGGCACTGAGGATGCCCTCCTACCTCTCCACCACAAGGTATCGAGGCACTGAGGATGCCCTCCTACCTCTCCACCACAAGGTATCGAGGCACTGAGGATGCCCTCCTACCTCTCCACCCCAAGGTATTAAGGAACTGAGGATGCCCTCCTACCTCTCCACCACAAGGTATTAAGGAACTGAGGATGCCCTCCTATCTCTCCACCCCAAGGTATTAAGGAACTGAGGATGTCCTCCTACATCTAAATTTTTATTTTTTTCTATACATTTTTTATTTTTTATAATTTTTAATGTAAACATTTTTTCAGGATGGACCTCCGCTTTAAGGAACTGAGGATGCCCTCCTAACTCTCCACCCTAAGGCATTAAGGAACTGAGGATGCCCTCTTACCTCTCCACCCCAAGGTATTAAGGAACTGAGGATGCCCTCTTACCTCTCCACCCCAAGGTATTGAGGCACGGAGGATGCCCTCTTACCTCTCCACCCCAAGGTATTGAGGCACTGAGGATGCCCTCCTACCCCTCCACCCCAAGGTATAGAGGCACTGAGGATGCCCTCCTATCTCTCCACCCCAAGGTATTAAGGAACTGAGGATGTCCTCCTATCTCTCCACCCCAAGGTATTAAGGAACTGAGTATGTCCTCCTACATCTAAATTATTATTTTTTTTCTTATGATTTTTAATGTAAACATCTTTTCAGGATGCCCTCCTACCCCTCCACCCGAAGGTATAGAGGCACTGAGGATGCCCTCCTACCTCTCCACCCCAAGGTATTAAGGAACTGAGGATGTCCTCCTACTTCTACACCCCAGGTATCGAGGCACTGAGGATGCCCTCCTACCTCTCCACCCCAAGGTATCGAGACACCGAGGATGCCCTCCTATCTCTCTACCCCAAGGTATTAAGGAACTGAGGATGTCCTCCTACTTCTACACCCCAGGTATCGAGGCACTGAGGATGCCCTCCTACCTCTCCACCCCAAGGTATCGAGGCACTGAGGATGCCCTCCTACCCCTCCACCCCAAGGTATTAAGGAACTGAGGATGTCCTCCTACCTCTCCACCCCAAGGTATCGAGGCACTGAGGATGCCCTCCTACCTCTCCACCCTAAGGTATTAAGGAACTGAGGATGCCCTCCTAACTCTCCACCCCAAGTTATTAAGGAACTGAGGATGTCCTCCTACCTCTCCACCCCAAGGTATCGAGGCACTGAGTAAGCCCTCCTAACTCTCCACCCCAAGGTATTAAGGAACTGAGGATGCCCTCCTACCCCTCCACCCCAAGGTATCGAGGCACTGAGGATGCCCTCCTATCTCTCCACCCCAAGGTATTAAGGAACTGAGGATGTCCTCCTACATTTACATTTTTTTTTTTCTATAATTAGTTTTTTTTTAATGATTTTTAATGAAAACATTTTTTCAGGATGGACCTCCGCTTTAAGGAACTGAGGATGCCCTCCTAACTCTCCACCCTAAGGTATTACGGAACTGAGGATGCCCTCCTAACTCTCCACCCTAAGGTATTACGGAACTGAGGATGCCCTCCTACCTCTCCACCACAAGGTATCGAGGCACTGAGGATGCCCTCCTACCTCTCCACCACAAGGTATCGAGGCACTGAGGATGCCCTCCTACCTCTCCACCCCAAGGTATTGAGGAACTGAGGATGCCCTCCTACCTCCCCACCACAAGGTATCGAGGCACTGAGGATGCCCTCCTACCTCTCCACCCCAAGGTATTAAGGAACTGAGGATGCCCTCCTACCTCTCCACCACAAGGTATTAAGGAACTGAGGATGCCCTCCTATCTCTCCACCCCAAGGTATTAAGGAACTGAGGATGTCCTCCTACATCTAAATTTTTATTTTTTTCTATACATTTTTTATTTTTTATAATTTTTAATGTAAAATTTTTTCAGGATGGACCTCCGCTTTAAGGAACTGAGGATGCCCTCCTAACTCTCCACCCTAAGGTATTAAGGAACTGAGGATGCCCTCCTACCTCTCCACCCCAAGGTATTGAGGCACTGAGGATGCCCTCTTACCTCTCCACCCCAAGGTATTGAGGCACTGAGGATGCCCTCCTACCCCTCCACCCCAAGGTATAGAGGCACTGAGGATGCCCTCCTACCCCTCCACCCCAAGGTATGGAGGCACTGAGGATGCCCTCCTACCCCTCCACCCCAAGGTATGGAGGCACTGAGGATGCCCTCCTATCTCTCCACCCCAAGGTATTAAGGAACTGAGTATGTCCTCCTACATCTAAATTATTATTTTTTTTCTTATGATTTTTAATGTAAACATCTTTTCAGGATGGACCTCCGCTTTAAGGAACTGAGGATGCCCTACTAACTCTCCACCCTAGGGTATTAAGGAACTGAGGATGCCCTCCTACCTCTCCACCACAAGGTATCGAGGCACTGAGGATGCCCTCCTACCCCTCCACCCGAAGGTATAGAGGCACTGAGGATACCCTCCTACCTCTCCACCCCAAGGTATTAAGGAACTGAGGATGTCCTCCTGCTTCTACACCCCAGGTATCGAGGCACTGAGGATGCCCTCCTACCTCTCCACCCCAAGGTATCGAGGCACCGAGGATGCCCTCCTATCTCTCTACCCCAAGGTATTAAGGAACTGAGGATGTCCTCCTACTTCTACACCCCAGGTATCGAGGCACTGAGGATGCCCTCCTACCTTTCCACCCCAAGGTATCGAGGCACTGAGGATGCCCTCCTAACTCTCCGCCCCAAGGTATCGAGGCACTGAGGATGCCCTCCTAACTCTCCACCCCAAGGTATCGAGGCACTGAGGATGCCCTCCTACCTCTCTACCCCAAGGTATTAAGGAACTGAGGATGTCCTCCTACCTCTCCACCCCAAGGAATTAAGGAACTGAGGATGCCCTCCTACCTCTCCACCACAAGGTATCGAGGCACTGAGGATGCCCTCCTACCCCTCCACCTCAAGGTATTAAGGAACTGAGGATGCCACCCTAAGGCATTAAGGAACTGAGGATGCCCTCTTACCTCTCCACCCCAAGGTATTAAGGAACTGAGGATGCCCTCCTACCCCTCCACCCCAAGGTATAAAGGCACTGAGGATGCCCTCCTACCCCTCCACCCCAAGGTATGGAGGCACTGAGGATGCCCTCCTATCTCTCCACCCCAAGGTATTAAGGAACTGAGGATGCCCTCCTACCTCTTCACCCCAAGGTATCGAGGCACTGAGGATGCCCTCCTACCCCTCCACCTCAAGGTATCGAGGCACTGAGGATGCCCTCCTACCTCTCCACCCCAAGGTTTCGAGGCACTGAGGATGCCCTTCTACCATTCCACCCCAAGGTATCGAGGCACTGAGGATGCCCTCCTACCCTTCCACCCCAAGGTATCGAGGCACTGAGGATGCCCTCCTATCTCTCCACCCCAAGGTATAGAGGAACTGAGGATGCCCTCCTATCTCTCCACCCCAAGGTATTAAGGAACTGAGGATGTCCTCCTACTTCTAAATTATTATTCTCTATAAGTTTTTTTATTTTTTTTAATGTAAACATTTTTTCAGGGTGGACCTCCGCTTTAAGGAACTGAGGATGCCCTCCTACCCCTCCACCCCAAGGTATAGAGGCACTGAGGATGCCCTCCTACCCCTCCACCCGAAGGTATAGAGGAACTGAGGATGCCCTCCTATCTCTCCACCCCAAGGTATTAAGGAACTGAGGATGTCCTCCTACATCTAAATTTTTTATTTTTTTCTATACATTTTTTATTTTTTATAATTTTTAATGTAAACATTTTTTCAGGATGGACCTCCGCTTTAAGGAACTGAGGATGCCCTCCTAACTCTCCACCCTAAGGAATGAAGGAACTGAGGATGCCCTCCTACCTCTCCACCACAAGGTATCGAGGCACTGAGGATGCCCTCTTAATTCTCCACCCCAAGGTATTAAGGAACTGAGGATGTCCTCCTACCTCTCCACCCCAAGGTATCGAGGCACCGAGGATGCCCTCCTACCCCTCCACCTCAAGGTATTAAGGAACTGAGGATGTCCTCCTACCTCTCCACCCCAAGGTATTAAGGAACTGAGGATGCCCTCCTAACTCTCCACCCTAAGGCATTAAGGTACTGAGGATGCCCTCTTACCTCTCCACCCCAATGTATTAAGGAACTGAGGATGCCCTCTTACCTCTCCACCCCAAGGTATTGAGGCACTGAGGATGCCCTCCTACCCCTCCACCCCAAGGTATAGAGGCACTGAGGATGCCCTCCTACCCCTCCACCCGAAGGTATAGAGGAACTGAGGATGCCCTCCTATCTCTCCACCCCAAGGTATTAAGGAACTGAGGATGCCCTCCTACCCCTCCACCCCAAGGTATAGAGGCACTGAGGATGCCCTCCTACCCCTCCACCCCAAGGTATGGAGGCACTGAGGATGCACTCCTATCTCTCCACCCCAAGGTATTAAGGAACTGAGTATGTCCTCCTACATCTAAATTATTATTTTTTTTTCTATTTTTTTTTTCTTGTGATTTTTAATGTAAATATCTTTTCAGGATGGACCTCCGCTTTAAGGAACTGAGGATGCCCTCCTAACTCTCCACCCTAGGGTATTAAGGAACTGAGGATGCCCTCCTACCTCTCCACCACAAGGTATCGAGGCACTGAGGATGACCTCCTACCTCTCCACCCCAAGGTATCGAGGCACTGAGGATACCCTACTAACTCTCCACCCCAAGGTATTAAGGAACTGAGGATGTCCTCCTACTTCTCCACCCTAGGTATCGAGGCACTGAGGATGCCCTCCTACCTCTCCACCCCAAGGTATCGAGGCACTGAGGATGCCCTCCTACCCCTCCACCTCAAGGTATCGAGGCACTGAGGATGCCCTCCTACCTCTCCACCCCAAAGTTTCGAGGCACTGAGGATGCCCTTCTACCATTCCACCCCAAGGTATCGAGGCACTGAGGATGCCCTCCTAACTCTCCACCCCAAGGTATCGAGGCACTGAGGATGCCCTCCTACCTCTCTACCCCAAGGTATTAAGGAACTGAGGATGTCCTCCTACCTCTCCACCCCAAGGTATTAAGGAACTGAGGATGCCCTCCTACCTCTCCACCACAAGGTATCGATGCACTGAGGATGCCCTCCTAACTCTCCACCCCAAGGTATTAAGGAACTGAGGATGTCCTCCTACCTCTCCACCCCAAGGTATCGAGGCACCGAGGATGCCCTCCTACCCCTCCACCTCAAGGTATTAAGGAACTGAGGATGTCCTCCTACCTCTCCACCCCAAGGTATTAAGGAACTGAGGATGCCCTCCTAACTCTCCACCCTAAGGCATTAAGGAACTGAGGATGCCCTCTTACCTCTCCACCCCAAGGTATTAAGGAACTGAGGATGCCCTCTTACCTCTCCACCCCAAGGTATTGAGGCACTGAGGATGCCCTCCTACCCCTCCACCCCAAGGTATAGAGGCACTGAGGATGCCCTCCTACCCCTCCACCCGAAGGTATAGAGGAACTGAGGATGCCCTCCTATCTCTCCACCCCAAGGTATTAAGGAACTGAGTATGTCCTCCTACTTCTCCACCCTAGGTATCGAGGCACTGAGGATGCCCTCCTACCTCTCCACCCCAAGGTATTAAGGAACTGAGGATGCCCTCCTACCTCTTCACCCCAAGGTATCGAGGCACTGAGGATGCCCTCCTACCCCTCCACCCCAAGGTATCGAGGCACTGAGAATGCCCTCCTACCTCTCCACCCCAAGGTTTCGAGGCACTGAGGATGCCCTTCTACCATTCCACCCCAAGGTATCGAGGCACTGAGGATGCCCTCCTACCCTTCCACCCCAAGGTATCGAGGCACTGAGGATGCCCTCCTATCTCTCCACCCCAAGGTATAGAGGAACTGAGGATGCCCTCCTATCTCTCCACCCCAAGGTATTAAGGAACTGAGGATGTCCTCCTACTTCTAAATTATTATTCTCTATAAGTTTTTTTATTTTTTTTAATGTAAACATTTTTTCAGGGTGGACCTCCGCTTTAAGGAACTGAGGATGCCCTCCTACCCCTCCACCCGAAGGTATAGAGGAACTGAGGATGCCCTCCTATCTCTCCACCCCAAGGTATTAAGGAACTGAGTATGTCCTCCTACATCTAAAATTATTATTTTTTTTCTATAATTTTTTTTTTCTTATGATTTTTAATGTAAACATCTTTTCAGGATGGACCTCCGCTTTAAGGAACTGAGGATGCCCTCCTAACTCTCCACCCTAGGGTATTAAGGAACTGAGGATGCCCTCCTACCTCTCCACCACAAGGTATCGAGGCACTGAGGATGACCTCCTACCTCTCCACCCCAAGGTATCGAGGCACTGAGGATACCCTCCTAACTCTCCACCCCAAGGTATTAAGGAACTGAGGATGTCCTCCTACTTCTCCACCCTAGGTATCGAGGCACTGAGGATGCCCTCCTACCTCTCCACCCCAAGGTATCGAGGCACTGAGGATGCCCTCCTACCCCTCCACCTCAAGGTATCGAGGCACTGAGGATGCCCTCCTACCTCTCCACCCCAAGGTTTCGAGGCACTGAGGATGCCCTTCTACCATTCCACCCCAAGGCATCGAGGCACTGAGGATGCCCTCCTACCCTTCCACCCCAAGGTATCGAGGCACTGAGGATGCCCTCCTATCTCTCCACCCCAAGGTATTAAGGAACTGAGGATGTCCTCCTACTTCTAAATTATTATTAATTCTCTATAAGTTTTTTTATTTTTTTTAATGTAAACATTTTTTCAGGGTGGACCTCCGTTTTAAGGAACTGAGGGTGTCCTACTTCTCCACCCCAAGGTATCGAGGCACTGAGGATGTCCTCCTACCCCTCCACCTCAAGGTATCGAGGCACTGAGGATGCCCTCCTAACTCTCCGCCCCAAGGTATCGAGGCACTGAGGATGCCCTCCTACCTCTCCACCCCAAGGTATAGAGGCACTGAGGATGCCCTCCTACCCCTCCACCTCAAGGTATCGAGGCACTGAGGATGCCCTCCTAACTCTCCGCCCAAAGGTATCGAGGCACTGAGGATGCCCTCCTAACTCTCCACCCCAAGGTATCGAGGCACTGAGGATGCCCTCCTAACTCTCCACCCCAAGGTATCGAGGCACTGAGGATGCCCTCCTATCTCTCCACCCTAAGGTATTAAGGAACTGAGGATGTCCTCCTACATCTAAATTATTATTTTTTTTCTATAAATTTTTTATTTATTTTTTATGATACCTAATGTAAACATTTTTTCAGGATGGACCTCCGCTTTAAGGAACTGAGGATGCCCTCCTAACTCTCCACCCTAAGGTATTAAGGAACTGAGGATGCCCTCCTACCTCTCCACCACAAGGTATCGAGGCACTGAGGATGCCCCCCTAACTCTCCACCCCAAGGTATTAAGGAACTGAGGATGCCCTCCTACCTCTCCACCCCAAGGTATAGAGGCACTGAGGATGCCCTCCTACCCCTCCACCTCAAGGTATAGAGGCACTGAGGATGCCCTCCTACCCCTCCACCTCAAGGTATCGAGGCACTGAGGATGCCCTCCTAACTCTCCGCCCAAAGGTATCGAGGCACTGAGGATGCCCTCCTAACTCTCCACCCCAAGGTATTAAGGAACTGAGGATGCCCTCCTACCTCTCCACCCCAAGGTATCGAGGCACTGAGGATGCCCTCCTACCTCTCCACCCCAAGGTATCGAGGCACTGAGGATGCCCTCCTACCTCTCCACCCCAAGGTATCGAGGCACTGAGGATGCCCTCCTACCTCTCCACCCCAAGGTATCGAGGCACTGAGGATGCCCTCCTATCTCTCCACCCCAAGGTATCGAGGCACTGAGGATGCCCTCCTACCTCTCCACCCCAAGGTATCGAGGCACTGAGGATGCCCTCCTACCTCTCCACCCCAAGGTATTAAGGAACTGAGGATGCCCTCCTACCTCTCCACCCCAAGGTATCGAGGCACTGAGGATGCCCTCCTACCTCTCCACCCCAAGGTATCGAGGCACTGAGGATGCCCTCCTACCTCTCCACCCCAAGGTATCGAGGCACTGAGGATGCCCTCCTACCTCTCCACCCCAAGGTATCGAGGCACTGAGGATGCCCTCCTACCTCTCCACCCCAAGGTATTAAGGAACTGAGGATGCCCTCCTACCTCTCCACCCCAAGGTATCGAGGCACTGAGGATGCCCTCCTACCTCTCCACCCCAAGGTATCGAGGCACTGAGGATGCCCTCCTACCTCTCCACCCCAAGGTATCGAGGCACTGAGGATGCCCTCCTACCTCTCCACCCCAAGGTATCGAGGCACTGAGGATGCCCTCCTATCTCTCCACCCTAAGGTATTAAGGAACTGAGGATGTCCTCCTACATCTAAATTATTATTTTTTTTCTATAAATTTTTTATTTATTTTTTATGATTTTTAATGTAAACATTTTTTCAGGATGGACCTCCGCTTTAAGGAACTGAGGATGCCCTCCTAACTCTCCACCCTAAGGTATTAAGGAACTGAGGATGCCCTCCTACCTCTCCACCACAAGGTATTAAGGAACTGAGGATGCCCTCCTACCTCTCCACCCCAAGGTATAGAGGCACTGAGGATGCCCTCCTACCCCTCCACCTCAAGGTATCGAGGTACTGAGGATGCCCTCCTAACTCTCCGCCCAAAGGTATCGAGGCACTGAGGATGCCCTCCTAACTCTCCACCCCAAGGTATCGAGGCACTGAGGATGCCCTCCTAACTCTCCACCCCAAGGTATCGAGGCACTGAGGATGCCCTCCTACCTCTCTACCCCAAGGTATTAAGGAACTGAGGATGTCCTTCTACCTCTCTACCCCAAGGTATTAAGGAACTGAGGATGCCCTCCTAACTCTCCACCCTAAGGTATTAAGGAACTGAGGATGCCCTCTTACCTCTCCACCTCAAGGTATTAAGGAACTGAGGATGTCCTCCTACCTCTCCACCCCAAGGTATCGAGGCACTGAGGATGCCCTCCTACCCCTCCACCCAAAGGTATAGAGGCACTGAGGATGCCCTCCTATCTCTCCACCCTAAGGTTTTAAGGAACTGAGGATGTCCTCCTACATCTAAATTATTATTTTTTTTCCTATACATTTTTTATTTATTTTTTATGATTTTTAATGTAAACATTTTTTCAGGATGGACCTCCGCTTTAAGGAACTGAGGATGCCCTCCTAACTCTCCACCCTAAGGTATTAAGGAACTGAGGATGCCCTCCTACCTCTCCACCACAAGGTATCGAGGCACTGAAGATGCCCTCCTAACTCTCCACCCCAAGGTATTAAGGAACTGAGGATGCCCTCCTACCTCTCCACCCCAAGGTATAGAGGCACTGAGGATGCCCTCCTACCACTCCACCTCAAGGTATCGAGGCACTGAGGATGCCCTCCTAACTCTCCGCCCAAAGGTATCGAGGCACTGAGGATGCCCTCCTAACTCTCCACCCCAAGGTATCGAGGCACTGAGGATGCCCTCCTACCTCTCTACCCCAAGGTATTAAGGAACTGAGGATGTCCTCCTACCTCTCTACCCCAAGGTATTAAGGAACTGAGGATGCCCTCCTAACTCTCCACCCTAAGGTATTAAGGAACTGAGGATGCCCTCTTACCTCTCCACCTCAAGGTATTAAGGAACTGAGTATGTCCTCCTACCTCTCCACCCCAAGTTTTCGAGGCACTGAGGATGCCCTTCTACCATTCCACCCCAAGGTATCGAGGCACTGAGGATGCCTTCCTACCCTTCCACCCCAAGGTATCGAGGCACTGAGGATGCCCTCCTACCTCTCCACCCCAAGGTATCGAGGCACTGAGGATGCCCTCCTACCTCTCCACCCCAAGGTATCGAGGCACTGAGGATGCCCTCCTACCTCTCCACCCCAAGGTATCGAGGCACTGAGGATGCCCTCCTACCTCTCCACCCCAAGGTATCGAGGCACTGAGGATGCCCTCCTACCTCTCCACCCCAAGGTATCGAGGCACTGAGGATGCCCTCCTACCTCTCCACCCCAAGGTATCGAGGCACTGAGGATGCCCTCCTACCTCTCCACCCCAAGGTATCGAGGCACTGAGGATGCCCTTCTACCTCTCCACCCCAAGGTATCGAGGCACTGAGGATGCCCTCCTAACTCTCAACCCCAAGGTATCGAGGCACTGAGGATGCCTTCCTACCTTTCTACCCCAAGGTATTAAGGAACTGAGGATGCCCTCCTACCTCTCCACCCCAAGGTATCGAGGCACAGAGGATGCCCTCCTAACTCTCCACCCCAAGGTATTAAGGAACTGAGGATGTCCTCCTACCTCTCCACCCCAAGGTATCGAGGCACTGAGGATGCCCTTCTACCTTTCTACCCCAAGGTTTTAAGGAACTGAGGATGCCCTCCTACCTCTCCACCCCAAGGTATCAAGGCACTGAGTATGCCCTCCTACCTCTCCACCCAAAGGTATTGAGACACTGAGGATGCCCTCCTACCCCTCCACCCCAAAGTATTGAGGCACTGACAAGCTGCATCTGGTGGCAGGCGACAAGCTGCATCTGGTGGCAGGCAACGTGACAAGCTGCATCTGGTGGCAGGCAACGTGACAAGCTGCATCTGGTGGCAGGCAACGTGACAAGCTGCATCTGGTGGCAGGCGACAAGCTGCATCTGGTGGCAGGCAACAAGCTGCATCTGGTGACGGGTGACATGACAAGCTGCATCCGGTGGCAGGCGACAAGCTGCATCCGGTGGCAGGCGACAAGCTGCATCCGGTGGCAGGCGACGTGACAAGCTGCATCTGGTGGCAGGCGACGTGACAAGCTGCATCTGGTGGCAGGCGACAAGCTGCATCTGATGGCAGGTGACGTGACAAGCTGCATCTGGTGACAGGCGACGTGATGCAGGTGACGTGACAAGCTGCATCTGGTGGCAGGTGACGTGACAAGCTGCATCTGGTGGCAGGCAACGTGACAAGCTGCATCTGGTGGCAGGCAACGTGACAAGCTGCATCTGGTGGCAGGCGACAAGCTGCATCTGGTGGCAGGCGACAAGCTGCATCTGGTGGCAGGCGACAAGCTGCATCTGGTGGCAGGCGACAAGCTGCATCTGGTGACGGGTGACATGACAAGCTGCATCCGGTGGCAGGCGACAAGCTGCATCTGGTGGCAGGCGACAAGCTGCATCTGGTGGCAGGCGACAAGCTGCATCTGGTGGCAGGCGACAAGCTGCATCTGGTGGCAGGCGACAAGCTGCATCTGGTGGCAGGTGACAAGCTGCATCTGGTGGCAGGTGATGTGACAAGCTGCTGCTGGTGGCAGGTGACGTGACAAGCTGCAGCTGGTGGCAGGTGACGTGACAAGCTGCAGCTGGTGGCAGGTGACGTGACAAGCTGCCACCAAGCTGGTGGCAGGCGACGTGACAAGCTGCATCTGGTGGCAGGCGACGTGACAAGCTGCATCTGGTGGCAGGCGACGTGACAAGCTGCATCTGATGGCAGGCGACGTGACAAGCTGCATCTGGTGGCAGGTGACGTGACAAGCTGCATCTGGTGGCAGGTGACGTGACAAGCTGCATCTGGTGGCAGGTGACGTGACAAGCTGCATCTGGTGGCAGGTGACGTGACAAGCTGCATCTGGTGGCAGGTGACGTGACAAGCTGCATCTGGTGGCAGGCGACGTGATGCAGGTGACGTGACAAGCTGCATCTGGTGGCAGGTGACGCGACAAGCTGCATCTGGTGGCACTGAGGATGCCCTCCTACCTCTCCACCCCAAGGTATCGAGGCACTGAGGATGCCCTTCTACCTCTCCACCCCAAGGTATCGAGGCACTGAGGATGCCCTCCTAACTCTCAACCCCAAGGTATCGAGGCACTGAGGATGCCTTCCTACCTTTCTACCCCAAGGTATTAAGGAACTGAGGATGCCCTCCTACCTCTCCACCCCAAGGTATCGAGGCACAGAGGATGCCCTCCTAACTCTCCACCCCAAGGTATTAAGGAACTGAGGATGTCCTCCTACCTCTCCACCCCAAGGTATCGAGGCACTGAGGATGCCCTTCTACCTTTCTACCCCAAGGTTTTAAGGAACTGAGGATGCCCTCCTACCTCTCCACCCCAAGGTATCAAGGCACTGAGTATGCCCTCCTACCTCTCCACCCAAAGGTATTGAGACACTGAGGATGCCCTCCTACCCCTCCACCCCAAAGTATTGAGGCACTGACAAGCTGCATCTGGTGGCAGGCGACAAGCTGCATCTGGTGGCAGGCAACGTGACAAGCTGCATCTGGTGGCAGGCAACGTGACAAGCTGCATCTGGTGGCAGGCAACGTGACAAGCTGCATCTGGTGGCAGGCGACAAGCTGCATCTGGTGGCAGGCAACAAGCTGCATCTGGTGACGGGTGACATGACAAGCTGCATCCGGTGGCAGGCGACAAGCTGCATCCGGTGGCAGGCGACAAGCTGCATCCGGTGGCAGGCGACAAGCTGCATCCGGTGGCAGGCGACGTGACAAGCTGCATCTGGTGGCAGGCGACGTGACAAGCTGCATCTGGTGGCAGGCGACAAGCTGCATCTGATGGCAGGTGACGTGACAAGCTGCATCTGGTGACAGGCGACGTGATGCAGGTGACGTGACAAGCTGCATCTGGTGGCAGGTGACGTGACAAGCTGCATCTGGTGGCAGGCAACGTGACAAGCTGCATCTGGTGGCAGGCAACGTGACAAGCTGCATCTGGTGGCAGGCGACAAGCTGCATCTGGTGGCAGGCGACAAGCTGCATCTGGTGGCAGGCGACAAGCTGCATCTGGTGGCAGGCGACAAGCTGCATCTGGTGACGGGTGACATGACAAGCTGCATCCGGTGGCAGGCGACAAGCTGCATCTGGTGGCAGGCGACAAGCTGCATCTGGTGGCAGGCGACAAGCTGCATCTGGTGGCAGGCGACAAGCTGCATCTGGTGGCAGGCGACAAGCTGCATCTGGTGGCAGGTGACAAGCTGCATCTGGTGGCAGGTGATGTGACAAGCTGCTGCTGGTGGCAGGTGACGTGACAAGCTGCAGCTGGTGGCAGGTGACGTGACAAGCTGCAGCTGGTGGCAGGTGACGTGACAAGCTGCCACCAAGCTGGTGGCAGGCGACGTGACAAGCTGCATCTGGTGGCAGGCGACGTGACAAGCTGCATCTGGTGGCAGGCGACGTGACAAGCTGCATCTGATGGCAGGCGACGTGACAAGCTGCATCTGGTGGCAGGTGACGTGACAAGCTGCATCTGGTGGCAGGTGACGTGACAAGCTGCATCTGGTGGCAGGTGACGTGACAAGCTGCATCTGGTGGCAGGTGACGTGACAAGCTGCATCTGGTGGCAGGTGACGTGACAAGCTGCATCTGGTGGCAGGTGACGTGACAAGCTGCATCTGGTGGCAGGTGACGTGACAAGCTGCATCTGGTGGCAGGCGACGTGATGCAGGTGACGTGACAAGCTGCATCTGGTGGCAGGTGACGCGACAAGCTGCATCTGGTGGCAGGTGACGCGACAAGCTGCATCTGGTGGCAGGCGACGCGACAAGCTGCATCTGGTGGCAGGCGACGCGACAAGCTGCATCTGGTGGCAGGCGACGCGACAAGCTGCATCTGGTGGCAGGCGACGCGACAAGCTGCATCTGGTGGCAGGCGACGCGACAAGCTGCATCTGGTGGCAGGGGACGCGACAAGCTGCATCTGGTGGCAGGCGACGCGACAAGCTGCATCTGGTGGCAGGGGACGCGACAAGCTGCATCTGGTGGCCGGCGACGCGACAAGCGGCATTTGGTGGCAGGCGACGCGACAAGCTGCATCTGATGGCAGGTGACGTGACAAGCTGCATCTGATGGCAGGTGACGTGACAAGCTGCATCTGGTGGCAGGTGACGTGACAAGTAACATTCAGGTCTCCTTCTGATTCGGCATTCTGGAGAGTTTAATTCATGTTATATCACAATAATAGAAATAATGTGCCTAAATCATCCCGACACCATATGAACCATGGTGCAGTGAAGATTGAATCATCAACACCAGCCAATACCCCGAAAAATTGCCTGCGAAAAGATTGCAAAAAGAAAACCATTAAAGTTCCATCTTTTTAATGACATCACTCCATTAAACAGATTGATAGAAGATCTGCATGGAGACAGAGCCTGAGTTTACCACCATGTATTATAAGTTCAGCGGCTTCACTCAGAAGCTGGTCGGGGTGGCGCCGGTGGAGGCTTACAGTCCGCAGGGGTTCCGACCATTCACCAACCCTCAGGCTCCAGCGCCAATTTTTGCAACACCAACAAAGCTTCCAGGTGAATCCTCTGCTTCTGACTCCTTAATCCAAAACAGAGTGCCAGAGCTACAGAAACTCTTCCAGAAACCTGATGGCATACCTGTCCACTTAAAAGGAGGATATTCCGACAGACTTCTGTACCGAACCACTATGGCATTAGCACTGGGAGGGACCATCTATTGCATCATAGCGCTCGTCATAGCTTCCCAGCCCAAAAAAAATAAATAATTCTGTGACTTATCAGAGCAAATGTCAAACATCTAAAATTTTATTTTTGTTTATCCATCTTACTGAGCGTTTTACATGTTACTGTTGAGTTCCAAAAAACAATAGTTTTACTTTTAAGGGGGGGGGGGGGCGACAAAAATCAAAAGGCTGTGAGTACTATTCAAATTAAGGAATGATGATAAAGCCTACTGTATTTATTGGTAATTCTTCTTCCATTCCTATAATTACTCTTATGCAGATTTAAGAAGTGATCTTTCTGAACAGAGCTCTAACCAGGATATGATGGAGATTTTTTTATTTTTCTTACTCGATTGCCTTAAGCTGCTCGGGTCATCTTACCAGGTTGATTAAACTCTTGTAACACACAGGTTGTGTTCATGAATCTGTATGAGCTATGGGTCACATGTACAGTGAAAGCAAGACTTTTGTGCAAAATACGGAGCACAATGTAACAATAAATACTTTCCATCCATAAAAAAAAAAAAGATCTGCATGGAGTTTGTTTTGTTGTAATGCCCCATCAATGGATTTGACTGTTCAGTTAGGATTCATGCATAGTGCAGCCAAGGTGATGACTTGTCCCCACATATAACCTAATCTAGAGCTTTCTATTTCTCTTATTTAAAACGCATAAACTCCACTAGATACCAGAAATGGTGATATAAAATCTGGATGGAGTTTGGTTCCTAACAGATTAGAATAATATGAGAATAAAACAGGGATAAGGAGGAGAGACCAGAAAACGTACTTGCTCCATCGAAGCGCCGACCACTACTGCCAGCTTCTCCTCTGCTCTGCTATTTATCAGCTGTGCTGCTGTGACGTCATGTAGGGTTTGTTTCCCAACGGTTCCAGAGCTGGGTCTCCATGGAGACGGTGACGTAGGGAAGGCGGTCACGTGGGTAAGGGATGGCAGTCACGTTGGTTAGGAGCAAGCGGTCACGTGTGTAAGGGATGGTGGTCACGTGGGCAAGGGGGAGGCGGTACAACCATAGTTCTCCGTTTACACGACGATGCTGACAGGGTGTCCGGGTTTCTGTTCATCTGAAATCCGGACACAATATAAGTCCCAGCCGGTCAGCTAAATGTGTCCTACGATCAGGGCTTTTTGTCAGCTTGTCTCCTTGAGTGCGTTGATAAGAGAGTACTGTCATGGGGGAGGGTGGCTGCACCTATGATCCAGGATGCCCATTATCTGGCTGCAGAGATGCATCGCTGGCAGTGTGGGGGTGGGGATATCTGTGCTAGAGTCGGTGTTCTGCCAATATGGTTCCTCCTATCGATATGGTTCCATTTTGACTGCGTAGGCGCAATCTGAGCCAACGGAAATCTCCGAGCTTCGGCAGCTGTAGATGCGCTCGCTCCTGATGCTTAGTCACACACGCTGCTTTATTCTTCACGCCGCTCTATACAGCAAGGGGCGGATCAGATGTGATATTGCGCAGTGTATTTTGTTTGTTTATACATGCCGCTCTATACAGCAAGGGACTGATATCCGCTGTTTAATAGATCCATTACTAATATGTTTAAATGTATCATATGACGTCCTGGGTTTGAGGGGGGATATCTGAATGATGGGTGCAGCTAGAGGCATCATTCAGATATCCTATTCAGCAGGCGATTCCGCTAGGGTGACCACATTTTTAAACTACCATTCAGGGACACACCCCCCCCTTCCCAAAAATCAGCTTGTACTGTAACGAATCACAGCACAGTGATTGGACACAAGAGGTGGGATTTATGATTTCTCCAATCACAAGCAGGGGGTGGGGCAGGCATTCCTGGCCAGGACAAGTACTGTCAGTGAGTAAAGCGGTGATGTGGCAGCCTTTTTTGGGGGCATCAGATTGGCCTGGGGGGTGGCTGTGTCAGTTTCATTCCGGGACACTGTATTGTCCTGGAATGAAGGTGCCCGGGACAGACCTTCAAAATGCGGGATTGTCCCGGGCAATCCGGGACAGGTGGTCACCCTAGATTCCGCGCACCATAAGAACGATCATAGCGGCGGTTCCGCCGCTTGATCGTTCTTATAGGCGGCGGGAGGGGACATCGTCCTCCCGGTGCTTCTCCGGGCTCTCCCGTGCCATCGGGGGCCCGGAGAAAGAAGAGAAAGAGAGCCGCTCAGGTGTGGGAATCCTTCAAATCACCTCCTCCCAGCAGACAAAGGTGCAAGCAATGCTATTGACAGCAAACAGGAACGAAAAAGTCTTCTGGACTGCAGCACTCAAAAATAAAAGCCTTTATTTTAAAATAAGGAATCCAAAATACACACTGTACAATGGTACACAGGTCAAAAGGGTTCATAGCTATGAATAAGCACTAGCACAGTGCGAAACATGTCAGCCAAATTTTGACCTGTGTACCGTTGTACAGTGTGTATTTTGGATTCCTTATTTTAAAATAAAGGCTTTTATTTTTGAGTGCTGCAGTCCAGAAGACTTTTTCGTTCCTGTTTGCGGCCCGGAGAAAGAATCGTCCGGTGATCACATGACGAGCATAGAGATGACTGGTGACCAGATGGTCACCAGTCATCTCTATGACCTTCGGAGGCCCGGGCGCGATGTGATGACGTCACGCCCAGGTTCTCAAAAGTAAACAAAGCCACCATTTCGGCTAGTAAGCATGAGATCGGTGAATTTTTTTTACGATCTCATGCTTTCCAGCCTGGCGGAGAGATGTGGGGTCTTATTGACCCCCGCATCTCTCCATAAAGAGGACCTGTCACACACATTCCTATTACAAGGGATGTTTACATTCCCTGTAATAGGAATAAAAGTGATCAAAAAAATAAAAACAAATTAAAAAACGCCCCTGTCCCCAATAGCTTGCGCTCAGAAGCGAACGCACACCGCACACGTAAGTTCAAACCACACATTGAGGTATCGCCGCGTGCGTTAGAGCGCGTGCAACAATTCTAGCACTAGACCTCCTCTGTAACTCTAACCTCGTAACCTGTAAAAATTTTCAAAACGTCGCCTATGGAGATTTTTAAGTACCGAAGTTTGGCACCATTCCATGAGTGTGCACAATTTTAAAGCGTGACATGTTAGGTATCTATTTACTCAGCGTAACATAAGCTTTCATATTTTACAAAAAAATTGGGCTAACTTTACTGTTTTGTTATTTTTAAATTCATGAAACCATTTTTTTCCCCAAAAGAGGCGTTTGAAAAATTATTGCGCAAATACCGTGCAAGATAAAAAGTTTTCTAGCAAAAGAATCATGATTTGTACATGTAGGAGAGAAGTGCCAGAATAGGCCCGGTATGGAAGTGGTATAAAAAGCCCTGAAATGAAAGGGTTATTATCACATCTGATCCACCCCTTGCAGTATAGAGCGGCGTGTGTAACTATGCATCGGGAGCGAGCGCATCAACAGCTGTTAAAGCTCAGAGATTTCCGTCGGCTCGGATTGCGTCTGCGCAGTCAAGAGGGAACCATATCGATAGGGGAACCAGCTCGACAAGACACCGGGTACTTCATATTAGTACAAGGGAGAGGCATGGGCAGGATGGTGGAGCTTGTAAGTGAGGGGTGGATGGGGGATCATGTGAATGAGAATGTGGTGGAAGATTGAACCCTGCACTCCTGTCTGTAGTGCGCTCCGAACCCTGCACTCTGTATGTAGTGCGCCCTGAACCCTGAAATCTGTATGTAGTGCGCCCTGAACCCTGCACTCTGTATGTAGTGCGCCCTGAACCCTGCACTCTGTATGTGGTGCGCTCTGAACCCTGCACTCTGTAGTTCGCCCTGAACCCTGCACTCTGTAGTGCGCCCTGAACCCTTCACTCTGTATGTAGTGCACCCCAAACCCTTCACTCTGTATGAAGTGCGCCCGAACCCTGCCCTCTGTATGTAGTGCGCCCTGAACCCTGCCCTCTGTATGTAGTGTGACCCAAACCCTTCACTCTGTATGTAGTGTGCCTTGAACCCTGCACTCTGTATGTAGTGCGCCCTGCACTCTGTATGTAGTGCGCCCTGCACCCTGTATGTAGTGCACCCTGTATGTAATGTGCCCTGCACCCTGTATGTAGTGTCTTGAACCCTGTACTCTGTATGTAGTGTGCCCTGGCATGAGCAGGCTGAATAAAATACATTTACATCATCCAGCCTGTTCCAGGTTAGGGGTGCGCATGTTTTCTCTCCCTGCTGACACTGGCTACAGTGGGATTTTTAAAGCAGGACCTGATGATCGGCTGTAGCCAATCAAAGTATAGAGTTCTGTGTTTACAAACACACAGGGCTCTGTACACAGGTCAGCAATCTGGCTTTTTCTTCGCCCTGCAAAGCAAAAAAACAGCCAGATCCATTAGTAAAAGCAGCACACGTTATGCAGATTATACATTGTTAGGCACACAGTTAACCCCTTGATTGCCCCTAAATGTTAACCCCTTCCCAGCCAGTGTCAGTACAGCGATAGTGTACAGTCTTATATCTGATCACTGTATTAGGGTCACTAGGGATGTCAATATGCATTAAGACAAAAAGTCTGTGTGCAGCAGCCCACTTACAGCCCCCCTAATCCTTACCTGAGCCCCCTCTCTATCCATCTGATGTCTTATTTTTAGATGCATACTTACCTAGGTGGATGCTGCATTTGTCCCTTGGCGCCTCTAACACTGAGATCAGAGCAATCGAACAACGCCAATCGCTCGGTTCTCACACCTCCATGAGCTGAGAGCTGCTGACTGTCAATCAGCAGCTCTCTGATCTGTCCCCTCCTTGCTCACTAGAGGGCTTCGCTGTGGAGGGGGCAGGAGCCTGGACTGACTCTGTGACATCAGCAGAGAGCGGACTTCAGCCCACTCTCTTTTGAAAATGGGTCACAGGAGTGCAAAACAAACTGCACTCCTGTGATCCACAGGAGAAGTACAGCCAGACGAGTTTTGGCTGTACTTCTCCTTTTTAATAGAAAAAAAAAACAGACTTTACAATCACTTTAATTCGAAGGACCTATTTCCAGTGGTAGTTCCTTTAGGAATTAATTGCACCCTATTCAGACAAACATTTGCACCCGTGTCAGTGACATTAACCACTTGCTGACCGCACTATAGCCGAAAGAGGGCTACAGCACAGTGGTCCAGTTCTGGGAGGGGGTGTGTTTTGACATCCTGCTAGAACGCCGTCCCCCTGGGGCGCACTATGTGATCCATGTGTTCTTCTGACACAGCTAACCACAGATGAAGGTAAAGGGCCAATCACAGCGACCCTTTACCATGTGATCTATCACAGCACTGTCACTTGTGAGGAAAGGAAAGCCGATAACTGGCTATCCTGTGACAGGGCACATTTAGGCCTCATGTACACTGCAAAAACACTTATAAATGCAAACGTGCATAAACGCGGCATGTAACAGTGGCAAAACAGACTTTTTTAAACGTCGGTTACTAGCTGTCAAGTTCCAGCATTCTGTAGAGTGTCAAACATCCTGTGTACATGAAGCCTTACACTGATCATCAGTAGTGATGAGCCGAACACCCCTGGGTTCGGTTCGCACCGGAACCCACGAACGGACCGAAAGTTCGCACAAACTTTAGAACCCTATTAAATACAATGGATGCGAACGTTCGAAATCTAAAGTGCTAATTATAACGACTATTATGCATGTTATTGTCCTAAAAAGGGTTTGGGAACCCGGGTTCTGCACCAGGGGACATGTATCAATCCAAAAAAAAGTTTTAAAAACGGACGTTTTTCGGGAGCAGTCATTTTAATGATGCATAAAGTGAAAAAAAAAAAGTCAAATATTCCTTTAAATATCGTACCTGGGGGGTGTCTAATGTATGCCTGTGAAGTGCCACGTGCTTCCCGTGTTTAGAACTGTCCCTGCACAAAATTACAGTACATTTCTAAAGGAAAAAAAGCCATTTAAAACTGCTTGCGGTTTTAATGTAATGTCTGGTCCCGGTAATATGCAGGGGAGGGCTGGGCCAGGGGGCAGGGTGGCAATTGCCTCCCAGGCCGCCCTAACTTATGTTCAAAATGGCCGGCAGCCGCTGCCCGCTACCATTTTCTTTTTTATTCTGGTCTAGGAAGTCGGGCCGGGGGCATGGCCATGGCGGCCAACCACTAGCTGTTGCATTCCGGGAGTTGTAGTCCGCACTCAAGCTTCTGGTGGGTGGAAAACACAGCAGTGCAGAGGAAACTACAACTCCCTGGAACCGGATTCTTGGAAGCAGGCAGAGGCAGGGCGTGCCAGGGAGTCGGGCTGCAGGGCTGGGCGCTGGCTGCAACTTGACCCCAGGATCAGGAGCGTTACCACCCCAGGAAACTGTGGCGTGCAAGGACCTGCTGAGCTGAGGTCGCTGAGGTGAGAGACCCTGACACCCCTAGCTGACCCCCCATCTCCCCCCCCCCATACACCCCATGTAACCTGCCCCAGTGATCAGGCTGCATTGATGGGCACTGGAGTTGGCTGCACTGATGAGGCTGCATTGAAAAACCAGGTGTGCCATGGATGGTGAGCTGATTCGGCGGTTCAATGGGCCACTTAACTGGACTTGCCCCCCAGGTCTAAGGCTGCCAGCCCTCCCCTGGTAATATGGATGAAAATCTTTAAGAAAAATGGCATAGCTACCCCATCACAGCCCCCCCCCTACCCCAGCCCATTACCAGCCCCTTTTGGTCTTGTATGGATATTAAGGGGAACCCCGCACACAAAATAAAAAAAGGTCCTATATACTCTGAACAGCTGTATACAGGCGGTGCATACAAGACAGGGACTGTAGGTTTGTTCTTATGTAGAATCTGTTTGTAATTTTGAACAGGTACATTGTTTAAGTGTAGCTCCACCCAAAAAAATCTATTTTTAAGCTTTTTGGAAAACATAGGGAAGGGTTATCACCCCTGTAACATTTGTTTTGCTGTCTGTGCAGTGTGCACCTGTTCAGAACAGTTCACCTCACTTTCCGTCCTAATGACAAATGTTTTTAGAAAATTTGGGGTTTTTATTGAAACAAGAATTGGTGATAAAGCATCAGTGGAGAGGAGACACTTTTTTTCCCATATTAACTCTTACAGGAGAGAATTTGCCTTCCTAGGGGTAGATTTCCTCTCACTTCCTGTTGTATCCTTCCGTTTGCAAGGAGGAGTCGTTTGTAAGTTGGATGTTTGAAAGTAGGGGCCTGCCGTATATACTCAGCTGAAATTTGCCCCTTACATGTTACAAAATCCCTTGCTGAATCGTCTTCTGTAACACAAACACAGTTTAGTAAAAGCACTTTCACAAAAAACTATTACAGCCTGGCTCAGGTCATTTGCATGTCAATACAATTCGTTTTACATTCTCACAGATCTGGTTGGAAAGAAAGGGGGGTCATTTCGGGCTGTCAGCAGCTGAGAACATAATGTCACAGATCCGCACTAGACCTCTCGCATAGTCTCCACACACACACATATTCACACACTTGGTCAAAGATGACCTCTAGACATCACACAAATCAGAATCTTTTCTATCATAACCTGTACTTCTTAAACCCATAACATCTGTTTGGTCAGGTTCCTCCTTGTCCCCCTGTTCATCATTATTCTACCATCCATGCACAATAAGCATCTCTTTCCCAAGCATTTGGCTTGACCGTACCATTTTTTTTTCAAAATACAATTTCCCAGTCCACCATTCCCAACATTGCATATTTCCCAACTCAAGGCCCCTGTATCAATCCCTTCTTCCTTCGGGGTCAAGTGGTAAGGTTCCCCACGGTTAGACTCCCTCTTTGAAGCGATTTTTTTACCCATCCTTTACGGACGAAAGACCTTGAACTGTTTTTTACCCACCCTTTACGGACGATCCCGCAAACCTCTTATAGGTTGCTTTTTTCCCAGAGCTAGCTACTCTCTGACCAATGATTGGGTCGACAGGTACTGCCCCTGTCGCCGTTACTAATATTTTTTCGCTACCTGCCCGAACAATCCCTGTTCTGACTATAGTCCTTCAAAAAATTAGCCTGGAAATCTTCCCAACTAAATAAATAGTTTAATCTCCCCGTGGACTTCTCCTAAGTCTTCCAAAAAAAAATGACTGTATCACAGGGCTTTCCAAGCGTTAAGCTTGATTAGACCCTCTGATTGCTTGTAGTGCAGGAGACAGTTTTGTTTGCTAACCTGGAACTTCCCATCTCAAACTCTAAACGCCTCTCAAGATGGCCGACAAGCCAAGCCACAACAAAATGGTGGATGACCACCGCACATCTCATGGACCATGACAAAATGGTGGATGATGCCCAATTTTTCCCGCCAAAACCAGCATGGCACATACCATATGGGTTCCCACACACAAAGGAAAACAAAAATAGTCTCCATCAGATTGCAACACCGAAAAAAAACGCACTACTCCATTCGCACCAAACATCAAAATCCGCCCCAAAAGCTTACAATCCCCCCGTTAGTAGTTTACACAGAAAGATAG
Organism: Rana muscosa; assembly: GCA_029206835.1. Taxonomy (NCBI): domain Eukaryota; kingdom Metazoa; phylum Chordata; class Amphibia; order Anura; family Ranidae; genus Rana; species Rana muscosa. Next base: position 11,954,457 of record JARGYO010005626.1, on the reverse strand, counting down.
ATTCCCACACATCCAGATAATTCAGTGTGATTTAGTCTCCGTTTCCACTGATGCAATTCGCCATGCGACCTTGGACACAAAGTCGCATTACAAATCGCTTACCATTGATTTCAATAGCACCCATTCCAATCTATGTGACTCAAAGCTGCAGTGACTCTATCAAAATCGCATTCAACACCACACCACAGTCGCACTAAAGCTGCATTTCAACGTCACACGACATTGGAGTTGCGCCAGTGGAAATGCAGCCCTATACGCACAGGTTTGTTTCAATCCCAAAGATTGGCCTAATCTTAATCAAAGGGTCAACTGAAATTGATTCCAAACCGAGCCCTTATCATTCCTACCGACACCCTGCTGTAATTTCATTCTATATACATACATTATTCAAAAATCAGTCTCATCAAAATATTCGCCTAGACAAAAAGGTAAAAAGTTAAGTTCTGAGAAGTTTTTGTTAGGTATTCAGACAGGTTAAAAAGACATAAGAAAACGCTTAGGATTTCTGGCGTTAGGACCAGCTCTGTCTATCATACGAGAAATAATACTCACCCAATTTTAAACTTCCTCACACGGGGCACCATCTGTTACGGAGATAGTCATAACCTCGCTTAAATGCTTACTATAAGTGCCTTTTGTCTATATAAAATGAAATCAAACGATAGCGGTGCAAAAAGAGAAAACAATTACATTTATTTTTACAGAAATTATACCACCTCATAGCAAGATGATACCAATGTTACACGATACATAATAGGAATATTGCTATGACAAACATGATAATACCTATGATGAAGATGATACCAATGTTACATGATAATACCAATAGTAACAAGAGAGCAAAAGAGAAGCAGCGGGACCCTTATGGGAGGGAGAGAGAGAGAGAGAGAGAGAGGGAGAGAGGCAGATAGGGAGAGAGAGAGAGAGAGACAGAGAGAGAAAGAGAGAGAGAGAGAGAGCTTATTACGTCACCATGTCGTCTGCGTCAGATATTCATTCTAAGAGGCTTATTATGGCTCTGGCTGACTAATATATACCCCCTCTATGCCTACTCCCCCATCCCCCAGGATGCAAAATCCCGTGGTCTCATTGGTTCAAAGCTGACCACCTGATTGGTTGAAATCTCAAGTCTCTTTACCTAGCCTGCCCACTCTAAAGCTGAAATACTGGTTGCTTTATCATCTCAGTGTAACCAGTTCCCGCATTAGCATGCTAAGGGCCCCTGCTGTGATGGGGTCTGGCTCTTTTGAGACAAAAGATATCTGAGTATCACCTGAAACCTACTTTATATTCTCAGTAGGCAGTAAAAACTGTCCTTTAAGATCATAACTTGGCATTATATCACAAAATATATATATATATATATTCCTGTAACATTATATACGGTTACACCCATCCCCCTACATATACATCCATTGGGGCATGGTGCTTTATTTAGTATATGACATATTCAAAATATCCACCACACCTGCCACTGAGGAACCGCACATTGCACAAACTCACGGAAGGGGGCCGAGTCTACCAACTGAAAAGGCAGCAGTTGAAGCGCTAGCAATTTAGCCAAGCTAGCATTCAACCGCTGGGCATGTGGATGGCTGGGAGTGAACTTCTTTCGACGGTCCAGCAGCTGGGGCAGGGAAATTTGCCTGCTAGAATCGGACGTCGGTGTACTGCTAGCAGAGTGCCCACAAGTACTTGGCTGTGACACACCTAATTCTACACCTTCATTCCTCTCAGTGCAGGTTTCAGAGAGGACTGAAGGTATAGTGGGGTTGGAGATCCCAGCTGATGCGGTGCAAGGAGAGGTCCGCTTTGTTCTTTGGTGTGGGTCTTTAAGGTAGGCTTGCCAACGAGCTGCATGGCAGGTCAACATATGTCTGGTCAAGCATGTGGTGCCCAAGCGGGTGATGTTTTGGCCACGCGATATATGCTTAAGACATATGTTGCAAACAGCAGCTGTGCGATCTGATGCACTCGACTCAAAAAAGGCCCACACCAAAGAACTTTTTGAATAACGGGCAGAGGCAGCGCCCTGCACAGGCGGAGCTCTGCGGTGTGATTCCGTCGGTGTGCTGCCCTTACGCTGGCCCCCCGACGGCATCCTGCCTCGTTGGAGATGTGCCTCCTCCTCATCCTCCTCCTCCTCTCTCCTATTAGGCACCCACGTGGAGTCAGTGACCTCATCATCCCCTCCCTCCTCATCACTGGAGCCAATCTGGCAGTATGCTGCAGCTGCTGGAACATGACTGCCAGATTGGTGTCCTTCTTGAGCATCCCCTCTCTCTGCTCTCACGCTACTGCCTTCCTCTAGCTGGGTATCATCATCAGACCCTTCGAAACGCTGGGCATCCTCCTGGAGCATGTACCCAACACTGTGCTCAAACAGTTTGGGGGACTCCTCAGGAGGACATGGTTGGTCTAGGGAAGGAGTGACTGATGATGACATTGATACCAGGGAAAAGGACGCTTTGGCAGCTGCTTTGCCAGTACCCTGAGCCTGGGTGAGAGAGGATGAGAAGGATGAGGAGGGCTTGGTCATCCACTCTACCAAGTCTTCGGCATGATGCGGCTCAACACGTCCAGCTGCCGAAAAGAAGGACAAGCGTGTCCCATGGCCACGTGCTGATGGCGATGCACCGCGTCCACGACCAGCACTGTTGTCTCTAGACACAGAGCCTGTTTGCCCTCTTTTATTGGCTCCTGACTGTCTGCCTCTCCTTGTTTGCCTTCCAGACATTCTAATGGCCTGCAGGGAAATGGGAAAACCAGCAATAAGGCCTAGCTTCAGGAGTATATTTTGCAGGAATCACACTACGCCTGCTGTAGGTGCTGCAAATGCCTGTTGGTGTAACACACCAGGAAAACGCAGCAATACAGGCTAACTTCAGGTGTAATATGATCAGGAGGCACACTCCGCCCGCTGTAAGTGCTGCAAATGCCTGTTGGTGTAACACACCAGAAAAAGCAGCAATACAGGCTAACTTCAGGTGTAATATGATCAGGAGGCACACTCCGCCCGCTGTAAGTGCTGCAAATGCCTGTTGGTGTAACACACCAGGAAAACGCAGCAATACAGGCTAACTTCAGGTGTATAAGGTGCAGGAGGCACACTCCGCCCGCTGTAAGTGCTGCAAATGCCTGTTGGTGTAACACACCAGGAAAACACAGCAATACGGGCTAACTTCAGGTGTATAATGTGCAGGAGGCTTAGCAACAATGACACTGACACTGTCCCCTGCCTACCCTTCTCTCTCCCTGCACACAAGGTTTATCAAAGTATATGACACTGACACTCTCCCTGCCTATCCTTCTCTCTCCCTGCACACAAGGTTTAGCAAAGAATATGACACTGACACTGTCCCCTGCCTATCCTTCTCTCTCCCTGCACACAAGGTTTATCAAAGTATATGACACTGACACTGTTCCCTGCCTATCCTTCTCTCTCCCTGCACACAAGGTTTAGCAAAGAATGTGACACTGACACTCTCACTGCCTATCCTTATCTCTCCCTGCACACAAGGTTTAGGAAAGAATATGACACTGACACTGTTCCCTGCCTATCCTTCTCTCTCCCTGCACACAAGGTTTAGCAAAGAATGTGACACTGACACTCTCCCTGCCTATCCTTCTCTCTCCCTGCACACAAGGTTTAGCAAAGAATATGACACTGACACTGTCCCCTGCCTATCCTTCTCTCTCCCTGCACACAAGGTTTAGCAAAGAATGTGACACTGACACTGTCCCCTGCCTATCCTTCTCTCTCCCTGCACACAAGGTTTAGCAAAGAATGTGACACTGACACTGTCCCCTGCCTATCCTTCTCTCTCCCTGCACACAAGGTTTATCAAAGTATATGACACTGACACTCTCCCTGCCTATCCTTCTCTCTCCCTGCACACAAGGTTTAGCAAAGAATGTGACACTGACACTGTCCCCTGCCTATCCTTCTCTCTCCCTGCACACAAGGTTTATCAAAGTATATGACACTGACACTCTCCCTGCCTATCTTTCTCTCTCCCTGCACACAAGGTTTAACAAAGAATATGACACTGAAACTGTTCCCTGCCTATCCTTCTCTCTCCCTGCACACAAGGTTTAGCAAAGAATGTGACACTGACACTGTCCCCTGCCTATCCTTCTCTCTCCCTGCACACAAGGTTTAGCAAAGAATATGACACTGACACTCTCCCTGCCTATCCTTCTCTCTCCCTACACACAAGTTTGAGGTACAAATAGCACTGACACTGTCCCTGCCTATGTAACTCTTTCCCTGCGCCGGAACACACTACACAAGGCCGCCGCGCTGGCGGCCTTTTATAGTGTGGGGCGTGTGCTAAACCCCCTGAGCTATAATTGGCCACAGGTAACCTGCCTGTGGCCAATTATTGCTCTCCTAGCTGCCGGGGCTGTGATTGGCCAAGCATGCGGGGTCACAGTGCATGCTTGGCCAATCACAGCGCCGGGATTGCACTGCGATGGCGCAGTGTATCGTGGGCCGTTCGCGTCACTCGAATTTGGCGCGAACGGCCCAAATCGTTCGATGTTCGCCGAACGGTCGAACAGCCGATGTTCGAGTCGAACTTATGTTCGACTCGAACATCGAGCTCATCCCTAATCATCAGTGAAGAAGAAAAAATATTTATTTGCAACATTTTATAACAGAAACAAAGGAAAAGGTTTTTTTCTGTCCCAAAATTTTTGTTCTTATTTTTTGTTTGTTTAGCAAAAAATATAAAATCCCAGTGGTGAATAAATACCACCAAAAGATAGCTCTATCTGTCTTTAAATAATTCATATGGATACAGTGTTGCATGACCACGCAATTGTAATTCAAAGTGTGACAGCGCTGAAAATTGACCTGGGCAGGAAGGGGGTGAAAGTGCTCGGTAGGCAAGTGGTTAATAACTTGTGCACTGTGTATGAGGTAAACACAGTCTATGGCAGACTTTTAAAGTGAAGTATGGTGGGTTCAGCCACACATTTGTCTTGGATGTCCATCCTTGCATTTTCCTCTCAGGAGTCTTTTCAATTATCCATATTTTGGAACGGTGTCATTCTGGATATAAAGTGTTTAAGATATTTAATCCCACCTTCCTGGCTTGTAAGTGTTAGGCTTCTGGGCAACTTTACACATTCCTACCCTGGGATGGAGGGTTATGCATACAATTTTGTCTTTTTAATTTTTTGAGACACTTCACTTGGCTGCCATCTTTAGAGCATGTACCCTGAAGAAGCATATGTAGTGAAACGCATCAGAGGTCACACGCTTACTATAACTATGTACATTTGTCTGATTGTTTTGTACTGTTGATTTGAATTTAGATGACATCTTTTACCAAGATACAATAAAACTGATGTTTTTATGACATGATGTTTTTTTTGTATATATTATTTGTTTTCCCACTTTAAAGTCCCTTCCCCGGTGGAGGAATAGCCTTGTGTCCGGTTTAATAGTTACATAGTTAGTCAGGTTGAAAAAAGACAAGTCCATCCAGTTCAACTATAAAATATATATATATATATATTTATATATATATATATATATATATATATATATATAGATCCCGGCCTTCCTTCATTAGAGAAATTTACATTGTATGAAAATTTTAAACTAATGGGATAGTGCCACAGTGCCTAACTATGTGAAAAGTGTGCTGTTTTTACTAACTGATCTCTAAGTTTCTCATCCCTGCCAAGCTTTGCAGGGATGAGAAACACAGACATCTGTAAATAGAGCGCTGTGTTGAATGTCAACACAGAGCTCTCGGCTGTGAAGGTACACAGCCAATCAGCATGACCCGGCGGTGAATCAGTGGTACAATCACAGCAGGGGGTGGCATTAGTGTGCCCTAAACCCGGAAGTAGGCAGCAAAGTACCAGTACAGCCTACTGCGGTCGCCCGTCCGCAGTACAATGGGGGTGGGCATTGAGTGATTAAGAACAACTATGAGCTGTTGTACAGAGGTACAATCATACTCAGAGCGGGCTGTGCCTTTGCTGGGAAACGGTCATCTATGTGACAGCTTCCTGCACAGGGCTGCATCCCCTATTGAAAGCTAAATGTAAACAAAAGGGCCATTACCTAAAAATGAGTATTGTCGTTGTGTGGGCGGAGCCTGCTAGGGAATTGATGGACTAGTTCCCCATCAGGTACACTTTACCTTTGATTGGCAGCGCACAGCAGTGGATGGATTTGAAAGCCCCTATTGGACTGAATAGAGGCTATGGCTCTGCCCAGTCCCATGCCTTTCAATCAAACACAAAGTAGACTTGATGGGGAGCTAATCTTTCAGACTCCACCCACCCCTAGAAAAATAAAATTCTCAGCAAATCACCTGTCGGTGTGAGGGGCGCAGTGGCTGAGGCGGGAGAGTGGGAAGTGAGCGAGTTTACAATGCTTCACTTGCATTGTATCATCAATTTAATTTCATGCAAGTGCAATTCAAAAGATATCCCTATTTAATTGTATTCTATGTTTGAACCCCCAACTTGACAAATGCATATACAGTGCCTTAAAAAAGTATTCATACACCTTGAAATTTTACACATTTTGTCATGTTCCAACCAAAAAAGTGAATGTATTTTATTGTGATTTTATGTGATAGACCAACACAAAGTGGCACATCATTTTGAAGTGGAAGGAAAATGATAAATGGTTTTCAAATGTTTTTACAAATAAAAATCTGAAAAGTGTGGCGTGCATTTATTTATATTCAGTCCTCTTTACTCTGATACCTCTAACTAAAATCAAGTGGCACCAACTGTATTCAGAAGTCACCTAATTAGTAAATAGAGTCTCCACCTGTGTGTAATTAATCTCAGTATAAATACAGCTGTTCTGTGAAGCCCTCAGAGGTTTGTTAGAAAACCTTAGTTACTAAACAGCATCATGAAGGCCAAGGAGCACACCAGACAGGTCAGGGATAAAGTTGAGGAAAAGTTTAAAGCAGGGTTAAGTTATAAAAAAATATCCCAAGCTTTGAACATCTCACAGAGCACTGTTCAATCCATCATCCGAAAATGGAATGCATATGGCACAACTGCAAACCTACCATGACATGGCCTTTTACCTAAACTGGCAGGCCAGACAAGGAGAGCATTAATCAGAGAAGCAGCCAAGGGGCCCATGGTAACTCTGGAGATGTTGCAGAGATCCACAGCTCAGGTGGGGGATATCTGTCCACAGAACAACTATAAGGGGTGCACTCCACAAATTTGGCCTTTATGGAAGAGTGGCAAGAAGAAAGCCATTCTTAAAAGAAAGCCATAAGAAGTCCTGTTTGCAGTTTGCGAGAAGCCATGTGGGGGACACAGCAAACATGTGGAAGACGGTGCTCTGGTCAGATGAGACCAAAATGTAACTTTTTTGGCCTAAAAGCAAAACGCTATGTGTGGCGGAAAACTAACACTGCACATCACCCTGAACACACCATCCACACCGTAAAACATGGTGGTGGCAGCATCATGTTGTGGAGATGCTTTTCATCAGCAGGGACAGGGAAGCTGGTCAGGGTTAATGGGAAGATGGATGGAGCCAAATACAGGGAAATTTTAGAAGAAAACCTGTTATAGTCTGCGTAAAAAATTGAGACTGGGGCGGAGGTTCACCTTCCAGCAGGACAACGACCCTAAACATACAGCCAGAGCTACAATGCAATGTTTTAGATCGGGTGTCTCCAAACTTTCTAATCAGAGGGCCAGTTCATGTTTCCTCAGACTTTAGTGGGGCCAGACTGAGGCCAGCGGGAGTGGAAATTTTCTTGGCATCAGTTGGAGTAAATATCACCACATTTGGTTATAGGGGGAGGAATAGTGCCCCATTGTTGGCATCATTGGGAGGAATAGTGCCCCATTGTTGGTGTTAATGGGAGAAATGGTGCACCACTGTTGATGTCACTTGGCAGAATAGTATCTCGTATCAGTTGAAGGAATAGTGCCCAAAGGGCCAGATAAAGGCAAGCAAATGAGTCCACTGGTTTAGATCAAAGCACATTCATGTGCTAGAATGGCCAAGTCAAAGTCCAGACCTAAATCCAATTGAGAATCTGTGGCAAGACTTGAAAATTGCTGTTCACAGACAGACACTCTCCATCCAATCTGACAGAGCTTGAGCTAATTTGCAAAGAAGAATGGGAACAACATGTCACTCTCTAGATGTGCAAAGCTGGTAGAGACATATCCACAAAGACTTGCAGCTGTTATTGCAGAGAAAAGTGGTTCTACAAAGTATTGACTCAGGGGGGCTGAATACAAATGCACGTCACACTTTTCACATATTTATTTGTAAAAAAAATTAAAAGCCATTTATCATTCCACTTCACAATTATGTGCCACTTTGGCTTGGTCTATCACATAAAAGCCCAATAAAATACATTTACCTTTTTGGTTTTAACATGACAAAATGTGGAAAATGTCAAGGGGTGTGAATACTTTTGCAAGGCACTGTATATGTCCCTCACCTCTGCTATTCTGAGTCTTTGACTGCCTTTTTCAGAGGTGTTTGACAGGTGGTGAGGAGGTGATATGTTGCCTCCTCACCACCTGTTTTAACCCTGTGACTTACCAAACCAGGACAGGGGCTTTTGCAGGGGACTAGGGGCTTGCCTTCTACCCATTGATTATGGCCGAGGTCGGAGACTGGGGATTTTGTCTGCTTCTCTCGGGCAGAGCATGTAAAAGAGCTCAGTTTAGCCTGTGATCCCATGGAGAGATCATTCTCTAATGATGGACAACAACGTGATGAATGCTGGGAGGGAGGCTTGGATTAATTCTCTGAAGACAATAAAGCTTCCCTTCTGGAGGAGTGGATGGAAAGGTGTAATATTAATCTTGTACTGGGTAATGGTCAGAGGAAATATGGTGCCCCCCTGCAGACTGAGGTGGAGAAGCTCCTCCACTTGGGATAGAAACATTTCTCAACAATCTCCCTCAAGAAATCTATGAAGATAAATGAATTCCACTTTTTCAGACTGCTGGAACATTGCATGAGTTTTGTCTAGTAACTGGGGATATAATTCTTGCAACAGTCAGGAAGCAAAGCATTGTGGCTGCATAAAGTGTACACCCCTAGCTGCTGCCCTGTCAGCTAAGATTTTATTCACCCCAGCTGCTGCATTACAACATGCTGTGCTTTTTTGTTTTTCGAAACAAACTTTATTGAAATGTTACATTGACATTTCATTAAGGTGACCAGATTTTTTAAATGAAATCCGGGGACATTTTTTTATTTTTACCAGTAATGGCGGCAATCAGCGACTCTCTGCCCGTCGCCGCCGCCGCCCGCCTCACAGCCTGTCAAGTCTTACTCTCTAGGCCCCGGCTACTACTGGGTGGGGAGAGGAGGAAGATCACTCCACCAGGGAAGGCAAGGAGATAAGCAGGCAGGCAGCTGGCCGGGACTTGAGCCAAGGCAGAAGAACATGCGAGCGGAGCTAAATTGGCATGCGCCCGAAACTAAAGGAATATTTACTCCGCTCCGACCAGCAGATGATCATCAGAAAGGGGCAGCAGAGCAGGGGGGTGTGTAATTCAGATTTTTTTATTTTTTATTCTGCACTTACTGTCTTTGAAATTGCCCCAGCCCCTGTTCAAATCCAATCCGGGGACAAAACCGGGGACAGATTTGGTCCGGGGACAGTGTCCTCAATCCGGGGACTGTGCCCTGAAACTGGGGATGTCTGGTCACCCTACATTTCATAAAGTTCAATTGGCCACCGTGCTATGAATGAACACAATGCTGGGAATGCAGTGGTGTGACCTGGACATACCAGAGGCAAGGCATTTTGCCTTGTCATGCAGTGGGACTGTGCTGGAATAGCCACCCAACACAGTCCCACCACATCTGGTGAGATATACCTTAACCACTTGCGGTGACAGACTCAACCGGGCTTTTGGAGGGGACTAGGGGCTTGTCTCCTACCCACTGATTAAGGCCCAGGGAGAGAGAAGATCATCCTGTAATGGTGGACAACACAGTGATGAACTCTGAGAGCTAAGCTTGGATTCATTCTCTGAATAAGGACAATAAAGCTTCCCTTCAGGAGTGGATGAAAAGATGTAATATTAAACTTGTACAGGTTAATGGTCAGAGGAAACATGGTGGCCCTCCTGCAGACTTGGTTGGAGAGGCTCAGAAATATTTAACTAGAAATTTAACTAGAAATCTATAAAAGATAAATTAAAGTGGTTGTAAACCCTTACAACACACTTTTTGCTACAGGTAAGCCTATAATATGGCTTACCTGTAGCTATGTAGCTACCCTTTTTATCTCCTAAACCTGAACAGTTTATGAGATATCCCCTGTATTTTCATGTGCTGACGTAATCGGCACATGCGCACTGAAGCAATGGCAAGTACATGCCATTGCTTTCAGTGAGTGCCGTTACTGGCGGCTCCCACGCACACGCGCGGGAGTAACGTCATCACGGTTCCAGGCCAATCACAGCGCTGGAGCCGCGATACCCGGAAGTAACTCTGGGACGACATGTCGCCGGCCGGCGCTGTGTCGGGCACCGCAGCAGGGGCTTCGATCCCAGGTGAGTATTACATAATGAGCTAGTATGCTATGCATACTAGCTCATTATGCGATTGTCTTTCAGGTCTTTGTTTTTTTTTCCTGCCAGGGTTTACAACCACTTGAATTCCACTGTATCAGACTGCTAGAACATTGTATGAGTTTGTCTCATAGACTGTTGTAGACGGGTGCTGGCCAGTATGTGGTGGGGTGGGAATCGGATCACTATTTATGTTATGTGTATCTCCAGGGCCGCTGTTAGAAATTATGGGGCCCCGTACAGCCTACCTGACGGGGCCCCCTTCGACCACGCCCTTGACCCAACCCCTGTCCCCAACCTTAACCCTGGCTCAAAACAAAAGGCAGGTTTGTTGCCATTTACACATGCGTGTGGGGCCAATATGTGCATTCGCAATTGCGCATAAGCATTTTGTTAATAAAATTACATTGTATCTTTCATTTTTTTTTTTACTTTCACAAGGAATGAATAACATCCCTTGTGATAGCAGGGCCATGACAGGTCCTCTTTTACTTTGTGCAGAATCACTGGGGCTAAAAAATTATATCCGATCATTGCTGCAGTGATGACAGAGATATCACCCTTCTAGGGTTGCCACCTCATCCCTTTAAACCCGAACACATATTAATTACACAGGTTCTGTGGCTGATTAAGGTGGTAATTAAACTCACTTGGTGCCTTATCTGCCTTTAATTAGCCTCAGAACCTGTGTAAGTCATATGTGTTTGGGTTTAAAGGGATGAGGTGGCAACTCTACACCCTTCCAATCCAGCGACGTGATGGTGCGTCACTGGACAGAAAGTGTTTTTTTTTTTTTTTGGGGGGGGGGGGGGATAAAATGCAGCTCCACTGCACATGTTTACTGCTTCCCCAACTGAAGTGTAAAGTAGCAGCTCATCAGCATTACAATCATCATCACAGGCAGCACAGTAAGCAGGGGCTCTATCATGGCTGTATGTCACATGGCTGTTTGCTGACTTTGTTAACTTATGGCTGTACTGTATATAACAGACTGTAACACAGCACAGCCATAACAAAGTCAGCAGCCATGAGACACAGAACCACGATAGAGCCCCTACTTACTGTGCTGCCTGTGAAGACTATTGTAATGCTAATGAAAACCTGCTGTGTTGTGAGTTCTATTCTAAGGACACAGTGAGAGCCCATTCACACAGGGGCAACACGACTTCCAGCGCGATTTTATGAGGCAACTCAGACACGACCTGAGTATGAATCACAGCACGACCTGGAGCTATTTACAAGGCAACTCCAAGTTGCCTGCAGGACAGGAGACATTCCAGTGGCCAATCAAACAAGAATCAGCTCTGTGGGAGGGAGGGGGGAGAGAGAGTTTTGCAGGAGAAATGTATGTTATCTTCCTGGAGAGTCGCTCCTATTAAGACAGGGAGAGGCGACTCCCATTGAAATGAATGGTTACAGGTCGCCTAGGAGTCGGATTGAAGTAGTACAGGGACCTTTTTTGAAGTCGGAGCGACTGCAGTAGTGTGCATAAGGACGGCTCTATTAACTTACATTGATTTCTTCAGCCAGCGCGACCTGAGGCGACTAGGGGCGACCTGGGGCGATTTGGAGTCGGATCCAAAGACGCCCCTGTGTGAATGGGCTCTAAGGATTCTATGCTTTATTCTATCTTCACTCACTGTGTCCATTGCAGCCACGCTCTCCTTCCTGTTCCCTGTCAGCCTCCTCGCATCTCAGCACCTGAGAACGGCCGGGAGGAGAATCATAGTATCACTCCGCCGGCCGGGACTAATTGAATAGTGGTCGGGCTGGATATACATCTGCATCCGAAAATGAAGAAATATTCCCGCCTCTGTGCGCACCTGGGCCCCTCTGTTGACCCCGCTCCATAAAACAAGTAGCAGCCGCCGGACCTTGCCGGAAAGAAGTCTCCCGCGCGCATGCGCGGGAGTGACGACATTGCCGCTCCAGCCACTCACAGCGCTGGAGCGGCGATACCCGGAAGACAAGCCAAGGCAAGATGACATCTCCCTCGGCGTGGACAAGGTAAGTTACCGACGCCTCGTTCTAAGGTAAGTATTTCATAATGAGCTAGTATGCGGTGCATACTAGCTCATTATGCCTTTTGCCTTTCAGGTATGTAAAAAAAAAAAAAAAGCAGCAGCGGGTATACAACCGCTTTAATGCAGCAATGAGCTGTAATGCTGGCCGGGCCCCTCTATGCAGCTGATAGGGCCAGGCCCCGTACAACAGGGCTGGTTGTATTGCCCTATCAGCGGCCCTGTGTGTCTCACCCATTGTGTGCCTCCTAGGTGTAAATTTAAGGCTGCATTCTGAGCATTTTTACCACGTTTTTAACCACGATTTTGCCACGATTTTGTTCAGGTCACCAATGTAAAAGGCAGAAAAACGCCTGTAATCTGTTACAAATAGTGATGAGCCGAACACCCCCGGGTTCGGTTCGCACCAGAACTCGAACGGACCGAAAGTTTGCACGAACTTTAGAACCCTATTAAATATAATGGATGCGAACGTTCGAAATCTAAAGTGCTAATTATAACGACTATTATGCATGTTATTGTCCTAAAAAGGGTTTGGGAACCCGGGTTCTGCACCAGGGGACATGTATCAATGCAAAAAGAAGTTTTAAAAACGGCCGTTTTTCTGGAGCAGTCATTTTAATGATGCATAAAGTGAAAAAAAAAAGTCAAATATTCCTTTAAATATCATACATGGGGGGTGTCTAAAGTATGCCTGTGAAGTGCCACGTGTTTCCCGTGTTTAGAACTGTCCCTGCACAAAATTAAATTTCTAAAGGAAAAAAAGCCATTTAAAACTGCTTGCGGCTTTAATGTAATGTCTGGTCCCGGTAATATGGATGAAAATCTTTCAGAAAAATGGCATAGCTACCCCATCACACCCCCCCCCCCTACCCCAGCCCATTACCAGCCCCTTTGGGTCTTGTATGGATATTAAGGGGAACCCCGCACACAAAATAAAAAAGGCCCTATATACTCTGAACAGCCGTATACAGGCGGTGCATACAAGACAGGGACTGTAGGTTTGTTCTTATGTAGAATCTGTTTGTAATTTTGAACAGGTACATTGTTTAAGTGTAGCTCCAGCCAAAAAATATATTTTTAAGCTTTTTGGAAAACATAGGGAAGGGTTATCACCCCTGTAACATTTGTTTTGCTGTCTGTGCAGTGTGCACCTGTTCAGAACAGTTCACCTCACTTTCCGTCCTAATGACAAATGTTTTTTGAAAATGTGGGGTTTTTATTGAAACAAGAATTGGTGATAAAGAATCAGTGGAGAGGAGACACATTTTTTCCCATATTAACTCTTACAGGAGAGAATTTGCCTTCTTAGGGGTAGATTTCCTCTCACTTCCTGTTGTATCCTTCCGTTTGCAAGGAGGAGTCGTTTGTAAGTTGGATGTTTGAAAGTAGGGGCCTGCCGTATATACTCAGCTGAAATTTGCCCCTTACATGTTGGTGTTGCCACAACACTGTGAGCCCTCACAGTTACTCTTGGTGGGCGCATGAATGGGCCCTGCTGTGAATTATTAGATCAAGAATTGTAATTGCATGCCCCTGTTGAACAGGGGCTGAAAAATTGGGCCTTTGGTGGTGGTGGTGGTGGTGGTGGTGTTGACACAACACTGTAAGGCCTCACAGTTAGTCTTGGTGGGCGCAGGAATGGGCCCTGCTGTGAATTATTAGATCAAGAATTGTAATTACATGCCCCTGTTAAACAGGGGCAGAAAAATTGAGCCTTAGGCACTGGTGTCACAGCACTGCAACCCCTCACAGATACTGTACTTGGAGCACAGCAATGAGCCCTGTTGCAAAGTATTGCATCAAAAATTGTAATTACACGCCCCTGTTAAACAGGGGCTGAAAAATTGGGCCTTAGCCACTGGTGGCGGCACCCAGAAACAAAAATGTTCTTCCAAGCTATCATCGTCAATCGGATCATTGAGGAGGAGGAGGATAGTCAGTCAACATAACAGGACAGTCTCTCAGCATCAGCATCAGTCTTGAAGGGATGTGACATTTGAAAATAAATTAGTCTGTTATATCAGCTTCAGGTGTTTGGTAGCTGGTGGTGATCCAAGACTGGTTCATCTTTATGAAGGTCAGTCGATCAACAGAGTCGGTGGACAGGCGCACCCTGTGATCCGTGACAAATCCTCCAGCAGCACTGAATGTGCGTTCTGAAAGAACGCTGGATGCAGGACAGGACAGTAGCTCAATTGCATACTGTGCAAGCTCTGGCCAGTGATCCATCCTCAAGACCCAGTAAGCCAGAGGATTTTCGGTGGGGAAGGTGTCCAAGTCTGACCTTGCCCCTAGGTATTCCTGCACCATGTATATCAGACGCTGGCGATGGTTGCTGGAACCGATCATACCTTGGGGCTGCGGACTAAAGAATTGTCTGAACGCTTCGGTCAGACGGCCACCTTCCCCACCGCTCCTTCTTTGACTGACCGAAGCCTCAGCAACTCGTTGTCCAGGACCAGGAGTTTGTAACCTCCCAGTCTCTGGGAACGCGTTGCACAGACCTTTCTGCAAGGCCTCCCGGAGTTGTCTCATCCTCTGCTCCCTCTGCGATGGTAAGATAAGGTCCGCAACCTTACCCTTGTAGCGTGGATCAAGGAGAGTGGCCAGCCAGTAATAGTCCCTCTCCTTGATCCGAAGAATACGAGGATCCTTCCGCAGACTTTGCAGGATCAGGGAGGCCATGCAGCGTAGGTTAGCTGGGCATTCAGTCCGGAGTCCTCTGGGTCACTAAGGACGACATGATCCGCAGCCACCTCCTCCCAGCCACGTACAAGTCCACTGGTTTCTTGGGACTGTAAATCATCCCTAAAAGACTGCTGCTGATGATGCTGAGTGCCAGGCTCCACCTCCATGCTGACACAATCCTCCTCCTCCTCCTCCTCCTCTTCTTCCTGTGCGATGGGTGGGACAGAAGGAACACTGTCTGGGTAAAGGGGGCCTTGAGAGGCAAGGAAGTCCTCCTCTTCCTGCCTCTGTTCTGCCTCAAGTGCCCTGTCCATTATTCCACGCAGCGTATGTTCCAACAGGTGGACAAGAGGTACAGTGTCACTGATGCATGCACTGTCACTGCTCACCATCCTCGTGGCCTCCTTAAATGGTGCCAGGACAGTGCATGCATCCCTGATCATGCCCCACTGGCGTGGTGAAAAAAACCCGAGCTCCCCTGAGCCTGTCCTGGTGCCGTAGTCGCACAGGTACTCATTGATGGCCCTCTGCTGCGTGTGCAGCCGCTGCAGCATGGCCAACGTTGAGTTCCACCTGGTGGGCATGTCACATATAAGGCGGTTCTTGGGCAGGTTCAACTCCTTTTGCAGCTCAGTCAGGCGAGCACTGGCATTATAAGATCTGCGAAAATGCACACAGACTTTCCTGGCCTGCCTCAGGACATCCTGTAAGCCCGGGTACCTGCCCAAGAACCGCTGCACCACCAGGTTAAGGACGTGAGCCACACAGGGCACATGGGTCAGTTGTCCCTGTCGGAGAGCGGAGAGGAGGTTGGTGCCATTGTCGCAAACTACCATTCCTGGCTTAAGCTGGCGTGGCGTCAACCACCTCTCGGCCTGCCCCTGCAGAGCAGACAGAACCTCTGCCCCAGTGTGGCTCCTGTCCCCCAAACACACCAGCGCAAGCACGGCATGGCATCTTTTTGCCTGCATACTTGCGTAGCCCCTTGAACGCCTACGGAGCACCGCTGGTTCCGAGGACAAAGCACAGGAAGAGGCCACGGAGGAAGAAGAAGAGGAGGGGGTGGAGGACAGAGGTGTGTCACAACCAGTAGTAGCATTTTGGAGGCGTGGCGGTGGAACAACCTCCAACACTACTGCACCTTGTCCTGCATCCTTCCCCAGCTGCCAAAAGAGTGACCCAATGGGCCGTGAAAGAAAGGTAACGTCCCTGTCCATGCCTGCTGGACCATGAGTCAGCAGTAATATGCACCTTACCGCTGACCGCCCTGTCCAGCAAGGCCAAGACATTGCCTTCCACATGCCGGTAGAGAGCCGGAATCGCCTTCCGTGAGAAAAAGTGGCGTTTGGGAACCTGCCACTGAGGAACCGCACATTGCACAAACTCACGGAAGGGGGCCGAGTCTACCAACTGAAAAGGCAGCAGTTGAAGCGCTAGCAATTTAGCCAAGCTAGCATTCAACCACTGGGCATGTGGATGGCTGGGAGTGAACTTCTCTTGACGGTCCAGCAGCTGGGGCAGGGAAATTTGCCTGCTAGAATCGGACGTTGGTGTACTGCTAGCAGAGTGCCCGCAAGTACTTGGCTGTGACACACCTAATTCTACACCTTCATTCCTCTCAGGGCAGGTTTCAGAGAGGACTGAAGGTATAGTGGGGTTGGAGATCCCAGCTGATGCGGTGCAAGAAGAGGTCAGCTTTGTTCTTTGGTGTGGGTCTTTAAGGTAGGCTTGCCAACGAGCTGCATGGCAGGTCAACATATGTCTGGTCAAGCATGTGGTGCCCAAGCGGGTGATGTTTTGGCCACGCGATATACGCTTGAGACATATGTTGCAAACAGCAGCTGTGCGATCTGATGCACTCGACTCAAAAAAGGCCCACACCAAAGAACTTTTTGAATAATGGGCAGAGGCAGCGCCCTGCACAGGCGGAGCTCTGCGGTCTGATTCCGTCATTGTGCTGCCCTTACGCTGGCCCCCCGAGGGCATCCTGCCTCGTTGGAGATGTGCCTCCTCCTCATCCTCCTCTCTCCTATTAGGCACCCACGTGGAGTCAGTGACCTCATCATCCCCTCCCTCCTCATCACTGGAGCCAATCTGGCAGTATGCTGCAGCTGCTGGAACATGACTGCCAGATTGGTGTCCTTCTTGAGCATCCCCTCTCTCTGCTCTCACGCTACTGCCTTCCTCTAGCTGGGTATCATCATAAGACCCTTCGAAACGCTGGGCATCCTCCTGGAGCATGTACCCAACACTGTACTCAAACAGTTCGGGGGACTCCTCAGGAGGACATGGTTGGTCTAGGGAAGGAGTGACTGATGATGACATTGATACCAGGGAAGAGGACGCTTTGGCAGCTGCTTTGCCAGTACCCTGAGCCTGGGTGAGAGAGGATGAGGAGGATGAGGAGGGCTTGGTCATCCACTCTACCAAGTCTTCGGCATGATGCGGCTTAACACGTCCAGCTGCCGAAAAGAAGGACAAGCGTGTCCCATGGCCACGTGCTGATGGCGATGCACCGCGTCCACGACCAGCACTGTTGTCTCTAGACACAGAGCCTGCTTGCCCTCTTTTTTTGGCTCCTGACTGTCTGCCTCTCCTTGTTTGCCTTCCAGACATTCTAATGGCCTGCATGGAAATGGGAAAAGCAGCAATACAGGCTAAGTTAAGGTGTAATATGGTCAGGAGGCACACTCCGCCCGCTGTAAGTGCCGCAAAATCCTGTTGGTGTAACACACCAGGAAAAAGCAGCAATACAGGCTAAGTTAAGGTGTAATATGGTCAGGAGGCACACTCCGCCCGCTGTAAGTGCCACAAAATCCTGTTGGTGTAACACACCAGGAAAAAGCAGCAATACAGGCTAAGTTCAGGTGTAATATGGTCAGGAGGCACACTCCGCCCGCTGTAAGTGCCGCAAAATCCTGTTTGTGTAACACACCAGGAAAAAGCAGCAATACAGGCTAAGTTAAGGTGTAATATGGTCTGGAGGTACACTCCGCCCGCTGTAAGTGCCGCAAAATCCTGTTGGTGTAACACACCAGGAAAAAGCAGCAATACAGGCTAAGTTAAGGTGTAATATGGTCTGGAGGTACACTCCGCCCGCTGTAAGTGCCGCAAAATCCTGTTGGTGTAACACACCAGGAAAAAGCAGCAATACGGGCTAAGTTCAGGTGTAATATGGTCAGGAGGCACACTCTGCCCACTGTAAGTGCCGCAAAATCCTGTTAGTGTAACACGCCAGGAAAAAGCAGCAATACAGGCTAAGTTAAGGTGTAATATGGTCAGGAGGCACACTCCGCCCGCTGTAAGTGCCGCAAAATCCTGTTGGTGTAACACACCAGGAAAAAGCAGCAATACGGGCTAACTTCAGGTGTATAATGTGCAGGAGGCTTAGCAACAATGACACTGACACTGTCCCCTGCCTATCCTTCTCTCTCCCTGCACACAAGGTTTATCAAAGTATATGACACTGACACTCTCCCTGCCTATCCTTCTCTCTCCCTGCACACAAGGTTTATCAAAGTATATGACACTGACACTCTCCCTGCCTATCCTTCTCTCTCCCTACACACAAGGTTTAGCAAAGAATATGACACTGACACTCTCCCTGCCTATCCTTCTCTCTCCCTACACACAAGGTTTAACAAAGAATAGATTTGACAAGATTTGACACTGTCCCTGCCTATCCTTCACTTTCCCTGCTCCGGAACACACTACACAAGGCCGCCGCGCTGGCGGCCTTTTATAGTGTGGGGTGTGTACTAAACCCCCTCAGCTATAATTGGCCACAGGCATCCTGCCTGTGGCCAATCATTGCTCTCCTCGCTGCCGGCGCTGTGATTGGCCAAGCATGCAGGGTCACAGTGCATGCTTGGCCAATCACAGCACCGGGATTACACTGCGATGGCGCAGTGTATTGTGGGCCGTTCGCGTCACTCGAATTTGGCGCGAACGGCCCAAATCGTTTGTTGTTCGCCGAACGCGCGAACAGCCGATGTTCGACTCGAACCTATGTTCGACTCGAACACCAAGCTCATCCCTAGTTACAAAGAAGCTTGTGTTGAAGCTTAGGGCGTTTTTCAAGCGTTTTGCTATAGGTGACAAGATGCTCAGATGTGAACAGGTGCCATAGAAATGAATGGGATATTGCTTATTGGGCGTTTTTCAAGCGTTTTTTCAGGCATTTTATGAGCTGTGTGAATGCAGCCTCAATTGTTAAATGAGTCACCTGTTGTTTCTCTCTTTTGGCTAACTCTTGGAGGTTATTATGATGGGATTAGTCTTGTGTCAACTTTAGCTTGTTAGCTAACCCTTGTGTGATGTTTTGGGTAAATATTTGGTTTTATTGTTCATGTGGTGACTGACCTACGTTTGAAATGTATAAAAACCTATATTTTTATCACATTTGCCACCCACCCGCTGTCGTTTTACTGGTGGTGGGCAGCACAGGCAGGCCAGACAACATAATCATAGGTTGCCACCTGTCTTCTGAGTGTTTGGGGGGCGCATGCGTACCCACTGCCAGCCAGTGCTGTGATTGGACACAGCACGAGTTAATCAAAAGGTTTCAGCTAATGATTTTGGCAGAAACCTGCTGATCAGCTGTTTCCAGTCACAGCGCAGAGTTCTATGTTTACAAACACACAGAACTCTGTACACAGACAACGATCTGGCTTCTCCACGAAAGTAACTCTGAGTTCAGGGAGAAAAAGCAGCTAGATCTGTTTGTAAAAGCAGCACACATTACAAACATTATACTTGATAGGCACACGGTTAACCCCTTGATGTCTACCTAGGGTTGCCACCTCATCCCTTTAAACCCGAACACATATTAATTACACAAGTTCTCTGGCTGATTAAAGGGGTGTTCCAGGCAACCCCGGGCAAAAAAATAATAATTAAAAGCCAGCAGCTACACATACTGCAGCTGCTGGCTTTTAATAAATGGAGACTTACCTGTCCTGGTGTCCCTCTATGGCGGCACCGCAGCTAATGTTTCACATCAGCTGTCGGTGCTTCCGTTGCCATTGCGGGTAAGGGAACCCAGCAGTGAAGACTTTCGGCTTCACGCCGGGAACTCTACTGCGCATGCGCGAGGCCCCGCTCCTCTCTCCTATTAGCCCAGCGGCCAGGGAAGGAGGAGGAGGGAGCCTCGCACGGCTTCACCGCCGCGGCCGGAATCCAGTACAAGGGTAAGGATACCTGTCTTTGACAGGTATCCTGTCCCCCCTCCCCCCCGAAAGGTGCCAATTGTGGGGGGGAGGAATCTGATGAGCGGAAGTTCCACTTTAGGGTGGAGCTCCGCTTTAAGGTGGTAATTAAACTCACATGGTGCCGTATGTGCAATAAATTTGCCTCTGAACCTGTGTAATTCATATGTGTTCAGGTTTAAAGGGATGAGGTGGCAACCCTATGTCTACCCCTTCCCAGTCAGTGTCATTAGTACAGTGACAGTGTACACTATAGTATCTATATCTGATCACGGTATTAGTGTCACTACTGATGTCTGTGTCAGTTAGTTAGGGGACCTCCCTGCGAGCGTCTGTTAGTGCCAGATTGCCTGACAGCCTATCACAGTCCCACTGTAAGTCGCTGAACAAGTATAGCTTCTATAGCCGCATAAAATTCTAATATACAGTATATCCCATCATTTGTAGACACTACATTGTTTGATTTACTAAAACTGGATCACTCAGAATCTTGTGCAGCTGTGCATGGTAGCCAAACAGCTTCTAACCTCAGCTTGTTTAATTAAGCTTAGGCAATAAGGCTCCATGTACACTGAAGCTGATAAACTGCAGTTTATTGGCGTTTTGGAGGTTTTTTTAAAAGCCCATTAACTGCACTCTATGTTAGCCTATGTGTTCATGTACACATAGCGTTTTTTAGTGTTAATGAGCAGTGGAGTTAATGGGCTTTTTTCTGAACGCTAGAAATTCGCGTTCAAAGTGCGTTCAAAACGCGAAAAAACGCAAAATGCTGAAAAACGCTAATAAATGCTCAAAAACGCTGGGTGCCAGCATTTTTTTGCGTTTTTTGATCCATTGGAGAAAAAAAAACGCTACACTGAAAAACGCTAATAAACGCTAGTTAAAAACGCTGATGAAAGCTATATTTTAAAGCAGCTTTTTCTGCCAGAAATCTGGTGTTCAAAACAACCGTTTTTGAGCTTCTGTGTACATGGAGCCTAAAACTTGGCAGCTGAATAGCTTCTATGCAAAAGGGAGCCTGATTTTGCACTCTACAGCTTTAGTAAATAAACCCCTATAACTGTCACACAAACCAATTAATATACACTTATCTGGATTTGTTTTTATACCAAAGACATGTAGCAGAATACATTCTGGCCTAAATTTATGAAGAAATTCGATAAAAAAAATGATAAAAAAAAAAAAAAAAATCTATTTGATATGTTTAATAGCAGAAAGTAGAAAATATTGTACTTTAATTCTTCAGAGTAGGTGCGTAAATTGGGGCAGGCTTTTAGGGGCCCCAATGCATTACTCTTCCCAGGGGCCCATGATGCTATTAATATAACCCTGCCTGTAACCCGCCTGGAGAAGATGAGAGGTTGACCTGGACTGTCACTTCAGGGACTGGATCCTGCATGGGTGCTCACCACGGCACATGGTGCATTCTATTAAGATAGACACAGGGTACTATACATGTGCAGGGTCATGATCTGCCTGCGGCAGAGCCCTGTCCCTGGCTGTGGCCATAATGGAAGGTGAGGCCAGGATAGGGTCTTATTCCTTACATTATGTCCGGAGTGCGAAGACATCAGTCACGGTAGGTGCCAAGCTTGTGTCCTTGAATTCTGTCTCAGATTTCTGGTGCTCTTGTGCTCAGGCTTCAGGGAAGTGTAGGCTGTGACACTTTAAATGGTGTGTTTCAGCCATGGACCGAAGAATTGCCAGCCATTTAAATTTGGCATCATTTTGCCAGTGGTCTGGGGCAAGCCTGCCAGTTCTGGCGCTACCCACACATGTGCAGCTTTGTTTTCAGTTGCTTCACTGTACATGTGCAAGCCATTTTCATCCTTTGGTCTTTCTTTTCTTTTCTCAGTTTGCACCAGCTGCTCCCGACTCCCTACGGTACATCACAGTGATCTTAGGACACCTACCAGGGTCAGTGGCGGCTGGTGAAGTTTTAGGATGGGGGGGCGCAAGACCCCGCCCCTCCACATTGGTCCCTCCCACTTCTCATAAGCCACACCCCTTATATAATCCACCCACTCCGTCCCCTGTATTCCACTTGCTTCCACTCATAGTGTCAGGAGTATAGAGATCAGCATCACAGAACAGAGTATACAGCCCCTGCATCACAGATCATGGTATATAGCGTAGCCTTACAGATCGACGCAAACAAACTAAAAAAATTACACTGTTGGTAAATCGCATAAATCTGCATTTTGCAACCTGTAAAAAAAAAAAAAACCCACATATCTGCAGCCTGTAAATCGCACAAATTTGCATTCTGCAACCCCCCCCCCCCCCAATCAGGTCAGCTACAGTGCTAGACTATATACATGGCAGGGGGGGGGGGGTGGACACAGCAATCACCCCCCCCCCCTCAGACCAGCACAGGGTGGCAGGGCAGACAGACACACTCCTCCAGGCGACAGCCTCTTCTTCTTACAACACTACTACAAGTCCCAGCATTGGAAAAAAAAGTCATGACCACTCATCATCCTTCGAGTTTTAAGTTATAATCTGCTAGGTCCCCGGATGATTTAGTTCCCTATGTATGTGTGGGATTACAATCCCAGCATCATAGAACTCTGGTGCATGCAATCCCCCATTATGGGACTACAAGTCCCAGCATCGCAGGGGCACCCATCCTCCTTGGAGCCCTATACTATAACCTGCCGAGACTTGAAGTTCTCCACCCTCTCCTGGAGAGATCAGGTTAACCCATTGCACGCCAGCCTGCTGAGATTTGTAGTTCTCCATTCTCTCCCTCCTAAGACTCTGGTTCATGCAGTTCTCTTAGGCAAGGGACTACAAGTCCCAACATCGCATGGGCACTCAGCCATTTTGGAGCTCTATGCTATAACCTGCTGGGACTTGTAGTTCTTCATCCTCTGCTAGGTTCTGCAGGTTCATGCTATAGCCCATGTATGGGACTACAAGTCCCAGCATCACATGTGTACCCATCTATGTTGGAGCCCTATGCTATTTCTTGCTGGGACTTGTAGTTCTTCACCCTCTCCTGGGGAGATCAGGATCATGCATTGCACACCAGCCTGCTGGGATTTGTAGTTCTCCAGCCTCTCCCTCCTAAGACTCTGGTTCATGCAATTCTCTTAGGTAAGGGACTACAAGTCCCAGCATCGCATGACCACTTATCTACTTGGAGCCCTATGCTATAACCTGCTGGGAATTGGAGTTCTTCATCTTCTGCTAGGACTCTGGTTCATGCAATCTCCCATGCATGGGACTACAAGTCCCTGCAGTGCTAGGAAAACACCTGGACACCCATCCACCTTGGAGCCATATACAATAACATGCTGGGGAGATCCAGTTAATGCATTGCACAGCACCAGCCTGCTGAGATTTGGCCCAAGAAGCATGTGTTGGTTATACAGGTCAGGAACATGATGCACCCCTAGCCTTGCACAAATACTGAATACATCTGAATCAGGACAGCCTGGAGCCGGAGGACTATTGTCCAGAAAACTGCACAGATAGTCATTGGGGATCAGAGTGGGATGTGGGGTCCATCTAGCAAGGACAAACTGTCTTAGCATGGTGACAGAGGCTGCAGGATGTGAGCAGTGAACTATGCAATCAGAAGATAGTGAAGGGGGGAAGGGGGATGGTGTGATATAGGGAAGGTGTACAGACCTGCATTACACAGAGAGAGGTGAAGTAAAGTTGGAGATTAAAAATGCTGCTGTAAAGTCTCTCAGGACACAGTGATAATAGCCCCTTCTGTCCCCCTCCCCCCTTCAATCCTGGCATGTATTGTACCTGGAGATTTCTGTGTGCACTGCTTGCTTGATGCCGAGTCTGTGTCACAGGGAGATAAATGGTAGCTGCCTCTGCAAGGACCTATCACTCCCTGTCTGCCCTGAGCAGTTGTTCTTCTGCTGGGTTTCCCCCCTCACTTACTGAAGGAGACAGGCAGCAGGGGCGGGCTGGCAGGGGGGGCAGGCATGCAATTTCCCCCCAGGCCGATCTGATTCTCGATAAAAAGGCCGATCTGCTGCCAGCTAGGAACTGCGCATGTGCAGTTCTGTAGTTGGCCGAGTGGTGAGTGTTACTGCTCAAGTGAGGCTGGCAGGGCTGGATAACATCCTAGAAGTGTGCAGAAACATTTGTGCTGTGAGCGGACATCTTTCCTGTCACAGTGCTGTTGTCTGCACCTGAGTCTGTGTCCTTTAATTTCAGAGCACAGCCGAATGTAAGAGGGTGGATCTGCACTGCTTCCCTCCAGCCCCCTCTCTCACTGTGCCCGCCCACACTCTTTGCAGCCCGTGTGCTGCGTCTGTGAAAAGAATGTGTGGGCGGGAACGTTTAAACTGAGCAGTCAGTGTCCTGTATGAAACGCTCTGGATGGAGGCTGATGTGATGACTGAGCCAGTAATACTCCTGCTGGGTCCTTCCTTCCAAGTAAGTAAGTGAGTGAGTTGTGACAGGCCTCTTCCTCCCTTCCCCCCCCCCTCTCTGCAGCTAAAGAGATTTCCATCAGCAGTTTGTGCATTACCTGGTCCTATTTACTATGAAGTGGGATCCCACTGGTGTGTCACAGTCTGGCTGCAGTGTTGGTGATTTCAGTCTTTCTGCATGTTACCCCCGTCAGTCTCATAGACTTCTATTAGTTTGCAAATTTTTGATGCATTTTCTGAAAGTGCACAAAAACGTCTGCATGCTGCATCTTTGGTGCCCTTTAAAAAGAATGCAGCAAAAACGCACAAACACAACCTAAGCCTATGGGACTGCGGCTAAGCAAAACTGTGCACACAAGCCCTGCAAAGGCTTGTACACAATTGCAGCAGACACTGTCACTCTGCTAAAAAGTGATCCACTTTTGCTAGTACTTAGCGGCTCTAACCGGACCTGTCATTTTTTTTTTTCGTTCAAATCGCTAGGTTGAGTGAAAATAAATAAAAAATAAAATAGTGGTGTGTGTACAAGGCTTTACTGTGTTAATACGGGAATCAAACGATTTTTCCTGAGGTGCGGTCTCTCTCTGTGCAGGGAAATGTGGAGCGGTCCATCTCTCTCTCTCTCTCTCTCTCTCTGTGTGCAGGGAAATGTGGAACGGTCCGTCTCTCTGTCTCTCTGTCTCTCTCTCTGACTCTCTCTCTGTGCAGGGAAATGTGGAACGGTCCATCTGTCTCTCTGTCTCTGTCTCTGTCTCTCTGTCTCTCTCTCTCTGTGCAGGGAAATGTGGAGAGGGGTCTCTCTCTCTGTGCAGGGAAATGTGGAGAGGGGTCTCTCTCTCTGTGCAGGGAAATGTGGAGCGGGGTCTCTCTCTCTGTGCAGGGAAATGTGGAGCGGGGTCTCTCTCTCTCTCTGTGCAGGGAAATGTGGAGCGGGGTCTCTCTCTCTCTGTGCAGGGAAATGTGGAGCGGGGTCTCTCTCTCTCTCTGTGCAGGGAAATGTGGAGCGGGGTCTCTCTCTCTCTCTGTGCAGGGAAATGTGGAGCGGGGTCTCTCTCTCTCTCTGTGCAGGGAAATGTGGAGCGGGGTCTCTCTCTCTCTGTGCAGGGAAATGTGGAGCGGGGTCTCTCTCTCTCTGTGCAGGGAAATGTGGAGCGGGGTCTCTCTCTCTCTCTCTCTCTGTGCAGGGAAATGTGGAGCGGGGTCTCTCTCTCTCTGTGCAGGGAAATGTGGAGCGGGGTCTCTCTCTCTCTGTGCAGGGAAATGTGGAGCGGGGTCTCTCTCTCTCTGTGCAGGGAAATGTGGAGCGGGGTCTCTCTCTCTCTCTCTCTCTCTCTCTCTGACCCGGCTGGCAGAGACACGTTTGTTGGACTGCTGGCCTCAATCGTCTGCACTAGTTGCTAGGATCGCCTGGCGTCTAGCAACCAGTGATGTCACAGTCCCGAAGAGGAAAGCAAGGCTGAGGCCACCGCATTCAGAGAGGAAGAGGATCTTCTGCCTCATCCACGCCTTTTACTGTTTTGATCCACCCACCTCCTCCCTCCGTTGTCCCGTGTGCAGGGGCATGCGCCTCGGAGCCTGCCTAAGGGAATGGAACTGTCACTGACTGATTGTGCCAGAAGCACCTCTCCAGAGTCAAGCTGCCTGAGGTGAGGTCAGAAGCAGTGAATGAATTAGAACATATGTGTAATGTGGACATGTGTGTCATGGCAGCATGAGCTGGCCTCAGAGGAAATCACATCCTTAAATCTCAGCCAGGGTTAATGCTGGGACTCTTAGTCCTTTACTTTTTGGGATGTGACACCCCAAAAGTGAAGGACTACAGGTCCCAGCATGAACCTCTCAGAGCTCAGGATGTGTGACACACTCCTGCGCCCCCTCCTCAACTAGTGAAGGACTACAGGTCCCGCTGTGTCCCCCTGGCCCTTCAACTAGTGAGGGACTACAGGTCACAGCATGAACCACTCAGAGCTGAGAATGTGTCCCCCCCAACTATTGAAGGACTACAGGTCACAGCATAAACCCGTGAGATTTAAGGGGCCACATCCTTAGATATCAGGGGTTCATGCTGGGACTTGTAGTCCATCACTAGTTAGGGGGTCACATTCTTGGATCTCAGGGGTTAATGCTTGGACTTAGTCCTTCACTAGTTACGGGGGGGGGGGGTCCTCAGCTCTAAGGGATTCATACAGGGACTTGTTTGTGATCATGGAAAACCTTAGACTGTTTTCCCCGATCAATCACTTTGTCACCACTGGTTCTATGGGCCACTTGACTGGACTTTCCCCCCAGGCCTAAGGCTGCCAGCCCTCCCCTGACAGGCAGCCTGTGAGCCAATGAGGCTACAGGTCTGATTAAAGCCCCACCCTATGGACCCAATCAATTACACGCACTGGAAGCCTAATGCTAGAGGTGGAGTGTTCGGGGCGCTAAGCTTTGCGCCCCGAACACACTCTAAACTACGCCAATAGAGCTTCTTAGCCCCAATCACGTGTTTACACACAAGTCATGCCTCCAATAGCACCCCATGTCCGGCGCCCTTAATACACCCACTTAAAGGGACACTTAAAAAAAAAAAAATATATATATATATATATATATATATATATTTTTTTTTTATTACATTTTTTTTTTTTAATAAGTAGCTTTGGGGGGGGGGGGCGGTGCCCCTGCGCCCCCTATTGACGGGCCGCCACTGACCAGGGTTCCTCTCTACAGCTGCAGATCTCATATGTACACCTTCTGGAACAATTTTTACACCACATATTGGAGATCATAAGCGCAGGGGAACAGGGTCAGATGGGATGGTCTTGCTTTGCAAAAGAAAGGGGGAGGGGTGGAGCAAAGGAATGCCAGTAGAAAGCAATAAGGAGGGTCAGCAACGGTATACCTTTTGGAAAAATAGAATATAGCTTTATTGTAGTATCAAAATAGTGAGTTAAAACAGTCCAGCGATGTAAACAGTAACATCATAGGTAGAATATTTCCCCAAATCACCCCTATAATAAAAACACATATGCAATATTGACAACGTTGTCACATATATCACACCGGTACCAAAAGCCTCACACATACACACCCATGCATACCAAAACCAATGGATCTGAGAAGGGCTGCTATAAATAGAGAAAATCTGGCCAGGAAACTAATCATCATTTGTCTGCAGACGTATAGCTCTTATAAAACAGGCTTAGTTTTGCTGCTAATATTAATGGATTGAAAAGGTTTCTGGTATGAATAAGATTTAAATCGAGCCCGTGGTGAAAGGAACACATTCAGGTCTATATGCTGTTCATATATTAGACCTATGTCCTGATTAGTAATGAGCCGAACACCCCCGGGTTCGGTTCGCACCAGAACCCGCGAACGGACCGAAAGTTCGCACGAACTTTAGAACCCTATTAAATACAATGGATGCGAACGTTCGAAATCTAAAGTGCTAATTATAACGACTATTATGCATGTTATTGTCCTAAAAAGGGTTTGGGAACCCGGGTTCTGCACCAGGGGACATGTATCAATGCAAAAAGAAGTTTTAAAAACGGCAGTTTTTCTGGAGCAGTCATTTTAATGATGCATAAAGTGAAAAAAAAAAGTCAAATATTCCTTTAAATATCGTACCTGGGGGGTGTCTAAAGTATGCCTGTGACGTGCCACGTGTTTCCCGTGTTTAGAACTGTCCCTGCACAAAATTACATTTCTAAAGGAAAAAAAGCCATTTAAAACTGCTTGCGGCTTTAATGTAATGTCTGGTACCGGTAATATGGATGGCTACCCCATCACACACCCCCCCCCCTACCCCAGCCCATTACCAGCCCCTTTGGGTCTTGTATGGATATTAAGGGGAACCCCGCACACAGAATAAAAAAGACCCTATATACTCTGAACAGCCGTATACAGGCGGTGCATACAAGACAGGGACTGTAGGTTTGTTCTTATGTAGAATCTGTTTGTAATTTTGAACAGGTACATTGTTTAAGTGTAGCTCCAGCCAAAAAATATATTTTTAAGCTTTTTGGAAAACATAGGGAAGGGTTATCACCCCTGTAACATTTGTTTTGCTGTCTGTGCAGTGTGCACCTGTTCAGAACAGTTCACCTCACTTTCCGTCCTAATGACAAATGTTTTTTGAAAATTTGGGGTTTTTATTGAAACAAGAATTGGTGATAAAGAATCAGTGGAGAGGAGACACTTTTTTTCCCATATTAACTCTTACAGGAGAGAATTTGCCTTCCTAGGGGTAGATTTCCTCTCACTTCCTGTTGTATCCTTCCGTTTGCAAGGAGGAGTCGTTTGTAAGTTGGATGTTTGAAAGTAGGGGCCTGCCGTATATACTCAGCTGAAATTTGCCCCTTACATGTTGGTGTTGCCACAACACTGTGAGCCCTCACAGTTACTCTTGGTGGGCGCATGAATGGGCCCTGCTGTGAATTATTAGATCAAGAATTGTAATTGCATGCCCCTGTTGAACAGGGGCTGAAAAATTGGGCCTTTGGTGGTGGTGGTGGTGGTGGTGTTGACACAACACTGTAAGGCCTCACAGTTAGTCTTGGTGGGCGCAGGAATGGGCCCTGCTGTGAATTATTAGATCAAGAATTGTAATTACATGCCCCTGTTAAACAGGGGCAGAAAAATTGAGCCTTAGGCACTGGTGCCACAACACTGCAACCCCTCACAGATACTGTACTTGGAGCACAGCAATGAGCCCTGTTGCAAAGTATTGCATCAAAAATTGTAATTACACGCCCCTGTTAAACAGGGGCTGAAAAATTGGGCCTTAGCCACTGGTGCTGGTGCCACGACACTGCAACCAATCCCAGATACTCTAGTTGGAGTGCAGGAATAAGCCCTGCTGCAAAGCATTGCATAAAAAATTGTAATAACACACCCCTGTTAAACAGGGGCTGAAAAATTGGGCCTTAGCCACTGGTGGCGGCACCCAGAAACAAAAATGTTCTTCCAAGCTATCATCGTCAATCGGATCATTGAGGAGGAGGAGGATAGTCAGTCAACATAACAGGACAAACTCTCAGCATCAGCATCAGTCTTGAAGGGATGTGACCTTTGAAAATAAATTAGTCTGTTATATCAGCTTCAGGTGTTTGGTAGCTGGTGGTGATCCAAGACTGGCTCATCTTTATGAAGGTCAGTCGATCAACAGAGTCGGTGGACAGGCGCACCCTGTGATCCGTGACAAATCCTCCAGCAGCACTGAATGTGCGTTCTGAAAGAACGCTGGATGCAGGACAGGCCAGTAGCTCAATTGCATACTGTGCAAGCTCTGGCCAGTGATCCATCCTCAAGACCCAGTAAGCCAGAGGATTTTCAGTGGGGAAGGTGTCCAAGTCTGACCTTGCCCCTAGGTATTCCTGCACCATGTATATCAGACGCTGGCGATGGTTGCTGGAACCGATCATACCTTGGGGCTGCGGACTAAAGAATTGTCTGAACGCTTCGGTCAGACGGCCACCTTCCCCACCGCTCCTTCTTTGACTGACCGAAGCCTCAGCAACTCGTTGTCCAAGACCAGGAGTTTGTAACCTCCCAGTCTCTGGGAACGCGTTGCACAGACCTTTCTGCAAGGCCTCCCGGAGTTGTCTCATCCTCTGCTCCCTCTGCGACGGTAAGATAAGGTCCGCAACCTTACCCTTGTACCGAGGATCAAGGAGAGTGGCCAGCCAGTAATGGTCCCTCTCCTTGATCCGAAGAATATGAGGATCCTTCCGCAGACTTTGCAGGATCAGGGAGGCCATGCAGCGTAGGTTAGCTGAGGCATTCAGTCCGGAGTCCTCTGGGTCACTAAGGACGACATGATCCGCAGCCACCTCCTCCCAGCCACGTACAAGTCCACTGGTTTCTTGGGACTGTAAATCATCCCTAAAAGACTGCTGCTGATGATGCTGAGTGCCAGGCTCCACCTCCATGCTGACACAATCCTCCTCCTCCTCCTCCTCCTCTTCTTCCTGTGCGATGGGTGGGACAGAAGGAACACTGTCTGGGTAAAGGGGGCCTTGAGAGGCAAGGAAGTCCTCCTCTTCCTGCCTCTGTTCTGCCTCAAGTGCCCTGTCCATTATTCCACACAGCGTATGTTCCAACAGGTGGACAAGAGGTACAGTGTCACTGATGCATGCACTGTCACTGCTCACCATCCTCGTGGCCTCCTCAAATGGTGCCAGGACAGTGCATGCATCCCTGATCATGCCCCACTGGCGTGGTGGAAAAAACCTGAGCTCCCCTGACCCTGTCCTGGTGCCGTAGTCGCACAGGTACTCATTGATGGCCCTCTGCTGCGTGTGCAGCCGCTGCAGCATGGCCAACGTTGAGTTCCACCTGGTGGGCATGTCACATATAAGGCGGTTCTTGGGCAGGTTCAACTCCTTTTGCAGCTCAGCCAGATGAGCACTGGCATTATAAGATCTGCAGAAATGCACACAGACTTTCCTGGCCTGCCTCAGGACATCCTGTAAGCCCGGGTACCTGCCCAAGAACCGCTGCACCACCAGGTTAAGGACGTGAGCCACACAGGGCACATGGGTCAGTTGTCCCTGTCGGAGAGCAGAGAGGAGGTTGGTGCCATTGTCGCAAACTACCATTCCTGGCTTAAGCTGGCGTGGCGTCAACCACCTCGCGGCCTGCCCCTGCAGAGCAGACAGAACCTCTGCCCCAGTGTGGCTCCTGTCCCCCAAACACACCAGCGCAAGCACGGCATGGCATCTTTTTGCCTGCGTACTTGCGTAGCCCCTTGAACGCCTACGGAGCACCGCTGGTTCCGAGAACAAAGCACAGGAAGAGGCCACGGAGGAAGAAGAAGAGGAGGGGGTGGAGGACAGAGGTGTGTCACAACCAGTAGTAGCATTTTGGAGGCGTGGCGGTGGAACAACCTCCAGCACTACTGCACCTTGTCCTGCATCCTTCCCAGCTGCCAAAAGAGTGACCCAATGGGCCGTGAAAGAAAGGTAACGTCCCTGTCCATGCCTGCTGGACCATGAGTCAGCGGTAATATGCACCTTACCGCTGACCGCCCTGTTCAGCGAGGCCAAGACATTGCCTTCCACATGCCGGTAGAGAGCCGGAATCGCCTTCCGTGAGAAAAAGTGGCGTTTGGGAACCTGCTACTGAGGAACCGCACATTGCACAAACTCACGGAAGGGGGCCAAGTCTACCAACTGAAAAGGCAGTAGTTGAAGCGCTAGCAATTTAGCCAAGCTAGCATTCAACCGCTGGGCATGTGGATGGCTGGGAGTGAACTTCTTTCGACGGTCCAGCAGCTGGGGCAGGGAAATTTGCCTGCTAGAATCGGACGTTGGTGTACTGCTAGCAGAGTGCCCGCAAGTACTTGGCTGTGACACACCTAATTCTACACCTTCATTCCTCTCAGAGCAGGTTTCAGAGAGGACTGAAGGTATAGTGGGGTTGGAGATCCCAGCTGATGCGGTGCAAGAAGAGGTCAGCTTTGTTCTTTGGTGTGGGTCTTTAAGGTAGGCTTGCCAACGAGCTGCATGGCAGGTCAACATATGTCTGGTCAAGCATGTGGTGCCCAAGCGGGTGATGTTTTGGCCACGCGATATACGCTTGAGACATATGTTGCAAACAGCAGCTGTGCGATCTGATGCACTTGACTCAAAAAAGGCCCACACCAAAGAACTTTTTGAATAACGGGCAGAGGCAGCGCCTTGCACAGGCGGAGCTCTGCGGTGTGATTCCATCGGTGTGCTGCCCTTACGCTGGCCCCCCGAGGGCATCCTGCCTCGTTGGAGATGTGCCTCCTCCTCATCCTCCTCCTCCTCTCTCCTATTAGGCACCCACGTGGAGTCAGTGACCTCATCATCCCCTCCCTCCTCATCACTGGAGCCAATCTGGCAGTATGCTGCAGCTGCTGGAACATGACTGCCAGATTGGTGTCCTTCTTGAGTTCTTGAGCATCCCCTCTCTATTCTCTCACGCTACTGCCTTCCTCTAGCTGGGTATCATCATCAGACCCTTCAAAACGCTGGGCATCCTCCTGGAGCATGTACCCAACACTGTGCTCAAACAGTTCGGGGGACTCCTCAGGAGGACATGGTTGGTCTAGGGAAGGAGTGACTGATGTTGACATTGATACCAGGGAAGAGGACGCTTTGGCAGCTGCTTTGCCAGTACCCTGAGCCTGGGTGAGAGAGGATGAGGAGGATGAGGAGGGCTTGGTCATCCACTCTACCAAGTCTTCGGCATGATGCGGCTCAACACGTCCAGCTGCCGAAAAGAAGGACAAGCGTGTCCCATGGCCACGTGCTGATGGCGATGCACCGCGTCCATGACCAGCACTGTTGTCTCTAGACACAGAGCCTGCTTGCCCTCTTTTTTTGGCTCCTGACTGTCTGCCTCTCCTTGTTTGCCTTCCAGACATTCTAATGGCCTGCAGGGAAATGGGAAAAGCAGCAATACAGGCTAAGTTAAGGTGTAATATGGTCAGGAGG
This sequence comes from Rana muscosa, assembly GCA_029206835.1. Lineage (NCBI taxonomy): Eukaryota > Metazoa > Chordata > Amphibia > Anura > Ranidae > Rana > Rana muscosa. The sequence continues at coordinate 11,921,131 of JARGYO010005626.1, read as the reverse complement.
CACACTCCGCCCGCTGTAAGTGCCGCAAAATCCTGTTTGTGTAACACACCAGGAAAAAGCAGCAATACAGGCTAAGTTAAGGTGTAATATGGTCAGGAGGCACACTCCGCCCGCTGTAAGTGCCGCAAAATCCTGTTTGTGTAACACACCAGGAAAAAGCAGCAATACAGGCAAAGTTAAGGTGTAATATGGTCAGGAGGTACACTCCGCCCGCTGTAAGTGCCGCAAAATCCTGTTGGTGTAACACACCAGGAAAAAGCAGCAATACAGGCTAAGTTAAGGTGTATTATGGTCAGGAGGTACACTCCGCCCGCTGTAAGTGCCGCAAAATCCTGTTGGTGTAACACACCAGGAAAAAGCAGCAATACGGACTAACTTCAGGTGTATAATGTGCAGGAGGCTTAGCAACAATGACACTGACACTGTCCCCTGCCTATCCTTCTCTCTCCCTGTACACAAGGTTTATCAAAGTATATGACACTGACACTCTCCCTGCCTATCCTTCTCTCTCCTTGCACACAAGGTTTAGCAAAGAATATGACACTGACACTGTCCCCTGCCTTTCCTTCTCTCTCCCTGTACACAAGGTTTATCAACGTATATGACACTGACACTCTCCCTGCCTATCCTTCTCTCTCCCTGCACACAAGGTTTAGCAAAGAATATGACACTGACACTGTCCCCTGCCTATCCTTCTCTCTCCCTGTACACAAGGTTTATCAAAGTATATGACACTGACACTCTCCCTGCCTATCCTTCTCTCTCCCTGCACACAAGGTTTAGCAAAGAATATGACACTGACACTGTCCCCTGCCTATCCTTCTCTCTCTCCCTGTACACAAGGTTTATCAAAGTATATGATACTGACACTCTCCCTGCCTATTCTTCTCTCTCCCTACACACAAGGTTTAGCAAAGAATATGACACTGACACTCTCCCTGCCTATCCTTCTCTGTCCCTACACACAAGGTTTAGCAAAGAATAGATTTGACAAGATTTGACACTGTCCCTGCCTATCCTTCACTTTCCCTGCTCCGGAACACACTACACAAGGCCGCCGCGCTGGCGGCCTTTTATAGTGTGGGGCGTTTACTAAACCCCCTCAGCTATAATTGGCCACAGGCATCCTGCCTGTGGCCAATCATTGCTCTCCTCGCTGCCGGCGCTGTGATTGGCCAAGCATGCAGGGTCACAGTGCATGCTTGGCCAATCACAGCGCCGGGATTACACTACGATGGCGCAGTGTATTGTGGGCCGTTCGCGTCACTCGAATTTGGCGCGAACGGCCCAAATCGTTCGTTGTTCGCCGAACGCGCGAACAGCCGATGTTCGAGTCGAACCTATGTTCGACTCGAACACCGAGCTCATCCCTAGTCCTGATATAGAGTCAATGGTTGACCAGAAAAGAAACTGAATATTCTGTTGGAACACAGTAGTTAGCTTGATTTCAAAGCTGCAGCGTCATGAGACTTGATTAGCATGGCATGATGCACTTGTGGATTGAAACACTCAGGGGGAGATTTACTAAAACTGAAAAGTGCAAAATCTGGTGCAGCTCTGCATAGAAACTAATCAGCTTCCAGTTTTTTTTTTTTGTCAAAACTTAATTGAACAAGCTGAAATTAGAAGCTGATTGGCTACCATGCACAGCTGCACCAGAATTTGCACTCTCCAGTTTTAACAAATCAACCCCTCAGGGTTCACTTTCTGCAATTATAAGAGAGGAACAAACAAGGGAAGGTGGTGTAATTTATAACATGGCCCAAAGGCTCTCGCCAGTCCGTCAAGGGTAAATGAACCATCATGATGCCGTCCGATCCAAGCTTTCTTAGGTGATCTTTCCCTGTGTGTTTCAGTGCTGCCTATGCTTGTAGGCCGTGGAAAGTGTCAGATTGATGAACACTCGTAGTTCAGTGTGTCTCCGCTGTGTTTCAGAGTTTTTCTGGTCATGTGATCAGGAGTATCACTACGGTGGCTTGTCTAGTCCAAACAGTGCAGACTTATCCTGGCAGGGCCAGAGGAAGATGTCAGTGCGGGAATACCTAGGTTTGCCACCTCATCCCTTTAAACCCGAACAAATATGAATTACACAGGTTCTGTGACTGATTAACCACTTAACGACCGCTCACTGTATATATACGTCGGCAGAATGGCACCGACAGGCACAATCACGTAGAGTGTACGCAGTGGCGTCACTAGGGTTGGTGTCACCCGGTGCGAAAAAAAATGGTGTCACCCCCCAACAACTATAGTCCCCCCTCAGTACAGACCCCCCTCCACTAACTACAGACCCCACTCCCACAGTATAGATCCCTTCCCTCAGTACAAACCCGCTCCACTAAGTACAGACTCTCCGCCATCAATATAGACCCGCCTCCCTCAGTATGAACCCCCACCTCAGTGCAGACCGCTCCATCAGTACAGACACCCCCACCTCAGTGCAGACCCCCTCAGTTACAGACACCCCCCCTCAGTACAGACACCCCCCCTCAGTACAGACACCCCCCTCAGTACAGACACCCCCCTCAGTACAGACACCCCCCTCAGTACAGACACCCCCCTCAGTACAGACACCCCCCTCAGTACAGACACCCCCCTCAGTACAGACACCCCCCTCAGTACAGACTCCCCCCTCAGTACAGACTCCCCCTCGTACAGACTCCCCCTCGTACAGACTCCCCCTCGTACAGACTCCCCCTCAGTTACAGACACCCCCTCAGTTACAGACACCCCCTCAGTTACAGACACCCCCCTCAGTTACAGACACCCCCCTCAGTTACAGACACCCCCCTCAGTTACAGACACCCCCCTCAGTTACAGACACCCCCCTCAGTTACAGACACCCCCCTCAGTTACAGACACCCCCCTCAGTTACAGACACCCCCCTCAGTTACAGACACCCCCCTCAGTTACAGACACCCCCCCTCAGTACATACACCCCCCTCAGTACAGACACCCCCACCTCAGTACAGACACCCCCACCTCAGTACAGACCGCTCCATCAGTACAGACACCCCCACCTCAGTGCAGACCTCCTCAGTTACAGACACCCCCCACAGTACCAGACACCCCTCGTACAGACACCCCCCTCAGTACAGACACCCCCCTCAGTACAGACACCCCCTTGGTACCAGACCCCCCTCAGTACAGACACCCCCTCAGTTACAGCCCCCCTGGTGCAAACTCCCCCTAGTGCAGACCCCAGCAGTACAGACACCCCCTCCCCCCATCAGTAAAGATGCCCCCCTTACCTTACAGACCTCAGAACAGAGCGGCAGATACACACAGCGGTGTGTCTCTCTAGCGCGGGCTCCTCCTCCTCCTCTGTGGATGTAAACAGAGAGGAGGCAGAGGGGGCGGCGGCTTCCTTCCGCTCCGCTGAGGGACACAGCCGCAGCGTGAGCCTAAGGCACAGGGCAGCGGGCAATGTCAGTGTGGTGCCGCTGCGCTACCCACGGGTGTCACCCCTCTGGTGGGTGTCACCCGGGTGCGGCCCGCCCCCCCCGCACCTGGCTAGCAACGCTAGTGCGTGTCGTCACATCATCACAGTGCAGTGTGATGATGTGACAGGCTGAGTCGCTCGCTGGCTCTGTAGGGTAGGGAGGAGGATTGGAATTTAGGAATAGGAAGAATAAGGAGCCGGAGGACACACACCAGGCGCGGCCGCGGCGCTGGAGGTGTTGTTCCAGGCTTCCAGCCCAGCGGGGTGAAATTAATCAATGAATGGGTCAGCTGTAAAAAAAAAAAAAAAGGGAGGGTGTCACCCCTCTAGCGGGTGTCACCCGGGGGCGGACCGCACCCCCCGCACCCCCCTAGCAACGCCTCTGAGTGTACGTGATTGCCTTTGTATAGTTGGGGGGTCCAATCGGACCCCCCTCCTATACAGTGAGCGGTGGCTAAGTGTCCGGGAGCGTTCCGGGATGAGGGGGCAGCCATTCGTTTCCGGCCACCCCCTCGCGATCGCTCCCGGCGAATGGAAATGCCCCCTCTGTCTGTGTCAGACAGAGGGAGCAGGAGGAAGTGATGTCATCTCTGGTGCGGCGCTCACATATACCGAGCGCCGTACAAGAGAAGATATCAGGTCAGTGCACACAACGCTACACTGACACCAGGACACATAGGGACATAAATCGCCCCCCCCCAGACACCCCAGATCACCCCCCCAGCCCCCAGTCACAGTGTCACTGATTGCAGTGACCATTTATTTAGTGATCACTGCAATCAGTGACATTTGTGACTGTAAAACTGTCACCAAAGTTTAGTCTTAGGTCCAGTGTAGCCCCCTAACCCCCCCTAATAAAGGTTTAACCCCCTGATCACCCCCCAGATAACCCTTTCACCCCCTATCACCACTGTCGCTAAGCGATCATTTTTCTGATCGCTGTCTTAGCGTCAGTGATGCCGATCGGCAGCCAGTAATTTTTTTTAGGTTCGCCGCATGTTTTATAGCGTCAGGTACCCCAATATATTATCTAATAAAGGTTTAACCCCCTTGATCGCCCCCCAGGTAACCCTTTTACCCCCTATCACCACTGTCACTAAGCGATCATTTTTCTAAACGCTGTCTTAGTGTCTGTGATGCAGATCGGTAGCCGGTAATTTTTTTTAGGTTCGCCGCAGGTTTTTATAGCGTCAGGTACCCCAATATATTATCTAATAAAGGTTTAACCCCCTTGATCGCCCCCCAGGTAACCCTTTCACCCCCATCACCACTGTCGCTAAGCGATCGTTTTTCTAAACGCTGTCTTAGTTTCGGTGATGCAGATCGGTAGCTGGTGATTTTTTTTAGGTTCGCCGCAGGTTTTTATAGCGTCAGGTACCCCAATATATTATCTAATAAAGGTTTAACCCCCTTGATCGCCCCCCAGGTAACCCTTTCACCCCCTATCACCACTGTCGCTAAGCGATCGTTTTTCTAAACGCTGTCTTAGTGTCGGTGATGCAGATCGGTAGCCAGTAATTTTTTTAGGTTCGCCGCAGGTTTTTATAGCGTCAGGTACCCCAATATATTATCTAATAAAGGTTTAACCCCCTTGATCGCCCCCCAGGTAACCCTTTCACCCCCATCACCACTGTCGCTAAGCGATCGTTTTTCTAAACGCTGTCTTAGTGTCGGTGATTCAGATCGGTAGCTGGTAATTTTTTTTAGGTTCGCCGCAGGTTTTTATAGCGTCAGGTACCCCCATATATTATCTAATAAAGGTTTTAACCCCCTGATTGCCCCTAGTTAACCCTTTCACCAGTGATCACCATATAAGTGTTACGGGTGACGCTGGTTAGTTAGTTTGCTTTTTATAGTGTCAGGGCACCCGCCGTATATAACCCAATAAAGGTTTAACCCCCTGATCGCCCGGCGGGTGATATCAATTAGGTTTTAGCGTCAGAGAGGGTCTGCGTCACACCCCAGGCAGCGTCAGGTTAGTGCCAGTAACGCTAACACCCACGCGTGAAGCATACACCTCCCTTAGTGGTATAGTATCTGAACAGATCAATATCTGATCTGATCAGATCTATACTAGCGTCCCCAGCAGTTTAGGGTTCCCAAAAACGCAGTGTTAGCGGGATCAGCCCAGATACCTGCTGGCACCTGCGTTTTGCCCCTCCGTCCAGCTCAGGCCACCCAAGTGCAGTATCGATCGATCACTGTCACTTACAAAACAAAAACACACATAACTGCAGCGTTCGCAGAGACAGGCCTGATCCCTGCGACTCCAGTGCTGTAGGAGGTGATTACACCACCACAGTTAAAAAAAAAAAGCAAATATGCCGAAGCATTGGGGCAGCAGGGGCGGAGGAGCGATTTTGCTCCTAATGCCGCGTACATACGGTCGAAATTTCGACGGAGGCTTGCCCGTGGAAAAGTCCGACCATGTGTGTGCGGCATAACTTTTTTGCGGGAGGATGCCCCCATGCTTCGGCATATATACATGGTGCGTGTATGCCCATCATTGGAAGTGGGTGGATGAAGGGCGGTATTCTAATGGTGGGCATACCCACCGATCAATCTCTTTTTTCGTTCAGCCAACTGGCTGCATGAAAAAAAAAGATTACAATACATGTCCAACAAGGACCAGCAACGTACTGGTATGTTGCTGGACTTTGAATGTTTATACCAGAATGATGCCTGCGGGTTTAGGTATCATCTTGGTATCATTCTTTTCAGCCTGCGGCCGGCTTTCATGTAAAAGCAATCCTAGCGGCTAATTAGCCTCTGGACTGCTTTTACAAGCAGTGGGAGGGAATGCCCCCCCCGGATATAAAAAGCGCCATTGGGAAATTGGGAAAGCATTTTATCACACCGATCTTGGTGTGGTCAGATGCTTTGAGGGCAGAGGAAAAATCTAGGGCAGTGGTTCTCAACTCCTGTCCTCAGGACCCACTAACAGGCCAGGTTTGCCAGATAACTGAAATACATCACAGGTGATATCATTTGCTGCTCAGTGATTGCAGCATTCTAGTCTGCATCTCCCCCAAGGTAATACCTAAAATCTGGCCTGTTAGTGGGCCCTGAGGACAGGAGTTGAGAACCACTGATCTAGGGTCTGGAAGACCCCAGTTTTTTCAAAAAAAGAGTACCTGTCACTACCTATTGCTATCATAGGGGATATTTACATTACCTGAGATAACAATAAAAATGATTAAAAAAAAAAATACTTTGAAGGAACAATTTAAAAATAAAATAAAAAAGCAAAATTAATAATAAAAAAAAAAGAAAAAAAAAAAGCACCCCTGTCCTGCCCTGCTCTTGCCCAATGGCGAACGCAAGCGTCGGTCTGGCGTCATATGTAAACAGCAATTGCACCATGCATGTGAGGTATCACCGCGAAGGTCAGATCGAGGGCAGTCATTTTAGCAGTAGACCTCCTCTGTAAATCTACTGGGGTAACCTGTAAAGGCTTTTAAAGGCTTTTAAAAATGTATGTAGTTTGTCGCCAATGCGCGTTTGTGCGAAATTTTAAAGCATGTCGTGTTTGGTATCTATGTACTCGGCCTAAGATCATCTTTTTTATTTCATCAAACATTTGGGCAATATAGTGTGTTTTAGTGCATTAAAATTAAAAAAAGTGTATTTTTTAACCCAAAAAATGCGTTTGAAAAATCGCTGTGTAGAAAAAAAAATGCAACACCCACCATTTTAATCTGTAGGGCCTTTGCTTTAAAAATATATATAATGTTTGGGGGTTCAACATAATTTTCTTGCAAAAAAAAAAATGTTTTCATGTAAACAAAAAGTGTCAAAAAGGGCTTTGTCTTCAAGTGGTTAGAAGAGTGGATGTAAGCTTCCTAATGTTGTGTATAAAATGCCAGAACAGTTCAAAATCCCCCAAATGACCCCATTTTGGAAAGTAGACACCCCAAGCTTTATACTGAGAGGCATGTCGAGTCCATGGAATATTTTATATGTTGACACAAGTTGCGGAAAAACGACAATTTTTTTTTTTTTTGCACAAAGTTGTCACTAAATGATATATTGCTCAAACATGCCATGGGCATATGTGGAATTACACCCCAAAATACATTCTGTTGCTTCTCCTGAGTACGGGGATACCACATGTGTGAGACTTTTTGGGAGCCTAGCCACGTACGGGACCCCGAAAACCAAGCACCGCCTTCAGGCTTTCTAAGGGTGTAAATTTTTGATTTCACTTCTCACTGCCTATCACAGTTTCGGAGGCCATGGAATGCCCAGATAGCACAAACCCCCCCCCCAAATGACCCCATTTTGGAAAGTAGACACCCCAAGCTATTTGCTGAGAGGTATTGTGAGTATTTTGCAGATCTCGCTTTTTGTCACAAAGTTTTGAAAATTGAAAAAAAAAAAATATATATATATATATTTTCTTTCTTCATTTTCAAAAACAAATGAGAGCTGTAAAATACTCGCCATTCCTCTCAGCAAATAGCTTGGGGTGTCTATATTCCAAAATGGGGTCATTTGGGGGGGGTTTTGTGCGATTTTGGCATTTTATGGCCTTCGAAACTGTGATAGGTAGTGAGGAGTGAAATCAAAAATTTGTGCCTAGAAATCCTGAAGGTGGTGCTTGGTTTTCGGGGTCCTGTACGCGACTAGGCTCCTAAAAAGTCCCACACATGTGGTATCCCCGTACTCAGGAGAAGCAGAAAAATGTATTTTGGGGTGTAATTCCACATATAACCATGGCATGTGTGAGCAATATATCATTTAGTGACAACTTTTTGTAATTTTTTATTTTTTTTGTCAATATTCAATCACTTGGGACAAAAAAAATATATTCAATGGGCTCAACAGGCCTCTCAGCACTTTCCTTGGGGTGTCTACTTTCTAAAATGGGGTCATTTGGGGGGGGTTTTGTGCTATTTTGGCATTTTATGGCCTTCGAAACTGTGATAGGTAGTGAGGAGTGAAATCAAAAATTTGCGCCCTTAGAAATCCTGAAGGCGGTGCTTGGTTTCCGGGGTCCCGTACGCGGCTAGGCTCCCAAAAAGTCCCACACATGTGGTATCCCCGTACTCAGGAGAAGCAGCAAAATGAATTTTGGGGTGAAATTCCACATATAACCATGGCATGTGTGAGCAATATATAATTTAGTGACAACTTTTTGTAATTTTTTTTTTTTTTTTTTTTTTAGTGATTATTCAATCACTTGGGACAAAAAAAAAAAATTCAATGGGCTCAACATGCCTCTCAGCAATTTCCTTGGGGTGTCTACTTTCCAAAATGGGGTCATTTGGGGGGGGTTTTGTACTGCCCTGTCATTTTAGCACCTCAAGAAATGAGATAGGCAGTCATAAATTTAAAGCTGTGTAAATTTCAGAAAATGTACCCTAGTTTGTAAACTCTATAACTTTTGCGCAAACAAATAAATATACGCTTATTGACATTTTTTTTACTAAAAACATGTGGCTGAATACATTTTGGCCTAAATGTATGACTACAATTGAGTTTATTCGATTTTTCTTTTAACAAAAATTAGAAAATATCATTTTTTTTCAAAATTTTCGGTCTTTTTCCGTTTGTATCGCAAAAAATAAAAATCGCAGAGGCAATCAAATACCATTAAAAGAAAGCTCTATTTGTGGGAAGAAAAGGACGCAAATTTCGTTTGGGTACAACATTGCATGTCCGCACAATTTACAGTTAAAGCAGCACAGTGCAAAATTCTGAATTCACCTCTGGTCCTTTAGCTACCAAATGGTCCGGGGCTTAAGTGGTTAAGGGGGATAATTAAACTCACATGTGCCTTATCTATATTAAATTAGCCTCAGAACCTGTGTAATTCATATGTGTTCGGGTTTAAAGGGATGAGGTAGCAACCCTAGGAATACCACGCACCTTAACTGGTATGCATTAGTGGAGCGATGGGTTTGTCCGGTGCAGCCTTTGTTGATGCATTTCATGCACTTCTTCAGAACATTCGATGCTGGTCTGCATTGTCGTTTTAAAGGGACAGGTGTCCAATCAGCATTCATTGCGTCAAATTTCAATCAAGGGCCATCTCGTGGTGACAAAGTATACTGCATATATTAAAAAGACACAATAAAAGTGGTAGAAAATAGAACGTGGGTAAATGGATATTGCAGCAAATTTTAATCCTATATTGCTGAGTTTTCACCCTGTACAGTGATCACAGTGAGACTACATAAATATGGAGTTTTGTTTAGTCTAGTATTTTAATTTAAAATTTGACAAATCTATTAAATAATAATTTTATTTAAAAGAGTATGTTTTTTTTTTGTATATTTGAATTAATACTACTAATAGATTGGCTGGTTCGATAAATGAAATAAAAATTCATATGAACCTGGAGAAAACTACCTCTGTTGTTTAATCTTTATCCATATATATTTTATGGTTCAAGGAAGACTTTGAGGCTCAGCTCATTGTTCAAGCCGTAAATCTTAAAAAATATTTTTCTTTTTTTAAGAAGTACAGTATCGAAATCGCCTCTGCGTGCTGACAGGTTGATAACAAAGAAGCCCTTAAACCTCAGGCCTGAGGATTTGCCCTCATGGAATTGTAGGAAATGTTGTGCCACTGGTGTCTCCTCTTTCAGTTTTATGCTCTTGAGGTGTTCGCCGATCCTAATCCGTAATTGACGTTTTGTTTTGCCCAAGTACAATTTTTTACATGGGCACTGTAAAATATAAAGTACACGTGTAGTTGCACAGTTGAAGAAATATTGAATTTCATATTCATGTTTGTTGGCTGAATCGGCGAACACCCCGGAGCATTCGACATAGCGACACATCGCACAGTGGCCGCAGGGGTGCATTCCCCTGGTTCTAGGCATATCTGTTCTGTCTCAAGGACATATAGCTAAACCTGCTTGTCCCATAAACTTCAGATACCATATTTATTTGATCTCAGTTTTATTAGAACAAGCCAGGTGAGACTACAAAATAACAGAAATAGACCTCAATAAGTACACTATTGCATACAATACAGCATACATTGCAGAAACAACAATATACAAGACACGATGAGATATTAAAAACATACTTTTTAAGTTCTCTAAGGGGTGATGGGGATAGATTGAGCAAGACATGTCTTGCTTCCTGCAGTGTCTTCTCAAAGAATGGTGGCTGCTTCACTTCCTGTGAAAATTCTACCCAGAATTCCCTGCTTACTAACAACTTCCTTAACTACACACACAGTGAGTCAAATAAACAGAATAACTGCAGCAATACCAAAAAAGAACGCTAGATGGAGCATGTATTCTGCATATTCTGCATATGTTTTGCCTTCCCCGATTCCTCCTTTTCTCCACTATCAACATGCCAATGACAATTTTAGATGTAGCAACACTGCCGCCCTCCTTCTCCACTCTTTGGCTCGTTCACAGGAGAGGAAGGCACACAGTCTCCACCATGCCCTTACCCCCTGGTTTGCAGAGGCTAAACACACTTGTTTTCACTTACGGGTCTTTGCAGCGGGACTCCCCTCAGAGTTGGTTTCTGTCCCTATAATGTAAGGACAAAAGTCTCTACACCCCCAAGTAACTCCAAGGTCCACACCAGCGTCAACTCCAACATAGAGTTTATTTCTTTATGCATGAACATCCACAAACGAGGAGAAGAGAAAGGTGTTAGGAAGACAGATCAGTTCAGGCACTCTTGTTTCTTCGCCACTCGACACCCAGTGGGTATAGCTCACCCGGATAGTCACTAGCAGCCGGCGTATAACTCGAACAGTCTATTAGATTCCTTAATGGATGCGTTCAGGAGATCCTCTTCCATAGAATCTATAGTGTCCCAAACCTCCTACTGGTCCTGTTGTTTAGATCCCTGTTTTCGGATGGATGACATCCCTCCAGAGAGTTACTGGGCCCCTTCCTTCACTGTGATCTCTAACCAGTCCTTCGGAACGGTCCTCCCCCAGCCTCCTCTTCTAGAAACGGGTCCCCTCGCAAGGCAGCACCCTGGGATTCCTCCTCCCGAAGTGGGCTCCAGCTAAAGGTGCTGAGCCCAGGGCTGAAGTTGCACTCCCAGGACTAAAGGTGCCTGGGACTGAAGTGCACATGGCCCCATGGCCTGGAGGGCCATGCGCCACGCACCAGGACTCCGACTCTGGAACCAAAAAGAACCGACCCCTCCCAGGCGGCGTCTGCCCCTTATGTATCCTCTCCCTGCATGCACAGCAGGCAAAACCACACCCACTGCACGGCTGCCGAGAGAGGACACCAAATCACTGCCTCATTACCTGTGGTTCAACCCAGAGTATAAGTGACAGCGCCACCCATACTTCAAAGGGGAACTGCACACCAGGCAAAACAGCAGCAAGGCAGAGTCCAGCAAATTGAAAGATTCGAGCCAAGTACCACTCGAATCACCCTTAAATTTGGTATAGCAATCCCTAAATTTTGGACCCCCGCTACAGATAAAGACTTTCAGTTTTGATTACATTACCTTATTTTAGTCCCAGTGATGCCATTACTGAGTCTCTGTGCTTCTTTATGAAATGCAGGCAGATCATGGCTGGTTGGAGGGGCCGGCAGGGTGGATGTTAGTCTGGAGGAGTGAGATTTCTTAGGCAGGCTGCATTTTCATGTAGAACATCCTACATAATGTTCAGATATAATGCTGAGCCTCCATGACTGAAAGAACTAAAATCCAATGAATGAAAAGAGCGGGTCATGAGCAGTAAAGCTGGAGAGGATAGGGCTGTATGATGCTGGACATCCTCCAGCCAGGAAGTAAGGTACCCAGCCAGTCTATTTGACTTTCTGCAACTGTACAAGTGTACTAGACTAAAGTTAAAGTGGTTGTAAACCTCAGACATGAAATATGAACAAAGCATATCCTTCTATAGTGTGTGCTTGTCTTAATTAAGAGCACTAAGTGTCATTTTTTTCTCTGCTGCTTTGTTCCTCGGATATAAGCATGAGTCACTTCTGACAAGTTTCCCTGACACCAAGAGAAAAATGGTGACAGCCCAAGCTCTATTCCTGTGTGCTATGGGAAGGGGGTGTATCCCTTCCTTCCAATCAGCTCTCAGAGCTCTACTCACTAATGGAACTTCAGCTCCCCACCTCCTGCTTTTCATTCTGCACTTTGTACAAATGTAAAGAAGAGAGGGCTGCAGATGAATATGTACAACTTATGTAGGAGGCTTTGTTTCATCTCTGCGTATTTTTCCGAAGCCAGTCACTTCACTGGATATACAGTATCTCACAAAAGTGAGTACACCACTCACATTTTTGTAAATATTTTATTATATCTTTTCATGAAGAAATTATACTTTGCTACAATGTAAAATAGTGGGTGTAACGGGAGGGCCCAGGGAACCCAGAATCTCTTAGAAAGTATGAGATACCCTTGCTTCAGCTTCCCCAATGCCTCTTATGTGTAAACCACCCTGTGTCCCACTTAGGGGCACAGGGTGAATGAGAACCCCACCATGATCTGTGATAGCCATATCCAATACTGTATATACATGGCACATATTGGGTATATACTGTGTGTGGGCTGTTTATGTAATACTTGCTGTGATGGGGTGTGATTACATTCTATTGTCTATTGTGGCTTGTGGGAGTTAAGCCTGTAATTATAGGTAGTGTACTCAAGCAGCCAGACTGGCTGGGGGAACACAAAAGGTCATGCATAGTCATTTAAGATGTAAAAGGATTAGCTTTGAACCTGTTGTCTTATAAGATGTGTATTGGTCATCAGCTGTAGTTAATTGGCTCATGTAAATTGGGTCTGGTGAGAGGTGTATGATGAGAGGAGGGTCAGAAGCTTCTCTCTGTGGATATAAAAGTTGTAGTGTTTTTGCAATAAAGAGGCAGTCTATTTTGGAAAGATGCAGAGCGTTTTGTCTCGTTCTTTTGGAAGAATTAATTCCTATGGGAAGTGGTTGCCTGACTGTGGAGGATCGGCAGCGAATGTGTGTCCAGGAGAGGGAAGATCTTAAAATGGCGTTTAACTCCCTTTCATATTTGGGGTGCCGTTACAGTGGGTGTGCAGCTTGTATAACAGTGTAAATTTGTTGTCCCCCCAAAATAACTAAACACACAGCCATTAATGTCTAAACCGCTGTCAACAAAAGTGAGTACACCCCTTAATGAAAATATCCGAATTGGGCCAAATTAGCAATTTTCCCTCCCCGGTGTCATGTGACTCGTTAGTGTTACAAGGTCTCAGGTGTGAATGGGGAGCAGGTGTGTTAAATTTGGTGTTATCACTCTCACTCTCCCATACTGGTCACTGGAAGTTCAACATGGCACATCATGGCAAAGAACTCTCTGAGGATCTGAAAAAAGAATTGTTGCTCTACATAAATATGGTCTAGAGTCTAGACTATAAGAAAATTGGCAAGACCCTGAAACTGAGCTGCAGCACAGAGGCCAAGACCATACAGCAGTTTATTAGGACAGGTTCCACTCAGAACAAACCTCGCCATGGTCGACCAAAGAAGTTGCGTGCACGTGCTCATTTACTAAGCTTTGGAGCAACTGCACTTGCAGAGTGCACAATCTATCTGCCATTAGTAAATCAACTCCATAGACTTGCATTGTGAGAATCAATAGTAAAGCAGGTGTAACACTGGAAAGAAGAATGTAGTACATGCTTTGGTAATATACAAATAGATCTGTACCTATGTACATACAGAAGAAGCATGTTTTTTTAAAAGACACATATGGATAGAAGTATTTGTGCCAATCTGAATATTTTTTTGCATATAATATATTTTAGTAAAAGGAGAACTTATCCTTTAATTTGGAAGCACTGATTAGTAATAGGCTAGAAGTCTATTTAAAAAAAAGACAATAGTAAAAGGTGCATCCACAAGTAACAGCCTCTGAACTTGCTGATAGGCTACCTCGGGCCCCCATTATATGGTGAGTTGACTGCTACTTAAAGCGGAGGTGCAACCAAAAAAAAAAAAAAGTCAGCAGCTACTAACAGTGTAGCTGCTGACTTTTAATAAGGACACTTACCTGTCCTACTCGCCCGCGATCTCGGTCCCACCGCGGCGATCGGTCGCTGCTGGCAGGTCCCGGCTCCTCCATCCTGAGTAAGGGAAACAGGCAGTGAAGCTGTAAGGCACTTTGTGAATGGGCGGCTTGCCTCCTGCGGTACACACAGTTCCCAGAAGGCAGCGCGGCCCATTCACAAGAAGAGGAAGCGGAAGGAGACCCACCGCGGACGAGAAGAGGAACATTAGAGGCAGATTAGGGGACTTACGCATAGCAACAGGCATTTAGGGTGAGTATTATATATTTTTTTATTTTTCTATAAATTTTTATTTATTTTTTTGTTAGGATTTTTAATGTAAAGATTTTTTCAGGGTGGACCTCCGCTTTAAGGTGTTATAAAGTCTCATGGTTTTTCACCTTAATGCATTCTATGCATTAAGGTGAAAAACCTTCTGCCCTGCCGTTTCCCCCCAGAGCCCCCCTTTTTCTTATCTGAACATGATCGTTCTCATTGGTTAGATTGAGAGCAGCAGGAGCCATTGCCTCCCGCTGCTGTCAATAAAATCCAGTGACACGGGAGCAGGGGGAGGGCCGAGTTCTGCTGTCTGTGTTAATGAATGCAGCAGCGGGACTTGGGATCACGCCTGCACGGGTGTTCACATGGAAAGCAGCTCTCTGTGTGGGCACTCAAGAAGAAGAGGAGCCAAGAGCGCTGCCGGGGGACCCCAGAAAAGGAGAATCGGGGCCGCACTGTGCAAAACCCTTGCACAGAGCAGGTAAGTATAACATGTTTGTTATTTTAAACTTTTACAATAATTTTAAACTGAAGGTATGTACTTACATCTTCTATTCTTACCTACCTGCTGCTACCCTTGGCTTTTCTATTTAATTCTAAACACAGGTTTGCTTTAAACAGTTGCCAGATTCATCAAAGTCTATCAACTGAATGCACCATCTCAAGAAGGAGTTACATTATCCCTATCAGCTGTATAATATCATCTTCATCAAAACCTCAAATCTAAAAATAATAACAATGTAGCACACAGACCTTTTTCTCGCCTGGCTCACTTGCAAGTCAAGGCACACCCTCCTGTTTGAAGAGGTTAAGCGGTGTTCACAAATTTTGGGTCCTGCAGCGAGTTACCTTCTTCCACTGGTTCTCTTCCCCAGAGTATGGGGTCAGGTCTCTATTTTTTTCCCCCAAAGAAGCCAATGTCCAGAAACACTTTAACTCCAACAGAGAGTTTATTTTCTATTTGCTGCATAGTAGACAGAGACAGGTGGATGAAAGAAGGAATAAGTGTGAGGGATTAGATCCAGGCACAACTAGTAACCTCGTCGCCACTCGATCCCGAGTGGGTTTAGCTCACCCGGATTGTTCTCTCTCACAGTCCTAGCAGCCGGTGTGGAGCTCGAACTTTTCTGTCACCCTATCCCCTCCAGGGACAGGTACAGGAGATCCTCTAATCTCTGTAGACTTTTAAGAACAGGATAATGCCAATGGGCACTCTACAGGGTAGCCTTCCCGAACAAGGAATCCTTCCCTCTGACAGGTCACCAGGCCTCTCCCGAGACAGCAATCTTCCATTACTCATCTCCTCAGTGGAACCGATCCTCCCCTGGCTTCTTCACGGTCAGAGTGGGTACCCTCACCTGGGCACCCTGGGACTCCAATGGTTGAATTGTAGACCCAGTTAAAGGTACTGGGCCTACCTGGAACATTGCAGCCTCGGGCCAAAGGTGCCCGAGACTTCTCGGCCAGTCATCGCACCCCCAAGGGGCACACCCCTCCGGCTCCTCCACTTCAACTCTCCTCTACTCCCCTCCTCGACTCCCCCTAAAAGATGGCATCTGCCCCTTATGTACCCTCTCCTGGCATGCACAGCAGGCCGACCACGCCCACTGTACCGCTGCCGAGAGAGGACACCCTAAGGCGCATTAATGCCACCCATGGCTCAACCCTGACCTGATATGGCAACGCCACCTACAGGCCACAGGGAGCCATACACCAGGCAGCATCACATAGGCAGAGGCAAATACCTAGCAATCAAAGTGGTCTGAGCCTGGCCACCAGCCCAGACCAACCCCTAAATTTAGGCACATAACACTCCTAAAAGTAAAGGGGCGCTACAACAATATTACCAATGACTGGCCTTAAAAGCTCCAAATGTTTCTACAACCTTTTCTATTTTTTATGGCAGACTGGGGAAAGTTTGTTTGTCTGTAAGCCTTCCACAATGTCCCCTAACCAAGTCTGCTTGGGGAGATATCTGGGAGTTGGGATGAATTTCCCATCAGATTTCCCCCTAGGCAGCTGAGCTGATGCTTGAATTGCTTTCCCTCTCCATAGGCATTGGTGTTCACCAGATTCAAACTTGCATCTTTGTATGTATAATGAGCATTACTGAAAATGTTTATTTGGTATTCATGATGATTTGTAGGCATCTTCAAGTCCAACTCTAGACAAAAATGTTTTATTTATTTTTTTCATTTTAGGCCGAGTAGGGAAGTAGGGAAGCCATAAAAATGTAAAGTTTTATGGTGATCTGCATCCCTGTTTAGGAGATTTCATCTAACTTCCTGTAAGAACAAGACATAATGGGTAATCTCTTTAGAGGAGACAATGTTGCCCATAGATGTTAAAGACCATCAGACACGTAAGCAAGATGTGATTGCCCTAGGGCAGAAAATCTCCATAGCACTGCATAGCATTTTATATTCTTGCATGGACCGCTCTGCAGACTTATGAAAGTTTATGTCAATGGAGAAGACAAATTGGAGGAGTACCGGGGGCTGACCACGTGCTGCACTAATATAATAAATGCAGCTCAAATTACTCATACATTTTAGTGCGTTGACCCTAAAGTAAGACAAGTCTATCACACATAATATATATGGCCTATAGCAGTGCTTTCTGGCCATCGAGGACCAATATGAGGTCATGATTCTGTACTTCCAGGCATTTACACGGCTGCGTTCATTAGTTATAGTTTAAAAGACACATTTATTATTTCACTTGTGAATCTGTGAGGGAAGCTGGAAAGAAGAACCAGTTAGTTGTCCCCAATGACTAGTTTGGCAAACTGTTATATAATATGGAATATAAAAAAAGTACCTGAACACATAATGACCAGCATTTTTTTTTCTATACCCATAAAATGCAACTACAACTTCAAATTAATTTGTGCTCAGGTAATACACTGATTTTTGCTAATTAGATAAAACGTCAGCTGTTTATGCATAATAAGTAGCCTTTTTTTAACAAAGGTGGGCTAACAGTGTGGATGCAATCTGTGAAAAAAAACTCAATAGAAAGGGTACCTGCTGGTATCAGAACTGAGGGTTTCATACACCAGACCCTGCAGATTTATTTTTGTTTTTTAAATATGCATGCCCAGTGAATGTGGACATGCAAAATGATTTAAGACTGAATTGATTTACAAAAGAAAATACAGCATTTGGCTACTAGATGGTGCTAAATATTCTAGGAAGTCATATACTTATCACCATCTAGAGGCCAGATATGGCATTGTCAATTTAAAATCGATGAAAAATATTCATCCACCATGGGAAATAGCCTAATAATATTAATTTATTTGCCTTATTGGCACAGAATGAATGTACATACATCTCTTTGGATTAATTATTATGTATATATATATTATATATATATATATATATATATATATATATATATATATATATATATAAATAAATACACCCCTTGGTGTTGTGTTTACAAGCTTGTGGTATTCATTGGCTGGCACAAGGCTGCAATAAAAAGGCACAAACAAAACATATAACCCAATTCTGCTCTTTGTTGGAAATGACCCACAAGGAAAAGCATCAAACGTAATATCCTGATATAAGACATATACAAATTTTACACTCCAAACATTGCGCTATTCCCAAGTGCCATATTGCCTTTAAAGTAGTTCTAAAGGAATACGTTTTTTTTTTTACCTTAATGCATTTTATCCATTAAGTTAAAAAAAAAAAATTAAATTATCAGTTTTCCCCAGCCCCCCTAAACACTTGCCTGGCTTCTTTTTTGATACAGTACCAAGCCCAAGAGCAGCATCACTGCTTTCTCTCTCTCTCTCCTCACAGGACACAGAGACAGCAGCGGGAGCCATTAGCTTCTGTTGATGTCAATCAAATCCTGTGAGGAAGGAGCAAGGGGTGGAATCCTGTTTGTGTCTATGGATACATACAAGCTGTCTCAGGAGTGAGCCTGCACATCTGCCACCATAGCAAGCAGTGCACTGCTATGGGGGAAGACACAGAAGAGAAGGAGGCCGCAGTGCTAGTAGGGGACCCCAGAAGAGGAGGTTCAGGGTCGCTCTATGCAAAACCATTGCACAGAGCATACAATGTTGTTTTGAAAAACAAAAAGCTAAGCATTTACAATCACTTTATATTATAAAATAATTCTTAAAAATGCATTAAAAAGTTAAAATGGAAACCATGTATAAGTATATACAGTATGTGTTATGAACAAATTTAAACATATGCAAATCTGCTATTGATCATAGTCAATAAAGTGCTCCATACACAACAGATCTGTGCTAGTGCAATCCAAGACTCCAAAAAAGAATCCATGATCACATATCATATCATATCATATACCACTGTAATAAGATTCAACCCTTACTAAGAAATATTGAACGCCATATTATAAGTGGTCATACTGTGCATAAAGGTATGCGTGATCCCCCACTGTAAGTAGTGTGATATCCTCCAGCTCCTTCTTTTATGCAGAAGTACACATAAGCTGCTCATATGTTATGTGGTTCTTGCAAAATAGATCCTCACAAGCATCACTTTTTAGTGGAAGAAAATTATAAATAAGAACTTCTACAAAACCAGCAACAAATTTATTTGACCTCTGATTACAGGAAGGTCATACAGGGATGGCTTCCTGGATCCTGGAAGTGCAAAACAAGTACAGCTGAATGTGAAGAACTACAAACGATACCATAAATTGGTTAAATGAAAACCTTCACATACACAAGAAGGCTAGTAATTACATTTTGTTAAAGAGGTTGTAAAGGTAATAGTTTATTTCACCTTAATACATTCTATGCATTAAGGTGAAAAATTATCTGAGGATTAGCAGCCCCCAGTCCCCCATTTACTTACCTGACCCCTCGAAAGTCCCGCGCCGTGAACGCGCTGGCTTCTCGGCCGGGCTTCTCTGCAAATTCATTGGTTGATTGAAAGCAGCACAGCCATTGGCTCGCGGTGCTGTCAATCACATCCAATGACGCAGCGCGCCTGGGCCAAGTGATACAGTGAGCGGCTATAGCCGCCTGCTGTATCACGGGAGTGAACCCGCAAGAACTTTCCACCATGCGAGCTCGCTTGCATGAAGGTGGTGAATTCTTGCGGGGAGGAGCTGAGACAGCCACTGAGGGATCCCAGAAGACCAGGTTTGGGGCCACTCTGTGCAAAACGAGCTGCACAGTGGAGGTAAGTATAACATGTTTGTTATTTAAAAAAATAAAATAATTTACCTTTACAACCCCTTTAATGATTTCACTGGCATAGCTATAGGGGTCACATGGGTTGCAATTGCCACCCAGCCCCCTCCCTGTCACATCAGGTTAAAGCAGCCTTTATCAGCCAAGGTGTATGAGCTCTCAGGGTTTCCGTGCCTTTCTGGGCTAGTTACTTACAGAAAAATGCATCCTCAGACCAATCAACTTCTGTTCTTTTCAAGAAAGTTTCCCTGTGTATTTACAACATTCTTTTATCTTTCTGCTTTGTTAACATCCACTCTTCAGTCATCGCGTCTAAAAGCCCCCTCCAATTAAATCAGTTATCTCCCCTCTGTCCAGTCCCCTCCTCACACATCCTCTGATGTCACATCTAGAACAGGATGCAAGTTGAAAACTGGCCTGGATGGAAATAAGCTGTTTAGGAGAGGCTGAGACCATCTCCCTGTGTCAGTGGCTTAGTGTAGGGCAGACAAGGAATAGCCCTCTATTATTTAAATGTGTACCGGAGATATCCTTTAGTGTACAGTAAGCTAAACTTTTTTTTTTTTTTATCATATTGACAAAAGAGACAGATGAAGATATACAAATCAGAGAAGAGAGAGAAATGAAAAAAGAAAAAGAGAAAAATAGGGAAGAGAAGGAAAGAGAAAATGAGATAAAAGTAGTTTGAGAATTTAAGAGACAGAGGCAGCAGTAGAAAAGGAAGTAGAGAGCGAGAAGGAAAGAAAGAGAGAGAAAGAAAAAGAGGGGAGAAGAAAGAGAGTTTAAAGATTTCACTGGGGGGATGCGATTAACCAAAGGTTATAATATTTCCATGCATCCGTTTTTAGATTTTACACTGGGGTACCTCAAGATTTTGCATACTTTTAAAGTGTGCAATGACTGAAAAAACTTACATCATCCAGAATCTATGGCTGGTTTGTTTACAAATAGAAGCTGGCTGTAGATCTGACATTTTGTAGTGGTAGAGTGGCAGGCAAACATTGTCAGGAGAATGGTCATTCTGGCAGCAAGGAAGCATCATGGGGCAGCAGTGAAATGTCGCTGGGTAGTGAGTTTTCATGGCTGACAAGGATACATGGCTAGATGATGTGACATTAGAATTACATCAACAAACCTGATTTATTTTTCTAGTCTTGGGGCTTATAAAATTCAGTTTGTAAATGGAAAGAAAACTGGCTAAAAGACCATGTTCAGAGAGTTCAGAGAGTAGGCACATGGCTAGATGATGTGACATTAGATTTACATTACATTACAGATACATGGCTAGATGATGTGATATTAGATTTACATCAACAAACCTGATTTATTTTTCTAAGAAAGCAAGCAAACACTTAGACAAAGGAGTAGCTATAGATATATTATACTGGTTGGATGGATGGTTTTGAAAAAGCATTTGACACAATTCCCCACACATGGCTGATGTATAGTTAAAGTCTAGAGGCTTATAAAATTCAGTTTGTAAACGGATAAAAAACTGGCTAAAAGACCATGTTCAGAGATTAGGAAATAATGATTCATACTCTGAATTGTCTAAGGGTATTAGTGGCGTACCCCAAAGTTCAGTGTGGGTAAACAGTTTTTAACATATTTATAAATGATATAGAGTTTGGCATTAAAAGTACCATTTCAGGGTTTGCAGATGATGCCAAGCTATGTAGTGGAATAATGTCCTTAGATGATGTCTCCAACTTAGAAGCCAACCACAATTCTCTATTTAATTGGACAAGTACTTGTCAAATAAGGATTTATGCTGCTAAATATAAAGTTTTGCACTTGGGGGCTAAAAATATGCATACATACATTCTAGAAAGAGAACAGATGGGGGAGTCAATGGTAGAGGAGAACCCGGTTGTTTTGATAAATTATAGACTTAATAATAGCATGCAATGCCAGGCTGCAGCTTCTAAAGCTAGTAAAATGGTTTCTCGTGTTAAAAGAGCTGACTCCAGAGAAAGAGAGAAACATAATTTGCTCCTGTTCAAATCATTAGTAAGACCTTATCTAGAAAATGCAGTTGAGTTTTGGGCATAAATTTATAAAAAGGGTATTAAGTGCAAAGAAGATCAACCAAACTGATAAGAGGCATGAAGGAGCTCAGCTATGAGGAAACATTTGCATAACTGAATTTATTCTCTCTTGAGAAGAGGAGAGTAAGGGGGGATATGATCAACATGTATAAATACATAAGTGGTTCATATAGTGAACTGGGTGTTGAGTTACGTTCAGGTCATTACAGAAGACAGGGGGTGGGGGGGACTCTTTATGTCTGGAGGAAAAGAGATTTAACCTCCACATCTGGGAAAACGTCTTCACAGTAACAGTTCATAAAATGACATACGGCTACTAGAGTAAGGGTGTCAATGGACAAAAGCAACAGGTACATTCCATTTGCATTTGACATCGGTTTGAGACACTTCTTATATCATTTGTAATTCATTAATAGGTGCGTTTGACCTGCAGTTGACCTCCTTCTGGCCACGATTGGACCTTATTTGAGCTCATCCCTTGATGAAGCCATGTGCCATGGCGTAACGCGTAGGGCATCCTGGATCGGAAGTGATGATGGAGACTGGCAAGCTGCTGTATGTTTTAACATAACATAACATTTCTTACCATTTTTAATGTAAGAGGTACTATTTTTTTTTTTTAATAACTCCTTGCTTTTAATTACTACACCATGGGAGATTACTTTGTTTTACCCCAATATATGGATTATGTGTGGGGGACTGCGTTCCATAATCAACCTATCATCATCACATTTTCTCACCACTCATGAAGCACAACTTCTTTTGAAGGGTTTAGGCTTCTGTCCCAATGAAGACCTTGACAAATTTGACCTTATTAAAGATCTACATCTATTTACTCGGAAGTTAGTATTAAAAAATATGTACAATAAGGAAGCAAATGATCCAACACAACCAAATAGGGACAAAAGTACTCATATCCCTCCTGGAGGAGAGCAACCAGACAGACTTAATAGATTGCATTGATATCAAACAACTTTTACAAAAATGTGGCAGACATCATAAGCTGCACTTTTTAAATCCACATGGAAGGAAAAATATGATCAATTTCCTCCACCGAGCTCTAACCACAATGTAGCTGCCTTCCTGAAGCTTGTGTCAAGGGACATAGAAAAAATGTCTGCTCAATCAAAACATGGGGACAATTTAACGTTGGAAGAAAAACAGGATTTACAAGATCCTGCCAATAATTATTCCTTGACTATTAAATCCTCAGACAAGGGTGGGAATATTGTCATTATGAATAATGAACAATATGTATCCATGTGTACATTTTTTTTAAACAACCTATACTGGTATCGTCCAGTTGCCCCCAGATTGATTGAGAAATTCAACAGGCAGTTCTATGATCTCATTGACATGGCCTTTGGGAATGGAACTATAACTAAAAAGACATGGGAATTTGTACGGACCGAGTTCCCTCGAATCCCTACGTTGTATTAATTCCCAAAGGTACACAAGAAGATCCTTAACCCTCCAGGTCGACCCATTGTCTCCTCCTAGACAATCGTTATGTAACCACACAGGCGCTACTGGGTAACATTGATGTATAAGCAAATGCTGTGCCCCATCATATGCCAACCTGTACCTGGGGGAGTGGGAATACCTGCTCATTTTGGACGAGCAGTTATCGATGCACATGAACCACATAATTATGTGGCACAGATACATCGACAATGTGTTCATGATATGGGATGGCCCGGAGGAATTGTTACTCAAATTCTTAGAAACACTCAACAAGACTGAGTTTAATCTTATGTTCACCATATCATATCATCTCAGTGAAGTGACCTTCCTCAATGCGATGGTCACACGTGGCGAAAATGACACACTCACGAGTTGTCTATATCGAAAGCTGACGGCAGGCAACTCTGTGTTGCATGCCTCAAGCTTTCACCCTAAACCCCTTCCAACCTCAATTACCTATAGCCAATATTTAATAACAAGGAGGAATTGTTCTAGTGAGACATTGTTTCAACAAGGAGTCAAAATACTTAAAAAAAGACTCTTGGAAAAAGGCTATACAAAAACATGCCTCAAAAAAGCATACACTAGAGCAGTTGAAAATACGAGAAATTAATTATTGCATGCTACTAAAAAGGACAAAAGTACGGATGATACTACCAGAAAAATTATCACATTTTCAAACCAACACACTAAGATTAAAAATGTCATTCAGAAATATTGGCACTTGCTGTCCATGGACCCCAATATTGTGAGATTCATATAGAAAACCCCATGTATAACATTCAGATGAGCCATCTCTATTAAAGATCACATTATCCAAAGCGAGTTTAAAGGGATGAGATCCATGTAAACATAAAGGGACATTCACATGTGGTGGGTGTAGCTATTGTAGATACATCTATACAGGTTCCTCTCCCACTTTACTAAACAGACAAATGTTCAAGGTGTGACACTATGCTAACTGCAAAACCTGTGGTGTGGTCTACCTAATGCTTTGTGATTGTGACTCATTCTATGTGGGCAAGACAAAGGTTGAATTCTGGAGAAGGATTTATAGACATGGCCGTTCCAGACTTGCCCCTAGGAAGACATGTGACGATGTTACATGATGGGAAATTCCCCAAGATCAAATTTTTGGTCCTTGATAGGATGCATCCCAATCCCAAAGAAGGGAACTGGAACAAGCTCCTCTTTCAAAGGGAATTAAAATGGATATACCTCCTCAATGCCACTAAGTTTTCAGGCCTAAATGAGGCAGTAAATTATAAACCCTTTTTAGACCATTTTGTTTCAGGGGGATGGAATAATGAACTTCTCCTTGAGATTTCAACCACTGTCCTGACTAAATTTTTAGATTTAGATTCTCTGTTCTGTGTAATTTATGATCAATATTCTGTGCCTTATCCATCAGTGTCCAATGCTACCCACCAGGTAGTCAACTGCTGTGTCCTCACTTGTTGGCCCAGCAGGTCATCCCCCATCTCCCTTTTTTTGTTTTTGCTTATGGTTTATTTTTGTTTTGTGTGGTTTTTGTTTTTGGTCTAGTTTTTGTGTTTTTTTTTTGCTTTTTTCTCTATTTTTTTATTGTTCTATTTTCACTTTTTCTATCTTATTATTTTGCCTTTCGTGCTGTCTCCGGGTACTAGATCGGATGAGCTTTGAATTATGTATGTGTGGGCTGTCAGGCTCATAGTACTAGGATGGATGGAGCCCTTCCGCCATCCTTTGGTAGAGGGCTGTGTTGGCCCTATGTTTATGCTGGCCCCCTTGGTGGGGGGTTGACTGCGTTCCACCTTTTCACAGTCCCACTTCCCTTTCCGGATGTTGCCTCACAACAAGTGGATTGGCGCTTGTGTGTCAGCGGGCCCTTGACGTGTGATGTCATCCCGCCAGCGGCAGCATGTAACCCACGTGAGCCGACTGCCCGGGGGTTCAGCATGATGGCCGCGGGAGTGTTTAGGATGCCTCACCACATGGGGCTTGCTCTCCACCCACCTGAGGGGAAGATTGGTCTGAGCAGTATCACTGTATATAAGGGTAATAGGAAAATGCTAATTTTGAGTGAGCTTTCCTTCCCTCCCTGGCGTCAGGATGCAGGTCTGAACAGCAGATGTAATTAGGTATGTGCTTGGCTGTAGTTTGGTGGATACATGACTGCATGTATCATGCGGTCAGTCATGCCTTAATGTGGTGGACAAATGACCGCATGTTTTATGAGGTCAGCAATGCTTAAATGTGGAGGACTGCTTATCTATTAATTTCTTTATATGTTTTATATAGACCTATGCAACTTGTGGGCCCTTCTGGCTGTTGAATGGAGAGCTACTCAACCCATTTTACACATGTCCCTACCACTAGACCTTGAACTTAGTCATTATAGGTATGAAATCCTTTGTAATGAGGTGCTTGCTATAATAAAGACATTGATAAGTTAATATATACTCAAACTGGGGTTTTGACATACTGACGTCCATCTCGTGTTTGATCTTTTCATTAGGGCCTATAGTAGAAAGTCAATCTAAGGGAAATTTCTAAGGCCCCTTGCATCTGCCATTTACTCTTTACACCTGTATGTCCTTTCTGGAAGCATATTACTCACTATCTGACTTTAGGTATGTAGTGTGATAGGCCTATTGACCATCATATCACATTTTTACCCATACTATATCTATATAAATATTATACATACAATTTTATGACCCTTCACCACTCTCTCCTCAGTGACACCATATGATCCCAGTGTGCATTCTTTGGGGTCTCCCTGGTCTGCTTCCGGAGCCCATTTCACATCTTTTTCATTGCCCGGCTATGGGCATGGGATACATGTCAACGTAGGTAGCACTTGTTTTTTACTGTTTGGTTTTCATAGAGCATGACCACTGTTGTGTTATGAATTTGAGGACACTGTAAGTACCAGTTTGCAAAATCCCTCTGATTGTCATAAGAGCTACCAATACACTAAGTTTGATGAATGTCTATAATGTGACTTTTTATTTTGTAGACTGTAACCACACTAATTGACAGAGACGGTCTCTGAGGAAGGAGCTAAGTTTATTTTGAAATGCATCGGACATGTTGATGCAAATCTTTCTATATTACAAAATCTTGGATATGATTATGTAAAATATTGGTTGGGTATTATGTGCCTCTTTTTATTGTATACTGTACGCTTTTTGATAAATTATTTGTTTGTCTACTTTTTGTAAACCATTTTGTGTAAAATGAAATTTTTTTTTACAATTTTATTTCTTTATTATAATTTTTTTTTTTACAGTTTACAGACAATTAAGAAACAGTGTTCCCCAGACTGCCCCAACCCTCCATCGATTTCCCCTCCACCGGTTCGATAGACTGTGCATGTTAGATGTATCCACAGGGAGGAACCTGGTGAACGGGGGACCCCTGGGGTTTTCTGTGAAAACTGCTATTCTAATGCTAAGATTCATACCCTTTCACAACGTTCATTCATCTCTGTCGATCCTCAACTTCCACTCCCTTATCCAAAGGTTTCTCTTGGGCCATTGCTCACCATTTTAAGTGTTTTATCCTGCACTTGTTGAGAGTTACATACTGATCCCTCTTGCTTCCCACCAGGGTTTCCAGATCTTATCATATGTCGTTGGAGCACCTTGCTTTATATAAACCGATTTCTCTTTAAGAATTACCCCATTCATGCTATTCTGCCATTCCTCACTGGACGGAGGCAGTGTTGACTGCCATCTACGGGCAATCAGAATCCTAGCTTGGAATAGGCATCTCATAGCTGCTATTTGAGAGCTCCCAGGTTTGCCCCCTTCCCCCACCAGTCCCAGTAGGCATTGCTTCAGCCTCAGCTCAATGGAAATCCGAAACACCTTATCAATAGTTTTTACCACCTCCGTCCAGTACCGGAATAGCTTCACCTCCATAACATGTGAAGCAGGTCCCTTTTTGGGTCCCTACATCTAGGACAACTAGAGTCTGGCCGGCGGCCAAACTGAAAAAGTCTATATGGGGTGTAATAGGTTCTATACAATAAGAAAAGGTGTGATATCCTCTGAGAGGGGGACAGCGAGACCAGTGGGGCTACTTCAAGGATCCTATTCCACTGAGTGTCAGAGATAGCTCCTACATCTTTTTCCCACTTCATTTTATATAAGGGTAGTTCTAACTTGCTCAATCTCCCTTTATTGATATCAGGATACACTTTAGAAATTAAACCCTTCACTGAGTCTGCATTGATTAATTTTTTAAGTACTGGAATTGTGGTCCATTCTAGAGTCTGTCCTTTAAATTGTTCCTCTAATGCATGCCGAACCTGCAAATATTTGAAAAAAGATTTGTTCGGTAAAACATGATGGACCCTCAATTCCTGAAAGGTTTTCAAAGTAGAATCCTGATATAACTGGGAAATAAATTTTATCCCACATCTCTCCCATTCTCTTATTGTCCCTATTTTCTGGAGCTCTCCTAATTTATTGTTATCCCACAATGGAGTAAATTCCGCAAATCCTCTATAATTCAGTATAGTTTTCACTGTGTCCCAAACCTTCATCATTAAATTCAGAGTTAGGAGTTTTGGGGAAAAAGATCCTGCCTCCAGAGCTTCGGGTATGGAATCATGTGGAGTATTTTGGAGAAGAATCTGACCAGGAGTATTACTTCCCCCTAGATACTGAAGTTGTGATGCCAGAAAGTAACTATAGGGATGTGGGAGTGCTACTCCTCCCTCCTGTTTCTGGAGCTGCAGGGTGCTTAACCGGATCCTTGCTGGACCACCTTTCCATATCATTTCCCTGAACAGAGTCTCTATCTTTTGAAACCATTTTTTATAAAGCCAAATTGGCGAATTATGTAATATATAGAGGAGCTGGGGCATCCAAATCATTTTGATCAAGTTACACCGGCCTGCCACAGATATTGGCAAGTTTTTCCAGACTTTTATTTTGCCCCTGAATTTGATCAACAGGGGATCGATATTATCTGCGGTGTATTGTTGAAGGTCCTTAGAAATGCTTATGCCTAGGTATTTGAATTTGTTCACAACCGGGATCTGGGCTACCTCCTCAGGTAATGAACCTATCAGAGGGTCCACTGGTAGCAGGCTGGACTTTGCCCAGTTTATCTTTAATCCAGAAATTTGGCCAAAGCTATTAATGATATTCATGGCCTTCCGAAGGGAATCCTGTGCATCTCCGAGGAAGAGGAGAAGATCGTCTGCGTATAATGCAACTTTTTCTTCCACATCTCCTCCTCTAAAGCCCCTCACCTGGTCAGATGATCTAAGAGCAGTAGCCAGAGGTTCGATTGCAATAGCAAAAAGGAGGGGTGACAGGGGACATCCCTGTCGCGTCCCTCTCCCCAGTTCAAACTTATCGGACTGCTCTCCGTTCACCCTTACTCTAGCCTCTGGTGCTCTATAGAGCATTTTCACCCAGTTGATAAAGCCCGGGCCCAATTGGGCCATATCCATGGCCTTCCACAGGTACTGCCACTCTAAGCTGTCGAAGGCCTTGGCGGCGTCTAAAGACAGGATAACCCTCTCCCCGTCCTCATTTGATGGGACCTGGAGATTCAGATATAGCCACCTTATGTTAACACTAGTTGTTCTTCCAGGAATAAACCCAGACTGGTCGGGGTGGATACGTTTTGGTATCACCCTATTTAATCTGGTCGCCAAAACCTTTGCTAGAATCTTTATGTCAGTGTTTAACAGGGCAATTGGTCTATAAGAGGCTACGTCCAATGGATCTTTGCCTTCCTTGTGTATGATAATTATATTAGAGTCCATCATTGAGGGAGGAAGCTCACCCTGTACTAGTGAATTATTCAGTACCGTCAACAGCTCGGGTAGTAACATTAAACTTTTACTTTTAATACATAGTATTATCACACTTGTATGCCTCAAAAGTCCAATATTAGAGGGGGAAACTATGTCTTTCCATTTATCCTAGGAATGTGGCTACTTCTAGCAGATAATTGAACCTCCATTTTTTGTTTACTATGCGTGAGAGATGAAGCTTTAAAGGGACCACTACCAAGGATTATCTTAATACATCTGAGACACCTGGAACCAGGCTAGGATTTATGGAACATCGTACCAAGCATTGTAATCAAAAGGCTTATTTAATTACCTTTTAAAGTTAGAGTTCTGGGAGCACAGAGGTGTCACAAGAAGGTGACAGCACACCATTTAGTTTATATATATATATATATATTCACACAAGAAGCACTTTATTTGGAAGCAAGTGGTTATAGCTGTCATATTACCGCTGGAGAATGAACTGTTATACACTTTAAAATACTGATGCACCTTTGCAACGGATTGGACTTTGTTATGCACTTTATATGTGTATTATGATATATATGCACTTCATAAGATTCTTACATTTTGCTTTTGCCATATTACATGCTCATCAAAACATTAATTTGGTAACTCTCAACAGAATACAGTGAACAGCCTAATTTATGTTGTAATTTTCGTTCAGTCTTATTTTATTAAGGTTTGTAAATACAAAGGGATACAAACAGATATCCGGAGTGCAAGTGGGCTCAACATTTCTCAAATAGCAATACTTAGAGACAACATGTATAGCAATATAGAGAGGAAGAGTTATATAGGACATCTTTCCAAAAATAAAAGGTTGTAATGTTATTACAAAGAGCCTGCTAGTAACTATTACTGATAACTTACACATAATTTTCACTTGCACTTTTGCAGGATATAGGTGATATTTGTGAAAGAAATGGAAAGCAGGGAAATCTATCTGTGGCCTGTCTTACAATAGCAAGCTGACATTTAGCTAGAAATATCCCAATCTTCCCAACAATACAGCTAAGAAAACTTTCCAGCCTCATTCCCTTACTGCTTGTCCATGTGCATCACATAAAAAAAATCAAAGCAAATGTACAAAAGCAGATGAAGGGCCTTACAGAATCACATTTGTATTTCAGACCATGGCTGTACAGATTAAAATAACCTTTAATATTACCTTAAACTGAGGCAATACCGAAATCTTAAGCAGATGGATTTCATTGGAAGAAGTTTTAGAGATAATCACGTCTGCGGTATTCACTGTTACATTTCGTGAAATAACCTGATGAATCGTAAACTTGCAGATGGACCCATTATGTGAATGAAGTGGAAAATGCAGATTACTCATTTTCATTTAAAACCATCCTTTTGTGTACTTAGAATTTAAATTAAGCAGCTATAGTACACAATGTTTTGCCTCATTTGCAGCCGCTTAGGGGAAAAAAAATATTTTTCATGTCACACATTTAATGTGTATTTTTCGGTGCCCCTTTCACAAAGAGTGCATATGAATAATTCATTTGCTTAAAATGCAATATAAAAGGATTAGCCTGGATGTTCTTTCTTGCTGTATAATTGTAACAAATTAGTGAGGTTAAAGCTGATGAGGCTGTTCTCAGGTATCTGTTATATTTTAGATTGTAAAGTTCAATATAACACATAAAGTCCAGACAAAAGGTTATGCATTTTCAGAGAACTTTAAAGCTTGTTTATTACAAAGAAAAAAGAGCATATTGTGCAAATACGAATATTGCTGCTGTTTGTAGTTTTATGAAAAGTTCAACGAGTACACTATTAAACAATAAGAAATGGCTGCATTTACAAAATGGTGTTCAATTTAAATCTGCCTGGTCTAAGATACTGTATATATGTGCATTCAGCATATTTTAAATTATACTTGACTTACTATTAGGCACCTGTAGACCCTGTGCTTGGGGTGCACAAAATTGTAAGGTCTAAAGTATGAAAAAATAAAATGACTGTAAGAAAGACGCCTAATGCAACTAAAATCTAAACATTACATAAAACATTATTGCAAAAAGTCTTGGCAATGTAAGACTCTTTCTTAAGCTTTCCTTCGAAGATAAATCTTTAAAATTGTCCTCAAAGACCATATTAAGAATGGTGTTGCTCTCAGTGGACAAATGAGGAGAAGTGATCTTTGAGATTTCATAGTTCTTAATATGCTTAGGTTCTGAAAGTTCACTTTCTTCATTTGATCATATTTGAATAAATCCTCAATACAGTATTGACATTTTGTAACAAGCAAGTGTAGTTTTGCTACCGACTGTTTGTATTTGTACAGCAAATTACCTCATACTGTATATCAACAAAGCTCAAACCTACTAGTCCTTCTTTGAGTTATTTGTTAAAGCCTAAATTCCTTTTTCATTCTTTTACAACTTTCTGGATTCCCTTCATCCATAAAGAGACATATACTGTACTCTCAAGGCGTACATAGCTTGAATTATTATTTCAGTGTTTACCTAAAGTAATTGTGGAAGCCACTTTCAAAATATAACATGCTTTCTCCATTTTTATGTTGTATGAAAACTGAAGTCTGGGCACATAAGATTGCTTACGTGATTTTGGCTGCAAGCTCTGTTTTAGCCATTCATTTATTTAAAGCATGTTCCACTCTCTTCCAAACTGATTTCAAAGCTTACCTTCTCACAGCTTGCAGGCACCTACTTCCTCCTGTGGAGACTAGGGATGAGCTTCGAGTTCGAGTCAAACATGACTTCGACTCGAACATCGTCTGTTCGCTTGTTCTGCGAATTTCAAACATTATGGGTCATTCGCGCCAAATTTGAGCGGCGCGCCACGGCCCATAATGCACTGCGTCATCGCAGTGTATTGTTGGCTGATGATTGGCCAAGCATGCACTATGACCCGCATGCTTTGGCCAATCACAGCGCCGTCAGCATAGAGAGCCATAATTGGCCAAAGGCAGTGTGCCTTTGGCCAATCATGGCTCAGGGATTAGGTACACGTCCCACACTATATAAGGCCGCCTGCGCGTCGGCCTTGTGTAGTGTGTTGCTGCGGCAGAGAAATAGAGAGCGAGAGAGGGAGTGTCATTTCATTTCAGTTAGCTAGATTGAGCAGGCAGTTGATTCAGTTAGATCAGTATATTTAGTATATATATGCATTGCAGGCTTTGTGTATATATATATATATATATATATATATATATATATATATATATATATATATATATATATAAATATACTGAGTACAGTTTAGCTAGCTCTCACTGCAGAGTGTTCCTGTTATTTTCTTCCTAATAATACTACAGGCAGGCAGTTGATTCAGGTAGCTTCAGTCTATTCAGTCAGTGTACTGTATCCTGATTCCTGGGCACAGTGTGCAGCTAAACCTCACTGCAGACCACTCCTGTTGTTCTCTTCCTAATAATACTACAGGCAGGCAGTTGATTCAGGTAGCTGCAGTCTATTCAGTCAGCGTACTGTATGCTGGGCACAGTGTGCAGCTTAACCTCACTGCAGACATTCCTGTTGTTTTCTTCCTAATAATACTACAGTCAGGCAGTTGATTCAGGTAGCTGCAGTCTATTCAGTCAGTGTACTGTATGCTGGGCACAGTGTGCAGCTAAACCTCACTGCAGACCATTCCTGTTGTTCTCTTCCTAATAATACTACAGTCAGGCAGTTGATTCAGGTAGCTGCAGTCTATTCAGTCATTGTACTGTATGCTGGGCACAGTGTTCAGCTAAACCTCACTGCAGACCATTCCTGTTGCTCTCCTCCTAATAATATTACATGCAGGCAGTTTATTCAGGTAGCTGCAGTCTATTCAGTCATTGTACTGTATGCTGGGCACAGTGTTCAGCTAAACCTCACTGCAGACCATTCCTGTTGCTCTCTTCCTAATAATATTACATGCAGGCAGTTTATTCAGGTAGCTGCAGTCTATTCAGTCATTGTACTGTATGCTGGGCACAATGTGCAGCTAAACCTCACTGCAGACCATTCCTGTTGTTCTCTTCCTAATAATACTACAGGTAGGCAGTTGATTCAGGTAGCTGCAGCATATTATGTCAGTGTACTGTCTCCTGGGCACAGTGTGCAGCTAAACCTCACTGCAGACAATTCCTGTTGTTCTCTTCCTAATAATACTATGGGCGGGTAGTTGATTCAAGTAGATGCAGTATATTAAGTCAGTGTACTGTCTCCTGGGCACAGTGTGCAGCTAAACCTCACTGCAGACAATTCCTGTTGTTCTCTTCCTAAAAATACTACGGGCAGGCAGTTGATTCAGGTAGCTGCAGTATATTAGGTCAGTGTGCTGTCTCCTGGGCACAGTGTGCAGCTAAACCTCACTGCAGACCATTCCTGGTGTTCTCTTCCTAATAATACTACAGGCAGGCAGTTGATTCAGGTAGCTACAGTCTATTCAGTCAGTGTACTATATGCTGGGCACAGCGTGCAGCTAAACCTCACTGCAGACAATTCCTGTTGTTCTCTTCCTAATAATACTACAGGCAGGCAGTTGATTCAGGTAGCTGCAGTATATTAAGTCAGTGTACTGTCTCCTGGGCACAGTGTGCAGCTAAACCTCACTGCAGACAATTCCTGTTGTTCTCTTCCTAATAATACTACGGGCAGGCAGTTGATTCAGGTAGCTGCCGTATATTAAAGTGGAGCTCCGCCGAAAATAAAATATTAAAAGCCAGCAGCTACAGCTACAGCAGCTGCTGACTTTTAATATTAGGACACTTACCTGTCCTGGAGTCCAGCGACGTCCGTAGCAGAGGACGAGCAATCGCTCGTCACCCTGCTGCCCCCACCGCCATCCTTGGTGAGGGAACCAGGAAGTGAAGCCTTGCGGCTTCACTTCCCGGTTCCCTACGGCGCATGCGCGAGTCGCGCTGCGCCATTCTGACTGGTCCCTGTGTGTTCTGGGAGCCGAGTGTCTCCCAGAACACAGCGGGTACTCTGCGGGAAGTGACGTGCTTCCCCCAGATTTCCCGCAGAGAGGACTCCCGGAAGTGGGTGAAAATACCTGTCTTAGACAGGTATCTTCACCCCCCTCAAAGGTGTCAATTGTGACACCGGAGGGGGGGAGGGTTCCGATGAGCGGAAGTTCCACTTTAGGGTGGAGCTCCGCTTTAAGTCAGTGTTCTGTCTCCTGGGCACAGTGTGCAGCTAAACTTCACTGCAGACAATTCCTGTTGTTCTCTTTCTAATATACTACAGGCAGGCAGTTGATTCAGTTAGCTGCAGTATATTTAGTATATATATATATATATATATATACATCCCAGCTTTGTGCAGCTACATCTCACTGCAGGCCATTCCTTGTGTACCTATTCCAATATATCCAATAAGGTATGTCTGGAAGGCCAACAAGGAGAGGCAGACACTCACAGGCCACTAAAAGAAGGCAAGCAGGCTCTGTGTCTAGAGGCAACAGTGCTGGTCGTGGACACGGTGCATCCTCAGCACGTGGCCGTGGGGCACGCTTGTCCTTTTTTTTGCCAGCTGGCCGTGTTGAGCCACAACATGCAGAAGAGTTGGTAGAGTGGATGACCAAGCCGTCCTCATCCTCCTCATCCTCTGTCACCCAGGCTCAAAGTACCTTGGCTGCCAATGCAGGTGCCAAAGCGGCCTATTCCATTGGCTCGAGGTCATCATCAGTTACTCCTTCTCTAGCCCCACCATCATGCACGGAGGAGTCCCCTGAACTGTTCGACCACAATCTCTGGTACATGCTGCAGGAGGATGCGCAGCATTTTGAAGGCTCCGATGATGGTACCCAGCTTGAGGAAGGCAGTAATGTAAACCCAGAGAGAGGGGGTGCCCAAGAAGGACAAAAAACTGGCAGTCTTGTTCCCCCAGCTGCAGCATACTGCCAGGTTTGCTCCAGTGACGAGGAAGGAGGGGATGACGAGGTCACTGACTCTATGTGGGTGCCTGATAGGAGAGAGGAGGAGGAGGAGGAGGCAGGATGCCCTCCAGGGGCCAGCTTAAGGGCAGCCAACCAACTGCATCACACCGCAGAGCTCCGCATGTGCAGGGCGCTGCTGACTCTGCGCGTTTTTCCAAAAGTTCTTGGGTGTGGGCATTTTTTCAGACATGTGCAGCAGATCGCACCGTTGCTATTTGCAACATATGTCTGAAGCGTATCAAGCGTTGCGAAAAAACACCAGCCGCTGGGGCACCACATGCATGACCTGCCATGCAGTCCGTTGGCAAGTGTACATAAAAGACCCACACCAAAGAACAAAGCGGAACCTCTCCTTGCTCCTCATCAGCTGGGATCTCCAACCCCACTATACCTTCAGTCCTCTCAGATACCTGCACTGAGAGGAATGAAGGTGTAGAATTAGGTGTGCCACTGCCAAGTACTTTACGGGCAATCTGCTCTCGGTACACCAACGTCCGATTGTAGCAGGCAAATTTCTCTACCCCAGTTGCTACACCGGCGAAAGAAATTCGCTCCCAGCCATCCACATGCCCAGTGGTTGAATGCTAGCTTGGCTAAATTGCTAGCACTCCAACTGCTGCCTTTTCAGCTGGTAGAATTCTGCCCCTTTCGTGAGTTTGTGGAATGTTCCCAAACTGCTCTTTTTTTCATGGAAGGCGATTTCGGCTCTGTACCGGCATGTGGAAGACAATGTCTTGGCCTCGCTGGACAGGGCGGTCAGCGGTAAGGTGCATATTACCGCTGACTCATGGTCCAGCAGGCATGGACAGGGACGTTACCTATCTTTCATGGCGCACTGTGTAACTCTGCTGACAGCTGGGAAGGATGCAGGACAGGGTGCAGTAGTGTTGGAGGTTCTTCCGCCACCACGCCTCCAAAATGCTACTAGGGTTGATTCTGACACACCTCTCTCCTCCACCCCCTCCTCTTCTTCTTCCTCCATAGCCTCTTCCTGTGCTGATTTGTCCTCGGAACCAGGGGTGCTCCGTAGGCGTTCAAGGGACTACGCAAGCACGCAGGCAAAAAGATGCCATGCGGTGCTTGAGCTGGTGTGCTTGGAGGACAGGAGCCACACTGGGGCAGAGATTCTGTCAGCTCTGCAGGGGCAGGCTCAGAGGTGGTTGATGCCAAGCCAGCTTCAGCCAGGAATGGTGGTTTGCGACAATGGCACCAACCTCCTCTCCATTGTCTGACAGGGACACCTGACCCATGTGCCCTGTTTGGCTTACGTCCTTAACTTGGTGGTGCATCAGTTCTTGGGCAGGTACCCGGGCTTACAGGATCTCCTGAGGCAGGCCAGGAAAGTCTGTGTGCATTTCCGCCGGTCATATAATGCCAGTGCTCGGCTGGCTAACCTCCAAAGGGAATTTAACCTGCCCAAGAACCGCCTAATCTGTGACATGCCCACCAGATGGAACTCAACGTTGGCCATGCTGCAGCGGCTCCAACAGCAGAGGGCCATGAATGAGTACCTGTACGACTATGGCACCAGGACAGGGTCAGGGGAGCTTGGCCTTTTTTCGCCACGCCAGTGGGTCATGATCAGGGATGCATGCACTGTCCTGTCACCATTTGAGGAGGCCATGAGGATGGTGAGCAGTGACAATGCATGCATCAGTGATACTGTCCCTCTTGTCCACCTGTTGGAGCACACGCTGCATGGAATAATGGACAGGGGACTTGAGGCAGAACAGAGGGAGGAAGAGGAGGACTTCCTTACCTCTCAAGGCCCCCTTTATCCAGACAGTGTTCCTGCGGGCCCGCCGATCACACAGGAAGAGCACGAGGAGGAGGAGGATTGTGTCAGCATGGAGGTGGAGCCTAGCACTCAGCATCAGCAGCAGTCTTCAAGGGATAATTTACAGTCCCCAGAAACCCATGAACTTGTACGTGGCTGGGAGGAGGTGGCTGCGGATCATGTTGTCCTTAGTGACCCAGAGGACTCCGGACCGAATGCCTCAGCAAACCTACGCTGCATGGCCTCCCTGATCCTGCAACGCCTGCGAAAGGATCCTTGGATTCAAGGTATCAAGGAGAGGGATCATTACTGGCTGGCAACCCTCCTTGATCCACGTTACAAGGGTAAGGTTGCGGACCTTATCCAGCCGTCGCAGAGGGAGCAGAGGATGAAACATCTTCGGGAGGCCTTGCAGAAAGGTTTGTGCAACGCGTTTCCAGAGCCTGGGAGGTCAAAAATTCCTGGTCCTGGACAACGTGTTGCTGAGGCTTCGGTCAGTCACATAAGGAGCGGTGGAGAAGGTGGGCGTCTGACCGATGCGTTCAGACAATTTTTTAGTCCGCAGCCCCAAGGTATGATCGGTTCCAGCAACCATCGCCAGCGTCTGATTTACATGGTGCAGGAATACCTAGGGGCAAGATCACAATTTTTGCTGTAATACTTTGCAGCAGGGCTCATTCCTGTGCTCCAACTAGAGTATCTGTGAGGGGTTGCAGTGTTGTGGCACCAGCACCAGAGCCTAAGGCCCAATTTTTCTGCCTCTGTTCAACAGGGGCATGTAATTACAATTCTTGATCTAATGATAAACAGCAGGGCCCATTCCTGCGCCCACCAAGAGTAACTGTGAGGGCTTACAGTGTTGTGGCAACACCACCACACCGTCCACCACCAAAGGCCCAATTTTTCTGACCCTGTTCAACAGGGGCATGTAATTACAATTCTTGATCTAATATTTCACAGCAGGGCCCGTTCCTGCGCCAACCAAGAGTAACTGTGAGGGCTTACAGTGTTGTGGCAATACCAACACCTAAGGCTCAAATTTCTGCAGAGTATATAGGGCAGGCCCCTAATTTAAAACATCCGACTTACAAACGACTCCTACTTACAAATGGAGGGAGACAACAGGAAGCGAGAGGAAATCTACCCCTGGGAAGGGAAATTCTCTCCAGTAAGAGTTAATATGGGAAAAAAGTGTATCCACTGATGCTTTATCACCAATCCTTGTTTCCCTAAAAACCCAAAATTTTCAAAATCCAATTGTCATTGGGCCAGAAAGTGAGGTGAAATCTTCTGAACAGGGGCACAGACAGCAAAACAAATGTTACAGGGGTGATGATAACCCTTCCCTAGGATATCCAAAAATCTTAAAAATAGATTTTTTGGCTGGAGCTACACTTACAAAATGTACCTGTTCCAAATTAAAAACAGATTCAACTTAAGAACAAACCTTCAGTCCATGTCTTTCTTGGGACCGCCTGTATACTGCTGTTAAGAAGAGTATATAGGGCCTGGGGGCCCCACGCCTTTTCTTTTTTTAATTTGGGTGCGGGGTTCCCCTTAATATCCATACAAGACCCAAAGGGCCTGGTAATGGACTGGGGGGGAGGGGGAGTACCCATGCCGTTTTTCTCAATAATTTCCATCTATATTGCTGGGACCCAACATTACATTAAAGCCGCAAGCAGTTTTAAATTACTTTTTATTCCTTTAGAAATGTCATTTTGTGCAGGGACTGTTCTAAACACGGGAAACACATGCCACTTCACAGGCATACTATAGACACACCCCCAGGTACGATATTTAAAGGAATATTTCACTTTTTTTTTCACTTTAAGCATCATTAAAATCACTGCTCCCAAAAAAACTGACGTTTTTAAAACTTTTTTTGCCATTGATACATGTCCCCTGGGGCAGGACTTGGGTCCCCAAACCCTTTTTAGGACAATAATTTGCATATTATCCTTTCAAATTCTCACTTTTGATTTCTCACGTTCGAGTCCCATAGACTTTAACGGTGTTCGAAAGTTTGCGCGAACTTTCGGTCCGTTCACATGTTCTGGATGCAAACTGAACCGGGGGGTGTTCGGCTCATCCCTTGTGGAGACCAGTCAACTCAACCTGCTGTCTATATTCTAGATGACAGATAACATCACCACCTCATGTGGCTGTAAGCAATTTTCCTAATGCAGGCAGTGCAGATGTGGTTAAATATAGGGATCTTTTCATATAAAATTTGTGTTGCCAGCATATCAGCTTTAGGTATAAGCTTTTGTGGATTAGCCTCAAGAGGCAGTCATTAAGTCACTTAAATCAACTTGCTACAGTTAGTAGTAGTAGTAGTGTAATTTAACTGGACTTGTTCTGTAATGTTGAAGATGTTTTGTAGCTTATCCAAATTACTTCTTTAGTTCTAATAAGCGTCTGGATGATACCCCAGCATTTCAACCTACACCTAGGACATTCAAATCCAATTACAATGGAATATGTAGATGCTGCATGTCCAACTACTAGATAGGAAGCTTTAGGCTGGGTTCACACCACAGCACGGAGCAGCTCACAGCAGGGGTTTAGTGCATCCCCATTCACAGTTTCAGGTCTGATTTCAGCCTGAATTTTTGGCTGAATTCAGATCTGAAACAGACCGCATGACGCACAGGACTCCTGTGCAATTTGTACCGAAGCTGCCCTGGAGATGTGTGAACCAGCTCCATAGAGAGCCGGTCACAATCTCCTGACATGCGAACAAGATGCAGGGAAACCCGCATCCAATTCTCAATAGTGTGAACCCAGCCTGAAAGTAATGGAACTGCCCTGTTCTAGTTACTTAGTCCCTTTATTGTGTCAGAAAGCCTGATTTCAATCTAGTGAGGAATGCAAAGACCTGTACACTACGGAAACAAAACAATTTCTAACCAAACAAATGGCCCAACATAAGAAGACCACTTCTACAGGCCAAGGTCAAGATTCAAACCATATGGGCAGGCTAAATGTTGATTGATCAACTGGGGTACAACCAGCCTGTTGCAATTTACATGCGATTATTGTTAGCAGCTACTATAGCTGCTAGCAGTAATCACTTCCTGGGCCAGGGATGGCAAATCCCCACCGGTAGAAACAATGGCTCCACGAAAGGGATTTCCCCATAGATGTGCGCAGCCGATGACATTAGGGTGTGTAGCCCAAAGCTCAAACACACACTACCGACTACTCACAATGTTCATTCAGAAAGGGAAGGGGCTGGTAAATTACATATTTACTGGCCCCATCCCCCACTGATCCTAAAACATCCCACAGCAACAGCCGGCAGGAGAGGAGGGAATCCGGCAGTGCTGCAGAGGGAAGGAGGGGGAGTCAAGTCAGTAGGGGGAATTTGTTCTGCACAGGGTGATTAGGGTGTGCCTGGGCACACCTGGAACACCCTATGCACACGCCTATGGATTCCCCCATTAACACTGACTGTGTTGATCGGGGAATCAAGTGATTCTACGGCTGGCTTAAGGAATAATGACATTCTTTCAAAGACAATGAACTGTAAATTTTGGACAGAGACACCAATTGTTTCGCAAGAGACATCAATGAGGTAATCTACAGTATGTCAAAATGGAACAGCTATATCTGAACAGGGTTGAGGGTTCTTGATCCTAGTCTTCAACATATAATGGCATTTTATCTCTATTCAGGTGAACTGACAACGATTCACAAAGTTGGCCATGTCAGTCTAGGAACTAACACCTATACAGGCTTCCTGACACCAAAAGGTTGGTTCCATAACAACCCGTTCTATACTTGGACAATCAACATCTCCACAATTCATGTTGATTGGGTTAAGGTGTCTGAAAGTGTTGATTTAAAAGCTAGAATATCTTCCTAACCCTCCTTGGAACAAAATAAGCTACAGAACATATTCAGCATTACAGAACAAGTCCAGGTCAGATGACTAGGACCACTATTAGCTGTACCATGACAAAGATAAATGAGAACTTTCACAAATTTTAATCAACTTGCCTTCCTTAATGACTGTTAAAATTTCTGCTACATAGGGAGGGCATGGTTTTCAGTGGGTTGGCAAAATCATGGTGGTTGATTTACTAGAGGAATAGAGATTGCTCACCTTAGTACCCAAGATTAAGTTGTGTTAACTTCAAACACACAAAATGTACAGATGAAAATCTATCATTTATTTTTATTAATGATTGGTTATTTAAAGCATATACAACTTAGCATTATTTACTTAGGTATGTGAACTGTTTTAAGACATCTTCTCACAGTTTTCATTAGAAGTTGCAGAAAATCAGACAGAGCTGGCCTCCTGGCTGGATGATTTCCAGCATCATCTAGTATTTTCATCCCCACCCATTTCATTCATTAGATTTCAGTTTTCTCAGTTTTGTATGCTCTGCATCACATGTGGGTATAAACGTGCGTGGTCTGTATGCAAATACTTCGAAATGCCCAGTCCTCCACACTTCCATGCTTCCATGAAGGCATTATGATATTTGCATAACCGCTTCCAAAAGCCAACCCATTGCTTGCATTATGGCTGGAGGCTGTTGAAAAGAGTATTGAGGCATGGTGCTGTGAGGTTTTCAGTATGCTATGGACAGTACGCTGCCTGTCCTTCCCAACACTAATGATATGCTTGCATCACTGGATGTAAAGTACGGTATGTCATGACATAAGGTTTTATTCAAAAATATAATATATTACCATGTTGGGGGACAGAGGGCTTGGAACCAGGGAAATTGCAAGCATATTAAAATGCTGCCTTCTTCAAACAAGACTGAGATCTTGTTTTTAATATAACAGGTTAATGTCATTGCACTAATATATAATATGAAAGTTTGTAACTACTCTCAATGTCAGGCAACAAAGACTTGTAGCATATTATCATGCATAGGAAGGAATATGAATATCCAAGAAGACAACATAATTTTGCCACTACATTAATCTTTGGTAACACTTCACCTTGAATATGGATTATAATTCTGGCAGTGGTCCATAAAAAGATCTATTATGGGACTAGGAAGAGTTCAGAGAACAGTAACAACAAAGTTAATAAAGGTAATGCCACATTTATAGATAAGACTTGCCAAAGTAAATTTGTTGACATTAGAAAAAAAATTGTATGCACATTAAATACAAATACAGTTAGACAAGTATATATACTGTATATATGAGAGTTAATAATTAGACAAGGTGACCTTTGGGGTACAGGATATTTAAGATGCAAAGAAGTTTTTACAGATCTTTTGTGAAAGTGAAAAACTGTACTTTCATTAGCAACTATATTTTTGTGTTGTGACCTATCAATAATTATTCAATAATATCATATATTGTATGGTTATACCCAGGGGAGATAGCTTTGTTTAATTAAGTGGTAATCCAGTATTTTTTTTTCTAGGTTTGGGTAGAATAGGGAAGGTTTAGAACTATTGTAAGGTTTTTTTTTATTGTTGTCTAAGTTCCAGTTAGAGAGGTTCACTCTCCCTGTCTGACTTCAAAGAGAAGTATGGACTTAAAGAAAACAAGCATTTATAGTCACCTAGGTGGATGCAGCATCGATCAGATGCTGGAACTGTCCCCCACTTTCCCTGTAGTGAAAATTGAGAAATCAAGCGCCGCTAATCGCTTAGTTTTTCCCCTTCTGCTCTAAGCAGAGAGCCTGTGACTTTCAGTCACCGGCTCTCTGCTCTGTCCCTCCAGCGCTCACTGGAGGCAGTCGGTGCCAAGAGGTGAATGTTATCCCACTAGAGCATGCACATGAGAAACCTCCAAAGACCTCGGAAGGCGGCCCCAAGGTTTTCTACTTGCCTATGGGCCTCCACAGAGTTTAATCCAGCACGGGACAATCCCAAGATTTGAGACACAGGGGAGGATTTACTAAAATTGGAGCGCAAAATCTGGTGCAGCTGTGCATAGTAACCAATCAGCTTCTAACTTCAGTTTGTTCAATTAAGCTTTGACAATAAAACCTGGAAGCTGATTGGTTACTATGCACAGCTGCATCAGATTCTGTCTGCACCTGTTTTAGTAAATCTCCCCCACTGTCCCGCAGTGTACATGTCCAAAGGGCTATCCCACAGAGCCCAGGACACTTGTCACAAGTGCATAGTGGCATTCGGTGTTAGATGCCACTGACCAGCAACAAAAGGGGGCTTTAATATTACTGCAACTGACCACGAATGCTGGGGTTTATTTTTGCTTCCACTGGCACCATTGTTATTATTTACTACTACTGCCACTGACACCAGAGATGGACCTTATTTTACTCCCAGTTTCTCTGTATTGTACCCCAGGCCCCATTATGCTTAAACTATAGCAATGCATAGGGGGAGAGGTGTCGCACAACAAGCCACATTCATTAAGTGGTACCCATTTTTTGGCAATGCCCACTAGCAGTAGACTACAGATCCCTTTTCTCCTTGTTCCCTTTAAGATGTCCCTCCTAATTATTTTCAAATGTTTGCAACTATGCTTCCAACAGAACATCAGACAAGTGTTTTGTTTCACAATATAGCTCCTTTAAACTCCATTGAAGCAGAAGAAAGTAACAGTATTACTTTATTGTATGGGTTATATATACATTTAGGTGTTGAGCAACATGTGACTACCCTTAAATGTCTACAGTTCTTTGCTTCATATGTGAGTGGCAAGTCTTTAGCTCCAAGTGCTACTTCTTTGGAGCAAAGGGGAATATTAATAGCCCTTGTGTTCAACAAATTGAAACTTACAATGGCATCTCAGTCAAGCTGGCAGGAGAGACAGTGGAGTGATGGAAGGTTAGCTCATATAGCTCATATAACCTATGTTCCATAATGCTAACCTGTTATTTTGCCTAGACATGCAAAGGGCACTCCCACTTTAAGATACAATTCTACAGACACATATTTACTGTATTTACTGTATGAAAGCAACAATAAACCTGAACTTCAGACATATATTAAAGGAAATTAAAGGAAATTAAAAGAGCGTCTAAGACACTCTTTAGGAGTCTGTTGTGCCTCCACATGACACATGTCGGAGAAGGTGAAGGGTCTTTGTACCAGTTAGAAATGGGTACATAGATTTTGGACAAGCACCATGTGTGGAGACACACTGAGGTGGAAGTGTCTGTCCCCCCTGTCAGCTGACCTCCCTCCGGCTGCCAGATAGACAGCACAGCAGCCGAGGAATTTTAAGATGGGTGGGCGGAGCTTGATGGGGATTTAGAAAAATAATTTCCCCATCAGGTAGACAGCTCACTATTGGCTATAGAATTTGCCCACTGCTTTCTGTCAATCACAAGGAGAGCAGACCTGATTGTGAACTAATGTCTCCTATCAGGCTCCTCCATCTGTCAGTATCCCTGCTTGCTAGGTGCCTGTCAACTGTGAAGTATCCTTGACAACCAGTTAAAGAT
Source organism: Rana muscosa (assembly GCA_029206835.1). Classification (NCBI taxonomy): domain Eukaryota; kingdom Metazoa; phylum Chordata; class Amphibia; order Anura; family Ranidae; genus Rana; species Rana muscosa. Next base: position 11,876,860 of record JARGYO010005626.1, on the reverse strand, counting down.
GGGGAGGGGAGGGGGTAGCAGAGGTAAACATTCAGCACTGCTACACGACATACAGAGACAGGCACTCTACAAATAAGCTTAGAGAAGAAGTACAACCAAAGCTCATTTGGCTGTACTTTTCATGTGGATCACAGGAGTGCAGTTTGTTTTGCACTCCTGTGACCTGTTTTCAGCAGACAGCGGGCTGAAGCCCACTGTTGGCTGATTACACAGAGCCAGTTTAGGCTCGGGAAAGATCACGACCATAGGATCGGGCTCCGCCAACATGCGTGGACCGGCACCTGGCCCAGCCTCTCAGCGAGCCGTAGCCCAGAACATCAGTGAGCATGGGGGGCAGAGCAGACAGCAGTGAGCTCTCTGCTCAGGGAGATGAGAACTGAGCGATCAGCGGTGAGTGATACCTTGGTTCTCAGTTCTAGAGCCGGCGGGGGGCAGATGCAGCATCGGAGTGATGCTGCATCCACCTAGGTAAGTACAATTCTAAAAATTTTAAAAATCCCATACTTCTCTTTTAATTTTGTTTCACTTCACTAGTCTTTTATTTTCTATGAACTGGATGTAACTCTCTTTAATTTTGGCACTATTAAGAAATTTGTAAAGTTACCTGAATCTACTGGAATAGTTGATAAAACTACCAAAGCTAACAGCAAGGTGTCAGGTCACCTGAGGCCAGGTGACAGATGCACACCATTGTGGTCAGGAGTGCACCGCTATGATAGTGGACCCTACGGCTGACTGCTGCGGATGGAACCCTGGGTGGTACAGGAAGGCAGGTCCACTGGGGCACCAACACGGATCCCACAGGGAGCTAAAACATAAGATTCCCCAGGGCGCAGAGTCTAAGAGCCAGCAGGTGTTCACCAGAGCCTCTAGTGGTGAGGATGAACTACGCTGCAGCTGACTCCAGGTCGCGGCCCCCAGGGTCTCCCAGCTCACGCTCACGGTAGGCTATAGGAGGAAGCTACAGGTCGGGGTGACTAGCAGACAAGGATAAACGGAGAACAAGCCAAAGGTCAAGGGTCACAAGCAGGCAGGGATGGTCGAGAAACGTGCCAAAGGTCAGGGTCACAAGCAGGCGGGGATGGTTGGGAACACGCCAAGATCGGTAACAGAGACAAACGTAGAGCACACGGCAAGCAGGAAACAGGAAACCAAACACACAATATTGCACGGCAAGGCAGGCTTGGAGAACACAGTGTTAAATAGTGGTTCCTGTTGAGGCTAGGGTGGAGCCACACTGAGGGAAGATTACTTAACCATGCAGGTGTGAGAGAGCAAGCCCTAAGGCTGATACACAGACCAGGTAAGAGACAGACAGGTCATAAAAGTATTACTGCAAGGTCATGACAGTACCCCCCCTTTTACGAGGCATCCCCCTCTTGGGACCAGGCTTGGAGGGGAACTTCAAATGGAACTTCCTCAGAAGACGAGGTGTGAAGACTTCAGATGCAGAAATACAATATCTCTCCTCAGGACCGAAACCCTTCCAATCCACGAGATATTGAAGAACACCTTTACAGAAGCGAGAATCCAAATTTTTACTAACCTCATACTCCTGATCATCTTCAGAGACTGGAGTCAAGGTAGGGAGAGGACGGGAGAACTTATTCAAAACTAAAGGTTTCAGAAGGGATACATGAAAGGAGTTTGAGATCCTGAGGCTTTTGGGGATCTTGAGTTTAAAACAAACAGTATTCAGCCTTGAAATTATATTGTAAGGACCAATTAATCTCGGGGCAAATTTGAGAGAAGGAACCCTGAGTCTGATGTTCCTGGTGGAAAGCCAGACTTTGTCTCCTGGCTGTAGAGGAGGCGGCTTACGCCTGTGGTGGTCAGAAAAACCCTTGAATTTTTTGGCAGCTGTCTGGAGGGAATTGTGAACGTCAACCCACATGGAATTGAATGATTCCTGAACGGTAGCCAAGGCTGGGATGTCGGAAGAACAGGTCATAGGAAGAGGGAGCTGAGGATGTCTTCCATAAACAGTGACAAAGTGTGTCTTGTGAAAACTGATGTTGACATGATTATTGGGGGAGAACTCTGCCCACGGGAGTAGCGATGCCCAATTATCATGATGAGCCGAGACCAAGTACGGAGAAAGACTTCTAACTCCTGATTAACCCTCTCAATCTGACCATTGGATTGAGGATGGTAAGAAGAGGTAAAATCCAAGGTAATGTTGAGGGACTTGCAAAAGGCTCTCAAAAAGCGAGACGTAAACTTAACACTCCTGTCCGAAACAACATGGGAAGGGACTCCATGAAGGCGGAAAATCTCTCGTACAAAAATGGGAACCAAGGCAGGAGCAGAAGGGAGACCAGGAAAAGGAACAAAATGGGCCATCTTGGAGAATCGATCAGTTACCACCCAAATTACCGTATTCTTCTCAGAAGGTAGAAGATCGGTGATAAAGTCCATGGCTATGTGAGATCAGGGCTCCTTGGGAAGGGACAAGGGCATGAGAAGACCAACAGGAGCCTGCGTGGAGGATTTAGACTGGGCACAGACATGACAAGCCTTAACATAGTCTTTGACATCCGAACGGAGAGTAGCCCACCAGTAGTGGTGACTGATGAGGAGAAAGGATCGAAGGAACCCAGCATGACCTGCCACCTTGGAGTCATGTCCCCAACAGAGGATCTTAGTTCTTAGCTCAGTGGGGATGAAGGTCTTACCAGGAGGAATCTTTGACTCCAGGGTGGTAGAATGGGCAAGGATGCATGAGGTAGGGATGATCGGCTCTGGCTCGATGGTAGGCTCCTCATCCTGAATGTCAAAAGACCTAGAGAGGGCATCAGCCCGACTGTTGCAGGAACCAGGTTTGAACGTAATGGTGAAGTGAAAACGGGAAAAGAAGAGACTCGACCTGGCTTGTCTGGGATTCAATCGTTTGGCATTCTGTAAGTACTGCAGATTTTTATGGTCAGTGAAAATTGTTATGGAATTTGGGGAACCCTCCAAGAGATGACACCACTCCTCCAATGCCAATTTAATTGCAAGAAGTTCCCGATCACCAATGGCGTAATTCTTCTCCGCCTGAGAACATTTTCTGGAGAAAAACACACATGGTTGACATTTCTTTCCAAAGGATTGAAGAAGCACAGCTCCCACTGCAGTTGAGGAAGCGTCCACTTCAATAAAAAATGGATCTCCAGGGTCAGGTCGCCTCAACAAAGGTCCGGACACAAAGGCCTGTTTCAAATCATGAAAGGCAGAGACAGCTTCAGGGGGCTACTCCTTGGCATTAGCACCCTTCTTGGTCAAGGCGATAATAGGCGCAGCAATAGAGGAGTAATTCCTAATGAACTGCCTATAATAATTAATGAACCCAAGAAACGCTGTGTGGCCTTGAGGCCGACAGGAAGAGGCCAGTTGGTAATGGCCGAGACCTTTCCAGGATCCATACGAAGACCGAAGTTAGAGACGAAGCATCCCAGAAACAGGACTTCAGAACACTCAAAAGAACATTTCTCCAGCTTGGCGTACAGATTATATTCTCGAAGGCGCTGAAGTACCATCCGGACATGGTCTCTGTGAACAGACAGGTTATCCGAAAAGATGAGAATGTCATCCAGGTAGATGACAACAAATTGGTAAAGCAGACCCCTGAAGATTTTGTTAACAAAGTTTTGGAACACCGCTGGGGCATTACACAAACCAAAGGGCATGACCAAGTATTCGTAATGCCCATCTCTAGTGTTAAACACAGTTTTTCATTCACCCCCCTCCCGTATTCAGATCAAATTGTATGCACCCCTGAGATCCAACTTGGTAAAAATGGAGGCACCTTTCAACCTGTCGAATAGTTCCCATATTAAAGGTAGGGGGTATTGATTTTTGATCGTTACTGCGTTTAAGCCTCGATGGTCAATGCAGGGTCTTAGGGTACCATCCTTTTTGGCAACAAAAAAGAACCCTCCTCCCGCAGGCGATGAGGATTTTTGGATGAATACTTTTTCTAGATTTTCTGCAATGTACTCAGACATAGCCTGGGTCTACGGGATGGACAAGGGGTAGGTACGACCCCTGGGCAGAGCTGCTCCGGGTACAAGGTCAATGGCACAGTCAAAGGACCTGTGAGGGGGAAGCATCTCAGCTGACTTTTTACAGAACACATCCTGGAAATCGATATATGCAGCGGGAAGGGCAGAGGATACTGAGGTGGTGGCCACGGGAAGTCTCTCCTTAGGGGCAACGCAACCTTGAGTAGGCAGGATGAGAAGGAGGAGGGACCCCAAGCCAGGATCTGCCCAGAAGTCCAGTCAACGTGTGGAGAGTGGAGCTGCAACCAAGGAAGCCCCAATACGATAGGGGTTGAGACCTTAGGAAGGATAAGGAAGGATATCCACTCCTGGTGGAGTATCCCTACCGACATCTTAACAGGAAGGGTCTGGAAGCGAATAGGGCCCCCTGGGAGAACAGTGCCATCAATCGCAGAGACCACCAATGGAGTGGTGAGGGGTGAAAGGGTAAGGTTCATGGAAGATGCAGTTCTCAAGTCCATAAAGTTGCCAGCAGCTCCGAAATCCAGATAAGCCAAGGGAGTGGGAGGAAGCGCCAATATGAAAAAACACCGAAAGAAGAAAACAAGAAGGTGACTTTTCTGGGTCCAATACTCCACCTTCCAGATGTATTAGACCCAAGCGTTTCCCGGACGAAATGATCATATGTCACGAAAATTACCTTTGCCCCCACAGTAGAGACACAGGCCCAGAGTTCTGTGCCTAGCACGTTCCTCGGGGGATAGCCTGGTTCGACCCAGCTGCATGGGTTCCTCAGCTGGCAGGAGATGCTCCACTGGTTGAAGAGAGGGGAGCTCAGGCTGACCAAGGACCAAGGAGTGCTGGCATTGCTTTTCTAGGATCCTTTCCTGAAAACGAATATCTATCTGGTTACACAAGGAGATAACTTGGTCCAGATCAGTGGGGATGGTTCTTCCTGCTAATTCATCCTTCACTCTATCAGAAAGACCATGCAGAAAGGTTGCGACTAAGGCCTCATTGTTCCAGCTCAGCTCAGCCGTCACTATGCAGAAATGAAGAGCATACTGTCCCACAGAAGCAGACTCTTGGTGGAGACGTAAAAGGGCACTGGCCGCTGAAGAGACACGGCCTGGTTCCTCGAAGATGTTCCGAAAGAGTTTCAAGAAATTAGACAGGCTGGAAACCACTGGGTCGTTCCTCTCCCACAGAGGGTCAGCCCAAGCTAAAGCCTCGCCGGACAGGAGAGAAATAATATAGGCCACCTTAGCCCGATCAGACTGGAAGTTTTGCAAACTGTCAGGTCACCTGAGGCCAGGTGACAGATGCACACCGTTGGGGTCAGGAGTGCACCGCTATGATAGTGGACCCTACGGCTGACTGCTGCGGATGGAACCCTGGGTGGTACAGGAAGGCAGGTCCACTGGGGCACCAACACGGATCCCACAGGGAGCTAGAACATAAGATTCTCCAGGGCGCAGAGTCTAAGAGCCAGCAGGTGTGCTCACGCTCACGGTAGGCTATAGGAGGAAGCTACAGGTCGGGGCGACTAGCAGACAAGGATAAACGGAGAACAAGCCAAAGGTCAAGGGTCACAAGCAGGCAGGGATGGTCGAGAAACATGCCAAAGGTCAGGGTCACAAGCAGGCGGGGATGGTTGGGAACACGCCAAGATCGGTAACAGAGACAAACGTAGAGCACACGGCAAGCAGGAAACAGGAAACCAAACACACAATATTGCACGGCAAGGAAGGCTTGGAGAACACAGTCTTAAATAGTGGTTCCTGTTGAGGCTAGGGGGGAGCCACACTGAGGGAAGATTACTTAACCATGCAGGTATGAGAGAGCAAGCCCTAAGGCTGATACACAGACCAGGTAAGAGACAGACAGGTCATGAAAGTATTACTGCAAGGTCATGACACAAGGCTTTTTTAATCTGGCTCAGGACTATTTAAAAGGCCATACCACCAGAAAAGTGGTGCTAATGCTTTGTTGAATATCCTGACAGTGTTTTACAACTATGCAGCTAGGTATTCATTGATGGATAATAAAAACAACCGTGCATCCACTACTATTCAATTAAGAAAAGAGAGTAAATGAAAAAATAAAAAAGTGATACCAAAAAGGTGTTTGAAGTGTTATATCTCAAAGAAATACGTTCAGATAAAATGACAATAAACAAGAAAATACATACAACATGGTAAATGAGTTGATCAAAGTAAAAAAGTGATCAAAGAAAATATTGCATGTGCTCAAAAATAATAGTCCACATAAGTGTAATGACCGCGATGTGAGACACTGTATATCTTCCAATATTCTGAACTCAGGAAATAATATCAATGCCACTTACCAGATTCATAGGATCTCAAATTATGCCTGTGCACAAGCCTGCTGGCCGTAATATGATCCTCCTGTGGCTCTTTTCAGAGGAAAATACTCCTTCTGTTTCAGCAGGATATCCAATTTTAAAGAAGAGGCTTCAAGACGAAGATCATCCTATATTTTTAGATAGTCCTGGGTGGTCTCATTAATAGAGGATAGAAAAAAGGACTTCATGGTGTAGTATATCCAGAGTGAATTTATTGTAAAAATGTAGCAAGGCTTACATCCAAGAACACGGTATAAAGGTTACAAAACAGCAGCGGCTTAAGCCAGCTGAATGTTTGCGTGGTGACGTCAAGGGCTAGTGCTCAACCCGACGCGTTTCCCCAGACAAGGCATCGACTGGGAACGTGGGCCTCCGTTTTATTATGCGTGCTTGTTTTTATTATCCGTATGTTTTTAGCTTTAGTCCTTAGACTATTTGCGAGGTGCAGCACCCTGTTCTATATACCTTGTATAGGTTAGCACAGATATTTACTCCATTATAGGTATTCATTGATACATTATTATCATTGTTGTAAATACAGTGTACATGTATTGTATATACTGTAGGTCCTTGAGGGTAAGTGATTATACTAGGATCTGGTATTGTTTTTTAGAGTCAGCAATCACATTTCAGGTAAAAGTGATCCGAGTGGCTCCAATCACTTTTTCAGAGCTCGGAAGGGACCCTCCTTGGCGCCGTCTGCTGCTGTTCCCGGGCTCTTCCATTCTACTTCTGTTAAGTGATCAGGCTGGCTGCCAAGAGGAGATGGAACATCCATTCCCTGATCTTCTCTGTGATGAATGAAGCTGGAAGCCGGATTTTGTCACTTCCAGTTCTGTCACTTCTGTTTTTGGTACTGTGTTTGCCTGCCGGTACAGCCAGAAAAGCATCTGAGAAAAGTGATCTGTATTTAATTAGATGCTCTAGAGGGCAGAGGAGGCATCAGGGGTATAATAGTGATCCTGATGTCTCAATAAAGAGTACCTTTCACTTCCCATAGCTATCACAAGAGGTGTTGTTCAATAAGGCAATAAGTTGAATGGAAAAAAAGTGTAACAGTAAAAGAAAAATTTAACTGGTTGTAAACCTCTGACATGAAATATGAACAAAGCATATCCCAATATAGTGTGTGCTTGTCTCAGTCCAGAGCACTAAGTCCTATTTCTGTCTGCTGCTCTGTTCCTCTGCTATCGCATGAGTCACTTCTGGAAATTTTTACTGACACCAAAAAGTAAAAATGGGACAGGGAGGGAACTCCAGCACACAGCCTGTGATTGAAAACCTCAGCCCTATTCCTGTGTGCTGTGTGAAGGAGGGTGTATCATTTCCCTCTAATCAGCTATCAGCTCTCCTCTTTGACTGTAACTTCAGTTCCCCACCCCTGCTTTTTAAAGGCTCAAACAAGCTGTATAAATTCTGGACTTTGAAGAGCTGTAGAGAAGAAGAGACTGCATATAAACAGGTACAACTTATGCAGGAGGATTTGTTTAATCTCTGTGTATCACCTGAGGTTAGTCACTTCACTGGGTATACACTATGAAAGGCTAGGTTCACACCTATGCATTTTTTAGTGTGTTTTGCGGTTTGCAGAAACACACTACAGTCCTTTTAACATTCCTTTGGTACACATTCACATCTATGCTTTTTTCAACTGCTGCGTTTTGGAAAGGGTCAGGGACTTTTTTCCCCGCAGCAGATTGCATTGTGCATGTATTAGACTTTAATTGCATTTTTACATGTACTTTGGGTTTTGCAGGTTTTTTTTTTCTCATTAACAAACTGTAAATAGCTGGTTGTTAAAGAGCAGGTGGCTATTGCGTCCTTAACAATAGATGAGAAACATTAGCTGACAGCTTAATGTAAAAATACGAATTGCTGGCAAAGGCAAAATAAGAAAAAAATGGTGTGCCCCCCCCCCCCAAACCTATACCAGGCCCTTCGGGTCTGGTATGAATTTTGAGGGGAACCCCATGCCCAAATTATTTTTTAAAATAGTGTGAGGCCCCCAAAATCCATACCAGACCCTTATGTGAGCATGCAGCCCAGCAGGCCAAGAAAGGGGGAGGAGGAGTGAGCGCCCCACCCCTCCTGAACCATACCAGACCACATACCCCCAACATGGTGCGTTAACCCTGCTAACAGCTGATGAATCATTGCTTGTTAAGGACATGGAGGTGTCCGCTCCTTAACAACTGGATATTCACAGTCTGTTTAACAGAAAAATGCATTAAAACTGCATGAAAAAACACATAAAAATTGCATGTTTTAAAACGCACCAGAAAATGCACCAGAAAACCGCATCAACCGCAACTGCATAGTTGTGATTCCAGCCTAAGGATTTACCATCACTTTAACCACCTGCCTACCGGGCACGAAAACCCCCTTCCTGCCCAAGCCATTTTTCAGCTTTCAGCGCTGTCACACTTTGAATGACAATTGCGCGGATGTGCGACGTGGCTCGTCCAGTTTGAAAAAAAACACAATATTTTTTACTTTTTGCTATAAGAATTATCCATTTAAAAAAAAAAATTTTTTAATTTTCCTCAGTTTAGGCTGATACGTATTCTTCTACATATTTTTGGTAAAAAAAAATCGCAATAAGCGTATATTGATTGGTTTGCGCAAAAGTTATAGCGTCTACAAAATAGGGGATAGATTTATAGCATTTTTTTTTTTTTACTAGTAATACCGGCGATCTGCGATTTTTATTGTGACTGCGATATTGCGGCGGACAGTTCGGACACTTTTGACACATTTTTGGGACCATTAAGATTTATACAGCGATCTGTGCTAGAAAAATGCATTGATTACTGTATAAATGTGACTGGCAGGGAAGGGGTAAACACTAGGGGGCGAGGAAGGGGTTAAATGTGTTTCCTAGATGTGTTCTAACTGTGGGGGGAGGGGACTGACTGGGGGAGGTGACCGATGGTTGACCCTATGTACAAGAAACACACCATCGGTCTCCTCTCCCTGACAGGACATGGATCTGTGTGTTTACACACACAGATCCACTGTCCTGCTCGGTTACTGGGCAATCGCGGGTGCCCGGCGGCCATCGCGGCCACCGGGCACACGCATCGGATCCCCAGCGACGCGGCGCGCGCCCCCTAGCTGCTTTTAAAGGCAGGATGTCATATGACGTCCTGTCAGAATGAGAGAGTCTTCCGCCCACCGTCATTTGACGGTGGGCGGTAGACAAGTGGTTGAATAAAGTAAAAAAAATAAAAGTAATACAATGAAAGCACACCTGTCCCCCTGTGCTCATACACAAATGCAAACGTAAGAGTAGGTCCAGCATAAACAGTGATTGCACCACACATGTTACAGGTAGGTATCACCACAGAGTGAGACTGAGAGCACAAGTAGTTTTGATTCAGGAAACACACTTTAAGACGGGACATGTCCAGAAATGTACTAATAAACATTTTCCGGTATTGTTCCATGCCATACATACATATGCCAAAGCGAAAACGAAGGGAGTCACAATCCTATTATCCCAAAATGCTAATTTTCATCTTCAGGACACCAAAGTGGACCCCGAGGGTCGGTACTTGTTTATAAAGGGCCAACTTGGGTCACGTCCCCTCACAATAGCCAACATTTACAGCCCGAATAATGGCCAAGTGACTTTCTTTCGGCAACTTGCTCGGGATCTTTCGGATATCACCTCGAGAATCCTGATCCTTGGCGGAGACCTGATTGTGCTTCTTAACCCTCTCTTGGGTATATCTACGAGCACCTCCTCCATCCCTTTATAAGGCGTTTCACCAAATCAACCTACAGCTTCAAAATCTTCAACTACACGACGCTTGGATTGCTGACCTCTTCTACTTGTCCTAGGCAACAATTGAGTCTATGGTCTTGTCTGACCATCACCCCATTACTTTAACACTGTCCATCTCAGAAATGGTCACTAGATGTAAGATCTGGAGATTGAATTTGTCCCTTCTTAAGGATGCAAATGTGGTCTCTTGGTTTGCCACCAAGTTAAAGGACTACTTTGTAATTAATGACACCCCCGATGTAGACCCAATAGGAGGCTCACCAGTGTACCATTATCCCTCAAGCCAGGGCCACGTTTAATGGCCACCTATCGGATGCCTTCCGTTTGTCCAACAGGACGAGAAAGGGATGCCCCTTGTCCCCCCTGCTTTTCGTTCTCTCACTTAAACCATTAAAATATTTTAAAATAACTTGTCCAACTTAAAGATCAACCAAATCTCAAGCAATAAATACCTCCCTCTCTAACGAAGAAGTCGAGCAATGTCAGGCCAATTTCCCTTTTCAGTTGAGCCAAGATGCCTTAACTTATCTGGGCATTAAAATACTAAACTGTCTGATCTCTACCGCAGAAACCATTTAAATGTACTAGAGGACATATGTAAAGAAATACGATTGTGGCAGTCTCTAAATATATTGTGGTTCTGTAGGGCTGCTTTAATTAATATGTCGCTCCTCCTTCGTATCATCTACATTTTGCAAACTGTTCCTATTTGGGTCCGTCCAACATTTTTTTCCTTATACAAGAGTGAATGTACACTATTTATTTGGGGTAAGAAGCCCCTCAGAATTAAATATGCACTTCTAAATGCCCCAAAACATAAAAGAGGATTAGGTTTTCAAGACCTTCAGGGTTACTACACGGCCTGCCTCTTAGCCAGGATAGTTGACTGGAAGTCCATCAGAGCTGTGGTGGCTCTTGAATGTTCCCAAACCTCTTTACCCTTGCATCTCCTACCTTGGCTTCAACCATAGAAGGTACCCACTAAAGTTAATTCACACCCACTCATCGGGCCTCCAATCCAGGCATATCACCGCTGGTGTAAATGCTTACAAGGAGGATCTCGGAGGGGTCCGCTTTCACCTCTTCGTCTCACTCCTTCCTTCCCCCCAGGCATGTCACATTCCTTTTTACGATAAGGTTGGCCATAGTGAGATGTCCAGGCCCAGCACTTTTTCCAAAAGGGGAAATTACTATCACGGGAAGCTATACATGCTTTGATGAGTCCACATAAGCTACCTGACTAGTCATACCTTCAAATTAGACACTTTCTCACTTCACAGGTCAACTCCACATTCTGGGGGAGACCTTTAAACCCAATGGAGTTAACCTGTAGTCGCTTTCATCCACAGCGCGGATTTTTGTCTTTTTTCTATAGGGCACTTTTGGACTCGATTCCCACTTCTGTCACCCCATTCTATCAGCCTGGACCTGGAAGTTGAATTTGACGTTCTCTGAGGCAGAGTGGGAGACTGCATGCACCCTTATCCACAAAGGTTTGCTCAACGTGGCAATTCAAGATAACAGATACAAAATCCTTTCTCAGTTGTACCAAACTCCATCTAGACTCCACAAATTTTATCCTACCGTTTCCAATCTCTATTGGAGACGTGGAATGGAAGTTGGCACCATGCTTCACGTGTGGTGGTCTTGTCTCATTCTTCAGCCCTTTTGGAAACTAGTACACAATATTATTTGCAAAGTAACATCTTATAGCTTGGATTACACCCCGGCGCAATTCCTACTGCACCACACCTTCTTATCGAAACTGGTATATAATAAATCGCTGGCGATTTGCATGGTGAATGCTGCTAAGCTATGTAATCCGTGCCATTGGCGTTCGGCAACTGTTCCATCGATTTGCGAATAGTTCCACATGATTATTCACATGGAAGAGATGGAAGAGCTGATCCACATTTCTCAAGATAAGATGTCTAAATTCACAAAGACTTGGTATTGCTGGATTGATTACAAGGAGTCTCCAGAATTCCAAACATATATGCGTCAGCTAGTGTAAGCAAACACCGGCACAAGTTGTATCTTTTACCTGCTCTTACCCCTTCCCGTTATCTCGGCCCCTTCTCCCTTCCACCCAATGCCCCTCCCCCCGCTCAACTGCCCACCCTTACCCCCCTTTTTTTTTGTTTCTTCTCCCCTACTTTCTTCCCTCTGCTGCTCATTCTATTTCTGTCTCTTCTTCTTTCTTCTCCTCTTTCCCACTTATCTTTTTAGCTTGAATTCAAATCTGGAATTCAGTCATCTAGGCTCGCACTTCCAATGACATTCTGCTTGTTGGGGGCAAAATAATCACCTAGGCTCAGCAGAAGACGGTTTACACATTTACAAAATAACCATCATTATACACACTTCACCAATTGTTTCTGTATATATATTTTCTTCTTCTATAGGGAAATACTTATACTGTTATGCTGTGAGAATGTTTTCTTTTTTTTTCTTTTGTGATTCCTTTTTTTAATGTTCTAACATTTCGTTGCAGATAGCAAGCAGTTAAAAAATTAAATAGGAATCTATTAAAGATATAAGGGTATTAACTAAAAACTGTTCACTTTGCCAGTGAAAGCGCACTTTCCAAGAGATTTTTCCCCAGAACTTAGTGAAGAGGTGAAGCTCTGCATATTTCTACGATACAGTCATGCTGTATGCTGTTTTTTTGGTATTCTTTGCAAGGTAAAGTTTCACCACACTGACTAAGCTCTGGAACAAATTCCCCATGCAAAGTGAACAGCCAATTTGCCTTTAGCAAATCAACCCCATAGGGTTTTCTCCATCAAAACTGAAGAAAAATGTATGAGTAAATTTGGCATTGTTGCCCATCACAAGCAAACAATTCTTGTGTAATTATTTCTATAATATCTAAACCTGGACTAGTTGCAACAACATCAATTTTGTTTTGATAAATCTACTCTGTTCAGCATTAGGGGTTTTCCATTTTAAAATGAAATGTGATCACTGTTTATAATCTTTCTCTGTGAAATACAATTTCTTAGCTCCCTGCCCTGATAATCATTCAGGAAGTGAGAAGAAATCTTTCCAATGGGATTAAAATCAACAAAAACTTCTTAGCGATATTAATATTTCCTACCTTTTTTTCAAAACAGAAAAAAAAAAGTTTTGGCTGGAGCTTGGCTTTAATTTAGCCTATAAAAAGTAAAATAATTTATATTTATTAACACAAGAAATATTAAGGTAAGAGGTCTGACAATGACTGCGGCTTAGCACTATGGTAGTGAGTCACACAGCCATTCACAATTGAGCGTGTTCTGACATGTTCTAAAGTGCATTTGCCTATATCACAGACCAATTATCTTACTTACCTTAGTCTTTACAAAGTAGTAGAAGAAATAACATGTGTGCGTGTGTTGCGCTGTTGGTGGAAAATAAGTAACAGGAACCTGGAGCAGCGGCTTACCATAGAATTTTGCATGAAATTTGGCAAAAGTGCAAGTCAAACTTTAGATTCTGCTACAACAGGCTTATTGTGAACATTCCATGAAGAAATCAAGTGTTTTTGAATGACATAAACGCTTTGAGGAGCGTGGGAAGATGTCCAGAAATATGCAAGAAGTTGGCCGTCAAAAACACAAAGAACACATAGGCATGCGCATAGGGTGTGCCAGGGGTGCCTGAGCACACCCTAATCACCTAGTGTGCATTGGCATTATCGCTTTGTGTAGCAGCGGGGAGATAGGAAAGATCTCTCTTACCGGTTCTGCCATAAGAGAAGCATTTATGCACTTCTCTTTCACTGTGCTGGCAAGGATATCAATGTGGAAGGACCATGTGTATGTGTGTCTATATATATATATATATATATATATATATATATATATACTGTATATATATATATATATATATATATATATATATATATACACACACACACATACACGCATGTGTGTTTGAGCTTTGTGGTGCACACCCTAATGCAATGGGCTGTGCACACCATTGGAACAGATGCACATATAGTGTAGCGGTCTCACCCCATCTCCTTGGTCTAGGGGTATGTCACATGACAGGGTGAGATGCACTACGGCCCATGTCCTCCCCGTAGCTGTGGGTGAGGTGAAGGCCAGTACCAGATATTTCCTCAGGCCTATGTGCTTTGTTCTAGAATACAGTCCTGCTGTGTCAACACTTCCCTTTGCTCCCATTAACCAGAGTTCCACACACCGATCACAGTCCAACTCTTGCTTTATTGTACATGTCACAATAAACAGTGCTTCAGTAGCCATCTGGTTGCGACTTGATAACATTTTGATACGGGGGTGAGCAGGTCGAGGCACTATTCTGGTTATCAACTAAACCACTGCGATCTCGCCAGCGGTTACCATAGCATTCAGCTAGAAAGGACTTAGAATCTGAGAGTCTCTACCAGCGACTCAAGAGAATGTAGATAGGAGTACCTTCGCTGCGCTGCGGCCCCTATCAGGGGAAGATGTCCCTCCAAGGGAGTTACCAGAGGCCCATCCGTCACTGGGTTGATGCTGCTCCAGACTCTCCGGACGGGTAACCTCCCCGGCCTCCTCACCTCAGACATGGGCCCCATCCACCTCAGGGACCCTCGGACGTCTCCACCCTCGCGGGATCCAGTCGAAGTCACTGGACCCCAGGCCTCCTAGTTCAGTACCTCACCCCAGGCTGAAGGTGCCTGGGATGGACTTCAACTCCATTCCGGTCAGGCCTAGGGCACCTGAGCCGGAATCCAGAACCCGCCCGCACCCAGGCCTAAGGTGCCTGGGCGCGTGAAGAACTTCCTCCAGAAGACCTCGTGGTTAGGGCGTTTCCCCCTTTTATCTCCTCCCATCGACACCACGGCAGGTTCCCCACCCTCGCCGTACCATCTCCGGAAAGGGACAAAAAGGCTAGCACTGTAATGGCAAATCTACCTTGAGCCTCCAGATACCCCGCCACCCAGAGGCCAAGGAGATTATTACACCATCCAATCCTCCACGAACACAAGGGGTCCACTATCCCTATACTTACACACCTGGGTGTCCCACATAAATTTAAAGACCCCGCTACAAAAGACAGAGTGCGAACTCTGGTACTCTCATGCTGGTGTGTTTTTTTTTTTTATCACAAGCAGATAGTTCACTACAAGCTCATAGAACATAGTACAACATTCAACCAACATTGTACTTGGACATTCTGAAAATGTTCTGAGGAAAAGACTGGAACTCTGGCCTTACAAATGGATTCTCCATCAAGACAATGCTCCTGCACAAACATTTTTACAGCCCATTCCAGGATTTAAATTGCCACACCTCATAGTTAATAGATAAATAGAGATAATAGATCTCTGTGACATGTTGTTCCCTTTAATTTAGCCTTGGAGACCAGCAGTGAAGCATTATGATATACTGTCTATAGTATATATAGTTCTCTAAAGACAAAAGAAAATACTGGGGGTGGTTTTAGAACATGTTGCAGCACAGAGAAGTACATACACATATATACAGCAACATACAGCAACATACAGCAACCCATATAACTGTGCTGAATAATTAATTAGGAATAAGGAAAATAAAGAAGTTTTCATATCCCAGAAGGTTTGCAAGGAAAGGTGAAATTCTGGTGGTTTTTAAACGTTGTAATGCAGAGGTGTAGCTTGAAGCTTGTGGACCCCAACCCAAATGTTAACCTAGGGACCCACCACTACCACCTGAAGCTTCCACCATGCATGAAGATACTCCAAGTGGCTTAAAGCCCTGTACACACGATCGGTTTTACCAATGAAAAAAGTCAGATGGACTTTTTTCATCGGACAAACCGATCGTGTATGGGCCCCATCGGTCTTTTTTTCCATTGGTGAGAAAAAAAGAACATGTTTTAAATTTATCCGATGGAAAAAAAAAACAATAGCAAATTCCGATCGTCTGTGTGGAACTCCATCGGACAAAAAACCCACACATGCTCAGAATCAAGTCGACGCATGCTCAGAAGCATTGAACTTCATTTTTCTCGGCTTGTCGGAGTGTTTTACGTCACAGCGTTTTGGACGGTCGGATTTTTGACTGATGGTGTGTAGGCAAGACTGATGGAAGTCATCTTCATCGGATTTCCGATGGAAAAATCCATCGGATTAGAATCCATAGGAAATCCGATCCTGTGTTCAGGGCTTTAGAGTTATTTCCGATCTGTATGTACATATTGAGGGGGTAATTTAAAAGTCCATATAGACACAGGCCCATATAGGTGCTTCAAAGCAATCAAGTTGAGAAGTCCCACATGCCGTGAAAGCGGTGAAAAAATAGCAGAGGTGTCACCAGCCAGTGATTTCACAGCGTGCTTACCATAGGAAGTGTGGCCCCCTAATAAGAACGGTCAAATTCATTTGTTTACAATAGAGGAAGCCAGAGATCCAGATCGCTGGAATATCCTCCCCTGTGTCAGGGTAAATGGCACCATAGAAGTGGATGGATGAAAGCAGCCCTCCGTGTGTGATTACCTCTGTAGCTGTGGGGTAATCACGTACGGAGGGCTGCTTTCATCCATCCACTTCTATGGTGCCATTTACCCTGACATAAGGAAAGATATTCTAGTGATCTGGATCTCTGGCTTTGTCTATTGTAAACAAAGCGTATCTGACCGCTCTTATTAGGGGGCCACACTTCCTATGGTAAGCGCGGTATGAAATCACTGGCTGGTGACACCTCTGCTATTTTTACCGGCACTTTCACGGCATGTGGGACTTCTCATCTTGATTGCTTTGAAGCACCAATATGGGACTATGTCTATATGAACTTTATTTTGTTTAAAGAAAACTTTTTGTTTATCATTTAGCGCTGTACTTTTTGTTTTTTAATATTTGTATTTGTTCGGTGTCTGGACATTGTGTAAAGCTGTTGTTACTGTTTATTATCTGTTTTGACTTTTGCGCAGATTTATATATATTTAAAATTTTTTGAATACACTGGAGAAGGAGTGGGGAACCTTTGGGAGATGGAGATCTACCAGAACTACATGAAAAAGATCAAAAGTCACCGGGACGCAGAGCCTATTTTCTATTTTAAAGAAATGAACGCCTAACTAAAGAGCATAAAACAAATGCCACTGTAAAAAATATAAACTTAGCCCACCTTAATAGTGGATAGTGTCAGCCAGTAGAGCAGTAAAGCGTGTCAGTAGGGCAGTGGGCGGGGTCAGTAGGGCAGTGGATGGTGTTAATAGGGCAATGGATGATGTCCGTAGGGCAGTGGACGTGACAGTAGGGCAGTAGATGATGTCAGTCAGTAGAGCAGTGAACGGTGTCAGTAGGGAACTGGATGGTGTTAATAGGGGAGTGGATGGTGTCAGTAGGGCAGTGGACTGTGTCAGTAAATCAGTGGATAGTGTCAGTAAGTAAAGCAGTGGATGGTGTCAGTAGTTTTTTGTTGTTGTTGTTATTTTTTATTTCATTTTTTTACAATTTCATGTCTTATTATTTTTTACAACAAGGCATGGGGCTGGGTACAATTGTGACCCCTGTGACCCTTGACGCTACGCCAGATATGTAATGGGCGTTAACTGGCTTCTGAAGGTTATGGTTATGATTTCAACTACTCTGGATATATTATTTTCACAAAATGAATAAAAAAGAAGCAAAATAAAAAATCCAAAGCAACAGAACACAAATAATAATCAAATACACACACAATAAAATAAAAACAAAGATACAAAGAACAAATAATTAAATGAACAAATCTATTCTATATACACTCAAAATAACTAAAGTTATAATAAGTTTCTTGAGTAAATTCAAGAAAATTCATCTAAGCAGCTGAGTTAATCCAATGGAGAGATTCTACTTTGTTTGCTTCGGTGAGATTTCACTGAAGGTGAATTATGATAGGAACTTGTATTTATGTAACTGCCAAACTGACCAACTCTGTAATAGAAACATGAAAACTCACAGTCTCTGAAGTCTCCAGTGCATAGACTGGCATGTACTTTCAGCAGCTGGTGAAGTCTGATCAATTTTATTTTTCCTTTTTATATCTACCCAGTGTGATCATTTTCTGTCAGGTCAGGTAAACATGGCTATTTTCACTGTGAGTATCCTTGTGTAGTCCTGGGCAGGAGGAATGCAAGTTACATTTTTTTGGAGGCAAACACAGTGGCTATTTTTTCACTCTTCCTGGAGATGGAGGAAATAATAAAACAACATGCTTATAACAATCTTCCAATCTCTGTTCTCACCGGAGCTAATATTAATACAGTGACCATATTTATGGAGACAGAGAAAGTTACAGTACTAGACTTACCTGCAGTCCTTTCACAATATGCCTGCCTTTACTACCTGCACATGACGTCAAGGAAAATCATAAAAATGTAACTCCAGTATTTATTTATTTTTTCTTGGTTAGGGTAGGAAACAGTTAAAACTCTTGTCAGGATTTTATAGCCTAGAAGAAAAGTAGAGGAGGAGAATGCCAATCCACTGATGTATGCCCAGATTGATTTTATCATAAGCTGCCGAACTGTGAGGTGGAACAGACGTTTTTTCGCAAATATTTAGAATTTCTTCCATATTCACCAAAAATATCTCTGCTTCCAGACCATAGCTCTATTGCATTCCAACCCAGATTAAGCGAGCCTCCTGGATCCTAGAAGCAGGTTGACCATTTTTATTGAATGGAAAACATAATTAAATCAGTCTGGACAGACATCAGTGGATTGGTTTTCTCGTTTTTATTTCTTTTTTCTTCTACATCAGGTTACAAAAAGTTACTTAAGGCTCCCACATATTAGAGCGCTGCCTGTGGAACTATACATATGATATATACAATATATACACAGCCAATTACCATAATACCAGATTTATTTTTGACTGGGACATTTCCTCTCTTCCTGTTCCTTGAAACACCCACAGAAGAAATGGGAGAACAGTTGACAAAGGAGAAGGAATGTATGGAAAACAATAAAAACATTGTCAGAAAATTCTAAGGCGGTCATAGACGGTTTGAATCTCAGCCGGTTCAGCAAGGCCCGGCCGAGATTCGAACCATGTATGGGCAACATGCCTACAACCAGTCTGACAGAATTTTCATGCAATTATTGCCAGCAGCTATAGCCACTAGCAATAATCACTGTGTGCTCTCCCATCAGGGATGGCTTTCCAAGCCATAGATGGCTTCCCCTGCCAGTCTATGGCTGGCTTAACTTTTTCACACTCTGTTAAAAATTTATTATTTGTCTGTGGCACATTCGAATTTGCATTGTTGAGGATTTAGCAGCAGACATTTTGGTGTTAAATTGGCACCAAGGCACTTTCCTTTGCACTTTAACTTGAACAAAGCCACAAATATGTTACAAAAACATATTGGGGCTCGGGAGCCCTTTGTAAATTGGGTTAAGCACTTGACACTTCATGTGCAATATAAGAAGAATTGCAAGAGGATGTACTAATAAGGCTAACCAGCAATAATGAGACAAAGCTGGAGTAAAAAAGTTAAATAGAAAGGCAGGAAAAAGAGACAGTATAAAGTAAACACACATAAAAAGAGAACAAATGATTGGTCACATAGTATGGAAGAAATATAGTGGTAGCATGGTAGTTGGATGTCTCCAACTTATAAGCCGACCTCAATGCACTGTTTAATTGGGCAATTATGTGTCAAATGAGGTTTAATGTTGATCAATGTAAAGTTATGCACTTGGGGGCTAAGAATATGCATGCATCATACACACTGGGGGAGTACAACTGGGGGAATCAGTGGTGGAGAAAGATCTGGGTGTTCTGGTAGACAATAAGCTTAATATTGGCACGCAATGCATAGGTACATAGTTACATAGTAGGTGAGGTTGAAAAAAGTCACATGTCCATCAAGTCCAACCTGTGTGTGTTCTTTTATGTGAGTATTACATTGTATATCCCTGTATGTTGTGGTTGTTCAGGTGCCTATCTAATAGTTTTTTTAAATGATCAATGCTCCCTGCTGAAACCACTGCCTGTGGAAGAGAATTCCACATCCTTGACCCTCTTACAGTAAAGAACCCTCTGCACAGTTTAAGGTTAAACTGCTTCTCTTCTAATTTCAGTGAATGGCCGTGTGCCTTTTTAAATTCCCTTTTGCGGAAAAGTTTTATCCCTATTGTGGGGTCACCAGTACGTGCATTTGTATTTAGCCCCCTGGGTCAATACTTTGTAGAGCCACCTTTTGCTGCAATTACAGCTGCAAGTCTTTGTGGGTATGTCTCTACCACCTTTGCAATCTAGAGCGTGACATTTTTGCCCATTCTTTGCAAAATAGCTTGAGTGCTGTCAGATTGGATGGAGAGCATCTGTGAATAGAAATTTTCAAGTATTGCCACAAATTCTCAATTGGATTTAGGTCTGGATTTTGACTGGGCAATTCTAACACATGAATATGCTTTGATCCAAACCATTCACTTGTAGCTCTAGCTGTATGTTTAGGGTCGTTGTCCTGCTGGAAGGTGAACCTCAGCCCCAGTCTCAAGTCTTTTGCGGACTCTATCAGGTTTTCTTCTAAGATTATGCCTGTATTTGTCTCCTTCCATCTTCCCATCAACTTTGGCCAGCTTCCCTGTCCCTGCTGAAGAAAAGCATACCCACAACACAATGCTGCCACCACCATGTTTCACGGTGGGGATGGTGTGTTCAGGGTGATGTGCAGTGTTAGTTTTCCGCTACACATAGCATTTTGCTTTTTAGGCAAAAACTTCAATTTTGGTCTCATCTGACCACAGCACCTTCTACCACATGTTTACTGTGTCCCCCACATGGCTTCTCGCAAACTGCAAACAAGACTTCTTATGACTTTCTTTCAACAATGGCTTTCTTTTTGCCACTCCTCCATAAAGGTCAGATTTGTGGAGTGCACAGCTAATAGTTGTCCTGTGGACAGATTCTCCCACCTGAGCTGTGGATCTCTGCAGGTCCTCTAGAGTTAGCATGGGCCTCTTGGCTGCTTCTCTGATTAATGCTCTCCTTGCCCGGCAATTCAGTTTAGGTTGACGGCCATGTCTTGGTAGGTTTGCAGTTGTGCCATCCTTTTTCCATTTTTGGATGATGGATTGAACTGTGCTCCGTTCAAAGCTTGGGGTATTTTTTTTATACCCTAACTCTGCTTTAAACTTCTCCACAACTTTATCCCTGACCTGTCCGGTGTGTTCATTGGCCTTCATGATGCTGCTTGTTCACTAAGGTTCTCTAAAAAACCTCACCTAATTAGGCGATTTCTGAAGGCATTTGGTTCCACTCGTTTTTAGTTATGGGTTTCAGAATAAAGGGGGCTGAATACAAATGCACACCACTCTTTTATGATATTTATTTGTCAAAAAAAAATGAAAAACATTTATTATTTTACTTCCATTTCACAATTGTGTGCCACTTTGTGTTGGTCTATCACATAAAATCCCAATAAAATACATTTACATTTTTGGTTGCAACATGACAATATGTGGAAAAATTCAAGGCGAGTGAATACTTTTTTAAGGCACTGTAGACTACCTCAAGAGCTGGTTCTGTCCAGCTCAGTAGATTGCTTTAAAAAAGGGCCTGGATTATTTCATAAATGTACACAATATAACTTGATATTAACATTTATAAGTAATGTTGATCCAGGGAATATCCAATTGCCTCTTGAGGGATCAGAAAGGATTTTTTTCCTCTGCTGGAGCAATTTGGATCATGCTTTTCTGTTTTTTTTTTTTTTTTTTTCCTTCCTCTGGATGAACTGTGGGTATAAGATTGTATATATAGGATTGTAATTTTTTTCTTTTATTGGTTGAACTGGATGGGCTTCTGTCTTTTTTCAAACAGACTAACTGTGTAATTATGTAGTTAAGTAAAAAAGGGCAAAAATATAGAAAATGTCAGTTGAATATTGAAGACTGAATGGGAAGCATAATAGCTAATAGTCATCACTCTTAATTTCTATATTAGCTGGCCCTTGTTATTATTGCCACTTTGGAAGACAGATAGAGAAAATATTAACATAATTAATATGTGAAATAAGTTTTAATGATTATAAATAAAAGTTGTAAATTAGTATCTGGGGTTTAGATGCAGAGGAAATAAAAGAGCATCTATTTCCAAAATGTCCCCTTTTAAATGAACCAACTGCAGATAGAACGTTTACTGTTGCCAACATTCTCTGCATAGTCACATGCTGAAACCTTAAAATCTTCAGTAGCATCCACTGGCATCCACCACCTAACCCAATCATTGGGGAAATGTATTGGGTAAGGCTGGTGAATGAATGCATGCTAATTTAGGTAGGGCAAATATACTTAGATTCACCCACCATTTATAGCCCAGTTCTTGCAAGCAATAGGCTTTAAGTTCATCGGCCCTTTCAATGATCAGGTCATTTAGGTTTTCCTAAGTGGGTGATAATAGGCACTTATGAACTCTGTAAGAATTCTGCATTGCACATAGAAATTTTCCAACTACTGAAAAGATAAAATACCTATTCCATGCATTAACTGAACTAAACCTCATCGGCCAAGTCCATGTAGCTGTTGCAGTACAGTGATGAGTTCCAGCATTGGCAGATGTCTCTCCACCTGTTTTTGGCTAGCCTAACACATCTAGCTGAAACAGTTTTGTTTTTAAAGCCAATTACTTAACAGCAGGGATGAGCCGAACACCCCCCTGTTCGGTTCGCACCAGAACCTGCGAACAGACAAAATGTTCGTGTAAACTTTAGAACCCTATTAAATACAATGGACTCGAACGTTCGAAATCTAAAGTGTTAATTATAAAGGCTAATATGCAAGTTATTGTCCTAAAAAGTGTTTGGGGACCTGGGTCCTGCCCCAGGGGACATGTATCAATGCAAAAAGAAGTTTTAAAAACGGCCGTTTTTTCGGGAGCAGTGATTTTAATAATGCTTAAAATGAAAAAATAAAAGTGAAATATTCCTTTAAATTTCGTACCTGGGGGGTGTGTATGATATGCATGTGAAGTGGCGCATGTTTCCCGTGCTTAGAACTGTCCCTGCAAAAAATGTCATTTTTGAAAGAAAAAAAATGCATTTAAAACTGACTCGCGGCTATTAATGAATTGTCGGCTCCCGGCAATACATACAAAAGTCATTGAGAAAAAAAAAAAAAAAAAGCGTGGGGGTTCCCCAGAATTCAATTACCAGGTCCTTCAGATCTGGCATGGATTTTAAGGGGAACTCCACCCCAAGTTTAAAAAAAAAATGGCGTGGAGTCCCCCTAAAAATCCATACCAGACCCCTTATCCGAGCACGCAACCTGGCCGGCCGCAGGGGAAAAGGGGGGGACGAGAGAGCGGCCCCCCCTCCCTCCTGAACCGTACCAAGCCACATGCCCTCAACATGGGGAGGATGTCCCCATGTTGATGGGGACAAGGGCCTCATCCCCACAACCCTTGCCCGGTGGTTGTGGGGGTCTGCGGGCGGGGGGCTTATCGGAATCTGGAAGACCCCTTTAACAAAGGGGACCCCCAGATCCCGCCCCCCCCCTATGTGAATTGGTAACGGGTACATTGTACCCCTACCATTTCACGAAGAAAGCGTAAAAAAAATGTTTAAAAAAACACACAAACACCTTGAAAAAGTCCTTTATTTAAAAAAAAATAAAAATAAACATTCCAGCGGTGAAATCCAGTGTCCCGCGGCGATCCCGATGTCCAGCGCTGTCCTTCATTGGTTGTGCCTGAGCGGACCTGATGGGGAACTCCCTCTCAGTATTTTAAATGTATAGACCCGCCCCTTCTAAAGTTCCCCATCAGGTCCGCTCAGCGGACGAGATGCGGAACATGAGAAGGGGCGGGTCTATACATGTATTACCAAAGTGAGAGCAGTTCCCCATCAGGTCCGCCCCTTCGGTATGTCAGACCCGCCTACGTCATTGGCTTGAGCGGGGAACTTCCTTCACTATGTAAATTTAAATTTACATAGTGAAGGAAGTTCCCCGCTCAAGCCAATGACGTAGGCGGGTCTGACATACCGAGGAGGCGGACCTGATGGGGAACTGCTCTCACTTTGGTAATACATGTATAGACCCGCCCCTTCTCATGTTCCGCATCTGGTCCGCAGAGCGGACCTGATGGGGAACTTTAGAAGGGGCGGGTCTATACATTTAAAATACTGAGAGGGAGTTCCCCATCAGGTCCGCTCAGGCACAACCAATGACGGACAGCGCTGGACATCGGGATCGCCGCGGGACACTGGATTTCACCGCTGGAATGTTTTTTTTTGTTTTTTTTTAAATAAAGGACTTTTTCAAGGTGTTTGTGTGTTTTTTTAAACATTTTTTTACGCTTTCTTCGTGAAATGGTAGGGGTACAATGTACCCCTTACCAATTCACATAGGGGGGGGGGGCCGGGATCTGGGGGTCCTCTTTGTTAAAGGGGTCTTCCAGATTCCGATAAGCCCCCCGCCCGCAGACCCCCACAACCACCGGGCAAGGGTTGTGGGGATGAGGCCCTTGTCCCCATCAACATGGGGACATCCTCCCCATGTTGAGGGCATGTGGCTTGGTACGGTTCAGGAGGGAGGGGGGGGCGCTCTCTCGTCCCCCCCTTTTCCCCTGCGGCCGGCCAGGTTGCGTGCTCGGATAAGGGGTCTGGTATGGATTTTTAGGGGGACTCCACGCCATTTTTTTTTTAATTTGGGGTGGAGTTCCCCTTAAAATCCATGCCAGATCTGAAGGGCCTGGAATGGATATTTGGGGGAACCCCACGTCAATTTTTTTTTTATTTGCGGCGGGGTTCCCCTTAATATCCATTCCAGACCTGAAGGGCCTGGTAATTGAATTCTGGGGAACCCCCACGCTTTTTTTTTTTTTTTTTATCAATGACTTTTGTATGTATTGCCGGGAGCCGACAATTCATTAATAGCCGCGAGTCAGTTTTAAATGCATTTTTTTCTTTCAAAAATGACACTTTTTGCAGGGACAGTTCTAAGCACGGGAAACATGCGCCACTTTACATGCATATCATACACACCCCCCAGGTACGAAATTTAAAGGAAAATTTCACTTTTATTTTTTCATTTTAAGCATTATTAAAATCACTGCTCCCGAAAAAACGGCCGTTTTTAAAACTTCTTTTTGCATTGATACATGTCCCCTGGGGCAGGACCCGGGTCCCCAAACACTTTTTAGGACAATAACTTGCATATAAGCCTTTATAATTAGCACTTTAGATTTCTCCCATAGATTTTTCGAATTTGCCGCGAACACCCCAATTTGTTCGCTGTTCGGCGAACGGGCGAACAGGCAATGTTCGAGTCGAACATGAGTTCGACTCGAACTCGAAGCTCATCCCTACTTAACAGCAGCATGGGTAAACTCATTCACATCATACACAACAGACATATTCATCTTAGTACCGAAACTTAATGTTTGTTTTGACATTTTTATGATTAAACAATTTATCACACTACATGCTTACGTGATTTTAGAGATACTCTCCCAAGTGACATTATTCCTGGATTTTTTTTTTTCATATTTCTTTGCTTTCATTTGAGTCTTTCTATATAGCATTTTGCTACATTGAGAATTACACTTTAAACCATCTATAATTTTGCACTACCATCACATCATTTTTTGACACTACAATGGGATTGGTATAAAAACAAAAATAAGGTGTTTTTAAGTATAGTAATTACAATAAAATATTTTTATTAAAGTCTAATGAGAGACAAAGGAGATATATACTGCCGCCTCCAGGAGTTTGACACTGGCAAACAAAAAATGTTAATCCATCCACCTGTATCATACTAACCTTCAACTGTCATACCTGAATTTTGTGAGCAAGTAATACACATGGCCAAACACATACAGGCATACCCCACTTTTAAGTACACAATGGGACCAGAGCATGTGTGTAAAACGAAAATGTACTTAAAGTGAAACGATACCTTTTTACACTTCTAGGGTGTAGTGGGGGGTCAGGAGCTGTAGTGGGGGTGTCAGGAGCTGTAGTTGAGGTCTCAGGGGCTGTAGTGGGGGTGTCAGGGGCACACTGGAACAGGGCGGGCTATGCTTTCGGAGCTTCAGCTCCTTCTACTGCGGCTGCAAAATTTCTGTACAGTACTTGTGAGGCACTTTACATACACTCGCGGGTATGTCCTTACTCGCAAGTGTATGTAAGTGAGTGTACTTAAAGCGGGGTATGCCTGTAGTTAGTTTCTCAATAGACTTCAAGAAAAAGATTACATGGCAAGAACACAAATGTCTTCATTAACCTTTGAGGGACATAGAAATAGTATATCATTTTAGACTAATGGGACTTTTGAAGGCAGTGGTGGGCAATAGCCACAGAGAGATTCAGCGATGCAGCAAAAAAACAGTGCCTGAAAGGAAGGCTGAATAAGAAGGAAAAACATGTACTAATCACTTCTGCTCTAGACACATGAACCCAAGAAATCTTCAGATATGAACCACAAAACAGCCAGTCCTCTCAATATAGCACACATCTTGATACAGCTAGGGTTGCCACCTTTTCTTCAAGCCAAACCCGAACACATTAGGGCACATTTTTTTTCTGAAGTATACACTACAGAATTATAAAAGATCTGGGAAACATTTAGGTGCCCCAAGTAAAGTAGTAACTATGCATGCTGTGGCAAACAGTGGGTTTGACCAAATTGCTCTTGCTGACATCATCACCTCGCCCCCCCAATGATGCTGAACTTGCCCCCCAAACTGATGCCCGCAGGTCCCGGACAGCAACAGATGTGTGTGTGACTATCTCGGGTTACATGGGGAGCCACAGCCTAGTCTGAATAATGTGTCCGGGTTTCAGGCAGACTTAAACCCAGACACATTATTCAAAAGATACAGCTTTCCCAAAGACCCATGCGGGCAAGAATCCACAGTGTCTATTTTCATCAGACAAGCAGACTATAATCTTTGGCAATATCTTCCAAAGTTTCATGTGAGTGTCAACTTTTATTGTTACTTTCTGACTTAGTAAAGTGATTTATTGTGTAGGATTCTTTTGCTTTCCTCTCTTTTCATTTTCTGGATAGGAAGGGACAATATAAAGTGAGTTCTGTACCTAAGAACTATGGGTCTTAATAGAGGAAACATTGGACCAGAAACTGTTCATCAAAATACAGGTTCAATTGGGTAATACTTGGGAACAGCAAGAGAACTGGAAAAAATAGCAACATGGTCAACAGAAGAAAAAGTCTAATGCCGCGTACACACAATCGTTTTTTCTGATGAAAGAAGATCGATGGACTTTTTTCATCGGACAAACCGATCGTGTGTGAGCCCCATCTGTCTTTTTTCCATATAAAAAAATAGAACGAGTTTTAAATTTTACCGATAGAAAAAAAAAAAAAGCAAATTCCGATCGTCTGTGGGGAACTCCATCGGAGAAAAAACCCACGCATGCTCAGAATCAAGTCGACGCATGCTCAAAAGCATTGAACTTCATTTTTCTCGGCTCTTCTGAGTGTTTTACGTCACAGCGTTTGGGACGGTCGGATTTTTGACTGATGGTGTGTAGGCAATACTGATCGAAGTCAGTTTCATCGGATTTCCGATGGAAAAATCCATCAGATTTTATTCCATCGGAAATCCAATTGTGTGTACAGGGCATCACACTCTCTGAAAATGTGATTAGGTGTAATGCCGTGTACACACGGTCGGAATTTCCGAGGAAAAAAGTCAGACGGAATTTTTTCAGCAGATATTCCGACTGTGTGTATACTCCATCTGACTTTTTCCGTCGGAAATGCCGACGGAGTTAGAAAGAGAACATGTTCTCTTTTTTTCCAACGGAAATCGGAAATTCCGTTTGTCTGTATGGAACTCCGACGGAGAAAAAAACAAGCATGCTCAGAATCAAGTTGACGCATGCTCGGAAGCATTGAACTTCATTTTTCTCGGCTCGTCTTAATGTTGTACTTTACTGCGTTCTTGACGGTCGGAATTTGGTGTGACAGTGTGTACGCAAGACAGATTGAACGGAATTCCGTCGGAAAAACCCGTTGGAGTTTATTCCGACAGAAAATCCGACCCTGTGTACAAGGCATAAGACTTACTGCAGCCAAGTGATTGGGAAAGGATGTGATATAAATCAGGAATAGGAATAAGCTCAAGATTAATTATTGACACAAGTTTGGACTAAACTTTGGCTGTTCAGATGTTTGACTGGATGTCAGAATATTTGTCCGGGACAGGAACCGAACATTTCATTCTACAACATACTGTATTTCTACTTCTACTGTCTATGACAACTTTGTATCTTTCAATAATTGCTAAGAAAGCATTGGGTGCTGCTACCTGCTTGTCCTTAGCAACCATTGATGTTACCTAGCCCCATTTATTTACTGGTCGGGAATTCCTGGCTATGTAAATAAAATTGCTGGGCTATTGTGTCATCACTGACCAGATATGGCTAATGGTAAGATCTTGGCAATGATGTTGAACTCACCTGGGAGTCTCTACCCCTTGGTTTACTTTTAACAATGGGGCTCCAGGAGATGTCATTCAGTGCAGGAGTCGTTCATTGTGGTTGACAAGGATCTGCAGCACTGGCTGACACAATCCCATACATCACGGGATAATGTTGGGCTTTTCTTTGAGAAAAAGGTTGTACTATGTATCCCATACTCATTCATGTAGAGGGGGAGAGGCTGGATTTCTGTTGTCTCTTATTTTAAAGGAGGCTTACAGATTCCAATAGGTCCCCCCTGCAGGGGTGTGGAAAAGAAGCCCTTGTCCCCATCAACCTGGAGGAAAAGATGCCTTGCCAGGGGCCCCCCAATGTTAAGGGCATGTAGCCTGGTAGGATTCAGTTAGAGGGTCCACACACTTGCTGCCCATCCTTTTCCTGGCTGGCCAGACTGTATGCCCAGATAAGTGCCTGGTATTGATTTTGAGGAGAAAATCCCAATCAGACCCTTATCCTAGAGTGGGACCCCAGGCAAACTGCACCCCCCCCCCCCATAGAAAAACAGTATGTGGCCTCTGCAATAGCAGACCAGGCCCTCATTCTCAAAGTGTCATTTAGCCATGGTAGTTTATTTTTCTTTTTTTCTTTTATGCCACATGCCACGTGCAGCGGTACATTCTACATGTAGGTTTAAAGCATCCCCCAAACATGTCTTTTAAAGGAATTATGTGTTTATAACTCAGATATAAATGTACATTTAAATTTTGCAAACTGGCCCTAAAAAGAGCAGTAAAAAATACTAGATTCAGCTCTCATAGACTTCCATGGTGTTTTCACACTATGTTAGGGGTTTTGTAGCTTTATTCAAGTGTTCATCGAACCAGTGAACATCCAGCGAATTGAACTTTGATCAGTTCTCTCATCACTAGATCTAATCATTGGCATCTAACCTGGAACGCCTGAGTATAATATATGGGGTTTGAAGTGGTAGTAAATTTTAGGGATGTACTTTTTACAATGTAGAAAATGTGCATTTTTGTTAATTATGATTATGAGAATATTGTATCAATTGTATATGTAATATGTTTGGCCATATCACCTTCTTCTGCATGCACTGTTTAAATAAAAATGTAAAGTTTGTCTGTTCCAATATGTTGAAAAAGTCAACTATTACCTTGGGGAGAGCTTACTTTTTCACTTGACTGTGGTACTTAAAGTGTTACTAAACCCACAACAGTAAAATCTGTCTGTATATTCTTCTCAAGACCTCCTGCTCTCTAGCTCGCTCATCACCTCCTCCCATGCTCGACTCCAGGACTTTTCCAGAGTCTCCCCAAGCCTATGGAACTCCTTACCCCAATCGGTCCGTCTATCTCCTTCTCTACTAGCTTTTAGAGGATCCCTAAAAACCCTCCTCTTCAGAGAAGCCTATCCCACCCTCACCTAATAACTATATTTCCATTCTGTCCACCTGATCATCCCCCACAGCCAATACCCTTTGTTTCACGTGACCCTCCCTTCTAGACTGTAAGCTCTATCGAGCAGGGCCCTTTGATCCCTCTGTATTGAATTGTATTGTGATTGTACTGTCTTCCCTGATGTTGTAAAGCGCTGCGCAAACTGTTGGCGCTATATAAATCCTGTATAATAATAATAATAATAATAATAATAAAAGTATATGCAGCATAGCATTCTTGTTATACTCACTGTGGAACTTATGGGGTTAATCCTCTGCATTGTGTAAAAAAGCTGTTTTATCCTGTATGCACAGATCCTCCCCTTCCTGCACTGTCTATCTGGGGAAAGCCAGCTAACACAGGCAAAGTAGCCAACCTGCACATGCTCAGTTGTGTCTTTTATGCTGGAGAGAATAATTACTTGTTCTCAGAGCTAGCCAGGTCACATGATATTGGCATCACACATGTGAGTGTGTATTCGGGATGAAGTGGAAATCTCCTCCTACCAGAACTCTCAGCACTGGAATAACTGTGCAGTTTATCACTGACCGTGGTATACAGATAAGCCAAAAAAGGTATATAGTGGCAATATTTTAATGTAAAAAGATATATAAGCTGTGGGCACTGTGCGGGGGGGGGGGGGGGGCGGCAGATGAACTATTGGGTTTAGTAAAACTTTAATAAGCGTTTCTGCTTTCTAATCTAGGTTGGGATTCAGAAAGCAAAGCAACTTTAGTGAATATTAAAGCCATAATCTTCAGACTTCAGTTTGAGAGTTTTTATCCTTTTTTTTTATCTCAGCTGCATTAATTTATCAAACTTGACAATCCTGATTAAATATAGGGTCATTTTCTTTATATTGCAAGGCTGGTTTTTACTCACAGCTGAGGCCAGTTTTATGTTTTATATGCACGTTATATGACAACATAGCTAAGTATGGTATATATGTGCGTGACTTGCAGCAAGATTTACTACTTCAACTGACTTTAGAAAATTGCTATTAATATCACAATTCAACTTTCAGCTGATATTTTATTGGTGGTTACAATAGTCCCAATTTGATAGATTTGAAGTGTACAAACTTCCTGCAATAAAATAAAGTGGTAAACCTAATTAGTAATATTCACATTTATGGCTGATTGTTTATCCGGTTCCCGACCATGTCACGCAGATATACTGTGGCACGATGGCTCTCCTGGGCGAAATCCCGTACGGGAACGTCCTACCCTTTTTCTGCCACCAGAGGTTTCCAACTAAGTAGGAAAAACAACATGTCTCCTCTCTTAGTCAAACCTATCCCCATACAGTTAGAACACACTGAGGCAACACACAATTAACCCCTTGATCGCTCCCTGGTGTTAACCCCTTACCTGCCAGTGACATTTACACAGTAATCAGTGCACTTTTATAGCACTGATTGCTGTATAAATGCCAATGGTCACAAAGAAGTGTCAAAGGCCTCTGATCTGTGCGTGGCAATGTCACAGTACCTCTAAAAATTGCAGATCACTGCCATTACTAGTAAAAAAATAAAATAAAAATGCCATAAATCTTTCCCATAGTTTTCAGACACCTTTAATTTTTGCGTAAACCAATCAATATACGCTTATTGCGTTTTTTTTTTTTTTTACCAAAAATATGTAGAAGAATATATATTGGCCTAAACTGATGAAGAAATTTGTTTTAAAAACTTGGGGATATTTATTATAGCAAAAAGTAAATAATATTGTTTTTTTTTTCAAAATTGTCGCTCTTTTTTTGTTTATAGCGCAAAAAATAAAAAAATGCAGATGATCAAATACCACCAAAAGAAAGCTCTATTTGTGGGGGGAAAAGGACACAAATTGTGTTTGGTTACAGCTTCGAACGGCCGCGCAATTGTCAGTTAAATTGACGCAGTGCCAAATTGTAAAAAGTGCTCTGGTCAGGAGGGGGGTAAAATCTTCCGGGCTGAAGTGGTTAAGGGTTTTTATAAATCTCACCATGGAGGAAACAGTTCTGATCCCTGCCCTTGTACTATAACTAACCAAGTGATGAATGAGAGGTGTAATTGAACAATGAGCAGATACTGGATCCTGAAAGAAGATAGACATTAATATAGCTTCCAGCAGCATGGGATGGTAATAAGCCATACTAAAATCACAATTGTGTCTTCAGTTATATCAGCACTTTCTTAATATAAAGAAAGAGATCAGCCTCAGACCTTTGAAATTTCATATTTTTTTTCTTTGCTTTTTGTTTTGTTTGTTTTGCGTAAAATGGAACTATGGGCAAATAAAAAATAAAACTATAAAATACTGTATATACCCGAGTATAGTCCGACCCGAATATAAGCCGAGGCACCTAATTTTACCACAAAAAACTGGGAAGACTTATTGACTCGAGTATAAGCCTAGGGTGTCCATCTGCATGCCTCACTTTGCCTCACAGTGTCCATGTCCATTTCTCACTGTGTCCATGACTAGACTGACTTTTAACATGGGAGTCTATGGAAGGGGTGCCCGGGTTTGAAAAATCTGTGTTCCCCGGCCGTAGGTCCCCCAGACAAAAAACTTTGCACACTTGTAGAGGAGAAATGGGGCTACATGTGTGAAATTACAGTTTAACATGGGAGTCTATGGAAGGGGTGCTCGGGTTTGAAAAATCGGTGCTCCCCAGCCGTAGGTCCCCCGGACAACAAACTTTGCACACTTGTAGAGTGGCTACATGTGTGCCAAGTTTGAGGACCTACGGTCGGCCGGTACCGGGTACCCAAAGTCCGGGAGATCAGGCGCAAAAAGGTGACTTGAGTATAAGCCGAGGGGGGCATTTTCAGCACAAAAAATGTGTTGAAAAACCCGGCTTATACTCGAGTATATACGGTACTTTCTGTCAGTAGCATTAAATGGCAGTTTTTGTAACCCCTGTAACATACTAATATACTAAAATACTGTTACACTAACATTTATAGGTAAAGTTGATCCAGGGAAGATCTGATTGCCTGTTGGGGGATCAGGAAGGATTTTTTTTCCCCAAGCTGCAGCAAATTGGATGATTCTTTATTGGGGGTTTTTTGTATTCCTCTGGATCAACTGTGGGTATAAGATAGTGTTCATGGAGATTGTCTATTTGTGTGTGTTTTTTTCCTCTGTTGGTTGAACTGGATGGACTTGTTCTTTTTTTCAACCAGATTAACTATGTAACATAATTTCCTTACCTGTTTATCCTGCTAGCAAGTATTTGTTGCTCTTTGTTCTGCACTAAAATTGCACCCCAGCATTGTCATCCTGTGGATCTGGTAGACTTAGCTGGATATGTAGTTGCGGATGCATTTAAAATAACAGATTTGTGGGCAGGATCAACAGGTAATAAAAGGTTACAGGGGGAACTCAGAAACACAAAAACTACTCTGATGATGCCGGTTACAGACTGGAAAACATTTGGCCTTCTTTATTTTCCTCATACTTATTCTTTTAAGAGGCACTATTTTTTGGTTAAAGCTGGCCATAGACAGTTCAAATCTTCAGTAGGGACCAGATGAGATTTGGACCATGATTTGAATTGATTGATCAACTTGGGTGCAACCAGCCTGTCAGATTGTTCATGCGCATGGATGCCTGACACTTCAGCTAGAAAGGAGATGCATACTCTGCTTGTGAGCACCTGTCTCCAGCCACAAGCACTTGCCCAAGGTGAGCCTCGACAAGAGAAGTATAATAGAGAGATGAAGTGGGCCAGCAGCTGTCTCCTTGTTAGTTGCGTGTAAGCAGGTTGAAATGCTGGTTACTGAGATAGCTGCTGCTCCAGGGAGGGAAACAGCTAACCTGGTTTCCCACACTTTATGTTTAGGCCTCATGTACACTGCTGCTGGTAAACGGACGTTTAGGAGCAGTTGGGCTTTTTTTTCAACTGCTCCTGAACTCTCCTCTGTTATCTTATCAATACATGTACACAGGGTTGTTTTACAGTCATTTCTAGGCAGTTGAGTTTAGAGGCTTTTTCTGGAACCCAAAAAAATGTGTTCAGATGCTGTGTTTAGAGGCATTTCAAGAGTCAAACATGGCTAAACGCAGCTAAACGCAGTAACTTGCATTTAGCAGTGTTTCGTTTACAGACGTTTTTTATTTTAACCCCCAAAAAAATAAAAAATAAATTCAAATGCTTCTAGACACATACGCAGCTAAACACGGCATGTAAACGCGGCTAAACGGACGTTTTTAGACGCCGGTGTCTAGCTGTCAAGTTAAATCGTTCAGGAGAGGTTGAACAACGTCCCATGTACATGAAGCCTTAGCTCTGCTTCTCTCCCTGTGTTGAAAGGGGGAGGGCTCTGCCCAGCTGAACTCAGTCTGCTACATGGGAAAGAAGACACAGACAAGCCACAACATGTAATCTCCAGTTGCTTACAGAGAAGAGAGAAGGGGGAGCAGTTCCACCACGGAGAACAAGCCTGCTTTCTGTCACATCCACCATGTAGGGGGATTGCTGGAACCTGCAGTCCACTCTAAACCTACTAGCCTTGGATAATGACACCATGAACTCTTCTATAGATGGACTCTTGCCTGTGCAGTTATGCTGGGGTAGCCACAAACCTGAGTTAAGGATTAGGGACTGTGCACTTTGTTCTGTAATGCTAAGAGTTTTCAGTAAATCTTTTGAAATGTTGTCCTTGCCTGGTCTGAAGTTACTAAAGGAGTGTATGAAAGTAACCTGCACACATAGTCTGCAGCGTGGGTCAGTAAAGCACACTGGAGTATGAAGACAGCATTGCAGGAGTAACGTGATGCAGAGTAAAGTAAGTGGTTACCAAGGATAATGGAGGTTTACCAAGAAGCCTGTCATGAAGCGTGTGCCTGTGACAGGTGGGACAGACTCTTGCAGCGAGGGAGATATTGTCCGCACTCTCTCCAAGAGCTCTATCGCAATGGGGGCAGATCAGCCCTGCATAGGTTCTCGTCCAGTGCACAGGTATGGAAGAAAACGGGTTAATGCAGAACACATATGCACTAGGTGTTTGGCGGGACCCTATTCCATTACTGGTAATGAGATAGAGGAAATATGCTGGAGAGCTGGAGATGCCATAGGCTCAGTGTGTTTATCCTAAATGCAACAGAGACAGTACGGTGTACATAGACAGAGAGTTTACTGGAGGACAGTTTATTTCTCAAGTGTACATGGTGCATGGCACAGGTAAAGGTACCCCATGTGCAAGGCAGTGACCCTTTCCAAGTTCCCTAGCATAGCCCAGAAGAACCCACCCCGAGGTAGGCCTTCCGTTGACCCACACTTGGCACCCAACAAGGAGGGGAACATGGAGAGAGTGTCACCCGCATGCCCTACATTTAGTACTGGCCGGCCACAAACCAAAGAGGGGCACCCTGTCTGACTTCACATCTACCATTACCTGGGAAAATGGAACAAAGAACTAAGTGTACTTTGTCCTATCAGGATCTGAATAAAGTGGTACTTCTGAATTAATTTTCCTTTAACAATATAATTAATAAATAGTACAAAATGCAACTCACCAGAAATTGGAACCTCCTATCATAAAAGACGTTAGTTTATGCAATCGAATATCACTCCAATTAGACCATTGATAAAGCTCCTGGTAATCTGTAAGCTTGTACAGTGTAAACTGGTCTACATGACTATTGTTTAAACCATGTACATAAAAAATACAGATGAAAAAAACGTAATTTAACTAGACCATTTTTTTTTAACTTAGTCTGGGAATTAAACAATATATTCTATGAACCAATAGGATGCATAAACCTCTAATATATTTTTATTAATATGTAGTCAAGCTAAAGCAACCTCTGTTAAACAGATGCTAAAAGATTATATATACAGTATATATATATATATATATATATATATATACTGTGTGTGTGTATATATATATATAGATAGATAGATATACGGTATATATCTAGAGATCTATAGATCCCTAGATATATATACGGTATATATCTAGATATATATTTTTATATATCTAGATATATCTAAGATATCACTTTTAGATGGACTAAACCTTTAAAATTCATAAATTTAATTTGGTTTATATCAGTGTCCCTTTATGATTCAAGTGTATTACCATCCTACCATGGAAATAAAACCTTGCAGGATCAATGTTAACTGATATCATAGTGGACTTTGTGACACAATCCCATTTTAGAAGAGCAATCAAGTATGCTCTTAAATGTCAAATTACTACTGACGCAGCACTTCCATGATTGAAATGCCCCCTTTGCATGTACACCATTGTATTATATTGAAATTGCCTGGAGATTCTATGGGCAATTTAGTTATCCCTTGTGCTAAGCATGTTGCTGCAATAAACAGATTTCAGAAATAGCAATGTTTTCTCACATATTACCTGCAGGCATGATTAAAAAGAGATAACCTCACAGATACAGCATTATTAGATTTCATTGGAAAGCACAACATATTCAACTAAATATTTTACTGAAATGCTTATTAATTGCAAAGATATGTGTAGCGGTCTTCCCCCACCTTCTCCCCTCTCTTTATGGCTGGTTTTACTGGTTTTACTTGTCTAGGGGTATCTGGGAGAAGGGGGAGATATGAGCTAACCGTTTACCTTCGGTTCTGCGTTTTAGGCCGGAGCCTCAGCTTCTCCAGTGGAGGATGATTGTCACTGTCACAGACAGGGACACTTAGCTTCCAGTAACACGAGTTCCACACCATAAAAAGTCCAACACTGTTTTATTGCTTTGATCAGTAGGTAAGCTGGTTGAACTTTAAAAGAACAGACAGGGTGTGGGAGGGAGTAGGTCCAGGCACAACACAATGGATAAAGTTTCTCCTGTTCCGTTTAGTGCAAACAGGCTTGGCGCACAGCCGCTGCCACCGACTGTGAATTTGGTCACTGCCACTGACCTGGATGAACGTTGAGGCCTCTGCCACAGGCCTTGGATGAGGCCTGCCACTGACCTGAGAAAGATGGGTCTCTGCCACAGACCATGAGAACATGAAGTACCTCCTTTAGAACAAACGACCCCTGTCAGAGGAAGACATCCATCCGGATGGTCACCAGAGGCCTCCACCGTCACCAGCAAATGCTGCGCTGGCTCTTCGGGGAGGTCACGTCTCCGGTCCCTTACGCCCTGGATTCAGGCACCCAATACCGGGGGCACCTTAGGAATGCTTTGCCCTCGCGGGACCCAGTCGAAGGTACTGGGCCCCAGGCCTCCTTGTAAAGTACCTCACCCCAGGCTGAAGGTGCCTGGGATGGAACTCGAATCCACGGGCCCAGGCCGAGGGCGCCTGGGCACAGACGAACCGCAGCAGCCCCCAGGCCGAAGGTGCCTGGGTAATGGACCTTGTGCGCAAGATGTCCGCCCCCTTTTAGGGCACGGCTCTAGAATGGCAGTTCAACCCCGGTCCCAGGTGACAGCGCCACCTAGGGACCGCAGGGAACTTGACACCATTCATACCTCCCACACTCCAAAGTGTCCATAAATCCCTAAAAATCAATGTATCTGGGCCATCTATAGCTCAGATACACCCCACTAAATTTGACACCCGCTACATATGCATAGCTTTTAATGAATGTCACATTTATACTTTTTCCCATGCTGAAAAAAACATCTGCAATACAATGATAAATATGGCCTCTACCATGAGACAAGCTCAGAGAATGCTGGCCCACTGTACATGACAATTTCAAGGCAGTCTAGATTGCTTCCAGCTGGACTTTGATCCCACTACCAGCAATGATAATGGCATGCAATTTCTCAATCATGTGGCCACAACAGGTGTCCAAAGAACCAGGGGATTTATTATAAAAATGTAACAAACAGTAATAACAACAGAGTAAGAATTTATTGATGTGTTTCATGCCCAGATGGGTGCAAACCACCACCAACAGTTTCTATCGTTACTCTGAAATGATTTTGAATAGACTGTCAAACAAAGAAAAAAACAAAACGGCCTAATAATAATTACCAGTCCCGTCTGTAATTTCAACTTGCAGAGCTAAAAAGTCTGGAAGACTCTTTAATATCTGACACTTCTGGATTTATCAAATGCCTGCACCCCCCACACAATGCTGTGGTTAAACCAGCTGACCAATATGTCTCTATGTCCTTAGTGTGTCTGCAGAATACAATGGAGTCATTTGACACGTATTTCTGGCAGGTTAAGTATGTTAAATTTGTGTGACTTCTGCTGTCTTGGTTATAAGGAAATCCATTTACAGTTTTTTCATGCCAAAATTGTGTTTGAAATAGTGTAATTATGCAGACCCTAGGTGGCGCAAAACACATACAAAACTATATAACAATATACATAAATGACATTAATATTGTGTAAAGAAAAAATCCAAAGAAGTCCACCAATCAGTCCCAACGACATAAAGTCTTTAAAAGTATATGGACAATATCACCACTTGTGTCCACAGCTCTTCAAAGAAGCATTATAAGTTAACATTCACCATATTCTGTTCATGATCACCACTCCCAGAAATGTGATTAGTCTCACTCATCAGGGAAAATTCCCTCACAATTAAGTGATCAGAAAAAAAAAAAAGCTTTATAAGTATAGTTAGCAACTGGTATCCAATCGACCACCATCCGCGATCTTGATGTGATTGTAAAGTCTTGTTTTTTTCTCTAAAAATAATGTCATACTTACCTGCTCTCTGTAATGGTTTTGCACAGGGCAGCCCAGATCCTCCTCTTCTTGGGTCCCTCTTCGGCTCTCCTGGCCCCTCCCTCCTGTCGGGTGCCCCCACAGCAAGAAGCTTGCTATGGGAGCACCCGAGCTACGTCACAGCTCCCTGTGTCCATTCAGACACAGTGCCCTGGTTTGGCCCCTCCCCTATCTCTCCTGATTGGCTAGCTGACTTTGAGAGACAGCAGCGGGAGCCAATGGCGCCGCTGCTGTGTCTCAGCCATTCAGGAGGAAAGTTCTGGATGGCTGAGGAATTTGTGGACATTGCTGGAGAGAGATGGGGCTCAGGTAAGTATTAGGGGGGCTGCTACACACAGAAGGTTTTTTATCCTAATGCATAGAATGCATTAAGATAAAAAACCTTCTGACTTTACAACCATTGTAAAGACTTAAGATTTTCATAACGCAGTTGATCATGAAAGAGAGAAATCCACAATAGTGCAATAGTGCAATACCGTACCTCTCTTGTATTTATTAAAACCCATTTAAAGCCACTTACAGTCATAAAATACAGAACCGCAAAACTAGAAGTTTTCTTTCATCATCCTTCCACTCTGTGATCAATGATTCCTCAAAGGGCTGATTTACATCTATGTGTTGTGGGAATGCATGCATTAATGTGTGCATTTACACAACATGCAACATCACACCTTTTAAATAGCACCTCAATGCAATAAGGTAATGCACATTCATTGAAACTTGCTGCAACACATGACAGACTACCATAGTGCATTATGGCAAACATTTTGTGAAATGTCCAATTTTTGGGGATGTATTTGTGCAATGGAAGCCCATTGATTTCAGCAAATTAATATGTGACATTAAGGCACCACACAACTATAAATGGGCCCTCAGGGATTAGACATGACAATTTACATCATGTGATCAATATGCACCCACAGTTACTATAATTGTCTATCGCTACTTCCAAGACAGACCAGTATAAGCCAGCCACAGTATTCCTAATCTCTGACACACCAGTAGAGCATCACCAGACCATTGTAAGCCAGCCACAGTGTCCCTGATCACTATCCATGTCAGGACATGCCAGAGTCCCGGATAGTCACCACACCAGTACAGTGTCACCAAATCAGTGCAGTCAGCCACAGCATCACTAATCACCACCACACAAGCACAATGTTACCAGGCCAATTCAGCCAGCCACAGTGTCCCTGATTGCCACCACATACGTGCAGCATCACCAGACCAGTGCAGCGAGCAAGTCCCTCCATTGCCAGTGTTAAAAATGCTAATGTAAGCCAGCAACAGTGTTTTGATCACCGCCACACCAGTGTAGTATTGCCTCTGCCTACCATCTGAAACCTAAACTGACCCTTGCCCTTTTATCAACCACATTTTTGTCTGCCACCTGGACTGATCCCTTGCCTGATTGCTGACCATGTATCTGTTTGCCAATAAAACTGACCCATCTGCCTTCCCACTGACTATGTTCCTGTGAGACACCAGTCCCAGTTATCCTCTGGAGACCACTTCACTCCAGATCTACAGGTACTCCTTTGCTCACCCTTAGTTTAGCCTCCTGACCAGTGAACATAGGGTTGTGTATAATTCATGGGGGAACCCAGGTACCAGAAGGTTAGTTCTGTTTACCTTAATGGAATGGGGACTGTGCAGGTGAAGCTGCACTAAGTTACTTTATATTCCCTGAACACTCCTACATTACTTTAAAATGTGTCTTTATTTAATCGTAGGACATTTCAAAGACATATATGTGACATTACACAACTTTATCTATTAACATATCGTTAAGGTAACTCATAATAACTGAGAATAAAAATTATTACATTTTTCAAGATTTCATCTCTGTTTCTCATTATTAACCTACAAGTAGTATCCAATATCTATACTTATACTTATATCTCTTCTCTTTAATGCTTCCAGAGTGTGGTTTAGTAGTCTCCCCCTACCACTCCTACATTACAGTAAATTGTTTTAACACAATATTGGTTGATTTTTGTGATAAGGAAGAGGTAATGTCAGGTACATAATCAGTCCAAACATTGAAAAAGTCTCACACATGTGGTTTCCCCATGTGAGAGGAATAGCAGAATGTGTTCTCTGGTGTACTTTTTAGTATGCCAATGCTTTGTGTGGGAAATAACTAATCAAATTGACAATTTTTTGTAAAAAAAATAAAAATGGAGGTGCATGCGCGAGGCTGACTGGTAGGTTATGGCTGCCTGAAACTCTGCATCTTCCGTGACTAAAAAGCCGAGATAAAACGAGTCACCACCTCAAAAAACGTTAACAAGGTAACTAACAGCTACCGGAAACTTCGGTGATCAAAAAGATACTATGTATAGCGGGAGGAAATCTAAACTAAAAGCAACAAAAGGTCAGGACGTTCTGACTAGAACCACAGCTAAGATGACAGCAGTACCATCATCCCTCTCAGCTTTACCTCAGCTAAAAAAAAGAATAAGAACTCACCTCAGTATCTTCTTAATGAGCCTGACTCTGACTGTGAACTTGGAATGACCCCTAATATTATACAAAACATTTCACCAGGAACTGACCTTTTGACACAATTTGAAAGGGTCTTACAAAAAGCACTTCAAACCACCTCAGACAGCATTACATACAAATTGACGCAGGAAATTCGTGAGGTGGGCCGCAGAACATCTGTTCTAGAATAAAGGATGGATGAGCTGGATGGCATTTCTACTAATAATGCTGATGAATTAGAAGCACTTAAAGAGGAGAATACCTCGCTCAACAACCGTCTCAAGGAATTTGAGAATAGAGCAAGAAGATCCAACATCCGTATCCGCGGCATCCCAGAATCCATAATTGATTTAAACTCCACTGTAACAGCCCTTCTTCAAGAACTCACTCCATCAATTCCAATAGAGTGCTTGGAGATGGATAGGATCCACAGATCATTAGCCCCTCGCAAAGATGAAGGACCACCCAGAGACATTGTAATCAAATTCCACTACTTTCGCTCCAAAGAGCAAATCCTAGAAGCAGCTCGCAATAAAGAAGCACTGACTTTCCAGGGTCACCGTTACCAGATTTTCCAAGACCTTTCGCAGCAGATCCTAATCAAAAGGAAAATTATGAAACCACAGCTGTTGATTCTCCAATTCCATCGCATCACATATCGTTGGTGTTTCCCTTTTGCCCTTCGATTCTCCTACATAGAAACTACATATACCTGCAAATCAATGGATGACCTTCTCACCACACTACAAGATCTTCATCTTTCAATGCCGGAAAATTCCGCAGAAGGAGCCAAACGCAGAGCCTGATCAGGCTCCCCAGCAAACCAACATGAAGATTCATCTCCTCAAGCCCACTCCAGTACCCACAAAAGGAGTCGACATGACTCACCCCCGTCAACTGCCACTGATCACATGGACTGAAACTGTCAATATGGTGATATGATTCTTTACGATTTTTGAAATAATAGAACCACTCTTTTAAGACCCTAAGAGCCCATTCACACAGGGGCAACACGACTTCCAGCGCGATTTTATGAGGCAACTTGGACACGACTTGAGTATGAATCACAGCGCAACCTGGAGCTACTTACAAGGCAACTTCAAGTTGCCTGCAGGATAGGAGACATTCCAGTGGCCAATCAAACAAGAATCAGCTCTGTGGGAGGGAGGGGGGAGGGAGAGGTTTGCCTGAGAAATGTATTTTCTCTTCCTGGAGAGTTGCTCCTATTAAGACAGTGATCCGACTTCAGAGGCAACTCCCATTGAAATCAATGGGTACAGGTCGCCTAGAAGTCGGATTGAAGTAGTACAGGGACCTTTTTTGAAGTCGGAGTGACTGCAGTAGTGTGCATTAAGACGGCTCCATTAACTTACATTGATTTCCTCAGCCAGGGGTATATTAATCAGGGAGGGGACGGAAAAAAAGAGAAGAACTGAGAAGAAAAAAATAATATTAACAAAAGAAATACATGAATTAGAACAGCAACATAAGACAACTGGTAGAAAATAACTATTACTGAACCTGTGTATTAAAAGAGAAGAGATGAAAGAGGTAATTGAACTAGAATCTCGTAGGGTCTTTAATCGAATTAAGAAAGAAAAATACCAATGGGGAAACAAATCAGGGAAGTACCTAGCGAAAATATTAAAAAAGAAAAAATCTCTTAATTATATAGAAAAAATACAAACAAACACCGGAGAACTGAGACACAAACATCAGAAATAGTTAAAATTTTCCATGATTTCTATAGCAAATTATACTCAATTAATATAAACGACACAATTGAAGAGGTAAAACAAAAAGGAGAGAAAATTAAAGCCTTCTTGAAGGAGATCGACTTGGATAAAATCCCTGAGGAAAAAATTAGTCACTTAGAGGACCCTACAACAGAGGAGGAAATAAAAAAAATCATGCAAGATCTGCCAAATGGGAAGAGTCCCGGAACAGATGGCCCGACGATATTGTACTATAAAAAATGTGTAGATACCCTAACACCGAAACTGTGCTCTTACATGAACGGGATAGGCGTGAAATGGGAGATGCGGAAAGAGGCACTAGAAGCTACAATAACTATAATTCTAAAAGACGGCAAAGACACCACACCCTGTTCCAGCTATAGACCGATTTCACTTTTGAATATCGATACCAAAATCTTCTCAAAAATCCTCGCTAATAGGATGAAAACAATAATGAAAGACGTGATCCATGTTGATCAGGTTGGATTTATCCCAGGAAGGGAGGGGAGGGATAATGGAATTAGAACTCTCTTGGCCATACAGAGAATTAAAGAAAGTGGGGCCCCAGGTCTACTCCTGTCAATAGATGCCGAGAAGGCATTTGACAGGGTAGACTGGGGCTTCATGCAGAGTACACTTGAGGAGGTGGGAGTAGGATCAAGGATGACCAACTGGATAGGTTCTCTGTACAACAGACCTACGGCGAGAATTAAAATAAACGGGACACTCTCAACGCCATTTGAGTTGAAAAATGACACCCGACAAGGGTGCCCGCTGTCACCACTATTGTTCGTACTGGCATTAGAACCTCTGTTAAGGGGGATAAGGCGGAATGTCGATGTCAGAGGGATTGAAGTTGGGGGAGAAGACCATAAACTTGCTGCTTATGCAGATGACATCCTATGTTTTATAACCAACCCGAAAATAACCTTACCTAACTTAATGAAATCTTTTAGTGAATTCGGGAAACTGTCTAATTTC
Organism: Rana muscosa; assembly: GCA_029206835.1. Taxonomy (NCBI): domain Eukaryota; kingdom Metazoa; phylum Chordata; class Amphibia; order Anura; family Ranidae; genus Rana; species Rana muscosa. The sequence goes on along the minus strand of JARGYO010005626.1, from coordinate 11,833,065 downwards.
AAAATAAACTCAGCAAAATCTGAAATACTGAGTTTTAACATCCCTAAATTAGAAAGGAACATATATCAAGCAGATTTCCTATTTAGCTGGAGAAAAGAATTAAATTACCTCGGAATCAAAATAACAACTACTACCGAGACATTATATAAAGCTAATTTTATCCCATTATTAAATGATATCAAATCAGAACTGAACAGAATTGCTTCAGGGCAAATTTCATGGAGTGGACGTATAAACATTTTTAAAATGGTAATTCTACCTAAGATAGTTTATAAAATACAAATGCTCCCAATCCCATTACCACAGGCATACTTTAAAAAATTACAGACACTATTCACAACATTCATATGGCGAGGCAAAAAACCTTGAATTAAACTGACTGACTGCAAAAAGCACAGGGGGGTTTAGGGGCACCTGATTTGAAAAATTACTATAAGGTGATTGTACTGTCACGTATAATCGAATGGGCTAAAAATAACACCGAAAAGAGATGGGTAAAAATGGAATCTATAATTAGCAAAACTTCACTGGGGAGGGTAATCTGGATCCCGGCACTACATCGCGAATTGGGCACCGACACACACTGTGGGGGGTAATTTACTATAGCGCCACGGCGCTAATTAGGGCAAATTGCCGCGAATTTGCGCTAATTAGCGCAAATCGCGGCAATTTGCGCTAATTAGCGCGAAAACGGTATTCACTATAGCGCTGGAGAAAAAATACTAACCAAAATCGAATTTACTATAGCTCCCAGAATCCAAATAGCGCCCAAATCCTTACTCTACTAAAAACTGGAGTTGTGCACATGGAAATAATGTTTGGAGCATGATATAATTGCCTAAATGGTACTGAAATATGCGGTATATTATTTAAAGATAATCTGCTTTTAAACTGTGTGAAAAAGTGATTTCTACACTGAAATATCTTTAAAAGTCTGAGAAGTAAAAAAATGCCAGTTTTTGGACAACTATTTGCAAACGAAACTGAGCATGCCCAGAGCTAATATAACTCAAATTTTAACTCAAGTGACTTTTTCACAAGAGTTATAGTAAATACCGAAATGAGAGCTAATTAAACAGCATATTTTGGAAGTGAAAATCTGAGCAAGTTTTAGCCATTGATTCTAATGATACAATTGTAACTTTCACAAATAAATTCTTTTAATGTTGCGATGAAATGTATCTTTCTCTGAAATAAATTTTCCTTTGCAACAATGTTGCTTCTAATTAAAATATTTTGTTTTTAAAGAAAGCTAGAATGTGGAATGTTTTGATAAAATATTTTTTTCTCTGTCACTTTCACTAGTTACTTTCCATCTCACAACAATATTTACCCAAATCACACAGGTGTCTTTACAAACCACAATCAATACTATTGCTGATGCAAATTAAAAATTAGTCACTTTTTTTGTGCTTTTTATTATTTCTAAATAATCATAATTTGAGCCCCAAAAATTTGATATGTGTTCCAACATCAGAAATCAAAATGTAATTCCCCAAAATGTGAGGGTAATATCACAATTCTAAACTCACCCCCCAAAAAAACACCAAATATCACAGAATAAATCAAGAAGAATAACTCTTGAGTAATGTAATTCCATCACCTGTATGTCCAAAGAAATGCAGTATTTATGTGTGTTTATCCGTGGCTTAGAGGTTAGAACTTCCGCTTAGCATCCCTTTGTGTCTGGGTTCAAATCCCAAACATGCTGCTTCATGTAGAGAAGTTGTCTCATCTCCCAGGTCCTAAAACTATGTCTAAATGTTGTATTTATGTATAGGAGGGTTCCACCACCATTGTAAATCTTGCCAGATACACAATTTAGCCCAAAGTATTGGGACGCCTGCCTTTACACACACATGAACTTTAATGGCAGCCCAGTCTTATTCCGTAGGGTTAAAATTTGATTTGGCCCACCCTTTGCAGCTAGAACAGCTTCTGGGAAGGCTGGGAAGGTTGTCCACAAGGTTTAGTGTGTCTATGGGAATGTTTGATCATTCTTCCAGAAGTGCATTTGTGAGGCCAGGCACTGATGTTGGATGTGAAGGCCTGGCTCGCAGTCTCTGCTCTAATTCAGCCAAAGGGAGTTCTATTGGGTTGAGGTCAGGACTCTGTGCAGGCCAGTCAAGTTTCTCCACCCCAAACTCCCTCATCCATGTCTTTATGGACCTTGCTTCATGCACTGGTGTGCAGTCATGTTGAAACAGGAAGGGGCCATCCCAAACTGTTCCCACAAAGTTGGGAGCATGAAATTGTCCAAAATGTCTCAGTATGCTGATGCCTTAAGAGTTCCCTTCACTGGAACTAAGGGGCCAAGCCCAACCCCTGAAAAACAACCCCACATCATAATCCCCCTCCACCAAATGATTTGGACCAGTGCACAAAGCAAGGTCCATAAAGACATAGATGAGTGGGTTCGGGGTGGAGGAACTTGACTGGCCTGGACAGAGTCCTGACCTCAACACAACAGAACACCTTGGGGATGAATTAGAGCAGAGACTGCAGGCCAGGCCTTCTCGTCCAACATCAGTGCCTGACCTCACAAATGCACTTGGAAGAATGGTCAAACATTCCCATAGACACACTCCTAAACCTTGTGGACAGCCTTCCCAGAAGAGTTGAAGCTGTTATAGCTGCAAAGGGTGGGCCAACCCAATATTGAACCCTACGGACTAAGACTGGGATGCAATTACAGTTCATGTGCGTTTAAAGGCAGGCGTCCCAATACTTAGGCCAATATATTGTATATTGCTTGGAGACACGGAACTTGGCTATTGACTTAGGGCTGGTTCACACCACAGAGATGCAGTGAACATCTGTGAGGCTGCCTGGTGGCTAAGTGGGCAGCAATTCCGTCTAGCAGCACTGGGTTTGCTGGTTCAATTCCCCAACGTGCTAGTGCTTATGTTAAAGTTTATATGTTTTCCATGTGTGGGTTTCTCACCACAATCCTAAGACATGCTGGCATTTTATTTGTCTCCTGTCAAAATAGTCTCTAATGTAAAAAAGTTTATTTTGGACTTTAGATTGGAAGCTCATTGGAGCCAGGGCCTGATGTTAATGTTTGTTAGCACTAATCATACCCAGGGACTTGGACATTTAAAATTGTAGGGTTTACACTGCACAGGTACATATGCTTAGAAAACTGTTGCTTTGTTTATGTGCATGCAAATGGACTTGGATCTTTGGCCTGTAGTTGGAGATTTGATGCACATAGCCAAGAGCTAACACAGTTGTAAATAGTATTATTTGTTCCTGGCCATCAGGTGCAATCACTTTAGACATACACAAAGGGACAGATTGAAAGATACTGGTGGGCGTGTACTTCTATTGGGCGTGTACTTATATTGGGCATGTGTCAGTTTGCTAACAATACAACCTCTCTTATATAAAGGCCTGCAGTATCAGGGATTGTTTGGTCTGAGAAGGCCAGGTTTTTTGCTGTGATTTGTGGGGGGAGAGAAGGAATGATATTGTGCAGATTGACAAACCTCTAACTAGTGTTATTTGCTGAAATTCTTGTGCATTTTTTCAATCAAAAATTGTGTGTGTATTGTTCCTGTCTGACCATGCAAAATCGTTTGGAAGCATCTGCTGACCTTCTACTCGTGGATCTCATTGCTTAATCATGTACACAGAAATGCAGCTTCCAGCAGAACATGGTCATCAATGTATGTATATGTGGATTGTGAGGTGGGGGTGGGTGTTTTGAACATGTCTTTTTTATTATGTTGGAATGCTTTGTAAGAATAATGACTTGAGTATGTTTCTATATTGCAGATAAAAATGTGATGTTTCCCATTATACACTAAAAGTAAAGCTGTGTGCACTCTAAGGTTTTGACAAATTTTAGATTGTAAGCTCCTATGAGCAGGGCCCTTAAAATCCAATTGCTAAATTGAGTACCGTGTATCCTGTCCCAATTTTTTTGAAGCTAGTAAATGAATGGACCTAATTTTGTTTCTGCTGGCAAAATAAAAGTACGTTATTGAGCTTTGGTGTGTGTTTTTTTTTTTTGGGCAAAGTGCAAAAATCCTTAATTTTATTTCTGTATGGATTTGTGCATCAAAAAAATAATCTCTTTGCCCTTGTTCACATTGATGCTACTTTGAAATCGCGCTACTTCACTTAAGCTAGCGCGATTTTAGGTACTACTTGATAGACATCTGTGTGGCTTCATACACAAATGTCTATTGAAGTCGCACCTGAAATCGGCAAAAGTAGTGCAGGAACTACTTTTGCAAATCGGTGCGGTGCCACAAAATTGGGGTTGCATCGATTGGAACAGTGCCATTGCCACCAATAGTCATGCGATTTGATTTCTGAAATTGCATGACAAATCGCCCCAATGTAAACCTAGGCTTCAGCACACCTGCAAGTAAATGATAAAGGTGGAATCTTTATATATAACAGCTGTGGAGAATTGCAGGTAATGAATTCAGCTGGAGGATAGACGGTGTTGTATGTGTCAGCTCTGGTTCGCATTGGTGCGATTTGACATGTCAGATCGGTGGCAATTGCGCTGTTCTAATTGGTGTGATTTGTATTGATATAAGTGCAGAAACCTGCACTGATGTCCCCCCCCCCTCTCCTGCAGTCGGGACTGACATGCGGTAATGAAAATCGTATGAGTTCAGCTGAACGATTTCCTCCCGCTGTCAGTGTGAAGCAGAGCTGAAACCGGGCCTTTTGCCTTTGTAATTCCCCTGCTGCTATGGCAGAGACCCCATTCCTTTTCAAACTCCCTTAAGTTTACCTTCAAATATCATATGTAGAAATACAGATTTGCATATCTGCAAATAATAAATTCTAAGTGTGATTGCGATCAAATATTCGCAGCTGCAATCAACAGAGCGTGGTTTCACCTCCTGACCCGGAAATGAGTCATTGTAAACACCCGGAAGTTCCTGTGCTGGTCAGGATCTCCATCTAGGTCAGTGGTTCTCAGCTCCTGTCCTCGGGACCCACTAACAGGCCAGATTTTAAGTATTACCTTGGGGAGATGCAGGCTAGAATACTGCAATCACTGAGCAGCAAAGGATATCACCTGTGATGTATTTCAGTTATCTTGCAAACCTGGCCTGTTAGTGGGCCCTGAGGACAGGAGTTGAGAACCACTGATCTAGGTGGACATGGTGAGCTCCCTCTTTAGCAAAGAGGAGGTGCTGCTGATTTGCCGGGTAAGTGTAAGATATGTACTTGTGCTTACTCAAGGTGGGGGTGGATTTGGTGTGGGTGGGCTTCATTGATTTGTTTGGTATCACTACACATTTGCTTCTGGCCCATGTGCACACATCACTACTTCCTGCATTTGTTCTGCTGATGTAAATTAGTAAGGACTATGCAATTATAAATGAGAGCTCCTTTCTATTAAAATACATATGACTTGATTCACAGTTGGGCGACTTTTCATGATTCTCAATGATAACCATTCATGTCTGTGCTACTTTAAGTCAGACAAACTTCAAAGTAGTCCTTGTACTACTTTGGTGTGACTTTCAGGCTCGGTTTCCACTAGTGCGACTTGTCATGCAACTTGGGACTGCAAAGTCGCATGACATGTCATACTCCATGATTTCCAATGAGTATGGTTCATATCTGTGCGACATCAAGTCGCAGCGACTTCAAAGTAGTCCCTGCACTACTTTGGTCCCACTTTGATACGACTTGAGGTCCATAGACCTCAAGAATATACAGGCATTGCTCCAAGTCGCATCAAAATCACGGCAAAATCATGCGAATTTAGGGTTGCTATAGTGGAAACAGAGCCTCATGTGACTTGAGGTACATAGGGCGCAATATTACACAGGCATTCCCAGAAGTTGGGGCCAAGTTGCAGCGACAAAGTGGCAGCAAATTAGGGTGATTTTCAGGTCGCAGCAATGTGAAAGAGATTCAAGGATATCTTTGAATTTGGCCCTATTGTCACTTGTGCATCCTGAAAGTGGGTAAAATTCATCCCTGCACTACCTTGGTTTGACTTTGATGCGATTTGAGGTCCATACACCACAAGATAACACAGACATTGCTTCAAGTCATGGCAAAGCTGTGCAATTTTAAGGTCGCACAAGTGCAAATGGGGCTTTATTCAAAGGTGTTATTATTTAATCTCATTAGGTTACTTTCACACTTATGTGACTTTTCATGCAGCTTTGGCTCTCAGAGTTGCATTAAAAGTATCCCCCCCCCCCTTATGAGTTCCATTCATATCTATGCAACTTCACCCATGTTCACATAGCTCTGAATTGACATGTCAAATTGCAGGCCAAATCGGCGCCTATTGGCGGCAATAGAACTGTCCGAATTGGTGCGACACCACACAGATTCCCAAAAGTAGTTCCTACACTACTTTGGGCGACTTCAGGAGGCGATTTCTTACCTCCCAACTTTTTGAGATTTGTATAAGGGACAACTATTAGCAAAAGTATGTAGGCATAGGACACACCTCCTAAAACACCTTCTTAACCACTTAAGCCCCGGACCATTTGGTAGCTAGAGGACCAGAGGTGAATTCAGAATTTTGCACTGCACTGCTTTAACTGTAAATTGTGCGGACATGCAATGTTGTACCCAAACAAAATTTGCGTCCTTTTCTTCCCACAAATAGAGCTTTCTTTTAATGGTATTTGATTGTCTCTGCGATTTTTATTTTTTGCGATATAAACGGAAAAAGACCGAAAATTTTGAAAAAAAATGATATTTTCTACTTTTTGTTATAAGAAAAATCGAATAAACTCAATTTTAGTCATACATTTAGGCCAAAATGTATTCAGCCACATGTCTTTAGTAAAAAAAAACGTCAATAAGTGTATATTTATCGGTTTGCGCAAAAGTTATAGCGTTTACAAACTAGGGTACATTTTCTGGAATTTACACAGCTTTAAATTTATGACTGCCTATCTCATTTCTTGAGGTGCTAAAATGGCAGGGCAGTACAAAACCCCCCCAAATGACCCCATTTTGGAAAGTAGACACCCCAAGGAAATTGCTGAGGGGCATGTTGAGCCCATTGAATATTTTTTTTTTTGTCCCAAGTGATTGAATAATGACAAAAAAAAAAAAAAAAATACAAAAAGTTGTCACTAAATGATATATTGCTCACACATGCCATGGTTATATGTGGAATTGCACCCCAAAATACATTCTGCTGCTTCTCCTGAGTACGGGAATACCACATGTGTGGGACTTTTTAGGAGCCTAGCCACGTACGGGACCCCGGAAACCAAGCACCGCCTTCAGGATTTCTAAGGGCGCAAATTTTTGATTTCACTCCTCACTACCTATCACAGTTTTGAAGGCCATAAAATGCCAAAATAGCACAAAACCCCCCCAAATGACCCCATTTTAGAAAGTAGACACCCCAAGGAAATTGCTGAGAGGCCTGTTGAGCCCATTGAATATTTTTTTTTGTCCCAAGTGATTGAATAATGCCAAAAAAAAAAAAAATTACAAAAAGTTGTCACTAAATGATATATTGCTCACACATGCCATGGTTATATGTGGAATTGCACCCCAAAATACATTTTGCTGCTTCTCCTGAGTATGGGGATACCACATGTGTGGGACTTTTTAGGAGCCTAGCCGCGTACGGGACCCCGAAAACCAATCACCGCCTTCAGGATTTCTAGGCACAAATTTTTGATTTCACTCCTCACTACCTATCACAGTTTCGAAGGCCATAAAATGCCAAAATAGCACAAACCCCCCCCCAAATGACCCCATTTTGGAAAGTAGACACCCCAAGCTGTTTGCTGAGAGGCATGGTGAGTATTTTACAGCTCTCATTTGTTTTTGAAACTTAAGAAATAATTTTTTTTTTTCTTTTTTTTTTTTTCAATTTTCAAAACTTTGTGACAAAAAGCGAGATCTGCAAAATACTCACAATACCTCTCAGCAAATAGCTTGGGGTGTCTACTTTCCAAAATGGGGTCATTTGGGGGGGGATTTTGTGCTATCTGGGCATTCCATGGCCTCCGAAACTGTGATAGGCAGTGAGAAGTGAAATCAAAAATTTACACCCTTAGAAAGCCTGAAGGCGGTGATTGGTTTTTGGGGTCCCGTACGCGGCTAGGCTCCCAAAAAGTCTCACACATGTGGTATCCCCGTACTCAGGAGAAGCAACAGAATGTATTTTGGGGTGTAATTCCACATATGCCCATGGCATGTTTGAGCAATATATCATTTAGTGACAACTTTGTGCAAAAAAAAAAAAAAATTGTCTTTTTTCCGCAACTTGTGTCAACATATAAAATATTCCATGGACTCGACATGCCTCTCAGTATATAGCTTGGGGTGTCTACTTTCCAAAATGGGGTCATTTGGGGGGTTTTGAACTGTTCTGGCATTTTATACACAACATTAGGAAGCTTACATCCACTCTTCTAACCACTTGAAGACAAAGCCCTTTCTGACACTTTTTGTTTACATGAAAACATATTTTTTTTTGCAGGAAAATTATGTTGAACCCCCAAACATTATATATATTTTTAAAGCAAAGGCCCTACAGAATAAAATGGTGGGTGTTGCATTTTTTTTTCTACACAGTATTTGCGCAGCGATTTTTCAAACACATTTTTTGGGGAAAAAATACACTTTTTTTTATTTTAATGCACTAAAACACACTATATTGCCCAAATGTTTGATGAAATAAAAAAGATGATCTTAGGCTGAGTACATAGATACCAAACACGACATGCTTTAAAATTTCGCACAAACGCGCATTGGCGACAAACTACATACATTTTTAAAAGCCTTTAAAAGCCTTTACAGGTTACCCCGTTAGATTTACAGAGGAGGTCTACTGCTAAAATTACTGCCCTCGATCTGACCTTCGCGGTGATACCTCACATGCATGGTGCAATTGCTGTTTACATATGACGCCAGACAGACGCTTGCGTTCGCCATTGGGCAAGAGCAGGGCAGGACAGGGGTGCTTTTTTTTTTTTTTTTTTTTTATTTTTTTTATTATTAATTTTGCTTTTTTATTTTATTTTTAAATTGTTCCTTCCATGTTTTTTTTTTTTATCATTTTTATTGTTATCTCAGGGAATGTAAATATCCCCTATGATAGTAATAGGTAGTGACAGGTACTCTTTTTTTGAAAAAACTGGGGTCTAGACCCTAGATCTTTCCTCTGCCCTCAAAGCATCTGACCACACCAAGATCGGTGTGATAAAATGCTTTCCCAATTTCCCAATGGCGCTTTTTATATCCGGGGGGGGACATTCCCTCCCACTGCTTGTAAAAGCAGTCCAGAGGCTAATTAGCCACTAGGGTTGCTTTTACATTAAAGCCGGCCGCTGGCTGAAAAGAATGATACCAAGATGATACCTAAACCCGCAGGCATCAATCTGGTATAACCATTCAAAGTCCAGCAACATACCAGTACGTTGCTGGTCCTTGTTGGACATGTATTGTAATCTTTTTTTTTCATGCAGCCAGGTGGCTGAATGAAAAAAGAGATTGATCGGTGGGTATGCCCACCATTAGAATACCGCCCTTCATCCACCCACTTCTAATGATGGGCATACATGCACCATTTATATATGCCGAAGCATGGGGGCATCCTCCCGCAAAAAAGTTATGCCGCACACACATGGTCGGACTTTTCCACGGGCAAGCCTCCGTCGGAATTTCGACCGTATGTACGCGGCATTAGGAGCAAAATCGTTCCTCCGCCCCTGCTGCCCCAATGCTTCGGCATATTTGCTTCTTTTTTTTTAACTGTGGTGGTGAAATCACCTCCTACAGCACTGGAGTCGCAGGGATCAGGCCTGTCTCTGCGAACGCTGCAGTTATGTGTGTTGTGTTTTGTAAGTGACAGTGATCGATCGATACTGCACTTGGGTGGCCTGGGCTGGACGGAGGGGCAAAACGCAGGTGCTAGCAGGTATCTGGGCTGATCCCGCTAACACTGCGTTTTTGGGAACCCTAAACTGCTGGGGACGCTAGTATAGATCTGATCAGATCAGATATTGATCTGTTCAGATACTATACCACTAAGGGAGGTGTATGCTTCACGCGTGGGTGTTAGCGTTACTGGCAGTAACCTGACGCTGCCTGGGGTGTGACGCAGACCCTCTCTGACGCTAAAACCTAATTGATATCACCCGCCGGGCGATCAGGGGGTTAAACCTTTATTGGGTTATATACGGCGGGTGCCCTGACACTATAAAAAGCAAACTAACTAACCAGCGTCACCCGTAACACTTATATGATGATTACTGGTGAAAGGGTTAACTAGGGGCAATTAGGGGGTTAAAACCTTTATTAGATAATATATGGGGGTACCTGACGCTATAAAAACCTGCGGCAAACCTAAAAAAAATTACTGGCTACCGATCTGCATCACCGACGCTAAGACATCGATCAGAAAAATGATCGCTTAGCGACAGTGGTGATAGGGGGTGAAAGGGTTACCTGGAGGGCGATCAAGGGGGTTAAACCTTTATTAGATAATTTATGGGGGGTACCCGACGCTATAAAAACCTGCGGCGAACCTAAAAAAATTACTGGGTACCGATCTGCATCACCGACGCCAAGACAGCGATCAGAAAAATGATCGCTTAGTGACAGTGGTGATAGGGGGTGAAAGGGTTACCTGGGGGGCGATCAAGGGGGTTAAACCTTTATTAGATAATTTATGGGGGTACCCGACGCTATAAAAACCTGCGGCGAACCTAAAAAAAAAATACTGGCTACCGATCAGCATCACCGACGCTAAGACATCGATCAGAAAAACGATCGCTTAGTGACAGTGGTGATAGGGGGTGAAAGGGTTACCTGGGGGGCGATCAAGGGGGTTAAACCTTTATTAGATAATTTATGGGGGTACCCGACGCTATAAAAACCTGCGGCGAACCTAAAAAAAATTACTGGGTACCGATCTGCATCACCGACGCCAAGACAGCGATCAGAAAAATGATCGCCAAGCGACGGCGGTGCTAGGGGGTGAAAGGGTTATCTGGGGGTGATCAAGGGGTTAAACTTTTATTAGGGGGGTTAGGGGGCTACACTGGACCTAAAACTAAATGTAGTGACACTTTTACAGTCACAAATGTCACTGATTGCAGTGATCAGTAAATAAATGGTCACTGCAATCAGTGACACTGTGACTGGGGGCTGGGGGGTGATCTGGGGGTATTGGGGGGTGATCTGGGGGGGCCTGGGGGGGCGATTTATGTGCCTATGTGTGCTGGTGTTAGTGTAGTGTTAGTGCACTGACCTGTGTGTCTTCTCTTGTACGACGCTCGGTATATGTGAGCGCCGCACAGGAGATGACATCACTTCCTCCTGCTTTCTCTATCTGTGTAAACAGTACACAGACAGAGGGGGCATTTCTATTCGCCGGGAGCGATCGCGGGGGGGTGGTCGGAATCGAACGGCCGCCCCCCCATCTCGGAACGCTCCCAGACGAATTCCGACCGCTCACTGTACAGAAGGGGGGTCCGATCGGACCCCCCAACTGTACAAAGGCAATCACGTATGCTCTACGTGATTGTGCCTGTCGGTGCCATTGTGCCGACGTATATATACAGTGAGCGGTCGTTAAGTGGTTAAAGGAGAATTATAAAAAAAAAAAAAAAATATTAGTTAAACCCCCAAGTGCTTTTTTTTTTTTAACAATAAGATCCCTTTAGATTGGCTTTGGGAATTTACAAACAAAGCAATTTAGAAATTAGATGAAAGGTTTAGCGCTGGGAAACACTTTTTGAAAGATAAAAATTGCATTTAAAAACGAACTATACAGATCCGAACAAAATGAGGGACAAATGAAGAGGAAAGAGGGACAGAGGGACTTTGTTCCAAATCAGGGACAGTTGAGACCTATGTGATTTCACTAGACATCTGTGCAGGAAAGTGCACTGATGTCTCTGAAATCGCTCACAAAGTCGGGCTGAGGCCCCTTTCACGCTTGAGCGACTTTTCCTGCGACTTTGGTCATCAGAGTTGCATGACAAGTCATACCCCATGATTTTCAATGTGTACCATTTATATCTGTGAAACTTCAAGTCACACCGACTTCAAAGTAGTCCCTGTACTACTTTGGTCCGACTTTGATATGAGTTGAGGTTCATAGACCTTAAGTTTACACAGGCATTCCCTGGGATCGCAGAAAAAATGCAGACGGAAGTTTGCGCGCCTTTCCCTGCGACTCCTGCGTCCATAGACCTCAAGATTACACAGGCATTGCTTAAAGTCGCATCAAAATCACACAACTTTCAGGTCGCACAAGTGTGAAAGGGGCCTAAGTCACTGGGCTGAGTACTATTATACCTAGAATATAAAGTAGTCCCACCATCAAACACTCAGCAGCATATGCTGAAAAGAGGCGAATGCCTATTAGCCAATGCCACATCAGCATGAGCATGGTTGTTACTATAATATTAAAGTGGTTGTAAAGTGGTTGTAAACCCACTTAGACAACTTGCATCTACAGGTAAGCCTAGATTAAGGCTTACCTGTAGGTGCAAGAAATATCTCCTTAATCTACACACACTAGTAGATGTTTGTGCTATGCTCAATAGTCTAGTGGTCAGCACTTCTACCTTGAAAAACTCAGGCTTTGAAGCACTCATGGGTTCAAATCCCACAGAGAGATACTAAAAGATTGTATTGGTGAAAAAAGGCAAATGCCTATTAGCCAATTAGCCAAAGTAGCATATGCTGAAAATAGGTGAATGCCAATTAGCCAATGCACTTTTATTCAATAATATTATGGTGTGGACTTCCAAACATCACACACTAGCTAACGGGCCATTTACATTTCTTTGTTTGTTTATTTTAATTTGCTTGTGCAAATAATAAACATAGCTGTTGGATGGTATTTGAACTTGTAACATGAGAGCTGTGGAGACATGGGAGCAGACCACTAAGCCATTGTGCTAAGTACAAGACCTGCATAATAGTAAAGTATGATTAAAGAATGAACATAAATAATTACCGCTTTATAGCCACCTAAATGAAAAAATAAAAACATGAAAAAACAACATACAACAAATAGGTAACCTAAATGTTTAATACATGTAATTTTACATAATAGCAGACATTACTATGTAATAATCCTTCATAACTGCATTCGTTAGCAAAAGAAGGAAAAAAACTAGGAATACTAATTGCAATATACATCAATAGATAGAGCACATCTCACATAAAAATGTTTCTTTCACATACATGGATCATGGTTACAGTGCAGTGCTATATAAAAACTCAGTGGAAATTGGCATTTGCGCGTACGCGGATTCGCTAATTAGCGCTGATTTCACATTTACTAACACTTGTTTGCTGCTAATAGCGCTCTTTTTCATTCGCAAATTCACGGATGGAATTTTTAATAGTCGAAAATTGGAGCTATTTTTTGCGATGTGCTCAGTACTTCCTGGAGTTATAGTAAATCAGCCCCTGTATCACTAGAAACACATTGATAATTTGGGATAAGATTCATAAAAAGGAAAACTGGGACTTTAACTCCCCCTTAATACCGTTAACTGACACAAAATATTTTACACCAGGATGCAATTTTTTTTTCGGAAAATGGATTACCAAAGAGAACGCCCAATTAAAAGACGTAATGGAGCAAAACAAACTACTCACATACCAGGAATTTAAAAAAAGGAATGGATTGATGCTGATTGATGAATGGCGGTATGCCCAGTTAAAGCATTTCTTTGAAAAACTACCACAGCCGATTAGAACAGCAGAAAATCTGCAGCCCTTTGAGAAATTATGTGAGGATAAGGGCAAGAAGGGTGTAGTTTCGAAGATCTATAAGATACTAAATGATGTAAAAAAAACGGGCATACCGCGATTCATCAAGAAGTGGGAGGAGGAATTGGGGACTCGGGTCAACGACTCAGAGATTAAACAATTAATAAATAGGGTACACTCAACATCGGTTGATTCTAAGATAATGGAATTAAATTATAAATGTCTCGTTAGATGGTATCTAACCCCCCGATAAGGTATATAAATGCTCCACGCAAACATCCCAACTATGTTGGCGGGGATGCCAGGAAATTGGGACTATGGGTCACATATGGTGGACATGTCCCAAAATAAAAAAATATTGGAGCGAGATACGAAAAAAGATTACAGAAATAACTAAAATAGTGGTACCGGACGACCCATGGGGATGTTTATTACATTGTATCCGAATGCCAGATAAACACTATTTGAGAACTCTGCTCCCACAGCTCCTAAATGCCGCTAAGAGCCAAATTCCTATTTATTGGCAAAATTCGGAACGACCAACATTGAGTGGCTGGTGCAACAAAATAGATGATATGTATGGTTTGGAATATCTTAGGTTTTGTGATGGGGAGGGAATGGCAGAAATCGAAGAAAAATGGAATGAATGGATAGTCTATAAACACACATTGAGATACGCAGAAATAATGGGGGCATAACACATAACACATAATATACAATTCAAAATAAAAAGACAAACTGAACAACAAGAAGATAACACAAAACTAAGAATAGTGAAATAAGAAATTATTAGAAAAAGAGAGGAGGGGGAAAAGTACATAAATGGCAAGGAAGGTGGAGAGATTTTAAATGGGAGAGGTTATTGGGGGAAGGGGTGGGGAAGGGTAGGGGGTGGGGGGCTGGGGAGTAATAACAAACAGAAGCACAAAAGTTATAATGTTGTGTTTATATGAACAATAAATAAATAATTAATAAAGAGACTATATATTAATAAAAAAAAAAAGGAAATCCACAAATGATGCGAAACTGAAGTAGAGACGATACGAACAAACAAAATATGACCAAGTCTCTTGCTATGGTTGAGTCTGAGGTGGAGAAAAAAAAAAAGACGGCTCCATTAACTTACATTGATTTCCTCAGCCAGCGCGACTTGAGGCAACTAGGGGCGACCTGGGGCGATTTGAAGTCGGATCCAAAGTTGCCCCTGTGTGAATGGGCTCTTAGAGATACCACACACAGAGACAGACCACACTCTTCCTCTGTAGGGATGAGCTTCATGTTCGAGTCGAACATACGTTCGACTCGAACATCGGCTGTTCGATCGTTCGACGAAGATCGAACGATTTGGGCCGTTCGCGCCAAATTCGAGTGACGCGAACGGCCCACAATGCACTACGCCATCGCAGTGTCATCCAGGCGCTGTGATTGGCCAAGCATGCACTGTGACCCCGCATGCTTGGCCAATCACAGCGCCGGCAGCGAGGAGAGCAATGATTGGCCACAGGCAGGATGCCTGTGGCCAATTATTGCTGAGGGTGTTTAGTACACGCCCCACACTATAAAAGGCTGCCAGCACGGCGGCCTAGTGTAGTGTGTTCCGGAGCAGGGAAAGAGCAGCATAGGCAGGGACAGTGACTTTTATTTCTTTCTTGCTTAACCTGGATTCCTTTAGTTTAGGGAAAGAGAAGGATAGGTAGGGAGAGTGTCAGTGTGTTTTGTGCTTGTGCTATAGTGTGCTTAAAAAAAACATTTTTTCTAGGGACAGAAAACTGTAGGTAGGGAGAGTGTCAGTTTCTTTCACTGTGCAAGTCCTTGTTTCTAGGGACTGGGAAGGACAGTGAGTGAATTCTCCTTGTGCTATAGTGTGCTTAAAAAAAACATTTTTTCTAGGGACAGAAAACTGTAGGTAGGGAGAGTGTCAGTTTCTTTCACTGTGCAAGTCCTTGTTTCTAGGGACTGGGAAGGACAGTGAGTGAATTCTCCTTGTGCTATAGTGTGCTTAAAAAAAACATTTTTTCTAGGGACAGAAAACTGTAGGTAGGGAGAGTGTCAGTTTCTTTCACTGTGCAAGTCCTTGTTTCTAGGGACTGGGAAGGACAGTGAGTGAATTCTCCTTGTGCTATAGTGTGCTTAAAAAAAACATTTTTTCTAGGGACAGAAAACTGTAGGTAGGGAGAGTGTCAGTTTCTTTCACTGTGCAAGTCCTTGTTTATAGGGACTGGGAAGGACAGTGAGTGAATTCTCCTTGTGCTATAGTGTGCTTAAAAAAAACATTTTTTCTAGGGACAGAAAACTGTAGGTAGGGAGAGTGTCAGTTTCTTTCACTGTGCAAGTCCTTGTTTCTAGGGACTGGGAAGGACAGTGAGTGAATTCTCCTTGTGCTATAGTGTGCTTAAAAAAAACATTTTTTCTAGGGACAGAAAACTGTAGGTAGGGAGAGTGTCACTTTCTTTCACTGTGCAAGTCCTTGTTTCTAGGGACTGGGAAGGACAGTGAGTGAATTCTCCTTGTGCTATAGTGTGCTTAAAAAAATTTTTTTTCTAGGGACAGAAAACTGTAGGTAGGGAGAGTGTGAGTTTCTTTAACTGTGCAAGTCCTTGTTTCTAGGGACTGGGAAGGACAGTGAGTGAATTCTCCTTGTGCTATAGTGTGCTAAAGCATTCCTCATCAACCATCTTTGAAATCCTTGTTTTTTGGACAGTCAGGGAAATTGTCGTTGTGCTATTCTGTGCAAAAGCAATCATCCTGAACCATATTTAGAAATCCTTAAGTAAAGGGACAGAGAAGGACACCTGAAGGTAGCCCTTATTGCTTTTTTCCCATCTCCCTGCAGGCCATCTATTAGAATGTCTGGAAGGCAAACAAGGAGAGGCAGACAGTCAGGAGGCAATAAAAGAGGGCAAGCAGGCTCTGTGTCTGGGGGCAACAGTGCTGGTCGTGGACGCGGTGCATTGTCATCAGCACATGGCCATGGGACACGCTTGTCCTTCTTCTCGGCAGCTGGACATGTTGAGCCACATCATGCCGAAGACTTGGTAGAGTGGATGACCAAGCCCTCCTCCTCCTCCTCATCCTCTCTCACCCAGGCTCAGGGTACTGGCAAAGCAGCTGCCAAAGCGTCCTCTTCCCTGGTATCAATGTCAGACTCATCATCAGTCACTCCTTCCCTAGACCCACCATGTCCTCCTCCTGAGGAGTCCCCCGAACTGTTTGAGCACAGTGTTGGGTACATGCTCCAGGAGGATGCCCAGCGTTTCGAAGGGTCTGATGATGAAACCCAGCTACAGGAAGGCAGTAGGGTGAGAGCAGACAGAGGGGATGCTCAAGAAGGACACCAATCTGGCAGTCATGTTCCAGCAGCTGCAGCATACTGCCAGATTGGCTCCAGTGATGAGGAGGGAGGGGATGATGAGGTCACTGACTCCACATGGGTGCCTAATAGGAGAGAGGAGGAGGAGGAGGATGAGGAGGAGGCACATCTCCAACGAGGCAGGATGCCCTTTGGTGGCCAGCGTAAGGGCAGTACACCGACGGAATCACACCGCAGAGCTCCGCCTGTGCAGGGCGCTGCCTCTGCCCGTCATTCAAAAAGTTCCTTGGTGTGGGCCTTTTTTGAGGCTAGTGCATCAGATCGCACAGCTGCTGTTTGCAACATATGTCTCAAGCGTATATCGCGTGGCCAAAACATCAGCCGCTTGGGTACCACATGCCTGACCAGACATATGTTGACCTGCCATGCAGCTCGTTGGCAAGCCTACCTCAAAGACCCACACCAAAGAACAAAGCGGACCTCTCCTTGCACCGCATCAGCTGGGATCTCCAACCCCACTATAACTTCAGTCCTCTCTGAAACATGCACTGAGAGGAATGAAGGTGTAGAATTAGGTGTGTCACAGCCAAGTACTTGTGGCCACTCTGCTAGCAGTACACCGACGTCCGATTCTAGCAGGCAAATTTCCCTGCCCCAGCTGCTGGACCGTCAAAAGAAGTTCACTCCCAGCCATCCACATGCCCAGCGGTTGAATGCTAGCTTGGCTAAATTGCTAGCGCTTCAACTGCTGCCTTTTCAGTTGGTAGACTCGGCCCCCTTCCGTGAGTTTGTGCAATGTGCGGTTCCTCAGTGGCAGGTTCCCAAACGCCACTTTTTCTCACGGAAGGCTATTCCGGCTCTCTACCGGCATGTGGAAGGCAATGTCTTGGCCTCGCTGGACAGGGCGGTCAGCGGTAAGGTGCATATTACCGCTGACTCATGGTCCAGCAGGCATGGACAGGGACGTTACCTTTCTTTCACGGCCCATTGGGTCACTCTTTTGGCAGCTGGGAAGGATGCAGGACAAGGTGCAGTAGTGTTGGAGGTTGTCCCACCGCCACGCCTCCAAAATGCTACTACTGGTTGTGACACACCTCTCTCCTCCACCCCCTCCTCTTCTTCTTCCTCCATGGCCTCTTCCTGTGGTTTGTCCTATGAACCAGCGGTGCTCCGTAGCCGTTCACGGGGCTACGCAAGTACGCAGGCAAAAAGATGCCATGCCGTGCTTGCGCTGGTGTGTTTGGGGGACAGAAGCCACACTGGGGCAGAGGTCCTGTCTGCTCTGCAGGGCCAGGCCGAGAGGTGGTTGACGCCACGCCAGCTTAAGCCAGGAATGGTGGTTTGCGACAATGGCACCAACCTCCTCTCCGCCCTTCGACAGGGACAACTGACCCATGTGCCCTGTGTGGCTCACGTCCTTAACCTGGTGGTGCAGCGTTTCTTGGGCAGGTACCCGGGCTTACAGGATGTCCTGAGGCAGGCCAGGAAAGTCTGTGTGCATTTCCGCAGATCTTATAATGCCAGTGCTCGCCTGGCTGAGCTGCAAAAGGAGTTGAACCTGCCCAAGAACCGCCTTATATGTGACATGCCCACCAGGTGGAACTCAACGTTGGCCATGCTGCAGCGGCTGCACACGCAGCAGAGGGCCATCAATGAGTACCTGTGCGACTACGGCACCAGGACAGGGTCAGGGGAGCTTGGTTTTTTTTCTCCACGCCAGTGGGGCATGATCAGGGATGCATGCACTGTCCTGGCACCATTTGAGGAGGCCACGAGGATGGTGAGCAGTGACAGTGCATGCATCAGTGACACTGTACCTCTTGTCCACCTGTTGGAGCACACGCTGCGTGGAATAATGGACAGGGCACTTGAGGCAGAACAGAGGCAGGAAGAGGAGGACTTCCTTGCCTCTCAAGGCCCCCTTTACCCAGACAGTGTTCCTTCTGTCCCACCCATCGCACAGGAAGAGGAGGAGGAGGAGGAGGAGGAGGAGGAGGATTGTGTCAGCATGGAGGTGGAGGCTGGCACTCAGCATCATCAGCAGCAGTCTTTTAGGGATGATTTACAGTCCCAAGAAACCAGTGGACTTGTACGTGGCTGGGAGGAGGTGACTGCGGATCATGTCGTCCTTAGTGACCCAGAGGACTCCGGAGCGAATGCCTCAGCAAACCTACGCTGCATGGCCTCCCTGATCCTGCAAAGTCTGCGGAAGGATCCTCGTATTCTTCGGATCAAGGAGAGGGACCATTACTGGCTGGCCACTCTCCTTGATCCACGGTACAAGGGTAAGGTTGCGGACCTTATGTTACCGTCGCAGAGGGAGCAGAGGATGAGACAACTCCGGGAGGCCTTGCAGAAAGGTCTGTGCAACGCGTTCCCAGAGACTGGGAGGTTACAAACTCCTGGTCCTGGACAACGAGTTGCTGAGGCTTCGGCCAGTCAAAGAAGGAGCGGTGGGGAAGGTGGCCGTCTGACCGATGCGTTCAGACAATTCTTTAGTCCGCAGCCCCAAAGTATGATCGGTTCCAGCAACCATCGCCAGCGTCTGATAAACATGGTGCAGGAATATCTAGGGGCAAGGTCAGACTTGGACACCTTCCCCACCGAAAATCCTCTGGCTTACTGGGTCTTGAGGATGGATCACTGGCCAGAGCTTGCACAGTATGCAATTGAGCTACTGGCCTGTCCTGCATCCAGCGTTCTTTCGGAACGCACATTCAGTGCTGCTGGAGGATTTGTCACGGATCACAGGGTGCGCCTGTCCACCGACTCGGTTGATCGACTGACTTTCATCAAGATGAACCAGTCTTGGATCACCACCAGCTACCACACACCTGATGCTGATATAACAGACTAATTGATTTTAACATGTCACATCCCTTCAAGACTGATGCTGATGCTGAGTGCCTGTGCTGTTATGTTGACTGGCTATCCTCCTCCTCTGAGTCCTCAATGATACGATTGATGATGATAGCTTGGAAGATCATTTTTGTTTATGGGTGCCGCCACCAGTGGCTAAGGCCCAATTTTTCAGCCCCTGTTTAACAGGGGCGTGTAATTACAATTTTTGAAGCAATACTTTGCAACAGGGCTCATTGCTGTGCTCCAAGTACAGTATGTGTGAGGGGTTGGAGTGTTGTGCCACCAGTGCCTAAGGCCCAATTTTTCAGCCCCTGTTTAACAGGGGCGTGTCATTACAATTTTTGAAGCAATACTTTGCAACAGGGCTCATTGCTGTGCTCCAAGTACAGTATCTGTGAGGGGTTGCAGTGTTGTGCCACCAGTGCCTAAGGCCCAATTTTTCAGCCCCTGTTCAACAGGGGCATGTAATTACAATTATTGATCTAATAATTCACAGCAGGGCCCATTCCTGCACCCACCAAGCAAGAGTAACTCTGAGGGCTTACAGTGTTGTGGCAACACCACCACCACCACCACCACCACGAAAGGCCCAATTTTTCAGCCCCTGTTCAACAGGGGCATGCAATTACAATTCTTGATCTAATAATTCACAGCAGGGCCCATTGCTGCACCCACCAAGAGTAACTGTCAGGGCTTACAGTGTTGTGGCACCAGCACCACCATCAAAGGCCCAATTTTTACTACAACTGTTCAACAATTATATGTAATTACAATTCCTGATATAATAGTTGACAGCAGGGCGTTCCAGCACCAACCAAGAGTAACTGTGAGTGCTTACAGTGTTGTGCCAACACCAACTAAGGGGCCTATTTCTGCAGATTATATACGGCAGGTCCCTACTTTCAAACATCCAACTTACAAACGACTCCTACTTGCAAACGCAAGAAGACAACAGGAAGTGAGAGGAAATCTACCCCTAGGAAGGAAAATTCTCTCCTGTAAGAATTAATATGGGAGAAAGGTGTCTCCTCTGTACTGATGCTTTATCAGCAATCCTTGTTTCAAGAAAAACACCACATTTCAAAAACAGTTGTCATTGGGACGGAAAGTGAGGTGAAATGTTCTGAACAGGGGCACAGACAGCAAAACAAATGTTACAGGGGTGATAACCCTTACCTATGTTTTCCAAAAAGTTTAAAAATAGATTTTTGGGCTGGAGCTACACTTAAACAATGTACCTGTTCAAAATTACAAACACATTCTACATAAGAACAAACATACAGTCCCTGTCTTGTATGCACCGCCTGTATACGGCTGTTCAGAGTATATAGGGCCTTTTTTATTTTATGTGCGGGGTTCCCCTTAATATCCATACAAGACCCAAAGGGGCTGGTAATGGGCTGGGGTAGGGGGGGGGGGGGTCATGGGGTAGCTATGCCATTTTTCTTAAAGATTTTCATCCATATTACCGGGACCAGACATTACATTAAAGCCGCAAGCAGTTTTAAATGGCTTTTTTTTCCTTTAGAAGTGTCATTTTGTGCAGGGACAGTTCTAAACACGGGAAACACGTGGCACTTCACAGGCATACTTTAGACACCCCCCAGGTACGATATTTAAAGGAATATTTGACTTTTTTTTTTTCACTTTATGCATCATTAAAATGACTGCTCCCGAAAAACGACCGTTTTTAAAACTTCTTTTTGCATTGATACATGTCCCCTGGTGCAGAACCCGGGTTCCCAAACCCTTTTTAGGACAATAACATGCATAATAGTTGTTATAATTAGCACTTTAGAATTCGAACGTTCGCATCCATTGTATTTAATAGGGTTCTAATGTTCGTACGAACTTTCGGTCCGTTCGCGGGTTCTGGTGCGAACCGAACCCGGGGGTGTTCGGCTCATCACTATTCCTCTGTTGTCATTCACCTATTTCTTTTTTTTTCTTTAGGACTTCCTACATATATTGTTAACAGTGATAATAATCACTCTTAAACCTCTTAGTTTGAAAACCCTATAACTGATTCTTCATTTTGATAGAACAGATAACAGATAGTAATGTTGTTTAAACAACAATGAATAGTTTCACAGCAAGTTTTATTTTTATGTTCATTCCAAAATAATTTAAGTTTTCCTGCCTATGGGCTAGATTATTCACTATACTCAATTTCTTCTGTGGCTCACTCCAACTCAAATCTTCTGTGGCTCACTCCAACTTTACGCCGTATGATTTCTAATCCTATTACTAGACATAATTTATCCATTTGGGATAGGCTTAGAACACGATTTGGACTTCAATCTCCACATAATCCTCTCCTCTCCTTCCTAAACAACCCCTCCTTTTACCCAGCTTGGGCTTCCCCTTCTTCCTTCTCATATAAATTGGACTCAAATTTGGCAAGCCACAACATCAGCTACCCCAAATATTGCTGCATTAGAAACTAACTACAAGGTACTCACCAGATGGTACCTTGTGCCAGCAAGAATATCCTAATTTCTCCCTCAATACCCTGCCCAATGCTTCAGAGACTGTATAGATATAGGTACGCATCTACACATATGGTGGACCTGCCCTAAAGTTAAGACTTTCTGGAAGCAAATATTTAACCTACTATCCATCATGTTCAATACCATTGTTGTACCTGACCCAACTGTAGCACTCCTAAATAACAAACCACAAAATATCTCACAACGTCAATTCCAACTTCTACTATATGTCACTACGGAAGCCAAACAAACCATAGCTCAAGCTTGGAAAACATCTATTTTATGTATAATTTCAACTAAACACTGGGTAACGCAGGCGAGGATTCATGCCAAAACTGAAGCCATCTATTTAAATAAAATCCCGAAATTTGAAGCCCTCTGGCTTCCTTGGATAAATCATCACCTGCCGCCAGGATTTGACAACTCCTTTGTACTATCCTAAAATATCCTACTACTTTGTTTATTATTAATTTTGCGATATCAGAATCTCATGAACCTCCTGATCCCCTCTGGAGATTCCCTTCTCCCTCCCCCCCTCTTTACTCCCTTTATTGTTATACACATTACTACTATACAAATAGTTATTCTCTCTATAAGCTGATTTTAGGAGTAATAAGATTATTTTTATGTCTGGTTCCATTTATTTATTTTTCCCCCATCGACAGGACACGCCAAGCCACAAAGCAGGATCTTGGCCCCTGTTAGAAATATATAATTTAACAACAATATGAACACCGCTTATGTTACCTTTTATCTGCCCCAAACTTTTAATCCATGCTTATTGAAAAATCAGATGTTACTTTTGCTAAATGTTTGTGAAATTTTTGAGAAGCTCTTAGATGTCTTATGTTAATCTTATTTTATTCCAGAATTAAAAACGTAATATACGATATATCACTATTATAAAAAAAATGTATGTATAAAATATGTATTATTATCTACAATAAAATATTTGAAAGATAAAAAAATAAATAAAATAATAATTTATTTTCTTTCTGCATTTACTTAAAACTTGTGACAAGAAAATTACATTTTCAAAAGACTCAATATGCCTCTTATAAAAAGCCTTGGGGTTTTTGATTTCCAAAATGTGGTCATTTTGTGGGTGTTTCCACTGTCCTAGCACTCGAAGGTCTCCAAAAATGTGATAGGTTGTTAGGAAATTAATGTCCCTTAAAAGCCATGAAGCCTCCTTGGATTTTGGACCCGTCTATGCACATTGACTAAAAAAAGTCTTACACATTTTGTTTCCTCATACTAAGGAGAAGTAGTAGAATGTGTTTTGGGGTATATTTCTAAGTATGCCCATACTGTGTGTTGGGAATTCCTTAATAATTGACAACTTTGTGTAAAAAAAATCATTGTTTTCTTAATTTTCCCCAAAAAACCTGTGACTCAATTTTTCAGAAGACTCACTGTGCCTCTTAAATACAAATTTGAGTGTCTTCTTTTGAAAATATTGCCATTGTGTGGGTGTTTTTACTGTCTTGGAACTCCAGGGCCTCCAAAAATCTAATAAGCAGTCAGGAAAATTAATGCATAATTTATGCCCCTTGAAAGCCTGAATGTGCTCCTTGGGTCTTGGGCCCTTCTATGTGGCTAGGCTGCAAAAAAGTCTCACATATTTGGTGTTACTATGCACAAGAAGAGCAGCAGAATGTATTTTGGTATGTAATTCTAAGTATGCTGTGTGTTAAAATATATTTTTTATCTGAGAACTTTGTGTTAACAAAATAAATTTTCATTTTCTTTTTCCCAAAATGTGTTGCAAAATATTTGATCTTCCACGGATTACTACAAATCCTTCTTCTCAACACAATCCTAAATCATTTAGATTGCTCACTGCAATCCTCCCTGCACTTTAAACTGGTGTGGGGGCCCGAGACGGGGAGCGGCCCCCACTATTCTTTATTCTTAACTGCTGTCCTTTACCTACCCTTCCTCTCTTACTCCTTTCCCACACCAACGCCATTATAAACCTCTTTTCTGATTACTTTTCTCTCTCCTTACCCCCCCCTTCTTTTTTTTTTTTTTGTCTTTGTTTTACTTTTTCCCTATTGCGATATAACTGACCAAACAATAGCCTGGAGCCTTGCCTAGGGCTCCTAACATCTATACGACCATTGTAATTTCCAACTTGAGAGTTTTACCACGACCACAGATAGACCTGCTGATATTGGTCTACGGAGGGTCTTTGCAATCATCTGCAGGGTTAATTGCTCTCATTCAGATACCTGACATTGCTTTGTTTAAGTGTTGGTTATTCATGAAATGTTCATGAGCTTGTATGTCTTGTATGTACATGTAACCTTACTTTTCTTTAAAAAAAAATCATTTACGGAAAAAAAAAAAATAATATTTGATCTTCAAAGGACTCTGAATCCCTCTTATGGTGGTGACTCTGTTTTGTTAAAAGGGTAATTTTGTGGGTAGTTTTTCCTGCCCTTCAGGGCCCCAAGAAATGTGAAAGGTAGACAGGAAATCAGATGCAAAATGTTAACACCAGAAGAGGTTGCTTGGATTTTGGGCCCCTCTATGCATTTAGGCAGTGGAAAAGCCTCACACATGTGGTATCCCCATTCTTGGGAGGAGTAGAATAATGTGCTTTGGGGTGTAATTGTATCTTTGCTTAAGCTGTGTGTGAGAAATAACTTTCTGTAGAAAAAAAAAAAACACATTACAAATTAAACTTAATATTGCTACTCCAACTATGTACACCAACTATGTACAACCTGAGAATAAGTTTTCTAAATATTCAAATAAAAAATGATGGTATACAATTCAACTTAAAAAAAGCATGTTTTATAAATACAATGGAGTAGAAAGTTTTATAACAGAAGCACCCTTTTCAATATTGTTTGGGCCTTTTTCCCTTTATGTGGCAAAAAAATTAGAAACCTATTGGGCATTAATTGGCACAAAAAAAAGCTCAGAAAGTAATCATCAGTCAAGGCATCAAAGTGCTAAAAGCTGGGGGGGGGGGGGCTTACATTGCTGATGTTCAAGTGATTATTGCAGGCATAAAACATTGGCCCTCTGTTTTTATTCTGATTTAACCGTTTTTTAAAGATTCTTTACATGTGTGTGTGTTTGGGAATGTCACTCCCAGTACTGTAATTAAGGAGTATTACTCCTACATGGACTGTGCCCTTTATGCAGTGGTCAAAATTTAAGGCAATGTAGCACATTTTTTTCCATACTGCGCTGGGTGTGCCACATGTCTTCTGCGCTGCAAGGCACCCCTTTTTCACAAGTTTCAGAGCTGGGAGGTATGCATTCCCAAAAAAGCTGATTGATGGATTGCTATCATCAAATGACAGCTCTGCACATAAAGCATGATGCCAACGTTATTTCTTTCTGGCTCAACTTTTACTAAAATAATATTGAAATATATTTAGGAGAAAAGAAGTGGAGCCTTTCAAACAGGGTGGAACCTGTATGGCAGACAGGCACTATGTATATGTGCCTAGAGCAAGTCTCTAAACACTGCCCTGCATACTTTACATTTAGCAACCTGTTCCTAACTGCTAAATGCTGTCTGCTTACAATGGACAAAGTTATGTAATGTCACTGCTTATTTTAAGAAAAAGAGCTTTAATTTCTCAGCATACATTTCTAATAAATAACTTGGCAAAGATTATATGCTTGTTTGCAACGGTCATTGAATTGCCATGCCTTCAATGTCAAGAATAAAAATAATATTTTGCTTACATTTTATAGTTTTGCACTTGAGAAAAACAAGCAAAGTTGATATTGGCCGACATCTTTCATTTTTTGACATGCAGCACTTTATAATATCAGGAAGAATATAAATTCAAAAAAAGCAACTGCTTGATTCATCCATAATTTACATAACTGTACCCTCAGAGTATTCTGTATTTCTCAATTTTTCTTTTTTTTTTACTTAGCAAAATATTAGTCTGGCGGTCTCCTTGAACCTTAGTTCAGGTGCTTCAGTGGTGCAGTGTTAATCCAAAAAATAATGTATCACTTCTGTCAGAAAGCCTATCAGTATCTCACATTTAACTTTTATGCCCTCTATTTTCTTCTATAAGTTTACTTGATAAGTTAGAGCAGATGTTAACACTCAGCAAAAAATGCAGTGAAAACTTTACTCATTATTGTAAAATAAATTCCCCCTTTTCTGTTGGCTACAAAAAGAAAAGGATGGGGTATATTAGAATGGAAGTCTATAAATGTACAGTATATACAATGCACAAGTCCATCTAGTGCCACCAATAGGAAAACAAAAGACAAATAGAAACCCTTCCTATTCACAGTCCTATACGCATAGGTTTACTACATCAACATCTATCTAGAGACATATAATTATATATTTTTTTTTATTATGTGTTACCTTTAAAGAATTAGTCCACCAATCTGAAAGTTTCTATTCCATTCTTTCCTGTTTTTCCAGAGCGTGTTAGATCATTTCCCAAATTGCATCAATCTGAAAATATATATATATATTTTTTTAATCGATTTTTATTAGAATATTTTCACAGGTAAACAGACAATGTAGACATTGTACGTCACATTACAATGTAGTTGTACATAATCTGAAAATATTTATAGACACCCTCAAAGGTTAAACTGCCTGGCAGGATATATTGTAGTGCTTGGTTGAGGACATTTTAGATTTGTGCATTATGGGACTATAGTTGTAAATACAGGTGTACCTTTTATGAAAAACTATTTTGGAGTTTTCCTACACCCCCACATTTACCTATTGTACTGAAAATCAGACCTCAGATGCTGCTGTACACTGCATAACTCTCCAGTGTCTTTGCTCCAGTGCCCAGGTGTGACCGCAAGCTTTATAGAGATGAACAGAAGGATCCAATGTGTTTATTCATCATTTTAGAGCCTGTAGTCAGGCCTGCACACTGAAACAAAGGCACCAGGAGAAATTTTAATATAAACACTGTCTTGAAAAAGTGGAGATGTTATGCAGTGCACAGAAAAACTGTGCTGCATCTGAGGTTTAATTTTAAATATAATAGCTAAGAATGTAAGCACTACATTTAAATGAAGGCAATTGAAATAATAGGATTTTTATAACAGCTTACCTGTAAAATCCTTTTCTTGGAGTACATCACGGGACACAGAGCGGCATAGTCATTACTATGTGGGTTATATAGATACCTTCAGGTGCTGGCACTGGCAACTTCCAAAACCGGAAGTACCCTCCCCTATATAAGCCCCTCCCATCCGGGAGCACCTCAGTTTTGTAGCAAAGCAATAAGTGTCCCCAAAGAGGGGTGGGAGCTCTGTGTCCCGTGATGTACTCCAAGAAAAGGATTTTACAGGTAAGCTGTTATAAAAATCCTATTTTCTTTCTCGTACATCACGGGACACAGAGCGGCATAGTCATTACTATGTGGGATGTCCTAAAGCAATGCCCAATAAGGGGGGGGGGATACACCATACATAAGCTGAGCGCTATCAGACATGAGGATCTTTTGTGGCCTGCAACACACTGCGCCCAAAGGCGACATCCTCCTGACTTCTAACGTCCACCTGGTAGAACCTAGTAAACGTGTGTACTGAAGACCACGTTGCGGCCTTACAGATTTGAGCCAGGGAGGCCTGGTGATGCACTGCCCATGAAGTTCCAACTGCTCTCGTGGAGTGCGCCCTAACTTTGAACGGAGGCGGTCTCCTTCTCAAGCCACAGGCTTGCATTATGACCTGTCGAATCCACTTGGCTAAAGTAGATTTTGACGCTGCCTGACCCTTTCTGGGGCCTTTCGGCAGAATAAACAAAGTATCCGTTCTGCGAATCTGAGCAGTGGCTTTTAGATAAGCATTAACTGCTCTTACTACATCCAAAGAATCCAATAACTTTTCCTCTACCGAACTAGGTTTGGGGAAAAAAGAAGGAAGAACCACATCTTGGTTCAAATGAAACCTTGATACCACCTTAGGAAGAAAGGCTGGATGAGGACGTAACACTACTCTGTCCTTATGGACAACCAGATATGGCTCCCTACAGGACAAGGCGGCTAATTCCGATACTCTTTTAGCCGAACAAATGGCTACTAGAAAAAACAATTTCCTGGTGAGAAGAACCAAGGAAATGTGCTGTAATGGTTCAAATGGTTGTTTCTGTAGAACCGACAGAACCAGGTTTAAGTCCCATGGACATATGGGAATATTAACCGGAGGACTAATACGCATCACTCCTTGTCTAAAGGCTTTGACTAGTGATCGCAAAGCCAAGGGCCTTTGAAAAAATATTGACAAGGCCGAAAACTGACCTTTGATAGTACTCAAGGCAAGCTTCCTATCTACAGCCCACTGTAGGAAGTCCAGACTCCTACCTATTACGTACTTATGTGGATGCCATTTCTTGGCCTCACACCACGCGATGTACGCCTTCCAGATTCTATAGTAGATCTGCCTGGATACCGGCTTCCTGGCATTGATCATGGTAGGTACCACAGGATTAGAGAGCCCTCTCTTTTTTAGAATGTGGGCTTCAATAGCCAGGCCGTCAAACCTAGGGCTGGTAAGGAAGGGTGGTATATCGGTCCTTGCGAAAGCAGGTCCGGACGATGTGGGAGGGTCCAAGGACTCCCCACTGACATTTTACAATCTCCGCGTACCACGCTCTTCGGGGCCACGCTGGAGCCACCAGAATCACTGGTTTCTTTTCTACCCTGATTCTGCGGAGTAATCGAGGTAACCATTGTGGCGGTGGGAATGCATATATCAGCTTGAACTGATCCCAAGGGAACACTAGGGCATCCGAGCCGCAAGCTAGGGGATCCCTTGTCCGAGAGACAAACCTGTCCACCTTTGCGTTGAATCTGGATGCTAGAAGATCTACATCCGGTGTTCCCCACCGCTGACATATTGTCCAGAAAACCTCGGGGTGAAGGGACCATTCCCCTGGGCATAATTGCTGGCGACTTAGAAAGTCCGCCTTCCAATTCTCCACTCCTGGAATGAATACCGCAGATATGGCTGGGACATATCTTTCTGCCCATTTCAGGATGTAATTTACTTCCCTCTGGGCTGCACGACTCCTGGTGCCACCCTGATGATTGATATATGCCACTGCTGTGGCATTGTCTGATTGAATTCTGACAGGGGACCCTTGGAGTTTGGATGTCCATGCTACTAGGGCATACCGGGCTGCTC
The DNA here is from genome assembly GCA_029206835.1 of Rana muscosa. Taxonomy (NCBI): domain Eukaryota; kingdom Metazoa; phylum Chordata; class Amphibia; order Anura; family Ranidae; genus Rana; species Rana muscosa. The sequence continues at coordinate 11,803,551 of JARGYO010005626.1, read as the reverse complement.
GTATCTCTAAGAGATTGATGGGCAGGGCCTTTTCTGCATCCGACCATCTGCCCTGGAGAGACCATTGCTCCAGTACTGCTCCCCAGCCTATAAGGCTGGCATCTGTAGTGACCACCTTCCAAGAAATCGGACTGAAGGATTTCCCTTTTTCCAGATTCTGGAGAACCAACCACCAACGGAGGCTCTTGCGAACGGAAGGGGACAAGGACATTGTAAGTCTAGGGCCTGAACTTTTTTGTTCCAGGCTGACAGTATGGCCCCTTGCAAATTCCTTGAATGGAATTGACCGTAGGGTACTGCTTCGAATGATGCCACCATTTTTCCCAGCAGCCTCATGCACAGGCGTATGGACGGCTGTCTTTTTTGTACCCACTAAGTGGATCAAATCTTTCAAAGACAACACCTTTCCTCGAGGCAAGAATATTTTTCTCTGGCCTGAATCCAACCTTAGCCCCAAGTATTCCAGACTTTTGACTGGTTTTTAGGGCTGACTTGTCTCGGTTGATAATCCAACCGTGAGATTCCATATACTTGATTGTCTTGTAAACGACCACGTCTAGTTTTTTCACTGAGTGGTCTATCAGCAACAAGTCATCTAGATATGCCATTATCATTACACCTTGTGTTCTTAGATTGGCCAATAAAGGGCCAGAATTTTTGTAAACACTCGTGGTGCTGTGGCCAGACCGAAGGGTAAGGCTCTGAACTGAAAATGGCGCCCTTCTACTGCAAAGCGTAGAAATTTTTGGTGGACTGGAAAGATGGGAATGTGCAAATAAGCATCTTTGATGTCGATCGCGGCTAACCAATCCTCCCCTTGTAGGGCAGTGGCCACCGATCGGACCGACTCCATCGGAAAGTCCTGATATACAGGAATTTGTTTAGCCCTTTTAGAATTAATATGGGCCTCACGTCCCCGTTTGCTTCGGGACTGTAAAGAGGTTTGAGTAAAACCCGAACCAGGGGAACCTCCATAATTACTCCTTGGAGCAATAGTTGTTCTAGTGCCAACAGGAGGGACTCTCTCTTCCGGGGATCCCTTGGCACGTTTGACCTCAAAAATGGGAAGGAGGAGAGTCTTTTAACTCCAATCTGTATCCCAGACTTACTGCGGAGAGCACCTATCTGTTTTGATCGTGTCCCGCCAGGTCTCTTGCGAACAACTGGAGTCCTCCCCCCACCCGACTGAGTGGGGGCAACTCTTCAATGAATTTAACTTTGGGGGAGGTTTTGTACCTCCCCTGACCCAGGGTTTCTCATTACCCTGCGATTGTCCCTATTTTTTACCCCCGGGAATTGACCGAGGAGGCCGTCGGAACTGTTACACAGCCGATGCCCCAGGGACTGGAGAAGCAGGCCTCTTAAAGAGGGACCTCTAACTCTGTTTTTAACCGGCAAGAGTGTATTTTTACCGCTGAAAATTTTCTGGATATATTTGTCCAGGTCTTCCCTGAATAAGCGTTCACCATGAAATGGGACGCTAACCAGCCATTCTTTACAGGGAGCTTCAGCAGACCAGTTTTTGAGCCATAGAAGCCTACGCATATGTACTACAGACAGCGTAAGGCGGGAGGCCTGATGGATTGAATCCTTTATGGTGTCAACCGCAAAGCCTAAGGCTCTAGGTAGATCAGCTAGGGCAAGGGCCTGCTGATCTGTCAAGTCCCTCAAGACCTGTTTCAACTGATCCTTCACTGCTTAGCAGACCCCACTGCTGGTTGTGTCACCAAGCTTGCTGTAGAAAGAAGCAGATTTTCATAAGGACTCCAATCTTTTATCTATTGGGTTCTTGAACATTTGGACATTATCCACTGGACATGTCAGTGATTTATACACACAAGAGATGGCTGCGTCCACTGTAGGGACCTTCCATTATTTGATGAACTTATCCTCCATGGGATAGACCACCGGAAATCTCTTGGGGGGAATAAATATTTTCTCAGGATGTTCCCAATCCTGGTAAATGAGCCCTTTCAGTAAAGGGTGAAGTGGAAAAGAACAGACAGTCTGGGGGCTTCTAGCGACCCCAACGAGGATACAGTAGTGGTTGATGGTTCCGCAAGGTGCATTTTTAAATGCTGATCGGACCATGTTAGTCAGAGACTGAACCCATAATCTTTCAGCTTGAGATGCTGAGAAAAGGTTCCTCCACTGTTGATTCCTCTATAACAGAATCAACCTCATCCTGATCCCCTTCAGGCAGGTCGATCCCTGTATGGGACTGTTGCTCTGCTAACAGGCACTCTGAAGGAGGAGACGGAGATCGGGCGTGCTTTCCCTGTGACAGGGAGGCAGCGATCAATGTTGACAATCTCTCTCTAATCCTCCCAGAGCTGAGGAAAAAACCTCCTCTATTACATACACAGGAGCAGGTGAACTGAGGATAGCCACAGTACCAAGTACCCCTGCGGGGTCTCTACGGTCACTTACCTCTGAATTTTCAGGGGAGACTGGTGCAGCAGAAGCATGCCCAAGATCCTCAGAGCCCGATGAGACCCCCTTCGCTTCCTGGAAGATTCAGTTCCGGAGCTTCTGGACGGCATATTCCTAAGCCTAAAGCTGAGGTATTCCAGCCGTAATACACCACTTTTACTGAGAATAGTCTAGCACAATTGCTGCTATATAACAGTTGGTGTCTACTAAAGTGCCTTTCTAGGGGATGCCTGCATCAACCGCCTCTGTGTGCCTTTATACTGTTGCTAGCTCTGTCTGTGCACTTCAATAGCCAGCTATGATTGTGCTTTAAAACACGCTGGACGCCCGCACATGCGCAGTAGCGCCGCAGCGCACACCGAGCGTCATCCACCCGCTCCGCCCCTTTTTCCAGATCCCCTTTATATAAAGAGGCGCGTGCACACGCACGCGCGCGGGCACGTGCGCCTTCGGCGCCTTTTTTTGAAAAAAATAAGGCGCTAGATGGGAGCCAGGGCCCCTGCCGCAGGGCCCGGGGATGGATGAGCGCAGCAACAGGGCAGAGGAGACAGCTTCCCAGCAGAGAACTTACCAACTGCCTGGATTTGATTTTGGAAGAAAAAAATCCACATTACAAGAAAAAGAACCATAGTGGCCTCTAGTGTCTAACACAGGTACCGCGGTCTTACATTTTTTTTTTTCTTGCCTACTATTAAAATTTTTACATTTTCTCAGTAGTAACAGGCATACACAGAATATTAGCGGGAATACCTTAGGTAACAGGCAGAAAGACAAAATAGGCTTGGGGGTCCCTCAATAGAACCAAGTTCCTGAGGGCCCCCACTTACCTTTTCCTCGCCGCAGGACTCTGTTTGGTCCACAGAAGCCCAAACTTCACCTATCACGGCAGGCATTGTAATTAAACCTTCAGGGACCGGGTTCCCAAGGATTCCACTCCCCTGGACCTGTATAGCACCCTGCACAGACAACATCTTGGTCGTGGGTATGACCAGAGCTCTGGATCCCAGGGTCCAGCCCTCCTAAGAGAGGCATTACAGGCAACACCTTGCTCTTCTCTTGCAAGGCCCGGGTACCGACCGTTTAGCTATGAAGCTTTTTTGGTCAGATCCGGAATAGCTTACTGAGGCCCAAAAGAACCTGTACGCAAGCTCAGTGAAAAACACATGTTACTTCTTGGCCAACACCTTAGACACTGGCAAAAAACTGAGGTGCTCCCGGATGGGAGGGGCTTATATAGGGGAGGGTACTTCCGGTTTTGGAAGTTGCCAGTGCCAGCACCTGAAGGTATCTATATAACCCACATAGTAATGACTATGCCGCTCTGTGTCCCGTGATGTACGAGAAAGAAAAAGGGATGGTTCCTATATTTGGAATAGAAGATTTGAAATTTGCCTACCAGAGTGCTTGTAGATTCAAGGCTACTGGGCTGGTCAATGGGAACAATAAAGTTAACTCTGAAATATAGTGAGGAATCTGAAAGTGGCTTCTATGGTATGGTATTGACACTTTGGAATTTCCCTAAACAATTCAGCTTCACTGTAAATTGGTTACAGTATAAGGGAGTAAAGCAATACATAGCTTGATAGTTCTAAGCTCTGATTGGTCATTTGCAATTTTTTTATATATATCTAATTCCTTTATTTAGCACAGAAAAGGGCAGACAAATAACACATATGCACATCACCAGAAATTAACATATGAGAAAAAGTCTTGTATACACAATAATGACATGACTGCTTCAGTCAACAGTAAACAAAAGTGGAAACTCTGCTTGTCTGCTTCTACCTCCCCTCCGATGCCACATTTGGCACCTTTCAGGGGGGAAGGGGGAAACAAGTACCTGTTTTTGACAGGTTCTCTTCCCCACTTCCAGGAGACAGCGCCGCAGCACCGTCCCTTGGTAGTTCAGCCCCCCTCCTTCTTCCTTCGCCGTCGGGCCAGTTAGAAAGTGCAGCGAGGTTCGCACATGCACAGTCGAAAGGCTTCACTTTCTGTTTCCCTTAACACCCAAGAGCTGATTCGAAAATTGGCTGGGGTGCCGACATCACAGGAATTCTGGACAGGTAAGTGTCCTAATATTAAAAGTCAGCAGCTACAGTATTTGTAGCTGCTGACTTAATTTTTTTTTGTGGGGGGCAGAACTCCTCTTTAGGAGTTAGCATGGTGCTGTCCAAACTGGGAAAGTATCAGAAACAAAAAGGAAAACAGGAGGGGACTAAAAATGAGAGGGGTCATCTGACGAGGAGAAAAAACAGAGGGATGGAGCAAATGCTGGGGTAGAATGAAGTCGTCTTTAACACTTCACAGCGAGAAGCGGCAAGGAGGTGGTGCCATATGCTCTCCCAAAGAAAGAAAACAATGGTAGGTTCTGGTGGTGAAACAAATCAATGCATGACAAAAGGAGAGAGAGGAGAGGGAAAGGGGGAAATGGTAAAGGAAGGGAAGGAAAGAGGTGGTGAAGGAAAGAAGAAGGAAAAAGATGAGGAATAAGAAAGGAGAGAAAGGAAAGAAGGAGGCAGATGGCCATTTGCTTTGTAATGGGAACAGTGGAAAAGAAGAAGCAAAAACCTTTTTTTGTAGATAGAGTAGGGATTAGTTTAAACCATTGATTCTCAAACTGTGTGCAGTGGCACACTAGTGTGCCATGTGAAATTTGCAGATGTGCCCTGGTTGTTTTGAAAAATATTTAAAATTGCTAGCGTTTTGAAACCTTGAACATATCGAAAAATTAAATGGTAAATCAATGTCGAAAAAATTTAAAAAGTAACACAGATAAAAACACAATCTTTGTCAGTCTGTCAGTCATTGGTTCCTTTCGTAACACGAGACTTGTGCGAGATCTCGGGAGAACTCGATTTCTCTAACTATATTATAGTGCTTATAAACAAAGTAAATAAAGTTTGTTCATTGTTTAGCGGAGAAATATCTAATCATGTCTGGAACTCTAAAAAAGAAACAGTTAAATGAAAAGCAAGGAAGCAAGCAAAAGTACAAAGAAGATTACAATCACTTCAATCTGATTTGCTCTCAAAAGCAGGCACATCCTACATATTACATTTAAAATTAAATATATACCGTATATACTCGAGTATAAGCCGAGTTTTTCTGTACATTTTTTGTGCTGAAAATGCCCCCCTCGTCTTATACTCGAGTCACCTTTTTGCGCCTGATCTCCCGGAATTTGGGGACCTGGTACCAGCCGGTCGTAGGTCCTCTGGACCCCAAACTTGGCACTCATTTAGCCCCACTCTTCCTCTACAAGTGTGCAAAGGTTTTTGTCCGGGGGACTTACGACCGGGGAGCACCAAATTTTCAAATCCGGGCACCCCTTCCATAGATTCCCATGTTAATCGGTAATTTCTCTGGTGAGTTTGAGGACCCAGTACCGGCCGTTTGTAGGTCCCGTGGACCCGAAACTTGGCATATATGAAGCCCCATTTATCCTCTATAAGTCTGCATAGTTTTTTGTCCGGGGGACCTACGGTCGGGGAGCACCGATTTTTCAAATCCGGGCACCCCTTCCATAGACTCCCATGTTAAACGTCAGTCTAGTCACACCCCCGTACACACGATCGATTTGACTGATGAAAACCGTCCGATGGATGATTTTCATCAGACCAACCGATCGTGTATGGTACCCATCGGTCTTTTTTCCATCGGTTGGAAAAAATAGAACTTGTTTTAAAATTTTCCGATGGATAAAAAACAGATGGGAATTTCCGATCGTCTATGGGCAAGTCCATCGGTTAAAAAACCCACGCATGCTCAGACTGAATTAGGAGACGGGAGCGCTCGTTCTGGTAAAACTAGCGTTCCTAATGGAGAGAGCACATTCGTCATTCTGCAAGTTATTGCTTCGTTTAATGCATGTTTTGTTGCTTTAGAACGGTCTTTAAAATGTCATTTTGGCAGCAGATCTTTCTCATGAGTTCGGAGAAACGTATGTCTTTCTTCTTTCTTGTGATCTTAGGAATAATTAGTTTAATTCTTCAAGGCCGACCTCACAAATTACACCTTTTTTTTGTTTTTGTCTTTAAATTTGTTGTGCATTTTTTGGTGTGTCAATTTCTCAGAACAACATATTATTTTTATTTTTTACTCATGGAGGTTGGTGTCCCTTGTTATTAATTACACATTGTATTTATGAAATCTTATTGCTACTTCCAAAAAAAACCACATCAGGCATGTATGAAATCAAATTTCCCTTTATTTCGGAAAAAAAACAAACAAAAAACGAAGGGCAACTATTCAGAAATTAGCAGAGAATATAAAGTCATTAGATCCCAAATGCAGACCTGACTATGATCAATAATAAAATCAACAACAGCATGAAATCAGGAGCAGCAGCCAAAGACATACATCATCCCAAGCTGTGGTACTCCATCAACCTTCAATTTCTGGATGAGCAGCTCGAGGCCAGGGAATCACCTCCTGCTCTTCCCTGTAGCCTTCCTTCCACGCCTCTCTGCAGCGTTCTCTCCACGGGCCCGTCCACGCACCCTTGCAGGCTGGGCCACTGTGGGTGGTGATGTGGCAGGAGGAGGAGGAGAAGGAGGAGAGGGATTGGCCTGCTGCGAGATATGGGTGGCCTCAGTCAGCAGCCCCCTCGTCCCCATGTGTACGGCCATATATATAAGGTGCTCACAAAGGGCCCGTTGTCCCGCCTCCATTCTGAGCAACTTATCCGCCAGATAGGTGCTAAACCCCTCCGTAGGGTTGAGGGGGGCCCTCATGATAGCAGCAGCCTCCTGAATCATCTTTAGTGACTCCTCCTCCACTTGTGTCATCCGCCGTTGTTTTGGCGGTCTGACGTGGAGGGGAGCCACTTGGGAGACGGTGCTGCCACTAGGCCTGGGGACCTGCTGAGTCCCACTTGGCCCTGCCTGCCACACTCCTGACCCTCTTCCTCCTGGCTTGCCTCATCCTGTTTTTAAATTAAAAAGAAAAATTTGATTATTTGGGGAATCTATCACACACAATTTTGATCTCATTACTTTTTTTTTTTTGGGGGGGGATGATATCATTTATGGCTAATCCAAACAGTTCAACACAATATTACTTAGTGGACAATAATTATGATCAAAAATACTATACCTGGCTGAAGATGTGAAGATCTGGCTCTTCTAGCTCGGGAGGCTCCTCCTCCGCCTCTGCAGAGGTGGAGGGAAGGGTGGAAGGAACGCTGGAGGGAAGGGTGGAAGGAGCGCTGGAGGGAAGGGTGGAAGGAAGGGTTGAGGGAAGGGTGGAAGGAAGGGTTGAGGGAAGGCTGGAAATAGATTCCCTGGCCTCGATCTGGTCATCCAGAAATTGAAGATGTCTGTAGTACCACAGCTTGGGCTTTACTACATCGTCGGCTGCTGCTCCTGATCTCTTTGACTGGCGCACTTCCTTGTATTTTTTTTTATAGGAATTACACAGGTTGTTGATTTTATTATTGATCATAGTGTAGTCTGCATCTGGGATCCATGGCTTCATATCCTCTGCTAACTTGGTAATAGTTGCCCGACGTACATCACTCTTGTGGTACGCTGGGTGTTTCAGTTCCCACAGGTTGCGCTGTTCCTTATATTTTTCTATAAAAATCAGCATCACCTCCGGCTCTCGTAGTTTTTGCATCTTTTTGGAACAACAAGTAAAAAAAAAAAAAAAAAAAGAAAAGGATCAGAATTGATTCTCCTCAACTTATCACAATATTGCCCTTTACAATCATGAAACATTAGAGGCCACTGCAGGCCCGAGTTCCCTTCTTACCTTAGTTCACTTCATTGGTTCACTTCCGGTCGTCCTTACTCCGCGCATCCCTAATAACTTCTTTCCCCTTTTTATACCCTGCGCATGCGTGTAACTCCGCCCTCGTCGTCCGCCCATGACGGACTTTTTCTGCATTTCCCCACCCCTTAACGAACGGCGCACAGTGTGAGACGGCGACATGTCGCAGACACAGGTGGCTTCTTTACTCGAAATTACCGACGAGGAAAGCCCGGAGGCGGAAACATCACGATCCAGTAAAAAAAAGATACAAGGCGACTAATATGTCTTTTTCTGAGATGGCAGAGATGGTGGACATTCTGCGGAGGAAGGATTACGACGGAAGTCATAAATTATGGACAAAGTTGCGAAGACTCTCTATAAAAAATATGGGGTCAGGAGATCCAAGGAACAACTCCGTAAAAGGTGGTCAGACCTGAAGCTCAGGGAGCCGGAGCAGTATAGGAAGCTTATAAAAAGCATTGAAAAAGTAAGTTTATTTTACTGTGTTCTTTCACATTGTAATATGTATTCTTCCATGTTTTGCAACATGTGCTTGGCTTGACTGGTTTCACCTTTTAAAATGTCAACTTTTATGTTAAGTGGAGAGTCCACTTATTTGCTAAATGTGTGGATACAAATATTGCTGCTCTTCCCCCAAACATGTTTGGCACATATCCACGTAAACTACATGTGGGCATGCCTCATTTTACTTCAACAATGTTTATCTACACATTGTTGGCAAGATGATGTGTTGTAAGGAAAATTCAAATGTGAATAAAAGGCTAAACTGTATTCTGGGTAAAGGAGATGACACTCCAGCAGTTGTGTACTTTTTTAGGTTCTTGATCAAGATACTATACTCTGGGCCACATGACCAAATTTCTTAACGGTGTCACACACAGGTGCTCCAGTGGATACCTTGGTGGTTATCCAAGTGTATTTGTGAGTGTCCTCAAAAATAAAATGTTGCTTTTTTGAGTTTGCAAGATCTCATATGTTCATCTTGAAACAAATATCAATTGGACCCCACTTTAAAACATTGAGAAACCATTTTCAGGCCTAAAAAGTCTGTGTGCTAAAGGATACATTATTTTTTCAATTCCCATAGGTGAGAGGAGACGCGGAGGACACCATGCTCAGGAGACGAGGAACCCAACACCACAGAAACTCCCCGAAGATCCCAAAGCAGACCAAGTTCAGCAGGTTCAGGAAGCGGAGGGGGAGAAGACGGAGGTGGAGGAAGGGGAGGTGGAGGAAGGAGAGGTGGAGCTTATCAGCACAACAGGTCAGTGTCTGTCACCACAACTTCAAGGTAAATACAGATGTAGGCCTGCATAGTTTTAAAATATTTGTTTCTTTTTAGGGACTGAACGTGGGGGTGTGTCAGGAAGTCCAAATCCTCCATTCTCGAGTGCCAGTGCCAAAATAATCATTCAGGAAATCATGGAATGCAGTAGCGAAATGGACATTATGAGAAAGAGAATGATTGTGATTGAGCAAAAATATAAAAACATGATAGATATTTTGGGGAGAATAGTGTGAACCCCCCCTTTTTGTGTTTTTTGTTATGCGTCCGAAATTTTCTATGGGATTTCCACAAGCCCAAATGTGAAGATGCACACACTGAAGACTCAACATGTGCTATCTGCCATCACAGGATATCTATGTCCCTGTTTTGGGGGTGCAACCTCTTCCTCCCTCCTCAAGTAGGGGAGAGGAAGTGTTTTCACCCCCAAAGCACGTCCATTGATCCCCCATGATGGCAGATAGCACATGTTTACCTTAGCCATGGGATCATGTTGAAGATACCCATTTGAGCCCCAAAAAGAAAGTGTGGTTCTTCACATTTGGGATGGATCAGGGTTAACATCACCCCATCTCCTGTTTGTCTTTTTCACTGTGTTATTTTATTACTTCTTTAGTAAAAAAATTTTGGCTTTTGACCCATACATGTTTCTGCCAAAAAAGCCGCACAAATGAAAAAAAAATAATTCAAAAAACAACAAAAACTGTGGTGCAATCATCAATAAAAACATTCGGGAAGTCTAAAAAAGGTGTGCCTTTTTCTTTCTATGCTCAATAGCAGTTCTGAAGATGCAAAAAGAGTGTTTTTACCTCTGAGATTTGAGGCTATTTACTAAGGACAAATACACTTGGCACTACTAGAACCTGGGAGACACGTAAACCACAAATACAAGAATGACAACACAAGTTAGTAGTAAATCAAATATTTATTTTTATTTTAAAAAGGTAAAATCAAAGGTCAGATGTGGTCTGGCATTGCGATGGCCCCCCTACCCGTGAAGTAATCAACGTATTTCTGATGTACTTCACGGGCACTTTGGGGGGCCAAGCCAGTACGGGCAGTGCTGAGGCCGGTCAGATTTATCAGTTCAGAGGGACCGGCCTCAGGCCCAACTGATGACACATAATTTGTTGAGAATTTCCTTAAAAAATTGTGCAACAAGCAGCAGCAGTACACAATGTTGTTGAGTTTATAATCCGACAAATTTATAGCTGTCTGGAACAGGCGGAACCGGCTGGCCATTATCCCGAAGGCATTCTCCACAACTCTCCGGGCTCTGGCCAGCCGGTAGTTAAAAACCCTCCTCTCCGGGGTGAGGGTGCGTTGGGGAAACGGCCGCATGAGGTGTGGTCCTAGTCCAAAAGCTTCATCCGCAATGAAAACGAATGGTAGCCCTTCCACGTTCTCTGCATCTGGAGGCAGTGCAAGACCCCCAGCCTGCAGACGGTGAGCGAACTCCGTCTCTGCGAATGCTCCGCCATCGGACATCCGGACGTTCTTCCCCACGTCCACATATAGGAACTCGTACCGTGCCGACACCACCGCCATTAACACTATGCTATTAAAACCTTTATAGTTGAAATAGTATAACCCCGAACGGGTGGCGGCACTATGTGGACGTGCTTCCCATCAATTGCCCCTCCGCAGTTGGGGAAATCCAACCGCTGGGCAAATTGGGAGGCCACAGTCAGCCATTCCTGTGGTGTGCTAGGGAACTGTGGAGTCAAACAAAAAGAATACATTAGTACGGTTTATGTTTACAGTGCAAGCAGATTACACACAAAAACATTGTTGACCAACATCATTCTAACATTATTATTTAGGGGAGTATTTCCTACCAATAAACAAAGGCCCACTTAGCAGATGCCTCACCCCCGCTGAGTGGACATTCTAAAATAAACTAAGGGGGGGGGGGCTAAGGTGATTGTGGGGGATTCAAAAAAAGGCAAAAGCACTCTGCTGAGCTTGATTGAGAAGTTTAAAATTTTTAACATCTTTAGGGGGGGGGGAGGGAGGGTTGTCAAACTACGCGGGCAATGACCGTAAAAAAATGAAAAGGAAAATAGAAGGCTAGCTGGGTTTGCGCCCAGGATAGCATGCTGGAGAGGTTAGTGAAGGGAAATAGGCATGTAGGGCCCAAAAAGGCCTTTACAGGTAAAAACATGCATGGGGAAAATGGGGACATTACCAGGATATTACAAAAAAGGCAAATTTGGGTTAGGAGGGGAAAAATAAGAAGATTCTAAAACAATAAAAACATAAAATGTGAGGTTAAAGGAGCAAAATTACCTTCATATAGTCCTTCTGCAGGACCTGAATGATGGCCGAACACGTCTCAGGGATAATGATCCCGAGAGCCTGGGGGGAGATGCCTGTTGAGAACTTGAGGTCCTGCAAGCTTCTCCCAGTTGCCAGGTATCTCAACATGGCAATAAGCCTCTGCTCGGCAGTGATGGCCTGGCGCATCACAGTGCCCTGCCTCGTTATATAGGGGGACAGCAAATCCAACAGACGGTGAAATACGGGGTCCGTCATCCTGAGATAATTCCTGAAATCATCAGGATTATTCTCATGGATTTCCCGCAGCAGAGGCATATGAGAGAATTGGTCCCGCTGGAGCAACCAATTCTTAGTCCATGAACTCCTCCTCACCCTGTTCACAGACTGAACTCGGGTTACAGTGTTAACTGCAACACCAAGCCCAAAGCCAGCACGAGCTCGAGAACGAGAACGCACTTCAAACATGGTTTTAAACTGGTCGGCTGGTCAGAACGCACTCAAACAGAACGCACCGTGGAACAGCAAGGCCTGAGAAGAACGACCTGAAAAACAGTAAACGAACGGCCAAGAAGGCACTGCAAGGCAGTAACGACCTGACTGCACGCACTGAATCACAAATACAAACCCACAAGCACAAACTGAACACCAGGAAACGATCTGCAAAGCACGGAGACTGAAAAGCGCGAATCGGCTCTCACCAAACTTTTACTAACACGCGGTAACACGAAATCAGCAAAAGCAGCCCAAGGGGTGGCGCCATTAGATTTGTTCTGCCCTTTTATAGCGCGTCGTACGTTTTGTACGTGCCGTCGTTTTCTTGCCGTCGGATTTTTAACTGATGGTGTGTGGCCAAGACTGATGAAAAACAGTTTCATCGGATTTCCGATGGTCAAATCCATCGGACGAAAATCCATAGGTTATCCGATCGTGTGTACAGGGCTTTAGTATCAAAAGTTTGAATAAATGTGGTCTACTGCAAGCTTACAGTTTTAAATTTTAAAACCAAACTGATTATCTTTTAGATTAACACCTTAACCACTTGCTGACCGCCGCTCAAAGAAAAAAACGTAGACAGAATGGCGCGGACAGGCAAATGGGCGCATATATACGTCCCCTTTAATTTGCTGCCGTGTGGTCGCGCGTGCCACCGGTGGCGCGCTCGCAACCCTGCCGCGAGCTCCGTGACCGTGCCTGTGGGACTCGATGTCTGCCGGTGTCCCGCGATCGTATCACGGAGCTGAAGAATGGGGAGATGTTAGTGTAAACACAACATCTCCCCATTGTGCCTAGTGACATGTCACTGATTGTCTGTTCCCTGTCATCGGGAACAGTGATCAGTGACATGTCACGGCAAGCCACGCCCCCTAACAGTTAGAAGCACTCCCTAGGTCACACTTAACTCCTTCAGCGCCCCCTACAGGTTAACTCCTTCACTGCCAGTGTCATTTTTACAGTAATCAGTGCATTTTCTTAGCACTGATCGCTGTAAAAATGACAATGGTCCCAAAATGGTGTCAAAAGTGCCCGATGTGTCCGCCATAATGTCACAGTCACAATATAAATTGCTGATCGCCGCCATTACTAGTAAAAAAAAAAAATATTAATAAAAATGCCATAAAACTACCCCCTATTTTGTAGGCGCTATAACTTTTGCCCAAACCAATCAATAAACGCTTATTGCGGGTTTTTTTTACCAGAAATCTGTAGAAGAATACATATCGGCCTAAACTAAGGAAAAAAAATATTTTTTTATATATTTTTGGGGGATATTTATTATAGCAAAAAGTAAAAAATATTGCTTTTTTTTCTAAATTGTCGCTCTATTTTTGTTTATAGCGCAAAAAATAAAAACTGCAGAGGTGATCAAATATCACCAAAAGAAAGCTCTATTTGTGGGAAAAAAAGGATGTCAATTTTGTTTGGGAGCCACGTCGCACGACCGTGCAATTGTCAGTTAAAGCGACGCAATGCCCAATCGCAAAAAGTGGCCTGGTCTTTGACCAGCCAAATGGTCCAGGGCTTAAGTGGTTAAAGATGTAAAAAACATCAGAACTTTACATATAGAGAAAATGATGCCCATCTCCTGCACCCCTTTCGTTAGTGATAGAAGAATTCTTGAACTACTGTTCTTTGCAGAAGCCATGTCCCCAGCCAAAGACATGTACTGTAAGGCATTGGATTTCTTAATGTCTCGTACAAAATTAAGGTGATACATCCAAACCCGTGAATTCTAAGAAGGATCACAAGAGCGGTAAGGCTGGGTTCACACTGATACGACACGACATTCATCCGACTTTCATCCTACTTTGCTCTGCGACATCAGTCCTACATTGATCCTACATTGGTCCGACATCCATCCGACATTCATGAACAGGATACTACTTTGATCCGACATTGTGCTAGTCTGACTTGTCCTTTGACCAATCAAAACAATCCCAGGGTGAGATAAATTCCTTTTACTGCTGCTGTAATCACCATGTCGGATGTCAAATGTCGGATGGTTAGGACAAGGATCCTACTTTGATCCGACTTCAATGATATTCAATGGGCTGAAGTAGGATCAAAGTCGGACAGAAGTAGTACAGGGAGCATTTTTAATGTCGGACCGACTTGTGTCGGACCAGTTAAGACGGCTCTCATAGGGATTCATTGATTTTCACACGTCATGCGACATGACATCCTAATGTCGGAGCGTTTGTCGGACAAGTGTGAACCAGGCCTAAGGGTGGAATGTCAATAGCCCTAAGGCCTGGTTCACACTGGGGCGACAAACGCTCCGACATTGGGAGCTCATGTCGCATGACGTGTGAAAATCAATGTTTCCCTATGGGAGCCGTCCTAACTGGTCCGACACATGTCGGTCCGACTTTGAAAATGCTCCCTGTACTACTTTAGTCCGACTTTGATCCGACTTCAGCCCATTGACTATCATTGAAGTCGGATCAAAGTCGGACCGCAGTCTTGCATGGTCCGACTTGTGCTGTACTGCTCTTGAGGGGGAACTCCAGGCCAAATTTTAAATAAAAAAACGGCGTGGGTTCCCCTCCAGGGGCATACCAGGCCCTTGGGTCTGGATTTGAACGGGCGCCCCTACGCCGAAAAAACGGCGTGGGGGTCCCCCCAAGATCCAAACCAGACCCTTATCCGAGCACACAACCTGGCAGGCCGCAGGGGAAGAGGGGGGGACGAGAGAGCGGCCCCCCCTCCCTCCTGAACCGTACCAGGCCGCATGCCCTCAACATGGGGGGTTTGGTGCTCTGGGGCAGGGGGGCGACCTGTGGCCCCCCCACCCCAGAGCACCCTGCCCCCATGTTGATGAGGACAGGGCCTCTTCCCGACAACCCTGGCCGTTGGTTGTCGGGGTCTGCGGGCTTATCGGAATCCGGGAGCCCCCTTCAATAAGGGGGTCCCCGGATCCCGCCCCCCCCCCACCCTATGTGAATGAGTATGGGGTACATCGTACCCCTACCCATTCACCTGGTGGAAAAAAAATGCAATAAAAAAACACTACACAGGTTTTCAAAGTAATTTATTGCACAGCTCCGGGGGTCTTCTTCCGACTTCCGGGGGTCTTCTTCCGATTTCCGGGGGTCTTTTCCGACTTCGAGGGTCTCCGGTGTCGTCTCCCACTCTCCGGTTCTTTCTTCCGCCGGGCCTCCGCTAACTTCTTTTTAGCTCTCTTGCTAACAGAGGCCCGGTCTTCCCGTTGTCTCGTCCGGCTCTCCGTTGTCCTTCTGCCGGCCCCTCCACTAACTTCTTCATAGCTCTTTCGCTAGTGGAGGGGCGTGGTCTTCCCGTCGCTGTCGCCGTCGGCTTCTTCTTCCCTCTTCTCCTCCTCGATGTTGACGCGTCGCTTCCTCTCGCTGTAATACTGGCTCTCCGCTCCGCTCCGCATTAATATAGGCTTCTCATGACGTCACAGTCACATGTTCCAGGGCACATGGCCCCAGAGCATGTGACTGTGACGTCATGGGAACATGTGACTGTGACGTCATGAGAAGCCTATATTAATGCGGAGCGGAGCGGAGAGCCAGTATTACAGCGGGAGGAAGCGACGCGTCAACATCGAGAAGCAGAAGAGGGAAGAAGACGCCGACGGCGACAGCGACGGGAAGACCGGCCCCTCCACTAGCGAAAGAGCTAAAAAGAAGTTAGTGGAGGGGCCGGCAGAAGGACAACGGAGAGCCGGACGAGACAACGGGAAGACCGGGCCTCTGTTAGCAAGAGAGCTAAAAAGAAGTTAGCGGAGGCCCGGCGGAAGAAAGAACCGGTGAGCGGGAGACGACACCGGAGACCCTCGAAGTCGGAAAAGACCCCCGGAAGTCGGAAGAAGACCCCCGGAAGTCGGAAGAAGACCCCCGGAGCTGTGCAATAAATTACTTTGAAAACCTGTGTAGTGTTTTGTTATTGCAATTTTTTTCCACCAGGTGAATGGGTAGGGGTACGATGTACCCCATACTCATTCACATAGGGTGGGGGGGCCGGGATCCGGCGGCCCCCTTATTGAAGGGGGCTCCCGGATTCCGATAAGCCCCCCGCCCGCAGACCCCGACAACCAACGGCCAGGGTTGTCGGGAAGAGGCCCTGTCCTCATCAACATGGGGGCAGGGTGCTCTTGGGTGGGGGGGCCGCAGGTCGCCCCCCTGCCCCAGAGCACCAAACCCCCATGTTGAGGGCATGCGGCCTGGTACGGTTCAGGAGGGAGGGGGGGCCGCTCTCTCGTCCCCCCCTCTTCCCCTGCGGCCTGCCAGGTTGTGTGCTCGGATAAGGGTTTGGATTTTTGGGGGACCCCCCACGCCGCTTTTTCGGCGTAGGGGCACCTGTTCAAATCCAGACCAGACCCAAGGGCCTGGTATTCCCCTGGAGGGGGAACCAATGCCGGTTTTTTAATTTAAAATTTGGCCTGGAGTTCCCCTTCAAGATTCATACCAAACACAGTGCCTGATATTGGCGGGGATCCAAGTCGGATCCCCGTTCATTGAAAGTCGGACATATGTCGGCTTCATGTCGCAGGGCAAAGTCGGATCCAAAGTAGGATGTTTGGTATGAATCTTGAGGGGGAACTCCAGTCCAAATTTTAAATAAAAAAAACGGCGTGGGTTCCCCTCCAGAGGCATACCAGGCCCTTGGATCTGGTCTGGATTTGAAGGTGCACCCCTACGCCGAAAAAAACAAAAAAAACAAACCAGACCCTTATCCGAGCACACAACCTGGCAGGCCGCAGGGGAAGAGGGGGGGACGAGAGAGCGGCCCCCTCCCTCCTGAACCATACCAGGCCGCATGCCCTCAACATGGGGGGTTTGGTGCTCTGTGGCAGGGGGCGACCTGCGGCCCCCCACCCCAGAGCACCCCGCCCCCATGTTGATGAGGACAGGGCCTCTTCCCGACAACCCTGGCCGTTGGTTGTCGGGGTCTGCGGGCGGGGGGCTTATCGGAATCCGGGAGCCCCCTTCAATAAGGGGGCCCCCGGATCCCGGCCCCCCCACCCTATGTGAATGAGTATGGGGTACATCGTACCCCTACCCATTCACCTGGTGGAAAAAAATTGCAATAAAAAAACCACACAGCTTTTTAAAGTATTTTATTGCACAGCTCCGGGGGTCTTCTTCCGACTTCGGGGGTCTCCGGTGTCGTCGCCGCGCTCTCCGGTTCTTTCTTCCGCCGGGCCTCCGCTAACTTCTTTTTAGCTCTTTTGCTAGCAGAGGCCCGGTCTTCTGCGTTGTCTCGTCCGGCTCTCCGTTGTCCTTCTGCCGGCCCCTCCACTAACTTCTTGGTAGCTCTTTCGCTAGTGGAGGGGCGCGGTCTTCCCGTCGTCGCCGTCGGCGTCTTCTTCCCTCTTCTCCTCCTCAATGTTGACGCGTCGCTTCCTCCCACTGTAATACTGGCTCTCCGCTCCGCTCCGCATTAATATAGGCTTCTCATGACGTCACAGTCACATGTTCCGGGGCACATCGCCCCGGAGCATGTGACTGTGACGTCATGGGAACATGTGACTGTGACGTCATGGGAAGCCTATATTAATGCGGAGCGGAGAGCCAGTATTACCGCGGGAGGAAGCGACGCGTCAACATCGAGGAGGAGAAGAGGGAAGAAGACGCTGACGACGGGAAGACCGCGCCCCTCCACTAGCGAAAGAGCTACCAAGAAGTTAGTGGAGGGGCCGGCAGAAGGACAACGGAGAGACGGACGAGACGACGCAGAAGACCGGGCCTCTGCTAGCAAAAGAGCTAAAAAGAAGTTAGCGGAGGCCCGGCGGAAGAAAGAACCGGAGAGCGCGGCGACGACACCGGAGACCCCCGAAGTCGGAAGAAGACCCCCGGAGCTGTGCAATAAAATACTTTAAAAAGCTGTGTGGTTTTTTTATTGCAATTTTTTTCCACCAGGTGAATGGGTAGGGGTACGATGTACCCCATACTCATTCACATAGGGTGGCGGGGCCGGGATCCGGGGGCCCCCTTATTGAAGGGGGCTCCCGGATTCCGATAAGCCCCCCACCCGCAGACCCCGACAACCAACGGCCAGGGTTGTCAGGAAGAGGCCCTGTCCTCATCAACATGGGGGCAGGGTGCTCTGGGGTGGGGGGGCCGCAGGTCGCCCCCCTGCCCCAGAGAACCAAACCCCCCATGTTGAGGGCATGCGGCCTGGTACGGTTCAGGAGGGAGGGGGGCCGCTCTCTCGTCCCCCCCTCTTCCCCTGCGGCCTGCCAGGTTGTGTGCTCGGATAAGGGTCTGGTTTGGATCTTGGGGGGACCCCCACGCCGTTTTTTCGGCGTAGGGGCGCCCGTTCAAATCCAGACCAGACCCAAGAGCCTGGTATGCTCCTGGAGGGGGAACCCATGCCGTTTTTTTTATTTAAAATTTGGCCTGGAGTTCCCCCTCAAGAGCAGTACAGCACAAGTCGCATGCCAAAGTCGGATCATGCAAGACTGCGGTCCGACTTTGATCCGACTTCAATGATAGTCGATGGGCTGAAGTCGGATCAAAGTCGGACCAAAGTAGTACAGGGAGCATTCTCAAAGTCGGACCGACATGTGTCGGACCAGTTAAGACGGCTCCCATAGGGAAACATTGATTTTCACACGTCATGCGACATGAGCTCCCAATGTCGGAGCGTTTGTCGCCCCAGTGTGAACCAGGCCTAAATCAATGCTGTCTACTAAATCAAAAGTAACAGCACACAATGTTTCAGGGACAAGCCAGCACTCTTTAGAGAACAGACAAGGAAACTTAATTGGATTCAACTGGCCACAGCCTTGATTATTGGTTTGATAAAACAAAATTATGTATTTAATATAGATAATGCAAATAAACGCTATATAAATAATAATACTAAATCATACAAGTAATGAACCAACTACTGTATCAAACCAAACAGACCTTAGTCACCTTGACTCAAGCTCTAATCTCTAACCAGATTAACCCCTTCACGCCGACCGTATGCAAATACACGGCCCCATTGGACTTGCCTTTTTTTTGTGGGGGTGCATATTTGCGTATCTCCCTTTGTCCAGCACACAGAGACTGGGGTCTCACTGAGAGCCCCAGGCCCGTTCTAATTATCAGGACCTGAAGCGGTCGATTCCATGTCACCTGATCGCTGTGATAGCCTCTGATTGGCTATCACAGTGATCAGTCACTGTGAAGCCCACCCCTGTGTTTTCTGTCTCTGTGAATGGACAAGAGAGATACATTTGTAGCACTACTCCTGTAGGAGCTGCTGGTTTAATTTTGGGCCTGCACTCTGCCTACCCTGTAATCTTGGCTCGACTCCCCTTGGCACAAATGGATAACAGTAACAATAATGTGATTGTGAACCCCTAAAGGCTATAGAGGGCCACAATGATATCACACAACAATAGATATGATAAAATACTGTTACCTTGTTGTGGTTTGCCTGCCACACAGCTGCAAAAGACTGAGCCCCACACAAGTAGTAGTTCAACCAAGAAGCAATAAGTTTACTTGGTAAAGAAATTAAGATTATACATGTGACATTTAACTTAAACAGATCCCTGTGAGAATTCACTGGTATACATACACATAACAGTTCCGCGGTGTCACCTATAGACTAGGAAACCCAACTTAGAGTCAGACCTGAAGAAGTGCAGGGTGGAGGAATCTCCAACTGCTATGATCTCTACAGTGGGATACTTCTCCACCAAGTCCAACCCAGCTCACTAAACAACACCAAAACAGTCAAACAAATACAAGAGTTGATTTATACATGCAGATTCAACAAGCTATACGGCTCCCCCTGGTGGGCAGCTTTACTGGTATGCGTCCTGCTGTATTAACCTAGTCAGTGAGCTGAACTGATGATTGCTTCCAAAAGTCTCCAGTAATCTTCGCTAGCTCTTGTTGGTGCAATTGAGTATTTGTAATCCAGAGAAACAAAGTGAAGAAAGATTAAACCACTAACATGTGTGGTGGAAAGGGCAAGTGGAATGCTGATCCTTCCTAGAGCGCTAAGTCAATCCTTAATGTAACGTGTCTCTGCTTGCAGTACTGCAGTTACCAGCAAGCGTGAGTAAAAATATGGAAGTCACCTTCCTGCGACACAGTTAGTTATGTTGGTGGGCAGGTGCCCTCTCACCACATGAGGTCTCGCCTCGCTGATATCCTCCGACAGGGCCCTCTTGGTTTGCAACCTCCCGACGAGTCATGGTCCCTGGTCTTCCGCTTAGCTGGTCACAAGGCATCGGTGGATAGGTGGCTCTGGATGCTCAGTAACATGGAGCTGTCTCTCTCCCAAGTTCAGTCAGCCGGGCTGTAGCGGTAATCCCTCCGACAAGCGATCCGATCTTCGTCACTTTAGGCCCAGGCTTCTCCGGCTTAAGCACCCTCGCTGCAGGCCTCTTGCCTCTTGCAAGATGGCGTCCCAAGAGAGTGAACACAAGCCCCGCCTTCCCTTTTAATAAGTCCTCCCAGCAGGCAGTGCGTGACGCCACGCTCCTTCGCAGCACAGTGACCTTGTAGTCTATTTCTGACCCATAGCAATAGAGTCTCTATCTCTCCACACCAGAAGGTCCGTAATGCATTGTTCTACCATAGCTGAACCAAACAAATTGCAGCAGTATTATACAAACAGTTAATGAAATTAGTTAAGTTTTTATATGCACAAACTGTATTCCATAAGCTACGTGCAAAAGTGACACATTGCTACACATTGTACCATATCAAAGTGTGTGAAAAAAAAAATTACATTAACCACATGCTGACCGCCCGTCGTTTGACGGCGGCAGAATGGCTCCCCTGTGCAAATTGCCGTAGCTGTACTGTGGCCGCTTTAAGGGGTATAGGGGCGCGCGCTCTCGCCGCGTCACTGAGGAGCCGATGCGCGTGCCCGGCGGCTGTGATGTCCACCGGGTACCCGCGACTGCTCCTGACAGAGCAGGAACGGGGATCTGTGTGTGTAAACACACAAATCCATGTTCTGTCAGGGGAGAGGAGACCGATCGTGTGTTCCTAGTATATAGGAACACCAATCGGTCTCCTCCCCCAGTCAGTCCCATCCCCCCACAGTTAGAACACACACTGAGGGAACACATTTAACCCCTTGATCGCGCCATAGTGTTAACCCCTTCCCTGCCAGTGACATTTATACAGTAATCAGTGGCTATTTATAGCACTGATCGCTGTATAAATGTCATTGGTTTAAAAAAAGTGTCAAAAGTGTCTGATCTGTCCGCCGCAATGTCGCAGTTGCAATAAAAAAACGCAGATCACCGCCATTACTAGTAAAAAAATAATAATAATAAAAATGCCATAAATCAATAACCTATTTTGTAGGCGCTATAACGTTTGCGCAAACCAATCAATATATGCTTATTGCGATTTTTTTTAACAAAAATATGTATAAGAATACATTACGGCCTAAACTGAGGAAAAACTTAGTTTAAAAAAATTAAATTGGGGTATTTATTATAGCAAAAATTAAAAAATATTATGTTTTTTTCAAAATTGTTGCTCTTTTTTTGTTTATAGCGCAAAAAAATAAAAACTGCAGAGGTGATCAAATACCACCAAAAGAAAGCTCTATTTTTGGGAAAGAAAGGACAATTTTGTTTGCGTACAACGTCGCATGATCACGCAATTGTCAGTTAAATTTAGCAGTGCCGTATCACAAAAAATGGTCCGGTCAGGAAGGGGGTAAATCCATCCGGGGCTGAGGGCTAAAGTGGTTAAATAAAAATAAAATAAAAAAATACCTAGATCAAGATTTGATCTAAGTCTGTGCCAGGGTTAGTGTTTGGGTCAATTTCAGACAAGATTTGTGTGACCGTGTGTATGTAACACAAGTTTGAGCCAACATTCCGTCGGAAAATAAACACGGTTTTCTGGTCGGAATTTCCAATCGTGTACACGGGGCATTAGGCATTTAGATTTGTTTTACCCTTATGCCGCGTATACACGACCGTTTTTCATGACGAGAAAAATGCCATTTTTTTATTTGGTCATTAAAAACGATCGTGTGTGGGCTCCAGAGCATTTTTCACGACGTGAAAAATGGCCATTAAAAATTTGGAACATGCTCTAATTTTTCTCGTCGTTTTTCACGTCGTTGTTTTTCTCGTCGTGAAAAACGGCCATGTGTAGGCTTTAATGACGTGAAAAAAACGTGCATGCTCAGAAGCAAGTGATGAGACGGGAGCGCTCGTTCTGGTAAAACTAGCGTTCGGAATGGAGATAGCACATTCGTCACGCTGTAACGGACTGAAGAGCACGAGGCTGAAAAGCGTGAATCGTCTCTCACCAAACTTTACTAACACAAGGATCAGGAAAAGCAGCCCAAAGGGTGGCGCCATCCGAATGGAACTTCCCCTTTATAGTGCCGTCGTACATTTCGTACGTTACCGCGCTTTGCTCAAGCATTTTTTTTCATGATCGTGTGTAGGCAAGGCAGGCTTGAGAAGAATCACGTCGAGAAAAACGTCGTTTTTTTCAATGACATTAAAAACGGTCGTGTGTACGCGGCATTAGGCTCAAAGGGGTTAACATAAATAAGCCAGTCTCGTTAATTGATTGAGCTGTGGCTAGTTCAATCACAGACTGGAGGCTGAAATTAAAATGTCCAATCCAATATCAGAAAGGTGAATAAAATCAGACCTATACAGACATGGTAACCCCCCTCCCAAATCTATGTGAGAAAGTTTAAATGTTTTTAAATTGTGAGATAGATCAATTTAATCTCCTTCTGATTTTCCATCTTCAAATGTTAAAGTGATATTAAAGTCTTGTTTTTTTTTTGTTTTTTGTTTTTTAAAACAAACATGTTATACTACCTGCTCTGTGCAATGGTTTTGCACAGAGCAACCCAGTTCCTCTTCTTCTCGGGTCTCAGGTAAGTATTAGGGGAGCTGAGGGGGCTGCTGCACATACTGTAGAAGGTTTTTTATCTCAACGCATAGAATGCGGCTGCGGCCGAGGGAAAACTCAAAAATGTGCCTCAATTTTGCTGCGGCTTTGCCATGTTTTCCCGCGGACGGTGGTCAAAGCATTTTAATCTGAACTCGATTCTTCCACGTTCAGGAGGTTGAAGTTCACCTAAACACGGCAGCTCCTAAACTCTGCTAAAAGCCTATGTGTACATTGACACATAGGCTTTTATGGAGTTGAGTTTAGGAGCTTTGGCAAAAAAACGCCAAACAGCATGTAATACAACATTTATTGATTTTTTTTTCATGATGTGGGTTTACTGACACTTTAATACTAAATAAAATATCTAAAGTTGTATGCTTTCTCAAATCATTGCCTACTAAATAAATTGAGGTTGGCCACTTCTAAATAAAACTTTAACAGTGGATCAAAATCCACACAACAATTTCGGCACCAGATTAATAACAATCACACACATAAATTAGGACAAATATAAAACTTCCTGACTTCCAGTCATGGACCCTGCAAATAAAATCTTCAGGGATTCCCAACCCAGTTTCCTTCATGGCTGCCCCATTCTGAAAGTGTGGGAAGCAATATATGACCAGATGGTAAACCAACACATTTATATAAGAGAGAAAGGGGTTGATTTACTAAAGGCAAATAGACTGTTTACTTTCCAAGAGAAGTTGCACTTTCCTGTGCATTTTCCCTAGGGCTTAGTGAATGTGGTGAGGTTTCACTTTGAAAAGAATAGCCAATCACGTACAAGAAAAATAAAAAAATAAAAAATGTTGTTTGCGCATGATTGGATGATGAAAGTCAGTAGAGCTTCACCTCATTCACTAAGCTCTGCGGCAAATTCCCTTGTAAAGTACAGCTACACTTGCAAAGCAAGCAATCTATCATCTCCAAAGTGAAATTTAGTGTGTCCTTTAACCGCTTAAGCCCCAGACCATTTGGCTGGCCAAAGACCAGGCCACTTTTTGCGATTCGGGACTGCGTCGCTTTAACTGACAATTGCGCGGCCGTGCGACGTGGCTCCCAAACAAAATTTACGTCCTTTTTTTCCTACAAATAGAACTGTCTTTTGGTGGTATTTGATCACCTCTGCGGTTTTTATTTTTTAGGCTATAAACAAAAATAGAGCGACAATTTTGAAAAAAAAGCAATATTTTGTACTTTTTGCTATAATAAATATCCCCAATTTTTTTTTTAAAAAGCAAATTTTTTCTCAGTTTAGGCCGATATGTATTCTTCTACATATTTTTGGTAAAAAAATCGCAATAAGCGTATATTGATTGGTTTACAACACCAAGGTCACTGCACCATTACATGCTCTTTTCACACCTGCCTTCGGGGCTGGGGCTTTTGGCTCGGACTGGAAGAATTTTTTATTCTGGCCAAAAGGCCAGCTATTGTCTATCACACTGGCACTTAGGAAGCACTAATCCACCTCCTCTTCCCCTTTTTTTTGTCACTTGCACTTTTTGCACAGCACGTATGCACTTTCTCACTCCCTGACTAGGGTGTAGGTACTTGGGCTTGCCCTGAATGTCTTGGGGGGAGGGCACATATTCTTTAGTTGGGTTCTCCCTCTACCATGGGGTCTCCCTTAGAGGGAGCCCCACTAGTACTTGAGTTGGCCTTGCTTCAAGAATCCTTGGAAAGAAAAGTGTCTGCCTGATTTCGGCCAGGTGGACCAGTGAGTAGCCCAGTCCCTGTTAGAAGCTTTGTACCCCAGAAATCAAGACTAAGTCCCTACTCTTTGGAAAAAGGTCACGTGTAGACCCTGTGAGTTTCACTACACTGTGAAGCTAAAAAATATATATATATAAATAAATAAATACAACTGTGTCTATAGTGCAAGAAAGTCCAAGCAGGTTGTCGAGAAGATTGACTTCTAGAAGCTAAAGGAACAACAAAATGGGCACAAATGGAAGAAAGCCTACGAAACTAAGAGCATTCATCAGAATCTGAAGAACCTATGAATAGAAAATCATCCAAATAATGAATAACATTATTATTATTATTATTATTATACAGAATTTTTATAGTGCCAACAGTTTGCACAGTGCATTACAATGCAGATGGGGGACAGCACAATTACAATAAAGCTCAATACAGAAGGGACAAGAGGGCCCTGCTCGTGGCGCTTACATTCTAAAGGGAGGGGGGAGGTGGTACAAAAGGTAATAGCTGCAGGGGATGGTCTAATGGGGGTAGCTCGGGTACAGTTCTTAGGTGGGTGTGGGATAGGCTTCCGTGAATCTACTTCAATCCTCAGCACTCAATCTAGAACTTATGAAAATGCCTTAAAATTCTAACACGAAAGGAAACAACTGAGTTATTGGCAAAAACTTTTCAAAATAAAAAACCCAGTCAAAGAACAAAACCACTGAATCAAAAGTCTAAATGTCGATAAATCATCTGCTTTAGCATAAAGGGTTTAAGGGTAGACTAAGATCGAATAATAGGCAGTATCATCAGTAAGTAAAGTATCTTTGGGAAGTAACAAATGGTTAATAACTCAAAACAAGTTTGGGCCTTTTTTTGGGCACAAGACCCAGTGGTAGAATTCTAAAACTGAGGAATGGTGGGGTAATAAACAAAGCTACCAAGACAAAATTATAGTAAAAAACAACTATGTGTTCTAAACCATTTACTGAACTTAATTTGTTAGCCAAAACACAACCAGAGCCCTGTAAGTGAGGTAAGTGAAAAAGAAGACTAAAACTATCAACAAGGAACTCTGCCATTTTGCTACCTGGTTATATTAACAGCACGGCAACATGTGTGCCAAGTTCACTGGTGTGAGGGCTTTTTAGAAAAGCTCTTTTTCTGTTTGCTGACCAGCCAGTTTCTTAAAACACTTGTAAATCTGTTCATATGTGCATGATATATTCCACTTACATTAAAAGTAAAACACAGGTGTTTTCTATACCCAGAAGCAGAAAAGATGTTTGGCTGTGTAAATGAGGGGTATTAGCAAACAGGAATGAGATTTGGGTTCAATGCTATGAGTTTAAAGTAAATCCTATGTGTTAATTTTCCTAGAACTGGAAAGCAATGCTGGAATTCACTATAATAACCATTATAGACTGCCTGTCCTTTGAATTTAAGTCAGGTGTTGTAGCAGGGCCAAAAAGGTGGGCTTTTAGATAATCCAACCCCTCAGCTTCCAGAAGTCATATTGACAATGTACCGTATTTATCGGCGTATAACACGCACCCCAATTTTAAGAGCGAAGTTTAAGGAAAAAATGTTTTCACAGCCCCCCTCATCCAGTACACAGCCCCCCCCCCCATCCACTATACATCCCCCCATCCAGTACACATCCCCCCATCCATTATACATCCCTCATCCATTATAAATCCCCCCCATCCAGTACACATCCCCCCATCAATTATACATCCCCCCATCCAGTACACATCCCCCCATCCAGTACACATCCCCCCATCCAGTACACATCCCCCCATCCATTAAACATCCCCCATTCATTATAAATCCCCCCCATCCATTATACATCCACCCCATCCAGTACACATCCCACCCATCCAGTACACATCCCACCCATCCAGTACACATCCCCCCATCCAGTACACATCCCCCCCATCCAGTACACATCCCCCCCATCCATTATACATCCCCCCATCCATTATACATCCCCCATCCAGTACACAGCCCCCGTCCATTATACAGCCCCCTTCCCCAGTATACAGTCCCCATCCATTATACATCCCCCCCACCCAGTACACAGCCCCCCATCCATTATACATCCCCCCATCCAATACACAGCCCCTCTGCAATCCCACGAGACCCCCAGTCTCTTGGGACAGTGCTGCCAGCATTCTCTACAGTTAAGTAAAAAAAATCACTGTCAGCCCCTTCCACGCTGCTCCTCCTGTGTCACTCCTATTGCAAAACAAAGCTTCCATATACCTCAATAGCTCAGTTTTTTTCCACTGACCTGGTCACATGACTGCTCTCCTCAGATGTTATACAGATGGTCATGTGACCACTCTCCTCCTCCAATCAAAGCTACACTCGGTGGAGGAGGAGAGCAGCCAGAAAAAACTGAGCTATTGAGAAATTTCCAAGCTTCGTTTTACAATGACACTGACACAGGAGGAGCGGTGTAGAAGGGGCTGGCAAGTGACTTTTTTTTCTCAACTTCAGACTATACAGGGAGCGCTGTCCCAGGGCCAGGAGAGGCGGGACGGCCGGCCTGCCACCCCCCCAATGGGTTGCTCCTGGGGAGGACCACCCGATCCCCTCCCCCTGTTGGTAAAACATGATATCGGCGTATAACACGCAGGCACTGTTTACCCTCTGTTTTTAGGGGAAAAAGGTGTTATACGCCGATAAATACAGTAATTTAGCTGTGAAAGAGAAATCATAGGAAGTTCTACTGGAAAAGTGCATAAGGAGAGATCAGTATAGGACTTGTAGGCGCTGACTGGTCTGTTAAAGTAAATGTAAACCCATTCTGAATGCCTTCTATGTAGCAAAATGCTGTGCATCATGAAAAATTTGGGGGTGGGAGATGGAAGGGTTCTTACATGTTTTCTATTAGTTACATCATAATGTGGCTGATGTCCTGCAACATCTTTGCAGCTTATCCTTGTCAACATACATAACAGTGATACCAGGCTGCACGTGTTCTTTATAATAAGAAAATAAATAAGGGTCATGCACAACCCACCACATTAATTTACACATGTAGTAAAAATGTACCAACAGTGGGAGGGTCCTAACACAACTCACATCAATTAATGCTAACCATGCTTGGGCGAAGCTATGGAGAACTCAGGACTATATCATGAATATTGATTCTGTATTATTCTCCTGTAAAGCTCGTTTTCTGTTTCAAACCATTGCCCACTTTGTAACTGCAACTGCAAGTATTTGCACGATTAAAACAGAATTTAAAAAAATCAGCAGCCCTATCTTTAGATTCTATGAGTTTTTTTTATATTTCAGAAAATGTATGGTTTGGGGGTATTATGTAAAATGTCAAAGCTGTAAGTAAAAAATAATGAAAATTATAAAGAAGTGAAAGTGAAAAAAAAAATGGTTTGGCCTTCTGAGCTTAAAAGTTGAGAGTAGGGAATGACCGTGAATAGGTTAAATGGAAATTTGGCCTCCTCCAACCATTGCTACATTCTCGACACCCAGTAGTCTATGGATATGATTGTTTGTAAGACTTTTAGTTACTATATTGTCCCTGCCCATGTTTGCTTGACCAGAGCAGGGACAGCCTTATAAGATAAAAAGAAAAAAAAAAAGAAAAGAAAATAGAACATGAAAATTATTTAAAAAAAGTCTGTTAATAATATTTAACAAAACCCCAAAAATTGTGATGGATGGTTCTGGACCCAAGCTTGGCTCTCCCCTCTATCTAAGGTCAGCTTTCTATCTTGTTTTAGAGACTGTTGGCCTCTGACTCTATGATTAAGATCTTTGTGCAGGCAGTCTACTATGTAGCTTCCCCATGGCTGACAGCAGAAAGAGTATTCCAAGGACAGAATGAGGCCAGAAATGACTGCAGACGGAACGTGTTCCATAGACAGGCTGAGGTCGGACTGGCAACAGACATTGAGTATTCCAGGGACAGATTGAGTTCAGGGCTTGAAGCAGCGAGCATTCCAGGAACGGCTGAAGTCGGGGCTGGTGGCAAGCACAGTGTATTCCAGTGACAAGCTGCAGTCAACTGCAGTCAAAGCAGGTATCAAACAGAGAATGCAGAGATGAAAAAGCACAGACACAGTCAAGGTGAGCATACAAGAGCCAGGGAGTCGATGCTATAACAAGTCCAAAGCCTTGGGCTTGAGATGATTAAACAAAGCATCATATCACCATCAGTTAATCTCAAAGACAAAGGCGTGTATGGCCATGCAAATTAGCCAAAAGCTGACAAGCAGGTTTGTTAAAGGTGCTGGAGGGTGTGTGGCCGGGCGCAATAGCCTGAAGCTGACAAAAAAGTTTGGGAAAGGTGTAAGGGCAGTAAATACCCATCAGGAGGAGCTAAGAGGCTGCACCCTGTTGCCCAGGACACAAGCAGAGGAGGCAGAAATGGGTAGGTGTGACAGCAGCTAAGCAACAAGCATATGTACGCCAGTGCTGTCTCTTGGCCTAGGCCAAGAGACAGCACGAAAAAAGCCCCCCGACCCGTCCTCCTGAGTCCCACCTCGAACAGCCGCCTCCCGCACATATACAATCCCCCGCGGCCGGCGGCTTGCTGTAGCATGTTACTGGGCAGTATGGAGCGGACTTGGCCAGGTGGGGGGAGGGACTGGCCATGCAACTGGCAGAGGCGGGGCTTAATGCTCCGCCTACCCTCCTTCACTGGCATACATACGCGTTGCAACTCCCCCCCGGGGGGTCTGTCTGTGCCCAGAGAACCCCCAGACAGTGGCATTGCTATGGGGGTGGTGGGTGGAACACACCCAGTGACACCCTTCAGGAAGCGGGTGCTGTTAAGCCCCCTCCCCAGCTGTGAAGCAGTGACAGCACACTGCTTCTCAGCTTAAGACTGAAGGTACCGGCACTGGCCATGCTGCCCAGCACCACCAGAGAGAGCGCCACGCTTCCCAGCGCCATCAGAGAGAGCCACACTGCCCAGCATCACCAGATAGAGCCACGCTGCCCAGCACCACCAGAAAGGGGCGCCACACTGCCCAGCACCACCAGAGAGAGCCACGCTGCCCAGCACCACCAGAGAGAGTGCCACGCTGCCCAGCCCCACCAAAAAGAGCGCCACGCTGCCCAGCACCACCAGAGAGAGCGCTACACAACACAAGGTGAGCGAACATCCAGCCAGAGGGATCACTGCTGTTGTTTTGCTGGGTCTGGTAAGAGGGCCTGTTGGCCATTATGCATTACTGATCCTAGGGACTGAGGGGGTGTGACACCATGTTTTACCACATCAGATGACATCCGATCTCTCCATAGAGAAGAGCGGGGCTCTGGCAGGTCCATCTCAGCACAGTGAGCGGAGACGGACCTGTCATCCACCTGCTTTGCAGGGATCAACGGAGTAATAGCGGTGTACGTCAAAATGGATCGGCCCCATATGAAAGGGGCCTTACAGTGTCATCTCATGAGATAATTTACGAGAGCGTGTTTAGGGGCAGGGCAGGGTAGGGGTTGGGTGGGGCAAGTGGTGGTGAGTAACTCTTAAGGCCTGGCTAGTGGCTCAGGACCTGAAATTTTAAGGCCTGCATTGTAAATTCACATCGGGCCCTGCTCTCAAGGAGCTTACAAGTAGGCCCTTGGTACCCACTTTTAATGTACAGAGAGGAAGAGGTGGAGCCTAAAGAGGAAGGGTTGTGGTTTACAGATGACCGGGTGGGTCTTAAACAGAAAGGGGTGGGTCATATTTAAATTAGGGGGTGCATGAGTTTAGTCAGGCATAGGGCAGCACAAAACCTAAATACACCACTGTGTACGGCTGCAACAGGCAAAGAAGTGTGAGACAAGCTTCTAACACCAAAGTATTTTTGTAGTCATCAGGGACACGGTAGTATTGAGGCCTAAGTCTGTCTTCCTACCTAAGACTTCTTCCCTTCCTCCTCACTATAGAATTACCTTCCGCCATTTGCTGCTACCTGCCCTTCCACCCCTGAATTGGCAGCATATAGCCTTAGGTTTTCCCCTACAGCCTTTTGTGCCCTGACTAAACTAAAATAAATAAATATGAAAAAAATTACAACTTAAATTGTGTATGATAACTGTAGAAATCGCAGAAGTAAATCTGTGGCTGGTGTCTATCAAATAATACACGCTAATCTTTATTTCAAGATAAAATTTGCCTCATCTCTTCCTCTTATATTGCAGCTTAGCCAGCTTAACCAAGCTGCTTACATACTGCCAGCCAATGAACATTATTCATAGCTATTGTATGTCATTCAATCATCGTCATGTGCTCTGCGATCCTCCCTAGTGGGTCTAGGGGTTCCAGCTTTTGAGCTCCCGGGACGGTGCGATTTCTGCTTCTTGTAGAGCCTTTTGTCCGGGGTGGAGAAGGGAGATCTCGATGGTGATTGGTCCCGAAGTGTCTCCTGAAACTCTGCATACCAATCAGGCAGTGGAATGTATTCAAGATCTAATGCAGCACAAAAGTCCTGTAAGTCATCTGGTTCACATAGGGTGTGTTGGTGTCCACCAAAGTTCACCGTCAGAGCAAAGGGAAACTTCCATGTGTATTTTAACTCTCGTTCCCTGAGTTTCTCCAGCAGAGGGCGCATGGCTCTTCGGTTTCTCAGGGTGATTTGTGACAAATCCTGAAACAGCAGGATAGTAGCCCCATTGAAAATAATCTGCTCATTTCTCCTCGCCTTTCTCATTGATTCCTCTTTGAGTATAAAGTTCTGAAGGCAGCAAATAATGTCCCATGGGGGTGCATTGTCAGGTCCCTTTGGTCTGAGCGCTCTATGTGTTCTGACAAAGTCTATTGCCATGTCTTCCTGTCTTTCTAGCAGGCTATTGAACACTCTCTGTAATGCTGGGATGATTTGAGCTGGTTCCACTGTCTCTGGGATACCTCTCACACGTATATCGTTTCTCCTTCCTCTGTTGTCTAAATCTTCTAAATGTCTATTTATCTCGATTAAAAGGATGATTTTGTGTATTAGATGTCCTCTCAAGCCTGAGAATCGCCTTGTCTCTGTGCCTCCCCGCCGCCTCAGCCACCGCCATCCTCTCATTGAGGGCCAATAGGTTAGATTTTATGTCCGTGATGGCGGCCGAGAACGAGGATTTAATGTCCGCGGCTATCACTGACATGTCAGCTAGGGTGAGGGGACGATTCAAGCGGGCCTTCCCCTTACCTGAGTCCTCAGGTGCAGACTGGGAGTCCTCACTGTAATCCTCCTCATGCTGTTGTTCCGGCGCCATCTTGGCCTTCCCCACGTTGCTGCGGGCCCCTGTTTTTAGTTTGAACAGGTCTGTAATATTCTGCGCTGGGGTAGTAGAAGATACTCTCTTTGGGCATGAGTGTGGGGTGTTGTAGAGTCGTTTTCCCGGCATCTGAAAGCTTAGGGTCCGGTAATTAGGCAAGTGCAGGCTGTGGGTGTGCCGGAGCTCTCCTAGTGTGCGTCCATACCCGTTGCGCGCCAAGCCACGCCCCCGCTATTGTATGTTATATAGTACACTCTAATTTTTATTCCAAGATAAAACCTGCCTTTTATCTTTCTATTTGCTTCCCATTAGCCTTGAAAATGGTCAACATTTAGATTTGCACATCATAGACTTTTGTATTGTTCACGGTTAACTTTGGGTTTTGTTAATTTCATGCAGGATTCCAAAATAAAACAAAGCAAAATAAACCTGGGCAAGTTTCTGCTAGAGGTGTTACTTCCACTGTAAAGTCCTCAGGATTTGGCAACAAAAAATAAATAAAAAAATCTAAAAATTTCTGTATCCAAGCTTCCCTATCCGGTTCCCCAAGTCTCTCAGTCTGGCAACTCAGTAAAGTTTTCATTGTGGCAAATGTAGTGGCTCTGGTAAGATGCTTATTCCAACTGACAACGGTAAAAGGTTTATTTTCTTTTATCTGAAGAAGGGTCATATCCTTTTATGCTGCTTGTAAATCTTTGCTTCACTTTCTGTACCAATAATCCCCCATATCTCATGTAAGAGGGAGTCACTAGGATAGTAAGTGACAAGAAATCTCCTCAGTAGGGACACAGATAGCAATAAAAACCTGACAGAGGTTGCAACCCTTCCCCATGCCATCAAGAACTAACATAAAAGGTTTTGCTAAAGTGGGGCTTTAAGACTTATGCCCTGTACACACGATCGTTTTTTCCGATGAAAACATCGGTGTTAAAAAATAGAACATGTTAGGAAATTCCGATCGTCTGTGTGGAACTCCAATGGAGAAAAAACCCATGCATGCTCAGAATCAAGTCGACGCATGCTCAGAAGCATTGAACTTAATTTTTCTCGGCTCGTTTTGGACGGACGGAATTTTGTCTGATGGTGTGGTAGGCAAGACTGATGAAAGTCAGCTTCATCGGAATTCCGACTGAAAATTCCATCGGATTTTATTCCAATGGAAATCCGATCGTGTGTACAGGGCATAAGTCCATAGAATAGCCTCATTACGTGATACACAGTCCTTCAACATGAATTTAAATTGTTATTCTGCTTACAAAAGAAAATTACTAGGTACAATACATCTGTATTTTTATTCTCATCTTCTAGGCTGGAAAGAAAGAAAATAAAAATAACCTTCTTTGTGGAAAGCCAGAGATTTTTATCAGTTTTCTTAGAATGTCCTTGTGTGATTGCTTGTACTGCATTAATACAAGCAAAATGTGTGAAGCATACTAGCTGTGGCTGTGTCTGTGTTAAAATAAGACAGGGATAGTCACAGAGATGAAGAATTACCAACTTGGTCCTATAAATCTTCCATATGGTATTAGTCGGCATGAGCACCAGCCATGTCCTATTGTTAATGTTAACTATAAGAGATGAAATGAATATCCTCATTACATCAGAAATAGTGCTGATGCCCATTTAAAATCTGGCTCAATAACAGGACCTTGTTAAACAGTGCCATTCAGAGATTTCACAGGTTGTTATACATCTGGGGCCATGTTTTTAAAGACTGGCAAAATAATTGTGTTTTGTTTCATTGTACTTTGCCTTACATTACTTCATTTAGCTTATTTAATTTTTTATCCAGCTTATTAAAGTTTACAATAGAAAGTTACAATACTGAGGTGGAGCGAAAAAATTGTGACAAAGTGATGAAATTACAAGGGGAATTTATCTTAGAAATAACACCACCTTGAGTAACATTAAATGAGTTTGGTTCAGTGCCAACAACCCAATGCCAAGTTTCCAAAGTAATTCTGGAGCATAATGTACTTGTGAGTATTGATAGGAAAGGTTTAGCTCAGTCATAGTGCTAAGGCTAGAGCTAGGAGTCAAAGTTAAAGTAAACCTGTACTTTCCCCAGACAAACATATTTTTTATGCAGGCAGTAGGTCTGGTCTAGAGTAGCAAACTGCTTCTATATGATAGATAAATACACATGTTCGCCAGCTCACCATGGATCTTGGATTGCAGTCCAAAACTTTTATTGCAGAAAGATCACATCACAACAGGGTAGGTGATGTGGTCTTTCTGCAATAAAAGTTTTGGACTGCAATCCAAAATCCATGGTGTGCTTGCGAACATGTGTATTTATCTGTGATATATCCAGTGTCCAGCTGGTGATCCCTGCAGCACCCACAAATGAGCCTCTAATTCAGGAATGTGTGAGATGGGAATATGAACAAACCTGCTTTTACATTATCACTTTGTCATGCTTTTCTTCTGCATTAGGGGGAAAGTAATGTGCCTGGGTTCAGTTCACTGACAGTTCATCAAATCCTATGTGAAGTCTGAAAAACGAAAAAAGCGCATTGGGGACAGATTCTGGATTATATTATTGTTGGCCATTTTAAAAATAAAATAAAAATACCATATAGTGGGAACAGTGTCCTCCTTTCAATAAGACTTCACAGGCAACATTGGAAAAACACGATTCCATTAAAAGACATGATTGCAGATGCCTATAACATGTATTTAGTGTATGAATTTCATGAGCAGTGTCAGTGGCACTGTATTCAGGCATCAAATATTTTTGATGTGTAATTGTTTTTATCCTTTAAATTATTGCTTGGTATAAATACAGCAGAAGCACCCCAATCCAATTCATTACAATTTAAAAAAATGTAAGGTAGTTTTAGCTGTGATATTTGATTTTTTTTTCTAACCAACGGGGGATAGGCCTAAATTGATCGGTTGAAAATAGAAGCAACAAGAGATCTAAAAATTGTAAATAAAGCTAAAGCCCTCATATATGTGCAACTTTGCCAGTGGAAATACAGTTTCATGGTTTAGCGTTTGCGCTTCTTTTTTGCATTACCACACTTCAATGTCAAAAAAGGTTTAATAAAAAAATCACAGTGCACAAAAGCACATCAAAACTACAACCCCGATTCTCCAGAACCCCCTCCCACCCTATTATCAGCAATTATTTACAAAAAAAGTCAAAATATAGACTTGAGGTATGTGTTTGGTAGATATTAGCTTGCATCAAGACAGTACATGAGCAGTAGAATAGGCAACAAATAGAAAGAGACAATATAGGTTTTCAAAACAATACAAATTTTGTAGCCGAGGTCCAGCTGTGGAAACATTTTGTGTGGCACCTTTCCAATGCCAGAGCACCTAAACAGGCCAAAAACTTGGAGGTGCAATGCAAAATGTACCCCGCAGTAAACATTACAAATTTTGCAGCTGAGGCAGAGTGGCAGTAGTTGGTAAAGATGGCAGACCAGAAGAAGTAGCAAAGGGTGGTAATTGTGGCAGGCCAGACAGGTGGCAGAAGCAGCTGGTAATAATGACAGGCCAGGACTCAGTCTAGCGGAAGGACAGGTGGCAGAAGCTGGTTGGTAGTCGATAGCATAATCATTGTACTCACTGGTAATCCAGGATTGGTTCTGATTTACTGGACTGATTTTTATTAAAGTGAGTTGTCCATAGTATCAGGGGACACGTAGATTCATCTCTCAGTAACATTACCTCCTGAGGCACTGAAGGCACTCTCAGACAGCACATTGGCTGCAAGGCAGGCCAGAAGCTTTGTGCATACTGTGCAGGCTCCCCCTTGGTCCAGCCTGAGCACCCAATAGTCCATGGGGAGGGGGTCCACACTTTTAAAAGTGTCTGCATCAGCCATGCAATCATGTAGTTGAAACACTGTCAGTGCTGCCTGCAGCAAGGGCTCTTCTTCCTCTATAAGACCAGATAGTGTGTGCTCCAGGAGGAACACAAGAGGGATTGTGACAATAATCCCTGTCCCGTCTTGCCTCACCATCCTGGTCATCTCCTCAAAAGGTGTGCTTTATATGTCCTGAATGATGAACTATTGATGCACTGAAAAAAAAAGCACCTTTCCTCATACTATACTTACACAAATACTCATTGATGGCCTGAAAAAAGCAACAGAAAAGGAAAAGTGCCTCTAAGTGTAGACTTATATAGAAAGTTTTATTAACACACATAATTGGCCTTTTACATTGTGGAATATAATAAAAGGCTCATCATGGTAAACACCAGGACTTAATTGCTTGTCAATGCCGCAGGAGAGCCTTAAGTCCAGCTGTCGGGGGAGGACACTGGCTGGAAACTATCCACAATCTGAGAAGAGGGCTGGAATGCACCTGGACCGCAGCGTTGGCGTGATGACGTCACCGGAACAAGTAACATGTTTCTGAGCATGCTCAATGCCACTGTTGGGCATGCACACGCCTTTATCAAGCTTGACAAAGGAGAAAGCATGCCCGACAGCCACATTGCACATGCTAGGAAACACGTTGCTTGTTATCACACCAATGCTGCGTTCCAGGTGTGTTCCTTTGTCAAGGCCAGGCTGCATGCTCAGCTAAAGGTCTGGTAGGGATTTTTGGTGGGTACCACGTGTTTTTTTTCCCCTTGATGTTTGCATAGGGTTCCTCTTAAAATTCATATCAGACCCAACACAGTCCTCATGTACCCCTCATGTAAAAGGGGACCCCATGCATTTTTTTCTGCATAGGGTTCCCCTTTACATCCATACCAGACACTCTTCAATAATAAGGGTCAAGGACAAACGTCGAAAAACGCTAGTCACTACACTATATGTGACCTGGCTCTAAAGCATTATTAAAGATGAATTTCAGATAAAATTCATTGTTTGGGCTACAGCTTTAGTCCCATTACTTTCCTGTAATGAAATATGTCCCACGTTGTGCAGGCTACTACAGGGCTGCCCTATCCTGCTGTTGAACTTCAGCCACTGTCTGGGATAAGAGCATCAGATCTCTGAGCTCAGCTGCACTTAAGATGATTTGATGGGTACACACCCCCTCCTGCCTTCTCCTCCATTGAGAAAAGTTCTTACCATTTAAAAAATATAACGAAACCATAACTAGCTAGCTAACATTACTAATGCAACAAATATCTCTTAGTGCTTGAAATGATTGGCTGATTATTATTCACATATGAATGCAAAACCATGATTTCTGCAGTCATTAGCCCAGTGTACTAATGGTAGACTTTCTTACCTAATGCAGTCAAGCATGATGAAGGAAACTTAATAAGTACTTTACTATAAGGTCAGGGAATGCCTTACAAGTCAGTCAAATCTCTGGGAAGAGCTAATGAAGACACGGGTTGAAATTGTATCTGAACATCTTTAAAAATTAACAGTGTAATGCCAAGAGGCTGAAAAGCTGTAATTGCTGCAAATGAAGGTTTGTTTGATGAAAGTAAAAAAAATGAAATATCATGGCAATGTGTTTCCCAGCACACAATTAAAATTTTCTAATACATGTGGAAGCCGCATCTTGCTGTCAAGGTCCCTCTATAAAGTGCAATTCTAATTCCTATCTTTTAAAGTCTCCATATTGGAGCATATACTGTAGCAGTGGATAAATTAGGGCAGACATGCTTGGAGGGAGCCCATTCTTCCTTAAAGGTGCAGGGACATATTAGAAGCGCAGCAAGTGCCCAGTGGCAGCTAAAGGCATCCAACGTGTCCCCACCCCATTGGTATTGGCATGGTGGCAAATTGGATGCATTTCCTGTGAGGTCCAACTTGCTGTTGATTAACAGTACACAGCAGTGGGTGGAGCCATAGATAATATTCAGTCCAATAGCGGATTTCAAATCTACCCACTATCATCTGCTTTCAATAAAAAATAAGGTGGACTTGATGGAGAACTAGACACCCATTTACCCATTAGACCCTGCCCATCCAGTGACTCAAGTTATTTCCCAAATGTGGGCATTGCCATGTTTGGGTAATGACATCACAGCAATTCCTGGCCCCTTTGCCTACATTTAGCTTATTGTCGCAGAACCCCCCAGATGACAGCTGAATGGGGCTGGGGATAGAACCCTGTGCATTTGTTAAAACTTTATTGAATTTCCCCAATTATTTAAGTTTTTGGCTTTGGTACATGTCCACCATGCTAGTACCTGGCTTCCTATCCCTTTTTGTGGACATGAGCATGCTTATATGCCCTAAAAAGGACTAGAATTAAAATTAAATAACCTGAATTCCCCCATAGACTTCAATAAGGTTCATCGTAAAGTTTGCAAACTTCGAGTAAGATTTGTAAAACTGTTCATGAACCAAACACAGGCTATAATCTTCAAGTATGTTTTTCACAATTGTTTTACATTGCCATAAAGGTTGTACTGCTGCTTTGCTCCAAGGAATGAATGTTAGGCCTCGTACACACGACCGATTTTCTCGTCGTAAACAGTCAAGAAAAGTGCCGCGAGAGTTTTTTTGTCTAGAAAAACGTTCGTGTGTATGGTTTTACGATGAGAAACTTGACGAGAATCTCGACGAGAAAATAGAGAACCTGCTCTCTATTTTCTCGTCAGGATTCCAGATTTCCTCGTCGTGTTTCTCGTCGGCCTGTTTTGTGACGAGAAAATGGTTCGTGTGTATGCTTTTACGACTCTTCCAAAAGCGCGCATGCTCACAAGCAACTATGAGACGGGAGCGCATCTTCTGGTAAAACAAGCCTTCATAATGGAGAGAGCACATTCGTCACGCTCATAAATATTTCATCGTTTAAATGTTCTGCATTGAATTCTTCGTTAGAATGTTACATTAATCAAAACGAGAGACCTTATTTTGCTGCTGATATTCACACAGAGTTCTGCCTTATTTTTAACCTTTTTCATGCTGCTCTTTATAAGATTTATGTGTATTATATCGTGCAAGTTTTTAGGAATAATTTAAATGGTTAGATTTTTCAAAATGATGTTAATTATAATTTCTCAATGTTTTGATAGCGATCTCACATTTAATTTTCTAATCTATATTTTTAAAATTTCACACTATGTTTTTGAGCTAATCAGATTTAGTTATTCTTTTGGGGGGGTGATATCTGTGCCTTTTATTGTCAGTCAAATGTATCTGCTTACTCCAAAGCTTTTTTTTTTTTATTTAAAAATACACATAGTCAAGTATGAACTTAAACAAAAAACACATTTATTCATGTTTATAAATTAAATAAAGAGAAGGCAGCGCTGGAGAAGCTGCTGCCATTTGTGCATTCCAGGGACCCCAGAGCACACACCAACCCTGTGTGGACACTAAAATTGGGAGCTTGAGAAGGCCCACATTTCAGAACACAATCTGATGCTGGCCTCCCAGAGGTCAGGAACAGCAGCAGGTGAGATATATGTCCCAAGTGTGTGGTACTACAACAGGCTGCCTTCTGTCCGACCAGTGCGACCACAATGAAGCAAGGCCATCACTTCCTCTTCTTCCTGGCAACCTTCCCTGCAGCCTTTCCTGAAGCCTTTCCTGAAGCCTTTCCTGCAGCCTTTCCTGCAGCCTTCCTTCTTCGTTTAGCTGGAGGCTGGCCCACTGGAGGGGTACTCCTGTCAGGAGGAGGAGGTGGAGGTGTAGCAGAAGGGGGTGGGGCAGAAGAAGAAGGTGGAGGTGTAGCAGAAGGGGGTGGGGCAGAAGGTGGAGGTGTAGCAGAAGGGGGTGGGGCAGAAGGTGGAGGTGTAGCAGAAGGGGGTGGGGCAGAAGGTGGAGGTGTAGCAGAAGGGGGTGGGGCAGAAGGTGGAGGTGTAGCAGAAGGGGGTGGGGCAGAAGGTGGAGGGGTAGCAGAAGGGGGTGGGGCAGAAGAGGAAGGTGGAGGTGGAGGTTGAGGTTGGGTCAGTTGGGCCACCTCACATATGGCGGTATTGGGGGTAATTTGCTCCATCACCCCCTTGTTGAGCAAGGTGATGAGCAGGGGTTCGCATAGGAGGCGTTGCTCCATGCTCATCACCTTGAACTTAGCCTCCACTAGGCCGGCAATGGCCTCTTCAGGGGATGTGGGCTCCTTGAGGGTGGCATGGGCCTCTTTAATAAGGGCCATTGCTGCGTCACTGGTGGTCCTGTCCCTCCTGCCTCTTTTGTGAAGCCTGATGGGAGGCACCTGGGATCTGGTGCTTCTCCTTTGCCCTGCCACCTCCTGTCTGCCACTGGGCCCTGCCACCTCCTGGCTGCCACTGGGCCCTGCCACCTCCTGGCTGGTACTGGGCCCTGCCACCTCCTGGCTGCCACTGGGCCCTTCCTCCTCCTGCCTGACAGTTTCCAGACCCTCCTCCTGGCTGATTTCATCCTGTGTATGAAAAAGAAACATAGTTTAATATGTTGGTTTAATCTTTGCCTCAAACTTTGTAATCCTGATGGAAGCAATTAGAATGTAAATGCATAAATCCTTGCTTTAAATTTACCACTACATCAGCTTGACTATTTACCACACAATTAAGTGCAGAATAATGTCTACAGATCATGATTTCACTTGTGGAATACAAAATAATGTATGTTTCTCATCCTGACATATTTGGGAAACATTAATTTTATCCCACTACATTTTCAGTTAATACTATACCTGGCTCCAGATGGACAAATCAGGATCATCCAGGATGGCTGCCTCCTCTTGCTCCAGAGAAGGCTCAGGTTGGCTGCAGGGAAGTCTGGGGGGAAGAGTGGAGAGTGATGGCCTTGGCTCAATGTGGTCATCCAGGAAGGACATCCTGCTGTAGTACCACAAAACCGGGACATAAACATCATCTGCTGCTGCTCCTGACCTCTGAGAAGCCAGCACCTTAGAGCGTTCAGTCCTGTAGGTACCTCTCAAGCTCCCAATTTTAGTGTCCACTTGTTTTGCTGTGGCTGTGGGCACCTTGGTATGCACAAATGGGAGCAGCTTCTCCAGCGCTGCTTTTCTCACCCCTTTTTTTTTATGGATGGGGTTTTTGGTCTCCCACAGAGCCGGCAGCTCCCTTACCCGGTCAATAAATTCCGCCAGGAACTCTTTGTCGCTAATAAAGACATTCATATTGTATCTGCAAGTAAAATAATTTATATTTAAATAATGTGAGGCAAACAGTCTAACCTCCTTCACATCCTAGTCACCATATATATCCTCCACCAATCTCAAGACAGTATAGGCCCACAATTTTTACAAGTCTCACAAAATCACATACCTTCGTTCGCACGTCCGTCACTTGAACTCCTCTCTCCGCACACCGAACGTACTATAGTCACATGTGTGTTTGCTATATACACACCACGCATGCGTCCAAATTCGAACACGTCGCTCCGCACACGTCGCCCGCCCATGACGTTCTAACTAACATCTTTTCCCCGCCCCTTCTCTTTCGGCGCGCAGACAGATATGGCGGAGTTACAGCAGGTGTCTGATAATTCCGCAACTAGCGAGGAGACAAGCCCGGAGACCGAGGACACGTCACGATCAAGGAGGAGATTCAAGGCATCGAATATGTCTTTGGCGGAGATGGCGGAGATGGTGGACATCTTGGTCAAGGCTGATTATGATGCCAAGCATGGGCCGTATAGCAAACCAAATAGAAGGAAGGCCAAAATCCTCACTAAAGTTGTGAAGAGTCTGAGGGCGAAGTTCGGGGTGAAACGCTCAAATGAGCAGCTCAGAAAGAGGTGGTCAGACCTCAAACTGAGGGAGCCAGACCAGTTGAGGAGCATAAAGAGGATGCTCGCTAAAAGTAAGTAAAATGACGACCTTTCTGCTATTAATCTTTTTAGAAACTGACTTTTTTTTTTTTTTTTTCATATTGGACTCCCTTCCAAAATGTAATATTTTGAACTAGGTTGGGCACAGTAATCGTTCGTTACGTTACCGACACTTCGTTCGGCCACTATCCGCGGTTTTGGCTTATTTAAGACCCCCAAAAGTAATTAGACATCTGCCATTTTTGATCAAGTATTGTGGCTAATTTTTAAGTCTAGATGATGTGTTTGTAAGGAGAATGGTATGCAAACTTTAATCAGTGTAAAGGAGAGGACACTCAGCAGCTGCTTCCACATCTGTACTTTGGAGCACTATAGTGTGGGCCACCAGACCCGCCTTTTTTGGGTGTCCCACACAGGTGCATCAGAGTTTATTTGTGGTGCCTCCATGTCCAAAAAATTACATCCAAATGTGAATACTAAACATATTTGGGGTCATAAATAATGCATTTTTCTTTAAATTCCGCACAAACACACACTTGTACCCCACTTCCAAACAATTTAGCCTGTTTTAAGTTTAAAAATGAGATTTTTACAGTGTGATAAATAGACCTTTGGTTTTATTCTCATAGGGGAGAGAAGACTGGGAGGAGGACACTCCAGGGAGCACATGCACCCCACAACTTCCAAGCAACCCCAAACTCCCAAAGATCCACAACCGAAAGATGTGCAGGAAGTTGAGGTGGAGGAAGGAGAAGTGCAGGAAGGAGAGGTGGATGACGTTGTGGATCTGGTCACCACAACAGGTCAGTATCTGACACCACAGCTTAAGGTAAGCGAGGTAGGCCTGCAGAGTTTTATTAATTTTTTTTAATGGTTTTTAGGGGATGGAAATGTTGTGAAGGATAGCACACCGTTCTCTGCTGACAGTGCCCTCCGCCTCATCCAGCAAGTGATGGAATGTAGCACGGAACTGGACCTAATTAAACAAAGAATCCATGTGATGGAACAAACATTTAAAGACATTCTCGATGTTTTGGGGAGAATTCAATAAGCCATCCAAACACATTTGTTTTTACATGTTTGTTTTTATATTTTTACTAATTTTTTGAGTAACAAAGCAGCCAAAAATTGAATATGCACACAGTGTGTGAACATGTGCTATCTGCCATCAGGGGATATCCATGTACGTCTTTTGTGGGTGCAACCCCTTCCTCGTATCAAAAGTCGGTGAACTGAGGAAGGGGATGCACCCCCAAAACACGTCCATTGATCACCCCTGATGGCAGATAGCACATGTTGACAATAGGGATCAGGATTGTAAACTTCCTATTTGCAAAAAATTAAAAATGTGTGCATATTGAATTTTTGGCTGGGCAAGAGGTGGCAGGACCCCATATTAGGACGGGCACATAGAGACATAGTTTGTGTAACTGAATGTCTCAGATTGCTCAGAGGTATCCAATGTTGTCATTTTAGAAATGCAAGTGGTATTTTTGTATTTTCATAAGCCAAAATTTGCCGGGTTGTGGCCAGGCCAACCCCAAAGTAAAAAAAAAAAAAAAAGTGCAGAGAGTAAAATATTTGACCACAAACAACGTGTAGCTTCTTTTTATAATACTCTCTAAGCTTATTTGGTTCTTTTGTAAGGTAACATAGTGAAATTGGTTGTTATTTACTAAAGTAAAATACACTTGCCACTACAAATGCACAAAGACAAACTAGGAGACAGGAAAGAACAAATAATTAAAGGTTTAAACAAGATTTTTATTGGGATACTTAGACATAGGCTGGCATAGGAATTGCCCCCCTACCCGTGAAATACTCCATGTATTTGTCCCGAACCACACGGGCATTTTGGGGGGGCAAGCCAAGACGGGCAGATTCCAGGCCCGGAAGGGGATTTGCAGGGGAAAGTCCAGCCTCTGGCAAAACTGAGGCCATATACGAATTAGATTTTTGGCTCAGAAAGTTGTGTAGCACACAGCAGCATAACACTACATAGTTTATTTTGTAGTCCGCCAAGTGGATGGAAGTCATAAAAAGGCGGAACCGGCTGGCCATTATGCCGAAGGCATTTTCAACGACTCTTCGGGCCCTGGCCAGCCGGTAATTGAACACACTCTTCTCTGGGGTCAGGGTCCTCTGTGGAAATGGCCTCATAAGATGCCGTCCGAGTCCGAAGGCTTCATCAGCCAAGAAAACAAAGGGGAGTCCTTCAATATTCCCTGCATCCGGTGGCAATGCAAGGTCGTCACTCTGGAGACGGAGGGCAAACTCCGTCTGGATGAAGGATCCCCCATCGGACATCCGGCCATTCTTCCCTACATCAACATAGAGGAATTCATACCGTGCTAACACCACCGCCATCAGCACAATGCTATGAAACCCCTTGTAGTTGTAGTAGTAGGACCCAGAACG
The DNA here is from genome assembly GCA_029206835.1 of Rana muscosa. Classification (NCBI taxonomy): domain Eukaryota; kingdom Metazoa; phylum Chordata; class Amphibia; order Anura; family Ranidae; genus Rana; species Rana muscosa. The sequence continues at coordinate 11,759,432 of JARGYO010005626.1, read as the reverse complement.
GGGTGGCGGCACGATGCGGACGTGCTTCCCGTCTATGGCACCACCGCAGTTGGGGAAGTCCCACCGCGTGGCAAACTCCGATGCCACAGTCTGCCATTCCTGTGGCGTGGAAGGAAGCTGTGGAGTGAAACAAGATGAAATAATATTAGAAAAACAAAGGCATACATTACAAGCAAATTCTAAACCAAAAAATTAGAGACCAACATCAATCTAATTATACGTTTATTAAGGTGTGTAAAAAAAGTATAATGGAAGGCTCATTTATCATATTCATCACCACCTCTGATGGGCCATTACTAAATTATTTTGGGGGGGGGGGAGATGTGTTTGGCCACAGGATAGCATTGCAGTGGCGGTGCGTCCAGAGTGGGCGCTGGAGCACTGTCCCCTCTCTCCTGTGCCCATCACTCAGAACAATACATAGGTTCATGCGTTGCATGAACCTATGTATTGTCTATGCCGCACACTATTCAGGTGGATGGCCTCTTGTAAAGCGACCGACATATGAATAATTGCGTCATTTAGGGGGTTAAAATTGCAGAGCAGAAACAGGTATTAAAAAAGTCTTGCAAATTACAACCTGAGGGATGTAATTGGCTTCCTCAAAGAAAAATCGGGGACGCAAGGAGGGGGCATTCCTTGTGTAAACACTGACAGGCTGCTCTGGCAATCATGTTCACCAAGTCTGTTTAATGGTAACATGATTGGCTGATGCAACATGAAGGGAAGGAGAAGACATCAAGGACAGAAGAAGGATGGCGCTGACCACAAGAAGGTAAGTGCAGGGCTGGGGGGAAACTGGCTGCATTAGAGGGGACTAAATGGCTGCATTGGAGGGGACAACTGGGGGCGTTTATTAGGCAACAGAGCAAAAAAGGAGGAAGTTTATTTCCGAAATTGGGGTTGGAACCCCCCAACATTTGGAGCAACAGGCGCCCCTGCTGGAAAAGTTAGTGAGGGGAAATATTTAGGGAGGATAAAAAAGGGGCAATCTAAAGCTTCCAACATGCATGGGGACAAAGGGGACATTCTCAGCATATTACAATCATGGTAATTAGGGAAGCATGAAAGAAATACAATACATTAGCATACATGTAATACATAAAATGTGATGTTAAGGGAGAAAACTTACCCTAATATAGTCCTCCTGCAGGACTTGTATAATAGCAGAACAGGTGTCTGGGATTATGAGGCCCAGAGCCTGGGGGGAGATGCCTTTGGTGAACTTCAAGTCCTGAAGACTTCTCCCTGTCGCCAGGTAACGCAACGTGGCGATGAGCCTCTGCTCAGCACTGATGGCTTCCCGCATAACGGTGTCCTTCCTGGTAATATAGGGGGACACCAAAGCCAACAGTTCCTTAAAAACGGGGTCAGACATCCTCAGAAAATTCCTGTAGTCCTCAGGATTATTCTCGACGATCTCCCACAGCAGAGGCATGTGGCAGAATTGGTCCCGCTGGAGCAACCAATTCTTGGTCCATGAACTCCTCCTCACACCATTCATGGACTGGTCTTGGTCCAAAACAAGCAGACCAACACCAAGCGCACGCACAGCACGAACTCGACGACGAGAACGTCCAGGCGGCATGGCTAGGAAACGGTCGTCTAATCAGAACGTACAGAACAGAACGCACTTTAGAACAGCAAGGCCTATGAATAACGAACTGAAATTCAGAAACGAACAGGCAATAACGCACTGTAAAACAGATACGACCTGCCTAGACGCCCTGAAAGTCAAGATACGAACCCACAAGCACAAACTGAACCGCAGAAAACGATCTGAAAAGTACGAAGACTGAAAGGCGCGAATCGTCTCTTCCCAAACTTTTACTTCACACGCGGTAACACGAGATCAGCAAAAGCAGCCCAAGGGGTGGCGCCAAGAAAAAAGATCTTCCCCTTTATAGTGCCGTCGTACGTGCTGGACGTGAGCGCAGAGAACCACGAGGAAATTGGAAAATGACAGTGTGTACGCATAGAAAGCTTGACGAGAAAATCGACAAGCTTAACAAGAATCTCGTCGAAAAAAACGACGTGTTTTTTACGACGAGAAAATCGGTCGTGTGTACGAGGCCTCACTGTCATTGGGAATAGTGCAAAAACAACAGCTTTGGACATATTCACAAAACCATCTGCTGCTTTGTTCAAGATCAGCCTTAGTCCTTTTTCTTACATTGTACAGGTGTTATGATTAATTAACACATGTTCACAGCCAGCAGCAAATGAATGATTGTACCCACATTACTGCATGTGACTTTCATATGAAAAACTATAGATCAAACCTTGAGTCTTCTGTATTCAAGGCAATATATAGAACACTCAGTAAATAGGCCATGACCATTTGGCATGATAAATTACAAAGTGTTGATGTGCTTCACACATTGAACTGCTGCAACTCAGAATTTAAAATGCAAAACCAAGTGTGCCTAACCTAATGTTATGTAAAGTTTAATTAATACTGTGTCATAGCAGTCCTTTACCCACCAGTCGTGAATAATGCATTACAGCAGCAAGCTGCAGTTGAGCTATAATGATGCCATACTATTTAAGTAATTATGTCTTTATCAAACTTTAACACACTAACAAACTGTATATTGCATTTATAGTTTATGTTGAATATTCCAAAATGCACTGAAAGCCTTGGTATTGCAGCAAGCGTTTCTGATATAATACTTTTCGGATGTGTAGCGCCCACCCCATTTAGGGGTGCTATATACCCAAATTTAGGGGCTGGTCTGAGTTAGTAGTTGGACTCAGACCGTTCTCATTTATAGGTTGTGCTATATTTTATTTCTCCAGGTGGTATACTGGTGTGCAGTTCCCCGTGGCCTGTAGGTGGCACTGCCATGACGGGCCAGGGTTGAACCATCAGTACTAGTGCTGTGCCTTGGGGTGTCCTCTCTCGGCAGCGGTACAGTGGGGCGTGGTTGGCCTGCTGTGCATGCTGGGAGAGGATACATAAGGGGCAGACGCCGCCTGGGAAGGGTCGCTCTCTGGAGTTTGCGAGAGAAGTCAGAGTCCAGGTGCGTGGCGCCCAGCCCTCCAGGCCATGGGGCCACGTGCGCATCAGTCCCAGGCACCTTTAGCCCTGGGGCTGCAACTTCAGCACTGGGCCCAGCACCTTTAGCTGGAGCCCGCTTCTGGGAAGAGGAATCCCAGAGTGTCCCTTGCGAGGGAGCATGCTTCTAAGAAGAGGAGGCCGGGGAGGACCTTTCTGACGGACTGGTGAGAGTTCACGGTGAAGGAATGGGCCCGGTAACTCTCTGGAGGGATTCATCTATCCACCAAGGGCCTAGTAATGTGCTGTTGCTGGCACCTGACTTTGTGTTGCAAAAGCTGAGAACTTTGGGACTTGATAGATTCTGTGGCAGAGAGTCTCCTGATCGTATCTAGGGAAAGAACCTAAAGTGAACATTCGAGCATCATTCCGGCTGCTAGGATCCGCTCTTACAGGAGACTATCCGGGTGAGCTAAACCTACTCTGGGATAGAGTAGTGATTGTAATATCTACTTGTGCCTGGACCTACCTCCCAAAGCCTTGCTGTCCTGTCTCTTCTCCACCCTGTTCTATCTGCTGAATATTGAGAAAAATAAACTCAACATTGTAGTTTAGAGTGGTGTGGACATTGGAATTACTTGGGGGAAAACAAAGACTTTTCCCTATACCCTAGGAGATGAGAACCAACTGATGGAGAACCTAGCTGTGGGACCCAAATACATGACACAGCTCAACCTCCTCAAACATGAGGGTACGGGCATATAGTACGGTGTGCCCTTTTCCTGCAAGTGAGCCAAAGGTAGGAAAAAGGGTCCGTGTGCTACAGATGCAATTGCTAATTACTGTTACTTGTAGGTCCTGCACAGCATCTACATGCACACGTCAGTTAATGTGTTAAAGGTGTGAGTTTGGCATATCAAACAAATCAACAACAGAACCACTTTCACATTAAAGTGGTTGTAAAGGCTTGAGATGCACCGAGCAGCCAGGACAAACCACTCCGAGGGCCTCCACATCTCTGCAAACGTAGAGGGCAAACCGTCCCCGGGGCTTCAGCCGAATCCCTGTATCCATCACGGAAGCAGCAAACGAGGTCATATTCATGGTGGTTGTGGCCGGAATCCATGAGGCATGAGACTCCATGTTGCTCGCTTGCTGTTCCATTGAGCACTGTCCTTTTGGCGCCAAAGTCCCCACGTGCAACTCTTCACATGGCCAGACTCCTCCCATCTTCTGCACTGTTCGCAGGCTTTCTCTATAGGCACGCCCACGAACTACGCAGTCAGGGTTCTCCTCGTGGCACAGTTCTCAATATGGCCGACCTCCACGGAACCTTACTGGGAAGCAAAGTTCAAACCCTGGGGGGGGTCTTCACACTTTCCAACCTGCAGACGAATCCCGGACTTGAGCCTCCACGCGTAGCGCACAGACCCCCTTTTACCTGTCTGCTTCGGCTCCTCTCAGGAAAAAGGGGCACACCGCACCACAAGCCCGTACCCTCCTGTGTTAAGAGGTTAGGCGGTGTTGATTTTGGGCCTTGTCTTAAGCCAGAGTATAAAGTCCTCCTGAGTATGAATCTCACCTCTACAGTGTGTAGATGAAAGTCCTTGACTTCCCCAGGAACGTAAATGTCCACACCAGCTGAAAGTCCAACTCAATATTTAATTTCACTTGCACAACACATAGTCTCTTGGATAGAAGAAAGGTTGGAGCAAAGACACAGGACAGCTTTAAGGTGTGGAGGAGGTCCAGGCACAAACATAGCTCAAATTCTTCTGACTGTTTAGGTTTCTCAAACAGTTTTGGCGCATGGTCTCTGCCACAGACCATGAGGTTGGTCTCTGCCACAGACCTTGTGAATAAGGTCACTGCCACTGACCTGGCGAACAAGGTCACTGCCACTGACCTGATTAACCTTGGTTCCTTCCTAGGACATATTCCCTTTCAGGGAGAAGACGTCCCCCCAGAGAGTCAACAGACCCCTTCCTTCACCGTGTCCACAGCGCCGGTCCTTCGGAACAGATCCTCTCTTCTCTTAGGGTGCGGGTCCCCTCGCAAGATGGCACCCTGGACTCCTCGATCCCTTGCGGACCCCAGCCGAAGGCTGCTGGGCTCCAGGCCGTCACTGCAACACCTGGGCCTCTGTGCCCAGGCAGACAGGAACGGTGAGGTAGTACCTCACCCCAGGCTGAAGGTGCCTGAGGTGGAACCGGAACAAGGCCTCCGGGTCTAGGGCACCTGGAGATGACACACACACACACCCAGGCCGAAGGTGCCTGGGCATGGACGAACCACACACACCCAGGCTGAAGGTGCCTCGGCGTGCTCGAACGACCCCTCTCAGAAGATGTCTGCCCCTTTTATCCCCTCACCCGGCATGCACAGCAGGTTCCCCACCCCACTGTACGGCTGCCAAGAGGGGACGCAAAAGGCACAGCACTGCGCTCGCGGTTCAACCCTGGCCCAGAATGGCAGCGCGACCCACCGGCCACAGGGAACACATCACCAGCATTAACCCCTGAGAACAAAAATGGTCCATGAATCCTATCAATTTAATGTGTCTGAGCCTGGTTACCACCCAGACACTTCCCTTAAATTGAACACCCCGCTACACTAGAATAAATACTCCAGCATGGCTTGTACTTTTGGAGAAGAGTACAAATGGTGATGAAGGCCCCTTGAACCTCCCCCCTCCCCTATAGGGAAAGGGAGCCTTGACTGCTGGAAGTGTGGCATCACTGTCAGTGTTAATTAAACACAGGGAGGTTAAGTGGCTTGATTAGGATTGGCTAGAAAGACCTGAGGTGACTGGATGGAGCCCGAATTCAAGATAAGGCTATGTTGGAGCACGTCCCACTGCTATGAAAAGATTCAGTTGTCACAAAAGTTGTCCACCTGCCCGGCCCGCCCATTGTGATGTTTTGTCACAGCTTGATTGGCAGTTTTGACCTTGCCAGCAATAGATGTTGTTTTATGGGCTATGTCCTCAATTTAGTCAGTCTGATGCCTGTCTGGCACCAATGCTAAGGGCAGGCCTTTTAGACTATTTGAGTTTATGTTTTATGTATAGGTGCTTGCAGTATAACTGTGACTGGCATTGTTTTTTGGTACTTTTGGAAAGATATTACATTTGAAAAGTTCAATAAATGACAGCAAATGACAGCTGATCACGTGATGTAAACAGAAGATCGTAATCGATTTTTTTTCTCACGCTGACATCGTGAGGAGAAAAAAAAAACAAGATTAGCGGCTTCTGCCAGAGGTACATCGGTCCTGATCATGGAGAGCCACTGCTGCTATGCAATTCCCACCAGTGCCACCTGCCAGTGCCCACCAGTGCCACCTACCAGTGCATATATATGCTGCCTATCAGTGCCCACCAGTGCCACCTACCTGTGCCCACCAGTACCACCTATCAATGCCCACCAGTGCCACCTATCAGTGCCCATTAGTGCTGCCAATAGGTGCCCATCAGTGCCTCATCATCAGTGCCACCTATCAGTCCTGCCCATCAGTGCCACTTATCAGGGCCCTTAAATGACACCTATCAGTGCCACCCATCAGCGCCAACCATCAGTGCCACCACTCAGTGTCACCTATCAGCGCTACCTATCAGTGCCCACCAGTGGCACCTCATCAATGCCCACCAGTGCCACCTATCAGTGCCCATCAATGCTGCCTTATCAGTGCCTGTCAGTGCAGCCTATCAGTGCCCATCAGTGCAGCCTATCAGTACCCATCGGTGCAGCCTATCAGTGCCGCCTCATCAGCGCACATCAATGAAGGAGAAAAATTACCTGTTTGCAAAATTTTATAACAAACTATGAAACATTTTTTTTTTTAATTGTCTGGATTTTTTTTTTTTAGCAAAAACTATTAAACCCAGCAGTGATTAACCCCTTGCTTACTGGGCACATAAACCCCCTTCCTGCCCAGGCGAAATTTCAGCTTTCGGCACTGCGTCGCTTTGATTGACAATTGCGCGGTCGTGCGGCATGGCTCGCAAACAAAATTTACGTCCTTTTTTTCCCCACAAATAGAGCTTTCTTTTGGTGGTATTTGATCACCTCTGCGGTTTTTATTTTTTGCGCTATAAACCAAAAAAGAGCGTCAATTTTAAAAAAAAACACAATATTTTTGGATTTTTGCTATAATAAATATCCCAATTTTTATTTTATTTTTTATATTTTTTCCTCAGTTTAGGCCGATACATATTCTTCTACATATTTTTGGTTAAAAAAATCTCAATAAGTGTATAGTGATTGGTTTGCGCAAAAGTTATAGCGTCTACAAAATAGGGGCTAGAATTCTGACTTTTTTTTTTTTTTACTAGTAATGGTGGCGATCTGTGATTTTTGTCAGGACTGCGATAATGCGGCGGACACATCGGACACTTTTGACACATTTTTGGGACCATTCACATTTATACAGCGATTAGTGCTATAAAACTGCACTGATTACTGTATAAATGTGACTGGCAGGGAAGGGGTTAACACAAGGGGGGCGAGGAAGGGGTTAATATGTTCCCTAATGTGTGATTGCTACTGTGGGGGGAGGGGACTGACTGGGGGAGGAGACCGATCTGTGTCCCTATGTACAAGGGTCACAGCATCGGTCTCCTCTCTCCCTGACAGGACATGGATCTCTGTGTTTACACACACAGATCCATGTCCTTGTCTGTGTACCGGCCGATCGCGGGTACCTGGCGGACATCGCGGCCGCCAGGCACGCGCATCGGCATCTCAGTGATGCGCCCCCCAGTGGCCGGAGGAGCGGAGGCCATATAATAACGGCCTCCCGGCATTATAGAACCACTTTGCGGCCGTCATTAGTCGTTAGTCGTATGACGGGCGCAAAGTGGTTAATTACCACCAAAAGAAAACTCTATTTGTGTGATTTTTTTTTATAAAAATGTAATTTGGGTAAACATTCACACACATTCAAAAGTGTGACAGCGCTGAAAGCTGAAAATTGGCCTGGGCAGGAAGGGGTTTAAGTGTCCAGTAAGCAAGTGGTTAATTGGTCATACATGAGCCTATGCTTCACAGAAGTCATGTAGATGCCAATGATGTAAAGATCCTTTTGGCCCTAACATATTCTATTCAGATGCTTTACATTGCAGAAAAACCAGCACAAATGCCAAAAAAGTAGGGGCTCAAAAGGCCTCTACACAGCTCCTAACGATGTTGCTACATGTTGGTGTGAAAGGGCCCTACAGCTAAATTACTGGCTACATCCTTGTCTGGGCAGTGACTATCTATGTGGAGGTTCTCATTCTTGATCCAGTTATGGCCTATATGTTTCTATACAGATTTGGAAAAAATAGTTTTTCTTACTGCTGTGGACCAGTTAATTCAGAAAAGACATGCCATTCACAGCAAATTCAGTGGGATTCAGAAAGATTGGGCTGGGGTTGAACCATTGCTGTGTGCTGTGCTTCCTTTTTGTCCTCCCTCGGCAGCGGTATGGTGGGGCGGGGAACCCGCCGTGCTTGCTGGGAGAGGGTATAAAGGGGCCGGCCATCTTTGTCACGGGGTCGAGTCCCAGGCACCTTCAGCCTGTGGGCGGTGGTTCGTGTCGGTCCTCTAGGTGGCCTAGGCCTAGAGGACGTTCGGAGGTCGTGTTCCATTCCAGGCACCTTTAGCCTGGGGTGAGGTACTCGGATGGAGGTCTGGAGCTCAGTGCCCAACAATGAGTTCCACGAGGGAAGGAGATCCTAGGGGACCCTGGGAGAGGGTACCCGAATCCGGAGGGCGTAATGGACCAGTGGAAGACACTTGCTTGAAGACCCGGTGCAGCATATTGCCGGTGACAGGTGAGCCCTTCCATCGGAGACCGCCTGGAAGGAAATCCCCCTTCGCTGGGAGACCGCAACCCACTTTCAGGAAGGAAAGTGGAGAGTTCATTGTGTCTGGGCCTACTCGCATCCACACCTCCTTGTCTGTTCTGTTCTTTAAGGAGTCCAACTGATTGTGTTCACTTTTGCGTTGAGAAGAATAAAGGAGTGTTGGACTTTAATGGTGTGGGGCTCGTTTTCTGGCAGACATTGTTCAAGGTAACTCTCTTTGGAGGTTCCAGGTGCAGAACACCGACCCAAAGGTAAAACAAGAACTTTGCTTACACCACACAAACATCTGTGGTGAAGGCTTGGCGTGGTGACACCGCACTCTCTCCTCTAAGGTACCCCCAGACAAGAGACTAACGAGCAAGAAGAAAGAGGGGAGAGTGGAGGCCGCTACACGTGGGGGCTCGGGTCCGGTATGGTGTTCGTGTTACTACGGAATTGAACGTGTCTGCCGGGAGGAGTTCCGAGTAGGTGGGCCAATTTATTGGTCAAAGTGCATCCCTGCTCGAAGTTGTGGCCATGACCCAGTGAAGGGAAAGGCCTGCGCAGAAGAGCGAGGAAAGGGGGGAGCTCAGCCGTGTGAAGGACTACACGTGGGGGCTTCTATTTGCACTGCGCCACCAGGCACACCCCCACCGCTTAGTTCGTGGGCGAGACTCAGAAAGAAAAAAGAAGAAAAGCCTGCGAACTGGAGCAAAGGGGAGGAGTCCAATACGTGTGAAGGACTACACGTGGGACGTTGGCGCAAAAATTTTGCAGTGCGCGATGGACTAACAGCAAGTCACCATGTTCGGACAAACAGCGTGTGTTCCACTTCATCCTTCTACCACGTCTTTGACTGCTGCTGCTCCAGTGACCGATACAGGGATTCGGCTAAAGCCAAGGGGACGATTCGCCCTGTATTCATGCATGGACGTTGAGGCCCTGGGTGTGATTGTCCCGGCTGCTCGGGACTGGTGTGTCATCTGAAGCCATTCGGGCGATGCGAGGCCTGTGGGGAGTTTCTATTTGAAGTAGATCCAGCGGTTGAGAAGCCGAGAACCATTTACCCCGGCCGTGTTGCAGGCAGCACCACTCAAAGAGGATGAATCACTGCTTTGACAGCCATCCCTGCGCGCACTGCAGCGACCGCGGAGGAGGTCGCGACTACTCAACGGGAGAAACCTGAGGATGCTGACTTGGTCACCACTGTCTCACAGCGTCCACCGCCGAAGAGAAAGACCGGTATGGTAGCCCTGTCCAGCGGTTGCGGTGGACCATCTCGCCTGCCTACGCCCGGCCCGGATGAATCCGGTAAGAAGAGTTCCGGACGTCCTGCCTCTAGAAAAGGCCGAGGTAAGCCAGGCGGAGGGACTTGGTGTGTGGGCGGAGGTGTCAGGGATCCACAACCCTGTGTGTCCGTGGGGGGTGGTAGTCCCGTTTCCACTACAGGCTACATACCCGCGGAGGAGTGTGACACCTCCGACCTAGAGTCGCTCTCCGATTTGGGAGACGATGTCGCCATAGATGAACTGTTTGCTCAAAAGGGGTGGGACAAAGTACCTCTCACCTCGTCCCGTGGTACCAGGGACCCACCCATGTCTACAGGGGATAGTACACCCTGGGTGGAGGCACCAGCGCCTGAGGAGGGGTCCCGTCCCCAGCCCGCTCTTGCTTTCCCGGTGCCACCTGCACCTAATGCCGGGGAAAAGAGACTGTTGTTGCGGGCACCTATGCCCAGACCAGATGTGATCAAGGTCCCTCGCCAACCGAACTCAATAGTTTTACCTGGCGAAGGGGACAGAGCCACTATGCCTCCTCTGGCGAGACTACAACACCTATTTGGCCAGAAGGTTGCTGCTGAGTATGGATGTGAATATCCATACTTGTCCAAGGAGTTGCTGTATGAGGTGGAAGTGTGCCGGGAGCGCTGGTACAATGACTTTGTGTGGACCCACCTTCAGGTTCCACACGCCCGCAGGTACCTGGCGTGTTCCCCCAAGGCCTCTCAGCGTTTTAAAGATTGCAAGGCAGAATGGATGTTGGGACGGCACATCCACGCGCGGACAAGGTGCTGGTCCGGCGGAAAGAAGGGGAGGATGTTGAGTATCATCTGGAGACCATGGATCAGCATTTGAAGCCACTTGTTCTGCCGCATCCCAGCTTCTATCTGTAGGAGGAAAGAGACTCCGTTCCTGTTTCTTTATGCTGCTGAACTTTCTGGGGTTTGTTGTACCTGTTACCCAGAGGAATGAAGGACTGTTCCTGTTTTTGTTCTTAAATTTTCCCGCAAGAGATCATGGACTCTGGGGTAGATAGGGCTCAAGAGAAGAAGGAAAGTTCCACGAGTGCAGTTACCGCGACGCTGTCACCAGGTGGCAGTGTTGCGCATCGTTAACACTTTTCACACACTCACTCTTTGGAGAAAAGGGATTTCTTCACGAAGAAGTTTCTTTCCTCTTACACGAATACATGTGTCAGGTTTTATGTGTGTTAATTTTCTTTTTCCCTCTGCAGGAGAGCATCCCATCAAGACCACTGAGTATGGGGTGGGTCTTAGTCAGAATGGGTGGGAAGGAAAAAGTGTAATGTGAATATGTGATTCTAAAGTCATGGTTAACCACTTAACGACCGTCCACTGTAAAAATATGTCGGCAGAATGGCACTGACAGGCAGAATCACGTATATCTACGTGACTGCCTTTGTATAGTTGGGGGGTCCGATCGGACCCCCCTTCTTTACAGTGAGCGGTCATTATTAGTTTGGGAGCGATCAGGGATGAGGGGACGGCCGTTTGATTCCGGCCACCCCCTCTCGATCGCTCCCAGCGAATCGAATCCTTCCCCTGCCTGTGTAATGTTTACACAGGCAGAGGAAGTGATGTCATCTCTCCTGCGGCGCTCACATATACCGAGCTCCGTACAGGAGAAGATGCAGGTTAGTGCACAAATCACTACACTGACACCAGGACACATAGGCACATAAATCGCCCCCCCAGGCCCCCCCAGACACCCCAGATCACCCCCCAGCCCCCAGTCACAGTGTCACTGATTGCAGTGACCATTTATTTACTGATCACTGCAATCAGTGACATTTGTGACTGTAAAAGTGTCACTAAAGTTAGTTTTAGGTCCAGTGTAGCCCCTAACGCCCCCTAATAAAGTTTTAACCCCCTAATCGCCCCCCAGATAACCCTTTCACCCCCTAGCACCGCCGTCGCTAAGCGATCATTTGTCTGATCGCTGTCTTTGCGTCGGTGATGCCGATCGGTAGCCAGTTATTTTTTTTAGGTTCGCCGCAGGTTTTTATAGCGTCGGGTACCCCCATATATTACCTAATAAAGGTTTAACCCTCTTGATCGCCCCCCAGATAACCCTTTCACCCCCTATCACCACTGTCGCTAAGCGATCATTTTTTTGATCGCTGTCTTAGCGTCGGTGATGCCAATCGGTAGCCAGTTATTTTTTTTAGGTTCGCCGCAGGTTTTTATAGCGTCAGGTACCCCCATATATTACCTAATAAAGGTTTAACCCCCTTGATCGCCCTAGAGGTAACCCTTTCACCCCCTATCACCACTGTCGCTAAGCGATCGTTTTTCTGAATGCTGTCTTAGCGTTGGTGATGCCAATCGGTAGCCAGTAATTTTTTTTAGGTTCGCCGCAGGTTTTTATAGCGTCAGGTACCCCCATATATTACCTAATAAAGGTTTAACCCCCTTGATCGCCCCCAGGTAACCCTTTCACCCCCTATCACCACTGTCGCTAAGCGATAGTTTTTCTGATCGCTGTCTTAGTGTCGGTGATGCCGATCGGTAGCCAGTAATTTTTTTTAGGTTCGCCGCAGGTTTTTATAGCGTCAGGTACCCCCATATATTTTCTAATAAAGGTTTAACCCCCTGATCGCCTACCAGGTAACCCTTTCACCCCCTATCACCACTGTCGCTAAGCGATCGTTTTTCTGATCGCTGTCTTAGTGTTGGTGATGCCGATCGGTAGCCAGTATTTTTTTTTAGGTTCGCCGCAGGTTTTTATAGCGTCAGGTACCCCCATATATTATCTAATAAAGGTTTAACCCCCTTGATCGCCCCCCAGGTAACCCTTTCACCCCCTATCACCACGGTCGCTAAGCGATCGTTTTTCTGATCGCTGTCTTAGTGTCGGTGATGCCGATAGGTAGCCAGTAATTTTTTTTTAGGTTCGCCGTCAGGTTTTTATATAGCGTCAGGTACCCCCATATATTACCTAATAAAGGTTTTAACCCCCTAATTGCCCCTAATTAACCCTTTCACCAGTAATCACCATATAAGTGTTACGGGTGACGCTGGTTAGTTAGTTTGCTTTTTATAGTGTCAGGGCACCCGCCGTATATAACCCAATAAAGGTTTAACCCCCTGATCGCCCGGCGGGTGATATCAATTAGGTTTTAGCGTCAGAGAGGGTCTGCGTCACACCCCAGGCAGCGTCAGGTTAGTGCCAGTAGCGCTAACACCCACGCGTGAAGCATACACCCCCCTTAGTGGTATAGTATCTGAACAGATCAATATCTGATCTGATCAGATCTATACTAGCGTCCCCAGCAGTTTAGGGTTCCCAAAAACGCTGTATTAGCGGGATCAGCCCAGATACCTGCTAGCACCTGTGTTTTGCCCCTCCGTCCAGCCCAGGCCACCCAAGTGCAGTATCGATCGATCACTGTCACTTGCAAAACACAACACACATAACTGCAGCGTTCGCAGAGACAGGCCTGATCCCTGCGACTCCAGTGCTGTAGGAGGTGATTTCACCACCACAGTTAAAAAAAAAAAGCATATATGCCGAAGCATTGGGGCAGCAGGGGCGGAGGAACGATTTTGCCCCTAATGCCACGTACATACGATCGAAATTACGACGGAGGCTTGCCCGTGGAAAAGTCTGACCATGTGTACGTGGCATAACTTTTGCGGGAAGATGCCCCCATGCTTCGGCATATATAAATGGTGCATGTATGCCCATCATTAGAAGTGGGTGGATGAAGGGCGGTATTCTAATGGTGGGCATACCCACCGATCAATCTTTTTTTGTTGTTCAGCCAACAGGCTGCATGAAAAAAAAGATTACAATACATGTCCAACAAGGACCAGCAACGTACTGGTATGTTGCTGGACTTTGAATGTTTATACCAGAATGATGCCTGCGGGTTTAGGTATCATCTTGGTATCATTCTTTTCAGCCAGCGGCCGGCTTTCATGTAAAAGCAATCCTAGTGGCTAATTAGCCTCTGGACTGCTTTTACAAGCAGTGGGAGGGAATGTCCCCCCCCCGGATATAAAAAGCGCCATTGGGAAATTGGGAAAGCATTTTATCACACCGATCTTGGTGTGGTCAGATGCTTTGAGGGCAGAGGAAAGATCTAGGGTCCAATAGACCCCAGTTTTTTTAAAAAAAGAGTACCTGTCACTACCTATTGCTATCATAGGGGATATTTACATTCCCTGAGATAACAATAAAAAAGATTAAAAAAAAAAAAAAAAATATGGAAGCAACAGTTTAAAAATAAAATAAAAAAGCAAAATTAATAATAAAAAAAAAAATATTAAATAAAAAAAAGCACCCCTGTCCTGCCCTGCTCTTGCCCAATGGCGAACGCAAGTGTCGGTCTGGCGTCATATGTAAACAGCAATTGCACCATGCATGTGAGGTATCACCACGAAGGTCAGATCAAGGGCAGTAATTTTAGCAGTAGACCTCCTCTGTAAATCTAACGGCGTAACCTGTAAAGGCTTTTAAAGGCTTTTAAAAATGTATGTAGTTTGTCGCCAATGCGCGTTTGTGCGAAATTTTAAAGCTTGTCGTGTTTGGTATGTATGTACTCGGCCTAAGATCATCTTTTTTATTTCATCAAACATTTGGGCAATATAGTGTGTTTTAGTGCATTAAAATAAAAAAAAGTGTATTTTTTCCCCAAAAAAATGCGTTTGAAAAATCGCTGCGCAAATACTGTGTAGAAAAAAAAAATGCAACACCCACCATTTTAATCTGCAGGGCCTTTGCTTTAAAAATATATATAATGTTTGGGTGTTCAACATAATTTTCTTGCAAAAAAAAATATGTTTTCATGTAAACAAAAAGTGTCAAAAAGGGCTTTGTCTTCAAGTGGTTAGAAGAGTGGATGTAAGCTTCCTAATGTTGTGTATAAAATGCCAGAACAGTTCAAAACCCCATTTTGGAAAGTAGACACCCCAAGCTATATACTGAGAGGCATGTCGAGTCCATGGAATATTTTATATGTTGACACAAGTTGCGGAAAAAAATACAATTTCTTTTTTTTTTTTGCACAAAGTTGTCACTAAATGATATATTGCTCAAACATGTCATGGGCATATGTGGAATTACACCCCAAAATACATTCTGTTGCTTCTCCTGAGTACGGGGATGCCACATGTGTGAGACTTTTTGGGAGCCTAGCCGCGTACGGGACCCCAAAACCAAGCACCGCCTTCAGGCTTTCGAATGCCGCGTACACACGACCATTTTTCCTGTGGAGAAAAATGATTTTTTTTCCTTTGGACGAGAAAAACGACCGTCTGTGGGCTTTTTGTCGTTTTTCTAGACGAGAAAAACGGCATTAATCACGACGAGAAAAATTAGAACATGCTCTAATTTTTCTCGTCGTGATTCCCGTCGTTTTTTTCCGCGGCAGTTTTCCCATAGGGAAACACTGCCGCGGAGCCCACACACGGTCGTTTTTTTCGACCAAAAAAAAAATGTCATTTAAAACGGACGTGTGTGGGGGGAACAAGCTGTTCCTCGTTTTTCACGTCGATTTTCTCGACGGTGTTTTCACCGTCGAAAAAATCGATCGTGTGTATGCGGCAGAAGGGTGTACATTTTTGATTTCACTTCTCACTGCCTATCACAGTTTCGGAGGCCATGGAATGCCCAGATGGCACAAACCCCCCAAATGACCCCATTTTGGAAAGTAGACACCCCAAGCTATTTGCTGAGAGGTATGGTGAGTATTTTGCAGATCTCGCTTTTTGTCACAAGGTTTTGAAAATTGAAAAAAAATATATATATATTTTCTTTCTTCATTTTCAAAAACAAATGAGAGCTGTAAAATACTCACCATGCCTCTCAGCAAATAGCTTGGGGTGTCTACTTTCCAAAATGGGGTCATTTGGGGGGGGTTTGTGCTATTTTGGCATTTTATGGCCTTCGAAACTGTGATAGGTAGTGAGGAGTGAAATCAAAAATTTGTGCCTAGAAATCCTGAAGGCGGTGCTTGGTTTTCGGGGTCCCGTACGCGGCTAGGCTCCCAAAAAGTCCCACACATTTGGTATCCCCGTACTCAGGAGAAGCAGCAAAATGTATTTTGGGGTGTAATTCCATATATAACCATGGCATGTGTGAGCAATATATCATTTAGTGACAACTTTTTGTATTTTTTTTTTTTTTTTTGTCATTATTCAATCACTTGGGACAAAAAAAAATATTCAATGGGCTCAACAGGCCTCTCAGCAATTTCCTTGGGGTGTTTACTTTCTAAAATGGGGTCATTTGGGGGGGGGGGTTTGTGCTATTTTGGCATTTTATGGCCTTCGAAACTGTGATAGGTAGTGAGGAGTGAAATCAAAAATTTGCGCCCTTAGAAATCCTGAAGGCGGTGCTTGGTTTTCGGGGGCCCGTACGCGGCTAGGCTCCCAAAAATTCCCACACATGTGGTATCCCCGTACTCAGGAGAAGCAGCAAAATGTATTTTGGGGTGCAATTCCACATATAACCATGGCATGTGTGAGCAATATATCATTTAGTGACAACTTTTTGTATTTTTTTTTTTTTTTTAGTCATGATTCAATCACTTGAGACAAAAAAAAAAATATTCAATGGGCTCAACATGCCTCTCAGCAATTTCCTTGGGGTGTCTACTTTCCAAAATTGGGTCATTTGGGGGGGTTTTGTACTGCCCTGCTATTTTAGCACCTCAAGAAATGAGTCATAAATTAAAAGCTGTGTAAATTCCAGAAAATGTACCCTAGTTTGTAGACGCTATAACTTTTGCGTAAACCAATAAATATACGCTTATTGACATTTTTTTTTTACTAAAGACATGTGGCTGAATACATTTTGGCCTAAATGTATGACTAAAATTGAGTTTATTTGATTTTTCTTATAACAATAAGTAGAAAATAGCATTTTTTTTCTAAATTTTCGGTCTTTTACCGTTTATATCGCAAAAAATAAAAATCGCAGAGGCAATCAAAAACCATTAAAAGAAATCTCTATTTGTGGGAAGAAAAGGACGCAAATTTCGTTTCGGTACAACATTGCATGTCTGCACAATTTACAGTTAAAGCAGCGCAGTGCAAAATTCTGAAAACAGCTCTGGTCCTTTAGCTACAAAATGGTCCGGGGCTTAAGTGGTTAAAATGTTGTTGTTTCCCTTCCCTTTCATGTAAGGCTCAGACACAATTGCTTCAGTTGGCCAAGTTTTCAAAAGTTTTATTTTGTACAATTTGTAGTTGGTTTCTGGACTGGGCTATGCCAGCCGTTGAGGGCATAGTTTGCTCCAGACACTGGGGACCAGTGTCAAATCACCAGGGGGAGAGTGTAGCAGGTGTACACTTTTCTGTGTACTTAAAACTGGCAGAGACACCAGTGATGTGCAGTTCCCTGCGACCCCGCGGGTGGCGCTGTCACCTTGGGCTGGGGTTGAACCATAGCTGTGTGCTGTGCTTCCTTTTTGTCCTCCCTCGGCAGCGGTATGGTGGGACGGGGAACCCGCCGTGCTTGCTGGGAGAGGGTATAAAGGGGCCGGCCATCTTTGTCACGGGGTCGAGTCCCAGGCACCTTCAGCCTGTGGGCAGTGGTTCGTGTCGATCCTCTAGGCGGCCTAGGCCTAGGGGACGTTTGGAGGTTGTGTTCCATTCCAGGCACCTTTAGCCTGGGGTGAGGTACTCGGATGGAGGTCTGGAGCTCAGTGCCGAACACTGAGTTCCGCGAGGGAAGGAGATCCTAGGGGACCCTGGGAGAGGGTACCCGAATCCGGAGGGCGTAATGGACCGGTGGAAGACACTTGCTTGAAGTCCCGGTGCAGCATATTGCCGGTGACAGGTGAGCCCTTCCATCGGAGACCGCCTGGAAGGAAATCCCCCTTCGCTGGGAGACCGCAACCCACTTTCAGGAAGGAAAGTGGAGAGTTCATTGTGTCTGGGCCTACTCGCATCCACACCTCCTTGTCTGTTCTGTTCTTTAAGGAGTCCAACTGATTGTGTTCACTTTTGCATTGAGAAGAATAAAGGAGTGTTGGACTTTAATGGTGTGGGGCTCGTTTTCTGGCAGACATTGTTCAAGGTAACTCTCTTTGGAGGTTCCAGGTGAAGAACACCGACCCGAAGGTAAAACAAGAACTTTGCTTACACCACACAAACATCTGTGGTGAAGGCTTGGCATGGTGACCCCGCACTCTCTCCTCTAAGGTACCCCCAGACAAGAGACTGACGAGCAGGAAGAAAGAGGGGAGAGTGGAGGCCTCTACATATATATTTATAAACAATGTAACTATGCTCGTATGGTAGGCTCATGGGTATATAAAGTTGCTGGGGAAAGCTGTAATATTGACAACGCTCTTGTATTAAAGCGGAGGTTCCGCCAATTTTTTTTTTTTAAAAGCCAGCAGCTACAAATACTGCAGCTGCTGACTTTAAAAAAATGGACACTTACCTGTCCAGCGCGCCCGCAATGTCAGCAGACGAGGTCGAGCAGTCGCTCGGTCCTCGGATGCTGCCGCCGCCATTCTCGGTGAGGGAATCAGGAAGTGAAGCCTAGCGGCTTCACTGCCCGGTTCCCTACTGCGCATGCACGAGTAGCGCGGCGCGCCATCACTGGTCCCCGCTCTCTCCTGGGAACAGTGTGTTTCCCAGAAGACAGCGGGGGAGGGCGTTACGCGAAGGGGCAGGGCCGGACTTACCATTGGGCTTGACTGGGCTCAAGCCCAATGGCCCCGTCCACTAGGGGGCCCCTGCCTGCACAGGCGGCTCTCTAATTAGGCAAAGGCTGGCGGGGTGAGCCGCGAGCGGGCCGGCGTTCTGTCAGATTAGCGTGTCAGAAAGAACATCACCGCCGACACACATTAAAAGTTCCCCCCGTTACACCCTCATCAGCGGCAGCAGCCAATAGCAGGCTCCACCGCTGTCCTAGTTGGCACCACATTGCATGATGGGAGATGTAGTTCTCAACAGCACACACTAGACTCGGCCGGGCTGTGCCTACACGCTGCACAGACTACACCTCCCAGAATGCACTGCAGGGCGGGCGCTCAAAGTGGACAGTCGGCTTCTCCTGAGTCCTGCTTGTAGTAGGGGACGGAAGACTCGGAAGAGTGATCAACCAGAAAAGTCACCCTAAATACCTACCTATATCACCAGCACCAGGTCAGCGACAGTGCCTCATACTTCTGTCAGTGCTGCCTATATCAGTGCAATGCATAACTTTCTATACTGCAGATCAGTGCCTCATACCTCTCTCTGTGTCATGCATAACGTTATATACTGCTCCAGGTCAGTGCCTCATACCTTACTCATTGCAATTTTATCCTCAGTGCCTCTGTCAGTTGTGAGGGGGTTAGCTCGGCAGCGGGTGTGTGTGACCCCCGGGATGGGCTCCCCACACAAAACAGGCCCAGCAAACGGAGGTTGTGGTTTTCAAAATCAAAAAAAGGTGCGGTTTATTTTCTATTTACAGTGACAAAACACAGCAAAGCAAAAGAAACATAACCAAAATAAATCCTGGTCAAGTTGACCTCTGACTAAACATACAGGTTTCCTAACTAACAACTGGGATCAGCCTAGTGCTGTCCTAGTCCCTAAGTCCCTGGTTTTAAATGTCCAAGCAAATAGCCACACAGGCTTTGTCTCACCGTACAGGGGTTCACTCTCCCTAGACAGTCCACACAGGTCTGGTTCCAGGCATGAGCTAACATCTAATGAAGCTGGGAGTTCTTATAGAGGCCTTAAACGAACTGACAGGCTTCAGCTGGCCTCATCAACTCCCTGTCTGCACGACGCCCAGCACTCTCCCTAGAGGTATGAGTCATCCATGAGCCCACTAGCCTTAGCTGGGCTTATACAACTCTCCACCTAGTTGTATAAGTCGGCGTAAAGCCTGAATCTGGGCGAAATATATCTACCCCCCTGGATGCAACCAGGTGACTTTACCTTCCTGCTGTCACATACCATCCCCCTCTTGTTTTAACCTCGGGGTTGGAACACCAGCAATCAGGCATTCATGTACTCGAGACAAAGCATCCACATTCCCCATTTGAACGCCAGGGCGATGCTTTACTGTGAAGTTGAATTCCTGGAGGGCCAGGAACCACCTATTCACTCTTCTATTTGTTTCCTTGTTTTGAGCCATCCACTTTAACGGAGCGTGATCCGTAACCATGTCAAAGTGCCTACCTAGCAGATAGTACCGAAGGGAATCTAGAGCCCACTTCACCGCTAAACACTCCTTTTCAACGGTGGCGTAATTTACCTCATGGGACTTCAACTTCCTGCTGAGGTAAATGACTGGGTGCTCTTCCCCGTTCCAGACCTGGGACAATACTGCTCCTAACCCCACATCTGACGCATCACTTTGTACGACAAAGTCTTTAGAGAAGTCGGGTGAGTACAACACTGGCTGGCTACATAAGGCTTGTTTCAAGAATTGGAATGCTGCCTCCGCCTCGGGGGTCCATTTAATCATGACCGACCCTTTCCCCTTCGTCAGGTTGGTTAGGGGCACAGCCTTAGAAGCAAAGTGGGGAATGAATCGCCGATAATACCCAGCGATTCCCAGAAAGGCTCGTACCTGCTTCTTGCTGTTGGGACGTGGCCAACTCTGGATGGCCTCGACTTTGTTGAGTTGGGGTTTTATTACTCCCCTCCCAATGGTGTACCCAAGATATTTGGCCTCCTCCTGCCCAATGGTACACTTCTTGGGGTTAGCCGTAAACCCCGCTTCCCGAACAGAGTCCAGGACTGCTTGCACTTTTGGCAGATGTGAGGCCCAATCTGTGCTATGGACAATTACGTCATCCAGGTAAGCCGCAGCATACTTCCGATGGGGCCTCAGCATCTGGTCCATTTTCCGCTGGAATGTGGCCGGCGCATTCTGTAACCCGAACGGCATTCTTTTATATTGGAACGCCCCGTCTGGGGTTACAAATGCGGTTTTCTCTTTGGCCGACTTGGCCAGGGGGATTTGCCAATACCCTTTTGTGAGGTCAAGAGTCGTCATGTATCGGGCTGTTCCCAGCCGGTCGATCAACTCATCTATACGTGGCATGGGGTAGGTGTCAAATTTTGTAACTTTGTTCAACTGACGAAAATCGTTACAAAATCGCCAGCTCCCATCCGGTTTAGGCACCAACACGATGGGACTAGACCAATCACTTTGGGACTCCTCTATCACCCCTAAGTTCAGCATTTTCTGTACTTCCTCCCGTATTGCCTCCCGTCGAGCCTCTGGGATCCGATAGGGTTTTAACTTCACCCTTTCACCGGGCGGGGTAATGATGTCATGCTCTACCCCAGATGTTTGTCCCGGCAGCTCAGAGAATACCTCCTTGTTGCGAAGCACAAACTCCTTAACCTCCTGTTGTTGGGGTTGTGACAAGGTGGCTGCTATTCCAACCTCAGGAATCACGCAACCAGTTTGAGCTGGTGACCAAGTGTCTGCGACTAGGGACTCTCTATCCCTCCAGGCTTTCAACAGATTAACGTGATAGATCTGTTCGGGCTTTCGCCTTCCTGGTTGTCTGACCTTGTAATTCACTTCGCTCACTTTTTCCATTATCTCGTAGGGGCCTTGCCATTTGGCAAGGAATTTACTTTCAACCGTAGGGACAAGTACCAATATCCTATCCCCCGGGGAAAAGGTACGGGTCTTGGCTCCACGGTTGTACACTCTCTGCTGTGCCAACTGCGCTTGGGCCAAATGTTCCTTCACGATGGGCATTACCTGTGCAATTCGATCTTGCATCAGGGCGACATGCTCAATCACACTCCTGTGGGGAGAACCCTCACTTTCCCAAGTTTCCTTGGCAATATCCAACAGCCCTCTTGGGTGTCTCCCATACAGTAACTCAAAGGGGGAGAATCCCGTAGAGGATTGGGGCACCTCCCTAATAGCAAACATCAAATAAGGAAGTAAACAGTCCCAATCCTTTCCATCTCTATCCACCACTTTCTTCAACATTTGTTTTAGGGTTTTGTTGAATCTTTCAACCAGCCCATCAGTTTGGGGGTGATACACAGACGTACGCAATTGCGTCACTTTGAACAATTTACACAGCTCTTTCATAACCCGGGACATAAAGGGTGTACCTTGGTCCGTAAGCAGTTCTTTACAAATACCCACCCGGCTAAAAACAAGAGATAGCTCTTTGGCTATGGTTTTGGCCGAGGTATTTCGGAGAGGGATCGCTTCTGGATAACGGGTGGCATAGTCCATTATAACTAATATGTACTGGTGCCCCCTAGCGGACTTGATTATAGGACCTACCAAATCCATGGCGATCCTCTCAAACGGGACCTCAATGATGGGTAGAGGGACCAGCGGGCTACGGAAATGTGGCATCGGGGCCAACCTCTGACACACAGGGCAGGAGGAACAATAATTTTCTACGTCCTTCATCACCCCCGGCCAATAGAATCTCTGTAATACCCTCTCTCGGGTTTTCTCTGTCCCCAGATGACCTCCAAGAATGTGCCCATGGGCCAACTCCAACACCAACTTCCTGTAAGGTTTGGGCACCACAAGCTGCTCAACGGTTTCTTCTGCCCTTTTTGCCACCCGATACAGTAGGTCCTTCTCTACGCTGAAGTATGGGTAAGTGCAGGTATTATCTGGGTTCACTAACTCGCCATCTATTTTCACTACGTTTTCCCGTGCCTTTATTAGGGCGGGGTCTTTCAACTGTTCTGTGGCAAAGTTTTCCCTGTGAACCTCAAGATCAGAAAACTCCACAGACGGTAGGTTTTCGTCTGAGGAGGTGGGCTCCTCTCCAGTTTCTTGAGTCTCCCCTGCCAATACTGATAAGGGAAATTCCGGAGAGTCCTCACCACTCTCAGGGGAGTTCTGGCTATCACATTCCTGGTACATAGGGGCACCAGTGAGGGGCTCAGGATCATCCCACAGTTCCCAGAACTTCGGAAAATCCCTTCCCACAATGGCGTCATGCGGTAACTGAGATACTAAGCCCACTGGATGAGAGAGGGTACCTTTGGGGGTCTCGAAACACACTGTAGTCACTGGATACTCTCGGGTGTCCCCATGCACACAAATAACAGCTACCTTGCTATTCCCAGAGACCTCTGTTTTAACTAACTCAGCCTTTATCAGGGTCACAAGGCTACCTGAATCCAGCAATACCACAACATTTCTACCATTAACACACATTTTGCATAAATGTTTCTCAGTTCCTCGAATGGCAGTGCATGCGACTGTCGCACACAGCGACTGACGTCTGCCCGTCAGAAAGTCACACTGCATGGGTTCCTCCACAACCGGGCAATTGGCTGCAATATGTCCCGCTTGCCGGCAGCGGTAGCAAACGATCCTTCTTGCGGCCTCTTGAGCCGCTGATTTCCCAGGCTGTTCTTGCCAAACTTGGGGTAGAGCTCCCACCCTCTCACTCTCTCCACCCTCACCCCTTGGAATCCTCTTATCCGCCCCTGGGGATGGTCTGGTCTTAGGGTGGAAAGTCCGAGTGTCTCTGGAAGAGGCCGTCAGGTTCTCTGTAGCCAAGTATTTCTCCACACGATCCACAAGACCATCGGCCGTCTCTGGGTCTCCATGGCTTACCCACTTTTGGATGGCAGTAGGAAGAGCTCTCAAAAACCGATCCATTACAACACGTTCCACAATCTTTGGTGCGGACAAAGTCTCTGGCTGTAGCCACTTTCTGCTCAGGTGAATGAGATCATACATTTGAGACCTGGGGGGTTTTCCAAGCTGGAAAGTCCAGTTATGCACACGCTGAGCCCGGACAGCCTGGGTGACACCCAGCCTTGCCAATATTTCAGCTTTTAGCATCACATAGTCTTTTGCTTGGTTAGGCTCTAGGTCATAGTAAGCTTTCTGCGATTCACCAGTTAACAGAGGAGCCACCAGTCCAGCCCACTGCTCCTCAGGCCACTTTTCTCTTTCAGCGGTCCTTTCAAATGTGGTCAAAAATACCTCTGGATCATCCTCTCCAGTCATTTTTGTCAATAAACGACTCACCCCAAAGGACGCGGTATTAGTGGGACGGCTTTCCTCACTGGTCTGCGGACGTTGCTGCATTACTGCTTCCATCTGTTGTTGTAGTCTCTGCTCTTGCTTCTGCAACAGGTCTATGAAGCGGGCCTCAGATTGCTGCTGGGCTCGTTGCTGAGCCTCCAGACTCTGTTGCAAAGTTGCGTTTGTCTGCTGCTGGGCTGCAAGGCTCCTTTGCAAACCTGCATTTGTCTGCTGTTGATTGGCATTTGCTAGAGCCAGCTGCTTCAGTATCTCCTCCATGCTGGCTTAAAAAAAAACTGCCCGCATTCTCCACCAACTGTGAGGGGGTTAGCTCGGCAGCGGGTGTGTGTGACCCCCGGGATGGGCTCCCCACACAAAACAGGCCCAGCAAACGGAGGTTGTGGTTTTCAAAATCAAAAAAAGGTGCGGTTTATTTTCTATTTACAGTGACAAAACACAGCAAAGCAAAAGAAACATAACCAAAATAAATCCTGGTCAAGTTGACCTCTGACTAAACATACAGGTTTCCTAACTAACAACTGGGATCAGCCTAGTGCTGTCCTAGTCCCTAAGTCCCTGGTTTTAAATGTCCAAGCAAATAGCCACACAGGCTTTGTCTCACCGTACAGGGGTTCACTCTCCCTAGACAGTCCACACAGGTCTGGTTCCAGGCATGAGCTAACATCTAATGAAGCTGGGAGTTCTTATAGAGGCCTTAAACGAACTGACAGGCTTCAGCTGGCCTCATCAACTCCCTGTCTGCACGACGCCCAGCACTCTCCCTAGAGGTATGAGTCATCCATGAGCCCACTAGCCTTAGCTGGGCTTATACAACTCTCCACCTAGTTGTATAAGTCGGCGTAAAGCCTGAATCTGGGCGAAATATATCTACCCCCCTGGATGCAACCAGGTGACTTTACCTTCCTGCTGTCACACAGTGTGACTTTATGGTCTGTGCCTTATGCCTCATTCAGTGCTAGGTGGAACTTTTTTATGGTAAGTGCTTCAGGCTTCTGTTAGTGCAAGGTGCTACTTTAAGGTTAGTGCCTCATGCCTCACTATAGTAGTCCATGTCTGATGCCTCTGTCAGTGCAAGGTGCAACTCTATGACCAATGCTCTCATGCCCTAGTCAGTGCCTCGCTAAGAGCCATGCATAACTATATACTGCATGCGTGCCCAATGCCTCGCTCGGTGCAAGGTGCTATTTTGTGGTTAGTGCCCCCCTCAGTGCAACCTTTTGGTATGTGCCTCATGCCTCACTCACTGCAATGTGCAACATAATGGTCGGTGTCCGTTGTCTTTCAGTGCAGGGTGCATCTTTATGGTCAGTGCCCCCATGCCCCTGTCAGTGCCACTTTAGGGTCAGTGCCACCATGCCTCACTAAGTGCCATGCATCGCTATATAATGTATGAGTGTCTAATGACCCTCTCAGTGCAAGGTGCATTTAACCGGCGTCCCCCATGACTCTGCTTTCTTTCTCCCTCCATCCCTCATTCATCTCAGACTCTAACAACACCCCTTCCGAACCACGCCCATTTGAGCCACGCCCACTACTTTGTGTGAACCACGCCCATTTTTTGTAATGTATAGAAGGTAACAGCCCTAAATTATTTACTTTATATTTTTGTACCCTATTTTAGATATACATCACGTGCCTGCCGTGGCTGCACTCATATATCTTTTACAAATTGTATTTTTATCCTGTTCAATATGTGGTTTTAAGATTGAGATGCTATTATCCTAGGGTCTCCTTCTAACTACACTTATGTGGAGCTAGGAGGTTGGAGGCGATCTTCACCCTGTAGTCGGTTCTATGTCTTGTCCATGATATATATGCATGTGTAAATATATCAAATTATATGGGAATTATTACAACAGCATTAACCACTGTTTTTTTGTATCATGTATTTACGGTCTGTATTATCACCAATCATTACATTATGTAGTCATTGTTCAATCATGTACCTGTACCAAATAAAATACTTATATTACTATAACAATTATATTGATGGTTGCTTCTCCCCAGACTGTGTGCTCCATACAAAGTCCCAATTTTTCTTACCATTCCCCCCCCTTTCCCCCCCTATATGTTTTTTTATTTTTACATGATTTGGGAGAAAACGGTTCGGGCCAAGCCCCGCTGAACGCCCTGCAATGCACTGCATGCTGCACAGTGCATTCTAAGCCCTGATTGGGCAAAGCTTTGCCCAATCAGGGTGCAGGGAATAGATAGTTGTTAAGGAGCGGGGCTGGGAAGCCGACAGCGGAGTCCATAACAAACGATGAGTCATCAGCTATCAATGGGCTTCCCCGCTGACAGCTGAATAAAAAGAAAAACATTGCTGGCAATAAAAAAGGGAAAACATATGGCCTGGGTGTCATCCCCCCCCCATTCCATTCCAGGCCCTTTGAATCTGGTATGGATTTAAAGGGGAACCCCATGCCAAATAAAAAAAAATGATGTGGGGTCCCCCCAAAAGCCATACCAGACCCGTAATTGAACATGCAGCCTGGTAGGCCAGGAAAGGGCCCCCCCTCCTAAACCATACCAGGCCACATGCCCTCAACATGGGGGGGGTGAGTGCTTTGGGGTGGGGGATCTACCCCCCCCACCCCAAAGCACTTTGTCCCCACGTTGACAGGGACAAGGGCCTCATCACCACAATCAAGGGCTGTGGGGGTCTACGGGCAGGGCACCCCCAGATCCCGGTCCCCCCCCCCATGTGAATGAGTATGGGGCAGACTAAGGGGATTCCCCAGGCACTATATTTTAAGGAATTTACCGTTTTTATTGTTGCACTTTAAGCATCATTAAAATCACTGCTCTTGTAAAAACAATCTTTTTTTAAAAAAAATGTTTGCTTAGATACATGTCCCTCAGGGCAGTACATGGACCCCCATACCCCTTT
Source organism: Rana muscosa (assembly GCA_029206835.1). Taxonomy (NCBI): domain Eukaryota; kingdom Metazoa; phylum Chordata; class Amphibia; order Anura; family Ranidae; genus Rana; species Rana muscosa. Next base: position 11,732,457 of record JARGYO010005626.1, on the reverse strand, counting down.
TGTTTCCAATAACTTGCATATAAGCCTTCACCTTTAATTTTTCACGCTTGGGTCCCATTGATTTGTCGGGTCAGAACTTTTTCTCTGTTCGGGAGTTCTGGTGCAAACCGAACAGGGGAGTGTTTAATCCATCTCTAGAAATTAGTTGTTCAAATTTTTTTTGTGTCACGTGCACTTCAAGAGTACTAGAACATCACTGGAAGATAACAAGAGATCAGGAAGACCTTCAAGAAGCTCAACCCCCGAAAATATCGAAACCATTCGGCAATTTGTGCATGATGATCATCGGAGAACAATCTACAACTAGGGATGAGCTTTATGTTCGACTCGAACATAAGTTCGACTCGAACATTGGCTCTTCGCCCGTTTGGCGAACAGCGAACAATTTGGGGTGTTCGTGGCAAATTCGAAAAGCCGCGGAACACCCTTTAAAAGTCTATGGGAGAAATCTAAAGTGCTAATTTTAAAGGTTAATATGCAGGTTATTGTCATAAAAAGTGTTGGGGACCTGGGTCCTGCCCCAGGGGACATGTATCAATGCAAAAAATGTTTTAAAAACGGCCGTTTTTTCGGGAGACGTGATTTTAATAATGTTTAAAGTGAAACAATAAAAGTGAAATATTCCTTTAAATTTCGTACCTGGGGGGTGTGTATAGTATACTTGTAAAGTAGCGCAAGTTTCCCGTGTTTAGAACTGTCCCTGCACAAAATGTAATTTCTAAAGGAAAAAAAGTAATTTAAAACTACTCGCGGCTGTAATGAATTGTCGGGTCCCAGCAATACAGATCAAAGTCATTGAAAAAAACGGCAGGGGTCCCCCCCCACAGTCCATTACCAGGCTCTTTGGGTCTGGTATGAATATTAAGGGGAACCCCGAACTAAAAAAAAGCATGGGGGTCCCCCCAAATTCCATATCAGGCCCTGCAGGTCTGGTATGGATATTAAGGGGAACCCTGCGCCATTTAAAAAAAAATTGCGTTGGGTTCCCCCCAAAAATCCATACCAGACCCTTATCCGTGCACGCAACCTGGCAGGCCGCAGGAAAAGAGGGGGGACGAGAGAACGCCCCCCCTCCTGAACCGTACCAGGCCACATGCCCTCAACATGGGGAATTTGTCCCCATGTTGATGGGGACAAGGGCCTCATCCCCACAACCCTTGCCCGGTGGGGGGGTCTGCGGGCAGGGGGCTTATCAGAATCTGGAAGCCCTCTTTAACAAAGGGGACACCCAGATTATGCTCCCCCATGTGAATTGGTAACGGGGTACATTGTACCCCTACCATTTCACAAAAGAAAGCGTCAAAAATTTTAAAAACCACACAGACACAGTTGGGATAAGTCCTTTATTAAAAATAAAAAAATAAAAAAAAACATTCCTGCGATGTAATAAAGTCTAAATATACAAAAAGGTGTAGCGCTGGATGAGCAAAACTGTGTATGGCTATACAGTGAAAAAATTATAAGAAAAAGTATCAAAAACATGAGTGAATACTACAAATAAACAATTTAAAGTTCATGTGTGTCAGTGAAAAATATATGAAATCTTCTCCTCTATTTAAAGATGATACGAGTTCTACAGAGTGCAGGTATCCGATGAAAATCATAGGCAAAATGCTCCAACACTTAGTAAAGATCCCGCCACCAAGGTGAAGAATGAAGGCTTACCAGACAGACTCCATGGAAGGCAGGATGATTCTGCAGGAACGCTTCATCCACAATGGGAGAGTCTCCAGAGACGTTGATTGAACACCTGGCCAGAACTGGGAGTAGACACACTCTTGGCAGATCAGAGTGGATGTTCCTCAGTAAGTAGGATAAAATCCAAAAGAGAAAGAAAAACTTTCCATAGTGTAGCATTCATCCATAAAAAAGGGGTTTATTTTCACAAAGTATGCGATACAGAACCTCAAAGTAACAAGTCCTGAGATATTAAAATGCTGGTTAAAAAACTCCTTGCAAGGAATAAAAAGCTCTGTATTCTGTCAATCAAACGACCGTTCGCACGTGCGCAATGCGTGCACGTGTCGCCCTACGTCGTTTTGTCAAATCTTTATGTTTGTCAAAACCCTTTTTTATGTTGGTAATGTGCTCCCCCAATCTTATACTGAGTTTCCTAATAGTCCGTCCGACATATTCCAACCCGCATGGGTACCGCAAGAGGTACACCACGCATTTAGTAGTGCAGGTTATAAGGGACCTAATGGGATATGTCACTCCTGTTCCAGATGAAGTGAAATCAGTAATTCTTCTACCCTGGAGAGCATTGACCCTACAAACTTTACATCTCCTACAGGGATAGAATCCCTTCAGATCCCCAAAAAAAGTCGGACGAGTTGGGGGATCAGGTACGTTTGGTGCTATTGAATGTCCGAGGTTGGAAGCACCCCTGAAGAGCACTCTTGGGCTGTTGGACAACAGAGGCCCCAACACTCGGTCATTCTTTAACACCGACCAATGTTTTTTAATGATTCTTTTAATGGCCCAGTGTTGGCTTGAAAATGTGGTCAAAAAGGCTAGGCCAAAATCCTCCCTGTTTTCCACCTCTGGGGGTCTGTCACACAGAAGAGTCTGTCTATCTCTGAGACCAACCTCAGCAATGATAGAATCCAGTTTAGCAATATCATAACCTTTGACTATGAATCTAGATCTAAGGATTTGTGCCTCCTTATGATATTGCTCCAAATCGGTACAGTTGCGCTTTAAGCGCAAAAACTGACCCTTTGGAACCGCCGACAGCCAGGAACTATAATGACAAGAGTCCAGTGGTATATAACCGTTCCTGTCCGTCGGTTTAAAAAAGGTGGACGTGACAATCCTATTGTCCTCTATTGAAATATTGAGATCCAGAAAATGAATCTGAATGGGACTAATCTCATAACTAAGAATAATTCCCCTGTCATAATTTTAAGAAAGACAGATAGGAATTGACTGATTCAGTGTCACCATCCCAGACAAAAAGGATGTCATCAATAAATCTTTTCCAAAAAATAAGATTAGGTGACCTATCACAAAGTACCAAGTCCTCTTCCCACTTTGCCATGAAGAGGTTGGCCATACTGGGGGCAAACTTGGCCCCCATGGCCACACCCCTAATCTGGAGATAATGAGTACCACTATGCCAGAAATGAATATGCTTCATCGCGAAGTCCAGCAGTTCCATCACGAAGTTGCACTGCGTGACAGAAATGCCGGAGTCGCGATAAAGAAAATGTTGCACCGCCTCATGACCTAGATTATGAGAAATAGCTGTATAGAGGGATATGTGCCCCATTGGAGAGGTGGAAATGGTAGAAGAAGCATATGTGCCCCATTGGAGAGGTGGAAATGGTAGAAGAAGCATATCCAGATCTGAAACCAGCTGGATACATAAATTAGGCTGTCACACACCGGGAGGCCTTAATGTGGAATGGGACATAAATTGCTTCATTAATAATGGGTGATTTATTATTTTGATGTCCCTTCCAATAATCTTTATCCATTTTTCACTTTCTTACCTTTTATGTATTTTCGATCTGGGCTTTAGTTTATGGATAACATTTCTGAATTTTGAACAATTAGTATATGTAATAGAGAGTTTTTTATTGATTTTATATACATATATATGTAATGTATATTAATCTGTTATAATTGGGACTTTACAAATCCCTCTTTTTGTAAACAGTTACATCATGACCCACAAGATGGCGTTGTGTGGAATAGATTCAAATAGGTGCAATATCCAGAGGTTCCACCGGGTGTCAGGATGTTATTGTTATCTATGTATAGACCTCTGCATTGAGAATTCAATGCACAGGTCCACTCTATCTGCTCCGTCTGTCAATCTGAGGCCTAACCAATGAGAGAACCCTTTGTGGGCCCTTTGGCCATAAATAGCGTGTGCGCGCTTGCGTGGGCGTGCCCCTGATGACGTCAGATTTGACGAAACAACGTAGGGCGACACGTGCACGCACGGTCGTTTGATTGACAGAATACGGAGCTTTTTATTCCTTGCAAGGAGTTTTTTAACCAGCATTTTAATATCTCAGGACTTGTTACTTTGAGGTTCTGTATTGCATACTTTGTGAAAATAAACCCCTTTTTTATGGATGAACGCTACACTATGGAAAGTTTTTCTTTCTCTTTTGGATTTTATCCTACTTACTGAGGAACATCCACTCTGATCTGCCAAGAGTGTGTCTACTCCCAGTTCTGGCCAGGTGTTCAATCAACGTCTCTGTAGACTCTCCCATTGTGGATGAAGCGTTCCTGCAGAATCATCCTGCCTTCCATGGAGTAAAACATCACTCTACTGAGCCTGTTTTGACCCCCTCTGAGAAGGGGGGTCACAGGCTGTCTGGTAAGCCTTCATTCTTCATCTTGGTGGCGGGATCTTTACTAAGAGTTGGAGCATTTTGCCTATGATTTTTATCGGATACCTGCACTCTGTAGAACTCGTATCATCTTTAAATAGAGGAGAAGATTTCATATATTTTTCACTGACACACATGAACTTTAAATTGTTTATTTGTAGTATTCACTCATGTTTTTGATACTTTTTCTTATAATTTTTTCACTGTATAGCCATACACAGTTTTGCTCATCCAGCGCTACACCTTTTTGTATATTTATATTTGTTGTACCTTATATCAAGTTTTTTTTTGGTGTTTAGCAGCAGATTTTCCTTTAGGGATTTATTCATTTATTGCACTTTAATAATTTGCACCTAGCGCAAATTTTTATTTTATAACCATATGATGTAATAAAGTCTGTCCAACGTTGTTCTCTATGCCCCGCGGTGATCCGATGTCCAGCGACGCTGCAATCTCCAGTCTCCACTCCACATGAAACCCCCATGACGTAAGAGGGGGCAGGGTCACCCGCCGACGTCATTGGGTTTTCCCCGGCAAGCGGGGAAAGCCAGGGCTTACCCTATTATGTGGACGGGTGACCCTGCCCCCTCTTACGTCATGGGGGTTTCGTGTGGAGTGGAGACTGGAGACTGCAGCAGTCTCCACTCCACACGAAACCCCCATGACGTAAGAGGGGGTGGGGTCACCCGTCCACATCATAGGGTAAGCCCCAGCTTTCTTGGCAAGCGGGGAATACACAATGATGTCGCCGGGTGACCCCGCCCCGTGACGTCACGGGCGGGGTCACCCGCCAACGTCATTGGGTATTTCCCGGCAAGCGGGGAAAGCCGGGGCTTACCCTATGATGTGGACAGGTGACCCCGCCCCCTCTTAGGTCATGGGGGTTTCGTGTGGAGTGGAGACTAGAGACTGCCGCATCGCTGGACATTGGATCACCGCGGGACATAGAGAACAACGTTGGACAGACTGTATTACATTGCTGGAATGTTTTTTTCTTTTTCTTTTTTCTTTTTTTTTTAATAAAGGACTTATCCCAACTGTGTCTGTGTGTTTTTTTACAATTATTTACACTTTCTTTGTGAAATTGTAGGGGTACAATGTACCCCTTACCAATTCACATGGGGGGGGGGTCCCCAAACACTTTTTATGACAATAACTTGCATATTAATCTTTAAAATGAGCACTTTTGATTTTTCATGTTCGTGTCCCATAGACTTTAACGGTGTTCGCGTGTTCGAACAAATTTTTTGCCTGTTCGCATGTTCTGGTGCGAACCAAACATTGCCGTCATTATCGGTGTGTCATACGGAACAGAATTTGACATTTGTTCCTTGTTGTAACTTGCTGTCCATGATGAAATAGCTGAAGTGGTAACGCACGTGGTCAGAATAGCACCAGCTGCACAGCTCCCGATTTACACAGAACAATGTTTTTTGGCACGCTGACTTATGAAGGTTGGTGCTCCCTGTGACTGTGCGTGCAGCCTTGTGCTGCCATCTGTTTTTGTGTTACAGAACTAGTCTCAAAACATTTTAGATACCACCTATTTATTATTGGTACCCCATGTCCCAGTGATGTGATTTACCTAGTCTTGTCATGCAGCACCATGTTACCCAACTCTCTTCTAATAGTTGTGGCTCTGCTTCCTCTACCATGTATATCTGCAATTCCTGTGATGTCAGCCATGTGACAGAGGGAGGCAGAACAATAACTCTTATGCCGCGTACACACGTAAGTTTTTAATGCCATTTTTTAAACCAATGTTTTTCTCGACGTTTTTTTTCTTGTTTCCTCTCAAGCCTGTCTTGCATGCACACGATCATTAAAAAAAACGCTCGAGCAAAGCGCAGTGACGTACAAACCGTACGACGGCACTATAAAGGGGAAGTTCCGTTCTAATGACGCCACCCTTTGGGACGCTTTTGCTGATTTCGTGTTACTGCGTGTTAGTAAAAGTTTGGTGAGAGACGATTCGCGCTTTTCAGTCTTCGTGCTTTGAAGATCGTTTTGTGGAGTTCAGTTTGTGCCTGTGGGTTCGTATCTGTCTTGCAGTGGTTGTAGTCAGTTCGTATCTGTTTATTCAGTGCGTTCTTGTCTGCTCGTTCCTGTTTTTCAGCTTGTTCTTCATAGGCCTTGCTGTTCTTCCGTGCGTTCTTCTAGTTCGTTCTGTGCTGTAGTTGGTGCAGGGGTTCATGCTGTATCCTGACTCCAGGCCATGAACAGGGTGAGGAGGAGTTCATGGACCAAGAATTAGTTGCTCCAGCGGCACCAGTTCTGTCACATGCCTTTGTTGCTGGAGATCAGGGAGAATAATCCTGTGGATTACAGGAATTTTCTCAGGATGTCTGACCCCGTATTTCAGCATCTGTTGGCTTTGGTGTCCCCCTACATTACCAGGCAGGACACCGTTATGCAGGAAGCCATCAGTGCTGAGCAGAGGCTCATCGCAACGTTGCGATACCTGGCGACTGGGAGAAGCCTGCAGGACCTCAAGTTCTCAACAGGCATCTCCCCCCAGGCTCTGGGGATCATTATACCAGAGACTTGTTCTGCCATCCCTCAAGTTTTGCAGGAGGACTATATTAAGGTAAGTGTTCTAATTTAAAACATCACATTGTATGTATTTCTTTCTTAATATGTTTTTTTTTTTATCAGTCCCTAATTCCCATGATACGTAGCTCCAGGGAATGTCCCCTTTCTCCACATGCATGTTAATTTTTTGGGATGTTTTTTTTAGGCCTACATTTAAATTTTCCTTAGCTAACCTCTCCAGCATGCTATCCTGGGGCCATACCCACCTAGCCTAGTAATTTCCATTTCTTTTTTTCTCTGCTCCATTGTAGTGCTTTACCCTAAACGCCCCCTAAAGATTGCATAGGAATGTTACATTTTGTTAAACTTCATACAGAGTGCTACAGCCTTGATTTGTGATCTCCCCAACTCATCTTCAACCCCCCCCCAAGTTTTTTTTGGGGGGTTTGTTTTTGGTTTTTTGTTGCTTACTAATAATGTTTTCATTTTTCTTTTTATCCTAATGTTGGCCATGAATGTTTTTCTAAAATCTGCTTGCAATGTTTCGGTCTCAAAGTATTATTTTTTTTTTTATTTAACTCCACAGTTCCCTTCTACGCCGCATGAATGGCAGAATGTGGCATCTGAGTTTGCCCAAAAATTGGAACTTTCCAAACTGTGGAGGGGCCATCGACGGCAATCATGTTTGGGTCGTACCACCACCCCATTCGGGATCCTTTTATTACAATTATAAGGGGTTCCACAGCATCGTCATGATGGCAGTGGTGTCGGCCACCTACGAATTCATGTATGTGGACGTTGGCAAAAATGGAAGAATGTCAGATGGAGGAGTGTTTGCACAGACCGAGTTTGGGGAACGGCTCCTATCGGATCAGCTGGCCTTGCCACCAGCGGAGCAGAATGTGGAGGGACTCCCATTTGTTTTTGTGGCGGATGAGGCGTTTGGCCTGGGTCCCCATTTAATGAGGCCATTCCCCCAACGCACCCTCACCCCTGAGAGGAGGGTGTTTAACTATCGGCTGGCCAGAGCAAGAAGGGTGGTGGAAAATGCCTTTGGCATCATGGCTAGCCGATTCCGCCTGTTCCTCACCTCCATCCACCTTGCCCCCTATAAATGGAACCATGTAGTAATGACTTGTTGCGTGCTCCATAATTTTTTGAGGGTGCATTCTTCCAATTACCTCACTTTGAGTGGGCCTGAGGCCTCATTAGTTGACAATGTTAATTTAGTGGCCCTGGAAGCTGGCCGTCCAGGCTTGGCCCCCCAAACCGGACGTGATGTTAGAAAAAAATATGTTGAATATTTTGTGGGTAGGGGGGCCATTGATATGCCTGAGGATGCTTAAAATTATTATTTTGTAAAATAAAACCTTTCTTTGAGAAAATATTTGTATTGTGTTTTAGATTTGTATTCTTTTATGTTTCTCGTAGGTTTACCTAGTGCACTTGTAGTGCCATGTGTATTTACCATTCTTAAATAGCCTTGATTGTCAGTGTAAACACAAAACATTGATTATTTCACTTTGCACAACATTTACAAAATGAAGCCACAAATTGTTGGTAATAAAATACATTTTTTTATTTTTTTTTAGGAAAAATCCTTTTAAATGTAGATGTATCAAAAATATTTTTGGGGGTAAAACGCATGAACAGCCATGCATAAAAAACAAACTAAAAAACTTTAATGTAAATTTAAACATGTACTATTCATTAAAGCTGAAAAGAAACAAAAACCTTCAAAAACACAGCAAGTTCAAAGTTCTTTTGTGTTAAAAAATTAAACACGCCCAAGCACAGCCATGATCTTTTGTAGCCTTTCCTCCACTCGCTTGGTATTTTGCCTGATCTCTATCAAGTCTCCCTTTATTTTTTCAAGGTCACGACAGCAGACCATTAGGTATTGGATCAGGATCTGGGCACTGTGCCTTGTAAACGTTTTGGGGTCTTCAGCCAGAACAGCACCTAAATAAAATAAAAAACCATGTACTATAGAATATGTAGGCCTACATCTATTAACCTGCATCTGTCTGGTTTGACACTGACCTGTTGTGGTGCCACTTTCCACTTCCTCAACTTCACGTTCCTCTACATCATGTGGTTCTGGGGTCTTGTTGAAGGTGTTGGATTTATAGGCTCATCTGACGTAGCTTTTTGAAGCCCTATGGAGATTGCAATCAAAGGTATAGTTTAATTCCAAAATATTAATTATTTACAACTAAAAACCCTGAAAGGGAATTTTGAAAGATTATTTGGAAGTGTGGTCCAATTTTAAATGTACCCCCAGTGACAATCTGAACACATGATTGGATACATAGCCAAAGCAAGAACATATACTTTTTAAAATAAAGTTTGTCACATTGAAACACCCCCAAGTATATACACTGGATCACCTGTGTGTGACACCCTAAAAATGTATTGGTTTTGGCACACACTTGTACTACTGCGTTCAGATGTTTAATCAGCTGCTGAGCATTCTCTCCCTTTAACATTACAATGCATACCCTTTTAATTAGTCAAAAATCTAAAAGTTATATTCTAAAAATAATTCAACTTCTTTCAAAAATTATCTCCACCACAAAAAAATAACATTTGGGTGTTCACACTGGATGATCCAAAAACATTGTATTAAGAAGTGTACGGAGAAAGAGCTTTAGTACGTCCGTTTACTGTGCGGACGAACATGAAAATTGTTATCTTTCACGGTACTATCTTAAAGTCAAAAATTAACGACTTTTAATACAAGTAAATAATCTTTACCTAGGAAAATGTATGAAAATTACTTACTTTTTCCTAAAACTTTCTTGATTCTTTTGTATTGGTCGGGCTCCCGCAACTTGAGATCAGACCACCGTTTTCGGAGCTGTTCCTTCGTTCTGCACACCCCGAATTTTTGGTGAAGAGTTTTGACCACTTTGCCCATAATTTTTGACTTGAGAAGATTAGGCCTTTTATACGGCCCATGCTTGGCATCATAATCCTCCCTCCTCAAAATGGCGACCATCTCCACCATTTCCTCGAATGACATGTTGGATGCCTTATATCCCTGGGATCGGGATTTGGGTTCCTCAGGAATTTCCTCCTCTGTCGAGGTAATCTCAGCCCCCTGTGTCTCCGCCATGTTGTTTAGCACTACGACGAGCGAGAAGGGGCAGGGAAAGTACAATATCGAACGTCAGGGGCGGGGAAAGCGTGCAGAGTTTTACGCATGCGCAGGGCCACCCGGAGCATGTGACTGTGATGTCATGAGAAGCCTATATAAATCTCTGCGGACCGAAGATTTAGCATTACTGCGAGAGGAAGCGACGAGTCAACATCGAGGAGGAGAAGAGAGAAGTAGACGCCGACGGCGACGACGGGAAGACCGGCCCCTCCACTAGCAAAAGAGCTGCAAGAAGATAGTGGAGGGGCTGGCAGAAGGACAAAGGAGAACCGGACGAGACGACGGGGAAGACCGGGCCTCCGCTAGCAAAAGAGCTGCAAGAAGATATCGGAGGCCCGGCGGAAGAAAGAACCGGAGAGCGGGAGAAGAACAAGGTGATGGAGAAGACCGGGCCCCGCTAGCAAAAGAGCTGGAAGAAGATAGCGGTGGCCCGGCAGAAGAAAGAACCGGAGAGCACGGCGATGACACCGGAGACCCCCGAAGACGGAAGAAGACCCCCGGAGCTGTACAATAAAATACTTCAAAAAACTGTGTTGTGTTTTTATTGCCATTTTTTTCCCACCAGGTGAATGGGTAGGGGTACGATGTACCCCATACTCATTCACATAGGGTGGGGGGGCCGGGATCTGTGGGCCCCCTTATTAAAGGGGGCTCCCGGATTCCGATAAGCCCCCGCCCGCAGACCCCGACAACCAACGGCCAGGGTTGTCGGGAAGAGGCCCTGTCCTCATCAACATGGGGGCAGGGTGCTCTGGGGTGGGGGGGCCGCAGGTCGCCCCCCTGCCCCAGAGCACCAAACCCCCCATGTTGAGGGCATGCAGCCTGGTACGGTTCAGGAGGGAGGGGGGCCGCTCTCTCGTCCCCCCTCTTCCCCTGCGGCCTGCCAGGTTGCGTGGTCAGAATAGCACCAGCTGCACAGCTCCCGATATACACAGAACAATGTTTTTTGGCACGCTGACTTATGAAGGTTGGTGCTCCCTGTGACTGTGCGTGCAGCCTTGTGCTGCCATCTGTTTTTGTGTTACAGAACTAGTCTCAAAACATTTTAGATACCACCTATTTATTATTGGTACCCCATGTCCCAGTGATGTGATTTACCTAGTCTTGTCATGCAGCACCATGTTACCCAACTCTCTTCTAATAGTTGTGGCTCTGCTTCCTCTACCATGTATATCTGCAATTCCTGTGATGTCAGCCGTGTGACAGAGGGAGGCAGAACAATAACTCTTATGCCGCGTACACACGTAAGTTTTTAATGCCATTTTTTAAACCAATGTTTTTCTCGACGTTTTTTTTCTTGTTTCCTCTCAAGCCTGTCTTGCATGCACACGATCATTAAAAAAAACGCTCGAGCAAAGCGCAGTGACGTACAAACCGTACGACGGCACTATAAAGGGGAAGTTCCGTTCTAATGACGCCACCCTTTGGGACGCTTTTGCTGATTTCGTGTTACTGCGTGTTAGTAAAAGTTTGGTGAGAGACGATTCGCGCTTTTCAGTCTTCGTGCTTTGAAGATCGTTTTGTGGAGTTCAGTTTGTGCCTGTGGGTTCGTATCTGTCTTGCAGTGGTTGTAGTCAGTTCGTATCTGTTTATTCAGTGCGTTCTTGTCTGCTCGTTCCTGTTTTTCAGCTTGTTCTTCATAGGCCTTGCTGTTCTTTCGTGCGTTCTTCTAGTTCGTTCTGTGCTGTAGTTGGTGCAGGGGTTCATGCTGTATCCTGACTCCAGGCCATGAACAGGGTGAGGAGGAGTTCATGGACCAAGAATTAGTTGCTCCAGCGGCACCAGTTCTGTCACATGCCTTTGTTGCTGGAGATCAGGGAGAATAATCCTGTGGATTACAGGAATTTTCTCAGGATGTCTGACCCCGTATTTCAGCATCTGTTGGCTTTGGTGTCCCCCTACATTACCAGGCAGGACACCGTTATGCAGGAAGCCATCAGTGCTGAGCAGAGGCTCATCGCAACGTTGCGATACCTGGCGACTGGGAGAAGCCTGCAGGACCTCAAGTTCTCAACAGGCATCTCCCCCCAGGCTCTGGGGATCATTATACCAGAGACTTGTTCTGCCATCCCTCAAGTTTTGCAGGAGGACTATATTAAGGTAAGTGTTCTAATTGAAAACATCACATTGTATGTATTTCTTTCTTAATATGTTTTTTTTTTTTTATCAGTCCCTAATTCCCATGATACGTAGCTCCAGGGAATGTCCCCTTTCTCCACATGCATGTTAATTTTTTGGGATGTTTTTTTTAGGCCTACATTTAAATTTTCCTTAGCTAACCTCTCCAGCATGCTATCCTGGGGCCATACCCACCTAGCCTAGTAATTTCCATTTCTTTTTTTCTCTGCTCCATTGTAGTGCTTTACCCTAAACACCCCCTAAAGATTGCATAGGAATGTTACATTTTGTTAAACTTCATACAGAGTGCTACAGCCTTGATTTGTGATCTCCCCAACTCATCTTCAACCCCCACCCAAGTTTTTTTTGGGGGTTTGTTTTTGGTTTTTTGTTGCTTACTAATAATGTTTTCATTTTTCTTTTTATCCTAATGTTGGCCATGAATGTTTTTCTAAAATCTGCTTGCAATGTTTCGGTCTCAAAGTATTATTTTTTTTTTATTTAACTCCACAGTTCCCTTCTACGCCGCATGAATGGCAGAATGTGGCATCTGAGTTTGCCCAACGATGGAACTTTCCAAACTGTGGAGGGGCCATCGACGGCAAGCATGTTTGGGTCGTACCACCACCCCATTCGGGATCCTTTTATTACAATTATAAGGGGTTCCACAGCATCGTCATGATGGCAGTGGTGTCGGCCACCTACGAATTCATGTATGTGGACGTTGGCAAAAATGGAAGAATGTCAGATGGAGGAGTGTTTGCACAGACCGAGTTTGGGGAACGGCTCCTATCGGATCAGCTGGCCTTGCCACCAGCGGAGCAGAATGTGGAGGGACTCCCATTTGTTTTTGTGGCGGATGAGGCGTTTGGCCTGGGTCCCCATTTAATGAGGCCATTCCCCCAACGCACCCTCACCCCTGAGAGGAGGGTGTTTAACTATCGGCTGGCCAGAGCAAGAAGGGTGGTGGAAAATGCCTTTGGCATCATGGCTAGCCGATTCCGCCTGTTCCTCACCTCCATCCACCTTGCCCCCTATAAATGGAACCATGTAGTAATGACTTGTTGCGTGCTCCATAATTTTTTGAGGGTGCATTCTTCCAATTACCTCACTTTGAGTGGGCCTGAGGCCTCATTAGTTGACAATGTTAATTTAGTGGCCCTGGAAGCTGGCCGTCCAGGCTTGGCCCCCCAAACCGGACGAGATGTTAGACAAAAATATGTTGAATATTTTGTGGGTAGGGGGGCCATTGATATGCCTGAGGATGCTTAAAATTATTATTTTGTAAAATAAAACCTTTCTTTGAGAAAATATTTGTATTGTGTTTTAGATTTGTATTCTTTTATGTTTCTCATAGGTTTACCTAGTGCACTTGTAGTGCCATGTTGTATTTACCATTCTTAAATAGCCTTGATTGTCAGTGTAAACACAAAACATTGATTATTTCACTTTGCACAACATTTACATAATGAAGCCACAAATTGTTGGTAATAAAATACATTTTTTTATTTTTTTTTAGGAAAAATCCTTTTATATGTAGATGTATCAAAAATATTTTTGGGGGTAAAACGCATGAACAGCCATGCATAAAAAACAAACTAAAAAACTGTAATGTAAATTTAAACATGTACTATTCATTAAAGCTGAAAAGAAACAAAAACCTTCAAAAACACAGCAAGTTCAAAGTTCTTTTGTGTTAAAAAATTAAACACGCCCAAGCACAGCCATGATCTTTTGTAGCCTTTCCTCCACTCGCTTGGTATTTTGCCTGATCTCTATCAAGTCTCCCTTTATTTTTTCAAGGTCACGACAGCAGACCATTAGGTATTGGATCAGGATCTGGGCACTGTGCCTTGTAAACTTTTCGGGGTCTTCAGCCAGAACAGCACCTAAATAAAAAATAAAAAAACATGTCCTATAGAATATGTAGGCCTACATCTATTAACCTGCATCTGTCTGGTTTGACACTGACCTGTTGTGGTGCCACTTTCCACTTCCTCAACTTCACGTTCCTCTACATCATGTGGTTCTGGGGGTCTTGTTGAAGGTGTTGGATTTATAGGCTCATCTGACGTAGCTTTTTGAAGCCCTATGGAGATTACAATCAAAGGTATAGTTTAATTCCAAAATATTAATTATTTACAACTAAAAACCCTGAAAGGGAATTTTGAAAGATTATTTGGAAGTGTGGTCCAATTTTAAATGTACCCCCAGTGACAACCTGAACACATGATTGGATACATAGCCAAAACAAGAACATATACTTTTTAAAATAAAGTTTGTCACATTGAAACACCCCCAAGTATATACACTGGATCACCTGTGTGTGACACCCTAAAAATGTATTGGTTTTGGCACACACTTGTACTACTGCGTTCAGATGTTTAATCAGCTGCTGAGCATTCTCTCCCTTTAACATTACAATGCATACCCTTTTAATTAGTCAAAAATCTAAAAGTTATATTCTAAAAATAATTCAACTTCTTTCAAAAATTATCTCCACCACAAAAAAATAACATTTGGGTGTTCACACTGGATGATCCAAAAACATTGTATTAAGAAGTGTACGGAGAAAGAGCTTTACTACGTCCGTTTACTGTGCGGACGAACATGAAAATTGTTATCTTTCACGGTACTATCTTAAAGTCAAAAATTAACGACTTTTAATACAAGTAAATAATCTTTACCTAGGAAAATGTATGAAAATTACTTACTTTTTCCTAAAACTTTCTTGATTCTTTTGTATTGGTCGGGCTCCCGCAACTTGAGATCAGACCACCGTTTTCGGAGCTGTTCCTTCGTTCTGCACACCCCGAATTTTTGGTGAAGAGTTTTGACCACTTTGCCCATAATTTTTGACTTGAGAAGATTAGGCCTTTTATACGGCCCATGCTTGGCATCATAATCCTCCCTCCTCAAAATGGCGACCATCTCCACCATTTCCTCGAATGACATGTTGGATGCCTTATATCCCTGGGATCGGGATTTGGGTTCCTCAGGAATTTCCTCCTCTGTCGAGGTAATATCAGCCACCTGTGTCTCCGCCATGTTGTTTAGCACTACGACAAGCGAGAAGGGGCAGGGAAAGTACAATATCGAACGTCAGGGGCGGGGAAAGCGTGCAGAGTTTTACGCATGCGCAGGGCCACCCGGAACATGTGACTGTGACGTCATGAGAAGCCTATATAAATCTCTGCGGACCGAAGATTTAGCATTACTGCGAGAGGAAGCGACGAGGCAACATCGAGGAGGAGAAGAGAGAAGAAGACGCCGACGGCGACGACGGGAAGACCGGCCCCTCCACTAGCAAAAGAGCTGCAAGAAGATAGTGGAGGGGCTGGCAGAAGGACAACGGAGAACCGGACGAGACGACGGGGAAGACCGGGCCTCCGCTAGCAAAAGAGCTGCAAGAAGATAGCGGAGGCCTGGCGGAAGAAAGAACCGGAGAGCGGGAGAAGAAGAAGGCGACGGAGAAGACCGGGCCCCGCTAGCAAAAGAGCTGGAAGAAGATAGCGGTGGCCCGGCAGTAGAAAGAACCGGAGAGCGCGGCGATGACACCGGAGACCCCCGAAGACGGAAGAAGACCCCCGGAGCTGTACAATAAAATACTTCAAAAAACTGTGTTGTGTTTTTATTGCCATTTTTTTCCCACCAGGTGAATGGGTAGGGGTACGATGTACCCCATACTCATTCACATAGGGTAGGGGGGCTGGGATCTGTGGACCCCCTTATTAAAGGGGGCTCCCGGATTCCGATAAGCCCCCCGCCCGCAGACCCCGACAACCAACGGCCAGGGTTGTCGGGAAGAGGCCCTGTCCTCATCAACATGGGGGCAGGGTGCTCTGGGGTGGGGGGGCCGCAGGTCGCCCCCCTGCCCCAGAGCACCAAACCCCCCATGTTGAGGGCATGCGGCCTGGTACGGTTCAGGAGGGAGGGGGGGCGCTCTCTCGTCCCCCCTCTTCCCCTGCGGCCTGCCAGGTTGCGTGCTCGGATAAGGGTCTGGTTTGGATTTTGAGGGGGACCCCCACGCCGTTTTTTCGGCGTAGGGTTTTCCCTTCAAATCCAGACCAGACCCAAGGGCCTGGTATGCTCCTGGAGGGGGGAACCCACGCCGTTTTTTTATTTAAAAATTGGCGTGGAGTTCCCGCTCAGGATTCATACCAAATGCAGTGCCTGGTATTGGCGGGAATCCACGTCGGATCTCCGTCTATCGGCAATGCGTGTCGCTCATCGTGAAAGGAACATTTTTCCTTTCCCGATGATGAGACAGCTCAGCGCTGGCTCTCGCGACGGAGCTCATAGGGTGTCAATCTCGCCGCTAGAAGCGGCGAGATTGACACAATATCGGCGGCACATACTGTATCTCCCTAAATAAAGGATTATTTTGTTTTGCTTACAATACTTGACTATGTGATTTCTATTCTAAAAGAGAATTTGCTAGGGAGTAGGCAGGGACATTTCTAAATAATATTATTGTTATTAACAAGGGACACAAACCTCTTTGAGACAAAATTAGACAAATTTAGAAGGTTGGTGTGGTAACTTGACACACAAATAATATTTATGTCAAAATACAATACGAAATCTAAAAGGAAAAAATAAGCCAAAATATATAAAAAAAGCCAAAAAATATATAATAAGAGCCAGTTCACACCAGGGCGACTCGTCAGGCGACTCAGTCACCTGACAAGTCGCGTCCCACGGTTTTCAATGGAACCGTTCTAAGTAAGAGCGACTCAGATCGCTCCGACTTAGAAAAAGGTTCTTGTACTACTTTTGGGGGCGACCCAAGGCAACCTGCATTGACTTCTATACAGAAGTCTTATGCAAATCGCCTCGGCGGGCGTCTCAAGTCGTCTTGAGATCGCGCCGCCGAGGTCGCCCCCACAAGTCGTGCCGCGTCGCGCCGCCCTGGTGTGAACCGGCTCTAAATCTAACTTAAATAAAACAAAAAATAAATAAAAACCAAAAAAATTAATAAAATCCCCAAATTTTGGGAGATCTTTACATTTATTTATGAATTTAGGAGGGAGATCTGGCTTAACAAGAATATTTTAAAATCATTAGATCAATTAGGAATTAGTTAAGAAACAAGTTTGCCATAACTCTGAATATCATTAGCAAAAGAAGCTAATTATTTAAGCATTATCAAAAGAAGAAAGGAATGTGCAGCATTAAAACGATGCTATTATTTCCAGCGTGACGAATGTGCTATCTCCATTTCAAACGCTAGCTTTACCAAAACGTGCGCTCCCGTCTCATACTTGATTCTGAGCATGCGCGTTTTTTTTCACCTCGTAAAAGCATACACACTATCGTTTTTCACGTCGTTAAAAAAAACACATGAAAAACGACGTGAAAAAATAGAGCATGTTCGAAATTTTTAATGGCCGTTTTTCACGCCGTTAAAAATGCTCTGGAGCATACACACGATCAGTTTTAATGGCCATTTTTAAAAATTGCATTTTTAACGGCATGAAAAACGATCGTGTGTATGCGGCATTAGCTGATGATGCCACGTACTTCATTGATATGCTATAAATACTCTAGTTCTATTGTATGTACATTTCTGAAGTGTACTCCTAAAAACTGATTTTTGTCTGTAAGACAATATTGGACAGTACTTACGGTAACACAATTGACAGGTGAGGCTGTTAAAGGGTCAAGGAAAACACAGACAAACTAAAGAGCTGAAAATCACATAATATCTAACTATATTGTCAGAACTATAAATATCTCACTTTGCCTTGAGAAAATCTCAGCATCCAATAACATACCATGCCCTTATGGAAGGATGGAAGATTTCAGCTAAAGAACCAGCCAACAGCTGACTGTGCAGGAAACTTTTACTGTGCCAAAACACCATGTACAGCTTTAAGGCATCTTCAAGCATGTTATTTAAAGCATGTGTATATTTCGATGTTGTCCTTGAAGCCACATGAAAAACCCTCTTCCTACTGTCCTTTTGTTATGATTTTGTGCTAGGAGAGCAGATCTGGGGGGGGGGGGGGTATTTGTGCTGGAGAAGGATTTGTGCTGGGGGAAGGATTTTGGGGGGATTTTTTGCTGGGAGAAGGGAGTTAGGAAGGGTAGAGGATTTGTTCAGGAAGGGGGGATTTGTGCTTAAGGTTTTTTTTGGAGGGGGTGGATCTTGGGGGAGATATTTGTGCTGAGACAGAAGATTTGGGGGAAAATTATTTGTGCTGGTGGCATTTTTTTTGGTAGGGGGATTTGTTGCAGGGAGAAGATTTGTGGTAGGAGGAGGGATTTGAGGGGAAAGTAATTTGTGCTGGAAGGAGAGATTAGGGGAGGGAATATTTGTGCAGGGAGGGGAGATTTAGGGGGAAACAAAGATTTGAGCTGGGAGAGGGGAGTTCAGCAGACGGGTGGAGATTTGTACTAGGTGTAGCTGTAATTTTTCCATTTTTGTTTAGGGATAATTTTGACTTGCAGCTGGAATTTGTGTTTGAGGGAGGTGAGTATGCAGATTGATAATGACATTTTTTTGGGAGAGGGAATATTGCTGAGTGTAAAAATGGGGGAAAATGTTGCTTTGCATACTCCTGACCCTTGAATTCTGTGCATTGTGCTCTGCTCTCTGTGTGTTACACACAGTACATATATACAACTTTTCCCATAAGTCTGCACTAAGATACAAGTTAAATTTTACTCTTTAAAACCTCAAGCTGCCCTGGAAACCAAGGATATCTGTCAAGTTATAACTGCTAAAGTTTTAAATCGTCCTCACTTTTTGGAATAGTAGTATGCAGGAGGGGAGCAGAAAGGTCACATCTTTTTTGCAATGACTTAAGGCTCTGCATTTTGATCATTTTCAGAGACAGCAGTAAGACGCTATTTTAACTTCAGTTGTCTGTTATGAAAAGAGAATATACTGTATATACTCGAGTATAAGCCGACCCGAATATAAGCTGAGGCACCTAATTTTACCACAAAAAACTGGGAAAACGTATTGACTCGAGTATAAGCCTAGGGTGTTCATCTGCATGCCTCACTGTGTCCATTCCTCACTGTGC
The DNA here is from genome assembly GCA_029206835.1 of Rana muscosa. Classification (NCBI taxonomy): domain Eukaryota; kingdom Metazoa; phylum Chordata; class Amphibia; order Anura; family Ranidae; genus Rana; species Rana muscosa. Next base: position 11,713,264 of record JARGYO010005626.1, on the reverse strand, counting down.
CCATGCCTCACTGTGCCCATGCCTCACTGTGTCCATGCCTCACTGTGCCCAATCTCCCTACCTGATCTCCGGCGCTGTGTGACTAGACTGACTTTTAACATGGGAGTCTATGGAGGGGGGGGGCTTTGAAAAATGGGTGCTCCCCGGCCGTAGGTCCCCATGACAACAAACTTTGAACACTTGTAGATGAAGAGTGGGCTATATGTTTTGCAAGTTTGGGGTCCAGGGGATCTAGGGCAGGCCGGTACCGGGTCCCCAAAATCACAAGAGAAATGACTGTTTAACATTGGAGTCTATGGAAGGGGTGCCCGGGTTTGAAAAATCGGTGCTCCTCGGCCGTAGGTCCCCCGGACACCAAACTTTGCACACTCATAGATGAAGAACGGGGCTACATGTGTGCCAAGTTTGGCCCAGGATCAGGAGCACAAAATTGAAGTCAGACACAGACTCGAGTATAAGCCGAGGGGGGCATTTTCAGCACAAAAAAAATGTGCTGAAAAACTCGGTTTATACTCGAGTATATACGGTAATACTTTTTCTTTTACTTAGAAGTGAAGTGAAATCAGGAACATTGAACAATGAAATTAACCTTCATAGTTCGGATTTGAAGGTTTTAATTTTTGAGTTTAGTGATCCTTTAAATGCACTTTTTCAGGACCAGCTACAATTTTACTATACGGAAACATCATAAACATGAATATTTTTAACCTCTAGTCTTCAGTGAAAATGTTACAAGTTATGCTAATCAGCCAGCAAATGGGTGAAAGGCAAGTGACTCTACAGGGTGATACTAACTGCAGACAAAGTGCGCCAAATAGCAGGCATGTCTAATTTAAATAAGGGTTGAGTTTTTTTAATTAAAAGGCGTGGTTTGTTATGTAATAATCTGGTAGAAGTATGGACTGGAAAGTTTAAAGTGGTAAGTCAGGAAAGGAATAATTATACTGAAATACACTTATCCTTTAAAAATTATTGAAATACTATATACTGGCCGGCCAACAAAATATTCTGGTATGGCCTAAATCCTAATCAGGTTACATTATCAAAACATTATAAAGCCCTGTCAACCACCAAGTTCACTGCTAAGATCATTTATTGTAATATCTGAACTATGGTAACAAAAAAAACAGAGACTTGCAAACTTTCTTAATGAAAATGCTGATGACAGCTTACCAACAGTTGTCCACCTTAATGTGGTAGCCAGGCCTTAACTTGCTTGTAATTCAGAGCCGAAGCCAGAACTCCATCCCTTACCATCATACTTTACAGGAATAAATAACTCAAAACTAAGGTGGGGGGAATTCTTCCTCCACCTCAAACAGGTATTCAGAAGAAGGTGGAAGGAGACAAAAAAAGGTGGAGATGGACCTCTTTTGATGGACTCTTTGCATTTGCCGAGTTCATCCTATTATGATACTTGAAAAATCTGTGTAATACGCACGTGTCAAGTCCGCTGTTGCAGTGCTGGGCAATGAAGTCTTGGGAGCAGTGGCGACTGGTGGTAATTTTTTTGGGGGGGTTGGCAAACAGTGCACCAGCCACACCCCCCGGGTCAGGTCAGTCCGGTGGGTCAGTGCACTTACCTCAACCACGGGCGGCTTTCCCATAACTTCTCCACAGGCATCATGAGCAGGCATCTCCTTCCCCTGCTTGGCGGCTTCCGTCTCCTCCCTTCTCCTCGGCGGCCAATCAGAACTGTTCTCCTTTCGACCAAACGGGGAACGCGCCTCACACCCGCGCTTCCTGATTGGCAGAGAGGCAATTCAGTGTTAGAATAGTGAATATTCATTCACTATTCTAACACTCCTGGGTGGGCTCCGAGCGCAATGCTCTGCGTCCGGGGCCCACTCTATTTTGAAGCCTATTAGAGCATCTGGCTCTAATCAGGTGCTTAAAAATAAAAAAAATTACCACTGTAATTCACACGCCCAGCATCCTGAAAGTGGCCTGGATGCATGAATAGTGGGTGACAGCGGTCATGGAAAAGGCAAGCGGCGCCCGTTCGCCCTTAATGGACTCTGAAGCCCCTGCTTGGGAGTCTGTCAAAAATCACAGAAGATTTTGTAGAATTCCTTCAAGACCAGGAGAGAACCTCCTAATATCAGGTAACTCCTGAGTTTTTCAGGAGACTGGACATCACTAATATTCTATTCTATTAGTTATTATAGTAGTTTGGCTAATAAGTTGATAGTAATCAATGGTTTAACTTCAAGGTATTTAGATCTGAGCTACTACTACCCCAGAAGCCACACACCATTTATTTAACCATAGTTCCATAGTACATTTTCCTCTTTCCAACATTAAGTCAAAAACTTTTTTCTGCAAAGATGTGTCAGTTTTGCGCTTTGTAACATTTATTTTTTAGAATACACCCTTTATTTCTTAGGCTTTAAATGTTAGCATAACACTAAAAAATATTCAAATACGGTTTGCTGATTCTGAAATTAACATAACATTGTCATTTTATTTTCAATGGCTACATTTTTGAATGGCATTGCACTAGTCAGATTCCAGAGTCCCCAAACTCAAGGTAAAATTACAAATTACCTGTTCTCCCCCTAGGGGTCATCAATGCATGTTGCAACTGTGGTGTTGAGTTGAGAAGAGCAAGTCAATGGTTCTCTGTGCCTAGTAAGAGACTCCAACGAAGGTATTTCTTTTTTTTTCAAAAAAGGTTTATTGTGATTAGATGCAGTACAATTATAAAAAAAATGGTAACAAAAGACCTCAATCGAGGTCAGTACAGAATATGATCATTAGAAACAAACAAGAGAGGGCCACTTGGAAATAAGTTCCATCACAGAATCATAGACCACAGTGCATAATATAGAGGATAGAGCGGACTCTGTATACAAAAAGTAGGCGCCAATAAATTTAAAGTAGGCCCTGAGGGACAACGGCCCTACGTCTACTCCCTTCCAGTCCACGCACCCCAATTGGGATCCTGCTGTGCATGGAGCGATCGGGAATAGAGCACCCAGGGAGGGATATGAACAAAGGGCTTGGCAACCCGCAAACCTGCCCAGGTTGCTGACCCCCTGAGGGGGCGAACCATCCAGGGGGGAGTCTGAGCTCGAACCTCTGTTAATAGCCCGAAGGGGTTAAAGAACCCAACTAGCGGAGTGGCTTCCAAAAGCCTGTAAGGCGGACCATCTAGCTGTACCCATCAACATAAAAATAAATAAAAAATGATCAGATATAATCCCTGAGTAGCCAGTGACAGTCTAAGATAGAGATCGAGGGTAGGAAGAAAAGAAGAGGAGAAATAGGGATAGGAAAGAGAAGGGGGAGCGAACTAGAGAATCAGAGGGAAAGGAGGGGGGGACGGGGAAGTCGGAATTCCTCACGGAGAGGGGGGAAGAATGACCAGCAACAAGCCAATTAGGGGCTGTCCAGTGCTCACCTATTGGGGAAGAAGGGAAATGCCTACATGTGTAGCCCAGGGTTCCCAGATGAGACAGAATTTTTCTGGGGTGTCTAGTAAGGTATTAGAAATCCTTTCCTGAGTCATTATCCAGGAAATCTTGTGTTTAGCTTGGCGTAATGACGCCGAGGGCGACTTCCAGGCGTGGGCCAAGGTAATCTTGGCCCCCAGAAGGATGAAGTGTATGAGAGAGCGGGACAATTTAGGGACCTTAGGGATAGCATCATTAAGGAGGGCAATAGTAAGGTCTTGCTTCACCTCAAAACCAGTGACTTTGCGAATGAGGCTGAAAATTCTATTCCAGAACCCCCTAATTTTAGGGCATTCCCAGAGGGTGTGGAGGAGAGAGCCTACGAGGCCACATTCTCTGAAGCAGAGGGGGAAAGTCTGCGGATAAAACCTAGAAAGGCGAGTAGGGACCAGGTACCATCTGGAGATGACCTTAACGTCAGCTTCCATCAGGGAGGTGTTTAAGATACCCTTAAATGAGCGGGAGAAGTTTGTGTACCAAGTGTCTAGATCCCATTCAAACTGGAGGTCCTGCTCCCATTTCAACATATAGCTCGCTTTGCCCTGAGGGTCAGCTAACGCTGAATAGATCAGGGAGATGCCTCCCCTGACGCCCATGGCCGAGGAGCACCAAAGCTCATATTGAGTAACAGAGAGTGGGTTGTCTGAGCTTTTCCAGACCCCACGCAAAAAATTTAACAATTGATAATAGCGGAAAGTTTCGGAAGAGGGCATGTCCAGTTTGGAAGTGCAGTATTTGAGTGAGATGGGACCATCATTGTTAAAATATTGTCCTATTCTGTATAGACCCTTGTCGAGCCACCATCCAAAAGCCTTGATATTCAGACCCGGGGGGAATTGGGGGTTGTGGAAGATATGAGCCAGGGGATGCCAGGAAGAGGACAGTGAGGGATGTTTATGAAGGGTATCGCAGAGGGCCATTGAGTGAGAAAGAGTGGGTGACAGGATCGAGGGGCGGTCCTTATGTGATCTCCAGGCTAAATAGTCCAATGTGTAGTTAGGGGTTGCCTGCCTTTCTATGTCTACCCAATCTGGTTTAGGTCCTTTAGTATATATCGCTGAGAATTGACAGAGTTGGGCTGCTTGGTAGTACCACCACATATTGGGAAGACCCAGCCAACGAAGGTATTTCTGTGGAATTTCTGTTCATAATGTAGACTAATTCTTGTACCATTATTTTTTTTTCTTTAAATTAACTACTATTGTTTATTTTGCACAGAATAAAATAATGTTACAGTAAAGTTATTTTACAGTTTTGGGGACATTGATGACTCTCTAAACACCCTAAAAGAACTCCTGTTCTGTAGGTATTTTGGTTACTGCAGCAGAGGAAGGGGGATGGTCAAGGCCACAATAAGGGCCAATTAACACCACATGCAGTCTAATGCGTTTTTTTTTTCTGCATCAAAAACACATGGAAAGTAGGTTATATCTTTTCCAATCGCATAATTCACACCAGTGTGGTCAGTTCCAGGGCATTTCAGTTCCAGAAAAAAAGTAGAACATGCTGCATTTTTTCTGCACTTGGCTGTACTGGAACGTGGTAAAATGCAATAATAATTCACCAGAACACATCAAAATTGCGTCAGGTCCCAGTACAGTGAAAAAGAAAACAGGGAATATGAAGCAAAAAAGCATTTGGAATGCTTCAAAAATGTAACAAAAACGCATCGGAACACATCAAAAACACATTAAAAACACACATGCAGAAACTCGTCCGCAACTAATCTGGAGTGCCTTTTGTGGTGTGAACCAGCTTTAAGGTTCAGAGTGTAGAGGTTGTTGGTACCACGTTGAAGAAGCAGTATCCTAGGACAGAAAGTGTGTTAGGACTACAGAACTTCTAATCATCTCCATAACATGGAGGGAGGTTTCACGTAGTCCATAGAAGAGAACTGCAGCACAAGCATAGGACACAGTAAGTTACAAGCTCAATAGATTTCGGGCAGTATCAATGTTTTTTCTTGCACTTATCTGGCAGTTTTACAATATTCATTATTTAACAGACCAGAAGGGAGAAAACTTTAATTTTAAAACTTCATGCACCTTCCTTTTTGTATCACTATTTAGTAAGCTTCATGAATAAAGCAGTGGTAGGGTCTTGCCAAGGCCATACCGTAAGTTGAAAATAAACATTTACAATTCATAAAGCCCAGTAATGTGTACCACAAATGTGCTTAGCACTCCACTTGCTTTGAGCTCTACTAAACTTAATAGAAGCAGAAAAAAAAAAAACTAGTAGGAGAGCCTGGTTGGGTGATCTTTAAAGTCACACGACTGGCTTCTCCTCCAATTACGGAGTTCTCTCTGCTTCTCATTGGCCTTTTTCTGCATCGTTTTTTGGGAATAAAATACACTTTAATTAATTTAAATAGCCAAAACACAATATATACCCCAATTTTGTGTAAAATATGAAAGATTATGTTATGCCAAGTAATTAGATACTTAACATGTCATGCTTTAAAATTGCACTTGCCCGTGGAATGGCGCCAAATTACTGTACTTAAAAATCTCCATAGGCAACATTTTAACCACTTCCCGCCCAGTCAATAGCGAATTGACGTCCGGGAAGTGGTTGCAATATCGATACTGGACGTCATATGACGTCCTGCAGGATATTGCCTTGCACGCGCCCGCGGGGGCGCGCAGCGCGGTGATCGGGGACGGCATGTGTCCCTCGGACACAGCGCTTCCCCGATCACGGTAAACAGCCAATTTCATTGGCTGTTTACCATGTGATCGGCTGTGTCAAAGTCACAGTCGATCACCTGTCAAAACAAACTCGGCGCGCCGCCACAGGCTTGCAGAGCGGGGATCGGGGAAGGCGAGTGTCCCTTGGACACAGCGCGTCCCCGATCAGAGTAAACAGCCAATGAATTGGCTGTTTACCACGTGACCGGCTGTGTCCAATCACAGCCGGTCACAAATGTAAACAAACTCCACAGGAGTTACTACCTGATCCCTGCTCTCTCCTCACACACCGATCTGTGAGGAGAGAGAAGAGATCAGTAAGTTAGCTCAGTGTAGTTTGTCTACATAAGTTTACAGTGCACAACACGCCCCCCCCCCCCATAAAGAGGACCTGTCACACAGCCCAGCACATCAATCAGCCCATCTGTCAATCAGCCCATCTGTCAATCAGCCCATCTGTCAATCAATCAGCCCATCTGTCAATCAATCACCCCACCTGTCAATCAATCACCCCATCTGTCAATCAATCAACCCATCTGTCAATCAATCAATCAGCCCATCTGTCAATCATCTGTCACAGGCCCACCTCCATCGGTACCGCCATTGGCACCGCCACACAGGCTACCAGTACCGCCATCGGTACCAGTACCACCACCAGTACCGCCACCAGGCCCAGCATCTATACTGCCACACAGGCCCGCTACCAGTATCACCACTAGTGCCGCCATCGGTACCACCACCAGTACCACCACCCGTACCACCGTCGGTAGTGCCACCACCACCTGTACCACCACCTGTACCGCCATCGGTACCATCACCACCCGTACCGCCATCGGTACCACCACCACCTGTACCGCCATCGGTACCACCACCACCCATACCGCCATCGCTACCACCACCACCCGTACCGCCACCTGTACCGCCATCGGTACCGCCGCCACCACCACCACCCGTACCGCCATCGGTACCACCACCACCTGTACCGCCATTGGTACCACCACCACCCATACCGCCATCGGTACCACCACACAGGCCCACCACTAATACCTCCATCGGTGCTACCACACAGACCGCCACCACTACCACCAGCAGTACCATTACACAGGCCCACCAATAAGCACTGCCATAATGTCCCAAAGGGTTTACACACCTGAGGAGGCATATGCCATTCTTGCCATGTCGGATGATGAGAGCAGCGGGGAGCTCCCATTATCCGATTCTGGTTCGGAATACGAGCCAGTGGAGGATAGTGGCTCAGAGTCCGAGTCCCCGGAGGAAACCGTCCCTCCCAAAAGAATGCGATCGGCACCAAGATCAGCACCAAGATCAGCACCAAGATCAGGAGAACTGCCCACCACCAGCAGCGCCATACCCCAGGAAGAGGAGCCCAGTACAAGCAATGGAAATGCACGCCCAACCCGAAGAATCCAGCCCCAATCCTACCTTCCCGATGCCCTGGCAAACCCCTTATGGTTGCCTGCCAACTCAGGATCCGCTATCATCCCCCTTTCACCGCACAGCCAGGTGTGCAGCCCGACACTACAAATTTTTCTAAATTTGATTATTTTTGTTTATTTTTCCCACAAGATTTGCTGCAGAATATAGTGGATCAAACGAATCTGTATGCATCCCAATTTATTGCTGCCAACCCCGATTCTTCCTACGCCCGCATGTTCCAGTGGCGGCGTCTAACATTGGAGGAATTTAAATTATTTTTGGGCCTTATGTTCAATATGGGGCTTACAAAAAAGAACGAAGTCCATTCATATTGGTCCAAACGCCCCATCCAACACATGCCCATATATTCCGCTGTCATGTCCAGGAAAAGATACGACATGATTATGCGCTTTCTCCACTTCAATGACAATTCACAGTGCCCTCCCCGAGATCATCCCAACTACGACAAATTGTACAAGATACGCCCCCTAATCAATGCCTTTTCCCAGCGATTTGAAGAAGTTTTCATCCCAGACCAAAAAATTTGTGTGGACGAGTCCCTCGTACATTTCACCGGCCGACTGCAGTTCAAGCAGTACATACCAAGCAAGAGAGCCAGGTATGGGTTAAAATTAAATAAATTATGTGATCGAGCCACTGGATACGTCTGCAAATTCAGGATCTACGAAGGCAAAGACTCCCAGCTCCAGCCCCGTGATTGCCCCACATATATTGGAACCAGTGGGAAAATTGTCTGGGAGTTGGCATACCCCCTGTTCGGAAAAGGTTACCATTTATATGTTGATAATTATTATACCAGCCTGCCCCTTTTTCGCCACCTTTACAGTAAACAAACCCCGGCCTGCGGTACCTTAAAAAAAAAACCGGAAGGGATTCCCACAAAATTTATTGACAAAAAAATTGCGACCTGGAGAATCGGCATCCATGAGGAACGAGGAGGTGTTGGCCATGAAGTGGAGGGACAAGAAAGATGTCCACATCCTCTCTACGATCCACAATGACACCATGGTGGAGATCCCAAGAAGACACGGCTCCATTGTAAAGCCTGAATGTGTCCACGACTACAATTTGTACATGGGGGGGGGGTGGATTTAAATGACCAGATGCTACAGCCCTACTTATCAACCAGAAAGTCCCATTATTGGCACAAAAAGTTGTGTTTCACCTGTTTCACATGGCCCTTTTTAATTAGTTTGTCTGCTACCAAAAAGCAACTCAAAATCACCGACTCCACTACCTCCAATATATCGAAGATATCATCGATAGGATAGGATAGGACACCTCTGCCTGCTACCTGGACCTGTGCTTTGGCTGTGCTCTGGCTGTGCTGACAGTATCTCTGCCTGTGCGAACTATGGACAGTATTCCTGCCTGCTGCCTGGATGATTGCTTTTGCTGTCGCTGACCTCATCCCTGCCTGCTGCCTGGACCGATGCTCTCCTCTGTGGACCACTGCACTTCTAAAACCACAGGTAATCTTTTGTTATTTGGTATGTACCTGCTATGTGTTAGATATATGAAGGGCCTTCAAAAATGTGATCGGTAGTCAGAAAATGATATGTGCAATTAATGCTGCTAGAATGCCTGGAGGTGCTACTTGGATGTTGGGCCTCTGTATGTGGCCAGGCTGTGTAAAAGTCTCAAACATGTGGTATCGCCATACTCAGGAGGAGTAGCAGAATGCATTTTGGGGTGTAATTTTTGCTATGTACATATTATGTGTTAGAAATATCTTATAAATTGACAACTTTGTGTAAAAAAAATGCATTTTAATTTTTTCTCCACATTTTCCAAAACCTTCTGGAAAAAAATGAACCGTTCAAAAGACTCATAATGCCTCATAGATTATACGTTGGGGTGTGTGCTTTCAAAAATGGGGTCATTTTGTGGAAAATTCTATTGTCCTGGTGCTCCAGGGCCTTCAAAATTGTAATAGGTGGTTGAGAAAGGATATGTGCGATTTATGCTTGTAGAACGCCTGAAAGTGCTACTTCAATGTTGGGCCTCTGTATATGGCCAGGCTGTGTAAAAGTCTCACACATGTGGTATCGCTATACTCAGGAGGAGTAGAAGAATGCATTTTGGGGTGTTATTTTTGCTATGTATATGCTATGCGTTAGAAATATCTTATAAATGGACAACTTTGTGTAAAAAAAATGCGTTTTCATTTTTTCTCCACATTTTCCAAAACCTTCTGGAAAAAAATGAACCGTTCAAAAGACTCATATTGCTTCATAGATTATACGTTGGGGTGTGTGCTTTCCAAAATTGGGTCATTTTGTGGAAAATTCTATTGTCCTGGTGCTCCAGGGCCTTCAAAATTGTAATAGGTGGTTAAAAAAGGATATGTGCGATTTATGCTTGTAGAACGCCTGAAAGTGCTACTTCAATGTTGGGCCTCTGTATATGGCCAGGCTGTGTAAAAGTCTCACACATGTGGTATCGCTATACTCAGGAGGAGTAGCAGAATGCATTTTGGGGTGTCATTTTTGCTATGTATATGCTATGCGTTAGAAATATCTTATAAATGGACAACTTTGTGTAAAAAAAATGCATTTTCATTTTTTCTCCACATTTTCCAAAACCTTCTGGAAAAACATGAACCGTTCAAAAGACTCATAATGCTTCATAGATTATACGTTGGGGTGTGTGCTTTCCAAAATGGGGTCATTTTGTGGAAAATTCCATTGTCCTGGTGCTCCAGGGCCTTCAAAAGTGTAATAGGTGGTTGAGAAAGGATATGTGCGATTTATGCTTGTAGAACGCCTGAAAGTGCTACTTCAATGTTGGGCCTCTGTAAATGGCCAGGCTGTGTAAAAGTCTCACACATGTGGTATCGCTATACTCAGGAGGAGTAGCAGAATGCATTTTGGGGTGTCATTTTTGCTATGTATATGCTATGCGTTAGAAATATCTTATAAATGGACAACTTTGTGTAAAAAAAATGCATTTTCATTTTTTCTCCACATTTTCCAAAACCTTCTGGAAAAAAATGAACCGTTCAAAAGACTCATAATGCTTCATAGATTATACGTTGGGGTGTGTGCTTTCCAAAATGGGGTCATTTTGTGGAAAATTCCATTGTCCTGGTGCTCCAGGGCCTTCAAAATTGTAATAGGTGGTTGAGAAAGGATATGTGCGATTTATGCTTGTAGAACGCCTGAAAGTGCTACTTCAATGTTGGGCCTCTGTATGTGGCCAGGCTGTGTAAAAGTCTCACACATGTGGTATCGCTACACTCAGGAGGAGTAGCAGAATGTATTTTGGGGTGTAGTTGCAATTATGCATATGCTGTGTGAGAGAAAAAAACTGTTAATATGACCAGTTTGTGTAAAAAAAAAAAAAAAAATTAAATTTTCCCAAGAATTGTGGGAAAAAAATACAACTTCAAAAAACTCACCACGCCTCTTAGTAAATACCTTGGACTGTCTACTTTCCAAAAAGGGGTAATTTTGGGGTATTTGTACTTTCCTCGCTTGTTAGTGTCTCAAGAAATGAGATATCCCTTCAGTACATCAGGCGTGATCAGATGTGATAAATTTTCAGTGATTGCCACCATAGTTTGTAGACTCTATAACTTTCACAAAGACCAAATAATATACACTAATTTGGGTTCATTTTACCAAAGATATGTAGCAGTATACATTTTGGCACAAATTTATGAAGAAAAATTACTTATTTGCAAAATTTTACAATAGAAACTAAAAAAAAGTGTTTTTTAAAAAAAAAAATTGCTGTTTTTTTGCTTATATCGCAAAAAATAAAAAACCCAGTGGCGATTAAATACCACCAAAAGAAAGCTCTATTTGTGAGAAGAAAATGATAAAAATTTTGTTTGGATACAGTGTAGCATGACTAAGTAATTGTCATTCAAAGTGTGAGAGTACTGAAAGCTGAAAATTGGTCTGGGCGGGAAGGTGCATAAGTGCATGGTATTGAAGTGGTTAAAAATGTATAAAGGTTACCAGTTTAGGTATACAGAGGAGTTCTAGTGATAGAATCATTGCTTTCATTCAGACGTTCACAGCGTTCCCTTACATGTGTGGTGCAAACACCGCTGGGCGTGACCTACATATGCGTTCACCACAAGCATGTGGGGATTTTCTTTTTTTTTTTTTTTTTTTTACACTGTCCGTTTAAAACTTGTTTTTGATCACTTTTATTGCTATCGCAAGGGAAATAAACATCCCTTGCAATAACAATACAGCATGGCATGTCCTCTTTATAGAGAGATCTGCGGTCTAAAACCGCAAATATCTCCTCTACCCTTAACCTCCCTGGCGGTATGATTCTGTCAGATTTTAGGTGCTGAAAGCGGTACCATTATTCTGCATGGAAATTTGGCGTTTTATATTGTAGGCCTGTAATTCTTAGGAATAACTCGCTTAAATCTGTCCAAACCAGAGTCTAGTAGACATCCCGGGTATGATAAAGTTCAAAAAACAAAATTAGACATTATAATAAAATAAATAACAATAAAATAATTATAACAAATAATATAATAATAATAAAAGTGTTTTTCAGTGTTTGATGACGAATTTCCCCACAAATCGCTATTGCTTAATTCTGCGAGTGATTCTAATTTATTATCGCTGTTTTTTAGCTGGTCTAAAACCACTTTTGACATAAAGGGACACTTTTGGTTGCTATGGATAATCTCCAGTTTCTAGGCAGAAAGAAAAGTTTTTATTATATAAAAGTGCATGCAGGACACTGGGCAGACCACTAGGGACAACGCTGGTGTGTAATTATTACATACAGTACTGTAATCTATAAGATTACAGTGTACTGTATGTATACTGTGTTTTAACTTTTTTGAATTTGGCGCCGATCTCCGTCCCTGTGCGTCGTAACGTCGCAGGGAACGGAGCTCGGCAGCACTCGGAAGTGTGTGAATCGAGCGAGGAGACAGCTCGATCACACAGCGGGGAGGCATCGCAGGATCCAGGGGACAAGGTAAGTAACTCTGCCTGGATCACTGCGATGCAGCCCGAGTCTGGCTCGGGGTTACCGCTTTTGGTGCTGAAATTTAACCCCGAGCCCGACTCGAGAATACCGCTAGGAAGGTTAAAAGCAAAAGATAGAAAAAGAAAACGCTTTTGATCTTTTGCCTTAAAAAGAAAAGGGCCTTGTTTATATGAGGCCAGAACTGGAAGTGTCGTCATGATGTCGCTCCAGTCCTCCTAGGGCATAGAGAGACCCTCTTTCCTTTGCTTGTCTCTGTGCCCAGTCGCTGCCAGCGCTGGATCGGTTTTCAGGCCTTTCCGATCTGCCAGGTAAGCCCAAAAAACACTGGAAAGCGCTGGGAGGGAGGGGGGGGGGACTCCCTCACGCTACTTCTAAAAGTAAACCAGTGGTGAATCCACTGATTGGACCACTTTTATGAGAAAGACCGGCACCTAAGGGAGAAAATTAATGCTTGACACCTAGCTGCAGCCATAACCCCAGTAATAAACGTAAAAATAATGACATATTTTCCAAGATAGGCGGTTGTGATTAAGTGGAGAGAACTCCAAAGAAACTTGCAGGCTCAACACATTAGCCTAAATTTCATTAAGGAAATATAAAATACATGATATGGTGTGCACTAACACAAAGGTGTCCAACAGACAGAAAATATCAATATTCACCCTCTATTTCAAATGGACACAATAGAGACACGTTAACTAATAACTTTTTTTGTGATCTATGTACCACTGGGGAAATTTCCCTTTACTTCTATTACTTCCCAAAGACACCACAGGAAGTTTGAGAAAATCTTGCAAAGTGAGGGGATTTGCCATTTTCCCTCAGTGAAATATTTCCACTTATTTCGTGTTCTAAGGACAACCCTAAAATGTTGGATGTCCCCTGACTTTCTTTCTTGATGGCAAGAGTCACAAATGCAAATGGATGAATGAATCTTACCAATGGGAACACAGTAATAAAATATTAGTGTCCTCTGCGGCTGCTTTGAGACACTCTTCCCCCACATTGGGGCACCCCTCTGATCCAGGGCATTGAGCACGGATTGTATGGTTGGCTGGGTAAGCATTATGTTTGTGATGGTTTCAGCAACACATGTGACTCCCTATTAATCTAAAAAGAACTTTTCATCATATCTACTGTCACTGTCTATTAATAATTGTGTTTCTCTTTTGCACAGTTTTAACTATTAGCATGGATTGTCTTCGCATACCCCTGAAGAAGCTATGTTAGCGAAACATGTCGGGTATATGCGGCTCCCTCCATTGTCTGTCTTGACTATAACCTGCTATTTGTGATGACCATTTGTACATAGCTTGCCTATCTAGGATCTTTTTTATAATATGATGTATAATTAAATAAAAATAGGATTTTTATAACAGCTTACCTGTAAAATCCTTTTCTTAGGAGTACATCACGGGACACAGAGCGACATAGTCATTACTAATGGGTTATATAGATACCGTCAGGTGCTGGCACTGGCAACTTCCAAAACCGGAAGTACCCTCCCCTATATAAGCCCCTCCCATCCGGGAGCACCTCAGTTTTGTAGCAAAGCAATAAGTGTCCCCAAAGAGGGGCGGGAGCTCTGTGTCCCGTGATGTACTCCTAAGAAAAGGATTTTACAGGTAAGCTGTTATAAAAATCCTATTTTCTTTCTCGTACATCACGGGACACAGAGCGACATAGTCATTACTAATGGGATGTCCTAAAGCAATGCCCAATGAGGGGGGGGATACACCATATATAAGCTGAGCGCTATCAGACATGAGGATCTTTTGCGGCCTGCAACACACTGCGCCCAAAGGCGACATCCTCCTGACTTCTAACGTCCACCTGGTAGAACCTAGTAAACGTGTGAACTGAAGACCATGTTGCGGCCTTACAGATTTGAGCCAGGGAGGCCTGGTGATGCACTGCCCATGAAGTTCCAACTGCTCTCGTGGAGTGCGCTCTAACTTTGAATGGAGGCGGTCTCCTTCTCAAGCCATAGGCTTGTATTATGACCTGTCGAATCCACTCGCTAAAGTAGATTTTGACGCTGCCTGACCCTTTCTGGGGCCTTCCGGCAGAATAAACAAAGTATCCGTTCTGCGAATCTGAGCAGTGGCTTTTAGATAAGCTTTAACTGCTCTTACTACATCCAAAGAATGCAATAACTTTTCCTCTACCGAAGTAGGTTTGGGGAAAAAAGAAGGAAGAACCACATCTTGGTTCAAATGAAACCTCGATACCACCTTAGGAAGAAAGGCTGGATGAGGGCGTAACACTACTCTATCCTTATGGATAACCAGATATGGCTCCTTACAGGACATAGCTGCTAATTCCGACACTCTTTTAGCCGAACAAACGGCTACTAGAAAAATCAATTTCCTGGTGAGAAGAACCAAAGAAATATGCTGTAATGGTTCAAATGGTTGTTTCTGTAGAACCGACAGAACCAAGTTTAGATCCCATGGACATATGGGAATATTAACCGGAGGACTAATACACATCACTCCTTGTATAAAGGCTTTGACTAGTGAATGCGAAGCCAAGGGCCTTTGAAAAAATATTGACAAGGCCGAAATCTGACCCTTGATAGTACTCAAGGCAAGCTTCCTATCTACAGCCCATTGTAGGAAGTCCAGAATCCTACCTATTACGTATTTACGTGGATGCCATTTCTTGGCCTCACACCAGGCGATGTACGCCTTCCAGATTCTATAGTAGATCTGCCTGGATACCGGCTTCCTGGCATTGATCATGGTAGATACCACAGAATTAGAGAGCCCTCTCTTTTTTAGAATGTGGGCTTCAATAGCCAGGCCGTCAAACCTAGGGCTGGTAAGGAAGGGTGGTATATCGGTCCTTGCGAAAGCAGGTCCGGATGATGTGGGAGAGTCCAAGGACTCCCCACTGACATTTTACAATCTCCACGTACCACGCTCTTCGGGGCCACGCTGGAGCCACCAGAATCACTGGTTTCTTTTCTACCCTGATTCTGCGGAGTAATCGAGGTAACCATTGTGGCGGTGTGAATGCATATATCAGCTTGAACTGATCCCAAGGGAACACTAGGGCATCCGAGCCGCAAGCTAGGGGATCCCTTGTCCGAGAGACAAACCTGTCCACCTTTGCGTTGAATCTGGATGCTAGAAGATCTACATCCGATGTTCCCCACCGCTGACATATTGTCCAGAAAACCTCGGGGTGAAGGGACCCTTCCTCTGGGCCTAATTGCTGGCGACTTAGAAAGTCCGCCTTCCAATTCTCCACTCCTGGAATGAATACCGCAGATATGGCTGGGAAATATCTTTCTGCCCATTTCAGGATGTAATTTACTTCCCTCTGGGCTGCACGACTCCTGGTGCCCCCCTGATGATTGATATATGCCACTGCTGTGGCATTGTCTGATTGAATTCTGACAGGGGACCCTTGGAGTTTGGATGTCCATGCTACTAGGGCATACCGGGCTGCTCGTATCTCTAAGAGATTGATGGGCAGGGCCTTTTCTGCATCCGACCATCTGCCCTGGAGAGACTATTGCTCCAGTACTGCTCCCCAGCCTATAAGGCTGGCATCTGTAGTGACCACCTTCCAAGAAATCGGACTGAAGGATTTCCTTTTTTCCAGATTCTGGGGAACCAACCACCAACGGAGGCTCTTGCGAACGGAAGGGGACAAGGACATTGTAAGTCTAGGGCCTGAACTTTTTTGTTCCAGGCCGACAGTATGGCCCCTTGCAAATTCCTTGAATGGAATTGACCGTAGGGTACTGCTTCGAATGATGCCACCATTTTTCCCAGCAGCCTCATGCACAGGCATATGGACGGCTGTCTTTTTTGTACCCACTAAGTGGATCAAATCTTTCAAAGACAACACCTTTCCTCGAGGCAAGAATATTTTTCTCTGGCCTGAATCCAACCTTAGCCCCAAGTATTCCAGACTTTTGACTGGTTTTTAGGGCTGACTTGTCTCGGTTGATAATCCAACCGTGAGATTCCAGATACTTGATTGTCTTGTGAACGACCACGTCTAGTTTTTTCACTGAGTGGTCTATCAGCAACAAGTCATCTAGATATGCCATTATCATTACACCTTGTGTTCTTAGATTGGCCAATAAAGGGCCAGAATTTTTGTAAACACTCGTGGTGCTGTGGCCAAACTGAAGGGTAAGGCTCTGAACTGAAAATGGCGCCCTTCTACTGCAAAGCGTAGAAATTTTTGGTGGACTGGAAAGATGGGAATGTGCAAATAAGCATCTTTGATGTCGATCGCGGCTAACCAATCCTCCCCCTTGTAGGGCAGTGGCCACCGATCGGATCGACTCCATCGGAAAGTCCTGATATACAGGAATTTGTATAGCCCTTTTTAGAATTAATATGGGCCTCCCGTCCGCGTTTGCTTCGGGACTGTAAAGAGGTTTGAGTAAAACCCGAACCCTCATTCTTCATGGGGAACCTCCATAATTACTCCTTGGAGCAATAGTTGTTCTAGTGCCAACAGGAGGGACTCTCTCTTCCGGGGATCCCTTGGCACGTTTGACCTCAAAAATGGGAAGGAGGAGAGTCTTTTTACTCCAAACTGTATCTCAAACATACTGCGGAGAGCACCTATCTGTCTTGATCGTGTCCCGCCAGGTCTCTTGCGAACAACTGGAGTCCTCCCCCCACCCGACTGAGTGGGGGCAACCCTTCAATGAATTTAACTTTGGGGGAGGTTTTGTACCTCCCCTGACCCAGGGTTTCTCATTACCCTGCTATTGTCCCTGTTTTTTTACCCCCGGGAATTGACCGAGGAGGCCGTCGGAACTTTTACACAGCCGATGCCCCAGGGACTGGAGAAGCAGGCCTCTTAAAGAGGGACCTCTAACTCTGTTTTTAACCGGCAAGAGCGTATTTTTACCGCTGGAAATTTTCTGGATATATTTGTCCAGGTTTTCCCTGAATAAGCGTTCACCATGAAATGGGACGCTAACCAGCCATTCTTTACAGGGAGCTTCAGCAGACCAGTTTTTGAGCCATAGAAGCCTACGCATATGTACTATAGACAGCGTAAGGCGGGAGGCCTGATGGACTGAATCCTTTATGGCGTCAACCGCAAAGCCTAAGGCTCTAGGTAGATCAGCTAGGGCAAAGCCTGCTGATCTGTCAAGTCCCTCAAGACCTGTTTCAACTGATCCTTCACTGCTTAGCAGACCCCAATAGCTGCTACTGCTGGTTGTGTCACCAAGCTTGCTGTAGAAAGAAGCAGACTTTCATAAGGACTCCAATCTTTTATCTATTGGGTTCTTGAACATTTGGACATTATCCACTGGACATGTCAGTGATTTATACATACAAGTGATGGCTGCGTCCACTGTAGGGACCTTCCATTTTTTTTTTTTTGATGAACTTATCCTCCATGGGATAGACCACCGGAAATCTCTTGGGGGAATAAATATTTTCTCAGGACGTTCCCAATCCTGGTAAATAAGCCCTTTCAGTAAAGGGTGAAGTGGAAAAGAACAGACAGTCTGGGGGCTTCTAGCGACCCCAACGAGGATACAGTAGTGGTTGATGGTTCCGCAAGGTGCATTTTTAAATGCTGATCGGACCATGTTAGTCAGAGACTGAACCCATAATCTTTCAGCTTGAGATGCTGAGAAAAAGGTTCCCCCACTGTTGACTCCTCTATAACAGAATCAACCTTATCCTGATCCCCTTCAGGCAGGTTGATCCCTGTATGGGACTGTTGCTCTGCTAACAGGCACTTTGAAGGAGGAGATGGAGATCGGGCGTGCTTTCCCTGACAGGGAGGCAGCGATCAATGTTGACAATCTCTCTCTAATCCTCCCAAAGCTGAGGAAAAAACCTCCTCTGTTACATACACAGGAGCAGGTGAACTGAGGACAGCCACAGTACCAAGTACCCCTGCGGGGTCTCTACGGTCACTTACCTCTGAACTTCAGGGGAGACTGGTGCAGCAGAAGTATGCCCAAGATCCTCAGAGCCCGATGAGACCCCCTTCGCTTCCTGGAAGATTCAGTTCCGGAGCTTCTGGACGGCATATTCCTAAGCCTAAAGCTGAGGTATTCCAGCCGTAATACACCACTTTTACTGAGAATAGTCTAGCACAATTGCTGCTATATCACAGTTGGTGTCTACTAAAGTGCCTTTCTAGGGGATGCCTGCATCAACCGCCTCTATGTGCCTTTATATTGTTGCTAGCTCTGTCTATGCACTTCAACAGCCAGCTATAATGTGCTTTAAAACACGCTGGACGCCCGCACATGCGCAGTAGCGCAGCGGCGCACACCTGAGCGTCATCCACCCGCTCCGCCCCTTTTTCCAGATCGCCTCTATGAATAGAGGCGCGTGCACGCGCACGCGCGCGGGCACGTGCGCCTTCGGCGCCTTTTTTGAAAACAACAAGGAGCTAGATGGGAGCCAGGGTCCCTTTGCCGCAGGGCCCGGGGATGGATGAGCGCAGCAACAGGGCAGAGGAGACAGCTTCCCAGGAGAGAACATACCACCTGCCTGGATTTGATTCTGGAAGAAAAAAATCCACATTACAAGAAAAAGAACCATAGCGGCCTCTAGTGTCTAACACAGGTACCGCGGTCTTACTTTTTTTTTTTTTTTTTTCTTGCCTACTATTAAAATTTTTACATTTTCTCAGTAGTAACAGGCATACACAGAATATTAGCGGGAATACCGTTAGGTAACAGACAGAAAGACAAATTAGGCTTGGGGGTCCCCCAATAGGACCAAGTTCCTGGGGGCCCCCACTTACCTGTTCCCCGCCGCAGGACTTTGTTTGGTCCACAAAAGCCCAAACTTCACCTATCACGGCAGGCATTGTAATCAAACCTTCAGGGACCGGGTTCCCAAGGATTCCACTCCCCTGGACCTGTATAGCACCCTGCACAGAAAACATCTTGGTCGTGGGTATGACCAGAGCTCTGGATCCCAGGGTCCAGCTCTCCTAAGAGAAGCATTACAGGCAAAACCTTGCTCTTCTCTGCAAGGCCCGGGTACCGACCGTTTAGCTATGAAGCTTTTTTGGTCGGATCCAGAATAGCTTACTGAGGCCCAAAAGAACCTGTACGCAAGCTCAGTGAAAAACACATGTTTCTTCTTGGCCAACACCTTAGACACTGGCAAAAAACTGAGGTGCTCCCGGATGGGAGGGGCTTATATAGGGGAGGGTACTTCCGGTTTTGGAAGTTGCCAGTGCCAGCACCTGACGGTATCTATATAACCCATTAGTAATGACTATGTCGCTCTGTGTCCCGTGATGTACGAGAAAGAAATACATTTTTTGTATCAAGACGATTTCCCTCTCATCTCTATGTGGTTTATCCATTGCACCGTTCAAAATCCTGTTTTCTCCTTTCCCATTTATTTCAAACAGTAATAAAACCCTTCCCCACTGTGTCCAAAATGTTAAAAAGATTTTGCCTAGAGATTTACTTAAATATGCTTGTATATATATAGTATATATATAAGTTGAAAGTTCTGGCTTTTGACTGCTTTTGACTAGGGGAGTGTCACACTAGTGTTTATGCAAAATGAGAAGGATATCCCCAGAGTATTTAATACCAAAAATAAGTCAGCAATAGTAATTGCTTTATTTCTATTGTGGCAGGTTCTATAAATATTAGTTTCGCTGTACAATATCTAATTGTTCTAAAATCTGCAACACCCAAAATCTGGTGTTTTTACAGAATACAGGACAGCGCCCAGACACTTTGCTAGAATCTGGAATTCCCACACAGGAATGTTATCATATCAATATCAGATCTTGAGCTTCTAATGACAGTGTTAAGAGTGTCTTTAGCTTTAAAACCCACAAATGATTTACATGGCCTTAGAAAAGAGATGTTACTGAGCAGATGGGAACTTACTGTAGAAAAGCGTGCGTACCTTACTGACATTGAAGAGTGTTGTAAATAGTTAGTGCAGGTGATGCCAATGGTCTATAGGGGAGGGGTTGAATATAAATCAGTCTGCTGCTCTGAGCCCTGAATGAGTCTTCTTTTATAGGCTCAGTCTGCCCAAAGCGAATATTTAATTTTATGGTGAGTTATAACCTTCTAACACTTTGGTTAACAGTAGCATAGGAGACAATGGCCCTTTTTTTGGTTGTTATCTAATCCACTTAACGTGCTCAGCATTTCTAGTTTATAAAGTTCGTTGCTCAGCGCTTCAACAGTACCAAGGTTTTATTGCACAGATACATTTTCTTCCCTAAGCTGATGCATAATCACTTGACTTTCTAACCCTTTATAAATTAGTAAAATGCATCTGTAAGAAAAAGTGCTTGTCCATTCATATTGCTGTTATGAATGTGGAATAAGAGAACTATAGAGCAGAAAAGTGAATATTTCAGCAAACTGGACACTTTGCTTTCCTGTAGCGTTGACTCCGTACAAAATAGGTCTTTGTCAGGTGTTTTATCATATTGTTCATAGGCATGAAAATGGCAGTCCTGAAGTTGATATAAACACCAACTGGATAACATTTAGTTTGTTGAAGCTTGTTTTATCATAAAGACTTGCTATATAATAATAATTTTTCATCTTTTTTTGTGTGTCAGTGCTGCTGATCTTCTCTCTAGTCTCTTTTAGCCACGTCCTGTCTATGAAAACGTATTCCAGAATTAGCTATACTTTCATGCTTTGGATCAGTTATTTGATGGTGGACCGTGCCTGTGCAATGTGTGCAATAGTCTCCCTCGGGGATGCATGTGACTTGAGTGACAACATTTCAGAAAAAGGCCTGAACAATGATCTGCACAACAGCGCAAAGGATACTGATATAAGGGAGTCCAACACTGTCTGCATGCTTGTTGGTAGTCATGTATGATTACCAAAAATGTTCCCATCTCTGCAAGGAGAGAGAGAGGTCTATGCATACTCTAAACACACCTGTTGAAGGAAAAAATAACAACATTCATTACCTATAAAATGAAAACCCAATTTTTTTTTTTTTTTTTTGCTGTCTCAATGTAGAGTATAAGATTTCCTATCATTTGTGCCAGGTCTTGCCACAGAAAGTTAATCCAGCTCTAAACAATCCTCTTTTATTGCTCAGTGAGATAAACCGGACTTTCAGAGAAAAACCTTTGTCCGTTCCGCCCTCTTGCTTTGAGTGACAGGTTATTTACATACCTCGTGCACTAGCTTTAGACAGGCATTATTTTTTTATTCCCACCCCCACTCCTTTTCTGAAGTCATGTGCTTACTTTTCTGGATTTTGACTGGATGTTAGTGATCATAGCAGAAGGAATACACAGGAGAAAATGCATGTTGACAAGGGGAGTGTAGAGGTGGGCGGGGAGTCTACTGACATCACGACTCCACCCACCGAGCTCCAGAGACAACAGATCCACCCACAGAATCTGCAGTTTTTCAGGTCTCATAACAGACAGAGGGGAGACATTTGACAGATAAGGATACATGCAGGAGGCATCTATATCCTTATAGATCAGCACTATGGCAGTAGTTTAGAAAGGATGAGGGTGGGTTTACATCCATTTTAACATATGCTTCACCTATGCAGAGCACATTCCCTTCATCTCACCTTTCTCTCTCTCCTTCATTGCTTTAGTTCAAGAATGAGCGAAAATATCAGTATGTATGGGTATGAATGAGCATGTTATTCTCTCCCATTCTATCCATGTGAGTGTGCTGGTGCTTGGCGGTTGGGTGCTCAGGCTGTCACATGGGGGATTAAGAAGCAAAAGGAAGGTATGTATAAAAATAATTTAAAAGAGAAGTATGTTTTTTTTTATTTCCTATTCATACTTACCTATGTCGATGCAGCATCAGACCGATTCTGCAGCTGTCCCCCGCCGTCTCTGCACTGAGAACCGAGCCACCAAATATCGCCGATGGCTCAGGTTTCACAGATCCCTGAGAGGAGAGCTGCTGACTGTCAATCAGTGTCTCTCCTCTCTGCTTCTCCATGCTCATTGGAGCGCTGAGCTGTGGAGGGGCGGGGAGCGGCCGTCTCAGCAACTCGCTGAGACTGCCATCAATCAAGGCAGCTGGCAGATCCAGACTTGGGAAGTCGGCATGACGTGCTGCCTCGACTGATGGCAGTGATG
This sequence comes from Rana muscosa, assembly GCA_029206835.1. Lineage (NCBI taxonomy): Eukaryota > Metazoa > Chordata > Amphibia > Anura > Ranidae > Rana > Rana muscosa. The sequence goes on along the minus strand of JARGYO010005626.1, from coordinate 11,690,622 downwards.
TCAGTGGAGAGCGGACTTCAGACCTCTCTCTACTGAAAACAGGTCACAGGAGTGCAAAACAAATTGCACTCCTGTGACCCAGAGAAGGCTGGACTTCAACTTTAAGCAGAACTCCGCAATCGGCAAAAAAAATCCCCCATTAGTACACCTTCCTACACAAAACGTTATTACATTTGTGAAATTCCTTACCATTGAAGAGAAAAGTCTAATTTAATTTTAAGGAAGTCATCCCGGTAATTAAAAAAATGCCAGGGTCTGTTCTGCCAAGGAGGAGGTGTTACACCAGGGATTCCATGATATACTCTTCTCTCTCTCTACACCAGGGGTCTCCAAACTAGGGCCCTCCAGTTGTTCAGGAACTACAATCCCCATGTCTGTGAATGGCAGAGTTTTACAATGCCTCATGGGACGTGTAGTTCCGCAACAGCTGGAGGGCCGTGTGAGTTTTACAATGCCTCATGGGATGTGTAGTTCTGCAACAGATGGAGGGCCGAGTGAGCAGGAAGTTCTGGCTGAACTAAACTACAGGAGGGATGTAACAAGACCAATGGAATGCAAGGCATAGCAGCCTGTGGTCTTGCAAACAGGAAACTACAGGGAATTAACCCCATTATTTAAAAAATGCACAGACTGTTTCTCAAAAACTACAATGGCAATCAAAAGATGGACTAGAAAGGTAGGAAGGCAGCATTAAAACCATAGGTGTGCGCAGCCCATTCCATTAGGGTGTGCACCCCAAAGCTCAAACACATGTTAGTGTGTATGTGTATATATACTGACTGTGTCATTAGAGCAGTGGACGGTGTCAGTAGGGTAGAAATTGGTGTCAGTATTTTTTTTTTATTATTATTTTATTTTGTATTCTTTTTTACAATTTAATTTGTTTAATTTTTTTAATAATTATTGAAATTAGGGGGAATGTGTGGCACATGGGGTGATTAGGGTGTGCCCAGGCACACCTGGCACACCCTGTGCGCACGCCTATGATTAAAACTATGAAAAAAAGTCTGCTTTAAAGTAAACCTGTTTTTTTTTTGGTTTTGTTTTTTACCTTGCATGGGCTTTATGGATTATGCTTTACTTTATTTTCTATCTCTCAATGTAACTATATTAGTCATAGTTATTATGCCGTGTTCACACGATCAGTTTTCCCGTTGGGAAAACTGTCATATTTTCTCTTGGACGAGAAAAACGGCCGTGTGTAGGCTCTCCAGCAGTTTTCCCGACGAGAAAACCGCAGAGAATCACGACGAGAAAATTTAGAACATGCACTAAATTTTTCTCGTTGCGAATCGCAGCGTTTTTTTCCTCGGCAGTTTTCCCATAGGGAAACACTGTTAGGAAGCCTACACACAGCCGGTTTTCTCGACCAAGAGAAAACCTGTCATGAAAAATGGCCGTGTGTATACAGGGAAAAGGGGACCAAGCCGGTCCTCGTTTTTCCCGTCGGGTTTCACGGCGGTGTTTTCACTGCCGAGAAACTCGATCGTGTGTACGCGGCATTACTCATTGAAACAATATATTTTCTATGTGGCTAAATTATAACTCAGCAGTCATTTAGGAGGATTGCTAACTTCACTGCAAGAGGAATGTGTTTGAGGTAGAAAGGTGCCATAGTTCATATGAGGAGACGTAGGCAGGAGAGATGCTTGAGTCTGCAGACACTGTAGGAAAAACTGGAACAGTTAGCATACACACTGTGGTGTAGAGGGGAGTGGTGCAACATAGGGGATGTGGCAAGTATGTTGCAAAGTATGCACAAAAAAAGTGTTTTCAGAAGCAGGGCTAAATGATCCCTACAGTGATGACCAATGAATTGAGGACAACGTGGAGTATCAATCTTGGTGGACTGTGTGAAGATAATGAGGTCTGACAATTCCAAAACTGTGTGAATTCCCAAATTGTGTGACACAGAGGGGTTGATTTATTAAAATCGGAGCGTGCAAAATCTGGTGTAGCTCTGCATGGTAGCCAATCAGCTTGTAACTGAAGCTTGTTAAATTAAGCTTTGACAATAAAAACTAGAAGCTGATTGGTTTCAATGCAGAGCTGCATCAGATTTTACATTTTTCAGTTTTAGTAAATCAACCCCTGTGTCACTCTAATTTTCTCCAGAATTTGTAGGTAACAAAAGCAGTTAGATATAAAGCTCAGCTCTGTGTTAGATATCCATGGAAAATAACACATGTGACAAAAGCAGCCCAGCTTAAGATATATTTCATGAAAAACAGAGTTATCGTAACATCCCACTAGCTAGGCTCTCAGAAGCAATCCTGCTGAGGCCATGTCGTAAATGGCCCTGTTGTAAATAGCTACAGTATATACTATAGCTTGTAGATTCTATAACTTTCACACACACTAAATAATATACACAGATGTTGTGTTATTTTTATGAACGAAATGTAACTGACTACATTTTAGTCTAAATATATGAAGAAAGATTATTTGTTTGCAAAATTTTATAACAGAAACTAAGAAAAACATAATTTTTTTTTTTTTCAAAAGCAAAACAAAAAAACAGTGGTGATTAAAGGAGAAGTCCAGCCTGAGCTCATTTGACTGTACTTTCCCTATGGATCACAGAAGTGCATTTCATTTTGCACTCCTGTGACCTGTTTTTAGCAGAGAGCGGGCTGAAGTCCACTCTCTGCTGACATCACAGAAGTCGGTCCAGGGCCCGTGTCATCACGACAATGGAGGTCGGGATCCGCCAGGTCCCTGGACCAACACCCTGCTCAGGCTTTTAGGTGCTCCACCCTCCACAGCACAGAGCCCCAGTGAGCCAGGAGGGGGCAGAGCAGAGAGCCACTGACTGACAGTCTCCAGTTCTCTGCTCACGGAGCTGTCAGAACCAAGCGATCAGCGGTGTTCGATGACTCAGTTCTCAGTGCAGGACAGATTGGACCAATGCTGCATCTACCTAGGTAAGTATGAATCTAGAAAAAAGTACAAAACCATACTTCTCTTTTAAGTCCAACCAAAATAAAGCTCTATTTGTGTGAAAAAATGTATATACATTTCATTTGGGTACAGTGATGTTTGAAGAGCAATTGCCAGTTAACCACTTCTGGACCCACGCAAATATACTGTGGCAGGGCGGCCCTCCTTCGCAAAATCACATACCTGTATGGGATTTTGTGCACAGGGTCTTGGCCGCACACATGCGCTGCCAGTGACTCGCTCCCGCTGTAATTGGACACAGCGGGAGCCAATCAGCGGGTATAGCAGACACAATGTCCGCCGGTACCCATCGATCGTTCTGAAGAGAGGCAGGACGGTGGTCTGCCTATGTAAACAAGGCAGATCGCCATTCTGCCACAGGGGAAAATGGAGATGTTGTGCAGAAACACAGATCTCTGGTTTCCCCTAGTCAAAGCAGCCCCCACACTTAGAAAGCACCCCCCTAGGGACACATTTAACCCTTTATTGCCCCAGATGTTAACCCCTTCCCTGACAGTGTCATTTGTACGTTTGTTTTAACACCGATCACTGTATTGGTGTCACTGGTCCCCAAAAAGTGTCACTTAGTGTCAGATTTGTCCTGCGCAATGTCCCAGTCCCTCTAAAAATCACTGATTGCCGCCATTACTAGTAAAAAAAATCCCAAATCCATAAAAATATCCCATAGTTTGTAGATGCTATAACTTTTGCGCAAACCAATCAATATACCAAAAATATGTAGCAGAATACATATTGGCCTAAATTGATGAATACTTTTTTATTTTTTTTTATTTTTTTATTGGGTATATTTTACAGCAGAAAGTAAAAAATATTGTTGTTTTTTTTTCTCAAAATTGTCAGCCTTTTTTGTTTAATAAAAAATAAAAATCACAGAGGTGATCAAATACCACCAAAAGAAAGCTCTATTTGTGGGAAAAACAGGACATCAATTTTGTTTGGGTACAGCGTCGCACGGCAGTGCAGTTATCAGTTAAATCAACGCAATGCTGTATCGGAAAAAAAAAATGGCCTGGTCATGAAGGGGGTAAAACCTTCTGGGGCTGAAGTGGTTAAAGTAGCACAGGGCTGAATAGCAAAAAAAAAATGCCCTGGTCACGAAGGGGTGGAACCATTCCGGAAGTGAAGTGGTTAAAGAACAGACTTGTTTGTTTTGAAGCAATTGTTATTCTGTCTGGAACTTCTGGTTCTAATTTGTTTGTCTTTTCAGAACTATTAGACCCGGTTCACACCAGGGTGGCGCGACGCGGCACGACTTGTGGGGGCGACCTCGGCGGCGCGATCTCAAGACGACTTGAGACGCCCGCCGAGGCGATTTGCATAAGACTTCTGTATAGAAGTCAATGCAGGTCGCCTTGGGTCGCCCCCAAAAGTAGTACAGGAACCTTTTTCTAAGTCGGAGCGACCTGAGTCGCTCTTACTTAGAACGGTTCCATTGAAAAGCGGGGGACGCGACTTGTCAGGCGACTGAGTTGCCTGACGAGTCGCCCTGGTGTGAACCGGCTCTTACGTCACTACTAAGCCACAACATTTCTAAACTAAAAAGTTCATAAACTGTGCAAACATTCGGCAAACTTTTTTTTTTTTTAATTCCGAATGAGATTTTTGTTTATGTTATTATACATAAGGCATCATATTGTTCTTTGTCATTAGTTATCTTGATTTAATGTAGCAAATGTTTCCTTTGTGAACACGTCCTGCTCTGTTCTTTGCATTGGGTTACAGCAGATGTCATAATGAACTATCTTTTGCACACTGTGTTCTATAAATCCTCCTACAATCTGGCAATATTTATGGGAGCTCAAATGACACATCACTGACTGCTGCAAGCACCCGTTATATAAACCTTCCCCAAGAAAGCGCTGAGAAACAGGCTTTGGAGCAAGACCTAGACCTGCCTGCTAGACGGGACAATTCCAAATATTGCTAGCAGATTGTTAAATGCTTAACAGGCTTTTATCTCTTATGGAACATCAATCATATTTAATACTCATCAGAGAGCACAATACAGAAGGTAAAGTACAGACTCATAAATAAATGCATAGATTGTTTAACAAGTCATCTGCATTTTTTATATCATCCAAATTGCTTCTGTTTCTTGTAGTGAGAATTTGTTGAGCTAATTTGCAAGATATTTTTTGAAAATGCGGTTTAAATGCCTCAAACGGCCCCAAACCATCTGCGCTCCATACAGCGCATATGGGCCCAGCAATGTCACTTTTCTTTTTGAGTTTCAGATTTAAAAGTGTTGTCTGTTGTGACTTGTGCTGTTTTGTAATTAAATATAATTGTTTCTATACTTTTTTTTTTTTTTTGTCTCTCAGGTACAGTTTAGCTGCATTTTGTACTACTCTTGATACTTGTGTTTGCCTGAATTGGGACTATGGCATCTGTTCCATCAGCTGGCTGCCTCTTAGCGAAGAATCAGTTTTACAGAGGTAAGCAACTCAGAGATAGATGCTTTTTTAAAGTTTTTCAAAAACAGATCTAAAACTTCTGTACTCTGTTCCAGGTGCCTGTATGCATACTCAGTGCAAAGAGGTAATCAGGCTCCATTAAAAGAATATGTGTGTCACCCATAGCAAAGGCACTGGAGTTGATATACTGAAAGTGGAGGGTGCAAAATCTGGTGCAGCTCTGCAAAGGAACCAATCAGCTTCCAGGTGTTTTGTCAAAGCTTAACTGAACAAGCTGAAGCTGAGAAGCTGATTGGCTACCATGCACAGCTGCACCAGATTTTACACTCTCCAGTTTAAGTAAATCTCCCCCACACATAGGTGTGTGCACAGGGTGTGCCAGGTAAGCCCAGGCACACCCTTATCACCCTGTGCAGCACAGATTCCCTCTACTGCCCTGGCTCCCATCTTTCCCCCCGCAGCGCTGCCAGCTTCCCTCCTCTCCTATCGGCTGTTGCTGCTGGGATGTTTTAGGAGTGGGGAAGGGGCCAGTAAATATGTCATTTACCGGCCCCTTCCCTTTCTGAATGAACATCGTGAGTGATTGGATCGGTAGTGTGTGTTTGGGCTTTGGGGTGCACACCCTAATGCAATAGGCTGCGCACACCTATGCCCCCACAGTATCTTCCATCAACATATGGAGCAATACTGATTGGCTGCTCTGGGCTACCGGGCCGTGGGATTGATTTATTAAAGGCTAATAGACTGTGCACTTTGTAAAGTGCAGTCTCCCCAGAGCTTAGTAAATGAGGTTAAGCAAAGAATACCCAATCGCGTGCAAGGAAAAAAAAAGAAAAAACAGCATTTTTGCTTGCACATGATTGGATGATGGAAGTCAGCAGAGCTTCTGCTCATTTACTAGGCTCTGGAGCAACAGCAAAGTGCACAATCTATTTGCCTTTAATAAATCCACCCTATAGTGTTATGCTGCATTAAAAGCGTCCTGTTATTTGTAACCCACTTCAGACACTAGAAGTGAATTTCCTTTCATTGTTCTCCTTGCTAGCCTAGTGTCAGAAAAAGCTTAGAAAGCTGCACTTTGCAAAGTGCACAGTCTATTTGCCTTCAGTAAATCAACCCCTGTGTGTTTTGCTTAACTGGTTCATCTCAGCAAAATGTTTTTTCATTAAAGTGGTTGTAAACCCACTTTTTCAACTTGCACCTACAGGTAAGCCTAGATTAAGGCTTACCTGTAGGTGCAAGAAATATCTCCTACACGGTTTAGGAGATATTTACTAAAAATGACAGGCGCATTCATGGGGTTAATCCCATTCACAAAATCGTCTACTTCCCAGCAATCGCTGGGCGTAGCCGAATGTGACATCTCTCGCGCGCATGCGCAGAGTGACGTCTCCGCCGCTCCAGCCAATCACAGCGCCGGAGCGGCGCTGTGATTGGCTGGTGCGGCAATACCCGGAAGTAACCTTCCGGCTATCGCCGCAGCGATGGATGCGGCTGAAGAGGGAGACGAGGACGGCTTCGGGGGCCCCGATCTAAGGTAAGTGATGCATAATGAGCTATTATGCTAGTCATATTAGCTCATTATGCCTTTCTCTTCCAGGTTGTTATAAAAAAAAAAAAAAAATTTTTTACCGGGTTTACAACCACTTTAATAAATATGTATTTTGTCTTTTACAGTACGGCTGAATTCCGAGTCTAGTATGTGTTCTATCAACTCCGACTCGGGACTCCCAGTAGAACCAGAAAAGCTTTATGCAGGTATGCTTATTTAACTGGCTTCTTATGAGTTGCACTTTTTTATATTCTTATCACATAACCACCAGATTTTTAGATTTATGTGCTTTGTAAATTAATTTCAAACCAATGATAAAAGTGGCCTAAACAATATCCCTATTTTTCACAAATAATCTATATTTATTCATTGCTTATTGGTCCTTTGTTCTATTTTTCTTTAAATCGTTCTTACTGCGATTTTCTCCCTTCTTGTAACATCCTCCATGAGCTCCCTAACTTCTCCTTTTCCCCCTCACTTCCTATTATTTGAAACAAGCAGTATACTTTAGTTGCAGTCATGTGCACTGCTCTACAAACACTACAAAGCCCCTAGTTCATCTTGGAAGTGAGAAAGAACGCAGTACCCCTCTAACAGGAAGTCTGATCATTGGAAGCAAAAAACAGGAATTTAGAGATTTTAAGGTGACTGAGAGCAATAAAAGGTACTTTTTGGAGTTAAAGTGTTACTAAACCCACAACAGTAAAATCAGTCTGTTAATGCAGTCAAGCATGCTTGTTATACTCACTGTAGCACCTACGGGGTTAATCCTCTGCATTGTGAAAAAAGGCTGTTTGATCCTGTCTTCTCTGATCTTCCCCATCTTCCACAGTCCCCAATCCATCTACTGAAAGTACAGAGCCTTGGGGACAAGCTGCACATGCTCAGTTTGGTGTGTATTGCTAGAGTTTTTTTTCTTTTTTTTTGGAGGGTGCATGTGATCAGCACAGTGCCAATCAGCACTGTCCTGACAGAGGGTCAGGAGTCCTGCAGTCTCATAGGACAGTCAGGGGAGAATGAAAACTCCTCCTACAAGCTTTAACCAGGCACTGATAGCTCTAACTGCTGATGAGAAAAGGTATTTAGCAGTTTATATTTACTAAAACTATTGCATTTCCATGTTCTGTGTACTGTGGGAGACCAGATATAGTTAATGCAGGGTCCTGGGTTTAGTAACACCTTAGGAATACAGACTTGAACAAAATATATTTTTTTAAAGCAGAGTTTAGTGTCACTTTAAAGAAAAATGATACTACAAGTAAATGGAGGCTAAGGTTCCTAACCTCTCCTGAAAATTATAACTGCCTGGTCATCATGCTGAGCCTCCGGCTTCAATACTTTAATCATGTATGCAGTTAAGAACTTCTGACCAGCTCAGTGTATTTCTAAACCTTAGACCAGGAGCAAGTATGCAGATCAAGATTTCTAGCTTTGCCCTTTCCGTCGTTTTGCGGAGGTATTCGGGCGCTAGCGGGGGTTAAAAGCGCCCCGCTAGCAGCCGAATGGCTCCACAAAAACAACGGTAAAGCACCGCTAAAAATAACGGCGCTTTACCGCCGATGCCGCGTGCGCCCCAGTGTGAAAGCAGCATAAGCTTCCGTAAGTAAAGCAACCCCACTGACTGGGAAAGGGCAAAGCTAGAAATCTTGATCTAAAAAAGGGTTAAAACCACCCTCAAAGCGCCGCTGCAGCAGTGCTTTGCCGGCGGTTCGACCGCACTGCCCATTCATTTCAATGGGCAGGAGCGATGTATATACCGCTCCTTCACCTCCCCAAAGATGCTGCTTGCAGGAGTTTTTTTAACGTCCTGCCAGCGCATTGCCTCAGTGTGAAAGCACTCAGGGCTTTCACACTGAGACTGCAGGGGAGCTGTTTTCAGGCGCTTTACAGGCGATATTTTTAGCCCAAAAGCGCTTAAAAAGCACCCCAGTGTGAAAGGGGTCTTAGGGTATATGGTAAATTATAAAAATTATGTGCCAGCAAAAATTATTATTTTTTTAAATCTTTTGCAGATGTTTGGGTATTCATAGTGAACACAGCTTCACCTTATTTACTAAGCCAAGTGAGCATGCTTAATAATAGGCATCTACTCCTTTGGTAAATTGACCCAAGTTACACAGAAAGTATTAAAACCAAGCACAAAAAGGTAGTCAGAAATGGCAACCCAGTATGTCTTTCAGTACAGGTTACCTTATGTAGCGGCCTCCTCACCCCGACCTCTTTAGCTAGGGGTATGTCGAGCGACAGAGTGAGGTGCGCTACGGCCCATGTCCTCCCCATGCATGTGGGTGAGGTGAAGGCCAATATCAATCTTTTCCTCTGGCCAAATGTGTGCTGGTTATGAGGGTCAGTCCTTCCGTGCCGGAATCTCCCTTTGTTCCCATCAACAGAGTCCATACACCCATCAAAGTCCAAACTCAGGTTTATTGCGTATCTCCACATACAGTCAAATGCAACGGCATGATACGATGGGGAAGCAGGTCGAGGCACTGTACAGGTTCCTAGTCCCTACACTTCCTGTACTATGACCAGGGGTTGCAGGAGTCTTGATGGAAGCTCCTCCGCTGCGCTGAAGCCCATATCAGGGGAAGATGTCCTCCAAGGGAGTTACTGAAGGCCCATCCGTCACCGGGTTGACGCTACACCGGGTCTTCGGACGGGTGACCCCCCCAGCCTCCTCACCTCAGATGCGGGTCCCCTCGCAAGGGGCGCCCTGGAGCAACTTCACCCTTGCGGGACCCAGTCGGAGTCACCGGGTCCCAGGCCTCCTTAATAGTACCTCACCCCAGACTGAAGGTGCCCGGGATGGACTCCATCTTCGTTCCGACCAGGCCTTGGGCGCCTAGGCCGGAACCTTGAACCGCCCGCAGCCAGGCCTAAGGTGCCTGGGTGCGTGAAGGGGTGACCCCCCTCCCACAAGAACAACAGACAGGCGATGACGACCTCGTGGCGCGGGCGTCTCCCCCTTTTATATCCTCCCATCGACACCACGGCGGGTTCCCCGCCCCAGCCGTACCATCGCCAGGAAGGAACCAAAAAAAGGGTAACACTGTGATAGCGATTCTACCTCGAGCCAGCAGGTACACTGACACCCACTGGTCAAAGAGAATATTACACCACCCACTCCTCCACGAATAAGAAAAGGGGTCTAATCCCTGACATAATTACACACCTGGGTCTCTCTACCCCCAGGTGTATCCCACTAACTTTGAAGACCCCGCTACACACTCCCCCTGGTGATTTGACGCTGGTCCCCAGCGTCAGGTGCACACCCATGTCTCCCAAGGAGGGGTGACATGAAGTGGGCCCCAGAGGCTATCCCTAATATTTTGGATACTGTATGTGCCAAGACCTGCTCAAAAAAAAAAAAAACCTATAAAACATTAAACTTTTGTATAAAACATCTGTCATGTACACATATATACAATCCCTCCCGTCACTGTCTAAGAACCACCCCATACTCAGTAGTCTTGACCGACGAATCTCCTACAGAAGGGAAACAAAAAAAAACATCCTAACGCTCTGTGTTAACTTGGCATGAGTGGGTCCGTCAGCCGAGAGACCCACTCACTCCAATAAGTAAGTAAGGCATGTGTAACATTTTCAAACAACCGTTGCACAACACTGCCACCTGGTGACAGCGCCGCGGTAATGACACTTGGTTAGATCTTCATTCTTCCTGCTTTCCTACTCTAACTCTACCCCAAAAGTCTCTGCCTTTGGCACATGAAGAAAAGGGAGAAAAAAAACGACAGCTCCCAAATCTCCAGTGAGTAAAAGAAAAGCCCAAATCAAAACAAAAGTAGGGCACAGTTCTAGGCGTCTGGGAATGTCTCTTCCAGAAAGTTTCAATAGCAACAAGATAGGAGCTCACTTTTCCTATAAATAGAACCTTGGATCCGGCAGAAACAGGGGCTTCAGGTGCCCGTCAAACACTTCCACCGAATACTCAACATCCTCTCCATCTTTCCTGCAGATGAGCACCTTATCGGCATGAATATGGCGCCCAAGTCTCCAATCAGCTCTGCAGTCCTTGAACTTTTTAGACACAGGCGGCGAACATGACAGGTATCGCCTGGCATGGGGTACTTTAAGCTTTTTCCATACAAACTCGTCATACCACCTTGGTCGCAGGACCTCGACTTCATACAATAGGTCCCGAGGCAAGTAGGGGTACTCCCACCCATATTCACGGGCGACTCTCTGGGAGAAAAGTCTCTGCAACCTGGCTAGAGGCGGCATCACATCTCGCTCACCTTCTCCTGGCTGTACGATGGCCTCCGGGTGCCGAGGTACCTTTACCATCTCGGGTTTCTTTGTCTTTGGTGCCCGCAATGAAGCACGCTGCATCCCCACCATCAGAGCGGGTGATGTAGTTGAATGCGGAAAGTTGGTCGGAGGACTAGATTTCCTCGGGAACTCCGGGGCCTTCACCCGGAGCGTACTGTCTTCTATGGACATGGGGGAATCCTGCGGTTTACTCAGCATAGGTAGTGGGCGTCTGTCCCAGCCCTTCTGGTGAAACAGTTCGTCTATCTCTCCGTCATCCCCACCATCTGACAATGACTCTAAGTCGGAGGTGTCATACATCTCAGCGGGAAGGTAGTCTCTAGTAGACGGAAGGCTACCCTCCCCTGCGGGCTCCACCGACTGGGGACCCCCGACACCTCCAACCAACACCACAGTCCCAGCCCCTGGCTCACCTGGACCTTCTGAAGAACTGGGATGTCCGGGACTCTCTTCTCTACCGGCGCCATCCAGGCCAGGCAAGCGGCGGGGTGAAGCTCGACCACGGCCATAAGATGCCTGTACCAGACCGACTTTCCTCTTCGGAGGTGGGAGCAGGGAGTCTGTAGTGACCGAAGCAGTGTCCTCGGATTTTTCTCTCTCTGTCTCTGGTTGGGCAGTCACTTCGCCCTGGTCAGCGCGCACGGGAAACTCCGCAAAGGCTTTGATCTCTCCCTCCGGAGTGGCGGTTCCTGTGATGCAGTTGAGGCGTAGGGCCCGGGGCCTTTCCGTGTGTGGTTCAACCTCAAAAAGAAACTCCTTGCATGCTTCGCATCGCCCGAATGGCTTTAGTTGGACCACCAGTCCCGAGCATCCGGGACAGATCACACCGAGGGCCTCTGTGTCTCTGCATGAATACAAAGCCAACTGTCCTCGGGGCCTGAACCTTATCCCCGTGTCTGTAATGGATGCAGCAAATGCAGTCATCTTGAAAGGATAAGGTACCGTCATCCACGGGGAGCCTGAGTTCACTCCGACCACTTGCTGCTCCATCACACGCTGACCTCGCGCTGGAGTCTCCACGTGCATCTCCACACGTGGCCAGACTCCTCCCACGACTTGCACGTTTTCGCGGGCTTCCTTCAGTCTCCTCCCACGAATTGCGTAGTCATGGGGTGCCTCGTGGCGCAGTGCAGCAAAAGTCCCCACATGTAGTTCGTCACACGGCTGGACTCCTCCCTCTTCCCGCTCTTTCTGCATGGGCCTCTCCCAGTTTTTCAGGGAAATTTCCACGACTTCGAGCACAGGGATGCACTTTGGCCAATCACATGGCCGACCTGCTCGGACCTCCTCCGGGCAGCAAAGTTCAAACACAGCCGTTCCAAACCTCAGGGTTAACACACGTTCGTATCCCGGACGAGCCCCCACGTGTAGCGGCCTCCTCACCCCGACCTCTTTAGCTAGGGGTATGTCGAGCGACAGAGTGAGGTGCGCTACGGACCATGTCCTCCCCATGCATGTGGGTGAGGTGAAGGCCAATATCAATCTTTTCCTCGGGCCAAATGTGTGCTGGTTATGAGGGTCAGTCCTTCCGTGCCGGAATCTCCCTTTGTTCCCATCAACAGAGTCCATACACCCATCAAAGTCCAAACTCAGGTTTATTGCGTATCTCCACATACAGTCAAATGCAACGGCATGATACGATGGGGAAGCAGGTCGAGGCACTGTACAGGTTCCTAGTCCCTACACTCCCTGTACTATGACCAGGGGTTGCAGGAGTCTTGATGGAAGCTCCTCCGCTGCGCTGAAGCCCATATCAGGGGAAGATGTCCTCCAAGGGAGTTACTGAAGGCCCATCCGTCACCGGGTTGACGCTACACCGGGTCTTCGGACGGGTGACCCCCCCCAGCCTCCTCACCTCAGATGCGGGTCCCCTCGCAAGGGGCGCCCTGGAGCAACTTCACCCTTGCGGGACCCAGTCGGAGTCACCGGGTCCCAGGCCTCCTTAATAGTACCTCACCCCAGGCTGAAGGTGCCCGGGATGGACTCCATCTTCGTTCCGACCAGGCCTTGGGCGCCTAGGCCGGAACCTTGAACCGCCCGCACCCAGGCCTAAGGTGCCTGGGTGCGTGAAGGGGTGACCCCCCTCCCACAAGAACAACAGACAGGCGACGATGACCTCGTGGCGCGGGCGTCTCCCCCTTTTATATCCTCCCATCGACACCACGGCGGGTTCCCCGCCCCAGCCGTACCATCGCCAGGAAGGAACCAAAAAAAAGGGTAACACTGTGATAGCGATTCTACCTCGAGCCAGCAGGTACACTGACACCCACTGGTCAAAGAGAATATTACACCACCCAATCCTCCACGAATAAGAAAAGGGGTCTAATCCCTGACATAATTACACACCTGGGTCTCTCTACCCCCAGGTGTATCCCACTAACTTTGAAGACTCCGCTACACTTACAAAAACAAAATGTAGAGGCTTTGTTCACACGGACATTGGGTGCAAAATCTGGTGCAGCTGCAGATGGTAGCCAATCAGCTTCTAACTTCAGCTTGTTCAATTAAGCTTTGACAATAAGCCCCTGTTCACATCGGCGTGATCTGACATGTGATTTGACATGGAAAATCGCATGCCAAATCGCAGCCTATTGCTGGAAACAGCACTGTCACAAACAGTGTGACTCCGACTTTGGGGCGCCGCACCGATTTCCAAAAGTACTTCCTGCACTACTTTTGGCGACTTTAGGGGCAAATTCAATAGACATCTGTGCATGAACCTGCACAGATGTCTTTCAAATCACCCCCAAACTCGCACTGAAATGCGGGTTTGAATTTGTGCAAGTTAAGCTGAACTCGCACAATTTCAAACCCGCGTTCAGTGTGGACGTACCATAAAACCTGGAAGCTGATTGATTTCTATGCAGAGCTTTCCAGTTTTAGTAAATCAACCCCTGTGCCGCTTTCTAACCCTTTTCTGACACTAGGCTAGCAAGGAGAACAATGAAAGGAAATTCACTTCTAGTGTCTGAAGTGGGTTACAAATAGCAGGACACTTTTAAGGCAGCAAACCACATATGTGAGGTATCACCGCGTGCGTTAGAGCGCGTGCAACAATTCTAGCACTAGACCTCCTCTGTAACTCTAACCTGGTAACCTGTAAAAAAATTCAAAGCGTCGCCTATGGAGATTTGTAAGTACCGAAGTTTGCCGCCATTCCATGAGTGTGCGCAATTTTAAAGCGTGACATGTTAGGTATCTATTTACTCGGCGTAACATCATCTTTCATATTTTACAAAAAGATTGGGCTAACTTTACTGTTTTGTTATTTTTTAATTCATGAAACCATTTTTTTCCAAAAAAAAGGCGTTTGAAAAATTATTGCGCAAATACCGTGCAAGAAAAAAGTTGCAATGACTGTCATTTTATTCCCTAGGGTGTCTGCTAAAAAAACATATATAATGTTTGGGAATTCTGAGTAATTTTCTAGCAAAAGAATGATGATTTGTACATGTAGGAGAGAAGTGCTAGAATAGGCCCGGTATTGAGGTGGTAAAAAAAAGCCCGGTGTTGAAGTGGTTAAGAAATCAACCCCACAGTGCGGTAGCCCAGAGCAACCAATCAGTATCACCTTCCACTGTTCTTATATATTGATGGAAGATACAGTGGGGGAGATTTGCTTAAACTGGAGAGTGCAAAATCTGGTTCAGCTGTGCGTGGTAGCCAATCAGCTTCTCAGTTCCAGCTTGTTCAGTTAAGCTTTGACAAAAAAAAAACTGAAAGCTGATTGGTTTCTATGCAGAGTTGCACCAGATTTTGCACTCTCCAGTTTCAGTAAATCAGTGTCTTTGCAATGGGTGACACACACATATCACTGTTCTTTGAATGGTTGCACTCTGAACGTGCAGTTGCTCTAGAACTTGTTAAATGAGGTAAAGCTTCATTTTGCCAAAGAATACCCAATCACATGCAAGGAAAACAAAAAAAAAATGCATGTATGCTTGTACATGATTGGATGATGGAAGTTAGCAGAGCTTTTGCTCATTTACTAAGCTCTGGAGCAACTGCTCTTGCAGAGTGTAACTGTACATTGCAAAGTGCACAGTCTATATGCCTTTAGTAAATCAACCCCAATGTTCAAAGCAGTGAAAATGCTTTAAAGGGAGAGGTTGGGTTGTGAATGTACGGCTCAGTACTTTTCTGTTTAAAGTCAGGGAGAGTAAACAGATGTCAAGATTGTGCAGAATGATTCCTTTCAATGTGTGTGAAAAGAGCGTTATCTTTTGATATATCACACAGCTGCAGGGCCGCCATCAGGAATTTTGGGGCCCCTTACACAGCTTCAGACATGGGGCCCCCCCTGGAGCAGAGGAGAACCGGGGGGTGGTGCTGCCACCGCAAATTGAGAAGTGGGGGGCTGTCGCAAATTGAGAAGTGGGGGGGGGGTGCCACGAATTGAGAAGCAGGGGGTTTGGGTGCTGACGAACACAAAAAAAAGGGGGGTTGCCATCCAGGGCCCTGGGGACCTCTGGGCCTCTGGGGACCTCCTGGGCCCCTTACAAAAAAAAAATAATAATCATTTTTATAAAAAAAAAAAGAGGGAGGTTTCCATCTGGGGCCCTGGGGACCTCCGGGCCTCTGGGGACCTCTGGGCCCCTTACAAAAAAAAAATGAAATAAAATAAATAAATAAAAAAAAATTAAATAAAAAAATTTATAATGAAAAAAATTATAAAAAAAAATACAAAAAAGGGGGGTTGACATTCGGGGTCCTGGGGAACTCCGAGCCCCTTACAAAAAATAAATAAAAAATAAAAAATAAAAAAAGGGGGGGCATCCGGGCCCCTGGGGACCTCCGGGCCCCTTACAGGTGTACTACCTGTACCCCCCTGATGGCGGCTCTGCACAGCTGCACATTAAATGAGTTAGACACATATGTGATTGTCATAGCTGACATGGTTCCAGCACAGTTGTGCGGAATTGTGCCCATTTATGGAGCACAAACTATTATACTGGCAGACATTGGGAGTGTTGTGAGAGATGCAGCTTGTTGGAAAGTTTTGGCTGTTACGTATTCATCTCTGCTCATAAAGTAACAGCGAACTTGGATACTCTGCCTTTCATGATTACATCAGTAGGCCATGACAAACATACAGTATCTCCAATCTATCTGGCTTACTCAATTAAACAAATGGCATTGCCCAGTTACTCACAACAATCTCCAATTAGAATTCAGGTTTTAATGATTTGATTGAAACCTTGTTGGTTGTTTTGGGCTACCATTCTTTGCACGTTGACTATTGATCTTTACACCAATGAATAAACAAGCTCCCATGTATACAATTATTAGCAGTAAGCACAGGTGAGCTGTTGGGATTCTTTTTTAAGACTTTTTAGTGACTATAATAATGTTATTTATTGATGCAAATGCACATCAATAAGTCAAATCCTCTCTTTTATAAATGTAAACTCTGAATTAGAAAATCATTTTGTACTGAGAAAATCATGTTTATTTAAAACGGCCTTCCAGGTGAATGTTAAAAAATACCCGATAATCTGTTTTTTTTTGTCCATCAAATGTGTTTTTACATATACTTAGTAGAAGTATCTTCATTTTTTTCTCTATATCGTTTTCTTGTAATCCCGTGTACATCAACTCCGTCACTGTCCAATGAAAGGGGAAAGTAAAAATACATTGTATTTTACATGTGCATGTAGCTGTATACTTAAAGTTTAGCTTTAAAATTAACCTATAGAGATAGAAATATGAAGGCTCCTACTGCAAACTTCTCCTTCTAAAATGTTAATTTCTTGACTGCCATGCTTAGGCCTGGCCATACATGGTTCGAATCTCGGCCAGTTCAGCAGGAAACGGGCAAGATTCTAACTGTTAATGGGCAGGCTAAATGCACCAAGTTGATCGATCGATCTTGGGTACAACCAGCCTGCTGGATTCTCTTGCGATTATCACTAGCGGCTGTTAGGAAACAAATTTGCTCCGTGCATGGCAGTTTTCTTTAATTAGGCTTTATTCAGAAGGGAAGTAACACCCGCTCTGTGTGCAGGCCACATTTGTTACAGGCAGCCTATAGAGGTGGATGCATATGTAGCAACTGCACAGACACAGCTGGGCACATCTGCATGTCAAAATTGGACAAGCATGGAGTGGGTGCATGGCTTCGAGCGCACACAGCCTGCATTCCGATCTGTACAAATTTTTGCATGCAGCTCCGCCCATGCAGCTGCTGCATCTGCATCCAATTCTATAGGCTGCCTGCATGTAGCTTGGGGCAAATGCAGGCGCAAATGCAGGCGCAATAAGAAACGCAGCCTGCTTGCAGAACAGGTGTCAATGCCCATCGGAATGAAGCCTAAAGCCGCGAGCTGCCAAGGCTAACATTTCCTTGTGTAGAGTACTATTACTAGCTGTCATGCTCATTCATTGGCTTAAGCATTTTCTGTGTTACCAACCGGACTTTCCTTTAACTACTTCCCACCCAACGACATCATATGACGTCATCGACTTTGAGTGGAGATATCTGAATGATGCCTGCAGCTACAGAGGGAGAAGGAATCAGTCCATTCCGTAAGCTTACCATAGAAAATCCGGTGGGCCAGATGGCCCTGGACATCTCTATGATCTTTCGAAGGCTGGGCGCGATGTTATGACGTCACGCCCCCAGTCTCTGCATTTGAAAAAATGCCACCGCTTCAGCTGGGAAGTCAGGATGGTTTTTTTTTTTTTTTTTCAGGCTTCCCAGCCTAGAGGCGAAATATGGGGACTTATTGACCCCAGATCTCGATGTAAAGAGAAGTGTCATGCACTATTCCTATTACAAGGGATAGCACTACTTTCACTATTCCTATTACAAAGGATGTTTACATTCCTTGTAATATGAATAAAAGTGATAAAAAAAAATGTAAAAAGAAAGTGTCAAAATAGAAAAGTAAAATAAACAATAAAAAAGCGCGCCTGTCCCCTTGTGCTCGCGCACAGAATCGAACGCATACGTAGGTTGCGCCCACATATGTAAACGACGTTCAAACCACACATGTGAAATATCGCTACGAATGTTAGAGTGAGAGCAATAATTCTAGCACTAGACTTTTGTAACTTTAAACAGGTAACATGTAAAACGAGTTTGCGCAATTTCAAAGCATGACATGTTAGGTATCTATTTACTCGGCGTAACATCATCTTTCACATTATCCACAAAAATTGGGCTAACTTTGCTGTTTTCTTTTTTTTCCATATATATATATATATATATATATATACACATTAAACTGTTCTTTTTTTTTTAAAAAGGCGTTTGAAAAAGGAATGCGCAAATACCGTGCAAGATAAAAAGTTGCAATGACCACCATTTTATTTCCTAGGGTCTCTGCTAAAAAAACAAATATCATGTTTGAGGATTCTGTGTAATTTTCTAGCAAAAAATTATGATTTTTACATGTAGGAGCGAAGTGTCAGAATTGGCCTGGGTAGCAAGTGGTTAATAACAGCGATGTATAAAGCACAGTAACAAACTATCAGCAAATACAGTATATGTCAGCATTCTGAGCACTTTAAACTGATAGATGGAAAATGGTTAGTTCTTTGGGTTGCTATATACTCATTTCTTTTTGATGACTATAATTTTTAAGGAATTACCTTATGAAGCATATATTAAAAGGTACAGCGATGAAAAAGGCAAACCTATATTCATTCATTTCATTTCTAAAACCATACAGTTAATTCATTTAGCTGAAGCTAACTTGCAAGGCAGCTTGTAAGCTAAGGGAATTGAATCATGTAACAGAGCCTGACCCATTCACTGGCATGTCTCCCGAACACAGCCAGACCTAGCCGGAATAAATGTATTCAAATAGAAGCATTGCTTACACTCATTTAGCTTGCTACTCCTTTTACAGGCTTGCCAGAAATGGTTGAAAAATGCTGGTGGCTGAAAAACTTTTTCCACTGTGAGCAAGCTCCTGTGTCTTCACTAAGAATAAAGATATCTAATGAGAGGTGAGAATGAACAGATCATTATTAGAGTTTAGTTGTAAAGTGCGTATTCCTGTTATGAGCATAATAAATATGCAGTGCAACCACAATTATCCGTTACACTCTGCACCTGATTATCAATGTTTCTGCTGTTTGCTGTGATAATAATGAGTCTATGTGTGATTTGTATCACACATTATCAGAAAACCCATCAGCTATTTACTGATTTATATTATAAGCTTGCTAATAACATATCTTCTTTATACAACAACATATTGCAGTGAAAGCATGCAAATCCATTTTACAGTGTTTTTAATTAGAACATTTTGTTGGTAAATTAAGCTTAGCTGAAAAGAATATTGTTAAAGAAACCTTTCCTGAGAAAAATTATTTAGGCTGTCATCGCTGCCATGCTCCAAAATAAGAAGAAATAAGTCCCTGGATATTAATGTCCATCAAAACAGGAGGTGTTGGTTTGGCTAGATGACTAGACCTTGGCAGCTCTACCACAAAGAGGAGGTTTCTCCAACGGGGTGATGACCTCCCAAATTAAAGTATAACTAAAAGCAAAGCTTTTTTTTAGTTTTGGATAGAGTGGAGATGGATTAGAACACCTATTAGGTTTTAATTGCTGTCTGTGTCCCGTCCCCCCCCCCCCCCTGTTAGGGAGATTCATCCTCTCTATATGTCCTGTTTGTCATTATCATCAAAAGCGAAAGTAAAGAAACCCCCAAATCTTGGACTGTCCCCAGAAAAGTACTGGAGGGAAAGTTTTCCAACGGGGACACTAGTTCAGATGGTCTTGGGGTCCTCAAAGACTTCCCTTAATTTGCAGAGAATATCTCTTACATCCTGTTTTGGCTATGGGACAGAAAGTGAAGGTAACTTGTCAGAATGGGACAAAGATGGCAAAATATAAACTGACAGGAGTTATAACCCTCCCTTACTTTATCCAAAATGAAAACAAAAAGGTTTTGACTATAGTTGTACTTTAACGCCCTTGGCGGTAATCCCGAGTCAGGCTCGGGGTGAGTTTTTCATGCTAAGAGCGGTAACCCCGAGCCAGACTCGGGATTGCATTGCAGGATACAGGGAAGTTACTTACCTTGTTCTCTGTATCCTGCGATGTCCTCCCGCAGTGTGTGCGAGCCGTGTCTCGCTCGATCCTCACTGCCGAGTGCCAAGCTCCATTCCCTGCGACGTTGCGGCGCACGGGGGCGGAGTTCGGCGCCAAATTCAAAAATAAAAAAACACAGTATAGATACAGTATACTGTAATCTTACTGATTACAGTACTGTATCAAATAATTACACATCCCCTTTGTCCCTAGTGGTCTGCCCAGTGTCCTGCATGCAGTTTTATATAATAAAAACTTTTCTTTCTGTCTGGAAACTGGAGATTGTCCATAGCAACCAAAAAGTGTCCCTTTATGTCAAAAGTGGTTTTAGACCAGCTAGAAAACAGCGATAATAAATTAGAATCACTTGCAGAATTGAGCGATAGCGATTTGTGGGGAAATTTGTCATCAAACACTAAACCTAATGACAGCGACAATTCTGCAACTGAGCAAATTTCAGTGTTTTTGATTTGATTACATTATTGAATAATTTGTATTATAATTACATTACTATTTGTTATAATTATTTATAGTTATTTATTATATTGTAATTTATGATTTTGTGTTTCAAACGTTATCATACCCGGGATGTCTACTAGACTCTTGTTTGGTCAGGTTTAAGTAAGTAATTACTAAGAATCGCAGGCCTACAATACATAACACCAAATTTCCATGCAAAATAATTGTACCGCTTTTGGTACATAATTCCAGACAGAATCATACCACCAGGGAGGTTAAGAAACCCAAATAAAAGGTCATCTTAAAAGTCCATAATTATTTATTCTGGTGTGGATGACAATGGGGTAGCAAGGAGATAAAAAGGTAGGCAATGCATTTTGGGGCCAATTATCTAGTTGATTACCTGGTTATATAAAATATCTAATCTTCAGATATGTATAATTCCAACCAATTTATTATGATATACTTAACTAATATTACCAATTGTTGTAACTATTTATTACTAATTGTAACTGTCCTTATTAATTAATATTCAATAAACAAAGTTGACAAGAAAATCCCATTTCATCAGGGCTCAAATGAAAATGGCAATGCATCCAATAAGACTCTTTTGGCAATCTAAAGACTAATGGGTGGGTTTTGTATGTCAGTCATGATTATCAATCTCTACTGGAAGTGCTGATCACAACTAAAATACAACACCCCCAAAGAGTCTTTAGAATGATGTCCTTTAGGAAACGTTGTTTTCACCTGAGCCCTGATTAAGGGGGATTGTCAGTCCGGCACTTATTCTGTAGATTTAAAATGTTGTCACATGGACCTCTTCTTCTCAAAAGGCTAGATGTCCAGCTGTTACTCTGACTTTAATACTTGGATCAATTATGCAGATACAAACTCCTGACTTGTTTTAACTTTTCTGTTCTGCGTAATTGATTTCAGATTTGAGGCATAGAAAATAATTAACCCAATGACTGATTTACTAAAAGAGTTATCCTGACCCTTTCACAACAAAAGTACAATATATTCACTTAGCATAACCTTTTCTCTTTAAACATTCAGTCATGTACAAGGGAAAATCTGGCTTTTTATAAATTTAATGAACTTGATTGTTCAGATGAACAAAACATTGCTTTATTCAGTTTCCATAGATAACATTCTGGTGGAAACCAGCAATAGCAGACTCCATATTTCAATTAGGAAATTTGATGTCATGGTGCATCGTTTTCTTAACTGAAAAGAGCAGTATGCCTCTTCTTATCAAAAATAAAATTAACATAAATAAAGAATGGGATTCTGTGGAAAAGTAATTTACATTGCTACATTAATAGCAAATTTTACTAAACAATAAGCCACCAGAAAATAAAAACTTTTACTAGGGTATATAGGCTTAGTGACTGATTTACTAAAGACGTAGAGATTGTTTATTCACTTTCAATCATCCAATCATTTGCAAGCAAAAGTGCTGTGTTTTTTTTTTATCTCCATTGCACACAAATAGGTATTAAAAATTAACGCAGCTTAATTTTCTTTAAGTGAACATTCACACTGGAAAGTGAACAGCCTTGACTCCTTTAGTGAATAAACCTTTTAGTTATATGCAAAAAGTATAGTCACCCCTAGGTTAATGACACATTGGGGTTGATTTACTAAAACTGGAGAGTGCAAAATCTGGTGCAGCTCTGCATAGAATCAGCTTCCATTTTTTTTTGTCAAAGTTTAACTGAACAAGCTGAAGTTAGAAGCTGATTGGCTACCATGCACAGCTGCACCAAATTTTACACTCTCCAGTTTTAGCAAATCGACCCAATTTTGTTGTCTTTTTAAGTGTAAAGTGTACAATACCAAAGCTTAATTGAACAAGCTGGGGTTAGAAGCTCATTGGTTTATATGCAGAAGTGAGCCTGATTTTGCGCTTTCCAGCTTTAGTAAATAAACCCCATTGTGTACTTAAAAGTGGGGTATGCCTGTATACTAATTCATCAAATTGTATACTTGTATAATATTACATTGTTAACAGTTACATTAAAATCATTGCCACCCTCAAATAGAAAGTGTGTTGGGACTACAAAACACCTCTTCCCCTTATCGTCTCAATAACATACACTAAGAAGGTGATGTTCTGTAGGTCAAAAAGAGAGCTGAGAATAATGCTAACTAAAAAAAGAAAAAAATAGAAGTTTGTTGTCAGGGTTTAGCAGCGAAATTATGTATATTGTGGGGCTGTTGAAGGACAGCTGTGGGAGTCAAAGTGTAATTAATACCAGGGGGGTCACCACCCCAAAAAAGTAAAAAAAAAAAAAATGAAAAAGCAACAGTAGTGGGGGCTTTCAAGTGTGACCTGCTGGTATTTTTATATTCTCAAACAAGTACACCAAACATTTATATAAAACAATGAAAGCTTTATTATACAAAGTTAAATATTATTAAAAACATGTATAGCATTGAATACATCGATGAGCTTGTACAATACAAACAAGATACTGTCAAGTGTGTGGATATGATTACGCATTTCGAGGTTACAATCCGCTTCTTCAGATTATCGTATTCACTTTTGACAGTTATGCATAATACTCTCCTAAATAAAAACAACAATAGAACGGTAACTAGAAGAAGGACCAATCAGATCATCCCAGGCTGTGGAAAGGTATAGCAGAGGGCCATAATACAGCAAGGGAAAAAAAGTAGGTCAATGCAAAGCAATTTGGTAATAGATAATAAAAGCAACCACAGACAGGGGGGTTCTTGTTGTCAAATTCCCATACTACATATACCGGAGCTCAAGGCTGAAACACTGCCAGCCACAGCCAGGAAATGCCCATACAGTACATATCCTAGAACGGTAATGACCACGCCAATGCCCTCCTAAAGTATGAGGTCCAAGAAAAAAGGAGGGTCACCCATTTGCAGCCGCCCTGGAGGAGGGCTAAAAGGGATAAAAAATAGAAGTTTGTTGTCAGGGTTTACATACAGTTTCACTTTAATTTTTAATATGAATAATTAATATGTAGGCTTTTTAGAAATGATATAACTTAGACATAACACCTTGCAGGCCTATACATTTACCGATCACCTTGATCAACAAAGTAACATCATAAAGTTCTGGGTTCCTATAAAAACCTGTATATTATTGCTGCTTTTCAATTTTTTCAATGTTCCTGGTAAGAGGGAGGATACCAGGTGTATACAATCCCATTTGCCTGTTTTAGCTTGAGGCCTGGTTCACACTTGTCCGACAAACGCTCCGACATTAGGAGCTCATGTCGCATGACGTGTGAAAATCAATGTTTCCCTATGAGAGCCGTCTTAACTGGTCCGACACAAGTCGGTTCTGACTTTGAAAATGCTCCCTGTACTACTTTGGTCCGACTTTGATCCTACTTCAGCCCATTGAATATCATTGAAGTCGGATCAAAGTAGGATCCTTGTCCTAACCATCCGACATTTGACATCCGACATGGTGATTACAGCAGCAGTAAAAGGAATTTATCTCACCCTGGGATTGTTTTGATTGGTCAAAGGACAAGTCAGACTAGCACAATGTCGGATCAAAGTAGTATCCTGTTCATGAATGTCGGATGGATGTCGGACCAATGTAGGATCAATGTAGGACTGATGTCGCAGAGAAAAGTAGAATGAAAGTCGGATGAATGTCGTGTCGTATCAGTGTGAACCCAGCCTAACAGACCACAGTATTGCACCCTAACTGAAGCTTTCTCTTCTTCTTTGGCAGTTGATTACCCTTCTCTGGACACGTGGACTAACAATTCCATGGAAAGAAAGTCATTTCAATACAATTTCAGCATTCAATGCTTCTTCCCTCAGTGAAATAAATCAAGAAACTGTTACCACCTACCCTATCTGTCCAAAGAAATTCATCTCTGCATTCTGACAAGATAATTAATTATATTTTCTCACATCTAAATATGCCAACCCGATCCTTTTATTTAAATCACTCTGTGTAATCACACTAAATATTTTATTATTTTTCTGCCTAATCAGACCGAACAACATATCAAATATGCATATCAAAGAGATTCAGATTTTTCATAATCAACCATTTTCCCACCGCTGTAATCAGCACTAAATAATAACAATGCTTTTATGTAAGCTTGTAAACAATCTCACCGGCTTTCAGAATTTTTTTTAAGTAACGGTTTCTTTTTTCCACTTTGAGACTTAACATTCTTCTTCTGCAGATTTACTTTGCTCTTTGTTGTTCACAAGGGAAAATGATAAAAAAAATGTTGTTCTTCAGTTTGTTTTCTGGTTTTACAACATTTACTGGATGAGCATAATGTATCCAGTCTTAAAGCAAACCCTTGCATTGACATAGATAGCTCACTACCTTTATTAGCTAGACAAGCTTCTTTGGTGAATCTGTCTGGTCCTGGTTCCTTGCCAGAATCTTAACTTTTGAACTAAGGACCACCTTCTAGATTTATGCAATATCCAACCACAAGCAGGAATGACTTATCTGCCATTGAAAACAATCTTAGGGGACAGAGCAATGGGTTGGGCTTAGCCCAGGAATTAGAAAATAATGGATTTAGCATTAAGATGAAATCAGTATAGGAGAGGTGGTTAGAAAATACTTTTCTGGCTGACAAAAGGTAATAAAGGGGGAGGGGGGTTATAAAACTGGTGCAGACAGAATCTGGTGCATCTGTGCATAGTAACCAATCAGCTTCCAGGTTTTATTGTCAAAGCCCAATTGAACAAGCTAAAGTTATAAGCTGATTGGTTACTATGTACAGCTCCATCAGAGTCTGTGTGCACCAGTTTTAATAAATGTACCCTAGTGTGTTTCTTGTGGATCCTTTAAAGCAGAGCTTTGCTTCTAAAAGTTTACAGGGGCTGAGGTTTGACTTAAATGAGTTGTCCAAATACTGTATAGCTTAATTTTCTCTTCTATTTGTACAGAAATGCAAGTTGAAATGCATATTGACATAGACTATATTTAGGAAACATTGACTACTGATCCCCTTTAAAGAAGTAGACCTGTTTAAGTGCTTGTGGCTAAAGCAGTATTAAACCTAAAACCAAAAATGTAATATACTTCAACCTACCAATCCGTAAATAGTGTGGCTCCATTAGTTATCTTTTTAGGCTTTTTTCCCTCTGTTTTCACCTGGTAACCTGGCCAGTAACACACCTCCTGTATTAGGTTGTATTAGGGTGCCTAAACTCTGGTTGAAGAAGCCGAACAGAGACAGCTTTGGACAACAGCATTGCAGTCTGGGGTGAGGAGAGTGTTAGATGAACATTTAGACATACTCAAAATAGAAGTGAAACTCCAGCAAACACTTTTTAAACATTCACAGCAACAGACTTTTTTTTTCTTTAGGAAAAAAACAATACATGGTTTGTCTCAACCCTCTAAGGGTTTGTTCAGGGCTTGTTAACCTTCAACAACATGGTCACATTGGGAGCAGCAGCTGTGTACATGCAGCTGTTGTGCCCCAAATGACAGCTATGAGACTGCATGCACGGGGATGCACCGAACAAATGTGCATCCTGGTGTGGGTATACTTGGCCTTCACATGGGGCATGGATGCATATAGTGTAAGGGAGGTTTTTAACAAACTTTTGTTAAGTATGTTAAGCCCTGTACACACGATCGGTTTTACCGATGAAAACAGTCCGATGGACTTTTTTCATCGGATAAACCGATCGTGAATGGGCCCCATCGGTCTTTTTTCCATCTGTGATTAAAAATAGAACATGTTTTAAATTTATCCGATGGAAAACAAAAACGATAGCAAATTCCGATCGTCTGTGTGGAACTCCATCGGAGAAAAAACCCACGCATGCTCAGAATCAAGTCGACGCATGCTCAGAAGCATTGAACCTAATTTTTCTCGGCTCCTCTGAGTGTTTTACGTCACGGCGTTTGGTGGGACGGTCGGATTTTCGACTGAGGGTGTGTAGGCAAGACTGATGGAAGTCAGCTTCATTGGAAATCCGATGGAAAAATCCATTGGATTTTATTCCATCAGAAATCCGATCGTGTGTACAGGGCTTAAGACTTCATATATCCTCAAGTGGCTTGGGTATACTTTTTTTACTTTTACATATGTACCATACCACTAAATAATTACAATTTAAAATGAACCAAAACCTACATTTGTAATATTCTAATATGTTTAGATTGAGATTTAGGTTTGGCTAATAGTTGCCCTTTGCTTCTAATAAAATACTTTTCTTGTTTGCCTAAATGTAATCTATAATCTGTTATAGCCCTATTACATCCGTATTTTTCATGGATACCTTGTTCATTGTCGTTGTTTTATATGTTTTTATGCTTTGTACAAAAATCTAATAAAAGAAAAACATTTTTTACAGATAATTACCAGCATCATCATTATGTTGTAATGTTTTTCTTTTGATAAGTACAGGTGGGACAATTACATGTAATGAAACAAATACAGAAGTAAGACCACAGTTTGCACAATTTAGAATTAAGATTATGTATAGCTTTACCAAAGATTGAAGAAAAAAATAATAATAATAATTATGATCTGTCTGGGAGATCCATGTCCAACAGTTTACAGTCCTGAAAACACCATTTGTAATCCAGGATTCATGGAGACAGCAGAGGCTGTGAAAGAACAATTGTAAAAAAGAAAATGTCCTGACAAGGGGGCAAAAAAGCAGACAGTTTTAACTGTTCAAACCTTAATGTAAACTAAACTTTAACTTGAATACTCTGCAAGCCCCATTAAATGCACATAAACCTTTACTATGCAACCTCCTCTGACCAGGACGCTGGTAATTAGCCTCCGTTCCCAGTTGATGCCATTTTTGGGGAAACGCGTCGGGTGGAGCCAAGATTCCTAACGTCATCACGTATTGGATATTGATGTATTGATGCAGTCTATGTTTGCTCTCTGACTAGCATACGGAAACATTAGAAACCTTTTTTACCCTTGTTACGTTGCTGTTTCCTTGCCTATTTTGCCTATTTTACTATTTGTGGATTGGATGTGGACTTTTTGATTTTGGCTTTTTTGCTGTGTGTTTTTACAATAAATCCTTTTGAATTTTTGGAAAATACTGCACCATGAAGTCCTTTTTTTAATCCTTCCTTGCTGAGTTGAACAAGCTCTTAGGAGTACACTTGGAAGCTGGAGCGATTCTATTCCCGCCTACCTTTTTCGTTTTGGATACTGTGTGTCAAGATATCTGATTACCTGGTGGAGTGAGGACAGGCCACCTGGGATAAAGGAACAGGTGAATACCATCGCTGCCGGCAGGCTGATGCACACGCCTTTGTGACCTCTATGATCTGAGGTCCCGTCCATCTGGTAAGCGGCTTTAAGATTATCTGTTATCACTGAACATCTATAGAGTAAGGCTCCCTTTGGATATCCCTTATCCATATGAAGCAAGTGGATTTCACCTTTGGAATTTAAATGTGTTGTGGACATTTTTTTCAATCTCACCTTTATAATTTTAATTTTTCAATTAATATTTGCCTTTGGAGAACAATTTCACTTTCACTATTGAGATTCAGTATATATTCTCTTGTGGTTTTTTTTCACTATTGAGATTCAGTATATATTCTCTTGTGGTTTTTTTCACATAGTGTGTTATTAGTAATATATTCATCATTTTTTATTTAATCAATGTCAGTGGTTGCGCGCTTGTCCTTTTACACAACCTCCTCTGACTGCTCATTAAACCCTCATTGTGTAATTTTCATGCATTGTATATTAACTGTTCGTTGTCCACTTCACATTGGTTGGGGGTACAGATAACAAATATCCATTATATTTATACACAGACACACATTTTTTTTTATAAACTGATGCATATTTTACTAAACATGAGTTAAAGAAAATCTATGGCCACAACAATAATAGTTATTTTTGACAATCCAATCTAAACTTACTTCAAAAAGGTCCTTTCATGTTGTGATTTCTGCCTGTCTGCTGGCCCCGTCTTTCCACAATATCCCTGGATTTTCTGTATGCTTTGCAGCTTTTCCTCTGCTGTTTACAATCAAATTCTCAGGACTATATATCCCATGGTAACTTACAGCCTGCAAGAAGTGATTCCTGTACTGACCCCGCCTACGGAAACTCCTCCTCTCAGCACCTCTGTAGTTCAGAAGGCAGGCACTGTAAAATGTGTGACACAGCAGTACCTACTAACAGGACATTCGTTTCACAGAATTCAAAGAAATAAATGTGTGGGGATCTTCACAAAGTAAGTTTACAAACATCAAGATCATTCAAATTAATAGGAGTAGGCTAGAATTAATTTAAATACATTACCGACTCTTAATGCTTCTTCTGCCAACAGTTTGTAGGTTTGGGTTCAACATCAGGAGCACACAGCACCCACTGAAGTAATGCTGGATATAGATGTTAATTTTTTTTTCAAGTGGTTGGCTAAATGGAAAAAAAAAATAAAAAATTATGGATTAGCCCATCACACAAAAGAAAAGTGGATATAGGAATTCTCCCCTCGCCGGGATTATGTATCCTGACAGCAGGACTCTCCATTGTCAGAACACACTGCTCAGAGGCTGCAGGTGATTGGTTCTTGGTAACAGAAGCTTTTTTACCCTAATGCAGAAAATGCATTAAGGTAAAAAAAAATTAGCACTTACCCCCATTTAAGGGACCGGCTGGTTTTGTTTTGGGTCTGCAGCAATTACCTCTCTAGAGTGGATCCCTTAGCTCCAAAAATGGGGAAATGGATGGAAGCACTCACATTGCCACATCCGTAGAATAGTAGAACATAAATGGGATTGCTCAAAAGGAGCAAAAAGAAGGGTCAGACTTTACAGGCAACACACACAATGGAATAAGAAAAAATATAGACTTTAATAACATAGAAAATATTGTACAATGTTCAGAATAAAAAAACATACAGAATGAAAAACAGTATGGGTTTCGCCGTGAGGCTTCGTCAGGACGGACAGATAACAAGAGAGTACAGGAATGGGACAAATCTCACTGTCTCACAGCAATCCACCTGTTGGAGACTTCATATAAAAGTAGGAAGTTCTGTAGATATTATAATCGAAGACATGTACCCAGGTAAGAGCTATGCAGCTCCGTAGTAGATAAATTAAGGTGCCTAAATAGGGGTGTCTGGCCAAAAATCAGGGGTATCCATTCCCACAAGCAAATAGGGCTCTGCACCACTACATCAGATTTATCCAAGTAGGTGTACAGAGATCCAAGTATGGCCAGTGGACGTGTGTGGTATAACCCCCGGGAGACAGCCTCACGCTGTACACTGGTTATTCTGAACATTGTACAATATTTTCTATGTTATTAAAGTCTATATTTTTTCTTATTCCATTGTGTGTGTTGTCTGTAAAGTCTGACCCTTCTTTTTGCTCCTTTTGAGCAATCCCATTTATGATCCCTTAGCTCCGTTGTCTAGGCAAAACAATCTCTTGTAATAAGGCCAATGTCCACACAGGAGTAAAACCTAACCAGCAAGGCTTTATTCTTTTTCTTTGAGTCAACTTGAAGAGAGAGAGAGTAGGCTGAGTGGGTATTGCTCACCTGGATAGTCCCTATGAGAGCGGTCCTAGCAGCCGGGATAGAGCACGGATATCAGAGACGATGAATCCCTCTTTAGGCGAGTTTCCAGGCCTCTCCCCGAGATAGCAGTACCGTCGCTAATCTCCGGGGACTGATCCTCCCCTGAACTCCTTTCCTTAAGATGGGCCCCCTACAAGCGGGCAGCCTGGGATCCTTCTCTAAAGTGTAGGCCCTTGCCAGCAGAGCTGGACCCACGATGAAGTAACAGGGCCTCGGGCTGAAGGTGCCCAAGGCCTAAACACACTCGTGCACCTCGTGCCATGCGGGCCACGAGGCACACTCACTGGACCAGAGGTCCCCCCTTGCTCCTTGGGGTCCCCCTGGAATCGCCCCACGCCTAATGGCGTCTGCCCCTTATGTACCCTCTCCCAGCATGCACAGCGGGTTGACCACGCCCACTGCACCGCTGCCGAGAAGGAACACCAAGGTGCTGTGATACCCCCCGTAGTTTAATCAATGCCAGCGGTGACAGTGCCACCTACAGGCAACGGAGAACACTACTGCCAGGCAGAATCACACACAGAACAGAGCAATATTGAATCATTGGTTGGTCTGAGCCCAACTACCGGCTCAGACTACCCCTAAATTTCCACATAGTACCCCTAAATATTGGGGGGGCGCTACAAAAACATAAGGCTTTAGAACCACTTTAAAATGGTTATAAACCCTTACTTATACTCAGTAAAGTGACTAGCCTCAGGTGATACACAGAGATAAAACACATCCTCCTACATAAATTGTACCCGTTTCTCTTCAGTACTCTCGTCTAAAATGCAGAGATCAAAGGCTTTTTCTCAGCTCCAGCAGGCAAGGGTCAAGGATCTGATATCACAAACTGCATATTATAGGGGAAGAGTGAAAGCAGGGTGTAATCTGAGATCAGAGTGGAGGAAAATTACACAGCCCCCTGTACATAGCCTAATAGGAAAATTGATAAAGCTGTAAACCACTTCCTGTGTGCTGGAGAGGGAGACAGGGATGTCTCCTGAGATTTTGCGGTGTTGGTAAAACCTGTCAGGAGTGACTAAGGCAGATAGAGGCAACAGAGAGAAGACAGAAATCACACTCATTGCTTTGGATTAAGGCTAGTACACAATAGGAATATGCTCTGTTCATTTTCTCTTTTAGAGGTTTACAACCACTTTAAAGTGCATGTAAACCCTAAGAATGAACCTCTCCTATTTGCTTTCATTTTGTTTGTTAAATATACCACTGAGGAGAGTAGGAGGTGTTCTTCAGTCCTAACAAAATTTCTGCCCTAGAGGTAATACGCTCCTCCATTAATGCAGTATAGTGAGCATTGTCACCTTATAACAAGAATTGTATTGCCAGCAGCATCACCAAGTAAAAATTTTACTAAAATGTCCATGGTTGTAGATAAAAAATAGTACACGTACAAGGAAGTATTTACAACTGCCAGGCCGGGCGTGACATTATAACGTCACACCCGGGCCTCCGAGAGTCATAGAGACTGGCGGGGACCATCTGGTCACCAAGTTCCCTTTTAACAATAGCCATTGCACAATTACAATGAATAAAGAAATTGTGCAAGTAAAAAAATTTTTTTTTTAATAAATAAAGCAATATTATAACTGTATAGTTTGGAATACTTATTCAGAAGTAAAATACATTTTAAATATTAAATAAATACTTGGTTAACATGTGTCAGTAGAAGATTTGACAGCCCGCAGAATTCCTACCGCCACATATCTTTTATCATTTCTGTAGCTTGTTTTTGTACTTTTTGTCTTTGCAAGGTAAATTTATAATACACTTTTTATGTTAGAAAACTAAAATGAGCAAGGCATATTTGACATAGAGCTTTGAAAAATGACATTAGTCTGTGACAATCCATGCAAAAAAATCCTGCTGTTAGTTTTGCTACATATCGCCTTTGGGTATTGCTGACCCTTTATAAAAGAGCATTGTTTCAGAGCTGAGTATGAATCACTTCAGAGCCTGGGACATATTTGGGTATTGCACAGATTACATTAA
This sequence comes from Rana muscosa, assembly GCA_029206835.1. Classification (NCBI taxonomy): domain Eukaryota; kingdom Metazoa; phylum Chordata; class Amphibia; order Anura; family Ranidae; genus Rana; species Rana muscosa. The sequence goes on along the minus strand of JARGYO010005626.1, from coordinate 11,658,342 downwards.
ACTCTGCACTTCGAGAGGGGATAAAACACCTTGCAGCTACTGTGACCACATAATTATGCAAGAAGGCTAATCTTGTATATTTTTTAGAGATATGTACTAGTGTGTCAGTCCAATTACAAAGTACTGTACAGTAAGCTCTTTCTCAAAATAGTATTTATTTTTTATTTTTGTCGACTTTGGTTTCACCAACATAAACTGGAATTATGTGGTACTTTGTATGTAAAACCATTTTTAAAAATTGCTCACTTTGGGATTGATTTACTAAAGGCAAATCAACTGTGCACTTTGCAGTTGGCCTCTGCAAGTGCAGTTGTTCCAGAGCTTAGTAAATGAGGTAAGGCAAAGAGTACCAAAGAGTACCCACTCACGTGCAAAGAAAAAAAAACTAATTTTTGTTTGCTTAACCTCCCTGGCGGTATGATTCTGTCAGATTTTAGGTGCTGAAAGCGGTACCATTATTCTGCATGGAAATTTGGCGTTGTATATTGCAGGCCTGTAATTCTTAGGAATAACTCACTTAAATCTGTCCAAACCAGAGTCTAGTAGACATCCCGGGTATGATAAAGTTCAAAAAACAAAATTATACATTATAATAAAATAAATAACTATAAAATAATTATAACAAATAATATAATAATAATAATAAAAGTGTTTTTCAGTGTTTGATGACAAATTTCCCCACAAATCGCTATCGCTTAATTCTGCGAGTGATTCTAATTTATTGTCGCTGTTTTTTAGCTGGTCTAAAACCACTTTTGACATAAAGGGACACTTTTTGGTTGCTATGGACAATCTCCAGTTTCTAGGCAGAAAGAAAAGTTTTTATTATATAAAACTGCATGCAGGACACTGGGCAGACCACTAGGGACAAAGGGGATGTGTTATTATTACATACAGTACTGTAATCTGTAAGATTACAGTGTACTGTATGTATACTGTGTTTTAACTTTTTTGAATTTGGCGCCGATCTCCGTCCCCGTGCGTCGTAACGTCGCAGGGAACGGAGCTCGGCGGCACTCGGAAGTGTGTGAATCGAGCGAGGAGACACGGCTCGATCACACAGCGGGGAAGCATCGCAGGATCCAGGGGACAAGGTAAGTAACTCTGCCTGGATCACTGCGATGCAGCCCGAGTCTGGCTCGGGGTTACCACTTTTGGTGCTGAAATTTAACCCTGAGCCAGACTCGGGAATACCGCTAGGAAGGTTAAGATTGGATGATGTAAGTCAGCAGAGTTTCTGCTCATTTACTAAGCTCTTGAGCAACTGTAAATTGCAAAATGCACAGCCTTTTTCCCTTTAGTAAATCAACCCCTTTGTGGTTTTTTGGTGTTTGTAAAGTTTTAGAAAATACAACCTAATTCTGCCAGTTTCTACTGGCCCTGTGCATTTCCTGCAATAGGGCTACTAATGCTGCAGTAGAGATGTCACTCCCCCCTCCTTCCCCAAGCGCACTACTGCTGGGAACCAACACACACCTGCTTTTTCTGTAATTTGGTAACAGTCAGTAAAACAAGAGCAAAAAAAGATGAAGCATCATTTGGGGGCGGTCAATTGGGTACCAGACTAAGTGCCGATTAAACATACAATACAGACATGACAAAATAGGGATACAATATCCATGAGAAATAACATCCAGTCAAATAACCAATAAAGTAACAGCATGAGCTAGAGGAGGTACAAAGTCTAATCCAAATATAGATTAGGTTTGGAAGACCAAGTACCTAATTTAGCTGAGAAATGAATAATAGAATAATTGATTGTATGAAATATATGTTCCATTAACATTAATCTGTTAACAATTTCTGAAAAATAAATATTCTGAGATTTCCAAATAATTATAAACACAACACTTTTGAAAACAGATTTTTTTTTTTACTAGAATTGACTCATAGTGGGACTGCGATATTGCGGCACACAAATCGGACACTAAGTGACACTTTTGACACTTTGTGGGAACCAGTGCACTAATACAGTGATCAGTGCTAAAAATATGCACTGTCACTGTACTAATGACACTGGCTGGGAAGGGGATAACATATAGAGCAATCAAAGGGTTAAAGGTGTGCCTAACAAGTGTTTTCTCACTGTGGGGAGGTGCTTTTACTAAGGGAAGGCATAGATCCCAGTACCTGCTTTGCAGAAAAACAGGATCAATGTCTTCCATACTGACAGAACAGTGATCTGCCTTGTTTACATAGGCAGACCACGTTCTGCCTGTGTACATAACGATCAGCGGGTACTGGTGGACATCGAGTCCGCCGGAGTTGCTGATTAGCTCCCATACCCAGAAATGCAGGATCACGTATATACGTGATCCTGCGCAGCACAGCCGCCCTGTAGCAGTAAATCTGCTATCAGGCGATCAGCAACTGGTTAGCATCATCAGCATTATGATAACTCACAGACAGCAGGCACTCTATCATGGCTCTGGCTGACTCTGTCACAGTGTGTCACATAACATGGCTGCTGGGTGCTGATTATGTTATCTTTTAACCAATAAGTCAGGCAAGACCAAAGTTCGGCCCGCGGGCCAATCACGGCCCGCGGCCCGGTTTTGAACGGCCCCCCTGGTTATCTAAACATATATATCTTTTGTGGCCCCCGGCGCTGGGAGATCGCCACAAAATATATACCGTATTTATCAGCGTATAACACGCACTTTTTTTCCCCTTAAAATCAGGGGAAAATCGTGGGTGCGTGTTATACGCCGATCCCTGCTGTGTGTCTGTGAGGGGAGTGAGCGTCGCCGAAATAGCCCGAGCCGAGTGAACTGTGTACTCGGCTAGGCTCGGCTCCGATCGCAGTCACGCCTAGTCCCGCTATTGGACCTGTGTTATGTCCATCATAGGAACCGGTCAAGGGGCGGGACTGCGAGAGGAGCCGAGTACAGCCGAGTACACAGGACATCCAGCTCTAAATATCTCGGCGGCTGGCAACATTTAAAAATGATAAAGCTTAATTTTTGGGCACAGCTGCAGATGGACACTTGGGACAGGCTGCAATGGTGAGTGCATTCCTGGCAATGGTGGGGCTGCATTCCTGGCAATTAGAGTTAATTCCTGGCAATGGTGGGGCTGCATTCCTGGCAATTAGAGTTCATTCCTGGAAATGGTGGGGCTGCATTCCTGGCAAAGGTGGGGCTGCATTCCTGGCAATAGTGGGGCTGCATTTCTGACAATGGTGGGGCTGCATTCCTGGCAATGGTGGGGCTGCATTCCTGGCAATGGTGGGTGCAATGGTGGGTGCTGCATTCCTGGCAATGATGGGTGAGTGCATTCCTGACAATGATGGGTGAGGGTATTCCTGGCAATGATGGGTGAGTGCATTCCTGGCAATGATGGGTGAGTGCATTCCTGGCAATGATGGGTGAGTGCATTCCTGGCAATGGTGGGTGAGTGCATTCCTGGCAGTAGTGGGTGCTGCATTCCTGGCAATGATGGGTGAGTGCATTCCTGGCAATGGTGGGTGCTGCATTGCTGGCAATGGTGGATGCTGCATTGCTGGCAATGGTGGGTGCTGCATATGGGCACTGACCCTTATTTTGCTTCACAGTTCTTTATTTAAAAATGTATTTATTTTTCCTGAAATTTCCCTCTTAAAGTGAAGGTACAATAAATATGGTATATCCAAATAATACGCCTGAGCTCATCTCTTTACTCACACAGCCACAAAGGCAAGAGAATTCTTGTTGGGCAGTGTATTAGTGCTCGGAGGAACACACTTAGACCGAATTTTAATGGTTCAAAGAATGTCTGGCAAAATGGTCGGCCCTCGCGCATGTTCACTTCATCAAATCTGGCCCTCTTTGAAAAAAGTTTGGACACCCCTGCAATAAGATAACAAAATCAGAACCCAGCAGCCATGTTATGTGACACACTGTGACAGAGCCAGCCAGAGCCATGATAGAGTGCCTGATGCCTGTGAGTTATGATACCATCCATTATTCCAGAGAGACAGACAAAGTGCAATGTAGTCTATTCACAGACACCATCTAAAACACTGGCAGCCCCACAATCGGATCCACTTCCCCTCTGTTCCTGCTGCTGGACACCTTCAGCTGAGCTCAGCTGCCTCTCTCTGCCCGTTGCCGCCGCTGCCCGCCTCACAGCCTCTCAAGTCTTACTCTCCGGGCCCATGGGGAGCAGAGCTGAGGGGAGCGGAGGAAGATCACTCCGCCAGGGAAGCAACGCTGTATCCTGGCCTAGGCCAACAAGGCCCAGGCCTAGGGCAGCACTTTTCAGAGGGGCAGCACAGAAAGAGTCCCCACCGGCTTGTGCTGCACTGTTTTTCATTTTGGATACAGTAAGGTAGGGTTATAGCCCCTGTCAGTTTATTTTTTACCATCCCTGTCCCATTGCAGAGATTTCCCTTCACTTCCTGCCCTATAGCCAAACAGGAAGTGAGAGGAAATCTATGCAAATTAAGGGAATCCATTGCCCCCCCAGGCCCTAAGAACTAGTGTCCCCACTCGAAAATGTCAGGGTGGGTCTTAAACAGAAAGGGGTGTGGCCTTGACAGGAAGGGGTGGGTCATATTTAAATTAGGGGGTGCATGGTCAGGCCTACGGCAGCAAAAAACCTAAATACACTACTGCAGGGAAGGCAAGAAGATAAACAGTCAGGCGGCTGGCCGGGACTTGAGCCAAGGCAGAAGAACATGCGAGCGGAGCTGAATGGGATAATGGAAAAAATACACCCCCTTAAACAAGTAGGTGCGGCGGAGCGGGGGGGTGTAATTCCGATTTTTTTTTTATTCTGCACTGACTGTCTTTGAAATTGCCCCAGCCCCTGTTCAAATCCAATCCGGGGACAAAACCGGGGACAGACTTGATCCGAGGACAGTGTCCTCAATCCGGGGACTGTCCCCGGAAACGGGGATGTCTGGTCACCCTATATTAACTTCATCAGAGTGACATGACAGGAAATGTTGGCGGCTTCCTGTGGGACAAGAGTGGTGGAGTGACTGGAATCCTTATGCTGCGTACACACGATCGTTTTTAATGACATTTTCAAAAACGACGTTTTTCTCGACATGATTTTTCTTGTTTCCTCTCAAGCCTGTCTTGCATACACACGTTCATTAAAAAAAACGCTCGAGCAAAGCGCAGTGACGTACAACACGTACGACGGCACTATAAAGGGGAAGTTCCGTTCGAATGGCGCCACCCTCCATGTTAGTAAAGTTTGTTGAGCGACGATTCGCGCTTTTCAGCCCATGTGCTTTTCAGTCCGTTACAGCGTGACGAATGTGCTATCTCCATTACGAACGTTAGTTTTACCAGAACGAGCGCTCCCGTCTCATACTTGATTCTGAGCATGCACGTTTTTTTTCCCCTCTTAAAAAAAACGACGTGAAAAACAACGTTAAAAAATAGAGCAGGTTCTCATTTTTTTAGGCCATTTTTCATGTCGTTAAAAATGCTCTGGAGCCTACACACGATCGTTTTTAATGTCCAATTTAAAAAATGGCATTTTTAACGACGTGAAAAACGATCGTGTGTACGCGGCATTAGAGGTCAGTTATGTAGCATGTCCTCATTCAGAGCTATGTTTGCAGGGTTGTTTCAGGTCAGGGATTTTTTCCTCTGCACTACAACTTCTCATGTCAATAGCATACTTTACAGCAGAAAGGGCAACTCAATTCTGTGCAGTAAAAGTGTCTTTTTGTTAATGAACCTCCCCCTCTCCTGCCTTTCTATATGAGACACTGCGTAGCTTGCTTTTTTCTTGTTTTTACTGGGGTACAGTATCTATAGTAGCCAATCATATTTTATCCTTATTTTTTTTATCACAGTCAGATCAATGAAATATGCTTCATGTTAATATTGTTAAAGTTGTTATTAATATTTATTTTTGTAGCTTAATTCTGCATAAAACCTTTAACAGTGTAATTTAATGAGATAATTTGCGAGTGTGTTTTTGGGGCCAACTTAGTAGTGGCGAGCAAAGCCGCGTACACACGATCGGAAAGTCCGAAAAGAAAACCATGTATTTTTTTCCGATGGAATGTTGGCTCAAACTTGTGTTGCATACACACGGTCACACAAAATTCCGACCGTCAAGAACACGGTGACGTACAACACTACAACGAACCGAGAAAAATTAAGTTCAATGATCCCAAGCATGCGTCTAATTGATTCAGAGCATGCGTGTTTTTTTGTGCGTCGGAATTGCATACAGACGATCGGAATTTCCAACAAGAATTTTCCTTGTCGGAAAAATTGAGAACCAGCTCTCAAATTTTGTAGTCAGAAATTCCGATAGAATAAGTCAGATGGAACCTACACACGGTCGGAATTTTTGACCAAAAGCTCACATCAAACTTTTCTTGTCGGAAATTCCGACCGTGTGTACACGGCATAACTCTTAAGGCCGGCTAGTAACTCAGGACTTGAAATTTTGAGCCCTGATATATATATATATATACCGGTATATATATATATATATATATATATATATATATATATATATGTATATATGGTATATACTTTTTCTTTTTTATAATCTCTATTAATCTCTGTTTTCAGTTTTATAAGGGGCTTGGAGAAGTGTGGGTGAAGAAACAGCAGTACACTGATTTTCCCAACGAATGACTGTGCATGGGGGGGGGTGTCAGCACAAGTCTGATCATTGGAAGACTGGCAGGCTATGCTCCCAGCACAGCCAGAAAACAAATCATGCTGGGATAGATGTGCTTCCATGACTGGTGTAGCGGGGCCCACCCCTCTGACCCTTTCTTCTTCTCGGCTTGCTGTCTTGTCTAGGGGAACCTGGGAGGAGGGATGAGATCCACCACGGCCCATGTCCTCTTCTGGATAAAGGGGAAGGCCCGAATGTATTTTTACCATCGGGTCGTGTGTATAACCCAGGGTCAAGTCTTTTCTTGATATGACCCCCCCCCCCCTTTCCTCCCAGTAACCGTAGTTCCACACCACTGAAAAGGTCCAACTCTTATTTATTCCTTAGCAGCAAATAAATCGTCACTCAGCACAGACAGGTTGTGACCAAAGAACAGTTCAGTATTGGTGGGGAGTAGGTCAAGGCACAATCCTTAATCAATCTAAACCATTGAGATATCACCAATGGTTATAACGCACAGTGGCTGTGAATGTACTTCTTTCCTTTTCTGAGTCTCTACCAGCAACTCTAATGAACATGAAACAGGAGTTACCTTCTTGTGGCTGCGGCCCCTGTCAGAGGGAAGACATCCTTCCGAGAGAGTTACCGGAGGCCCCGCCATCACCGACAATGCTGCACCGGGCTGTTCGGAAGGGTTACACTCCCCGGCCTCCTCATCTCAGATTCGGGCGCCCAACACCTTAGGGCCCCTCGGACTCCTCCACCCTCGTGGAACCCAGTCGAAGGTACTGGGTCCCAGGCCTCCTCAGTAATACCTCACCCCAGGGCTAAAGGTGCCTGGGATGGACTCCATCACCCGCTCCGGCCAGGTCAAGGGCACCTGGGCCCGGAACTCCGGAACGCCAGCACCCAGGCCGAAGGTGCCTGGGCGCGGCCGCGTCCTCCGACTCTGAACCCTGTGTTCAGGGCGTCCGCCCCTTTTATCTCCTCTCCCTTTGCGTCACAGCAGGTTCCCTGCCCTGCCATACAAGTGTCAGGAAAGGACAAAAGGAGATGCAGTCTTGTGGTGAGGGTTCAATTTCGGCCCAGGGCAACAGCGCCTCCTGCAGGCCGCAGGGAACCTCACACCACCAGAGTCCTCCAACAACCATAAAATGGTCCCAGATTCCCTAACAATCAGTGCATCTGGGTTAGACTACCACCCAGATGCTTCCCCTAAATTCAAATACCCGCTACACTCTCCCCCTGGTGATTTGACACTGGTCCCCAGTGTCTGGTGCAAACTCATGTCTCCCAAAGAGTGGTAACATGAATTCAACCCAGAGACCAAACTACACGTAGAACCAAGCCCTACAAACCTACCCATGGATTGTGCCAGGACCCAGAACGAGAAAGGAAAAACAAGAATACAAACAATGGACCTCCTTTTTTTTTTTTTACTTAAATATTTTACACATTAACACTCCCCCCCTTTCTGCTATATAAGAACCACCCCATTCTCAGCAGCCTTGATAGATGAATCTCCTGCAGAATCTCCTGCAGAGGGGAAGAAAAGAAGAAAAACAAAGAAACACACATCCTAACATAATGTATGTGTTTTCTTGGAAGGAATGGGTCTATCCGTAAAGGAACCCATTCTTTGTCAAAGGCCTCCACATTATACTCAATGTTCTCTCCATCCTTCCGACAGATAATCACCCTGTCAGCATGGATGTGCCTTCCTAACATCCACTCCGCCAGTCTTTGAATTTTCTGGTAACTGTAGGGGAACACGAGAGGTATCGGCGTGCGTGAGGTACCTTAAGCTTTGTCCAGACAAAATCATTGTACCACCGCTGACGAAAAACTTCCACCTCATAGAGCAATTCTCGGGGTAAATACGGGTATTCCCACCCATATTCACAGGCAACCTTCTGGCAAAAGAGACGCTGCAGCCTTGACAAAGGTGGCATTGTGGCACGGTCTCCCTCTCCAGGCAGAACAATGGATTCAGGGTGACGAGGTACTTTCACTACCTCTGTAGATTTGGGCTTAGGAGCCCGCAGTGATGCACGTTGCACTCCCACAACAGGAGCAGGTAATGCATCTGTTGATTCAGAAAGTGAAAGGGTAGGCAGGGTACCAGATTCCTCCCTAGGCTCCGAGGCCTCCACTCGGGGTGTACTATCCCCAATGGACATGGGTGGGTCCCTTGTTTCACGGGTCGAGGGTAGCGGCATCTTGTCCCATCACTTCTTGTGGAAGATCTCATCTATCTCCCCGTCATCACCGGCATCTGATAATGACTCCAGGTCGGAGGTGTCATAGAACTCCGCTGGAAAATAATTCCCAGTGGACACGGAATCACTCCTCTGAACGGCTCTCACCGACTGTGGGCTGCCGACACCTTCAACCACACACACAGTCCCAACCCCTGGCTCACCTGGACCTTTTGTAGAACAGGGATGTCCAGGGCTCTTCCCTCCGGATCCATCCAGGCCAGGCAAGCAGCGGGGCGAAGCTCTTCCACGACCATAGGATGCCATCACCAGGCCAACTTTCCTCTTCGGTGGTGGGAGCAGGAAGCTTGTGGTGACCGAGGCAGCATCCTCGGATTTCTCTGTCCTAATCTCCGCTGGGGCTGTCACTTCGCCCTGGTCAGTGTGCACAGGAATGCCTGCATAGGCATCGATCTCTCCCTCCGGAGTGGCAGTACCTGTGAGGTAGTTGAGGTGGTAGGCGTGAGGCCTTTCTGTGGATGGCTCCACCTCAAAAAGGAATTTCTTGCAAGCCTCACATCGCCCGAACGACTTCTAGTGGACCACCAGTCCCGAACAGCCGGGACAGATCACACCGAGGGCCTCTATGTCTCTGCATGTGTACAGAGCCAAACGTCCTCGGGGCCTTAGCCTTATTCCTGTGTCCATAATCGGAGCAGCAAAGGAAGTCATCTCCGCTGTAGAAGGAACAGAAATCCACAGAGTATTTGAGGTCATCCTGACTGTCTGCTGCTCCATTGTGCACTGCCCAACTCGCGCCGGAATCTCCACGTGTGTCCTTCCACATGGCCAGACTCCTCCCATACTCTGCATTTGTTTGCGGGTTTTCTCTTCTCCCTGCCCACGAACTGCGCAGCTATGGTGTGCCTCGTGGCGCGTTGGCCAATATGGCCGACCTACTCGGAACTCCTCTGGGCAGCAAACTTCAAATTCAGACGGTATAACACACATCCCGGACATGATGCCCCCACGTGTAGCGGGGGCCCACCCCTCTCACCCTTTCTTCTTCTCGGCTTGCTGTCTTGTCTAGGGGAACCTGGGAGGAGGGATGAGATCCACCACGGCCCATGTCCTCTTCTGGATAGAGGTAAAGGCCCGAATGTATTTTTACCATCGGGTCGTGTGTATAACCCAGGGTCAAGTCTTTCCTTGATATGACCCCCCCTTTGCTTCCAGTAACCGGAGTTCCACACCACTGAAAAGGTCCAACTCTTATTTATTACTTAGCAGCAAATAAATCGTCACTCAGCACAGACAGGTTGTGACCAAAGAACAGTTCAGTATTGGTGGGGAGTAGGTCAAGGCACAATCCTTAATCAATCTAAACCATTGAGATATCACCAATGGTTATAACGCACAGTGGCTGTGAATGTACTTCTTTCCTTTTCTGGGTCTCTACCAGCAACTCTAATGAACATGAAACAGGAGTTACCTTCTTGTGGCTGCGGCCCCTGTCAGAGGGAAGACATCCTTCCGAGAGAGTTACCGGAGGCCCCGCCGTCACCGGCAATGCTGCACCGGGCTGTTCGGAAGGGTTACACTCCCCGGCCTCCTCATCTCAGATTCGGGCGCCCAACACCTTAGGGCCCCTCGGACTCCTCCACCCTCGCGGAACCCAGTCGAAGGTACTGGGTCCCAGGCCTCCTCAGTAGTACCTCACCCCAGGGCTAAAGGTGCCTGGGATGGACTCCATCACCCGCTCCGGCCAGGTAAAGGGCACCTGGACCCGGAACTCCGGAACGCCAGCACCCAGGCCGAAGGTGCCTGGGCGTGGCCGCGTCCTCCGACTCTGAACCCCGTGTTCAGGGCGTCCGCCCCTTTTATCTCCTCTCCCTTTGCATCACAGCAGGTTCCCCGCCCTGCCGTACAAGCACCAGGAAAGGACAAAAGAGATGCAGGTGAGGGTTCAACTCCGGCCCAGGGCAACAGCGCCTCCTGCGGATCGCAGGAAACCTCACACCACCAGAGTCCTCCAAGAACCATAAAATGGTCCCAGATTCCCTAACAATCAGTGCATCTGGGTTACACTACCACCCAGATGCTTCCCCTAAATTCAAATACCCGCTACACTGGCAAAGTGAATTTGAAATAGAAAAGCAGAGGGACTGGCATGATCACCAGATATTTCACACAAACACATAGGAAGCACTACAAAAAGAACAGGATACATTTTAACACAAGTACATGGTACAACAGATACATATCAGGAATATAAAATGTTGGGATAACATACAGTGGGGCAAAAAAGTATTTAGTCAGCCACCAATTGTGCAAGTTCTCCCACTTAAAAAGATGAGAGAGGCCTGTAATTGTCATCATAGGTATACCTCAACTATGAGAGACAAAATGTGGAAACAAATCCAGACAATCACATTGTCTGATTTGCGAAGATTTTTTTTTGCAAATTATGGTGGAAAATAAGTATTTTTTTTTTTTTTTTCCAAAAACAGTTTATTGAAATGTAAAAAGCATTTACAGATATCTTGAACAATAGTAGTACAATAAGGTATTAATACAACCACAAAACATGGATGAATAACATGTGTCACATACAATTCAACTTGCGGGTAGTGAAAATGAAATGGCTATGTGCATCCTTCATGAACTAGGCCGTGTTGGGGTGGGCTACCTTAATTCAAGGTAGTTGTGGGGTCTAGTCAAAGTCCACTACCATTGACGGGGATAGATCTTGTTGGTAGGTTAGAGCTAGGTAGGTTCACGGATGCCGTTATGGACTTTTGGTCTGTGTGGGAGGGAAAGGCCAACAGGTGCAATATGGCAGAAAGGGAGGGAAGGAGCTATAAACAGGTTTATTTCGTTGAGAGTGTATGAATGCGGGAGTGTAGGCTGGAGCTATGTTAGTGGTTGTATTGTACAGAAGCTTGTGGATGAGAAAGTAGGAGGGGGTAAGTGGTGGAAGGAGAAGGGGTGGGGTGGGGATCGAGGGGAGGGGAGTGAGGCAGGAAGGGATGGCGTTGGCAGGGGGTCCGTCTCTGACTTCCCCGACCCCTTGGGGTGTTCAAGGGGCGTGTTATGAGAAACTAGGGGCGGATCTGTATAGGGGGAGATATAGGAGGAGAGAGGTGTCTTTGTAAGGTTTAGGGTTAAGGGGAGATCCTGGCACGTCGTAGATTTTTAATGACAATTCTCAGAGGAGTAATTTATCCTTTGTCAGGGTTCAGGGAGTTTGCAAATTCTGGGGTCGTTTTATAGTGTAACCAGCAGGCCCATTTTTTACTAAATGATGACGGAGTCTCTCTTGCAATATGTATAAGATTTTCCATTTCCTCAATTTTGCATATTCTGTTAAACCATTCTTTTATGGTTGGTTGGTGAGTCGATTTCCAGTGTATAGGGATACACTGCTTTGCCGCATTGATCATGTGCATTGCTAGGGATTTGTGATAGGAATTGTGCGACAGGGGTGAATGGTGTAGAAGGAATTGAGAAGGGGAAAGGTCCAAATGATATGAGGTGACTCGAGAGGTTATATGGCATACCTTTTCCCAGAAGTCTTTTAGAGATGGACAGGACCACCAGATATGGAGAAGGGTTCCCCTTTCCCGGAGACATCTCCAGCAAACCTCTGGGATTGTGGGATTATATTTATGCAGAAGGGTGGGCGTGCGGTACCATCTAGATTGGATCTTAAAGCCGTTTTCCTGGGTCGACACATTCGTCGACCCTTTATGTATGTTGAGGAAAATTAGTTCCCATTGTTCCGCTGAAAGAGATACCGAGAGGTCTGACTCCCAGTTCTTACAGGCTAAGGTCTCGTTAGCTTTCATCTCGGCGAAGAGGAGTTCATGTGTGGTAGAAACTAGATGAGATTGGGGTGTCGTTTGGATACATAGCTTTTCGAAAGGGGTGAGTTCTCTGGAGCATTGTATATTCTTGTTAAGGGATTTTAGAAAATGAGCAATTAAAATATATGTCCAAGGGGGAATGGGTGGCTTGTTTAGTTGGGAGGAGAGTTGGGATGTAGACAATAGTTTGCCCCGGAGGAAGAACTGATGTGATCTAATTGGGCTCTGTGTCCAGTTATCGGTAAGAAACTTTGCGTGCATACCTGGTGGGAACCCAGGGTTCATTTTTACAGGTGTCAGTGGGCCGGGAATCGAAGATATGGGTGATCGGTAGCAAAGCTTTTTGAAGCATTGCAAGGTTGGGCCTATAAGTGGGTGTACGTGTAATTCAGAGGGGACGTGGGGTGAGAGTAACCATGGGAGAGACTCCAAAGGGAGAGCAGAAAAAGATGCTTCTAGGGAAACCCAATCTTTGTGGAGAGATTGAGTATTCCAGTCCACTATCCTGGTAAGGTGTGTAGCAGTGTAATAATTGAGAAGGTTGGGGAGGCCTATGCCCCCAAGTCTTTTAGGTCGGGTGAGCTGCGTAAAGCTGATTCTGGGTCTACGGTTCCCCCATAAGAATTTAGTGCATATGTTTCTATAAGATTTAAAAAAGGCCGGAGGTATATGTATAGGGATCGCCTGCAATATATAGAGTATTCTCGGGAGGGCATTCATTTTGAGGATCGCCGCTCTGCCAAACCAAGAGAAAAGCGGTTTGTTCCATGTTTCAAGATCAGAGGATATTCTGTGTAGGATAGGAACATGGTTTTTAGCGTAGAGGTTTGAGAGTTTGGAAGGGAGTTGTATCCCTAGGTATGTGATGGAATCATGTTTCCATTGGAACGGGAAGTTAGCCTTACATTGATCAACTATGTGTTGAGGTAATGTTATATTAAGGGCAAAGGATTTCGAGAAATTAATTTTAAGGTGGGAGAGGAACTGAAATTGTTTAAATTCAGAAAGAAGGTTTGGTAGGGAGATCAGTGGGTTCGACAGGAACAACAAAATATCGTCTGCGAAAGCAGCGTATTTATATTCTCTTTTGGAGGAACTTATACCTTGGATATCTGGGTTGTATGTCAGTTTACGGAGGAATGGTTCAAGTGTGAGTACAAAGAGGATGGGGGACAGGGGGCAGCCCTGTCTTGTGCCATTTCCGATGGGAAAGGCGTCCGACAGAGTATTGTTGACCCGTACCTTAGCAGATGGTCCCGTGTATAGTGACAGGATTAGGCCTAACATATATGGGCCCAATCCTATGGCCCTCAGAACCGCTGTCATATAGTCCCAAGCTACTCTGTCGAACGCCTTCTCCGCATCGAGTGACAAAAACAGGCCTTTTTGGGTTGTCTGTGTCATAAGGTGGTGTAAGTTTATTGCTTTAACAGTGTTGTCCCTGGCTTCACGTCCAGGGATAAAGCCGGTCTGGTCATGAGAGATTAAGGAAGGGAGAAGCGGTAAGAGTCTGTTTGCCAAAATCTTAGAAAAGATTTTGACATCTACATTCAATAATGAGATTGGTCTATAATTTCCCGTTTGGGTGGGGTCCTTATCTTCTTTGGGGATAACAACGATATGTGCTTCTAACATTTCGCTTTTGAAAGGATTTGTGGGAGAGAGTGTATTGAAGGCGTCAAGGAAGGGTTGTTGAAGAAGGTCTGAGAATGTCTTGAAATATACGGCGGAAAGACCATCAGGTCCCGGGCTCTTACCAGGCTTAAGTTGTTTTAAAGCTTTTTTCCATTCCTGAATAGAGATCGGGGATTCCAGAATCGTGGTGGTGTCAGTGGGGAGCTTTCCTGGAGCAAATTGGTCTAAGAACGAGTTAATATCATTGGGTCTGTCATTCGATAAGGTAGTAGGGGGTTCGGATTTATCTAGATTATATAGGGACGAGTAGTACTTCTCAAACTCTCTGGCTATGTCATTGTTATTCGTGAGAGTCTTACCCGTGGGGGATTGTATGTGGTGTATCGTATTAGCAGCCCTTTTCTTGCGTAAGGCTTGAGCAAGAAGATGGCCACTTTTGTTGCCGAATTCGTAAAAAAGTTTCTGAGATAGAGTGTATTTCTTCCTGAGGTGATGGCCCAATTCTTCCTGAATGAGTGTACGAGTCTCTAGTAGTTCTACGAGGGTTTGCTGGGCCAGGTTTCGTTTGTGTAGTGCTTCTAGTTTATTAAGTTTGGAAAAGAGATCAGCCAGTTTGGCCCGTTTTTCCTTTCTAATTGCGGCCCCCAGGGAAATCAATTTCCCTCGGACAACACATTTGTGAGCCGCCCACTGAGTAAGTTTAGAAATGTCCGGGGTGTTGTTCTCAGTGAAATAATTGCTTAGGCAAGTTTGAATCTCTAATTCTTTGGTTTTGTCTGTCAGGATGGAAGGGTCTAGTCTCCAAATTTGCGAGCGGTATACTTTTTCAGGGAAAGTGAGGGTCATTGAGATAGGGTGGTGGTCCGAGAAGGTCATCGGTTCGACGGTTGCTGCTTTCAGGGACGGGAGATCCTGTTGGGTAAGAAATATGTAGTCTAGTCGTGAATATTTGTTATGTGGGGCGGAGAAGAATGTAAAATCCTTTACGTTCGGGTGTAAGGTGCGCCATGTGTCGTGGAGCAAGAGTTCTTGGAAACATTTTCTGATTTGTCGGAGCGCCCTGTATGGTAGGTGGGATTTCCCCGACGAGGTGTCTAAAAGGGGGTTCAGGGGTACATTGAGATCCCCTCCCAGTATAAGAATACCCTCTTGGAAATTGGTTAGGTGTCTTGTTACAGCCCTAAAAAAGGGAACTTGGGACGAGTTGGGGCTGTATATGTTAGCCAAAGTGATTGGTTTGTTCCTGAGTGTCCCTTTTAGGAAGATATACCTGCCTAGTTCGTCAAGGTGAGTGTCTGTAATTTGGATGGGAAGGTTTTTGGAAATGATTATGGAGACTCCTTTGGATTTCGAGATAGGTGAGGTGGCATGGAAACTATGGGGGAAGAGGCGATTAGTCATGTTGGGAACTGATTTCTTACAAAAGTGGGTTTCCTGTAAGAAGATTATGTCAGCTTTCATGCTGCGCATGAGGGAAAAGAGTTGTGTTCGCTTTTCAGGTATGTTCAGTCCTTTGGCGTTAAGGGAGACTACCTTTAGGGACAGGTTGGCGCCTCGGACATTATCGGGGCTCATGTTGGTAGTAGAGGTTTAAGCGAGTGGGGGGCGGGAGGATATGGGGAAGTCAGAGACGGGAGGAAAAGAAAGGGGGGGGGGGGTTATGCGGATGGGGAGAAGGGAAGATGTGGGGTAGGTGAGGTTAGGACGTTGAGGAGGAAGATAACCAGGGAGGAAGGAGGGGACAGGTAGGGGGATGGGGTATTATACCGGGTGTGGGACTTGACCTGCAAGCCCACCAATTAGGAGTGGGGGTACCGGTGAGGTTCAGCGGTGTCTACCAGAGTCCGCTGTGTGTGAGAGCGGTAGGTGGAGTTCAACTAGAGAGAGGTGAGGTCTGCGTCTCTCTATGAGGTCTTAAGGATAACAGACGCTGCTGATTGTTAGCGTCATCTATGGCTCATTTTGGTGTCAGAGGAGTAATCTTGTTGTGTAGATGACGGACAGGTCATCCTATAAGGACATGGTGAGAGGGTGATTCGTAGGTGACTTCAGGGCTGTGTGTGTAACGGCTTATTCTCATAAAGCATGAAGGCTGTGGAGTTGTAAGGGCATTTATTCGGCAATTAGAGGAGGATGTTTAGCATTGTGTAATCTGGGGGTTTGTGTGGAAGAGGGGGATAAGAAATTAAGTGTATTGCTCAAATTTCAGATGTCACATGACAGAGAATAGGGGGCATATACTTTGGTTTAGAGGAATATGCAGGGAACAGAGTCAGTAACATGGTGAATTAGTTAAAACAGAACAGAACAGAACGTACAGCTTGCGTTACCGTGAACAAGTATGCATCTGCAGTTATGGCTGACATCAAAAATCCAAATATGGATAACATAGCAAACAAAACATAGTAAACAAAAACATAGTAAACAAAATCATACCCAGGGGTTAAGGGCAGGCTGTCTAAATCCGAGGGGGGCACGCCCATTCCCAAACCTGAGAATGGATTCTACCCGACATCCACGTAGGCCACACACCTGTGCATGTCCCCCTCGGATCCCCGACCACCCTCAGTGCTGTAAAGCAGAAAATTCAGGAGCTAGGAGCTAGTAGGGCCTGTGGGGAGAAAGACAGCACATAATGCAATCGGGGGATTATATATCGACATGTCATTAGCTGCATTGGAGTAGATAGGAGAATGTAGGAAGAAGGCTTCAATAGAAAAAGGGTACAGCCGATGAGCAAGAATGAATACAGTGTGAGGAGAAGGAGGAAAAGACAATCAGTGCGGGAGAAGGTAGTCTCTGACCCGACATAAGGAAGTTAGGGCGACCGGGGAAACCTTCGGGAGTTGTCCAAGAGGGAAAGAGGGTACCAACCGTTCTGCCAGTGTTCCCTAGGGATTGCTGTATAAAGTTACCTGCGAATTGGAGTGGTCCAGAGTCCAGCTGTGAGGTGGAAACAGAAGGACGGTATTCATGTTTCTTGTTAGGCGATGCGTGCTTTGCGGGGCACTGGAGAAGCCGTCGGGCTACCATTACGCGGGGCTCTTTGATCCTTTGAAGGAGTGTGGGGAGGAGGTGGGTGAGAGCGTCGGCGGCCGATACTAAAGTTGCCTGCTTCTGCGATACCTTCCATGGAGGTGACTCTTCTGAGTGGCGGTATACGGAAGTCGCTGTACCAGTCTGGTACTTCCACATACGGTATCTCCATGGCCGTGCAGAAGTGGTCTAAATCCTCCGGGACTTTTAGATTGGCTGTGCGGCCTTGGTGAGTTGCTGTCAGGCAGAAGGGGAACTTCCATCGGTAGATTATGGATCTGGCCCTCAGTGTTTCCAGGAGGGGACGTAGCTCGCGTCTGCGCTGCAGGGTGATGTTAGATAGGTCCTGGTAGATTCTGATATCCGTTCCCTGGAAAGACAGTTGGTTGCGGTGTCTGGCCTTGCGTAATATTTCCTCCTTCAAGGGAAAGTCTGTGAGGCAGCAGACTGCATCCCGTGGGGGATCTGTGTCCCTTCCCCGCGGGCGCAGTGCCCTGTGGAGCCGTTCGAACGCGATCGGGGTATCAGGGGCTCTTTCAAGTAGATCGTTAAAGATGGTAGTTACTGCCACTGGGAGCTGGCTGGCATCGATCATTTCTGGAATACCCCTCACTCTAAGGTTGTGACGCCTTCCGCGATTATCTAAATCTTCCATGTGGCGATTGATCTCCCTGAGGTGGATCGCATGCGACTCTGTTACCTGTTGAACGTGACAAATCGCTGTGTCTTGGCGGGCTTGAGCGTATTCCACCTCTTCCACCCTAAGCGTCATGGCGTGTATGTCCGACCTCATGTCCAAGATGGCCGCCATGAGGGTGTTTTTAATATCCGTAGCGACGCTGTGCAGGTCATTAAGGCTCACTGCCGGGGGGTGAGTCATCCCCGTTGCCAGACCTGGGGATCTCTGCTCCTCGGGTCGCTGCGGGCTGGAGCTCTGGGCGCGTGGCGCTTGGGAGGAGGCTGCTTGCGAGGCCTGCATCCTGGCCGTAGGCCGTGACCGGAATATCTCGGGGATTTGCTGACTCAGCGGGGTGTCGGTGTTCAGCGGGGATCGGGAACGGGTTGCCGAGGCACTGCGAGCGGTTCTCACCATGTCCGGTGGAGCAGGTAAGCTGATAAGCTGAAGTTGCTGGACCTCGGGACGGGAGCTCGCACACTACACGTCCATCCTGGAACGGCACCAGACCACGCCCCCGGAAAATAAGTATTTGGTCAATTATCAAAAGTTCATCTCAATACTTTGTTATATATCCTTTGTTGGCAATGACAGAGATCAAACGTGGTCTGTAAGTCTTCACAAGGTTGTCACACACTGTTGCTGGTATGTTGGCCCATTCCTCCATGCAGATCTCCTCTAGAGCAGTGATGTTTTGGGGCTGTCGCTGGGCAACACAGACTTTCAACTCCCTCCAAAGGTTTTCTATGGGATTGACATCTGGAGACTGGGTAGGCCACTCCAGGACCTTGAAATGTTTCTTACGAAGCCACTCCTTTGTTGCCCGGGTGGTGTGTTTGGGATCATTGTCATGCTGAAAGACCCAGCCACGTTTCATCTTTAATGCCCTTGCTGATGGGAGGAGGTTTGCACTCAAAATCTCACGATACATGGCCCCATTCATTCTTTCATGTACACGGATCAGTCGTCCTCTTCCCTTTGCAGAGAAACAGCCCCAAAGCATGATGTTGCCACCCCCATGCTTCACAGTAGGTATGGTGTTCTTTGGTTGCAACTCAGCATTCTCTCTCCTCCAAACACAACGTGTTGTGTTTCTACCAAACAGTTCTACTTATGTTTCATCTGACCATATGACATTCTCACAATCCTCTTCTGGATCATCCAAATGCTCTCCAGCAAACCTCAGACGGGCCCAGACATGTACTGGCTTAAGCAGGGGGACACGTCTGGCACTGCAGGATCTGAGTCCCTGGTGGCGTAGTGTGTTACTGATGGTAGCCTTTGTTACGTTGGTCCCAGCTCTCTGCAGGTCATTCACTAGGTCCTCCCGTGTGGTTCTGGGATTTTTGCTCACCGTTCTTGTGATCATTTTGACCCCACGGGGTGAGATCTTGCATTGAGCCCCAGATCGAGGGAGATTATCAGTGATCTTGTTTGTCTTCCATTTTCCAATTATTGCTCCCACAGTTGATTTCTTCACACCAAGCTGCTTGCCTATTGCAGATTCAGTCTTCCCAGCCTGGTCTACAATTTTGTTTGTTTCTGGTGTCCTTTGACAGCTCTTTGGTCTTCACCATAGTGGAGTTTGGAGTGTGACTGTTTGAGGTTGTGGACAGGTCAGTAGTGTATTTAGGTTTTGTGCTGCCCTAGGCCTGACTAAACTCGTGCACCCCCTAATTTAAATATGACCCACACCTTCCAGTCAAGGCCACACCCCTTTCTGTTTAAGACCCGCCCTAAAATTTTCAAGTGGGTACACTAGTTCTTAGGGCCTGGGGGGGGGGCAATGGATTCCCTTAATTTGCATAGATTTCCTCTCACTTCCTCTTATACAATGGGGCAGGAAGTGAAGGGAAATCTCTGCAATGGCACAGGAATGGTAAAAAATAAAACTGACAGGGTCTATAACCCTCCCTTACTCTATTCAAAATGAAAAAAAAAGTGTTGCCTATAGTTCTACTTTTGGCTGCTTTCACACTTGGGCGCTTTGCAGGCGATATTGTGCTAAAAATAGCGCCTGCAAACCGCCCTGAAAGAGCCGCTCCTTTCTGTCCAGTGTGAAAGTTCGAGGGCTTTCACACTGAAGCAGTGCGCTGGCAGGATGGTAAAAAAAGTCCTGGCAGCTGCATATTTGATGCACTGTAGGAGCGGTGAATACACCGCTCCTACAGCGCCCCTGCCCATTGAAATCAATGGGGCAGCGCGGCCGTGCCCCTTTCAAAGCCCCGCTGCAGAGGCGCTTTGCGGGCGGGTTTAACCATTTTTCGGCCGCTAGCGGGGGTTAAAAGTGCCCCGCTAGCGGCCGAAAATTGCGGCAAAAATGACGATAAAGCACCGCTGAAAATAGCGGCACTTTACCGCTGACGCACCCAGCGCCTCAGTGTGAGAGTACCCTTAAGCACCAATTTCAGATAATTTTATGGAGAGGACTAAGACGATTTAACAATGCCAATGGTGCAGCAGAAAAGATAATAGCACAGTGAGGAAGGTTTGTGGTCCAGGATGATAGGACAGTTAAAATTAGAAGCAGCATGCATTACACTAACAGTGTAGCGCAAGTCGGCTGGGACTCTTTCCGTGCTGCCCCCCTGTAAAGTGCTGCCCTAGGCCTGGGCCTTGTTGGCCTAGGCCAGGATACAGCGTTGGGACAGGTGTCTTTTATACTGATAACAAGTTCAAACAGGTGCCATTAATACAGGTAATGAGTGGAGGACAGAGGAGCCTCTAAAAGAAGGAGATACAGGTCTGTGAGAGCCAGAAATCTTGCTTGTTTGTAGGTGACCAAATACTTATTTTCCACCATAATTTGCAAAAAAAAATATTTCCAAATCAGACAATGTGATTGTCTGGATTTGTTTCCACATTTTGTCTCTCATAGTTGAGGTATACCTATGATGACAATTACAGGCCTCTCTCATCTTTTTAAGTGGGAGAACTTGCACAATTGGTGGCTGACTAAATACTTTTTTGCCCCACTGTATTCTTTGAAGCCTCGGTCCAATGGTCCAATGAGTAGGAACACAGATCGCATGAATATGTTTTTTGATATTAGGGGGAACATTAGAAATCGGTGCAAATAAGAGACATATAGCTAAAGTTAAGTGTACAGGGTGTCCTATTATTTTAACAGAAATGAGGGCCTTAACCCTTTCCTAGATTGGTAAAAAAAAATACAGATCCAGAAAATATGAACTGGAGAGCCTGGTAGGGTCATCAACAGAAACAGGTATTAGCAACTTCAGGGTAAATATAGTGTAGCTTAAAAGGGGTATATTACCATATGGTAAAAAGTAATCGGGTAATCGCTGTTTCCCTTACCAATTCAACTTTTGAGGTGAAAATTAAGACTCAAAATACACTTTTTATTTAAGCATTTGAGGTAATTTATCAGGAGAAGAGTTACAGGAAATAAGGTTGTACAAGATAGAAATTCATCCCTTACCCCTACTGTAGGTGCATTCTTGCAGGTAAGTTTGTAAATAGTAGGAGAAGAGCATGAAGTGTGGGAATAACATGTAGTGTAAAAATGTTTTATTTAAAGATAACACATATATTGCTGAGGGGAATATTCTTAAGTTGTTGAAGACAGATAAAAGGAATAAGGGCCCATTCACACCAAAATACGGTACCTGAAAGGCACATTCCATGTGCGTTTGCCGCACTTCTCGTGAAAGCGATACCGTTGCGAGATGCGTGCAGTGTCATTGTTAATGGTACCCCAAACACCTCTCCCAAACACAGCGCATTTGCACCAGGGGCGGATCCAGAGTCTTTTCTCGGGAGGGGCACTGCCAAAAACGATGTTTTTTTTGTGAGAAATTTATCGGGGAAATGGTTGGTGTCGGCGCTTCAATCATCCAGGCACCATGGTTGTTATGGTGTCAGGATGATTGAAGCGCATTATTTATATTATTACATTGTAATATTAAATTAAATAGTTCAATGCAGAATCAGTGGGAGCCCCGAGTGTGTCACTTGCCACCGTCGCCTGCAATTAGTGGGAGCCCTGAGCGTGTCACTTGCCACACGTTGCGGATTGTCACTTGCCACGTCACCTGTCACATCTTGTGGATTGTCACTTGCCACACCTTGTGGATTGTCACTTGTCACATCACCTGCCACACCTTGCGGATTGTCACTAGCCACACCTTGCGGATTGTCACTTGCCACTCATCTGCCACACCTTGCTGATTGTCACTTGCCTGCCACCAGATGCGGATTGTCACTTGCCACGTCGCCTGCCACACCTTGCGGATTGTCACTAACTTGCCTGCTAAGGTGTAGTTTTGGTTGTCTCTTGCTGGGTCCCAGACTCCCAGAGTCAGGTAGCAGAGAGATAATGTACTCTCTCTGCTGCCTGCACAGTGAGGGCGGAAGTCACTGCAGGAATGCAGGGCAGGCACGGGCGGTGAGAGATGAGCCTGCTCTCTCACTCTCACCTGCGCTGCCAACACACTGAGCAGCACGGTCTGCCCACAAACCACGCCGCCCGCCCACAAACCGTGCCGCAAGCGGAGCCGCCCGCTTTCTTACCCGTCTGTGGAGCCGCACGCTATCGCACCTGCCTGCAAAGCGGCCCGACGTGACTCATTGCCACGTCACCTGCCACATCTTGTGGATTGTCACTTGCCACACCTTGTGGATTGTCACTTGCCACATCACCTGCCACACACCTTGCGGATTGTCACTAGCCACACCTTGCGGATTGTCACTTGCCACGTCATCTGCCTCACCTTGCTGATTGTCACTTGCCTGCCATCAGATGCAGATTGTCATTTGCCACGTCACCTGACACAATTTGCGGATTGTCACTTGCCACGTCGCCTGCCACACCTTGCGGATTGTCATTAACTTGCCTGCCAGAGTCAGGCAGCAGAGAGATAATGTAATCTCTCTGCTGCCTGCACAGTGAGGGCGGAAGTCACTGCAGGAATGCAGGGCAGACACGGGCGGTGAGAGATGATCTCATCTCTCTGCTCCCCCGCTCCCGGCTAGCTGATTGGCCAGCTGCCACACTGAGCCTGCTCTCTCACTCTCACCTGCGCTGCCAACACACTGAGCAGCACGGTCTGCCCACGAACCGCGCCGCCCCCGACAACAAACCACGCCGCAAGCAGAGCCGCCCGCTTTCTTACCCGTCTGTGGAGCCGCACGCTATCGCACCTGCCCGCAGAGCGGCCCAACGTGACTCACTGACGTCACTCGTTGCTAGACGCCCAGGCGTTAGCACCAAGTGCAGGGAAGAGGCTCCACCCACCTCCTCCTCTGCTCCTGGTATTGTGTCAGTGCGCCGCGTAACTACATTAGACGAGTCTCTCTCTCAGCGCCGCTGATCGGCTGATGTGAGAAACTGAGAGAGAGACTCAGAGAGGCAGCGGCAGCCGCAGAACAAGTACTGTATATACTCGAGAATAAGCTGACCCGAATATAAGCCGAGGCACCTAATTTTACCCCAAAAAACTGTGAAAACTTATTGACTCAAGTATAAGCCTAGGGTGTCCATCTGCATGCCTCACTGTGCCTCACTGTGCCCATGCTTCACTGTGCCCATGACTAGACCAGGGGCGGATTCAGGGGGGGCAACAGGGCAATTGCCCCCCCCCGAGACCATCTGTCACACTCACTTTTTGCGCCTGATCTGCCGGAATTTGGGGACCCGGTACCGGCCGGCCATAGGTCCCCTGGACCCCAAACTTGGCACACATGTAGCCCCATGTCTCCTCTACAATTGTTTAAATAAAGTTTGGTGTCTGGGAGACCTACGGCCGGGGAGAACCGATTTTTCAAAGCCGGGCACTCCTTCCATAGACTCCAATGTTAAACGGTAATTTCTCTGGTGACTTTGCGGACCCGGTACTGGCCGGTAGTAGGTCCCCTGGACCCCAAACTTGTCACATATGGAGCCCCACGTCTCCTCTACAAATGTGCCAAGTTTGGTGTCTGGGAGACCTACGGTCGGGGAGAATCGATTTTTTAAAGCCGGGCACTCCTTCCATAGACTCCCATGTTAAACATCTGTCTAGTCATGGGCACAGTGAAGCATGGGCACAGTGAAGCATGGGCAAAGTGAGGCACAGTGAGGCATGCAGATGGACACCCTAGGCTTATACTCGAGTCAATAAGTTTTCCCAGTTTTTTGGGGTAAAATTAGGTGCCTCGGCTTATATTCGGGTCGGCTTATACTCGAGTATATACAGTACTTGTTCTGCGGCTGCCTCTCTGAGTCTCTCTCTCGGTTTCTCACATCAGCCGATCAGCGGCGCCGAGAGAGAGACTCGTCTAATGTAGTTACGCGGCGCACTGACACGATACCAGGAGCGGAGGAGGAGGTGGGTGGAGCCTCTTCCCTGCACTCGTTGCTAACGCCTGGGCCGCTTGGCGTCTAGCAATGAGTCACGTCAATGAGTCACGTCGGGCCGCTTTGCAGGCAGGTGCGATAGCGTGCGGCTCCACAGACGGGTAAGAAAGCGGGCGGCTCCGCTTGCGGCGCGGTTTGTGGGCGGGCGGCGCGGTTTGTGGGCAGACCGCGCTGCTCAGTGTGTTGGCAGCGCAGGTGAGAGTGAGAGAGCAGGCTCATCTCTCACCGCCCGTGCCTGCCCTGCATTCCTGCAGTGACTTCCGCCCTCACTGTGCAGGCAGCAGAGAGAGTACATTATCTCTCTGCTGCCTGACTCTGGGAGTCTGGGACACAGCAAGAGACAACCAAAACTACACCTTAGCAGGCAAGTTAGTGACAATCCGCAAGGTGTGGCAGGCGACGTGGCAAGTGACAATCCGCATCTGGTGGCAGGCAAGTGACAATCAGCAAGGTGTGGCAGATGAGTGGCAAGTGACAATCCGCAAGGTGTGGCTAGTGACAATCCGCAAGGTGTGGCAGCTGATGTGACAAGTGACAATCCACAAGGTGTTGCAAGTGACAATCCACAAGATGTGGCAGGTGACGTGGCAAGTGACAATCCGCAACGTGTGGCAAGTGACACGCTCAGGGCTCCCATTAATTGCAGGCGACGGTGGCAAGTGACACACTCGGGGCTCCCACTGATTCTGCATTGAACTATTTAATTTTATATTACAATGTAATCATAGAAATAATGCGCTTCAATCATCCTGACACCATAACAACCCTGGTGCCGGGATGATTGAAGCGCCGACACCAGCCATTTACCCGATAAATTTCCCACAAAAAAAACATATTTTTTGGCAGTGCCCCTCCCGAGAAAAGACTCTGGATCCGCCCCTGGACTAGACTGATGTTTAACATGGGAGTCTATGGAAGGAGTTCCCGGGTTTGAAAAATCGGTTCTCCCCGGCCGTAGGTCTCCCAGACACCAATCTTTGCACACTTGTAGAAGAGACATGGGGCTACATGTGTGCCAAGTTTGGGGTCCAGGGGACCTACGACCGGTCGGTACCCGGTCCGCAAATTCACCGAAGAAATGACCGTTTAACATTGGAGTCTATGGAAGGAGTGCCCGGATTTAAAAAATCAGTGCTCCCCGGCTGTAGGTTCCCCAGACACCAACCTTTGCACACTTGTAGAGGAGACATGGGGCTATATGTGTGCCAAGTTTGGGGTCCAGAGGACGTACGGCCGGCCGGTACCGGGTCCCCAAAGTTCGGGAGATCAGGCGCAAAAAAACAAAAACAAAGCAAGCAAGTGAGTGTGACAGATGGTCTGGGGGGGGGGGCAATTGCCCTGTTGCCACCCCCTGGATCCGCCCCTGATTTGCACCCACCAAACCGCAGGGTATCACAGTACCACATAGTTTGGTGTGGCATGTTTTGCAGAAGTAGTGCTTGCAGGCACTGTAAGGAATGTGCAGAAATGCGCGCATCCAAACACATGCATTTTAGTGGGAAGATGCATCATGTAATCCTGAGAAATTAAGGCATTATTTTTCCACCAACTAAAGTGGTCAGAAGAGGGAAAAGCAGTTATAAGAAAGGGACCTCCCAAGAATGAGGTACACGACACCAGTTGATATTTATATAGCGCACCCACCCCTCTTTTACCTGCCTTGTTCGGCTCCTCGCAGGAACAGAGTGGCACACCGCGCCACAAGCCCGTACCCTCCTGTGTGAAGAGGTTGAGCGGTGTTGTTGATGGGTCCTCCACAGTCAGACAGACAGAGAATGTTTCTCACCTCTATATTAAATAAAGACAAGTCCTTGTATCCCCACAGTAACTTGAATGTCCACACCAGCTGAAACCCCAACGTAGAGTTTATTCTCTCGTAAAACACAGTCTCTGACAGAAAAAGGTTGGAGGGAGGACAGGACAGCTTAAGGTGTGGAAGAGGTCCAGGCACAAACGTAACCCAATTCACTGCTCTGATTCTCAAGCAGACTCAGCCCATTGGGTTAGTCTCCCTAGCTTGGGACTAGCAGCCGATATGGTACTCAAACTTTACACTTGGTCCCTGCCACAGACCCGATGAACTGGGTCTCTGCCACAGACCTGATGAACTGGGTCTCTGCCACAGACCTGATGAACTGGGTGCCCAGGACGGACAGGAACACACACCCTGGGGTAGGACCCCCGACAAGGAAACCTGAACAGGCAGCGTCTGCTCCTTTTATCTCCTCTCCCAGCATGCACAGCAGGCCTACCACACCCACCGTACGGCTGCCGAGAGGGGACATACAAGGTACAGCACTGGATTAGCAGTTCGACCCTGGCCTACTATGGCAGCGCCACCTGCAGGCCACAGGGAACTATACACCAATACTCTCCCTGCAGACAAAAATGGTTGCAAGAACTCTAACAATTGGGGTGCTTGGGTATAATTACCACCCAACACTTCCCCTAAATTTAGCACCCCGCTACATTTATATATATTATATTGACTATAATATGAGCAATTGGGCTACTAACATAATATAAAGGGCAATAGTTCTATATGAAATAGAAGTAGACTAAAGAAAACCAGGTAGGTCGTATCCAGAATCCAGAATTTTCCATTGAGTTAGTTGGGCGAATTTAGCAGTCAAATAATAATGTCAGAGATGTGGAAGGCCTAATCCACCCGAAGAATGGGAACAATATTAGATATTTTTAGAGAAGTTGGCTCTCCTTTTTGACCAAAAAAAGTTTTTGATCTCAGATTGGGTCTTATCTAAATAAGACCTAGGCATAGAAATTGGAAGCGCTCTAAATGAGTATAGAAGTCAACTGGGAACAACATCATTAGACTGCATAAAATGAAAAAGGGATCCAAGAGATTCACAGGTATGGCCACTGAGTTGGAAAAATTAACTGTGAGGCCACGTAGACACGAAAAAAGATCACCGCTCTTAAGCCTCTGAATCCATGTAATGCTTCCGTCCCACTCCAAGTACACACAGGTGCTGGCTCTGCACAAAATTAGGTAGGAAGGAAAAAAAAATTCTGGATGTCCGCACTCTGCAAAGGATGCTGGTTTATTGATAAAATCCACAAATACAGCAAAGGCACTCAAAAATAAACACAGAGGTAGGCTAACGCGTTTCACATCGTGAGATGCTTACTCATAGCTAAAGAAAACAGAGGAAACAAACATATTATATGCAAGGAGTAAGCCTAGACATCTACCAATAGGGAGGATATAGGGCAGGTGTGGCCATTACCGTATAATGAAAGCATGATTGAAACCAATGAGGTCAAAAAACACATACAAAAAAGAAAAGAAAAGGAAACACATGTGAAATATAAATCAAAATCAGAGAGTGAAACATGGATTAATGAAACCCACATGTGCACATGTACGCACATGTGTGCATACATATACAAAAGTGCATGTAATAACATGTGTGGTAAAAAAAAAAATATCATGTTAAATACTCAATGTGTGGTGACTAGGGATGGGCCCGGTGCTCGATTCGAACCCATGTTCGAATCGAGCACCGGGCGTTCGCTCGCTCGTCGAGCCCAGAACTATTTGGGCCGTTCGCATCACATTCGTGTGATGCGAGCGGCCCCGCAATGCATTGCGGCCGGCGCGGCCGGCGCAGTGCATTGCTGGCTGATGATTGGCCAAGCATGCACTGTGACCCCGCATGCTTGGCCAATCACAGCGCCCGAAACTCGGAGAGCAATAATTGGCTACAGGCAGGACGCCTGTAGCCAATTACAGCTCAGGGGCTTTAGTACATGCCCCACCATTTAAAAGGCCGCCACGCCATCGGCCCCGGTCACATGAGTTCCGGCTTTAGGAGAGATCAGTCTGCTGATTCTGTCTTTGCTTGATACTGAAAGATTTGCTCTTCTTTGCTAAACCATTGGCTATTTCTTTGCTAAACCATTGCTACCTAAGTCATTGATCGTTCATTGCTGCTGATTGCACAGTTAGCGTGTTATTAGCTGCTGCTGGGGATTAGTCTGGTGCGTGCTTACTGTTAGTACAGTATTGCAGTAGTACCAACCGCAGTGCTGTTAGCACAGCATTGCACCCCAACAGCACCCATAGGACTTCTAGTGTGTTAGTGGCAGCAAACAGAGCTCCTATATTTTCTTCTCAGCAGCACCCATAGGACTTCTAGTGTGTTAGTGGCAGCAAACAGAGCTCCTATATTTTCTTCTCAGCAGCACCCATAGGACTTCAAGTGTGTTAGTGGCATCACACAGAGCTCCTATATTTTCTTCTCAGCAGCACCCATAGGACTTCTAGTGTGTTAGTGGCAGCAAACAGAGCTCCTATATTTTCTTCTCAGCAGCACCCATAGGACTTCTAGTGTGTTAGTGGCATCACACAGAGCTCCTATATTTTCATCTCAGAAGCACCCATAGGACTTCTAGTGTGTTAGTGGCATCACACAGAGCTCCTATATTTTCTTCTCAGCAGCACCCATAGGACTTCTAGTGTGTTAGTGGCAGCAAACAGAGCTCCTATATTTTCTTCTCAGCAGCACCCATAGGACTTCTAGTGTGTTAGTGGCATCACACAGAGCTCCTATATTTTCTTCTCAGCAGCACCCATAGGACTTCTAGTGTGTTAGTGGCAGCAAACAGAGCTCCTATATTTTCTTCTCAGCAGCACCCATAGGACTTCTAGTGTGTTAGTGGCATCACACAGAGCTCCTATATTTTCATCTCAGAAGCACCCATAGGACTTCTAGTGTGTTAGTGACATCACACAGAGCTCCTATATTTTCTTCTCAGCAGCACCCATAGGACTTCTAGTGTGTTAGTGGCAGCAAACAGAGCTCCTATATTTTCATCTCAGAAGCACCCATAGGACTTCTAGTGTGTTAGTGGCATCACACAGAGCTCCTATATTTTCATCTCAGAAGCACCCATAGGACTTCTAGTGTGTTAGTGGCATCACACATAGCTCCTATATTTTCTTCTCAGCAGCACCCATAGGACTTCTAGTGTGTTAGTGGCATCACACAGAGCTCCTATATTTTCATCTCAGAAGCACCCATAGGACTTCTAGTGTGTTAGTGGCATCACACAGAGCTCCTATATTTTCTTCTCAGCAGCACCCATAGGACTTCTAGTGTGTTAGTGGCAGCAAACAGAGCTCCTATATTTTCTTCTCAGAAGCACCCATAGGACTTCTAGTGTGTTAGTGGTATCACACAGAGTTCCTATATTTTCATCTCAGAAGCACCCATAGGACTTCTAGTGTGTTAGTGGCATCACACAGAGCTCCTATATTTTCTTCTCAGAGTCAGCAGCACCCATAGGACTTCTAGTGTGTTAGTGGCATCACACAGAGCTCCTATATTTTCATCTCAGAAGCACCAATAGGACTTCTAGTGTGTTAGTGGCAGCAAACAGAGCTCCTATATTTTCTTGTCAGCAGCACACATAGTACCTATAGTGTGTTAGTGTCAGCACCCATAGGACCTACAGTGTGTTGTGAGCACACATAGGAGTTCTATTTTTTATACTATATACACTACCGACTACAATGGCTGGAAGACCGCCAAGGAGAGGCAGAGCGTGCCGAGGCAAGAACACAGGGCAGGCAGGCTCTGTTTCTAGAGACAACAGTGCTGGCCGTGGACGTGGTCGTGCATCATCATCAGCACGTGGCCATGGGACACGCTTGTCTTTGTTTTCGGCAGCTGGACATGTGGAGCCGCATCATGCCGAAGGCTTGGTAGAATGGATGACCAAGCCCTCCTCATCCTCCTCATCCTCTCTCACCCAGGCTCAGGGTACTGGCAGAGCAGCTGCCAACGCGTACTCAATGGCATCATCAGCCACCCCTTCCCTAGACCCACCATGTCCTCCTGAGGAGTCCCCCGAACTGTTTGAGCACAGTGTTGGGTACATGCTCCAGGAGGATGCCCAACGATTCGAAGGCTCGGATGATGATACCCAGCTTGAGGAAGTCAGTAGTGTGCGCGCAGAGAGAGGGGATGCTGAAGGACAGCAATCTGGCAGTAGTGTTCCACCAGCTGCAGCTTACTGCCAGGTTTGCTCTAGTGGTGAAGAGGGAGGGGATGATGAGGTCACTGACTCCACGTGGGTGCCTGAAGGGAGAGAGGAGGAGGAGGAGGAGGATGCAGCGTCACATGTCCAACGAGGCAGGATGCCCCCTGGAGGCCAGCTAGAGGCCAGCACAGCAACTGTACCACACCGCAGAGCTCCGCCTGTGCAGGGCGCTGCCTCTGCACGTTATCACAAAAGTTCTTTGGTGTGGGCCTTTTTTGAGACGAGTGCATCAGATCGCACCACTGCTATTTGCAATATTTGTCTCAAGCGTATCTCGCGTGGCCAAAACATCAGCCGCTTGGGCACCACAAGCATGAGCAGACATATGTCGACCTGCCATGCAGCTCGTTGGCAAGCACACATAAAAGACCCACACCAAAGAACAAAGCGGACCTCTCCTTGCTCCTCATCAGCTGGGATCTCCATCCCCACTATATCTTCAGTCCTCTCTGAAAGCTGCTCTGAGAGGACTGAAGGTGTAGAATTAGGTGTGTCACAACCAAGTACTTGCAGTACACCGACGTCCGATTGTAGCAGGCAAATTTCCCTGCCCCAGCTGCTGGACCGTCGAAAGAAGTATACTCCCAGCCATCCACATGCCCAGCGGTTGAATGCTAGCTTGGCTAAATTGCTAGCACTTCAACTGCTGCCTTTTCAGTTGATAGACTCGGCCCCCTTCCGTGAGTTTGTTCAATGTGCGGTTCCTCAGTGGCAGGTTCCCAAACGCCACTTTTTCTCACGGAAGGCGATTCCGTCTCTCTACTGGCATGTGGAAGGCAATGTCCATGCCTCGCTGGACAGGGCGGTCAGCGGTAAGGTGCATATTACCGCTGACTCATGGTCCAGCAGGCATGGACAGGGACGTTATCTTTCTTTCACGGCCCATTGGGTCACTCTATTGGCAGCTGGGAGGGATGCAGGACAAGGTGCAGTAGTGTTGGAGGTTGTTCCGCCACCACGCCTCCAAAATGCTACTACTGGTTGTGACACACCTCTCTCCTCCACCCCCTCCTCTTCTTCTTCCTCCATGTCCTCTTCGAGTGCTCTGTCCTCGGAACCAGCGGTGCTCCGTAGGCGTACAAGGGGCTACGCGAGTACGCAGGCAAAAAGATGCCATGCCGTGCTTGCGCTGGTGTGTTTGGGGGACAGGAGCCACACTGGGCCAGAGGTTCTGGCAGCTCTGCAGGGGCAGGCCGAGAGGTGGTTGACGCCACGCCAGCTTAAGCCAGGAATGGTCGTTTCTGATAATGGCACCAACCTCCTCTCCGCCCTGCGACAGGGGAAGCTCACCCATGTGCCCTGTATGGCTCACGTCCTCAACCTGGTGGTGCAGCGGTTCTTGGGCAGGTTCCCAGGCTTACAGGATGTCCTGAGGCAGGCCAGGAAAGTCTGTGTGCATTTCCGCCGATCTTATAATGCCAGTGCTCGGCTGACTGAGCTGCAAAAGGAGCTGAACCTGCCCAAGAACCGCCTAATATGTGACATGCCCACCAGGTGGAACTCAACGTTGGCCATGCTGCAGCGACTGCACACGCAGCAGAGGGCCATCAATGAGTACCTTTGCGACTACGGCACCAGGACAGGGTCAGGGGAGCTTGGCTTTTTTTCCCCACGCCAGTGGAGCATGATCAGGGATGCATGCACTGTCCTCTCACCATTTGAGGAGGCCACGAGGATGGTGAGCAGTGACAGTGCATGCATCAGTGACACTGTACCTCTTGTCCACCTGTTGGAGCATACGCTGCGTGGGATAATGGACAGGGCACTTGAGGCAGAACAGAGGCAGGAAGAGGAGGACTTCCTTGTCTCTCAAGGCCCCCTTTATCCAGACAATGTTCCTTCTGTCCCACCCATCACACAGGAAGAGGAGGAGGAGGAGGAGGAGGAGGAGGATTGTGTGAGCATGGAGGTGGAGCCTGGCACTCAGCATCAGCAGCAGCAGTCTTTTAGGGATGATGTACAGTCCCAACAAACCAGTGGACTTGTACGTGGCTGGGAGGAGGTGGCTGGCGATCATGTCATCCTCAGTGACCCAGAAGACTCCGGACCGAATGCCTCAGCTAACCTACGCTGCATGGCCTCCCTGATCCTGCAAAGCCTGCGGAAGGATCCTCGTGTTCTTCGGATCAAGGAGAGTGACCATTACTGGCTGGCCACTCTCCTTGATCCACGGTACAAGGGTAAGGTTGCGGACCTTATCTTGCCGTCGCAGAGGGAGCAGAGGATGAGACATCTCAGGGAGGCCTTGCAGAAAGGTCTGTGCAACGCGTTCCCAGAAACTGGGAGGTTACAAACTCCTGGTCCTGGACGACGAGTTGCTGAGGCTTCGGTCAGTAGCAGAAGGAGCAGTGGGGAAGGTGGACGTCTGACCGATGCGTTCAGACAATTTTTTAGTCCGCAGCCCCAAGGTATGATCGGTTCCAGCAACCATCGCCAGCGTCTGATATACATGGTGCAGGAATACCTAGGGGCAAGGTCAGACTTGGACACCTTTCCCACCGAAAATCCTCTGGCTTACTGGGTCCTGAGGATGGATCACTGGCCAGAGCTTGCACAGTATGCAATTGAGTTACTGGCCTGTCCTGCATCCAGCGTTCTTTCCGAACGCACATTCAGTGCTGCTGGAGGATTTGTCACCGATCATAGGGTGCGCCTGTCCACCGACTCGGTTGATCGACTGACCTTCATAAAAATGAATCAGTCTTGGATCACCACCAGCTACCAGACACCTGAAGCGGATATAACGGAATAATTTATAATGTCACATCCCTTCAAGACTGCCTATGCTGATGCTGAGTGACTGTCCTGTTATGTTCACTGACTATCCTCTTCCTCCTCCTCAATGATCCATGCCACCACACCAGTGCCTAAGGCACAATTTTTCAGCCCCTGTATAACAGGGGCGTGTAATTACAATTTTTTAAAAAGATGCTTCGCAACAGGTGTGACTGCTGTGCTCCAAGTACAGTATCTGTGAGGGTTGCAGTGTTGTGGCACCAGCACCAATGCCTAAGGCACAATTTTTCAGCCCCTGTTTAACAGGGGCGTGTAATTACAAATCTTGATCTAATAGTTCACAGCAGGGCCCATTCCTGCGCCCACCAAGAGTAACTATGAGGGCCTACAGTCTTGTGGCAACACCGTCCACCACCACCACCACCACCAAAGGCCCAATTTTTCTGCCCTGTTCAACAGGTGCATGCAATTACAAATCTTGATCTAATAACTCACAGCAGGGCCCATTCCTGCACCCACCAAGAGTAACTGTGAGGGCTTACAGTCTTGTGGCAACACCGTCCACCACCACCACCACCACCACCAAAGGCCCAATTTTTCTGCCCGGTTCAACAGGTGCATGCAAGTACAAATCTTGATCTATTAACTCACAGCAGGGCCCATTCCTGTGCCCACCAGTCTTGTGGCTACACCAACATCTAATAGGGCAAATTTCTGCAGAGTATATACGGCAGGCCCCTACTTTCAAACATCCAACTTACAAACGACTCCTACTTGCAAACGGCAAGAGAAAACAGGAAGTGAGAGGAAATCTACCCCTAGGAAGGAAAATTCTATCCTGTTAGATTTAATTTGGGAAAAAGGTATCTCCTCTCTACTGATGCTTTATCACCAATCCTTGTTTCAATTAAAACCCCACTTTTCCAAAAACATTTGTCATTGGGACGGAAAGTGAGGTGACATGTTCTGAACAGATGTGCAAAGACAGCAAATGTTACAGGGGTGATAACCCCTCCCTATGTTCTCCAAAAAGCTTAAAAATTGATTTTTTTGGGATGTAGCTACACTTCATAATGTACCTGTTCAGATTCTACTTAAGAACAAACCTACAGTCCATGTCTTGTTTGCACCACCTATATACTGCTGTTCAGAGTATATAGGGTTGTAGGTATAGGGTTTTATTTTGGGTGTGGGGTCCCCCTTAGTATCCATACAAGACCCAAAGGGGCTGGGGTGGGGGGGGGGGGTGATGGGGTAGCCATGCCATTTTTCTCAAGGATTTTCAGCCATATGGCGGCCAGGACAAGACATGACATTAAAGCCGCAAGTGGTTTTAAATGGCTTCTTTTTTTCCTTTACAAATGTCATTTTGTGCAAGGACAGTTCTAAACACGGGAAACACATGCCACTTCACAGGCATACTTTAGACACCCCCCAGGTACCATATTTAAAGGAAAATTTCACTTTTTTTTTTTTCACTTTATGCATCATTAAAATGACTGCTCCCGAAAAAACTTTAGTTTTTAAAATTTCTTTTTGCATTGATATATGTCCCCTGGGGCAGGACCCGGGTCCCCAAACCTGTTTTATGACATTAACATGCATATTGGCCGTTGTAATTAGCAATTTTGATTTCGAACGTTCGCGTCCATTATAACGAATAGGGTTCGAAAATTCGCGCAAACTTTCGGTCCGTTCGAAGGTTCTGGTGCGAACCGAACCCGGGGGTGTTCGGCTCATCCCTAGTGGTGACATAAGAAATATATTTTTGGATAGACCAATATAAAATATGTGTGGATAGTATGTGAACAAGACCTATGGAAAAAAGAAAAAAGAAAAAGAGAAAAGATGTATGTGTGAAAAAATATTGTAAAATAGAAGGATATGGAAAAAAAAAAAAAAATTGAAATATGATTGATAAACCAAAAAACAACAGAAAGGAAGGGAAGGAGGTGAAAAAAAAAAAAAAAATAGACACGGCCGGTTTTCTCGGCAAAAAAGCTCTCCCAACAGTTTTCCAATCTTTTTTTTGCCGAGAAAACCGTTCGTGTGTATGCTTTCTCGTCGAGAAAACTGTCCAAAATCTCGACGAGAAAAAAGACGACCTGCGGTCTTTTTTCTCGTCAGAGTCTCATTTTTTCTCGGCGTGATTCTCGTCAGACTGTGTTTGGATGAGAAAACCGTTCGTGTGTATGCTTTTCCGAGTCTTCAAAAACCGCGCATGGTCAGACTCAATATGAGATGGGAGCGCACCTTCTTGTAAAACAAGCGTTTTGAATGGAGATAGCACATTCGTCACGCGTTACCAATTTTAGCCACGTTTAAATGCTGCACATTTAAATCTTCTTTAGAATGGTACAATGATGCCCAATTATGAACTTTTTTGGCTGCAGATATTCACGCATATTTATGACTAATTTTTACCAACATTTCTGAATGCAGATCTCATGAATATGTTATTTTAGTTGATTGAGCAAGATTTTTGTTTTTTTTAAATTTGTATGATTTTTTTCAGATATGCATTTTAAAATTTTATTTAATTTCTAGTGTTGTCCTTTTTTTTTTTATCCGGTGTAAATTTGACATAAATAGTATAAAATTATCCTTATTTTTTTTGTCCTTCAAGGCGTTTTTTTGGTGTTATCTGTTGCATTTAAACTCTAGCTTTGGATTTTTAGTAAATTACCTGCCTACTCACCAGCTAAATATGTATCTTTAACAAAAACACATAGGCAAGTATTAACTGTAACACAAAAAAACATTTATTCTGGTATACAAAATAATAATAACCAAACTAGAAGGCAGCGCTGGAGAGCCTGCTGCAATTTGTGCGACTGTGTGGACACCAAAATTGGGACCTTGAGAAGCACATATACATTACTGAGCACAATCTGGTCTTGGACTCCCAGAGGTCAGGAACAGCAGCAGGTTAGATACATGTCCCAAGTCTGTGGAGCTACAACAGGCTGCCTTCTGTCTGACCACATTGCAGCAAGGGAATCACTTCCTGGTCTTCTTGCTCCGCTTCCCTGCAGCCTTATGGGTAGGCTTCCCTGCAGCCCTCTCTGCAGCCTTCTCTGCAGCCTTCCTTGTCCGCCTGGCTGGAAGCTGTGCCTCAGGAGGTGTACTCATGTCAGGAGGAGGAGGTGGAGGTGGAGAAGAAGGAGGTGGAGCTGGAGAAGAAGGAGGTGGAGGAGAAGAAGAAGAAGGAGGTGGAGGAGAAGAGGAAGGAGGAGGTGGAGGAGAAGAAGAAGAAGAAGGAGGTGGAGGAGAAGAGGAAGGAGGAGGTGGAGGAGAAGAAGAAGAAGGAGGTGGAGGAGAAGAGGAAGGAGGAGGTTGTGAAATTGGAGGTGGAGGTGGAGAAGAAGGAGGTGGAGGAGAATAGGAAGGTGCAGGAGGATGGCCGTGGTCACAGATAACAGTGCTCTCTGTGAGTCTGCCCCTCAACCCCTTATTTAAAAGGGTCATGAGCAGGGACTCACAAAGTAGCCTCTGTTCAGTTTGCATCTGGGCCATTTTCATGCCCACCAATGCAGCATAGCCCTCATCAGGGGTTGGGGGCTGCTGGAGGGTGGCATGGGCCTCTTTAATGAGGGCCAGTGCTGCCACACTTACAGCCCTATCCCTCCTGCCCCTTCTTGGTGGCATGCGGATTGGTGGCACCTGACACCTTGTCCTACTACTTGGACCAGCCACCTCCTCTCTGCCACTTGGACCAGGCACCTCCTCTCTGCCACTAACCCCAGCCTCCTCCTGCCTGACATTTTCCGCCCTCTCATCTTGGCTGACCTCCTCCTGTGTAAAAAAAAGGGACATATTTTTGATTTTGTTTTCATCAATCACACACAGGGGATTAGTTTGTAAAGGCAAATCCACTTTGCAATACAAGTGCAAACTACAAGTGCACTTGTAATTGCTTGGAAAGTGGACTTGGAAGTGCAGTCACTGGAGATCTGAGGGGGACCTGCAAGGCAAAGCAAAAACATAAATTTAGCTTGCACATGATTGGAGAATAAAATCAGCAGAGCTTCCCGTCATTTCCGCTCTCCCCCTCTGATTTACAGCGACTTTACTTCCAAGTTCATTTTTTGGGAAATTTTAAGTGCTCTTGCACTTGTAGTGCAAAGTGGATTAGCTATTCTTAAAGCACCCCCACAATGTTCAGATCATTGACTGTTGCAAATCCTTCAAAATGTGTGTGTATAATACTCTCATTATGCCCCCATCATTTTCCTATCTCCTCCCCAACTTTTTTGCCCACTACTGTCTATTGCTATGTCAATCCCTTTTTCTTGATTGCCTACATTTTTACCCATCTTAACATCTATTTTACATCATTCATTTTTGACAAAGAAATGTGATAAAAATACTATACCTGGCTCCAGACGGACAGATCTGGGTCCTCATCCATGATGGAAGGCTCCTCCTGATCCTGGGAAGGAACATCTTGGCTGGAGGGAAGGCTGGAGGGAAGGCTTGAGGGAAGGCTGGAGGGAAGGCTGGAGGGAAGGCTGGACAGTGATTCCCTTGCTGTAATGTGATCATTCAGAAAGGCCAACCTGTAGTAGTACCACAAATGTGGGATACCTACCCTGCTGCTGCTCCTGACCTCTGAGATGCCAGGACCCGATTGCGCGCAGTCCTATATGTGCCTCTCAAGGTCCCAATTTTGGTGTCAAGCTGCTCAATGGTTGAATTGGGCAACTTGGTCTGCACAAATGGGAGCAGGCTCTCCAGCACTGCTCTCCGAACCCCCTTTTTTATGCTGTGGATTTTTGGTCTCCCACAGAGCGGGCAGCTCCTTTAATCTGTCAATGAATTCTGCCAGAAATTCTTTTTCCCCAAACACATTCATTGTTTCTGCAAGACAAAACACCAGACATAATTAAAAATGACAATCACACTCTAAACTAGTGAAATCTTTATGCTCATATATGCCTCTCCAATCTCTATGCAGTATAGGCCACTGATGTACCAATTAGGAAATGATACCTTCAGGCCTAACGTTCGGCGTTCTAAACTCCTTCTGCCGCACACAGAACGTAGGTACGTCACATGTGTGTGTTAGCTTTATATACACTACGCATGTGTGACACACGTCGCCCGCCCATGACGGTCTTTTCTCGATGTTTCCCCGCCCCTTCTCTTTTGGCGCGCAGGTGACATGGCGAAGTCACAGCAGGTGTCTGTGAATTCAGAGAATTCCAATGAGGAGACAAGCCCAGAGCGGGAAACGTCACGAACCAGGAGGCGCTACAAGGCATCTAATATGTCCTTTGAGGAGATGGTGGAAATGGTGGCCATATTGAATAATTGTGATTATGATGCCAAGCATTGGCCGTATTCCCACCCTAATCTTCGGAAGGACAAAATTATGAAGAAAGTAGTGAAAAGTCTGAATAATAATTTCGGGGTGAAAAAATCCAAGGAGCAGCTCAGAAAGAGGTGGTCTGACCTCAAACTGAGGGAGCCGGAGCAGTTAAGGAGCATTAACAGAATGCTTAAAAAAATGAAGTACTTCTCCTGTGTCCCTATTGTTGTATTTCCCAACTTGCATGTTGCTCCCTGTTGTGGTTTTTTATTAAATAACATTCTTAAATGACATCTTCTACAATTTAGTGGGCACAGAAATCGGTCAATATAGACACATCGTTTGCACACTACATACGATGATTTGGCAATATCCGTTCTTTTTTAATTCCAACAAAAAATGTATGTTTAAAATCACTAAATGTTATGACATTGTTGTCAGATGATGTGTTTGAAAATAGAATGAAATGCAAACTTGAATCAATGTAAAGGAGAGGACACTCAGCAGTTGTTTACACATCTGCACTCACAGGAGCACTATAGTGTGGGCCACCATAAGAACCTTTTTAGGGTGTCCACCACAGGTGCTACAGTGGGTATTGGGGGGGGGCCCATGTGATAAAATTGTCACCAAAAGGTCTGTTTTTTAGATTTGTATAGTTCTCGAATCTGGTCTTCATCTTGGAACTGGGCCTAAACAGACAAGTGTAGCCCACCTGCAAACAATGATTCATATTCCTAGTTCTGACTTCATATATGTGTGTTTTAAGTGTACCATTTGTTTGAATCTCATAGGGGAGAGAAGACTGGGAGGACACCACTCCTCGGAGCCCAGCAAAACCACACCTTCTAAAGAACCCCACCCTCCCCAACAAGCCCAACCTGAGGATGTGGAGGATGTCGAATTAGATAAAGGAGAGGTGGAGGAAGGAGAAGTCGAGGAAGGAGAGGTGGATGAGGTGGTGGAACTTGTCACTACAACAGGTCAGTATCTGTCAACACAGCTTCAGGTAAAAGAGATGTAGGCCTGGAGATTGTTATATTTTTATTTTTATTTTAGGGGATGAATATGTTGCTGAAAGTCCAAGATTCTCCAGGGATAGTGCACAAAGACTCATACAACAAGTAATGGATTGTAGTACTCATCTGGACTTCATTAAAACAAGGATTCAGGATATGGAGAATACATTTAAGGACATCATAGATGTGTTGGGGAGAATAGACTAAAAAAAACTTTTTTTCTCAAGTTTGTGTTCACTTTTGTAGCACTTTGTTGCACAAACAAATTTAGAAGATGCACACAGTGGGTCAACATGTGCTATCTGCCATCACGGGATCTCCATGTACGTGTTTTGGGGGTGCAACCTCTTCTTCACAACTCAAGAAGGAGAAAGGAAGAAGGGGTTGCCCCCCCCCCAAAACATGTTGAATGATCCCCATGATGGCTGGTAGCACATGGTGACAATAGGGATGAGGAAGTAACTAACCTAGTTCCCCCCCCCCCCCTAAAAATGTGTGCATCTTCTAAATTTGTCAGGTTCAGGGGTGACAACACTCCATTTTTGAGGAAGGGCAGGTAGACATTTGTTTTTACGAAATTGGTCTGACATGTTGCCTTATAGGTTTAACATTGTTGTATTTGGAGGAATGTTGAGGAGATTTTTTGTAAGTTCATTACCAGCAAAATTTGCCATGTTAGGTGAAAAGGCGAAAATGGGTTTCTAAAATGTTCAGACACTAAAAATGTATACCTAACCATATGTGTGATTGAGTAAAATACAAGAAAATACAAAAAATGCTGTTGTTATTTTTTTAACCACTCTAACCTTTTTGGGATTTAGTTTTGTTGTTAGCAGTGAAATGTTTGTTGTTTACTAAGGAAAATACACTTGGCACTACAAGTACACTTTGAAAAAGTAGCACACACCTCTAATATAAACAAAGCAAAACTACTAATTGAAAGTTGATATTTTTTTTTTTTTTTTTTTTTTTACGGCAAAATTATAATTCGGACAGATTCTCTGGCATTGGAATGGCCCCCCTACCCATGAAATAATCCACATATTTCTGTCTGATTGCACGGGCACTTTGGGGGGGGGGGGGCAAGCCAGCACGGACAAGTTCCAGGCCCGGCAGGGCATTGTCCGCAACAAGTCCTGGCTCGGGCCCAACTGTGGCCATATATGTAGAAGATTTCTTTCTCAAAAAATTTAGCAGTAGACAACAACAAAACACAATATAGTTCAATTTGTACTCCGCAAGATTAATAGGAGTCAGAAAAAGACGGAACTGGCTGCCCATTATCCTGAAGGAATTCTCCACAACTCTTCGTGCTCTGGCCAGCCGGTAGTTGAAGACCCTCCTCTCCGGGGTGAGGGTCCTCTGGGGGAAAGGCCTCATGAGATGCCGACCCAGTCCAAAGGCTTCATCAGCCAAAAAGACAAAGGGGAGTCCTTCCACATTCCCTGCATCCGGTGGCAATGCAAGGTCATCACTCTGTAGACGAAGGGAAAACTCCGTCTGGGTGAAGGCTCCCCATCCGACATCCGGCCATTCTTCCCCACATCCACATAGAGGAATTCATACTGTGCTGACACCACCGCCATCAGCACGATACTATGAAACCCCTTGTAGTTGTAAAAAAAGGAGCCAGAACGGGGTGGTGGCACGATGCGGACGTGCTTTCCGTCAATGACTCCTCCGCAGTTGGGGAAGTCCCACCGCCTGGCAAACTCCAATGCCACAGTCTGCCATTCCTGTGGCGTGGAAGGAAGCTGGGGAATCAAACAAGATGAAAAAAAATTTGTACTTTTGCAAATAACTTTGCAAGCAGATTAGACAAAAACATTCGTGGCCAACATAAGTATAACATTTTGGTTAAAGTGGTTGTAAACCCGGTAATTTTTTTTTTTATAACAACCTGGAAGAGAAAGGCATAATGAGGTAATATGACTAGCATAATATCTCATTATGCATCACTTAACTTAGGTCGGGGCCCCCGAAGCCGTCCTCATCTCCCTCTTCAGCCGCATCCATCGCTGCGGCGACAGCCGGAAGGTTACTTCCGGGTATCGCCGCACCAGCCAATCACAGCGCCGCTCCGGTGCTGTGATTGGCCGGAGCGGCGGAGACGTCACTCTGCGCATGCGCGCGAGAGCCGTCACAATCGGCTACGCCCAGCTATTGCTGGGAAGTAGCCGATTTTGTGAATGGGATTAACCCCATGAATGCGCCGTTGTCTACGGCGCGCATGCGCCGTAGACAGCGGCGCCTGTCATTTTTAGTAAATATCTCCTAAACCGTGTAGGTTTAGGAGATTTTTCTTGCACCTACAGGTAAGCCTTAATCTAGGCTTACCTGTAGGTGCAAGTTGAAAAAGTGGGTTTACAACCACTTTAAGGATTATTAAAAAAAGAGAAACAAATTCACAATTCGCACATTGCTCACTCCCCTCTGATGGCCCATTTATTTTCTTTGGGAGGGGCTAGATGTGTTTGGGCCCCCCCAAATTTCACAATCAGAAACATTAATTAACAATTTGAGGGGGGGGGAACTACAAGGGATCTGAAAAAATACATTGATAACAGACTAGGCTAGATGTATTTGGGCCCAGGAGAGCATGCTGGAGAGGTAAGTAAAGGTAAAAATGCATGTAGGCCCAAAAATGACTTAAAAAAGGACAGCATGCATGGGGACAAAGGGGACATTCTCAGCATATTACAATCATGCTAATTAGGGAAGGATGAAAGAAATACAATACATTATCATGCATTAAATACATTGAATGTGATATTATATACGAAAACTTACCCTCATATAGTCATCCTGCAGGACTTGGATGATAGCAGAACAGGTGTCTGGGATTATGAGGCCCAGAGCCTGGGGGGAGATGCCTGTGGTGAACTTCAGGTCCTGCAGACTTCTCCCTGTCGCCAGGTAGCGCAACGTGGCGATGAGCCTCTGCTCAGCACTGATGGCTTCCCGCATAACGGTGTCCTGCCTGGTAATATAGGGGGACACCAAAGCAGATGCTGAAATACGGGGTCAGACATCCACAGAAAATTCCTGTAGTCCTCAGGATTATTCTCCACGATCTCCCGCAGCAGAGGTATGTGAGAGAATTGGTCGCGCTGGAGCAACTAATTCTTGGTCCATGAACTCCTCCTCACCCTGTTCATAGACTCGTCTTGGTCCAATACAAGAAGACCATCAGACACACAAAGTCGGTGCACAACACGATCTCTACGATGAGAACGTATCCGCAACATGGCTAAGAAACGGTCGTCTGAACAGAACGAACTAAACAGAACGCACTGAAGAACAGCAAGGCCTATGAAGAACGACCTGAAAACAGAAACGAGTGGACAAGAACGCACTGAAAAACAGATACGACCTGACTACTCACCCTGAAAGACAAGATACGAACCCACAAGCACCTACTGAACCGCAGAAAACGAACTGAAAGCACAAAGTCTGAAAAGCGCAAATCGTCTCTTCCCAAACTTTAACTAACACGCGGCAACTCGAGATTAGCAAAAGCAGCCCAAG
Source organism: Rana muscosa (assembly GCA_029206835.1). NCBI lineage: Eukaryota > Metazoa > Chordata > Amphibia > Anura > Ranidae > Rana > Rana muscosa. Next base: position 11,615,334 of record JARGYO010005626.1, on the reverse strand, counting down.
GGAGGACGCCATGAAAATGGAACTTCCCCTTTATACTGCCATCGTACGTGTTGTACGTCACCGCGTTTTTAGACCAACGAGATTTTGGAATGACAGTGTGTATGCAAGCAAAGCTTCACAAGAATCTCGTCAAACTCGACAAGAAAACCGACGAGAAAAACTACGTTTGTTTTACGACGAGAAACTCGGCCATGTGTACGAGGCTTGAGACCTGAAACAGCTGCAGATTTTCGTAAAACTGCGAGGAAGTTAGGGAGGGAGGTATTAGGTTCAGAAAAAAACAAAATAATGTCATCTGAGTACATACAAAGTTTTAAAGTCTTGTGTCCTGACATGTAACTTTTCCTAGTGCGAAGATCCCATAATTACAGCCAGGCAGTTTAATCCTAGTTTTAGGGTGGTGATATAGGCTCTAAAAGCAAAACTTTTGCAGAGTAATGTGGCAGCTGAGCCTATTAGTGATCTGATGTACGGTAATCTGTAAAAACATCACTGAATTTTGCCTCCTTCACTGTCCTGGCTCTGAAAACAGAAGACTGTCAGATAGTTGTTGCATTACTTCTGATCATTCTTTTATTTTCCTTCCTACACAATGGCTTCTATTTTTTCTCTAAGAAATAAGTAAGTCTTTAAACAAGTATTTGCAGCTTATTATTCTCAATATACACATGCTGGAAGACCTTTTTTTATGAAGGAATAATATATGAGGCTAGAGCTTGTCTTCCTAATCTTTAAACAACAATAAGCACTATGAGAACTTGTTAATCATATCTTTTGTAATGTCTCATGATATGTCGTAAGCATCTTGGCCCCATCTCTTCAACCCATGACAGGAAAAAACTGTATTTTTCATTCATTACATCTCACACTACATTTATAAATGACTATACACTCTCATATATAAATCTAAACATTGAAATATATTCTGTGTGTAGCGGGGTCCTAAATTTAGAGGAAGTGTTTGAGTGGTAGTTATGCTCAAACAACCCAATTGTCAGGATTCTTTCAACCATTTTTGTTCGCAGGGAGAGTATCAGTGTATAGTTCCCTGTGGCCTGCAGGTGGCGCTGCCATGGTGGACCAGGATTGAACCGCTAATATAGTGTTGTGCCTTGTGTGTCCTCTCTCGGCAGCCGTGCGGTGGGTGTGGCAGGCCTGCTGTGCGTGCTGGGAGAGGATATAAAAGGGGCAGACGCTGCCTGTTCGTGGTTCTTCGGTCGTGGTCGAGGGTCCTACCCCAAGGAGTGTGTTCCTGTCCACCCTGGGCAACTTTGGCCCAGGGGCAGAAGTCGGTGAATCAGTCCCAGGCATATTTAGTCCTGGGACTGCAGCAAAGACCTTGGGCCCAGCACCTTCGGCTAGGGCCCAACAAGGATCGAGGAATCCCAGGGTGCCGCCTTGCGAGGGGACCCATATCTTAGACGAGGAGGCCGGGGGAGGAACTGTTCCAAGGGACCGGTGAGAAGTCACGGTGAAGGAAGGGTCCCGGTAACTCTCTGGAGGGATGTCTTCTCCTTACAAAGAGGTCAAGTTCTGAAGTACCAAGTTCACCAGGTCTGTGGCAGAGACCAAGTTCATCAGGTCTGTGGCAATGACCAAGTTCACCAGGTCTGTGGCAGAGACCAAGTTCACCAGTCTGTGGCAGAGACTGTGCGGTTAAGTTAGAGTACCATTTGGCTGCTAGTCCCTTCCTAGGGAGACTATCCATCTGGGCTGAGTCTGCTTGAAAAGCTGAGCAGTGAAGTGATTGTGTTTGTGCCTGGACCTCTTCCACACCTTGTGCTGTCCTGTCTTCTACTTCAACCTTTACCTATCAGAGACTGTTATGTGCAAAGAGAAAATAAACTCTACGTTGGAGATGCAGCTGGTGTGGACATTCAAGTTACTGGGGAGAACAAGGACTTATCTGTCTATTGTAGAGGTGAGAATCATTCTCTGGAGGATTCTGGTTTCTGGCCGTGGAGACCCACTAACAACACCACTCAACCTCTTTACACAGGAGGGTACGGGCTTGTGGCGTGGTGTGCCCTCTCTGCCTGTGGTGAGCCGAAGGCAGGTAAAGGGGGTGAGGTCGCTACACGTGCATATGTTGATCTGCAAAGCCAACATTGCTGTTGCATAAAGTGTATTATGTCTTAAAAGTTAATTTATGGGAATGAAATCTTGTTTGTTAACATTGTGTAATTGTATTAAGAAAAGATAAGCTTTAACTAGCAGAAATCCTTACATTCAGTAATTACCTGTGCGTGGCATTAGCTAACTCTGCCAACTGTGATAAAATAACTGTCTGCTTATCGTGTCCAAAGACCCATGCACTTATTACTTACTATTTTATGTGACTAAATTTTTCATAGAGCAATTAACAGACCTCGTGTCTTTCTATTTCATGTCTTATTTATTTCACAGCAAATTCCTCTAGGCACTGAATGATTGTGTAATATTTAATGTTTCTTATTTTGTACATGTTTACTACTACTTGGGACTGTGGATAAGGGATGAAAGTTTAAAACTGCCATTGGCAATGACTGTGTTTTTTTTATCCAAGAATTGGCAAGTCCCTTTTAGATAAGGGAATAATTTATTTTTCTTCTGCTGTTCTGTATAAGTTTGAAAATAATTTAAAACAGTTGAAGAAGTAAAAAATCACTGACAGTGCAGTCTTTTATTCCCCAATTTACTAGGCTTACACATTATTAGGCATAGACAACCGATTGGTCAGGAATTTACCCGTGTCGTGCTCAGTCCTGTCTGCTTCATTCTATAGATACTTTCTCTTCTAAGCCCTCCGCTCTTTTTAAGGGCAATTTATAACACGCACAAGTTTCCCATCATACAGTTTGTTGGCTTGTCTGTATGACAATAATAATTGTGTTTTGGATTGACCTTGTTTGTTCTGACCTCAGTTCTTTCTTGAGTTTGTGTTTGTCCCTTGCTGTAAATTTGACCTTTGGTCTGGTTACCCTAAGCAAAGACCTTCAGGTAAACTCCCCAACTATGTTTCTACTTTATCCTTAAATGCGGAATCCACCTGGTTGGATATGGCCCTTAGACTGCCTAGCTATTAACTGCCATCAGCTCGGCTAACCTAGAGAACATCCTCACTACAAAGGTTTCAAACTCCACAATGATGGGCTCCTGTGAAGACCAGGCAGTCCTAGAGTTGGAACTTTGGAGTGAACCTATTTCTCTATCCTGCTGGTGGCTCTGAATATTTTTAGCCATGTTTTCTTCCCTGCTCAGATCCAAACCAAGGCCATTACACTATCTATCTTTCTATCCAAAATGGTTATTTTATTGTTCAGAGATGACTACCTTTCTAGTAACCTCATACAAGTACAAAGCACTACAATGGTACCCAAATACAGACAATTAATTAGAAAGAATTTGCACCCCTAAAATACTTTATCTAAGTGAACGTTTCACATAACTGTAATCTATAGCTATGAATTAAATTGGGGCTACAACCCAATTGATGAACTTGGACTTGTGCTGGTGTACTGGGATTATCATTACTGTTTTTGTACAAATAGCTCAGTAATCAACTAAACAGGTAAAAAATGGTTGTATTTTATATTGGTTACCCATTGCATATGGGTACAATTCTCAAGTGAATTTTCTTATAAAGGTATGAATGAGGATTCTCTTAACCAGTTGCCGACCAGCGGCCACAGTTATACTGCGGCAAGGTGGCTCGGCTGCGCAAAATGACGTACTGATACATTGGTTCGTGCACTGGATTTTGCGTGCGCGTACCCACCGCCGGTCACGGGAAAAAGAGGCAGAACAGGGATCTGACTTTGTAAACAAGTTCCCCGTTCTGACAGGGGAGAAGAGAGAAATCAGCTGTTCCTAGTGATCAGAAACAGCAATGTCTCTCTACTCCCAGTGAGCCCATCCCCCTGACAGCTAGAAAGCACCTCCCTAGGGAACACTTAACCCTTTGATCACCATTAGTGTTAACCCCTTCCCTGCCAGTGTAATTTATACAGTGATCAGTGCATTTTTATAGCACTGATCACTGTATTGGTGTCACTCATCACCAAAAAGTGTCCCTTAGGGTAAGATTTGTCCACCGCAATGTCGCAGTCCCGCTAAAAATTGCAGATCGCCGCCATTACTAGTAAAAACAGTAAAATAAAAAGTCCCTAAATCTTTCCCCTATTTTGTAGACGCTATAACTTTTGCGCAAACCAATCAATGTACGCTTATTGCTATTTATTTTTACCCAAAATATGTAGCAGAATACATATTGGCCTAAACTGATGAATACGTTCTTTTTTTTATATATATTTTTTGGATATGTATAATAGCAGAAAGTAAAAAATATTGTTTTGTTTTTTTCAAAAGTGTTGGTCTTTTTTTGATAATAGCGCAAAAAATAAAAACCGCAGAGGTGATCAAATACCACCAAAAGAAAGCTCTATTTGTGGGAAACAAAGGACATAAATTTTGTTTGGGTACATTGCACGACCACACTATTGTCAGTTAAGGTAACGCAGTGCCGTAATCGCAAATAATGGCCTGGTCAGGAAGTTGGTAAATCCTTCCAGGGCTGGAGTGGTTAATTTGCAAGGATTTCTTCTTGTTTCCTGTTTTGGCTATGGGACAGGCAATGAAGGTAAATCTCACTAATAGGACACAGGTGGAAAAAAAAATGATACGCTATCCAAAATGTTCTATTATAATTCTACTTTAACTAGTTACGGAACGCCCGCCACAGTTGTACTGCGGCAGGTTGGGTCCCCTGCGTGAATCGCTGTCTTTGTACATCGGGCGCATACACTGCGATTTGTGGGTGCGCGCCCTTTCGCGAGCAGGGGAGCCAACCAGTGGGATGTCTTTCGGCCACCCGCGATCGCTCCAGAAACAGGCAGAACGGGGATCTGTAAGTGTAAACAAAACAAATCCCCGTTCTGTCAGGAGAGGAGAGAGAGATTGTCTGTTTCTAGTGTAGCGCTACCCCCAGTTAAGAGAGCCGCTGGTTTGATTTCGGGCCCTGAGTACAGCTCCACCAACCCCCGGCAATCTTGTCTAGTCTCCTATGGCACAGTTAGTCTAGGGATGGTATCTATTACAATCTATACCTGATTATACACACACCCCAACTTCTCTTGTAACATATAAGCACTATGTGCAATGATAACACCGTGATAACAAGTGGCAAAGTATAACGGTTTTACTTTAGTTTAAAAGGCACAGATTAAAACAGAACAGGTAACTTGCCTACAGAGCCCTGCAGCAATAGATATAGCATACACTAATAGCACAGCGCGGTAATCCACCACGCGCAGCTATTAGTATCTACGCGCCCTGTGGCGCACTAAATAATATTCTATCTCCCCTCCCTGGTCAGGCCTGACACAGAATTAAACTCAGTCTTTTCAATTAGGATTTCTTTGCATGCAAACTTGAAATGGTGGTGCACGTTGAGGAACAATATTGTAATCCACAAAGTAGGTAACCACAAGGAACACTATGCCGGAGACCCTTTAACTCTGTCCTGCTACCGGTCTCCAGCGGAACAGCAAACAAATGATCGGTGGGCCAAGGCAGTCTATAGGCCTAAACACAGTACAGCCTATTGAATTGAGCAAGTGCTCGCTCACCACTCCGGACGCGATCCCAGTCCGGGACTTCTACCTGCTGTGTCTCCGCACACAGCGTCTGCAACGATCGGGTCACCGATCCAACTGATGTACACAGCAAACAAAGTCAGATGTCACCCAGGATATGCAGTGAGGTGGAAGGCTCTTCGGAAGTTGCGCAAGGCCCCAGGCTTCAGGCCCTGCACTCCAGCAGATCCGCACAGGAAGACCAGTCAGCAGCCGCGCGGTGTCAAAAAGAGACCGAGCTGTTCACGCCTCCTCCTTTTATCTCCCTCCCACAAGTCTCTGCGGTGGTAACATTACACCCTGGGTGCCAAACGGGACTCTGGGAAATGTAGTCCCGGGAAGTCTTAAAGGAGACCCCGCTACACACTCCCCACACTTGACCTCTTTGGTCCCCAAAGATAATTTTTAACATACACTACGTACAATTCTAAACAATGCTGTGTACGATGTCGGCAAAGGGAACTCCCATCAAAATTGAGAGGTTGAATTCCCTTGCCCACAGGTCACACTATCATGAGTGGGCTGCCAACTGTGCCAGAGGACGAGTTGGGGTTGCCCTCCACCAAATGAACAGTGGAGGGGACTGGATGCTCTGTACTCCTCCTTGCAGTGACCACTGTTTCTTCTGAGCTCTTCCCCATTTGTGAGTAAGTTAACTTCTTATGAGGCCTTATAACTCTTCTAGCTCTTTGCTCTCTTGGGACTTCTGGCTGGGACACTGCAGGATCCTCTTCTGGAACAGACTTGAGGGATTCTGCTGGTTCTGAAACACTTGGTTCAGGAGCCGGGAGGTACATAGAAACTCTTTGGTCCTCCTCTGAGTATGTGTCACAGGCATCTTCCCAGTAATCTCACAGAGGACTGGATGGAATGAACTCAGTAGCTTCCACATTCAGTGTTCTGTCTATAGTGTCTCTGGTAGGGGGAAGATCTATAGCAGAAGTTCCTGGAGTTGGGGAAGGCCATAACCAACCAAGTTCCTGTCCCTCATCTTCACTTTGTTCAGAGGTCTCTACATCTCGATTTTGAGAAGACTGAGACTGAGTACTTGGCCTAGGGGTATCCAGAATGGAGTCTGGGCTTGGGGAATCCCTCGCAGGAGGTATCCGAACTGCTTCAGCAAATGGGAGTAAGTGGTTTCGTTGCCAGGTCTTCAATGGGCCCACCTTCCCTTCTGGCTTCAACTTATAGACAGGTAGGCCTAACAGCTTCTTACAAATGACATAGGGTTCGGGTCTCCATCTGTCTGCAAGCTTGTGTTTTCCAGGGACTCCCAGGTTTCGTAGCAGAACTCGGTCTCCAGGTTGCAGGTCCTGGATCCGAACCTTCAAGTCAAAGTTCCTCTTGTTGCGGGCCCCCCTTTGGTCTGAAGCCGCTTGGGCCTGTTCATAAGCCAACTTCAAGCTGTGTCTGAGTCTGTCCACATATCCCTTGTGAGAGGTGGCTGAGGAATGATCTATGGAGGTGCCAAAGGCCAGGTCCACAGGTAACCTTGCTTCTCTTCCGAACATGAGACGGTAGGGGGAGTAGCCTGTAGCATCACTGGTGGTACTATTGTAAGCATGTACTATAGCCGATATGTGCTTGCTCCAATGCTGTTTCTTCTCGCTATTCAGGGTCCCCAACATATTGAGCAGAGTTCGGTTGAACCTCTCCGGTTGAGCATCCCCTTGTGGGTGGTAAGGAGAGGTTCGGGTCTTCTTGATTCCTAAGGAATCCAAGAGCTTCTGGATCAGCCGACTATCAAAGTCCCTCCCTTGGTCTGAGTGAAGTCGCTGTGGTAGCCCATAATGGACTAAATACTTCTCCACAAGTACCTTGGCCACCGTGGAGGCCTTCTGATCTTTGGTTGGGAAAGCCTGGGCATACCGGGTGAAATGATCGGTTATCACCAGAACATTTCCTAGTCCACTCAGGTCGGGTTCGAGGCAGAGAAAATCAATGCATACCAAATCCAGCGGACCTTGATTTTGCAGATGGCCCATTGGGGCAGCTTGATGGGGTAAAGTCTTCCGCTGGATGCAACGTTCACATGAATGGCAGTACTCCTCCACTTCAGCCCTCATGCAGGGCCAATAGAACCGACTCCTAACAAGTTGGAAGGTTCTTTCAGCCCCTAGGTGCCCATGATTGTCATGCAGAGCAACCAAAACAGTCTCTCAGTGTTTCTCGGGAAGAAACAGTTGCCATTTGTCTTCCAAGTCATCAGAGGGGCCCCTTCGGTAGACCACTCCCTGATGCACCTGCAACCTGTCCCACTCTTTCCTCAACTGACGAGCTTCCTTTGAAGGATGGCGCAGGAGTCTATTTGGATCCTGATTCTCCGGGGCCTCCAGAACCAATCTCCCCATGGGTTCTTCCAATTGGTCACATCTCAACTCCTTCTTTGACAGTTTTGGCAGATTATCTTCTTCCAACTGGGTTACCCCACAGTATTGCTTGGGAACTCCTACCATGGTAACTCCTATCTCTTCTGCCCTTGAGCCTCCTCTGGCTTGAAGTTCAGCCCCTTGGCAAAGGGCCCGCACCCCGTCAGGTGCCACTTGGGTCCAGTCTTCTGTATCACTGGTAGGGGCATGAGATCTTCTAGACAGGGCGTCTGCGTCTCGATTCCCAGCCCCAGGCCTGTATTTCAGGCTGAAATTGAACCCAGACAGTGCAGCCAGCCTTCTATGTCCTGTGGCATCCAGCTTTGCTGTGGTAAAGAGATAAGTAAGGGGGTTGTTGTCGGTTTTCACAGTGAATTCTGCCCCATACTGGTAGTCTTTAAGTTTGTCAACTACCACCCACTTGAGGGCCAGGAACTCCAGCTTTAGAGTGGGGTAGTTCTTTTCAGAGGGGGTCAGACTTCTGCTCACATAGGCAATGGGTCGCAGTTGTCTTTCATGCTCCTGATAGAGCACTCCTCCCAGACCATCATGACTGGCATCTACGTGGAGTTCATAAGGTCTCTTTGGGTCTGCATAGGCCAAGACAGGGGCGGTGGTTAGGCTTTTTTTTAACATCTGAAAGGCCTCTTCACACTTTTGGTTCCACTGGTCTTGGACTGACTCTCCCGGCTTCCTGGGACCCGAGTCATCCTCTTCCCCTTCCGTCTTGAGTAGCTCATTCAGGGGTCTGGCAATTCGGGAAAATTAACTACCTCCAACTTCTCGGGGTCTGTGGCCACTCCTTCTTCAGACACTATGGGGTTGATTTACTAAAGGAAAATCCACTTTGCACTTGCAAGTGCACTGAAAGTGCACATGGAAGTGCAGATGCTGTAGTTCTGAGGGGGACATGCAAGGAAAATAAAAAACAGCATTTTAGCTTGCACATGATTGGATGATAAAATCAGCAGAGCTTCCCCTCAGATTTACAGCGATCTACAGCGACTGCACTTCCATGTGCACTTTTAAGTGCAAAGTGGATTTTCCTTTAGTAAATCAACCCCTATGTGTCCCAGATAGTTAACGGAAGATTGGTAGAACCTATACTTCTCTGGCGAAAGCTTGAGTCCCTCCTCACTGAGTCTCCTCAAAACCTTCTCCAGTCTCTCTTTGTGTTCTTCCAAGGTCCTCCCGAAGACAATGACATCGTCTAAGTACACAAGGACCTCGATAAGGTTCATGTTTCCTACAGTCTTTTCCATGAGACGTTGGAAGGTGGCTGGGGCTCCTGACAGTCCCTGGGGCATTCGGTCGAATTCAAAGAACCCCACTGGGGTTATGAAGGCTGTCTTCTCCTTGTCTTCCGGATGCATAGGGATCTGATAGTATCCACTCTTGAGGTCCATCACGCTGAACCACTTGGCTCCAGACAAGCTCTGTAGGGCATCCTCTATCCTCGGGGTGGTGTACTGGTCAGGGATGGTTCTCCTGTTGAGGGTCCTGTAGTCTATACACAACCTCAACGATCCATTCTTCTTTCTGAAAATAAAAATAACAGTGTACTAAGAAATAAACCGCCCCCTTTCCTTAACACACTCCACTGCGCCTTGGAGAAACGTCTGATAAATTCAGACTGAATTACCCTATCAGCTGCTACTTTAACAAATAAAAAGTGAAAAATAATTTTGAATAACCAAAATAGTAGCGCTCAGTGTCTTACAACACAAATCTAAATATAAACCATATACACTCCGTGAGATAGTGCATAAATGCGAATGTTCATAAATATACACCCTGTAAAGAAATGTGCATACAATAAACTCATCAAGTGTCCATAACGTTCATGACAGTGATTTAAAACAATTGATATAAAGTGTTTAACTGAAAATGAGTCCATAAAAAAGTGCACAAAATAAGTCCATAAAAAGTGCATCCAAAAGTGACTTCAAATGAAGATGATGACAAATAAAACTTTCTTGTGTTTTCTTCAAACCTTCACCACACCAATGTGCTCAGTGATTCCACTCCCTAAGGACTTGCACTCACCACAAGAATATGCCTCGCACTCTCATGCTTGGCTAATCAGCTTGATTACCCCCCAGGGTATCACAAACGATTCCAAAATGATGAAATTAGGTCAGTCAAGTCTCCCACATGAAAAAACAAATGCTTCCAATAGTGAAGTATATCAAAACTTTTAATTAAAATAACACAGCACAAGTGACCATCAATGGTTACACTCACATTTAGACAGATCAAATTGGGCACTTCAAAGCAAACATTTCCAAACGCCAGGCAAGTTTATAGTAGGCTGCCGCGATGTATTGCGGTCTCGGCGGACCATATAAGCATGGGCCCCATTGGAAGAAGTCTTACGACGAAACTAGTCTGGGAGGAGCTACACGACAGTCACCTGGTGTGCAGCGTTCGGATCTTTCGACCACTCGTCGAATATACAGTTTGGTGTTTGGGCGGGAGTCTGCGGTGATTCGATTGCAGTGGAGAGGCAAGTGTACATGAAGGAGGGTGAGACATACATGCTTATATGGTCCGCCGAGACCGCAATACATCGCGGCAGCCTACTATAAACTTGCCTGGCGTTTGGAAATGTTTGCTTTGAAGTGCCCAATTTGATCTGTCTAAATGTGAGTGTAACCATTGATGGTCACTTGTGCTTTGTTATTTTAATTAAAAGTTTTGATATACTTCACTATTGGAAGCATTTGTTTTTTCATGTGGGAGACTTGACTGACCTAATTTCATCATTTTGGAATCGTTTGTGATACCCTGGGGGGTAATCAAGCTGATTAGCCAAGCATGAGAGTGCGAGGCATATTCTTGTGGTGAGTGCAAGTCCTTAGGGAGTGGAATCACTGAGCACATTGGTGTGGTGAAGGTTTGAAGAAAACACAAGAAAGTTTTATTTGTCATCATCTTCATTTGAAGTCACTTTTGGATGCACTTTTTATGGACTTATTTTGTGCACTTTTTTATGGACTCATTTTCAGTTAAACACTTTCTATCAATTGTTTTAAATCACTGTCATGAACGTTATGGACACTTGATGAGTTTATTGTATGCACATTTCTTTACAGGGTGTATATTTATGAACATTCGCATTTATGCACTATCTCACGGAGTGTATATGGTTTATATTTAGATTTGTGTTGTAAGACACTGAGCGCTACTATTTTGGTTATTCAAAATTATTTTTCATTCTTCTTTCTGACTACTATCGGAGAGGCATAGGGACTTCTAGACTCCCGGATCACACCGGTCCTCTTGAGTTCTCCGAGCTGTTCCCTCAGATCTTCCAGGTCCGCTAGTGGGACTTGCCTGACTCTCTCCCTGAAGGGTTTGTCTTCCTGGAGGCGGATTTGATGGGTGGCACTCCTAGCACACCCCACATCGAACTCATCTTGAGAGAAGATCTTCTTCCACCTGGTCAACTGGGCCTTGGCTCTCTCTTTCCAAGCCCTGGGCAGGTTTGGGTTCTCCATGGAGAGTTTCTCCCAAACATTCCCTCCTTCACCCGTCTTCTCCAAATCCGACAGAGCAACTGGGGTAGCAGGGCTCACCTGGCCCAGCAACATCCTGGCTGGGATCTCCATGGGGCCATCCGTAGTATTCCTGACACTCACAGGTACCTTACAGTGGGCCTTCTTCAGAGCCCTTAGTGGGACCACTTCTGGGATTACTTCTAAACCCAAGTGTTCTCCCCTTGGATCGGGTTCCAACATGACCAAAGGTCCCGGTTGCTCCCAAGTAAGCTTCACAGTGGCTCTGAGACAGGTTACTTCGCCGGGCTGCAACACCACTCCCTTCTTTCCAAGTCTCCAAACCTTCCCCACTCCCTCTTCCGGGGCCTGTTGCTCCAAGACCAACCGCTGGTAGGCTGTCTTTAACATGGGGTGGATCTTGGTGGCCATGGGGGCTTTCCTGCATGCAAGAGGGGTCAGAAGCCTCCGGACCAGGTCCGTGTTCGTCCCTATTATTAAGGAACTCTTGTTGGCTCCAGGCGGCCGAGGGCACACAACTGCCAGAGTGTCAAACACTTCAGCCTTCCCGGCCACAGATGGGTCGAAGGTCAGTTTTATGGGCAGATAGCCATCATAGGGGAAACTCCCGATTCCCCATATTTCTAGCTCCTCTATCTTCTTGATGGGCAGGTGGCCTAAGTGTTTGTCATAAAAGTCCCGGTACAACAGGGTCACCTGCGCCCCAGTATCCAATATGGCTCTTGTGTAGACTCCCTCCACTTGGACAGGTACTATCGGGGAGGGACCCACCAGCTTCTCTGGATATCGCTTCGAGGGGTCTCCTTCCTTGGATCTTTGCGTTTCCCTTTTGGACTTTCTTCCTTCCATTTCTCTTTGGACCTAAGTCTCTCTTGGGCCTGGTATGCATTGATTTCCCCCCTTTTAATTGGTGTACAGACCCGCTGAGGGACACTATGCTTTTTTTCTGGGGTGTATTCCCGCTGTGGAATACTGTGCTTCTTCCGAGGAGTTCTGTCCTCTCTTTTCTTGGGCTTCTCAGTCAGTTTGGAGCTCACTGAAGATGATGGGCACCCGGTTGACTCCTTCACCGGGGCCCTCTGGAGTTTCCCGCCGGCTTGCGGTTATCTGCTTTCTTTTTCTTGGGACTGGAACATACAGCTGTAATATGGCCAATCCCTCCACAGTTAAAACATATCACATCCCCCCAATCTTGTAGGGGAATGGGCCCTGAAGTGTCTGAGAACAACTCCTTCTTTGGTCCTTCTCTCTCAGGAACCTTTGAATCTTTTGCAATCAGGGAGGTCAGCATCTCTAACACCTGAGACATCTGTGATTTTAAAGCGTCTACCTCTGAGTCTCTCTCCAGGGTCCAGGGTCATGGCTGTCCTGACCATCACTGGAGGAGGATTAGCTGGCTCAATTGGTTGATTCCTCTTCTTTTCCTCCAGCATAGCTTCTTCCTCTCTGACCACTCGGATTAAGTCAGGGTATTCCAGGCTCTTCCCGTCCTGTCGCGTGCGTAGCGCTAATGCGATGGGGTCCAGGGGCTGAGATCCTCTCATCACCTACTGAACACGGGCCTCATCCACCTTCTGTGGGTCGATCCCCCTCTTCAGTATCATCTTATGCAGGATCTATCCAGGCGCCTCATGAATTCTGACAGTTTCTCTCCTGTCTTTTGATAGCAGTGCTCCAGCTGGTAAGTGAGCTCAGTGATTTTCTCTGTTCCACCGAACACATTCTGCAGAATATCCAGATAATCCTGTGCATCACAGTCTGTTTTGCTCATCTTGAGCTTGCGTATGGCCTCTAGAGCCCCTTCAAGCTTTCAGCAATTCTCTGTTTCTTTCTGTGTTCTGGGACTTCCCATTCTTCTAAGGCCTGGGTGGCGCCGTCTAACCACTCCTCAAACCCCTCTTCACCCGAAGGTACAGGCTTCCTTCCAGAAAATATTCTAAGTTTTCTGTATCCCGACATTTGGTAGTCTGTAGGACCCTTCTTACACTGGGCTACAATTTCCCCCAGGACTGCACATAATTCTGCGCTGAGAGTGGCAGGTGGTGATCCGGGACTCTCTTTCTTCTCCCGTTTTTCTGCTTTTGGGGACGGTGGTGGAGATAGTTTCGGTGTCTGAAACCATCCCCCTGACTTGAGTGGCAGCGCATGTATTAGGCTGTAAGTCTGATCATCTATTGCTTCTATACTTGGATTCTTGAAATGCTCTGGGATTCCATTCTTCCACTCTATTAGTGCGTGTGTCAGTGAAGAATTCGACCTGACATCCACCACCCATACCTTCTGGTGCGGGGACAGTGACATCACTAGCGGCTTCACCGCTTCTTCTTGCCAGATCCCTGGGAGTTCTATGACCACTACCCCGGCTGGATCTGTGCCGACCGCCTTGCACCACTGTCCCACTTCTAGCGGGTCCATGCTGGTACTTTTGGCGCGTTACTTGCTGTATCAGGATCCCGGACTCGAGAGCCCCCACGTGTAGCGCTACCCCCAGTTAAGAGAGCCACTGGTTTGATTTCGGGCCCGATGGTTGTGGGGGTCTGCGGGCGGGGGGCTTATCGGAATCTGGAAGCCCCCTTTAACAAAGGGGACCCACAGATTCCGCCCCCCCTATGTGACTTGATACCCCTACCATTTCACAAAAGAAAGTGTCAAAAATTTTAAAAACCACACAGACACAGTTGGGACAAGTCCTTTATTAATGAGAAAAAAAAAAAAAGAAGAAAGAAAAAATTCCAACGATGTAATCCACTCTCGAGCGATATGGATAAAAAAAAAAAAAGCTGACCCGATCCTCTCTCCATGGGAGGTACCCACGGAATGACGCTCTCCCTCCGTGACAGTCCTTTTATAGCTGAGCCGCCCCCTCTGACACAACAGGGAAATGCCGGGGTTACCTAGTGACGTTTAATTGATACATGCAGGGCCGTTGGAACAGGACAGGCAAACCAAGCAGCTGCTTGGGGCCCCGACTTGTCCTGGGGCCCCAGCAGAGGGCAGCACAGCCAGAGGACTCGAGGAGGCAGCACGGGTGGACGAGGTAAGACATTCCCCCCCGCATTTCCAATGGAACAGGACAGGCAAACCAAGCAGCTGCTTGGGGCCCCGACTTGTCCTGGGTCCCCAGCAGAGGGCAGCACAGCCAGAGGACTCGAGGAGGCAGCACGGGTGGAGGAGGTAAGACATTCCCTCCCGCATTTCCACTATAATACCATGCGATTGCCCCCCCTCCCACGATCGCGGGCCCCCCCTCCTGCGAGAGGCCCCCCTCCCACGATTGGGCCCCCCCTCCCGCGAATGCCCCCCCTCCCGCGAACAGTGTGTACATGAGAATTCTTGCTTGGGGCCCCCAAATACCTTCAAACGGCCCTGGATACATGTCCCCTGGGGCAGGACCCAGGTCCCCAAACATTTTTTATGACAATAACTTGCATATTAACCTTTAAAATTAGACTTTTAAAGGGTGTTCCGCGGCTTTTGAATTTGCCGCAAACGCCCCAAATTGTTCGCTATTCGGCGTACGGGCGAACAGCCAATGTTCGACCCGAACATAAAGCCCATCCCTATCGCTGTCCTTATGTTTCCTATTAGTTTGTACATTTAGTAGATAACCTTATGCTGAAAGCATACATTTTTCAATTTGTTTTAAATCAATTCCAAAATTTTAATGCTGATTGAATTAGGGGGGAATTCAATGAAGGATTTGAGAATGTTCATGCAAAAATGTATGCAAAGAGTCACTTCAGTTATGCAATCTTTTGAAAATAAAAAAACTGTTCACTTATTTCATCTGCACATGATTGGATAATGAACGTGAATATTCACACAATTTGTGTGCACATTGGTGAATCTTTTAATAAATCAGCCTCATAGTGTTTGCACTATCCAAATGTCATTACTGATATCTCTATATGTGCTGACCTAGCACTTGACACAAAGCATAGATTTTGTTTTCAGGCTTAGCAATTCTATGGGCAATGTTCCTAGCTGCAGTTATGGAGAATATATAATTGTAAGAGGTATAATGTTAGTAAGTCATAATAATGGCATCTCTTGGTTACAGCAGACAGGCAGGCAGTGGCGTAGCGTGGGTTGTCAGCACCCGGGGCAAGGCAAGTCATTTGCGCCCCCTAACTTGCAGACTTTTAGCACCCAAGAATGGGGGCCCAGGTTCCTCCACTGACAGCCTGAGCCTCTGATTGGCTGCCTGCCCCCTTTTATTATTGGTTAGATCTGAGCTATCTCTTTGATTACAGTAGTCAAAGAGATATCTTTTCAGTATCAACCAATAATAAAAGGCTGCGGTTAGCCAATCAGAGGCTTAGGTTGCAAATAGCGAGGAACACCTATATACAGCAGAGCAGGTAGCCAAAAATAAACCAGACATAAGGGTTGTGCATATTATTTAGTGATAGATATACTACAGGAGACAGTCAGAAACGGCAGGCATACTATAGAAGATGATCAGAGACTGCAGAGATTCTACAGTAGACAGTAAGAGACTGCAGACATAGTACAGGAGATGGTCAGAGACTGCAGACGTAGTACAGGAGATGATCAGAGACTGCAGACATGGTACAGCAGATGGTCAGAGACTGCAGACACACTACAGGAGATGGTCAGAGGCTGCAGACATAGTAACATAGTACAGGAGACGTTCATAGACTGCAGACACACTACAGGAAATGGTCAGAGACTGCAGACATACTATAGGCAGGGCATTTTTTCTCAGAGAATAAGTGCAGGACCCTAACCACGCCACCACCGCCTAACAGTGGGAGAGTCTTAATGGGGCATTGATAAATACTAGTGGTGCATTCTGCACAGAGTGCGGCACTCAGGAGAGCAGTACATACAGAGTTCATGAGTGTACTGCCTACCGAGTGCAAAGATCAGGAGTACCCTAAGTACAGAGTGTAAAGTTTAGGAGAGTGCTAGGTACAGAGTTCAGAGTGCACTTCATACAGTGTGAAGAGCCAAAGAGTGCACTGCAAACAGAGTTCAGGAGTGCACTGCATACAGAATGAAGAGCTAAAGAGTGCACTGCAAACAGAGTTCAGGAGTGCACTACATACACTGTGCAGACTTCAGAGGCGTGCTACGTACAGAGTGCAAAGAGGGAGGGACATTGAGGATAAGTGGGAGGACAGGAGGAATATTAGAACATTGGAGGAATCTTGGACGGCGGAGACTCGCCAGGCCAGCATCAAGTCTCCCCTCATCGCAACACCCGGATTAGAGGATTGCAGATCACATGTCTAACAAGCGATGTTGGAGGAACGGGGGTACGTTTTGATTCGATCTTAGTCTCCCTTTCTATGTCACCGTTATGTCATTTAGTTACCACAGAATTATCAGGACTATACCACTATGGCCACTGTGCCCATTTTCTGGTGGTGCCTCGGGATTTGTTGGGAGTTGAGGGGATCCGCACCTTTCTCGTGCTGTTTGGCGCGTGAGACACTTCAGCACCGTTTACCTCTGGGAGCCCGCCGATCCAATCGCGAGTCTGTTTTTGATGATGATTTGGGTGTGATCCCATCTGGATACTGGCCCCTGATGAAGGGACGGCTTGTGTCCCGAAACGCGTCAGTTTTTCTGGACCTCTCCTTGGGATTCATGCACCTTTGTATCATCCATAATTTTAACCTTGTATATTTTGTATAATTTGTATGATTCCTAATAAATATTTTTACTCTATTGTTGCCCTTAAAGTCCCATTTGGGGGGTTTTCCTTCTTTTGAACATTGGAGAAATGTTGAGGAACAGGAGGAACATTGGGGGGACAGGAGGGACATTGGGGATAAGTGGGGGGACAGGAGGAGGAACATTTGGGATAAGTAGGGAAACAGGAGGAACATTAGGGGGTCAGGAGGGACAGTGGAGGGACAGGAGAAACATTGGGGATAATTGGGGGGACAGGAGGAGCATTGGGGGGACAGGAGGGACATTGCGGATAAGTGGGGTGGCAGGAGGAACATTGGGGGGACAGAAGAAACATTGGGGGACAGGAGGAACATTGGGGATAAGTGGGGGACAGGAGGAATATTAGGGGGCGAGGAGGGACATTGGGGATAATTGGGGGGACAGGAGGGACAGGAGGAACATTGGGGATAATTGGGCGGACAGGAGGGACATTGGGTATAAGTGGGGGGCATGAGGAACATTGGGTGACAGGAGGAACATTGGGGGACAGGAGGGACATTGGGGGACATGAGGGACATTGAGAATAAGTGGGGGCAGGAGGAACATTGGGTGACAGGAGGAACATTGGGGGGACCGGAGGAACATTGGCGAACAGGAGGGACATTGAGAATAAGTGGGGGCAGGAGGAACATTGGGTGACAGGAGGGACATTGGGGGGACAGGAGGAACATTGGGGGAGTCAGGAGGGACATTGGGGGGACAGAAGGAACATTAAAGGAACATTGAAGGGACAGGAGAAACATTGGAGGACAGGAGGAACATTTGGGGGACAGGAGGAACATTGGGGGAGACAGGAGGGACATTGGGGGGGACAGGAGAGACATTGGGGGACAGGAGGGACATTGACAATAAGTGGGGGCAGGAGGAACATTGGGTGACAAGAGGAATAATGGGAGGACAGGAGGGACATTGGGGGGACAGGAGGAACATTGGGGAGACAGGAGTGACATTGGGGGGACAGAAGGAACATTGGGGGAGACAGGAGGGACATGGGCGAGACAGGAGGGACATTGGGGGGACCGGAGGGACATTGGGGGGACAGGAGGAACATTGGGAAGACAGGAGGGACATTGGGGGGACAGGAAGAACATTGGGGGATACAGGAGGGACATGGGGGAGACAGGAGGAACATTGGGTGACAGGAGGAACAATGGGGGACAGGGGGGACATTGGGGGAGACAGGAGGGGCATTGGGGGGACAGGAGGGATATTGGGGGGACAGGAGGAACATTGCAGGAGACAGGAGGAACATTGGGGGGGGACAGGAGGAACATTGGGGGACAGGAGGGACATTGGGGAGACAGGAGGGACATTGGGGGGACAGGAGGGACATTGGGGGAGACAGGAGTTATATTGGGGGGACAGGAGGGACATTGCGGGAGACAGGAGGGACATTGGGGGGACAGGAGGGACATTGGGGGGACAGGAGGAACATTGGTGAGACAGGAGGGACATTGGGGGAACAGGAGGAACATTGGGGGAGACAGGAGGGACATGGGGAAGACAGGTGGGACATTGGGGGGACAGGAGGGACATTGGGGGGCAGGAGGAACATTTAGGGGGACAGGAGAAACATTGGGGGAGATGGTGATGCTCTGTGTGTGTGTGTAGTAGTGTACACTGCATGACTCACTGTACTGTACATCTGTGTCACATACCAGTTCACTTGCTCAGGATGGAAGATCCCCGATTCCCCGGAGATGTAATTTTATCACATCATGTGCTGCCCTGTGGGGTAGAGCAGGCGCAGCCGCGCCAGTCCCAGACTGGCTGCTACAATGTGGTGAGGTGAGGTGAGGGAAGATCCAGTCCGGCGCGGAAGAGGAGAAGATGACGGCGGTGGCTCACACAGCGAGGCAGAGGCGGGACTACCAAAGCAACCCAGCCCCTGCCACTGCACATGACACCCGTTCGTCCAATCACCGGGCAGCTGCTGCCCATCCCTGATCCGCAACATGGCGGCTGGAGCGCAGGGAGTGACACCGTCCATAGGACGGAGTGACACTGACACCGAATGCTGCGCTGCACCCCCCTCAACTTTGCGCCCAGTGCCACGGCCCGCCCCCGCACCCCCCACGCTACGCCACAGCAGGCAGGTTCCTACTTTGCTCAACATTTTGACCTTCTTCCCTGAGTTGTGTAGTCACAGACAAGGAACCATTAAAGCGTAAATGTAATTGTATCTGAGCAACACAAATTTCTAGCCAAAGCCATCGTAAGGGCAGATGATTCATGTAGCATTTATTCATGAAATCCATTCGCCCCTTAGCTTAGGCAAACAGGCAGGAAGGTGTGCTTATCTGAGAAATCCCTTCTACCAGATGAAAGAAAACAACATTTTCAAAAACACATATGGGATGTATGACATCATTTTGGCCTAGGTCAAAAACCAGGAAGCAACTGAAGAAATGTAAAAGAAAAGGTTAAAACAAGTGTAGCGCCCTACCCCAATGGTGGGGGACGCTATATTACGTTTAAGGGTGTCTGAGCCCATAGTTGGGCTCAGACTGTCGATTTGTACAAATTTGCCTCTGTTCTGGTTGTGGTTTGCCTGGTAGCAGTTTCCCTTATTGCCTGTAGGTGGCGTTACCACCTCAGGCACCTGAACACAGGCAAACCATGGTGCATTGAGTGACCCTTCTCGGCAACGGGACAGTGGGAGTGGTCGACCCGCTGTGCTTACTGGGAGGGGATACTTAAGGGGCAAACGCCATTGTTCGGGGTCCTTCGCCTCGTGGCCCTCCTGGCGCAAGGTGTGTGTGTGTGATCCTGGTCTCGGGGCCACGTTGGCCCGAGGCTGCATCGCTGTCGAGTAGGCCCGTCTATTCTGGCTGGGGCCTGCATCCCAAGAGGGGATCCCAAGCTGTCCATCCAAACAAGGGAGGAAGCTGCCTTGATGAAGGAAACCGGGGGAGGACCTGCCCTGGAGGAGACTGGCAAAGCGCTGATGTCTCGGGTGAGGCCTGGTGACCTTGTTGAGGAGGGATCCAATCTACTAAAAGCCCTGCAGTTCGCCGGATCGGCTTAAAGGCTCTCTTACTGCACGGCTGGAAGTTTGGGACATTAAATCCTGTGGCAGAGGATTCCTGGACTATCCATTTAACTATCTCTAAAGAAGGTCTGTGGCAGAGACCGACTCCATCTTGAGCAGTCTGTAGCAGAGGCTTGTTACTGGTTCGTGCATCATCCCGGCTGCTAGGCCATGTGAGAGGGGCAATACCCACTCTACTGAGAGAGTGGTGAATGATTGATAAGAACTTTGAACTGATTTGTGCATTCTGTACCGCGTGCCTGAACCTTCCCCTACTCTTCTCCTACCTTCTACTTTCTCTCAAGTTTTACTGCAGAGGAAAAGAATAAAGCCTTGTACACACGGCCGGTTTTCTCGGCAAGAACCGGCAAGAAAACTGCTTGCAGAGCTTTCTTGCCGAGAAAACCGGCCGTGTGTACGAGGCTTTCAGGTTTCTCATCAAGAAAACTGCCCAGAATCTCAACGAGAAAAAAAGAAGACCTGCTTTCTTTTTTCTCATCACGATTCTCGTCGGCCTGTTTCCCGATGAGAAACCCGAGTGTGTTTACACTTACCTGTCGCCGTGGAAACCCGCACATGCTCGAAATGACTTTGACGCATGCGCGGTAGCTTCCTAGGCATAGGTAGAGTGTAGCAAGATGGCAGCGACAGCATTGAATGTGACGAGCACACGCTCGTCGTAGTCGATGACGTCACCGCGTTCTTGCCATTCAAAAGAATGGCGGTTCTTTTGAAAGGTACGTGTGTACACTCGGCCGAGACAAGATTCTTGTCCAAGAATCTCGTCAGGAAAAACTACACGTTTTTTCCTGACGAGATTCTCGGTCGTGTGTACAAGGCTTGACTGTTGAAGGTTTTACTTTTGTGTGGACATTGCATTTAATATGGACTTTCCTACCCTGACAACGAAGCTAAAGAGGTAACGTGCAAACCCAAAAACAAACAAGCAGCTCCTACGGGGGTAGTGCTACACAAGTAAATGTAATATACCTTCCTATCTATTTACTAAGGCTATTAGCATAACAATTAAAAATAGTTGCTCTTGAGTTCCTTACATATTAAAATTATGAGAGGGCCCTCCAGGGACCTCCCTTTTGTCATTGATCCTTATATAAAGTCTGTCTAAATAAAGCACAGGTAGCAGGAGGGGTGTTAGTATAGTCAGTACATTACCAGGGATTGGTACTGAGGATAAAAGTTCTCAAGAAAGTGCTAAAAGAAGTGGACTGGTAGTAATTGTCATCGGGCCAATTCTGGCACTCCGCTAATACACATAAAAATCATAATTTTCTCTCAATTTTCTTACTACCTTTATTTTTATCTCCTTTTTACTTTCCCATTTATTGAGACTATTAGAACATATTATGGGTTATATTTTTATTTTATTTTACATTTTAGTTGATTAATATGCATTGGTTGTATATTCATATCTAACTCAGTTACAAAACTTCATTATGTCAGAATACGTTTTTAGGATTCTATCTTCTGTAACGTTTATTATGGATGCTCACTAAAATCTGACGATTTCTCTGCGTTCTTACTACTTGGAGCTGCGACTCCATTTCTGCTTCTTTATATTTCTCTCAATAAACTTGATGATAAAAAAAAAATCATAATTTTTTTACTATAAAATTACTCAGAACCCCAAAAATTATATATGTTTGTTTTAGCAGAGACCCTAGGGAATAAAATGGCGGTCGTTGCAACTTTTTATGTCACATGGTATTTGCGCAGCAATTTTTTTAACACTTTTTTGGGGGTAAAAACTGTTTCACGAATAATTAAAAAAAAACACAAAAGTTAGGCCATTGTTTGGTATAATGTGAAAGACAATGTTATGCCGAGTAAATAGATACCTAACATGTCACACTTTAAAATTGCACACACTCGCAGAATGGCGGCAAAATTCGGTACTTAAAAATCTCTATAGGCAACGATTTAAAATGTTTTACACGTTACCTGTTTAGAGTTACAGAGAAGGTCTTGGGGCAGAACTGTTGCTCTCGCTCCAACGTTCGCTGTGATACCTCACATGTGTGGATTGAATGTCGTTCACATATGTGGGCATGATGTACGTATGCGTTCGCTTCTGCGTGCGAGCATGCAGGGACGGTGGCACCTTAATTTTTCTTTGATTTTTTATTATTATTGTTTATTTTATTTTATTTTATTTTTTTACACTTTCCCTTTAATGTTTTATTTTCTTTTGATCTCTTTTATTCCTATTACAAGGAATGTTAACCTTACTTGTAATAGGAACAGGGAATGACAGGTCCTCTTTATGGAGAGATGTGGGGTCAACAAGACCCCACATCTCTCCTCCAGGTTGGAAAAACAAGAAAGAGATGAAAAACAAAAACAATCTTTCAGCTGAGTACACGGCAGAGTTTACAACTGCCAGGCCTGACGTGAAGTCATAGCGTCACACCCAGGCCTCAGAGAGTCATAGAGACTGCCGGGGACCATCTGGTCACCAGTATTCTCTATGGTGAACTTCCGCTGGCAGCGGATTCCTTCTCCGTCTTGCTGATCGCACGGGCAAGCCGGTAGAAGCACCGTAGGGCGGTGGCAGCTGAACATCCGCTATGATTGTTCTTACGGTGCAGGGAATCGTTGGCTGAAAAGATCAATACGGGGATGATGCCTAGGTGCATGCATCATCCCGTTATAATCACTGAAACGGGAGGACGTCCATGTAATAATATTGACCATCATTTTATATTATGATATAATTGTTAGTACTCCTGCACACTAGGGAGGAGCTTTGAGTTCGAGTCGAACCCATGTTTGACTCGAACATCGCCTGTTCGGCTGTTCGCCGTATTTCGAACATTATGGGCCGTTCGCGCTAAATATGAGTGGCGCATCATGGCCCATAATTCACTGCCGCATCACAGTGCATCGCTGGCTGATGATTGGCCAAGCATGTACTATGACCCGCATGCTTGGCCAATCACAGCGCTGTAAGTACAGAGAGCCATAATTGGCCAAAGCCAAGGTGGTTTTGGCCAATCATGGCTCAGAGGAGTAGGTACACGCCCCACACTATATAAGGCCGCCGGCTTGGCGGCCTTGTGTAGTGTGTTGCGGCGTTGGTTAAAGGAAAGAGACAGAGAGAGAGAGACAGTGTAATTTGATTTGAGTTAGATAGAGCAGGCAGGCGAGTCAGTTAGCTGCAGTTATAGTGTGTAGAGGATATATATGCATCCTAGGTGTTGTATATATATTTACACACTGTATTCAGTTTAGCTAGATCAGTTCCTGTTATTCTCTATACTGACAGGCAGGCAGGTGATTGTGCTAGCTGCAGTGTTTCACTTAGTGTACTGTGTCCTTTGCACAGTGTGCACCAAAAGCTTACCTGAATACAATTGCTGGTGTTCTGATACAAATACAGGCAGGGAGCTGAAGTATTTTGCTTTAGTGTCCTTTGCACAGTGTGCACCAAAAGCTTACCTGAATACAATTGCTGATGTTCTGATACAAATACAGACAGAGAGCTGCAGTATTTTGTTTCAGTGTCCTTTGCACAGTGTGCACCAAAAGCTTACCTGAATACAATTGCTGATGTTCTGATACAAATACAGGCAGGGAGCTGCAGTATTTTGCTTTAGTGTCCTTTGCACAGTGTGCACCAAAAGCTTACCTGAATACAATTGCTGGTGTTCTGATACAAATACAGGCAGGGAGCTGCAGTATTTTGCTTTAGTGTCCTTTGCACAGTGTGCATCAAAAGCTTACCTCAATACAATTGCTGGTGTTCTGATACAAATACAGGCAGGGAGCTGCAGTATTTTGCTTTAATGTCCTTTGCACAGTGTGCACCTAAAGCTTACCTCAATACAATCTTCTGAAGAGGTGCACAGACAGCAAAGCAAATGTGACAGGGGTCATACCCTTCCCTATGTTTTCCAAAAAGCTTAAAAATAGATTTTTTGGCTGGAGCTACACTTTAAAAATGTACCAGTTCAAAATTACAAACAGATTCTTCTTAACAACAAACCTACCTGTCTTCTTTGCACCTCCTGTATACTGCTGTTCAGAGTATATAGGGCCCGGGGGCCCCACGTCTTTCCTTTTTTTAATTTGGGAGCGGGGTTCCCCTTAATATCCATACAAGACCCAAAGGGGCTGGGGGGGTACCCATGCCGTTTTTCTCAATGATTTTCATCCATATTGCCGGGACCAGACATTACATTAAAGCCGCAAGCAGTTTTAAATGACTTTTTTTCCTTTATAAGTGTCATTTTGTGCAGGGACAGTTCTAAACACGGGAAACACGTGCCACTTCACAGGCATACTATAGACCAGTGTTTCTCAACTCCAGTCCTCAAGGTGCCCCAACAGGTCATGTTTTCAGGACTTCCCTCACATGAAATAGCCGTGGTAAACAGGCAGGGAAACTGATCAAATCACATGTGCAAAATAATTGGGAGCCTGAAAACATGACCTGTTGGGGCGCCTTGAGGACTGGAGTTGAGAAACACTGCTATAGACACCCCCCAGGTACGATATTTAACGGAATATTTCACTTTTTTTTTTTCACTTTAGGCATCATTAACCACTTAACGACCGCTCACTGTATATATACGTCGGCACAATGGCACCGACAGGCACAATCACGTAGAGCATACGTGATTGCCTTTGTACAGTTGGGGGGTCCGATCGGACCCCCCTTCTGTACAGTGAGCGGTCGGAATTCGTCTGGGAGCGTTCCGAGATGGGGGGGCGGCCATTCGATTCCGACCACCCCCCCCGCGATCGCTCCCGGCGAATAGAAATGCCCCCTCTGTCTGTGTACTGTTTACACAGATAGAGAAAGCAGGAGGAAGTGATGTCATCTCCTGTGCGGCGCTCACATATACCGAGCGTCGTACAAGAGAAGACACACAGGTCAGTGCACTAACACTACACTAACACCAGCACACATAGGCACATAAATCGCCCCCCCAGGCCCCCCCAGATCACCCCCCAGCCCCCAGTCACAGTGTCACTGATTGCAGTGACCATTTATTTACTGATCACTGCAATCAGTGACATTTGTGACTGTAAAAGTGTCACTACATTTAGTTTTAGGTCCAGTGTAGCCCCCTAACCCCCCCTAATAAAGGTTTAACCCCTTGATCACCCCCCAGATAACCCTTTCACCCCCTAGCACCGCCGTCGCTTGGCGATCATTTTTCTGATCGCTGTCTTGGCGTCGGTGATGCAGATCGGTACCCAGTAATTTTTTTTAGGTTCGCCGCAGGTTTTTATAGCGTCGGGTACCCCCATAAATGATCTAATAAAGGTTTAACCCCCTTGATCGCCCCCCAGGTAACCCTTTCACCCCCTATCACCACTGTCACTAAGCGATCGTTTTTCTGATCGATGTCTTAGCGTCGGTGATGCTGATCGGTAGCCAGTATTTTTTTTTAGGTTCGCCGCAGGTTTTTATAGCGTCGGGTACCCCCATAAATTATCTAATAAAGGTTTAACCCCCTTGATCGCCCCCCAGGTAACCCTTTCACCCCCTATCACCACTGTCACTAAGCAATTGTTTTTCTGATCGCTGTCTTGGCGTCGGTGATGCAGATCGGTACCCAGTAATTGTTTTAGGTTCGCCGCAGGTTTTTATAGCGTCGGGTACCCCCATAAATTATCTAATAAAGGTTTAACCCCCTTGATCGCCCCCCAGGTAACCCTTTCACCCCCTATCACCACTGTCACTAAGCGATCGTTTTTCTGATCGATGTCTTAGCGTCGGTGATGCTGATCGGTAGCCAGTATTTTTTTTTTAGGTTCGCCGCAGGTTTTTATAGCGTCGGGTACCCCCATAAATTATCTAATAAAGGTTTAACCCCCTTGATCGCCCCCCAGGTAACCCTTTCACCCCCTATCACCACTGTCACTAAGCAATTGTTTTTCTGATCGCTGTCTTGGCGTCGGTGATGCAGATCGGTACCCAGTAATTTTTTTAGGTTCGCCGCAGGTTTTTATAGCGTCGGGTACCCCCATATATTATCTAATAAAGGTTTAACCCCCTTGATCGCCCCCCAGGTAACCCTTTCACCCCCTATCACCACTGTCGCTAAGCGATCATTTTTCTGATCGATGTCTTAGCGTCGGTGATGCAGATCGGTAGCCAGTAATTTTTTTTAGGTTCGCCACAGGTTTTTATAGCGTCAGGTACCCCCATATATTATCTAATAAAGGTTTTAACCCCCTAATTGCCCCTAGTTAACCCTTTCACCAGTAATCATCATATAAGTGTTACGGGTGACACTGGTTAGTTAGTTTGCTTTTTATAGTGTCAGGGCACCCGCCGTATATAACCCAATAAAGGTTTAACCCCCTGATCGATCGGCGGGTGATATCAATTAGGTTTTAGCGTCAGAGAGGGTCTGCGTCACACCCCAGGCAGCGTCAGGTTAGTGCCAGTAACGCTAACACCCACGCGTGAAGCATACACCCCCCTTAGTGGTATAGTATCTGATCAGATCAATATCTGATCTGATCAGATCTATACTAGCGTCCCCAGCAGTTTAGGGTTCCCAAAAACGCAGTGTTAGCGGGATCAGCCCAGATACCTGCTAGCACCTGCGTTTTGCCCCTCCGTCCAGCCCAGGCCACCCAAGTGCAGTATCGATCGATCACTGTCACTTACAAAACACAACACACATAACTGCAGCGTTCGCAGAGACAGGCCTGATCCCTGCGACTCCAGTGCTGTAGGAGGTGATTTCACCACCACAGTTAAAAAAAAAAAGAAGCAAATATGCCGAAGCATTGGGGCAGCAGGGGCGGAGGAGCGATTTTGCTCCTAATGCCGCGTACATACGGTCGAAATTCCGACGGAGGCTTGCCCGTGGAAAAGTCCGACCATGTGTGTGCGGCATAACTTTTTTGCGGGAGGATGCCCCCATGCTTCGGCATATATAAATGGTGCATGTATGCCCATCATTAGAAGTGGGTGGATGAAGGGCGGTATTCTAATGGTGGGCATACCCACCGATCAATCTCTTTTTTCGTTCAGCCACCTGGCTGCATGAAAAAAAAAGATTACAATACATGTCCAACAAGGACCAGCAACGTACTGGTATGTTGCTGGACTTTGAATGGTTATACCAGATTGATGCCTGCGGGTTTAGGTATCATCTTGGTATCATTCTTTTCAGCCAGCGGCCGGCTTTAATGTAAAAGCAACCCTAGTAGCTAATTAGCCTCTGGACTGCTTTTACAAGCAGTGGGAGGGAATGTCCCCCCCGGATATAAAAAGCGCCATTGGGAAATTGGGAAAGCATTTTATCACACCGATCTTGGTGTGGTCAGATGTTTTGAGGGCAGAGGAAAGATCTAGGGTCTAGACCCCAGTTTTTTCAAAAAAAGAGTACCTGTCACTACCTATTACTATCATAGGGGATATTTACATTCCCTGAGATAACAATAAAAATGATTAAAAAAAAAAACATGGAAGGAACAATTTAAAAATAAAATAAAAAAGCAAAATTAATAATAAAAAAAAAAAAAAAAAAGCACCCCTGTCCTGCCCTGCTTTTGCCCAATGGCGAACGCAAGCGTCGGTCTGGCGTCATATGTAAACAGCAATTGCACCATGCATGTGAGGTATCACCGCGAAGGTCAGATCGAGGGCAGTAATTTTAGCAGTAGACCTCCTCTGTAAATCTAACGGGGTAACCTGTAAAGGCTTTTAAAGGCTTTTAAAAATGTATGTAGTTTGTCGCCAATGCGCGTTTGTGCGAAATTTTAAAGCATGTCGTGTTTCGTATCTATGTACTCGGCCTAAGATCATCTTTTTTATTTCATCAAACATTTGGGCAATATAGTGTGTTTTAGTGCATTAAAATAAAAAAAAGTGTATTTTTTCCCCAAAAAATGCGTTTGAAAAATCGCTGCGCAAATACTGTGTAGAAAAAAAAAATGCAACACCCACCATTTTATTCTGTAGCGCCTTTGCTTTAAAAATATATATAATGTTTGGGGGTTCAACATAATTTTCCTGCAAAAAAATAATATGTTTTCATGTAAACAAAAAGTGTCAGAAAGGGCTTTGTCTTCAAGTGGTTAGAAGAGTGGATGTAAGCTTCCTAATGTTGTGTATAAAATGCCAGAACAGTTCAAAACCCCCCTAAATGACCCCATTTTGGAAAGTAGACACCCCAAGCTATATACTGAGAGGCATGTCGAGTCCATGGAATATTTTATATGTTGACACAAGTTGCGGAAAAAAGACAATTTTTTTTTTTTTTTGCACAAAGTTGTCACTAAATGATATATTGCTCAAACATGCCATGGGCATATGTGGAATTACCCCCCAAAATACATTCTGTTGCTTCTCCTGAGTACGGGGATACCACATGTGTGAGACTTTTTGGGAGCCTAGCCGCGTACGGGACCCCAAAAACCAATCACCGCCTTCAGGCTTTCTAAGGGTGTAAATTTTTGATTTCACTTCTCACTGCCTATCACAGTTTCGGAGGCCATGGAATGCCCAGATGGCACAAAACCCCCCCAAATGACCCCATTTTGGAAAGTAGACACCCCAAGCTATTTGCTGAGAGGTATTGTGAGTATTTTGCAGATCTCACTTTTTGTCACAAAGTTTTGAAAATTGAAAAAAAAAAAAAATTCTTTCTTCATTTTCAAAAACAAATGAGAGCTGTAAAATACTCACCATGCCTCTCAGCAAACAGCTTGGGGGGTCTACTTTCCAAAATGGGGTCATTTGGGGGGGTTTTGTGCTATTTTGGCATTTTATGGCCTTCGAAACTGTGATAGGTAGTGAGGAGTGAAATCAAAAATTTGTGCCTAGAAATCCTGAAGGCGGTGATTGGTTTTCGGGGTCCCGTACGTGGCTAGGCTCCTAAAAAGTCCCACACATGTGGTATCCCCGTACTCAGGAGAAGCAGCAAAATGTATTTTGGGGTGCAATTCCACATATAACCATGGCATGTGTGAGCAATATATCATTTAGTGACAACTTTTTGTAATTTTTTTT
This sequence comes from Rana muscosa, assembly GCA_029206835.1. Classification (NCBI taxonomy): domain Eukaryota; kingdom Metazoa; phylum Chordata; class Amphibia; order Anura; family Ranidae; genus Rana; species Rana muscosa. The sequence continues at coordinate 11,586,103 of JARGYO010005626.1, read as the reverse complement.
TTTTTTGTCATTATTCAATCACTTGGGACAAAAAAAAAAATATTCAATGGGCTCAACAGGCCTCTCAGCAATTTCCTTGGGGTGTCTATTTTCTAAAATGGGGTCATTTGGGGGGGTTTTGTGCTATTTTGGCATTTTATGGCCTTCAAAACTGTGATAGGTAGTGAGGAGTGAAATCAAAAATTTGCGCCCTTAGAAATCCTGAAGGCGGTGCTTGGTTTCCGGGGTTCCGTACGCGGCTAGGCTCCTAAAAAGTCCCACACATGTGGTATCCCCGTACTCAGGAGAAGCAGCAGAATGTATTTTGGGGTGCAATTCCACATATAACCATGGCATGTGTGAGCAATATATCATTTAGTGACAACTTTTTGTAATTTTTTTATTTTATTTTTGTCATTATTCAATCACTTGGGACAAAAAAAAATATTCAATGGGCTCAACATGCCTCTCAGCAATTTCCTTGGGGTGTCTACTTTCCAAAATGGGGTCATTTGGGGGGGGTTTGTACTGCCCTGCCATTTTAGCACCTCAAGAATTGAGATAGGCAGTCATAAATTTAAAGCTGTGTAAATTCCAGAAAATGTACCCTAGTTTGTAAACGCTATAACTTTTGCGCAAACCGATAAATATACACTTATTGACGTTTTTTTTACTAAAGACATGTGGCTGAATACATTTTGGCCTAAATGTATGACTAAAATTGAGTTTATTTGATTTTTCTTATAACAAAAAGTAGAAAATATCATTTTTTTTCAAAATTTTCGGTCTTTTTCCGTTTATATCGCAAAAAATAAAAATCGCAGAGGCAATCAAATACCATTAAAAGAAAGCTCTATTTGTGGGAAGAAAAGGACGCAAATTTTGTTTGGGTACAACATTGCATGTCCGCACAATTTACAGTTAAAGCAGCGCAGTGCAAAATTCTGAATTCACCTCTGGTCCTCTAGCTACCAAATGGTCCGGGGCTTAAGTGGTTAAAATCACTGCTCCCGAAAAAACGTCAGTTTTTAAAACTTTTTTTTGCATTGATACATGTCTCCTGGGGCAGAACCCGGGTCCCCAAACCCTTTTTAGGACAATAACTTGCATATTAGCCTTTATAATTAGCACTTTTGATTTTGAACGTTCGAGTCCCATAGACTTTAATAGGGTTCTAAAGTTTGCGCGAACTTTCGGTCCCTTCGCAGGTTCTGGTCCGAACCGAACCGGGGGAGGGGGGGTTCGGCTCATTCCTACTGCACACAATTACTCTAACTGCTTCATTGCAACGCAGTGGCTGGTGTGCGGTGCAGTTGAGATCAGCACAGTGATGATTTTTTTTTTTAAACAAACTTTATTGAGATGCCACACAGACATCCGATAAAGCTAAACTGCTATCCGTGTGGTGCAAGGCAGTGCCTCACCCTGTGCTATGCTGCTAAAAAATATTGCATGCAGTACTTTTTTTCATCGCACCATGCCGGCATACCACCGCAATGCAGCGGTGTGAACCAGGGGCATAAGAGACAAAGCATTTGGCCTTGTCCATGCAGTGGGATAGGGCAAGAATAGCTGCCCAATGCAGTCACACCCCATGTGGTGTGAACCAGTCCTTAGTGGACTTATTCAAACTGTGTTTTTTTTTCTGAATTACAAACACTTGCCTTGTATGTTTTTAGCTAAATCTAAAGGAAAATTGTACAAGAAAAGTGTATAATACATGGCCAGACTTATGCATACAGAGTTGATTTCAGTGCTGACTGATGACCAGAAGCTCTGAGGGCAATATATCTACACTACTAAGACAGCTAAACAAACTCGCCTTACTGCACAACTTGCAAAGAAGATCTGTGACTATTGACAACAAATCCAAAGTCTCCTCTTCTGCATCTGACATGAGCTCTTCTGGATTTTTTATTTTTATTTCAAAGTTTTTTATAAATTTTTCAAATTATTTCATCATAAACAATACAGTAGACAATGCAGGATTGTGAACACAGTGAGACAACCGTACATTATGTAATTAGAATCGCATTTATCATCAGGTGGGTATATATTACCAGGTAACAAAGCTCATCTAAGCTTAATACTATTATAACATGAAAACATGAATACAATAACCATCACATCTTATATGCAGATTAGTAATATTGTCCTTGAATATGCGGTCGGCCACCATTTATAGATGGTGATGTTGGTGGAGGGTAGCTCAGAGACCAGACCCCCCCCCCACAGGCGCCCCTTGAAGGGAACACACTGCGCCCAATGGGGGTTCCAGTTCCCTTCCATAGATTCTGTAACAAATACACATACCCAAGGAAGTCATAACCGTTCAGGCTTTATAGAACCAAAATAACCACGGTGACCATAGGTCGAGTGAGAGGTGGAGTCGACCCAGTGAGGATGCTAATAGCTTTTCGTAAGTATAATGTAAGTTAGTCAGGTCAATCACTTCGGTAAGTGTAGGGGGGTCCCTTCTTTCCACTTTCTAGTAATTGTTAGCCTAGCAGCCAAAAGGAAATTTGCATTTGTATGCTGCATGTTTGTTGGGATTTGGTCGATTCCAAGAGACAGGAGTGTCATCGCTGGGTTTGGCAAAATCTGTGCTTGTACTAATTCTGTTATAACCTTAAACACATTTTCCCAGTAGAGACGAAGCGTTGGGCAGCTCCACATTGTGTGAAGGAGATCACTCCGAGATCCACAATGCCTTCAACATGTGTTGTGTTGTTGGGCATAAAATTTTGATAAAACTGCGGGAGTGTAGTACCACCTGAGTGTTATTTTGACTGAGATTTCTCATAGGGTGGAGCAGTTGGACGTTTTCTGGGTAATTTTGCAGGCTTTATGCCACTGGTGTGGTGTAAACGACTGTTGTAAATCCTTTTCCCATTGAAAGTGGGAAGAGGATTTAACAAATGATTGTTTTTGTTGGAATAGGTTGTAGAACATTGTTATTCCCTTTTTCTGCGGGTTACTGGCGGATAGGAATAGCCATGCTTATGATTGGATGGTATGCATGTGCTCTGGGATCTTCTGTAGACTGTGTTTAATTTGTATGTATAAATAGAAGCTTGTTTGAGGTATGTTGAACTCTGCCTGAAGGTGTGCAAAGGGTTTCAAAAGGCTTTTGGTGTATAAGTTATTAAGGTGCTTGATACCCTTTTCCCACCATAGTTTTATAGATAATTGGTCGATCGGGTGTTTTAGAACCTCTATTGGAATATGCATTGTGACCATCGGTTCCGATGGATGTTTGTGTGTTAGCAGGGTGAGCCATGTGCGGATGAAGATTAACATCGACGGGGTAGGTGTGTCGGGGTTCTTTGTCCTAAGTGGTTTTGTGTTAAGTTAAGATTCGTGTTGTGTTGTAAGTTGCTTCTATCTCTGCCCATGTGGTCGATGGTTCTGGAAGGAACCATTCTCGCAATTGGGTTAAGACTGAGGCGTAAAAATAATCTCTGAAATTAACATAGCCTACTCCACCGACTAACCTATGTTTTATCAATTTAGCATGTGAGCATCTGGACCTTTTCCCTTTCCAAACTAATCTAGCCAATATTTTTTGTAGAGATCTAAAGTAGCTGATGGGAATAGGAATTGTGAGGTTTCAGAATAGATATAGAATTTGGGGGAGTTGGATCATCTTAAACGCAGCTAGCCTGCCCCACCAGGAGAATTCTAGGTTTTCTATTTTGTGGAGGTCACTTTGGATTTTGGTTTTCAGAGGAATGTAATTATGAGCAAAAAGGGATTTTGTAGATTTGGTGAGGTTGATACCGAGATAAGGAATACTTGATTCTGCCCAAGCAAATGGGAACTGTTGTTGTAGTAGATTGCGGGTCACTGGATCTACACCCAGATCAAGGATATGGGATTTCGTAGCATTAGCTTTGTAGTATGAATCTTTACCGAACCATGTGAGGGTTTTTTGGATTTCAGGTAGGGAGCGTGACGGGTCAGTCAACATTAATATCACGTCATCCGCGAACAGGCTAATTTTGTGGGTTTGGTTTCCTATAGTGACTCCTGGTATATTGGCGTTGGTTCGCACGTGCTCCGCTAGCGGCTCCATCATAAGATTAAAGATTAGAGGAGATAGGGGACATCCCTGTCTCATGCTATTTATTAAGCCTCGTACACACGATTGGATATCCTATGGATTCTAATCCGATGGTTTTGTCCATAAGAAAACCGATGAAGCTGACTTCCATCAGTCTTCCCTACACACCATCAGTCAAAAAACCGACCGTTCCAAACGCTGTGACGTAAAACACTCAGATGAGCTGAGAAAAATTAAGTTTAATGCTTCTGAGCATGCGTCGACTTGATTCTGAGCATGCGTGGGTTTTTTATCTGATGGACTTGCCCATAGACGATCTGCGTTTTCGATCGGTTTTTTATCCATCGGAGAAATTTAAAACATGTTCTATTTTTTAAAACCGATGGAAAAAAGACAGATGGGTCCCATACACGATCGGTTTGTCTGATGAAAACAATCCATCGGACGGTTTTCATTGGTTAAACCGATCGTGTGTACAGGGCTTTATGTGGAAAGGGGTGGATAGGAGGTTTGAAGTGTATACTTTTGCTGACGGGTTGGAATATAGAGCAAGTATGGCTTGAAGGATGTGTCCTCCAAATCCCAATTTTTGTAGAACCAGGGAAAGATACGTCCAATTCACTCTGTCGATTGCCTTCTCTGCATCCAACGATAGAAGCAGAGAAGGTGTTCCGGTCGAGGATGTGTGGTGAATAACATTTATCAGACGCCTAGTAGCATCCGACGTTTGGCGGCCTTTAGTAAATCCTGTTTGGTCTTTGTGAACCAGGGAGAGTAAGATATCAATGAGTCTATTTGCTATTATTTTGGCGTATACTTTAAGATCGATGTATAGCAGCGAAATAGGTCGAAAGTTTTTGGGGGTAGTGGGTTCTTTGCCCGGTTTGGGTAGGGTGATAATAAGAGCTAATAGCAATTCTGTTGGAAACGAGGAGGAGGATGCAGCATGGTTGAATAGTCTGCAGAGATAAAGAGCTAAAGTTGTATTAAATTCTTTGAGGTATTCTCCTGTGAATCCATCCAGACCAGGGGATTTTGAATTTGGTAATTTGCGTATCGCTGATTGAACTTCAGAAACAGTGAAGGGCAAATTGAGGTGAGATAGTTGTTCAGGAGTTAATGATGGTAATTTGATATGGTTGAGGAAGGACTGAATTTCGGCCTGATTGGGTTGATGGGTGTCATTATTCTCTTTCAGATTATATAGGCCGCTATAGTAGGAGCTAAAGGCTTCCACAATTTCTTGGGGGTTAATATGTTTAACCTGAGTAGTGGGGTGAAACAGATGGGCTATTCTTGTTTTTGTTCTGTGCCCTTTGATACGTTGGGACATAACCTTCCCTGCTTTATTACTAGTGACAAATGATTTTGCTTTCAGTTTTCTAAGATTTAGTTCATAGCCCTCTAGTAGTAGTGATCTAAGTTCATGTCGTAATTTAAATATTTGGGATTGGAGAGTAAGGGACGGGTTGGATTTGTTTTGTAAGTCTGCAGCAGTTATCTTTGCTGTCAATTCTTCTAATCCCTGCATCCTCCTCTTTTTAATTTTGGCTCCTAATTGTAGAAAAAATCCCCTCATATAAGATTTATGCGCGTTCCACAGTACCGCCGGGTCAGACACTGAACTATTATTATTAAGGAAAAAGTCTGTCAGTTTTTGGGAGAGGTATGCAATATTTTCTGCGCTTTGTAGGATAGAGTTGTTGACTCTCCACAGGAAGGGTTTGGAGTTTTTGTTTACAATTTTGATGCTAACAGGAGCATGGTCTGACCAGGTGATTGTGTGGATTTTGGTTTCACTAATATTTTGCAGTAACCATTTATCTGATAAATGCGTGAGTAGGTATTGTGACGTGAGGAAAGGAACGTGTATTCCCTCTCAGTCGCGTGACAACACCTCCAAACATCATGCAAGTCATTCCCTGTAAGAAAAGAGGTTAGTGGAGAAATAAAGCGTTTGGGACCAGAAGATGAGTCCATATCATAGTCAGGCACTTGGTTAAAGTCTCTGCATAGAAGAAGGTGTCCTTGTTGGATCGCCTGAGTTTCTTTCAGTATACGTTTAAGGAATCGCATCTGCCCATGATTCGGGGCATAGAGGTTGACGATTGTATAGTGGACAATGTCAATAGAGCACACAAGAATTATGTAACGACCCTCTGGGTCCAAGGTACATTTTTGAAGTTGAAAGGATAGGGTGTCTTTGATGGCGATCAGTACTCCCCTTTGCTTCTTGGAGTAGCTTGCTATATAAACATGTGGAAAAGACTTATGTTGACAGTTAGGGGTAGCGTCTTGAGCAAAATTTGTTTCTTGGACGCATAAGATTAGAGATGGCCTTGCGGTTCGCCCCGCGGTCGTTTGCGGTGAACTTTGCGTGTTCGCTATACGCCATTCCGGCAAACATATGGCGCTATTCTCGGCCGCCATATTCTTTTACATTGTGAAGAACTTTGACCCATGACACATCCATCATGTGGTACAGGACAGCCAATTGAGACATTTCAGCACATGGACATACCCCCTACCTTATAAATAGACCTGATCCGGCTGCCATTTCACATTCTGTCTTTTGTCAGTGTAGGGAGAGGTTGCTGTGTGGAGCAGGGACAGACTGTAGTGACACAAATCGCTAACTAATAGGTCCACAAAAGTCCTTTTAAGGACTGGTATAGGTGTACTATTGTTTGGTGTGCAGTATATAGGGGTGTAATACACTTATAATATACTTTCTAATATAGAAAGCATATTATAGTGGATTTGTATTTTGCAGCATTGTGACTGCTGAGCAGTTCTGCAGCGATACTACAACTACAAAGAGTGACAAACGCAATTAGAAAAAAGTTTTATAACTGGTGTGATAGACCAGTGGCCCCCCAAAACGACAGATTGAAGTGGGGTGTTATATACCTTCTTCCACATATACTGCGCTTCTCTAGAGACTTTTGTCACAGGGTCATTTAAAAAATGACAGGCAGAGGAAGAGGCAGGCCCTTCCACAGGGGTGGTAGGGGTAGGGCAGGAGCACCAGGCCGGAGCCAAAGTGGGAAGTTGCAGAAGGTGCGTTCGATTACGTCAAAGGACGCACCAAACTTGGTTGAGTGGCTCAGTCAGCCTTCCTCTTCTGCACCCTCCTCATCCTCTCTATCTGCACCCTCTTCACTCTCTGCTGTGTGCACCCCCAAAGACACTACCACCAACACCACCACCACCATATACCCTCCGCTTGAGTCACAGGAATTATTTTCCCATCCATCACAAGACATTTCTGATGCGCAGCCATACTTGGCATTGGATCAGGAAGAGGAGGTAGCAACAACCGCCACTCAGCAGTCTGACGACAGTACCCAGATCAGCCCAAGGAGGTTGGTCCCCGCTGTTGCTGTCTACTCCGAGATCTCTAATGTTAGTGGTTGGGAAGGTGACGTCGATGATGATGTGTCTATTGACGTCACATGGGTGCCCACAAGAGAGGAAGAGGAGGGGAGTTCAGAGGGAGAGATGGACCAGCAGATAGGGAGGAGAAGCAGGCCGAACTTACATTGCACAGGAGGGACAAACCAGACTGCTAATGTATCAGGAGCGAGCCATCAACCATGTACGGTCACATCTGGCGATCCCAGGACGCCGGCACATGGCTCCGCAGTGTGGGCTTTTTTTAACGTGTCTGCTACTGACAATAGTGTTCTGCAGCCTTTGCAGTCAACGCATAAGTCGCGGTAAGCCCAACACTCACCTAGGGATGACCGTCTTAAGAAGGCACATGAACTCCCATCACCGAGCCCAGTGGGAGCAACGCCGTCAGAACCCACAAAGCCACACTCCAGGCTCTCACTGTCCAGCCTCTTCTACTTCTCCTTCTCCTCTCTCCTCACAATTGTCCTCCACTCCACCTTCCATCATGCCGTCCTCACGTTTTTCTGGAAAAAGGCAGGCTTCCGTGGGCCAAATGTTCGAGTGTAAAAAAATGATGACGCCGGATAACCCTCTTGCCCAACGGTTGACCGCTGGCTTGTCGGAACTGATAGCCCGCCAACTACTGCCATATATACTGCTGGACTCGGAGGCCTTTCGAAAATTTGTGGCCATTGGAACACCACAATGGAAGGTCCCAGATAGGAAATATTTCTTGCAGAAGGGCATCCCAGAGCTATATGGCCATGTTCAGCGACAAGTGAATGTATCTCTGGCACACAGTGTCGGTGCCAAGATACATCTGACCACAGACACGTGGTCTAGCAAAAACGGGCAGGGAAGGTATATAACTTTTACTGCCCACTGGGTGAACCTTATGTCGGCCGTCAAGCATGTAACCCGTGGCACCCGTATAGATTTGGTTTTATCGCCACGGATTGCATGCAGGCTTGCCTCTTCTTCTCCTCCTCTTACTCCATCCTCCCTCTCCTCCTCGGCTGACTCCTCCTTTTCCGCTGCTACCGTCTCTTCCGCTGCGCCGCCCAAGATCCCCAGAACCTATTCAACATGCCAGGTGAGACGTTGCCATGCTGTGCTGCGTCTGTTGTGCCTGGAAGCTAAGAGCCACACTGGCCCTGCACTCCTTTTAGCTTTGCGTTCACAGGCAGATCAATTGCTAACATGGCTCAATTTCACAGTTGGTAAAGTGGTGTGCGACAATGGTGCCAATCTGCTGAGCGTGTTGAAACAGGGGAAAATTACTCACGTGCCATGCATGGCACACGTCTTGAACTTGGTTGTGCAGTGATTCGTTGTCAAATACCATGGGGTCCAGGATGTCTTGCGGCAGGCAAGGAAAATCTCGGCCCATTTCAGAAGATCTTACACGGCCATGGCTCGCCCTGCTGACATTCAGCGGCGACACAATCTGCCCGTCAGATGTCTTATTTGTGACTGCCCGACGCGATGGATATGCTTGATAGGCTGCTCCAGCAGAAACGTGCAGTTAACGACTACCTGTACGAACTCTGCGGCAAGACAGATTCTGGGGGGCTTGTTTTTTTTTTCACCGCGCCAGTGGCTGCTCATGCACGACGCATGCAGACTTCTGTGGCCATTTGATGAGATCACCAAACTGGTCAGTCGCAGCCATGGCGCCATCAGTGACATCATACCTTACGCCTTCTTTATGGAGCGTGCATTGCGTCGTGTCATTGATCAAGCCATCGAGGAGCAGGAGCAGGAAGATGAGCCAGTCGCAATGCTGGATGAATTCCCAGGGGGGGCTACTCCATCTGAGACAAGTCAACAACAGAAGTCTGAAGAGGAGTCAGAGGAGGATGGTGCCGGGGAAAAAGGAGAGGGGGAGCAAGAAGAGCATGCTTTAAACCTTTCTGGGATCCCTGTTCTTGACCGTGAATGGGGGGAGGAGAACGAGGATGACATTATCCTGGATGATGAGCAGGAACCAGGCCACCACACCGCTTCCAGTTTAGTGCAAATGGGGGCCTTCATGCTCCAGTGTTTTAAGAGGGACCCCCATATAAAAAGCATAAAGGGCAAGGACCAGTACTGGGTGGCAACGTACTTAGACCCCCGGTACAAACAAAAAATTCTGGAAATGTTACCACCATCACAGAGGGCTGTCAGAATGGATTACTTCCAGGTCTTGCTTAGAGAAATGCTGAATTCTGCTTTTGCGTGCGCTGGCAGAGGAATTTCCACTCACAGAGAAACAGTTGCGGGTACCAATCCAACAGCGCCTGCAAGAAGAGGGCGGTTTGAAGATGTGTTGGTCACTTCTGATATGAGATCATTCTTTCAGCCGACCCATCGACAGCTGTCATCCGGATCCAGCATCAGGGAACGCCTAGTCCGACAGGTGTCCTACTACATCGGGTTAACGGCCGATGTGGACGCTCTGAGAAGTGATGAACCCCTGGACTACTGGGTGGGCAGGCTTGACCTCTGGCCAGAGCTTTCAGAATTTGCAATGGAACTGTTGGCTTGTCCAGTGTCCTGTCCGAAAGGACGTTCAGCGCAGCAGGGGGATCATCACCGATAAGCGCACTCGCCTAGCTCACGACAGTGTTGACTACCTCACATTTCTAAAAATGAATGAGGCATGGATCTCGGAGGAATTCAACACATGTGACCAGTAGACCATGTTTGATTCAAATTCCTCATGACAGGCCACAAATATCCGCCACCACCCATAACAATTCATGGTCCCTGTCTTAGGTAAATACAGCGGCATAAAAGGCCTTTTATGTCCGTTGAATGCCTAATTTTTGGGGCCTGTAATGGCCGAAACGTATTTATCCTGTGAATGCCTCATGTACCTCCAGCCACAGAATACAAAGTTCTTTGCTGTCAGGTGAAAGCCTGTTGGCTAATTTTTGGGGCCTGTACTGGCCGACACTTACTTATTTATCCAGACTGTGAATGCCTAATTTTTCAGACTGGAATTGAAAATCAATGGGTCTGTAAACGTTCCACTAAATTGTGGAACGGATGCAGACCCATTTTACAGACGTGTGAATGGACCCTATATGTATTTGACATGTATTTACCGGCTGCTGTCAGTTCTGGCTGATTTAGGCCGAGCTATTACACTAAAACCAAGCAATATTACAAAAAACAAAATACACGTTATAACTGTATAAACGATTTATATAACTTATAAAAAAATAAATTTAAAAATGATGGCAACTTTTCCAATAGCAGGATCATCTCCTGCACCCTCTTCATAGCCTGGCCTTGCCTCTCCTCCATGGCCTTCATGCGCTCCTGAATTGATGAAATTTCGCAGATAAAAAAAGAATGCTTGTCGATCGCAGATTTGCTTAATACTTCTGGTATGTCAGTGTCCATGTTGTGGGACTATGTGTGCACAGCTAGTAAGTATTTTGTGGCTGCAAATATGACCTGGAGGTTTTTCATGTTCGCCTGCCATTAAAATGAATGGGACCCGTCTGCGGTTCGTGAATATTTGCGCGCGTCTGCGCGATCGCGTTCGCGAACCATCCCATCAGATGTTCGTCCATCACTACATAAGATATCACTATCGTGTGTCAGTGCTGTTTTCCATAGGGAAGCTCTTTTGGCCGGGTGGTTCAAGCCTTTTGCGTCAATTGTCAGTATGTTAATGGCCATCGTGAAATTATTTGGGATGATATGATGTAAAGCAACACTCACTGTTGGTTGTTGTAGATGGGTTTCTCAGCTGCTGATGAGCAGAAGTAGTCTCAGTCGTGGGTACTCCGGGTTAGCTGGTCCTGTAGAAAACAAACTTTGTTGTAGCTGTACTGGTGAAAGAGAACAGTCAATATAAAGTACTAACAATATACAATAAAGTCTAAATGGACCTATTCCCACTAGTTTCTGTACGTCACTCTTTTCCGCTATACAAAGGTACTGTGCCCACAGCCGTGGGTGACAGTATGTGGAGTGAGTAGTAATATGTAGCAAGAAAAACAGATGAGATAATAAACGTTCTCAACTATAACTCAAACTGCCAGTATATATAACCAGTTATACCGACACAACTTGGGGGAAAGTTCCGAATAGTCATACATCAGCATGGCAGAAGACCGGGGATATAGGTCGCTGAAATAGTAAGTTGTTGTGAAGTGAATCATTTTCCTCTACGGGCGTGGTATCCATTGCGATGCGTACCCCGCTTCTGAAGCTCGGTAAGGGTGTTCTTTTCCTCATGGGAGAGGTCCGGGTCAATTCCCCACGAATGGAGGAGTTGCAGCCCGTCTTTTGGGTTAGAAATGACAGTTGTTGTGCCATTGTTGGTGATCACTAATGTGGCTGGGCGTCTCCATTTATAAGGAATCTTGTGGTTGTTAAAGGCCTTAGTAGTAGTTTTCATTTGTCTCCTCATGCTGAGAGTGTATTGGGAGAGGTCTGCATACAAATGTATCCCAGTGAATGGGGCTGGAAGCTCTGGGTTTGATCTGGCTTTTGCTAGCAATTTCTCCTTCATTGGAAAGAAGTGGATTTTCATGAGGAGATCCCTGGGTATTGAGGCCTCTGGATCAGGGCTTGAAAAATGCACTTGCCCGCTCGCCAAATGCGAGCATAAATTGCCGTTAGGCGAGTGCTCAGGTGCCACACACTGGGGGTGTCAGGCCAGTGAACGTGGATGGGGGTACAAAGGTGGATGGCTGGCTACAAAGGTAAATGTAGATGGGGGGGTACAGAGGTGGAGCGGGGTGTACAGAGGTGGATGGGGGGCTACAAAGGTAAATGTGGATGGGGGTACAGAGGTTGATGGGGGTACAGATGTGGATGGGGGTACAGAGGTGGATGGGGGTGTACAGAGGTGGACGGGGGGTACAGAGGTGGATGGGGGTGTACAGATGTGGATGAGAGGGTACAGAGGTGGACGGGGGGTACAGAGGTGGACGGGGGGTGTACAGAGGTGGACGGGGGGTGAACAGATGTGGATGGGGGTTGTGACAGCAGGAAGGTAAAGTCACCTGGTTGCATCCAGGGGGGTAGATATATTTCGCCCAGATTCAGGCTTTACGCCGACTTATACAACTAGGTGGAGAGTTGTATAAGGCTAGTGGGCTCATGGATGACTCATACCTCTAGGGAGAGTGTGGGGCGTCGTACAGACAGGGAGTTGATGAGACCAGCTGAAGCTTGTCAGCTCATTTAGGCCTCTATAAGAACTCCCAGCTTCATTAGATGTTAGCTCATGCCTGGAACCAGACCTGTGTGGACTGTCTAGGGAGAGTGAACCCCTGTGCGGTGAGACAAAGCCTGTGTGGCTATTTGCTTGGACATTTAAAACCAGGGACTTAGGGACTAGGACAGCACTAGGCTGATCCCAGTTGTTAGTTAGGAAACCTGTATGTTTAGTCAGAGGTCAAGTTGACCAGGATTTATTTTGTTTATGTTTCTTTTGCTTTGCTGTGTTTTGTCACTGTAAATAGAAAATAAACCGCACCTTTATGATTTTGAAAACCACAACCACCGTTTGCTGGGCCTGTTTTTGTGTGGGGAGCCCATCTCGGGGGTCACACACACCCGCTGCCGAGCTAACCCCCTCACAGTTGGTGGAGAACCAGTGGCAGTTTTTTTTTAAGCCAGCATGGAGGAGATACTGAAGCAGCTGGCTCTAGCAAATGCCAATCAACAGCAGACAAATGCAGGTTTGCAAAAGAGCCTTGCAGCTCAACAACAGAACTTCGCAGCCCAGCAGCAAGCTCATCAACAGAGCCTTGCAGCCCAGCAGCAAGCTCATCAACAGAGCCTTGCAGCCCAGCAGCAGACAAACGCAACTTTGCAACAGAGTCTGGAGGCTCAGCAACAAGCCCAGCAGCAATCTGAGGCCCGCTTCATAGACCTGTTACAGAAGCAAGAGCAGAGACTACAACAACAGATGGAAGCAGCAATGCAGCAACGTCCGCAGACCAGTGAGGAAAGCCGTCCCACTAATACCGCGTCCTTTGGGGTGAGTCGTTCATTGACAAAAATGACTGGAGAGGATGATCCAGAGGTATTTTTGACCACATTTGAAAGGACCGCTGAAAGAGAAAAGTGGCCTGAGGAGCAGTGGGCTGGACTGGTGGCTCCTCTGTTAACTGGTGAATCGCAGAAAGCTTACTATGACCTAGAGCCTAACCAAGCAAAAGACTATGCGATGCTAAAAGCTGAAATATTGGCAAGGCTGGGTGTCACCCAGGCTGTCCGGGCTCAGCGTGTGCATAACTGGACTTTCCAGCTTGGAAAACCCCCCAGGTCTCAAATGTATGATCTCATTCACCTGAGCAGAAAGTGGCTACAGCCAGAGACTTTGTCCGCACCAAAGATTGTGGAACGTGTTGTAATGGATCGGTTTTTGAGAGCTCTTCCTACTGCCATCCAAAAGTGGGTAAGCCATGGAGACCCAGAGACGGCCGATGGTCTTGTGGATCGTGTGGAGAAATACTTGGCTACAGAGAACCTGACGGCCTCTTCCAGAGACACTCGGACTTTCCACCCTAAGACCAGACCATCCCCAGGGGCGGATAAGAGGATTCCAAGGGGTGAGGGTGGAGAGAGTGAGAGGGTGGGAGCTCTACCCCAAGTTTGGCGAGAACAGCCTGGGAAATCAGCGGCTCAAGAGGCCGCAAGAAGGATCGTTTGCTACCGCTGCCGGCAAGCGGGACATATTGCAGCCAATTGCCCGGTTGTGGAGGAACCCATGCAGTGTGACTTTCTGACGGGCAGACGTCAGTCGCTGTGTGCGACAGTCGCATGCACTGCCATTCGAGGAACTGAGAAACATTTATGCAAAATGTGTGTTAATGGTAGAAATGTTGTGGTATTGCTGGATTCAGGTAGCCTTGTGACCCTGATAAAGGCTGAGTTAGTTAAAACAGAGGTCTCTGGGAATAGCAAGGTAGCTGTTATTTGTGTGCATGGGGACACCCGAGAGTATCCAGTGACTACAGTGTGTTTCGAGACCCCCAAAGGTACCCTCTCTCATCCAGTGGGCTTAGTATCTCAGTTACCGCATGACGCCATTGTGGGAAGGGATTTTCCGAAGTTCTGGGAACTGTGGGATGATCCTGAGCCCCCCACTGGTGCCCCTATGTACCAGGAATGTGATAGCCAGAACTCCCCTGAGAGTGGTGAGGACTCTCCAGAATTTCCCTTATCAGTATTGGCAGGGGAGACTCAAGAAACTGGAGAGGAGCCCACCTCCTCAGACGAAAACCTACCGTCTGTGGAGTTTTCTGATCTTGAGGTTCACAGGGAAAACTTTGCCACAGAACAGTTGAAAGACCCCGCCCTAATAAAGGCACGGGAAAACGTAGTGAAAATAGATGGCGAGTTAGTGAACCCAGATAATACCTGCACTTACCCATACTTCAGCGTAGAGAAGGACCTACTGTATCGGGTGGCAAAAAGGGCAGAAGAAACCGTTGAGCAGCTTGTGGTGCCCAAACCTTACAGGAAGTTGGTGTTGGAGTTGGCCCATGGGCACATTCTTGGAGGTCATCTGGGGACAGAGAAAACCCGAGAGAGGGTATTACAGAGATTCTATTGGCCGGGGGTGATGAAGGACATAGAAAATTATTGTTCCTCCTGCCCTGTGTGTCAGAGGTCGGCCCCGATGCCACATTTCCGTAGCCCGCTGGTCCCTCTACCCATCATTGAGGTCCCGTTTGAGAGGATCGCCATGGATTTGGTAGGTCCTATAATCAAGTCCGCTAGGGGGCACCAGTACATATTAGTTATAATGGACTATGCCACCCGTTATCCAGAAGCGATCCCTCTCCGAAATACCTCGGCCAAAACCATAGCCAAAGAGCTATCTCTTGTGTTTAGCCGGGTGGGTATTTGTAAAGAACTGCTTACGGACCAAGGTACACCCTTTATGTCCCGGGTTATGAAGGAGCTGTGTAAATTGTTCAAAGTGACGCAATTACGTACATCTGTGTATCACCCCCAAACCGATGGGCTGGTTGAAAGGTTCAACAAAACCCTAAAACAAATGTTGAAGAAAGTGGTGGATAGAGATGGAAAGGATTGGGACTGTCTACTTCCTTATCTGATGTTTGCTATTAGGGAGGTGCCCCAATCCTCTACGGGATTCTCCCCCTTTGAGTTACTGTATGGGAGACACCCAAGAGGGCTGTTGGATATTGCCAAGGAAACTTGGGAAAGTGAGAGTTCTCCCCACAGGAGTGTGATTGAGCATGTCGCCCTGATGCAAGACCGAATTGCACAGGTAATGCCCATCGTGAAGGAACATTTGGCCCAAGCGCAGTTAGCACAGCAGAGAGTGTACAACCGTGGAGCCAAGACCCGTACCTTTTCCCCGGGGGATAGGATACTGGTACTTGTCCCTACGGTTGAAAGTAAATTCCTTGCCAAATGGCAAGGCCCCTACGAGATAATGGAAAAAGTGAGCGAAGTGAATTACAAGGTCAGACAACCAGGAAGGCGAAAGCCCGAACAGATCTATCACGTTAATCTGTTGAAAGCCTGGAGGGATAGAGAGTCCCTAGTCGCAGACACTTGGTCACCAGCTCAAACTGGTTGCGTGATTCCGGAGGTTGGAATAGCAGCCACCTTGTCACAACCCCAACAACAGGAGGTTAAGGAGTTTGTGCTTCGCAACAAGGAGGTATTCTCTGAGCTGCCGGGACAAACATCTGGGGTAGAGCATGACATCATTACCCCGCCCGGTGAAAGGGTGAAGTTAAAACCCTATCGGATCCCAGAGGCCCGACGGGAGGCAATACGGGAGGAAGTACAGAAAATGCTGAACTTAGGGGTGATAGAGGAGTCCCAAAGTGATTGGTCTAGTCCCATTGTGTTGGTGCCTAAACCGGATGGGAGCTGGCGATTTTGTAACGATTTTCGACAGTTGAACAAAGTTACAAAATTTGACACCTACCCCATGCCACGTATAGATGAGTTGATCGACCGGCTGGGAACAGCCCGATACATGACGACTCTTGACCTCACAAAAGGGTATTGGCAAATCCCCCTGGCCAAGTCGGCCAAAGAGAAAACCGCATTTGTAACCCCAGACGGGGCGTTCCAATATAAAAGAATGCCGTTCGGGTTACAGAATGCGCCGGCCACATTCCAGCGGAAAATGGACCAGATGCTGAGGCCCCATCGGAAGTATGCTGCGGCTTACCTGGATGACATAATTGTCCATAGCACAGATTGGGCCTCACATCTGCCAAAAGTGCAAGCAGTCCTGGACTCTGTTCGGGAAGCGGGGTTTACGGCTAACCCCAAGAAGTGTACCATTGGGCAGGAGGAGGCCAAATATCTTGGGTACACCATTGGGAGGGGAGTAATAAAACCCCAACTCAACAAAGTCGAGGCCATCCAGAGTTGGCCACGTCCCAACAGCAAGAAGCAGGTACGAGCCTTTCTGGGAATCGCTGGGTATTATCGGCGATTCATTCCCCACTTTGCTTCTAAGGCTGTGCCCCTAACCAACCTGACGAAGGGGAAAGGGGCGGTCATGATTAAATGGACCCCCGAGGCTGAGGCAGCATTCCAATTCTTGAAACAAGCCTTATGTAGCCAGCCAGTGTTGTACTCACCCGACTTCTCTAAAGACTTTGTCGTACAAAGTGATGCGTCAGATGTGGGGTTAGGAGCAGTATTGTCCCAGGTCTGGAACGGGGAAGAGCACCCAGTCATTTACCTCAGCAGGAAGTTGAAGTCCCATGAGGTAAATTACGCCACCGTTGAAAAGGAGTGTTTATCGGTGAAGTGGGCTCTAGATTCCCTTCGGTACTACCTGCTAGGTAGGCACTTTGACATGGTTACGGATCACGCTCCGTTAAAGTGGATGGCTCAAAACAAAGAAACAAATAGAAGAGTGAATAGGTGGTTCCTGGCCCTCCAGGAATTCAACTTCACAGTAAAGCATCGCCCTGGCGTTCAAATGGGGAATGTGGATGCTTTGTCTCGAGTACATGAATGCCTGATTGCTGGTGTTCCAACCCCGAGGTTAAAACAAGAGGGGGGGGTATGTGACAGCAGGAAGGTAAAGTCACCTGGTTGCATCCAGGGGGGTAGATATATTTCGCCCAGATTCAGGCTTTACGCCGACTTATACAACTAGGTGGAGAGTTGTATAAGGCTAGTGGGCTCATGGATGACTCATACCTCTAGGGAGAGTGTGGGGCGTCGTACAGACAGGGAGTTGATGAGACCAGCTGAAGCTTGTCAGCTCATTTAGGCCTCTATAAGAACTCCCAGCTTCATTAGATGTTAGCTCATGCCTGGAACCAGACCTGTGTGGACTGTCTAGGGAGAGTGAACCCCTGTGCGGTGAGACAAAGCCTGTGTGGCTATTTGCTTGGACATTTAAAACCAGGGACTTAGGGACTAGGACAGCACTAGGCTGATCCCAGTTGTTAGTTAGGAAACCTGTATGTTTAGTCAGAGGTCAAGTTGACCAGGATTTATTTTGTTTATGTTTCTTTTGCTTTGCTGTGTTTTGTCACTGTAAATAGAAAATAAACCGCACCTTTATGATTTTGAAAACCACAACCACCGTTTGCTGGGCCTGTTTTTGTGTGGGGAGCCCATCTCGGGGGTCACACACACCCGCTGCCGAGCTAACCCCCTCACAGGGTGTACAGAGGTGGACGGGGGGTGTACAGAGGTGGACGGGGGGTGTACAGATGTGGATGGGGGGTACAGAGGTGGATGGGGGTGTACAGAGGTGGACGGGGGGGTACAGAGGTGGACAGATGGGTACAGAGGTGGACGGGGTACAGAGGTGGACAGGTGGTACAGAGGTGAATGTGGATGGGCGGGTACAGAGGTAAATGTGGATGGGGGGTACAGAGGTGGACGGAAGGATAGAGGTGAGCCGTGGGTGAGGGGTACTGAGGTGGACGGGGGATACAGAGGTGAGCTGTGGATTGGGGGGGATACAGAGATGAGCTGTAGGGGAGGGGAGTTTGCTTAATTATATGTAAGGGGAGGCTCTCTGGGGACACTGATGTATGGGGGGGCTCTCTGGGGACACTGATGTAAAGGGGGGCTCTCTGGGGACCCTGATATTAACGCTATTGCTGTTATGTTTAAATTGAATAAAGCTATGATATAATTGCATTTTTTTATATTTTGGATTCTTTATTCTTAAGAAAAATGTAATTTCATAAGCTTTAAGGGGGGCGGGGCTTTAAGGGGGCGGGGTTGGGGGACGGACCTGGGAAAGGTTTGGTGGGGCAACTGGTGGAGAGTAAGGTTTTTGCCTGGCTAGTGGGTCTAGACTTGAAATTTTAAGCCCTGCTCTAGATGCTTGGGCTTAGGTATATGGTGAATGCGATCAATGATGCATTCTATTTGCGATACCTCAGGGAGCAGTGTTGCAATCATGTCGCCAGCAAATTTTTGCAGGTCACCAAGAAGGATGGACTCGGGCACCCCTCTGATTTTTACATTATTTCTTCTCGAACGATCTTCGAGATTTGCGAGCTTAGCTTTAATCCAGTCGGTGTCTTCAGATTGTTCCTTGCATACATCTATAAGCTCATTCACAGTAGTAGTAGTGCATTCATCCATTTTATGTTCAATGTGCTGCACTCTATCCCCCATTCCCTGCATCTCTGAGGTGAAGCTTTTCATCATAGCAGAGATATTCAGCATAAGGGAGGACTGCAGGGAGAGGAGCATGTCTTTCATTGTTGTATCCAGGACTGGATGGCCTGATGTGGGGAAGTGTGCTATAGGAGATGACATGTTGAGGCCTACCTTGTCCTGGTGGAGAGTATCCGTCCCAGCATCTGAGGCCTGCGCTGCAGGATCCAGCCTCATCCGCGCTTTAGCTGGTCTGAGAGAGGTAGGGCTGTGATGGGATGAATCTCTGCCCTGAAGTGCTATTTCGTTTGCCCAGGAGTCCAGATTTGCATCAGGCAGATCTGTGTATGAGGAGGAAGCCTGTGGATGCGCGCCGCCGGCGTCATCTTGCCATGTCTCTCTCTCAGTCGCCGGCATGGTGAAGAAGTCCGTCAGCTTCTTGGTGTATCTCTCCTCTTTCCGCTTACGGAACTGCATCAGGTGAGGTCTCCCCAAGATAAGGAGGTGATTCTGAGTGGTGGAGGCGCTGGTGATTGCTCAGTAATTCGCTGTCTTCCCCGGTCTCTGGCAGAGCTGTTAGCTTAGGCGTCCATCACTGTCGCGCGCAAGCCACGCCCAGCTCTTCTGGATTTGAAATGTCACAGGGGGTATAGGGTCAGTGTCAACAGTAACCTCTACAATCCCGAATAATACGGTGATGGATGTGTGGTTATCTTCACATGTGCACAGATGTTCTGGGGTTTTTTCCAAGCAGTTTTGAATACAGCAAAAAAGTATTAAAACCCCTGCCTTTTGGGGCCTTCTTCTACCTCAGGCCCTCATAAGCACAATATGTCTATTGTTACTCCACTGGGTTAAAGTGAAAGTGCTGAGCAATTAAAATCACCTCAAAGGTTTCATTTCAGATTGATTTGAGAGTATGTGTAATGAGGTTGTAACTTTAATTAATTTCCTGTCGAACAGATGACTTTAGAGTCGTTCATAAGAATTGACACTTTGAGATTTGTTACCAACTTTCCTTCCATTTGCCTGTCACCTGATTTTTTTCATCTCTGGATTTCATTCCATGTGAGGGAACTTATAAATATCTCTATCAACCTTAGGTGGGTTGACATTCCAGGGGCTTTTGATGCAATAATATATGCTAACCTTGGATAATAACTATCTGTTATCTCTACGCTACATAAAAACAGCAGCTTCCATACTGAATGTTCTTTTTGAATAGTCTCAGGCTTATATTTTGCAAACAGATAATTTCCAGATTGGTAAGAGTAGTGGAGTCCCTGCTCTGTAGCTTGAAAACAAATTAGTTTAGATAATTCACACATTGCATACAACCAGGAGCAAAATATGGGATTTTCCAGGACCGTAAAAAGTCATTCCTAGGCATAGGATGTGGATGAAAGTTACAAGACATGGCAGTTCTCCGCAAGTATCAATAAAACAGACAAATAGCCTTTTACCACAGCTAATTGCTGCTATGGCAGTTGCCCATAAGAATTAACTTATATCTTAAAAATACTGCAAAGAAACTATATTGGTGGTGTGGATAAAGATCACCACATATGATGCAGTCTGACTGTACAATTTCCTTCAGATCTACCAAGAAATACAGTATGTAGTACAATGGCCTACCTGGATTGATGCAAATTGAATGGATAATGTAGGTAGGTCCTCGTATTATATCATACAAAAGTTGTGCTGTCTGCTTGTATCATGTTGTGAGCTTAAAATAGAACTATAGGCAAAACTTATTTTTACATTTTGGATAGAGTAAGGGAAGGTTATAATCTTTGAGAGTTAATTTTTTGCCATCTGTGTCCCGTTGGCGAGAATTCCCTTCACTTCCTGTCCCATAGCCAAACAGGAAGTGAGATGAAATCACTGCAAATTAAAGGAAATCCCTTGGAGACCCTCAAGTCACCAGAACTAGTGTCCCCAGATTTCCCCTCTTTTACTTTTTTTGTGGTCAACCCAAAATTTGGGATTTTCTTTTACTGTCATTTTCAATGGTAATGGTAAATAGGACAAATAGAGGGTGAATCTTCATAATGGGGACACAAACAGAAATAAAAACTGACAAGTGTTCTAATCCCTCTCCACTCTATCCAAAACAGACAAAAAAAATGGTTTCCTTTAATTGTACTTTAACAGCTCTAATTTAAATCCATTTTTTATGGCTTCATATTCAAATCAATACTAAAAATTTTCATCTTGGGAATGAACGTTTAAATCTAATGGATAGTTGGATATATATACGACACAGAGGGAAATCAATAGGATAAAGAGTAAATCCAAATCTAGTTGGTTGATTATATGCAGTTTTTAATTGTTAAAGCTGTTGTTTTTTTTTTTTGTTTGTTTTTTGCAATTAGTTTCAGAAAACCATGTGACTCCTTTTTTGATCACAGATGAATGTGGCTTGGCATAATTGTTCCACAAACAATGACCTGATTGCATCACTGTGTCATCATCTGCAATCAGTGTTACATCCAAGTTGACTGCAGCAATCTAGTTCTCAAAGGAAAGAAGGTTTTATGACAATAGCATAGCAATAGAAGGTTCCATTAAAGCGTAACTCCTTTTTTGTTGAGAAAAAAATAGGGCTGTGGAAATTAACTATTAATTCCTTGATTAATCGATAATTTTTTTTGATCAATTAAAATTCTTTTGATCGGTACTCACCTCTCCGCCGGCTTCCGGTTCTTCAGGGACCCAAAATTTAGGAGTAATTATGACTTTCAAAATAACCTTAAACAAATCTGTGCACGCAATGATATTATCATACGCCCTGCAGATAAGGGTGGTGGCGTTGTTATTTTAAACAAAAATGATTATATGACAGAAATGAACAGACTTCTATCTGATGGTACATCATATTCTCGCCTGGCTTGTAACCCTACGGTTAAATACAAGAAAGAACTATCATTGTTGATTGATGAAGGGTTCTCTTTAGGTGTGTTGAACAAAAAGGAGAGACTTTACTTGGTACCTTCTGCACCCAGAGTGCCAGTCATTTATTACCTGCCTAAGGTGCACAAGGATCTCACTTGTCCACCTGGCCGACCGATCATCAGCGGCATTGATTCGGTTATGGCCCGTATAGGCAAATACATTGCCAAATTTTTACAGCCACTGGTTTCAGGAACCCCTTCCTATTTACGAGACACCACTCAGGTCATCAACCTCTTGGATGGGTGTGGATGGAGGGAGGGATTCATCTTAGCGACTGTGGATGTGGCCCCCCTCTATACCATTATTTCTCATGAGCAGGGTCTTGAGGCAGTCAACTACTACCTCAGTCAGGATCCGACCCTCTCTCTAACCCAGAGGGATTTTATTATTAATTTGCTCATTTTCGCAACAGGCCATAATTATTTTTGGTTTGGTGGAGAATTTTTTCTACAAAAATGTGGTGTGGCTATGGGGGCTAAGTTTGCCCCCAGCCTCGCCAATTTATTTATGGCTTATTGGGAAAGGAGGTCATTGACATCAATCCCCCGAGTGAACTACGCCTCTGGAAGAGGTATATTGATGATATTTTACTCCACTGGGAAGGTGACCTCCCTTCACTTCAATTTTTTTTTTACCAAGCTTAATGTTAACAGTAGGGGTATTAGTTTGAAGTATGAAACCAGCCAGTTATAAATTCATTTTCTGGACTTAAACATTTTGGTGAGAGATGGTAAATTAATTACCACTACACATTTTAAAGAAACGGATCGGAATTCCTTTATTCCTCTGACTAGTTGCCACCACTCCTCTTGGTTGAGTGCAGTCCCTAAAGGTCAATTTCAAAGAATGAGGCCTCGTACACACGACCGATTTTCTCGTCGTAAACAGTCAAGAAAAGTGCCGCGAGAGTTTTTTTGTCTAGAAAAACGTTCGTGTGTATGGTTTTACGACGAGAAACTTGACGAGAATCTCGACAAGAAAATAGAGAACCTGCTCTCTATTTTCTCGTCAGGAGTCCAGATTTCCTCGTCGTGTTTCTCGTCGGCCTGTTTTGTGACGAGAAAATGGTTCGTGTGTATGCTTTTACGACTCTTCCAAAAGCGCGCATGCTCACAAGCAACTATGAGACGGGAGCGCATCTTCTGGTAAAACAAGCCTTCGTAAAGGAGATAGCACATTCGTCACGCTAAAACGAACTGAAAGCACGAAGACTGAAAAGTGCGAATCGTCTCTTCCCAAACTTTTACTTCACACACGGTAACACGAGATCAGCAAAAGCAGCCCAAGGGGTGGCGCCAAGAAAAAAGATCTTCCCCTTTATAGTGCCGTCGTACGTGCTGGACGTGAGCGCAGAGAACCACGAGGAAATTGGGAAATGACAGTGTGTACGCATAGAAAGCTTGACGAGAAAATCGACAAGCTTAACAAGAATCTCGTCGAAAAAAACGACGTGTTTTTTACGACGAGAAAATCGGTCGTGTGTACGAGGCCTAAGAAGGAACTGCACTTCCCTTGTTGATTATTAACAACAGGTACAAGTCTTAAAATTAAGATTTTTGGAGAAGGGATATAATGAGGAGGACATTGATGCTACTATCGATAATATCCATAACATGAATAGAGACCTTATGCTTAGTGGTTCTAACCGGACTAGTTACACAACAGATAATAAATTCGGGTGTGCTATGATCACAGGTTACTCTGACCATCATTTTTCTGTTAAAAATTTTTTCAATAAGCATTGGAAGATTCTGAAAAATTATAAAATTCTGGGGCCCATTATTCCAGATAGGCCATTAATGATCTTCAGAGGAGCATCCTCTCTACGCCACAGGGTAGCCCCTAATGTGTTAGACCCCCCCAAAGTTGTGTCTTTCTTTCAGACCATGAAAGGTTTCTTTCCATGTAGAAAATGTAAAATCTGTCAAGTTAACGCATTCCAGGGTCAAAAGCTTGAATCCTTTCAGTCTACACAGACGAATAAGATTTATAATATTGATTCATTTATCACTTGTTCTAGTGACTGTGTAGTCTATCTCGTCCAATGTCCATGCTCCAAGCAGTATATTGGAGGAACAAAAAGAGCTCTCCATGTGAGATTGGAAGAGCATGTTGGGAACATTCAACGTGGATTTCCCAAACACAATCTATCTAAACACTATGCTCTACATCACAATCAGCAACTGAAGGGCACCCTTTTTGTTCCGATTGAAAAACTCCTCCCACATTGGAGGGGTACTAATAGGGTTCGCTCTATATCCAAGTTAGAAACAAAATGGATATCTGACATGAAATCTTATTTACCCCATTGGTTAAACGTAGATTGGGACATCAATTGCTTCATCAACAATGCCTAGTTCCTTTCTGTCTTTTTTAGATTTTTTAGATTCTTTTATCTAGATTTTTTATCTCCCTTTTTATTATTATCAGCCTTTTCCTTTTTTAATTGATCAATTTTTAATAGTATGCACATTATGTTATTGAATGGCTTGTATATTTTGTCAGTTTGTGGCTTAGGTTTCAATGTTATCTGGGCCTGTTTGATCCTGCGGCGTCTCTTTCTTTGTTTCTCCCCACTTTGATGCTCCAGTTTCGACACTCAATTCCACCTGTATTGTTATTTACTTTTTGGCCACAAGATGGCAGACATACTATTCAGAGGCTTCTAGCACTTGTTTCTTGTTGTCCACCAGTTTATTATGGTGGTGCCTTGTTGTTTTCGACAGCCCTTCCGCTTCTGTCCTCAGCTAAGATGGCGTTGCGGCATTATATAAGGGCATACGTAATGATGCATATTCAGCAGCCAATCCCAGACGACGTCCTGTAGTGACGAAACGCGTAGGTGTGGCTTGCGTTACCTACGTCATCACGCCCTCTCCACAGGGGTTACACGAGTGTGAACAGGTGCATAGAGCGGAGGAAGCCCGGACGAGACGCCGTGAGACAACGTGTCCTATCTGTATACTAACTGCCCTATACTTGCCAACACATTGTAAGTGCATTACATTTTATTTCTACAATAAATGTGTATGCAATATCACACTATAGAGCTTTTTCTTTTCCTCTGAGATACCAACCACGGTCCATATCTGTATCCTGATACCGGCAGTGGGTCTGAAGGGAGACCTAAAATCCCTGTGCTCACATTGACCGCCGTAATAGTGGTCCATTCTATCTGGTAAGGAGATTTGATATCACTTCCTGCGGTGTCTTTATTGGTGGATGGAATTTCTCCTATTCAAAGTTTTTCTTCATACCTCTTCATATCAAGACACCATACTTCAAGGATATGTTTCCTCTCTTTGATATCCATTGCTGATTGCCAGCAAGATACATTTATTTCACTATTGTGACGGGGACTATTTTCTTTCATATGGTTCTTTTATATGTTTTTTTCTTATCCATTTGTGTTTTACCACATTTTATGCACCTTAGTAATCAATTATTATTGGTCATATTTTTCATATGCTTTATCACATAAGGTTCATGTTCACTTATTAGCGCCGTACTTTATTTTTACTTCAGGGAGTTCTGTCGGAGATCTGGTGATGTTACGGACACTGGCGGGGCTTGCCGTGTCCATCTGAAGGGCTCCTTTGCTGTGCCTTCATATCTGCATGCCGGCGGGACCTTACTATCTGCCACACGCAAGGGCTGTTACACTTCCCTCTATCAACCTGTGATTCTACAGCCATCCACTGGGAGTTGTGATAGTTCCCTTCACAGGACATCTACATGCCAACTGACTGTTGTTAACCCCCCCTCATCTGGATTCAGCAGTGGTATCGTTGTATACATTTTTATACCAGTATCATACTTAGCTAAAAAAAATTATGACTGCTTTTGCTACTGTTTGGTATTACTCGCACCATTTTTACAGTTTATGTAGCTACATTGATTTTATCTCCAGTGCAATATTTATTTTGATACCTACTTGAAGACTATAAAAGTTTTAATGCTATTCCCATCGAGCGCTGCCTTTGTGTGTGTTTTGTATCCTGCTATCCATTTTTCCAGTGGTTGGTAGCTGCACTGGGAATCGGCCTGCAAGGAGATCAGCTAAAAGTAGTTGGATCTGTATGTGCATTATAATTAATTGAAATTAGTCGATTAATCGATTTAAAAAAAATCGATTAATCGAACACGAAAATTTTAATCAGAAAAAAACATTACTCTCTGGTTGATTGCATATATACATTTTGACAAACTTTGTTACAGATTCCTACCTTTTGTTATTATGAAGAAATCTCTGTGTGTTTGTTTGTGTCCATGTGGGAAAGTGAATCTAAAGGGACTGGTTTCATAATTATCAATCAGCTGCTGCACCTGCAGGGCTATAATGAGGAAAGCTGCTGGGCCTGCATTCCTTTAGACATGTTCATATTGGGAGTAGCTTTCCAAAAATGATTTTTTTGTTGCAGGGGATGCCTAAAATGTGACTTAATTGTTAGTACAGAGTTCTAGGGAAATTGGTAAGCCAATCACACAAGCAGGAAATTATGGTTCTGGGGGGCATTCTGTACACATTCTGTGTACAGAACACATCCAGGTAGCCATATTGCAGTGTATTTTCCAAAAATTACAGCGGCTGCAGATTGAAAAGGAAAGGTAATTTTTAATAACATTCAATTACAATATGACTTGTGTCTCAATTGTATACACTATATTAGTTAGTTACCCTTTAAGTTTTCACCACAGCAATCTGCCCTACATTAGTTTCCATTGCCAATTGGATAGAGTTTTTGACTGATTTCTTTTCAATTTAAATAATTTGGTTGCTCAAAACCAGGAAAGGATTGAAATTCAGCACTGACAGATTGCTATTGATTTTTCATTTCTATGCTTAGGGAAAAAGCTAAAAGAAGGATTTTGTAATAGCCATAAAACTAACAGAGTGTGGTCATATATAAGGGCCATGTCATACAAATGATTATACTGCTGGCGACACAATGACTCCAGTGAGGGAATTACTTCTGCTAATGGAACATTTTAGAATTTTACTTGCTAGTGAGGAAGCACTGAGAAAGCATCATCTTGCTAGCCTGGCCCAATAGGTAAAGGTAAATGATCTGTTAACAGCAGGATCATATGTTTGACAAAGGTCTGACATGGCCATAAGCCTCTGGGTTAAATAAGATTAAAATAATTGGGAGAAAAAAGCATTACAATAGCAAAAAGCTAAAATAAATAGATTAAGAGAAGGACAAGGTAGGAAAAAATGTAACTGAGAAGATTATACAAAATTAGGTAAAGGTGAGAGATGGCAATGAGGAAAGACCTTGAAAATGGCACTTGACCAACTAAAGTCTCTACTATACTTGCCCCCTTCAGCAATGTGATATCTGCAAAATCCTTCGCTAGTACATCTTTGCCAGGTCTTCTTACAGGTGCGAGATCTTTGGCTATATTGATTGCCAGGTCCAGGATGATGCCCAGCCCAAAGTACATTTTATAGAGGATTTCAAAAAGCAGGCAAAAAGGGTTATTTTACAGAAACAATGTATGTCTCTTCTGCAATATAAAGTCTGTCAGCTCACAATTTTTTATTTTCATGTAAAATTCCACTTTTTTTGTAAAAAGTACTAAAATTACTGATATGGAATAACTTTTGCACATTATCCCTTTCTATTTATATGATAAAATGAAATGTATGCTATTGTAATCCTTCCTCCACCGAAACATGCTATTCTTACCAGCTCGATCTTTTATTCTGCTATCTGTTTAAAATGTTCTTATACACTTTTTTATATAAAGTTATATATAGTGTTAGGCATGTTCCCCTGGACAGCTGGCACCATAAAACATGGCTGAAGGCTGTCCCTAAGGGACCAGGCTGAGACGGAACTTTACTAGAATAGAGGAATTTAATGAACAAGCAACGATACTGACCAAAAGATTTACTGACAAAGGATATGAAGTCAACTCCCTTAATGAAATAGTTAACCAGGTCCAAAAGACTGACAGGAGCTTGTTGCTTGGGACTCGAATGGTTGGGGAGGATGCAGAAGGCTCTAAAGAGCCTTTTGTACCTTTCATTACCAGCTCTTCAACACAACATTGGAGAATAAGGAATCTTATCCAGAAACATTGGCACATTTTGTGAAACGATAAGGTTCTTGGATCTTCCTTACCCTCAAAACCGCAGGTAGTCTTCAGAGGAGTCCCTTCACTTAAGGACAAGATTGCCCCTAGTGTGTTGAATCCACCATCTAAACCAACACCTTTTTTCCAGAACCTCTTTGGATTTTACCAATGTAGGGATTTGCCAAGTGTGCGCTATTAATGGCTGTTGGCATAGAAACATTAGGGAATTTTCAGCTACTAGCTCCTCGCGTACTTTCAAAATTAAACTTTTTATCACCTGCTCTACTATGGGGGTGGTTTATTTGCTACAGTGTCCTTGCGGACTCCAATATGTGGGCAGGACCAAACGGGCATTGCAAGTAAGACTAAACGAGCATATCAACATCAGGAAGGGTTTTCTGAAGCATTCGGTTTCTAAGCATTACGCCTTGGTACATAATAAAGACCCTAAAAACACTATATTTCTTGGCATCGACAGATACATCCCACCATGAAGGGGGGGCTCACTAGTAAGGGGGATCTCACAACTTGAGACAAAATGGATTTATAGAGTGCAATGTTTCTCCCCTCTAGGCCTGAACGTAGATGTAGACGTCAATGCCTTTGTAGACAATTCATAGTAACTAATTGGGTGTTGATTACAAATTTTTTGAAATAACCTTTAGAACGTTTTGTCTAGATTTGTCTGGGAATGTAATTTTTGTCACCTGGTAAATTTGCGTTGATGTACAAATATGTACACTGTATGTGCCAGTATGTACACTTTTGAGATATATCTGGACCCCAGGAGGACTCTTACCCAATTTTAAATAGGTATTATACCAAACAAAAATTTTGATGTGAATTGGGTGAACCCAACTCGCTTTAGAATTTGTTATTAGTTATATTTTATTTCTTGTTTACAAAAGTTTTTTTGGAAGTACAAATGTGCATTTACATAATGTTGTCAATAAAAGGATTCAACAGTAAGTCAGTGGTAGTACATACGTCACATCTTTAAACGTGAGATGGTATAACAGCATGAAACAGATCACTAGTAGAACATCAACATTGATAGTGAAATATGATAATGTATGCAATACATAGGGGTGTATATTGATGTACACAGAATGTGAGTCATAAGGAACTGTAACTATATTAGATTCCAGTAAGACCATTTAAGATCATATATATGTAGGCTATCATTTAGAGTATGATGTATTTTTTCAGAGAGTTTGAGCATCTCCATTCTGGCAAGTACCTGTGACCATAATAGACTGTTGGATCTCCAGTTAAATGCAATCATCCATTGTCTGACACAAGGTTTAGGTACATCAGGTATCTTGGCATATAGAAGACAGATCTGAGGAGTGGGGGTAATTTTAAGTTTAGATGATTCCTCAAATCTGTCTATAGCCGCACGCCATATCTGATCGAGATGTTTGCAACTCCAAAAGGTATGTAGAAAAGTTCCCTGCTCCGGGCATCCCCTAAAACAATTAGGGGAGACGGAGGGATAGAATGTATGAATTCTGGAATGAGTAAGATACCATATAGAGAATAACTTCACTGGGGTTTCTCTGAACGAAATGGCTCTATTACATTTGCGGAGGTTGTCAGACATAGAGTGTCAAGTTTCAACTGAAAGGGGACAATCCAACTCGGACTCCCAGTGAAGCATTGGTCCAGATTTATCTTGTAGTGCTAAATTGTGGAGATAGTGAAAAAACTGAGAAATCAGCCCTCTATCTCTAGATGAGGATATGAATACCCGTTCAAAAATTGTGTTAGATGGGTGGGTGGAAAGTGAGAAGTACTTTACATAGAAAGATCTAATTAGCAAGTAGTGTTCGTATTCTGATGATGGAAAATTATATTTAGCGTGTAATGCAGAGAATTATGTAAATTCCCATTTGGTTTGTACAGATTTTAACGTGGTTAGGTTGTTGTTTATTCAGGGGGAGAAAAGAAACCTGTTGTTATAAGCTAGACTAAACCTGTGATCGCCTAGGAATGAGGCCAATGGGGGGGGTATCTGATGAGAGAGCAAAGGTGCTTTTAATCTTGAGCCATAATTGATAGAAATGAGCCACTATCGTGCTATGCTTCAGGAGATTGAGATATAAAATTGAGTTAGACCACAGGATACCTTGAAGGTAAAATGGGAGGATAGAGGTGGATTCAAACCATTTCCAAGGTACATCCTGATATTGAGAAAACCATTGAGACAGTTGTGTGAGTCTGGCAGCAAGAAAATAATGCCAAAGATTCGGAAGACCTAGACCTCCTTTGGATTGTGATCTACGTAGAAGTGCGTAGCTACACCTGGGTTTTTTGTCTGCCCATATAAATTTGTTGAATACTCTTTGGAGAGATTCCAGTTTAGATTTGTAGATGTTAATGGGGAGTGTACGAAAATAATATAGAAGTTTGGGAATAATATTCATCTTAATAGCACATATCCTGCCGAGGAATGATATGTGGTAGACATGTGCATTCGTTTTCGTCCGAATGCATTTTCGTCCGAATTTCAGCTATTTTCGTTATCGTTTTAACAAACGAAAACGAAAGCACAGAATCCGAAAACCGAAAGATCCGACATAAACAAATGCTTTATTTTCGTTTTCGTTGCTACAACAGTTCGATATAGATAGGAGATTCGACGTGACGCTGACAATAACAATCTGTGTCTATCGAACCTGTGGTCGAATGTGCCTAACCTTAACTCTATTAGTCCAAGATTATTCTACATAGGAGAGAAAAGATTCGACATTATAGAGAGAAAAGATTTGACATAGGAGAGAAAGATTCGACATAGGAGAGAAAAGATTCGACATAGGAGAGAAAAGATTCGACATAGGAGAGAAAAGATTCGACATTATAGAGAGAAAATATTCGACATAGGAGAGAAAAGATTTGTTATTATAGAGAGAAAAGATTCGACATAGAGAGAAAAGATCACTGCTGGAATTGGGTGGGGGAAGTAAAATAAAAATAAAGTTGATGATGAATGTTATTGGCTGATTGTAACCAAAGAGGAGGAGCAGTAAAATAGCTAGAATGACGAAGATTCGACAAAGCATCGAAAGTTAGAAGATTCGACGGTGCAGCAAAACTGTACGACGCTGCAATCGTACATTTCCGGTCAAATGCATCCGCCCATAGGCTATAGAAGAATTCTAATGTTGGTTGACTAGTAATAGTAATGAATAAATATAATTATTACTAGTCATACAACATTAGAATTCTTCTATAGCTTGTGGGCGGAACATTCGACCGGAAATGTATGATTGCAGCGTCGTACAGTTTCACTGCTCCGTCGAATCTTCTTTGAACATTCGACAGACACCATAAGCCTTCAATGACAGATTCGACCTTAATTAATTCAGATTTTCGGACGAATGCAATTTCTAACGAAAAATGAAATAAATAAAAACGAATTTCGGGAGTAACTAAATAAATTTATTTTTCGGCCGAAAACGAAATTCCGAAACGAAATATTTCAGTGTGCACATGTCTAATATGTGGTAGGACGACCATGTTTTAAGGAGGGAGCTAATATGTGCAAAAAGAGGGAGGTACTTTGTTTTATATAAAAACTTGTGGGAGGATGTGACATGAATACACCAAAGTATTTAAACGATTGTAAGCACCATATAAATGAGAAATTGTTTTGTAATAAATTATGCGTGTTCTGGGAGAGATTGATCGGTATGCTGAATATTTATTTACATTGATCCTAAGACCAGAAATGTCATGGAATGTGTTGAGTTCTTTAAGGAGTACAGGGATAGAAGTGAGAGGTTCAGTGAGGAATATGAGAGCATCGTCTGCATATAGACTAAGTTTGAATTTGTTCTGATCTTTGCAATATCCCTTGATGTCTATGTTGTTTCTACTGGTATGGGCTAAAGGCTCGATAGCTAAGGCAAATAAGAGTGGGGATAACGGGCAGCCTTATCTAGTTCCTCTGCTAACTGAGAAAAATTCTGGGGATTCTAATACGTGTTTGAGGGGAATGGTATAGTGCATTAAAGCCCTGTAAAAATGTATCTGAGATTCCAAATTTGGGAAGAAGATAGTTTAGATACTGCCAATTCAAACGCCTTGTGGATGTCTAAACTGAGGAGGCAGGCCTGGCGAGAGTGTAAGTTGGCGTCTTGAATGATATTGGTGACTAACCTGATGTTGTCTACAATCTGTCTGCCAGGGATAAAACCTGTTTGGTCTGAGTGTATTAGGGGCAAGATGACTGCTGCCAGTCTGTCTGCAAGTATTCTGCCAAAAAAATTTAAGTCGTTATTCAGGACAGAGATGGGGCGGAAGTTTTGGGGGGGCAGTGATCCTTGTGAGACTTAGGGATAAGGGAAAGGTTAGCAAGGAGCATTTCGTCTGGGAAAGTGGTTGCCTTCTAGATTGTGGTTGAATAGTTTGGTGAGGTTGGGGGCTAAGAGAGTGGCAATTTTTTGGAAATAAGAGGAGGTGTATCCATCTGGGTCTGGAGCTGTAGAGGTTTTAAGGGATTTAATGATTTTGATTATTTCCGTATCTGTGCAGGGTTCGTTAAGAGAATTAATTTGTTGTAGATTAAGGGAAGGAAGTTGTAGATTATCTAACCAGGTCTTAGAGGAAGGGCTGGGATGAGACTGAGGGCCAGAAAGAAGATCTTTATAGAAAGAAGTGAATATTTTCAATACTTCCTGTGGGTGTGTGACTAGGTTACCAGAGTGATCTCTAAGTTTGTATACGTGAGTGGGATTGTTATCCTGATTACGCTTTCTAGCGAACATAGCCGAGGAGGAATTGCTATGCAATTGAAATTTAGCCTTTGAAAACCTGAGAGATCTTTCTGTATTAGCTGAGAGAATAAGGTCTAGGGCTTAGCGTTTGGTTTGTATCTGTTGTGTAAGTTCTTGGGAAGGGGAATGTTGCAATTGTAGTAGAGATAATCAAAATCTTTAGTGAGACCCCTAATGTCAGTTAGTCTTTCTTTTTTTTTTTTTTTGCTGCCGCTAAAATAAGTGTCCACGAAGGACCACTTTGTGGGCAACCCAGAGAGTTGTGGAGGGGGGGGGGTTTCATTATTGGTGTTGTCCGTAAAGTAGTTTTCTATGTGTGTGGAAACAGAGTGAATGTTTGAGGGATCTGTTAGGAGAGAGTCATTAAGGCGCCAGTTGAAGGGTGAAGGGGGGAGGCCTATGTAAGATGTTTCAAATGAAGTGATATTATGATCTGACCATGGGCATGGGTGAATGTGAGCCTGAGAAGCGTTAGCTAACAGAATTGGGGTACAGAAGATGTAGTCTAGTCTGGCATAGCAATCATGGGGGTGGGAGTAATGAGTCCTACATTATGAGCCCTCCAGGAGTCAATTAATTGTAATTTGCTAACAGAGCGGTTAATAGACTTGGAAAAGGCCTTGGAGGAAGTGGTAACTCTGCTTCTATCAAGGGCAGGATGGGCAGAGAGATTAAAGTCACCTCCCAGTACTATATGGGGGGAATTATAACGGTCCAGGATTTCAAAATAATTTGCAAAGAAAGATGATGCGATAGTAATCGCTCGGTTTTTTATGGTTCCCTTAAGGATAATAAAACGCCGTTACACATCTTTATAAATATTTTGAATATTGAAGATAATGGGGGTACGGATAAAGACAGCAACTCCACGAGTTTTGTTTGTGAAAGTCATATAGTAAAATTGGTTATAAGATTTATCAAAGTAGCTGGGGTGGTTGGAGGATGCGAAATTAGTTTCTTGCAGCAGGATGATATCTGCACCCAGTCTTTTATAGTGATGAAACGCTTTTTTGCATTTGTGGGGTGAGTTGAAACCCTGGACGTTATGAGAGATTATTTTAAGACCCATCAGTAATTATAGTGAGAAAGTTGTACTGAATAAATTCAACCATAGTAGTCTGAGTTGTATATGTAACAATAATCATGAACCAATCATAGTATCGATCTTCAAAGTGAACCACTTTGATCGAGAGTATAATTAGTGAATCATGCTGGAGGTAAATAAGTCTATGTATACCATATCGTGTGATCAGTACAAAATAACAAAGCAATGTGTTGAGTAAATGACTTAGCTGAATGTGATATAAGAGACCGTGACTTCCATTTTTCATATAAACCAAATAACCAGCCATAAGGGCTGTAAAAACAGATAAACTTAAAAGGTAGATTAGAAACATGGGGACAAGAGGGTACTTGTCACGTAAACTGAGAGGAAAAAATCCAGAGGACAAATATGTCCTTATCCTGCAAACAGGACCAGGTGCCCCACCACTAAATAATGGTGTGGCAGCCAACCGCAAGAGCAGGTAGGGGGTCAAACTAGCGTCAGCGGATGCGCCAGGCATTTTAATAATGTTAGGAATTGTTGTGCATGGGGATAGAACAGGCATTAAGAAAGAACATGAGTAAAGGTAACATTTCTAAAGAATACCAACTATAAGACAATAAATTGGGATGTTGTATGAATGATATTAGGATCCGGGATAAAAGGACTGATGAACAGTCATATGAAAGCATCAGACCATGGTATATGTCCGACATGATACATGAAAGGTGAAATCTCCAGGGACAGTCATTGGATATAACAAAATAGCTCAGCAGGAATAGTATACCTGTCCCAGGGGCGAGCATAGATGTGTGGTCCTGGATAGGATCGTGTCAGGTTGGTGCCAGATGGTTTCTGTATAGATTGTCTCAGCAGAACCCCTAGGGGTAAGGACCTGAGGATCTCCAGAACGACAAAGCTAGAGGGAACACACGTTAGCGAAAACAACATCCTGTAAAAAAAAATGGTCCAAACAAACTATAAGGGAACCAAAGTTATCAGTTATGGTGCTTGATCCTGAAAAGAATGGTGCATTCTTCTTTGGTCTCTCTGGCTGCGACGAGTGGAGGGGGTAGACCAGATTGGAGAAGACCTAGGAGTGGAGGGAGGGCGGTTGGAGGGCTCTGGTTCCAGTAGGCCCAACTTGTCCAAAAGTTCTTTGCCCTCAATTACGTTATACACTGTGTAGGTAGTGCCATTATGTGGTATTGAAAATTTAAAGGGAAAGCCCCAGCGGTATCTTATTCTTGCTGTTTGCAAAATGTTGGTGACTTCTTTCATTCTGCGTCTCCTGTCCAGTGTGGCTGGAGAAATATCCGGATAAATTTGCAATCTCTTGCCATCTAAATCAATGTTGGTAGTATTTCTTGATACACGCATGATGTCCTCTTTGACAAGGAAGTCCTTCATGCACATAATAATATCCCTGGGGGACTTGTCTGGCATGGGTTTAGGGCGAAGAGCTCTATGAATCCTGTTGCAAGTAAATGCAGACAAAGGTTTGTCAGGCAGGAGGTTGTGGAATATTTTGGAGACCGCGGGCATAAGGTCTGTGACTGTTTCAGGGACACCGCGCACTCTAATATTGTGGCAGCGGTTTCTATTGTCCAGGTCCTCGACTTGTGCCTGCATAAAAGCAAAACTGTCAACTAAATGTTCATAGTCCTTTCTGAGGTTATGTGCTAAAGAGAGTTCATCATGTTTTGTCTCCAGTAGGTCTGTGCGATTTCCTATGCTGGCTATCTCATGTGAGAAAGCTGCAGTGGATTTATGCACTTCCCTTTCAATCTTGTCTACAAGTTTGTCATAAATAGCTGTGAGACTTGCGTCCAAATCAGCTTTGGAAAGAGGCAGATTATACTCACTGTCCGATTGTGAGGCAGGGAGATCAAGTGAGGGCTTCCCTGATGCTGCATGGGAGCCGGCGCCATTTTGGGATATCTTGTTGCTTCTTTTCTCCACGTCCAGGAGAAAGTTAGTTAAGGAGTGCTGAGTGCGGCGTTTTCGCCCTTTCTTGTCTGATGGCATGCACTGAAGTTTCCCACAGGGGTGCTGGGTAAAATTGCCGTAATTTGTGCAGAATAGCCCTGGGTATATAGCCTGGTTAGACCGGGTCCGACGGAGCTGAGCTCAGGCAAGTCCTTCTCGCATCGGCAGTTATATTTTATTTCATATGAAAGTCCCACACTATTGCGTCATTGCAATTTTTAGGCCGTTTTAGATATATAATTGGTGTAATGTGTAGGTTTTCCTACAGAGATCACTGGTAGAGTGTTATTCTGCTTTTCAACGCACATATCTTTCTCTGTTATGATGCATGTACTCTGGTGTAATTTATAGGGCTGCCTATAGAGGGCAACGGCAGAGTATCTTTAGATCTCTTTAGGTTTTCTGTCATTGTCCAACTTTAGCGTAGAAATTTCTATTTTAGGGACTAATTTTAAAAAAGCAGCATTGACTATAGTGTAACTTGATTTTTAATATATGTCTGATATGATAAAAGACAAGGAATTAAGTAAAAATAAAGTAATTCCAATGGTGTCCAGCTAATTCTCAAAAGGAGGCTTGACATATAATGTAACCTTGGGCAGTTAAAACAAGGTTTGGTTCCCTACTGAGCTCTCAGAAATCAAAATGTGGCTTGGTTTGTTTTTTCATGCATAAAAGGCGATGATGCAGTATGTCGCACGTGCCCCTGGACGACGTCAATCTCTGACGAAACTAGTAGGGCGGACGACGTGCTGACATCATCGCGACTTCCAAAGTCCCGGAAGCACAGGCGTTCGTTGTTTGTACCAGTCGGTGCTTTTTATATATTCCTCCGTGTATGGGAGACATTTTTTTTTTAATTTAAAAATAAGTGTTGGATTTTCTGTTTGAATATTTTATTATGTTTTCATAAGGCATAACAAAGGTCATGAGAATAAAGCGTTGGATTTTACACGATGTGGAGCATCTTTTATTTTTTATTAGTGGGATATCTCTGGATAACTGGAAGAGAGAGGAAAAAAGGGACTCTCTGCAGGACCACTGAATACTGACCAGACTACAATTCAAAGGCACTGGCAGGGTAATCAGCCACAGGCGTTATTAACCTTTTCATAGGTCCAGTGTATCTGGTAAGCAGGCACTTTTTTTTACTTCCAGTGGTGGTCACAAATGGTGTCAACAGCACAAGAGTTTTGGAACGTTTGGAGCGTGCCTATGAACCTGTATATGGATTGAAAACTTAAGAGTGTGACATCCTTCTGTTTTATCACTACCTTGGCTCTACACTTCTTTCTCTCCTATCACACAGGATTGTGCAACATTGGACATTCATGCTATGTGTGTTTTTCTAAACCTCTTTTCCAAGAAAGAGGACCTGTATTACTGCACAAATCAATGCATATGCTGGGATGCTTATGGCTACTACTTTGTGTTAAATTATATGCTCGACTCTGTTTTAGATCTACATTTAATTATGCATGTGAAAGGATAGCTGTACTATTAGTACCCACCATACAACTTCTTTATAGGGATTGATGGAGATTTTTCTGCCCATGCACAAAAGAGGTCAGTTGCAGTAGTTTTGTAAAAGCAGTGAACTGCATTGGACAAATCTTGGAGGAGTAGGATAGGTAAATATTAGACTTGTAGGGTTTGGTAAAAGTACAGTTATCCTTTAAAATTAAGTGAAAAAGGATTCTGTCTGCAAACCAGGTCCAGTGCCAGTGGTGGCCCTTCCATTAGGGGCGCCCAGGTGCCGCCCCCTCTCTCCAGGTCACCTCCTATATGGTAATGGATAGATTCATGCATAGCATGAATCTATCCATGGCCATCGTGGCCACCCCCTATTCATGCGTCCGGCCCTTTTCGGGTCACCGGGCGCATGAATTAAAGTGGCAGGGGATTTTTTTGAAGCACCTGATTAGAGCCATAGGGTCTAATAGGCTTTAAAATAGGGTGGGCTCGGGTCGCAAAGCATGCGACCTGGAGCTCACCTAGGTGTGTTACAACAGCGAATAAATATTCGCTGTTATAACACTGATCCTCAATCCAGCCAATTAGAAGCGGGCTGAGACCCATTTTCCGATTGGCCAAAAAGAGAAGACTCCCGATTGGCCACCGAGGAGGGAAGAAATGGAAGCCGCCGCCGTGGAGAGCAGGAGAACGGGAAGCCACCGGAGATGGAGAGCAGGAGAACAGGAGGCCGTGGCCAAGCAGGGGGAAGTCACCGGTGATGGGGTAAGTGCTACAGACTGACCCGGGGGGTAGGGTGGCATACTGTTTTCCACCCCCTCCAAAAAAAAAATTCCACCAGCCACCACCAGTGCTTATTTGAAAAACTACATTTACTTTCTCAAAAAATAAGGAGAGATGACTAATCAGTTCATAAATGGGATTAATCCACTGTCTACTGAGGTACATTTACAAACATCCTGGTATTCAAGGGGTTAAAGCAAGCTATTGAATCCGTGAGCATGCCATTTTTTTCTTTTTCAGCCGTCAATCGGCTGTCATGTAAAAGTGATCCAGGTGGTTGTAGAGCCGTTGAATCACTTTTACAGTACCAAGAAGGTGAAAACACCCCTTTTCTTGTGCCACTGGTGCGGCCCGACGTGGTTCCTGGCCTGTACCATTCTTCGAGGGAGCCGAGGACACCAGTAAACCCCTTCCTCTAGAATTAATGAACCGAGAACAATGTGTGTGTTTCCAGGTTCAGAGCTGTCATTCCCAAACTGCAGTTGGACAAGCAGCTAATCAAACTCAATCTGTACTTGATTAGCTGCAGTGGAGGGCAGGAGAGACATTGGAGGTCTATTACACCCCTGATGTCTCCATAAACAGGACCTGTCACCTCCCATGCTATCACAATAGGGCTTGTTAAAAAAAGTGTTAAAAAATGACATGACATAAAAATTTCACACCTGCCCATTCCCTGCACATACTCATGACTGCAAATACGCATGTAGGGCCTGCATGTGTAAATTGAATGTCTGAGTGAGCTCAGTAATTCTAGGGCCATAATTCACATTTAGCTCTAAATTGATAACCTGCATTTAAAGTGTCACCTATGGAAAATTTTAGGTATCACCACTTCAAGGACATGCACAATTTTGAGTCTTGACATTTTTGGTATCTATTTTATTTTACCCAAAAAAAAAAAAATGGGTAGTCAGAGAACATATTGCATTCATTGATAAAATGCTATGATCTCTAAATGACGCCTGGGCCAAGCGGCCCACATCCTGAGTTCACAATGCAGCAGCCAGCCACCCGGCACGGTTTCCAGAAGCAAGTGGAGATCCCAAGAGTAGAGAAGCTGTGCCTGCTACAGGGATTCCAGTTTCTGTATATGCATAGTTACATTGGTCCAAGCTGGATCAATGTAAAAAATGCCATACCTGGAATTCACTTTTAACAGCTTGTCGACCATGTCCTGTACATATACGTCGGCAGAATGGCATGGCTGCGCAAAGTGTAGTATATATACATCACTTTGAATTTTGCACTGTGCAGGCTCGCGCTCCCCTGCCGCGAGCTCCGTGACTGTGCCCGCGGGTAGGGATGAGCTTCGTGTTCGAGTCGAACATACGTTCGACTCGAACATCGGCTGTTCGATCGTTCGACGAAGATCAAACGATTTGGGCCGTTCGCGCCAAATTCGAGTGACGCGAACGGCCCACAATGCACTACGCCATCGCAGTGTCATCCAGGCGCTGTGATTGGCCAAGCATGCACTGTGACCCCGCATGCTTGGCCAATCACAGCGCCGGCAGCGAGGAGAGCAATGATTGGCCGCAGGCAGGATGCCTGTGGCCAATTATTCTTGAGGGGTTTAGTACACGCCCCACACTATAAAAGGCCGCCAGCGCGGCGGCCTTGTGTAGTGTGTTCCGGAGCAGGGAAAGAGAAGCATAGGCAGGGACAGTGTCATTTTTTTTCCTTTACTAATCCTGGATTCCTTGTGTTTAGGGACAAATAAGGATAGGTAGGGAGAGTGTCAGTGTGTTATTCTGTGCTAAACCTTGTTTGTAGGGACAGAGAGGTACAGTGAGGGAAAGTGTCAGTGTGCTATTCTGTTCTAAACCAATCTTGCTGAACCATATTTGAAATCCTTGAGTTTAGGGACAGAGAGGTACAGTGAGGGAAAGTGTCAGTGTGCTATTCTGTGCTAAATCTTGTTTGTAGGGACAGAGTAGGACAGTGAGTGAAACTGACAGTGTGCTATTCTGTTCTAAACCAATCTTGCTGAACCATATTTGAAATCCTTGAGTTTAGGGACTGAGAGGTACAGTGAGGGAAAGTGTCAGTGTGCTATTCTGTGCTAAATCTTGTTTATAGGGACAGAGTAGGACAGTGAGTGAAACTGACAGTGTGCTATTCTGTTCTAAACCAATCTTGCTGAACCATATTTGAAATCCTTGAGTTTAGGGACAGAGAAGGACACTCGTGGAAACTATCAGTGTGCTATTCTGTGCTAAATCTTGTTTGTAGGGACAGAGAGGTACAGTGAGTGAAACTGACAGTGTGCTATTCTGTTCTAAACCAATCTTGCCGAACCATATTTGAAATCCTTGAGTTTAGGGACAGAGAGGTACAGTGAGGGAAAGTGTCAGTGTGCTATTCTGTGCTAAATCTTGTTTGTAGGGACAGAGTAGGACAGTGAGTGAAACTGACAGTGTGCTATTCTGTTCTAAACCAATCTTGCTGAACCATATTTGAAATCCTTGAGTTTAGGGATAGAGAGGTACAGTGAGGGAAAGTGTCAGTGTGCTATTCTGTGCTAAATCTTGTTTGTAGGGACAGAGTAGGACAGTGAGTGAAACTGACAGTGTGCTATTCTGTTCTAAACCAATCTTGCTGAACCATATTTGAAATCCTTGAGTTTAGGGACAGAGAGGTACAGTGAGGGAAAGTGTCAGTGTGCTATTCTGTGCTAAATCTTGTTTGTAGGGACAGAGTAGGACAGTGAGTGAAACTGACAGTGTGCTATTCTGTTCTAAACCAATCTTGCTGAACCATATTTGAAATCCTTGAGTTTAGGGACAGAGAAGGACACTCGTGGAAACTATCAGTGTG
The DNA here is from genome assembly GCA_029206835.1 of Rana muscosa. NCBI lineage: Eukaryota > Metazoa > Chordata > Amphibia > Anura > Ranidae > Rana > Rana muscosa. Next base: position 11,545,146 of record JARGYO010005626.1, on the reverse strand, counting down.
CTATTCTGTGCTAAATCTTGTTTGTAGGGACAGAGTAGGACAGTGAGTCAAACTGACAGTGTGCTATTCTGTTCTAAACCCATCTTGCTGAACCATATTTGAAATCCTTGAGTTTAGGGACAGAGAAGGACACTCGTGGAAACTATCAGTGTGCTATTCTGTGCTAAATCTTGTTTGTAGGGACAGAGTAGGACAGTGAGTGAAACTGACAGTGTGCTATTCTGTTCTAAACCAATCTTGCTGAACCATATTTGAAATCCTTGAGTTTAGGGACAGAGAAGGACACTTGTGGAAACTATCAGTGTGCTATTCTGTGCTAAATCTTGTTTGTAGGGACAGAGAGGTACAGTGAGTGAAACTGACAGTGTGCTATTCTGTTCTAAACCAATCTTGCTGAACCATATTTGAAATCCTTGAGTTTAGGGACAGAGAGGTACAGTGAGGGAAAGTGTCAGTGTGCTATTCTGTGCTAAATCTTGTTTGTAGGGACAGAGTAGGACAGTGAGTGAAACTGACAGTGTGCTATTCTGTTCTAAACCAATCTTGCTGAACCATATTTGAAATCCTTGAGTTTAGGGACAGAGAAGGACACTCGTGGAAACTATCAGTGTGCTATTCTGTGCTAAATCTTGTTTGTAGGGACAGAGTAGGACAGTGAGTGAAACTGACAGTGTGCTATTCTGTTCTAAACCAATCTTGCTGAACCATATTTGAAATCCTTGAGTTTAGGGACAGAGAAGGACACTAGTGGAAACTATCAGTGTGCTATTCTGTGCTAAATCTTGTTTGTAGGGACAGAGTAGGACAGTGAGTGAAACTGACAGTGTGCTATTCTGTTCTAAACCAATCTTGCTGAACCATATTTGAAATCCTTGAGTTTAGGGACAGAGAAGGACACTCGTGGAAACTATCAGTGTGCTATTCTGTGCTAAATCTTGTTTGTAGGGACAGAGTAGGACAGTGAGTGAAACTGACAGTGTGCTATTCTGTTCTAAACCAATCTTGCTGAACCATATTTGAAATCCTTGAGTTTAGGGACAGAGAAGGACACTCGTGGAAACTATCAGTGTGCTATTCTGTGCTAAATCTTGTTTGTAGGGACAGAGTAGGACAGTGAGTGAAACTGACAGTGTGCTATTCTGTGCTAAACCAATCTTGCTGAAGCATATTGCAAATCCTTGTGTTTAGGGACAGAGAAGGATAGGCAGGGGACAGTGTCAGTGTCATTGTTGCTAAGCCTCCTGCACAGTATACACCTGAAGGTAGCCCTTATTGCTGTTTTTCCCATCTCCCTGCAGGCCATCCATTAAAATGTCTGGAAGGCAAACAAGGAGAGGCAGACAGTCAGGAGGCAAAAAAAGAGGGCAAGCAGGCTCTGTGTCTGGGGGCAACAGTGCTGGTCGTGGACGCGGTGCATTGTCATCAGCACATGGCCATGGGACACGCTTGTCCTTCTTTTCGGCAGCTGGACATGTTGAGCCACATCATGCCGAAGACTTGGTAGAGTGAATGACCAAGCCCACCTCATCCTCCTCATCCTCTCTCACCCAGGCTCAGGGTACTGGCAAAGCAGCTGCCAAAGCGTCCTCTTCTCTGGTATCATTATCTTCATTAGTCAATCCTTCCCTAGACCCACCATGTCCTCCTCCTGAGGAGTCCCCCGAACTGTTTGAGCACAGTGTTGGGTACATGCTCCAGGAGGATGCCCAGCGTTTCGAAGGATCTGATGATGATACCCAGATAGAGGAAGGCAGTAGCGTGAGAGCAGAGAAAGGGGATGCTCAAGAAGGACACCAATCTGGCAGTCATGCTCCAGCAGCTGCAGCATACTGCCAGATTGGCTCCAGTGATGAGGAGGGAGGGGATGATGAGGTCACTGACTCCACGTGGGTGCCTAATAGGAGAGAGGAGGAGGAGGAGGATGAGGAGGAGGCACATCTCCAACGAGGCAGGATGCCCTTGGGTGGCCAGCGTATGGGCAGCACACCGACGGAATCACACCGCAGAGCTCCGCCTGTGCAGGGCGCTGCCTCTGCCCGTCATTCAAAAAGTTCTTTGGTGTGGGCCTTTTTTGAGGCGAGTGCATCAGATCGCACAGCTGCTGTTTGCAACATATGTCTCAAGTGTATATCGCGTGGCCAAAACATCAGCCGCTTGGGCACCACATGCTTGATCAGACATATGTTGACCTGCCATGCAGCTCGTTGGCAAGCCTACCTTAAAGACCCACACCAAAGAACAAAGCTGACCTCTTCTTGCACCGCATCAGCTGGGATCTACAACCCCACTATACCTTCAGTCCTCTCTGAAACCTGCTCTGAGAGGAATGAAGGTGTAGAATTAGGTGTGTCACAGCCAAGTACTTGCGGGCACTCTGCTAGCAGTACACCGACGTCTGATTCTAGCAGGCAAATTTCCCTGCCCCAGCTGCTGGACCGTCGAAAGAAGTTCACTCCCAGCCATCCACATGCCCAGCGGTTGAATGCTAGCTTGGCTAAATTGCTAGCGCTTCAACTGCTGCCTTTTCAGTTGGTAGACTCGGCCCCCTTCCGTGAGTTTGTGCAATGTGCGGTTCCTCAGTGGCAGGTTCCCAAACGCCACTTTTTCTCACAGAAGGCGATTCCGGCTCTCTACAGGCATTGGAAGGCAATGTCTTGGCCTCGCTGGACAGGGCGGTCAGCGGTAAGGTGCATATTACCGCTGACTCATGGTCCAGCAGGCATGGACAGGGACGTTACCTTTCTTTCACGGCCCATTGGGTCACTCTTTTGGCAGCTGGGAAGGATGCAGGACAAGGTGCAGTAGTGTTGGAGGTTGTTCCACCGCCACGCCTCCAAAATGCTACTACTGGTTGTGACACACCTCTCTTCTCCACCCCCTCCTCTTCTTCTTCCTCCATGGCCTCTTCCTGTGGTTTGTCCTCGGAACCAGCGGTGCTCCGTAGGCGTTCAAGGGGCTACGCAAGTACGCAGGCAAAAAGATGCCATGCCGTGCTTGCGCTGGTGTGTTTGGGGGACAGGAGCCACACTGGGGCAGAGGTCCTGTCTGCTCTGCAGGGGCAGGCCGAGAGGTGGTTGACGCCACGCCAGCTTAAGCCAGGAATGGTGGTTTGCGACAATGGCACCAACCTCCTCTCCGCCCTCCGACAGGGACAACTGACCCATGTGCCCTGTATGGCTCACGTCCTTAACCTGGTGGTGCAGCGGTTCTTGGGCAGGTACCCGGGCTTACAGGATGTCCTGAGGCAGGCCAGGAAAGTCTGTGTTCATTTCCGCAGATCTTATAATGCCAGTGCTCGCCTGGCTGAGCTGCAAAAGGAGTTGAACCTGCCCAAGAACCGCCTTATATGTGACATGCCCACCAGGTGGAACTCAACGTTGGCCATGCTGCAGCGGCTGCACACGCAGCAGAGGGCCATCAATGAGTACCTGTGTGACTACGGCACCAGGACAGGGTCAGGGGAGCTCGGGTTTTTTTCACCACGCCAGTGGGGCATGATCAGGGATGCATGCACTGTCCTGGCACCATTTGAGGAGGCCACGAGGATGGTGAGCAGTGACAGTGCATGCATCAGTGACACTGTACCTCTTGTCCACCTGTTGGAGCACACGCTGCGTGGAATAATGGACAGGGCACTTGAGGTAGAACAGAGGCAGGAAGAGGAGGACTTCCTTGCCTCTCAAGGCCCCCTTTACCCTGACAGTGTTCCTTCTGTCCCACCCATCGCACAGGAAGAGGAGGAGGAGGAGGAGGAGGATTGTGTCAGCATGGAGGTGGAGGCTGGCACTCAGCATCATCAGCAGCAGTCTTTTAGGGATGATTTACAGTCCCAAGAAACCAGTGGACTTGTACGTGGCTGGGAGGAGGTGGCTGCGGATCATGTCGTCCTTAGTGACTGTCATGATGGGCAATCTCACCTGCAAGCTGGCGACGCGGCGGCGCGCGCGGGTACGCGCCTGCGCAATAGTGTCGAATCGTCGTTAGCGCGTTCACGCCGGCGCAGTAGCAGCGAGTCGGCGTTAGCGCGTGCGCGGTAACGGCGCGCGGCGCGCGTCGGTGCGCGCGGGAGCACGCAGTGACACGTTCTGGCGTCAATCTGGGGATATTTGAAGGGGCTTGTGCTGGGGCTCCTTGCTGTCCGGTCTACAGCATTTCCTAGACCCACCTGCTATCTGCTATTACCCTACCGATCTGTTCCTGTGACCCGGCTTGTTCCTGACGCTTCTTGCCTTCTGCCTGCCCGCTGACCCCCGGCTTGTTGACCTCGCTTCCGCCTGCCCCTTCTGCTACCTGCTGCCTGCCCGTTGCCAACCCGGACTGTCTAACGACTCTGCCTCTTGCACTGCACCTGATCTGCCCGCCAGTGGATTACCCGGCCTGTTTGAACCTGCCAGTCCCCGGTACTACAAGACACCTCCCCGCTGTCTGCCATTTGTCTCCTCGGTTCCCTGTGTGCCAAGCCTGCCTGCCGTCCAGCTTCCCTGCTGCCGCTGAAACCTGCACAGAGCTTCCTAGGTCCAGCTCCATCTCTGCACCAGTGTTCCTGACAGGCACTTGTGCGACTCCGCACTCCCGAGCTCCCTGTTCCCATCATCAGGGGTTCCGGAGTAGGAGGTGCAAAAGAGGCCGCTCCCTGCATCCCAGGCTCATCACCAGGTACGTGACAGTACCGGACAGCCATGTCCGAGCCTGCGCAGGGAGCAGACCCAATGGAGGAACTTTGCCGACACCTGGATGGGCTAACCCAGGCCGTCAGAAGCCTGCAAGAGGGTTATACCCGACTGGAGGGCCGAGTCCAGGCCCTATCCTCCTCAGCTTCCTCCTCCACTGGGACTTCCACTTCTCCCTCGGTGGTCATGATGCCGCCTGAACCAAAGGTACCCACGCCTGAGCGATTCTCAGGGGAGCGGAGCAAATACAGAGCCTTTCGGAATGCCTGCGAGCTCTTCTTTGCCTTGCAACCACGGACCTTTTCACTAGAATCCACCAAAGTGGGGTTCGTTATTTCCCTCCTGTCTGGTGAGCCTCAAGCCTGGGCTCACCGCCTCTTGGAGCATAAAGACGTTTCACTTAATACCTTGGACACTTTCTTCCAAACCATGTCCCAACTTTACGAGGATCCGCACCAGACCGCCACTGCCGAAGCAGCCCTGCATGCCCTTCAGCAAGGCCGCAGACCCGCCGAGGATTATGTTTCTGAATTCAGGAGATGGAGCTCAGACACTAATTGGAATGATGCTGCTCTTTGTTATCAATTCTGTTTGGGACTCTCTGAACCACTCAAAGATGAACTGGCACGTGTGGGTGTGCCCGGAACTTTGGATGCTCTAATCAACCTGACCATCCAGATTGACCGTCGCCTACGAGAACGTAGGATTGAACGAGCCACCGGGCCATCTCGCCCGGTCTGGATGTTGCCCCGGGTACCCAGCTCTGCCAACTCAGCTCCTCCATTCCCAGCTTCAGCCTCCTCTGACAACCCAGAACCCATGCAGCTGGGACTTCTCCGTCCCTCACTCACCCCTGAGGAACGTCAACGCAGGCGAACCCTTAACCTGTGTCTGTACTGCGGAGAACCCGGACATTATGTACGGACCTGCCCGGTGAAGATCCGTAAGTGCCTCTCCATGTTGTCTGTGTATTTACCCGTTATACCCAGTAATTCCGCTCACCTGGCGATTCCCATTCTTTTGCAGCTCCCAGGAGGGAATATTCAAGTCAGCGCTATCATTGACTCCGGGGCCTGCAGTTGCTTTCTGGACTTAGCTTTTGCCACCACACATCACATTCCTTTGCGCCCTAGAGCTAAAGGGCTTTCTGTATACCTCGCTGATGGGTCGACCCTTAAATCCGGACCAGTCACACAGGAGACCCTACCGCTGGCCACAACCATTGCCAGTACTCATCAGGAGTTACTATGCCTAGATGTCATCAAGTCTCCTCTGTTTCCCATCATCCTGGGCATGCCCTGGTTACAGGCCCATAACCCGCAAATTAATTGGACATCAGGAGAAGTCAGTTTCTGTTCCCCCTACTGCCGTCAACATTGTCTGCAGGAAGTTTTGAGTACCCCTTCTCCCTTGCTTTGCATGGACTCTGATGCTGAGGCCCGCCAGTCAGTTCCTGAAGCATACCATAGCTTCCTGGACGTTTTTAGCAAGAAAGGGGCTGAGACTCTTCCTCCACACAGGCGTTACGACTGTCCGATTGAGCTTCTCCCCGGGGCTGAAATCCCCTTTGGCAGGATTTTTCCCCTGACGGAACTTGAACTCAAGACCCTCAAGACCTATGTGGATGACAATCTCATGAAAGGGTTCATCCGTCCTTCTACGTCACCGGCAGGGGCAGGGATTTTCTTTGTTGAGAAGAAGGACCAGTCCCTCCGGCCTTGTGTGGATTACAGAGAGCTCAACAAAGTGACGATAAAGAACAGATACCCCCTTCCTTTAGTTCCTGAATTGTTTCAGAGACTGGGATCTGCAGTTATTTTCACAAAACTGGACCTCCGTGGGGCCTATAACCTGGTGCGGATCCGAAGCGGGGATGAGTGGAAAACTGCCTTTCGCACTCGCTTTGGGCACTTCGAATACTTAGTCATGCCCTTCGGACTCTGCAATGCCCCGGCTACGTTCCAGCATTTTGTGAACAATATTTTCAGAGACTACCTTGACCTTTTTGTTATTGTTTACCTGGACGACATCCTCATCTTTTCCCCCTCCTTGGAGAAACACCGGGAACACGTTCGGAATGTGCTCGCACGGCTTCGAATGCACAGGTTATACGCAAAACCAGAAAAATGCGAATTTGAACGCCAAAGCATCCAATTTCTTGGACTTGTCATCTCGGTGGAGGGTATCACGATGGACTCCCAGAAAGTGGCTGCAATTCTTGACTGGCCGGTGCCCGTAGATAGGAAAGGCATACAGCGATTCATCGGATTCGCCAACTTTTATAGGAAGTTCATCAGGGGGTTTTCGTCCATTATCACCCCATTAACCAACCTAACCAAACAGACTGTCCGGTTCCAGTGGTCTTCAGAAGCCCAAACGGCCTTCGAGACCCTTAAGGAATTATTTACCTCTGCATCCGTTCTGAGGCACCCTGATGCGGCTCTTCCATACATACTGGAGGTGGACGCCTCGGAAACCGCAGTTGGGGCGGTTCTCTCCCAAAGACAGGGGCCCAAGGCTCTCTTACATCCGGTTGCCTTTTTCTCCCGTAAGCTGTCAGATTCGGAGAAGAACTATGATGTGGGAGACCGGGAATTACTGGCAATCAAAGCCGCCCTGGAGGAATGGCGGTATCTCCTGGAAGGAGCAGCGCATCCGATCCTGGTCTATACGGACCACAAGAATCTGGAGTATCTGAGAGTGGCAAAGAGACTGAAACCCCGGCAGGCCAGGTGGGCACTTTTCTTCACACGTTTCTCTTTTCATATAACGTATAGACCAGGATCGAAGAATACTAAACCTGATGCTCTCTCACGAATGTTCTGTGACCCTGAAACACCTGCCCCTCCGGATACCATCTTGTCACCTGGAAACTTCCTCTTGCTTCAAGAGGACTTGCTATCTCGGATCAAGCAAGCATCCAGGGGGATCTCTCCCTCACCTAGTACAGAGGTACAGCTCAAGGATGGACTTTTATGGTACAAGGACAAAATCTTTGTACCAGAGAGCGTGCGAGTCGCGGTCCTTAGTTCCTGTCACGATAACAAACTGGCTGGACACTTCGGGGTACTCAAGACCTCCGAACTACTACAACGCATGTTCTGGTGGCCGCAACTATCAAAGGACTGTAGGAGCTACGTGGAGTCTTGCAGCACATGTATCAGAAACAAGGGAAGTAAATCCAGAGCCTGGGGTCTGTTGAAACCATTGCCCGTACCCGAGAGGCCATGGAAGATGATCTCCATGGACTTCATCGTAGAACTTCCCCCCTCTGAGCTTTACACCACTATCTTCGTGGTCGTGGATAGACTATCAAAGATGGCGCACTTCTTGCCCATGAGGGGTACGCCTTCCGCTCCTGAGACAGCTAAAATTTTTGTCAAGGAAATCATAAGGCTCCATGGCATCCCTGCAAACATTGTGTCGGATCGAGGGGTGCAATTCACCTCCAGGTTCTGGAAGGCCCTGTGTGAAGCTCTCGGGATTAACTTGTCCTTCTCGTCTGCCTATCATCCACAATCAAATGGCCAGACTGACCGGACGAATCAGACACTTGAGCAATACCTACGCTGCTTTTCTTCGTTCTCGCAGGAAGATTGGGTACCTCTACTGCCGCTGGCCGAGTTTGCATACAATAATTCGGTCCACTCCGCCACGAAGCAATCCCCGTTCTATGCTAACTACGGCTTTCATCCCTCATTCTTGTCCAACTGTATCCCGGAGTCTGCTGTACCTGCTGTCCAGGAGACATTGGATTTTTTCAGAGCAAACAATGAGTTATTACGCGACACGATGACTAGGACACAAGAATATAATAAGGAAGTGTTCGACAAAAAGAGAAGAGGAGAACTCAATCTGGAACCCGGGGATCAGGTGTGGTTATCTACACTGAACCTTAGACTTGCCTGTCCCTCAAAGAAATTGGGTCCCAAGTTTGTGGGTCCTTTTCCCGTCAGGAGACGGATTAACAGTGTGGCCTATGAACTGGAGCTACCAGAATCATTCCGGATCCACCCGGTTTTTCATGTTGCCTTACTCAAGCCTACTGTTCCTGATCCCTTCTCGGGACGTGACACCGGCCCTCCTGAACCAATCTTGGTTGACGGTGAAGAGGAGTTTGAGGTGGAATCCATCATGGATTGTAGAAAAAGGCGCAACCAAGTCCAATTTCTTGTAAAATGGAAGGGATATGGCCCTGAGGAGAACTCATGGGAACCTGAGTGCAACATCCATGCCAAAAGATTGGTTCAGTCCTTCAAAGACTCCCATCCAGTTAAGATGGCCCAGTTGGGCATCCGGAGGCTGCCCATTGGAGGGGAGCAATGTCATGATGGGCAATCTCACCTGCAAGCTGGCGACGCGGCGGCGCGCGCGGGTACGCGCCTGCGCAATAGTGTCAAATCGTCGTTAGCGCGTTCACGCCGACGCAGTAGCGGCGAGTCGGCGTTAGCGCGTGCGCGCGTGCGCGGTAACGGCGCGCTTTGCGCGCCGGTGCGCGCGGGAGCACGCAGTGACACGTTCTGGCGCCAATCTGGGGCTATTTGAAGGGGCTTGTGCTGGGGCTCCTTGCTGTCCGGTCTACAGCATTTCCTAGACCCACCTGCTATCTGCTATTACCCTACCGATCTGTTCCTGTGACCCGGCTTGTTCCTGACGCTTCTTGCCTTCTGCCTGCCCGCTGACCCCCGGCTTGTTGACCTCGCTTCCGCCTGCCCCTTCTGCTACCTGCTGCCTGCCCGTTGCCAACCCGGACTATCTAACGACTCTGCCTCTGCCTCTTGCACTGCACCTGATCTGCCCGCCAGTGGATTACCCGGCCTGTTTGAACCTGCCAGTGCCCGGTACTACAAGACACCTCCCCGCTGTCTGCCGTTTGTCTCCTCGGTTCCCTGTGTGCCAAGCCTGCCTGCCGTCCAGCTTCCCTGCTGCCGCTGAAACCTGCACAGAGCTTCCTAGGTCCAGCTCCATCTCTGCACCAGTGTTCCTGACAGGCACTTGTGCGACTCCGCACTCCCGAGCTCCCTGTTCCCATCATCAGGGGTTCCGGAGTAGGAGGTGCAAAAGAGGCCGCTCCCTGCATCCCAGGCTCATCACCAGGTACGTGACAGTGACCCAGAGGACTCCGGACTGAATGCCTCAGCTAACCTACGCTGCATGGCCTCCCTGATCCTGCAAAGTCTGCGGAAGGATCCTCGTATTCTTCGGATCAAGGAGAGGGACCATTACTGGCTGGCCACTCTCCTTGATCCACGGTACAAGGGTAAGGTTGCGGACCTTATCTTACCGTCGCAGAGGGAGCAGAGGATGAGACAACTCCAGGAGGCCTTGCAGAAAGGTCTGTGCAACGCGTTCCCAGAGACTGGGAGGTTACAAACTCCTGGTCCTGGACAACGAGTTGCTGAGGCTTCGGGCAGTCAAAGAAGGAGCGGTGGGGAAGGTGGCCGTCTGACCGATGCGTTCAGACAATTCTTTAGTCCGCAGCCCCAAAGTATGATCGTTTCCAGCAACCATCGCCAGCGTCTGATATACATGGTGCAGGAATACCTAGGGGCAAGGTCAGACTTGGACACCTTCCCCACCGAAAATCCTCTGGCTTACTGGGTCTTGAGGATGGATCACTGGCCAGAGCTTGCACAGTATGCAATTTAGCTACTGGCCTGTCCTGCATCCAGCGTTCTTTCAGAACGCACATTCAGTGCTGCTGGAGTATTTGTCACGGATCACAGAGTGCGCCTGTCCACCGACTCGGTTGATCGACTGATTTTCATCAAGATGAACCAGTCTTGGATCACCACCAGCTACCACACACCTGATGCTGATATAACAGACTAATTGATTTTAAAATGTCACATCCCTTCAAGACTGATGCTGATGCTGAGTTCCTGTGCTGTTATGTTGACTAGCTATCCTCCTCCTCCTCCTCAATGATCCGATTAATGATGATAGCTTGGAAGATCATTTTGGTTTATGGATGCCGCCACCAGTGGCTAAGGCCCAATTTTTCAGCCCCTGTTTAACAGGGGCGTGTAAATACAAATTTTGATGCAATACTTTGCAACAGGCCTCATTGCTGTGCTCCAAGTACAGTATCTGTGAGGGGTTGCAGTGTTGTGCCATCAGTGCCTAAGGCCCAATTTTTCAGCCCCTGTTCAACAGGGGCATGCAATTATAATTATTGATCTAATAATTCACAGCAGGGCCCATTGCTGCGCCCACCAAGAGTAACTGTCAGGCCTTACAGTGTTGTGGCACCAGCACCACCATCACCACCACCACCACCACCAAAGGCCCAATTTTTCAGCCCCTGTTCAACAGGGGCATGCAATTATAATTATTGATCTAATAATTCACAGCAGGGCCCATTGCTGCGCCCACCAAGAGTAACTGTCAGGCCTTACAGTGTTGTGGCACCAGCACCACCATCACCACCACCACCACCAACAAAGGCCCAATTTTTCAGCCCCTGTTCAACAGGGGCATGCAATTATAATTATTGTTCGAATAATTCACAGCAGGGCCCATTGCTGCGCCCACCAAGAGTAACTGTCAGGCCTTACAGTGTTGTGTCAACACCACCACCACCACCACCACCACCAAAGGCCCAATTTTTCAGCCCCTGTTCAACAGGGGCATGCAATTATAATTATTGATCTAATAATTCACAGCAGGGCCCATTGCTGCGCCCACCAAGAGTAACTGTCAGGCCTTACAGTGTTGTGTCAACACCACCACCACCACCACCACCACCAAAGGCCCAATTTTTCAGCCCCTGTTCAACAGGGGCATGCAATTATAATTATTGATCTAATAATTCACAGCAGGGCCCATTGCTGTGCCCACCAAGAGTAACTGTCAGGCCTTACAGTGTTGTGGCACCAGCACCACCATCAAAGGCCCAATTTTTACTACCACTGTTCAACAATTATATGTTATTACAATTCCTGATATAATAGTTGACAGCAGGGTGTTCCAGCACCCACCAAGAGTAACTGTGAGTGCTTACAGTGTTGTGCCAACACCAACACCTAAGGGGCCAATTTCTGCAGAGTATATACGGCAGGTCCCTACTTTCAAACATCCAACTTACAAACGACTACTACTTGCAAACGGAAGAAGACAACAGGAAGTGAGAGGAAATCTACCCCTTGGAAGGAAAATTCTCTCCTGTAAGAATTAATATGGGAGAAAGGTGTCTCCTCTCTACTGATGCTTTATCACCAATCCTTGTTTCAATAAAAACACCACATTTCAAAAACAGTTGTCATTGGGACGCAAAGTGAGGTGAAATGTTCTGAACAGGGGCACAGACAGCAAAAAAAATGTTACAGGGGTGATAACCCTTCCCTATGTTTTCCAAAAAGCTTAAAAATAGGTATTTGGCCTGGAGCTACACTTAAACAATGTAGCTGTTCAAAATTACAAACAGATTCTACATAAGAACAAACCTACAGTCCCTGTCTTGTATGCACCGCCTGTATACGGCTGTTCAGAGTATATAGGGCCTTTTTTATTTTGTGTGCGGGGTTCCCCTTAATATCCATACAAGACCCAAAGGGGCTGGTAATGGGCTGGGGTAGGGGGGGGGGGGTTGATGGGGTAGCTATGCCATTTTTCTTAAAGATTTTCATCCATATTACCGGGACCAGACATTACATTAAAGCCGCAAGCAGTTTTAAATGGCTTTTTTTTCCTTTAGAAATGTTATTTTGTGCAGGGACAGTTCTAAACACGGGAAACACGTGGCACTTCACAGGCATACTTTAGACACCCCTCAGGTACAATATTTAAAGGAATATTTGACTTTTTTTTTTTCACTTTATGCATCATTAAAATGACTGCTCCCGGAAAACGTCCGTTTTTAAAACTTCTTTTTGCATTGATACATGTCCCCTGGTGCAGAACCCGGGTTCCCAAACTCTGTTTAGGACAATAACATGGATAATAGTCGTTATAATTAGCACTTTAGAATCCGAACGTTCGCATCCATTGTATTTAATAGGGTTCTAATGTTCGTGCGAACTTTCGGTCCGTTCGCGGGTTCTGGTGCGAACCGAACCCGGGGGTGTTCGGCTCATCACTACCCGCGGGACCCGTGGACTTGATGTTCGCCGGTGTCCCATGATTGGGTTACAGAGCTGCAGAACGGGGAGAGGCCAGTGTAAACAAGGCTTCTCCCCATTCTGCCTAGTGACAGGACACTGATCGTCTGCTCCCTCTCATCGGGATACGTATCGACCTAAACTGAGGAAAAAAAACATTTTTTTATATATCTTTTGGGGATATTTATTAGAGCAAAAAGTAAAAAAATATTGCTTTTTTTCAAAATTGTCGCTCTATTTTTGTTTATAGCGGAAAAAAATAAAAATCGCTGAGGTAATCGAATACCACCAAAAGAAAGCTCTATTTGTGGGGAAAAAAGGACATTAATTTTGTTTGGGTGCCATGTCGCACGACCGCGCAATTGTCAGTTAAATCAACGCAGTGCCAAATCGCAAAAAGTGGCCCGGTCATTTGGCAGCCAAATCCTCCGGGGCTGAAGTGTCCCCTTATTTCCTGTCCCTGTGAGCACTGTTTTCAAGACAGAAAGCAAATGCAAATCTCAACAAATGTTTATGTAAACAGCACTATAGATGTTCCTGTTCTACATAGTGCTATTTCATTATATTTCAGGGGTCATGAGGTTGATTTTATGTGTAACTGACTAAATGTCTATAACAAGTAGTGCACAGATTACTAAACAAAATAAATAGTTCCACTCACTTCGCAGATTTTTTATTTTTTTTCCTTTTGGCAGCTATACCTGTAAAACAGAATGTGTCACTTAATACACTTTTACTAATCATATTCCTGCCATCTGCTGGCAGGCTCAACTGTTTAATTTTAATAAATACATGGCCCGTCTTGCATTCATGGTCAAAAACCACCATTAAAAGAGATTGATTTTTGAACGATTTTACTAATGTTATTTACTCCTGCCTCACTTGAACAGTAAATTGACTTTAGTCCAGTGACCTGTTTTGTACCTAAACTTAAATGTAATATAGTGATAGAATTTGAAAGACAACCAGCTGGATCTGTTCCTGGACCGTTGTCAGCAGCTAAAGCAGTCTCAACAGGAACCCTCCAGCCATGTATACTGAGAGCTAAATGTGAGCAATCAAACAGCCACTTGGTATTATGCCTAAATGAAATGCTTTCCTTAGAAACATTTCTATGACCTACTTAAAATGCTCCCCATCTGCAGCCGTTTTTTAAAATTAACTTTGTCATATATATACTTAGATCACCTTTGCAGTAACCTTCAAAGAAGAAGAAAAACAACTTTGTAAAAGCAATGTTCTTTCTGGATTAAATTAATAATTTTTTAAATAATCATCTATGTTAAATTATACTGTTTTTCTTCAAAGGAAAAAAGTTTTAATGATGTCAACAGATGGCATGTGATATATTCCCATGCTTCTCTGAAAAGAACATCTCAATTTTCAGAACTAGGGCATTGGTTTTTGTGGGTGACAGGTAATTATTCTCCATGATAACTGCTTCAGACCTCGCCAGAACAAGATCTGCCACTCATTTAATTGGCTTTTCAAGGGACTTAACTGGAAAAAAATGTATGTATGCATGTGTGTGTATATATATATATATATATATATATATATATAAATTTGTATGTGTATGTGAATTCATAATATTTCTGTTTGCTTTGTACACATTCTTACCTTGTCGGTCTGACAGCAACATTCATTCTAATTGCACTCTAGAAATTAGAATGTTGAAACTATGGAAATTGCTTTACTGTTAAGGGCCTACACATTAGCAATATATAGCCATTTAAATGAACGCACAGATGTAAATGTCAGTAAGTCAAAGGCTGCCTTTAAAAGAAGAGTCCCAGCACCCAGTTGAAAACCCACCGCTTCACTGATTCCATGTCACTGCAAGTATTCCACACCTCTAGACGTTTTGAATATCTACTCCCCTGCCACTGCCTGCATCTTGTATGTCACTGCAAGACATAGGAACCAGCAGGAGGAACCACAGTGTATGGTGGAGGTAGCAAGTATTTGACCCACCAGAAGTTCTGTATAATTTCCTCCTGGAGCAGCTAAGAGGTGGCTTTTTAATACCAGAAAGGTAGGTATCTTCACTCTTCTTTTACAGACTGCACTGTGTTTCTTTGTGATGTCATAGTGGCAGATTCCCTTTAGGATGATTATAAAAAATAAATAATTTTTTTTGCCCAGTGTAAGAATGATTGTATATGTTCATGTCACTGGGTATTTTTTCAGGTCAGGCCTTGTTTGTCCCTTACAACTTTTTCACATTATGTCACGTTTTTTTTTTTCGCAGGATATTAACAAAAGGCCCAACTTCAGCCAAAATATTTTCATCGTTTTTAATAGAGTGTGGGAGGGACCTATCACTAGGAGGGAAAGAAAAGGAAAAATTCCCCCATGGGAGGCATTGTTCCCAAGATTTAATAAAAAATTACAAAGTTAAGTCTAAAGACAGGATATCTGATATCAACCCACAAATGTGTTAATTAATACTGGAAGTTGCCTAAAATACTGGTAGACAGCTGGCTTGCAGGCAAAGGCAAAAACAGACCCAGTACAAAATTGTGAAGTAAGAGCAGGGTCAGACAGGTTGGAGGTCAGAGAAGGCAGTAGGAAAACATAGTCAAAAAGGTAGTTTGAGTCAAAGCAGAAAAGCAATCCAAAAATGTGAGTTTATCAGATAGGTAGTAAGAAAGCTTAGACGTCAGTTGGCGGAATATCCGACAGCAAAAGTCCGATGGAGCCTACACACGTTCGGAATTTCCGACCAAAAGCTCACATCGGACTTTTCTTGTCGGAATTTCCGACTGTGTGTACTGGGCATTATGGTACATTTTAGGATGTACCACTCTTTCTTTTTGTTCTCCTTTCTTTCCCCTTTATCTCTATCTATCCTAATTTCTTTTTTTTCCATCCCTCTCTCTAGCCATCTTTCTTGTTCTTTCTCTTATTCTTTCTCTGCCTTTTTCTTTTGTTCCTCCCTTTCTTTTCCTCTCCCTTCCATGTATTCTCTATTTTTATTTCTTCTCTTACTCTTTGGTGGGGGGGGGGGATTAATTAGTGGCAGTGCTGGGAGGAGTTCTGATCAGCCAACTTAGGTGCTCTTGAACAAGGTCATCTTCTGATCTAAGAACTGTAGTGGGGACTTTTAATGGCAACTCTAATCACAGGTAGTGTTACTCACTGTGTCTCCAGCTTTGTGGTGTCTCACAGCAGTGACACCTATTCTGAAATCAGGAGATAGGGTCTCCTTCAGCCCCTCCCACTTCACATTCCTCACCAGTCAGCTTACCTCTAGTCTCTGCCCCCCAGCCATGCTGTGAACTGAATGAGCGGCTGCAAAGAGGCTGAGTGGGTGGCCGTGGGCTCCAGGAACAGCCCAGCTGGGTTTCCACAGGCTCCAGGGACAGCTCAGCTGGGCGGCCGTGAAAAGGCTGGGAGAGAGGTGCAGGCTTTAGGAACAGCCCAGGATTCGGTGACCCCTGGCAAATCATAATTCGACCCCCGAGGGTCGAGAACCACTGGTCTATATCAATATATTGCCCCATTTAATATGTTTCTTGAGACACAATCATAAAGCAATCAAACTGGTACTACTATGTACAAAAAAAATGTTTCCTTAAAAATGTTCAAACTGTGGCCTAATGGTCATCACCAGAGACCTTCAAATGCCACATTGCCAAGGCGACATACTAAAATGCCAAATTTTTTGCCTTATTTTGCCTTATTTGGGCCAAGAAAAAATAAAAATATTCTAATATTCTTCAAGTGGGATAGTAATATTTGTCAGCAATGTCTTCATATAGAAATATGAAGATTTAATACCACCTTACACAGTGTATTCCATGTGCTTGTCTGTGAGAGAGACACACAGACTGTCATTGGCAGACTTCCCTATTGTTTGTGTATTGGGAGGGAATGTGGATTGTGCCTGTCTCATTGTTAAATGTTAATGACCTCACATTGTTCTGTCGGCCTTAAGATCAACTTATTATGGGATGTATATGTGTATGTGGATTGGCTGCTAAGGGGGAGGGGGAGTGTCCCACAGTGCATATCTTTGTGTACACTGTATGTAAAAATCCATTAGCAGGGGGGAGGACCGTAGGGAAATGCGAATATACAGTATATCAGCTCCCTTTCCCACGTCCTTCATACCAAGCTGAAGTGTATTACTGAAGTCATCGCTCGTGTTTTACATTTTCGTGTTTTCCTAATTCAATATCCCTAAAGTTGCTAGTTCAAACGTAACCCTTTTCAAGAAGTGAATTAATGGTGACAGCAATTTCGCCGTGGAAGGTGGGAAGATATTCTGCAAGTTGTGCACGAAATCGGTAAGTTTTTATTCAGTTTTCTTTGAGAACTCTTCTTACACCTATATCATTCTCATTTCTCTCACTTTTTCCATTTTTCCAGAGAATGTCATCTTTCTCTATTACTTCCACAAGCACTGTATATTTTGAAGTTATGGCCACTAACGTTCGTTTTATGGTACCCAACAGCCTTGTACCCCAAGTAGCCTTGAAATGCTCCTCAAGTGTCAAAATTTTCTATAGTTGAAAACTGTTTTCTGTCCTCACCTTAGTCCCCGTTCCGAAACTGATCTATTCTGGCCTGTGTAGGAAACTGACTTTTACTGGAGAATTTTTACCGGTACTGAATACAAAACTTTTTCTTGTATTTAATTTACAGTATGAGTTTAAGAAGAAGTGGCAATTCGACATGCACAAGAAAAGCGAGCAGCACCTGGCAAGGGACAAAGCTCCGAGTACTGATCGGAAGCAGCAGCAGCTCCTTAGAGATGTGGTGTCATGGGAAATTCGCAAGGACATTGGTGACTCAAGGATCTGGCTCAGCGTAGAAGAAGCAACGGAATCACTCGGACGATACATCGCCAACGTCGTTGTGGGAAAATTGGATCCTGACAATGCGCAAAAAGGTCATCTTATCCACGTGGCTTAGTTGGAAAAAAACAATGCTTCAACCATCGTCCAAACTGTCCAGGAAGCCCTGAGTAAGTGCCTTTTTTTTCCTACACTACTACTACTACTAAACCAGCACCCTTCAGGCTATCATTTTAGCTTTTGTCTGTCACAGTGCCATTTTTAGTGCTTATATACAGCATGCTAATATTTCATTTATTTATTTGTTTCAGGACTGCTGTGGCAAGGAGCCCCCAACACGGCAGGACGCTTGGTACTACTTGTCACGGATAGTGTAGCACACATACTGAGCGCGGGGAGGACACTTAAGGCTATCTACCCAAAAATTATCCACGTCTGGCGCATGGACTACATCGTGTTGCGGAGGCCAATATGGGAAGAGCACCCCAAAGTCAATAAACTCATCTCGGCGGGGAAAAAAATATTCCTGAAGGCACCAAAGAAGGTCGAGGTATTTAGGAAACATTTGCCTGGCGTGCCACTACCTCCCGAGCCTGTTGTCACTAGGTGGGGCACCAGGTTGTCTGCAGTATCGTGGTATGTGAAGCATTTTGAAGGTTTCAAAACCGTGGTGAAGGAGCTGGAAGACAATTCTGGTGCAGTGAAAAAGGCAAAAGACCTCATGGACGACCCGGCCCTCTTCCCGCAGCTTCTCTTTTTGGAGGCCAATATCAAGTCAATTCCAGAAGTCATCGAGCAGCTTCAGTCTCAGAAGATTCTCCTGACGAGCTCTGTGGCAAAGATGGAGGAAATTGCCAACACAGATTACCCAGGAGCCATTGGAAAGAGGATTAAGGCCAAAATACAGGCCGTCTTGACCAGGAATTGTGGCTGGGAGGAAGTCAGGAGCGTGGCCGCGAACCTCGAAGAAAAAGAATCCCCGCTGAAAGAAGATTGGGATGCTGCAGATGTGCTGGCAATGAAATACGCTCCTGGAACATCAGCTGATGTTGAGAGGACTTTTTCAAAATTAAAGTACATCCTCAGTGATCGCCTCAATTTTTCTATGGAGAGCATAGTCGCTCACGTAAAATTATACTATAATTAAAACTAAAATTGTTGTAAATACCTGTAAATAATAATAAAGTAGGTAATATGATTCAAGTTGCACGATTTAATATCCCTTTTACGATGGGAAGGGGGGTGGAAAGTTGAAAAATAAATGCCACATTTGGCCAAAATAAATGCCACATTTGGCCAAAATAAGTGCCATATTTTCACATTTTTTAGTGCCACATTTTGTAAAAATAAATGCCACATTTTGAAGGTCTCTGGTCATCACGTATCTAAACAAAGAAACTTTCTTGCAGAAACCTAAATGATGTCCTTCCTCTCTTCCTACTAATTTGCTACTTTGACGGTATTACACTATGTACTTGGATCATTGCTATGCCCATTAGTAGTGATGAGCCGAACACCCCCGGGTTCGGTTCGCACCAGAACCCGCGAACGGACCGAAAGTTCGTACGAACATTAGAACCCTATTAAATACAATGTATGCGAACGTTCGAATTCTAAAGTGCTAATTATAACAACTATTATGCATGTTATTGTCCTAAAAAGGGTTTGGGAACCCGGGTTCTGCACCAGGGGACATGTATCAATGCAAAAAGAAGTTTTAAAAACGGTCGTTTTTCGGGAGCAGTCATTTTAATGATGCATAAAGTGAAAAAAAAAAAGTCAAATATTCCTTTAAATATCGTACCTGGGGGGTGTCTAAAGTATGCCTGTGAAGTGCCACGTGTTTCCCGTGTTTAGAACTGTCCCTGCACAAAATGACACTTCTAAAGGAAAGAAAAGCCATTTAAAACTGCTTGCGGCTTTAATGTAATGTCTGGTCCCGGTAATATGGATGAAAATCTTTAAGAAAAATGGCATAGCTACCCCATCACAGACACCCCCCCCCCACCCCAGCCCATTACCAGCCCCTTTGGGTCTTGTATGGATATTAAGGGGAACCCCGCACATAAAATAAAAAAGGCCCTATATACTCTGAACAGCCGTATACAGGCGGTGCATACAAGACAGGGACTGTAGGTTTGTTCTTATGTAGAATGTGTTTGTAATTTTGAACAGGTACATTGTTGAAGTGTAGCTCCAGCCCAAAAATCTATTTTTAAACTTTTTGGAAAACATAGGTAAGGGTTATCACCCCTGTAACATTTGTTTTGCTGTCTGTGCCCCTGTTCAGAACATTTCACCTCACTTTCCGTCCCAATGACAACTGTTTTTGAAATGTGGTGTTTTTCTTGAAACAAGGATTGCTGATAAAGCATCAGTACAGAGGAGACACCTTTCTCCCATATTTATTCTTACAGGAGAGAATTTTCCTTCCTAGGGGTAGATTTCCTCTCACTTCCTGTTGTCTTCTTTCGTTTGCAAGTAGGAGTCGTTTGTAAGTTGGATGTTTGAAAGTAGGGACCTGCCGTATATACTCTGCAGAAATAGGCCCCTTAGTTGTTGGTGTTGGCACAACACTGTAAGCACTCACAGTTACTCTTGGTTGGTGCTGGAACGCCCTGCTGTCAACTATTATATCAGGAATTTTAATTTCATATAATTGTTGAACAGTGGTAGTAAAAATTGGGGCTTTGATGGTGGTGCTGGTGCCACAACACTGTAAGCCCTGACAGTTACTCTTGGTGGGTGCAGCAATGGGCCCTGCTGTGAATTATTAGATCAAGAATTGTAATTTTTCAGCCCCTGTTGAACAGGGGCTGAAAAATTGGGCTTTTCGTGGTGGTGGTGGTGGTGGTGGTGTTGCCACAACACTGTAAGCCCTCAGAGTTACTCTTGGTGGGTGCAGGAATGGGCCCTGCTGTGAATTATTAGATCAAGAATTGTAATTACATGCCCCTTTTGAACAGGGGCTGAAAAATTGGGCCTTTCGTGGTGGTGGTGGTGGTGGCGTTGCCACAACACTGTAAGCCCTCAGACTTACTCTTGGTGGGTGCAGGAATGGGCCCTGCTGTGAATTATTACATCAAGAATTGTAATTGCATGCCCCTGTTGAACAGGGGCTGAAAAATTGGGCCTTAGGCACTGGTGGCACAACACTACAACCCCTCACAGATACTGTACTTGGAGCACAGCAATGAGCCCTGTTGCTAAGTATTGCTTCAAAAATTGTAATGACACGCCCCTGTTAAACAGGGGCTGAAAAATTGGGCCTTAGGCACTGGTGGCACAACACTACAACCCCTCACAGATACTGTACTTGGAGCACAGCAATGAGCCCTATGGCAAATTATTGCTAAAAAAATTGTAAGTACACGCCCCTGTAAAACAGGGGCTGAAAAATTGGGCCTTAGCCACTGGTGGCGGCACCCATAAACAAAAATGATCTTCCAAGCTATCATCATCAATCGTATCATTGAGGACTCGGAGGAGGAGGATAGCCAGTCAACATAACAGCACAGGCACTCAGCATCAGCATCAGTCTTGAAGGGACGTGACATGTTAAAATCAATTAGTCTGTTATATCAGCATCAGGTGTGTGGTAGCTGGTGGTGATCCAAGACTGGTTCATCTTGATGAAAGTCAGTCGATCAACCGAGTCGGTGGACAGGCGCACCCTGTGATCCGTGACAAATCCTCCAGCAGCACTGAATGTGCGTTCCGAAAGAACGCTGGATGCAGGACAGGCCAGTAGCTCAATTGCATACTGTGCAAGCTCTGGCCAGTGATCCATCCTCAAGACCCAGTAAGCCAGAGGATTTTCGGTGGGGAAGGTGTCCAAGTCTGACCTTGCCCCTAGATATTCCTGCACCATGTTTATCAGACGCTGGCGATGGTTGCTGGAACCAATCATACTTTGGGGCTGCGGACTAAAGAATTGTCTGAACGCATCGGTCAGACGGCCACCTTCCCCACCGCTCCTTCTTTGACTGGCCGAAGCCTCAGCAACTCGTTGTCCTGGACCAGGAGTTTGTAACCTCCCAGTCTCTGGGAACGCGTTGCACAGACCTTTCTGCAAGGCCTCCCGGAGTTGTCTCATCCTCTGCTCCCTCTGCGACGGTAACATAAGGTCCGCAACCTTACCCTTGTACCGTGGATCAAGGAGAGTGGCCAGCCAGTAATGGTCCCTCTCCTTGATCCGAAGAATACGAGGATCCTTCCGCAGACTTTGCAGGATCAGGGAGGCCATGCAGCGTAGGTTTGCTGGGGCATTCGCTCCGGAGTCCTCTGGGTCACTAAGGACGACATGATCCGCAGTCACCTCCTCCCAGCCACGTACAAGTCCACTGGTTTCTTGGGACTGTAAATCATCCCTAAAAGACTGCTGCTGATGATGCTGAGTGCCAGCCTCCACCTCCATGCTGACACAATCCTCCTCCTCCTCCTCCTCCTCCTCCTCTTCCTCTTCCTGTGCGATGGGTGGGACAGAAGGAACACTGTCTGGGTAAAGGGGGCCTTGAGAGGCAAGGAAGTCCTCCTCTTCCTGCCTCTGTTCTGCCTCAAGTGCCCTGTCCATTATTCCACGCAGCGTGTGCTCCAACAGGTGGACAAGAGGTACAGTGTCACTGATGCATGCACTGTCACTGCTCACCATCCTCGTGGCCTCCTCAAATGGTGCCAGGACAGTGCATGCATCCCTGATCATGCCCCACTGGCGTGGAGAAAAAAAACAAGCTCCCCTGACCCTGTCCTGGTGCCGTAGTCGCACAGGTACTCATTGATGGCCCTCTGCTGCGTGTGCAGCCGCTGCAGCATGGCCAACGTTGAGTTCCACCTGGTGGGCATGTCACATATAAGGCGGTTCTTGGGCAGGTTCAACTCCTTTTGCAGCTCAGCCAGGCGAGCACTGGCATTATAAGATCTGCGGAAATGCACACAGACTTTCCTGGCCTGCCTCAGGACATCCTGTAAGCCCGGGTACCTGCCCAAGAACCGCTGCACCACCAGGTTAAGGACGTGAGCCACACAGGGCACATGGGTCAGTTGTCCCTGTCGGAGGGCGGAGAGGAGATTGGTGCCATTGTCGCAAACCACCATTCCTGGCTTAAGCTGGCGTGGCGTCAACCACCTCTCGGCCTGGCCCTGCAGAGCAGACAGGACCTCTGCCCCAGTGTGGCTTCTGTCCCCCAAACACACCAGCGCAAGCACGGCATGGCATCTTTTTGCCTGCGTACTTGCGTAGCCCCGTGAACGGCTACGGAGCACCGCTGGTTCATAGGACAAACCACAGGAAGAGGCCATGGAGGAAGAAGAAGAGGAGGGGGTGGAGGAGAGAGGTGTGTCACAACCAGTAGTAGCATTTTGGAGGCGTGGCGGTGGGACAACCTCCAACACTACTGCACCTTGTCCTGCATCCTTCCCAGCTGCCAAAAGAGTGACCCAATGGGCCGTGAAAGAAAGGTAACGTCCCTGTCCATGCCTGCTGGACCATGAGTCAGCGGTAATATGCACCTTACCGCTGACCGCCCTGTCCAGCGAGGCCAAGACATTGCCTTCCACATGCCGGTAGAGAGCCGGAATAGCCTTCCGTGAGAAAAAGTGGCGTTTGGGAACCTGCCACTGAGGAACCGCACATTGCACAAACTCACGGAAGGGGGCCGAGTCTACCAACTGAAAAGGCAGCAGTTGAAGCGCTAGCAATTTAGCCAAGCTAGCATTCAACCGCTGGGCATGTGGATGGCTGGGAGTGAACTTCTTTCGACGGTCCAGCAGCTGGGGCAGGGAAATTTGCCTGCTAGAATCGGACGTCGGTGTACTGCTAGCAGAGTGGCCGCAAGTACTTGGCTGTGACACACCTAATTCTACACCTTCATTCCTCTCAGTGCATGTTTCAGAGAGGACTGAAGTTATAGTGGGGTTGGAGATCCCAGCTGATGCGGTGCAAGGAGAGGTCCGCTTTGTTCTTTGGTGTGGGTCTTTGAGGTAGGCTTGCCAACGAGCTGCATGGCAGGTCAACATATGTCTGGTCAGGCATGTGGTACCCAAGCGGCTGATGTTTTGGCCACGCGATATACGCTTGAGACATATGTTGCAAACAGCAGCTTTGCGATCTGATGCACTAGCCTCAAAAAAGGCCCACACCAAGGAACTTTTTGAATGACGGGCAGAGGCAGCGCCCTGCACAGGCGGAGCTCTGCGGTGTGATTCCGTCGGTGTACTGCCCTTACGCTGGCCACCAAAGGGCATCCTGTCTCGTTGGAGATATGCCTCCTCCTCATCCTCCTCCTCCTCTCTCCTATTAGGCACCCACGTGGAGTCAGTGACCTCATCATCCCCTCCCTCCTCATCACTGGAGCCAATCTGGCAGTATGCTGCAGCTGCTGGAACATGACTGCCAGATTGGTGTCCTTCTTGAGCATCCCCTCTGTCTGCTCTCACCCTACTGCCTTCCTGTAGCTGGGTTTCATCATCAGACCCTTCGAAACGCTGGGCATCCTCCTGGAGCATGTACCCAACACTGTGCTCAAACAGTTCGGGGGACTCCTCAGGAGGAGGACATGGTGGGTCTAGGGAAGGAGTGACTGATGATGAGTCTGACATTGATACCAGGGAAGAGGACGCTTTGGCAGCTGCTTTGCCAGTACCCTGAGCCTGGGTGAGAGAGGATGAGGAGGAGGAGGAGGGCTTGGTCATCCACTCTACCAAGTCTTCGGCATGATGTGGCTCAACATGTCCAGCTGCCGAAAAGAAGGACAAGCGTGTCCCATGGCCATGTGCTGATGACAATGCACCGCGTCCACGACCAGCACTGTTGCCCCCAGACACAGAGCCTGCTTGCCCTCTTTTATTGCCTCCTGACTGTCTGCCTCTCCTTGTTTGCCTTCCAGACATTCTAATAGATGGCCTGCAGGGAGATGGGAAAAAAGCAATAAGGGCTACCTTCAGGTGTCCTTCTCTGTCCCTTGAAACAAGGACTTGCACAGTGAAAGAAACTGACACTCTCCCTACCTACAGTTTTCTGTCCCTAGAAAAAATGTTTTTTTTAAGCACAATATAGCACAAGGAGAATTCACTCACTGTCCTTCCAGGTCCCTAGAAACAAGGACTTGCACAGTGAAAGAAACTGACACTCTCCCTACCTACAGTTTTCTGTCCCTAGAAAAAATGTTTTTTTTAAGCACACTATAGCACAAGGAGAATTCACTCACTGTCCTTCCCAGTCCCTAGAAAAAAGGACTTGCACAGTGAAAGAAACTGACACTCTCCCTACCTACAGTTTTCTGTCCCTAGAAAAAATGTTTTTTTTAAGCACAATATAGCACAAGGAGAATTCACTCACTGTCCTTCCAGGTCCCTGGAAACAAGGACTTGCACAGTGAAAGAAACTGACACTCTCCCTACCTACAGTTTTCTGTCCCTAGAAAAAATGTTTTTTAAACACACTATAGCACAAGGAGAATTCACTCAATGTCCTTCCAGGTCCCTGGAAACAAGGACTTGCACAGTGAAAGAAACTGACACTCTCCCTACCTACAGTTTTCTGTCCCTAGAAAAAATGTTTTTTTTAAGCACACTATAGCACAAGGAGAATTCACTCACTGTCCTTCCAGGTCCCTGGAAACAAGGACTTGCACAGTGAAAGAAACTGACACTCTCCCTACCTACAGTTTTCTGTCACCAGAAAAAAATTATTTTTTAAGCACACTATAGCACAAGGAGAATTCACTCACTGTCCTTCCCAGTCCCTAGAAACAAGGACTTGCACAGTGAAAGAAACTGACACTCTCCCTACCTACAGTTTTCTGTCCCTAGAAAAAATGTTTTTTTTAAGCACACTATAGCACAAGGAGAATTCACTCAATGTCCTTCCAGGTCCCTGGAAACAAGGACTTGCACAGTGAAAGAAACTGACACTCTCCCTACCTAGAGTTTTCTGTCCCTAGAAAAAATGTTTTTTTTAAACACACTATAGCACAAGGAGAATTCACTCACTGTCCTTCCCAGTCCCTAGAAACAAGGACTTGCACAGTGAAAGAAACTGACACTCTCCCTACCTACAGTTTTCTGTCCCTAGAAAAAATGTTTTTTTTAAGCACAATATAGCACAAGGAGAATTCACTCACTGTCCTTCCAGGTCCCTGGAAACAAGGACTTGCACAGTGAAAGAAACTGACACTCTCCCTACCTACAGTTTTCTGTCCCTAGAAAAAATGTTTTTTTTAAGCACAATATAGCACAAGGAGAATTCACTCACTGTCCTTCCAGGTCCCTGGAAACAAGGACTTGCACAGTGAAAGAAACTGACACTCTCCCTACCTACAGTTTTCTGTCCCTAGAAAAAATGTTTTTTTTAAGCACAATATAGCACAAGGAGAATTCACTCACTGTCCTTCCAGGTCCCTGGAAACAAGGACTTGCACAGTGAAAGAAACTGACACTCTCCCTACCTACAGTTTTCTGTCCCTAGAAAAAATGTTTTTTTTAAGCACAATATAGCACAAGGAGAATTCACTCACTGTCCTTCCAGGTCCCTGGAAACAAGGACTTGCACAGTGAAAGAAACTGACACTCTCCCTACCTACAGTTTTCTGTCCCTAGAAAAAATGTTTTTTTTAAGCACACTATAGCACAAGGAGAATTCACTCACTGTCCTTCCAGGTCCCTGGAAACAAGGACTTGCACAGTGAAAGAAACTGACACTCTCCCTACCTACAGTTTTCTGTCCCTAGAAAAAATGTTTTTTTTAAGCACAATATAGCACAAGGAGAATTCACTCACTGTCCTTCCAGGTCCCTAGAAACAAGGACTTGCACAGTGAAAGAAACTGACACTCTCCCTACCTACAGTTTTCTGTCCCTAGAAAAAATGTTTTTTTTAAGCACAATATAGCACAAGGAGAATTCACTCACTGTCCTTCCAGGTCCCTGGAAACAAGGACTTGCACAGTGAAAGAAACTGACACTCTCCCTACCTACAGTTTTCTGTCCCTAGAAAAAATGTTTTTTTTAAGCACACTATAGCACAAGC
The DNA here is from genome assembly GCA_029206835.1 of Rana muscosa. Lineage (NCBI taxonomy): Eukaryota > Metazoa > Chordata > Amphibia > Anura > Ranidae > Rana > Rana muscosa. Next base: position 11,518,551 of record JARGYO010005626.1, on the reverse strand, counting down.
ACAAAACTCACTGACACTCTCCCTACCTATCCTTCTCTTTCCCTAAACTAAAGGAATCCAGGTTAAGCAAGAAAGAAATAAAAGTCACTGTCCCTACCTATGCTGCTCTATCCCTGCTCCGGAACACACTACACTAGGCCGCCGTGCTGGCGGCCTTTTATAGTGTGGGGCGTGTACTAAACACCCTCAGCAATAATTGGCCACAGGCATCCTGCCTGTGGCCAATCATTGCTCTCCTCGCTGCCGGCGCTGTGATTGGCCAAGCATGCGGGGTCACAGTGCATGCTTGGCCAATCACAGCGCCTGGATGACACTGCGATGGCGTAGTGCATTGTGGGCCGTTCGCGTCACTCGAATTTGGCGCGAATGGCCCAAATCGTTCGATCTTCGTCGAACGATCGAACAGCCGATGTTCGAGTCGAACGTATGTTCGACTCGAACACGAAGCTCATCCCTACCCATTAGTGTGCTAGATTTTTATAAATTAAAATAAAATAGAACTTTCATTAAATACCCGTGGCAGTTACTGTATATAAACTACAGTGATGAGACATTACTTTAACCACTTAAGCCCCGGACCATTTTGGCTGGTTAAAGACCAGGCCACTTTTTGCCATTCGGCACTGCGTCGCTTTAACTGACAATTGCACGGTCGTGCGACGTGGCTCCCAAACAAAAGTGATGTCCTTTTCTTCCCACAAATATAGCTTTCTTTTGGTCATATTTGATCACCTCTGCAGTTTTTATTTTTTGCACTATAAGCAAAAATAGAGCGACAATTTTGAAAAAAATTCAATATTTTTTACTTTTTGCTATAATAAATTTCCCCCAAAAATATATAAAAAAAAATATTTTTTCCTCAGTTTAGGCCGATACATATTCTTCTACATATTTTTGGTAAAAAAAAAATCGCAAACAGCGTTTATTGATTGGCTTGCGCAAAAATTATAGCGTCTACAATATAGGGGATAGTTTTATGGCATTTTTATTAATATTTTTTTTTTTACTAGTAATGGCGACGATCAGTGATTTTTTTTCGTGACTGCGACATTATGGCGGACACATCGGACACTACGCTATAAAAATGCACTGGTTACTGTGAAAATGACACTGGCAGTGAAGGGGTTAACCACTAGGTAGCGCTGTAGGGGTTAAGTGTTCCCTGCATTGTGTTTCTAACTGAGGGGGGGTTGGGCTCTGTGTCACATGACACCAATCTCCGCTCCGGAGTACACGGAGCCGAGATCCATGTCATTGTCACGCGGCAGGCATTTAAAGGGCCACGTACAGGTACGTGATTATACCTGTCCGTGCCATTCTGCCGACGTATATCTACAAGGCGCGGTCCTTAAGTGGTTAAATACAATCAAGTATTTATCATATTAGAATGCAGATTACACTTGGCATGCTCTGAAAATATACACTATGTATATTCATTATGTTGGGCAAGCCTAATTAAGTACCTGCAGCAAATTAATTCCCTTACTTTAGGCTTTCACGTTGCACATGCAAGTCAAGTAATCTAGTTTAGCTCAGCTAACAAATCAGTTGAGGTGTCACTTCAGTTTGGCAAGAAACCAAAATATTGAAAATGACAAGTCAGCTGATAGCCACTGGACCATGAAGGATAGCTATCGAAGTCCCACAGCTGCGGAATGATGCTATTAGTCATGAAACAAATACATTTATTTTCAGAGAGAGCAAATAATATTTTATTCAGGTTATTTTCTCCAGTTCTTTTCACTTGGAGAGTTCAGAAAATTCAGAAGTAGTGGCATACACCCACAGCTCAATACACATTTTAATATTTCACTACTAAGGATGGTTATGCACACCATTATTTTTCTTGATGCTTTAGATTATTTTCATAATTTTCAGTATATTGGCCATGTATTGATAACATCACTATAGAGCTGATTTCTGGAAACTGGAGGAATAGAAGGATAGAGGGATAGCATATTGTGACCAGATTTATTTCTGGCTATAAACCCAACTAGCCTTAAAACTGCCCCCTCTCTTAATATCTATGCTAACTAACCTTTGTGAGAAAGATGTATATGCAACGTACTTACCTATTTTACGGCTTCTCCAGTTGGGTCTTGTGATCTCCCCTGTGTCAGCCAGAGCTGCTGGGGAGAGGAGGGAGCCCCGACAAAGGATGGGTCATTGAAGCCTATGGGTGACCTCACTGTTCCAGAATTTACTAGCTGTTGTCAGAGAGCTCTCTCCTCTCCTCTGCTGCTGGCACTAGCTGACACAGGAGATCATATGACCGGACTGCAGCAGGCTGAAAATGGTTAAATATATACATGTTTCTTACACGGGTTAGTTAGCACAGGTGTTAAGCCCCTTTCACACTAGCAGACATCCATCCGTTTAAGGATGAAAAAGGGACATACATTGATCCCTATGAGATCACGGGTGTCAGTGGATGAACATCCGCTGACACCCGATCTCCTCCGTGTCCGCAATCCCCCGATTCTGCAGAAGGAGGAAAATCCTATTTTTCTATCCGTCTGCAGAGCGGATCGGATGAACACAGACAGACGGTCCGTGTTCATCCGATCCCCCCATAGGGGAGAGCGGAGATCTGACAGGGTGGTCCCTGCACAGTGTGCGGGGACTGCCCTGTCACTTGCCGGCTCAGCAGGGATCAGCGTCCCGTGTGAAAGGTGCCTTAGGAAAGAGGAGAGGAGAGGTCTAAGTCTAGTTAGGTGTATTGCAAGAATGTATAGCAGAATTGCCACTTTACCTTCAAACACATAGTCCTCCTTTCACACCATGTTTCATGTTACACCCTGTAAAGTTCAGAGGTATTAGCTACTGTGATAGTGCCCCAGGATCACATGCAAAGCCTTGTTTCATAAACATAAAACATCTTTATTTTCTCCAAGGCTACGTTCAGCAGCAAACTTAAATAGCTTAACTCTAGCAAAACAAGAAACAAAAGTTCACTTATCTCCAGCACAGATAAAACATAAAACTGCATGCGCGACACAAGGGTCTTACCCACAGGAGGAAAATTCCAGTATGAGCCCTTCTTTGCCACTTCCATCAGACATGCAGGGCCTCAGACAGCTGTCTCCTCTCAATGCTCCTTACTACTCCACACCTGCTGTAGGATCTTCTTCTATCAGGACTGTATCCTGCACATGGGCATCCGCAGAACTTTTTTCAGGAGGGGCAACATTTTAAGGTCTGGTTGTGTGATCTTACCTTTGTCAGTCAACAGCGGCTGCAGGGGACAAAGCGCTTGGCGATGGCTGATAAAGCATGATGAGGTGATGTCACCCATAGGTTCCGATGTCACAGTTGTTATTGGTGCTCCCTCCTCTCCCCCTGCATACGCTGCTGGATCACACAGGTGAGATAACATGACCAGATTGGAACAGTCTGAAAATAGGTTAGTCCACATAGGTGTTAGGGGGCGGGGGGCAGTTTTTAAGGCTAGCGCAAGTTGGAATTCTACTTTCAATCTACCCTCCCTATTGGTGGCTTGCGGTAGTGTTAAAGCAGAGCTCCACCCAAAAGAAGAAGCTCCACTTGTTTGCACCCTCCCCCCTTCCACTGCCACATTTTACACTTTTTGGGGGAGAGAGTGTACCTGGTTTTGCTGTGGCGATCTGAGCCACATGCAAAACCATGAAAAATATGCTGCGAGCGACCACAGCAAGTAAAGGTATAAATAAACATACAATTAGGCAATCAATCAATTAAAAAAAAAAAACTACAACTGCATGGTACAGCATTGGCTCAAGCCAGTGGAGATTTTAAAATCTATATGGACACAATAGCATCTTTATGCTGTTATGCCCATATAGCTGCTTTTGTGCCCATATAGATGCTGGTGGTGTGCCTCTATATGGGTGCAACAGCATCTATATAGGCACAATAGCAGTTATATGGGCACAATAGCATAACAATGATATTCTGTCCATATAACTCCTATTGTGGCATACAAATGCTACTGTCTCCTATTGTGCCCAGTGACACTGACCTTGCAGTGCTGCCAGTGCCGGTGATGATCAGGGTGAAGATGCCAAACTGTGCTAAATTTTGGGTGTCTTTAGTTAGCCTAAAATAGTTACATAGTTACATAGTTAGTCAGACACAAAAAAGACACAAAGTCCATCCAGTTCAACCATAAAAAAATAAATAAATAAAATAAAAAATATCGTACAATCCCATATACCCAATTCTATACCCACAGTTGATCCAGAGGAAGGCAAAAAAAAACAGCAGAGCATGCTCCATACTCATCCATCCATACAGATTTCTTGTAAAAAAATTAACAGCTACATACAGAATGCCTAAAATGATTTATACTGAGTGAGAGAGAGATTTTTAGACATCTGTAACTGACCTTAAAGCGGAGTTCCACCCAAAAGTGGAACTTCCGCTTAAACCACTCCTCGCCCCTTACAAGTGACAGGTGACAAGTGACAGGTCCCAGGCGATCGCCTGTCCACTCAGGGAGCGCAGCGCTGCTCGCGCATGCGCAGTGAGTGCCCAGCCGTAAAGTCGAAAGCTGTCACAGCCGGATGCCCACAGTTAGAATGGAGGCGCCGGCGGAGAGGGGGGGAGAGGAGCAAAGCTCCGGGCGGCCGCGTCGCTGGACAGTGGAACAGGTAAGTGTCTGTTTATTAAAAGCCAGCAGCTACACTTTTTGTAGCTGCTGACTTTTAATAAACATAAAAAAGGCTGGAACTCCCCTTTAAAGAATATGGAACTGATCACATGCTTGGTCAGAAATGAATTCTTGCAGATGCTCACCTCCTTTGCAATCAAAACATGTAGCCTTAAAAATGTCCATTACAGATTTGAAATGAGCCTGGGAAGTAGTATAATTGTCCTGGTCTGTGGTCTTATCAGAGTTGCTGGATACTGATAATTAAAGGGGTTGTAAAGGTTCGTTTTTTATTTTCTAAAAAGGTTAATTTAAGCTAGTGCATTGCTGGTTCACTTACCTTTTCCTTTGATTTACCTTCTAAATGTTTGTTTTCTTTGTCTGAATTTCTCACTTCCTGTTTCTCCTCACTAAACTTCACACCATCATCCGAGTGGTGTGGAGTCAGCCAGAACAGCTTATTGAACAGCTTACTGAGGAGGAACAGGAAGTGAGAAATTCAGACAAAGAAAACAAAGAAAAAAAATATTTAGAAGGGAAATCTAAGGAAAAGGTAAGTGAAACAACAATGCACTAGCTTAAAGGAACCTATTTAGAAAATAAAAAACAAACCTTTACAACCCCTTTAAACAGTAATCTGCAAGCACTGATTACAGACAGACCATGACACAGAAACAAGCTGACACTAACCCAGCTTGTTCTACAAATATAAGTTAGCACTTCACCTTATGGGCAGCTCCCATGGCTTGATTCAGGAACTTCTTAGCTGGCCTGGGGTGAGCTCTGGTGACTGCTGGGCTGGATAGTGGCTGCTGAGTGAACATTATCTTCCTGCTCCGCCCACCCTCACTGCTGCTCTGGCTGTGATAACTCTGACTTGGACAGCAGCCAAACCTGGGAGGATCGTTCTCTCCTGTCTGGTACGGCTGTAGCTACAGAGAAGGAGGCTCTCAGTTCAGTCAGTTTGTGGGCTGTATAAGAGTTCAGAGCATGGGGTAGTGTGACAGCTGGGCAAGATGCTGAAGAGCTTCTCCTGAGTGTTCTGAGCATAGTGCAGCTCGCAATCTGGTGCCCCCTCTCCTCCCCACTGTGCCTGCAAGGACTGCTCACGAACACCACTGTCTGTGTACAGACACCTTGCCGATTCCGGGGGGGGGGCACTTGACCCCCCTTGCCCATACCTGCCCATGATCCTGCAGGTAGGCTTATACTTTTCAGAACCAGGGTCCCTGTAATCAGGGGTGGAGGTTCTTCCCCACCCGAATATCTCCCTAAACCTCCAAATTCTGGGTCTCAAATAAGGTTGTAAAGGTTGCTGAACATTTTTGTATGTGTCAAAGCTCTAATTTAAAACAGTAATGTATTTCGATATTTTTGGAATATTCATGGTGAAGATATGGAGTGATTTATGTTCCATTATACAGAGAAAAAGGATAAATCCTATAGAGTGACTCATAGAAGCATCAAAAGCTAAGAAGCTGATTGTAGAAATTGGGCACTTGCTAATGCGCATACACGTGTGCATGCTCATGTTCAATTGTGACAGATGTTGGCACCAAATGGGTAATTAAACTGGACCAGTGCTCAGGATCAGTGCTTCTTTGTCTTCAGCCTCCTCTGTATCCTGTGTTCCTGTGATTTTGTATCCTGATGCCAGTTGCTGACCCGGCTTGTCTTGACCACTTTCTGAACTCCACCTGCATTAACCTCGGCTTGTCCCCTGACCTCCGCTTTCGTCTGCACCATTTGTCCCTACTTCACTGAGCAGTTCCAGACCTGGCTTGTTTCCTGACCACGCTCCTGCTTGTGCCCTGCCCCCGATCCATCCTATCTGTATATGACCCAGTCTGCCTAACCCTGCTACTCTGCCTGCTGTCACCAGTACCCGCCTACCACCCTGCGGTTCTGGCTGACCTACAGTCTGTTACCAGCGTGGGTCTCAGCTGCCTGCTGTCGCCAGTGCCAACCTGCCTTAGCCTGCTTCCTATAAGCTGCCTACCAGCTCGCCTGTTTATTGGAGCTTGGAGCCTTCTGACAACTTCAGCTAGCCAGCATGGACACCTGACCTTCTGCTACCAAGACTTATGTCACACTGTACTCCTGCGCCTCCTGTCTACACGATCAGGGGCCCCGAGTCAGAGGTGTAAGAGAGGCCTTCCTCATCATATCAGGCTCTGCTACCAGATACGTGATACAGGCCTGGTGCTGGATGCCAGATGTTACTGACAGCCATCAATTCCAATCTGAATTCCCTTTGCAAGCTGCAAATGAATGAAACAAATTAATACAAATCAATACAAATTAATACAAATTAAACAAATTAATACACATGCATTTGTTGTTTTCATCTTAAGTTATTTTGGTTTAGTTAAAATCCATTATGATTCAGAGATTCAGCTACATCAGAATCTCCAAATAATGAAAATGTCTGAATTTCAATTGGTAACAAAAAAATGGCACATGACTAGTGGCAGGAGCCCAAGAATTATTATTGGGAGGTCTGTATTAAAGTGTACCTTCATGTAATTTGCAATGGGGCAATGGTATATCTTTGAAAATGCACAATAAGTGGTCACATCATTGTGCCCAGGGGGGGGGGGGGGGACGACTTCATCTACTGTATGTGGTTGAAGTAATTGGTACAGTTTTTCGATGTAAGACCAGTGTAGCAAAAAGATTTGCATAACAGCAATCCTGATGCCTGATTTCTATGCAATTAGTCACATATCCTGAAATGTCCTACCATTTACTTTTGAAATTACTTTTGAAGATTACATGGTTTTATCTAATCAAACATCATTCTAGTTATGATTTATATGAACAAGAAGAATGCCACAAAGTGCCACATTCTAGTGCATGATTTGTTTCGGCTGCCTTCAAGCATCAGTAAAACTAAAAGCTTATATTTTATGTGGATTTTTTCCAGAATAAAACAGATAACTAGAATGCTAGAATAAAACCAAAATGTAAAAAGGTCACACATTTATTGCACTTATATAAATTTAATTAAAGGTCTTCAGACTTTATGATACTCAGATAACCTTTGGGGAACGTGACTTTAATCTTTAAATTATTTTGGAAATTTATTTTATAGTAAAGAACCTTCATAAAGGTTGTGTTTGAATAATGCACAGAACATTTTTAATAATAGTATGCAAAATATGTTTTATCTAAAAGCCAGTTATGCACAGTCTTCAACTTACAGTACTTATTCGGTAAGGCAAAGAACAAGGGGCAGTAGTCTATGTCCTATCAAAATTCATCTTTTTGTAATTTGCTTGGATGGCACAGTTAACATCATGTTTAGGGTTGAGCGAACCCGAACTGTAAAGTTCGGGTTCGTACCGGACTTTTGGGTTTTTGGTTTTTGGGTCCCGGACCCGAACCCGAACAATTGACTGTACATTTTTAAAAGCTGCAGGGCAGCCAGTCAACTTTCGTTTAACTGGTGTGCCCTTAGAAGCCATCACAGCCATGCCTACTAATGGCATGGCTGTGACTGGCCAGTGCAGCATGTGACCCAACCTCTATATAAGCTAGAGGCACACAGCACAGCACGTCACTCTGCTTTAGACAGTGTAGGGAAAGGTTCCTGGCTGCTGTTGCTGTGAGGGACAGAATTACATGATAGGAGTCAGTCCTGATTCTGAAATATATTCTAATTAGTCAGCGATCTACATAGAATTAGTTGTGTGGGTGCAGTGCACAAGCTTTTTACACTGCACTGAGAGAAAAGATAGACAGCGTAGGGCAATGTTCCTGTTGCTGCTTTTAGGGAGAGAGAATTATCTAGGAGTGCAGATTCAGAAATCTATTCTAATAACTCAGCGATCTACATAGATTTACTTGGTTGGGTTGCAGTGCACAGTCTTTATACACTGCCATGAGCCCAGTGCCAGAGAAAATATAACTTTTATCTGAAAGCTCAGTGCACCAGCACTGCACATGTTACTGTGAGATACACCCTGTACATACTGTGGGTGTATTCTGCTCTTTCAAAAACACCCATTTAGGGCAAAAAAAAATATTTTGCAGTGTTTTCTGTATATCTTTAGGGCAAAAACTTTTTTTTAGAATAGCATTTTCTGCATTTCTGTAGGTTTTGAGATACACCGTTTACATACTCTGAGTGTATTCTGATATTGCAAAAACACACATTTAGTGCAAAAAAAATAATATTTTGCAGTGTTTTCTGCATATCTGCAGGTGTGAGATACACAATTTATATATTTTCTTCTATTGTGCTATTCAAATAATTTTTTTTAGGGCAAAAACATTTTTTTTAATAGCATTTTCTGTATTTCTGTAGGTGTGAGATACACCGTTTACATACTCTGGGTGTATTCTGCGATTGCAAAAACACACATTTAGTGCAAAAAAAGAATATTTTGCAGTGTTTTCTGCATATCTGCAGGTGTGAGATACACAATTTATATATTTTCTTCTATTGTGCTATTCAAATAATTTTTTTTTAGGGCAAAAACATTTTTTTTGAATAGCATTTTCTGCATTTCTGTAGGTGTGAGATACACTGTTTACATACTCTGGGTGTATTCTGCTATTGCAAAAACACACATTTAGTGCAAAAAAAAAATTCAGTGTTTTCTGCATATGTGCAGGTGTGAGATACACAATTTATATATTTTTCTTCTATTGTGCTATTCAAATAATTTTTCTTTAGGGCAAAAACATTTTTTTTGAATAGCATTTTCTGCATTTCTGTAGGTGTGAGATACACTGTTTACATACTCTGGGTGTATTCTGCTATTGCAAAAACACACATTTAGTGCAAAAAAAAATATTTTGCAGTGTTTTCTGCATATGTGCAGGTGTGAGATACACCATTTATATATTTTTCTTCTATTGTGCTATTCAAATAAAAAATTTTTAGGGCGAATTTTTTTTTTTTAATAGCATTTTCTGCATTTCTGTAGGTGTGAGATACAACGTTTACATACTGTGGGTGTATTCTGCTATTGCAAAAACACCCATTTAGGGCAAGATCCTAAATTTGGAAAATATGAGGAGAACGTCAAAGAAGGGACGTGGCCCCGGTCGTGGTGCAGCTGGTGGAGCTCCTGTTGCAGGGAGAGGACGTGATCGATCTGTGCCAGCTACACGCACAAGTGAAACACCTTCCTCAGGTACGTGTAGGCGACAGAGCCTGCAGCAGTATTTGGTCGCGCCTAATGAGGCTGTACGAATGTTGAGGCCAGGACAAGTACAGGCGATAGTAGATTGGGTTGCTGACAGTGCCTCCAGTTCCTTCACATTGTCTCCCACCCAGTCTCCTGATGAAAGATCAGAGTTGGCACCTGCAGCCGATGTCCATCAGTCTTTCACCTCACCCCCTTGCAAATCAGCCAAGCAGTCTGAGCCCCAAATCATGCAGCAGTCTCTTTTGCTTTTCGATGACTCTGTTAGCAGGGTTTCGCTGGGCCATCCACCTAGCCCTGCCCCAGAAGTGGAAGAGATTGTGTGAACCGATGCTCAACCACTTATGTTTCATGATGAGTACATGGGAGGACCATCGCAGTACGTCTCGGATGATGACGAAACACAGGTGCCAACTGCTGCTGCTTTCGCAATTGTGCAGACCGACAAGGAGGGCAGGGGTGAAGACTGGGTGGAAGATGATGTGGAGGACTATGAGGTCCTCGACCCCACATGGAATCAACGTCATGCAGGTGACCAGTGTAGTTCAGGGGAAGAGGCGGTGGTCGCACAGAGCCACCAGCACAGCAGAAGAGGGAGCAGGGTGCAAAAGCGTAGCGTCCGTCCCCTAGACAGTACGTCTGCTACTGCCCAACACAGCAAGGGACCGAGCACACCAAAGCCAGGTCCAAGGAGTTCCCTAGCGTGGCAGTTCTTCAGACAATGTGCTTATGACAAGACACGAGTGGTTTGCACGCTGTGCAATCAGAGACTGAAGCGAGGCATAACCTGAGCACAACCTGCATGACCAGGCATCTAAGTGCAAAGCACGAGCTGCAGTGGAGTAGACACCTCAAAAACTAAGTAAGGTCTCTGGCTCCTCCTGCTTTCTCTTCTGCTGTAGTCTCTGCCTCTTCATCCACCTCTGTAGTGACAGTGGCACTTGCCAACCTGCAAACAGAGGATCTGCCAGCAACACTAGCACCTGGGTCACCAACCATCTCCACAATGTCCCATGGAAGCGTTCAGCTCTCTATCTCCCAAACACTGGAGCGGAAGAGGAAGTACCCCCCTAGCCACCCGCGATCCCTGGCCCTGAATGCCAACATTTCAAAATTCTTGGCCTTTGAAATGCTGTCATTCCGTCTGGTGGAGACGCAGAGTTTTAAAAGCCTGATGGCATTGGCTGTCCCACAGTATGTCGTGCCTAGCCGCCACTACTTTTCCAGGCAAGCCATCCCTTCCCTGCACAACCAAGTGGGAACAAAATCAGGTGTGCACTGCGCAATGCCATCTGTGGCAAGGTCCACCTAACTACGGATGCGTGGACCAGTAAGCACGGTCAGGGATGTTATATCTCCCTAACAGCACACTGGGCAAATGCAGTGGCGGCTGGGCCTCAGGCAGATAGCAGTTTGGCGCATGTCCTTCCACCACCGAGGATTGCAGGGCGCTTCATTTTGCCTCCTGTTGCTAACGCCTCCTACTCCGCTTCCTCATCCTCTACCGCCTCCTCATCCGGTCAGCGTAACACCTTCACCACCAACTTCAGCACAGCCAGGGGTAAACGACAGCAGGCAGTTTTAAAACTTTCCTGTTTGGGGAAAAAAAAAACACACCACGCAGGAGTTGTGGAGGGACATGGAACAACAGACCGATGAGTGGTTGGTGGCAGTGAGCCTCAAGCCCGGCCTGGTGGTGTGCGATAATGGGCGAAATCTGGTAGCAGCTCTGGGCCTAGCCGGTTTGACGCACATCCCTTGCCTGGCGCATGTGCTGAACTTGGTGGTCCAGAGGTTCCTGAAAAATTACCCTGAAATGCCAGAGTTGCTGCAGAAAGTGCGGGCCGTCTGTGCGCACTTTCGGCGTTCTCACCCTGCTGCTGCTCGCCTATCAGACTGTGCGAGCAGCAGCAGGCGATAGTGGAGTTTCAGCTGCAGCACGCACGCGTGAGTCGCTCTGCGGAACAGCACCACTTCACCACCAATACCTGGGCCTCCATGCGAGACCTGTGTGCCTTGTTGCGCTGTTTCGAGTACTGTACCAACATGGCCAGTGCCGATGACGCCGTTCTCAGCGTTACTATCCCAGTTCTATCCCTCCTTGAAAAAACGCTTCGGGTGATGATGGAAGAGGATGTGGCACAGGAGGAGGAGGAGGAGAAGGAGGAACCGGGATCATTTCCAGGGCTTTCAGAGCAGTCATTCACAAGTGGCTACGAGGGTGGGTTCCTGCACCAACAAACGCCAGGTACACAATTGTCCGGCAGCAAGGGCACAGTTCTGGAGGATGACGAGATGGAGGAAGAGGAGGAGGAGATGGCGGAGGAGGAACCATGTTCACAGCAGGGTGGCACCCAGACCAGCTCATGGCCATCACTGGTGCGTGGCTGGGGCGATACAGAGGACACAGACGATACACCTCCCACAGAGGACAGCTTTTCGTTGCCTCTGGGCAGCCTGGCACACATGAGCGATTACATGCTGCAGTGTCTCCGCAATGACCGCCGAGTTGCCCACATTCTAACTGGTGTTGATTACTGGGTGGCCACCCTGCTGGATCCCCGTTACAAGGACAACGTACCGTCCTTAATTCTATCACTGGAGCGTGATCATAAGATGCGCAAGTACAAGCGCACGCTGGTAGATGCGCTGCTGGTGGCATTCCCACCTGACAGCGGGGGTACCGTGGAAGCACAAGGCGAAGGCAGAGGAGGAGGAAGAGGTCGCCAACGCAGCCAGGGCACCGCCAGCACCTCAGAAGGCAGGGTTAGCATGGCCGAAATGTGGAAAAGCTTTGTCAGCACGCCACAAGAACCAGCACCACCAGCTGAGATGGAACGTCTTAGCAGGAGGCAGCATTTCACCAACATGGTGGAGCAGTATGTGTGCACACGCCTACACGTACTGAATGACGGGTCTGCCCCCTTCAACTTCTGGGTCTCCAAATTGGGCACATGACCTGAGCTTGCCTTTTATGCCTTGGAGGTGCTGGCCTGCCCTGCAGCCAGTGTATTATCTGAACGTGTATTTAGCACGGCAGGGGGCGTTATCACAGACAAGCGCAGCCGCCTGTCAAGAGCCAATGTGGACAAGCTCACGTTCATTAAAATGAACCAGGCATGGATCCTACAGGACTTGTCTGTACCTTGTGCAGAATAGACATGTATACCTGTGTTCTGACAAAAACTGTCCGGCCATCGGATAGTGTCCGGCCCGTACTGCGCAGGCGCAGCGCTTGCGCAGTACGGAGGACAAGGAGATTCACAAAATCTCCGAAGATGAATGGCGCCTGCGCCGTGAGTGCAGGTTCAAGCCCCACCATCCAAGTGGACATACGGTAGCACATAGTAACAGGGCCCCTCACGGGCTCGCTTCGCTCGCCACGCTTCGGGCACGGCCTCGCTTGGCTCGGCTTGAACCTCGGATGGTGCGGCTTGAACCTGGACTCACCGTGCAGGCGCCGTTCATCTTCGGAGATTTTCTAAATCCCCTTGTCCTACGTACTGAGCAAGCGCAGTACAAGGCGGACACTATCCGACGGGGGACAGAATTCGACACATCACCGGCCTTACCCAGCCATTGTTGTATTTTTGAACCAGTGTTGGCTACCTCGTCATCCTCCACCGCCGCTTCCACCTACACAGCCACATCCACCGCCACCTCAACCTCCTACTCCATATGGACCTCATCCTCCTAGGTCAAGATTATAATTTTTAATTTTTTTAATTTCAAAGTATTTTATTTTCCCACTAGCTTATCCATTAAATTTAATAATTTTTTCCAGAAAGGGCGTATTCTGGGGCATTCCCACCATATGTGTGGCATCGTGCCGTTGAGTTTCCGAGGTTCTTAATGACTTCCTGTACCTCTTCTGCTGAGAAGGGGGCCTCCAGCATATTTTTTTATTTTTTTATTTTTTTAATGTTATTTTAAGTTATTTCCCTATCCACATTTGTTTGCAGAGCACTTGCCATGCTCTTAACAACATATTGCTGCCATTTGCAGGCTTATAGCCCTTTCCATTACTTTTTTAGAGCCATTTTAGTCCTCAAAAGTCCGGGTCCCCATTGACTTCAATCGGGTTCGGGGTCAAGTTCGGGTCAAGTTCGGTCCCGAACTCAAACTTTTTTCCGAAGTTCGGCCGAACCCGAACATCCAGGTGTCCGCTCAGCTCTAATCATGTTGTATTTCAGCTTTGCTTCAGCTTTGCTTTCTCTACTACTGTATAGGATTGCAAGTTTTTATACATACAATTTTACTGTTTAGTTTTAAATCCAAAAAACAGCAGAGACAGACAAACAATGGTTATGACATGTGTGGCATTATATTACTATGACTTTTCTATAAGATTTTCATTCTAAATATCACAGGAGGAGGTGTTCTATAGTTCACCAATGTGAACTTGAAAGGGACGATAAGGTTGTGTAGCAATCTAGCCATGTGCTGGGCTGCATGTCCTTCCCACGTCCTAACAGCCACATGATAAAAGAGCACCTACTCGTGTCCAGCATAGATTGATTCTATTAGACTTCCCGAGTATTTTGTGCTTAGGATCCTCCCCTGGACACCAAAATGTTAGTACCCACAGAAGGCCTCAGCCACCAGCACCACCAGTGGACTGTCCCATACCTTCCTTAGTAGTGATGAGCCGAACACCCCCGGGTTCGGTTCGCACCAGAACCCGCGAACGGACCGAAAGTTCGTACGAACATTAGAACCCTATTAAATACAATGGATGCGAACGTTCGAATTCTAAAGTGCTAATTATAACAACTATTATGCATGTTATTGTCCTAAAAAGGGTTTGGGAACCCGGGTTCTGCACCAGGGGACATGTATCAATGCAAAAAGAAGTTTTAAAAACGGTCGTTTTTCGGGAGCAGTCATTTTAATGATGCATAAAGTGAAAAAAAAAAAGTCAAATATTCCTTTAAATATCGTACCTGGGGGGTGTCTAAAGTATGCCTGTGAAGTGCCACGTGTTTCCCGTGTTTAGAACTGTCCCTGCACAAAATGACACTTCTAAAGGAAAAAAAAGCCATTTAAAACTGCTTGCGGCTTTAATGTAATGTCTGGTCCCGGTAATATGGATGAAAATCTTTAAGAAAAATGGCATAGCTACCCCATCACCCCCCCCCCCCTACCCCAGCCCATTACCAGCCCCTTTGGGTCTTGTATGGATATTAAGGGGAACCCCGCACATAAAATAAAAAAGGCCCTATATACTCTGAACAGCCGTATACAGGCGGTGCATACAAGACAGGGACTGTAGGTTTGTTCTTATGTAGAATCTGTTTGTAATTTTGAACAGGTACATTGTTTAAGTGTAGCTCCAGCCCAAAAATCTATTTTTAAACTTTTTGGAAAACATAGGTAAGGGTTATCACCCCTGTAACATTTGTTTTGCTGTCTGTGCCCCTGTTCAGAACATTTCACCTCACTTTCCGTCCCAATGACAACTGTTTTTGAATAGTGGTGTTTTTCTTGAAACAAGGATTGCTGATAAAGCATCAGTACAGAGGAGACACCTTTCTCCCATATTAATTCTTACAGGAGAGAATTTTCCTTCCAAGGGGTAGATTTCCTCTCACTTCCTGTTGTCTTCTTGCGTTTGCAAGTAGGAGTCGTTTGTAAGTTGGATGTTTGAAAGTAGGGACCTGCCGTATATACTCTGCAGAAATAGGCCCCTTAGTTGTTGGTGTTGGCACAACACTGTAAGCACTCACAGTTACTCTTGGTTGGTGCTGGAATGCCCTGCTGTCAACTATTATATCAGGAATTTTAATTACATATAATTGTTGAACAGTGGTAGTAAAAATTGGGCCTTTGATGGTGGTGCTGGTGCCACAACACTGTAAGCCCTGACAGTTACTCTTGGTGGGTGCAGCAATGGGCCCTGATGTGAATTATTAGATCAAGAATTGTAATTGCATGCCCCTGTTGAACAGGGGCTGAAAAATTGGGCCTTTCGTGGTGGTGGTGGTGGTGGTGGTGTTGCCACAACACTGTAAGCCCTCAGAGTTACTCTTGGTGGGTGCAGGAATGGGCCCTGCTGTGAATTATTAGATCAAGAATTGTAATTACATGCCCCTGTTGAACAGGGGCTGAAAAATTGGGCCTTAGGCACTGGTGGCACAACACTACAACCCCTCACAGATACTGTACTTGGAGCACAGCAATGAGCCCTGTTGCAAAGTATTGCTTCAAAAATTGTAATGACACGCCCCTGTTAAACAGGGGCTGAAAAATTGGGCCTTAGGCACTGGTGCCACAACACTCCAACCCCTCACAGATACTGTACTTGGAGCACAGCAATGAGCCCTATGGCAAATTATTGCTAAAAAAATTGTAATTACACGCCCCTGTAAAACAGGGGCTGAAAAATTGGGCCTTAGCCACTGGTGGCGGCACCCATAAACAAAAATGATCTTCCAAGCTATCATCATCAATCATATCATTGAGGACTCGGAGGAGGAGGATAGCCAGTCAACATAACAGCACAGGCACTCAGCATCAGCATCAGTCTTGAAGGGATGTGACATGTTAAAATCAATTAGTCTGTTATATCAGCATCAGGTGTGTGGTAGCTGGTGGTGATCCAAGACTGGTTCATCTTGATGAAAGTCAGTCGATCAACCGAGTCGGTGGACAGGCGCACCCTGTGATCCGTGACAAATCCTCCAGCAGCACTGAATGTGCGTTCCGAAAGAACGCTGGATGCAGGACAGGCCAGTAGCTCAATTGCATACTGTGCAAGCTCTGGCCAGTGATCCATCCTCAAGACCCAGTAAGCCAGAGGATTTTCGGTGGGGAAGGTGTCCAAGTCTGACCTTGCCCCTAGATATTCCTGCACCATGTTTATCAGACGCTGGCGATGGTTGCTGGAACCGATCATACTTTGGGGCTGCGGACTAAAGAATTGTCTGAACGCATCGGTCAGACGGCCACCTTCCCCACCGCTCCTTCTTTGACTGGCCGAAGCCTCAGCAACTCGTTGTCCAGGACCAGGAGTTTGTAACCTCCCAGTCTCTGGGAACGCGTTGCACAGACCTTTCTGCAAGGCCTCCCGGAGTTGTCTCATCCTCTGCTCCCTCTGCGACGGTAACATAAGGTCCGCAACCTTACCCTTGTACCGTGGATCAAGGAGAGTGGCCAGCCAGTAAAGGTCCCTCTCCTTGATCCGAAGAATACGAGGATCCTTCCGCAGACTTTGCAGGATCAGGGAGGCCATGCAGCGTAGGTTTGCTGAGGCATTCGCTCCGGAGTCCTCTGGGTCACTAAGGACGACATGATCCGCAGCCACCTCCTCCCAGCCACGTACAAGTCCACTGGTTTCTTGGGACTGTAAATCATCCCTAAAAGACTGCTGCTGATGATGCTGAGCGCCAGCCTCCACCTCCATGCTGACACAATCCTCCTCCTCCTCCTCCTCCTCCTCCTCTTCCTGTGCGATGGGTGGGACAGAAGGAACACTGTCTGGGTAAAGGGGGCCTTGAGAGGCAAGGAAGTCCTCCTCTTCCTGCCTCTGTTCTGCCTCAAGTGCCCTGTCCATTATTCCACGCAGCGTGTGCTCCAACAGGTGGACAAGAGGTACAGTGTCACTGATGCATGCACTGTCACTGCTCACCATCCTCGTGGCCTCCTCAAATGGTGCCAGGACAGTGCATGCATCCCTGATCATGCCCCACTGGCGTGGAGAAAAAAAACCAAGCTCCCCTGACCCTGTCCTGGTGCCGTAGTCGCACAGGTACTCATTGATGGCCCTCTGCTGCGTGTGCAGCCGCTGCAGCATGGCCAACGTTGAGTTCCACCTGGTGGGCATGTCACATATAAGGCGGTTCTTGGGCAGGTTCAACTCCTTTTGCAGCTCTGCCAGGCGAGCACTGGCATTATAAGATCTGCGGAAATGCACACAGACTTTCCTGGCCTGCCTCAGGACATCCTGTAAGCCCGGGTACCTGCCCAAGAACCGCTGCACCACCAGGTTAAGGACGTGAGCCACACAGGGCACATGGGTCAGTTGTCCCTGTCGGAGGGCGGAGAGGAGGTTGGTGCCATTGTCGCAAACCACCATTCCTGGCTTAAGCTGGCGTGGCGTCAACCACCTCTCGGCCTGGCCCTGCAGAGCAGACAGGACCTCTGCCCCAGTGTGGCTTCTGTCCCCCAAACACACCAGCGCAAGCACGGCATGGCATCTTTTTGCCTGCGTACTTGCGTAGCCCCTTGAACGGCTACGGAGCACCGCTGGTTCAGAGGACAAAGCACAGGAAGAGGCCATGGAGGAAGAAGAAGAGGAGGGGGTGAAGGAGAGAGGTGTGTCACAACCAGTAGTAGCATTTTGGAGGCGTGGCGGTGGAACAACCTCCAACACTACTGCACCTTGTCCTGCATCCTTCCCAGCTGCCAAAAGAGTGACCCAATGGGCCGTGAAAGAAAGGTAACGTCCCTGTCCATGCCTGCTGGACCATGAGTCAGCGGTAAGATGCACCTTACCGCTGACCGCCCTGTCCAGCGAGGCCAAGACATTGCCTTCCACATGCCGGTAGAGAGCCGGAATAGCCTTCCGTGAGAAAAAGTGGCGTTTGGGAACCTGCCACTGAGGAACCGCACATTGCACAAACTCACGGAAGGGGGCCGAGTCTACCAACTGAAAAGGCAGCAGTTGAAGCGCTAGCAATTTAGCCAAGCTAGCATTCAACCACTGGGCATGTGGATGGCTGGGAGTGAACTTCTTTCGACGGTCCAGCAGCTGGGGCAGGGAAATTTGCCTGCTAGAATCGGACGTCGGTGTACTGCTAGCAGAGTGGCCGCAAGTACTTGGCTGTGACACACCTAATTCTACACCTTCATTCCTCTCAGTGCATGTTTCAGAGAGGACTGAAGTTATAGTGGGGTTGGAGATCCCAGCTGATGCGGTGCAAGGAGAGGTCCGCTTTGTTCTTTGGTGTGGGTCTTTGAGGTAGGCTTGCCAACGAGCTGCATGGCAGGTCAACATATGTCTGGTCAGGCATGTGGTACCCAAGCGGCTGATGTTTTGGCCACGCGATATACGCTTGAGACATATGTTGCAAACAGCAGCTGTGCGATCTGATGCACTAGCCTCAAAAAAGGCCCACACCAAAGAACTTTTTGAATGACGGGCAGAGGCAGCGCCCTGCACAGGCGGAGCTCTGCGGTGTGATTCCGTCGGTGTACTGCCCTTACGCTGGCCACCAAAGGGCATCCTGCCTCATTGGAGATGTGCCTCCTCCTCATCCTCCTCCTCCTCCTCTCTCCTATTAGGCACCCACGTGGAGTCAGTGACCTCATCATCCCCTCCCTCCTCATCACTGGAGCCAATCTGGCAGTATGCTGCAGCTGCTGGAACATGACTGCCAGATTGGTGTCCTTCTTGAGCATCCCCTCTGTCTGCTCTCACGCTACTGCCTTCCTGTAGCTGGGTTTCATCATCAGACCCTTCGAAACGCTGGGCATCCTCCTGGAGCATGTACCCAACACTGTGCTCAAACAGTTCGGGGGACTCCTCAGGAGGAGGACATGGTGGGTCTAGGGAAGGAGTGACTGATGATGAGTCTGACATTGATACCAGGGAAGAGGACGCTTTGGCAGCTGCTTTGCCAGTACCCTGAGCCTGGGTGAGAGAGAATGAGGAGGAGGAGGAGGGCTTGGTCATCCACTCTACCAAGTCTTCGGCATGATGTGGCTCAACATGTCCAGCTGCCGAAAAGAAGGACAAGCGTGTCCCATGGCCATGTGCTGATGACAATGCACCGCGTCCACGACCAGCACTGTTGCCCCCAGACACAGAGCCTGCTTGCCCTCTTTTATTGCCTCCTGACTGTCTGCCTCTCCTTGTTTGCCTTCCAGACATTCTAATAGATGGCCTGCAGGGAGATGGGAAAAAAGCAATAAGGGCTACCTTCAGGTGTCCTTCTCTGTCCCTTTACTTAAGGATTTCTAAATATGGTTGAGGATGATTGCTTTTGCACAGAATAGCACAACGACAATTTCCCTGACTGTCCAAAAAACAAGGATTTCAAAGATGGTTGATGAGGAATGCTTTAGCACACTATAGCACAAGGAGAATTTCCCTCACTGTCCTTCCCTGTCCCTAGAAACAAGGATTATCACAGTGAAAGAAACTGACACTCTTCCTACCTATAGTTTTCTGTCCCTAGAAAAAATGTTTTTTTAAAGCTGTTTGATGATCAATGCTTTAGCACACTATAGCACAAGTAGAATTTCCCTCACTGTCCTTCCCTGTCCCTAGAAACAAGGATTATCACAGTGAAAGAAACTGACACTCTTCCTACCTATAGTTTTCTGTCCCTAGAAAAAATGTTTTTTTAAAGCTGATTGATGATCAATGCTTTAGCACACTATAGCACAAGTAGAATTTCCCTCACTGTCCTTCCCTGTCCCTAGAAACAAGGATTATCACAGTGAAAGAAACTGACACTCTTCCTACCTATAGTTTTCTGTCCCTAGAAAAAATGTTTTTTTAAAGCTGATTGATGATCAATGCTTTAGCACACTATAGCACAAGGAGAATTTCCCTCACTGTCCTTCCCTGTCCCTAGAAACAAGGATTATCACAGTGAAAGAAACTGACACTCTTCCTACCTATAGTTTTCTGTCCCTAGAAAAAATGTTTTTTTAAAGCTGATTGATGATCAATGCTTTAGCACACTATAGCACAAGTAGAATTTCCCTCACTGTCCTTCCCTGTCCCTAGAAACAAGGATTATCACAGTGAAAGAAACTGACACTCTTCCTACCTATAGTTTTCTGTCCCTAGAAAAAATGTTTTTTTAAAGCTGATTGATGATCAATGCTTTAGCACACTATAGCACAAGGAGAATTTCCCTCACTGTCCTTCCCTGTCCCTAGAAACAAGGATTATCACAGTGAAAGAAACTGACACTCTTCCTACCTATAGTTTTCTGTCCCTAGAAAAAATGTTTTTTTAAAGCTGATTGATGATCAATGCTTTAGCACACTATAGCACAAGTAGAATTTCCCTCACTGTCCTTCCCTGTCCCTAGAAACAAGGATTATCACAGTGAAAGAAACTGACACTCTTCCTACCTATAGTTTTCTGTCCCTAGAAAAAATGTTTTTTTAAAGCTGATTGATGATCAATGCTTTAGCACACTATAGCACAAGGAGAATTTCCCTCACTGTCCTTCCCTGTCCCTAGAAACAAGGATTATCACAGTGAAAGAAACTGACACTCTTCCTACCTATAGTTTTCTGTCCCTAGAAAAAATGTTTTTTTAAAGCTGATTGATGATCAATGCTTTAGCACACTATAGCACAAGGATAATTTCCCTCACTGTCCTTCCCTGTCCCTAGAAACAAGGATTATCACAGTGAAAGAAACTGACACTCTTCCTACCTATAGTTTTCTGTCCCTAGAAAAAATGTTTTTTTAAAGCTGATTGATGATCAATGCTTTAGCACACTATAGCACAAGGAGAATTTCCCTCACTGTCCTTCCCTGTCCCTAGAAACAAGGATTATCACAGTGAAAGAAACTGACACTCTTCCTACCTATAGTTTTCTGTCCCTAGAAAAAATGTTTTTTTAAAGCTGATTGATGATCAATGCTTTAGCACACTATAGCACAAGTAGAATTTCCCTCACTGTCCTTCCCTGTCCCTAGAAACAAGGATTATCACAGTGAAAGAAACTGACACTCTTCCTACCTATAGTTTTCTGTCCCTAGAAAAAATGTTTTTTTAAAGCTGATTGACGATCAATGCTTTAGCACACTATAGCACAAGGAGAATTTCCCTCACTGTCCTTCCCTGTCCCTAGAAACAAGGATTATCACAGTGAAAGAAACTGACACTCTTCCTACCTATAGTTTTCTGTCCCTAGAAAAAATGTTTTTTTAAAGCTGATTGATGATCAATGCTTTAGCACACTATAGCACAAGGAGAATTTCCCTCACTGTCCTTCCCTGTCCCTAGAAACAAGGATTCGCACAGTAAAACACACTGACACTCTCCCTACCTATCCTTCTCTTTCCCTAAACTAAAGGAATCCAGGTTAAGCAAGAAAAAATAAATGTCACTGTCCCTGCCTATGCTTCTCTTTCTCTGCTCCGGAACACACTACACTAGGCCGCCGTGCTGGCGGCCTTTTATAGTGTGGGGCGTGTACTAAATACCCTCAGCAATAATTGGCCACAGGCATCCTGCCTGTGGCCAATCATTGCTCTCCTCGCTGCCGGCGCTGTGATTGGCCAAGCATGCGGGGTCACAGTGCATGCTTGGCCAATCACAGCGCCTGGATGACACTGCGATGGCGTAGTGCATTGTGGGCCATTCGCGTCATTCGAATTAGGCGCGAACGGCCCAAATCGTTCGATCTTCGTCGAACGATCGAACAGCCGATGTTCGAGTCGAACGTATGTTCGACTCGAACACCGAGCTCATCCCTATTCCTTAGGCAATGAATCCCAATAGCAAACTTTCCGAGCACCTGTTCATTTCCTATTTAGAAGTTAGAAGAAGGCTTTTTAACAACAGAAAACCAAATACTTTCATTCTTCAGTCATCCTAGAGTTAGAGTTGCAAAGGTATGCGAGAAGTTCTAGCAGTACTGTACCTTCCCTCCCTGCTTCCGCCACCTAAAGCGTGGTGTTTACACACTATGAGTTTTTTTTGTCGAAACCCGGCGGGTTTTAACAAAAAAAACTGTTAGCTCTGGTCGGAGCCACTGTACTAACTATGCAACGTTAGTGAAGCAATCACCCCCACTGAGCTGTTGTGTTCTAATATGGGGAAGAGCCTCTCGACAGAACACTCCGATCAGCACTCTCCACCATTGGCCAGCTGCTGGTTACCAGCATGCTCGTCCGACAGAAGCCAGCCAAACCCGAACTTTACCGACCACATCAGAGCGGGCTAACAAGCCAGGGATGCCAGTGCACTGCAGGGTATCTGGTGCCCCTGACAACACAAAGCCTTACATAGCCTCCACTTTGCTTTCGAGCAGCACCATCCCTATCTGGAGCAGCCCATCCGACACAGAGCCTGCATCTATAGCCCCTGGCTCTCACCTGACTACTCGATCCACACTACTCAGACTGACACTCCACCGTGAGCCTACCTCACATCTCATTGGTGGTTCCTGTCATCTACCACATCGCTCGTACACTCCACCAGCCCCAGCTGAGACTGAACAATTTCCCACAGCTGCAGACATCCATTCCAACCATCTGCCACCTCTTCTTCTGCTGACCTCCTCCAGAGCACTCGAAGATCCCCTCTGTATGCCATCGCTTACAGGCTCTCCTGTCTGATTCATACCAGCACTCTCCACAGCACCTGTGCGAGACCCACTGCTCCTCACGAATGACCAGCTTTTTTCTTTACATTCAAAGTGAGTTTTTTTATGTTTTTTATGCATTTACCACCCCCTCACATTTTAATCTTGCATTGTCCGCTTATTTAGGTTGGCACCCTCTTCCTTCTTTCATTCACTCTACTCTCTATAGGTTATCGGGACCTAATTATTTTAGAGGAGCTGCCTCCCATTATGTTCCATCTGCTTTCACCTAACACACTAGTGCCGTAGTTCCTCATTATTTCTCCATTGTCCTGACACACCCCTGCTGCACAGCCTTTCCCTGGAAAGCTCAGTGTGCTTCTCCTTCCCCTAGCTCTTATGCAGCTGAAAACTGAGGGAATGTGATTACTTTTTAAAAAGGGAAAAAGTATTTATAATGTTACACAAATGTTTTGCCTTTCATTTCTATTTTAAACTGAATGGGTTGTTTTACAAGGTGATCGTTCACCAATCCTGGAATGTAGCATATCTTAACCAGAGCGCTTGGGCAGTCTACTGTTCTCAAGAATCTAGTCCCCAGCAGCTCGGTCCACATGAGGCTCAGTCCCTGCATTAAGACTCTCAAAGTTCCTCCCTGACTATAGGCATACATGGTAATGGGTCCCTCCAGCTCTGATTTCAATGCAATGAAAGCCCTTTCAGTGGCTGATTCCTCAGGCTCTCTCTGTTTTGGGCACAGACACCCCAGTTAAAGGCTCTGTCCTTCAGATGTAGACTCACATAGTGGGAGTATAAGAAAAGAGGGGGGTGGAGGCGCCAACTGAAATCATCCTACTGTAATAAATAATGTAAGTATAGTGTATATACTTACAGGTTTACTTGGTGATGATGTCCATCGAGGATGGGGGTGTGCTGAGGTCTGTTGGTGCCGCTCTGCTGGCTCTGGTAATGTTCCCCTTGGCCGTGAGGTGTAGGAGATGTAGATTTTCACAGGCTTCTTAGCGATGTCACATGACAGGAAGCTCCACACTGTCCAGTCTGGAATGCGGAAGCGGAAGTGATTTCACACAGCAGGGCGGTCCTCCAGACATAGAGTGGGAAGTTTCTGGGAAGGCCTGTGAAACTTCCCAGAAAAACTTGAGTCTTGAGTCTTTCCCATGATTGTGATTCCTACTGAACCAGACTGAGAGACCATTTAAAGGCTCAGGAACCCTTTGCAGATGTTATGGCTTAATTAGCTGATTAGAGTGGGACACTTTGAGCCTAGAATATTGCACCTTTTCACAATATTCTAATTTTATGAGATTGTGGATTTGGGGTTTTCATGAGCTGTAAGCCATAATCATCACAATTATGACAAATTATGGCTTGAACTATCTTGCTTTGCATGTAATGAGTCTATCTCATATATTAGTTTCACCTTTAAAGTTGCATTAGTGAAATAAATTAACTTTTGCATGACATTCAAATTTTTTGAGTTTCACCTGTATTTAAAAACTGCAGTGTGGCTACAGTGGCGACTAAAAACTCTCCAATATTGGTCAAAGGATGTCAGCACACGTCACATCGAGCGTGTATGACTGAAGTAAATTGTAGCAATATTAAAGCTCTACATGTTTCACGAAGATCGCTTCTTCAGGAGCTAATGTACTTTCTAAGGAGAAAAGAGACCATAATTGAATTTTATTAAAAAACAAATGATATACCATATGTATTCCAGTACATCTAAAAGTTCAATTTATCAGGATGTGTGGGTTATAGGGATGAGCCGAACACCCCCCGGTTCGGTTCGCAGCAGAACATGCGAACAGGCAAAAAATTTGTTCGAACACGTGAACACCGTTAAAGTCTATGGGACACGAATTGTCATAAAAAGTGTTTGTGGTCCCAGTGGAACTTTGCACAATGCAAATGGATAGGGCTGTGGACTTCAACACCCAGGATACTCTGCACACTGGGACTTCAGTTTTAAAAACTTAATTTTTTTCGGGAGTAGTGATTTTAATAATGCTTAAAGTGAAACAATAAAAGTGAAATATTCCTTTAAATTTTGTACCTGGGGGGTGTTTATAGTATGTCTGTAAAGTGGTACATTTTTTCTGTATTTAGTACAGTCCCTGCACAAAATGACATTTCTAAAGGAAAAAAAGTAATTTAGAACTATTCGCAGCTATAATGAATTGTTGGGTCCTCCCCGTGTTGAGGGAATGTGGCCTGGTACGGTTCAGGAGGGGGAGCGCTCTCTCGTCCCCCCTCTTTTCCTGCAGCCGGCCAAGTTGCATGCTCAGATAAGGGTC
Organism: Rana muscosa; assembly: GCA_029206835.1. Taxonomy (NCBI): domain Eukaryota; kingdom Metazoa; phylum Chordata; class Amphibia; order Anura; family Ranidae; genus Rana; species Rana muscosa. Next base: position 11,493,172 of record JARGYO010005626.1, on the reverse strand, counting down.
TGGTATGGATTTTGAGGGGGGCCCCTACGCCATTTTTTTTTAAATTGGCGTAGGGTTCCCCTTACTATCCATACCAGACCTGAAGGGCCTGGTATGGAATTTGGGGGGACCCCCACGCAATTTGTTTTTTAATTTTGGTTTGGGGTTCCCCTTAATATTCATACCAGACCCAAAGGGCCTGGTAATGGACTGGGGGGTAACCCATGCCATTTTTTTCAATGACTTTTATCTGTATTGCCGGGACCCAACAATTCATTATAGCCGCAAGTAGTTTTAAATTACTTTTTTTCTTTTAGAAATGTCATTTTGTGCAGGGACTGTTCTAAACACGGGAAAAATGCACCACTTTACAGGCATACTATAGACACCCCCCCCCCCCCATGTACGGAATTTAAAGGAATATTTCACTTTTATTGTTTCACTTTAAGCATTAATAAAATCACTGCTCCCGAAAAAACTGCAGTTTTTAAAACTTTTTTTTGCATTGATACATGTCCCCTGGGGCAGGACCCAGGTCCCCAAACACTTTTTATGACAATACCATGCATATAAGCCGTTAAAATTAGCACTTTTGATTTCTCCCATAGACTTTTAAAGGGTGTTCCGCGGCTTTCGAATTTGCCGCAAACACCCCAAATTGTTCGCTATTTGGCGAACAGGCGAACATCCGATGTTCGAGTCGAACTTACGTTCATTTACAGGCATTTTACATTTTTGCCCATTAAGAAATGCTTCTAAACGCAAACGCGGGAAAACGCCGGTAAACGCGGCATTTAAACGCGGCAAAATTTATGTTTTAAAGGTGGGTAATCTGACAGATAGTAATCTGTCAAGTTAAATCGTTCAGGAAAGGTTGTAAAACCGTCCTGTGTACATGAAGCCTTATGCGGCGTACACACGATCGTTTTTCATGCCATTTTTTAAACCAACGTTTTTCTCGTCGTTTTTTTTTCATGTTTCATCTCAAGCCTGTCTTGCGTACACACGATCATTTTAAAAAACGTTCAAGCAAAGCGCAGTGACGTACAACACGTACGACGGCACTATAAAGGGGAAGTTCCGTTCGGATGGTGCCACCCTTCATGTTAGTAAAGTTTGTTGAGCGTCGATTCGCGCTTTTCAGCCTCCTGTTTTTCAGTCTGTTACAGCGTGACAAATGTGCTATCTCCATTACAAATGCTAGTTTTACCAGAACGTGCGCTCCCGTCTCATACTTGATTCTGAGCATGCGCGTTTTTTTTCACCTCGTCAAAGCATACACACCATCGTTTTTCACGTCGTTAAAAAAAACAACATGAAAAACGACGTGAAAAAATTAGAGCATGTTCGAAATTTTTAATGGTCGTTTTTCACGTCGTTAAAAATGCTCTGGAGCATACACATGATCGTTTTTAATGCCCATTTTTAAAAATGGCATTTTTAACGGTACGAAAAACGATCGTGTGTATGGGGCATAATAGTGATTCTTGAAAAATAAACCACCTCTTCTCCTTCCAAAACTCAGAATTTTGTAGCCAAATAAAATAGGAATTTTTACTCACCGTAAAATCCTTTTCTCTGAGTCCATGGACCGACACAGCTTCTCTATTGACAAAGTGGGTATTATCCGTTAATTAGGAGTGACTAGGCAGAAAAACTTGTAAAAAGTGTTGCATCACACCTTCTACAGTACCGCCCAGGGGGCGGACCCTCTGGGTATAACCTCTCAGTCTGCATCTTCGCAGATCAGTTCGTCAAAAAGCAGTACAAACTTAAAAGGAGGGGTGGGTGCTGTGTCGGTCCATGGACTCAGAGAAAAGGATTTTACGGTGAGTAAAAAATCCTATTTACTCTTTCGTCCATGGACCGACACAGCTTCTCTATTGACAAAGTGGAACGTCCCAAAGCAGTGTCAGAGAAAAAACGAGGGGTGGTAACAGCATAAAAATAAACTTCACCCCAAACACAAAACAGCACTCCTCCAACGGAGGAGCTGCAACTCTAAACAGCCGCTTGTAAAACCTTGCGTCCGAAAGAGGCATCCGAAGATGCACCTACGTCAATTTTGTAGAATTTTGTGAAAGTGTGAGCGGACGACCAAGTCGCCACTTTACATAATTGGGAAACAGACGCTTGATGTCGGAAAGCCCAAGAGGCACCTATTGCCCTGGTCGAATGCGCCGTGACGGGGAAGGGGGGCGCTTGACCCTTTAAGGCGTAAGCCTGGATTACTATCTGTCGGATCCACCTAGAGATGGTGGCCGATGAGACTGCTTGGCCCTTCTTGGGACCAGCCACCGAAACAGTGAGTCTGACTTCCGGAACAGGGAAGTAGCAGATAGGTATACTCTCAAAGCTCGGACAACGTCCAAGGAATGCAACGCCGACTCCTTAGGATTCGACGGCTGATTACACAAGGATGGAAGTACAATGTCTTCGTTGAGATAAAAAGCCGAAACGACCTTTGAAAGGAAGGCTGCGGCCGCAGCACCACCTTATCCTTGTGGAAAATCAAATAGGGAGCCTTGCAGGACAAGGCTGCCAGCTCAGAGACTCGTCTAACTGACGTAACAGCCACCAAAAAGACCACTTTCTGAGAAAGTGTCAACAGGGGAATATCTCTAATCTTCTCAAACGGTGCCTTCTGAAGCACCGAGAGGACCAGGTTCAAGTCCCACGGAGGTAACGGGGGACGGACCGGAGGGGCCACATGTCGAACCCCTTGCACAAATGTACTCACGAGAGAGTGAGTCGCCAGGGGTCGCTGAAAAAAGACAGCCAGGGCAGATATCTGTCCCTTAAATCGTACTTAGGGCAAGCCTTTGGTCCACCCCATGCTGTAAAAACGGCAGGATTCTGGAAACCAAATAGGTACGCGGATGCCATTTCATTTCCTCACACATGGAGATGTAGGCCTTCCAAGTGCGGTGATAAACCTTTCTAGAGGACGGTTTTCGAGCATTTCTCATAGTAGAAATTACTGAGACTGACAGGCCCCGGTCTCTCAGTACCTGGTTCTCAACAGACATGCCGTTAAAGCCAATGACTGTAAAGCAGGATGAAGTATGGGACCTTGCGATAGCAGGTCCTTCGGTAGTGGTCGGCGCCAGGGGACGTCTGCTACCAGATGTACTAGATCGGCGTACCAAGGACGCTGAGGCCAATCTGGAGCGATTAGGATCATTGGAATTCCCTCTGCCTCCACTCTGCGGAGCAGAAGAGGAAGAAGCCTTAAGGGAGGGAAGGCATAGATTAGCGGATACTGACCCCACGACGCTACCAACGCGTCCGTTGCGTCTGCCCATGGGTCTCTTGACCGGGCCACAAACCTCAATACCTTCCGATTGAGTCCGGAAGCCAGAAGATCTACGTCTGGTGTGCCCCATCTTTGGCAGAGGAGTTGGAATACCTCCGGGTGTAAGGACCATTCTCCCTGGTCCAGCATCTGGCGGCTCAGGTAGTCCGGCTGCCAGTTTTCCACACCCGGAATGTACACGGCCGACAGTGCCGGTACGCTCCTCTCTGCCCACTTCAGGATGCGAGCAACCTCCGATGCTGCAGCTGAGCTTCTTGTTCCTCCTTGATGATTGACATATGCCACTGCTGTGGTGTTGTCTGACTGGATCCTGACTGGACGCCCTTGCAGCCTCTGAGACCATTTGAAGAGGCACAGCCTGATCGCCCGGATTACCAGGGCATCCTCTGGGGTCCAGCGACCTTGCGCCGACTGAACACCCCAGACTCCCCCCCAACCTGTCGTGATCACTATCCTGTAAACCGGAAGAAATGACTTCCCGGCCATTAGAGCCGGTGCTGTCAGCCACCATACCAGGGATCTCCTGACTAGGTGGCTCACTCGGATTTGATAATCCAGAGATGATGGACATCTGTTCCATCTGGACAGAACTTCCTTCTGTAACACTCGAGTGTGGTATTGAGCATATGGGACCGCCTCGAAGGAGGCTACCATGAGGCCCAACACTCGCATGCAAAAAACGGAGTGACGACCAATTCCTGGAAGTCAGCTGCCGTACTGCAGCCCGGAGGGTCTGCAACTTCTCCACAGGGAGGAATACCTTTGCCTCTGAAGAATCCAGAATCAACCCCAGGTACACTAGGCGTTGAGTGGGCACTAATACTGACTTTTGCGTGTTTAGTATCCAACCACAGTCTCGAAGAGTCTGACAGGTAATGGACACGCTTACCTCTAATTCTGAGCTTGAAGGGGCCTTCAGCAGAAGGTCGTATAAGTAGCCTGTGATAGCGATACCCCGCTGTCTTAGAAGTGCCAGAATCGGAGCGAGCACCTTGGTGAACGTCCTGGGTTCTGAGGCAAGGCCCAACGGGAGGGCCACAAACTGGTAATGGTCCTTCCCGATAGCAAATCGCAGAAACCTCTGGTGTCTGGAGTATATGGGGACATGCAGGTATGCGTCCTTGAAGTCCAAGGAGGCCAGAAAGTCCCCCGGATGGAGAGCCGTGACTACAGATCGAACCGACTCCATCCGAAATCTTTGTACTTTCACAAAGCAATTGAGGGCTCTGAGATCCAAGATTGGCCGAACCCCCTCCTTCTTCGGCACAATGAACAGATTTGAGTAAAAACCCTGACCCCGTTCCTGTTCTGGAACTGGAATAACTACCCCGCGTTCCAGTAGACCCTGGACCGCCCCATACAGGGCCTCCCGATGGGTCGGTAGTAGCTGGAGATTGGAGGTGATGAATCTGTCCGGTGGACAAGAGAGAAATTCTATCTTGTAGCCTGAGGAGATTACTTCGCAAACCCACCTGTCGAAGACTAGAGCAGTCCACTGAGTCGCGAATTTGCGAAGACGTCCCCCCACCCGAGAGCTGGGTGGGGGCGGACCTTCATGTGGACGCAGATTTGTCCGCAGGCTTGTTGGGTCTGCGGGACCAAGGACGCTTTTGTCCTTGGGCAGGCGCTTTATCAGCCTGGGGTCTTTTCCCTGTCGCCCTAGGGGGACGAAAAAACCGCTTGCGTGCAGTAAAGGAGGGCCCTTGCCCTTGGCATGGCCCCTTACCCTTGCTAATTTGGGGAAGCAAAGTGCCTTTACCTCCTGTGGCATCCTTGATGATGTCAACCAGAGAGCCCCAAAAAGTCTGTCGCCCTTAAAAGGCAGATCCAACAGGGCTTTCTTGGAAGTCTGGTCCGCAGACCAGCCTTTTAGCCAGATCAGGCGGCGTATTGCTACTGCATAAACCAAAGTTTTAGACAGCAGGGGAATAGTATTCATGTCTGACTCGCAGACAAACCTAAGGCCCTGGACCAACTGGTCGGCCAATGTTATCTCATCAGGAGGAGCATCTCGCTCCTTAACCCCTGGAGTAGCAATCTTGCCCATTCAGTGAGTGTGTGAGACACTAGGGCCCCCGCTAATGCCGGGCGTACTGCCGAGCCTACCACTGAGTATAGGTAGCAAGCGAGTGCTTCAGCCTTCTTATCCACAGGGTCCTTAAAAACAGGAGCCCCTTCTACAGGAATTGTGGTGGCTCTATTAAGTCTGGACACCGGAGGGTCCACTATAGGGGGAGAGGTCCATTTCTTCAGAAAACTCTCCTCAAAGGGGTACCGTACCGCAAACCTCTTTGGGCTCTAAAGACCCTCAGTGGGTTCTCCCATTCCTTGTATAAGAGTTTATCAAAAGACACACAAGGGAACACCTTAGCAGTGCGGGCAGGTCTATGAAACCCAAGTGGACCGGAGTCCCTGCTGCTTCTGCAGTATTTTCCAATTTTAGCATATCCCGCACTGCAGTAATAAGGTCAGATACCAAAGCCACCTCGTGTACTGACCTGGACTTTGAGTCTTCCTCACTGTCCGGTCACGGTCTGCAGTCTCTTATGCGTCAGAATCTGGGCCCCGAGCCGTAGCTGGACCTGGTTCTGCACCAGAATTATCCCCAGAAGCTTGCAGGGGACGGGGCGTTTACTACCCCCTGTATTCCCGTGTGCTGCTTCCACCCTGGCAGCAAACGCCTCTAGGATTGCCGTCATAGCGTTCATAGACACCTCAGGGGCACCAGCTGCTAAATCTGGTGTTTCAGGGGAGAAGACATCTGGCTCAGATGCCATGCTGACCACGCGCTGACACTCACAGGGCTCCAGGCAAGATATCAATAGGCCACCCTCCTGCGCTGCAGAGATGCTGGGTCACCCAGAGGACTCACCACCCTGGACCGGTACTGCTATGCTGCCGTGTGCTGCGCCTGTGATGCTGTCCCACTGCTGCTGTGTCAGTCTGCTTCTTTTATCAGCATTTCCTGTGTGAATTTTCGCACTAGTGTAATGCACCCTAGAGGCCGGAGGCTCTCGCAAAATGGTTGCCAAAAACGTCTGTATGGAAGATAATGTGGGCTCTAAGAAAATGGCCGCCGACCGAAGATAGAGGTCAAGCAGCCATAGCCCACAAAAAGATGGCCGCCGAACGGCAATATATGCATACAGGGTGGACAAACATGGCCCCCGATCAGCTGATAGGGGCCAGTGGGTGTGGCCGAACCACAGGAAGATGGCCGCCGGGCAGTCACAAGAGGCCGAACTCGGCATGGACCACCTCAAAATGGCCGCCGACAGCATGGAGGAGGAAGCACACAAACACAGATAAGCAGAAATGACATTTCTTTCAAATGTTAGTTACAGCCAGCCCCGCTCCAGTGGAACCCCCTAGGTGACCCCCAGAACCCAGCAACCTTTAGCTAGAAGCCCAGGGAGGAGGGAAAGGCAGGGAGAGAGGGAAGAAAGGGGCCACAACCACTTACTTGATCTCTCCAGGAATGTCCAGCTAAATCACCCAGCCGAGGCAGGGGAGTTTTACTTACCTATCCTGCATGTATTATGCTGGAAGACATTCCAAACAGTTAATCGTCCGCACACGGAAGGTGACTGTTGGCCAGGCATGCTGTGATTGGACCCAAAAGGGACGATCATATGTATGCCCTGGAGCGTGACGCTCACCGGACAGGCTGCTGCGACTCGGCCGTAAGGTCAGCCGAAGCTGAGCGGTCCGATGCAAACCTTGGAGTGTAAGCTCACCAGCCAGGCTGCTGCGACTCAGCCGTAAGGTCAGCCGAAGCTGAACGGTCCGATGCAGGCCCTGGAGCGTAGGCTCACCGGCCACCCGTGGAGCGACGGGCATGTCGTGGAAAACCCAGCGCGTAGCTAGGGTCGGCACACGCTCGATGGCCGAAACTGGGGAGACTACAAGGATCGAGGATCCAGCCTGTCACCCAGTCGGCAGTTGATCGAAGATCGCAGGAAACAACAAATGAAAAAAATAAATATATATATATATTTTTTCCCCCGGACCAATGGGCTCGAAGGGAGCCATGTCCTACTCCTTGCTAGACAGAAAAAAACTGATCTGCGAAGATGCAGACTGAGATGTTATACCCAGAGGGTCCGCCCCCTGGGCGGTACTGTAGAAGGTGTGATGCAACACTCTTTACAAGTTTTTCTGCCTAGTCACTCCTAATTAACGGATAATACCCACTTTGTCAATAGAGAAGCTGTTTCGGTCCATGGACGAAAGAGTAATATAGCTTAGCAATTCTGTACGTTTTTTTTCCTTATTCAGTCTGTAAAAAATTAAGCAAATTTTGTGCTGAAAATTTGTGTAATTTGTTTTCTTTTTTAATTTATAAATTTGACACTATTTTCTTCATTCCAGATGCAATATGCCTGTTCAGACCCTAAGAAATTGCAGGATGTTCATAAAGGCTTAAAGGGGTTGTAAAGGTTTGTGTTTTTTCACCTTAATGCATCCTATGAGGAGGGGAGTCCCGGGTAGCCGACACACTCCTCTTACATTGTTGGATCTAGATGGGGCTCAGGTAAGAGGGGCTAAGGGGGGCAGCTGCACACAGAAGGTTTTTTATCTTAATGCAAAGAATGCATTAAGATAAAAAAAAACTTCTGCCTTTACAACCATTTTAATTTCCAAATATAGGTATTCTGAAAAATTACACCATGGTCAGGGTAGAGAATTTGAAATCCAACTCTTTAGAAGAATAAGCTAATCTTTTGGAATAACGCATTCTAGGACAATTCCATATTATCACTAAAGCAGCCTGATTTAGAGACTGCTAAGAACATTATTGCAAATATTTTGTATTTTAGAAGAGGAAAAGAAAGCTCAGCTGAAAATATTTTTCACAGATAGTCGATACATATAACTGTTTATAGGAAGTTACTAGCTATGACTCCCAAGACACTATCAAACAAAATAACAAGGATGCATGGATGCATTAGTACCTTGCAATCTTGTGTAGCGATACCTCCAACTAAGAAGGCCGCAGATTTAGTTTGGGCCCTGAAGACAGCTCCGCCAACCCCCGGCAATATGCTCTACCCCCTACTGGCACAGCTAGTACTGACTGTAAATTGTATATCTTATACTGTATGAATAACTGAGCATTGAGACAATATTAAATTGAAATAAATGTAAGATTTTACTTAAGCTATTGGTAAATAAAAGGGAAACATCAATGACAGTTTACAGAATAATCATTTGTAATGCAGAGCCCAGCCACACTAACACACTATAAGGTTAACACATAACAAGTGTGCCACGCGGGTGACCGTTAGCTAAGTGCCTGTGGCGCAGTAACCAAAACACCTTAGAAATCCCACCAGGCCTGGTTCTGATATCTACAACTTAGTCCTTTTTTTTTTCACTGGCAGATCTTTAACGGTGGTGCACATTAACAGAGTACAAAACTTTGTAATCCAATAGGGTAGGTAAAGATGGAGTAGAAACTTGACTATGCGAACGGTAGGTTCAGTTCTAACAAGGGTCTTCAATAAGAGCACTAAGAACAACTCATAGGCCACGGCAGTCTATAGGCCTATATGCAGTAACAGTATATCGGTTGGGCATATGCCCTCTCACCCGCCCGGACTACGGTCCCAGTCCAGGAACTTCCACCTGTTGTGTCCTCACACACACATACTCTGTCTCTTCAGCGATCGGGTCCCCGATCCAACAAGGCTGTAGTCGAGCAAAGTCAGATGCCACCCAGGCTCGCAGAGGGGTGGAAGGCTCTTTCGTGCTGCGCAAGGCCTCAGGCTTCAGGCCCTGCACTCCGACACGTCCGCACAGGAGGATCAGTCTCTGAAGTCTCGTGTCCCAAAGAGGCCGAGCCCAGCCTCGCCTCCTCCTTTTATAACCCCTCCCATGAGTCTCTGCGGCAGAACATTGCCGAATGGGGTTCTGGGTAATGTAGTCTCTCTGCATTAAAGGGGAACACCCCGCTACACACTCCCCCCACTTGAACTCTTTGGTCCCCAAAGATAAACCTTAACAAAGACTATGTACAACTCTAGACAATTCTACAAACGATGTTGGCATAGGGAATTCCCACCAAAACTGAGGAGTAGAATTCCCTTGCCCACAGGTCACATTATCATAGGTGGCCTGCCTAGCTGTGCCAGAGAGTGAGCTGGGGTTGCCCTCCACTAAATGGACAGTGGAGGGATCCGTATTTTCAGCATTCCTCCTAGCAGTAACTACAGAATCCTCTGAGCTATTCCCCATTTGTGGGTAGGTCAGCTTCTTAGGAGGCCGGATGACTCTTCGAGCCCTTTGCTCTCTTGGGATTTCTGGCTCTGGTGCCACAGGCTCCTCTTCCTCTGAGCAACCATCATGGGCATCTTCCCAGTAATCTTCTGAAGGACTAGAGGGGATGAACTCTGTGGCTTCTGGGTTCAGTGTTTCATCTGTGGTGTCTTCAGTGGTTGGAAGGTCTATGGTAGAAGTTCCTGGAGTTGGGGAAGGCCACAGCCAATTAAGTTCTCCATCCTCATCTCCACTAAGTTGAGAGGCCTTTCCATCTTCAGCTCGGGAGGCCTGCGACCGAGTGTTCGGCCTAGGAGTATCCAGGATAGAGGCCGGTTCAGGGGAGTCTCCCACGGGAGGTATTCTAACTGCCTCGGCAAGAGGGAGCAGGTGGTTTCGATGCCACGTCTTCAGAGGGCCCACCTTTCCTTCCAGCTTCAACTTGTAGACAGGCAGGCCCGGCAACTTCCTACAGATGACATAAGGTTCAGATCTCCATCTATCTGCAAGTTTGTGCTTCCCAGGGACCCCCAGATTGCGTAACAGTACTCGATCCCCGGGCTGTAGGTCTTGTACCCGGACCTTCAAGTCGAAGTTTCTTTTGTTTCGAGCTCCCCTTTGATCTGAGGCCGCTTGAGCTTGTTCATAGGCTACTTTCAGGCTGTGTCTGAGCCTGTCCACATCCAAGAGAAGGGACCGTGGGACCCTTCTCTTGGATCAGATTCCAACATGACAAAGGGTCCAGGCTGCTCCCAAGTAAGCTTCACAGTGCCTCTGAGACAGGTTATTTCGCCGGGCTGCAACACTATCCCTCCTCTTCCAAGTCTCCACACCTTCCCTATCCCCTCTCCTGGGGTCTTCTGCTCTAAGACTAGCCTTTGGTAAGCTGTCTTCAGCATGGAGTGGATCTTGGTGACCTCTGCCCCTTTCTCTTTCACTAGAGGGGTCAGAAGTCTTCGGACCAGGTCCGTGTTTGTCCCTATTATCAGGATACTCTTGTTGGCTCCTGGTGGCCGAGGGCACACAACTGCCAGGGTGTCAAACACTTCGGTTTTCCCAGCCACAGATGGGTCAAAGGTCATCCTGACAGGCAGATAGCCATCGTAGGGGAAGTTCTGGGTTCCAATCCCACATATCTCTAGTCCCTCTATTTTCCAGATGGGTAGGTGACTCAAGTACTTATCGTAAAAGTCTCTGTATAGCAGGGTTACTTGCGCCCCAGTATCCAAGATTGCTCTGGTGTAGACTCCCTCCACTTGAATGGACACTATAGGAGATGGGCCTACCAGCTTCTCTGGGTAAGGCCCGGCAGGAGTCGCTTTCTTCAGACTTTTTTTCTTTGAACCTCCTCTCGTCCAATCCCCTTTGGACTTCAGTCTTTCTTGAGTCTGGTATGCATTGACTCCCCCCCTTTACTGGGTGTAGGGACCCGCTGAGGAACACTATTGTTTTTCCTAGGTGTGCACCCCCTCTGGGGAGTGCTGTGCCTCTTCTGAGGGGTCTTACCCCCTTTCTCTGGGGTGTATCTCTGTTGAGGAATGTTGTGTTTCCCCCGAGGCGTTTTATCTCCTGTTGTTTTCTGCTTTGCTTTCAGCTTGGAGCTCACTGAAGGTGATGGGCACCCAGTTGACTCCTTCACCGGGGCCCTCTGAAGTTTCCCGCCGGCTTGCGGTTGTCTATTTTCTTCTTTTTGGGACTGGAGCATGTAGCCGCAATATGTCCAATTCCTCCACAGTTAAAGCAGACGATATCTCCCCATTCTTGTAAAGATGCGGGTGCTGAGGCAACTGGGAATAATTCCTTCCTTGGTACTTCTCTCTTGGGACTCTCTGTGTCTTTTTCCATCAGAGAGGTCAACATCTCTAACACCTTGGACATTTGAGCTTTCAGGGTGTCTATCTCCGAATCTCTTTCAGGGGTCATTACTGGATTGACTAGCACCTGTGCGGGTACAACATTTGTCCTAATCAACTGCTGGTCCTGTTGCAGCGCCTCCTCATCTCTGATGATTTTTATCAAGTCAGCATAAGTCAGAAACGTTCCTCCTCCTGAGGTTTTCAGGTGCAACCAGACTGGATCCGAGCGCAGCGCTCCCTTTAAGACTTGCTTCATTCTTGCCGCATCTGTGTCTTGGGGCCTCATCCCCTTCTTCAACACAATCTTGCACAACAACCTGTTCAGTCTTCTAACATACTTGGAAAGTTTCTCCGGTTGTTGGAAAGTATGTTCAAACTGGTAGACCATCTCAGTCACCTTTTCCAATTGACCAAACTCTTCTTGCAACATGGCTAGACAGTCTTGAGCCGTGCAATCTGCGTTCCCAAACCGAAAACTTTTCACTGCTTCTGCTGCTGCGCCTTTAAGGCTTTCCATCACTCGTTGCCTCTTCTGCGCTTCAGGCACCTCCCATGCCTCTACTGTCTGCAATGCCTGCTCCACCCAGGTGTCAAAGTCTTCTTCCCCTGCGGGGATAGGGAGCTTCCCTGAGAATGTCTTTAGTCTCCGGTAGCTAGTCTCTACATGTTTGCCTTCTGACACTTGGTTAGCAGATCCCCTATCGCACCTATCAGTTCTGGTGATATAACAGTGGCAGGTGCAGGCGCCACCGGGGGCGTCGCCCTGTCCCTTTTTTCAGGTGGGGTACGGGCCGCAGCCTGCGGTGATCCTGTTGGTGATGGTTCCTTTCTTTCAGTTACTGCGTGCGCCAACCTATAGGTTCTGTTGTCTGGCGTCCGCACACACTTGAGCTTACAGGCCTCTGGCATCCCGTTCCAGTACTCCACTAATGCATACTGATATGAGATGTCTGGGTCTGACTTTATCTCCGTCACCCACGGTGTGTGATTTGGGGACACTGACTTCATCAACTCCTCTACCGTTTCAGTCGACCATTCCTCCCCAGGGAGGCTGATGACTATCGACTGGTTTGGCTCTGCGTTAGAGGCTTTGCACCACTCTTCTACCGCTCGTGGATCCATGGGGTCCATGCCGGCACCTCTGGCGTTCACTTGCTGCATCAGGATCCCGGACGAGAACCCCCACGTGTAGCGATACCTCCAACTAAGAAGGCCACATATTTAGTTTGGGCCCTGAAGACAGCTCCGCCAACCCCCGGCAATATGCTCTACCCCCTACTGGCACAGCTAGTACTGACAGTAAATTGTATATCTTATACTGTATGAATAACTGAGCATTGAGACAATATTAAATTGAAATAAATGTAAGATTTTACTTAAGCTATTGGTAAAGAAAAGGGTAACATCAATGACAGTTTACAGAATAATCATTTGTAATGCAGAGCCCAGCCACACTAACACACTATAAGGTTAACACATAACAAGTGCGCCACGCGGGCGACCGCTAGCTAAGTGCCCTGTGGCGCAGTAACCAAAACACCTTAGAAATCCCACCAGGCCTGGTTCTGATATCTACAACTTAGTCCTTTTTTTTTCCACCGGCAGATCTTTAACGGTGGTGCACATTAACAGAGTACAAAACTTTGTAATCCAATAGGGTAGGTAAAGATGGAGTAGAAACTTGACTATGCGAACGGTAGGTTCAGTTCTAACAAGAGTCTTCAATAAGAGCACTAAGAACAACTCATAGGCCACGGCAGTCTATAGGCCTATATGCAGTAACAGTATATCGGTTGGGCATATGCCCTCTCACCCGCCCGGACTACGGTCCCAGTCCGGGAACTTCCACCTGTTGTGTCCTCACACACACACTCTGTCTCTTCAGCGATCGGGTCCCCGATCCAACAAGGCTGTAGTCGAGCAAAGTCAGATGCCACCCAGGCTCGCAGAGGGGTGGAAGGCTCTTTGGTGCTGCGCAAGGCCTCAGGCTTCAGGCCCTGCACTCCGACACGTCCGCACAGGAGGATCAGTCTCTGAAGTCTCGTGTCCCAAAGAGGCCGAGCCCAGCCTCACCTCCTCCTTTTATAACCCCTCCCATGAGTCTCTGCGGAGGAACATTGCCGAATGGGGTTCTGGGTAATGTAGTCTCTCTGCATTAAAGGGGAACACCCCGCTACACTTGTAATATACTTGAGAAATTTACAATATGTTTCCCTTCCTGTTGTGAACCTTTTTGAGAGCACCACATTTTAAAAATGGAGTGGCTGTGTGGGGCTTGGCCTGCATAGCCACATCATTTATTCAAGGAGTCAGTGAATGAGAAAACGACAAGTCCCGTCTGCCACTGCGGCCCAGAGGTATGAGCAGGAAAGCTGGAAGCAATGGGGCAAATTCAATAAAGCTGCTGCACCACTTTTCTGGCCTTATTCCACTTCTTAGTGTATTGCGCCAAATTCATGAAGCATTTGCAACACTTTTGGTTCTGACAGTGACTCGAACACCAAATTTAGGATGTTTTAAAATGCGCCACTTTTACATTGTGTTGCATTGAATGTGCCAATTGTAAAAATGGAGCTGATTAGGACAAACTCTCTTTTGCCATACAGAGAGAAAAACAGGCACAGACAAATTTTGCAAGAGTGTCCTGCATGCATTCTAAAATTGGCACAGCATGAGCCTAATTCAAGTAAAAGTTCTAGACGGTTATATGAATTTGATGCATTGTTTACCACTTTTAGAATGCATGAGAGACACTTTCGCAAAATCCACCATGACCTAAAACTTAGCTTAATATAGGAAATGGAAGGAATCCATCAAAATACCAGGTATATAACCTTATAGGGCATTGCCGAAATAGTGCATGAAAACAAAATGGTAGCACAAATACACAACTGCCTTCATTACAGGGAGATAGCAACCAGACAGCAAATATGTCTTTAGCTGCTGTTGGTCAGTTTTTCTGTCTGAGTGAAGATGTGTATATGGTAGGGTCATCATCCTGGTCATGCACTTTTTCCAAATTTCCCTAAAAGGTTATGTATAAAAGCTAAGTTTAGGTAAGGTTAGGGTTATGAATAAAAGCTAAGCTTTAGGCCATGGTGAGTTTGGTGCGTGGGTTTATCGCACCCTTGCTGGCGTTTCTTTATTAACATTCCTGCGTAAAGACCAATCGCACAGTACAAGTATACATCAGGTTATCTTCTATTTATTTATCCAGTGAACGTCTGCAGAAGCTTGACATTGCACCCACAATCTACTGATCGTGGGTGCATTGCTCTGCAGGCTCCTCTTAAAAACAAATATGCACATTCCTGCAAAAACATGCACTTTTCTTTTCAAAAAGGTGAACCTAGCCTTCAATTTGTGACTTTTAAATCTGCCTTAGAGTTCAACTTTAAAAATGTAAAACAACCATGTAGGTTAAAACGTTAATTGAGACTTGCTAAAGTTCAAACTTGCTATTTAATAAACCAAGAGAGGCTGTGATTTTTAATTGATAAATGTCAATATGCAAAATCAGTCGTATTCAAATATATGTCTGTTTCTTTCTCTTTCAAATCCATGGGAGAGACAAATGACCTTTATCCTAATAGTTACCAGGACTAAATTTAGCCAGCTGTCCAGACGTCATTCATTCTTGATCTTAGTGACAGGAACACAAAGGCAGCCAATGAAGGTTTGCAGAGCAAAGGTTGCTAATGAGCACACAGTGCTCAAATCAAAGTTGTACCACCACAATAAACAAGATGGAACAAAAACCGTTTGAACTTATGTTGTTTGTATATTTAACAGCACAATATTTATTTTATTATTGGCACTTATATAGTGCTGTTACTTTACGTATATATTGTACATTTTATATCAGTCCTTGTCCTCAAGGAGCTTACAATCTAAGGTCCCTAATTCATACACTAGGCCCAATTAACCTACCAGCATGTCTTTGGAGTGTTGGAGTAAACCCACGCAAGCACAGGGAGAACATGCAAACTCCAGGCAGGTAGTGCCATGGTTGGGATTTGAACTTATGACCCTAGTGCTGCTAGGTGGAAGTACTTACCATTTGGCCACTATACAGTGGCGTCACTAGGGTTGGTGTCACCTGGTGCGGTATAACATGGTGTCACCCCCCCCCCCCCAATAATTTTTTTCACCCTAATAACACTGCATATATTGGCAACAGTAGTGCCGTTAATAACTATCAATCAACTAGCAAATTTGAATAACAAAATCATATGAAAATAATAGAAATCAAAGCTTGAACTGTTAAAGAACTGTATTTATTTTAACTTTAAACTTTACTGAATTAATAAATAAATAACACAAAAACAGGAACAAATATGAAAGCATTTAGTTAACATCTAAATCAAAACTTTGCTTTTCTAGCCTTGACAGCTGCAAAATTGTGAACAACATCATCAAAATCAATACATTTCGCTAGTTCACTTTCAACTGATAATATTGCAAGATCAGAAAGCCTTGCCTGTCCCATCGTTGAACGCAAATAGTTTTTTATCAGCTTCAACTTTGAAAAGCTCCTCTCACATGAAGCCACAGACACACAGATTGTCAGAAATATTTTTAGACATAGTGAAAGGGTTGGAAGAGATTCAATGAAGTCCCATTCTGCTATGAAGGTCAAAACTTGTAAAGCCGACCAATCTTTGACTTCTTCTAGGTTGATCTTGGCTGCTTTGAGATGTCTCCTCAGTCTGGGTATTTCCATTAACAGCTCACTCTCAGATATTTCGTCATAAAAAGTGGTCAGTTTTGGAATGGACACCTTTAATGTTTCTTCAGTTTCATATATGAGACTCTTTGCTTGAACAGCCTCAAACATGGCTGCAACTTCCATGATGGCTCTTAATCTGATCTGGAGTTCAGAATGGAAGCGATCAATGCACTCAAGCATTGCCCTCTTGTTCTCGTCTTGTAGACTTATGCCTCCAGCATCACGTGCCTGTTCCCCTGCCATCCTCTTCTTAAACCTGGCTCTTCTCTCTACGGCAATTCCATATTCTTTAGATTTTAAATGTGCCTGCTTAATTGCATGTTCCACTAGGTGACTGCGCTCTTCAAACAGAAAAAGTCTTAGTGTACTCCTGGAGAGTGGAGAGGAGGAGGGCTGGGCACTGTGGGCAGCGACCGTCACACACAGCAGCCGCGCCGCCCGGGCGGAGAAAGTTGTGTGTGTGCTGCAGTGACGTGTCGTCACATCATCACAGTGCAGTGTGATGATGTGACAGGCTGAGTCGCTCGCTGGCTCTGTAGGGTAGGGAGGAGGATTGGAATTTAGGAATAGGAAGAATAAGGAGCCGGAGGACACACACCAGGCGCGGCCGCGGCGCTGGAGGTGTTGTTCCAGGCTTCCAGCCCAGCGGGGTGAAATTAATCAATGAATGGGTCAGCTGTAAAAAAAAAAAAAAAAAAAAAGGGAGGGTGTCACCCCTCTAGCGGGTGTCACCCGGGGGCGGACCGCACCCCCGCACCCCCCTAGCAACGCCTCTGCCACTATATTGCCTGTTCAGCAGCGGCCCTCATTTAACTACCTGCCCACTGGGCACTTTTACACCCTTCCTGTTTTCAGATTTCAGCCTTGTTGCACTTTTAATGACAATTATGCAGTCATGCAACGCTGTGCTCCAATTTTTTTTGCATTTTTTTTAGATAGATAGAGCTTTCTTTTGGTGGTATTTAATCACCACTGGGTTTTTTATTTTTTTTTGCTAAAATTTTTCCTCCAATTTTTCCTCCAATTTCATTTGTAAATTGCAAAAGCAGTATAAAGGAATAGTAGTGGTAAAAAAAGCACTTGTGGGTTTAATCAATAATTTTTTTTGTACAATTCTCCTTTAAGGGAGTGTGGCAGGGGGTGTATCATATGCCTACACACTTTTGCTAATAGGCGTCCCTCATTCCCATCTCAGAAATTTGGGAGGTATGGGTAAAGAGCCTCTTTATCGAGATCGGTGATGCGCTGTGTCCCAGAGACAGAGCGCACCACAAATCGGCGTGCTGCATGCCCTCGCGGGCGTGCAAGTGCAGCGAGAGCGGTACGACATCATATGATGTTGTCCCAGAATAATAGAGCCCCCACCCGCCCACCATTTGTCAATACGTTGGGCAGGAGGTGGTTAAAGGAGCACTATTCCAAGTGTTTTTATTTCTGTTTACTTTGCAGGGAAAAATATATTTATATCCACTTGTCCCCCGCCCACTGTCAATAGACGGCGGGCGGAGGATACTCTTGTTTTGGGAGGACGTCATATGAAGTCCTCCCTTTAAAACGAGCTAGGAGGCGCGCGCGCGCGCCCGCCGCGTTCACAGGGCCCCGGTGCGCATGCCCGGCGGCCGCGATTGCTGCCGTGCACCCGCGATTGCCCGGGAAACGAGCAGGAAAGTGGATCTCTGTGTGTAAACACAGAGATCCACATCCTGTGAGGGAGAGGGGACCGATGGTGTGTCCCTTGTACATAGGGACAACCATCGGTCACCTCCCCCAGTCAGTCCCCTCCCCCCACAGTAAGAACACTTTGAGGGAACATATTTAACCCCTTCCCGCCCCCTAGTGGTTAACCCCTTCCCTGCCAATCACATTTATACAGTAATCAATGCATTTTTATAGCAGGGATCGCTGTATAAATGTGAATGGTCCCAAAAATGTGTCAAAAGTGTCCGATGTGTCCGCCGCAATATTGCAGTCACAATAAAAAATCGCAGATCGCCGCCATTACTAATAAAAAAAAAAAAAAAAAATGCTATAAATCTATCCCCTATTTTGTAGACGCTATAACTTTTGCGCAAACCAATCAATACGCGCTTATTGCGTTTTTTTTTTTTTACCAAAAATATGTCGAAGAATACGTATCGGCCTAAACTGAGGAAAATTTTATTTAAAAAAAAAAATGGGTATTTATTATAGCAAAAAGTAAAAAATAGTGTTTTTTTTCCAAACTGGACGCTCTTCTTTTGTTTATAGCGCAAAAAATAAAAACCGCAGAGGTGATCAAATACCACCAAAAGAAAGCTCTATTTGTGGGAAAAATGGACACAAATTTTGTTTGGGAGTCACGTCGCACGACCGCAAAATTGTCATTCAAAATGTGACAGCGCTGAAAGCTGAAAAATGGCTTGGGTAGGAAGGGGGTTTTCATGCACAGTAGAGAAGTGGATATACAGTATATTTGCTTATAAGGGCTTATGCACACAGGGCTGCTATTACAGACGTCTGGCTTTTTCTTTCTGCCTGAAAATGTACCTCTATGTTAGCCTATGTGTCTATGCACACATAGACGTTTACGAGCATATTAGAAAAGGATCATTTACAGACAAAAAAAAAAGCATCACCTAAGCAGAAAAAACATGAAACACACATAAACAACCAAAAATGCATTTGATTTTATTTTGTTTTCTAAAAAGCTTTTCTCCTGCTAAGCAAACACCCTGTGTGCATGAGGCCTTAAAGTGGTTGTAAACCTTTACATATACCCAGTGAAGTGATTGGCCTCAGGTGATACACAGAGATTAAACAAATCCTCCTACATATGTTGTACCTGTTTATCTGCAGCCTATCTTCTCTACAGCCATTCAGAGTCTAGAATTTATAAAGCTTGTCTGAGCATTCAGAAAAAGGGTGTGGAGAGCTGAAATCACACTGTATAGAGATCAGAGGAGAGCTCTGGAGCTGACTGGAGGGAAGGGACACACCCCCCTTTACACAGTACACAGGGACAAAGTTGAGGCTGTCAATCACAGGCTGTGTACTGGAAGTCCCTCCTTTGTCACTTTTTTTTCTCTTGGTGTTAGTAAAACTTGTTACAAGTGATTTATGCTGATAGCAGAGGAACAAAGCAGCAGAGAGAAATTACACGTAGTGTACTTAATTGAGACAAGTACACACTATGGAGGGGTATGCTTTGTTATATTTGATGTCTGAGGTTTACATCAAATTTAATGCACAGTGTGGAAGAACAAACAACGCTTTTATACCTTTAGTAGTACATGAAACTGTTCATTGTTGACACACTGCTCCTGTAGGCACTGGATACCAACCAGTCACTACATACATTGCAATTTTATGAAACAGTTTAGTACTTGGAAAGCAGTTGCAAGAAATAGATAATGATAACAGATAATGAAGTAACTCACAAAAGAAAAAATATCAAGTACACATAAACCGATATGTATATATACACACACAAATATTTGACCTGCCAATCAGCAGGGTGTCTGGCAGAGTAAAGCAGGCCATAGATGATTTTCTTTCCTTCCACCACCTCCAACCCTGTTATAATAATACTGCCGTGCTGGAGTTTTCTTATCCCGGGTGGATGTCATTTGATGTCCTGATACTCTTGCCACTCGCACCTGCTCCCGGGACAGCTCGATCTGTGATGGACATGCGAAAAACATATTGTTGTACCTGGTTGGCCCTGGTACCATGCAATTGCTGTGACCAATCACAGCGATCACATGTCAGTTGTAAAAAACAATATAGGTGTGACAGCGCTGTAAAAGTGAAATAAACAATTATGGTGATAAACACTGATATTGCAATAATTATGAAAAAAGTCCAAAAACATAAAATGAATGAATCCACGTTGTGCAAAAAAAACAAAAAACAAAAACAAGCTTGTGTGATGTCTTCAGACAACCTCCATGAACGGAGTGCTCCCACCACCTCATGCAATGCTCACTCACCTCCTTTAACCACTTGCCGACCGCCGCACACAGATGTACGTCGATACAATGGCACGGGCAGGCACATTGGTGTACAGGTACGTCCCTTTAAGTTTGCCGCCCAGCGGGCGCACACGCCCGCCGTCTACCTCGTGAGCGTGCTCGCGGGTCCCGGAAACTCGATGTTCCCGGGCGGCCCGCGATTGCGGTCGGCAAAGGCAGAACAGGGAGATGCCTTTGTAAAAAAGGCATTCCCCTATTCTGCATAGTGACACTGTCACTGATGGCTGTTAGCCATGATTGGGAACGGTTTCATCAGTGACGTGTCACGTCTAGCCATGCCCCCTAACAGTAAGAATCACTCCCTAGTACTTACTTAACCCCTGCAGCGCAACCTAGTGGTTAACCCCTTCGCTGCCAGTGTCATTTTTACAGTAGTCAGTGCATTTTTAAAGCACTGATCGCTGTAAAAATGACAATGGTCCCAAAAATGTGTCAAAAGTGTCCAATGTGTCCTCCATAAAGTCGCAGTCACAATAAAAATCGCTGATCGCCGCCATTACTAGTAAAAAAAAAAATATTAATAAAAATGCCATAAAACTACCCCCCTATTTTGTAGATGCTATAACTTTTGCGCAAACCAATCAATAAACGCTTATTGCGATTTTTTTAATGAAAAATATGTAGAAAAATATGTAGAAGAATACGTATTGGTCAAACACGCCTTGCACCCTGTGCAAACATTCCCTCCCAGGGATCGTCAGAGAATCTTGGTGGCTCAAAGGATGAAAGTAATCAAAAGCAGGTAGGTACTTCTTCCACTGTGCTGCTTCAAACTTTAAATCCACAATGACTACCGGTAAGTTCAGCAACACATGAAAAAAAAATGAGAGAAAGTGCCTCCTATTTTTCTATCTGACACTATAAATTAATTCCGCCATAGCCGCAGGGCTCATTCCTCCAGATGAAGCCACGTGGGAGGTGGTGAAACTAGTAGAGGTGGAGCCTGGCGGCGGACTACTACTACTGAGTGAGACTGTCATGTCATTTTTAATGCTTTTAAAATTTTATTAAATGTGAGTTCAATGCTAGCTGGGGTGGAGTGGTTTCATTTTTAACCCCATGGATACTGCACTATAGGAGGCACTTTCTCTAGTTTTTTTTCATGTGTTTCTGAACTTACCGGTAGTCATTGTGGATTTAAAGTTTGACGCAGCACAGTGGAAGGAGTACCAACCTGCTTTTGATTACTTTCATCCTTTGAGCCACCAAGATTCTCTGACGATCCCTGGGAGGGAATGTTTTCACAGGGTGCAAGGTGTATTTGACCTCTTGCCTGGACGTTTAAAGGAGGTGAGCGAGCATTGCATGAGGTGGTGGGAGCACTCCGTTCATTGAGGTTGTCTGAAGACATCACACAAACTTGTTTTTGTTTTGTTTTTTTTGCACAACGGGGATTAATTCATTTTATGTTTTTGGACTTTTTTCATATTATTGCAATATAAGTGTTTATCACCATAATTGTTTATTTCACTTTTAAAGCGCTGTCACACCTATATTGTTTTTTACTGATTTCTGTGGGAGCACATTAGTGACAGCTGCAGTAAAAAGTTATCACTATTATATGTTTTTCTAAGTTTCACATTTCATACCATATTAGCGCGCAACTACCTCAATTTTAATTTTCACATGTCAGTACACAATGGCTTTCCTTCATAGCCATTCATTGTGTACTATTGCGATCTCTGTGATTGGTCACAGTGATGATATGACACAGGGCCAATCACAGCGGACATGTACCATTTGATAGCTGTGGCTAATCACAACTATCATAATAGTACACAGTAGACATGTGCACTGACGAAAAATGTGTTTCTTTTCATTTTCATTTCATTTTTTTTTTTTTTCTTGCATTTATCTGATCATTCGTTATGGTCGGCATTCGTTACTTAGGATCATTCGTAACTTCGGATGCATTCATATTCATTTTGTTCCATTAGTTTAAGATGCAGCATTCGTTACTTTGGACTCGGACCATTCGTTTATTCTGACATTGGTTGTTTTCGTAACCTTCGTTAGTTAATTTTTTCATTTTATTCGTTATTTAGGAGTCCGTGTGCGGCGTTGGGATTATTTAGTAGGCCTCAGACAGCTACTAGCACATGTATTTAAAGAATAAAAATGCATTAGTTATTTCTTTATATTCAGTGATAACGAATAGTCAGATACAATACAAAAAACTAAATTACCGTATATACTCGAGTATAAGCCGACTCGAGTATAAGCCGAGGTACCTAATGTTGCCCAAAAAACTGGGAAACCTCACTGACCCGAGTATAAGCCGATGCCCCACTGTTCCCTAGCTCGCTGTTCCCTGTAAATAGAAATTTTTACATTGTAATTATTACCTGTAAAGAAGTTGCGGCTGCGGCGTCCATCGTTCAAATTCCGCGGCGTCCATCGTTCGAATTCCGCGGTCTCTTCCTGTTCCTTACTTGATAGGCGAGTCTCAGCAGACACTCTCCGCCTATCACGATCATTCTCTCATCCTTAGTTTTCCCAGCAGACACTGTGTTGGGTATTCCGCCAATCACAGACGTCTGCTGGAAAACTGAGGATGAGAGAACGTTCGTGATAGGCGGAGAGTGTCTGCTGAGACTCGCCTATCAAGGAAGGAACAGGAAGAGACTGCGGAATTTTGAACGATGGACGCCGCGGAATTCGAACGATGGACGCCGCAGCCGCAACTTCTTTACAGGTAATATTTACAATGTAAAATTTATATGACTCAAGTATAAGCCGAGGGGGGGACTTTCAGCCCCCAAAAAAGGGCTGAAAATCTCGGCTTATACTCGAGTATATACGGTATCCGAATGTAATCGATTTGTTAAACTCGTAGGTTTCGTATTTTTGTTCTTTCTGACAATTCGATTTTATACGCATTCGTCAAAAAGTCTTTTGTTAATTTGGATGTTTCCAGATGAACGAATATGCCCAATTTCGTCCAAAAAATTAATTTGTAACTAAAGGAATTGCAAATGTCTAGTACACGGTGGATGGCTATGAATGAATGGATGTCATTCATAAAAATTATTGCTTATAACAGTGATCATAGGTGTGTAGCACCCTGCTCCTATTGGGTAGGTGCTAGTGGTAAATTTAGTTGTCTGAGCTGTAGTTTAGCTCAGAATAATTGTACAAAATTATTGGTCTCTGTTCCAGTTTAGCTAGGTTGCAAATTTTTCCACCTGACTGCGGGTGTCGCTGTCACCACAGGTCAGAGTCGGAAATGCAGCAGGCTAGATGTATTGGGTACCTCTTGCCCAGAAGCAGCTCAGTGGGATTGGTCACCCCGCTGTGTATTCTGGGAGAGGGTACTTAAGGGACAGACACCGTTTTCTGTATATAGCTAGGTAGTGATAGGTTACTGGAAACTTCAGAGTCAAGATTACTCTACCTGGTTCAGTACTTGTGTTTAAGGACTATGTCATGTTGCTCTTCTGCCACTAGGTGGTGGGAGTCTGCTAAACAAAACTGGACTTTGTTTCTTTTACACCTAGCTACCCACACACAAAAATAGATATGGGAAAGAAAGGCTAATTTCTTCGGGAGTGAGGCTTTCCTTCCCGTTGTACAATGAGGTGTTTTATATGATTACCTGTGTCTGTTTGTTTTTTGTTTTTTGTCTTTTAGGTACATGGAGAGAGAGATATTGTAATATACATTGATGTGACGTTACTGTATGTGCATGTTGAATTTGTATTTCTTTGCTACCTCACTCTTTCCCTTCCCCATCCAAGTTTTTTTGGGATTCAGGAATCGACTCTCAGGAGTGAGAGTCAAATTTTTCTCAACGATGAGGACATCGTCTGTTGCGGTGGGGGAAGTGTGTAGCGCCCTGCTCCTATTGGGTAGGTGCTAGTGGTAAATTTAGTTGTCTGAGCTGTAGTTTAGCTCAGAATAATTGTACCAAATTATTGGTCTCTGTTCCAGTTTAGCTCGGTTGCACATTTTTCCACCTGATTGCAGGTGTCGCTGTCACCACAGGTCAGGGTCGGAAATGCAGCAGGCTAAATGTATTGGATACCTCTTGCCCAGAAGCAGCTCAGTGGGATTGGTCACCCCGCTGTGCATTCTGGGAGAGGGTACTTAAGGGACAAACACCATTTTCTCAGGGTCTTCCGATCCTGACCTGACGGCCCTCCTGGCCTCAGGGATGTGTTAGCAGTTTTTTTGCCTCGGGGTCTGCAGGCCCGAGGCTCCGTTACTGAGCTTAGGCCCAGGAGTTTCTGGGGCCTACTGATCCAGGGATGGTCCTGTGTCGCCTTGCCTGCGGGAAGGAACCAAACAATTGAGGGCTCAATTGGAGGACGCATCCAGATAAAAATCTACCTCACAGTGCTGCCGGCTGGCTGAAAGATCCTGGCACTGTGTGTTATGTTTTCAGAATTTTACCAAGTGTGTGTATTCTTCAAGTCTGTGGCAGAGACTTTTGAACAAGCTTGCACTGGCTGCTAGGTCAGTAAAGGAGCCTATCCGGTGATTTCTAGATCCAGTGTGGAAGCTGTTTGTCCTCTGGATTAAAGGAAGTACCCGTGTTCCGCAAAAGCAAGGTACCTGAATCTCCCCCAACCCTCCATCCCTCTGTCTGGAAGTTCTTTAATAAAACCCTTGAGAAATAGGAACTAAGTGTTTGGTGCAGACATTTGTGAACAACTCTTCAAGGAAGACCCCTAAGATGGACATGGTGAACAGTAAGGTAACGGCAAGCCCGAAATTTTAAACCAGCGGCCCCTTCAGGGATATTGCTACAAATGAAATAAGCAATCACAACATAAAATAAATCTAGATCAGCTCCCCAGAGCAGTGCAGTGTTGCTATGGTGCTACCGCCATCTCCAGCAGCTCTGTTCCATCCAATCTGTCACTAAACACAGAAGGCGGTAGAGGAAGCTTTTGCACTAATCACTTCCTCTACCGTCTTCTGTGTGCTATCACCGGGCACCCAGGCGATAGCACCCAGGGCACCCACCCCAGGGCACCCACCTCCTTGGCTCTGTGCTACATGATTCTGTGAGTAGGTGGAGACCTCACTCATTTAGAAAGAAAAAAAAGCCTGTGCACACTTTACAGAGCAGTGTCGCCTACACCACTATAAAGATGTGAGAAAGTGTGGAGGTAAGAGAGGGCCACTTTGCAGAGAGGCAGCTATGGAGAGGTAGGAGGTGTGACATAGAAGTGTCAGCTGGGGGGTGGGGGGAATAGTGAAGAGGTGAGAGCTGTGAAGGTAAAGGGGGGTGGTTGTGCAGAGAGACTGCTATGGGGAGGTTACAGGTGCTGCACAGAGTTGAGAGCTGTGGAGGGGGGTAGGTTATACAAAGGTGAGAAATAGGAAAGGAGGGGATTTCTACAGAGGTAAGTGCAGGGATAGGGGGGTTGTACAGATGTCAGAGCTGTGGAGGTAAAATGGGGCTGTTGTGCAGAGAGGCAGCTGTGGGGAGGTTGCGGGGTTGTGCGGAGGTGAGAGCTTTGGGGGTAGTGGGGGTTGATAGGTTGTGTAGAGGTGGCAAGAAGTGTAGAGGTGAAAGATAGGGGGTAGAAGAGGTAAGAGCTGTGGACTAGGGTGAGCTGCAGATGAGGGTGCAGAAGTAAAATGTGGAAGGGGGCACAGATAAGCTGTAGTTGGGATAAAGTTGTGGATGGGGGTGCAGAGGCAAGTTGTTGACAGAGGATACAACATGAGTTGTGGATGGGGGTTGCTAAGGTGAACTGTGGACAAGGGTGCAGAGTTAAAGCGGAAGTAAACCCATCGATTTAACAGTTTCAAAAAGCAGCTACATTTCCGGCATGCCGGAAATGCTAATTGCCACATTGGTTGTGCTCTCAACCAAACTATCAAACCATCCAATGGCTGGTGTTATAACTGATCACATGTGCAGCATCATGGCAGTTGAAGATTAAACAGAGGCCAAGATGGCAGCTTCCTTGCCTGAAAATGATAGGAGGGTTTACTTCCACTTTAAGCTCTGCGTAGGGGTAGAAGAGGTGAGTTGGGGTGGGGGGAGTGGAGGTGAGCTGAGGACAGGGGGAGATGACGTGAGCTTTGGATGGAGAAAAAAAAAATGTTAGCTAACAGGGAGATGGGAAAGATCTCCCTCTGACCGACTCTGCCATAAGAACAGTGCGTCCACACTACCCTTTCACTATGCTGGTGGGGAGATGGAAAAGATCTGCTCTGCAATAAGCTGCACACACCTATATACCTCAGTTTGTAGACTCTCTAAAGCCTCATACACATGATTGGAGTTCCATCGGACAAATCCGTGGAATTTTGTGCAAAGGGCGTTGTTGGCAGTGAACTTGTTTTGCATACAGACGGCAGAACTTTTTCAGCCAACATGCACAAAACTATGTGGTTTTTCTGCTCTTTAGCGCCACCCTTATGCAACATCGGCTAATGTAGTCTTATGGTTAGCATTGGTTCAAAGCATGCGTGTTTGTAGTTTGGATTTTATTCCGATGGACTTGTGTACTGATAATCCGACGGCATACATTTGTTGTCGGAAAATTTCGACAATTGTCCGATGGAGCGTACAAATGGTCGGATTATCCGTCAAAAACCCTGCCATCACACAATTGTTGTCGGAAAATCCAATCGTGTGTACGGGCCTTAACTTTCACACAGAAGAATTATTATACATTGATTTTATTTTTACCAAACAAATGTAGCAGTATACATTTTGGCCCAAATTTAAGAGGAAAGATTATTATTTGCTGACTTTTATAATAGAAACTAAGAAAAACTGTTTTTATTTCAAAATGTTCTGTATTTTTTTGCTTATATATGATTTTCTTTTTTTAAAAACCCAGTGGTGATTAAATACCAATAAAAGAAAGCTTTATCTGTCTCAAAAAATATATACCGTATTTATCGGCGTATAACACGCGCCGGCGTATAACACGCACCCCAAGTTTAGGAGGGAATTTTAAGGAAAAAAACTTTTAGGAGGGAAATTCAAGAAAAAAAACTTACATTTAAATGCAGCATGCAGCCTTGCCCAGTGTCCATCTGTCCATCTGCAGCCTTGCCCAGTGTCCATCTGTCCATCTGCAGCCTTGCCCAGTGTCCATCTGTCCATCTGCAGCCTTGCCCAGTGTCCATCTGTCCATCTGCAGCCTTGCCCAGTGTCCATCTGTCCATCTGCAGCCTTGCCCAGTGTCCATCTGTCCATCTGCAGCCTTGCCCAGTGTCCATCTGCCCATCTGCAGCCTTGCCCAGTGTCCATCTGTCCATCTGCAGCCTTGCCCAGTGCCTTTGCAATCTTGTCAGTCTCTGCGTTTTTTTAAATTTGGCGCCGATTTCTGTGGAGAGGAGCGAGCGGGGCTGAGTGTACTTCGGCTAGACTCGGCTCCTCTCGCAGTCCCGCCCATCTCCACTGACTGCGCCGCTGACAGAGAAAGCCGAGTGTACTTCGCCTAGACTCGGCTCTGCTCACAGTCAGGGGCAGGACTGCGAGAGGAGCCGAGACTAGCCGAAGTACACTCGGCTTTCTCTATGTCAGCGGCGCAGTCAGAGATGGGCGGGACTGCGAGAGGAGCCGAGTAAAGCCGATTGTACTTCGGCTTCGGCTCCGCTCGCTCCTCTCGCTCGTTTCAGCAGGCGAATTCGACGGAGTATCGGCGTATAACACGCACCCACGATTTTCCCCTGATTTTAAGGGGAAAAATGTGCGTGTTATACGCCGATAAATACGGTATATAATAATAATTTGGGTACAGTGTTGCATGACTGAGTAATTGTCATTAAAAGTTGACAGCGGTGAAAGCTGAAAATTGGAGGCAAGAAGGGGGTGAAAGTGTCCGGTATTGACATGGTCAAGGAAGTTACAGGATGTAAGGAAAAGTCTCCCTATGGGGGTAATGCATGTGCTAGTACAACACGTAAACATTAATTAAAGAGGAACTGAAGTCTGCTCACATAATTTGTAATAAAAACATCTTTGCCATTCTGAAGCTTCCCTCCAACCACTTTGCATATTATTTTATATATACTGGGATTCTGTACTTGCCAAATATGCTGCAGAAATCTCCCTCCACTGAGTCTGGCTGCAGTAATTTTTACTGTGGGCAGCTGAAGCTGCTGCCTGTTCACTTCCTGGATTTACACAGCCAGCTCTGCAGCTCTCATTGGCCCTCTTATGACTCACCTCCCTCCCTTCCTGGCAAACTCTTACAAGAGTGAGAGAGAGAGAGCTGTGCATGATGTCAGAAGGCTATGGTTAATACCAGACACCAAATAGGAAGTGACCCGTATAAGATATTTACTGGCAGAAAAAAATATTTTACTATCCAAAGTTAAAACAACAAGGGCAGAGGATTTAATAGATGGAAAGTGAAAAAAAAATGACTGAAGTTCCGCTTTAAGGCTACTTTCACACTAGCGCTAAGCGCTTATGCTGTGCTTTTTGTCCGCTAGCGGTGCGTTTTTTACCCCCCAAAAATAGGAAAATCTCCCATTTTGCGGTGCTTTCAAAGTGCTGCTCATTCATTGCAATGGGCAGGGCGTTTTGGGAGCACTAAATACAGCGCTCCCAACCCATCCCAAAGATGCTGCTTGCAGGACTTTTCGTAATGTCCTGCAAGCGCACCGCCCCAGTGTGAAAAGACACACTGCAATGAATGGGAGGCGGTTTTCAGGAGCTTTGCAGAGGTTATTTCTAGCAGCTGAAAACCGCCCCAGTGTGAAAGTAGCCTAAATATGAAAGGAAACCCAATGCATCTTATCAATGTGTGTGCACTACAATGCACTGCAGAACAACACAGTGCCCTGTGACCTAAAATTTGCACTTAGATAAAATACAGCCTGCTATACATAGGTGTGTGCAGCCTTTTGCATTAGGGTGTGCATCCCAAAGCTCAAACACACGTGCATGTGTGTGCATCTGTATATATACTGACGGTGTCAGGAGAGTAGTGGATGGTGTCAGTAGAGCAGTGGATGGTGTCATGAGGGCAGAGATTGGTGTCAGTAGGGCAGTGGAATGTGTCAGTAGATTTTATTTTTATTATTTAATTTTTTATTATTTAAAAAAGAAAAAAATTAAATTATACTTTTACTATTTTTTAGGAGAAAAAAGAAACAAGGAGAATTTTTCTTTTGATTTGGTAAAATATCAGAGGTCTAAATGGGGGGGGATATGCGCCACACAGGGTAAATTGGGTGTTCCCAGGCACACCTGGCACACCCTGTGCGCACACCTATGCTGCTCTAATTTCATGTGTGTTGCTGAACATTTCAGCTTTTCGTTTTGAATGGACTGTTTAGTGCAACGCAATGCTGTCAATGCACAGTGATGCATACAGTGTTGTGGTGTGAACGGGCCTATAAATATCCAATCACTGTTTCTTCAGTGAAAATGCTGGAAAGTGTGACTGTGTACATTTTGATCAGCTGCTGGAGTTTGATATAAAATCTTATTTTATATTATTACATTAATAACCTGGATTTGTTTTAACACAGATTCTATATTTTGCCAGCAATCACTCTTTTTATTTTTACCTTTCTCTTTTCACACCGGAGAAATACATGAACTCTACCCTACTTGTTTCCAGGGCTATTATTAGCTAGCTGTCCTCACGTCATTTCATCTTTTGTAGACAACTGGTTGCCTATTTGTAGAGAGAAGTTGGATAATAGGCATAACACTGAGCTATGGTAACCTAGAGCTGAGATCAATGTACCTGTCTCCTGTAAGATGGTGGTGACTGCTATATAATTAACATATAGGAAATGTCAAATGCCTCACCTCCTCTGAACTACAAGGCCCAGCATGGCTGCTGTTCAGTAGAACATACAAATTGCAAGATTTTAAAGGTTTAACCTGTCTGCAAAATTTTCTCTGCAAAGGGCAACTGATAGCAAAGATAGTATTTTATTCCCTATAACAGGTTAATGTTGTTTTTTTTAAATCAGCTGCTGTAAATGGAAAAAAAGGCAACTTAATACAGGGGGGGGGGGGGATTTACTAAGACTGGTGCACACCGAATCTGGTGTAGCTGTGCATAGTAACCAATCAGCTTCCAGGTTTTATTGTCAAAGCTTAATTCAACAAGGTAAAGTTAGAAGCTGATTGGTTTCTATGCACTGCTGCACCAGATTTTGTGTGTGCTAGTTTTAGTAAATCTCTCCCCAAAGTGTCCTCTGTTTTGTTACATTGAAACATTGTATAATTTGTAACTTTCTGTGTTTTTCATTTACAGACAGGGATGAGCCCCATGTTCGAGGCTGCAAGAAAAAGGGGGGACGAGAGAGCGACCCTCCCCCCCCTCCTGAACCATACCAGGTCACATGCCCTCAACATGTTGATGGGGACAAAGGCCTCTTCCCCACAACCCCTGCCTGGTGGTTGTGGGGGTCTGCGGACAGGGGGGCTTATCGGAATCTGGAAGCTCCCTTTAACAAGATCCCACCCCCCCCTATGTGAATGGGCAACGGGTACATTGTACCCCTACTCATTCACCGAAAAAAGTGTCAAAAAAGTAAAAATGACAGTTTTAGACAATCCTTTATTAAAAAAAGTGTCCCACGATGTAAATCTATCTTCAATCTCTTTGTCAAAGGTGTGATCATGGATTGTTAAAATATAAATAATGACATAATATGGTATGCATATGTAGTATACATATGTTTTTGTATACAAATATTTTAACCCCCTGAGGAAGATTTGAGCTAGCATAATCGAAACGTGTTGGGGTACTGAGCTACAACTTTGAGTCAGAAAATATTATGCATATATTGTTGTTTGCCAATGCTATAAGGACATCCTTTCGTAATATAGAGGTTATATACACCAGAGCTTATGTTTTTATAATTGTACACATTTTTTGAATTCCATGTGATTTTGTATCAATAAAAATACTATTTTATATGTTTAATTGACCAATTTTTTTATTTTTTGCTGCCTAAAAGCCCTTGGGAGCACTCGCTTTTGGTTTTGTAATATATTTTCGGGGCGACTTCTTTCACCCATGTAAATGGGTTTCCCTTATTAAGTTTTATTACGTTTAATTGTCTAAGGATTGCGAAAAAAATTATTATTGCAGGATAATATTCAGAAAAAGAAAGCCTTGTTTGTCCTTAAAAAAACAACGTATGTATTATGTTGTTATAATAAGTAATGACAAAATTATCGCTGAATAAATAGGCTCATAGCAGAAATTTGACAATTGCTCTGGTCCATAATGGGTAAACAGGTCTGAGAGCAGAAGCGGTTTTATCTATATATATATATATATATATATATATATATATATATATATACAGTATATACTTTTTGGCCGGCGATCACATGTTGTGTTTTTATTTTTAAGTTTCTCTTAACACACACGACTAAGATATGAACTCTGCCCTACTTGTTTTCAGGGCTATTATTAGCCAGCTGTTCACACATCATTTTATCCTCTGTAGACAACTGGTTGCCTATTTGTAGAGCAAAGGTGGATAATCGGAATAAAGCAGCTCGGTGATTGAGCCATGGTAACCTAGCACTGAAATCATTGTACCTGTCTCCTATTATATGGTGGTGACTAGTTTATAACACAAAATATATAGCACATCTGAAATGTGAAATGCCTCTTCTTCCATTGGACTACAAAGCCCATCATGGCTGCTATTCAGTAGCACATACAAATTTCTAAATATTACATTTTATTCTGTCTGCAAAGATTTCTGGGCCAAAGACAACTGGCGCCAGAGATGGTGCTTTAATTCCTATAAACAAGTTAATGCTGGTTTTTAAATCAGTTGCTGTAATTTGGAATAAACCGAGTACTGAACTTATTGACACTGCAATGAAATTATGTAGCTGCTGGTGTACAATATGTTCAGAAAGACTGTCAGATCACTTGTGATGTGCATTTTTTTATAACAAAATTATTTCCCGAGTTCTTAGGTGCCTGCCATTACAAGAAATTCCCGAAGCTAACTTTATGAAAAACAATAGGTGAATAAATAGTTACAGCAAATATCATTACCATTGCCCTTGTTTGAAAGTAGATAATGCAAGGTTTGCCACAGACTGGATTCACTCTGATATAAATATGTAAAAAGCTAAATTACTAAGAATAAAAATGTCCGCTTCTTTACTGAAGCTGACCATGCTACTGAATTAATGACAGTTGTATACGTTAGCCATACCCCAAAAATGGCATATGAATTGCATCCAGGCCAGAAACGTGGCCGGGGCTAAAACTTTGCTATGTAAAAGATTGCTGAGGTTGTATAAATCTACCAAATTAATTCTCCTTACTGCCTCTTACATACTGCACTCCTCATCGTCAAAGTGGGTGTGATGAGATTAACTGTGACTACGACCTCCTGACAATATCCCTTCAAATATGCCACCCAAAGGGAATATATAGACAGAAAAATACAAAATGTTGCAGATGGATATTTTGTTTTGTTTTTTTCATTGCAAACCAGTAGGTCATGTGTTAAGCCATCCTTGCCTACTATAGAAAAACGTGTTTGTCAGGGACATACTGGGCTTGAACCTGGGACCTCGTCTGTGTCTGGCATTGACTCTTCCCACTGAGCTATCTGGGATGCTGGACAGCTCCCTGCCTGATCTGCTGGATAACCTATCTAATGGATTAGACTACTCTGCTTGGTGTCTTGATTGATGTTGAACCCTGAACCCCTTGCTCCTCCCATGAACTTCCTATAAAAGACGTTCCAGAGATGTTGCCCCTTGCGGTTTGATCTGCTTCTGTTCCTGACTCTGTGCCTGTATCGTGTTCCTGTGTATGACCCGGTTTCCTGACCTCCCTCCTATCTCCAGTCCTGACTCTGGCTTGTTTGACCCTGCTAAGTTACCTGTCTGATCATCTGTTGCCAAGACCCAGCCTGGACTCTGACTACTCTCTGCCTGCCGTTTATGCTGTTTACCCTGATGTGAAAGACCTGGCTTGTCTGACTGCGCTGCTCTGCATACCTACACCTGCTGACCTGCATCCGCGGTCCTGCACACCTACACCTGCTGACCTGCATCCGCGGTCCTGCACACCTGCACCTGCTGACCTGCAACCGCTGCTCTGCATACCTGCACCTGCTGACCTGCATCCGCTGCTCTGCATACCTGCACCTGCTGACCTGCATCCGCTGCTCTGCATACCTGCACCTGCTGACCTGCATCCGCTGCTCCCAGTTCCAGCTGTTCCAGCTTTCGCTTGGCTTTACTACACCCAGCCAAGAGGACCAAGCAGGCACCCTTACCTCACCGCGCTCTTACCACCACTGTCCCCACTCCAGTGATCTCCGAGCCGGGGTTGTACGGGAGGTCTCCCTCTGCACGTCAGGCTCACACCAAAGGTACGTGACAGTATCAAACCGCCATGTCTGAGCCTGCAAGAGGGACCTCGCCTATGGATGACGTCAGTCAGCACCTCGCAGCCCTCAACCGGGTCGTGAAGTCTCTACAAGGCAGTTACGTTCAAGTGGATAGGCAGACGCAAACCCAGACCATCACTGCAGATGCACCTTCAGTCCCAACTTCCTCCTCTGGAACGCCACCACCTCCTGAGCCTAGGGTCCCCGTTCCCGATAAGTTTTCTGGGGATCGAAGCAAATTCCGGGCGTTTCGCAACGCATGTGAACTATACTTTTCCTTACTACCTCTGACTTTTTCATTAGAGGTCACCAAAGTAGGGTTTGTTATCGCTCTACTACAGGGGGAACCTCAGGCTTGGGCCCACCATCTGCTGGAAGTCCGTCATGAAGCTCTGGACTCTCTCTCATCTTTTCTTGATGCCATGGCTCGACTCTATGATGACCCTCAACGGACTTCCACCGCCGAGTCTGCCCTCCACGCGCTCCAGCAAGGCCGCAGAGCGGTCGAGGACTATGTGACTGATTTCAGACGCTGGAGCGCGGATGCCCAGTGGAATGATGCAGCCCTACGGCACCAGTTCCGTCTCGGTCTCTCTGAGGGACTGAAAGACGAGTTAGCCCGGGTCGGTGTTCCTGATGCCCTAGAGACTTTAATCACCCTGTCTATTCAGATAGACCGACGACTCCGGGAGCGCAGAACAGAGAGGGCTACCCAGCATCTCCGTCCAGCCTGGATGCTACCCCGGGTATCTCCTGCTGTTGCCAGTTCAGTTCCAGTTAACTCCTTACCTGCCAATCAGACTTCTGTTACCATAAAGCCGAGACAGCTTGGACTGATAGGACCTTCCCTGTCGGCCGAAGAACGACTTCGCCGGCGACAGAATGATCTTTGTTTATATTGTGGAGGAGCCGGCCATTACGTTTCCTCATGTCCTGCTAAGCTGCGCAAGGTCCCAGCTACCCCTTCTCCAAGTGGTCCACCTCCCTCTGCCAACACCACCCACCTGGCCCTACCTATCTCGTTCCAATTGCCAGGAAGGACAATACCAGTCACCGCGATAATTGACTCAGGAGCATGTAATTGTTTCATTGATCTTAACTTTGCAGCACAACAGCACATCCCACTCCAGCCAAAGACTCAGGGACTTTCCATCTTTTTAGCAGACAGGTCCCGTATTAAGTCAGGAGTAGTGACTCAAGAAACCCCTCCTTTGCTTGTAACCACCTCTACAGATCATAAGGAACTATTAAGCCTGAATGCCATTGCATCCCCTCTGTTTCCAGTCATCTTGGGTCTACCCTGGCTTCAGGCCCATAACCCACAGATCGATTGGGGGTCCGGGAGTATTAGGTTCCAGTCGCCTTATTGCCAACACCACTGCATGCCTCCATGTCTCAGCACTTCTGGTCCTCTGTTATGCCTGGAGCCGGATTCAGAGGTACGCGCAGCTGTGCCCAAACAATACCATGGATTCCTGGACGTTTTCAGCAAACGGGGAGCTGAGACCCTTCCGCCTCATCGTCCATACGATTGTCCAATCGAGCTTCTCCCTGGGGCTGAAATTCCCTTTGGACGGATCTTCCCCTTATCTGAACGGGAGCTAGAGGTTCTGAAAGAGTATGTTGACGAAAACCTAAAGAGGGGGTTCATCCGTCCTTCCACTTCTCCAGCAGGGGCGGGAATCTTTTTTGTGGAGAAAAAGGACCATTCTCTCCGGCCCTGTGTGGACTACCGGGAATTAAATAAAATTACGGTCAAGAATCGGTACCCTCTGCCCCTGGTACCCGAACTCTTTCAGAGGCTCAGGACCTCTTCTGTGTTTACCAAGCTAGACCTGCGGGGGGCGTACAACCTGGTCCGCATCCGCGCAGGGGATGAATGGAAGACTGCTTTTCGGACCAGGTTCGGCCATTACGAATACCTAGTAATGCCCTTTGGCCTATGTAACGCCCCTGCTACTTTTCAGCATCTAGTCAATGACATTTTTAGGGACTGCCTGGACATTTACGTAATTGTCTATCTAGACGATATTTTGATTTTTTCCACTTCAATTGAGCAGCACCGGGAACATGTCAAGATCGTACTCTGTCGACTCCGTCAACATGGACTGTACGCAAAACCAGAAAAATGCGAATTCGAGCGACAGAGTATTCAGTTCCTCGGCTTGGTAATTTCAACAGAGGGATTCAAGATGGATCCGCAAAAAGTTTCAGCTATTCTGGATTGGCCTGCACCTTCAGACAAGAAGGGGGTGCAGCGCTTCGTTGGCTTCGCCAACTTCTACCGGAGGTTCATCAAGGGATTCTCCGCTATTATTTCCCCGATTACGCAGCTGACCAAGCAGAATGTCCGGTTTTGTTGGAATCCCGAGGCACAGGCTGCCTTCACAAATTTAAAAGGACTGTTCACGTCAGCTCCTATTCTGAGTCACCCTGACCCTGCTCTACCTTATCTACTCGAGGTAGATGCCTCAGAGACAGCGTTAGGAGCCGTTATCTCTCAACGCCAGGGTCTCAAGGACTTGATGCACCCAATAGCCTTCTTCTCTCGTAAGCTTACTCCGGCCGAGAAGAACTATGACGTGGGGGACCGGGAGCTCCTGGCCATCAAGTCCGCCCTTGAAGAATGGAGGTATCTGTTGGAAGGAGCGGCGCATCCCATACTCATTTATACAGACCACAAAAACCTGGAGTATTTGAGAGCTGCCAAGCGTCTGAGACCACGCCAGGCACGATGGGCCTTATTCTTCTCTAGGTTTTCATTTCACATAACTTACCGGCCCGGCTCAAAGAACACCAAACCAGACGCCCTTTCTCGCATGTTCAATGATCCGAAAGAAGTGTCAGCTCCTGATACCATCCTATCGGAAGGTAACTTTCTACTCTTGCAAACAAATCTAATGTCCGGCTTGAAACAAGCTTCAGCAAATATGTCAGGGCCTCCTGGGATTACCCTGTTACCCAAGGATGGGTTACTATGGAAAGACAACAAGATCTTTGTACCAGAAGATGTCAGAGTAACCATATTAAATCTGTGCCATGATCATCCCCTGGCCGGCCACTTCGGAATGCATAAAACCCAGGAACTAATTCAACGCACATTTTGGTGGCCAGATCTTGAAAGGAACTGCAGGGAGTATGTAAATTCATGTGCCACCTGTACCCGTAGTAAGACCGCTAGAAGCAAGGCCTGGGGTCTTCTCAGACCCTTACCAGTTCCTGATCGACCCTGGCAAAGGATTGCTATGGACTTCATAGTGGAACTTCCCCCGTCAGAAGGTTGCTCAGCCATTTTTGTAGTGGTCGACCGTCTATCTAAAATGGCCCACTTCGTGCCACTGAAGAGCACGCCATCTGCCATGGAAACTGCCCAGGTCTTCATAAAAGAGATAGCAAGGTTACATGGGGTTCCAACAGACATTGTTTCAGACAGAGGGGTGCAGTTCACCTCTCGCTTCTGGAAGGCTTTGTGCAAGGTCCTGAAGATCGAGCTGTCCATGTCCTCTGCCTATCACCCTCAGACCAATGGGCAAACCGAGAGGACGAATCAAACGCTCAAGCAATATCTCCGATGCTTTACCACCTTTGTTCAAGATGACTGGGTAACACTACTACCCCTGGCGGAGTTTGCCTTTAATAATGCCAGTCACTCGGCTACAGGTCAGTCTCCGTTTTTCTCCAACTATGGGTTCCACCCGACCTTCCTACCTGATCTCATTTCTGATTCAACAGTCCCAGCAGTCCAGAGTACCATTGATTTCCTGACCCGTAACAACAAAATATTACAGGAAGCCTTGACCAAGGCGCAGGCAACCAATAAAAGGATGTTTGACAGAAAGAGGAGAGGGGAGTTATGCCTTCAACAAGGCGATCAAGTATGGCTGTCTACCGCCAACCTTAGGATGACCTGCCCCGCAAGGAAACTGGCACCCAAGTTCATCGGCCCCTTCCCAGTAAAACGGAGATTAAATGAAGTCTCCTATGAACTTTCTTTACCAGATTCATTGAAGGTTCACCCAGTGTTTCACGTGTCACTACTGAAACCTACAGTGCCGGATCCCATCCCAAACAGGGGATCAGGACCGCCTGAACCTGTAATGGTTGACGGGGATGAGGAGTTTGAGGTGGAGGCCGTCTTGGACTGTAGAAGAAGGGGGAACCAACTTCAATTCCTGATTAAGTGGAAGGGGTATGGTCTGGAGGAGAACTCCTGGGAACCCCAACGGAACATTCATGCCCGAGAGTTAATCCAGGCATTTTTTCGCAGTCACCCCCAGAAAAGAGCTCTCTTGGGCACCCGGAGGTTGCCCTTAAGGGGGGGCATTGTCAGGGACATACTGGGCTTGAACCTGGGACCTCGTCTGTGTCTGGCATTGACTCTTCCCACTGAGCTATCTGGGATGCTGGACAGCTCCCTGCCTGATCTGCTGGATAACCTATCTAATGGATTAGACTACTCTGCTTGGTGTCTTGATTGATGTTGAACCCTGAACCCCTTGCTCCTCCCATGAACTTCCTATAAAAGACGTTCCAGAGATGTTGCCCCTTGCGGTTTGATCTGCTTCTGTTCCTGACTCTGTGCCTGTATCGTGTTCCTGTGTATGACCCGGCTTCCTGACCTCCCTCCTATCTCCAGTCCTGACTCTGGCTTGTTTGACCCTGCTAAGTTACCTGTCTGATCATCTGTTGCCAAGACCCAGCCTGGACTCTGACTACTCTCTGCCTGCCGTTTATGCTGTTTACCCTGATGTGAAAGACCTGGCTTGTCTGACTGCGCTGCTCTGCATACCTACACCTGCTGACCTGCATCCGCGGTCCTGCACACCTACACCTGCTGACCTGCATCCGCGGTCCTGCACACCTGCACCTGCTGACCTGCATCCGCTTTTCTGCATACCTGCACCTGCTGACCTGCATCCGCTGCTCTGCATACCTGCACCTGCTGACCTGCATCCGCTGCTCTGCATACCTGCACCTGCTGACCTGCATCCGCTGCTCCCAGTTCCAGCTGTTCCAGCTTTCGCTTGGCTTTACTACACCCAGCCAAGAGGACCAAGCAGGCACCCTTACCTCACCGCGCTCTTACCACCACTGTCCCCACTCCAGTGGTCTCCGAACCGGGGTTGTACGGGAGGTCTCCCTCTGCACGTCAGGCTCACACCAAAGGTACGTGACAGTGTTTATAAAGCTCAAGCTAATATTTTAAAAACACAGCTGAATAAGACAGAGGAGTGACGCTTCCCCTTCCCTGCCTGCTCTATTCAAATGGACCATAGGGAATTTAGTTAGAGAGAGAAAGTCTAAAAGTAAAGTTTCTGCTGTCCCCTCCCTTAAAAAAAAAACCATAACGCTCTGTGACATCACTGCAGCCTGTAAGTTTTTTTTTTTTTGTAAAACAATGATTATACGATTATACAATATGATTATATGATTTATAAAGTAGATATAAAGCATCAGTTAAAATAAGTTTGACCCCATATCATTATAGTTTCCTTTTAAATCTTCTCTGTCACAAAATAAAATACTAAATTCAGCTGTCCCTACTAAGAACAAAGTAAATGATACCTCCCTTGCTGTCCTTGCCATTGATATTAAGTAAAGGAATCTCCATCTATACTACTGTATCTTCAAAAATAGACAGTTCCACTAGTGTCGGTCTCCTGGTTCCCTGTTGTGCTCAGTGTCACCTAGAGCTCAATCTGCAGAAGTCAGCCGTAGGGTCCACTACCTTGCGGTGCACTCCAGACCCCAACGGAGTGCATCTGTCACCTGAACTCAGGTGACCTGACAAATGTCACGATTGGCAATCGTTAAATGGAGAGAAAGTTTGCGACCTATAGAATTTGCCTCAATTGAGCGGATTGTGTGTTAAAGATTTTTATGGAGTAGAATGGCCACGCCAGATTTGCGGCCCACAGTTGGAGAGCCATAGACCTTTCCCACCCACAGCTTACAGAAGCGAGAGAGATCACCTGCACCCAGGTGCGT
Source organism: Rana muscosa (assembly GCA_029206835.1). Classification (NCBI taxonomy): domain Eukaryota; kingdom Metazoa; phylum Chordata; class Amphibia; order Anura; family Ranidae; genus Rana; species Rana muscosa. Next base: position 11,453,713 of record JARGYO010005626.1, on the reverse strand, counting down.
CTCCTGTAAGAGGACAACATCTGCCGCAAATGATTTAGGTGCCTCAGAATTTGCACACGCTTATTAAGGGGAGCGTAGCCCCTTAACAGTTCAAGAGATTACTTTTAAGTGATCCCCAGCATCCGAGGAAGCCATGTCTGTAGTGAGTGATGGAGGAGAGGTCGCAGAGCCACCGCAGAGATTGCCCCATCAGATCTGGTATCACCGTGATTTTGGTAGATTCCTAAAAAAGGCATATTGAGACAAAAGAGAATAATCAACCAGAAACAAAAAACAACAAAAAACAGGATGGTAAACCTCAAGAAACACTTCAGGGACTTCTATTTTTCCCCATAAAGTACACTCCCATGATACCCCCGCCAAAGAGTGCTTCCTCTCTTTTCATGGATCTGAAGCGGCTCAGAGGAGGGGGAGGAGCAAGAGAGAGGAAGAGGAGACAGGGAGAGGGATAGAAAGAAGGGGGAAGGGAAGGGGGGGGGAGAAAAAAAAGAGAGAGAGAGAAGAGAGGCAGGAAAGTGGATGGGGGACCAGTGACATCTCAGGGACAGCAGGTCAGGTCCATAAGGCTAATACATTAAGGCTAGCTACAAGTATCAGTCAGTATGGTCTGCCTAACAAAGTTGGAAGGCTAGGGCCCATCACAGAGGAGGGGTCACTTCGGTAGAAGCTCACAGTACTTAAAACGTAGAAGTTGCAGGCTGGGACTGGAGAAGTACCAAAGAATCTGAACAGGAAGTGAAAAGGCAAACCGTAGGAGTTGGCTGAAGCTTGGGATCAACAGTGCACAGAACGTTCATCAGGAAGACCAAATCGCACCCGCTTGATGGGAGGTTTCTGAGGCTCTGTTGTTTTTCAGAGGACAAAGCAGTCTTCCTCGGAATGAAAAGCTCATGGGAAGGAGAGGGATTCTCCTGTTCCCTATACAAAGGTTGTGTCACATTAACTTAGTTCTCCGCTTCCAGCGGGGAGGTAAAAGATAAATGCTCTCCTGTGGCAGAATGAATGTGGAGAATAGCTGGGTATGCCAGGACAAATTTTAAATGGTTTTTATGAAGTGTAAAGCAGACCGCCGAGAAGGCCTTGCACTGGCACATAACGTCCATGTAGTAGACAAGTTGCGCACTCTTTCGGAATTTTTGAAGTATGGCGTGTTTGTCCGCATAATTAAGATACCCGACACTAACAGGTCTGGGTCTGGAGCATGATTCTGATGGCTGACCGATGCGGTGGACGCTTTCCACCAGGCAAGGGATACGTAGTCCCAGCTGTTCCGGGATGCTGGTGGAGCAGATTGTTAGCAGCGAGGAAGAGGAGTATGCTTCTGGGAGGCCAATAATGCATAAATTATCGCATCTGGATCTATTTTCCAGGTCGTACACTTTTTCCCGGAGTTCTTTTTGTACTGTGGAGAGCCTGGCTACAGTGGCAGAGAGAGCAGCAGTGTCATCTTCCACAGAGGAGATTTGTTCCTCTGTTTGACGTGATCTGAGGGATTGGATCTGGAGTTCTCTGTGAAGTTTCTCTAGCCCTTTAAGAAATGCTTTATCCACAGCCTCGTGACCATAGGGGTGAGATGGGCCACCACCACCTGGGCTATGCCAGCTGGGGATGCAGGATCCACCTGAGTGAGCGCCATGGGAGCCTGGAGGGGCATGTGTGCGTCCACAGAGCCACAGAGAGAGCAGGTGCCATATTGGCTGCGGCTTGTGCTGTGTCCCCTGTGTTAAGGAACGGAGTGGGGGCCGGCCAAGCCACGGATAGCTCCACAAAGCAATCCATGGGGGTTCCCCAGGTAGAGGGGAGGCAGAGGAGGGGGTTACCTTGGAGGCTATGTGGCTTAGAAGCTGGTTTTGAAGGAGCGCGGCGGGAGATGATGTCTCCTAGCTCCTCTCCATGTGGCGCTGGAACTGGAAGTGATATCGCAAGAATTTTAATTTGCACTCTGTATTTTAGACATTTTGTAATAACAATGTATAATTTTTAAGACATTTTTGTGTATTTTGGGGCCTATAAGCCAATTTTTCCCATTTACCACATCATAAACTTCTTGCCTCTTTTCTGTCCTTAGACCAAAACATTGTAACCCTGGTGCTGTAACATTTATGCCAGTGATCAGAGGTTGTCATTTCTTTACCCTCAACCAATTCACCCATTATATATGGGCATGCATATGCCATCAGTCTCAGCTGGGGTAGTGGGTGTATTTTGGCATCTTCATCTTGGGTATGAAAGGATATTGTTTTAGCACTGCATCCAAACATGTGGTTCTAATCCTGAGCAACCCATTGCCAGGTCTGTACACTGTCACAGGAGGGAGGAGGTATAAATATCAACTCCATTTAAGCTCTGACACAGAGAGGGTTTGACTGCAGGCACAATTTAGCCAATATGCTCTTTGGCCTATAACCAAAGATTTCTTAGAAGAAACTGTGTGAACTATGAGATTATGTGAGAGAGAATGGACAGAATGGACCAGTTGATTGAGGCAGATGGAGCATGGATTTTAGTGGCTATGTGGAGTGGCTAAGTGGAGGTGCATGTTCTCCCTGTGATTATGTGGGTTTCCTCCCAAATTCCAAAGACATTCTGGTAGGTAAATTGGCCCTAATATGTGTAGGTATGAGTATGAGTTAGGGACCTTAGCTTGTAAGCTCCTTGAGGGCAGGCACTGATGTAAATGTGTAATATATATGTAAAGCGCTGTGTAAAGTGACGGTGCCATGTACAGTAAGTACCTGAAATAAATAAAAAGTAAAGATACCTGAAATAAACTCCAACAAGAAAAGAATCGGGGGTGAGAAAAGAGTCTCCACAGCAAGATCATTATGAACATCTGGCTCTTCTTTCACCTCAAATACAACCCGCCTACTGATCCATGTGTAGCACTACCCCCAGTTAAGAGAGCAGCTGGTTTGTTTTCTCAGGCCCTGTATACAGCACCGCCAACCCCCGGCAATCTGACTCGACCCACTCTGGCACAGTTAGTCTAGGGATAGCTTCCTATCACTCTCAGGTGTATGATACTTAACAGTTCCTAAATAGACAAACAACACTCTGAGGCAGGAATATGAATAAGTAATAGCTTTACTATAAATGGTGGCATAAAAACATGACATGCAACACTTACATGAGTCTGCAGAAACCCTGTATCAACCAATGCTACAGAGGCAGCACTATAAAATGGCGCCGCGCAGTATCCACCACGCGGAGCTATTATGGCGTGTGCGCCCTAAGACACAGCAACACAAACTTTATAACTTTCCCCCACCTATGTCAGGCCTGACAGTGTATGAGATAGTCCCCTTTCCCTAAGGGAGTAAGATTTTCTTCACCGGCCAGCTTTCGTTGGTGCACTTGAAGAAATTAACCAATTGTAATCCAAAAAAGGTGGTAACTCGTAGCAACAGTATGCAAACAGGGGAGGGTAGGCACTTCAACTCTGTCCCAACTACCGGACCCCCAAAGAACACTGGTGAGCGAACAGTGGGCCTAGGCAGTCTATAGGCCTGAATATAACTCAGTCTATGGATATGGGCAGGTGCCCGCTCACCGTTCCAGGCGCGATCCCAGCCTGAGTCTTCCACCGCGTGTGTCCGTCGCACACAGCGTCTGCAACCGATCGGGTCCCCGATCCAACTGGAGTCCTACACTGACGATCCAGGATCCACCCAGGCTCCGCAGGATGGTGAAAGTCTCTTCGGACTTCGGGTAAGGCCTTAGGCTTCAGGCCTTACCCCACAGCAGATCCGCGCAGGATGACTTGTTGCTTGAAGCGCGTTGTCCCAAGAGAGCGAGCTTCCCCCCGCCTCCCTCTTAAGTAACCTCCCCCATGAGTCTCTGTGGCGGAACCTCCGCCCTGAGGCCGAATGGGGCTCTGGGTACTGTAGTTCCGGGGCCTCAAAGGAGACCCCGCTACACACTCCCCCCACTTGAACTCTTTGGTCCCCAAAGATAACATAATCTCCAACTACAGATCTCACAACATCCATCAATCCTTCATATGATGTCGGCAGAGGAAATTCCCACCAAAAACGAGGCAGTGAACTCCTCTGCCCACAGGACACATTAACATTAGTATCCTGCCTAACTGTGCCAGAGAGTGAGCTGGGGCTGCCTCCCACCAAATAAACAACGGGAGGGTCATGGTCTTCCATACTCTTTCTAGCAGTGACTACAGTGTCTTCCGCACTTTCACCCATCTGTGGGTAGGTTAGTCTCCTGGGAGGTTTTATTGCCCTCCGCTTCCTCTGTCCTCTTTGGCTTTCTGTTGGAGCAAACTCTTCTTCTGTTGCTAACTCAGGACTTCCCCCTTCCTCGGGAACATCCGGCTCTGGAGCAGGAAGGAACATGGCTTCTCTTGGATCTTCCTTTACAGATGGTTCACTGGCACTTTCCCAAGCATCCAACCAAGGACAGGAAGGGATAAACTCTGTTGCTTCTGCATTCAGTATGGAGTTCCGTAAGAATGATGGGCACCCGGTTGACTCCTTCACCGGGGCCCGCTGAAGTTTTCCGGCGGCTTGCGGTTGTTCATCTTCCTCTTTTTGGGACTGGAACACACTCTGGCCGCGTGACCAACTCCTCCACAGTTGAAACAGATCATATCCCCCTATCTTCCAGGGATGCGGGTGCTGAAGTATTTGGAAACAACTCCTTCCTTGGGCTGTTCCTCTCAGGTACCCTTGACTCCTTTTCCATCAGGGAGGTCAACATTCCCAACACTTGGGACATCTGTGACTTTAAGGTATCCACCTCTGCGTCTCTTTCTAAGGTCGTGGCGGCCCTGACCATCACCGGAGGGGGCTGCACCAGCTCAACTGGTTGGCTCCTTTTCTTCTCCTCCAGCATAGCTTCTTCTTCTCTGACTACTCAGATCAAGTCAGGGTACTCCAGGTTCTTCCCATCCTGTCTTGTACGTAGCGCCAGTGCGATGGGATCCAGGGGTTGAGATCCTCTCATGACCTGCTGGACCCGGGCCTCATCCACCTTTTTCGGGTCAATCCCCTTCTTTAAGATCATCTTGTGCAGTATTTTATCTAGGCGCATCATAAACTCTGATAGCTTCTCCCCTGCCTTCTGGTAGCAGTGCTCTAGTTGGTAGGTAAGCTCAGTGATCTTTTCTGTTCCTCCAAACACATTCTGCAGAATGTCTAGATAGTCTTGCGCAACACAGTCTTTCTTGCTCATCTTAAGGTTGCGTATGGCCTCTAGGGCAGGCCCCTTTAAGCTCTCAGCAATTCTCTGCTTCTTTCTGTGGTCTGGGACTTCCCACTCCTCTAAGGCCTGAGTAGCGCCATCTAACCACTCCTCAAATCCTTCCTCTCCTGAAGGTACAGGCTTCCTTCCTGAAAACATTCTAAGTTTCCGGTATCCTGACATTTGGTAATCCGCAGGATCTTTCTTGCAGCGCGCTATGATTTCCCCTAGGACCGCGCACATTTCTGTGCTGAGAGCGCCCTGTGGCGACCCAGGATTCATCTCTGTCTTCACATCTTTTAAGTCGGGTGGAGCGCGTATTAACTTAAAGATTTGTTTATCCGCCGTTTCTATGCTCGGCTTCTTGAAGTCTTCTGGGACTCCATCCTTCCACTTCACCAGTACATATGTCAAAGGAGGTTCTGATCTGACATCCACTATGTATGCTTTTTGTTGCGGGGACAGTGACACCACTAACTGTTTCACTGCATCATCTTGCCAGGTCCCTGCAAGTTCTATGATCACTACTTCATGTGGATCTGTTTTTACTACTGCGCACCACTTTGCTATTTCTAGTGGGTCCATGCTGGTACCTTTTGGCTGCTATTTGCTGCAACAGAATCCCGGACTCAAGAGCCCCCACGTGTAGCGCTACCCCCAGTTAAGAGAGCCGCTGGTTTGTTTTCTCGGGCCCTGTATACAGCACCGCCAACCCCCGGCAATCTGACTCGACCCACTCTGGCACAGTTAGTCTAGGGATAGCTTCCTATCACTCTCAGGTGTATGATACTTAACAGTTCCTAAATAGACAAACAACACTCTGAGGCAGGAATATGAATAAGTAATAGCTTTACTATAAAATGGTGCCATAAAAACATGACATGCAACACTTACATGAGTCTGCAGAAACCCTGTATCAACCAATGCTACAGAGGCAGCACTATAAAATGGCGCCGCACAGTATCCACCACGCGGAGCTATTATGGCGTGCACGCCCTAAGACACAGCAACACAAACTTTATAACTTTCCCCCACCTATGTCAGGCCTGACAGTGTATGAGATAGTCCCCTTTCCCTAAGGGAGTAAGATTTTCTTCACCGGCCAGCTTTCGTTGGTGCACTTGAAGAAATTAACCAATTGTAATCCAAAAAAGGTGGTAACTCGTAGCAACAGTATGCAAACAGGGGGGGGGGTAGGCACTTCAACTCTGTCCCAACTACCGGACCCCCAAAGAACACTGGTGAGCGAACAGTGGGCCTAGGCAGTCTATAGGCCTGAATATAACTCAGTCTATGGATATGGGCAGGTGCCCGCTCACCGTTCCAGGCGCGATCCCAGCCTGGGTCTTCCACCGCGTGTGTCCGTCGCACACAGCGTCTGCAACCGATTGGGTCCCCGATCCAACTGGAGTCCTACACTGACGATCCAGGATCCACCCAGGCTCCGCAGGACGGTGAAAGGCTCTTCGGACTTCGGGTAAGGCCTTAGGCTTCAGGCCTTACCCCACAGCAGATCCGCGCAGGATGACTTGTTGCTTGAAGCGCGTTGTCCCAAGAGAGCGAGCTTCCCCCCGCCTCCCTCTTAAGTAACCTCCCCCATGAGTCTCTGCAGCGGAACCTCCGCCCTGAGGCCGAATGGGGCTCTGGGTACTGTAGTTCCGGGGCCTCAAAGGAGACCCCGCTACACATGTTCCATGAAGAATTCAGCATAAATGGATGTCATAATACAACCAAAAGAAATATTTGTGCTTTTTCTCAAAAACATATTTTTAATCATCAGTCAAGGTTTAGTTAATCAAGAATTTCTAAGAATACAGGGGTTGATTTACTAAAACTGGAGAGTGCAAAAGCTGGTCCAGCTGTGCATAGAATCAGCTTCTAACTTCAGCTTGTTCAAGTAACCGGTTAACGACCGGCTCCTGTACTTATACGTCTGCAGAATGGCACGGCTGAGCAAAGTGACGTATATTTACGTGACTTTGAATTTCCCGCTGTGCTTCCGCAAGCTCCGTGACCGTGCCCGCGGGACCCGCAGACTCGATGTCCGCTGTTGTCCCGCGATCGGGACACAGAGCTGCCGAACGGGGAGAGGCCAGTGTAACCAAGGCACCTCCCTGTTCTGCCTGGTGACACAGCACTGATCGTCTGCTCCCTCTCATCGGGAGCAGCAATCAGTGACGTGTTACTCGTAGCCACGCCCCCTAACAGTTAGAATCACTCCCTAGGACATACTTAACCCCTTTCTACCCCCCCCCTAGTGGTTAACCCCTTCATTGCCAGTCACATTTATACAGTAATCAGTGCATTTTTATAGCACTAATCGCTGTATAAATGTGAATGGTCCCAAAATAGCGTCAAAAGTGTCTGATATGTCCGCCATAATGTCGCAGTCACAATAAAAATCGCTGATCACCGCCATTACTAGTAAAAAAAAAAAAAAATTATAAAAAGGTCATAAAACTATCTCCTATTTTGTAGATGCTATAACTTTTGCGTAAACCAATCAATAAACGCTTATTGCGATTTATTTTACCAAAAATATGTAGAAGAATACGTATCGGCCTAAACTGAGGAAAAAATAAATTAAATATTTTTTGGGGATATTTATTATAGCAAAAAGTAAAAAATATTGGTTTTTTTTTCAAAATTGTCGCTCTATTTTTGTTTATAATTAAGTTTATCATTTAAAAATGATAAGTTTATCATTTTAATTTTGTTTGGGAGCCACGTCGCTCGACCGTGCAATTGTCAGTTAAAGCGACTGAATCGCAAAAAGTGGCCCGGTCATTTGGCAGCCAAATGGTCCGGGGCTGAAGTGGTTAAGCAATAAGTTATTTAACAATCTGCCTAAACATTTTAGCTATACAGTTGAATGGGAAGCCAAATGCTTAAAGCGGCTGTCCTGTGATCTGTTTCAGATATAAGTCAGCAGCTACAAAAACTTCTTCTCGGATCGCTGTGGCAATCTGACTGGAAATGGCTAGGAGGAAGGTTTAAAACAAGACCATGATCTTTAAGTGAGGGTAGCTTAAATATTTACGTGTATGCTGTATTGTGGAACTTGATGTTTTTTGCCAGCTTGCTGGTCGATTTTCTAGGAAAAGTGATGGACAGTGATGTCCCTTGCATCATCCTGCCCTCCCTCATCCCCGTACTCCCTTGATAGCCCCCCTGATCTGTAAATCACTGGGTTTACAGAAATCACATAGAGGTGCATATATCACCTCTGTACATAGTTACATAGTTACATAGTAGGTGAGGTTGAAAAAAGACACAAGTCCATCAAGTCAAACCTATGTATGTGATTATATGTCAGTATTACATTGTAGATCCCTGTATGTTGTGGTCGTTCAGGTGCTTATATAATAGTATTTTGAAACTATCGATGCTCCCCGCTGATACCACTGCCTGTGGAAGGGAGTTCCACATCCTTGCCGCTCTTACAGTAAAGAACCCTCTACGTAGTTTAAGGTTCAACCTCTTTTCCTCTAATTTTAATGAGTGGCCACATGTCTTGCTTGCCGAGCTCCTGCGGAGCTACTGTGATCTCCCGGGGGTAGTGATTATTGCTCGATCAATCAACTTGGGTACCATCAGTCTGCCCATAAATGGTTCGAATCTCGGCCGGTTCAGCTGGGATTCGAACCGTCTATGGCCGACTTTAGATAGTCTTGTGAAGTACCTTAGTGGGGCTTTGTTGTGGTATTACATTTAAAGTATTATACAAGTCCGTGGCACTAGTAAAAAAACATACCCGTATACTGTACATGAATAAAGCAGAAATGAAGACACTCATATACAGTAAAGCCTAAAAGTCTTTAGGTCTATATACATAGTTACATAGTTACATAGTTAGTTACATAGTTAGTCAGGTTGAAAAAAGACACAAGTCCATCCAGTTCAACCATAAAAAAAATAAAAAATTAAAAAATTAAATAAAAATATATCGTACAATCCCATATACCCAATCCTATACCCACAGTTGATCCAGAGGAAGGCAAAAAACCCCAGAAGAGCATGATCCAATTTGCTACAGCAGGGGAAAAAATTCCTTCCTGATCCCCCGAGAGGCAATCGGATATTCCCCGGATCAACTTTACCTATAAATGTCAGTACCCAGTTATATTATGTACATTTAGGAAAGAATCCAGGCCTTTCTTAAAGCAATCTACTGAGCTGGCCAGAACCACCTCTGCAGGGAGTCTATTCCACATTTTCACAGCTCTTACTGTGAAAAAACCTTTCCGTATTTGGAGGTGAAATCTCTTTTCCTCTAGATGCAAAGAGTGCCCCCTTGTCCTTTGTGTTGACCGTAAAGTGAATAACTGAACACCAAGTTCACTATATGGACCCCTTATATATTTGTACATGTTGATCATATCCCCCCTTAATCTCCTCTTCTCAAGAGAGAATAAATTCAGTTCCTCTAATCTCTCCTCATAGCTGAGCTCCTCCATGCCTCTTATCAGTTTGGTTGCCCTTCTCTGCACTTTCTCCAGTTCCCCAATATCCTTTTTGAGAACTGGGGCCCAAAACTGAACTGCATATTCCAGATGAGGTCTTACTAATGATTTGAACAGGGGCAACATGATATCTCTCTCTCTGGAGACCATACCTCTCTTAATACAAGAAAGGACTTTGCTCGCTTTGGAAACCGCAGCTTGGCATTGCATGCCATTATTGAGCTTATGATCTACCAAAACCCCCAGATCCTTCTCCACTACGCATCCCCCCAGTTGTACTCCCCCTAGTATGTATGATGCATTCATATTCTTAGCCCCCAAGTGCATAACTTTACATTTATCAACATTAAACCTCATCTGCCACATAGTCGCCCAATTAGACAGAGCATTGAGGTCGGCTTGTAAATTGGCGACATCCTGTAAGGACGTTATTCCACTGCATAGCTTGGTGTCATCTGCAAAGACAGAAATGTTACTTTTGATCTCAGACCCAATATCATTTATAAACATATTAAAAAGTAAGGGTCCCAGCACTGAACCTTGGGGTACACCACTGATAACCTTGGACCATTCAGAGTAAGAATCATTAACCACTACTCTCTGAATTCTGTCTTTTAGCCAGTTTTCTATCCATTTACAAACTGATATTTCCAATCCTGTAGACTTTACCTTACACATGAGCCGTGTGTGGGGAACTGTATCGAACGCTTTTGCAAAATCCAAGTATACCCCGTCCACAGCCACCCCTTTGTCCAAGGTCTTACATTGATGATAGTAAGACTCTTCCACATCATAAGAGGACGGCTTGCTGAGATGCTGGGACTGCCATCAATCAAGGCAGCTGGCGAATCCAGACTTTGAAGTTGTGATGATGTGCTGCCCCGACTAATGGCAGTGACGTCAGCGGAGAGTAGACTTCAGACCACTCTCCACTGAAAATGGGTCACCTGAGTGCAAAACGAATTGCACTCCTGTGACCCAGTGGAGAAGCCCAGGCTCAGGCTGTACTTATCCTTTAAGGACATTTAATACCTTCAAGACTTTGGTGGTAATAGGTAAGGGGAAGGAGAGGATAAAGACTAAAAAGAAATGTATACGTTTGACTGATATTAGGCAGTTTAATCAAATTAAAATTTCTCATGAAGCCATTTAAATAACATATATCTTTCATAGAATAACAGTCCAGTGAGGAAACTGCTGTATTTTTTTTACAATTTTGACCAGATGGGTTTCATGAGGTCATAAGAGCCATTTAAGCAGGGATGGTAAATACACAGTAAGGTACCTAATTATCTCTCATTATTGCATATGTAATTTTTGCTAATCTACAGAGAAGTGGAGTTGAGACAGGCCATCCATTAACTTGTTTAGTAGGCAATTTACTGTGTATGGAGACATCTATTTGGACATTATTAAAGATATAAAGAAGTTCTTTTGTGATGAGAATACGTAGGCTTCAAAGCCTTGCAGCTAAATGTAGAGTGATTCACACTCCCAAATATATCTATCAGTGTGCTATGAAGTTTGAAGTAGCCTTTCTAGCAGTGTTGTTCATCTTACGTTAAAAACGTAATTAGTTACAGTTACAAATTACTTCTTCCAAAAAGTAATGGAGTTACTCACTTAGTTACTACATTGAAAAAGTAATTAGTTGCTCAGCAAAGTAACTATATTGGTTATATTATATATACACGGGGGCGGGGGCGGGGCGGTAGAAGGATGATATATATGTAATTTTTTCAGTGTATAAAATAATAGGAGGGATAACAATAAATAATATTGGTTATGTGCCCATGCCTCATTGTGCCCATGCCTCACTGTGCCCATGCCTCACTGTGCCCAATGCCTCACTGTGCCCGTGTCTCACTTTGCCCGTGTCTCACTGTGCCCGTGTCTCACTGTGCCCGTGTATCACTGTGCCCGTGCTTCACTGTGCCCAGTGCTTCACTGTGCCCAATGCCTCACTGTGCCCGTGTTTCACTGTGGCCAATGCCTCACTGTGCCCGTGTCTCACTGTGCCCAATGCCTCACTGTGCCCGTGTCTCACTGTGCCCAATGCCTCACTGTGCCCGTGCTTCACTGTGCCCAGTGCTTCACTGTGCCCATGTTTCACTGTGCCCAATGCCTCACTGTGCCCAATGCCTCACTGTGCCCATATCTCACTGTGCCCAATGCCTCACTGTGCCCGTGTTTCACTGTGCCCGTGTCTCACTGTGCCCAATACCTCACCGTGCCCAATGCCTCACTGTGCCCGTGCTTCAATTACTGTGCAGTGTTGTGCCCCTATCCCTGGCCCCCTACCTGATCGGCGGCGTCCCGGCGGCCATTCCACAGTATTCAAAAGCTGCGCCTCCCGAGTCCTCGTCGTCTGTGATAGGCGGAACACTCAATTTCCCAGCATTCAGTGTTCCGCCTATCACGGACATCCGCTCATCCTCATAACACAGACGAGGATGAGAGGATGTCCGTGATAGGCGGAACACTGCCTGCTGTGAAATTTAGTGTTCCGCCTATCACAGACGACGAGGACTCGGGAGGCGCGGCTATTGAAAACTGCAATGGCCGCCATCTGTCTGCATGACACGCTGTTCAGGTAGGCAGACGGCGGCTTGCAGTTAGTTAGTTTTACACATTACATCTACTCGCGCGAGTAGATGTAATTGGGGTAACGCCGCACAAGTAATGGGAACGGCGGTGCCACGAGGGTATGAGTAATCAGTTAGATTACTCGTTACCCCAAAAAGTGGCTACGTTACCTAACGTTGTTTATTTAAACGGCGTTAGTTACAACACTGCTTTCTAGTGTTAACAACTGCAGGAAAGAAAATTGCTTTCCAATCAACACAGTCAGTGTTGCACCCGCGGAGCTACTGTGATCTCCCGGGGTAGTGATTATTGCTCGATCAATCAACTTGGGAACCATCAGCCTGCCCATACATGGTTCGAATCTCGGCCGGTGTCACAAGGGTACTCACCGATGCCGAGATGCTGAGAGCGGTTCTCCCTTGCGACTAAGCGCACTCCACCCCTGGTGGTGGAACAGAGGGTGAAGGGCACGAAGAGGCATGAGGTACCGGCATGCTGGCAGGTCTGCATGCGGATGACGTGGAGCTGGAAGCTGTGCAGTACTAGTAGACACTGGAGCCCAACGGGAAGGAAGGGTAGCCAAGTCCAACAGCAGGCTGAGGGTCAAACACAGGTGATCAGTAGCAAGTTCCAGGGATAGTGGGTCACCCACAGGAGCTGCCAGTGAAGTCAGAGAACAGGTAATGGACCAAAAGCAGGAGGCAGGAAGCAAGTCCGTGGACAGGCAGAGGGTCAAACACTGGAGATACACAGCAAGTCCGTAATCAGGTGGCAAAAACCCAATGGGGAAAACACTGCACTAGATAAATAATTAATAATGAAAAGTGTACAAAGCTGCCAGTACCAAAAATCTAGATACAAAACCCAAAATCAATATGTAAAATATAGTACAGCGCTGAGTGATTGAATAAAGAAATAAACGTGCACATATTATAGGAAGGACTGATGAATTGCCTTCAATAACACCAAACAAATCAATGACTGGAAAAAAAGTGCATAAACAACAGTGCATAAAATAAATTGAATATGAACCGCAAAAAACAGTCCAATGCAATGATAAGTGTCTGTATTAAAAAAGGATCAAAAGTGAAGAAAAAATTGTCCCAAAATATGAGAAACAACTCATGAGAGTATATGATCAATCATGGAGAACCATATCATGATGGTAAGAAGAGGGAGGAATGAAAGACAGTTGAAAATCCATCCACCGTTGGAGCACCCAGAAAAGGTAATGTAGTCTCCTTACCCTATCGTGATGACCGCTATGACGGCGGTCAAATCAGGCACAGGGGTTTTAGGTCTACCTATAGACCCATTGTGAATGGCTGGATGCTGAGAGTGTGACAATGCTGGTATCTCAAAGAGATGAAAACAGAAAGATGTCCATAGCGTAATACTGTTGATATAAATTTAATGTACCAAATAGTAATACACTTACAGAAATGCTGATAAATTAGTGCAGTTAAGGATGGAAGAGAGCAGCGTCTCCTCAAAACTTCTGCTGCTGGATAAGCTCCGTGTCTCGTGTACCTCCGTACACGAGACACAAAGGAGAGAAAGTTAGATGGATTGCATGTCCTAAACCTACGCAAGCAGAATATGCAAAAGACTAATGAGGTTTGTTATAAATGGTCTGCTGTACAGGCAGTCCCCCAGTTACAAACTAGATAGGATCTATATAGTCTGACGAGCAGAAGGAGACCTCTCATACAGCCCCGTCTCAATTGCCACTGGAGTTGGGACAGTGGCAGTGAGGTAAGAGAGATCTTCTGTAGAATGGGAACCCCCCCCCCCCCCCAGTGGGGTTTTTGGGCAGCTGGATTCAGTGATTGAGAACAATGTATATTTAAAAGGTTTTATTGAATAAAATTCAAAGGAGTAGTAACAATTAAGATATGAGCTCTGGTGACATACAATCTTAACATTCTACACAATTTGCAAACACTAAAAATTGTCATACAGCTCAACATATTACATATGGAAGCATGTAGCAATTCCTAACGCATTTCAACCCCTTCCCTGGGTCTTCTTCAGATAATAAATTTCAAAGTTTTTCAAATAATTTTACAAAAAGGAAAAAGAGGCATATATATGGATCACATAGTTACCAATTTGTTGTGTGTAGACATTGGGCAGTCTTAACCAGAGTTTCCACTAGGAGAAGCCCCAGAGAGTCCCAGAAAGGGCCTCCCAGCCGTGTGAACTCCCCACGCAAGCAAGGCACCGCAGGAAATGCTTGCAACTTACAAGAATTCACAACGTAGGATTGGAGTCCCCAGAGGGGTGGGCACAGGAGAGAGCCGACACCTGCGGCAAAGCATTTACAACATGAGTACACGATGCGTAGCATTGTGTCATTTATGTTTTCGCCAGTAATAGATGATTGTTAACATATTTAGCAGAAAGATATTTATTTCCCCCAGAGAAGCACACCACACATGTTATTTATGTCAATATAGTACATATATTAATATGTGTGCACATTTAAATGTGTCCATAGAGGAAACTTAGGTGTCTATCAATTTACATTGATTTTACATTGAATGTGTCCATGAATGAAACTTAAATATCTATCAATTTGCATAAGTGTATGCGCAAGAGATAGCCATCATGGCCCAGGTACCAAAATTTGGTTGATCTGGCACTAATGATGAGGTAATTGATTAATTAGAGCTGCCTGTGAATAGTATACAAGTGAGTGAGAGGAGTGTTGCTGTGGTGTTGTGGCTAATGTGCTGCATGTGTGATCCAAAAGTGTGGGGTTGGGGGAGCAAAGGGTGAAACCATAAAGAAGAGGGGACGTATGACTTGTGGGATGGTGATATGGTGAAATGTGAGTGAAGCGTGTGTGTGAGGATAGGGAAAAAAATAATACTAAGTGGAAGTGTGAGTGAACAAATTAATGTGCAGAAATCAAAACTATAACAAAATTGTATTGAAAACGAAAATCAAAAGGCCCCCCCTTTTTTTTGCTTTTTTTTATTATCAGTGCTAATAATAAAAGATGTAAGCTTATTACCTTGGCAGTAGGAGATATACAGCGTATCCAGATGAAAAGAAATTCTAAACTGAATGCAGCTTTCAGATAAAAGATCAAGTCAGAGTATATGCCAACGATTCTGAAATGAAAAAGGATCATTGGCTGTTTTTAAATCAATTAGCAGATCGTGCCAGTGATTTAGGTCTTAGGTTATTAAATGGTGTGCTTACCCCGGGGATCGTCTGTCTGGTGCTCACACTGGGATGCTGGGGATCATCTGAAATTAGCACTTTTGATTTCTCCCATAGACTTTTAACGGTGTTCCGTGGCTTTTCGAATTTCCCGCGAACACCCCAAATTGTTTGCTGTTCGAGTCAAACTCATGTTCGACTCGAACATAAAGCTCATCCCTAGTGGAGACACCTTTTTCCTCATGATAACTCATACAGGAGTGAATTGATTCTCACTTCCTGTTGTCTCCCTCTGTTTGTAAGTATGAGTCGTTTGTAGGTTGGATGTTTGTAACCAGGGGACCACCTGTATATAGTCAGGCAGAGCAGCCTAAAGCAAAAAACATCCTGAGTCTGAGTTTTTTGAACTACCAGTCTCCATCTTTATATATAATTTGTGTAGCGCCCACCCCAATTCTGGGGCGCTATATACTGAAATTTAAGGGTGGTCTGAGCTAGTAGTTGAGCTCAGACCTATTCATTGTGTACAAATTTGCTTCTGCCTGGGTGTGATGTTACCTGGCAGTACAGTTCCCTGTGGCCTGTGGGTGGCACTGTCGCCTCAGGCTCAAGTTGAACCACAGGTAGCGTTGCAACACCACTGGGTGTCCTCTCTCGGCAGTTGTGCGGTGGGCGTGGTCTACCCACTGTGCATGCTGGGATAGGGTACTTAAGGGGCAGACGCCATTATTCAGGAAGCAGTTCGCCCCTCCCGGCCCTCCAGGCCAGGGGCGCGTGTATGTGTACCAGCCCCGGGCACCTTTAGCCTGAGGCTGCATCGCTGCAGGTAGGCCCAGCACCTTTAGCTGAGGCCTACACCCGAAGAGGAGTGCCAGGGTACCCAAGTGAGGGGTGACCCACTCTGAAGGAGAGGAAGCCAGGGGAGGATCGGTCCCAAGGGGATTAGTGAAGAAGTCACTGTCTCGGGAGAGGCCTGGTTACCTATCAGAGGGAAGGATTCCAATACATTAAAGGCCTTGTAACGTGCCCCATTGGCACCTAAGTTCTAGTTGTTACTAGGCCGGGAAGTTCGGGACTTGAAGATTCTGTGGCAGAGGATCTCCTGATCATATCCCAGGGAAATCACAAGTAGCTGTTTCGTGCTCTACACCGGCTGCTAGGATCATTCATAACGGGACTACCCAGGTGAGCAAAAACCCACTCGGGCCTGAGTGGCGACGAGAGTGTTCTTCAGGGTGTTGCATGCCTGAACCTTCCCCTACTCTATTCCTTCTACTCTCTCTTCTTCCAAGTTTCACCCCAAGCAAAGAATAAAACCTAACTGCTTAGATTTTTACTGATGTGTGGACATTGGCTTTATTCAAGTGAAAGACTTACTACCTTAGAGAACGGAGGTCGGGGATCCATTCGTGAGGGGTAACTCGCCGCAAGGCCCAAAAAAATCTAACACCGCTCGCCTCTCCATATCTGGAGTTGGACAACGGGCAAGTAGCAGGTGTGCCTTGCTGCTAAAAATTAATGTAGCGGAAAAGTCTGTGTGCTACATTTATAATTCATGCTGTGGTTCATAAAAAGTGGTTATATTAATGTATGGTAAGATACCAATCAGGTAGACACTAAACATGTCCACATTACAAAGTACAAAGGCTAATAAAACACATTAGATCTCCTATGAGAAATATGCATAAGTTTAAAATTATTATAAATCTTAATTGGGTTCTGTTGTCAGATGGAATTATAGATGTATTCAACCCCTTCCCACCAAGCGTACACATATATGCGGCCTCACGGAAGTCTTTACTGAGAACGTGCTGCACAGAATTGCAAAAGTACTAGCTGTGAATGGTGTGTGTTTGCATGGTGGTGACTACCATGTGTGTAAAGGATTAACTGCTTAGTTAACATACACCAGTGATGATCACCCTCAGTATGTTGGTGCATTGGTTGCAGTCCTAGAGCAGGAAAACATCTGCATAGTGTGAACCTGAGTGTGTAATCTTCATTTGTGTCAATTACCACTACATTAGAAAAGGTATTCTACTTCTTAAGTCTACAAGCCATGAACAGTTTCAAACCATACATACTATTAAATATGAACATGAAGAGAGCAGCACTCAAGAATTCGACCCATCAGTTTATTTATTAAACGGCAGCATCAGAGATTAGAATCCACAAGTATATAACAAACCAGTTTCTAAAATGTCATAGAATACAGTATATATTCATTACATGCTATCATAATTTCAAATTAAATTTTCAGTTCTTTTAAATATAAAATTTTCATTAAAATGATATCTATTATTTATTTTCATCTTTAAAAGGATGTGGTGTGCGTGTGTGTTTCTGGGGTAGTTTATTTTAGTTTGCTTTTATTTGGGCTTTTTCTTCTTGGTGCTGTTTGTACTGTTGCTTAATTTTTTTTTTTCCTTCTGTGGAAATTAAAAAAATAAAATAAATGAGCCTAATAAAGGGTAAATTTGTAGCACAAGAATAGGTCCAAGATATTTAAAGGAGCTTCTGTAACCCACAGGGGGTATTGAAAACACTTCGGATTGCATACCGCATTTATTCCAATGCATTTTTCCAAAATGGCAGAATTGCTGAAATAACTGAAATTCTGTTGGTATTTAAGGGAAACAGAAACTGGTAATCTTACTCCTCCCTAAACAGCACATACAAAAAATGTTACTTTGTAAAAGAGAAAAAATACAGTACTGTAGAAAACTCTATCCAGTTTGAGTTTACAGCTACATAAGGCCCCATCCACAGGAGGCGGATCCGTTTCGGCGGACTCCGCTAGCTCAGCAGGGGATTGCTCTGTTGATCTCCGCTGAGCCAGCGTAGACAGGTCCATCTCTGCTCACTGAGCGGGGAGGGACCTGTCAGAGCCCCGCTGATCTCTATGGGAAGATCGGACGAAAACGGACAGCATGTCTGTTTCATCAGATCTCATCCGATCTGATCCGCCAGACGGATAGCAGACGTCTCGCCGTACGTCTGTCTTGAGCGGATCGGATGGCAGACGGATGTCAGCGGACACATCTCCGCTGACATCTGCCTGTACAAAGGAGTCACTGGATGGCCTGCTCAGATCTGCCTGAAAAACGGACAGGCGGATCCGAGCGGGCTTGTCGTGCAAAAGGGGCCTTAGGCCCCTTTCACACGGATCTGCTGCAGTTTGCTGTGGTTTTTATGCAGATTACCCATGCTTTTCCATGGACTTTCATTGGATCGGGCAGTTTTGGTGCATTTTCTAAAAGCGCATCAAAATTCCTGCATGCAGGAGCTTGGTGAACTTTGGATGTTCCTAAAGGACATGGTTTATTATGATTCACATTTTTTTTTTTTTAACATTCAATTTTTTATTTAGTTATCAGAACATAAAATAACAAGTAAAGACATTAAGTATAACAGGATTAACACCATTACAGTTACATAGTATAGCGAATGTCTTTTTTGATAAATACATAAGTCAGTATAATAATCGTGAATAATCCTTCAAATTCATATCTATAAATTCAGTTTCTAGCTAGTAAACCTCCAAGAATAAACCTATTCACTAGACTTGTGCACAACGGAAAAATTCGTTCCGTTTCGGTTCGTTTCTTTCCGGTTCTGTTGATTCGTAATCATTCGTAATTTTGCTAGACGGGATTTTTCGTGTTCGGACTCATTCGTATTTTTGCAAGCGACATTTTTCGTTGAATTTTTTGTTGCTTTATAATTCGTACTTTCGGTAGAGTACGTTGTTTTTCGTTGATTCTGGACACAACTCCTACTTTCGTAACTTTTTTTGGGTTCGTTGATTCGAAATTTTCCGTGTCTCTCTCACAACGACGCTGCCTATTATGCCTAATGTGCTTCGAATGGATTTGTACTTTTCTAAATACATTGCGGTTATTTGTAACGATTCGAAATCTCGTATTTTACTTTCGTTTTTTACATGCGGCTATAGCCTCTGCCCCTGTACACCATTTTGAGAGGGTTCAGCACGGTGAGGGAGAAGCAGAGAGCAGAGCAGAGTGTTATTGTGCTTCGAATGGATTCGAAATCTCGTATTTTACTTTCGTTTTTTACATGCGGCTATAACCTCCGCCCCTGTACACCATTTTGAGAGGGAGTTCAGCACGGTGTGGGAGAAGCAGAGAGCAGAGCAGAGTGAGTGTTATTGTGCTTCGTATGGATTCGTACATTCGTAACTTTTTCATAACGAATTATGCCGAAGACATTCGGGCATTCGCTATTTGCGGTATAATTTATTTCGGATTCGGTCTTATTCGTAATTGCTTTGTTCGGAAATTCGAATGCTTCCGAATGTCCGAAAGTTGCTAAATTCGGACGAATTTCAATTCGTTACGAAACGAATTGCACAAGCCTACTATTCACCCCTAGGGGAGCAAACTGTGAACAGGTCTTTTCTAACATAAATAAACAAAAGAGAGAACAGGATGTCGTCTAGTAAATCAACGTATTCTAGCGAGTCAAACCAAACCAATTTGGAAATGAAATCAGCATAAGTCTCTGCAAGGAATAAGTGATACCAATAGGCTACCTAGTGGTAGTTAAGAATGAGCGTACAAGTCTTTTAGGGCTGTAGATGCTTTAGGATGCATGATCCATACATGCCAGTGCTTCTTAAAGTGAATTACGTTATAATTTTTAAGTGCTAACAGTAATTTGTAGTATGCCCTGGTGTTGACTCTAAGAATGACATCACACAGGTTAGGGGCTTCAATTGATTTCCACATTTTCGTTATGGTAAGTCTAGCTGCTATAAGAATATTTGCAACTAATATTCTGTATTGAAATGGGAAAGTGTCAAGGTTGATACCTAAAAGGGCCATAGCAGGTGATAGTTTTAACAAGTTGCCTGTGAGAGAGGCAATAAAGGTGGATATCGAGTTTCAGAAACTGGTCAGATTTTTACAACTCCATAAAATGTGGAATAAGGAACCAACTTGATCCGTACAACGCCAGCATAGTGGTGATGTAGATGGATATATGTTCGCTAATTTGTAAGGAGTTAAGTACCATCTATTCAATATTTTCTGGGAGTTGTCCTAATGCTCTAAGCAGGATGTTGCAGTTTGGTTTATTCTCATAGCATTGTACCAACATTCATCTGAAAAGGATTGTCCTATTTATTTTTCACATTTATACATATTAGGGTTTTTCTCATATTTAGGATACCGAGAAAAAACTTTATAGAAGAAAGCTATACTTTTAGGTTTTACAGGTTTGTTAATGGTGAGGTGTGACCAAATTAAAGATGGAACTTCAAAATCTTGATGTGGAGTAAAGCTTTGCAGACGGTTAAGCTTATTTAACTTATTATCAATCGTGGCTTTGTATCCTGAGGGAAGGTGTACTTAAAAGTTAAAGCCCTCAGCAATCCATTTGTTCATCGAGAGTCGGCCTCTACAGTAGTCAAGGGCTCTGAGCGGTATAGGTGTCTTTTGTAAATGCCCTAGAGCATGGAAGTTGGAGACAAGAAACTTCCATACTAACAGGGTAGCTTTAATGGAAACCAATTTAGGAACTATGACCTTAGGGAATATAATGTAAGCCACTGACAGGGCAAATAAATAATCTCCCTTGGTGATTTCTCTTTCAGTGGATTATCGTCATTTGGGAAGAACCAGTATTTCATTTGATCCAAAAGTGTTGAGTAGTAGTATTTATGCATATCAGGTAAGTTCATACCCCCTTTGTTTTTAGAAGATGTTAAAAAAGAGAAAGCTACCCTTGGTTTTTTGTTATTCCAGACCAGGTTTCTCAATTTAGTATTTAGAATCTTGAAAAAGCTTGAAGGTATTGGAATAGGTATGGATCTAAAAAGGTAGAGTATCTTGGGTAGGGTTTGCATTTAAAATGCTGCAATTTTGCCTATCCAGGATAGGTGCGTTTGTTTTATATTTTGTAAATCTTTAGAAATCAAGTCTAATAACTTAGGAAAATTAGCTGCATATAGTTTTTTTGCGGGAAATGTAAGGTTGATACCTAGATAGGTGAACGAAGATGCATCCCAAAATATAATTATATTTTTCTTTGAGGATGGTAAAAGGTATCATTAGATATATTCATAGGTAGGGCAAAGCTTTTCCTATTGTTAATTTTGTAATAAGAGACTTTACTAAAGGAGTTAAGTACTGGTTGTAGCACATGCAGGGATTTGTTGGGATTAGTTAAAGATAGAATGATGTCATCGGCAAATAACCCAATTTTATGTATTCTATCACCTATCTTTATTCCTGAAATATTTTTATTGGACCTAATGGTTTCCGCTAAGGGTTCAATTACCAAAGAAAATATAATGGGTGAGACTGAGCAACCCTGTCTGGTGCCGTTCGTGAGGTTAAAAGTCTTAGACAACATTCCAGAAGTGGAAACTTTTGCTGATGGTTGTGTATAAAGTAGCATAATTGCTTCATGGATAAATCCTGAAAATCCAAACTTCTCAAGAGTCCTGGAGATATAGTTCCAATGCACTCTATCGAATGCCTTCTCTGTGTCCAGACCTAAGAGCAGAGAAGGCGTTCGTGTGTTCTCAACGTAGTTAATCAAATTGATCATCCTTCTCGTGCTGTCCGGGGCTTGACGACCCTTAACAAAGCCTACTTGGTCAGAGTCGACCAGGTAAGGGGTTATTTCTAACAAACGATTGGCCAATATTTTGGCATAAATGTTAATGTCCGAATTGAGCAACGAGATTGGTCGATAGTTTAAAGGAGATGTCAAGTCTTTGGCAGATTTCGGGAGAGTAATTATTACAGCTTCTAATAGTTCTTTTGGGCAACATTTGGCTGTAGCTATGCAATTAAATAGGTTTGTTAAGTGTGGAGCTAAAATATTAATGAATGTTTTGTAATATTGTTGGATAGACCGTCATTACCTGGCGATTTATGCAGCGGAAGGTCTTTTATAACTTTCTGGGTTTCCATTAACGATATGGGTTGATTTAGTGCGTCAAGTGTATTGGAGTCAATTTTGGGTAAAGTTCACTTTGTCTAAGAATACTGTAATGTCTTGTAATGTTGGTTGGATAGTATCCTTGTAATTTTTTAAGTTGTATAAATCTCCATCAATTTGACTGCCCTATTATTTTGGGAGTAATAATTCAATTTCAGTCATTTGAGGTATTTGTCATGGTTAGTTAATAAAGTTGACCTAAGCTCATTCCTTTTGTTGATGAGTTTTTGTAATAAGTTAGAATTATCTGGAAATTGTTTATGTTCTTTTTCAAGACTAGATATATCTTTTAAAAGGGTATTAACAAATTTTAGCCTTTCTCTTTTATCCCTAGATGCCATCTGGATAAGGATACCCCTAACAAAGGCTTTGTGAGTACGCCACCAATTTGTAGTGGATGTAGAGCCATTATCATTAAAATCAAAGAATTCTGTCAATTTGTTCTTCATTGCAGACACGTATCACTCTTGAGAGAATAGAAATGTATTATTCTTCCAAAGGGTTGACGTTAGGCCTTGTTGGCCTGTTGTAATAGATAAAGTGATTGGTGAATGGTCCGACCAAGTGATATTATGAATTTGTGCATTTGAAATTTTTTGTAAGAGCATTTTGTCTGCAATGAAGAAATCAATTCTGGAATACATTTATGTACATTAGAGAAAAACGTGTAGTCTTTTTCAGTAGTGTGCAAACACCTCCATGGATCTTATAAATCTTCCTCAGCGAAAATATTACCAAGACTCAATCTATTTGTGCGGTCTCTTTTAGTAGTATTTACATTAGGATCCATCGGGGCATTAAAGTCTCCGCAGATGATAATATGTCCTTTCTGTATTTTCCATACCTTTCTCAACATCTTATGGATGAATTTTTGTTGATGCTTGTTAGGAGCGTAAATGTTGGCTATTGTGTAAGTAACATTGTCTATATTAGCAACTAGAATTATATACCGACCATGGTCGTCTATTACTGAGTCCAAAAGGTGGAATGAGTCTGTAAATTTTGGTGCTTTATCCTTCGCAAAATGCGACTCTTGTACACATATGATGTCACTCTGAAGTTTGATAGCATCAGTCCAGAGAGCTTTTCTTTTATGAGGAATGTTAAGCCCGTTGGTGTTCAGAGAATTTTTTTTAAGTTGCAACATTTTTTAAAGTGTTAATGATAAGTAGCAGCGACATCCTATTGTGGATAAGCCAAGACTTACAATGATCATGTTCCTGAGTGGAGAGACCAACCTTGAAGGAAAAAAGATAGATTCTAATAGAATGTATGAGTAATTTTGAAATCCTGTTGGAAAAAAATATAAGGAGACAAAAATAGAAACAATCATAAAAATTCAGAACGTTAAAGAAAAACTTTGAGTCGCCATGCATCTGTAGGGTGAACCAATGTGCACTTATAGATAGGGGGACATTTACCATTTCCTTCCGGGGTAAAAGTTTCCCTGAGAACAGATAGGTTTGAGGGTTTAGCAATATAAGCAGTGAACCGTAGTAATCCAGTGAGTTTAGGCATGACCAAGTTGCTCTTCTTGTGCGATTTATATTGCAGATTATTTGTTCTGTGAGTTATCTTCTTCCATAGGGAGCAACCCCCATTTCCCCAACAACTTCAGGCCATCATCCAGTGTATGGATATTGTAGTAAACATCATTACGATCAATGATCAATTTGGTGGGGAAACTCTATCTATACTTGAGATTATGATAACGGAGTATCTTAGTAATGGAATTCAGGTTTTTGTGTGCCAATAAAGTTGCTTGTGAAGGGTCTGAGCAGAAAAAAATACCTGCATATGGATCAGGTAGTGGGACATGTCGTTGTGCGCTTTGCATCAGGAGATCTTTATTATGATAGAAATGAATTCTCGCAATAACATCTCATGGGAGTTTTTCTGGTATATGCAAAGGTTTTGGCAATCCATGAGCCCTGTCAATTTTCAGCTCCTGATGTGGGATTTTGGGAGAAGGTCAGACAACATTTTTTTCAAAAACCCCTGTAATTCAGTATTTTTGTATAAAGATAAAAAATATGCGCTGCCTATAATCAATAGAACCCTTTCTGAGAAAAATACGGGCAAATCAAAGTATCAAGGGGTTACCCACTAAAGAGAAAATTAAAGAGAAAATTACGCAGACGATTTAATTTTCTTTGTAACCTCCCCAATCATATCTTTACCGTCACTGTTAGCGGAACTGTGTGAATATGGAGAAATCTCCAACTTTAAGGTAAATTATGGGAAATCAGAGGCAATGGGGATCGAAACAAATACGCGATTATTACAGATGATTACCACACAATTTGATTTCAGATGGATTGAGTCTCATTACCTTGGGATAAAAGTATCCAAGAATTTGAATAAGTTATTTGAGCTTAACTATATATCAATGGCGAGACAGATTAAAATGGACTTTCAGAGATGGGACAAGGAAATTTTCACCTGGTTTGGAAGGACAAACATCATAAAGATGAATGTGATGCAGAGACTTCTATACATCATACAAACGCTGCCAATCAAGATCCCCCCAAGTTTTTTGAGAGACTTGAGATTGAGGTTCTTGAAATTTATATGGGCCGGAAAACCAGCAAGAATACGCAGAACTATTCTAACACTTCCTAAAGAAAAAGGAGGGATTGGGGTTCCGGACCCAGTAAGATATCAAGAAGCCTCTCATTTAGGCAGAGTAGTGGAGTCATGTGGGATAGGCAGGGAGCGACCATGGATACAAATAGAGCAGGCAACAATAGAAATACCATTAGAGGGGCTGGTATGGATACCAGAAGGAGAGATACCAAGAGAAGTGAGAAAACATCCGACAATAGATGCCACTTTATTAGCAACCAAAAAGATATAAAAAAAAAAAACATCTCAACGTTTCCTAGCCCGATGACTCCAATTTTAGGTACACCGGCTTTTCAACCAGGGCTTAAAGACCCCAGATTTAGAGCAATACGCCAGAGAGGTATCAGTAGGATCGTTCATTTCTCTATAAATAAGTTAAAGACGTATGCTGAAGTTAGGCTACCGACAAGGTTTGAAGAGATATGTTTAAAAGGTGAATCAGTAAAGCATTCTCTATCATACTTCTATGCTATATTAACTGAACTGGAAGCTCCACAGGAACTCACCTTCCTTTGGGAATGGGAGAGAGACCTGGGTGTAATATTTTCTCAGGAGCAGAGAAATAGGATCCTGGTGTACAATCAAAAAGCATCAGTGGCAAGTAGGTATCAAGAAGGGGGATATAAAATTCTCACTAGATGGTACAGAACACGAACGCTATTACACCGGATATACCCCCAAATATCAGAAATATGCTGAAGATGTAAGGAAGCAGAAGGAACTATACTTCATATTTTCTGGGAATGTGTGAAAATCCAAGAATTTTGGAGAGTGGTAGCTGGAACTATCGAATTAGTAACAGGAATAGTGTTAGGAGAAAATCCGGCTACATATCTATTATTTGATATCCATATCTCAATCGAAAAATATAAGAATTCCTTACTGAGACATTTGTTTGGTGGCAGCTAGGGCGTGTGTCCCTGTCCTGTGGAAATGTGAAAGCCCCCCATCAAGTGCGCAATGGTTTGCGAGAATTGCACAAATTCAACAAATGGAGAATCTCACTCTGACAATGAAAGATCAAGATGGGAGGTACCGTAAGACATGGGCCCCATATATAGCGTATAGGCAAGAGATAAGAGCTGAAGAATGAGGGAATGCGGCAGCTTTGGGCGATGGGGAGAGGAGCGTGGCACCATAGGGCAGGTTTTTTTTTTTTTGATTAAGGCTCCATGTACACAGAAGCTCAAAAACGTCCGTTTTCTGGCAGAAAAAGCTGCTTTAAAATATAGCTTTTATCAGCGTTTTTTACTAGCGTTTATTAGCGTTTTTCAGTGTAGCGTTTTTTAGCTTTTTTTTTTTCAATGGATCAAAAAACGCTAAAAAACGCTGACGACCAGCGTTTTTGAGCATTTGTGAGCGTTTATTAGCGTTTTTCAGCGTTTTGCGTTTTTTCCCGCCGAAAAACGGCACTTTGAACGCAAATTTCTTGCGTTCAGAAAAAAGCCCATTAACTCCACTGCTCATTAACGCTAAAACCCGCTATGTGTACATGAACACATAGGCTAACATAGAGTGCAGTTCATTGGCTTTTAAAAAAAAATGCCAAAACGCCAATACACTGCAGTTTATCAGCTTCAGTGTACATGGAGCCTTAGGGAGAGGGGTGGGCGGGGAGGGAAAGGGAAAATGGAACTGTGATAAGTAAAGTACTAAGTCTGGAAGTAACACAATTTATTTAACAGAATGTAATATAAATGTAAAACTAAGGCCTTATGCCTACGGACGTTTTTACAGCCTCGTTTTTGAGCGTATTTTACAGCTTAAAAACGCCTGTCCCATTTTTGAGCTGCAAAAAGCTGTAAAAAAAAAACAGGACCAGTGCGTTCCTCGGCGTCGGCATTAGGCATAAAAAAAACGAAGCGTTAAACGCGCAAAAACCCCGCGATTGAAAGAAAAAAAACGTATTACATAAATGTGAAGTGTTTGTAAAGAGGACAATCCGCGCTATCCCTATTTGGCAGAAAAGATATTTTAACAAAGAATGCCAAAATTCAACAAAAGTGAAAAAATTATATATGTGTGTGTATATATATATATATATATATATATATATATATATATATATATATATAAATTATATATATATAAACAAAATACATATAAATATGTGAAATATATAAAGTGCACCGTGAAAATACACATATATAAACAGATATTCAAATCCAAAAAGTGAAAAAATGGTGCTGCAATAACAGTTCAGAATAATAAACTACAAATGTATATAAAGTAAAAAATGCGCAACCCAAAAACTAGTGAAGAGAAAAAAACAAAAAAAAACAAACAGTAATTATTTCCATGAATTGCTTCTGGAAAAATATTATTGTGTACTCAAAAGAAGGAGATGTATAAACAAAACCTCAATGTGTGTATATCTAGTATACGTAAGATTCAAACACGTATGATAAAAAAGTGAAAAAATTCAAAAAGTGTGCAACATATAGTGTTCATAAAAATATAAAAATATACATAAAAAATGAAAAAAATTGTCCACACAAAAAAAAAATTTTGGAAGCGAAGGTGCCAATCCTCCTCACTTTCTTCTTTTAGCAGGTGATAAATGACTCAATCAGGTAATAAAGATGTCTGCTTACCAAATCCAGTGGACCCCCATTACAGGGATCAAACAGGCATGATAGACGTATACTCCGGACATCTGATGTAGGAAATCAGGTACTCCTCTAAATCCAATGCTCCGCTGCTGCACCGTGTTCAAACCAAATCCTCTCAGTGTAGGAAACCAATCAGAGGCACCGCTTATAATATGTTGGGGGTAAGAACAAAAAACTTCATGGTGCAGAGTGATTAAAAGGAAAAAAAACCTTTATTGCATACTAAAGGCTGACATCCACAGAAGATAAAAAGATATATGGAGAGAGGGCGCACTGACTGCCCACAGTCTCTGACAACAGTTTAAAAAAGCAATCAGCTGAAGCTCACGCCTAACAGCTGGTGCATGATGATCTTGAATTCCTGAGCTCCACCCGACGCTGCGTTTCTCCCTACAGGGCGTCCACTGGGAAAGGAGGCTAAGGAATACAATGTCAATCACCGCACTTAAATACCACAGCTGGAGAGTGACACAGGAAGTAAGAAAAGGAGAGGGGACGCGCATTCACAGCACATTCCCCACTCATAATCTGTGTCAATTTGCTAAGGCAATGCAGCGCTCATAGACAGAACAGTAACCTGTCACCGGCACTGCCAGCCTTTCGCCTGGATTGCTTAGAAGGAATTATATAAAAATATAAAACACATTGAAACATTAAAATATCTAAAACACAAATATACAAATACAAAAAACCAGCATATATGTTACCAATCATCACATTAATTGGCAGCCATAGGGTCATATGAACAAGAGAAAGAATCGGTGTGCCAGCAAGGTGAAAACAAGCAAACACCCCAAATGACACAGAGATTCCGCAAATGTCCACATATCCATGGCTCCCCTGCAACATTATATGTATTTGGTTGTAGTACAGTAGCCATTACACAGTATATCAAAATATTCACAAACTGGAATGTAAATACAAAGGGGTGAACCATAAAAATACTATATTGATTTGTGTGGTACAAGAATGTAACACCAAAAAAGGGGGGAAGGGCACAGGAGGGGGAGATTCACAATAGTTTCAAAAGACCGAGAATCCCCACCCTCTCTCTTCCAAAGAAATCCCGAAAGAAATAGTCTGTGATGGTGTATTTAATCTTAGTGGAGAGGAGTCTCAAACGACAGATATCACGCAGGGAGACTCGCCTTATATATGATGTCAAGTGTTATAGCCCATGGGGTTTGAATATAGAGTGGGATATAAATTGTTATATCAATAATAGGTAGATTACCTAGGCTATCCCTATTGTATTACCCCCTCTATATCCTCTTTAGTATATTCATATGCTTCCCCCTCTTTTTTCCTTTTTTCCGTTTATTTTCCTTTATTTTTCCTTTTTCAAGTAATTGGTTGTAGATAGGGCACCTTACGAGAGGGTGGGGATTCTCTGTCTTTTAAAACTATTGTGAATCTCCCCCTCCTGTGCCCTTCCCCCCTTTTTTGGTGTTACATTTTTGTACCACACAAATCAATATAGTATTTTTATGGTTCACCCCTTTGTATTTACATTCCAGTTTGTGAATATTTTGATATACTGTGTAATGGCTAATGTACTACAACCAAATACATATAATGTTGCAGGGGAGCCATGGATATGTGGACATTTGCGGAATCTCTGTGTCATTTGGGGTGTTTGCTTGTTTTCACCTTGCTGGCACACCGATTCTTTCTCTTGTTCATATGACCCTATGGCTGCCAATTAATGTGATGATTGGTAACATATATGCTGGTTTTTTGTATTTGTATATTTGTGTTTTAGATATTTTAATGTTTCAATGTGTTTTATATTTTTATATAATTCCTTCTAAGCAATCCAGGCGAAAGGCTGGCAGCGCCGGTGACAGGTTACTGTTCTGTCTATGAGCGCTGCATTGCCTTAGCAAATTGACACAGATTATGAGTGGGGAATGTGCTGTGAATGCGCGTCCCCTCTCCTTTTCTTACTTCCTGTGTCACTCTCCAGCTGTGGTATTTAAGTGCGGTGATTGACATTGTATTCCTTAGCCTCCTTTCCCAGTGGACGCCCTGTAGGGAGAAACGCAGCGTCGGGTGGAGCTCAGGAATTCAAGATCATCACGCACCAGCTGTTAGGCGTGAGCTACAGCTGATTGCTTTTTTAAACTGTTGTCAGAGACTGTGGGCAGTCAGTGCGCCCTCTCTCCATATATCTTTTTATCTTCTGTGGATGTCAGCCTTTAGTATGCAATAAAGGTTTTTTTTCCTTTTAATCACTCTGCACCATGAAGTTTTTTGTTCTTACCCCCAACATATTATAAGCGGTGCCTCTGATTGGTTTCCTACACTGAGAGGATTTGGTTTGAACACGGTGCAGCAGCGGAGCATTGGATTTAGAGGAGTACCTGATTTCCTACATCAGATGTCCGGAGTATACGTCTATCATGCCTGTTTGATCCCTGTAATGGGGGTCCACTGGATTTGGTAAGCAGACATCTTTATTACCTGATTGAGTCATTTATCACCTGCTAAAAGAAGAAAGTGAGGAGGATTGGCACCTTCGCTTCCAAAATTTTTTTTTTTTGTGTGGACAATTTTTTTCATTTTTTATGTATATTTTTATATTTTTATGAACACTATATGTTGCACACTTTTTGAATTTTTTCACTTTTTTATTATACGTGTTTGAATCTTACGTATACTAGATATACACACATTGAGGTTTTGTTTATACATCTCCTTCTTTTGAGTACACAATAATATCTTTCCAGAAGCAATTCATGGAAATAATTACTGTTGGTTTTTTTTTGTTTTTTTCTATTCACTAGTTTTTGGGTTGCGCATTTTTTACTTTATATAAATGTGAAGTGAACACACTATGGATTGTGAAAATATGATTTGTGAATAAATGTGGTGAAGGGTTAAATCTTCACTATTAGAATGTGTAGGTGCTGCAAATTAATTAGCCTGAATAGAGCTCATAAGTATTGGAAAAGAAAGATCAATTGTGCAACCTAAAAAGTGTATCAAATAAAAATTCTATCAAATAAAAATTGTTTCTAAACAAAAGGTGATATAATGCTGTTACACTAACAAAATTGAATGATAAATGCATTGCAAATTATGATGAACAAAATACCATTGTGATGATTAACACATTAATGAGTCCATTAAAAAACTGTGAAAAACTGTGAATTATTCTAGTCCATATGGTATAAAATCACAGAAATGCAGTGCAGAAGATCCCATGTAGTATGAAACCGTGAAAATTGAGTTGGTTAACTTCATACAATCACATCCGATATGCTGATAAAAAATGTCCGCTTACCAGACAGATGATTATATTGGGCTCGATATTGGGCCGATCTGCCCTTAGATGTTCCTCCCCAGGCACCTCGTGGAAAGATAGACCGTTGGTTCCAGAGTTTAGCACCGCTGATATGATCCCTCAATCCTGCTTGCCGCGCGGTGCTCCTCCGGATAAACCTTTTGATCGGTAGGTGTACTCTCCACTCTCCGGGTTACGATTTCCACACAACCTAAACGATTTGCCTCTATATCTCACAAGCCCACAGTCATTTACCAAGGAAGGAGAAGAGGAAGAAGAGACCTCATGGTGCAGTATTTCCTTGTAAAAATATTTATTGCACAAGCTTCATTGTATACTGACATCCATACAAACAGAAATTATTTTTCAAAACAGCCGCGGTTTACACCAGCTGGCCGATACGTGATGCTGTCAGAGACCTGTTTGCTCCACCCGACGCGTTTCCCCGTATAAGGATTCTACTGGGAACGGAGGCTGAAGTCTGGACGTCTATCACCACGTTTAAATACCTTTAATGCGGGCGGGACACCAGAAGTCAGATGTCGATCTGCATCTCTCGGTGTCGCTGCTGCAGCTGATTATTAAACTTAAAACCTTGTTTTTTTTAAAGTTATAAGACGCTTTTTTTGGGAAGGGCCAAAACAAAAAAGGAAAGTTAAGAGAGTATGCAGGGGAGGGAAGCGGCGCAACTCCAAAGAAAAGGAAAATGTAAATATCGCTGGGATTTTTAACTTAAGTGGTGAGGAATTAACAGACTCTGAAAAAATCACTTTGAGTAAAGGTCTTAAATTCGCTCCAAATAAATCTTTATATAAATTTCACATGTTTTTGGATGTTCAGAAATATATCAGACGACTGAACATTAAAATACATTTTTTGTCTATCCCCACTGATACTCAGGCATCTAGTTCAGTGACCGTTCAGAAAAAAGGGACGGGACTCAGAAATGCCTCCCTGTTTAACCCCCCCCCACCAAACTGCCACCTAGTATTTCATTTTTTAAGGATTTAGTCTTAAAAGTCTTACAAAAGGTTTGTTTTAGAAAAAAACCTCAAAGGGCCATACAGGAGGGTATTAATTATCAGGCCGGCAGATAAGGGGGAGGGATTGTATTGCTGAAAAACAGGATTATTTTGACCAGATGGAATGCCTTTTGTCGGATAGAGAGACATACTCCCTTATAAAGAAAGACCCCACTAATGCTTATAAAGATTGCTTAATGGCATAATACAAGAGGGATATAGGAAGGGTATCATAGATCAAAAGGAACAGGAATTTCTGGTATCCCTGGTTCCCAAAATGCCTATCATTTATTACCGTATATACTCGAGTATAAGCCGACTCGAGTATAAGTCGAGGTACCTAATGTTGCCACAAAAAAGTGGGAAAACGTACTGACTCGAGTATAAGCCGAGGGTCAACAATGCCTCAGTATTCCCATCCTTACTCTTCCTATCCTCACTGTTCCCATCCTCACTGTTCCCATCCTCACTGTTTTATATCCTCACTGTTTCCTATCCTCACTGTTTCCTATCCTCACTGTTTCCTATCCTCACTGTTTCCTATCCTCACTGTTCCCTATCCTATAATTTTACATTGGAAATAGTACCTGTAAAGAAGTTGCGGCTGCGGCGTCCATCGTTCAAATTCCGCGGTCTCTTCCTGTTCCTTCCGTGATAGGCGATTCTCATCAGACACTCTCCGCCTATCACGATCATTCTCTCATCCTCAGTTTCCCAGCAGACACTGTGTTGGGTGTTCCGCCAATCACAGACGTCTGCTGGGAAACTGAGGATGAGAGAATGATCATGGTAGGCGGAGAGTGTCTGATGAGAATCGCCTATCACGGAAGGAACAGGAAGAGACCGCGGAATTTGAACTATGGATGCCGCAGCCGCAACTTCTTTACAGGTACTATTTCCAATGTAAAATTTTCTCTGACTCGAGTATAAGCCGAGGGGGGGGACTTTCAGCCCAAAAAAAAGGGCTGAAAATCTCGGCTTATACTCGAGTATATACGGTATATACCGAAGGTCCATAAAAATCCCACTTGTCCACCAGGTCGCCCCATAGTTAGCGGGATAGATTCCCTTACGTCCCGCATAGGGAAATTTATAGATTTATATCTT
The DNA here is from genome assembly GCA_029206835.1 of Rana muscosa. Taxonomy (NCBI): domain Eukaryota; kingdom Metazoa; phylum Chordata; class Amphibia; order Anura; family Ranidae; genus Rana; species Rana muscosa. The sequence continues at coordinate 11,420,676 of JARGYO010005626.1, read as the reverse complement.
CAGCCCCTGCTGTCTAAGACACCAGCCTTTCTAAAGGACTCAACTCAAATTATTAATGACATTTCTCAGTGTGATGTGGGTGAAGATGTCTTGCTAGTCACGGCAGACGTCTCCTCACTCTACACTATTATCCTGCATGAGCTAGGATACTATGCGGCTGCATATTTTTTAACCAAAGATCGTTCCTCAGGAATTTATTTTGCGACCTTTACGATTCGCCATGGAACATAATTATTTTTATTATGATGGGCGGTATTACTTACAAAGTACCGGGGTGGCGATGGGAGCGAAATTCGCTCCCAGCGTCGCTAATCTCTTCATGTCACTATGGGAGAATGACAATTTATTGACTGGTAGCGACCCCAGATTACATTTCTGGAGGCGCTACATAGACAATGCCTTCTTTCTCTGGAAAGGGAATGAAGAATCGTTGCACCAGTTCATGTCCAGTTTGAATAACAATCAGTGGAGCATCAAATTCACATATGAACATAGTGGTACATCAGTTAATTTTTTGCACTTGGTTATTTTCAAGGAACAGAATCAATTACTAACCAAAAGTTATTTTAAACCCACAGATTGCAATGGGTACGTTCCCATTGGGAGTTGTCACCATCCCAATTGGTTGAGGGCAATCCCAAGGGGACAGTTTCAAAGAATGCGGAGGAATTGCTCATCACTTGAGGATTACCACACGCAGGCCAATGTCCTTAGGGATCGTTTTACAGAAAAGGGATATGATCCAACAGTTCTGGAAAAAGAATTGCTGGATGTTTCTCTCTTGAATAGAACTAGCTTACTAACTCCCAAAGTAAGAAAAGAAGGGGTGTCCAATACATTTTAGTGGTCTTTTTTCACCACATTCTCTTCCCAATATTGGTGGGTCAATAAAGTTTTTAAAAAACATTGGGAGGTCCTTAAAAATGATAGGATTTTGGGACCAAAAATACCAGACAGACCGAACATCATTTATAGGAAAAGCCAAACCCTGAAAGATACTCTGGCCCCAAGTATGGTCAATCCCCAGAGAAATTAAATATGTTTTCAAATTTGAAAGGATATTTTCCCTGCAAAATGTGCAAAGTTTGCAAAACCTCCAAAACCATCAGGACCTCTTCCTTTTCCTCTCAAGTAGCATCAAAACAGTATAAAATCAGTAATTTCATTACATGCAGCACAATGGGGTTCATCTACCTTTTGAGGTATCCGTGTCGCCTCCAATATATTGGGAAGACCACCAGGGCACTTAACATAAGTATTGGAGAACATTTATCAAACATCAGGAGAGGTTTTGTAGGACACAGTGTGTCAAAGCATTTTCGTCTACACCATCATAGGGATCCCTCTCTTTTAGAGGTTATAGCTATTGAAAGATACATTCCACATTGGAGGGGGAGCAATCTCAAAAGACAAATATCCCACAGAGAAACGAGGTGGATATATGACATGCAATGTTATAGTCCTTGGGGACTTAACATTGAGTGAGACATTAACTGTTACATCGATAATCAATAAATATACCATCATCCCTCTCAGATAATTCTCTCCCTATGTTTTGAGAATGAGTCATAGTCCTATCATTATTAGTTTTTTGTGTAGAATTATTTGGATGTCGAGTATAATAACATGAGGTAGATAGTAAGTTGCACCTTTATCAGACTTGTTATAAACATTTAATATTCCACATATATGTTTTTCTTCATGTGTAGGTTCTGTATTGGATCTGTTCTAATGGCTGCATCGTGTGGTCATGAGATGGGGGGGTTATGGCTTCCCCACCCATCCTTCACAAATCAATGCGGGTTTGCCCTTTCGCCTGGCAAACCACATCAGATCCCTTCCTTCCCTGGTGTGTTTTATTCCGGTGAAACATATATCTGAGCATTGAGAAAACAAAATTTCTTACCTATTTTTAATTTTTAATTTTGTATCAATATCCTGATTTATTGCATGGATTTTCACAGCAATATTTATTTGCTAATTTTCATACAGACTATGCTTATGACAATTATTTACATAGTATTTCTTTATGTTTATTTTTACCTTTAAAAAGGAAAAATATACTATTCATGTTATTTCCATTGATTATCATAATTTTTAGCCATCAATTTTTAAATATAGTATATTATGTTATGGAAATGTATTATAAATCTCTTTGCCATGAAGTTATGTATGGTACATAGTGTCTTATAACTTTAAAAAAAAACAAGGTTTTAAGTTTAATAATCAGCGGCTGCAGTGACACCGAGAGATGCAGATCAACATCTGACTTCCGGTGTCCCGCCCGCATTAAAGGTATTTAAACGTAATGATAGACGTCCAGACTTCAGCCTCCATTCCCAGTAGAATCCTTATATGGGGAAATGCGTCGGGTGGAGAAAACAGGTCTCTGACGTCATCACGTATCGGCCAGCTGGTGTAAACCGCGGCTGTTTTGAAAAATCGTTTCTGTTTGTATGGATGCCAGTATACAATGAAGCTTGTGCAATAAATATTTTTACAAGGAAATACTGCACCATGAGGTCTCTTCTTCCTCTTCTCCTTCCTTGGTAACTGACTGTGGGCTTGTGAGATATAGAGGCATATCGTTTAGGTTGTGTGGAAATCGTAAGCCGGAGAGTGGAGAGTACACCTACCCATCAAAAGGTTTTGCCTTATCCGGAGGAGCGGCAAGCAGGATTGAGGGATCATATCAGCGGTGCTAAACTGTGGAACCAACGGTCTATCTTTCCACGAGGTGCCTGGGGAGGAACATCTAAGGGCAGATCAGCCCAATATCGAGCCCAATATTATCATCTGTCTGGTAAGCAGCCATTTTTTATCAGCATATCGGATGTGATTGTATGAAGTTAACCAACTCAATTTTCACGGTTTCATGCGATCTTCTGCACTGCATTTCTGTGATTTTACACCATATGGACTAGAATAATTCACAGTTTTTCACAATTTTTTAATGGACTCATTAATGTGTTAATTATCACAATGGTATTTTGGTCATCATGATTTGCAATGCATGTATCATTCAATTTTGTTAGTGTAACAGCATTATATCCCCTTTTGTTTAGAAACAATTTTCATTTGATACAATTTTTATTTGATACACTTTTTAGGTTGCGCAATTGATCTTTCTTTTCCAATTCAGTATTTTTGACAGTTTCTGGAATGCCTCTGAATTTGATATTATTGCGTCTGCTTCTGTCCTCGATATCTGACACTTTCAGCTTAAGTTGCCTCAATTCTTCTATTAGCTCAAAATGGGAGTCTACCAATTCATTATGCGTGTCAGCGACATCCTCAATTTTATTTTCCATGTCATCAATTCTTATTCCAAGACCTCTTATTGCCACATTAGTTTTGTTCACATATCACTGCATAGCTTGTTGAATTGCTCCTCTTAGGGACAGAAGCATTTCTTTGATATCTGTATCAAGTATAGGCTGTCCAGATGTGGGGAAGGCAAGCAGTTTATCAGCACAGGGATTATTAACAGGTGGCTGGTCATAATCAGGCAATGAACTACTGGCATGTTCACCTAAGGGGAAAATCCTTCTTCTTTGTCTCTGAGGTCCAATAATTTACTCCCCCATGTCAGGGTCAGTCACACATCTGCTGTTTTCAGTGTTACCAAGTTCACTGTCTCTGTCACTGAGGTGTGCTGGCTGCTGTCCAGTGCCAGAGTGCTGAGTAATAGCGTATCACAATGGGGAAAAGGAAAGAACGTGGAGGACCCAGGAAATTGGGGTTATTTAAGAATCACTATAGTGATCCTGTGAGGAAAATTGGCACAGCTTTACAGCTGTGCCATTTTTCCTCACAGGATCTCTATAGTGATTCTTAAATGACCCCAATTTCCTGGGTCCTCCACGTTCTTTCCTTTTCCCCATTGTGATACGCTATTACTCCTGATATTCCAGTATCTTTTTGTGCCCTCAATACCTCTTTTAGTTGTCGTGTGCCGCTTCAGGGAAAGTCAGTGCTGCAGAGCTCAGGTAGATAGCAGCCATCTTCCTCCACTGCCAGGCCACGCCCCCTCATGATTCACATTTTCACATGTTACAACATCAGCTTCTTTTGTGGTCCTTGACATTTGTTCACATGACTTGAGCTACAAAAGAAAATGGTATTGGAAGACTTCCCTTTATCAAACGATATGATCGTAATGCCCAGCATGTGTCACAGAGAGTGGTCCCTTCCTTGATCAATGTCCAAATGATGAAATATCTCCAATCATGGTTGTCAGACCAACATATCTTTTTTAGCAAAAAAAGAAAACAAATCACCCCACTCCTGGCTGCATTAACTTTTCTTGTTTTAAAAAGCGCTTTTCAGTATGAAACATGTCAGAGGTGATCCTGCTGCTAAGTAATAAACAAGAACAGTTGCTGCAGCGTGGAATGTGGTGATGCATTTCCTTTTCTTATTTGCTGCTGTGAAATATGTAGTATACATATTTTTCTTTTAAACTTTATTAGTACTGGCCAGGGGACAAATTCCCCCCTGCCTTCCAGCCTAGTCCCACTCAGTGTGTCACCTGCCTGGCTGTACAGTGTAAAATGTGCATAAATGACATGGTGGGCCTTAAAAATGTACAAATCCACTGAAAAGTAAAACAGTAAACGTATATGTAGTTCAATTGCATATTTTAGCAGTTTCCTTGAGTTAAAAAACATCAAAAACAAATCTGTATAGATTTTTCAGCAAATGTCTGTTCATGAAGAGTATTCTTTTAAGTGTGCATACATTTAATGTTGTCCAAGTTTAGTGGAAACAAAACAGAAGCTTCAAGAGCTTAGGGATTATTGTGGAGATGGGCAGACATCAAACCTTGGAAATCAGAAAACATCTGACCAAGTAAGACCAGCTTATCACAATATGCTAAAGTAATGTAATTCAAGGCCTGGTTTGGTCTTCAGGCATCCAGGATGAACTGCTGTGATGTTTCTGAGAATAATTCTTAAGTGGTCAAAACATATTCATGTGCCAGAGGATAGAAGCAACTTTATATTAACAGTATGTCATGGGCATGGCAGAGTGCATTGAGGGACACACAGCAGTTCGCCTCACTCATCTTTTACACATGAAAATACAGAGAGCAGCGTTGTACTCCTGTCAAATTAATATGTTAAGTTATTTCTGCAGCTGTTTCTATTGGGAATGGAAACAAGGATGCCAGCTTCCTGAGGCTTTCTATACCGGTAACCTTTGTGGGAGATTTAATCATCAGCTCATAAGTATATTGATGCATGCTCACTTACCTTTGGGCTCCACAAATCTATTGTGTTGATTTGTATGTGCCATACTTATTAGCCATTTGGGAGGCAGAAGTGATTGGCCTTGCAGCGGTTCATTGCAGTCATTGTGCCCATCATTCTTAGCATGTAAAGTTTTATTACTGCATCTCATATTCTGTAGTACAACAGGCAGTGTGTAACAGACATAATAGGATTCTGATTCTGCTATTCTTTCTTTCTTTTCCTTTCTTTCTTCTTTCAATTAACGCATTGGTACCTATACCCAAGAAATATCTTTTGTGTCATGATTCAAAATTAAGGTCAGCTTTATATTTCTGGGTTTATAAGTCGTTATAAATTGCAACTTAAATTACACACCTAGCAAAATAAAAAAAACAGGGACAACAGTTTATGTGCTCAGTTCTTTCGTTTTCCACCAAGTATTATTATGGTGCACCAATTCAATACAATGATTTCTTTTATCAGTGATCTGGAGATCTGGAAACCCTTGCTTGTGATGCATGGGAGGTCTTCCCAAATGCTCCAACTGAAGATTTCTTGCTGATAAAGAAATGTACTGATAAAAAAAAGGAAAAAAAATTCAGTCACCAATCAGATTTAAACCTGCCTTGAAAGTCATTGGTAATACAGGAAGAGAGAGAAAGGGGAAGTTCCACAACACATACCTCAGGAAGTAGACTCCCAGTGACCCTATAAGGCATTGTTTGGATTCTTCGTGTGGTGGATTTTAGGGATTAAAGGGTTAGTTCACCTTTTTTACAAAACATGAAAAGGTGAATTAACTGACATCACTCCCCCCCCCCCCCCCCCGATGAATGTCTCTTACTGTCTACTCTAGATGATGCAGCAGTCCAGGCATTTGAAAGTCATGCTCTTCTGCACTTCTTCACCCTTCATTCTTCTAGGACTCAGAGAGATTCTCAGAGAGATTTTCATTGATAAGCGTGATCACATGCCAGTGCTGACCAATGCCTGCACACCATTGTGAGCATTGTGATACTACATAGGCTCCAGGCTGTGTACTGTAATTTGCCCAGACTGCTATACATGGCTGGCGTAGGTGGAAAAGATAATCTAAGGGGAGAAGTGCAACGGGGACTGAGGGTGAACGAACCCCTTTTTTGAAAGGCTGAACTAACCCTTTTTATTAAATTGAACTTTTCGACTTAACACCAGTTGATGTAGCCAGTGAATAGACTTAGCAGCCCACTGCTTGGTTTCACATGTTACCTAGAATTTCTCTTTAGGATAATGAAAAACCTGTCAATAAATCAAACCTTCTAAACTTCAGGCAAACATCATAATCATGGTATTTCAGTTCCATGAGCTGTATACAGTATATATCCTACTTTACTCTTACAGATACAGGCATCCTCTATATGTACATACCTTTACATACTCCCTTCCTAAGATCATGGTAACAATACTCACCATATACATAGTTACTACTAAAAGGTGACAGCATTTTCTTTCATCACTACCTGTTCTTCCCCAGCTTGCTGAATAGACAGTAAAAGAACAGGTGGATACATAGGGGTTGATGTACTAAAGGCAAATAGACTGTGCACTATGCAAAGTGCAGTTGCACGCTGCAAGAGAAGTTGCTCCAGAGCTTGTTAAATGAGCAGAAGCTCTGCTGACTTCCATCATCCAATCATGTGCAAGCAAAATTTTCCTTGCATGTAATTGGGTATTCTTTGCAAAGTGAAGCTTTACCTCATTTACTAAGCTCTGGAGCAACCGCACTTGCAGAGTTCAACTGCACTTTGCAAAGTGTACAGTCTATTTGCCTTTAGTAAAAAACAACCCCATAATGTCCTACCTATAGTCTCCGCTCTTGTGATCATGCTCACTGATAGCACTGGACAAAGCAACGGAGTAGTGGTTCTCCTAGTACTCAAATGCACAGTGTTGCAGTAGGCCGATATCAAGACAGTTTTATGAACTTCTACTCATTCTGTGTAAAAATACATTATTTTTTATTATAAATACATAACCTGATGAAAAGGGTATTTTTTCTTATCTGCCTAGAGTCTAGCTTTAATAAAACAGCCTGAGTTAAGACCAAATTCAGTGTAAACTTTTCATTTTAAATATTCTCAGTTGAGCCCCTGGTTGTCCAGATCATACATGCTGCCATTATTAATCTTTTTTCTTGATGGTCTGCACAGAATTCTGGGATATTACTGTTTTCACAGAAAATTTCCCAGGAGCACAACAAGCATGTTCACATATTTTTATCCTTGTGAATAGCTATGATGAATTATCATTCTAAGACATGTGTAGCAGGGAGCTGGTTATCTTACCTGCAGTATAAAACAAAAGACACTCTGCAACATTGTTGCAATGAGACTGTTTTCCTCCAGCTAAGACTCTGTGTGCTCACATCCTGTCAGCAGAGAGATTAACACCAGGAAGCAAAGCATACAGGGAAATGTAGTCCCCGGGCTCAAGTGACATGTTCTATTGAACTGCTGGGGAACTACAACAGACCAGCATGCTCTGTGGGCAGGAAAGGAGATTTGATTTCAGGAGAAGTCAGACTACATGAGGCAGAGTAAGAGATTAGACCTAGGGAGATGGGCTGCCTCCTAGGTAAATCCACTGTGTGATTTTAGGTATCCAGCCAATCGGGACCTCCAACCTGAGAGAGGGGGATCCAGGTGCACCTGCACTGATGGTGTGACGCATTCGATGTGACCAGTCGGGTCATTAGAAGACTGATCGATATTCCAATCGCACACGTTCCTGGTACAGTGGCTCTTATAAAATGGTGGGTGCTGCAACGATTACCAGCTGGGTCCTGGAAACATCAAACAATCGAACATATTTGCCAGCACACCAAGGATCGTCCAATTACGTCCAAAAAAGTTTTATTGCAAAAAAAATCACATCACAAAGGTGCAACGTTTCGGAGTCGCGCAGGACCCCTTCGTCAGGCATGTGATAAAGTGTACCAGTGCATCAGCAATATATATATATAACAGCCACCAATCAAATCATGTGAGAAATAGAAAAATGATTAACATCCCCTCCTCCTGACATCATTAAGGCGTCAGAATCCCGCCAAAACAATTAAAAAAAACACAATCAGGCAATAAAATTTAGGCAATAGAAATCATTTACATGGACAATGCTGCTGCAGCCTAGTAAATGCACAATATCAACCGCACATCTATCATTGGTGGGCGCGCACTATGCTTGATGCACTGGCCTGTTGTGTGCAGTCGGGAGTTTATTATTGCCACGACACAGTGGTCCAATGGCTGATCAGCAGTGCTGGCCGCCAATCACGGCGTGCCGCGTATGCTGCACATGCGCCTGAGACCTGTTGCCGGGAGAATGAGGAGGACGCCAGGCTGCAGGGGCGCCGTCATCACGGCAACAGTGACATACAGGAGGCGCCGCCCAATGCGTGTGAGAGAGTGTGGGAGCGAGGCTTGGAGAGCAAGCGGCATAACAGAAACGAGCATGGAAATATAATGAGAGCAAGATAAGCAAGAAACAAGGAGGAAAAAAAAGGGGAAAAAGGAGGAAAAAAGGAGGAAACAAAAGGAGAAAAAAAGAGGGAAAAAGAGAAAGAAAAAAAGAAAGGAGCAAAGGAAAGATCTAGAAAAGAAAACCAAAAAGGAGAAAAGAAAAGAAAAGGAAGTAATCTAAAAGAAGAAAGAAAAAAGAAAAGGAAGAAGAAGAAGAAAAAAGAAAAAGGACAAAAGGAAATCAAATAAAATAAAAATACAAATAAATACTAAATATAAAAATAAACGAATAAATAAAATAAAGATAAAAATAAATAAAATAAAAATAAATATAAAAATAAAATAAAATAAATAAATGTGAAAAAATATATATATAAAAAAAAAGGAAAATGCAAATAAAACTAAAACTAAAAATAAATATAAATAAATATAAAAATAAAAATAAAAAAATCAAAATAATAAATATAAAAAAAAATAATAATATGAAAATAAAAATAAGAAAAAAAAAATCAGAAAAATGAAATAGACTCAAAACAATATACAGACAATAGAAAATAATGACTGAAGATGGAGAATAAAATCAAAGCATGTCGCTACCAAGTGAAAACACTAAATGCTAATATCACGGCAGAAGCTCAGAATTTATCAATAATAATTGTACTTTGGTGTGTGCTTATTGGAGCTAAGATCATCACATTCAGCTACTAAACCGTCTTAACCTTTTTCCTTTTTCTACATGATTTGATTGGTGGCTGTTATATATATATTTTGCTGATGCACTGGTACACTTTATCACATGCCTGACGAAGGGGTCCTGCGCGACTCCGAAACGTTGCACCTTTGTGATGTGATTTTTTTGCAATAAAACTTTTTTGGACGTAATTGGACGATCCTTGGTGTGCTGGGTCATTAGAAGAGCCTGCCTGCCAGGACGTTCGTTTGGGCCTTGAACGCAGGATTGGGTGAGGGGCATTTGGACACTTCACACAGATTTGTATGTTGTATGAACACTGTATACAAATATCATTGCTCTTAGTCACCTTGCTGACACTTGTAGTGCTACAGGATATTAGGCCGCCCAGATACAGAGACATTGTATACAGACACCATTGTCTTTTCACCCTGCTGAGGAAGATCTTACATTCCTTACTTGATAATCCAGGCAAGTTGTGTTTTTTGGCCCTACTATTCAGGAATTTAAGTCCACCAACGAGAGTGGCTAGTTGAAGAATCCAAAGCCTCATCCTTCTTCCAAGAGATTGAAGTTATTGGTGTCATACGGGCATGCACACACATTGTGTTCAGGGCTCTGAATAGTTTATCTGGGAAGTTAAGCCACGGAATATTGAAATGAGTACAGTGCTTGTAGTTGGGCCTGTGGTGTCAGGGGACAGAAGAGAGATAGGTCTGACACAAAATAGGGTTGATCTTCTGCTCTCCTTCTGCCTGGACTTCTAGAGCCAAATTTGAGTAAAGATAACCAATCCAACATAAAGTGTCATATTGTGATTTATTTGCCATTTAAGTGTGCCTCTGCTCTTGGGGTTATTCTCAGGTTTGGAATCCCCTGAAAGCAGCCTGAAAATAGTATTGAGCTATATTGCTCATAAAGTGGTTGTAAACCCACTTGTTGGTCTACTACCTAGAGGTAAGCCTAGAATAAGGCTTACCTCTAGGTAGTGGAAATATCTCCCAAACGTGCGCCGTTTAGGAGATATTTCACTTGTAGTCCATCGCTAATCTTCACTGTGCATGTACGGGGAAGAAACAAAACTAAGTGCCGTTTCTTCCCCAGCCAGTGCCGTGAATCGCGGCTCCGGTGCGCATGCGCGGGAGTTACGTCACGCAGCTCCGGTGAATCACAGTGCCGGAGTCAGCGACCCGGAAGGAAGTGGAGGCAGAAGATGGACAGTGCCTACTATGGGGACATCGCTGGATTCTTTTGCAGGTAAGTGGCACATAATGGGCTAGTATGCAATGCATACTAGCCCATTATGCTTTTAATTTGCAGGCTGTACAGCGGACTAAAGAGGAATCAGGGTTTACTTCCTCTTTAATCTCAGTTATTGCTCTCCAGTTGATTACTTGAACATATATACTGTTACTGTGTGCTACTTTTCCACAGAAATATTGCAGTAAAGACAATTTCTATGTTTTATTATAACGAGTGTGTTGCTCATTGTCATTGCACTTACACTATTGCCAGGTGTGCCAGGAGGGGGCAGAGACTATTATTGAGAGGCAGAGTACAGAACCAAATATACTTAAGCCGCTCCTACGGGGGTAGCGCTACACATGGCTACTTTATACAAGCATAATAAAAAATAGAATACATGGGTTGGTCATGAGAGGCAAGGGAATAAAAGAAAATATATTTCACAGAATTGTTTTATTTATTATTTCTAGATTGCAGTATGGTTAGGTGCACATTTTACAATATACAGCTTTTATATATAATTCATTTCATTTTGTAGTGGCTTGTTTACAAGATGTAGTCTAAATGCTCCAGAATTTCTATCTGCTTGTCCTTCCTTTGACTAAAAGCTTCCTTCACTTAGTCATAAGTTTTCCCATGATAAGTTTTATTTTCAGCAATGAAAATCTATAAGAACTGTCACATGGCTGAAAATAGCAGCTATAACAGTGGTGTTATAGCATAGCATAGTGAATTCACTCTTATGCAGGGATACAGTATATTTCAGGGCCAGAACCCAGGCCAGCAGAGTTAAAGAAGCACCAAGCCTAATGCCGCGTACACACGGCCGTTTTTCTCGTCGAAAAAAAATACATTTTTCCCATTCGACGAGAAAAACGATAGTCTGTGGGCTTTCTGTCATTTTTTTATCGACGAGAAAAACGGCATTAAAAACGACGAGAAAAATTAGAACATGTTCTAATTTTTCTCGTCGTTTTTTTCTACATGTTTTCCGCGGCAGTGTTTCCCATAGGGAAACACTGCCGCGGAGCCCACAGACGGTCGTTTTTCTCGTCAAGAGAAAAAATTACGTGAAAAACGACCGTGTGTGGGGAACAAGCTGTTCCCCCGTTTTAAATGACATTATTCACGGCGGTTTTTTAACTGCCGTGAATAATGATCATGTGTACGCGGCATAAGGACCAGTTCACATGTTCTCCTGCAGTGTGTTTTGACAGCCCATTTGAACTACTTAAACTGCTTCACTTGCACTACTTTTAAAAAAGCACTGCACCAAACCGCATGGTACTGCGGTATCATGTGATTTGGTTTCCACAAACACACTAGGGTTGCCACCTCATCCCTTTAAAACCAAACACATATTAATTTCACAGTTTCTGGTGCTAATTTAATGCAGATAAGGCACTAAGTGAGTTTAATTACCACCTTAATCAGCCACAGAGCCTGTGCAGTTAATATGTGTTTGGCTTTAAAGGGATGAGGTGGCAACCCTTATACGCACTGTATTTACAATCTTCTTTTGGGGTGCCATTAAGAATACATTGACATCCGTACGCAGATTGCAAGGGCAGTGTACCCACCTGTGGTGTGGAAAACGTTCATAGAATATACTTTTCCCCACTGCGTTCTGGTGTGAACCGGCCCTAATATTTCCAAACCATATTTTGTTACCCACTTCTGGCCACCTCTGGGTATTTAAGGGTAAGGGAACTGTACTGTAGGTAGAAAGAGTAGAAAGGGGTGCACAGGAGTCAGAAGACTCACTATAGTTCAGGAAACATAAAACCTCTGTTTATACTTTTCAACTATACAGATAGTGTTGGAATACATTGTTCATATGTTTTGTGCAACTATAGTGATGAGCCGAACACCCCCGGGTTCGGTTCGCACCACAACCCGCGAACGGACCGAAAGTTCGCACGAACTTTAGAACACTATTAAATACAATGGATGCGAACGTTCGAAATCTAAAGTGCTAATTATAACGACTATTATGCATGTTATTGTCCTAAAAAGGGTTTGGGAACCCGGGTTCTGCACCAGGGGACATGTATCAATGCAAAAAGAAGTTTTAAAAACGGCCGTTTTTCTGGAGCAGTCATTTTAATGATGCATAAAGTGAAAAAAAAAAGTCAAATATTCCTTTAAATATCGTACCTGGGGGGTGTCTAAAGTATGCCTGTGAAGTGCCACGTGTTTCCCGTGTTTAGAACTGTCCCTGCACAAAATTACATTTCTAAAGGAAAAAAAGCCATTTAAAACTGCTTGCGGCTTTAATGTAATGTCTGGTCCCGGTAATATGGATGAAAATCTTTAAGAAAAATGGCATAGCTACCCCATCACAGACACCCCCCCCCCCCCACCCCAGCCCATTACCAGCCCCTTTGGGTCTTGTATGGATATTAAGGGGAACCCCGCACACAAAATAAAAAAGGCCCTATATACTCTGAACAGCTGTATACAGGCGGTGCGTACAAGACAGGGACTGTAGGTTTGTTGTTATGTAGAATCTGTTTGTAATTTTGAACAGGTACATTGTTTAAGTGTAGCTCCAGCCCAAAAATCTATTTTTAAGCTTTTTGGAAAACATAGGGAAGGGTTATCACCCCTGTAACATTTGTTTTGCTGTCTGTGCAGTGTGCACCTGTTCAGAACAGTTCACCTCACTTTCCGTCCTAATGACAAATGTTTTTTGAAAATTTGGGGTTTTTATTGAAACAAGAATTGATGATAAAGCATCAGTGGAGAGGAGACACTTTTTTCCCATATTAACTCTTACAGGAGAGAATTTCCCTTCCTAGGGGTAGATTTCCTCTCACTTCCTGTTGTATCCTTCCATTTGCAAGGAGGAGTCGTTTGTAAGTTGGATGTTTGAAAGTAGGGGCCTGCCGTATATACTCAGCTGAAATTTGCCCCTTACATGTTGGTGTTGCCACAACACTGTGAGCCCTCACAGTTACTCTTGGTGGGTGCATGAATGGGCCCTGCCGTGAATTATTAGATCAAGAATTGTAATTGCATGCCCCTGTCGAACAGGGGCTGAAAAATTGGGCCTTTGGTGGTGGTCGTGGTGGTGGTGTTGACACAACACTGTAAGGCCTCACAGTTAGTCTTGGTGGGCGCAGGAATGGGCCCTGCTGTGAATTATTAGATCAAGAATTGTAATTACATGCCCCTGTTAAACAGGGGCAGAAAAATTGGGCCTTAGGCACTGGTGCCACAACACTGCAACCCCTCACAGATACTGTACTTGGAGCACAGCAATGAGCCCTGTTGCAAAGTACTGCATCAAAAATTGTAATTACACTCCCCTGTTAAACAGGGGCTGAAAAATTGGGCCTTAGCCACTGGTACTGGTGCCACGACACTGCAACCTCTCCCAGATACTCTAGTTGGAGTGCAGGAATGAGCCCTGCTGCAAAGCATTGCATAAAAAATTGTAATTACATGCCCCTGTTAAACAGGGGCATAAAAATTGGGCCTTAGGCACTGGTGCCACAACACTGCAACCCCTCACAGATACTGTACTTGGAGCACAGCAATGAGCCCTGTTGCAAAGTATTGCATCAAAAATTGTAATTACACGCCCCTGTTAAACAGGGGCTGAAAAATTGGGCCTTAGCCACTGGTGCTGGTGCCACGACACTGCATCCACTCCCAGATACTCTAGTTGGAGTGTAGGAATGAGCCCTGCTGCAAAGCATTGCATAAAAAATTGTAATAACACACCCCTGTTAAACAGGGGCTGAAAAATTGGGCCTTAGCCACTGGTGGTGCCACCCAGAAACAAAAATGTTCTTCCAAGCTATCATCGTCAATCGGATCATTAAGGAGGAGGAGGATAGTCAGTCAACATAACAGGACAGGCACTCAGCATCAGCATCAGTCTTGAAGGGATGTGACATTCGAAAATAAATTAGTCTGTTATATCAGCTTCAGGTGTTTGGTAGCTGGTGGTGATCCAAGACTGGTTCATCTTTATGAAGGTCAGTCGATCAACAGAGTCGGTGGACAGGCGCACCCTGTGATCCGTGACAAATCCTCCAGCAGCACTGAATGTGCGTTCTGAAAGAACGCTGGATGCAGGACAGGCCAGTAGCTCAATTGCATACTGTGCAAGCTCTGGCCAGTGATCCATCCTCAATACCCAGTAAGCCAGAGGATTTTCGGTGGGGAAGGTGTCCAAGTCTGACCTTGCCCCTAGGTATTCCTGCACCATGTATATCAGACGCTGGCGATGGTTGCTGGAACCGATCATACCTTGGGGCTGCGGACTAAAGAATTGTCTGAACGCTTCGGTCAGACGGCCACCTTCCCCACCGCTCCTTCTTTGACTGACCGAAGCCTCAGCAACTCGTTGTCCAGGACCAGGAGTTTGTAACCTCCCAGTCTCCTGGAACGCGTTGCACAGACCTTTTCTGCAAGGCCTCCCGGAGTTGTCTCATCCTCTGCTCCTTCTGCGACGGTAAGATAAGGTCCGCAACCTTACCCTTGTACCGTGGATCAAGGAGAGTGGCCAGCCAGTAATGGTCCCACTCCTTGATCCGAAGAATACGAGGATCCTTCCACAGACTTTGCAGGATCAGGGAGGCCATGCAGCGTAGGTTAGCTGAGGCATTCGGTCCGGAGTCCTCTGGGTCACTAAGGACGACATGATCCACAGCCACCTCCTCCCAGCCACGTACAAGTCCACTGTTTTCTTGGGACTGTAAATCATCCCTAAAAGACTGCTGCTGATGATGCTGAGTGCCAGGCTCCACCTCCATGCTGACACAATCCTCCTCCTCCTCCTCTTCTTCCTGTGCGATGGGTGGGACAGAAGGAACACTGTCTGGGTAAAGGGGGCTTTGAGAGGCAAGAAAGTCCTCCTCTTCCTGCCTCTGTTCTGCCTCAAGTGCCCTGTCCATTATTCCACGCAGCGTATGTTCCAACAGGTGGACAAGAGGTACAGTGTCACTGATGCATGCACTGTCACTGCTCACCATCCTCGTGGCCTCCTCAAATGGTGCCAGGACAGTGCATGCATCCCTGATCATGCCCCACTGGCGTGGTGAAAAAAACCTGAGCTCCCCTGACCCTGTCCTGGTGCCGTAGTCGCACAGGTACTCATTGATGGCCCTCTGCTGCGTGTGCAGCCGCTGCAGCATGGCCAACGTTGAGTTTCACCTGGTGGGCATGTCACATATAAGGCGGTTCTTGGGCAGGTTCAACTCCTTTTGCAGCTCAGCCAGGCGAGCACTGGCATTATAAGATCTGTGGAAATGCACACAGACTTTCCTGGCCTGCCTCAGGACATCCTGTAAGCCCGGGTACCTGCCCAAGAACCGCTGCACCACCAGGTTAAGGACGTGAGCCACACAGGGCACATGGGTCAGTTGTCCCTGTCGGAGAGCGGAGAGGAGGTTGGTGCCATTGTCGCAAACTACCATTCCTGGCTTAAGCTGGCGTGGCGTCAACCACCTCTCGGCCTGCCCCTGCAGAGCAGACAGAACCTCTGCCCCAGTGTGGCTCCTGTCCCCCAAACACACCAGCGCAAGCACGGCATGGCATCTTTTTGCCTGCGTACTTGCGTAGCCCCTTGAACGCCTACGGAGCACTGCTGGTTCCGAGGACAAAGCACAGGAAGAGGCCACGGAGGAAGAAGAAGAGGAGGGGGTGGAGGACAGAGGTGTGTCACAACCAGTAGTAGAATTTTGGAGGCGTGGCGGTGGAACAACCTCCAACACTACTGCACCTTGTCCTGCATCCTTCCCAGCTGCCAAAAGAGTGACCCAATGGGCCGTGAAAGAAAGGTAACGTCCCTGTCCATGCCTGCTGGACCATGAGTCAGCGGTAATATGCACCTTACCGCTGACCGCCCTGTCCAGCGAGGCCAAGACATTGCCTTCCACGTGCCGGTAGAGAGCCGGAATCGCCTTCCGAGAGGAAAAGTGGCGTTTGGGAACCTGCCACTGAGGAACCGCACATTGCACAAACTCACGGAAGGGGGCCGAGTCTACCTACTGAAAAGGCAGCAGTTGAAGCGCTAGCAATTTAGCCAAGCTAGCATTCAACCGCTGGGCATGTGGATGGCTGGGAGTGAACTTCTTTCGACGGTCCAGCAGCTGGGGCAGGGAAATTTGCCTGCTAGAATCGGACGTTGGTGTACAGCATGTTTCAGAGAGGACTGAAGGTATAGTGGGGTTGGAGATCCCAGCTGATGCGGTGCAAGAAGAGGTCAGCTTTGTTCTTTGGTGTGGGTCTTTAAGGTAGGCTTGCCAACGAGCTGCATGGCAGGTCAACATATGTCTGGTCAAGCATGTGGTGCCCAAGCGGGTGATGTTTTGGCCACGCGATATACGCTTGAGACATATGTTGCAAACAGCAGCTGTGCGATCTGATGCACTCGACTCAAAAAAGGCCCACACCAAAGAACTTTTTGAATAACGGGCAGAGGCAGCGCCCTGCACAGGCAGAGCTCTGCGGTGTGATTCCGTCGGTGTGCTGCCCTTACGCTGGCCCCCCGAGGGCATCCTGCCTCGTTGGAGATGTGCCTCCTCCTCCTCCTCCTCTCTCCTATTAGGCACCAACGTGGAGTCAGTGACCTCATCATCCCCTCCCTCCTCATCACTGGAGCCAATCTGGCAGTATGCTGCAGCTGCTGGAACATGACTGCCAGATTGGTGTCCTTCTTGAGCATCCCCTCTCTCTGCTCTCACGCTACTGCCTTCCTCTAGCTGGGTATCATCATCAGACCCTTCGAAACGCTGGGCATCCTCCTGGAGCATGTACCCAACACTGTGCTCAAACAGTTCGGGGGACTCCTCAGGAGGACATGGTTGGTCTAGGGAAGGAGTGACTGATGATGACATTGATACCAGGGAAGAGGACGCTTTGGCAGCTGCTTTGCCAGTACCCTGAGCCTGGGTGAGAGAGGATGAGGAGGATGAGGAGGGCTTGGTCATCCACTCTACCAAGTCTTCGGCATGATGCGGCTCAACACGTCCAGCTCCCGAAAAGAAGGACAAGCGTGTCCCATGGCCACGTGCTGATGGCGATGCACCGCGTCCACGACCAGCACTGTTGACTCTAGACACAGAGCCTGCTTGCCCTCTTTTTTTGGCTCCTGACTGTCTGCCTCTCCTTGTTTGCCTTCCAGACATTCTAATGGCCTGCAGGGAAATGGGAAAAGCAGCAAAACAGGCTAAGTTAAGGTGTAATATGTTCAGGAGGGACACTCCGCCCGCTGTAAGTGCCGCAAAATCCTGTTTGTGTAACACACCAGGAAAAAGCAGCAATACAGGCTTAGTTAAGGTGTAAAATGGTCGGGAGGCACACTCCGCCCGCTGTAAGTGCCGCAAAATCCTGTTTGTGTAACACACCAGGAAAAAGCAGCAATACAGGCTAAGTTAAGGTGTAATATGGTCAGGAGGCACACTCCGCCCGCTGTAAGTGCCGCAAAATCCTGTTTGTGTAACACACCAGGAAAAAGCAGCAATACAGGCTAAGTTAAGGTGTAATATGGTCAGGAGGTACACTCCGCCCGCTGTAAGTGCCGCAAAATCCTGTTGGTGTAACACACCAGGAAAAAGCAGCAATACAGGCTAAGTTAAGGTGTAATATGGTCAGGAGGCACACTCCGCCCGCTGTAAGTGCTGCAAAATCCTGTTTGTGTAACACACCAGGAAAAAGCAGCAATACAGGCTAAGTTAAGGTGTAATATGGTCAGGAGGTACACTCCGCCCGCTGTAAGTGCCGCAAAATCCTGTTGGTGTAACACACCAGGAAAAAACAGCAATACAGGCTAAGTTAAGGTGTAATATGGTCAGGAGGCACACTCCGCCCGCTGTAAGTGCCGCAAAATCCTGTTTGTGTAACACACCAGGAAAAAGCAGCAATACAGGCTAAGTTAAGGTGTAATATGGTCAGGAGGCACACTCCGCCCGCTGTAAGTGCCGCAAAATCCTGTTTGTGTAACACACCAGGAAAAAGCAGCAATACAGGCTAAGTTAAGGTGTAATATGGTCAGGAGGCACACTCCGCCCGCTGTAAGTGCCGCAAAATCCTGTTTGTGTAACACACCAGGAAAAAGCAGCAATACAGGCTAAGTTAAGGTGTAATATGGTCAGGAGGTACACTCCGCCCGCTGTAAGTGCCGCAAAATCCTGTTGGTGTAACACACCAGGAAAAAGCAGCAATACAGGCTAAGTTAAGGTGTAATATGGTCAGGAGGTACACTCCGCCCGCTGTAAGTGCCGCAAAATCCTGTTGTGTAACACACCAGGAAAAAGCAGCAATACGGGCTAACTTCAGGTGTATAATGTGCAGGAGGCTTAGCAACAATGACACTGACACTGTCCCCTGCCTATCCTTCTCTCTCCCTGCACACAAGGTTTATCAAAGTATATGACACTGACACTCTCCCTGCCTATCCTTCTCTCTCCCTGCACACAAGGTTTAGCAAAGAATATGACACTGGCACTGTCCCCTGCCTATCCTTCTCTCTCCCTGCACACAAGGTTTATCAAAGTATATGACACTGACACTCTCCCTGCCTATCCTTCTCTCTCCCTACACACAATAGTTAGCAAAGAATATGACACTGACACTCTCCCTGCCTATCCTTCTCTGTCCCTACACACAAGGTTTAGTAAAGAATAGATTTGACAAGATTTGACACTGTCCCTGCCTATCCTTCACTTTCCCTGCTCCGGAACACACTACACAAGGCCGCCACGCTGGCGGCCTTTTATAGTGTGGGGCCTGTACTAAACCCCCTCAGCTATAATTGGCCACAGGCATCCTGCCTGTGGCCAATCATTGCTCTCCTCGATGCCGGCGCTGTGATTGGCCAAGCATGCAGGGTCACAGTGCATGCTTGGCCAATCACAGCGCCGGGATTACACAGCGATGGCGCAGTGTATTGTGGGCCGTTCGCGTCACTCGAATTTGGCGCGAACGGCCCAAATCGTTCGTTGTTCGCCAAACG
Source organism: Rana muscosa (assembly GCA_029206835.1). Classification (NCBI taxonomy): domain Eukaryota; kingdom Metazoa; phylum Chordata; class Amphibia; order Anura; family Ranidae; genus Rana; species Rana muscosa. Next base: position 11,401,041 of record JARGYO010005626.1, on the reverse strand, counting down.
CGCGAACAGCCGATGTTCGAGTCGAACCTATGTTCGACTCGAACACCGAGCTCATCCCTATGCAACTACTACATTAGACAGTTTATGGCAGTGTTTATAGGTTTGTAGCTGCTCTTCCCTGTATAATAAAGATTCCTGTTTCCTGTTGGCAGTTAAGCAGCAATGCCCATGTGAACTGTGTCCTGTCTGTCTGTTCTGTAAGGCTATATACAGGTTATGGGCCCAGGCGTAGCCGAGACACCCACCCAGAGAAAAAATGAGAACCCAGCAAATGCCCAGTCATAGCCTGCTACAACAACAGTGCAAGATACAGCAACAGAAAGACGACTGAAAAAGAATAATAAGAAAATGACCAGGAAAACAGCTGTAACAAAGCTTTTATTTGCAAACCTGACAAACCAAAGCTACCAGTCTTAGAAATTCAAGATACAAATTATGCTAATAAGAGAAGGTATGTGGAAATGTATAAATTAAGTCAGGCCAGAACACCCTTCAGATGAGTGGATAGAGAAAGACCAAAAAGCTCAGAGCACAATCTCTCTTAGCATTGAAGATGATCAAATCATGCATACATGCAAGTGTGAAACTGCTAAAGAAATGTGGGAAGGATTACAAAATGTGCATGAAAGAGCTAATCTCAGCAATAAACTGTATAGCCGTGTACACACGATCGGTTTTACCGATGAAAACAGTCCGATGGACTGTTTTCATCGGACGAACCGATCGTGTATGGGCCCCATCGGTCTTTTTTCCATCAGTGTGAAAAAATAGAACATGTTTAAAATTTATCCGATGGGAAAAAAAACGATAGCAAAATCCGATCGTCTGTGTGGAAATCCATCGGATAAAAAACCCACGCATGCTCAGAATCAAGTCGACGCATGCCCAGAAGCATTGAACTTAATTTTGTGTTTTACATCACCGCGTTTGAAACGGTCCGTTTTTTGACTGATGGTGTGTGGGCAAGACTGATGGAAGACAGTTTCATCGGATTTCCGATGGAAAAAAACATTGGATTAGAATCCATAGGATATCCGATCGTGTGTACAGGGCTTAAGTGATTAGAAATCTATACCAAACCAAGCTTATGAAAGGCCAGGATATGCAGGATTACATAAAGCACACCTTGGAAATGGTTGAACACCTGAGCGGCATAAGAGAAGAAATAAAAGATTTTCATGTCGGAGCACAATTACTCAGCGGCTTACCAGAGAGTTATAAAATGCTTGTCACAGCACTTGATGCATGTCCAGATGATGAAATGACATTGGAATATGTCAAGGGCAAGCTTGTGGATGAATATAAGTGTAAAACAGAAAGCATTAATAGTGATGGTGCTTCTGCTGCAGAGTCTGCTTTAAAGATGAAAAATAGGAATAAAAAAAAAAAATGAAAAACTACAAAAGGTCAAAAGTGTGAGCAAAGAAATTGATTTTGCTTCAGATAATAAATATGTTTTTTTGAATCCAAAAGTCACACCTTATCTTTGTAGGCATGTTCTGTTATTTCAGGGGCTACAAATCATTGACAAATGACAGATTTTTTTTATTCACCTTGACCAGAGTAAAACAGAAAAAAATCAGCTAATGGGCAAATAATGGAATCAGACGAAGTAGGAGATGGTTGTCTTTACTGTTCTTTTTCCCAGAGTGTCACCAGAAAGATACCTGTAAAAAAATGTCCTCTATAGTATCCTACAAAAGTGAGTACACCCCTCACATTTTTGTAAATATTTTATTATATCTTTTCATGTGACAACACTGAATAAATGACACTTTGCCTACAATGTAAAGTAGTGAGTGTACAGCTTGTATAATGGTGCAATTTTTCTGTCCCCTCAAAATAACTTGACACACAGCCATTAATGTCTAAACCGCTGGCAACAAAAGTGAGTACACCCCTAAGTGAAAATGTCCAAATTGGGCACAATTAGCCATTTTCCCTCCCTGGTGTCATGTGACTCGTTAGTGTTACAAGGTCTCAGGTTTGAGAGAGAAGCAGGTGTGTTAAGTTTGGTGTTTTCGCTCTCACTCTCTCATACAGGTCACTGGAAGTTCAACATGGCACCTCATGGTAAAGAACTCTAAGGATCTGAAAAAAAAATTGTTGCTCTACATAAAGATGGCCTAGGCAATAAGATGATTGTCAATACACTGAAACTGAGCTGCAGCACAGTGGCCAAGACCATACAGTGGTTTAACAGGACAGGTTCCACTCAGAACAGGCCTCGCCATGGTCGACCAAAGAAGTTGAGTGCACGTGCTCAGCATAATATCCAGACGTTGTCTTTGGGAAATAGACATATGAGTGCTGTCAGCGTTGCTGCAGAGGTTGAAGGGGTGGGGGGTCAGCCTGACAGTGCTAAGACCATACGCCACACACTGCATCAAATTGGTCTGCATGGCTGTCATCCCAGAAGGAAGCCTCATCTAAAGATGATGCACAAGAAAGCCTGCAAACAGTTTGCTGAAGACAAGCAGACTAAGGGCATGGATTACTGGAACCATGCCCTGTGGTCTAATGAGACCAATATAAACTTATTTGATTCAGATGGTGTCAAGCATGTGTGGCGGCAATCAGGTGAGGAGTACAAAGGTAAGTGTGTCTTGCCTTCAGTCAAGCATGGTGGTGGGAGTGTCATGGTCTGGGGCTGCATGAGTGCTGCCGGCACTGGGGAGCTACAGTTCATTAAGGGAATCATGAATGCCAACATGCACCGTGATATACTGAAGCAGAGCATGATCCCCTTCCTTTGGAGACTGGGCTGCAGGGCAGTATTTCAACATGATAACGACCCCAAACATACCTCCAAGACAACCACTGCCTTGCTAAAGAAGCTAAGGGTAAAGGTGGAGAAGCACAAGGTCTCTAACACCAGCTCTATGATGTTGTCATGGAGTAGTGAAAGAGGACTCCAGTGGCAACCTGAAGTTCTGGTGAACTCCATGCCCAAGAGGGTTAAGGCAATGCTGGAAAAAATGGTGGCCACACAAAATATTGACACTTTGGACCCAATTTGGACATTAGGGGTGTACTAAATTTTGTTGCCAGCGGTTTAGACATTAATGGCTGTGTGTTGAGTTATTTTGAGGGGGCAGCAAATTTACACTGTTATACAAGCTGTACACTAACTACTTTACATTGTAGCAAAATATAATTTCTTCAGTGTTGTCACTTGAAAAGATATAATAAAAAAAAATCAAAAATGTGAGGGGTGTATTCACTTTTGTGAGATACTGTATGTCTCTGCTCTTGAAAGTAATCTTTTGTCAGTGAAGAAGCTCACAAAACAAGACATTATATTGACCTTCCAAGATGACAGTTGTGTTATGACAAAAGGGGATCTCTTACTTGCAAAGGCTAAAATTACAGATTAAACCTCAGGTTGTACAAAATTTTATGAACTAACACAAACACTTCAAATTGAGGGACATCCCACATCAGTGTCACATGAAGATAAGCAACAAAGTGACACAAAAATAGAAATTAATGCAGACAATCCAAACACAGTAAAAGAGGAATCCAGGCCACAAGAAGCTTCAATCAGGAAATTCACCAGAAGTTACAAAGACATCCCAACCAAACGTCTCTCCTATGTTGCTCACGTAGCATTAAAACCAGAGACAGATTCATGGGATGAGATGCAAAGACTTCCAACAGAAATAAAAGTGGATAACAGCATTTGACAAAACCACTTACAAGTAACAGATCTTTAGCCTCTTCCCACATCACAGATGATAGTGCCGCTTTGTGGATTTTCTGACCTTTTCATCTATTCGTGGCTTGCTTGGTATATCCCGATGTTACGAGCTCTTTCACCTATCAGTGCTATTATTTCAACCTGGGCCCTGACTAAATGAGTTTTTAGCCACGTAAAATTATTGATCATTTACAGATATTATTACTAAGTTGTATATCAACTCTGATCTTGCATTTCCCTACGGCATCTCCTGTGGCCCCACAGCCATACTCCATCATTTGGCTTAGTACCTGGAAGTACATACAGTGGAGGCTCCTTTCAATTGTTCGAATGTGTTATGGTAGCAATACCCTGCTTTGAACGCCCCTGTAAGGGACCTTACAGTTGTCCTGAAACGCGTCGGGCTGAACATCAGCAAATACCAGACACCCACGATCGAACCTTGTACTTTGTTTTTTTATATGCTCTATATATGGTGATGTTTGCATCTGAATAACTTTTATATTTCATTAATAAAATTTCTAATATTTTTTCCCATTCTTTTTCTATTTTGTTGCCTTCAAAGTCCCTAGTACCTACTATGGGGGTACTCGTTCTATATAAACCTATATCGGGATTGGCAACTTTCTGGGTCCCTTTAGGTGGATTTATACACAAATGCAGAAGTAGGATGGATTTTTTTCCTCAAATGAACTAGTTTCCATTAAAAAAAAACACGGTCAAAGTTGGGAAAATTACATTCATTGCAAAATCAAAATTTAAAAGCAAATTCATTTTTTTTTTTAACTTTTGAGCGACATTTGCTCACTCATCAAATGGACAATGAATGTTCAAGCAAATATTTGTACAAACATTGATTAGAAAATCTACTAGTGTACCGTATATACACAGGGCATTCTAACAGTTGTTTTGCTAAACTATTACATGACACAATGGGCAGTGATTGTACAAACAGACATCACCATTTATGTGTACTTGGGGTAGCATGATGTCACAGGAATCATGTACCATTTAGCGTGCTGATCAAGGGCTAAGAAGCATTCATAACAAATATACACAAACAACCCTCACATAATATATAGTGCATGTATATATATATTTTTTTTTGTCATAGATGCCATTTACTTAATTATCAACTGGTGACAAGTGATGACATCTCCTTACTTAATTTCACCAGCTGCAGTCATTAGGAGGACTGTCGCTCTCCCTGCTGGAGGTTATATTCAACCTTTAAGTAAGAAGAATGCAGCAGAAATGAAACTCCACCCAGTGCAGCAGGAGGAGATTTATGTTACAGAGATATTGCATTTGCAGTTGCTAAATGATATGAGAAAGCAATGGAGCTTGCAAGTCATATGTCTCTAATAAAACAGCTTTGAGCAGATTGACCTTTTGAAGTGATGAATGAGATTGATATGCGTTACAAAATATACTCAAAGAAAAACAGGCAACTCTGGCTTAGCTTTCATGTAAAACAGTGTCAGAACGCGTTCATGGGAAACTGTTACAATCCTCAGTACAGCTTCTGTGACAGAATTCTTGAGTTATCAAATAAAAAATGTCACTATGATTGACACATGACAGTATAAAAGAGTGTAATATGGGTACTCTATTTATTTGATATCATTGCTTGATTGATATCACAGGGGCTTTCTATCTAAACTTAGAGATAAAATAAAGTAAGGCCAAGAGCGTCATTTGTCAGCTGCAAAGAAAAAAAATCTTGAGGGACTTGTATCAGCTATCAATACCATCTTCTTTCAGTGTTGCATGTTCTGTATATGGTAGTGAGTAGAGGGGAAATTCATGTTTGTCGCTATCATGGGTTCAAGGAGAATCCTGGGGGCGCCAAATTTGTTGATCTAGTACACTTAGGTACACTTAGGTGCAGATTTGCCTGGGAGAGCTTTCTTTAAACTGTAATGGACTGCAAAACCTTTTAACTATGGCCAGAAGACTAAAAATTACTAAAAATGACAATAAGGGGGCTCTTGGATATGCTAGACCCCTCACTATAATGCACTAGCAGTGCTTCCCTTTAAAAAAATAAAAAAGAAAGAAGTGGGCTTTTGTTTCAGTGGTGATATTTCGGAGGCTGTATTTCTTTTGTTGCATGTTTGTTTATTTATTTATTTTTTGTTTGTTTGTTTTTTTTATGTGGGATTAGGGGTTCTCAAAATGCAGCATTTACTTGTTACTGATCAATTATTTTTGGAGCTGACTTTTGTTTGCAATAATCCTTTGCATCCTTAAGAAGGAAAAAAGCACTATGTGCAAGACCAGTGTGCTCCTAAAGCAGCTCACATTACTCACATTTACTGTACCCCCTGTCCCCATAGATAAAATAAAAAGTTAGGCATATACCAGTTAGGCCAATTATCCCTGCTGCTGATCAGTTTTACACTGATGCATCACCTGCAATAGTAAACCTCTGCTCTTTGTCTATAGTAAATTTAGGCTTAGCCTTTCTCACTAAAATTCTTATGCTGTTGGCCAATTCTACACTGCTTTCTCATCAGCAATCTCTTTTCTGCTATTCTCTAGTACATTTCAGCCAATTATTCCTCATGTCCTGCTGCTAGCTAATTTTCTGAAGTCTTTTAATTTATAAAGAAAGTTTCATAAAAATTAGCCAGCAGAAGCACAGTTTTACATTAGCGAGACAAAGGACAACCTCTGCAAACTATTGGTCAATATGTATCTGCCAGTCAATGTTGGTCTATTTCTGTTTGATGAAAAAACACGTGTCACTGCTAAAACTAACTAAAAAAAACATTTTTTTTCAAACTGAAATGAATCAGATTGGGATGCTAGTGTATGTAAGCCAAACTAATTGTAAAAGAGAAAAATTAATTTCAAGGCCCATTGCAGTACCCATCTTCCAATACCATTTTATAGTTGTTTGCCTACTACCTCTTTTTTTTTTTTTTTTACAAAATTCACTTTAAAAGGAATGTGCTGCTAAGTTTGGGTTTGCCAAATTTCAATCAGAATTCACCAAACCTTTGGAGAAATTTTTCCTAAATATTGCAGATTCAGTTCTGAAAAGTTAGAATTAAACACTTGGAATGTTTGATTGTGCAGAATTCAGTGCAAGAAATGCCCTAAATGTTCTACAGCAAGTATTATATACAAAAAAAATATGTACACTGTGTTAGTAAGATGCATGCAATTCAGTTAATAAAGTCAGGTGTCTATTTACATGGTAAATGAAAAACCAATACAGGGTTGCTTTATAATTTGGCAGTGTATTGCCCCCAAAATGACATTAAAAATTTATAATGTATATATTGTGATCTGAGGTTGCTCAGGAATGACAGCCAGCAGGTTCTTTTGTTTTAGAATCAGATAATTGACTTTCCTCTGCTACCTTTCAAGCCTCCTTGCCTGGGGCTTAACCCCATATGGTCCAGAGTCCTGGTATTCATTGTTTGGATATTCTCTGCACCCAAATCTTTTTGAACCTCCAAAATTCCGGGTCCTTAACACAGACTTTTTAAACCAGACATTACTAGAAATCATTTCCCTCTCTAGCCCAAACTACCCTTCAACACCTCAGCCTTAATGAGTTGAAACTCCTGAGTACAGCAATGTCTCCACAACTGCCCCCCCCCTTAAAGGGACAACCCAAATATTGGAGAAATGTACCTGCCATCCAGGACACATTCCTAGAGTCTTGTACAATATTCAAAATAAACAGTAAAATCAGGCTGTATATGCAGTAAAGCATGCTTGTTATACTCACTGTGGAACCTAAGGGGTTAATCCTCTGCATTGTGTAAAAAGTCTCTTTTATCTGTCATATGCTCAGTTTAGTGTGTATTGCAGAAGAGTCTTTTTTTTTTTTCTTGGGAGGGTGCAGGTGATCAGCCCAGGGCCAATCAGCTCTGTCCAGACTGATGGTCAGGGGTCCTGCAGCCTCATAGGACAATCAGGGGAGAATGAAAATTCCTTCTACCAGCTGCAGCACCAGCTCTGCTGGACACTGATAGAAGTCACAAGACTGCTATATACTGCTGGTGAAAAAAGGTATTTAGCAGTTCATATTTACTAAAACTATTGCATTTCCATGTGTACTTTGGGAGACCAGATATAGTGAATGCAGAGTCCTGGGTTTAGTAACACTTTAATATTCCAACCAGACCCTTTTCTAGGCATGCAACCTGGGTCCTGGCCTCCATGTACCACACCAGACCATAAGCATTGGGCATCTTGCAGGGGGGCACAGAAAAGCCTCCCCTTGCAAGGTACCCTTGTCCCAAAGTTGAGAGTCAATGGCCTTTTCCCTACCTCCATGTATTCCAAAAAGGGGGTGGGGGTAATAGTAAAATGGGGGGGGGGGTTCTTGGTGCAATATGTGGAAAGCCCCCCTCCCACGGAAACTGGTACAGGGGAGTTAAGACTAAAATAAAAAAAATACAGTTTTTTACTGTCCCCAGAAGGAAATCCAGTGTCAATCACGGCATCCAGCAATGTGTCCTCCAATTGCATCGTCCTGCCAGGTAATGCGCTTCAATCATGATGACCAGTTGCCCGTTGACCTGTATATGCCAATCTCCTGCCACTAAATGACAGATTCCCAGCTGCAGTAATTTAAATTTACAGCTAGAATCCCAGGTGATGCCATTAGCCAAGTCTGGTCAATGACATCACAATGTGATTCCCAGTGGTATTACTCCAGCTGGAAATTTGCCATTTAGTAGTGGAAGTGCAGTGTGCACATTCCAGGAAAATTCCATCAATACTGACTTCAATGATATTCTGATTCAGGTTCGGGTTATTGATCATTTTCAGCCTGCTTGGATGAAATTCCGACAAAGCTAACAAAGACGTGTTTGAGCAACACTAATTATTATATCATATACATACTTATTCACATTGACGTTCAAACAGAGAAAAGTACTGAACATGCACAGCATTGCCTCACAGTTATTGTCTTGCAGAGACAGTGGTTTGAACAGGTGAGGTGTGGTGATAGCTCAGCAAAAACTCAAAATTAATAGCAGACAGAAATGCTGTTTCAATACAAATATGCAATATGTGGATTACATGTTTTACTGTGGTCACCTTCACAAAGTTTGGATATCCCTTCGAAAAAGTACTTAAAATAAATGATGATCACAGCCTTATTAAGAACTGTTACTAGCAATTGTATAATGCCCCATACACACGATCATTTTTAATGGCCATTTTTTTTAATGGCATTTTTAACGGCATGAAAAATGATCGTGTGTATGGGGCATTAGACGTATTAATCATAATTATTGGTATCAGTAGTAGAAGCATTAGTAGTAAAAGACTGAGTAATAAATAGCGCAAGCAGTAGAAGAACTAATATCAATAGTGGTCATTGCACCTGCTGTGATAACAATTGGTATGCAGTAGTACAAGTAGTGCTTTTAGTATTGGCCGAGAAGACATTGCATTAGCCAAAGCAGGAATATTCAAATTCCAGTACACAATTGTATCATCTAGTGAGGTATTTATAACGAATACATGAGTCAGATTTCTTTCTTTTTTACCATGCTAGCTTTAATTTAATGCAAATCAGTAGTGACTCAAACCCTGATTTTATTAGATATATTAAAGCACAGAAGTCCAATGTGATTAGAAATATCATAAAATAAAAGAGAATAAAAAATAAATGTTATCTCACGTACACACGGTCGGAATTTCCGATGAAAAAAGTCAGACGGAATTTTTTCATCGGATATTCCAACCGTGTGTGTGCCCCATCGGACTTTTTCCGGAAATTCCGTTCATCTGTATGGAACTCCGACGGAGAAAAAAACACGCATGCTCAGAATCAAGTTGACACATGCTCGAAAGCATTGAACTTCATTTTTCTCGGCTCATCTTAGTGTTGTACGTCACCGCGTTCTTGACGGTCGGAATTTGGTGTAACAGTGTGTATGCAAGACAGCTTGAACGGAATTCCATCTGAAAAATCCATCTGAGTTTATCCCGACGGAAAATCCGATCGTGTGTACAAGGCATAAGGGTATGGATATGTGTAACAGACTACATATTTTATAAGACTACCAAGTTATAGTAGCAAATGAATATTACTTTTTTTTTTCAAAACCTAGGATATTGAATGTGAAGAGGGAGATGAGTGACCTCTCTTGGCTAAACTACAGACCTGTATTTCCCATGCAGCACTGTATATTAGTATTCGTTTATGTGTTTTACTTTCTGCATCAGTAAGTCAAGAAGACATGATGTGATTTTTATTCGTTAACTAGTCTGATAAATGGAAAGTGTCACATTTTGAAATATCATTTCTTTTTCTTGGTTGCCACATCTAGTAGTCATCTAACAGAGCATCACATAGCTGCATGTATGTGATGGATCAGCACATTGCGGCTGCTCATAAATTCACTATACCATTAATGTCTTGCCTGGCTTTGATGAAAGGTAAGGAGAAAGATGAAAAAGACAAAACTTGACATGCCTTTGGGCTTCACCTAAGCCACACTCAACTTCCCAAGTATCTAAAAGTCAGTTTGAAGATTTATTGGAGTCTTCAGAACATCCAGGCGAGAGAAAATTATATATTCTGTCATCGTTAGCACTTGGATGAAATAAATTCACTAGTAATAAGTGAGGGCAATCTATTAATATATTAGATTACATAGTATACTACTTAAACAAGGGCAGACTAGCCATTACATTTACAAAAAGGATCCTCCAGTGGGCTCCAAGCCAAGGGGACCCAGCAGCATTAGTGACACAAAAAAACCTTGCAGTGCATTTATTAATTCTGGGGATTATAGTTCATGGTATTAAATAGTGCTAATTAAAATATATAATTTCACCCTATCGGTTGACTTTGAATGCCTCAATCTGCCATTGCTCAGGTGCATTTATTGAGCATTTATTGAGCAGAATGTGAAAAATATTGAAGATGTTAATTATTGCTACTGCAATTAATATACTTTAAATAGTATATTTGAATTACCGGTAGCACTTAAAAAATCACATAAAGTGTACGTTTAATTCATTCTATATAATATCATGGCCTTTTGATTTGTACTGTGATCTTGCAACAAGCCCAGCCCAAATGTACAAATGCTACCAGAGATGCTGTTTGTATTATTAGTATTTTCTCTTATTAGTATGTTCTTCCTATATTTGCATGGGTTTCCACTGATGCTCTGTTTTTTTCTCCCACTACTCAAAAAAAAAACAAAAAAAAAACACATACTGACGAGTTAATTAGCTTTCACAAACTGTATAACTATGGCAGGAACATTAGACTGTAAGTTCTCTCAGGGGAAAGGGGCTGATGTGAATGGTCCACTAACATCTGTAAATCACTGCAAATTATGTCAGTACTGTAGGTTCATGAATAAATGAAATAACCTACACTTCAAAATCAAGGTAAATTATTCTGCTATTGTGTGCCCTGCAATGGATCTAATAATCTCTGTTTCATATTACAGAGACGCATAGGGGTTGATTTAACCACTTCAGCCCCGGAAGAATTGGCTGCCCAATGATCAGGCCATTTTTTGCGATTCGGCACTGCGTCAGTTTGCGTTGTCGTGCGACGTTGCACCCAAACAAAATTTACGTCCTTTTTTCCACACAAATAGAGCTTTCCTTTTGGTGGTGTTTGATCACGTCTGCGGTTTTTATTTTTTGCGCTATAAACAAAAAAAGAGCGACAATTTTGAAAAAAAAAACAATATATTTTGCTATAATAAATATCCCCCAAAAATATATAAAAAAACTAATGTTTTCCTCAGGTTAGGCCGATATGTATTCTTCTACATATTTTTGGTTAAAAAAAAACGCAATAAGTGTATATTGATTGGTTTGCGCAAAAGTTATAGCGTCTAAAAAATTGATTTATGGCGTTTTTATTATTTATTATTTTTTTACTAGTAATGGCGGCGATCTGCGATTTATATCGTGACTATGATATTGTGGCGGACACATCGGACACTTCTGACACTATTTTGGGACCATTGTCATTTATACAGCGATCAGTGCTATAAAAATGCACTGATTACTGTGTAAATGACACTGGCAGGGAAGGGGTTAACCACTAGGGGGCGAGGAAGGGGTTAAGTGTGTCCTAGGGAGTGATTCAAACTGTGTGGGGGCTGGGTTACAAGTGACACGACAGTGCTCCTGATGACAGGGAGCAGTAGATCACTGACCTGTCACTAGGCAGAACAGGGAAATTCCTTGTTTACATAGGCATCTCCCCGTTCTGCCGCTCCGTGACACAATCTCGGGACACCGGCGGACATCGAGTCCGCAGGTCCCGCGGGCATGGTCACGGAGCTCGCGGCGGGCGCACGTGCTAGGCGGCAGATTCAAAGCAACGTACCTGTACATTGCTTTGCCTGCCTGTGCCATTCTGCCAATGTATATCTACGTTAGGCAGTCGGTTAATATAACAGTAGCAAGATCTGGTGCAGCTCTGCATAGAAACCAATCGGCCGCCAGGGTTTTTTTTTTTTTTTTTGTGAAAGCTTGATTGAACAAACTGAAGTTAGAAGCTGATTGGTTTCTTTGCAGAGCTGCACCAGATTTTGCAGTCTCCGGTTTTAGTAAATCAAGCCCATATTGACATGCACACTTGTATCAGTTTAAAAAAACACATTTTAAGATTATTATTTTTTTGATAGATCGTCAAAATTAATAATCATAGCAATAGCTGGGGATATAGTATGAATATGCACCTTAGGAAGGCCTGTAACCAGTTAAATATTGCAAAGCCTGATCTTTTTATACAGTCTTTTCTAAGACAATACATCTTTGCTGCATAGCTCCCAGCACCATACATGAAATAACAATTTTTTTCTAATATTTACATTTGTCAATTGTCACTATAGGAGGAAAAACTGCTGATTTTCAAATGCTGACATGAACAGTGCATAAGGCATCTAACACTGAGTGTGCAATCCTTTTATGCTGCACAAATCTTTTTATTTAGGTCAGTACAAAGAGCATAGGTGAATTGTAAAAGTGTATTAAGAAAAAAGTAATAATCCTTCAGGAATCTTACTATAGTTAACTGTAATCTGATTGGTTGCTATGAGTTAATGTAATCCACACATAGTCTCTGCCTTTATACTACCTTATAAAAAATAGTTTTTCACACTTCTAATGGAAGTTGACATTCGCTGTCATCTAAATAGCTCTAAGTTGAGTTGGTGAAGTCACTGTCACACAACTAGTATTCTTTATGGGAGCATGGCAGCTTCTATCAGTTGCTAATGAGATAGGACATTTTTTTATGGTAATTGTTCAAGTTCTCTGTTTACCCACTAGGTGGCAGAAGAGAAACAAGTGCTATGTTCATATGAACTTAGTATTTCCATGTTAAACCAGTAGATGTCATGTTTCATCAATTCATATTCAATTATGACTTCTGCCTGATTTGCACCCCGTCAACAGACATACTTTACAGTTCCATAAATAATAAACTTTAACCAGCACATTTTCTCTAGCCAATGTCAGTAAAAATAAAGCGTAATTTGAATAAATGAATGATTAGCACTACATGTGACTTCAAGATTTGCAAAACATTCTTGTGCTCATGAAATTCTTTAAAGTTTGAATATGTTAGGAAAAGTTTAACGTTGAAGTCCTTTCATATCCCAAATGTGAAGCAGCTTATAGCACTGGGGGAACAAACCAGTAAAGTTATCTGTCACTTCTTGAAATGATTTTTGCATGCTACTAAATATGGTAATTTATTTCCAGAGGCAGAAGCCTATTATCAGTGCAGCCTTGAAAATGTTTTATGTCAGGAAAGCAATGCAACGGTATATTACTTCGTCAGTAGTTCTGTCTGGGCCCCCCCCCCCAGCGTTAATAAGCTTCACATATTCCTATATATGACATTGCCAGTCAAAGGCTTTATAGTTTCACATTATTGTTATTTTAGTTATTTGGTAAATTTGCAGGCAAAGCTCATTTAATTGTTGTCCTTAAGCATGCAAAAAAAACAAAAATAAAAAAACTCAAATGATATTTTAATTTTTTTTTTTTTAATCCGAAGTAATTTTCTCCTACTGCACTGGTGAAAATCCTTGAGCGTTTATAGGGAAATGACAATGACATAAGTGTTTACTGTGTAGTTATTTTCAAAATATTGTCTTTTGCATCCATTCATTTTGGTCCATGCTTATCGATTGTGTTGTGGAAATGCAAATACTAGTAGATGGGAGGATACCATGGGTAGGACAGGCATAGCTAAAACCAAACTCCAGGCAACTAATAAAGTATCCCTTGCAGTGGAGGCAACAATAAAAGGTAGATTTACTTGCCTGATCGTCTGCTGCTCCCTGCTAGACCAGTCCCGGCAGCATCTTTCTCCTCATGCTCCAGTGGTCTAGGGCAGGTGTCAGGGTCACCTGTGGCCAGGTGACAGATGCACACCGTAGGGGGACAGGAGTGCACCGCGAGGTAGTGAACCCTATGGCTGGCTTCTGCGGATAGGAAACTGGGTGGTTGTGGAAAGCGGGACCAGAGGAGCACAACCGGGATCCAAATGGAAGCTAGAGCCAAGATTCCCCAGGGCGCGGAGTCTAAGACCCAGCTGGTCTTCTCCAGGGCCTCTAGTGGTGAGGATGTTAGCTGCAGGCTGGGACCAGGTTGCGGCCCCTGGAGTTTCCTAGCTCACGCCCCGTAGGATAAGGGGAAATAAGGGGAAGCAGCAGCACACGATAAGAGAGAACCGAATAACAAGCTGAAGGTCAGGGGCCACAAGCAGACAAGGATAACGAAGAACGAGCCGAAGGTCAAGGGTCACGAGCAGACAGGGATAGTCGGGGACAAGCCAATAACGTAACAGAGAGACAGACGTAGCACACGGCAGGCAGGAACCCAAACACACAATGCCTAACAAACACGTTGATCAGCAAAGCAGGCTTGCAGTGCACAGGTTAATATAGTGTTCTGTGATAGGGCCTGGGGTGGAGTCAGGCTGGGAGGAGATTATAAAGGAAGCCAGGTGAAGGAGGTCTGGTCTCTAGATGAACACATGAGGAGGAAGGTAAGATGGCAGACAGACATTAATGCATATCCATGACAGTACCCTCCCTCTTACGAGGCCTCCCCCTTCCCCGCCTGGGCCCAGGTTTAGAGGGAAACTTCAGATGAAACTCCTTTAAAAGACGAGGTGCAAAGACCTCAGATGCAGTGATCCAAGACCTCTCCTCAGGACCAAACCCGAACGCCTTTACAGAGTCGGGAGTCCAGAATTTGACTGATCTCGTACTCCTGATTATCCTCAGAGACAGGCGCCACGGTAGGGAGAGGACGAGAGAATTTATTGAGGACTAAAGGCTTTAGAAGAGCAACATGAAAGGAGTTAGTGATTTTAAGGCTCTTAGGAATCTGGAGTTTGAAACAAACCGGATTCAGTTTAGCAGTTACCGTGTATGGACCGATGAATCGTGGAGCAAACTTCAGAGAAGGAACTCGGAGCTTGATGTTCCTGGTAGAGAGCCAGACTTTGTCCCCTGGCTGAAGAGAAGGCGGTTTACGCCTGCGGCGGTCGGCAAAGCCTTTGAATTTTTCAGCAGCTGCCCGGAGGGAATCATGAACGTGACCCCAAACGGAATTGAGAGACTCCTGAACCGAAGCCAAAGCTGGAATGTCTGGAGAACAGATCATGGGAAGAGGAAGTTGAGGGTGTTTTCCATAAACTGTGAAAAAGGGTGTCTTCTGCGAACTGGTATTCACATGATTGTTATGGGAGAATTCTGCCCACGGGAGTAGAGAGGACCAATCGTCATGGTGAGAAGGCACAAAGGTGCGAAGAAAGACCTCTAACTCCTGATTAACCCTCTCAGTCTGTCCATTGGATTGGGGATGGTAAGAAGAAGAAAAATCCAAGACAATATTGAGGGATTTGCAAAAGGCTCTCCAAAAACGAGACGTGAATTGGACTCCCCTGTCGGAAACAATATGAGAAGGGACCCCATGTAGGCGGAGAATTTCCTGAATGAAAATGGGAACCAAGGCAGGGGCAGAAGGAAGACCAGGAAGAGGAACAAAATGAGCCATCTTGGAGAATCGATCGATTACCACCCAAATGACTGTATTATTCTCAGACAGTGGGAGATCGGTGATAAAATCCATGGCAATATGGGCCCAGGGTTCCTTAGGAATGGGCAAGGGCATGAGGAGACCAGCAGGAGCTTGTGTGGAGGATTTGGACTGAGCACAGACATGACAAGCTTTAACGTAGTCTTTGACGTCTGAGCGGAGATTAGGCCACCAGTAGTGACGACTGATGAGTAGGAAGGATCGGAGGAATCCAGAATGCCCTGCCACCTTGGAATCATGTCCCCAACGAAGGATCTTAGCTCTTAGCTCAGTGGGGACAAAGGTCTTACCAGGCGGAATTTTTGACTTCAGGGTGGTAGAGTGGGCAACAATGCATGAGGTGGGAATGATCGGCTTAGGTTCAGGGGCGGACTCCTCGTCCAAAGTGTCAAATGACCTAGAGAGCGCATCAGCCCGACCGTTGCAGGAACCAGGTTTGTAGGTAATCGTGAAATTAAAACGGGCAAAGAAGAGACTCCACCTGGCCTGTCTAGGATTCAGACGTTTAGCATTCTGTAGATACTGTAAATTCTTGTGATCGGTAAAGATCGTTATGGAGTGAGGGGAACCCTCCAAGAGATGACGCCACTCCTCTAACGCCAATTTAATTGCGAGAAGTTCCCGATCACCGATGGCATAATTCCTCTCTGCCTGAGAATTTTTTTTGGAGAAGAACGCACATGGTTGGCGTCTCTTCTCAAAGATTTGAAGAAGCACAGCTCCCACCCCCATTGAGGAAGCGTCCACTTCAATAAAAAATGCATTCCCAGGATTTGGTCTCCTCAAGAGGGGGCCAGAAACAAAGGCCTGTTTCAGGTTGTGAAATGCAGAGACAGCTTCGGGAGGCCAGTCTCTGGCATTCACACCCTTCTTGGTCAAAGCTATAATAGGCGCGGCAATGAAAGAGTAATTCCTTATGAACTGCCTATAATAATTAGTGAAGCCAAGAAAGCGCTGTGTGGCCTTGAGGCTAGCAGGAAGAGGCCAGTTGGTGATAGCCAAGACCTTTCCAGGGTCCATACGAAGACCCGAACATGAGACGAAGCACCCCAAAAACAGGACCTCAGAACATTCAAAGGAACATTTATCCAGCTTGGCATAGAGATTGTACGCGCCTCTGAGATCCAACTTGGTGAAAATGGAGGCACCCTTCAACCTATCGAATAGCTCAGATATTAAGGGTAAGGGGTATCGATTTTTAATAGTAACCGCATTTAAACCCCGATAATCGATGCAGGGTCTTAAGGTACCATCCTTTTTGGCATCAAAAAAGAACCCTGCCCCTGCAGGCGTTGAGGATTTCCGGATGAAACATCTCTCCAGATTCTCTGCGACATACTCCGACATGGCCTGGGTCTCTGGGATGGACAGAGGGTAGGTACGACCCCTGGGTAGAGTTGCTCCGGGGACAAGATCAATAGCACAGTCAAAAGACCTGTGGGGAGGAAGCACCTCAGCTGATTTCTTACAGAACACATCCCGGTAATCGCTGTATGCAGCAGGAAGATCAGAAGAAACAGAAGTGGCAGCAACCGGAAGACTCTCCTTGGGGGTCACCTTGAGAAGACACGACGAGAAACATGAGGAACCCCAGGCCAGGATCTGCCCAGAGACCCAGTCCACATGTGGAGAGTGGAGCTGTAGCCAAGGGAGGCCCAATACAACTGGGGTAGAGGCCTTGGGTAGAATAAGAAAGGATATCCACTCCTGGTGGAGAATCCCTACCGACATCCTAATGGGTAGCGTCTGGAAGCGAATAGGGCCCCCTGGGAGAACAGTGCCATCAATTGCCGAGACTACCAATGGGGTAGTGAGAGGTGAAAGGGTAAGCTTCATAGAAGAAGCAGTTCTCCAATCCATAAAATTGCCGGCAGCCCCGGAATCCAAGTATGCAAGGGTTGACTGAGGAGAAGTGCCTACATGAAGGAACACCGGCAAGAGCAGGCGAGAAGGTGATGTTTCTGGGTCCAATACTCCACCTTCCAAATGTATTAGACCCGAGCGTTTCCCGGACGAAGCGAGCAGGAGTCACGAAAATGACCCTTGCCCCCACAATAGAGGCACAAGCCCAGAGTTCTGCGCCTAGCACGTTCTTCGGGGGTTAGTCTGGTCCGGCCCAGCTGCATAGGTTCTTCAGCAGGTAGAGGATGCTCCACGGAATGAAGGGAGGGGAGCTCAGACTGGCTAGGACCCAGAGAGTGCTGGCGTCTTTTTTCTAAGGACCTCTCTTGAAAACGAATGTCGATCTGGTTGCATAATGAAATTACATCGTCCAGACCGACGGGAATGGCTCTTCCCGCTAATTCGTCTTTCACTCGGTCAGAGAGGCCATGTAAAAAGGTAGCAACCAGGGCCTCATTATTCCAGCTCAATTCAGCTGTGTGGATACGGAACTGAAGAGCATATTGCCCCACTGAACTAGATTCTTGGCGAAGACGTAAGACAGCACTAGCCGCTGAAGAAGCCCGAGCCGGCTCTTCGAAGATATTACGAAAGAGCTTCAAGAAATCGGACAGACTGGAAACCACCGGATCGTTCCTCTCCCACAGGGGGGCAGCCCAGGCCAAAGCTTCACCGGAGAGGAGGGAAATGATATAGGCTACCTTAGCCCGGTCAGACAGGAAGCTTTGAGGCTGAAGCTCAAAATGAATTGTGCATTGGCTGAGAAACCCCCTGCAGGGGGGGGCGTGTCCGGACGTGAAGCAGGGAAGACGTGTTTCTACAGAGCTCCATGTACCCTGCGATAATCAATTGCAATCCTCTACCATCCTTGCTATCTCGGAGCCCCGGACCATCTATATTAGTCCCTGGACATCCTCTGCTGCTGCCCCGGAGGACTTTATGAGCTTTGTGCAGCCGAGTCCGCTCCTGGCCTGTGGCTGACTCCACGCTCCCGAGGCCCTCCACCATCTTGGGGCCTGCGGATCCCCTGCCATTCCCTACATCGGGCGATCGTGAAACACACAAGCCACCCGGCCTCGCCTAGCAGCCGCCCCATCTTCGGAGGCCTCGGAGCGGATCTTGAGCCGGGGAGAGCCGTTTGGGGATCCGTGACGTTGTGATCCGGCGTCCTGCGGCCTGCGGTCTTGGTTGCGGCCTTCTACCCGGAGCGCAGTGAGTATTGCACTGCCCGCTCTTGGCTACCCCTCCAGGCCTCCCTCCCCCAGTTTTGCCCACCGCCAGCTCAGCCGCTGGGTGCCTGCCTCACCACCCGAAGCCACCAGTCTTGAAACCCTCCTCGTTCCACACTTGAGGTCCGCGGCTTCGGCCTACACCCGGAGGTCTGGCGGCCATCTTGCTACACCCGCGGATTGTGCCTTCTCCCTCCCACGGCTCCTCTGGCTCCTCACCGCTCGGATTCCTCCTCACAGGGTGAGCATAGTGCCCAAGCTTCTCGCCCGCTGCCTGGAGAACCCTTTGTGGCCATTCTCAGACATTTGCCAGGTTTTTTCCTTCCAGGCCTGTTCAGTGATACAGTGGCCATCTTGGTGCTCCTCACCCTAAAGACACCATACATATCGGGGATTTGAGCGGCCTCCTTTGAGACTGATATAGTGGACTGCTCTGCTTATATGCTCCCGGCTGCATCCTCTGAGGTACAGAGATAGGCCTTTTCTCATTTAACAAGTTATCCCTGTAAGCCTAAGTGCTTTGGCCGGCCAGGCTATGGCCCCTAAACCAGATAGCTATATATACTAACTTTTACTATGTACTGAACTTACAGCCCTGGGGGGCAACTACACAGAGTCGGGGATGATGACAGCTTGATCTCCCTGCTCTGCGCCGTCGGACCGCTCAGTCTCGGCGAATAAGACACATCCTGAATCCCTGATACCACCGCGCACGCTCCCTGAGTGACGGACATCGCCTAACATTACCTATGCACAATACTTCCCGAAACCGACAGCGCTACCGCTCCCAGCAGAAGGCCTCTCCCACAGTGGGGAGGGGGAAGGGAAAGAGCAGGATGGCACCCGAGCCTCCGGAACCGGATGACACCACTCAGCATTCTGAGGACAGCTTGCTTCAGTTCCCCTCCAACTTGGAGGGTCCCACTGACGCTGGCTCAGACGCCATGCTCCAGAAGTTCCGCAGTATAGTGCGGGATGAAATAAACGTTGCCTCCCGCAAGCTCTCAGCTGAACTGGTGAGGGGTCTCAAGGAGATAGGCCACCGCACCAACCAACTGGAACAGCGGATGGATTTAACAACAACGGTCCTAGAGGGTCATGAGGACGAAGTTGAAAGGCTGAATGCTGAACTGTCGAGCCTACAGGATAAATTAGAGGACTCTGAGAATAGGGCTCGCAGGGATAACCTCCGCATCCGTGGGCTCCCAGAGACCATAACCGACCTGCAGGGGACGGCCACGGCTTTCTTTCAGGAGCTGGCGCCTGACGTCCCTTTGGAGCGCTTGGAATTCGATCGCATACACAGGTCCCTCGCTCTCAGGCCCACCAAGGGTCCCCCTAGGGACGTCATAATTAAATTTCACTTTTATAAGATCAAGGAGCGGCTCCTGCAGGCTGCACGGGATGTCCCGGACCTCTCTTACCGGGGTAGCCCCCTCCAGCTATTTGCGGACCTCTCTCCGGTCACCATAGCCAAACGGCGGAGTCTGAAGCCTTATTTGCAGATTCTACAAGCTCGGGGCATTCATTATAGATGGGGGTTCCCCTTCAAGCTCTCCTTCTATCACCTCAGCCGCCAGTTTCATGCCTCCTCCCTGCCTGACTTACGGCGACATTTTCAGGATCTGCAGTTTGATCTCCCTCCCTCCCAACCGGAGTCTTCTTCGGCCCAGCCACGATCATCCAGGCCACCCCACGGTTCCTCGCAAATGTCTCAGCAGGGGTCCCAGGCGCTTCGATCACTGCAAGCACAGCGATTCCAGGATGTCCCTAAAGGATGATAGCACCGATTCACATTTGTCACTCTGAGGAGTTAGCCTGCCAGCACCCTGTTATTCTGAACTGTCAGCAGTATCTCACCCTGAACTATGACTTTAAATCTAAATTTCGCTTTTAGACTTCCCATTCTGTGGACCCAATTGCAGTACATGAACATTTCTGCCTTTCATCCAAAATGATATCTGGACTTTTTTTTTTTTTTTCCTGGGCCCGGTGGCCCCATTGTGTTCCCTCCTTCCCTGCTCCTGGAGGCCTTGAAATGTGGCTGACCCCTTGTTCGATGTTGCCCCAATTGAGGGGCAGCGACATTGGGCCTCTGTGCTGTGGCTATGTTCACATGGTCATTTGGCCCACCTGGATTCTTGTCCCCTGTCCCCCCCCCCTTTTTTTTTTTTTCTCTTTCCTCAGGCGAAGGCTTTTGATCTGTCGCTTGAGAGGAATGTCCTTGTACTGTGCTGCACACCCCCATTACAGTTGTGGGTGTGCCCTGCCCATCACGGTCCACGGTTTGCGGCCTTCGCAATTTTTTCCGTAGTATTTGTATGTTATTGTCCCTGTGTTTGCGGTGGGTCGGCTTCGTGTCCTGGACTCCCCGCACTTTGGTTGGGGGCTCCGGGACGCGAGGATGACCACGGCCCACAATAATTTGTTCACAATTTTAAGTTGATATGTTACATAATTTTGATTGAGACTGCTTTAATCCTTATTTAGGTGGTGTCTATTGAATATGTTTTTTCTGTTTACCTTATGCTGATGTCGATCTGATCTCATTGTTCAGACTACTTTAAAAATATGCCGAGCGGTGTCCGACGGACCATTGCTCCCCCTTGGCTTGGAACTTGGCCCGAACAAAAGTTTTGGCCAACTTCCGACCTTTTAGTGGGATTCCAGTCCCACTACCAATTGCAACCTAGATGACCGGAATGTTTTTACTCCGAGTTTTACTCGGTCTGTTTGTTTTCCTTTATCTGTTTTCTTTCACTGTCTCCCTACCTGACTCTCTGGTCTTTCACCTTTTTCTTTCCTCTACGAGGTCCGCGGGGTATGTGCTTGGGGACATGATCTTCTGCCGATTGCTAGTCTTACTATGACGCTTAATTGGCTGTCCCTGAATGTTCAGGGTATGAATTCTCCTCAGAAAAGGGTGAAGATTTTTAAGTATCTTAGGAAGCAGCGGATTGACATCGCCTGCTTACAGGAAACCCATTTTTCGGCGTCTTCCTGCCCTAAATACTTTGATGCTCAGTTTCCCCAGGTATTTTTGGCCACGGCTCCAACCAAGCAAAAGGGGGTGCTCATAGCTTTCCGCAAGTCGGTTTCATTTAGTTGCACTAGACAGATCGCAGATCCAGATGGCAGATATCTATTGCTACAAGGCACTATCCAAGGAAAGGAGGTTACCATTATGACTTATTATGCGCCAAACTCCAACCCAGGACCCTTCTTGACTCACGTCTGCACCCTGCTAGCATCCCATCACAGGGGTACTCTCTTTCTTTCGGGTGATTCGAATTTAGTTTTGAATCCCTCACTGGATAAATACCCCTCGGAGCGTGTTGCTCCCTCGCCTGGCGCTAAAAAATTTGCTCGCTCTTTACAACTACATGATTTGGTCGATCTTTGGAGGGAATGCCATCCTCAGAGTAAGGACTTTACACATTATTCCCACCCTCATCACTCTCACTCCAGAATTGATCATATGTTCATGCTACGATGCCACCTTCCCATGGTGGTCAGGGCCTCTATCCTGGCTGTTCCATGGTCTGATCATGACCCTGTTTTGGTGGTCTGTCACTCCGTTTTGGACAGACCCCAATTCTCACCCTGGGCGATGAATGATTCGCTCTTATCGCTTAAAGAGGTCCGGGAAGGTATTTTTAAGGCCTCAGAGGACTACTTCCGTGAAAATCAGGGGTCGGTTACGTCGCCGGTAACGCTTTGGGAGGCTTATAAGGCGGTACTCCGTGGCCACATTATTCGGGTAGCGTCAGCCCATAAGCGGGAAAGGGGTTTGAAACAAAAAGCCCTGGAGACCCGTCTGGAGGCACTATCTGCGGTTTTTAAACAATCCCCCACCTCTGGCAACCGTAAACTCTTGGAACAGGTTCGTTCGGAGTTGGATCTTTGTCTCACCGAGGGGGCTGAACGCGTCTTACGTTGGTCCCGCCAGAGGTGGTATACCAGGGCGAATAAACCTAATCGAATGTTAGCCAACAGACTCCGGACTTTCGCTCCTAAATTCACCCCCATCACTCTGCGCAACCGACACAATGTACTTACGGTAATCCGTTGCGTATATTGGAGGAGTTTCGATTCCGCCTTACTAAATTGTACTCTGATCCAGAGCAGTTTAACGCCCAGGACACTGCTGATTTCCTCGGCCGTCTCCCTCTCCCGACCCTAACGGAGGCACATGTTACTCTTATGGACCGGGATATACAAATTTCAGAGGTCCTCCAAGGTATAAAAGATCTTAAGGTGGGAAAGCGACCGGGGCCGGATGGCTTTACGGCGCTTTACTATAGGAAACTGGCAGTTATGGTAGCTCCGCATCTAACGGCAATGTATAACTCTGTTAAAAATGGATGCTCCTTTACCCCGGACCTTTTGACGGCAAACATAGTGATGATCCCTAAACCGGATCGCGATCATTCCTCCTGGGCTAATTTTAGGCCTATCTCCCTAATTAACGTTGACATGAAAATTTTGACCAAAATTCTGGCTAATCGCCTAAATTCTTTTCTTCCTCGATTAATTGGGAAGGACCAGGTCGGCTTTATACCTCAGAGACAGGCCGGTGACGCTATTCGGCGTATATTGCAACTCCAACACATAGCTCATACTCGCTCGCTAGAATCTATGCTCTTGTCTCTGGACGTAAACAAGGCCTTTGACACTTTGTCATGGCCTTACCTCATGTCTGTTCTTCGACATTATGGCTTCGGGTCTTCTTTTATGCACTGGATATCTGTTTTATATGATTCCCCCGGGCAAAAATTAAGTATTATGGATTCGAGTCTCCCCTCTTTAATATCAAGAGGGGCACCCGTCAGGGGTGCCCCCTATCACCTCTTCTTTTTGTATTGGCTCTGGAACCCCTGGCAGAGGCGATTCGCTCTCATCCGGACATACGAGGCATCGAATTAGCGGGTTGTCCCCATAAAATTTCCCTATTCGCCGATGATGTCCTTCTCACTTTGACCTCCCCCAGAAGCTCTTTACCAAACTTGCAAACTCTTTTGGATACCTTTGCTTCCCTTTCGGGGCTCCGGGTTAATCCCTCAAAATCGAAAGCGTTGTCGGTTAACCTCTCTCCTGGCCTGATGAGGGATTTACAGTCGGCATTCTCCTTTCAGTGGGTTTCCTCGCTGCCCTATCTGGGAATCCACCTTACCCCCACGTACTCCGGACTGTACCAGGCCAACTTTCCACCATTGTTCAAGAGACTAACAGATATGCTGTTGTCTTGGTCTCATTTGCCTTTGTCTTGGTTCGGCAGGATATCGGCCGTTCGTATGTCCTATCTCCCGAAACTATTATATTTTTTCCGTGTCTTGCCGGTTCAGGTTTCTTCGCATATCCTCCGCATACATCAGCGAAGAATTATGCAATTTATATGGGGTTCGTCCCGCCCTCGAATCGCCAAACAGGTCTTGTTTGCTAAACGAGTCAATGGGGGCCTTTCGGTTCCTAATTTACAAGCCTATTACATAGCTGCTAACATAGCCCCACTTTCGTGCCTTCATGAAACCTATCAGCTCCCGCTCTGGGCTATGCTTGACCTGGTTGACATTGACCCCATTCCTATCTCCTCATTACCCTGGCTCCCACCTGTGCATCGCCCGGCGGTCATGGGGCCCTGCTTGGCCCACTCCTTGCGACTATGGGACTCGGTAAAGTATTCTGCAGGGCTGATCTCCCCACATCTTCCACTCTTACGACTCTTACACTGTCCGCTGTTCCCTCCAGGTTGTGATAATCCCTCCCAATTTCTATGGTGGACCATGAACGGGTTCACAGATGTTCACTCACTGCTACGGCCTACCAGGATTTTGGCTTTTGACGCTTTGCGCTCTTCTCATGGTATTCCCTTACGTGAGCACTATCGCTATTTACAAATTCGCCACTTTCTTCAGAGCCTTATTAGGTTTCAATCTACCCCTTATACCTTGACCCCCTTTGAGAGCCTTTGCAGAGCCAGGCCCCATTCTCCGGGTCTAATATCACTAATATACTCGGCGGTGATATCAATAAAGAGACCCCCATTGAGGCCTTATCACCTTCAATGGGAGAAAGAGCTGGGGAGGCAGTTAGATCCTGAGGACTGGCAGGCGATGACACTAACTCTGTCCAAATGCTCACGTAATGTGTCAATTTTGGAAAATGCCTATAAAGTATTGTATAGGTGGTACTACACACCGGCGAGATTGGCTCGCTTTATCCCAAATTATTCTCCACTTTGTTATAGGGGGTGTTCCCAGGAAGGCACCATGGCACATATTTGGTGGTCATGCCCGCGGGCGTGCAGACTGTGGATTAGGGTATATACTCTCCTCCGCAATCTTTTTCAGATTAATATTAAAAGAGACCCCTATGTAGCTCTCCTTGGTAAGCCCATCGTGGAACTTCTGCGTCCAGAACGGCAACTAGCCCAACATCTTTTTACTGCAACTAGATTGACAATTGCGAGAGCATGGAAAACCCCTACACTAAGCTTTGAGGCAGTCAAGAACCGCCTGAACGATATCATGGTCAACGAGAAACTAACAGCTATTCTTTCTGATACGCATGACAAGTTTCTCAGAGTCTGGCAACCTTGGATCACATACTACCACCCTTCTAGATTCGACACTGCTTTGCTGTCACTGTAGGACCCCTCTTGCGCGCACCCCGTGGACCTCCTACTTCCCTCTTCTCTTTCTCCCTCTTCTCCTTCTCCTCTTCTTCTTGTCCTGCCTCCTTTTTTCTTTTTCTCTTTTCTCTTTCTCTCTCTTTCTCCAATTTTTGTTTTGTTTTTGTCTTTTTTTTTTTCTTAGGCTCTTACTTGAGGTTTAACTGTTCCATCTTTTCTAGTGGATGCCAACTTTCAGGTTTTATTGTTGTGTATTATACACCCATTCTACAGGTTTACACCCATCTGGGCATGGCCCAGGTTCTGGACCATCGGGTCCTGAGGGCTTTTTCATTTATTTTTTATTTTTATCTTGAATATAACATCAGATCACGGCCCATGCTTCCTTCCTGTTGTTGAGGGCTTCGAGTCCAGATCTACTTTGTATACTGAATGCTGTAACACTCTATTGCAAACCTGTATTGTTGATTTAAATGACAATAAAATTTTTGTAAAAGAGAAACCCCCTGCAGGCCTTGGAGTCCCCAGAGAAACGGGATGGAGCTGGCAATCTTAGTGAGTGTGAGGCTGCGACTGGTGCGATAGGTACAGCCGCTGGTTGTACTTGGGGTTGCGGATTCGGGGTTCCCAAGGAGACCTGAAGCTGCTCGAATCGAGAAGCCAGATCCTGGAGGAATCGCATCACCTGAGTCTGATTTGATTCCTGGGTCTCAAGTCTGCGAACTATGCCCTGCAATGGATCATCCGCGGGGAGCGGGATGTCAGCCGGGTTCATGGCTGATCAAACTGTCAGGGTCACCTGTGGCCAGGTGACAGATGCACACCGTAGGGGGACAGGAGTGCACCGCGAGGTAGTGAACCCTATGGCTGGCTTCTGCGGATAGGAAACTGGGTGGTTGTGGAAAGCGGGACCAGAGGAGCACAACCGGGATCCAAACGGAAGCTAGAGCCAAGATTCCCCAGGGCGCGGAGTCTAAGACCCAGCTGGTCTTCTCCAGGGCCTCTAGTGATAAGGATGTTAGCTGCAGGCTGGGACCAGGTCGCGGCCCCTGGAGTTTCCTAGCTCACGCCCCGTAGGATAAGGGGAAAAGAGGGGAAGCAGCAGCACACGATAAGAGAGAACCGAATAACAAGCTGAAGGTCAGGGGCCACAAGCAGACAAGGATAACGAAGAACGAGCCAAAGGTCAAGGGTCACGAGCAGACAGGGATAGTCGGGGACAAGCCAATAACGTAACAGAGAGACAGACGTAGCACACGGCAGGCAGGAACCCAAACACACAATGCCTAACAAACACGTTGATCAGCAAAGCAGGCTTGCAGTGCACAGGTTAATATAGTGTTCTGTGATAGGGCCTGGGGTGGAGTCAGGCTGGGAGGAGATTATAAAGGAAGCCAGGTGAAGGAGGTCTGGTCTCTAGATGAACACATGAGGAGGAAGGTAAGATGGCAGACAGACATTAATGCATATCCATGACAGCAGGGGTCTCAAAACTTTCGAAATGAAGGGCCAGTTTACTGCCCTTAAAACTTTAAGGGGGGCTGGATTATACAGCTATGGTTAATGGGGGTAGAAAATGCCCTGGCATCGGCGGGAGTAAACAATGCCATAGGTAGGAGATTTTTTTTTCATATCACTAGTGTCAGTGGAAGGAATAGTGACCAATCATTGGTGTCAGTGGAAGGAATAATGCCCCATTATTAGTGTCATTGGGGGGAATAGTGCCCCATCATTGGTGTCAGTGGAAGGAATAATGCCTCATTATTAGTGTCATTGGGAGGAATAGTGCCCCATCATTGGTGTTAGTGGAAGGAATAATGCCCCATTATTGGTGTCATTGGGAGGAATAGTAGCTGTTGTCCTTCAGATGGGTATGACTGGCAGCTGCTGCTGTCCCCCAGATGGGTACAGTTGGCAGCTGTCTGCTGTCCCCAGGGCACGTATGACTGGCAGGTACTGCTGGCTGTCCCTCAGGGCGGGTATGGCTGGCAGGTACTGCTGGCTGTCCCCCAGGAAGAGTATGGCTGGCAAGTATTTCTGGCTGTCCCCCAGGGTGGGTAAGGCTGGCAGGTACTGCTGGCTTTCCCCCAGTGTAGGCATGGCTGGCAGAAACTGCTGGCTGTCCCCAGGGTGAATATGGCTGCCAGGTACTGCTGGCTTTCCCCCAGGGTGGGTATGGCTGGCAGGTACTCCTGGCTTTCCACCAGGGTGGGTATGGCTGGCTGTCCCAGGAGGCGGAGTGCATTTTGTATCATTCCGCCTGTGACAGGAGCCAGCGCTATACCAGAAGCATTGGCTCTGCTCTCTACTGCAGCCGCATGTTTCCTATATCGCTACCTCCATTCTTCACACTTATGCCCTGGGATGGTGGGTCGATAACCCATGATCTGGGCTTGCCGGCCCTCTATCCCAAAGCAGAAGGTGGAGGATCAACCCTGGTCTATAGCTTTGGTTTCACTTCCTGTTCTGTCTATGGGACAGAAAGTAAAGATAAATCCCCCTAACAGGAAGCAGATGGCAACAAAATCTAATATGTTTTTTGAATTCTTCTCTACTCTTGTACATTGTACATAAAGATTTTAAAACATTTTATGTTTTAGATATACTGTACTTTAAAGCCTCAACCTGCCTCCAATTCTTCAAAGTCAATGTTATCTGCTTCCTTTGCAGCGTAAAACTGACTACACACTTTGCAACCTTTAGATTCACAATGTCACAGTCTGGAGTCAGGGTCAGAGGTCAGTGGCTATAGAAGTTGAGAGATTCACAAGTAGTCATCTGGATTAATACACAAACAGATCCACTAGCTAATGAGGCAGGCTCACCCATGGTGCGGAGTCTAAGTCTTCACCAGAGCTCTTGATGGTGGAGATGGATTCTGCTGCCTGCTAATGCCAAGTCGCAGGTTTCAATATTATCCCAGCAGGAAGAAAGCAAGTGGGAGTCATGTAGCGGATGAAGCAGAGAAGGAACAAGCAGAAGCATAGTCAATGAACAAGCCAAGCGTCAATAACGAGTAGTAGCTAGATAGGATAAGATGGAAGCGTGGTCAATGAACAAGCCAAGGTCAATAACAAGTGATAGGGAAGATAAGGACAGGTGCAGGTACACAAAGGAACAAGATATTGGCTAAAGAGAGCTCAATAATCTGGAAAACAGGAAGCACAGACATGACTTAAATGGAAAGTTCATGGTAGGAGCAAAGAGTTTAAGGTCCACCAGAAACAAGATACAATACAAGGTTGTCCAAAAGATCAGGCAGGGAGCTGTACAGCATCTTAGGTGGCACAGCTAGAAGAGCTATGCCCAGACACCGCAGATGTGCCAGTATCAGATCCAGGCCCTGACATAGAATCAGCTATGTAGTTTAACCACTTCAGCTCCGGAAGGTTTTACCCCCTTCATGACTAGGCCATTTTTTGCTATTTAACACTGAGCTACTTTAACTGGCAATTTCGTGATCATGCAACGCTGTACTCAAACAAAATGTATATACTTTTTTTCACAGAAATAGAGCTTTCTTTTGGTAGTATTTAATCACCACTGGGTTTTTTTCTTTTTTGCAATATAAATGGAAAAAATTAGGAAAAAAAACCAATATTTTTTACTTTCTGTTATTAACCACTTCCCGCCCGGCCTATAGACAAATGACGGCCGGGCGGTGGTTGCATTATCCTGACTTGACGTCCATTGACGTCCTGCAGGATAATGCCTAGTGCGCGCCCGCGGGGGCGCACAACGCGTGATCGGGGACGGCGTGTGTCCCTCGGACACAGCGCTTCCCCGATCACGGTAAACAGTCAATTTCATTGGCTGTTTACCATGTGATCGGCTGTGTCAAAGTCACAGCCGATCTCATGTCACAACAAACTCGGCGGCGCGCTCCGTGCACGCCACCAGAGGCTTGCAGAGCGGGGATCGGTGAAGGCGAGTGTCCCTTGGACACAGCGCGTCCCTGATCAGGGTAAACAGCCAATGAACCGTGTCCAATCACAGCCGGTCACAAATGTAAACAGAGAGGAGCAGTTACTACCTGATCCCTGCTCTCTCCTCACACACCGATCTGTGAGGAGAGAGCAGGGATCAGTAAGTGAGATCAGTGTTTGTCTACTGTAGTGTACTGTGCACAACACGCCCCCCCCCCCAATAAAGCGGACCTGTCACACAGCCCAGCACATCAATCAGCCCATCTGTCAATCACCAAATATATAAAAAAATATTCAAAGAAATAATTGCAGAAATAGGCAAATAAAGCTATAATCAGTGTGATCGGAATCCAACCACCGTGCTCTTGAAAGGGTGCAGTATATTGGATAAGTGCTTCACCCGACGTGACACTCAAATGTGCTCACCGGAAATATTCGGCCATAAATGACCATCAGGCATGTAACAGGTACTCTTGATTCCCAATCACTCCAATCTCCAGTGGATCAATCAAAAAAACTTCTTTATAGACAGGATGGATATCAATCTTCCACTCTGGAATGGGTTAAAAGCTCCACCGCAAAGAGCCACACAAAAAAACGGATATAGTGTAATACCGTTTTTATTTAAAACTATACTAAGGTAAAAAAGTATACAACCAAGTATACTAGCAGCTGTGTAGGGAAGCAATGGCCAGGTTGTTTACTAAAAAACGCATGAGAACCTGGGCTAGCATCAAAGCTGTAAATTAAATTTAAAAGTCATACCACTCCAGTGCAAGGCAGGCTGTCAAAATTCTATGCATTTCGCAAGGTGTGCGTCATCAGGAAAGACTGAGCCAATCAGCCCATCTGTCAATCAATCAATCAGCCCATCTGTCAATCAATCAATCAGCCCATCTGTCAATCAGCCCATCTGTCAATCAATCAATCAGACCATCTGTCAATCAATCAATCGGCCCATCTGTCAATCATCTGTCACAGGCCCACCTCCATTGGTACCGCCATTGGTACCGCCACACAGGCTACCAGTACCGCCATCGGTACCACTACCAGTACCGCCATCGGTACCACCACCAGTACCGCCATCGGTACCACCACCAGTACCGCCACTAGTACCGCCATCAGGCCCTGCATCTATACTGCCCCACAGGCCCAATACCAGTATCGCCACTAGTGCCGCCATCGGTACCACCATCAGTACCACCACCCGTACCACCGTCGGTAACGACACCACCACCTGTACCGCCACCTGTACCGCCATCACCACCACCCGTACCGCCACCTGTACCGCCATCACCACCACCCGTACCGCCATTGGTACCACCACCACCTGTACCGCCATTGGTACCACCACCACCCATACCGTCATCGGTACCACCACACAGGCCCACCACTAATACCTCCATCGGTACCACCACACAGGCCACCACCACTACCACCAGCAGTATCATTAAACAGGCCCACCAATAAGCACTGCCATAATGTCCCAAAGGGTTTACACACCTGAGGAGGCATATGCCATTCTTGCCATGTCGGATTATGAGAGCAGCGGGAAGCGCCCATTATTCGATTCTGGTTCGGAATACGAGCCAGTGGAGGATAGTGGCTCAGAGTCCAAGTCCCCGGAGGAAACCGTCCCTCCCAAAAGAATGCGATCAGGACCAAGATCAGGACCAAGATCAGGAGATCTGCCCAGCACCAGCAGCGCCATACCCCAGGAAGAGGAGCCCAGTACAAGTAATGAAAATACACGCCCAACCCGAAGAATCCAGCCCCAGTCCTGCCTTCCCGATGCCCTGGCAAACCCCTTATGGTTGCCTGCCAACTCAGGATCCGCTATCATCCCCCCTTTCACCGCACAGCCAGGTGTGCAGCCCGACACTACAAATTTTTCTCAGTTTGATTATTTTTGTTTATTTTTCCCACAAGATTTGCTGCAGAATATAGTGGATCAAACTAATCTTTATGCATCCCAATTTATTGCTGCCAACCCCAATTCTTCCTACGCCCGCATGTTCCAGTGGCGGCGTCTAACATTGGACGAATTTAAATAGTTTTTGGGCCTTACGTTCAATATGGGGCTTACAAAAAAGAATGAAGTCCATGCATATTGGTCCAAACGCCCCATCCAACACATGCCCATATATTCCGCTGTCATGTCCAGGACAAGATACGACATGATTATGCGTTTTCTCCACTTCAATGACAATTCACAGTGCCCTCCCCGAGATCATCCCAACTACGACAAATTGTACAAGATACGCCCCCTAATCAATGCCTTTTCCCAGCGATTTCAAGAAGTTTTCATCCCAGACCAAAAAATTTGTGTGGATGAGCCCCTCATACATTTCACTGGCTGACTGCACTTCAAGCAGCATATACCAAGCAAGAGAGCCAGGTATGGGTTAAAATTATATAAATTATGCGATCGAGCCACTGGATACGTCTTCACATTCAGGATCTACGAAGGCAAAGACTCCCAGCTCCAGCCCCGTGATTGCCCCACATATATTGGAACCAGTGGGAAAATTGTCTGGGAGTTGGCATACCCCCTGTTCGGAAAAGGTTTATATGTTGACAATTACTATACCAGCCTGCCCCTTTTTCGTCACCTTTACAGTAAGCAAACCCCGGCCTGCGGTACCTTAAAAAAAAAACGGAAGGGATTCCCACAAAATTTGTTGACCTAAAAATTACAACCTGGAGAATCGGCATTCATAAGGAACGAGGAGGTGTTGGCCATGAAGTGGAGGGACAAGAAAGATGTCCACATCCTCTCGACGATCCACAATGACACCGTGTTGGAGATCCAAAGAAGACGCGGCCCCATTGTTAAGCCTGAATGTGTCCATGACTACAATTTGCACATGGGGGGGGTGGATTTAAACGACCAGATGCTACAGCCCTACTTATCAACCAGAAAGTCCCATTATTGGCACAAAAAAGTTGCATTGCACCTGTTTCACATGGCCCTTTTTAATTTGTTTGTCTGCTACCAAAAAGCAACTCAAAATCAACAACTCCCCTACCTCCATTATATCGAAGATATCATCGATGCCCTCATTTACCAACAAGATCCCGCCCCAGGAAGCACTCGCTCTAATAGTGTGAGTCGGCTTCACGAGCGACACTATCCCTTTAGCATCCCCCCTACAGAATCTGGAAGAAGACGTCAAAATAAATGCTGTGTATGCAGCAGAGGAGGAGTAAGAAGAGACACCACCTATTATTGTCCCGATTGTCCCTCCCAACCTGGCCTGTGCATCGGAAATTGCTTCAAAAATTATCGTACATCCATTAGTTCCCCTTATTATTAACAGACTGCCATTTCCCCATTTGCCTGCTACCATGTTACTACCTTCCATGTTAATTAACTGACCCTGGCCTGTTTACCGACGATGTCTTTGCTTTAAACCACATTTCTGACCTCCACGTGCACCAACCTCAGCCTGTTTACCGACGATGCCTCTGCCTGCCGATTTAAACCATGTTTCTGACTGCCATGTGTACCGACCTTGGCCTGTTACTAGACCATGTTTTTGCCTGTCACTTGAACTGATATTTTGGCCATCTACTTTTAGTACACAGGGGTCTCACATATGTGAGGGGCTTCAGAATAGCGTTCTGAGTAGAGAAAAACAGTTTTTCATTTTCTGTGCTCCCAGAACAGGGTCTGGTTGCCCGAAGGCTTCAAAGCGATTTGGGTGGGAGAAGCCTCTACCCCTGTCCTCCTGGCCCTAAGCTTGATGGTCCTTCCTGCTGCCTGGACCAATACTTTGGCTGTGCTGACCATATTACTGCCTGTAATGACCCATGACATTATGGACCATAGAAGTAAAACAATGCAGCGCTAACCTAAAAACTAAATGAAGTGAATATCTGTGAAAAAATAAATATTACAGGATGAGTACTAGAGTGTGCTCTACCCAGATATTCAAACTAGTGATAATAGAAAACATGTATAATACATGTGAACATGTGATAAAATAATACACCAAAACATATGAACCATCCAATAAAATGTCCCATACGTGAAACAAACAAAATAAAGTCTGTGTTAATCCGTGATGGACATACTGAATCCCCTATGAAATTTAAAGGTGTTCACGTTGTAAGTATGTCGTATTAAGAACAACAGGGATAGGTGTGAGGGTACGTTCCAACGTCCACCGTGCACAGGTAGGTAATGAATACTCTTACCGTGAGTCAGATGTAAATAAGCATGGACGGGAACTCCAAGGTAGATGCTCCAATATGGATATCACGAATCTCTCCTCCAGACATCAAAACTACGATGGTAGGATAATTATCCAAAAGATGTGACTCTCTATGGACTTTCAGTTGGAAGTATCGCTTTAAAGCAGGATGTCATAAAAGGAAGGAATAGATGGCTCCATATGGTGTAAGTAAAACCAGGATATGGTATAGAAAAATGTAGCCTTTATTGGCGTAACATCATAATAAAAAATAGTACATGCAACATTAATGGATGCAAATACAAAGAAAAGGACCTCGAGGTAAAAATAGGAATTATTGCGTGATAGCAAGGGTGGCAATAGACTAAAAACCCGACATGTTTCGAGCAATGGCCCTTCAACTGGAGTATTATGGACCATGTTTCTTCCTGCTACTTGGACCAATACTGGCTGTGTTGACCATATATCTGCCTGCTGCTTCTACTGACTTTGGACAGTATTTCTGCCGGGACACCTCTGCCTGCTACCTGCACCTGTGCTTTGGCTGTGCTTTGGCTGTGCTGACAGTATCTCTGCCTGTATGAACTATGGACAGTATTCCTGCCTGCTGCCTGGATGATTGCTTTTGCTGTCGCTGACCTCATCCCTGCCTGCTGCCTGGACCGATGCTCTCCTCTGTGGACCACTGCACTTCTAAAACCACAGGTAATCTTTTGTTATTTGGTATGTACCTGCTATGTGTTAGATATATGAATGGCCTTCAAAAATGTGATCGGTAGTCAGAAAATGATATGTGCAATTAATGCTGCTAGAATGCCTGGAAGTGCTACTTGGATGTTGGGCCTCTGTATGTGGCCAGGCTGTGTAAAAGTCTCAAACATGTGGTATCGCCATAATCAGGAGGAGTAGTAGAATGCATTTTGGGGTGTCATTTTTGCTATGTACATGCTATGTGTTAGAAATATCTTATAAATTGACAACTTTGTGTAAAAAAAAATGCATTTTAATTTTTTTCCCACATTTTCCAAAACCTTCTGGAAAAAAATGAACCGTTCAAAAGGCTCATTATGCCTCATAGATTATACGTTGGTGTGTGTGCTTTCCAAAATGGGGTCATTTTGTGGACAATTTCATTGTCCTGGTGCTCCAGGGCCTTCTAAAGTGTAATAGGTGGTTGAGAAAGGATATGTGTAATTTATGCTTTGAAAGTGCTACTTTAATGTTGGGCCTCTGTATGTGGCCAGACTGTGAAAAAGTCTCACACATGTGGTATCGCTATACTCAGGAGGAGTAGCGGAATGCATTTTGGGGTGTCATTTTTGCTATGTATATGCTATGTGTTAGAAATATCTTATAAATGGACAACTTTGTGTAAAAAAATGCATTTTCATTTTTTTTCCACATTTTCCAAAACCTTCTGGGAAAAAATGAACCGTTCAAAAGACTCATAATGCTTCATAGATTATACGTTGGGGTGTGTGCTTTCCAAAATTGGGTTATTTTGTGGAGAATTACATTTTTCTGGTGCTCCAGGGCCTTTAAAAATATAATAGGTGGTTGAGAAAGGATATGTGCAATTTATGCTTGTAGAATGCCTGAAAGTGCTACTTCAATGTTCGGCCTCTGTATGTGGCCAGGCTGTGTAAAAGTCTCACACATGTGGTATTGCTATACTCAGGAGGAGTAGCAGAATGTATTTTGGGGTGTAGTTGCAATTATGCATATGCTGTCTGAGAGAAATAACCTGTTAATATGACCAGTTTGTGTAAAAAAAAATCCTAATTTTCCCAAGAATTGTGGGAAAAAAAATAGAACTTCAAAAAACTCACCATGCCTCTTAGTAAATACCTTGGACTGTCTACTTTCCAAAAATAGGTAATTTTGGGGTATTTGTACTTTCCTGGCTTGTTAGTGTCTCAAGAAATGAGATAGGCCTTCAGTACATCAGGCGTGATCAGATGTGATACATTTTCAGTGATTGGCACCATAGTTTGTAGACTCTATAACTTCCACAAAGACCAAATAATATACACTAATTTGGGTTATTTTTACCAAAGATATGTAGCAGTATAAATTTTGGCACAAATTTATGAAGAAAAATTACTTATTTGCAAAATTTTACAATAGAAACAAAAAAAAAGTGTGTTTTTTTTTTTTTTTAATTGCTTTTTTTTTGCTTATATCCCAAAAAATAAAAAACACAGTGGCGATTAAATACCACCAAAAGAAAGCTCTATTTGTGAGAAGAAAATGATAACAATTTTGTTTGGATACACTGTAGCATGACTGAGTAATTGTCATTCAAAGTGTGAGAGTGCTGAAAAATGAAAATTGGTCTGGGCGGGAAGGTGCATAAGTGCCTGGTATTGAAGTGGTTAAACATATCCAATAAAAATGTAATAAATTAAATACCTTCATAAATTTTGGCCTGAATGTATTCTGCTACATGTCTTTGGTAAAAAAAAAATCCCTATAAGTGTATATTGATTTGTTTGTGTGAACGTTATGTGTCTACAAATTATGGTATATATATATATATATATATATATTGGATTTTTTTATACTACTAATCGCGGTGATCAGCGACTTATAATGGGACTGTGATAGTGCGGTGGAAAATCTGACACTAACTGACGCTGGGGGGGGGGACGACTGGCTAACTGCCACTAACATCATTAGTGACACTAACATAGTGATCAGTGCTAATAATATACACTGTCATTGTACAAAGGCTAGGAAGCGGTTAACATCTAGGGCGATCAAGGGGTTAAATGTGTGCCTAACAATGTGTAATGTGTGCTGATTTTTACTAAATGTCTCTTTGTTTCTTATCAGGGATAATAAAGAGAGAGATCTCTGAATTAGTACTGAGTCCTGTGCAGATAAGTAGGTCCCGGCCATGAATGATTGGCCGGGACTTGTTGACAAACTCCCAATATGCCATAAACCTGGAAGCAGGAGGCAGCCGCAACACATGTCGCTTTGCCTGCACAGGCTGCCCATCTGCAGTATGTTGCGGACGGGTGGGCAGCAAGTGGATAAAAGCATACCTAATTTTATATATATTAAATGCATTGTTTAAAGTGGTTGTAAACCCACTTTTTTTTTTTTTTTTTTTTGGCCCACCTGCAAGAGAAAGGCATAATGAGCTATTATGACTAGCATAATAGCTCATTATGTTCCACTTACCTTAGATCGGGGCCCCCGAAGCCGTCCCCGTCCCTCACTGCAGACGCAGACATCACTGCGGCAATAGCCGGAATGTTACTTCCGGGTATCGCCGCACCAGCTAATCACAGCGCCATTTCGGCGCTGTGATTGGCCGGAGCGGCGGAGACGTCACTCTGTGCATGCGCGCGGGAGGCGTCCCACTCGGCTACGCCCAGCGATTGCTGGGAAGTAGCAGAGTATGTGAATGGGATTAACCCCATAAATGCGCCGTTGTCTACGGTGCGCATGCGCCGTAGATAGCGGCGCTTGTCATTTTAGTAAATATCTCCTAAACCGTGTAGGTTTAGGAGATATTTCTTGCACCTACAGGTAAGCCTTAATCTAGGCTTACCTGTAGGTGCAAGTTGAAAAAGTGGGTTTACAACCACTTTAAGTAGGATCTTGCACTATGTTATTGTTGCTGAATCTAAAGGATTGCATCTCAGATCAAGCATACCTCCCAACTTTTGAACTTCAGAATGAGGTACACTTGGGAGGAAGAGACCGACGGCAAAAAGAAAGAGTCTCACTGACGCATACAAACCCCAGCACAGTCATTTAAAAAAATAAGAATAAAAAGCTTCCATTACAAATGATTTTGCATAAACTATGAAAGTGTGCGTTACACAAAGTGTGGAAGGATTCAGGAATGTGTTATGTATAGAGTGCATAATTTAGGATTGTGCAATGCACAGAGTGCAGGGCTCAGGAGAGCACTAGGTACCTTTTTCATATGTTCTGGAGTGTGTTACGCTCAGAGTGCAGGGTTCAGGAGACGGCTAGATACAGAGTGCAGGGTTCTGGAGTGTGTTATGCACAGGGTGCAAGGTTCTGGAGTTACATATAGAGTGCAGTGTTTTGGCGTGTGTTATGTACAGAGTGCAGGAAAGTGTTAGGCACAGTGCATGGTTCTGGAGTGCGTTACGTACAGAGTGCAAGGGTTCAAGTGCGCTAGGTACAGAGTGCAGTCATCCATCCAGATCCCACTATTGCCCTTCTCCTCAACTATAACCTCTGCATCCCCCCTCCCTACACACACATAAAACACACACACACATCACACATACATACAACACACATACTTATACACACCACACACACACATACATATACACACCACACACACACACACATATACACACCACACATATACATACATAACACACACACACACATCACACATACATACCACACACATGCATATACACATACATAACACACACACACATACATATATACACCACACACACACCACACACACATACATATACACACCACACACACACATACATACATAACACACACACACACACCACACACATACATCCACACACCACACACACATACATAACACACACACACACATACATACAGTCAGGTCCATAAATATTGGGACATTGACACAATTCTAATCTTTTTGGCTCTATACACCACCACAATGGATTTGAAATGAAACAAACACGATGTGCTTTAATTGCAGACTTTCAGCTTTAATTTGAGGGTATTTACATCCAAATCAGGTGAACGGTGTAGGAATTACAACAGTTTGTATATGTGCCTCCCACTTTTTAAGGGACCAAAAGTAATGGGACAGATTAACAATCATCAATCAAACTTTCACTTTTTAATACTTGGTTGCAAATTCTTTGCAGTCAATTACAGCCTGAAGTCTGGAACGCATAGACATCACCAGACGCTGGGTTTCATCCCTGGTGATGCTCTGTCAGGCCTCTACTGCAACTGTCTTCAGTTCCTGCTTGTTCTTGAGGCATTTTCCCTTCAGTTTTGTCTTCAGCAAGTGAAATGCGTGCTCAATCGGATTCAGGTCAGGTGATTGACTTGGCCATTGCATAAAATTCCACTTCTTTCCCTTTAAAAACTCTTTGGTTGCTTTCGCAGTATGCTTCGGTTCAGTGTCAATCTGCACTGTGAAGCGCCATCCAATGAGTTCTGAAGCATTTGGCTGAATATGAGCAGATAATATTGCCCGAAACACTTCAGAATTCATTCTGCTGCTTTTGTCAGCAGTCACATCATCAATAAATACAAGAGAACCAGTTTCATTGGCAGCCATACATGCCCACGCCATGACATTACCACCACCATGCTTCACTGATGAGGTGGTATGCTTTGGATCATGAGCAGTTCCTTTCCTTCTCCATACTCTTCTCTTCCCATCACTCTGGTACAAGTTGATCTTGGTCTCATCTGTCCATAGGATGTTGTTCCAGAACTGTGAAGGATTTTTTAGATGTTGTTTGGCAAACTCTAATCTGGCCTTTCTGTTTTTGAGGCTCACCAATGGTTTACATCTTGTGGTGAACCCTCTGTATTCACTCAGGTGAAGTCTTCTCTTGATTTTTGACTTTGACACACATACACCTACCTCCTGGAGAGTGTTCTTGATCTGACCAACTGTTGTGAAGGGTGTTTTCTTCACCAGGGAAAGAATTCTTCGGTCATCCACCACAGTTGTTTTCCGTGGTCTTCCGGGTCTTTTGGTGTTGCTGAGCTCACCGGTGCGTTCTTTCTTTTTAAGGATGTTCCAAACAGTTGATTTGGCCACACCTAATGTTTTTGCTATCTCTCTGATGGGTTTGTTTTGTTTTTTCAGCCTAATGATGGCTTGCTTCACTGATAGTGACAGCTCTTTGGATCTCATATTGTGAGTTGACAGCAACAGATTCCAAATGCAAATAGCACACTTGAAATGAATCATGGACCTTTTATCTGCTCCTTGTAAATGGGATAATGAGGGAATAACACACACCTGGCCATGGAGCTGAGCAGCCAATTGTCCCATTACTTTTGGTCCCTTAAAAAGTGGGAGGCACATATTCAAATTGTTGTAATTCCTACTCCGTTCACCTGATTTGGATTTAAATACCCTCAAATTAAAGCTGAAAGTCTGCAATTAAAGCACATCGTGTTGGTTTCATTTCAAATCCATTGTGGTGGTGTATAGAGCCAAAAAGATTAGAATTGTGTCGATGTCCCAATATTTATGGACCTGACTATATATACGCCACACACACACACACACATACATACATAACACACACACATCCACACACCACACACATACATACATACATAAATACATAACACACACACATCACACACTAGACATGGGCGCCGTCAATAAATTTGTTTAGTTTCGCTCCGTTACGTTTCGTATTAGCCGTTATTTCGTATTTCGTAATTCGTGTCCGAAATTCAATTTGGATTCATACAAAATATGAATTTTCGTTAGATTAGTTTGCTTTTCGTAAAATTACGAACGTTTGTTATGATGAATTTAAAAAGCAAACCCGGGAAGTCAGCAGTGCTGCTGACTTCCTAGGTTTGCTTTTTAAATTCATCATAATGAATGTTCGTAATTGTTACGAAAAGTTAACGAACCTAACGAAAATTCGTATTCAATCAAAATAAAATTTCGGACACAAATTACGAAATACGAACTAACGGCAATGGGCTACAAACAAACCCAGGAACTCAGCACAGATCAGGGATGGTGGGGGCCCCTCATAATGAGCACAGCAGGGGTACAGCCCCAGGAGGAAGTCAGCACAGCACAGGGATGGTGGGAGCCTCTCATAATGAGCACAGCAGGGGTACAGCCCCAGGAGGGAGTCAGCACAGCACGGGGATGGTGGGAGCCCCTCATAATGAGCATAATGAGTCAACGACTGCCATATTGAGAAAGGTATTGTAGCCCGGGCCGTTAGTTTGTATTTCGTAATTCGTGTCCGAAATTCAATTTGGATTAAATACGAATTTTTGTTAGGTTTGTTAACTTTTTGTAACAATTACGAACATTCGTTATGATGAATTTAAAAAGCAAAAAATACCTTTCTCAAATTCGGATGTGAAATTCGTCGACAAAATTTCATATTTCGTAACATTTTGAAATTCTGAGTATTTCGGATGCTTCCGAATGTACGAATTTTTGGAAATTCGTACGAATTTTCGGAAATTCGTACGAATTTTCGATTCGTACAAAACGAATCGCACATGTCTATCACACACACACATACATAACACACACACATACATATACACACACACAACACACAAATACATACATACATACATACAGTACATACACACACACTTTTGTAAAAGTAGCACCTTCCTGTAGATGTCTTCTATCCAGTGCAGCCACAGCTTCCTTCTCCTTTCAGTGCACTGGGTATTTTTGGCTCCTGGAGCAGGAAGGAGGTAAAGATTAGGGGGCAGCTCACACACCTCCTCCCTCCTGGAACACACTGCAGTCAGCCTTTCACTTGTCTCGACTTTCAGTGCAGAGCAGAGAGGCTGTTGAAGGAGCCAAGCTGTTACTTTCACTTTCAACTGCAGAAGCCAGGCTTCTGTGCTTAAGTGAAAGTGGGGAGCTGCCTGTGAGCGCAGGGCTAATGGAGGCTAAAAAAAACCTAGGGGAGAGGAATAGACAGCTGATCCTGACCCTCTGCAACTCTGTCCCAGCCAGCAATATATGAATGTCGTTTTTTTCGCTATGCACTGGTTTGACAGAGGGGCGGGTCTGGGTAGCAGTCCCGCCCATACCCGACATCACACTCTCATTTTGACAGGTGAAGTTTCTCATTGAGGCTTCACAGTGCACATCCAGCTGACCTGCTAGCCAATACCTGGCTGTACTGGATGTGCACACTGCTGCAGGTCTTACTGAGAAAGAACTTAGCTTGTAGTCAATAGCATTGGCATTTTGGAATAGCGGGACAAAGGTGTCAATGCGGGAAAGTCCCGCCCAATCCAGGACTGTTGGGAGGTATGGATCAAGTGATAATTTGGTTGGCTGATCAGGATTTTCTAGACTTACTGTATAATAAGTGGGGTGAAGTAGAGCACAATGCAGGGCAGCTAAGCAAACTAAATGTGTGCATGAGGGTTGCCATCACAGTGGCTTTATTCCATCAAGCGTAAATTCATGTGTAGCTTAACTGAACAAACAAATAATTATGATTCTAAGGCTTCATTTAGACATGTTGTTGGGAGGTGTCAAAAATGTGCAGTGGAGCTACGTTTATGCCACGCACAAACTGCTGTCCCCCCAAGCTGCAATAGGCAGAAGACAGGGCTGTTTACATGCCGCTTTCACAATGCATAATGCAAATGGATAAGTGCCGTAAAAGCCCTGCAACCGCATGCAGTGCATGCCATTGCACCGTATTTGTTGGTGATAAAGAGGTTAAAACATGCGGTGAGGAGGCATCATATTGCTTCCTCACCACCTGTCAGTGTCTGAAGTGCGATCCGAATGCGGTGATTGACGTAGAAATAAATGCATACATATGTACATAAATAAATAAGACAAAGGCAAATAATATAATAATACATACTTACAATAATCTTTGCTCTTCTACTAAGCTACACCCGCCACTAGTTTAACTTTTGACATTTCCAGGTGTATTAAACCACAACATACAGAGGGGGGACAAAGTCCTTGGACATACCTAGAAATTTCTACAACTGATGAAATATTTGAGTCCTAGGTGATGGTACTGGTCAGTATCATTAATGCTCTTTTACAGTTTTATATATTTTTGTTAATTTGTTATTTCTTTTGTTTCAGGTGTTAGCTCACCAATTTCTTGCACTGCAATTTACAACTCCAGTCTCTCGAATTTTCAGATGTTGTACTGATTGCTAAATTTAGGTGAGTTTCCTATAGATTACACAGTCTGCAATGGCTAGCAATGTCTTAAATATGTACAAGAACCCTAATATCACAAGCAGAATATACAGTAGATACGATATATAAGTGTAGCGCCCTCCCCAAAAGGTTGGGACGCTATTTAAAATATAGAGGGATGTCTGAGCCAGTAGTTGGGCTCAGACGGTTGAATTAAATTGAAATTTACCTCTGTTCTAGCTGTGGTTTGCCCAATAGCATTTTCCCTTATTGCCTGTAGGTGGTGTTACCACCTCAGGTACCTGTTGGAACACGGGCAAACCATGGTGCATTGAGTGGCCCTTCTCGGCAGCGGTGCAGTGGGAGTGGTCGACCCGCTGTGCCTGCTGGGAGGGGATACTTAAGGGGCAGACGCTATTGATTGGGGTCCGTCTTCGCCCCGCAGCCCTCCGGGCACGAGGTGTGTGTGTGTGATCCTGGTCTCGGGGCCACGTTGGCCCGAGGCTGCATCGCTATCCAGTAGGCCCAGCTAGTCTGGCTGGGGCCTGCATACTGAGAGGGGATCCCAAGCTGTCCGTCCAAATGGGAGGAAGCTGTCTTGATGAAGGAGACCAGAGGAGGACCTGCCCTGGAGGAAAACTGCAAAGTGCTGCTGTCTCGGGTGAGGCCTGGCAACTTTATTGAGGATGGATCCACTATACTACAAGCCCTGCAGTTCGCTAGATTGGCTTAAAGGCTCTTTAACTGTACGGCTGGAAGTTTGGGACATTGAAATCCTGTGGCAGAGGATTCCTGGACTATCCATTTTCTCAACTAAAAAAAGGTCTGTGGCAGAGACTTTTTTCATTCCAAGAGGTCTGTGGCAGAGACCCATTTCATCTTGGGCAGTCTGTAGCAGAGACTGCCCGTTGCTGATTTGTGTGTCATCCCGGCTGCTAGGCCATGTGAGAGGGGACTGTCCGGGTGACCAATACCCACTCTAAACACTGAGAGTGGTAAGTGACTGTGAGTTGATATTTTTGGCTCGTATTACTGAGTGCCTGAACCTTCCCCTACTCTTCTATACCTTCTACTTTCTCAACGTTTACTGCATAAGAAAATAAAGCCTAACTGTTTGAGGTTTTACATCTGCGTGGACATTGCATTACTACAGACTTTCCTACCCGGACAACGAAGCTGAAGAGGTAACGTGCAAAACCCCAAATTAACCAGCAGCCCTCTAGGGGGTATTGCTACATAAGAATGCAAAAATCCCATGTGTACCATTATCTTCTCTGCCGAATATTGGCATGTGAACAAAATGTAGACACAGGTTAGAAGCTATTCCTATGGCTTATTTGCTAAATATTATGCTCTGCCAACAGATCTCATTAATCATGTACTAAAACAGAAAAGAAGACTAATTTAAAAGAAGACCACAAAATTATGGATTTTTATTTTTTAATGCACACAAAAACCACAATGAACCACAACTGAATGTACAAGTTATTCATTCTATGCTATTATAACAGCACTTGACTCCATCAATTTTTGATTTGTTTAGCTTAAAAAATAACGTGTCTCTTTAATGTCAATCACTCTTCAAGTAAGCCATTTACTATGCGCTTTTGGCACGTAAAACATCAGTTTGCAGCAGTGGCTGTAATTACTGAGCTGCATGTGCCAAGGATCAAACAAGAATGAGAGTTCCAAAACAATTGGCGGCGTTAGTATTGGGGATTTGAACATTTTTGTATAATAAATGCAGCAATAATTAACCAGGAAAGAAAGAAGGAGTTGGCATTTTAAGGTTGTGACTGTCATCCATACTTACAATTAAGCCAAAGAACTAGGCAATATATAAAAGACAAACACCTACAATA
Organism: Rana muscosa; assembly: GCA_029206835.1. NCBI lineage: Eukaryota > Metazoa > Chordata > Amphibia > Anura > Ranidae > Rana > Rana muscosa. The sequence continues at coordinate 11,356,657 of JARGYO010005626.1, read as the reverse complement.
AATTACAATTAAACACAACCACTGCATGAAACACTGACAGCCAGGGTGGAATTTATTGCCTTTATCCCCAATGCTCTACTGTGTCTGTAAAAGAGCAAATCAATGGTTTAATGTAAACCGGTTGTAAGAGAAATATGGGGATTACCATTGCTAATCTCCTCTTGAAAATGCTAGCTGCTTGCCTGTTATACTGACATAATAATTTCCTAAAGAAGTAAGGGCTGTTTGCTTAGCAAGTGCATGTTCACTTAGCTTAGTAAATAAGGTAAAGCCTTGTTGTATCCAATCATGGGCAAGGCCAAGTAGAATTTTTTTTTATTTTGGGGGTTATTTACTAAAGGAAAATCCACTTTGCACTACAGGTGCAAAGTACAAGTGCAAAGTGCACTTAAAATTGCACTGATAGTGCACTTGGAAGTGCAGTCGCTGTAGATCCGAGGGGGACATGCAAGGAAAATAAAAAACAGCATTTTAACTTGCACATAATTGGATAATAAAATGAGCAGAGCTTCCCCTTATTTCAGATCAACCCCTCAGATTTACAGCGACTGCACTTCCAAGTGCACTTTCAGTGCAATTTCAAGTGCACTTTGCACTTGTAGTTTGCATTTGTTGTGCAAAGTCGATTTGCCTTCCGTAAATAACACGCTTTGTCTTGCACATGATTGGATGCGTGAATTGCACACAGCTGCATCTTAACCTTAACATACACTTTGCAAAGTTAACATAAACATTAGAAAGTGAACTTGTTTTATTTCTTCTGTAAATCAACTTCATTATTTTCAACACTTTTTGAGTCATTGGAATTGATTTATTAAATAAATAAACATCCACTTCACTTTGACTATTAACTTTGAACAGACTCTGATCAATCAACTCAACTGATGCAGACCAGGAAGGTCGGGAAAAAATAATTTACATGTTTTTTCATTCTTTTTGTGTCAAAGGCCCAAACTAGGCAAGCAATGGAGCTAGCAAGGCAGCCAGGTAATTGGAATTCCAGAGACAAAGGTAATCAATGACAGCTTTTCCTATGCTGGGCTTCCTTTAAGCTTTTATACAATGCCCAAAGCATACCATCATGTCATGGGACAAGGAAGGCTTCCACTATTGACCTTTCCTACTGAAAATGCTGGATGCCATGGAATGCATTATTGCATATCAGACTGAACCAGCTGGAGAGATTCCATGAAAACTGGTGTAGCGATGTCCCCGCGGGGTTGCTACGTGTTACAGCATCACATACACACACATACATACACACTTCTCAGTCAATGAACAGTCTCTTGCTTGTTATTGTTGTTTTATTAAGAGATTAAACTTGGTTGGGGAAAAGGGACATGGGATGCCCATAGGATAAATTAGTACTTTGTAGAATAAAAGTAACTGTGTCACACTTCTCAGTAGAACAAGATGGCTGACCCCAAACCCAACAGTCTTTTACCTCAGAACAGCTGTTCCAACACACTTCCTCCAGCACACTACTTCACTGTCCAACTTTAGTACTCCTGTCACACCATCAGCACATGACTAGGCCTCACTCTGAATAAGTCCCAGTGTCTTTACTTGATAGTCCTTTGTAAGCCGGGGCCTGCAGTACCCCTTTGTGGCAGGAATCGATTTACTTGAGAAAAATAAATATAGATGGACTACTGATCCCAGCAAGTCCGACTTACAAATCCTGCCTGCCCTCTTGGCTGCAGCGACTTGACACAAAACTCCCACAGTCTCTCCCTCTGGGTCTACATCCAGCTCCCCTGGCATGCCTCTTCCAGAGCTTTCCACTGTGCTTTCCACTCACTGACATCTGCCCTGGATCCTTCCTGAATGACTTTACTCCGGACGTGCGGACCAACTGTCTCCTCCAGCTCTTGTTCCAGGACACCTCTCCATGACCGTGTAAGGAGAGGCTCCCTCCCAGCTCCCCGCCTGAGGTACACCCCCCCAGAAAGGGGGTTTACTCAGACACGACAGTCTAACACTCCGTCATCCAGTTCACCCAGCCAAAAACTCCTCCCCCAGCAGGCTGACCATGGGTATATGTAGAAGGCCTTCCCCCTGCCAATCCTAGTTGGGGATTTGTCAGAGCTCCTAACATGCACCCCATGTCACTCCAGCACTCTGCCCAAGAATACAGCTGGTCCCCAACTGTGAAAAATAAATAGAAAAATTACTCCTGGGCCCAGAAACTAGGGCATCCCATGTTACAAGTTGGACGGGGAAAGGAAATAACTTGGACAGTGCTATAGTACAAATAAATTACGTACAAAAATAGATATTTACATTTTGTCACGTATATACACTGTACACTTCAACATACAACCTTAACTACAGGTCCCTGCAGCTAGACACATACAATTCGGAGCCTGAGCATTGCTCCCACAGGAGGAATACTCTGACTCACCACATTTCTTGTCCTCCGGAGCGGTGGAGATGGAGAGCCGCCCCATCTCTGGAGTTGCTAAGAGAAGACAAAAATGCACAACAGCCTATCTTTACATACTATCTGTACACTTTACATCACTACTGGAAGGGGGTTATGATCCTCCCAGCAGAGAAAAATCAGATCCACATTACCACATATATTTTCTCGTTTGTCATTATTCTGTCAGAAGGGAACAAACTATTTAACCCCAAACAGAACAATAACCAAACATATATGTGAAACCTGTAACAGTCCTTATTTTGCTCCTGAATGAAGAGCCCCTTCTAGGATAGCAGGCAGCAAAGAGGTGGGCAGGAACAGTATACCCTAGTGTCCATGATCAACAGACCTTCCATCAGGCACCCTGGATAGCAGGCGAAGGCTGTCCCTGCAAAAAAAAGTGTCAGTGGAGAAAAACACACAAACCCTGCCCTGTAGTCCTTGTGGCTGTTCCTATGGTGGCTGCACAGCACAGCAGTCCTCCTCACACATACAGTAGAAGTGGGGATTCGGCAACCTCCTGCTATCCCCTTCTCCTCTGACTAAGACCAAATGGCTCCTGGTAGGCCGACCCACCTTTACAATCAGGACTCGGTCTCTGTAGATGGCATGTCCCAGCTTCCATTCCTCCCGAATGTCCTTGAACCGGGCCCAAGCATCACTCTCTGGCACTTTAAAAGGCTTTGGGACATGTATGAACTCCCAGATTAGGTCATCCTCCCACTCTTTTCGAGAGTTCTCCACGATGTCCATAATCTGAGAGGGGACATTCGGAAAGTCAAGACCCCACTCCAAAGCAACCCTTCTCTGTATTTCCCTCTGAAACCGAGAGAACCTGGGAAATTCCTTGGGCTTCCCTTTCCCGGGCAAGACACCAGCATCCAGGGCCTTTACCACCCATTGCCTGTATGTGGGCACTCTGGTCTGGGTAGTGGAAGGTCTGCTTAAAAAGAGTCTACTGCAAGAAACTGGGGTCCATACTGGGGGCTGAGATTTTTCCCTTGCCTCTGAATGGGTCTATGTGGCATTGGAGTCTCCTCTCTCCCACTCCTCCTCACTGGAGCTCTCCTCGGGGGGACGACCAGGCAAACAAATTTTCCAAGGACCCATATTGTTCCAGTATTCTGGGGAAACCCCAATCATTGACCCGTCCCTTGCTTTCTTCATCCAGCTCACCTGGAGGCACTCCTCCCTCTAGCATGGGCTCCTTCTGGATGGGTACAGCAAGAACAGGCTGGCTCTTCAGGGATGTCATTTGGTTTCTGCACACTGGCACCTGCAGTCACCAGGCCCCTGGTCAGGCCACAGGTCATGGCAGCATTCTCTTCCTCCGGTATGTCCCGGATCTTTGCGGAGGAGTCGCCAGGCTGCAACATCTCTCCGCCTCTGGCTGGTGATCCCTTGCACCCTTTCCAGAACACTCTCCCTGGAAACAGAGGAGGCGCCCAAGAGCCGAAGTACATGTCAGTCACCTACTGCTATACTAGACCACTCCCCTGCCCCCAGATCAAAATAAACAGGCCTACCTCACAGCAAAAGCCTGCTTAAATTTACCTGCACTGGCAGCTTACACAAAAAACTTACACTTAACACCTACCCACTTACCTACCTAAGGTAGAGGGTGCTACACTGGTAGACGTTGTCCTATTGGCAGCCACACAAACCATTGCTAATTCCTGGAAAAAAACTGACTATAAAGGCACACAATCAGAAAATCGGATGGAAAAATTTGTACGTCGAGCTGTCTGCCGATTTTCGGATTATTAGTACGGTGCTTTCGACAGCTGATTTTGCTTTTTCGTCAGAGAAAATCTGAATGTGCAGACTATTAGATTTTTGGTGGATGTGAACTCAACTTCCGATTTTCATTTCATTAGTAAGTTTTTCGTATGAAAAAAAACGTAAGAGCAAGACTACGCATGCTCAGAAACGAAAGAATACATACAAAACTATTCAACACATTAGGTCACTTCTGAAGTTGTATTCGGTCGTACGAAAATTTTCATATTGTGAGTAACCTCTTCACTTTCCACATGAGACTAACATGCCACAAAAAACGGACGTTCGGTTGCCGGAAATCTAAGCGTGTGTACGAGGCTTAACCACTTGTCCACTGGGCACTTAAACCCCCTTCCTAACCAGACCAATTTTCAGCTTTCGGTGCTCTCACATTTTGAATGACAATTACTCAGTCATACAACATTGTACTCATATTACATTTTTGTCCTTTTTTTCACACAAATAGAGCTTTCTTTTTGTGGTATTTAATCACCGTTGGGTATCTTATTTTTTGCACTATAAAAGAAAAAAGACTGACAATTTAAAAAAAAATGAATTTTTCTTTGTTTCTGTTATAAAATTTTGCAAATTAGTAATTTTTCTTCATACATTTTGGACAAAATTTATACTGCTACATATCTTTGGTAAAATTAAGTACAAATTGGTGTATATTATTTGGTCTTTGTGAAAGTTATAGAGTCCACAAGCTATGGTGCTAATATCTGAAAATTAATCACACCTGAAGTATTGACGGCCTATCTTAATTCCTGAGACCCTAACATTGCCTGAAAAGTACACCCCAAAACACATTTACTTTTCTTCTATTGTTTTGCTCTTCTTTTGTACTATGTGTGCCTTACTCTGCACTCTTCTAGTTCTTACCTAATTTCTCTTTATTCCCTTTACTAAACTACTTCAGACAACTTTGATTAATACTTGTGTAGCACCCTCTACCTTAGGTAGGTAGGTGCTAGGTGTAGGTTTTCTTGTAAGCTGCCAATGCAAGAAAATTTAGGCAGGCCTGTTTGTTTTTATCTGGGGGCAGGGGAGTGGTTTTAGTGTAGCAGCAGGTGACTGACATGTGTTTCAGCTCTTGGGCGCCTCCTCTGTTTCCGGGGAGAAGGTTCTGGAAAAGGGGCAGGGCAGAGATATGGAGTGACATGGGGTGCATGTGGGAGCCCTGACTAGGGATGAGCTTTGTGTTCGAGTCGAACATACGTTCGACTCGAACATCGGCTGTTCGATCGTTCGACGAAGATCGAACGATTTGGGCCGTTCGCGCCTAATTCGAGTGACGCGAACGGCCCACAATGCACTACGCCATCGCAGTGTCATCCAGGTGCTGTGATTGGCCAAGCATGCACTGTGACCCCGCATGCTTGGCCAATCACAACGCCGGCAGCGAGGAGAGCAATGATTGGCCACAGGCAGGATGCCTGTGGCCAATTATTGCTGAGGGGGTTTAGTACACGCCCCACACTATAAAAGGCCGCCAGCGCGGCGGCCTTGTGTAGTGTGTTCCGGAGCAGGGAAAGAGAAGCATAGGCAGGGACAGTGTCATTTTTTTTCCTTTACTAATCCTGGATTCCTTGTGTTTAGGGACAAATAAGGATAGGTAGGGAGAGTGTCAGTGTGTTATTCTGTGCTAAACCTTGTTTGTAGGGACAGAGAGGTACAGTGAGGGAAGTGTCAGTGTGCTATTCTGTTCTAAATCTTGTTTGTAGGGACAGAGTAGGACAGTGAGTGAAACTGACAGTGTGCTATTCTGTTCTAAACCAATCTTGCTGAACCATATTTGAAATCCTTGAGTTTAGGGACAAAGAGGTACAGTGAGGGAAAGTGTCAGGCCTCGTACACACGACCGATTTTCTCGTCGTAAACAGTCAAGAAAAGTGCCGCGAGAGTTTTTTTGTCTAGAAAAACGTTCGTGTGTATGGTTTTACGACGAGAAACTTGACGAGAATCTCGACGAGAAAATAGAGAACCTGCTCTCTATTTTCTCGTCAGGAGTCCAGATTTCCTCGTCGTGTTTCTCGTCGGCCTGTTTTGTGACGAGAAAATGGTTCGTGTGTATGCTTTTACGACTCTTCCAAAAGTGCGCATGCTCACAAGCAACTATGAGACGGGAGCGCATCTTCTGGTAAAACAAGCCTTCATAATGGAGAGAGCACATTCGTCACGCTCATAAATATTTCATCGTTTAAATGTTCTGCATTGAATTCTTCGTTAGAATGTTACATTAATCAAAACGAGAGACCTTCTTTTGCTGCTGATATTCACACAGAGTTATGCCTTATTTTTAACCTTTTTCATGCTGCTCTTTATAAGATTTATGTGTATTATATCGTGCAAGTTTTTAGGAATAATTTAAATGGTTAGATTTTTCAAAATGATGTTAATTATAATTTCTCAATGTTTTGATAGCGATCTCCCATTTAATTTTCTAATCTATATTTTTAAAATTTCACACCATGTTTTTGAGCTAATCAGATTTAGTTATTCTTTTGGGGGGGTGATATCTGTGCCTTTTATTGTCAGTCAAATGTATCTGCTTACTCCAAAGCTTGTTTTTTTTTATTTAAAAATACACATAGTCAAGTATGAACTTAAACAAAAAACACATTTATTCATGTTTATAAATTAAATAAAGAGAAGGCAGCGCTGGAGAAGCTGCTGCCATTTGTGCATCCCAGGGACCCCAGAGCACACAGCAACCCTGTGTGGACACTAAAATTGGGAGCTTGAGAAGGCCCACATTTCAGAACACAATCTGATGCTGGCCTCCCAGAGGTCAGGAACAGCAGCAGGTGAGATATATGTCCCAAGTGTGTGGTACTACAACAGGCTGCCTTCTGTCCGACCAGTGCGACCACAATGAAGCAAGGCCATCACTTCCTCTTCTTCCTGGCAACCTTCCCTGCAGCCTTTACTGAAGCCTTCCTTCTTCGTTTAGCTGGAGGCTGGCCCACTGGAGGGGTACTCCTGTCAGGAGGAGGAGGTGGAGGTGTAGCAGAAGGGGGTGGGGCAGAAGAAGAAGGTGGAGGTGTAGCAGGAGGGGGTGGGGCAGAAGGTGGAGGTGTAGCAGAAGGGGGTGGGGCAGAAGGTGGAGGTGTAGCAGAAGGGGGTGGGGCAGAAGAAGAAGGTGGAGGTGTAGCAGAAGGGGGTGGGGCAGAAGGTGGAGGGGTAGCAGAAGGGGGTGGGGCAGAAGAGGAAGGTGGAGGTGGAGGTTGAGGTTGGGTCAGTTGGGCCACCTCACATATGGCGGTATTGGGGGTAATTTGCTCCATCACCCCCTTGTTGAGCAAGGTGATGAGCAGGGGTTCGCATAGGAGGCGTTGCTCCATGCTCATCACCTTGAACTTAGCCTCCACTAGGCCGGCAATGGCCTCTTCAGGGGATGTGGGCTCCTTGAGGGTGGCATGGGCCTCTTTAATAAGGGCCATTGCTGCCTCACTGGTGGTCCTGTCCCTCCTGCCTCTTTGTGAAGCCTGATGGGAGGCACCTGGGATCTGGTGCTTCTCCTTTGCCCTGCCACCTCCTGTCTGCCACTGGGCCCTGCCACCTCCTGTCTGCCACTGGGCCCTGCCACCTCCTGGCTGCCACTGGGCCCTGCCACCTCCTGTCTGCCACTGGGCCCTGCCACCTCCTGGCTGCCACTGGGCCCTGCCACCTCCTGGCTGCCACTGGGCCCTTCCTCCTCCTGCCTGACAGTTTCCAGACCCTCCTCCTGGCTGATTTCATCCTGTGTATGAAAAAGAAACATAGTTTAATATGTTGGTTTAATCTTTGCATCAAACTTTGTAATCCTGATGGAAGCAATTAGAATGTAAATGCATAAATCCTTGCTTTAAATTTACCACTACATCAGCTTGACTATTTACCACACAATTAAGTGCAGAATAATGTCTACAGATCATGATTTCACTTGTTGAATACAAAATAATGTATGTTTCTCATCCTGACATATTTGGGAAACATTAATTTTATCCCACTACATTTTCAGTTAATACTATACCTGGCTCCAGATGGCCAAATCAGGATCATCCAGGATGGCTGCCTCCTCTTGCTCCAGAGAAGGCTCAGGTTGGCTGCAGGGAAGTCTGGGGGGAAGAGTGGAGAGTGATGGCCTTGGCTCAATGTGGTCATCCAGGAAGGACATCCTGCTGTAGTACCACAAAACCGGGACATAAACATCATCTGCTGCTGCTCCTGACCTCTGAGAAGCCAGCACCTTAGAGCGTTCAGTCCTGTAGGTACCTCTCAAGCTCCCAATTTTAGTGTCCACTTGTTTTGCTGTGGCTGTGGGCACCTTGGTATGCACAAATGGGAGCAGCTTCTCCAGCGCTGCTTTTCTCACCCCTTTTTTTTTATGGATGGGGTTTTTGGTCTCCCACAGAGCCGGCAGCTCCCTTACCCGGTCAATAAATTCCGCCAGGAACTCTTTGTCGCTAATAAATACATTCATATTGTATCTGCAAGTAAAATAAATTATATTTAAATAATGTGAGGCAAACAGTCTAACCTCCTTCACATCCTAGTCACCATATATATCCTCCAACAATCTCAAGACAGTATAGGCCAACAATTTTAACAAGTCTCACAAAATCACATACCTTCGTTCGCACGTCCGTCACTTGAACTCCTCTCTCCGCACACCGAACGTACTATAGTCACATGTGTGTTTGCTATATACACACCACGCATGCGTCCAAATTCGAACACGTCGCTCCGCACACGTCGCCCGCCCATGACGTTCTAACTAACATCTTTTCCCCGCCCCTTCTCTTTCGGCGCGCAGACAGATATGGCGGAGTTACAGCAGGTGTCTGATAATTCCGCAACTAGCGAGGAGACAAGCCCGGAGACCGAGGACACGTCACGATCAAGGAGGAGATTCAAGGCATCGAATATGTCTTTGGCGGAGATGGCGGAGATGGTGGACATCTTGGTCAAGGCTGATTATGATGCCAAGCATGGGCCGTATAGCAAACCAAATAGAAGGAAGGCCAAAATCCTCACTAAAGTTGTGAAGAGTCTGAGGGCGAAGTTCGGGGTGAAACGCTCAAATGAGCAGCTCAGAAAGAGGTGGTCAGACCTCAAACTGAGGGAGCCAGACCAGTTGAGGAGCATAAAGAGGATGCTCGCTAAAAGTAAGTAAAATGACGACCTTTCTGCTATTAATCTTTTTAGAAACTGACTTTTTTTTTTTTTAAAGCATATTGGACTCCCTTCCAAAATGTATTATTTTGAACTAGGTTGGGCACAGTAATCGTTCGTTACGTTACCGACACTTCGTTCGGCCACTATCCGTGGTTTTGGCTTATTTAAGACCCCCAAAAGTAATTAGACATCTGCCATTTTTGATCAAGTATTGTGGATAATTTTTAAGTCTAGATGATGTGTTTGTAAGGAGAATGAAATGCAAACTTTAATCAGTGTAAAGGAGAGGACACTCAGCAGCTGCTTCCACATCTGTACTTTGGAGCACTATAGTGTGGGCCACCAGACCCGCCTTTTTTGGGTGTCCCACACAGGTGCATCAGAGTTTATTTGTGGTGCCTCCATGTCCAAAAAATTACATCCAAATGTGAATAATAAACATATTTGGGGTCATAAAGAATGCATTTTTCTTTAAATTCCGCACAAACACACACTTGTACCCCACTTCCAAACAATTTAGCCTGTTTTAAGTTTAAAAATGAGATTTTTACAGTGTGATAAATAGACCTTTGGTTTTATTCTCATAGGGGAGAGAAGACTGGGAGGAGGACACTCCAGGGAGCACATGCACCCCACAACTTCCAAGCAACCCCAAACTCCCAAAGATCCACAACCGAAAGATGTGCAGGAAGTTGAGGTGGAGGAAGGAGAAGTGCAGGAAGGAGAGGTGGATGACGTTGTGGATCTGGTCACCACAACAGGTCAGTATCTGACACCACAGCTTAAGGTAAGCGAGGTAGGCCTGCAGAGTTTTATTAATTTTTTTTTAATGGTTTTTAGGGGATGGAAATGTTGTGAAGGATAGCACACCGTTCTCTGCTGACAGTGCCCTCCGCCTCATCCAGCAAGTGATGGAATGTAGCACGGAACTGGACCTAATTAAACAAAGAATCCATGTGATGGAACAAACATTTAAAGACATTCTCGATGTTTTGGGGAGAATTCAATAAGCCATCCAAACACATTTGTTTTTACATGTTTGTTTTTATATTTTTACTAATTTTTTGAGTAACAAAGCAGCCAAAAATTGAATATGCACACAGTGTGTGAACATGTGCTATCTGCCATCAGGGGATATCCATGTACGTCTTTTGTGGGTGCAACCCCTTCCTCGTATCAAAAGTCGGTGAACTGAGGAAGGGGATGCACCCCCAAAACACATCCATTGATCACCCCTGATGGCAGATAGCACATGTTGACAATAGGGATCAGGATTGTAAACTTCCTATTTGCAAAAAAGTAAAAATGTGTGCATATTGAATTTTTGGCTGGGCAAGGGGTGGCAGGACCCCATATTAGGACGAGCACATAGAGACATAGTTTGTGTAACTGAATGTCTCAGATTGCTCAGAGGTATCCAATGTTGTCATTTTAGAAATGCAAGTGGTATTTTTGTATTTTCATAAGCCAAAATTTGACGGGTTGTGGTCAGGCCAACCCCAAAGTAAAACAAAAAAAAATGTGCAGAGAGTAAAATATTTGACCACAAACAACGTGTAGCTTCTTTTTATAATACTCTCTAAGCTTATTTGGTTCTTTTGTAAGGTAACATAGTGAAATTGGTTGTTATTTACTAAAGTAAAATACACTTGCCACTACAAATGCACAAAGACAAACTAGGAGACAGGAAAGAACAAATAATTAAAGGTTTAAACAAGATTTTTATTGGGATACTTAGACATAGGCTGGCATAGGAATTGCCCCCCTACCCGTGAAATACTCCATGTATTTGTCCCGAACCACACGGGCATTTTGGGGGGGCAAGCCAAGACGGGCAGATTCCAGGCCCGGAAGGGGATTTGCAGGGGAAAGTCCAGCCTCTGGCAAAACTGAGGCCATATATGAATTCGCTTTGCGGCAAAGAAAATTGTGTAGCACACAGCAGCATAACACTACATAGTTTATTTTGTAGTCCGCCAAGTGGATGGAAGTCATAAAAAGGCGGAACCGGCTGGCCATTATGCCGAAGGCATTTTCAACGACTCTTCGGGCCCTGGCCAGCCGGTAATTGAACACACTCTTCTCTGGGGTCAGGGTCCTCTGTGGAAATGGCCTCATAAGATGCCGTCCGAGTCCGAAGGCTTCATCAGCCAAGAAAACAAAGGGGAGTCCTTCAATATTCCCTGCATCCGGTGGCAATGCAAGGTCGTCACTCTGGAGACGGAGGGCAAACTCCGTCTGGATGAAGGATCCCCCATCGGACATCCGGCCATTCTTCCCTACATCAACATAGAGGAATTCATACCGTGCTGACACCACCGCCATCAGCACAATGCTATGAAACCCCTTGTAGTTGTAGTAGTAGGATCCAGAACGGGGTGGCGGCACGATGCGGACGTGCTTCCCGTCTATGGCACCACCGCAGTTGGGGAAGTCCCACCGCGTGGCAAACTCCGATGCCACAGTCTGCCATTCCTGTGGCGTTGAAGGAAGCTGTGGAGTGAAACAAGATGAAATAATATTAGAAAAACAAAGGCATACATTACAAGCAAATTCAAGACCAAAAAATTAGAGACCAACATCAATCTAATTATACGTTTATTAAGGTGTGTAAAAAAAGTATAATGGAAGGCTCATTTATCATATTCATCACCCCCTCTGATGGGCCATTACTAAATTATTTTGGGGGGGGGAGATGTGTTTGGCCACAGGATAGCATTGCAGTGGCGGTGCGTCCAGAGTGGGCGCTGGAGCACTGTCCCCTCTCTCCTGTGCCCATCACTCAGAACAATACATAGGTTCATGCGTTGCATGAACCTATGTATTGTCTATGCCGCACACTATTCAGGTGGATGGCCTCTTGTAAAGCGACCGACATATGATTAATTGCGTCATTTAGGGGGTTAAAATTGCAGAGCAGAAACAGGTATTAAAAAAGTCTTGCAAATTACAACCTGAGGGATGTAATTGGCTTCCTCAAAGAAAAATCGGGGACGCAAGGAGGGGGCATTCCTTGTGTAAACACTGACAGGCAGCTCTGGCAATCATGTTCACCAAGTCTGTTTAATGGTAACATGATTGGCTGATGCAACATGAAGGGAAGGAGAAGACATCAAGGACAGAAGAAGGATGGCGCTGACCACAAGAAGGTAAGTGCAGGGCTGGGGGGAAACTGGCTGCAATAGAGGGGACTAAATGGCTGCATTGGAGGGGACAACTGGGGGCGTTTATTAGGCAACAGAGCAAAAAAGGAGGAAGTTTATTTCCGAAATTGGGGTTGTAACCCCCCAACATTTGGAGCAACAGGCGCCCCTGCTGGAAAAGTTAGTGAGGGGAAATATTTAGGGAGGATAAAAAAGGGGCATTTAAAAACTTCCAGCATGCATGGGGACAAAGGGGACATTCTCAGCATATTACAATCATGGTAATTAGGAAAGGATGAAAGAAATACAATACATTAGCATACATGTAATACATAAAATGTGATGTGAAGGGAGAAAACTTACCCTAATATAGTCCTCCTGCAGGACTTGTATAATAGCAGAACAGGTGTCTGGGATTATGAGGCCCAGAGCCTGGGGGGAGATGCCTGTGGTGAACTTCAAGTCCTGAAGACTTCTCCCTGTCGCCAGGTAACGCAACGTGGCGATGAGCCTCTGCTCAGCACTGATGGCTTCCCGCATAACGGTGTCCTTCCTGGTAATATAGGGGGACACCAAAGCCAACAGTTCCTGAAAAACGGGGTCAGACATCCTCAGAAAATTCCTGTAGTCCTCAGGATTATTCTCGACGATCTCCCGCAGCAGAGGCATGTGGCAGAATTGGTCCCGCTGGAGCAACCAATTCTTGGTCCATGAACTCCTCCTCACACCATTCATGGACTGGTCTTGGTCCAAAACAAGCAGACCAACACCAAGCGCACGCACAGCACGAACTCGACGACGAGAACGTCCAGGCGACATGGCTAGGAAACGGTCGTCTAATCAGAACGTACAGAACAGAACGCACTTTAGAACAGCAAGGCCTATGAATAACGAACTGAAATTCAGAAACGAACAGGCAAGAACGCACTGTAAAACAGATACGACCTGCCTAGACGCCCTGAAAGTCAAGATACGAACCCACAAGCACAAACTGAACGGCAGAAAACGATCTGAAAAGTACGAAGACTGAAAAGCGCGAATCGTCTCTTCCCAAACTTTTACTTCACACGCGGTAACACGAGATCAGCAAAAGCAGCCCAAGGGGTGGCGCCAAGAAAAAAGATCTTCCCCTTTATAGTGCCGTCGTACGTGCTGGACGTGAGCGCAGAGAACCACAAGGAAATTGGGAAATGACAGTTTGTACGCATAGAAAGCTTGACGAGAAAATCGACAAGCTTAACAAGAATCTCGTCGAAAAAAACGACGTGTTTTTTACGACGAGAAAATCGGTCGTGTGTACGAGGCCTCAGTGTGCTATTCTGTGCTAAATCTTGTTTGTAGGGACAGAGTAGGACAGTGAGTGAAACTGACAGTGTGCGTTTCTGTTCTAAACCAATCTTGCTGAACCATATTTGAAATCCTTGAGTTTAGGGACAGAGAGGTACAGTGAGGGAAAGTGTCAGTGTGCTATTCTGTGCTAAATCTTGTTTGTAGGGACAGAGTAGGACAGTGAGTGAAACTGACAGTGTGCTATTCTGTTCTAAACCAATCTTACTGAACCATATTTGAAATCCTTGAGTTTAGGGACAGAGAGGTACAGTGAGGGAAAGTGTCAGTGTGCTATTCTGTGCTAAATCTTGTTTGTAGGGACAGAGAGGTACAGTGAGTGAAACTGACAGTGTGCTATTCTGTTCTAAACCAATCTTGCTGAACCATATTTGAAATCCTTGAGTTTAGGGACAGAGAGGTACAGTGAGGGAAAGTGTCAGTGTGCTATTCTGTGCTAAATCTTGTTTGTAGGGACAGAGTAGGACAGTGAGTGAAACTGACAGTGTGCTATTCTGTTCTAAACCAATCTTGCTGAACCATATTTGAAATCCTTGAGTTTAGGGACAGAGAGGTACAGTGAGGGAAAGTGTCAGTGTGCTATTCTGTGCTAAATCTTGTTTGTAGGGACAGAGAGGTACAGTGAGTGAAACTGACAGTGTGCTATTCTGTTCTAAACCAATCTTGCTGAACCATATTTGAAATCCTTGAGTTTAGGGACAGAGAGGTACAGTGAGGGAAAGTGTCAGTGTGCTATTCTGTGCTAAATCTTGTTTGTAGGGACACAGAGAGGTACAGTGAGTGAAACTGACAGTGTGCTATTCTGTTCTAAACCAATCTTGCTGAACCATATTTGAAATCCTTGAGTTTAGGGACAGAGAGGTACAGTGAGGGAAAGTGTCAGTGTGCTATTCTGTTCTAAACCAATCTTGCTGAACCATATTTGAAATCCTTGAGTTTAGGGACAGAGAAGGACACTCGTGGAAACTATCAGTGTGCTATTCTGTGCTAAATCTTGTTTGTAGGGACAGAGAGGTACAGTGAGTGAAACTGACAGTGTGCTATTCTGTTCTAAACCAATCTTGCTGAACCATATTTGAAATCCTTGAGTTTAGGGACAGAGAAGGACACTCGTGGAAACTATCAGTGTGCTATTCTGTGCTAAATCTTGTTTGTAGGGACAGAGAGGTACAGTGAGTGAAACTGACAGTGTGCTATTCTGTTCTAAACCAATCTTGCTGAACCATATTTGAAATCCTTGAGTTTAGGGACAGAGAGGTACAGTGAGGGAAAGTGTCAGTGTGCTATTCTGTTCTAAACCAATCTTGCTGAACCATATTTGAAATCCTTGAGTTTAGGGACAGAGAAGGACACTCGTGGAAACTATCAGTGTGCTATTCTGTGCTAAATCTTGTTTGTAGGGACAGAGAGGTACAGTGAGTGAAACTGACAGTGTGCTATTCTGTTCTAAACCAATCTTGCTGAACCATATTTGAAATCCTTGAGTTTAGGGACAGAGAGGTACAGTGAGGGAAAGTGTCAGTGTGCTATTCTGTTCTAAACCAATCTTGCTGAACCATATTTGAAATCCTTGAGTTTAGGGACAGAGAAGAACACTCGTGGAAACTATCAGTGTGCTATTCTGTGCTAAATCTTGTTTGTAGGGACAGAGAGGTACAGTGAGTGAAACTGACAGTGTGCTATTCTGTTCTAAACCAATCTTGCTGAACCATATTTGAAATCCTTGAGTTTAGGGACAGAGAAGGACACTCGTGGAAACTATCAGTGTGCTATTCTGTGCTAAATCTTGTTTGTAGGGACAGAGAGGTACAGTGAGTGAAACTGACAGTGTGCTATTCTGTTCTAAACCAATCTTGATGAACCATATTTGAAATCCTTGAGTTTAGGGACAGAGAGGTACAGTGAGGGAAAGTGTCAGTGTGCTATTCTGTTCTAAACCAATCTTGCTGAACCATATTTGAAATCCTTGAGTTTAGGGACAGAGAAGGACACTCGTGGAAACTATCAGTGTGCTATTCTGTGCTAAATCTTGTTTGTAGGGACAGAGTAGGAAAGTGACTGAAACTGACAGTGTGCTATTCTGTTCTAAACCAATCTTGCTGAACCATATTTGAAATCCTTGAGTTTAGGGACAGAGAAGGACACTCGTGGAAACTATCAGTGTGCTATTCTGTGCTAAATCTTGTTTGTACGGACAGAGAGGTACAGTGAGTGAAACTGACAGTGTGCTATTCTGTTCTAAACCAATCTTGCTGAACCATATTTGAAATCCTTGAGTTTAGGGACAGAGAGGTACAGTGAGGGAAAGTGTCAGTGTGCTATTCTGTTCTAAACCAATCTTGCTGAACCATATTTGAAATCCTTGAGTTTAGGGACAGAGAAGGACACTCGTGGAAACTATCAGTGTGCTATTCTGTGCTAAATCTTGTTTGTAGGGACAGAGAGGTACAGTGAGTGAAACTGACAGTATGCTATTCTGTTCTAAACCAATCTTGCTGAACCATATTTGAAATCCTTGAGTTTAGGGACAGAGAAGGACACTTGTGGAAACTATCAGTGTGCTATTCTGTGCTAAATCTTGTTTGTAGGGACAGAGAGGTACAGTGAGTGAAACTGACAGTGTGCTATTCTGTTCTAAACCAATCTTGCTGAACCATATTTGAAATCCTTGAGTTTAGGGACAGAGAGGTACAGTGAGGGAAATTGTCAGTGTGCTATTCTGTTCTAAACCAATCTTGCTGAACCATATTTGAAATCCTTGAGTTTAGGGACAGAGAAGGACACTCGTGGAAACTATCAGTGTGCTATTCTGTGCTAAATCTTGTTTGTACGGACAGAGAGGTACAGTGAGTGAAACTGACAGTGTGCTATTCTGTTCTAAACCAATCTTGCTGAACCATATTTGAAATCCTTGAGTTTAGGGACAGAGAGGTACAGTGAGGGAAATTGTCAGTGTGCTATTCTGTTCTAAACCAATCTTGCTGAACCATATTTGAAATCCTTGAGTTTAGGGACAGAGAAGGACACTCGTGGAAACTATCAGTGTGCTATTCCGTGCTAAATCTTGTTTGTAGGGACAGAGAGGTACAGTGAGTGAAACTGACAGTGTGCTATTCTGTTCTAAACCAATCTTGCTGAACCATATTTGAAATCCTTGAGTTTAGGGACAGAGAGGTACAGTGAGGGAAAGTGTCAGTGTGCTATTCTGTTCTAAACCAATCTTGCTGAACCATATTTGAAATCCTTGAGTTTAGGGACAGAGAAGGACACTCGTGGAAACTATCAGTGTGCTATTCTGTGCTAAATCTTGTTTGTAGGGACAGAGAGGTACAGTGAGTGAAACTGACAGTATGCTATTCTGTTCTAAACCAATCTTGCTGAACCATATTTGAAATCCTTGAGTTTAGGGACAGAGAAGGACACTCGTGGAAACTATCAGTGTGCTATTCTGTGCTAAATCTTGTTTGTAGGGACAGAGAGGTACAGTGAGTGAAACTGACAGTGTGCTATTCTGTTCTAAACCAATCTTGCTGAACCATATTTGAAATCCTTGAGTTTAGGGACAGAGAAGGACACTCGTGGAAACTATCAGTGTGCTATTCTGTGCTAAATCTTGTTTGTAGGGACAGAGAGGTACAGTGAGTGAAACTGACAGTGTGCTATTCTGTTCTAAACCAATCTTGCTGAACCATATTTGAAATCCTTGAGTTTAGGGACAGAGAGGTACAGTGAGGGAAAGTGTCAGTGTGCTATTCTGTTCTAAACCAATCTTGCTGAACCATATTTGAAATCCTTGAGTTTAGGGACAGAGAAGGACACTCGTGGAAACTATCAGTGTGCTATTCTGTGCTAAATCTTGTTTGTAGGGACAGAGAGGTACAGTGAGTGAAACTGACAGTGTGCTATTCTGTTCTAAACTAATCTTGCTGAACCATATTTGAAATCCTTGAGTTTAGGGACAGAGAAGGACACTCGTGGAAACTATCAGTGTGCTATTCTGTGCTAAATCTTGTTTGTAGGGACAGAGAAGGACAGTGAGTGAAACTGTCAGTGTGCTATTCTGTTCTAAACCAATCTTGCTGAACCATATTTGAAATCCTTGAGTTTAGGGACAGAGAGGTACAGTGAGGGAAAGTGTCAGCGTGCTATTCTGTTCTAAACCAATCTTGCTGAACCATATTTGAAATCCTTGAGTTTAGGGACAGAGAGGTACAGTGAGGGAAAGTGTCAGTGTGCTATTCTGTTCTAAACCAATCTTGCTGAACCATATTTGAAATCCTTGAGTTTAGGGACAGAGAAGGACACTCGTGGAAACTATCAGTGTGCTATTCTGTGCTAAATCTTGTTTGTAGGGACAGAGAAGGACAGTGAGGGAAACTGTCAGTGTGCTATTCTGTGCTAAACCAATCTTGCTGAAGCATATTGCAAATCCTTGTGTTTAGGGACAGAGAAGGATAGGCAGGGGACAGTGTCAGTGTCATTGTTGCTATGCCTCCTGCACAGTATACACCTGAAGGTAGCCCTTATTGCTGTTTTTCCCATCTCCCTGCAGGCCATCCATTAAAATGTCTGGAAGGCAAACAAGGAGCGGCAGACAGTCAGGAGGCAAAAAAAGAGGGCAAGCAGGCTCTGTGTCTGTGGGCAACAGTGCTGGTCGTGGACGCGGTGCATTGTCATCAGCACATGGCCATGGGACACGCTTGTCCTTCTTTTCGGCAGCTGGACATGTTGAGCCACATCATGCCGAAGACTTGGTAGAGTGGATGACCAAGCCCACCTCATCCTCCTCATCCTCTCTCACCCAGGCTCAGGGTACTGGCAAAGCAGCTGCCAAAGCGTCCTCTTCTCTGGTATCATTATCTTCATTAGTCAATCCTTCCCTAGACCCACCATGTCCTCCTCCTGAGGAGTCCCCCAAACTGTTTGAGCACAGTGTTGGGTACATGCTCCAGGAGGATGCCCAGCGTTTCGAAGGATCTGATGATGATACCCAGATAGAGGAAGGCAGTAGCGTGAGAACAGAGAGAGGGGATGCTCAAGAAGGACACCAATCTGGCAGTCATGCTCCAGCAGCTGCAGCATACTGCCAGATTGGCTCCAGTGATGAGGAGGGAGGGGATGATGAGGTCACTGACTCCACGTGGGTGCCTAATAGGAGAGAGGAGGAGGAGGAGGATGAGGAGGAGGCACATCTCCAACGAGGCAGGATGCCCTTGAGTGGCCAGCGTATGGGCAGCACACCAACGGAATCACACCGCAGAGCTCCGCCTGTGCAGGGCGCTGCCTCTGCCCGTCATTCAAAAAGTTCTTTGGTGTGGGCCTTTTTTGAGGCGAGTGCATCAGATCGCACAGCTGCTGTTTGCAACATATGTCTCAAGCGTATATCGCGTGGCCAAAACATCAGCCGCTTGGGCACCACATGCTTGATCAGACATATGTTGACTTGCCATGCAGCTCGTTGGCAAGCCTACCTTAAAGACTCACACAAAAGAACAAAGCGGACCTCTACTTGCACCGCATCAGCTGGGATCTCAAAACCCACTATACCTTCAGTCCTCTCTGAAACCTGCACTGAGAGGAATGAAGGTGTAGAATTAGGTGTGTCACAGCCCAGTACTTGCGGCCACTCTGCTAGCAGTACACCGACGTCCGATTCTAGCAGGCAAATTTCCCTGCCCCAGCTGCTGGACCGTCGAAAGAAGTTCACTCCCAGCCATCCACATGCCCAGCGGTTGAATGCTAGCTTGGCTAAATTGCTAGCGCTTCAACTGCTGCCTTTTCAGTTGGTAGACTCAGCCCCCTTCCGTGAGTTTGTGCAATGTGCGGTTCCTCAGTGGCAGGTTCCCAAACGCCACTTTTTCTCACGGAAGGCGATTCCAGCTCTCTACAGGCATGTGGAAGGCAATGTCTTGGCCTCGCTGGACAGGGCGGTCAGCGGTAAGGTGCATATTACCGCTGACTCATGGTCCAGCAGGCATGGACAGGGACGTTACCTTTCTTTCACGGCCCATTGGGTCACTCTTTTGGCAGCTGGGAAGGATGCAGGACAAGGTGCAGTAGTGTTGGAGGTTGTTCCACCGCCACGCCTCCAAAATGCTACTACTGGTTGTGACACACCTCTCTCCTCCACCCCTTCCTCTTCTTCTTCCTCCATGGCCTCTTCCTGTGGTTTGTCCTCGGAACCAGCGGTGCTCCGTAGGCGTTCAAGGGGCTACGCAAGTACGCAGGCAAAAAGATGCCATACCGTGCTTGCGCTGGTGTGTTTGGGGGACAGGAGCCACACTGGGGCAGAGGTCCTGTCTGCTCTGCAGGGGCAGGCCGAGAGGTGGTTGACGCCACGCCAGCTTAAGCCAGGAATGGTGGTTTGCGACAATGGCACCAACCTCCTCTCCGCCCTCCGACAGGGACAACTGACCCATGTGCCCTGTATGGCTCACGTCCTTAACCTGGTGGTGCAGCGGTTCTTGGGCAGGTACCCGGGCTTACAGGATGTCCTGAGGCAGGCCAGGAAAGTCTGTGTGCATTTCCGCAGATCTTATAATGCCAGTGCTCGCCTGGCTGAGCTGCAAAAGGAGTTGAACCTGCCCAAGAACCGCCTTATATGTGACATGCCCACCAGGTGGAACTCAGCGTTGGCCATGCTGCAGCGGCTGCACACGCAGCAGAGGGCCATCAATGAGTACCTGTGCGACTACGGCACCAGGACAGGGTCAGGGGAGCTCGGGTTTTTTTCACCACGCCAGTGGGGCATGATCAGGGATGCATGCACTGTCCTGGCACCATTTGAGGAGGCCACGAGGATGGTGAGCAGTGACAGTGCATGCATCAGTGACACTGTACCTCTTGTCCACCTGTTGGAGCACACGCTGCGTGGAATAATGGACAGGGCACTTGAGGCAGAACAGAGGCAGGAAGAGGAGGACTTCCTTGTCTCTCAAGGCCCCCTTTACCCAGACAGTGTTCCTTCTGTCCCACCCATCGCACAGGAAGAGGAGGAGGAGGAGGAGGAGGATTGTGTCAGCATGGAGGTGGAGGCTGGCACTCAGCATCATCAGCAGCAGTCTTTTAGGGATGATTTACAGTCCCAAGAAACCAGTGGACTTGTACGTGGCTGGGAGGAGGTGGCTGCGGATCATGTCGTCCTTAGTGACCCAGAGGACTCCGGACTGAATGCCTCAGCTAACCTACGCTGCATGGCCTCCCTGATCCTGCAAAGTCTGCGGAAGGATCCTCGTATTCTTCGGATCAAGGAGAGGGACCATTACTGGCTGGCCACTCTCCTTGATCCACGGTACAAGGGTAAGGTTGCGGACCTTATGTTACCGTCGCAGAGGGAGCAGAGGATGAGACAACTCTGGGAGGCCTTGCAGAAAGGTCTGTGCAACGCGTTCCCAGAGACTGGGAGGTTACAAACTCCTGGTCCTGGACAACGAGTTGCTGAGGCTTCGGGCAGTCAAAGAAGGAGCGGTGGGGAAGGTGGCCGTCTGACCGATGCGTTCAGACAATTCTTTAGTCCGCAGCCCCAAAGTATCATCGGTTCCAGCAACCATCGCCAGCGTCTGATATACATGGTGCAGGAATACCTAGGGGCAAGGTCAGACTTGGACACCTTCCCCACCGAAAATCCTCTGGCTTACTGGGTCTTGAGGATGGATCACTGGCCAGAGCTTGCACAGTATGCAATTGAGCTACTGGCCTGTCCTGCATCCAGCGTTCTTTCAGAACGCACATTCAGTGCTGCTGGAGGATTTGTCACGGATCACAGGGTGCGCCTGTCCACCGACTCGGTTGATCGACTGACTTTCATCAAGATGAACCAGTCTTGGATCACCACCAGCTACCACACACCTGATGCTGATATAACAGACTAATTGATTTTAAAATGTCACATCCCTTCAAGACTGATGCTGATGCTGAGTTCCTGTGCTGTTATGTTGACTAGCTATCCTCCTCCTCCTCCTCAATGATCCGATTAATGATGATAGCTTGGAAGATCATTTTGGTTTATGGGTGCCGCCACCAGTGGCTAAGGCCCAATTTTTCAGCCCCTGTTTAACAGGGGCGTGTAATTACAATTTTTGATGCAATACTTTGCAACAGGCCTCATTGCTGTGCTCCAAGTACAGTATCTGTGAGGGGTTGCAGTGTTGTGCCACCAGTGCCTAAGGCCCAATTTTTCAGCCCCTGTTCAACAGGGGCATGCAATTATAATTATTGATCTAATAATTCACAGCAGGGCCCATTGCTGCGCCCACCAAGAGTAACTGTCAGGCCTTACAGTGTTGTGGCACCAGCACCACCATCACCACCACCACCACCACCAAAGGCCCAATTTTTCAGCCCCTATTCAACAGGGGCATGCAATTATAATTATTGATCTAATAATTCACAGCAGGGCCCATTGCTGCGCCCACCAAGAGTAACTGTCAGGCCTTACAGTGTTGTGGCACCAGCACCACCATCACCACCACCAAAGGCCCAATTTTTCAGCCCCTGTTCAACAGGGGCATGCAATTATAATTATTGATCTAATAATTCACAGCAGGGCCCATTGCTGCGCCCACCAAGAGTAACTGTCAGGCCTTACAGTGTTGTGTCAACACCACCACCACCACCACCACCAAAGGCCCAATTTTTCAGCCCCTGTTCAACAGGGGCATGCAATTATAATTATTGATCTAATAATTCACAGCAGGGCCCATTGCTGCGCCCACCAAGAGTAACTGTCAGGCCTTACAGTGTTGTGGCACCAGCACCACCATCAAAGGCCCAATTTTTACTACCACTGATCAACAATTATATGTTATTACAATTCCTGATATAATAGTTGACAGCAGGGCGTTCCAGCACCCACCAAGAGTAACTGTGAGTGCTTACAGTGTTGTGCCAACACCAACACCTAAGGGGCCAATTTCTGCAGAGTATATACGGCAGGTCCCTACTTTCAAACATCCAACTTACAAACGACTACTACTTGCAAACGGAAGAAGACAACAGGAAGTGAGAGGAAATCTACCCCTTGGAAGGAAAATTCTCTCCTGTAAGAATTAATATGGGAGAAAGGTGTCTCCTCTCTACTGATGCTTTATCACCAATCCTTGTTTCAATAAAAACACCACATTTCAAAAACAGTTGTCATTGGGACGCAAAGTGAGGTGAAATGTTCTGAACAGGGGCACAGACAGCAAAACAAATGTTACAGGGGTGATAACCCTTCCCTATGTTTTCCAAAAAGCTTAAAAATAGGTATTTGGGCTGGAGCTACACTTAAACAATGTAGCTGTTCAAAATTACAAACAGATTCTACATAAGAACAAACCTACAGTCCCTGTCTTGTATGCACCGCCTGTATACGGCTGTTCAGAGTATATAGGGCCTTTTTTATTTTGTGTGCGGGGTTCCCCTTAATATCCATACAAGACCCAAAGGGGCTGCTAATGGGCTGGGGTAGGGGGGGGGGTTGATGGGGTAGCTATGCCATTTTTCTTAAAGATTTTCATCCATATTACCGGGACCAGACATTACATTAAAGCCGCAAGCAGTTTTAAATGGCTTTTTTTTCCTTTAGAAATGTAATTTTGTGCAGGGACAGTTCTAAACACGGGAAACACGTGGCACTTCACAGGCATACTTTAGACACCCCCCAGGTACGATATTTAAAGGAATATTTGACTTTTTTTTTTTCACTTTATGCATCATTAAAATGACTGCTCCCGGAAAACGTCCGTTTTTAAAACTTATTTTTGCATTGATACATGTCCCCTGGTGCAGAACCCGGGTTCCCAAACTCTGTTTAGGACAATAACATGGATAATAGTCGTTATAATTAGCACTTTAGAATCCGAACGTTCGCATCCATTGTATTTAATAGGGTTCTAATGTTCGTGCGAACTTTCGGTCCGTTCGCGGGTTCTGGTGCGAACCGAACCCGGGGGTGTTCGGCTCATCACTAGCCCTGACCAATCCCTAACTAGGATTGGCAGGGGGCAGGCCTCCAACATATACCCATGGTCAGCCTGCTGTGGGAGGAGTTGTTGGGTGGGTGATCTATGAATTGGATGATGGAGTGTTAGACTGTTGTGGTCTGAGGGAACCCTCTTTCTGGGGGGTGTACCTCAGGCTGGGAGCTCGGGAGCTGGGAGGGAGCCTCTCATTACATGGTCATTGAGAGGTTTCCTGAAACAGGAGCAAGAAAGAGGACATTTGGGAAGCACCTCCGGAGTAATTCATTCAAGGAGGGATCCAAGCTGGGGTCAGTGAGTGAACTGCACAGTGGAAAGCTCTGGAAGAGACATGCCAGGAGTTGGATGTGGAGCCAGAGGGAGAGACTGTGGGGTTGTTGTGAAGTCAAGTCACTGCAGCCAGGAGGGCTGGCAGGGTTTGCATCGGACCTGCTGGGATCAGTAGTCCATCAAGTATCAAATAGCACATTTATTCTTCTATTCTAAATTGGTTGCTAGTTAAAGTGGACTGCAGACCCTTGCCTGTAATGGGCTATCAGGAAAATACTAGGACTTATTCAGAGTGAGGCCTAGCCATGTGCTAATGTGACAGAAATTGAGATTTGGACAGTGAAGTGAAGCAAGTGATCTTAAGTATTGTGCTGGAGGAGATGTGCAAAAGTAATCTCAAGTATTGTGCTGGAGGAGATGTGCAGAGGAAGAGACTGTCAGATTTGGACGCAACTACTTTTATTCTACTAAGTGTATATTATCTGGGCATCCCATGTCCCTTTTCCCCATCCAGGTTAATCCCTTAATAAAAAACAACAAAAACAAGAAAGAGACTATTCATTGTCTGGGAAAGTGTGCCAAAATGGATGTCCAACCAGCAGGTTGAAATGTATGGATGTTGACACTCAGACAAGAAACACTCAGACAAGAAACATGATTTGGTATTGTATAGATGTATTATGTACTGTGAATGATTGGAATGTCATAACTGTACATCAGTAGTATACCCACAAATTTCATCCCATGAGTCCTGAAAATACCTTGTTCTTTTTAGTATAACATTGTATTCTCAGTATGGACTATACTTATACTGCCCTGATTGTAATATTGTTGTCTCTCTCTCTGCCTTTACTTAATGACCATGTGTCTGTTTTCACATACTTTAACCTATCTTGCAAAACTTTTGAAAATGCCAATAAATATACTGAATTGGAAAATGCTAGATGCGTAGTTTTCATGATAATCCTAATACTTAAAATTTTTCTCCAGAAAGCAACGCACAGCTTTTTTTTTTAATAATGTGCATCTGGTACCTTGTTCA
Source organism: Rana muscosa (assembly GCA_029206835.1). Taxonomy (NCBI): domain Eukaryota; kingdom Metazoa; phylum Chordata; class Amphibia; order Anura; family Ranidae; genus Rana; species Rana muscosa. Next base: position 11,331,529 of record JARGYO010005626.1, on the reverse strand, counting down.
CCACCGCTTAAAGCACCCAGTGATCATCTCAGAATGTTTTCCAAATCATGGTCTTCCAAGTAAAATAGCTTTTTTATTAGTACATAGTTAAAAGCTTGACAGTGAATAGAGAAGCTCCTCCATAGGTGACGTGTGGCTCTTTTTTAGGCCCAGAGCAAAATGCAATTACCATTTTCACAATAAGATTACGAATGGCAGTTCCCATACTTCTTTCATTACATGCTTAAAATAAGTGTTTTCCTTGTGATTGTTCTTGTGGCTGAAAACAAAGTAAAAGTATACGTATAACAATTTTATTTAGCTTTTAGGGTTTTTGCAGGAATATAACCCTTATCAGGTTATTCGTTTTTATTATATCTGTGTACTGTTAGGGAGAGTTTCCTTTATGTCCTGCCTTGGAGACACAACAAGGAAAGTGAGTGATATTTCTATCTTAGACAGCTGTCATTTGAACATTTTTTCTCCATCAAAAGATTCCCTCTTAGTTTTTCCTTTTTCTGTCTCAGTGACAGTGGTCCCCAAGACAAATAGACGGGTGAATTTTTCCATTGGGTACACAAACCACAAAAAAACATGGCTAAGGGTCTGACTCTCCCTTGCTTTATCTAAAGCTAATTTTTTTTTTTAACTTTATAGATTTTTACATCATTAGACAATGACGTCATAGGTATTATATGAAGCAAATGCCAAACAGTACATATAAAATAAAAAAGGGGATGGATGTAATAGGATGAAGGGGGGAGGGAGGGGGGTAGGGGTGGGAGTGTGAGGGGAGAGAGGCAATAACCTGGGGTTAAGAACTTCCAAAACAGGAGCTAACAGTTAGCCCGGATGTAGCACAGATGTACACAAATAATAACAAGGCATAGTCTAGTATCATGGGATACTAGTTTCATTCAGCAAACACTAAGACCTAGCTGTCCTTTCATAAGTGGCAATTAAATTAGCACCTCTAATTAAATGAGAAGTTGGATTAGCATAATGCTGGAGAGGTGGCGGGAGTTCTGTCAGAGCCTGGGAGGACTTTGGCAATATAATGGTCCCATTTGTGGTGAAAGTGGGGAGTTAGATACTGGTGAGATAGGGTTGCATCCAGCTTGTCTTTACGAAATAGACCTAGCAGATCCGCTTTCACATTTGCAATGTTCGGAGGGGAATCAGATGTCCACTGTGTGAGTAGGGCTCTTCTGACCGCCAGGAAACAGGTTGTCAGCCAGTAGGGATGAGCTTCGTGTTCGAGTCGAACATACGTTCGACTCGAACATCGGCTGTTCGATCGTTCGACGAAGATCGAACAATTTGGGCCGTTCGCGCCAAATTCGAGTGACGCGAACGGCCCACAATGCACTACGCCATCGCAGTGTCATCCAGGCGCTGTGATTGGCCAAGCATGCACTGTGACCCCGCATGCTTGGCCAATCACAGCGCCGGCAGCGAGGAGAGCAATGATTGGCCACAGGCAGGATGCCTGTGGCCAATTATTGCTGAGGGTGTTTAGTACACGCCCCACACTATAAAAGGCCGCCAGCACGGCGGCCTAGTGTAGTGTGTTCCGGAGCAGGGAAAGAGAAGCATAGGCAGGGACAGTGACATTTATTTCTTTCTTGCTTAACCTGGATTCCTTTAGTTTAGGGAAAGAGAAGGATAGGTAGGGAGAGTGTCAGTGTGTTTTACTGTGCGAATCCTTGTTTCTAGGGACAAAGAAGGAAAGTGAGGGGAATTCTCCTTGTGCTATAGTGTGCTTTAAAAAAACATTTTTTCTAGGGACAGAAAACTCTAGGTAGGGAGAGTGTCAGTTTCTTTCACTGTGCGAATCCTTGTTTCTAGGGACAGGGAAGGACAGTGAGTGAATTCTCCTTGTGCTATAGTGTGCTTTAAAAAAACATTTTTTCTAGGGACAGAAAACTCTAGGTAGGGAGAGTGTCAGTTTCTTTCACTGTGCGAATCCTTGTTTCTAGGGACAGGGAAGGACAGTGAGTGAATTCTCCTTGTGCTATAGTGTGCTTTAAAAAAACATTTTTTCTAGGGACAGAAAACTCTAGGTAGGGAGAGTGTCAGTTTCTTTCACTGTGCGAATCCTTGTTTCTAGGGACAAAGAAGGAAAGTGAGGGGAATTCTCCTTGTGCTATAGTGTGCTTTAAAAAAACATTTTTTCTAGGGACAGAAAACTCTAGGTAGGGAGAGTGTCAGTTTCTTTCACTGTGCGAATCCTTGTTTCTAGGGACAGGGAAGGACAGTGAGTGAATTCTCCTTGTGCTATAGTGTGCTTTAAAAAAACATTTTTTCTAGGGACAGAAAACTCTAGGTAGGGAGAGTGTCAGTGTCTTTTACTGTGCGAATCCTTGTTTCTAGGGACAGGGAAGGACAGTGAGTGAATTCTCCTTGTGCTATAGTGTGCTTTAAAAAAACATTTTTTCTAGGGACAGAAAACTCTAGGTAGGGAGAGTGTCAGTTTCTTTCACTGTGCGAATCCTTGTTTCTAGGGACAAAGAAGGAAAGTGAGGGGAATTCTCCTTGTGCTATAGTGTGCTTTAAAAAAACATTTTTTCTAGGGACAGAAAACTCTAGGTAGGGAGAGTGTCAGTTTCTTTCACTGTGCGAATCCTTGTTTCTAGGGACAAAGAAGGAAAGTGAGGGGAATTCTCCTTGTGCTATAGTGTGCTTTAAAAAAACATTTTTTCTAGGGACAGAAAACTCTAGGTAGGGAGAGTGTCAGTTTCTTTCACTGTGCGAATCCTTGTTTCTAGGGACAGGGAAGGACAGTGAGTGAATTCTCCTTGTGCTATAGTGTGCTTTAAAAAAACATTTTTTCTAGGGACAGAAAACTCTAGGTAGGGAGAGTGTCAGTGTCTTTTACTGTGCAAATCCTTGTTTCTAGGGACAAAGAAGGAAAGTGAGGGGAATTCTCCTTGTGCTATAGTGTGCTTTAAAAAAACATTTTTTCTAGGGACATAAAACTCTAGGTAGGGAGAGTGTCAGTTTCTTTCACTGTGCAAATCCTTGTTTCTAGGGACAGGGAAGGACAGTGAGTGAATTCTCCTTGTGCTATAGTGTGCTTTAAAAAAACATTTTTTCTAGGGACAGAAAACTCTAGGTAGGGAGAGTGTCATTTTCTTTCACTGTGCGAATCCTTGTTTCTAGGGACAGGGTAGGACAGTGAGTGAATTCTCCTTGTGCTATAGTGTGCTTTAAAAAAACATTTTTTCTAGGGACAGAAAACTCTAGGTAGGGAGAGTGTCAGTTTCTTTCACTGTGCGAATCCTTGTTTCTAGGGACAAAGAAGGAAAGTGAGGGGAATTCTCCTTGTGCTATAGTGTGCTTTAAAAAAACATTTTTTCTAGGGACAGAAAACTCTAGGTAGGGAGAGTGTCAGTTTCTTTCACTGTGCGATTCCTTGTTTCTAGGGACAGGGAAGGACAGTGAGTGAATTCTCCTTGTGCTATAGTGTGCTTTAAAAAAACATTTTTTCTAGGGACAGAAAACTCTAGGTAGGGAGAGTGTCAGTTTCTTTCACTGTGCGAATCCTTGTTTCTAGGGACAAAGAAGGAAAGTGAGGGGAATTCTCCTTGTGCTATAGTGTGCTTTAAAAAAACATTTTTTCTAGGGACAGAAAACTCTAGGTAGGGAGAGTGTCAGTTTCTTTCACTGTGCGAATCCTTGTTTCTAGGGACAGGGAAGGACAGTGAGTGAATTCTCCTTGTGCTATAGTGTGCTTTAAAAAAACATTTTTTCTAGGGACAGAAAACTCTAGGTAGGGAGAGTGTCAGTGTCTTTTACTGTGCGAATCCTTGTTTCTAGGGACAAAGAAGGAAAGTGAGGGGAATTCTCCTTGTGCTATAGTGTGCTTTAAAAAAACATTTTTTCTAGGGACAGAAAACTCTAGGTAGGGAGAGTGTCAGTTTCTTTCACTGTGCGAATCCTTGTTTCTAGGGACAGGGAAGGACAGTGAGTGAATTCTCCTTGTGCTATAGTGTGCTTTAAAAAAACATTTTTTCTAGGGACAGAAAACTCTAGGTAGGGAGAGTGTCAGTTTCTTTCACTGTGCGAATCCTTGTTTCTAGGGACAAAGAAGGAAAGTGAGGGGAATTCTCCTTGTGCTATAGTGTGCTTTAAAAAAACATTTTTTCTAGGGACAGAAAACTCTAGGTAGGGAGAGTGTCAGTTTCTTTCACTGTGCGAATCCTTGTTTCTAGGGACAGGGAAGGACAGTGAGTGAATTCTCCTTGTGCTATAGTGTGCTTTAAAAAAACATTTTTTCTAGGGACAGAAAACTCTAGGTAGGGAGAGTGTCAGTTTCTTTCACTGTGCGAATCCTTGTTTCTAGGGACAAAGAAGGAAAGTGAGGGGAATTCTCCTTGTGCTATAGTGTGCTTTAAAAAAACATTTTTTCTAGGGACAGAAAACTCTAGGTAGGGAGAGTGTCAGTTTCTTTCACTGTGCGAATCCTTGTTTCTAGGGACAGGGAAGGACAGTGAGTGAATTCTCCTTGTGCTATAGTGTGCTTTAAAAAAACATTTTTTCTAGGGGCAGAAAACTCTAGGTAGGGAGAGTGTCAGTTTCTTTCACTGTGCGAATCCTTGTTTCTAGGGACAGGGAAGGACAGTGAGTGAATTCTCCTTGTGCTATAGTGTGCTTTAAAAAAACATTTTTTCTAGGGACAGAAAACTCTAGGTAGGGAGAGTGTCAGTGTCTTTTACTGTGCGAATCCTTGTTTCTAGGGACAAAGAAGGAAAGTGAGGGGAATTCTCCTTGTGCTATAGTGTGCTTTAAAAAAACATTTTTTCTAGGGACAGAAAACTCTAGGTAGGGAGAGTGTCAGTTTCTTTCACTGTGCGAATCCTTGTTTTTGGGACAGGGAAGGACAGTGAGTGAATTCTCCTTGTGTTATAGTGTGCTTTAAAAAAACATTTTTTCTAGGGACAGAAAACTCTAGGTAGGGAGAGTGTCAGTTTCTTTCACTGTGCGAATCCTTGTTTCTAGGGACAAAGAAGGAAAGTGAGGGGAATTCTCCTTGTGCTATAGTGTGCTTTAAAAAAACATTTTTTCTAGGGACAGAAAACTCTAGGTAGGGAGAGTGTCAGTTTCTTTCACTGTGCGAATCCTTGTTTCTAGGGACAGGGAAGGACAGTGAGTGAATTCTCCTTGTGCTATAGTGTGCTTTAAAAAAACATTTTTTCTAGGGACAGAAAACTCTAGGTAGGGAGAGTGTCAGTTTCTTTCACTGTGCGAATCCTTGTTTCTAGGGACAAAGAAGGAAAGTGAGGGGAATTCTCCTTGTGCTATAGTGTGCTTTAAAAAAACATTTTTTCTAGGGACAGAAAACTCTAGGTAGGGAGAGTGTCAGTTTCTTTCACTGTGCGAATCCTTGTTTCTAGGGACAAAGAAGGAAAGTGAGGGGAATTCTCCTTGTGCTATAGTGTGCTTTAAAAAAACATTTTTTCTAGGGACAGAAAACTCTAGGTAGGGAGAGTGTCAGTTTCTTTCACTGTGCGAATCCTTGTTTCTAGGGACAGTGAAGGACAGTGAGTGAATTCTCCTTGTGCTATAGTGTGCTTTAAAAAAACATTTTTTCTAGGGACAGAAAACTCTAGGTAGGGAGAGTGTCAGTTTATTTCACTGTGCGAATCCTTGTTTCTAGGGACAGGGAAGGACAGTGAGTGAATTCTCCTTGTGCTATAGTGTGCTTTAAAAAAACATTTTTTCTAGGGACAGAAAACTCTAGGTAGGGAGAGTGTCAGTGTCTTTTACTGTGCGAATCCTTGTTTCTAGGGACAAAGAAGGAAAGTGAGGGGAATTCTCCTTGTGCTATAGTGTGCTTTAAAAAACATTTTTTCTAGGGACAGAAAACTCTAGGTAGGGAGAGTGTCAGTTTCTTTCACTGTGCGAATCCTTGTTTCTAGGGACAGGGAAGGACAGTGAGTGAATTCTCCTTGTGCTATAGTGTGCTTTAAAAAAACATTTTTTCTAGGGACAGAAAACTCTAGGTAGGGAGAGTGTCAGTTTCTTTCACTGTGCGAATCCTTGTTTCTAGGGACAAAGAAGGAAAGTGAGGGGAATTCTCCTTGTGCTATAGTGTGCTTTAAAAAAGCATTTTTTCTAGGGACAGAAAACTCTAGGTAGGGAGAGTGTCAGTTTCTTTCACTGTGCGAATCCTTGTTTCTAGGGACAGTGAAGGACAGTGAGTGAATTCTCCTTGTGCTATAGTGTGCTTTAAAAAAACGTTTTTTCTAGGGACAGAAAACTCTAGGTAGGGAGAGTGTCAGTTTCTTTCACTGTGCGATTCCTTGTTTCTAGGGACAGGGAAGGACATTGAGTGAATTCTCCTTGTGCTATAGTGTGCTTTAAAAAAACATTTTTCTAGGGACAGAAAACTCTAGGTAGGGAGAGTGTCAGTTTCTTTCACTGTGCGAATCCTTGTTTCTAGGGACAAAGAAGGAAAGTGAGGGGAATTCTCCTTGTGCTATAGTGTGCTTTAAAAAAACATTTTTTCTAGGGACAGAAAACGCTAGGTAGGGAGAGTGTCAGTTTCTTTCACTGTGCGAATCCTTGTTTCTAGGGACAAAGAAGGAAAGTGAGGGGAATTCTCCTTGTGCTATAGTGTGCTTTAAAAAAACATTTTTTCTAGGGACAGAAAACTCTAGGTAGGGAAAGTGTCAGTTTCTTTCACTGTGCGAATCCTTGTTTCTAGGGACAAAGAAGGAAAGTGAGGGGAATTCTCCTTGTGCTATAGTGTGCTTTAAAAAAACATTTTTTCTAGGGACAGAAAACTCTAGGTAGGGAGAGTGTCAGTTTCTTTCACTGTGCGAATCCTTGTTTCTAGGGACAGGGAAGGACAGTGAGTGAATTCTCCTTGTGCTATAGTGTGCTTTAAAAAAACATTTTTTCTAGGGACAGAAAACTCTAGGTAGGGAGAGTGTCAGTGTCTTTTACTGTGCGAATCCTTGTTTCTAGGGACAAAGAAGGAAAGTGAGGGGAATTCTCCTTGTGCTATAGTGTGCTTTAAAAAAACATTTTTTCTAGGGACAGAAAACTCTAGGTAGGGAGAGTGTCAGTTTCTTTCACTGTGCGAATCCTTGTTTCTAGGGACAGGGAAGGACAGTGAGTGAATTCTCCTTGTGCTATAGTGTGCTTTAAAAAAACATTTTTTCTAGGGACAGAAAACTCTAGGTAGGGAGAGTGTCAGTTTCTTTCACTGTGCGAATCCTTGTTTCTAGGGACAGGGAAGGACAGTGAGTGAATTCTCCTTGTGCTATAGTGTGCTTTAAAAAAACATTTTTTCTAGGGACAGAAAACTCTAGGTAGGGAGAGTGTCAGTTTCTTTCACTGTGCGAATCCTTGTTTCTAGGGGCAAAGAAGGAAAGTGAGGGGAATTCTCCTTGTGCTATAGTGTGCTTTAAAAAAACATTTTTTCTAGGGACAGAAAACTCTAGGTAGGGAGAGTGTCAGTTTCTTTCACTGTGCGATTCCTTGTTTCTAGGGACAGGGAAGGACAGTGAGTGAATTCTCCTTGTGCTATAGTGTGCTTTAAAAAAACATTTTTTCTAGGGACAGAAAACTCTAGGTAGGGAGAGTGTCAGTGTCTTTTACTGTGCGAATCCTTGTTTCTAGGGACAAAGAAGGAAAGTGAGGGGAATTCTCCTTGTGCTATAGTGTGCTTTAAAAAAACATTTTTTCTAGGGACAGAAAACTCTAGGTAGGGAGAGTGTCAGTTTCTTTCACTGTGCGAATCCTTGTTTCTAGGGACAGGGAAGGACAGTGAGTGAATTCTCCTTGTGCTATAGTGTGCTTTAAAAAAACATTTTTTCTAGGGACAGAAAACTCTAGGTAGGGAGAGTGTCAGTGTCTTTTACTGTGCGAATCCTTGTTTCTAGGGACAAAGAAGGAAAGTGAGGGGAATTCTCCTTGTGCTATAGTGTGCTTTAAAAAAACATTTTTTCTAGGGACAGAAAACTCTAGGTAGGGAGAGTGTCAGTTTCTTTCACTGTGCGAATCCTTGTTTCTAGGGACAGGGAAGGACAGTGAGTGAATTCTCCTTGTGCTATAGTGTGCTTTAAAAAAACATTTTTTCTAGGGACAGAAAACTCTAGGTAGGGAGAGTGTCAGTTTCTTTCACTGTGCGAATCCTTGTTTCTAGGGACAAAGAAGGAAAGTGAGGGGAATTCTCCTTGTGCTATAGTGTGCTTTAAAAAAACATTTTTTCTAGGGACAGAAAACTCTAGGTAGGGAGAGTGTCAGTTTCTTTCACTGTGCGAATCCTTGTTTCTAGGGACAAAGAAGGAAAGTGAGGGGAATTCTCCTTGTGCTATAGTGTGCTTTAAAAAAACATTTTTTCTAGGGACAGAAAACTCTAGGTAGGGAGAGTGTCAGTTTCTTTCACTGTGCGAATCCTTGTTTCTAGGGACAGTGAAGGACAGTGAGTGAATTCTCCTTGTGCTATAGTGTGCTTTAAAAAAACATTTTTTCTAGGGACAGAAAACTCTAGGTAGGGAGAGTGTCAGTTTCTTTCACTGTGCGAATCCTTGTTTCTAGGGACAGGGAAGGACAGTGAGTGAATTCTCCTTGTGCTATAGTGTGCTTTAAAAAAACATTTTTTCTAGGGACAGAAAACTCTAGGTAGGGAGAGTGTCAGTGTCTTTTACTGTGCGAATCCTTGTTTCTAGGGACAAAGAAGGAAAGTGAGGGGAATTCTCCTTGTGCTATAGTGTGCTTTAAAAAAACATTTTTTCTAGGGACAGAAAACTCTAGGTAGGGAGAGTGTCAGTTTCTTTCACTGTGCGAATCCTTGTTTCTAGGGACAGGGAAGGACAGTGAGTGAATTCTCCTTGTGCTATAGTGTGCTTTAAAAAAACATTTTTTCTAGGGACAGAAAACTCTAGGTAGGGAGAGTGTCAGTTTCTTTCACTGTGCGAATCCTTGTTTCTAGGGACAAAGAAGGAAAGTGAGGGGAATTCTCCTTGTGCTATAGTGTGCTTTAAAAAAGCATTTTTTCTAGGGACAGAAAACTCTAGGTAGTGTGACAGCAGGAAGGTAAAGTCACCTGGTTGCATCCAGGGGGGTAGATATATTTCGCCCAGATTCAGGCTTTACGCCGACTTATACAACTAGGTGGAGAGTTGTATAAGCCCAGCTAAGGCTAGTGGGCTCATGGATGACTCATACCTCTAGGGAGAGTGTGGTGCGTCGTACAGACAGGGAGTTGATGAGACCAGCTGAAGCTTGTCAGCTCATTTAGGCCTCTATAAGAACTCCCAGCTTCATTAGATGTTAGCTCATGCCTGGAACCAGACCTGTGTGGACTGTCTAGGGAGAGTGAACCCCTGTGCGGTGAGAAAAAGCCTGTGTGGCTATTTGCTTGGACATTTAAAACCAGGGACTTAGGGACTAGGACAGCACTAGGCTGATCCCAGTTGTTAGTTAGGAAACCTGTATGTTTAGTCAGAGGTCAACTTGACCAGGATTTATTTTGTTTATGTCTCTTTTGCTTTGCTGTGTTTTTGTCACTGTAAATAGAAAATAAACCGCACCTTTTTGATTTTGAAAACCACAAGCTCCGTCTGCTGGGCCTGTTTTTGTGTGGGGAGCCCATCTCGGGGGTCACCCACACCCGCTGCCGAGCTAACCCCCTCACAGTTGGTGGAGAACCAGTGGCAGTTTTTTTTAAGCCAGCATGGAGGAGATACTGAAACAGCTGGCTCTAGCAAATGCCAATCAACAGCAGACAAATGCAGGTTTGCAAAGGAGCCTTGCAGCCCAGCAGCAAGCTCATCAACAGAGCCTTGCAGCCCAGCAGCAAGCTCACCAACAGAGTCTGGAAGCTCAGCAACAAGCCCTGCAGCAATCTGAGGCCCGCTTCATAGACCTGTTACAGAAGCAAGAGCAGAGACTACAACAAATGGAAGCAGTAGTGCAGCAACATCCGCAGACCAGTGAGGGAAGCCGTCCCACTAATACCGCGTCCTTTGGGGTGAGTCGTTTATTGACAAAAATGACTGGAGAGGATGATCCAGAGGTATTTTTGACCACATTTGAAAGGACTGCTGAAAGAGAAAAGTGGCCTGAGGAGCAGTGGGCTGGACTGGTGGCTCCTCTGTTAACTGGTGAATCGCAGAAGGCTTACTATGACCTAGAGCATGACCAAGCAAAAGACTATGTGATGCTAAAAGCTGAAATATTGGCAAGGCTGGGTGTGACCCTGGCTGTCCGGGCTCAGCGTGTGCATAACTGGACTTTCCAGCTTGGAAAACCCCCCAGGTCTCAAATGTATGATCTCATTCACCTGAGCAGAAAGTGGCTACAGCCAGAGACTTTGTCCGCACCAAAGATTGTGGAACGTGTTGTAATGGATCGGTTTTTGAGAGCTCTTCCTACTGCCATCCAAAAGTGGGTAAGCCATGGAGACCCAGAGACGGCCGATGGTCTTGTGGATCGTGTGGAGAAATACTTGGCTACAGAGAACCTGACGGCCTCTTCCAGAGACACTCGGACTTTCCACCCTAAGACCAGACCATCCCCAGGGGCGGATAAGATGATTCCAAGGGGTAAGGGTGGAGAGAGTGAGAGGGTGGGAGCTCTACCCCAAGTTTGGCGAGAACAGCCTGGGAAATCAGCGGCTCAAGAGGCGGCAAGAAGGATTGTTTGCTACCGCTGCCGGCAAGCGGGACATATTGCAGCAAATTGCCCGGTTGTGGAGGAACCCATGCAGTGTGACTTTCTGACTGGCAGACGTCAGTCGCTGTGTGCGACAGTCGCATGCACTGCCATTCGGGGAACTGAGAAACATTTATGCAAAATGTGTATTAATGGTAGAAATGTTGTGGTATTGCTGGATTCAGGTAGCCTTGTGACCCTGATAAAGGCTGAATTAGTTAAAACAGAGGTCTCTGGGAATAGCAAGGTAGCTGTTATTTGTGTGCATGGGGACACCCGAGAGTATCCAGTGACTACAGTGTGTTTCGAGACCCCCAAAGGTACCCTCTCTCATCCAGTGGGCTTAGTATCTCAGTTACCGCATGACGCCATTGTGGGAAGGGATTTTCCGAAGTTCTGGGAACTGTGGGATGATCCTGAGCCCCCCACTGGTGCCCCTATGTACCAGGAATGTGATAGCCAGAACTCCCCTGAGAGTGGTGAGGACTCTCCGGAATTTCCCTTGTCAGTATTGGCAGGGGAGACTCAAGAAACTGGAGAGGAGCCCACCTCCTCAGACGAAAACCTACCGTCTGTGGAGTTTTCTGATCTTGAGGTTCACAGGGAAAACTTTGCCACAGAACAGTTGAAAGACCCCGCCCTAATAAAGGCACGGGAAAACGTAGTGAAAATAGATGGCGAGTTAGTGAACCCAGATAATACCTGCACTTACCCATACTTCAGCGTAGAGAAGGACCTACTGTATCGGGTGGCAAAAAGGGCAGAAGAAACCGTTGAGCAGCTTGTGGTGCCCAAACCTTACAGGAAGTTGGTGTTGGAGTTGGCCCATGGGCACATTCTTGGAGGTCATCTGGGGACAGAGAAAACCCGAGAGAGGGTATTACAGAGATTCTATTGGCCGGGGGTGATGAAGGACATAGAAAATTATTGTTCCTCCTGCCCTGTGTGTCAGAGGTCGGCCCCGATGCCACATTTCCGTAGCCCGCTGGTCCCTCTACCCATCATTGAGGTCCCGTTTGAGAGGATCGCCATGGATTTGGTAGGTCCTATAATCAAGTCCGCTAGGGGGCACCAGTACATATTAGTTATAATGGACTATGCCACCCGTTATCCAGAAGCGATCCCTCTCCGAAATACCTCGGCCAAAACCATAGCCAAAGAGCTATCTCTTGTGTTTAGCCGGGTGGGTATTTGTAAAGAACTGCTTACGGACCAAGGTACACCCTTTATGTCCCGGGTTATGAAGGAGCTATGTAAATTGTTCAAAGTGACGCAATTACGTACATCTGTGTATCACCCCCAAACCGATGGGCTGGTTGAAAGATTCAACAAAACCCTAAAACAAATGTTGAAGAAAGTGGTGGATAGAGATGGAAAGGATTGGGACTGTCTACTTCCTTATCTGATGTTTGCTATTAGGGAGGTGCCCCAATCCTCTACGGGATTCTCCCCCTTTGAGTTACTGTATGGGAGACACCCAAGAGGGCTGTTGGATATTGCCAAGGAAACTTGGGAAAGTGAGAGTTCTCCCCACAGGAGTGTGATTGAGCATGTCGCCCTGATGCAAGACCGAATTGCACAGGTAATGCCCATCGTGAAGGAACATTTGGCCCAAGCGCAGTTAGCACAGCAGAGAGTGTACAACCGTGGAGCCAAGACCCGTACCTTTTCCCCGGGGGATAGGATACTGGTACTTGTCCCTACGGTTGAAAGTAAATTCCTTGCCAAATGGCAAGGCCCCTACGAGATAATGGAAAAAGTGAGCGAAGTGAATTACAAGGTCAGACAACCAGGAAGGCGAAAGCCCGAACAGATCTATCACGTTAATCTGTTGAAAGCCTGGAGGGATAGAGAGTCCCTAGTCGCAGACACTTGGTCACCAGCTCAAACTGGTTGCGTGATTCCTGAGGTTGGAATAGCAGCCACCTTGTCACAACCCCAACAACAGGAGGTTAAGGAGTTTGTGCTTCGCAACAAGGAGGTATTCTCTGAGCTGCCGGGACAAACATCTGGGGTAGAGCATGACATCATTACCCCGCCCGGTGAAAGGGTGAAGTTAAAACCCTATCGGATCCCAGAGGCCCGACGGGAGGCAATACGGGAGGAAGTACAGAAAATGCTGAACTTAGGGGTGATAGAGGAGTCCCAAAGTGATTGGTCTAGTCCCATTGTGTTGGTGCCTAAACCGGATGGGAGCTGGCGATTTTGTAACGATTTTCGTCAGTTGAACAAAGTTACAAAATTTGACACCTACCCCATGCCACGTATAGATGAGTTGATCGACCGGCTGGGAACAGCCCGATACATGACGACTCTTGACCTCACAAAAGGGTATTGGCAAATCCCCCTGGCCAAGTCGGCCAAAGAGAAAACCGCATTTGTAACCCCAGACGGGGCATTCCAATATAAAAGAATGCCGTTCGGGTTACAGAATGCGCCGGCCACATTCCAGCGGAAAATGGACCAGATGCTGAGGCCCCATCGGAAGTATGCTGCGGCTTACCTGGATGACGTAATTGTCCATAGCACAGATTGGGCCTCACATCTGCCAAAAGTGCAAGCAGTCCTGGACTCTGTTCGGGAAGCGGGGTTTACGGTTAACCCCAAGAAGTGTACCATTGGGCAGGAGGAGGCCAAATATCTTGGGTACACCATTGGGAGGGGAGTAATAAAACCCCAACTCAACAAAGTCGAGGCCATCCAGAGTTGGCCACGTCCCAACAGCAAGAAGCAGGTACGAGCCTTTCTGGGAATCGCTGGGTATTATCGGCGATTCATTCCCCACTTTGCTTCTAAGGCTGTGCCCCTAACCAACCTGACGAAGGGGAAAGGGTCGGTCATGATTAAATGGACCCCCGAGGCTGAGGCAGCATTCCAATTCTTGAAACAAGCCTTATGTAGCCAGCCAGTGTTGTACTCACCCGACTTCTCTAAAGACTTTGTCGTACAAAGTGATGCGTCAGATGTGGGGTTAGGAGCAGTATTGTCCCAGGTCTGGAACGGGGAAGAGCACCCAGTCATTTACCTCAGCAGGAAGTTGAAGTCCCATGAGGTAAATTACGCCACCGTTGAAAAGGAGTGTTTAGCGGTGAAGTGGGCTCTAGATTCCCTTCGGTACTACCTGCTAGGTAGGCACTTTGACATGGTTACGGATCACGCTCCGTTAAAGTGGATGGCTCAAAACAAGGAAACAAATAGAAGAGTGAATAGGTGGTTCCTGGCCCTCCAGGAATTCAACTTCACAGTAAAGCATCGCCCTGGCGTTCAAATGGGGAATGTGGATGCTTTGTCTCGAGTACATGAATGCCTGATTGCTGGTGTTCCAACCCCGAGGTTAAAACAAGAGGGGGGGGTATGTGACAGCAGGAAGGTAAAGTCACCTGGTTGCATCCAGGGGGGTAGATATATTTCGCCCAGATTCAGGCTTTACGCCGACTTATACAACTAGGTGGAGAGTTGTATAAGCCCAGCTAAGGCTAGTGGGCTCATGGATGACTCATACCTCTAGGGAGAGTGTGGTGCGTCGTACAGACAGGGAGTTGATGAGACCAGCTGAAGCTTGTCAGCTCATTTAGGCCTCTATAAGAACTCCCAGCTTCATTAGATGTTAGCTCATGCCTGGAACCAGACCTGTGTGGACTGTCTAGGGAGAGTGAACCCCTGTGCGGTGAGAAAAAGCCTGTGTGGCTATTTGCTTGGACATTTAAAACCAGGGACTTAGGGACTAGGACAGCACTAGGCTGATCCCAGTTGTTAGTTAGGAAACCTGTATGTTTAGTCAGAGGTCAACTTGACCAGGATTTATTTTGTTTATGTCTCTTTTGCTTTGCTGTGTTTTTGTCACTGTAAATAGAAAATAAACCGCACCTTTTTGATTTTGAAAACCACAAGCTCCGTCTGCTGGGCCTGTTTTTGTGTGGGGAGCCCATCTCGGGGGTCACCCACACCCGCTGCCGAGCTAACCCCCTCACAGTAGGGAGAGTGTCAGTTTCTTTCACTGTGCGAATCCTTGTTTCTAGGGACAGTGAAGGACAGTGAGTGAATTCTCCTTGTGCTATAGTGTGCTTTAAAAAAACATTTTTTCTAGGGACAGAAAACTCTAGGTAGGGAGAGTGTCAGTTTCTTTCACTGTGCGATTCCTTGTTTCTAGGGACAGGGAAGGACAGTGAGTGAATTCTCCTTGTGCTATAGTGTGCTTTAAAAAAACATTTTTTCTAGGGACAGAAAACTCTAGGTAGGGAGAGTGTCAGTTTCTTTCACTGTGCGAATCCTTGTTTCTAGGGACAAAGAAGGAAAGTGAGGGGAATTCTCCTTGTGCTATAGTGTGCTTTAAAAAAACATTTTTTCTAGGGACAGAAAACTCTAGGTAGGGAGAGTGTCAGTTTCTTTCACTGTGCGAATCCTTGTTTCTAGGGACAGGGAAGGACAGTGAGTGAATTCTCCTTGTGCTATAGTGTGCTTTAAAAAAACATTTTTTCTAGGGACAGAAAACTCTAGGTAGGGAGAGTGTCAGTGTCTTTTACTGTGCGAATCCTTGTTTCTAGGGACAAAGAAGGAAAGTGAGGGGAATTCTCCTTGTGCTATAGTGTGCTTTAAAAAAACATTTTTTCTAGGGACAGAAAACTCTAGGTAGGGAGAGTGTCAGTTTCTTTCACTGTGCGAATCCTTGTTTCTAGGGACAGGGAAGGACAGTGAGGGAAATTCTCCTTGTGCTATAGTGTGCTAAAGCATTCCTCATCAACCATCTTTGAAATCCTTGTTTTTTTGACAGTCAGGGAAATTGTCGTTGTGCTATTCTGTGCAAAAGCAATCATCCTCAACCATATTTAGAAATCCTTAAGTAAAGGGACAGAGAAGGACACCTGAAGGTAGCCCTTATTGCTTTTTTCCCATCTCCCTGCAGGCCATCTATTAGAATGTCTGGAAGGCAAACAAGGAGAGGCAGACAGTCAGGAGGCAATAAAAGAGGGCAAGCAGGCTCTGTGTCTGGGGGCAACAGTGCTGGTCGTGGACGCGGTGCATTGTCATCAGCACATGGCCATGGGACACGCTTGTCCTTCTTTTCGGCAGCTGGACATGTTGAGCCACATCATGCCGAAGACTTGGTAGAGTGGATGACCAAGCCCTCCTCCTCCTCCTCATCCTCTCTCACCCAGGCTCAGGGTACTGGCAAAGCAGCTGCCAAAGCGTCCTCTTCCCTGGTATCAATGTCAGACTCATCATCAGTCACTCCTTCCCTAGACCCACCATGTCCTCCTCCTGAGGAGTCCCCCGAACTGTTTGAGCACAGTGTTGGGTACATGCTCCAGGAGGATGCCCAGCGTTTCGAAGGGTCTGATGATGAAACCCAGCTACAGGAAGGCAGTAGCGTGAGAGCAGACAGAGGGGATGCTCAAGAAGGACACCAATCTGGCAGTCATGTTCCAGCAGCTGCAGCATACTGCCAGATTGGCTCCAGTGATGAGGAGGGAGGGGATGATGAGGTCACTGACTCCACGTGGGTGCCTAATAGTAGAGAGGAGGAGGAGGAGGATGAGGAGGAGGCACATCTCCAACGAGGCAGGATGCCCTTTGGTGGCCAGCGTAAGGGCAGTACACCGACGGAATCACACCGCAGAGCTCCGCCTGTGCAGGGCGCTGCCTCTGCCCGTCATTCAAAAAGTTCCTTGGTGTGGGCCTTTTTTGAGGCTAGTGCATCAGATCGCACAGCTGCTGTTTGCAACATATGTCTCAAGCGTATATCGCGTGGCCAAAACATCAGCCGCTTGGGTACCACATGCCTGACCAGACATATGTTGACCTGCCATGCAGCTCGTTGGCAAGCCTACCTCAAAGACCCACACCAAAGAACAAAGCGGACCTCTCCTTGCACCGCATCAGCTGGGATCTCCAACCCCACTATAACTTCAGTCCTCTCTGAAACATGCACTGAGAGGAATGAAGGTGTAGAATTAGGTGTGTCACAGCCAAGTACTTGCGGCCACTCTGCTAGCAGTACACCGACGTCCGATTCTAGCAGGCAAATTTCCCTGCCCCAGCTGCTGGACCGTCGAAAGAAGTTCACTCCCAGCCATCCACATGCCCAGCGGTTGAATGCTAGCTTGGCTAAATTGCTAGCGCTTCAACTGCTGCCTTTTCAGTTGGTAGACTCGGCCCCCTTCCGTGAGTTTGTGCAATGTGCGGTTCCTCAGTGGCAGGTTCCCAAACGCCACTTTTTCTCACGGAAGGCTATTCCGGCTCTCTACCGGCATGTGGAAGGCAATGTCTTGGCCTCGCTGGACAGGGCGGTCAGTGGTAAGGTGCATATTACCGCTGACTCATGGTCCAGCAGGCATGGACAGGGACGTTACCTTTCTTTCACGGCCCATTGGGTCACTCTTTTGGCAGCTGGGAAGGATGCAGGACAAGGTGCAGTAGTGTTGGAGGTTGTTCCACCGCCACGCCTCCAAAATGCTACTACTGGTTGTGACACACCTCTCTCCTCCACCCCCTCCTCTTCTTCTTCCTCCATGGCCTCTTCCTGTGGTTTGTCCTATGAACCAGCGGTGCTCCGTAGCCGTTCACGGGGCTACGCAAGTACGCAGGCAAAAAGATGCCATGCCGTGCTTGCGCTGGTGTGTTTGGGGGACAGAAGCCACACTGGGGCAGAGGTCCTGTCTGCTCTGCAGGGCCAGGCCAAGAGGTGGTTGACGCCACGCCAGCTTAAGCCAGGAATGGTGGTTTGCGACAATGGCACCAACCTCCTCTCCGCCCTCCGACAGGGACAACTGACCCATGTGCCCTGTGTGGCTCACGTCCTTAACCTGGTGGTGCAGCGGTTCTTGGGCAGGTACCCGGGCTTACAGGATGTCCTGAGGCAGGCCAGGAAAGTCTGTGTGCATTTCCGCAGATCTTATAATGCCAGTGCTCGCCTGGCTGAGCTGCAAAAGGAGTTGAACCTGCCCAAGAACCGCCTTATATGTGACATGCCCACCAGGTGGAACTCAACGTTGGCCATGCTGCAGCGGCTGCACACGCAGCAGAGGGCCATCAATGAGTACCTGTGCGACTACGGCACCAGGACAGGGTCAGGGGACCTTGGTTTTTTTCTCCACGCCAGTGGGGCATGATCAGGGATGCATGCACTGTCCTGGCACCATTTGAGGAGGCCACGAGGATGGTGAGCAGTGACAGTGCATGCATCAGTGACACTGTACCTCTTGTCCACCTGTTGGAGCACACGCTGCGTGGAATAATGGACAGGGCACTTGAGGCAGAACAGAGGCAGGAAGAGGAGGACTTCCTTGCCTCTCAAGGCCCCCTTTACCCAGACAGTGTTCCTTCTGTCCCACCCATCGCACAGGAAGAGGAGGAGGAGGAGGAGGAGGAGGAGGATTGTGTCAGCATGGAGGTGGAGGCTGGCACTCAGCATCATCAGCAGCAGTCTTTTAGGGATGATTTACAGTCCCAAGAAACCAGTGGACTTGTACGTGGCTGGGAGGAGGTGGCTGCGGATCATGTCGTCCTTAGTGACCCAGAGGACTCCGGAGCGAATGCCTCAGCAAACCTACGCTGCATGGCCTCCCTGATCCTGCAAAGTCTGCGGAAGGATCCTCGTATTCTTCGGATCAAGGAGAGGGACCATTACTGGCTGGCCACTCTCCTTGATCCACGGTACAAGGGTAAGGTTGCGGACCTTATGTTACCGTCGCAGAGGGAGCAGAGGATGAGACAACTCCGGGAGGCCTTGCAGAAAGGTCTGTGCAACGCGTTCCCAGAGACTGGGAGGTTACAAACTCCTGGTCCTGGACAACGAGTTGCTGAGGCTTCGGCCAGTCAAAGAAGGAGCGGTGGGGAAGGTGGCCGTCTGACCGATGCGTTCAGACAATTCTTTAGTCCGCAGCCCCAAAGTATGATCGGTTCCAGCAACCATCGCCAGCGTCTGATAAACATGGTGCAGGAATATCTAGGGGCAAGGTCAGACTTGGACACCTTCCCCACCGAAAATCCTCTGGCTTACTGGGTCTTGAGGATAGATCACTGGCCAGAGCTTGCACAGTATGCAATTGAGCTACTGGCCTGTCCTGCATCCAGCGTTCTTTCGGAACGCACATTCAGTGCTGCTGGAGGATTTGTCACGGATCACAGGGTGCGCCTGTCCACCGACTCGGTTGATCGACTGACTTTCATCAAGATGAACCAGTCTTGGATCACCACCAGCTACCACACACCTGATGCTGATATAACAGACTAATTGATTTTAACATGTCACATCCCTTCAAGACTGATGCTGATGCTGAGTGCCTGTGCTGTTATGTTGACTGGCTATCCTCCTCCTCCGAGTCCTCAATGATACGATTGATAATGATAGCTTGGAAGATCATTTTTGTTTATGGGTGCCGCCACCAGTGGCTAAGGCCCAATTTTTCAGCCCCTGTTTTACAGGGGCGTGTAATTACAATTTTTTAGCAATAATTTGCCATAGGGCTCATTGCTGTGCTCCAAGTACAGTATCTGTGAGGGGTTGGAGTGTTGTGGCACCAGTGCCTAAGGCCCAATTTTTCAGCCCCTGTTTAACAGGGGCGTGTCATTACAATTTTTGAAGCAATACTTTGCAACAGGGCTCATTGCTGTGCTCCAAGTACAGTATCTGTGAGGGGTTGTAGTGTTGTGCCACCAGTGCCTAAGGCCCAATTTTTCAGCCCCTGTTCAACAGGGGCATGCAATTACAATTCTTGATCTAATAATTCACAGCAGGGCCCATTGCTGCACCCACCAAGAGTAACTCTGAGGGCTTACAGTGTTGTGGCAACGCCACCACCACCACCACCACGAAAGGCCCAATTTTTCAGCCCCTGTTCAAAAGGGGCATGTAATTACAATTCTTGATCTAATAATTCACAGCAGGGCCCATTCCTGCACCCACCAAGAGTAACTCTGAGGGCTTACAGTGTTGTGGCAACGCCACCACCACCACGAAAGGCCCAATTTTTCAGCCCCTGTTCAAAATGGGCATGTAATTACAATTCTTGATCTAATAATTCACAGCAGGGCCCATTGCTGCACCCACCAAGAGTAACTCTGAGGGCTTACAGTGTTGTGGCAACGCCACCACCACCACCACCACGAAAGGCCCAATTTTTCAGCCCCTGTTCAAAAGGGGCATGTAATTACAATTCTTGATCTAATAATTCACAGCAGGGCCCATTGCTGCACCCACCAAGAGTAACTCTGAGGGCTTACAGTGTTGTGGCAACGCCACCACCACCACCACCACGAAAGGCCCAATTTTTCAGCCCCTGTTCAAAAGGGGCATGTAATTACAATTCTTGATCTAATAATTCACAGCAGGGCCCATTCCTGCACCCACCAAGAGTAACTCTGAGGGCTTACAGTGTTGTGGCAACACCACCACCACCACCACCACCACGAAAGGCCCAATTTTTCAGCCCCTGTTCAACAGGGGCATGCAATTACAATTCTTGATCTAATAATTCACAGCAGGGCCCATTGCTGCACCCACCAAGAGTAACTGTCAGGGCTTACAGTGTTGTGGCACCAGCACCACCATCAAAGGCCCAATTTTTACTACCACTGTTCAACAATTATATGTAATTAAAATTCCTGATATAATAGTTGACAGCAGGGCGTTCCAGCACCAACCAAGAGTAACTGTGAGTGCTTACAGTGTTGTGCCAACACCAACAACTAAGGGGCCTATTTCTGCAGAGTATATACGGCAGGTCCCTACTTTCAAACATCCAACTTACAAACGACTCCTACTTGCAAACGCAAGAAGACAACAGGAAGTGAGAGGAAATCTACCACTAGGAAGGAAAATTCTCTCCTGTAAGAATAAATATGGGAGAAAGGTGTCTCCTCTGTACTGATGCTTTATCAGCAATCCTTGTTTCAAGAAAAACACCACATTTCAAAAACAGTTGTCATTGGGACGGAAAGTGAGGTGAAATGTTCTGAACAGGGGCACAGACAGCAAAACAAATGTTACAGGGGTGATAACCCTTACCTATGTTTTCCAAAAAGTTTAAAAATAGATTTTTGGGCTGGAGCTACACTTCAACAATGTACCTGTTCAAAATTACAAACAGATTCTACATAAGAACAAACCTACAGTCCCTGTCTTGTATGCACCGCCTGTATACGGCTGTTCAGAGTATATAGGGCCTTTTTTATTTTATGTGCGGGGTTCCCCTTAATATCCATACAAGACCCAAAGGGGCTGGTAATGGGCTGGGGTAGGGGGGGGGGGGTCATGGGGTAGCTATGCCATTTTTCTTAAAGAATTTCATCCATATTACCGGGACCAGACATTACATTAAAGCCGCAAGCAGTTTTAAATGGCTTTTTTTTCCTTTAGAAGTGTCATTTTGTGCAGGGACAGTTCTAAACACGGGAAACACGTGGCACTTCACAGGCATACTTTAGACACCCCCCAGGTACGATATTTAAAGGAATATTTGACTTTTTTTTTTTCACTTTATGCATCATTAACCACTTAACGACCGCCCACCGCCGATTTACGTCGGCAGAATGGCACGGACAGGCAGAATCACGTAGATCTACGTGATCGCCTTTGTGCAGTTGGGGGGTCCATCCGGACCCCCCTTCACTGCAGTGAGCGGCCGTTAAGTGTTCGGGAGCGATCAGGCATGAGGGGGCGGCCGCTCGATTCCGCCCCCCCCCTCGCGATCGCTCCCGGCCAATGAAATTGCTTCCTCCGCCATGTGATGTAAACACAGGCTGGAGGAAGTGATGTCATCTCCCTCGCCGCGGTCTTTTCGTTCCCGGCGCCGAGGAGTGAAGACAGAGGTTAGTGCTCCAACAGTCCACTGACACGTAGGTACACATAGGCACACAAATCACCCCCCAGTCACCCCCAGATCACCCCCCAGGTCACCCCAAAGCCCCCAATCACAGTGTCACTGATTGCAGTGATCATTTATTTTACTGATCACTGCATTTAGTGTCATCTGTGATTGTAAAAAGTTGCAAGGCAGTTAGGATTAGGCCCCTTTAGGTCCAGGGTAGCCCCCTAACCCCCCCTAATAAAGGTTTAACCCCTTGATCACCCCCCAGGTAACCCTTTCACCCCCTAACTTCAGCGTCACTAAGCGATTGTTTTTCCGATCGCTGTATTCGTGTCGCTGGTGTTTTAGATAGGCAGTTATTTTTTTTTTAGGTTCGCCGCAGGTTTTTATTGGTGTCAGGTACCCCCATATTTAACCTAATAAAGGTTTTAACCCCCTGATTGCCCCTAGTTAACCCTTTCACCAGTGATCACCATATAAAGGTTACGGGTGACGCTGGTTGATTAGTTTGCTTTTTATAGCATCAGGGCACCCGCCGTATATAACCCAATAAAGGTTTAACCCCCCTGATCGCCCGGCGGGTGAGATCAATTAGGTTTTAGCGCCAGAGAGGGTCTGCGTCGCCCCAGGCAGTGTTAGGTTAGTGCCAGTAACGCTAACACCCACGCGCAAAGCATACACCCCCCTTAGTGGTATAGTATCTGATCAGATCTATACTAGCATCCCCAGCGGTTTAGGGTTCCCAAAAACGCAGTGTTAGCGGGATCAGCCCAGATACCTGCTAGTACCTGCGTTTAGCCCCTCCGCCCAGCCCAGCGCAGCCCACCCAAGTGCAGTATCGATCGATCACTGTCACTTACCAAACACAACACACATAACTGCAGCGTTCGCAGAGACAGGCCTGATCCCTGCGATCGCTAACAGTTTTTTTGTAGCGTTTGATATATTTGCTGACGACAGTCAGGTGCTTTTTTTCCTGTGAATCTTACTAGTGTACCCCTAAATTTAGAGCCCAAAATGGCAAGTCGAAGGTACACTAGTAAAGAGGCCTACGAGATTCTGAGCATGACAGATAGTGAAGAGGAGGTCACGTATCTGTCAGATTCAGGCTCAGAATATCTTCCCGTAGAAGACAGTGACGTCAGCGGCCCCACGTCAGATAGCTCTGAAGACGAAGTTGAGGTCCCTGCTAAGGTCAGGCGTACCCGATCCCGATCTTCTGAGGTTGTTGAGGAGCAAGAACCGCAGGTCTCTCGTATCATGGAGCAGAGTAGTACTAGCGCCGCTATTCCTTCTGGTGAACTGGCAAGCACCAGCGGCCTAGTACAGCCTGGACGTACATCCAGCACTGCAGTAACACTTGGTGACGTGGCGAGTCCCATAAGTGCAGTTCAAGCTGGCGAGGTGGCAAGCACAAGTAGTGTCCCGCTGCCACCAAGAAGACAAAGGCAGGCCCGTCGTGCCCATACTGCCCTTCCTGCAGAATTCGCCTATCCTGATTGGGTCCCCACCACTTCTGCAGAACCCGTACTTCCCCCATTCACTGCCCAACCCGGTATTCAGGTGGAAACAGCTGATTTTATGCCAATCGATTTTTATTCGCTGTTTTTCACGGAAGATCTCTATAGATCTATTGTGGACCAGAGTAATTTATATGCTGGTCAATTTATCGCCGCTAACCCCCAGTTGCCTAAAATTGCCAGAAATTGGAAACCAATTACGGTTTCCGAATTTAAGACCTTTCTGGGCCTTTCCCTCAACATGGGCACACATAAATTTCCGTCATTGCGTGCTTATTGGTCCACGCACCCAATTGACCACATGCCCGTGTTCTCTGCCTCCATGTCCAGGGCACGATACGAGCAGATTTTGCGGTTCATGCACTTCAACGACAATGAACTTTGTCGTCCACGTGGGGACCCTGAATACGACCGGCTCTATAAAATTTGGCCCCTCATAAACCACTTCAACGAACGTTTTGCAGCCTTGTTTACTCCCGATCAAGTTGTCTGCGTTGATGAGTCCCTGATTAAATTTTCTGGCCGCTTGTCTTTCAAGCAGTACCTTCCCAGCAAGCGTGCCAGATACGGGGTCAAGCTCTACAAGTTCTGTGACAGGGCAACAGGCTATGTAGTGAACTTTACGGTTTATGAGGGAAAAGACAGTCAGATTGAGTCGGTCAACTGCCCGGATTACATAGGGAGCGCTGGCAAGATAGTGTGGAACTTGGTGTCACCCTTATTCGGAAAGGGGTACCACTTGTATGTGGACAATTATTACACGAGCGTGCCACTGTTTAGTCACTTGTTTGATCATAAGATTGGAGCATGTGGCACCGTGCGACCTAATCGCCGGGGCTTTCCCCAGCGGCTTGTAGATGCCCGTCTTAGGCTGGGGGAGAGAGCCTGCTTGAAGTGTAATAACTTGCTCGCTATGAAGTGGAGGGACAATAAGAATGTTTTCCTTCTTACCTCCCTTCATGCAGACACGACAGTCCAAATTCCTACGGCGACTGGTGTTGTGGAGAAACCCCTCTGTGTCCACGAATATAACCAAAATATGGGAGGGGTGGACCTCAACGACCAGTTGATGGCGCCGTATCTAATTGACCGTAAGGCGAGACGCTGGTACAAAAAAGTGTCTCTATCATTATTCCAATTGGCTTTGCTGAACGCTCATGTGCTATACAGAGCTTCAGGCGGGACGTTATCTCTTCTAAAATTCCAGAATGAGATAGTCACAGAACTC
The DNA here is from genome assembly GCA_029206835.1 of Rana muscosa. Taxonomy (NCBI): domain Eukaryota; kingdom Metazoa; phylum Chordata; class Amphibia; order Anura; family Ranidae; genus Rana; species Rana muscosa. The sequence goes on along the minus strand of JARGYO010005626.1, from coordinate 11,307,326 downwards.
CTGTATCCAGGCGGTTCTGCACCTCACCATCCCCAACCAAATGCAGTAAGCCGGCTGCATGAGAGGCATTATTCGTATGTCCTCCCGAGTACCCCTACCCAAAGCCACCCCCAAAAAAGATGTCGTGTCTGTAGCAAGCGCGGATTTAGGCGTGACACCCGTAGTTTTTGTCCACGCTGTCCTGACAAGCCTGGTCTTTGCCAAGGTGAATGTTTTGAACGCTACCACTCAAAAGTGAAGTTTTAGCGTAGGGTACAGCATTTCACAGACTAGGACACACTTACACAGGGTCTCCCAAGATGCCATTACATTTTGAGAGACCCGAACCATTACAGTTGTAAAGTTACAAAAAAAAGTGTAAAAAAGAAAAAAAAAACGTAAAAAACAAAACACAAAAAAAATATAAAATAAAAAAAACAAAAATAGTTGTCATTTTATTGTTCTCTCTCTCTCTATTTTCTCTCTATTGTTCTGCTCTTTTTTACTGTATTCTATTCTGCAATGTTTTATCATGCTTGCTTTTCAGGTATGTAATTTTTTGTTTTCAGGTGCGCCATTCAACTGCAGCGCGGAATTATTTATCTTGACAGCAACAGCGTTTGCTCCCACGATACATAAAGCCGTGACTCCAGTGCTGTAGGAGGTGATTTCACCACCACAGTTAAAAAAAAGAGCATATATGCCGAAGCATGGGGGCAGCAGGGGCGGAGGAGCGATTTTGCTCCTAATGCCGCGTACATACGGTCGAAATTCCGACCGTGTGTACGCGGCATAACTTTTTTGCGGGAGGATGCCCCCATGCTTCGGCATATATATATTTTAGGCACAGGTTGCGTTAAAACATTTTTTTATTTTTTACTAGGTTTTGTTTTGGTATTTGCTTTGCAGGTATGGCATGGTAAGGTCTTACTGTTGTACTGTAATGTTACTTTGTTTTAATGTTAACCACCATTTGCTTAGCAGGTACGCTATTCAGTTGCAGCGCGGATCTATTTATCTTGACAGCAACAGCGTTTGCTCCCACGATACATAAAGCCGTGACTCCAACGCTGTAGGAGGTGATTTCACCACCACAGTTAAAAAAAAGAGCATATATGCCGAAGCATGGGGGCAGCAGGGGCGGAGGAGCGATTTTGCTCCTAATGCCGCGTACATACGGTCGAAATTCCGACCGTGTGTACGCGGCATAACTTTTTTGCGGGAGGATGCCCCCATGCTTCGGCATATATATATTTTAGGCACAGGTTGCGTTAAAACATTTTTTTATTTTTTACTAGGTTTTGTTTTGGTATTTGCTTTGCAGGTATGGCATGGTAAGGTCTTACTGTTGTACTGTAATGTTACTTTGTTTTAATGTTAACCACCATTTGCTTAGCAGGTACGCCATTCAGTTGCAGCGCGGATCTATTTATCTTGACAGCAACAGCGTTTGCTCCCACGATACATAAAGCCGTGACTCCAACGCTGTAGGAGGTGATTTCACCACCACAGTTAAAAAAAAGAGCATATATGCCGAAGCATGGGGGCAGCAGGGGCGGAGGAGCGATTTTGCTCCTAATGCCGCGTACATACGGTCGAAATTCCGACCGTGTGTACGCGGCATAACTTTTTTGCGGGAGGATGCCCCCATGCTTCGGCATATATATATTTTAGGCACAGGTTGCGTTAAAACATTTTTTTATTTTTTACTAGGTTTTGTTTTGGTATTTGCTTTGCAGGTATGGCATGGTAAGGTCTTACTGTTGTACTGTAATGTTACTTTGTTTTAATGTTAACCACCATTTGCTTAGCAGGTACGCCATTCAGTTGCAGCACGGATCTATTTATCTTGACAGCAACAGCGTTTGCTCCCACGATACATAAAGCCGTGACTCCAACGCTGTAGGAGGTGATTTCACCACCACAGTTAAAAAAAAGAGCATATATGCCGAAGCATGGGGGCAGCAGGGGCGGAGGAGCGATTTTGCTCCTAATGCCACGTATATACGGTCGAAATTCCAACGGAGGCTTATCCGTGGAAAAGTCCGACCGTGTGTACGCGGCATAACCTTTTATGCCGCGTACATACGGTCGAAATTCCGACGAAGGCTTGACCGTGTGTACGCGGCATAACTTTTTTGCGGGAGGATGCCCCCATGCTTCGGCATATATGCCCATCATTAGAAGTGGGTGGATGAAGGGAGGTATTCTAATGGTGGGCATACCCACCAATCAATCTCTTTTTTTCGTTCAGCCAATAGGCTGTATGAAAAAAAAGATTACAATACATGTCCAACAAGGACCAGCAACGTACTGGTATGTTGCTGGACTTTGAATGTTTATACCAGAATGATGCCTGCGGGTTTAGGTATCATCTTGGTATCATTCTTTTCAGCCAGCAGCCGGCTTTCATGTAAAAGCAATTCTAGCAGATAATTAGCCTCTAGACTGCTTTTACAAGCAGTGGGAGGGAATGTCCCCCCCCCGGATATAAAAAGCGCCATTGGGAAATTGGGAAAGCATTTTATCACACCGATCTTGGTGTGGTCAGATGCTTTGAGGGCAGAGGAAAGATCTAGGGTCTAACCCCCCAATTTTTTTCAAAAAAAGAGTACCTGTCACTACCTATTGCTATCATAGGGGATATTTACATTCCCTGAGATAACGATAAAAATGGTAAAAAAATAAAATATGGAAGGCACAGTTTAAAAATAAAATAAAAAAGCCAAATAAATAATAAAAAAAAAAAAAAAAAAAAAAAGCACCGCTGTCCCCCCCTGCTATTGCGCAAAGGCGAACGCAAGCGTCGGTCTAGCGTCATATGTAAACAGCAATTGCATCATGCATGTGAGGTATCACCGCGAAGGTCAGATCGAGGGCAGTCATTTTAGCAGTAGACCTCCTCTGTAAATCTAACGTGGTAACCTGTAAAGGCTTTTAAATGCTTTTAAAAATGAATGTAGTTTTGTCGCCGCTGCGCGTTTGTGCGCAATTTTAAAGCATGTCGTGTTTGGTATCCATGTACTCGGCCTATGATCATCTTTTTTATTTCATCAAACATTTGGGCAATATAGTGTTTTTTAGTGCATTAAAAATAAAAAAAGTGTGTTTTTCCCCCAAAAAATGCGTTTGAAAAATCGCTGCGCAAATACTGTGTGGAAAAAAAAAAAAATGTTTGGGGGTTCAACATAATTTTCTTGCAAAAAAAAAATTTCTTTCATGTAAACAAAAAGTGTCAGAAAGGGCTTTGTCTTCAAGTGGTTAGAAGAGTGGATGATGTGTGACATAAGCTTCCTAATGTTGTGCATAAAATGCCAGGACAGTTCAAAACCCCCCCAAATGACCCCATTTTGTAAAGTAGACACCTCAAGCTATTTGCTGAGAGGCATGTTGAGCCCATTGAATATTTTTTTTTTTTGTCCCAAGTGATTGAATAATGACCAAAAAAAAAAAAAAAAAAATGTACAAAAAGTTGTCACTAAATTATATATTGCTCAAACATGCCATGGGCATATGTGGAATTACACCCCAAAATACATTCTGTTGCTTCTCCTGAGTACGGGGATACCACATGTGTGGGACTTTTTGGGAGCCTAGTCGCGTACGGGACCCCAAAAACCAAGCACCGCCTTCAGGATTTCTATGGGTGTAAATTTTTGATTTCACTCCTCACTGCCTATCACAGTTTCGGAGGCCATGGAATGCCCAGATGGCACAAAACCCCCCCAAATGACCCCATTTTGGAAAGTAGACACCCCAAGCTATTTGCTGAGAGGTATGTTGAGTATTTTGCAGATCTCGCTTTTTGTCACAAAGTTTTGAAAATGTAAAAAAAGAAAAAAAAAAAGAAAAAAAAATGTCTTTCTTAATTTTCAAAAACAAATGAGAGCTGTAAAATACTCACCATGCCTCTCAGCAAATGGCTTGGGGTGTCTACTTTCCAAAATGGGGTCATTTGTGGGGGTTTTGGGCTATTTTGACATTTTATAGCCTTCAAAACTGTGATAGGTAGTGAGGAGTGAAATCAAAAATGTATGCCCTTAGAAACCTTGAAGGCGGTGCTTGGTTTTTGGGGTCCCGTACGCGGCTAGGCTCCCAAAAAGTCCCACACATGTGGTATCCCCGTACTCAGGAGAAGCAGCAGAATGTATTTTGGGGTGTAATTTCACATATAACCATGGCATGTGTGAGCAATATATCATTTAGTGACAACTTTTTGTACATTTTTTTTTTCTTTTTGTCATTATTCAATCATTTGGGACAAAAAAAAAATATTCAATGGGCTCAACATGCCTCTCAGCAAATAGCTTGGGGTGTCTACTTTCCAAAATGGGGTCATTTGGGGGGGTTTTGTGCCATCTTGGCATTTTATGGCCTTCAAAACTGTGATAGGTAGTGAGGAGCGAAATCAAAAATTTATGCCCTTAGAAACCTTGAAGGCGGTGCTTGGTTTTTGGGGTCCCGTACGCGGCTAGGCTCCCAAAAAGTCCCACACATGTGGTATCCCCGTACTCAGGAGAAGCAGCAGAATGTATTTTGGGGTGTAATTTCACATATGCCCATGGCATGTGTGAGCAATATATCATTTAGTGACAACTTTGTGCAAAAAAAAAACAGTTTGTCATATTCCCGCAACCTGTGGCAAAATATAAAATATTCCATGGACTCAACATGCCTCTCAGCAAATAGCTTGGGGTGTCTACTTTCCAAAATGGGGTAATTTGGGGGGGTTTTGTGCTATTTTGGCATTTTATGGCCTTCAAAACTGTGATAGGTAGTGAGGAGTGAAATCAAAAATTTACGCCCTTAGAAATCCTGAAGGCGGTGCTTGGTTTTTGGGGCCCTGTACGCGGCTAGGCTCCCAAAAAGTCCCACACATGTGGTATCCCCGTACTCAGGAAAAGCAGCAGAATGTATTTTGGGGTGCAATTCCACATATAACCATGGCATGTGTGAGCAATATATCATTTAGTGACAACTTTTTGTACATTTTTTTTTTTCTTTTTGTCATTATTCAATCATTTGGGACAAAAAAAAATATTCAATGGGGTCAACATGCCTCTCAGCAAATAGCTTGGGGTGTCTACTTTCCAAAATGGGGTCATTTGGGGGGGTTTTGTGCCATCTTGGCATTTTATGGCCTTCAAAACTGTGATAGGTAGTGAGGAGTGAAATCAAAAATTTATGCCCTTAGAAACCTTGAAGGCGGTGCTTGGTTTTTGGGGTCCCGTACGCGGCTAGGCTCCCAAAAAGTCCCACACATGTGGTATCCCCGTACTCAGGAGAAGCAGCAGAATGTATTTTGGGGTGTAATTTCACATATGCCCATGGCATGTGTGAGCAATATATCATTTAGTGACAACTTTGTGCAAAAAAAAAAAGTTTGTCATATTCCCGCAACTTGTGGCAAAATATAAAATATTCCATGGACTGAACATGCCTCTCAGTAAATAGCTTGGGGTGTCTACTTTCCAAAATGGGGTCATTTGGGGGGGTTTTGTGCTATTTTGGCATTTTATGGCCTTCGAAACTGTGATAGGTAGTGAGGAGTGAAATCAAAAATTTGCGCCCTTAGAAATCCTGAAGGCGGTGCTTGGTTTCCGGGGTCCCGTACGTGGCTAGGCTCCTAAAAAGTCCCACACATGTGGTATCCCCGTACTCAGGAGAAGCAGCAGAATGTATTTTGGGGTGCAATTCCACATATAACCATGGCATGTGTGAGCAATATATCATTTAGTGACAACTTTTTGTAATTTTTTTTTTTTTTTTTTTTTTTTGTCATTATTCAATCACTTGGGACGAAAAAAATAAATATTCAATGGGCTCAACATGCCTCTCAGCAATTTCCTTGGGGTGTCTACTTTCCAAAATGGGGTCATTTGGGGGGGTTTTGTACTGCCCTGCCATTTTAGCACCTCAAGAAATGAGATAGGCAGTCATAAATTTAAAGCTGTGTAAATTTCAGAAAATGTACCCTAGTTTGTAAACACTATAACTTTTGCGCAAACCAATAAATATACGCTTATTGACATTTTTTTTACTAAAGACATGTGGCTGAATACATTTTGGCCTAAATGTATGACTAAAATTGAGTTTATTCGATTTTTCTTATAACAAAAAGTAGAAAATATCATTTTTTTTCAAAATTTTCGGTCTTTTTCTGTTTATATCGCAAAAAATAAAAATCGCAGAGGCAATCAAATACCATTAAAAGAAAGCTCTATTTGTGGGAAGAAAAGGACGCAAATTTCATTTGGGTACAACATTGCATGTCCGCACAATTTACAGTTAAAGCAGCGCAGTGCCGAATCCCAAAAACAGGCTTGGTCCTAATGGCCCGAAATGGTCCGGGGCTTAAGTGGTTAAAATGACTGCTCCCGAAAAACGACCGTTTTTAAAACTTCTTTTTGCATTGATACATGTCCCCTGGTGCAGAACCCGGGTTCCCAAACCCTTTTTAGGACAATAACATGCATAATAGTTGTTATAATTAGCACTTTAGAATTTGAACGTTCGCATCCATTGTATTTAATAGGGTTCTATTGTTCGTACGAACTTTCGGTCCGTTCGCGGGTTCTGGTGCGAACCGAACCCGGGGGTGTTCGGCTCATCACTACCAGCCAGGCTTTGTTGCTGGATACGGTTGACCGTTGTGCATTCAAGTTCCCTGTGTAGTAGCCATCTAGAAAGCCGAATAACAAAACAAAGGGGTTTTTGCAAGGTTGGCAACCTGTGACTGTGGCAGCAAAGTTTTACAATTGTTCCCAGAAACAGGATATGCATTGGCAGGACTACAGTCTGTGGAACAGTGAGGGTTTATTACACCAAGGGCCCAGCTGTTGCCCCGTCGCCTGAGAGGATGGCAGGAAAGGGATATAGGCATGATGCATAATTTTGAATTGCTGCTCTAGCCCAAATTCATTGGTGATGAAAGCACAGGTAGTGTTATATCCAGCAGGGATGTGTTCCACGGCCGTTGGTGAGTTCAGTTCCTTAGCCCAGGAGGCAGTCAAGCAGAAGTGTAGCGGCTTGGTGAGGCAGGAGTTCATGGGTTTGTAGATATCTGAGAGCTTTTGTGGTGTAAGAGATTGTCTAAGAGTGAAGAGTTAAATCTACGTTCCCTGGTTGGGCAAACACTGACTATAAAGTTAACTGCTTGCTGAGCGTACAAATGGTAATGGGCAGGCAGATTATATTGACTCATGAGTTGTGGGAAAGGCAAGGCTTTACCAGAGGAGGGGTCAAATAGGTGTACAAAATGTGTTAGGCCTTGGGTAACCCAGAAGGCATATGCTGCATGTTGCTGTGCCTGCGGAAACATAAAATGCCTGAGGATAGGAAGGTAACAGGAGGAGAAAGGAGAAAGTTCCAATTTGTTTCTGACTTCCCTCCAGGCCACCAATGTGTCTCATATAAACAAATTGTTTTTCACGTTTGGGTGGAGGCATTAGAATCTGCAGTGCAGCAAGGCGGGTAGGTCAAGCGGTTCTACCATTTGAGATTCAAGCTCATAATTGGAGTACCTAGATGACCGTGTAGTAAAATTTCACTCTTTGAAAAGTTATCCTTAAACCCGAACAGACCCAGGAGCAAGAGAAGATTTCTTGGATATGAATCATATCTGTCTGGGGGTTGGAGGTAAAAATGAGGATATCATCTGCAAATAATGCCTTGATTACCCACTGTGACCCCATGTAAACGGGAGTGATATAAAAGGTATTGGAACAAGGGTTCTAAGGCTAGGTTAAAGAGGAAGGGGGACAGGGGGCAACCCTGCCTGATGCCTAGATCTTGTTAGAGATATGACCAGCGGCAACCATAAACGCCGATGGGGCCGAATACATAGTTGAGATTAACCACTTCCCGCCCGCCATATGGCAATATGACGTGCGGAACGTGGTTCTGTTATCCTGACCAGACGTCATACGACATGATCAGGACAACCCGCGGGGGGCGTGCAGCACGGCGATCGTTGATGTGGTGTGTCAGTCTGACACAACGCATCTCCTATCTGGGTGAAGAGCCTCTGATGGAGGCTCTTTACCATGTGATCAACTGTGTCAAATCACAGCTGATCGAAGTGTAAACAGGAAAAGCCGTGACAGGTGCGAGTAGAGGAGAGGCGATTGGCTGATCTCCTGACAGGGGGGTCTGCGCTGATTGATTATCAGCGCAACCCCCCAGGATGCCCACTTATGGCCACCAGGGATGCTGACTGTGGATGCCCACCCAGGGCCACCAGGGATGTCACCCAGTACCACCAGGTATGAACTTTAGAGGTGCTAATCAGTGCCCAGCAGTAAAGCCTGCCAATGCCTCCTCATCAGTGCTGCCTATCAGAGCCATCTATCAGTGTCCATCAGTGTCAACCATCAGTGCCACCCATCAGTGCCCATCAGTGCCGCCTATCAGTGTCCATCAGTGCCACCTATAAGTGCCCATCAGTGTCGCATATCAGTGCCGCCTATGATTGCCCATCAGTGCCACCTATGGGTGCCCATCAGTGCCACCTATCAGTGCCCATCAGTGCTGCATATCAGTGCCACCTATCAGTGCCCATCAGTGCTGCCTATCAGTGCCAATCAGTGCTGCATATTAGTGTCTCATCATCAGTGTTCATCAGTGCCACCTCATCAGTGCCACCTTACCAGTGCCCATCAGTGCCGCCTTATCAGTGCCTGTCAGTGCAGCCTCATCAGCGCTCATCAGTGAAGGAGTGAAATTACATATTTACTAAATTTTTAAACAAAACCCAAGAAGAACTTTAATTTTTTTCCAAATTTTCGGTCTTTTTTTATTTGTTTAGCAAAAAAAAAACCAGTGGTATCTTTGAGGGTTGATGTGAGTTTCCCCTTGGGTGTCTTTCGGAGCTTGGATGTGGGTAGGGGCATGGGGTCCTTTGCACAAACGTGTCAACAGTTTCCCTGTCTTGTTTCCAAATTTGTGACACTGAGCTTCAGCAAATAGGTTGAAACAGGCTTTAGCCTCCCTACAAACCCTTCTGCGGTCGGGGGAGTTCAGTTGTGCTAACTGTATTTGCACTATACGCAGAGCTGCAATCGCTTCACTGTATTATTTTTATAGCCTACAGAGAACACAAGGATCCTACCACGTAGCACAGCTCTTCCGGCCTCCCAGAAGAGATTAGGATTATCGCTGTGGCTAGAAATGGTGGCAAAGTAGACCAACCAAGTGTTTTTTCCGATTTTGTGGAGATCCTGATTGTTAGCTAGGTACAACGGGAAGCGCCACGTTCTGAGTTCTGCGGGACAAAGTCTGCTAGGTCGACTGAACCGGGCGTGGTCGGAGATCGCTATTTCATGGATGTGAGGTAGTAGTAGTATGTGGAAGGAGTATAGAGAATAAATATAAATAGTTGATTCTTGACAAGATGTGATATGGGGGGGAGAAAAATATATAGTCTTTACCGTCGGGGTGTGCTAGCCTCCAGAGATCGACCAGTTGTAGGCCGTCTACAAAATGTGACAGCAGTGTGTCTACTGTGGAGGAAAGAGCACCCTGAGGGCTACCGCCACAGGATTTATCTTCTGAGGGATGCATTAGTGAGTGAAAATCCCCACCGATTAGGAGAGGATGATGAAGGAAGAAGGCTAAATGTGAGGTTAGCTGCTGGAAAAATTGTTTAGAAGGGGAGTTTGGGGCGTAAACATTAGTGAGGGCCCACTCCCGTGAAAGAATCTTCAGCCTAGCTGTCACAATGCGACCGTCACTATCATTAGGGATGAGCCGAACACCCCCCGGTTCGGTTCGCACAAGAACCTGCGAACAGACCTAAAGTTTGCGCAAACTTTAGCACCCTATTAAATACAATGGACTCGAACGTTCGAAATCGAAAGTGCTAATTATCAAGGCTAATATGCAAGTTATTGTCCTAAAAAGGGTTTGGGGACCCGGGTCCTGCCCCAGGGGACATGTATCAATGCAAAAAAAAGTTTTAAAAACTGCCCTTTTTTCGGGAGCAGTGATTTTAATAATGCTTAAAGTGAAACAATAAAAGTGAAATATTCCTTTAAATTTCATACCTGAGGGGGGGGGTGTATAGTATGCCTGTAAAGCAGCGCTTGTTTCCCGTGCTTAGGACTGTCCCTGCACAAAGGAAAAAAAGTAATTTAAAAGCACTCGCGGCTATAATGAATTGTCGGCTCCCGGCAATACAGAGAAAAGTCATTGATAAAAAATAAATAAAAATGCGTGGGGGTCCCCCCAAATTCAATTACCAGGCCCTTCAGGTCTGGTATGGATATTAAGGGGAAATCCATACCAGACCCTTTATCCGAGCACGCAACCTGGCAGGCCACAGGAAAAGAGGGGTGGACGAGAGAGCGCTCCCCCCTCCTGAACCGTACCAGGCCACATGCTCTCAACATGGGGAGGATGCTTTGGGGGTCTGTGACCCCTCAAAGCACCATGTCCCCATGTTAATGGGGACAAGGGCCTTATGCCCACAACCCTTGCCCGGTGGTTGTGGGGGTCTGCGGGCGGGGGGCTTATCGGAATCTGGAAGACCCCTTTAACAAAGGGGACCCCTAGATCCCGCCCCCCCAGGTGAATTGGTAAGGGGTACAATCTACCATTTCACAAAGAAAGTGTAAAAATGTTTTAAAAAACACAGACACAGTTGGGAAAGTCCTTTATTAAAAAAAAAAAAAAAAAAAACCATTCCAGCGATGTAATCCAGTCTGTCCAGCGTTGTTCTCTATGTCCCTCGGTGATCCGATGTCCAGCGCTGCAGTCTCCTCCAGTCTCCACTCCACTCCACATGAAACCCCCATGACGTACGATGGGGCGGGGTGACCCGTCACATCATAGGGTAAGCCCCAGCTTTCCCCGCTTGCCGGGGAATAGCCAATGACGTAGGCGGGATGCCGCCTACGTCATTGGCTATTCCCTGCCTGCGGAGAAATCCGGGGCTTACCCCTATGATCTGATGGGTGACCCCGCCCCCTCGTACGTCAGACCCCGCCTACGTCATTGGCTGAGCGGACCTGATAGGGAACGTGATTTGATTCCTCTGCAGTGTAATAAATGAATAGACCCCGCCCCTTCTGATGTTCCCCATCAGGTCCGCTCAGCCAATGACGTAGGGGGCGGGGTCACCTTCACTGGGTGTAAGGCTGAACGGACCTTATGGGGAACGTGAGAAGGGGCGGGGTCTATTCATTTATTACACTGCAGAGGAATCAAATCACGTTCCCCATCAGGTCCGCTCAGCCAATGATGGAGGCGGGGTCTGGCGTACAAGGGGGCGGGGTCACCCGTCAGATCATAGGGGTAAGCCCCGGCTTTCCCCGCTTGCGGGGAATAGCCAATGACGTAGGCGGGATGCCACCTACGTCATTGGCTATTCCCCGGCAAGCGGGGAAAGCTGGGGCTTACCCTATGATGTGACGGGTGACCCCGCCCCCTCGTATGTCATGGGGATTTCGTGTGGAGTGGAGACTGGAGGAGACTGCAACGCTGGACATCGGATCACCGCGGCACATAGAGAACAACGCTAGACAGACTGGATTACATCGATGGAATGTTTTTTTTTTTTTTAATAAAGGACTTTCCCAACTGTGTCTGTGTGTTTATTTTTTTTTTTTTACACTTTCTTTGTGAAATGGTAGGGGTACAATGTACCCCTTACCAATTCACATAGGGGGAGCCGGGATCTTGGGGTCACCTTTGTTAAAGGTGTCTTCCAGATTCTGATAAGTCCCCCGCCCGTAGACCCCCACAACCACCGGGCAAGGGTTGTGGGGATGAGGCCTGGGGGCATGTGGCCTGGTACAGTTCTGGAGGGGGGGCGCTCTCTCGTCCCCCCTCTTTTCCTGCGGCCTGCCAGATTGCGGGCTCGGATAAAGGGTCTGGTATGGATTTTTGGGGGGAACTCCACGCCATTTTTTTTTATTTGGCGTGGAGTTCCCCTTAAAATCCATACCAGACCTGAAGGGTCTGGTATAGATATTTGGGGGGAACCCCACGTCATTTTTTTTTTTTTTTTTTGACGCAGGGTTCCCCTTAATATCCATACCAGACCTGAAGGGCCTGGTAATTGAATTTGGGGGGACTCCCACGCATTTTTTTTTTTATCAATGACTTTCAATGACTGTTCTCTGCATTGCCGGGAGCCGACAATTCATTATAGCCGCGAGTGGTTTTAAATTACTTTTTTTCCTTCAGTGTGCAGGGTAGACTTGTGCACAACGGAAAAATTCGTTCCGTTTCGGTTCGTTTCTTTCCGGTCCTGTTGATTCGTAATCATTCGTAATTTTGCTAGACGGGATTTTTCGTGTTCGGACTCATTCGTGTTTTTGCAAGCGACATTTTTCGTTGAATTTTTTGTTGCTTTATAATTCGTACTTTCGGTAGAGTACGTTGTTTTTCGTTGATTCTGGACACAACTCCTACTTTCGTAACTTTTTTTGGGTTCGTACTTTCGGTAGAGTACGTTGTTTTTCGTTGATTCTGGACACAACTCCTACTTTCGTAACTTTTTTTGGGTTCGTTGATTCGTAATTTTCCGTGTCTCTCTCACAACGACGCTGCCTATTATGCCTAATGTGCTTCGAATGGATTTGTACTTTTCTAAATACATTGCGGTTATTTGTAACGATTCGAAATCTCGTATTTTACTTTTGTTTTTTACATGCGGCTATAACCTCCGCCCCTGTACACCATTTTGAGAGGGAGTTCAGCACGGTGTGGGAGAAGCAGAGAGCAGAGCAGAGTGAGTGTTATTGTGCTTCGTATGGATTCGTACATTCGTAACTTTTTCATAACGAATTATGCCGAAGACATTCGGGCATTCGCTATTTGCGGTATAATTTATTTCGGATTCGGTCTTATTCGTAATTGCTTTGTTCGGAAATTCGAATGCTTCCGAATGTCCGAAAGTTGCTAAATTCGGACGAATTTCAATTCGTTACGAAACAAATTGCACAAGCCTAGTGCAGGGACAGTTCTAAGCACGGGAAACATGCACTACTTTACAGGCATACTATACACCCCCCAGGTACGAAATTTAAAGGAATATTTCACTTTAATTGTTTCACTTTAAGCATTATTAAAATCACTGCTTCCGAAAAAACGGCCGTTTTTAAAACTTTTTTTTTGCATTGATACATGTCCCCTGGGGCAGGACCCGGGTCCCCAAACTCTTTTTATGACAATAACTTGCATATGAGCCTTTAAAATTAGCACTTTAGATTTCTCCCATAGACTTTTACAGGGTGTCCCGCGGCTTTTCGAATTTGACACGAACACCCCAAATTGTTTGCTGTTCGGCGAACGGGCGAACAGGCAATGTTCAAATCGAACATGAGTTCGACTCGAACTCGAAGCTCATCCCTAACTATCATGTTCTAATGAAAAAACATTGCGTGGCAGGTTCTTATGAATAAGTAGTAGCATCCCTGCCTTCCCCTTGACAGCTGCCGATCTGTGAACTTGTCCTACCCACAATTTATGCATACGAGGAAAGTCTGCCTCAACTAAATGTGTTTCCTGCAATAGTGCTATGTCCGTTTTAAGGCATTTTAAGTTTTGCAGTATTTCCATGCCTTTATGGGGCAGCGAAGCTCCTTAACATTCCAGGAGATCATTTGCATGTTAGCCTATAATTAAAGGGGGGTTTTGGATGCAAGGTGGAAGGGATATAATTAGATTTAGAAGTTGAAAAAGAAAACAGTGTCGCCAAGGTGCTACCTAGTGTTTTACTGCATAGGAAGTGTTGTTTGCCTCGTAAGAGATAGGGTTTAAGAAAACAACTTACCCAACAGGCGTAAAAAGGGGTATCACAAAATAACATAGACATACCAAACAGAATGTTGACTTCTCTTTCTTCGACATGTGTAACACCAATGAGAGCACAGCATTACCGGAGAGGTTTGTGGTGTTTGCCTGCGGACAGCAGATGATGCAGCGCCCGATAGGGGTGCATGGGATATGAAGAACAATAAGCAAGTCCCTACCGCTACGCTATCAAAAGGTATGTGAACACTCCCCGATAGGGCTGTAAATAACAGGATAGAAGAGCACAATTATTTAGCAGATTACTGTGAACAGACAGCTGGTAACAAACTAGATAAATAGGAGACCAGCCAAGATACTGTAAGGCCAGAGACAATGAGACAATGAGGAGATGGGGCAATATTTACGTCATTAAGTGTATAATGTCAATCTGATAGTAAAAGTTGCTCGCCTTATTGCTGATCTCTGCACCTCATCCTCTATGTCTGATATTCGGTGTTCTAGTTCTGAGAGCCTTTTAGCATGGTCTCCAAGTTCCTTTCTCATCTGGAAGATCTCTCCTGCTACAGCTCTATCCACTGCGGCTGTAATGGTGGGGGAGAGCAGTGCAGCCACAGCCTGTGCTATTTTTGTGTACTGTTCATCGGGGAGAGAGAGAGGTGTGGCTGTGTTAGATGTGGGTCTCACATCTGCACTGTCAGAATGCATGGAGTCTCCATCTGCCATATTGGTTGCGAGCATGGCTGGGGGACCGGGTTCTGAGCGGGAGTGCTGCAGCCACCGTGGACTAAGAATTGGTCCATCCAAGGATTCCCAGAGATGGTAGAGGGAGAGTGGAGGGGCCAGAGGGGGCGGTTCAAGGGGCGGTTTTGTATGCCGAGTGTCCCAGAGCCGATATGTCTCGCTCCTAACACATGAGACGCCGAAACCGGAAGTGTGTACTTTCATTTTTAAATACTGTCCTATTTGGCTTAACCAATAACAGTGTGTTAGGGTTAGCTATCATGCTAAAAACATAAACAGAGGTTTGTTCAAACCAAAAAGTCCTTTAAAGTGGTTCTTAAGCTAGAAGAAGTTTACCTTAACATATTCCCTGCATTAAGGTATAAAAAAAACAACGCTGTGTGCATCTGCAGTGAACTGGTTCTCTGTCTCCTTCTCACAGACTCAAAGACAGCAGCGGGAGCCAATAGCTGTCAATCAAATGCTGCAAGGAGGGAGTGGGTGGGGTGGAGCGGATCTGTGCTGTGTGTGTCAGTAGACACACACAGCCTGGCTTGGGAGCGAACCTACAGGTGGGACACAATAGGAAGCAGCTTCCTATGAGGGCGCACCAAGAAAAGGAGGAGCCGAGAGCGCCAGCGGGGGAACTCTGGAGCCGCTCTGTGCATAAACATTGCTCAGAGCTGAAAAGTATAACATGTTCCTCCTAATTATTTTCAGATTTTGGCAACTATGTTTATAGGATGCCAGGATCAGGGCAGCTTCACACCAAAGTTATCTGAGCCGCTCTGACTATGGTGGCAAGCAATCCTTGCCAATTGGCACCAGTTCCTTCACAAAGGAGTTTCCAGCTTTCTTGTTGAAAAGACAAAGAAATATCCGATGCCTCCATTAACAACTATAACAATCACATTATAAGCCAACTGAATAATCAACAGATGCTGCACCTGCTACTCCTATAAACAGCTTATATAACTTTGATCTGCATGTTTATTTATTCACATCACATATGCCAGCAAATCAACTGAATGTCTATTGCTTCACATGTGTCCAGGCTGTTGTCTGTTTGTGCAGGAATATATTTAGCAGTTCTTTTCATTAATTTTTTATCATCTCTTACATCTACTATTTTCCTCATATAATGCTAGCCATTATACTTTTTATAGCAATAGTTTGTTTTATTTATGTGGACAAATAACAAGTACATTTCTTTGTTGCATTATAGTAAAAAAAATCTGTTAGAAAAAAACAACTGTTTTTATTACTTACCCTGTCAGTAAAAAGGTCAGGCACATACTTATGTTATGTGACCACTCATCCACACTCAATATGTCACAGATGAAGTGGACAGGACAAGAACTCTGGCTCTCATGTTTGTAAATTGTGTTAAAGAGGCAGGTGGGCACAGACTGGACTGAATATTAGCTGCTGAACAATTGCTTCTTTTGAAGTCCAACAGAACTTTCACATTTAACTGTATTCCAGGTGCATAAAAAAATTGGCAAAGTCTTGCTGTTATTTTCCTTAAAGGAAAAGCATAGCCAAAGCTCGTTTGACTGTACTTATCCTTTGGATCACAGGAGTACAGTTTTTTTTGCACTCCTGTGACCCATTTTCAGCAGACAGCGGGCTGATACCCGCTGTCGGCTGACATCACAGAGCCGGTCCAGGCTCAGGAAGGATCGTGACCATATGGTCGGAATCTGAAACCGCACCTGGACCGGGAACCCAGCTCAGCCTCTCTGTGAGCTGCTGAGTGCCTTAGCCAGCCGCTCCTGCCTCCTCCACAGCCCAGCGCTCCAGTGAGCGAGAAGGGGGGGGCAGAGCAGACAGCCAGTGACTGACAGTCACCAGCTCTCTTCTCAGGGAGCTCTAAAAAAATTAGCGATTAGCGGTGTTTGATCGCTTGGTTCTCAGCCTTAGAGCCAGTGTATCAATGCTGCATCCACCTAGGTAAGTATTATTCTAAAACAAAATAAAAAATCCTATACTTCTTTTTTTCAATGCAGCCACAGGCTTAGAACATAAGCATATACCATGCAAGCATGCTGTAAAGAAGCTCCCTTGATGTTTGTGTGGACACAGTGCTCTCTCAGCAAAAATCAAACACATACTGCCTGTTGATTGGTCAGTTCTAACTCTGGGACATGTTGGACCTCTGCAGAGAGATCATCGCTTCCATACAGAGAGCAATGGTTCTACTCTGCAGCATACTGATAGGGGGCAGGCTTTTCTTCTTAAGATGTGTCTGCTTTCTATCGAAAATTAACTGATTGGGCTCATTTACACTGGCTTAAAGTGGTTGTAAACCCTAGGACAAAAGAAAACAAAAAAAAACCTCCAAGACAAAGGCATAATGAGCTAGTATGCATAGCATACTAGCTCATTATGAATTACTTAGCAGAGATTGAAGCCCCTTCAGCCGTCCTCGAACACCGCTCTGACAGACGACATCGCTCCCAGAGTTACTTCCGGGTATCGCGGGCTCCAGCGCTGTGATTGGCCGGAGCCGCGATGACGTCACTCCGGCGCATGCACGCGGGAGCCGCCGGTAACGGCACACTCACTGAAGCAATCGGAAGAAAAATGATGAGGACAAAGCTATGAGCTATGAGTAAACACTGAATAGAGTGTAGAACGCGTCAGCTGTCCTGGGTTCATGCTGTTATTTGTAGTGCCTGTTTCCTTTTGAATAAACTACGTTGGATTGGAGTGCGGCTGTCCTCATCATTTTTGTTCCTATTGCTATGTGCATTGCCAGCACCCTCGGTCTCTGAGAGAAGGATCTTACCAAGCTATACCTACCTAGAGTGGCAATTTCTGTCTTTCGTATATTTTGGATTTTACACTCACTGAAGCAATGGCACGTACATGCCATTGCTTCAGTTTGCTTCAGTGCGCATGTGCCAATGACATCGGCACATGTAAATACAGGAGATATCTCTTAAACCATTCCGGTTTAGGAGATACAGTATCTGAGGTAGCTACAGGTAAGCCTTATTATAGGCTTACCTGTAGCAAAAAGTGTGTTGTAAGGGTTTACAACCACTTTAAAGCCTCGATGAGCGTGTGACCAATGATACATGCTTAAGGATCCCCCTCAGGCTGTCAAGGGCCAATGAGTTGGATGCTGCTGGCTAGTGAGGGGGCAGGCTGAGGAAAGGTCCATCCAGACCCAAAGCATACTGCAGAAATAGGAAGAGACAGCCTGGCTGCCGCACACCTCACCCGGCCAAGTGGTAGGTAGTAGGCTTGTGCAATTCGTTTCGTAACAAATCGAAATTCGTCCGAATTTAGCAACTTTCGGACGTTCGGAAGCATTCGAATTTCCGAACAAAACAATTACGAATGAAACCCAATCCGAAATAAATTATATCGCAAATAGCGAATGCCCGAATGCCTTCGGCATAATTCGTTACGAAAAAAGTTACGAATGTACGAATCCATTCAAAGCACAATAACACTCTACTCTGCTCTGCTCTCTGCTCCTCCCTCCCCGTGCTGAACTCCCTCTCAAAATGGTGTACAGGGGCGGGGGCTATAACCAGGGCAAAATCTAAAGTAAAATACGAGATTTTGAATCGTTACAAATAACCGCAATGTATTTAGAAAAATACGAACCCATTCGAAGCCCGTTAGGCATAATAGGCAGCGCCATTGTGAGAGAGACACGGAAAATTACGAATCAACGAACCAAAAAAAAGTTACGAAAGTAGTAGTTGTGTCCAGAATCAACGAAAAACAATGTACTCTACCGAAAGTACGAATTATAAATCAACTAAAAATAGGGCTTACATTAATACGAATCATTCCGATTCAACGAAAAATGTCGCTTGCGAAAATACGAATTAGTCCGAACACGAAAAATCCTGTTTAGCAAAATTACGAATGATTACGAATCAACAGGAATGAAAATAAACTAAACTAAACAAATTTTTCTGTTGTGCACAAGTCTAGTAGGTAGGTAAAAGCAGCCACAGCTTTATTCATCCAGACCACAAGTCCAACATGTTTCACCCCACCCTCGGGGAAAAGAGAGGCAAAAAAGTATTTTCGTTCTGAAGCAGCCATGTGGGCATGGTGAAACACTTCAAGGGCCGGGGCATAGTGATGCAATTGCACCCCCCCAGGAAGCCTTACTATCAAGCTGGTGTATGGAGGTGGGAGTCTGAGGCATTTCAAACTAAATTTGATTGACTGTCATTAAGCTCTTGAAGTTGTGCACTGCTTTCTTTGTGCACTTTGTGAGTAGTTTTATTTTGGTTTTTAATAGTAATAGTAATAAAGTGCGACCCTTCATTGACTTTATTACACTATGTGGAGTTTTTTCTTCGCCTTAAGTGAATGAGCCTGGTTATGCCCCTTGCTCTATGAAAGAAGTTCATGGATCATTGCTGAGGCGTCTGCTTATTCAATGGCTAGTGACAACTGCTCCATTTACCCTTTAATGAAATGGAAAGGCGCTGATTGACCTATTATTACCAAAGAGGTCCACGTCTCCAGGTGAGTGGTGGCGAGACCCTCTCCTATGTTATGGATCACTGAATCATTGTTCAAGTTTTTGCTTTATTTTTAATTCACTTCACTGAGTTTTTATGGATTTTTCCTAATTTTTTTATGGACTTTTATGCATTCATTGACATATGATATGCGTTTATGACTCTTTCTGGAATATTTTGAGATATTTATTGTATTTTGGGTATATCACGTATCTATGTAATTCAGTTCATGTTTTGCTATTAGGGATGAGCCGAACACCCCCCGGTTCGGTTCGCAGCAGAATATGCGAACAGGCAAAAAATTTGTTCGAACACGCGAACACCATTAAAGTCTATGGGATACGAACATAAAAAATCAAAAGTGCTTATTTTAAAGGTTAATATGCAAGTTATTGTCAGAAAAAGTGTTTGGGGACCTGGGTCCTGCCCCAGGGGACATTATGGCGCGGGGTTCCCCTTAAAAACAATACCAGACCTGAAGGGTCTAGTATGAATTTTTGGGGGGAAAACCCACGCCATTTTTTTTTTTAGATTTGGCGTAGGGTTACCCTTATTATCCATACCAGACCTAAAGGGCCTGGTAATGGAATTTAGAAGGGCCCCCACGCATTTTTTTTTATTATTTTTCAATGACTTTCAATGACTTTGATCTGTATTGACCCGAGTAGTTTTTAATGACTTTTTTTCCTTTAGAAATGTCATTTTGTGCAGAGACTGTTATAAACATGGGAAAGATGTGCTAGTTTACAGGCATACTATAGACACCCCCCCAGGTACGAAATTTAAAGGAATACTTCACTTTTATTGTTTCACTTTAAGCATTATTAAAATTACTGCTCCCGAAAAAACGACCGTTTTTAAAACTTTTTTTGCATTGATACCTGTCCCCTGGGGCAGGACCCAGGTCCCCAAACACTTTTTATGACAATAACTTGCATATTAACCTTTAAAATTAGCACTTTAGATTTCTCCCATAGATTTTTAAAGGGTGTTCTGCGGCTTTTCGAATTTGCCGCGAACACCCCAAATTGTTTGCTGTTCAGCGAACGGGCGAACACCCAATTTTCGAGTCGAACTCACCACAAACAACATCATGGAGGCCAAAAGGAACACATCAGACAGGTCAGGGATAAAGTTGTAAAGAAGTTTAAAGCAGGGTTACATTATAAAAAAATATTCCAAGCTTTGAACATCTCACGGATCACTGTTCAATCCATCATCTGAAAATGAAAAGAGTATGGCACAACTGCAAACCTACCAAGGCAAGGCCGTAAACCTAAACTGACAGGCTAGGAAAGGAGAGCATTAATCAGAGAAGCAGCCAAGAGGCCCATGGTAACTCTGGAGGAGCTGAAGAGATCCACAGCTCAGGTGGGAGAATCTGTCCACAGGACAATTATTAGTCGTGCACTCTACAAAGCTGGCCTTTATGGAAGAGTGGCAAGAAGAAAGCCATTTTTGAAAGAAAGACATAAAAAGTCCTGTTTGTAGTTTGTGAAAAGCCACGTGGGGGACACAGCAAACATGTGGAAGAAGGTGCTCTTGTCAGATGAGACCAAAATTTAACTTTTTGGCCTAAAAGCAAAATGCTATGTGTGGCGGAAAACTAACACTGCACATCACCCTAAACACACCATCCCCACCGTGAAACATGGTGGTGGCAGCATCAAGTTGTGGGGATGCTTTTCTTCAGCAGGGAAGCTGGTCAGAGTTGATGGGAAGATGGATGGAGCCACATACAGGGCAATCTTAGAAGAAAACCTGTTAGGGACTGCAAACGACTTGAGAGGAGGTTCACCTTCCAGCAGGACAACGACCGTAAACATACAGCCTGAGCTGCAATGGAATGGTTTAGATCAAAGCATATTCATGTGTTAGAATGACTCAGTCAAATTTCAGACCTAAATCGAATTGAGAATCTGTGGCAAGACTTGAAAATTGTTGTTCACAGACGCTCTCCATCCAATCTGACAGAGCTTGAGCTTATTTGCAAAGAAGAATGGGAAAAAATGTCACTCTCTAGATGTGCAAAGCTGGTAGAGACATCCCCAAAAAGACTTGCCAACAAAAAGGTGGTTCTACAAAGTATTGACTCAGGGGGGCTGAATACAAATGCACGCCACACTTTTTTTACATATTTATTTGTAAAAAATTTGGAAAATCATTTATAATTTTCCTTCCACTTCACAATTATGTGCCATAATCTGGTGGCGATGTCCCAAAGTACGTAATTTTTGGATAAAAATATTATACTTCATATCTGAAGTATCCAAGATAAATATTATTAGGTCCCCTAACATTGCTCTTTTTCAAAAATTTGATATAAGTTTACCTAAACACACCAAACGCTTAATTTCTTATATGATCTTGACTGCTAGAATATCCATTGCACGTTGTTGGAACCAACCTAACATAACATTTTAGGCCCCATGCACACGGGACGCTGTTAAACTTGCATTCAGAGGCAGTTGAACACTTTTCTCAACTGCCCCTGAACTCATTCAATGTTATCCTATGTGTCCATGTAAACTGTCTCGTTTATTGCCGTTTATATGCAGTTGCGTTTAACCTCGTTTTTCTGAAAGCAAAAAAATGGGTTCAGACGCAAAAATTTCCACGTTTCAGACGCTAAACGCGGCTAAACGCGGTATCTGCATTTTGGCGCGATTTATTTTATAAGCGTTTTTAAAGGTGACCTATTTATTCCTTGTCATCAGAATTTAAAAGGTACATACATTATTGATTGGTGGTTCTTTCCAGCTAGGGGCACTTGAGAAATATTTTCCATTTATACCTTTTCTACCTTAGAACGTCTGAATTCAATCCAGAATCTGGCTTCTTAATTGGGCTCATTTGTATTTAATTACTGGCCTCTGTGGTACACCAGATGATCCATGCTTATACAGGGGTTTCATTGATCTCCGGGCCTCCACATCCATCAATTGGTGATTGACATCACCTGTAGGTAATTATCAAATCCCACTTAGGTCTGTTCTTGAAGTCTTGGCTAGTAGGGTATTGTGTATTTTTATGTGTTATTTTATTTTGTATATATTTTTTGTTTATGTGTTTTTAATTTGATGTTTTCTATCCTAGCAGACAGTGCTTGACTAATCCAATCTCCTTAAGAAGCTATTCTATTGGCGAAAGATATGTAGAGAAATTGTTGAAAGTCTGCACTTTTAACATATTTGTATTGTATATTGGATGGATATTTTATCTTTCTGTATTTTGATACTATAATAAATTTATATTTTTTGATATTTTTTGTGTATTTTTGCACCGTAAAAATCCCATCTTCACCTTCATAATTTATAGAATTTAAGGGATGAGGTGCCAATCAATGCAGTTGACGAGTTGACTTTTATATTCTTACACTATGTTTAAAACCAATAAAATTCTTGTGTATTGTATTGTTGAGTACCCGTGTATTGTCTTGTTGAGTAGTTGTGTCAGGAAGCTAGTTGTTAGGTAATTTGGACAGGGTATAATCCTCATTAAATTAATAGGACGATGCCCGGAGGGTGTGGCGAGGCGACTCGGTGTACATCTTGCGGCATGTATGCGTTCCTTGATCATCTGATCGAGGGTGATTACTGCTGTGCAAAATGTAAGCACATTGTTTCCCTGGAAGCCCAGGTTCTGAATCTGGGGAAGCAACTGTCAGCACTGGGAAGACCCTCCACACTAAAGGAGAGCCGGAAACGTACCTGGCAGGGGCCAGCACAGAGGTGGGTGGAGAGGTGCAGGCACTAGAAAATAGTAGATGGGTGACAGTCAGGAAGGGTAGAGGGGAAAGTGCCAGGGAGGCCGATCCAGGGCTGGAGCATCCCAATAAGTATGCTCCATTGAGTGACATTGGTGAAACCAGTCAGGGACCAGCACTGCTGGAGCTGAGGGACTCTCCTAGCTTCCGGGGGGGGGGGGCGAGAACTCCTCCAGTGAGAGTGGGGGGGGAAGCGAAGGGAAAGGAAAGACAGATTTTGGTGGTAGGGGACTCAATTCTTTAGAAGGACAGAGAGGGCAATCTGTAACAAAGACCTGAAGCGCCGAACTGTATGTTGTCTACCGGGTGCTCGGGTTTGGCACATCACGGATCTGGTGGACAGATTACTGTCAGGGGCTGGGGAAGACCCGGCTGTCATGGTGCATGTTATCACCAATGACAAAGTCAGAGGCAGATGGAGTGTAATAAAGAACGATTTTAGGGACTTGGGAGCTAAATTGAGGAAAAGGACCTCCAAGGTAGTATTCTCAGGAATACTACCGGTACATCAAGCCACACCAGAAAGGCAGAGGGAGATTAGGGAATTAAACAAGTGGTTGAAGAGCTGGTGTAGTAAGGAGGGGTTTGGGTTCCTGGAGGACTGGGCCGACTTCTCAGTCGATAATCAGTACTATAGAAGGGATGGACTGCACCTAAATGAGGAGGGTGCAGATCAGCTGGGAATAAGGATGGCCAAAAAGTTAGAGGGGTTTTTAAACTAGGCGATGGGGGGAGGGTCTAGAGATAGAGAGAGTCAGCGTGGAACATATTCCAGAGGGTAGTATTAGGGGCAATAGTGGTAGGGTAACTAAAGCACATAAACCCAAGGTAAGTATAGTAGCAAGTCCTAGTTGCAATCTCGGAACACCCAAGAGGATAGTATGTGACCGGTCAAAATATATTAATGCATTAAAGTGTTTGTTCACCAATGCCAGAAGTCTGCCAAGCAAAATAGGTGAGTTGGAAGCTCTGGTGCATTAGGAGAGCTATGATGTAATCGGTATTGCTGAAACTTGACTTCATTCCTCACATGACTGGGCTATTAATATTCCTGGCTATGCACTCTTTCGGAAAGACAGGGTAAAAAGGAAAGGTAGAGGGGTCTGTCTCTATGCGAGAAGTGATCTCAAAGCGAGTGTGAAAGAGGACCTGGTGGATGGAGAGTGGGACGAGTCTGAAGCATTATGGGTGGAACTGCATACAGATGTGCATAGTTCAAAGTTAATCATTGGAGTTTGTTATAGACCACCCAATGTTACTGAGGAGGTGGAGACTCAGATCCTTGCACAGATGGAAAGGGCTGCAAGGGCTGGCACGGTGATAATAATGGGGGATTTTAACTACCCAGAAATTGACTGGAGTAATGGCACTGCTGGGACAGTTAAAGGGCAAAAATGTATAAACCTATTGCAGGACAATTTTATGGTCCAGGTTATTGAGGCCCCAACTAGGAATGATGCTCTGTTGGACCTGGTAATCTCAAACCACGCAGAGTGTATTACTAATGTTCAGATAAAGAAACACCTGGGTAGCAGTGACCATAACATGATTTCATTTGATGTTAGCTGTAAGCAAAAATCACATACGGGAAAGATAAAAACACTTAATTTCAAGAGAGCAAATTTTCCAAGGATGAGGGCTGCTCTCCAGGACTTAGACTGGGAGGGAATATTGGCATCAATGGGCACAGAACAGAAATGGGAATTCTTCAAAAAGACAGTTTGTGAACTCACTGCAAAGTATATTCCCATGGGCAATAAGTTTAAAAGGCTAAAAATAAAACCTATGTGGCTCACGGCCAAAGTTAAAAAGGCTATAAACTATAAGAAAAGAGATTTTAAAAATATAAAAATGAAGGAACACTAGTGTCATTTAAATGTTACAAATAATATGACAGAATATGTAAAAGGGAAATCAAGGATGCAAAAAATCAAAATGAAACACCAGATTGCAAAAGATAGTAGGACAAACCTCAAAAAATTATTCAAATATAATATTAGTAAAAAGGTCAAGTCTGAGCATGTAGGCCTTTAAAAAATTATCTAGAGTGGGTGACTGGGGACAAAGAGAAGGCTAATTTATTAAATACTTTCTTCAGCTCTGTGTATACAAAGGAGCATGGGGGAGCTCATGTCCAAAATGGGGGTGGTAGTGACACAGTCCCAAATCCACAATGGCTCAAAAGTGATATGGTCCAGAAATATTTAGACAGAATAAAGGTGGATAAAGCACCTGGACCAGATGGCATACACCCACAGATCCTAAAAGAATTGAGCTCTGTAATTTCAAAGCCATTGTATCTAATTTTTAGGGACTCATTAATAACAGGATTAGTACCACTGGATTGGCGCAGGGCCAATGTGGTGCCCATATTTAAAAAGGGAACAAAGTCTTTACCAAGTAACTTTAGAGCTGTTAGTTTAACTTTTATAGTTGGGAAGATACTGGAGAGATTAATAAAAGACCACATAGATGAGTTCTTGCTGAAAAAAAATATTTTAAGCATCAGACAGCATGGATTCATGAAAGACAGAAGTTGTCAGACAAACCTGATTTCTTTTTATGAAGAGGTAAGTAAAACCTTGGACAGAGGGGTGGCGGTGGACGTGGTATACTTGGATTTTGCAAAAGCGTTCGATACAGTTCCCCACACACGGCTCATGTGTAAGGTAAAGTCTACAGGATTGGAAATATCAGTTTGTAAATAGATAGAAAATTGGCTAAAAGACAAAATTCAGAGTCGTGGTTAATGATTCTTACTCTGAATGGTCTAAGGCAGGCATGTCCAAAGTCCGGCCCGCGGGCCAATTGCGGCCCGCGTTCTGGTTTTATGTGGCCCCCCTGGTAATTTGGATATATATATCTTTTGTGGCCCCCAGGGCCACAAAATATATATACTGTATTTATCGGCACTGCCTCGGAGGGGACAGGGAGGGGGCGGGATGAGTGCTATCAGATTACATACAGGTGAATCTTCTGTTTACTCTGCGGCGTCTGTAATAGGAAGTCCCGTCTCCTGGTCTGCCATTGGATGACTGTTCTGTCTATCATAGGAGGCGAGACTTTGTATTAAAGAGGCCGCTGTGTAAACAGGAGATTCTCCTGTATGTAATCTGTTGGCACTTGTCCCGCCCCCCCTCCCTGTCCCATTCGAGGCTGCAGATGGGCATCGATCAGGCTGCACTGATGGCAATGATGAGGCTGCATTCAGAGGCTGCATACATGGCAATGGTGAGGCTGCAGATTGGCACTGATTAGGCTGCATTGATGGGCACTGACCCTTATTTTGCTTCACAGTTCTTAATTTTAAATTTTGCCTGAAACTTCCCTCTTAAAGTGAAGGTGCGTGTTATACACCGATAAATACGGTATATCCAAATAACACGCCCAAGCTCATCTCTTCACCACGCACAGCCACAAAGGCAAGAGAATTCTTGTTGGGCAGTGTATTAGTGCTCGGAGGAACACACTTAGACCGAATTTTAATGGTTCAAAGAATTTCAGGCAAAATGGTTGGCCCTCACGCATGTTCACTTTATTAAATCTGGCCCTCTTTGAAAAAAGTTTGAACACCCCTGGTCTAAGGTTATCAGTGGTGTATCCCAAGGTTCAGTGTTGGGACCCTTACTTTTTAATATCTTTATAAATGATATTGAGTCTGGGATCAAAAGTAACATTTCTGTCTTTGCAGATGACACTAAGCTATGCAGTGGAATAACGTCCTTACAGGATGTCTCCAATTTACAAGCCGACCTCAATGCTCTGTCTAATTGGGCGACTATGTGGCAGATGAGGTTTAATGTTGATAAATGTAAAGTTATGCCCTTGGGGGCTAAGAATATGAATGCATCATACATACTAGGGGGAGTACAACTGGGGGGATCCGTAGTGGAGAAGGATCTGGGGGTTTTGGTAGATCATAAGCTCAATAATGGCATGCAATGCCAAGCTGCGGTTTCCAAAGCGAGCAAAGTCCTTTCTTGTATTAAGAGAGGTATGGACTCCAGAGAGAGAGATATCATTTTGCCCCTGTTCAAATCATTAGTAAGACCTCATCTGGAATATGCAGTTCAGTTTTGGGTACCAGTTCTCAAAAAGGATATTGGGGAACTGGAGAAAGTGCAAAGAAGGGCAACCAAACTGATAAGAGGCATGGAGGAGCTCAGCTATGAGGAAAGATTAGAGGAACTGAATTGATTCACTCTTGAGAAGAGGAGATTAAGGGAAGATATGATCAACATGTAAAAATATATAAGGGGTCTATATAGTGAACTTGGTGTTGAGTTATTCACTTTACGGTCAACACAAAGGACAAGGAGGCACTCTTTTCGTCTAGAGGAAAAGAGATTTCATCTCCAAATACGGAAAGGTTTCTTCACAGTAAGAGCTGTGAAAATGTGGAATAGACTCCCTGCAGAGGTGGTTCTGGCCAGCTCAGTAGATTGATTTAAGAAAGGCCTGGATTCTTTCTTAAATGTACATAATATAACTGGGTACTAACATTTATAAGTCAAGTTGATCCGGGGAATATCCGATGGCCTCTCGGGGGATCAGGAAGGAATTTTTTCCCCTGCTGTAGTAAATTAGATCATGCTTTTCTGGGGTTTTTCACCTTCTTCTGGATCAACTGTGGGCATAGAATTGGGTATATGGGATTGTATGATATTATTCTTTTATTTTTTTATGGTTGAACTGGATGGACTTGTGTCTTTTTTCAACCTGACTAACTATGTAACTATGTAACAATTATGTGCCAGCTTGTGTTGGTCTATTACATAGAAATACCAATAAAATACATTTACGTTTTTGGTTGTAACATTACAAAATGTGGAAAATTTCAAGGGGTATGAATACTTTTTCAAGGCACTGTACATGTCTCATTGATTTGGGCATTGTTTTGTGATAATCAGTTTAATATATGGTGGTTTGCGCTGCTCTTTTTTTGCAATTTGTGGTGAATATACAATCAGCGCCAGCAGCAAGCAGCCTTTCTTTCCTTTTTTATGTAGCGCAGAGGACTCCTTTTGCTTTGCGTATTGCTCATTCATTGTAACATGTTGTTGCAATGGAGGAGATTTACTAAAACTGGAGCACTGAGAATCTGGTGCAGCTGTACATAGTAGCCAATCAGCTGGTAAATTTAGCTTGTTCAATTAAGCTTTGGCAATAAAATCTGTAAGCCGATTGGTTTCTATGCAGAGCTGCACCAGATTTTGCTCTCTCCAGTTATAGTAAATAACCCTCAATGTTTCCGTGCATTTAAGAAAAAAGAAAGGACCTTTTTCCAGTTTACTGGGGAGGTGGTGATAACCTGCGTTCCCCATTATGGGACACAGATAGGTTGCATGTTTAACTCTGAGGCCGCGTACACACAAAAAACTGCCAAGGGAGCTTTCTTGCCGTGAAAACCGGCTGTGTGTATGCGGGTTTCAGTTTTCTCGTCAAGAAAACTGCCCAGATTCCCCGACGAGAAAAAAGACGACCTGCGGTCTTTTTTTCTCGTCGAGAATCTCGTTGGCCTGTTTCTCGACGAGAAACCCGAGTGTGTGTACACTTACCTGTCGCCGTGGAAACCCGCGCATGCTCAAAATGACTTTGACGCATGCGCGGTAGCTTCATAGGCATAGGGTGTAGCAAGATGGCTGCGACGGCATCGAATGTGACGAGCGCACGCTCGTCGTAGTCGATGACGTCACCGCGTGCGTGCCATTCAAAAGAATGGCACGGTGTACACTCGGCCGGGACAAGTTTCTTATCAAGATTCTCGTCAGGAAAAACGAAGTTTTTTTTCCTGACGAGAATCTCGGCCGCTTGACTTGTGCAGGCACCTTCTCTTAGCCACCACAAACTCCGAAAAGCCTTGTAAAAAAAAAAAAAAAATAGGTAAAAACTGTTAACCCTATAAATGATGATTCAGGTAAAATCATGTGTCATGTATAATGCATAATAATACTCACCTAGCCCTTCATTTAAAGTGGTATCAAACCCAAAACCAAAAATTTAATATTTTGCATTTTACCAATCATTAGATGTGGTGGCTGCATTTGTTTTCTTTTTAGGCTTTTTTCCCCTCTGTTTTCACCTGCTGATCTGGTCAGTAACATACCTCCTGTATTACAGCACCCCCATTCTGAATGAAGGAGCACAGCAGACAGCAGTACTGTCAGTCTGGGGGAAGGGTAGTGTTAAATGTACTAGCAGATTAAATACACTAACAAATTTAAGCCAAGCTCCAGCTCACACTTTATAATTAGTTACAGCAAACAGTTTATTTTTCCTTTTGGGATAAAATTTTTACATGAATATATAAAAGAAGATCATTGTAAGCACCCCTGCCAGTATTAAATGGCTTGTCTCATCCCTGTAAGCTGATACATCTGGAAGAGAGCTTGTTCTTTTTAAAAACAGCAGACTTACTGGCTGGATCACCAAATCAAAATAGAAGAAAGAAAGACTAAAAAAGAAAACGAATGCAGCCATCACATAGTAAGCAGCATGTTTGTTTGGGGGTTTACAAAACAGATTATAGCGCACACATTCAAGAATGACATTTATCCTGCAAGGCTAGTTAAAAACACCAGAACATATACATAAAAATATATACAGGGGTTTGGTCACACTATATGGTCATATAGTGCTAAGCCCACAAACTGCGACAAAGTACCCTGAATTTCGTGGGTCCTACCCTAGTAATAGAATGAAAGAACCTGCGTCTCAACCATGGGAGCCAAACTCCTCTATGTGGGAGAATTCTTGAATGTGTGCGCTATATGGTAATCTGTTTTGTACTGTCTTTTGGTCTTATAGCAGCACCATCTTGAATTTAAACGCATTGTATGGTGTGCCCCCCAAATATGTTTTTGTGTTTGGGGGTTTATTCTGTTTTAAGTGGGTTCTGTATTTGCTTGAAAAGAATACAAATGGTGTGTGGCATTGAGGCTGAATTCACACTGTAGTGGTGTGTTGGCACGCATGCATTACTGTGTGTTTTTTTAATGAAATGTCTACACAAGTGCATAAAAAAAAGAAACCTGCTCTATTTTTGTCAATGCAACACACCACTTTGCACAGTGCATTGTGGTGTATAGCACAGGTGCAATTTGGTTTGCTGTAAATGTGTGCTGGAGTGCCATTCAAAATGCAGTGTACCCATACCTCTGCATTAAAGTGCGTTGCAGTAACAAGGGAAAGTGCATACTGTTCACTGAAAAGTATTACCAATATAATCAATTTAAAATTTAAAGGGGTTGTAAAGGTTTGTTTTTTATTTTCTAAATAGGTTCCTTTTAAGCTAGTGTATTGTTGGTTCACTTACTTTTTTTCTTCGATTTCCCTTCTAAATGTTTTTTTTTCTTTGTTTTCTTTGTCTGAATTTGTCACTTCCTGTTCCTCCTCAGTAAGCTGTTCAGTAAGCTGTTCTGGCTGACTCCACACCACTCGGATGATGGTGTGAAGTTTACTGAGGAGAAACAGGAAGTGAGACATTCAGACAAAGAAAAAAAAAACATTTAGAAGGGAAATCAAAGGAAAAGGTAAGTGAACCAACAATGCATTAGCTTAAAAGAACCTATTTAGAAAATAAAAAACGAACCTTTACAACCCCTTTAAGCTAAAATATTATTACAAAAAAAGTGTAAAGGAGGCAGATTCTGAAGAAAAACAAGCTATTCCAAAAAAAAATCTAACGTCCTGTAGCTTATTCCCTTATTTTAGGCAATTTATTGTCCAACAGAGGGTGCTGCGCCTCCAGTCTTTTTGTCTAAAAATCAGTGATTGGAACCCTTACAAATAAGCTTTAATTGAATACACTGGTTCAGTATATAATTTTAATAAATCATTACCTCTGCCCATGATTTGTAATAAATCATTTGTCATTACAGACATTTTATCAGGTTGGCAAGTTTATTAGCAGATAACCAAAACACATTATTCCACCCTTCTGTCAAATTTTGCTTTGCAAGACAGGGCAGCAAAAAAATCATTTTGGGAGTAATATTTATTGCTTATCTCATTCACTTATGTTTCTATAGAATTTTGAAATATATATTTGAGTATATGATTTTACTGTTTACTTTGTCCGCAATTTAATAAATTTACTACACAATGATCCACTCCTTGGGTTCTTTTTACGTCATGCATGATGGGATGAGAAGTCACATTACAAGGATCTCCAGTCTGGAAAACCAGAGGACCTTGTTGGAGAATGGAGAGGAGCTAAATATTATAGACATAGGCGTGCGCACAGGGTGTGCCAAGTGTGCCCAGGCACACCCTAATCAGTCCCTGCAGTGCAGATTCCTCTTACTGCCCGGTGTCCCCTCCCACAGCATGGCTGGCTTCCCTCCTCTCCCATTGGATACTGCAGTGGGCACACATAGATGATATTTCAGGATGAGTGGGGAAGGGGTAATGTGATTTACCGGCCCCTTACCTTTCTGAATGAACACAGTGAGAGATCAGTACCGTGTTTTTGAGCTTTCAGGTGCACACCCTAATGCAACAGGCTGCGCACACCTATGATTATAGAGGATTCTTTGCACACAGCGCATAGGCTGCTTTGCCAGCCACTTATTTCTGGTAAGTGCACACTTCACCTGGGGTGTGGAGAGGTCACTTATTACCTTACTAAAAAGAGATAGTCATCACAAACAGTCACATGTAGGATGTAGCGCTCTCCCCGACCTCCAGAGGCCTGGTGGGGTACCCCAGTCAGGAAGGACTGATATTCCTCCTCAGGGTGCAGGTTACTAGGCATGGTGGGTGTGGTGCAAGGTGGAAAGATGGGCATCAGTCACTTTTAAAAATGAACAAAAAGAGTTTTATTTCTCTTATAGGGTGACCAGACGTCCCCGATTTCCGGGGACAGTCCCCGGACTGAGGGGTCAGTCCCTGTACCATGTCTGTCCCCGGATTCATGTATTCAGCAGTGTGACCATCCATCCCGCACAGCCAGGGACTAGTGGGCAAGCCGGGGATGTACAGTGTTCTGTCAAATACTGCCCCCCCCTAAAAAAATGCCTCCAATGGGTCTGTGCGCGCAATGACAGTGAGTGGAGCTGTCAGATCGCAGCTCTGATGTCGGGGATGGGCGGAGCCAATATGCAGAGCTCTGCCCCCTCTGTCACACTGCTTTCTCCTCCTGTATGTGTGTACTGTGTATTGAAGACCCGGCCGGGGCGCAGCGCCGCCCACTCTAGTGGAGTCCTGCCGTGTGATCTCTTCTCTGTCTGTGCAACAGCCACCCACCACCGCCCAGGCAGGCAGTGACACTTCTGCTTGGGTTTCTGATCATCTGACACCCGGACACAACATCAGCCAATCCCTACCAACCCGTCAGATCTGTCCCCCTAGGATCGGAGCTTTTTACCAGCTTGTCTCTCTGAGTGCAGTACTGTCATGGCCCAGAGGGGGGGGGCAGGAGGTAGGCTGCACCTTCTCTGATCCTGGTGCCTGGATGTCGACACCCACGGGACGATCTGGCTGCAGAGAGGCAACTCTTGTAGTGTGGGGGATGTGCCGACCAGGAACTTCACTTTAGTATAAGGTGACCAGATTTTTAAAATGAAATCCGGGGACATATTTTTTTTTTTACTAGTAATGGCGGCAATCAGCAACTCAATGCACGTCGCTGCCACCACCCGCCTCACAGCCTGTCAAGTCTTACTCTCCAGGCCCCGGCTACTACTGGGTGGGGAGCGGAGGAAGATCCCCCCGCCAGGGAAGGCAAGGAGATAAGCAGGCAGGCGGATGACTAGGACTTGAGCCAAGGCAGAAGAACATGCGAGCGGAGCTGAATGGGCATGTACCCGAAACTGAAGAAATATTCCCTCCGCTCTGACCAGCACATGGTCATCAGAAAGTGCACAGATAATGGAAAAAAAATACACCCCTCTATGCTAGTAGGAGCGGGGGGGTGTGTAATTCAGATTTTTTGTTTTTTATTCTGCACTGACTGTCTTTGAAATTGCCCCAGCCCCTGTTTAAATCCGGGGACAAAACTGGGGACAGACTTGGTCCGGGGACAGTGTTCCCAATCCGGGGACTGTCCCCGGAAACCGGGGATGTCTGGTCACCCTACTTTAGTACAGCAATGGTAAGGCATGTGCACTTGTGCAGGATGGTGAAGCATTTAAGGGAGGGGGGATAAGATTTATTGAAGGCTGTAGTGGGGATGTAAACATGGCTCAGAGCTGAGGAGGGGTGGATGGGGGGTCGTGTTCATGTGGATGAGAATGCAATGGAAAGGAGTAGTGGAAAAGAACTGAACCCTGCACTCTCTATATACTGTACCCTGATGATCCCTGCACTCTCTATATACCGTGTCCTAATGATCCCTGCACTCTCTATATACTGTACCCTAATGATCCCTGCACTCTCTATATACGGTGTCCTGATGATCCCTGCACTCTCTATATACTGTACCCTGATGATCCCTGCACTCTCTATATACTGTACCCTGGTGATCCCTGCACTCTCTATATACTGTACCCTGGTGATCTCTGCACTCTCTATATACTGTACCCTGATGATCTCTGCACTCTCTATATACTGTACCCTGATGATCCCTGCACTCTCTATATACTGTACCCTGATGATCCCTGCACTCTCTATATACTCTACCCTGATGATCCCTGCACTCTCTATATACGGTGTCCTGATGATCCCTGCACTCTCTATATACGGTGTCCTGATGATCCCTGCACTCTCTATATACTGTACTCTGATGATTCCTGCACTCCCTATATACTGGCTTAGAAAAGGTGGCAACCCTAGTGCGCGCGGGTGCGGGTCGCGGGGGAAAAGCAGTGAACAGGACAGATGGAAGGCAGCCCAGGGAGCCGCCGAGTGACTGACTGAGTCTGACAGTGACTCGCAGCCAAAGCAGTGTAATGCCCCAAACACTAGGGATTGACGAACATCTCCCGGGACGGTTCGCGAACGCGATCGCGCGAACGCGGGTAAATGTTCGCGAACCGCGGGTTCGCGGCGGGCCCCATTCATTTCAATGGGAGGCGAACATTAAAAACCTCCAGGTCATATTTGCAGCCACAAAATAATTACTAGCTGTGCACACATAGTCCCACAACATGGACAATGACATAACAGAAGTATTAAGCAAATTTGAGATCGACAACGACAAGCATTCTTTTTTTATCTGAAATTTTTTGTCAATTCAGGAGCGCATGAAGGCCATGGAAGAGACGCAAGGCCAGGCTATAAAGGGGGAGCATGAGATGATCCTGCTATTGGAAAAGTTGCCATAAATGTTTTTTATTTTTTATAAGTTGTATAAATCGTTTATACAGTTATAACGTTTATTTCGTTTTTTGTAATATTGCTCGGTTTTATTGTAATAGCTCGGCCTAAATCAGCCGGAACTGACAGCAGCCGGTAAATACATGTCAAATACATATAGGGTCCATTCACACGTCTGTAAAATGGGTCCGCATCCGTTCCACAATTTAGCGGAATTGATTTTCAATTCCAGTCTGAAAAATTAGGCATTCACAGCCTGGATAAAGAAGTAAGTGTCGGCCAGTACAGGCCCCAAAAATTAGCCAACAGGCATTCATCTGACAGCAAAGAACTTTATATGTGAAAGTTTTTTATGCGTGTATTAGACCCCTATATACTGCACACCAAATAGTACACCTATACCAGTCCTTAAAATGAACTTTTGTGGAGCTTTATTGGTTAGCGATTTTAGTCGCTAGTCTGTGCCTGCGACACACAGCGGCAATTTCTACCTAAACCGAGAAAAGAGCTGCAGCAGAACCGCTCAGAAGCTGCACAGTAGAAATGCTGCACAGTTGAAATGCACTATATATTATATAGTATAGTATAGTATATAGTATATATTATATAGTATGTTTGAAAGTTTTTTATGCGTGTATTAGACCCCTATATACTGCACACCAAATAGTACACACCTATACCAGTCCTTAAAATGAACTTTTGTGGAGCTTTATTGGTTAGCGATTTTAGTCGCTAGTCTGTGCCTGCGACACACAGCGGCAATTTCTACCTAAACCGAGAAAAGAGCTGCAGCAGAACCGCTCAGAAGCTGCACAGTAGAAATGCACTATACTATTCTTCCTAGAGTATTTTATACGTGTAGTACACCCCTATTTACTGCACACAAAATAGTACACCTATACCAGTCCGTAAAAGGACTTTTGTGGACTGTACACCTTTTGTTTTAGTAGAGTCTGTCCCTGCTAGTACACACACAGCAACCTTCCTACACTGACTAAAGACAGCTGCAGAACCGCACTATACTATTCTTCCTAGAGTATTTTATGCGTGTAGTACACCCCTATTTACTGCACACAAAATAGTACACCTATACCAGTCCGTAAAAGGACTTTTGTGGACTGTACATGTATACCAGTCCTTAGAAGGACTTTTGTTTTAGTAGAGTCTGTCCCTGCTAGTACACACACAGCAACCTTCCTACACTGACTAAAGACAGCTGCAGAACCGCTCAGCACTGCAGTCCCAATGCTGCACAATTGAAATGAACTAAAAGTGTATTACACCCCTATACACTGCACACAAAACAATTGTACACCTATACCAGTCCTTAAAAGGACTTTTGTGGACCTAATAGCTAGGATTACAGTCTGTCCCTGCTCCACACAGCAACCTGTCCCTACGCTGACAAATAACAGAATGTAAAATGGCAGCCAGATCAGGTCTATTTATAAGTTAGGGGGTATGTCCATCTGCTGAAATGTCTCATTGGCTGTCCTGTACCACATGATGGATGTGTCATAGGTCAAAGTTCCACAATGTAAAAGATTCAGAATATGGTGGCTGCGAACCGGCCGCGAATAGCGCCATATGTCCGCCGGTTTC
This sequence comes from Rana muscosa, assembly GCA_029206835.1. Lineage (NCBI taxonomy): Eukaryota > Metazoa > Chordata > Amphibia > Anura > Ranidae > Rana > Rana muscosa. The sequence continues at coordinate 11,271,746 of JARGYO010005626.1, read as the reverse complement.
GCGAACCGCGAATGCGCAAAATTCGCCGCGAACCGACCGCGGGGCGAACCGCAAGGCCATCTCTACCAAACACACGATCAGACTTTTGCCCAGCCAAAATCACATCGGAATTCCGACGGAATTCCATCGGAGTAAAAGAGAACATGTTCTCTATCTAAACTCCGATGGAATTCCTCTGAATTTCCGTTGGAAAAAGTCTGATGGAGCATACACATGGTCCGTCCACAAGTCCGTCTGACTTTTTCTATCGGAAATTCCGATCGTGTGTACAAGGCAGTTTAATGTGTTGTTCTGAGTTCTTTTGAGGGAGCAGGGACAGGAGGGAGGAGGGACTGGCCTAAGAGTCAGGGTAGCGGCCACCCCAGCATGGGAGAAAAAGCAGAACAGAGCCGAGGAGGAGGGAGGAAGGAAGGTGCTGCTTCATCATCATGGCTAGAGCCTGGGACTATATATCTTATAGGAAAACCTGCTTCACAGAGCTGAATGCATGAAACAATGTTTGTTGTTTGGTATAAATCTAGAGTTTCAGACACTAGAGAATTCACTAAAGTATAGTTTATAAAGAATCAGTTCTTCACTAGTGATGAGCCGAACACCCCCGGGTTCGGTTCGCACCAGAACCCGCGAACGGACCGAAAGTTCGTACGAACATTAGAACCCTATTAAATACAATGGATGCGAACGTTCGAATTCTAAAGTGCTAATTATAACAACTATTATGCATGTTATTGTCCTAAAAAGGGTTTGGGAACCCGGGTTGTGCACCAGGGGACATGTATCAATGCAAAAAGAAGTTTTAAAAACGGTCGTTTTTCGGGAGCAGTCATTTTAATGATGCATAAAGTGAAAAGAAAAAAGTCAAATATTCCTTTAAATATTGTACCTGGGGGGTGTCTAAAGTATGCCTGTGAAGTGCCACGTGTTTCCCGTGTTTAGAACTGTCCCTGCACAAAATGACACTTCTAAAGGAAAAAAAAGCCATTTAAAACTGCTTGCGGCTTTAATGTAATGTCTGGTCCCGGTAATATGGATGAAAATCTTTAAGAAAAATGGCATAGCTACCCCATGGCCCCCCCCCCCTACCCCAGCCCATTACCAGCCCCTTTGGGTCTTGTATGGATATTAAGGGGAACCCCGCACATAAAATAAAAAAGGCCCTATATACTCTGAACAGCCGTATACAGGCGGTGCATACAAGACAGGGACTGTAGGTTTGTTCTTATGTAGAATCTGTTTGTAATTTTGAACAGGTACATTGTTTAAGTGTAGCTCCAGCCCAAAAATCTATTTTTAAACTTTTTGGAAAACATAGGTAAGGGTTATCACCCCTGTAACATTTGTTTTGCTGTCTGTGCCCCTGTTCAGAACATTTCACCTCACTTTCCGTCCCAATGACAACTGTTTTTGAAATGTGGTGTTTTTCTTGAAACAAGGATTGGTGATAAAGCATCAGTACAGAGGAGACACCTTTCTCCCATATTTATTCTTACAGGAGAGAATTTTCCTTCCTAGTGGTAGATTTCCTCTCACTTCCTGTTGTCTTCTTGCGTTTGCAAGTAGGAGTCGTTTGTAAGTTGGATGTTTGAAAGTAGGGACCTGCCGTATATACTCTGCAGAAATAGGCCCCTTAGTTGTTGGTGTTGGCACAACACTGTAAGCACTCACAGTTACTCTTGGTTGGTGCTGGAACGCCCTGCTGTCAACTATTATATCAGGAATTTTAATTACATATAATTGTTGAACAGTAGTAGTAAAAATTGGGCCTTTGATGGTGGTGCTGGTGCCACAACACTGTAAGCCCTGACAGTTACTCTTGGTGGGTGCAGCAATGGGCCCTGCTGTGAATTATTAGATCAAGAATTGTAATTGCATGCCCCTGTTGAACAGGGGCTGAAAAATTGGGCCTTTCGTGGTGGTGGTGGTGGTGGTGGTGTTGCCACAACACTGTAAGCCCTCAGAGTTACTCTTGGTGGGTGCAGCAATGGGCCCTGCTGTGAATTATTAGATCAAGAATTGTAATTACATGCCCCTTTTGAACAGGGGCTGAAAAATTGGGCCTTTCGTGGTGGTGGTGGTGGTGGCGTTGCCAAAACACTGTAAGCCCTCAGAGTTACTCTTGGTGGGTGCAGCAATGGGCCCTGCTGTGAATTATTATATCAAGAATTGTAATTACATGCCCCTTTTGAACAGGGGCTGAAAAATTGGGCCTTTCGTGGTGGTGGTGGTGGTGGCGTTGCCACAACACTGTAAGCCCTCAGAGTTACTCTTGGTGGGTGCAGCAATGGGCCCTGCTGTGAATTATTAGATCAAGAATTGTAATTACATGCCCCTTTTGAACAGGGGCTGAAAAATTGGGCCTTTCGTGGTGGTGGTGGTGGTGGTGTTGCCATAACACTGTAAGCCCTCAGAGTTACTCTTGGTGGGTGCTACAATGGGCCCTGCTGTGAATTATTAGATCAAGAATTGTAATTACATGCCCCTTTTGAACAGGGGCTGAAAAATTGGGCCTTTCGTGGTGGTGGTGGTGGTGGCGTTGCCACAACACTGTAAGCCCTCAGAGTTACTCTTGGTGGGTGCAGCAATGGGCCCTGCTGTGAATTATTAGATCAAGAATTGTAATTGCATGCCCCTGTTGAACAGGGGCTGAAAAATTGGGCCTTAGGCACTGGTGGCACAACACTACAACCCCTCACAGATACTGTACTTGGAGCACAGCAATGAGCCCTGTTGCAAAGTATTGCTTCAAAAATTGTAATGACACGCCCCTGTTAAACAGGGGCTGAAAAATTGGGCCTTAGGCACTGGTGCCACAACACTCCAACCCCTCACAGATACTGTACTTGGAGCACAGCAATGAGCCCTATGGCAAATTATTGCTAAAAAAATTGTAATTACACGCCCCTGTAAAACAGGGGCTGAAAAATTGGGCCTTAGCCACTGGTGGCGGCACCCATAAACAAAAATGATCTTCCAAGCTATCATCATCAATCGTATCATTGAGGACTCGGAGGAGGAGGATAGCCAGTCAACATAACAGCACAGGCACTCAGCATCAGCATTAGTCTTGAAGGGATGTGACATGTTAAAATCAATTAGTCTGTTATATCAGCATCAGGTGTGTGGTAGCTGGTGGTGATCCAAGACTGGTTCATCTTGATGAAAGTCAGTCGATCAACCGAGTCGGTGGACAGGCGCACCCTGTGATCCGTGACAAATCCTCCAGCAGCACTGAATGTGCGTTCCGAAAGAACGCTGGATGCAGGACAGGCCAGTAGCTCAATTGCATACTGTGCAAGCTCTGGCCAGTGATCCATCCTCAAGACCCAGTAAGCCAGAGGATTTTCGGTGGGGAAGGTGTCCAAGTCTGACCTTGCCCCTAGATATTCCTGCACCATGTTTATCAGACGCTGGCGATGGTTGCTGGAACCGATCATACTTTGGGGCTGCGGACTAAAGAATTGTCTGAACGCATCGGTCAGACGGCCACCTTCCCCACCGCTCCTTCTTTGACTGGCCGAAGCCTCAGCAACTCGTTGTCCAGGACCAGGAGTTTGTAACCTCCCAGTCTCTGGGAACGCGTTGCACAGACCTTTCTGCAAGGCCTCCCGGAGTTGTCTCATCCTCTGCTCCCTCTGCGACGGTAACATAAGGTCCGCAACCTTACCCTTGTACCGTGGATCAAGGAGAGTGGCCAGCCAGTAATGGTCCCTCTCCTTGATCCGAAGAATACGAGGATCCTTCCGCAGACTTTGCAGGATCAGGGAGGCCATGCAGCGTAGGTTTGCTGAGGCATTCGCTCCGGAGTCCTCTGGGTCACTAAGGACGACATGATCCGCAGCCACCTCCTCCCAGCCACGTACAAGTCCACTGGTTTCTTGGGACTGTAAATCATCCCTAAAAGACTGCTGCTGATGATGCTGAGTGCCAGCCTCCACCTCCATGCTGACACAATCCTCCTCCTCCTCCTCCTCCTCCTCTTCCTGTGCGATGGGTGGGACAGAAGGAACACTGTCTGGGTAAAGGGGGCCTTGAGAGGCAAGGAAGTCCTCCTCTTCCTGCCTCTGTTCTGCCTCAAGTGCCCTGTCCATTATTCCATGCAGCGTGTGCTCCAACAGGTGGACAAGAGGTACAGTGTCACTGATGCATGCACTGTCACTGCTCACCATCCTCGTGGCCTCCTCAAATGGTGCCAGGACAGTGCATGCATCCCTGATCATGCCCCACTGGCGTGGAGAAAAAAAACCAAGCTCCCCTGACCCTGTCCTGGTGCCGTAGCCGCACAGGTACTCATTGATGGCCCTCTGCTGCGTGTGCAGCCGCTGCAGCATGGCCAACGTTGAGTTCCACCTGGTGGGCATGTCACATATAAGGCGGTTCTTGGGCAGGTTCAACTCCTTTTGCAGCTCAGCCAGGCGAGCACTGGCATTATAAGATCTGCGGAAATGCACACAGACTTTCCTGGCCTGCCTCAGGACATCCTGTAAGCCCGGGTACCTGTCCAAGAACCGCTGCACCACCAGGTTAAGGACGTGAGCCACACAGGGCACATGGGTCAGTTGTCCCTGTCGGAGGGCGGAGAGGAGGTTGGTGCCATTGTCGCAAACCACCATTCCTGGCTTAAGCTGGCGTGGCGTCAACCACCTCTCGGCCTGGCCCTGCAGAGCAGACAGGACCTCTGCCCCAGTGTGGCTTCTGTCCCCCAAACACACCAGCGCAAGCACGGCATGGCATCTTTTTGCCTGCGTACTTGCGTAGCCCCTTGAACGCCTACGGAGCACCGCTGGTTCCGAGGACAAACCACAGGAAGAGGCCATGGAGGAAGAAGAAGAGGAGGGGGTGGAGGAGAGAGGTGTGTCACAACCAGTAGTAGCATTTTGGAGGCGTGGCGGTGGAACAACCTCCAACACTACTGCACCTTGTCCTGCATCCTTCCCAGCTGCCAAAAGTGTGACCCAATGGGCCGTGAAAGAAAGGTAACGTCCCTGTCCATGCCTGCTGGACCATGAGTCAGCGGTAATATGCACCTTACCGCTGACCGCCCTGTCCAGCGAGGCCAAGACATTGCCTTCCACATGCCGGTAGAGAGCCGGAATAGCCTTCCGTGAGAAAAAGTGGCGTTTGGGAACCTGCCACTGAGGAACCGCACATTGCACAAACTCACGGAAGGGGGCCGAGTCTACCAACTGAAAAGGCAGCAGTTGAAGCGCTAGCAATTTAGCCAAGCTAGCATTCAACCGCTGGGCATGTGGATGGCTGGGAGTGAACTTCTTTCGACGGTCCAGCAGCTGGGGCAGGGAAATTTGCCTGCTAGAATCGGACGTCGGTGTACTGCTAGCAGAGTGGCCGCAAGTACTTGGCTGTGACACACCTAATTCTACACCTTCATTCCTCTCAGTGCATGTTTCAGAGAGGACTGAAGTTATAGTGGGGTTGGAGATCCCAGCTGATGCGGTGCAAGGAGAGGTCCGCTTTGTTCTTTGGTGTGGGTCTTTGAGGTAGGCTTGCCAACGAGCTGCATGGCAGGTCAACATATGTCTGGTCAGGCATGTGGTACCCAAGCGGCTGATGTTTTGGCCACGCGATATACGCTTGAGACATATGTTGCAAACAGCAGCTGTGCGATCTGATGCACTAGCCTCAAAAAAGGCCCACACCAAAGAACTTTTTGAATGACGGGCAGAGGCAGCGCCCTGCACAGGCGGAGCTCTGCGGTGTGATTCCGTCGGTGTACTGCCCTTACGCTGGCCACCAAAGGGCATCCTGCCTCGTTGGAGATGTGCCTCCTCCTCATCCTCCTCCTCCTCCTCTCTCCTATTAGGCACCCATGTGGAGTCAGTGACCTCATCATCCCCTCCCTCCTCATCACTGGAGCCAATCTGGCAGTATGCTGCAGCTGCTGGAACATGACTGCCAGATTGGTGTCCTTCTTGAGCATCCCCTCTGTCTGCTCTCACGCTACTGCCTTCCTGTAGCTGGGTTTCATCATCAGACCCTTCGAAACGCTGGGCATCCTCCTGGAGCATGTACCCAACACTGTGCTGAAACAGTTCGGGGGACTCCTCAGGAGGAGGACATGGTGGGTCTAGGGAAGGAGTGACTGATGATGAGTCTGACATTGATACCAGGGAAGAGGACGCTTTGGCAGCTGCTTTTCCAGTACCTTGAGCCTGGGTGAGAGAGGATGAGGAGGAGGAGGAGGGCTTGGTCATCCACTCTACCAAGTCTTCGGCATGATGTGGCTCAACATGTCCAGCTGCCGAAAAGAAGGACAAGCGTGTCCCATGGCCATGTGCTGATGACAATGCACCGCGTCCACGACCAGCACTGTTGCCCCCAGACACAGAGCCTGCTTGCCCTCTTTTATTGCCTCCTGACTGTCTGCCTCTCCTTGTTTGCCTTCCAGACATTCTAATAGATGGCCTGCAGGGAGATGGGAAAAAAGCAATAAGGGCTACCTTCAGGTGTCCTTCTCTGTCCCTTTACTTAAGGATTTCTAAATATGGTTGAGGATGATTGCTTTTGCACAGAATAGCACAACGACAATTTCCCTGACTGTCCAAAAAAACAAGGATTTCAAAGATGGTTGATGAGGAATGCTTTAGCACACTATAGCACAAGGAGAATTTCCCTCACTGTCCTTCCCTGTCCCTAGAAACAAGGATTATCACAGTGAAAGAAACTGACACTCTTCCTACCTATAGTTTTCTGTCCCTAGAAAAAATGTTTTTTTAAAGCACACTATAGCACAAGGAGAATTTCCCTCACTTTCCTTCCCTGTCCCTAGAAACAAGGATTATCACAGTGAAAGAAACTGACACTCTTCCTACCTATAGTTTTCTGTCCCTAGAAAAAATGTTTTTTTAAAGCACACTATAGCACAAGGAGAATTTCCCTCACTTTCCTTCCCTGTCCCTAGAAACAAGGATTATCACAGTGAAAGAAACTGACACTCTTCCTACCTATAGTTTTCTGTCCCTAGAAAAAATGTTTTTTTAAAGCACACTATAGCACAAGGAGAATTTCCCTCACTTTCCTTCTTTGTCCCTAGAAACAAGGATTATCACAGTGAAAGAAACTGACACTCTTCCTACCTATAGTTTTCTGTCCCTAGAAAAAATGTTTTTTTAAAGCACACTATAGCACAAGGAGAATTCCCTCACTGTCCTTCCCTGTCCCTAGAAACAAGGATTCGCACAGTAAAACACACTGACACTCTCCCTACCTATAGTTTTCTGTCCCTAGAAAAAATGTTTTTTTAAAGCACACTATAGCACAAGGAGAATTCCCTCACTGTCCTTCCCTGTCCCTAGAAACAAGGATTCGCACAGTAAAACACACTGACACTCTCCCTACCTATAGTTTTCTGTCCCTAGAAAAAATGTTTTTTTAAAGCACACTATAGCACAAGGAGAATTCCCTCACTGTCCTTCCCTGTCCCTAGAAACAAGGATTCGCACAGTAAAACACACTGACACTCTCCCTACCTATAGTTTTCTGTCCCTAGAAAAAATGTTTTTTTAAAGCACACTATAGCACAAGGAGAATTCCCTCACTGTCCTTCCCTGTCCCTAGAAACAAGGATTCGCACAGTAAAACACACTGACACTCTCACTACCTATAGTTTTCTGTCCCTAGAAAAAATGTTTTTTTAAAGCACACTATAGCACAAGGAGAATTCCCTCACTGTCCTTCCCTGTCCCTAGAAACAAGGATTATCACAGTGAAAGAAACTGACACTCTTCCTACCTATAGTTTTCTGTCCCTAGAAAAAATGTTTTTTTAAAGCACACTATAGCACAAGGAGAATTCCCTCACTGTCCTTCCCTGTCCCTAGAAACAAGGATTCGCACAGTAAAACACACTTGGGCCTCGTACACACGACCGATTTTCTCGTCGTAAAAAACACGTCGTTTTTTTCGACGAGATTCTTGTTAAGCTTGTCGATTTTCTCGTCAAGCTTTCTATGCGTACACACTGTCATTTCCCAATTTCCTCGTGGTTCTCTGCGCTCACGTCCAGCACGTACGACGGCACTATAAAGGGGAAGATCTTTTTTCTTGGCGCCACCCCTTGGGCTGCTTTTGCTGATCTCGTGTTACCGCGTGTGAAGTAAAAGTTTGGGAAGAGACGATTCGCGCTTTTCAGTCTTCGTACTTTTCAGATCGTTTTCTGCCGTTCAGTTTGTGCTTGTGGGTTCGTATCTTGACTTTCAGGGCGTCTAGGCAGGTCGTATCTGTTTTACAGTGCGTTCTTGCCTGTTCGTTTCTGAATTTCAGTTCGTTATTCATAGGCCTTGCTGTTCTAAAGTGCGTTCTGTTCTGTACGTTCTGATTAGACGACCGTTTCCTAGCCATGTCGCCTGGACGTTCTCGTCGTCGAGTTCGTGCTGTGCGTGCGCTTGGTGTTGGTCTGCTTGTTTTGGACCAAGACCAGTCCATGAATGGTGTGAGGAGGAGTTCATGGACCAAGAATTGGTTGCTCCAGCGGGACCAATTCTGCCACATGCCTCTGCTGCGGGAGATCGTCGAGAATAATCCTGAGGACTACAGGAATTTTCTGAGGATGTCTGACCCCGTTTTTCAGGAACTTTTGGCTTTGGTGTCCCCCTATATTACCAGGAAGGACACCGTTATGCGGGAAGCCATCAGTGCTGAGCAGAGGCTCATCGCCACGTTGCGTTACCTGGCGACAGGGAGAAGTCTTCAGGACTTGAAGTTCACCACAGGCATCTCCCCCCAGGCTCTGGGCCTCATAATCCCAGACACCTGTTCTGCTATTATACAAGTCCTGCAGGAGGACTATATTAGGGTAAGTTTTCTCCCTTCACATCACATTTTATGTATTACATGTATGCTAATGTATTGTATTTCTTTCATCCTTTCCTAATTACCATGATTGTAATATGCTGAGAATGTCCCCTTTGTCCCCATGCATGCTGGAAGTTTTTAAATGCCCCTTTTTTATCCTCCCTAAATATTTCCCCTCACTAACTTTTCCAGCAGGGGCGCCTGTTGCTCCAAATGTTGGGGGGTTACAACCCCAATTTCGGAAATAAACTTCCTCCTTTTTTGCTCTGTTGCCTAATAAACGCCCCCAGTTGTCCCCTCCAATGCAGCCATTTAGTCCCCTCTATTGCAGCCAGTTTCCCCCCAGCCCTGCACTTACCTTCTTGTGGTCAGCGCCATCCTTCTTCTGTCCTTGATGTCTTCTCCTTCCCTTCATGTTGCATCAGCCAATCATGTTACCATTAAACAGACTTGGTGAACATGATTGCCAGAGCTGCCTGTCAGTGTTTACACAAGGAATGCCCCCTCCTTGCGTCCCCGATTTTTCTTTGAGGAAGCCAATTACATCCCTCAGGTTGTAATTTGCAAGACTTTTTTAATACCTGTTTCTGCTCTGCAATTTTAACCCCCTAAATGACGCAATTAATCATATGTCGGTCGCTTTACAAGAGGCCATCCACCTGAATAGTGTGCGGCATAGACAATACATAGGTTCATGCAACGCATGAACCTATGTATTGTTCTGAGTGATGGGCACAGGAGAGAGGGGACAGTGCTCCAGCGCCCACTCTGGACGCACCGCCACTGCAATGCTATCCTGTGGCCAAACACATCTCGCCCCCCCAAAATAATTTAGTAATGGCCCATCAGAGGGGGTGATGAATATGATAAATGAGCCTTCCATTATACTTTTTTTACACACCTTAATAAACGTATAATTAGATTGATGTTGGTCTCTAATTTTTTGGTCTTGAATTTGCTTGTAATGTATGCCTTTGTTTTTCTAATATTATTTCATCTTGTTTCACTCCACAGCTTCCTTCAACGCCACAGGAATGGCAGACTGTGGCATCGGAGTTTGCCACGCGGTGGGACTTCCCCAACTGCGGTGGTGCCATAGACGGGAAGCACGTCCGCATCCTGCCGCCACCCCGTTCTGGATCCTACTACTACAACTACAAGGGGTTTCATAGCATTGTGCTGATGGCGGTGGTGTCAGCACGGTATGAATTCCTCTATGTTGATGTAGGGAAGAATGGCCGGATGTCCGATGGGGGATCCTTCATCCAGACGGAGTTTGCCCTCCGTCTCCAGAGTGACGACCTTGCATTGCCACCGGATGCAGGGAATATTGAAGGACTCCCCTTTGTTTTCTTGGCTGATGAAGCCTTCGGACTCGGACGGCATCTTATGAGGCCATTTCCACAGAGGACCCTGACCCCAGAGAAGAGTGTGTTCAATTACCGGCTGGCCAGGGCCCGAAGAGTCGTTGAAAATGCCTTCGGCATAATGGCCAGCCGGTTCCGCCTTTTTATGACTTCCATCCACTTGGCGGACTACAAAATAAACTATGTAGTGTTATGCTGCTGTGTGCTACACAATTTTCTTTGCCGCAAAGCGAATTCATATATGGCCTCAGTTTTGCCAGAGGCTGGACTTTCCCCTGCAAATCCCCTTCCGGGCCTGGAATCTGCCCGTCTTGGCTTGCCCCCCCAAAATGCCCGTGTGGTTCGGGACAAATACATGGAGTATTTCACGGGTAGGGGGGCAATTCCTATGCCAGCCTATGTCTAAGTATCCCAATAAAAATCTTGTTTAAACCTTTAATTATTTGTTCTTTCCTGTCTCCTAGTTTGTCTTTGTGCATTTGTAGTGGCAAGTGTATTTTACTTTAGTAAATAACAACCAATTTCACTATGTTACCTTACAAAAGAACCAAATAAGCTTAGAGTGTATTATAAAAAGAAGCTACACGTTGTTTGTGGTCAAATATTTTACTCTCTGCACATTTTTTTTGTTTTACTTTGGGGTTGGCCTGACCACAACCCGTCAAATTTTGGCTTATGAAAATACAAAAATACCACTTGCATTTCTAAAATGACAACATTGGATACCTCTGAGCAATCTGAGACATTCAGTTACACAAACTATGTCTCTATGTGCCCGTCCTAATATGGGGTCCTGCCACCCCTTGCCCAGCCAAAAATTCAATATGCACACATTTTTACTTTTTTGCAAATAGGAAGTTTACAATCCTGATCCCTATTGTCAACATGTGCTATCTGCCATCAGGGGTGATCAATGGATGTGTTTTGGGGGTGCATCCCCTTCCTCAGTTCACCGACTTTTGATACGAGGAAGGGGTTGCACCCACAAAAGACGTACATGGATATCCCCTGATGGCAGATAGCACATGTTCACACACTGTGTGCATATTCAATTTTTGGCTGCTTTGTTACTCAAAAAATTAGTAAAAATATAAAAACAAACATGTAAAAACAAATGTGTTTGGATGGCTTATTGAATTCTCCCCAAAACATCGAGAATGTCTTTAAATGTTTGTTCCATCACATGGATTCTTTGTTTAATTAGGTCCAGTTCCGTGCTACATTCCATCACTTGCTGGATGAGGCGGAGGGCACTGTCAGCAGAGAACGGTGTGCTATCCTTCACAACATTTCCATCCCCTAAAAACCATAAAAAAAATTAATAAAACTCTGCAGGCCTACCTCGCTTACCTTAAGCTGTGGTGTCAGATACTGACCTGTTGTGGTGACCAGATCCACAACGTCATCCACCTCTCCTTCCTGCACTTCTCCTTCCTCCACCTCAACTTCCTGCACATCTTTTGGTTGTGGATCTTTGGGAGTTTGGGGTTGCTTGGAAGTTGTGGGGTGCATGTGCTCCCTGGAGTGTCCTCCTCCCAGTCTTCTCTCCCCTATGAGAATAAAACCAAAGGTCTATTTATCACACTGTAAAAATCTCATTTTTAAACTTAAAACAGGCTAAATTGTTTGGAAGTGGGGTACAAGTGTGTGTTTGTGCGGAATTTAAAGAAAAATGCATTCTTTATGACCCCAAATATGTTTATTATTCACATTTGGATGTAATTTTTTGGACATGGAGGCACCACAAATAAACTCTGATGCACCTGTGTGGGACACCCAAAAAAGGCGGGTCTGGTGGCCCACACTATAGTGCTCCAAAGTACAGATGTGGAAGCAGCTGCTGAGTGTCCTCTCCTTTACACTGATTAAAGTTTGCATTTCATTCTCCTTACAAACACATCATCTAGACTTAAAAATTATCCACAATACTTGATCAAAAATGGCAGATGTCTAATTACTTTTGGGGGTCTTAAATAAGCCAAAACCACGGATAGTGGCCGAACGAAGTGTCGGTAACGTAACCAACGATTACTGTGCCCAACCTAGTTCAAAATAATACATTTTGGAAGGGAGTCCAATATGCTTTAAAAAAAAAAAAAGTCAGTTTCTAAAAAGATTAATAGCAGAAAGGTCGTCATTTTACTTACTTTTAGCGAGCATCCTCTTTATGCTCCTCAACTGGTCTGGCTCCCTCAGTTTGAGGTCTGACCACCTCTTTCTGAGCTGCTCATTTGAGCGTTTCACCCCGAACTTCGCCCTCAGACTCTTCACAACTTTAGTGAGGATTTTGGCCTTCCTTCTATTTGGTTTGCTATACGGCCCATGCTTGGCATCATAATCAGCCTTGACCAAGATGTCCACCATCTCCGCCATCTCCGCCAAAGACATATTCGATGCCTTGAATCTCCTCCTTGATCGTGACGTGTCCTCGGTCTCCGGGCTTGTCTCCTCGCTAGTTGCGGAATTATCAGACACCTGCTGTAACTCCGCCATATCTGTCTGCGCGCCGAAAGAGAAGGGGCGGGGAAAAGATGTTAGTTAGAACGTCATGGGCGGGCGACGTGTGCGGAGCGACGTGTTCGAATTTGGACGCATGCGTGGTGTGTATATAGCAAACACACATGTGACTATAGTACGTTCGGTGTGCGGAGAGAGGAGTTCAAGTGACGGACGTGCGAACGAAGGTATGTGATTTTGTGAGACTTGTTAAAATTGTTGGCCTATACTGTCTTGAGATTGTTGGAGGATATATATGGTGACTAGGATGTGAAGGAGGTTAGACTGTTTGCCTCACATTATTTAAATATAATTTATTTTACTTGCAGATACAATATGAATGTATTTATTAGCGACAAAGAGTTCCTGGCGGAATTTATTGACCGGGTAAGGGAGCTGCCGGCTCTGTGGGAGACCAAAAACCCCATCCATAAAAAAAAGGGGTGAGAAAAGCAGCGCTGGAGAAGCTGCTCCCATTTGTGCATACCAAGGTGCCCACAGCCACAGCAAAACAAGTGGACACTAAAATTGGGAGCTTGAGAGGTACCTACAGGACTGAACGCTCTAAGGTGCTGGCTTCTCAGAGGTCAGGAGCAGCAGCAGATGATGTTTATGTCCCGGTTTTGTGGTACTACAGCAGGATGTCCTTCCTGGATGACCACATTGAGCCAAGGCCATCACTCTCCACTCTTCCCCCCAGACTTCCCTGCAGCCAACCTGAGCCTTCTCTGGAGCAAGAGGAGGCAGCCATCCTGGATGATCCTGATTTGGCCATCTGGAGCCAGGTATAGTATTAACTGAAAATGTAGTGGGATAAAATTAATGTTTCCCAAATATGTCAGGATGAGAAACATACATTATTTTGTATTCAACAAGTGAAATCATGATCTGTAGACATTATTCTGCACTTAATTGTGTGGTAAATAGTCAAGCTGATGTAGTGGTAAATTTAAAGCAAGGATTTATGCATTTACATTCTAATTGCTTCCATCAGGATTACAAAGTTTGATGCAAAGATTAAACCAACATATTAAACTATGTTTCTTTTTCATACACAGGATGAAATCAGCCAGGAGGAGGGTCTGGAAACTGTCAGGCAGGAGGAGGAAGGGCCCAGTGGCAGCCAGGAGGTGGCAGGGCCCAGTGGCAGCCAGGAGGTGGCAGGGCCCAGTGGCAGCCAGGAGGTGGCAGGGCCCAGTGGCAGACAGGAGGTGGCAGGGCCCAGTGGCAGACAGGAGGTGGCAGGGCAAAGGAGAAGCACCAGATCCCAGGTGCCTCCCATCAGGCTTCACAAAAGAGGCAGGAGGGACAGGACCACCAGTGAGGCAGCAATGGCCCTTATTAAAGAGGCCCATGCCACCCTCAAGGAGCCCACATCCCCTGAAGAGGCCATTGCCGGCCTAGTGGAGGCTAAGTTCAAGGTGATGAGCATGGAGCAACGCCTCCTATGCGAACCCCTGCTCATCACCTTGCTCAACAAGGGGGTGATGGAGCAAATTACCCCCAATACCGCCATATGTGAGGTGGCCCAACTGACCCAACCTCAACCTCCACCTCCACCTTCCTCTTCTGCCCCACCCCCTTCTGCTACCCCTCCACCTTCTGCCCCACCCCCTTCTGCTACACCTCCACCTTCTTCTTCTGCCCCACCCCCTTCTGCTACACCTCCACCTTCTGCCCCACCCCCTTCTGCTACACCTCCACCTTCTGCCCCACCCCCTTCTGCTACACCTCCACCTTCTTCTTCTGCCCCACCCCCTTCTGCTACACCTCCACCTCCTCCTCCTGACAGGAGTACCCCTCCAGTGGGCCAGCCTCCAGCTAAACGAAGAAGGAAGGCTTCAGTAAAGGCTGCAGGGAAGGTTGCCAGGAAGAAGAGGAAGTGATGGCCTTGCTTCATTGTGGTCGCACTGGTCGGACAGAAGGCAGCCTGTTGTAGTACCACACACTTGGGACATATATCTCACCTGCTGCTGTTCCTGACCTCTGGGAGGCCAGCATCAGATTGTGTTCTGAAATGTGGGCCTTCTCAAGCTCCCAATTTTAGTGTCCACACAGGGTTGCTGTGTGCTCTGGGGTCCCTGGGATGCACAAATGGCAGCAGCTTCTCCAGCGCTGCCTTCTCTTTATTTAATTTATAAACATGAATAAATGTGTTTTTTGTTTAAGTTCATACTTGACTATGTGTATTTTTAAATAAAAAAAAACAAGCTTTGGAGTAAGCAGATACATTTGACTGACAATAAAAGGCACAGATATCACCCCCCCCCCCCCCCCCAAAAGAATAACTAAATCTGATTAGCTCAAAAACATGGTGTGAAATTTTAAAAATATAGATTAGAAAATTAAATGGGAGATCGCTATCAAAACATTGAGAAATTATAATTAACATCATTTTGAAAAATCTAACCATTTAAATTATTCCTAAAAACTTGCACGATATAATACACATAAATCTTATAAAGAGCAGCATGAAAAAGGTTAAAAATAAGGCATAACTCTGTGTGAATATCAGCAGCAAAAGAAGGTCTCTCGTTTTGATTAATGTAACATTCTAACGAAGAATTCAATGCAGAACATTTAAACGATGAAATATTTATGAGCGTGACGAATGTGCTCTCTCCATTATGAAGGCTTGTTTTACCAGAAGATGCGCTCCCGTCTCATAGTTGCTTGTGAGCATGCGCGCTTTTGGAAGAGTCGTAAAAGCATACACACAAACCATTTTCTCGTCACAAAACAGGCCGACGAGAAACACGACGAGGAAATCTGGACTCCTGACGAGAAAATAGAGAGCAGGTTCTCTATTTTCTCGTCGAGATTCTCGTCAAGTTTCTCGTCGTAAAACCATACACACGAACGTTTTTCTAGACAAAAAAACTCTCGCGGCACTTTTCTTGACTGTTTACGACGAGAAAATCGGTCGTGTGTACGAGGCCTGACACTCTCCCTACCTATAGTTTTCTGTCCCTAGAAAAAATGTTTTTTTAAAGCACACTATAGCACAAGGAGAATTTCCCTCACTTTCCTTCTTTGTCCCTAGAAACAAGGATTATCACAGTGAAAGAAACTGACACTCTTCCTACCTATAGTTTTCTGTCCCTAGAAAAAATGTTTTTTTAAAGCACACTATAGCACAAGGAGAATTTCCCTCACTTTCCTTCCCTGTCCCTAGAAACAAGGATTATCACAGTGAAAGAAACTGACACTCTTCCTACCTATAGTTTTCTGTCCCTAGAAAAAATGTTTTTTTAAAGCACACTATAGCACAAGGAGAATTTTCCTCACTGTCCTTCCCTGTCCCTAGAAACAAGGATTATCACAGTGAAAGAAACTGACACTCTTCCTACCTATAGTTTTCTGTCCCTAGAAAAAATGTTTTTTTAAAGCACACTATAGCACAAGGAGAATTTCCCTCACTTTCCTTCCCTGTCCCTAGAAACAAGGATTATCACAGTGAAAGAAACTGACACTCTTCCTACCTATAGTTTTCTGTCCCTAGAAAAAATGTTTTTTTAAAGCACACTATAGCACAAGGAGAATTCTCTCACTGTCCTTCCCTGTCCCTAGAAACAAGGATTCACACAGTAAAACACACTGACACTCTCCCTACCTATAGTTTTCTGTCCCTAGAAAAAATGTTTTTTTAAAGCACACTATAGCACAAGGAGAATTCCCTCACTGTCCTTCCCTGTCCCTAGAAACAAGGATTCGCACAGTAAAACACACTGACACTCTCCCTACCTATAGTTTTCTGTCCCTAGAAAAAATGTTTTTTTAAAGCACACTATAGCACAAGGAGAATTCCCTCACTGTCCTTCCCTGTCCCTAGAAACAAGGATTCGCACAGTAAAACACACTGACACTCTCCCTACCTATAGTTTTCTGTCCCTAGAAAAAATGTTTTTTTAAAGCACACTATAGCACAAGGAGAATTCCCTCACTGTCCTTCCCTGTCCCTAGAAACAAGGATTCGCACAGTAAAACACACTGACACTCTCCCTACCTACAGTTTTCTGTCCCTAGAAAAAATGTTTTTTTAAAGCACACTATAGCACAAGGAGAATTCCCTCACTGTCCTTCCCTGTCCCTAGAAACAAGGATTCGCACAGTAAAACACACTGACATTCTCCCTACCTATAGTTTTCTGTCCCTAGAAAAAATGTTTTTTTAAAGCACACTATAGCACAAGGAGAATTCCCTCACTGTCCTTCCCTGTCCCTAGAAACAAGGATTCGCACAGTAAAACACACTGACACTCTCCCTACCTATAGTTTTCTGTCCCTAGAAAAAATGTTTTTTTAAAGCACACTATAGCACAAGGAGAATTCCCTCACTGTCCTTCCCTGTCCCTAGAAACAAGGATTTGCACAGTAAAACACACTGACACTCTCCCTACCTATAGTTTTCTGTCCCTAGAAAAAATGTTTTTTTAAAGCACACTATAGCACAAGGAGAATTCCCTCACTGTCCTTCCCTGTCCCTAGAAACAAGGATTATCACAGTGAAAGAAACTGACACTCTTCCTACCTATAGTTTTCTGTCCCTAGAAAAAATATTTTTTTAAAGCACACTATAGCACAAGGAGAATTCCCTCACTGTCCTTCCCTGTCCCTAGAAACAAGGATTCGCACAGTAAAACACACTGACACTCTCCCTACCTATAGTTTTCTGTCCCTAGAAAAAATGTTTTTTTAAAGCACACTATAGCACAAGGAGAATTCCCTCACTGTCCTTCCCTGTCCCTAGAAACAAGGATTCGCACAGTAAAACACACTGACACTCTCCCTACCTATAGTTTTCTGTCCCTAGAAAAAATGTTTTTTTAAAGCACACTATAGCACAAGGAGAATTCCCTCACTGTCCTTCCCTGTCCCTAGAAACAAGGATTCGCACAGTAAAACACACTGACACTCTCCCTACCTATAGTTTTCTGTCCCTAGAAAAAATGTTTTTTTAAAGCACACTATAGCACAAGGAGAATTCCCTCACTGTCCTTCCCTGTCCCTAGAAACAAGGATTCGCACAGTAAAACACACTGACACTCTCCCTACCTATAGTTTTCTGTCCCTAGAAAAAATGTTTTTTTAAAGCACACTATAGCACAAGGAGAATTCCCTCACTGTCCTTCCCTGTCCCTAGAAACAAGGATTCGCACAGTAAAACACACTGACACTCTCACTACCTATAGTTTTCTGTCCCTAGAAAAAATGTTTTTTTAAAGCACACTATAGCACAAGGAGAATTCCCTCACTGTCCTTCCCTGTCCCTAGAAACAAGGATTATCACAGTGAAAGAAACTGACACTCTTCCTACCTATAGTTTTCTGTCCCTAGAAAAAATGTTTTTTTAAAGCACACTATAGCACAAGGAGAATTTCCCTCACTTTCCTTCCCTGTCCCTAGAAACAAGGATTATCACAGTGAAAGAAACTGACACTCTTCCTACCTATAGTTTTCTGTCCCTAGAAAAAATGTTTTTTTAAAGCACACTATAGCACAAGGAGAATTTCCCTCACTTTCCTTCTTTGTCCCTAGAAACAAGGATTATCACAGTGAAAGAAACTGACACTCTTCCTACCTATAGTTTTCTGTCCCTAGAAAAAATGTTTTTTTAAAGCACACTATAGCACAAGGAGAATTCTCTCACTGTCCTTCCCTGTCCCTAGAAACAAGGATTCACACAGTAAAACACACTGACACTCTACCTACCTATAGTTTTCTGTCCCTAGAAAAAATGTTTTTTTAAAGCACACTATAGCACAAGGAGAATTCCCTCACTGTCCTTCCCTGTCCCTAGAAACAAGGATTCGCACAGTAAAACACACTGACACTCTCCCTACCTATAGTTTTCTGTCCCTAGAAAAAATGTTTTTTTAAAGCACACTATAGCACAAGGAGAATTCCCTCACTGTCCTTCCCTGTCCCTAGAAACAAGGATTATCACAGTGAAAGAAACTGACACTCTTCCTACCTATAGTTTTCTGTCCCTAGAAAAAATGTTTTTTTAAAGCACACTATAGCACAAGGAGAATTCCCTCACTGTCCTTCCCTGTCCCTAGAAACAAGGATTCGCACAGTAAAACACACTGACACTCTCCCTACCTATAGTTTTCTGTCCCTAGAAAAAATGTTTTTTTAAAGCACACTATAGCACAAGGAGAATTCCCTCACTGTCCTTCCCTGTCCCTAGAAACAAGGATTCGCACAGTAAAACACACTGACACTCTCCCTACCTATAGTTTTCTGTCCCTAGAAAAAATGTTTTTTTTAAAGCACACTATAGCACAAGGAGAATTCCCTCACTGTCCTTCCCTGTCCCTAGAAACAAGGATTCGCACAGTAAAACACACTGACACTCTCCCTACCAATAGTTTTCTGTCCCTAGAAAAATTTTTTTTTTAAAGCACACTATAGCACAAGGAGAATTCCCTCACTGTCCTTCCCTGTCCCTAGAAACAAGGATTCGCACAGTAAAACACACTGACACTCTCCCTACCTATCCTTCTCTTTCCCTAAACTAAAGGAATCCAGGTTAAGCAAGAAAAAATAAATGTCACTGTCCCTGCCTATGCTTCTCTTTCCCTGCTCCGGAACACACTACACTAGGCCGCCGTGCTGGCGGCCTTTTATAGTGTGGGGCGTGTACTAAACACCCTCAGCAATAATTGGCCACAGGCATCCTGCCTGTGGCCAATCATTGCTCTCCTCGCTGCCGGCGCTGTGATTGGCCAAGCATGCGGGGTCACAGTGCATGCTTGGCCAATCACAGCGCCTGGATGACACTGCGATGGCGTAGTGCATTGTGGGCCGTTCGCGTCACTCGAATTTGGCGCGAACGGTCCAAATCGTTCGATCTTCGTCGAACGATCGAACAGCCGATGTTCGAGTCGAACGTATGTTCGTCTCGAACACGAAGCTCATCCCTATTCTTCACCAAGGCGATAACATTTAAGCATGATGTGTGCAAGTTCTGGAGTTGCAAAGCACAAAGTTGGGTCACAAAAATTTCACATGCCTAAATAATTAATTTTAATGTACTTTCCATAAGATTTATATATATATATATATATATATATATATATATATATATATATATAAAAACACACCTGGATGGACTCCGAGCGCAATGCTTTGCGTTCCGAGTTTATTTATTTTTAAGCCTATGGCTCTAATCAGGTGCTTCAAAAACACCCCCGCCGCTGGAATTCTGGCGCCGGACGCCTGAATAGGGGGTGGCGGCGGTGGCCATGGATAGATTCATGCAATGCATGAATCTATCCATTAGTCATTGAGGGGGGTGGCTGCATAATGGACGCACCGCCACTGATACAGAGAGAGAGGGGGAGATGCAGTATACAGAGAGGGGGAGAGACAGTATATAGAGATATACATTGAAAAGTTTTTTCTCTATCTTAACATTTGGTAGTCAGATCCCCAAAAATTTGAATGCCGCATACACACGGTCGGAATTTCCGAAAACAAATGTTCGATGGGAGCTTTTCGTCGGAAATTCCGACTGTGTGTAGGCTCCATCGAACATTTGCTGTCGGAATTTCCGACAACAAATGTTTGAGAGCTGGTTATCAATTTTTCCGATAGCAAAACAGCAAAACTTGTTGTCGGAAATTCCGACCGTGTGTATCCAATTCCGATGCACAAAAGTGCTGCGCATGCTCGGAATCATTGTACTTAAATGTTCTCGGCTTGTCGTAGTGTTGTACGTCTCTGCGTTCTTGATGATTGGAATTTCCGAGCAACATTTGTGTGACCGTGTGTGCAAGACAGTTTGAGCGAACATCCGTCAGAAAAAAAAAAACACGGTGGGAGAGAGGGGTAAGGCACAGGACACTCTTAGGCAAATGCAATAGCAACTTGACAGACTCCTTGGACAAAAATAGAAGTAGGCAGACAGCAATGCAGAATGCAGCAATCTGTATTTCGTAGCAACTGCCGTCTCCTATAGCAACAACTTTACTCACAGTATCCCACTGTAGATCCTCAAGCTTAGCTCACAGTTACCCGCTGGATTTCTCAAGCTTTCCTCACAGCTACCCGCCGTACTACTCTTCAAGCTTTACTTACATCTACCCACTATACTTCTCTTCAAGCTTTCCTCACAGCTACCCGCTGAACTTCTCAAGCTTTCCTCACAGCTACCCACCATACTTCTCTTCAAGCTTTACTTACATCTACCCACCATACTTCTCTTCAAGCTTTACTTACATCTACCCACTATACTTCTCTTCAAGCTTTCCTCACAGCTACCCGCTGAACTTCTCAAGCTTTCCTCACAGCTACCCACCATACTTCTCTTCAAGCTTTACTTACATCTACCCACCATACTTCTCTTCAAGCTTTACTTACATCTACCCACCATACTTCTCTTCAAGCTTTCCTCACAGCTATCCGCCATACTTCTCTTCAAGCTTTACTTACATCTACCCACCATACTTCTCTTCAAGCTTTATTTACATCTACCCACCATACTTCTCTTCAAGCTTTATTTACATCTACCCACCATACTTCTCTTCAAGCTTTACTTACATCTACCCACTATACTTCTCTTCAAGCTTTACTTACATCTACCCACCATACTTCTCTTCAAGCTTTACTTACATCTACCCACCATACTTCTCTTCAAGCTTTACTTACATCTACCCACCATACTTCTCTTCAAGCTTTACTTACATCTACCCACCATACTTCTCTTCAAGCTTTACTTACATCTACCCACCATACTTCTCTTCAAGCTTTACTTACATCTACCCACTATACTTCTCTTCAAGCTTTACTTACATCTACCCACCATACTTCTCTTCAAGCTTTACTTACATCTACCCACCATACTTCTCTTCAAGCTTTACTTACATCTACCCACCATACTTCTCTTCAAGCTTTACTTACATCTACCCACCATACTTCTCTTCAAGCTTTACTTACATCTACCCACTATACTTCTCTTCAAGCTTTCCTCACAGCTACCCGCTGAACTTCTCCTCAAGCTTTCCTCACAGCTACCCACCATACTTCTCTTCAAGCTTTACTTACATCTACCCACCATACTTCTCTTCAAGCTTTACTTACATCTACCCACCATACTTCTCTTCAAGCTTTACTTACATCTACCCACCATACTTCTCTTCAAGCTTTACTTACATCTACCCACTATACTTCTCTTCAAGCTTTACTTACATCTACCCACCATACTTCTCTTCAAGCTTTACTTACATCTACCCACCATACTTCTCTTCAAGCTTTACTTACATCTACCCACCATACTTCTCTTCAAGCTTTACTTACATCTACCCACCATACTTCTCTTCAAGCTTTCTTGTCTGTATCTGTAGCATGTTATGTATTTTGGATTTGTAAATTTATTGATTTTTGTATCATGTGCATCGATTTGTTGCATTAAATTCATTATTATATTACAAATGATATACTAATCTTTTATGATTATATTTGTACTATATTTTATTTTATTATGCTCTAAAAATTATGGACTACTCTCAGGGGTTAATGACATCAAATCAAATAAAAATTAACTTTATTCATTCATACATATTATTACTACCCACAATGACATGTTTCATCTAAAGTCCCATTTCTATTTCCTATTTTTTTTTTCATTGCTCTTATACAGTGTTCCTTCCCACAGATTCCCGTCTCTCTCTGGTCCACCCAGGGCCGAGACAAGGGGTGGGCAGGAGGGGAAAATGCCCTGGGCGCAGTGAAGCAAAGAAGCAAAAACTAGATGCAGGGTGGTACACCCATTCTACAACATGCATTAACAGTGGGGAAGGAGGACACAATTCTGGATCCTTGCCCTGTGCACTGGATGACCATGTCCGGGTACTGGGTCCACATCTCTCGTCATCCTTCACTCCAGGAAGCATAGAGCTTACACGTCCCTTTACAATTTTAAGCGTAGAGGGTACAGATACAAGACTGCCATGGAGTGGGGGCAGTAAGGAATAAATAATTAGGGATGGTTCGGGAAGAAAGGACAGTAAAGCCCCATACACACGGTCGGACTTTTGCCCAACAAACTTCGTTTTAAGCAAGTTGGACCAACAATCCGACCGTGTGTACGCTCCATCTGACAAACTTTTTTCGTTTGGTTTTGGATTTCATCGGACAAAAGTTGGGTCTGCAAACAGACAAACTTTTGCCCAACAAAAGTCCGATGGAGCAAAGTCTGACCGTGTGTACAGATAACCATCGGACTTTAGTCCGATGGACAAAACAACTATTGTTAAAATCAACCAACAATAGCAGAAGTTGACCAAAGGGTGGCAGTAAAGATCAGAAAAGAGCAGAAAAAACATGTGATGTTGTAAGAAGTTTTAAGAAAGTTTGCAGAAAAGTCCGAGTGTGTGTATGCTATGGGTGTTCCCAACCAACTCCGTTCGGACAAAAATCCACGGAAAAGTCCAATGGAAGTCCGACCGTGTGTACGAGGCTTAAGAAAGGTTTCTCTGCATTGTGAAAAGTACAATTCTAGTAGAAAAGTGAACTTTAATGCCTTTAATGAGTTACTGTAGAATTTACATCAGTAAAATGAGCTGCAGCTGCATCTATTTTGATTGAATCTAAGATATTCAGCTGATTGATTTCTCCATAAAACAGATGCAACATGTATTTGTTTCTCATTTACCACACGAGGAAGATGAACAGCTGCTGTCAGACACACGCACAGATATTGTTCTACTGGATCTTACACAAAGTGAGAGCTGTGGCCAAAAATGAATTCTATGCAAACAATGACTTTTCATCACTAGTTTTGAAACATTTTTCTTTGATATTGCAAACACCTTGATCACATGATGTTAAGGTTTAGAAAGTTCTCTGTGACACTTTGTCATACGGATTGTCAAATGTATAATCAGTTCTGCATATATTTTCCATTTTAATTAGATGCATGTAGGCAGATTTTAAAGTGAAGCCATGCTAATTGTCGGCCACTAGAGGGGGGTGTAATACAGAAGCTGAGAGTGCATGCAGACTGACCCTTTAAAAAAAAAGCCTCATAGAAGTCTGACCCTGGAAAAGTTCCATATATTCCATAGCTGGTCTAAGACACCACTGGGAGGAAAGATATGACAAGTCAATTACTTTAAATCTGTGTGCAAAAGCTATCCTGCAATTACAGCACTAAAGCAAAGTGCAAGCGTTTCTCTGGACACAGAAAAAAATAAATAACCATAAAATAAAAACAGCAATAGAAATATGGAATAATTTATTTCCAAGGTATTATTATTGATTTATTTAATGACATTATCTAAAGTGTCACTGAATTTGTAGATAGAACAAATGAGGGTGATACAGATAATACCATACAATAAATGTGCCTAGAGCAGGAATACATAGCAAAATGTAGCAATAACAAGTAACAATAGAAGAGAGATATGTGTACATACAAGTCTGGTGTCCTTAGAATCCCTTTAAGCTGCAAGGCTGGAAAATAAATTCCTAGAAATTATTATGACAGGTCATTATAAACCAATAACTTCTTAGTGCAGATACCAATACAGCACTACCACATATCATTATATGAGAACTGTCCCCATTAGACAAAATGTAATGACAAATACAGAACTACATATAATTGTTCAGCTAGTTGGTCTCTGCTGCATGCTGGGATTGGGAAATGTTCTAATCTAGCAAGCCACTTAGGGATACATAAGAATGAAACCCTGAGTCTTCAAATACGCAGCCTAAGGTCTTGTGCTCAAATAAACGTTTCTACATTCATGACAGACCCATTCCATGGTGAGCATGATCTACATAGCGGCAACGCTGTATCCTGGCCTAGGCCAACAAGGCCCAGGCCTAGGGCAGCACTTTGCAGGGGGGCAGCACGGAAAAACGTCCCCGCCGGCTTGCGCTACACTGTTAGTGTAATGCAAGCTGCTTCTAATTTTGACTGTCCTATCATCCTGGACCACAAATCTTCCTCACTGTGCTATATGTTTTCTGCTGCACCATTGGCATGGTTATATCTTCTTAGTCCACTCCATAAAATTATCAGAAATTTGTGCTTAAAGTAGAACTATAGGCAACACTTTTTTTTTCAGTTTGGATAGAGTAAGGGAGGGTTATAGCCCCTGTCAGTTTATTTTTTACCATCCCTGTCCCATTGCAGAGATTTCCCTTCACTTCCTGCCCCATAGCCAAACAGGAAGTGAGAGGAAATCTATGCAAATAACGGGAATCCAATGCCTCCCCCGGCCCTAAGAACTAGTGTCCCCACTCGAAAATGTCAGGGCGGGTCTTAAACAGAAAGGGGTGTGGCCTTGACAGGAAGGGGTGTGTCATATTTAAATTAGGGGGTGCACGAGTTTAGTCAGGCCTAGGGCAGCACGAAACCTAAATACACTACTGCATAGCGCCACAATATTTTAAGGTGAGTAGCATGCGTGATGACCTCATTATCTTCCTTGGTGAGCAGAACGCACAATGGCCTTGTTCTCTTTTATGGTTACTAAGCAGCATGCATTATCTTTTATGGTGAGCTGAATGCATGATGACTCCATTCTCTTCCATGGTCAGCAGTATTTATGATGGCTCCATTCTCTTTTGTGGTCAACAGTATGCATCATGGCTCCATTCTCGTCTATGGTCAGAAGTATCCAGGATGGCTCCATTATCCACCATGGTCAGCAGTATTCATGATGGCTTTGTTCTCTTCTGTGGTAGCAGTATTCACAATGTCTCTATTCTCCTCAATGATCAACAGTATTCGTGATAGCTCTATTCTCTTGCATGGTCAGCAGTATTCAAGATGGCTCCATTCTCTTCCATGGTCAGCAGTATCCAGGATGGCTCCATTCTCCTCTATGGTCAGCAGTATTCATGATGGTTCTATTCTCTTCTGTGATCAGCAGTATTTACAATGGCTCTAGTCTCCTTAAAGTGGGTTCCAATCACATTTTTCATTATTTAAAAGCATGTTATTTCAGCATTCAATACAGTGGTACATATAAGATGACTTACTATTTTAAAAAACGCCGCCGATCTGCCGAGTTAATGCATAAAGCCCTGGTTCACACTGGTGCAATTTGACATGCAATTTTTTTTTCAAATGTTTTTTTTTAGGCTATTATATGCACAATAATGCTATTTTGTATTTTTGATGGAAACTCCACTTTAATGATCAGTAGGGATGAGCCGAACTGATTGGGCAAAGCTGAACACTCACCGAACGCCCTACACATCTGCACACTGTATCTGCACATTTTAGATGATCCTCTAGAGCACTAGCAGCCCATCCATTAGGGCGTGTGTGTGGGTGACCCGACCGACCCACGGGGGGGGGCTGGTGGGCAGGTGACTGGACCGACCAGGGAGGTGGCTGTGGGTGCATTGTTTGACAACCCCCCAAAAAATAAAAAACACCAGCCACCACTGCTCTATTCATTATTATTATTATTTTTAATATGTTTCTATTTTTATGCATTTATTTAATTTACTACCAAGAAAAGCATATATCCGCCCAAAATAATGCAAACTAGCATGATTGGTGTACCTTATGTCAGAGGCTCACAAATGATCTTCAGGTTATTTGCCATGTGTCATTATAATAACCATGATGCTTGATAGAAGAAATTGATCCAATGAGTGCATCTAAACCAGTTTCATTTTTTCATCACCATTCTTGCACAGGTAAGGGTTTATATGCACAACTTTCAATTCACAGAACAGAGTTGCTGCACATAACTCCCTGCAATGTCTTCACTTCTGTACAGGTTTGGAGAAATGAAACTTGCTAGCAGCACTTGGCACTATTTGTGCCCCTATTGAACCACCCATGTGATGCTGTAGGATACAGCAGTCTGTACCACTACTATGTCAGGCTTAGCAGGCTAGTATAATAAGAAGAGACAAGCATTGCTTTTTTTTCTAATGGAAAAATGTAAAAGAAGGGTAAAAGTTACATTTAATGGCAGATTGTAAGCTACAAATCCTGCAAACCATAACAGAAGTGGATACGACAGATTGCCAGTGGAGAAGGTTTATAATTATTTACTAATCTCTAGATGTGATAAAGCTCCTACTGATTGCTCAGTTTGCCCAACTTTACTAATCACATAATGAAAATTATTTTTGGATTGACATATTTAAATTTTCTACAATGCATTAAACATCAATTATCAAAGCGGGAGTGAGAATTAAAAAAAAAAATCTTGCTATATTCACTAAAGAGGCATAAAGTGTTAAAGTTGTGGACTAGCCTTGCAAGTATCTCTATAGAGGTGAGTTTTTGGCACCTGCTGGAACTAGTAGTTACTATGCAATAGACCCAATAGCACAATATCACTACTAATGATAACATAACACTCTACTTTCATGAATAAATGAATATAACATAGATACATTAAAAAAAATTATACAGTAAGTCCCCTACTTACGAACGTGTTCTGTTCCGGGAGCACGTTTGTATGTCCACTTTGTTCGTAAGTGAGGCTTATAATGCCTTTCACACAAATAATGCATAAAAAACAAACACAAAAAATACTGTAAAGAAAACATTTTTAATCTCACAGTACAATATCTTGAAATGTACAGTAGTACAGTATAAGAGCTGGCATACAGGGTGAAGAGAAAAGAAGAGTTAATGACTGGAGGAGGGAAGTGAGGTGGGAGATGGTGGAGCTAAAGGATCGTCAGCAATGGAGGGCAAGATGCAATGCACTGCCTAATGTTGATGGCATATGTTCTGGTTTCTTGTTGGATTCAATTCTATCTACCCTCTTGAAAAAAACGATCCAGTGATGTCTGAGTAGTAGCTCTTTTTTTCTCATCATAGATGACACGGTAACACTGGATGGCATTCTAACAGCTGCTGCAACCTTTGTATACTGTTCTACATTTGGGTCCTGTGACTCAAAAACTATCAGTGCCTCCTCAAAAAAATAAAATACCCTTGCCATTTTCTGTGTCATGAATCTACTTGGGTCTCCAGTTATTTCTTCCTCTTGGCTCTTCATCCTTTCGCTGGACCTCCAATTCCATCAGGTCTTCAATAGTAAGCTCCCCGTGCTGCACAGCAAGGAATTCAATGAAGTCGTCCTCTTAGGCTGGTTTCACACTGGGGCGGTGGGGGCAGTGGCGGTATAGCGCCGCTATTTTTAGCGGCGCTATACCGTCGGTATTGCAGAGGTATTCGGCCGCTAGCGGTGCGGTTTTAACCCCTGCTAGCGGCCGAAAAAGGGTTAATACCGCGGTATCCCATTAATTTCAATGGGAAGGAGCGGTGGAGGAGCGGTAAACACACCGCTCCTCTCACCGCTCCAAAGATGCGGCTAGCAGGACTTTTTTTCACGTCCTGTTAGCGCACTGCTCCAGTGTGAAAGCCCTCGGGGCTTTCACATTGGAGAGAAAGGAGCCGCTGTTTAGGCTCGGTTTGCAGGCGCTATTTTTAGCAAAATAGCGCCTGCAAACCGCCCCAGTGTGAAAGGGGCCTTACAGATCTAGCTCCAGCTTCTCGTTGAGGGTCACTAAGTTGCTGAAGACCTCTTTGGACTCCTCACACACCTTCTTAAATCCACGAACAACATTAACAAATTGCAGGCAAACGTTCTTCCAAACCCCATTCATAGTAATGGCTGGTTTTCTGCATAGTAAACTAAGAGAGGCTTCAGTTTGATATCACCAGAAGCATTGCCACTAAACAAGAGTTAGCCTGTCCTTTTCTGCTTTATAGCCTGGCATCACCTTTTCCTCCTTACTGATGTAACATCGGTCTGGCATCCCTTTCCAGTACAGCTCTGTCTCCCCTACATTAAAAACCTGCTCTGGTAAAAAAGCGCTTTTCATCAATAATTTCTTGAAGCATTGCAGGAAATTCCTGGGCAGCTTTGGTAGCTCATCACCACTTACTTTTACATTGTGAAGGTTGGCTCTAGCCTTGAACCCATGAAACCAGTAGACATGTGCAGTTCGTTTCATTCAGAATTAAAATTCTAGAGAGGTGCTGGCTGAGGAGTAGGGATGAGCTTCGAGTTCGAGTCGAACTCATGTTCGACTCGAACATTGCCTGTTCGCCCGTTCGCCGAACAGCGAACAATTTGGGGTGTTCGCGGCAAATTCGAAAAGACGCGGAACACCCTGGAAAAGTCTATGGGAGAAATCTAAAGTGCTAATTTTAAAGGCTTATATGCATGTTATTGTCATAAAAAGTGCTTGGGGATCCGGGTCCTGCCCCAGGGGACATGTATCAATGCTAAAAAAGTTTTAAAAACATCAGTTTTTTCAGGAGCAGTGATTTTAATAATGCTTAAAGTGAAACAATAAAAGTGAAATATTCCTTCAAATTTTGTACCTATGGAGTGTGTATAGTATGCCTGTAAAGCAGCGCTTGTTTCCCGTGCTTAGAACTGTCCCTGCAAAAAATGTAATTTCTGAAGGAAAAAAAGTAATTTAAAGCACTCGCGGCTATAATGAATTGTCGGCTCCTGGCAATACAGAGAAAAGTCATTGATTAAAAAATAAATAAATGCGTGGGGGTCCCTCCAAATTCAATTACCAGGCCCTTCAGGTCTGGTATGGATATTATGGGGAACCCTGCGTCAAATGTAAAAAAAAATGACGTGGAGTTCCCCCCAAAAATCCATACTAGACCCTTTATCCAAGCACGCAACCCGGCAGGCCGCAGGTAAATAGGGGGGGGCGAGAGAGCGCTCCCCCTCCTGAACCATACCAGGCCACATGCCCTCAACATGGGGAGGATGCTTTGGGGGTCTGTGACCCCTCAAAGCACCATGTCCCCATGTTGATGGATGGGGACAAGGGCCTCATCCCCACAACCCTTGCCCGGTGGTTGTGGGGGTCTGCGGGCGGGGGGCTTATCGGAATCTGGAAGACCCCTTTAACAAAGGGGACCCCCAGATCCTACCCCCCCTATGGGAATTGGTAAAAAAATAAAAATACAACACACAGACACCGTTGGGAAAAGTCCTTTATTAAAAATAAAAAACATTTTTAAAAAAGATTCCAGCGGCGGTAATCCACTCTAGGTATCCTGCGATGGGTGATCTCCTCTCCGGGGTCCAGCGATGGATGATCTCTCCTCTCCGGGGTCCAGGCTCCAACGATGATGTCCAGCGCAGCGAGGAGCAGCACACGGTCCTCTCTTCACCGGAGCGAAGACACCCCGGGAATGACGCAGCTTCAGCCAGTGACAGCTCTTAAGTAGCTGAGGGTGGGGTCACTCGTCACGTGACCCCGTCCCCCTCTGACGCAAGGGGAAACCCAGGCTTCCCCAGTGACGTGCAGTGACCCTGCCCCCCTCTGATGTAACGCAGGTTTCCGTTGCATCAGAGGGGGCGGGGTCACCCGCACGTCACTGGGGAAGCCCGGGTTTCCCCTTTTTTTTTTTTTTGACGCAGGGTTACCCTTAATATCCATACAGACCTAAAGGGCCTGGTAATTGAATTTGGGGGGACCCCCACACATTTTTTTTTTTTTTTATCAATGATTTTTCTCTGTATTTCCGAGAGCTGACAATTCATTTCCTTCAGAAATTATACTTTGTGCAGGGACAGTTCTAAGCACGGGAAACAAGCGCTGCTTTACAGGCATACTCTAGACACCCCCCCCCCAGGTACGAAATTGAAAGGAATATTTCACTTTTATTGTTTCACTTTAAGCATTATTAAATTACTGCTCCCGAAAAAACGGACGTTTTTAAAACTTTTTTTTGCATTGATACATGTCCCCTGGGGCAGGACCCGGGTCCCCAAACACTTTTATGACAATAACTTGCATATTAGCCTTTAAAATTAGCACTTTAGATTTTTAATGTTCGAGTCCCATAGACTTTAACGGTGTTCGGATGTTCGAACAAATTTATTGCCTGCTCGCAAATTCTGGTGCGAACCGAACTGGGGGGTGTTCGGCTCATCCCTACTGAGGAGTCACTCGATAGGAGGGAGGGGCCAGGAGCACAGAAGAGGACCTGAGAAGAGAAGGATCGGGGCTGCTCTGTGCAAAACCAACTGCACAGAGGAGGTAAGTATAATATGTTTGTTATTTAACCACTTCAGCCCCAGAAGGATTTGCCCCCTTAATGACCAGGTCATTTTTTGCAATATGGCACTGCGTCGCTTTAACTGAAAATTGCGCGGTTGTGCGAAGCTGTACCCAAACAAAATTTACGTCCTTTTTTCCCCACAAATAGAGCTTTCTTTTGGTGGTATTTGATCACATCTGCGTTTTTTTTTTCGCTTTAAACAACAAAAGAGAGAGAATTTTGAAAAAAATGTATATTTTTTTATTTTTTGCTATAATAAATATCCCCCTCCCCCCCAAAAAAAGACTTTTTTTCCTCTCCTTAGGCCGATATATATTCTTTTACATATTTTTGGTAAAAAGACCGCAATAAGCGTATATTGATTGGTTTGCACAAAAGTTATAGCGTCTACAAAATAGGGATTAGATTTATGGCATTTTTATTATTATTATTTTTTTTTACTAGTAATGTTTTTTTAGCGGGACTGCGACAGATTGGACACTTTTGACACATTTTTGGAACCATTGACATTTATACAGTGATCAGTGCTATAAAAATGCACTGATTACTGTGTAAATGTCACTGGCAGGGAAGGGGTTCACACTAGGGGGCGATCAAGGGGCTAAATGTGTTTCCTCATTAATGTTTCTAACTGTATGGGGATGTGACTGACTAGAGGAGGAGCCAGATCGCTGCTCCAACTAGTAGGAACAGACGATCTGTCTCTCCTCTACTGACAAAATGGGGATGTGTGTATGTGTGTTTACACACACACACACATCCCGGTTCTGGCTCTCGTGCCCGTGATCATGCTTGGCCGGCGGACATCTCGCCTGCCAGCCACACGCATCAGGTCCCCCGCCGTGAAGCGGGCACGTGCACCTGCACCCGATATAGCTGTTTAAATGGCCGACGTACAGTTACGGCCATTTGCGCAGAAGAGCTGACCTGCCACAGCGGCTGGTCGGCTAGTGGTAAAAAAAAAAGAAAAAACAAGATCTTACAATCACTTTAATATGTTGTTTGCTTGCAACTACAGCAGTGAGGAACAGTGAGGATGTTCCTGAGAGTATTAGTATAATTCCCCAAAAAGTTTAAAGTGCTACAATCATTATGCCATTCATTTGAACATCTTAGGGCCAATTATGGGTAGAAGCCAATTTTACCAAAATGCTTTTGGATTGTAAGAGGAAAGACAAATGGGGAAAAATAAAAAATTGTCCCGGTTTGGATTCAGGACCCCATAGCAGCAGGGCTAGAATATAAACCAACAATGTATCCGCTGTGATGATCATTCAAACAATACAATATGGAAAACTAAAAAAGGATTAATACAATGATATGCTATAGGCAACACATAATGTCCAAGAACATTTTTCCTTCGTATGGTATGATAAATAAAAGCTAATAAAGTTTTTTTTATTTTCTTTAGGGGAAAATGAGGCATCTACATTGCAAGAATTGAATGTTGTAAAGACTCCCTTCTGGATTGCAAAAGGCTTACATATATCTTCACAAGATCTCCCAATGGAATTGCCTTCAAAGTGAGAATGTTATCATGTTGCTTCTCAAGATACAGACAGATAGGGAATACACCCTGTGCAGTACTAGTGCCAATTACACAAACAAGTCAGTAATGTTACGTACAGACAGTTTTATGTATTTTACTAGTTGTAAACAAGAGTAGGTGCATGGCTCAAGACGAAAAATTCCAACTAATAAAAACTTGTCATTAGAGAAAAAAACAAAAAAGCAAATTCTTTATTATTTTTGAATAGCACATTGTATTAGTAAAGATATAATGACAAACAGCATACAAAGCATGAAATATTCATAGAATATTATTCATAGAGGCAGACATAGCATTATAAACAATTGTTTCTTGGCCTGCTGTTCACACAAGTTGATCTATTTGAATAATGTGTGCCTAAATTCTAAAATCAGCAATTCACTTCAGAACTAGACAAAACAACAAGAAGAGGAGCAACAAAGCATCTAGCTCAGGGAATGAACAGCTCCACAAATTATTAGATATCGTTCCATGTATACACAGACCATTGCTAGTCTGTCAGCTTGCCTGTTTAACAGAATGTCCACCAATGTATATAAGTTATCACAATAAAGAGCACCTCTGAAGCCAGTCATTGGACTAGCTTGTGTTGGACACAGAAACACACAAACCGAAAGTTGGCCAGCTCCTGCTAAACCAGACAATTTCCGGTATGTGTGTACCCGGCTTTACTCTACTGTATGTCACAAACTTTCCTTGTCCTGGTGAAGTCTTCACAGATTCTGATGACTGTGTACCAGCTAATGGGCCACATCCCTAAAGCCCTGTACACACGATAGGTTTTCCCGATGAAAACAGTCCGATGGACTTTTTTCATCGTACAAACCGATCGTGTATGGGCCCCATCGGTCTTTTTTCCATCGGTGTTTAAAAATAGAACATGTTTTAAATTTATCCGATGGTTAAAAAAACGATAGCAAATTACTATCGTCTATGGGCAACTCCATCGGTTAAAAAACCCACGCATGCTCAGAATCAAGGCGACGCATGCTCAGAAGCATTGAACTTAATTTTTCTTGGCTCATCGGAGTGTTTTACGTCACCCCGTTTGGAACGGTCGGTTTTTGGACTGATGGTGTGTAGGCAAGACTGATGGAAGTCAGCTTCATCGGTTTTCCGATGGAAAAATCCATTGGTCAATTATAGATAAGCCAATGTTTTGGAAGGAATATGTCACATTTCAGCCTAGAGTAAGGTGACCAGATTTTTTAAATAAAATCTGGGGATATATTTTTTTTACTAGTAATGGCAGCAATCAGTGACTCTTTGCCCCTCACAGCCTGTCAAGTCTTACTCTCTGGGCCCCCCGGCTACTACTGGGTGGGGAGTGGAGGAAGATCACTCCACCAGGGAAGGCAAGGAGATAAACAGGCAGGCGGCTGGCTGGGGCTTGAGCCAAGGCAGAAGAACATGCGAGCGGAGCTAAATAGGCATGCGCCCGAAACTGAAGAAATATTCCCTCCGCTCCGACCAGCACATGATCATCAGACAGGGGCACAGATAATGGAAAAAATACACCCCCCCCCTAAGCTAGTAGGAGCGGCAGAGCGGGGGGGGTGTAATTAATTTTTTTTCTTTTTTTATTCTGCACTGGCTGTCTTTGAAATTAACCCAGCCCCTGTTCAATCCAATCCAGGGACAAAACCGGGGACAGACTTGGTCTGGGGACAGTGTCTTCAATCCAGGGACTGTCCCTGGAAACTGGGGATGTGTGGTCACCCTAGCCTAGAGGTCTTAGAACCTGCTGATGAAAGTAAAAAAAAAGCCATGTTGTATCAATCAAAGGTATAACACACTTGGGGTTGTGACTTCATAGTCTGAGCTACAGCAAGCTAAGCATTTAATTATTGAAAGGGTCAACCCACCAAAAACGTAACCACTTTAAAATGTCTTATATCTCTCAGAGAGACCCTGTTGGGTAGATCTCTGTGTTTGACTTCCTGGGTCTGCACATCTGCTGTGACCTATATGAGAGGATCCTGCTGTCCCTGCTTACCTTTACAGTGGAACCTCGGATTGCGAGTAACGCGGTTAACGAGCGTTTCGCAATACAAGCACTGTATTTTTAAAAATCGTAACTCGGTTTGCGAGTGTTGTCTCCCAAAACTAGCATGATTCAGGCCAAAGCGGTGTGCAGTACCACGTTTGGCCTGAGGTGGGGGGTGCTGGAGCCGAGCAGAGCCGAATGTTGCCAATCGCAGCTTATCAGCGCTGTTCGGAAAGGCCCGAGGAAAGCACGGCTGACCTCGGCAAATCTCGGGAACAAAGTCTTTCCAAGGTTTGCCGAGGTCAGCCGAGGTGTCCTCGGGCCTTTTCAACCGTTTCCGAGGCTCTCCGGCGCCCCCTGCCTCTGGCCACATGCGGTATTGCATGCCATTGAAGTTGATGCAGAACAAATTATTTTCGTGTCCATTGACTTCAATGGGGAAACTCCCTTTGATATGCGAGTACTTTGGATTACGAGCATTCTCCTGGAACGCATTATGCTTGTAATCCGAGGTTCCACTGTATTTTATATCATGGAAAATTGTGGCAGGGGGATCTTACTGTTGGAGTGTCCAGGACATATAGGTTGTCAGGAAATGACTCTTTCTATAACTAAAAAGACTTTTAGGTGGACTGACCCTTTACCAATTCAAAATAAATGCATTAGTGATCTGGGTGAAAACACTAATGAAGATCTGAAGACTATAGTCTAGCAATAGACTGTACTGAGCCAACCTGTCTCAAATAACTTTGAGTCCATATTACACTGAGACCAAAGGGAATCTCTTCACAATTTTGCAATACTATTTGCAGAGGTTATTACTTTGTCATATTTTTTTATGCATCTCGGTGCTTCTGATCACCTCCAGTATCTTTCAGCCACTTCTTCAATACAGTGGAACCTTGGATTACGAGCATAATCCGTTCCAGGAGAATTCTCGTAATCCAAAGCACTCACATATCAAAGCGAGTTTCCCCATAGAAGTCAATGGAAACGAAAATAACTTGTTTGGCATTGACTTCAATTGCATGCAATACCGCATGTGGCCAGAGTTGGAGGGGGCGCTGGAGAGCCTCGGAAACGGTCGGAAAGGCCAGAGGACAGCTAGGGTGACCTCGGAAACCCTCGGAAAGGCTCGGGAAACACCCGGGATGGAATATTTCCGAGTATTTACGAACGGCTCCGAGCGTCTCCGATCAGCTACGCTCGGCTCTGCTTGGCTCCAGCGCCCCCTCCACCTCAGGCCAAATGCGGTACTGCAGGCCCCATTAGTTTTAATTCTGCTCGTTTTGCGAGACAACACTCACAAACCGAGTCAGAATTGTTTTAAAAGAAGTTGCTCGTCTTTCAAAATGCTCGTTAACTGCATTACTCGTAAACAGAGTTTCCACTCTATGTGCACCTGCTTCTGCATTAGTTAAACATCATTGATATGAGCTGGTTTTCTGATTGTGACAATGGTGGACCATAAAAACACAGCATGAGTCAGCAAAACAGGTTGTTGTCACCTTATAACAGGAAATGGCAGAACAAAGACCTTAATGGAAGGACTACCATGTATTATTTTAATGAAAGCTGCAAAGATTAAAAACAACTTGTGAAATTATATTAAAATTCTAAATTTATATATTTTAGTAACTGGAATTAGATCTGCTTTAAAGTAGTTATGAACATACATTATAGACACTTTCTAATACAGTTATTCACAATATTACCTGCCTTTACACACACATGAACTTTAATGTGATCCCAGTCTTGGTCCGTAGGGTTCAATATTAAGTTGGCCCACCCGTTTGCAGCTATAACAGCTTCAACTCTTCTGGGAAGGCTGTGCACAAGGTTTAGGAGTGTGTCTATGGGAATGTTTGATCATTCTTTCAGAAGTGTATTTGTGAGGTCAGGCACTGATGTTGGACAAGAAGGCCTAGCTCGTAGTCTCCACTATAATTCATCCCAATGTCTTTATGGACCTTGCTTTGTGCACTTGTCCAAATCATTTGGTGGAGGGGGGATTATGGTGTAGGGTTGTTTTTCAGGGGTTGGGCTTGGCCCCTTAGTTCCAGTGAAGAGAACTCTTAAGGCGTCAGCATACTAAGACATTTTGGACAATTTCATGCTTACAACTTTGTAAGAACAGTTTGGGGATGGCCCCTTCTTGTTTCAACATTACTTCACACCAGTGCACAAAGCAAGGTCCGTAAAGACACGGATGAGCAAGTTTGGGGTGGAGGAACTTGACTGGCCTGCACAGAGTCCTGACCTCAACCCGATAGAACACCTTTGGGATAAATTAGAGCAGAGACTGTGAACCAGGCCTTCTCGTCCACATCAGTGCCTGACCTCACAAATGCGCTTCTGGAAAAATGGTGAAACATTCCCATAGACACACTCCTAAACCTAATAAACAGCCTTCCCAGAAGAGTTGAAGTTGTCATAGCTGCAAAGGGGTGACCAACTCAATATTGAACCCTACGGACTAAGACTGGGATGCCATTAAAGTTGATGTGTGTGTAAAGGCAGGTGTCCCAATACTTTTGGTAGAATAGTGTAAGTTACATGCAGGCACCATACCTGCTTTTGTTTAGTTTCAGAAATGAACTGTCTTACCTTTTTTACAAGGTTAAAATGTGACCATGCCTCTCTTCTTCCTAATAGTGGGGGGTGGGGTGATTGGAAGGGATGTGTGCCAGAAGCAGGTTGTCCTTTGTGTGGTCAGTTTAGAACAAGGAAGAAAGGTGACTGTCAGGATCAACCAGGTATTTTAGGTGGAAAAACTATATGAAAATAATAGAGACTATGATTTAAAAAAAAAAAAAAACACATATGTGAACACACACAGAAAAAAATATTTAAGGTAACATACACTTTAAAGTGGTTGTAAACCCTTGTGTGTGAATTTTACCTATACGTAAGCCTAGAATAAGGCTTACCTATAGGTAGTGGAAATATCTCCTAAACGTGCGCTGTTTAGGAGATATTTCACTTGTAGTGCGCCGATGATGTAATCGGCGCATGCGCTATGAAGAAACAGACCTCTGTGCCGTTTTTCCCTAGCGTGTGCCGTTACTGGCGGTTCGGAACCGTATAACAAACCCCATTGAAGTCTATGGGACCCGAATGTGAAAAAAAAAAAGTGCCAATTTTTAAGGCTTATATGGTTATGGGGATCCGGGTACTGCCCTGGGGGACATGTATCAATGAAAAGAAAGGTTGGAAAAAATAAATTTTTTAATGAGCAGTGATTTATTGATGCTTTATGAAAGCATAAGAATGAAAAATTCCTTTCAATATAGTGCCTGTGATTGTCCCCTTAGTCCACCTGTAAATTGGCACATCTGTGCTGTGTATAAAAGCATCTGCAGCAATAATTGCATTTATAAATGACATTTTCCCTGCAAGCTTTCTTTATGTTGTAAGCAACGGCTTGGGAAGCCAGTCTGTATGATGAGGCAATGTAATGCACTGGGAACAAAATTATAGATTTTTTGAATAAATTCTGGTGTCTCTACCACAGACTTTGGATAGAAGTAATGGGTGCGGAAAAATTGTTCTTTGGGTGTAGGTGGCGCCTTCAGACCGTTACACCTATAGAGGTATTCTTGATGAAAGCAAGAATTGGCCTTGATGTCAAAAATTGCAATGATATGCCTATTGCACTATTTATTTTTCATTTATGCTTGACTTTGTTTGTTTGAGTGCTAGCAGCTTTCTGGTTTTGTCATTTGGGTTCTAGTGCAGTTTTTTCCTCACTTTCCAGGAATAGCAGTGGACAAGGAGGCAGGTTTTGCCACTCTGGCAGCTGCAGGGGACTGCGCACTTGTCTCTGCTTGCGTGACGGAGGATGAGGAGGATGAGGATGGTTTAGTAAGCCAGTCCACCACCTCCTCTGAATGCTGTGGCTGGATAGCACAGGCAACATCACTAAACAGAGGAAATTATGCCCTACCTGAGAACTGACCACATCCACCTTTGCCTGTGGACACATATGCTGCTGGCCCCCTTACAGTGCCATGGGAACGTCTGCCTCTCCTTGCTGTAATAAAGATGTGTAAATGTGTACGTGGATGCACTTTGATGAATGGAAAGTGGTGTTTGGTGCACTTTAATTTGAGTATTCACTACACAGACACCACAGATACACTATAATATACTGCAATATACTATAATAAACCTGCAGTAACGCACAGAACTATATGGAGTTAAACATGCAGTAATGCAATGAAATATACAGCATTAAACTTGCAGTAATGCACAGAACTAGATGGCGTTAAACTTGCAGTAACACAATGAAATATTTAGCGTTAAACATGTAGCACACAGATCCCTTCCTTGCTTACCTCCGCTAGCAGGTGGGACACACCATGTCACATGCCCAGTATCCTCCTTATTGCAGGGGGTGAGCGGTGTTATCTGATTTGGGTCCTGCAGCAAGTTACCTCCTTCCGTTGGATTCTTCACCCTAGAGTGTAGGAAGAAGTCTATTCTCTCTCTTTACTTCAAGAAGGCCATTGTCCAGACAGTATTGAAACCCAATAAAAGGTTTATTTTGGTTGCTTAAGAACTCGATAGGAAAGTTGGAGATAGAGAGAAACGAACTAGAAGGCAGGTTCAGGCACGCAGCACTCAATCATTAATCATCGCCACTCAGGCCTGAGTAGGCTTTTGCTCACCCGGATAGTCCCTCCAAGAGCGGTCCTAGCAGCCGGTGTGGAGCACGAAACGTTTACTTGTAGTTTCTTAGGGATACGATCAGGAAATAATCTCTAAGTCCTAAACTTCCCAGCCTAGTAATATTTAAGTCCTTAGGTGCCAATAGGGCACGTTACTAGGCTTTTGGCGGATAGGAATCCTTCCCTCTGACAGGTAGCCAGGCCTCTCCTGAGACAGCGAATCTTCTACTAATCTCCTTGGGACCGATCCTCCCCTGGCTCCTTCTCCTTCAGAGCGGGTCACCCCTCACTTGGGTACCCTGGGATTCCTCTTCGGGTGTAGGCCTCAGCTAAAGGTGCTGGGCCTACTTACAGCGATGCAGCCTCAGGCCAAAGGTGCCCAGGGCTGGAACACACACACGCGCACCCCTGGCCTGGAGGGCCGGGAGGCGCGAACTGCTCCCCAAATAATGGCGTCTGCCCCTTTTGTACCCTCTCCCAGCATGCACAGAGGGTAGACCATGCCCACTGCACAGCTGCCAAGAGAGGACACCCAATGGTGCTGTAACACTAACTGTGGTTCAACCTGGGTCTGAGGTGACAGTGCCACCCACAGGCCACAGGGAACTGTACTGCCAGGCAGCATCACACCCAGGCAGAAGCAAATTTGTATATAATCAACAGGTCTGAGCTAAACTACCAGCTCAGACTACCCCTAAATTTCTGTACACAGTGCCCCAGAATTGGGGTGGGCGCTACAAACATGCAGTAATGCACATAACTATCTGGCATTAAACTTGCAGTAATGCAATGAAATATATGGTGTTAAACTTGCAGTAAGGCAATGAAATATATGGCGTTAAACTTGCAGTAACACACAGAACTATATAGCATTAAACTTGCAGTAACCTAATAAAATATATAGAGCGTTAAACTTGCAATAATGCACAGAACTATATGTCGTTAAACTTGCAGTAACGCAATGAAATATATGGCGTTAAACTTGCAGTAATGCACAGAAGTATATGTCGTTAAACTTGCAGTAATGCAATGAAATATATGGCGTTAAACTTCAGTAACGCACAGAACTATATGGTGTTAAACTTGCAGTAACGCATTAAAATATACAGCGTTAAACTTGCAGTAATGCACAGAACTATATGGCGGTAAACTTGCAGTAACGCAATTAAATATATGGCGTTAAACTTGCAGTAATGCACAGAACTATATGGCATTAAACTTGCAGTAACCTAATAAAATATATAGAGCGTTAAACTTGAAGTAATGCACAGAACTATATGTCGTTAAACTTGCAGCAATGCAATGAAAAATATGGCGTTAAACTTCAGTAACGCACAGAACTATATGGCGGTAAACTTGCAGTAACGCATTCAAATATACATCGTTAAACTTGCAGTAATTCACAGAACTATATGGCGGTAAACTTGCAGTAACGCAATGAAATATATGGCGTTAAACTTCAAGTAACACAATGAAATATATGACGTTAAACTTGCAGTAATGCGCAGGACTATACAGTGTTAAACTTGCAGTAACGCACAGAACTATGTGGCGTTAAACTAGCAGTAACGCAATGAAATATATGGTGTTAAACTTGCAGTAACGCAATAAAATATACAGCATTAAACTTGCAGTAACACAATGAAATATACAGTGTTAAACTTGCAGTAACTTTGACAAATGTAAAGTTATACACTTGGGGGCTAAGAATAGGCCTGCATCGTACATACTAGAGGGAGTACAACTGGGGAGATCCATAGTGGAGATCGG
This sequence comes from Rana muscosa, assembly GCA_029206835.1. NCBI lineage: Eukaryota > Metazoa > Chordata > Amphibia > Anura > Ranidae > Rana > Rana muscosa. The sequence goes on along the minus strand of JARGYO010005626.1, from coordinate 11,231,064 downwards.
ATTTCCTATGGTTTTTTAACCAATGGATTTTTCCATCGGAAAACCGATGAAGAAAGAAGTTACCGCTCAGACGTGGCTGTTGATCTGCTCACTGGATCCGAAGCCGTGGGTGCAGGTGATTGCATATAACAATGCAGAAACTAAAGAAAACCAACCGTTCCAAATGCGGTGACGTAAAACACTCCGATGAGCCGAGAAAAATGAAGTTCAATGCTTCTGAGCATGCGTTGACTTGATTCTGAGCATGCGTGGGTTTTTTATCCGATGGAGTTCCCACAGACGATAGTAATTTTCTATCGGTTTTTTAACCATCGGATAAATTTAAAACATGTTCTATTTTTAAACACCGATGGAAAAAAGACCGATGGGGCCCATGCACGATCGGTTTGTCCGATGAAAAAAGGCCATCGGACTGTGAAGAAACCTTTCCGTATTTGGAGATGAGATCTTTTTTCCTCTAGACGTAAAGAGTGCCCCCTTGTCTTTTGTGTTGACCGTTAAGTGAATAACTCTACACCAAGTTCACTATATGGACCCCTTATATATTTGTACATGTTGATCATATCCCCCCTTATTCTCCTCTTCACAAGAGTGAATAAATTCAGTTCCTCTAATCTTTCCTCATAGCTGAGCTCCTCCATGCCTCTTATCTTTTTGGTTGCCCTTCTCTGCACTTTCTCCAGTTCCCCGATATCCATTTTGAGAACTGGTGCCCAAAACTGAACTGCATATTCCAGATGAGGTCTTACTAATGATTTGAACAGGGGCAAAATGGTATCTCTCTCTCTGGAGTCCATACCTCTCTTAATACAAGAAATGACTTTGCTCGCTTTGGAAACTGCAGCTTGGCATTGCATGCCATTATTGAGCTTATGATCTACCAAAACCCCCAGATCCTTCTCCACTACGGATCCCCCCAGTTGTACTCCCCCTAGTATGTATGATGCATTCATATTCTTAGCCCCCAAGTGCATAACTTTACATTTATCAACATTAAACCTCATCTGCCACATAGTCGCCCAATTAGACAGAGCATTGAGGTCGGTTTGTAAATTGGCGACATCCTGTAAGGACGTTATTCCACTGCATAGCTTAGTGTCATCTGCAAAGACAGAAATGTTACTTTTGATCCCAGACCCAATATCATTTATAAAGATATTAAAAAGTAAGGGTCCCAGCACTGAACCTTGGGGTACACCACTGAGAACCTTAGACCATTCAGAATAAGAATCATTAACCACTACTCTCTGAATTCTGTCTTTTAGCCAGTTTTCTATCCATTTACAAACTCATATTTCCAATCCTGTAGACTTTACCTTGCACATGAGCCGTGTGTGGGGAACTGTATCGAACGCTTTTGCAAAATCCAAGTATACCACGTCCACCGCCACCCCTCTGTCCAAGGTTTTACTTACCTCTTCATAAAAAGAAATCAGGTTTGTCTGACAACTTCTGTCTTTCATGAATCCATGCTGTCTGTTGCTTAAATAGTTTTTTTTTCCAGCAAGAACTCATCTATGTGGTCTTTTATTAATCTCTCCAGTATCTTCCCAACTATAGAAGTTAAACTAACAGGTCTATAGTTACTTGTTAAAGACTTTGTTCCCTTTTTAAATATAGGCACCACATTGTCCCTGCGCCAATCCAGTGGTACTACTCCTGTCATTAATGAGTCCCTAAAAATTAGATACAATGGCTTTGAAATTTCAGAGCTCAATTCTTTTAGGATCTGTGGGTGGATGCCATCTGGTCCAGGTGCTTTATCCACCTTTATTCTGTCTAAATATTTCTGGACCATATCACTTTTGAGCCATTGAGCCACTTTTGAGCCAAATTCAGTTACCAGGCCCTTCAAGTCTGGTATGGATATTAAGGGGAACCCTGCGTCAAATTAAAAAAAAATGACGTGGGGTTCCCCCCAAATATCCATACCAGACCCTTCAGGTCTGGTATGAATTTTAAGGGGAACTCCATGCCAAATTTTAAAAAAAATGGCGTGGAGTTCCCCCCAAAAATCCATACCAGACCCTTTATCCGAGCACGCAACCTGGCAGGCCGCAGGAAAAGAGGGGGGGACGAGAGAGCGCCCCCCCCTCCTGAACCGTACCAGGCCACATGCCTCAACATGGGGAGAATGTCCCCATGTTGGTGGGGACAAGGGCCTCATCCCCACAACCCTTGCCTGGTGGTTGTGGGGGTCTGCGGGCGGGGGGCTTATCAGAATCTGGAAGCCCCCTTTAACAAAGGGGACTCCCAGATTCCGCCCCCCCCCCCTTTGTGAATTGGTAACGGGTACTAGACTTGTGCACAAGGGAAAAATTAGTTTAGTTTCGGTTCGTTTCTTGTGCACAACGGAAAAATCCATTTAGTTTCGGTTAGTTTCTTTTCGGTCCTGTTGATTTGTAATCGCTCGTAATTTTGCTAGACGGAATTTTTTCGTGTTCGGACTAATTCGTATTTTCGCAAGCGACATTTTTAGTTGAATCAGAATGATTCGTATTAATGTAAGCCTTATTTTTAGTTCATTTATAATTCGTACTTTCAGGAGAGTACATTGTTTTTCGTTAATTCTGGACACAACTCCTACTTTTGTAACTTTTTTTGGGTTCGTTGATTCGTAATTTTCCGTGTCTCTCTCACAACGACGCTGCCTATTATGCCTAATGTGTTTCGAATGGATTTGTACTTTTCTAAATACATAGCAGTTATTTGTAACGATTCGAAATCTCGTATTTTACTTTCGTTTTTTACATGCGGCTATAGCCTCCGCCCCTGTACACCACTTTGAGAGGGAGTTCAGCACGGTGAGGGAGAAGCAGAGAGCAGAGCAGAGTGTTATTGTGCTTCGAATGGATTCGTACATTCGTAACTTTTTTCATAACGAATTATGCCGAAGACATTCGGGCATTCGCTATTTGCGATATAATTTATTTCGGATTCGGTTTTATTCGTAATTGCTTTGTTCGGAAATTCGAATGCTTCCGAATGTCCGAAAGTTGCTAAATTCGGACAAATTTCGATTCGTTACGAAACTAATTGCACAAGCCTAACGGGTACATTGTACCCCTACCATTTCAAAAAGAAAGTGTAAAAAAAATTAAAAAACACACAGACACATTTGGGAAAGTCCTTTATTAAAAATAAAAAATTTAAAAATAAAAAACCCATTCCAGCGATGTAATCCAGTCTGTCCAGCGTTGCTCTCTATGTCCCGCGGTGATCTGATGTCCAGCGCTGCAGTCTCCTCCAGTCTCCACTCCACACGAAACCCCCATGACAAACGAGGTAGAAGGTCAACCGTCACATCATAGGGTAAGCCCCGGCTTTCCCCGCTTGCCGAGGAATAGCCAATGACGTAGACGGGACCCCGCCTACGTCATTGGCTATTCCCCGGCAAGCGGGGAAAGCCGGGGCTTACCCGATGATCTGACGGGTGACCCCTGCCCCCACGTACGACAGACCCCGCCTACGTCATTGGCTATTCCCTGGTAAGCAGGAAAACCCGGGCTTTCCCAGTGACATGCGGGTGACCCTGCCCCCCTCTGATGCAACAGGAAACCTCCTCTGGCTGGAGGAGGGGTGGTGCTGCAGCTCGGGGCTCCTGTCTGTCAAAAAACACTCCAAGAAGCCACAACAAATCCATCATCCGGGCTTCTTCTAACAAACATCACAACCGGGGGTTATGTCTTCATCAGAGCTACTCTTCCCCTCCCCCAGCGTTGGAACTCTGCCGAAATCATTGCTGAAATTAGACTATTTGCTATAAACTGCCCAGGAAGGATCATCGTGAAATGTTTTATTGAACCGGAAAGGATTTCTGGCTTTATAAAGTTGTCTTATCTTATTGACCAGTAGTGATGAGCCGAACACCCCCGGGTTCGGTTCGCACCAGAACCCGCGAACGGACCGAAAGTTCGAACGAACATTAGAACCCTAATAAATACAATGGATGCGAACGTTCGAATTCTAAAGTGCTAATTATAACAACTATTATGCATGTTATTGTCCTAAAAAGGGTTTGGGAACCCGGGTTCTGCACCAGGGGACATGTATCAATGCAAAAAGAAGTTTTAAAAACGGTCGTTTTTCGGGAGCAGTCATTTTAATGATGCATAAAGTGAAAAAAAAAAAGTCAAATATTCCTTTAAATATCGTACCTGGGGGGTGTCTAAAGTATGCCTGTGAAGTGCCACGTGTTTCCCGTGTTTAGAACTGTCCCTGCACAAAATGACACTTCTAAAGGAAAAAAAAGCCATTTAAAACTGCTTGCGGCTTTAATGTAATGTCTGGTCCCGGTAATATGGATGAAATTCTTTAAGAAAAATGGCATAGCTACCCCATGACCCCCCCCTACCCCAGCCCATTACCAGCCCCTTTGGGTCTTGTATGGATATTAAGGGGAACCCCGCACATAAAATAAAAAAGGCCCTATATACTCTGAACAGCCCTATACAGGCGGTGCATACAAGACAGGGACTGTAGGTTTGTTCTTATGTAGAGTCTGTTTGTAATTTTGAACAGGTACATTGTTGAAGTGTAGCTCCAGACCAAAAATCTATTTTTAAACTTTTTGGAAAACATAGGTAAGGGTAATCACCCCTGTAACATTTGTTTTGCTGTCTGTGCCCCTGTTCAGAACATTTCACCTCACTTTCCGTCCCAATGACAACTGTTTTTGAAATGTGGTGTTTTTCTTGAAACAAGGATTGCTGATAAAGCATCAGTACAGAGGAGACACCTTTCTCCCATATTTATTCTTACAGGAGAGAATTTTCCTTCCTAGTGGTAGATTTCCTCTCACTTCCTGTTGTCTTCTTGCGTTTGCAAGTAGGAGTCGTTTGTAAGTTGGATGTTTGAAAGTAGGGACCTGCCGTATATACTCTGCAGAAATAGGCCCCTTAGTTGTTGGTGTTGGCACAACACTGTAAGCACTCACAGTTACTCTTGGTTGGTGCTGGAACGCCCTGCTGTCAACTATTATATCAGGAATTTTAATTACATATAATTGTTGAACAGTGGTAGTAAAAATTGGGCCTTTGATGGTGGTGCTGGTGCCACAACACTGTAAGCCCTGACAGTTACTCTTGGTGGGTGCAGCAATGGGCCCTGCTGTGAATTATTAGATCAAGAATTGTAATTACATGCCCCTGTTGAACAGGGGCTGAAAAATTGGGCCTTAGGCACTGGTGGCACAACACTGCAACCCCTCACAGCAACTGTACTTGGAGCACAGCAATGAGCCCTGTTGCAAAGTATTGCTTCAAAAATTGTAATGACACGCCCCTGTTAAACAGGGGCTGAAAAATTGGGCCTTAGGCACTGGTGGCACAACACTGCAACTCCTCACAGATACTGTACTTGGAGCACACCAATGAGCCCTGTTGCAAAGTATTGCTTCAAAAATTGTAATGACACGCCCCTGTTAAACAGGGGCTGAAAAATTGGGCCTTAGGCACTGGTGGCACAACACTGCAACTCCTCACAGATACTGTACTTGGAGCACAGCAATGAGCCCTGTTGCAAAGTATTGCTTCAAAAATTGTAATTACACGCCCCTGTTAAACAGGGGCTGAAAAATTGGGCGTTAGGCACTGGTGGCACAACACTGCAACTCCTCACAGATACTGTACTTGGAGCACAGCAATGAGCCCTGTTGCAAAGTATTGCTTCAAAAATTGTAATTACACGCCCCTGTTAAACAGGGGCTGAAAAATTGGGCGTTAGGCACTGGTGGCGGCACCCATAAACAAAAATGATCTTACAAGCTATCATCATCAATCGTATCATTGAGGACTCGGAGGAGGAGGATAGCCAGTCAACATAACAGCACAGGCACTCAGCATCAGCATCAGTCTTGAAGGGATGTGACATGTTAAAATCAATTAGTCTGTTATATCAGCATCAGGTGTGTGGTAGCTGGTGGTGATCCAAGACTGGTTCATCTTGATGAAAGTCAGTCGATCAACCGAGTCGGTGGACAGGCGCACCCTGTGATCCGTGACAAATCCTCCAGCAGCACTGAATGTGCGTTCCGAAAGAACGCTGGATGCAGGACAGGCCAGTAGCTCAATTGCATACTGTGCAAGCTCTGGCCAGTGATCCATCCTCAAGACCCAGTAAGCCAGAGGATTTTCGGTGGGGAAGGTGTCCAAGTCTGACCTTGCCCCTAGATATTCCTGCACCATGTTTATCAGACGCTGGCGATGGTTGCTGGAACCGATCATACTTTGGGGCTGCGGACTAAAGAATTGTCTGAACGCATCGGTCAGACGGCCACCTTCCCCACCGCTCCTTCTTTGACTGGCCGAAGCCTCAGCAACTCGTTGTCCAGGACCAGGAGTTTGCAACCTCCCAGTCTCTGGGAACGCGTTGCACAGACCTTTCTGCAAGGCCTCCCGGAGTTGTCTCATCCTCTGCTCCCTCTGCGACGGTAACATAAGGTCCGCAACCTTACCCTTGTACCGTGGATCAAGGAGAGTGGCCAGCCAGTAATGGTCCCTCTCCTTGATCCGAAGAATACGAGGATCCTTCCGCAGACTTTGCAGGATCAGGGAGGCCATGCAGCGTAGGTTTGCTGAGGCATTCGCTCCGGAGTCCTCTGGGTCACTAAGGACGACATGATCCGCAGCCACCTCCTCCCAGCCACGTACAAGTCCACTGGTTTCTTGGGACTGTAAATCATCCCTAAAAGACTGCTGCTGATGATGCTGAGTGCCAGCCTCCACCTCCATGCTGACACAATCCTCCTCCTCCTCCTCCTCCTCCTCCTCCTCCTCCTCTTCCTGTGCGATGGGTGGGACAGAAGGAACACTGTCTGGGTAAAGGGGGCCTTGAGAGGCAAGGAAGTCCTCCTCTTCCTGCCTCTGTTCTGCCTCAAGTGCCCTGTCCATTATTCCACGCAGCGTGTGCTCCAACAGGTGGACAAGAGGTACAGTGTCACTGATGCATGCACTGTCACTGCTCACCATCCTCGTGGCCTCCTCAAATGGTGCCAGGACAGTGCATGCATCCCTGATCATGCCCCACTGGCGTGGAGAAAAAAAACCAAGCTCCCCTGACCCTGTCCTGGTGCCGTAGTCGCACAGGTACTCATTGATGGCCCTCTGCTGCGTGTGCAGCCGCTGCAGCATGGCCAACGTTGAGTTCCACCTGGTGGGCATGTCACATATAAGGCGGTTCTTGGGCAGGTTCAACTCCTTTTGCAGCTCAGCCAGGCGAGCACTGGCATTATAAGATCTGCGGAAATGCACACAGACTTTCCTGGCCTGCCTCAGGACATCCTGTAAGCCCGGGTACCTGCCCAAGAAGCGCTGCACCACCAGGTTAAGGACGTGAGCCACACAGGGCACATGGGTCATTTGTCCCTGTCGGAGGGCGGAGAGGAGGTTGGTGCCATTGTCGCAAACCACCATTCCTGGCTTAAGCTGGCGTGGCGTCAACCACCTCTCGGCCTGGCCCTGCAGAGCAGACAGGACCTCTGCCCCAGTGTGGCTTCTGTCCCCCAAACACACCAGCGCAAGCACGGCATGGCATCTTTTTGCCTGCGTACTTGCGTAGCCCCGTGAACGGCTACGGAGCACCGCTGGTTCATAGGACAAACCACAGGAAGAGGCCATGGAGGAAGAAGAAGAGGAGGGGGTGGAGGAGAGAGGTGTGTCACAACCAGTAGTAGCATTTTGGAGGCGTGGCGGTGGGACAACCTCCAACACTACTGCACCTTGTCCTGAATCCTTCCCAGCTGCCAAAAGAGTGACCCAATGGGCCGTGAAAGAAAGGTAACGTCCCTGTCCATGCCTGCTGGACCATGAGTCAGCGGTAATATGCACCTTACCGCTGACCGCCCTGTCCAGCGAGGCCAAGACATTGCCTTCCACATGCCGGTAGAGAGCCGGAATAGCCTTCCGTGAGAAAAAGTGGCGTTTGGGAACCTGCCACTGAGGAACTGCACATTGCACAAACTCACGGAAGGGGGCCGAGTCTACCAACTGAAAAGGCAGCAGTTGAAGCGCTAGCAATTTAGCCAAGCTAGCATTCAACCGCTGGGCATGTGGATGGCTGGGAGTGAACTTCTTTCGACGGTCCAGCAGCTGGGGCAGGGAAATTTGCCTGCTAGAATCGGACGTCGGTGTACTGCTAGCAGAGTGGGCGCAAGTACTTGGCTGTGACACACCTAATTCTACACCTTCATTCCTCTCAGTGCATGTTTCAGAGAGGACTGAAGTTATAGTGGGGTTGGAGATCCCAGCTGATGCGGTGCAAGGAGAGGTCCGCTTTGTTCTTTGGTGTGGGTCTTTGAGGTAGGCTTGCCAACGAGCTGCATGGCAGGTCAACATATGTCTGGTCAGGCATGTGGTACCCAAGCGGCTGATGTTTTGGCCACGCGATATACGCTTGAGACATATGTTGCAAACAGCAGCTGTGCGATCTGATGCACTAGCCTCAAAAAAGGCCCACACCAAAGAACTTTTTGAATGACGGGCAGAGGCAGCGCCCTGCACAGGCGGAGCTCTGCGGTGTGATTCCGTCGGTGTACTGCCCTTACGCTGGCCACCAAAGGGCATCCTGCCTCGTTGGAGATGTGCCTCCTCCTCATCCTCCTCCTCCTCCTCTCTCCTATTAGGCACCCACGTGGAGTCAGTGACCTCATCATCCCCTCCCTCCTCATCACTGGAGCCAATCTGGCAGTATGCTGCAGCTGCTGGAACATGACTGCCAGATTGGTGTCCTTCTTGAGCATCCCCTCTGTCTGCTCTCACGCTACTGCCTTCCTCTAGCTGGGTTTCATCATCAGACCCTTCGAAACGCTGGGCATCCTCCTGGAGCATGTACCCAACACTGTGCTGAAACAGTTCGGGGGACTCCTCAGGAGGAGGACATGGTGGGTCTAGGGAAGGAGTGACTGATGATTTGTCTGACATTGATACCAGGGAAGACGACGCTTTGGCAGCTGCTTTTCCAGGACCCTGAGCCTGGGTGAGAGAGGATGAGGAGGAGGAGGAGGGCTTGGTCATCCACTCTACCAAGTCTTCGGCATGATGTGGCTCAACATGTCCAGCTGCCGAAAAGAAGGACAAGCGTGTCCCATGGCCATGTGCTGATGACAATGCACCGCGTCCACGACCAGCACTGTTGCCCCCAGACACAGAGCCTGCTTGCCCTCTTTTATTGCCTCCTGACTGTCTGCCTCTCCTTGTTTGCCTTCCAGACATTCTAATAGATGGCCTGCAGGGAGATGGGAAAAAAGCAATAAGGGCTACCTTCAGGTGTCCTTCTCTGTCCCTTGAAACAAGGACTTGCAGAGTGAAATAAACTGACACTCTCCCTACCTACAGTTTTCTGTCCCTAGAATAAATGTTTTTTTTAATCACAATATAGCACAAGGACAATTCAGTCACTGTCCTTCCAGGTCCCTGGAAACAAGGACTTGCAGAGTGAAATAAACTGACACTCTCCCTACCTACAGTTTTCTGTCCCTAGAATAAATGTTTTTTTTAATCACAATATAGCACAAGGACAATTCAGTCACTGTCCTTCCAGGTCCCTGGAAACAAGGACTTACAGAGTGAAAGAAAAAAAACACTCTCCCTACCTACAGTTTTCTGTCCCTAGAAAAAATGTTTTTTTTAATCACAATATAACACAAGGACAATTCACTCACTGTCCTTCCAGGTCCCTGGAAACAAGGACTTGCAGAGTGAAATAAACTGACACTCTCCCTACCTACAGTTTTCTGTCCCTAGAATAAATGTTTTTTTTAAGCACAATATAGCACAAGGAGAATTCACTCACTGTCCTTCCAGGTCCCTGGAAACAAGGACTTGCAGAGTGAAAGAAAAAAAACACTCTCCCTACCTACAGTTTTCTGTCCCTAGAAAAAATGTTTTTTTTAATCACAATATAACACAAGGACAATTCACTCACTGTCCTTCCAGGTCCCTGGAAACAAGGACTTGCAGAGTGAAATAAACTGACACTCTCCCTACCTACAGTTTTCTGTCCCTAGAATAAATGTTTTTTTTAATCACAATATAGCACAAGGACAATTCAGTCACTGTCCTTCCAGGTCCCTGGAAACAAGGACTTGCAGAGTGAAATAAACTGACACTCTCCCTACCTACAGTTTTCTGTCCCTAGAATAAATGTTTTTTTTAAGCACAATATAGCACAAGGACAATTCACTCACTGTCCTTACAGGTCCCTGGAAACAAGGACTTGCAGAGTGAAAGAAAAAAAACACTCTCCCTACCTACAGTTTTCTGTCCCTAGAAAACATGTTTTTTTTAATCACAATATAACACAAGGACAATTCACTCACTGTCCTTCCAGGTCCCTGGAAACAAGGACTTGCAGAGTGAAATAAACTGACACTCTCCCTACCTACAGTTTTCTGTCCCTAGAATAAATGTTTTTTTTAATCACAATATAGCACAAGGACAATTCACTCACTGTCCTTACAGGTCCCTGGAAACAAGGACTTGCAGAGTGAAATAAACTGACACTCTCCCTACCTACAGTTTTCTGTCCCTAGAATAAATGTTTTTTTTAAGCACAATATAGCACAAGGAGAATTCACTCACTGTCCTTCCAGGTCCCTGGAAACAAGGACTTGCAGAGTGAAATAAACTGACACTTTCCCTACCTACAGTTTTCTGTCCCTAGAATAAATGTTTTTTTTAATCACAATATAGCACAAGGACAATTCAGTCACTGTCCTTCCAGGTCCCTGGAAACAAGGACTTGCAGAGTGAAATAAACTGACACTCTCCCTACCTACAGTTTTCTGTCCCTAGAATAAATGTTTTTTTTAATCACAATATAGCACAAGGACAATTCACTCACTGTCCTTACAGGTCCCTGGAAACAAGGACTTGCAGAGTGAAATAAACTGACACTCTCCCTACCTACAGTTTTCTGTCCCTAGAATAAATGTTTTTTTTAATCACAATATAGCACAAGGACAATTCACTCACTGTCCTTACAGGTCCCTGGAAACAAGGACTTGCAGAGTGAAATAAACTGACACTCTCCCTACCTACAGTTTTCTGTCCCTAGAATAAATGTTTTTTTTAAGCACAATATAGCACAAGGAGAATTCACTCACTGTCCTTCCAGGTCCCTGGAAACAAGGACTTGCAGAGTGAAAGAAAAAAAACACTCTCCCTACCTACAGTTTTCTGTCCCTAGAAAAAATGTTTTTTTTAATCACAATATAACACAAGGACAATTCACTCACTGTCCTTCCAGGTCCCTGGAAACAAGGACTTGCAGAGTGAAATAAACTGACACTCTCCCTACCTACAGTTTTCTGTCCCTAGAATAAATGTTTTTTTTAATCACAATATAGCACAAGGACAATTCACTCACTGTCCTTACAGGTCCCTGGAAACAAGGACTTGCAGAGTGAAATAAACTGACACTCTCCCTACCTACAGTTTTCTGTCCCTAGAATAAATGTTTTTTTTAAGCACAATATAGCACAAGGAGAATTCACTCACTGTCCTTCCAGGTCCCTGGAAACAAGGACTTGCAGAGTGAAAGAAAAAAAACACTCTCCCTACCTACAGTTTTCTGTCCCTAGAAAAAATGTTTTTTTTAATCACAATATAACACAAGGACAATTCACTCACTGTCCTTCCAGGTCCCTGGAAACAAGGACTTGCAGAGTGAAATAAACTGACACTCTCCCTACCTACAGTTTTCTGTCCCTAGAATAAATGTTTTTTTTAATCACAATATAGCACAAGGACAATTCAGTCACTGTCCTTCCAGGTCCCTGGAAACAAGGACTTGCAGAGTGAAATAAAATGACACTCTCCCTACCTACAGTTTTCTGTCCCTAGAATAAATGTTTTTTTTAATCACAATATAGCACAAGGACAATTCACTCACTGTCCTTACAGGTCCCTGGAAACAAGGACTTGCAGAGTGAAATAAACTGACACTCTCCCTACCTACAGTTTTCTGTCCCTAGAATAAATGTTTTTTTTAAGCACAATATAGCACAAGGAGAATTCACTCACTGTCCTTCCAGGTCCCTGGAAACAAGGACTTGCAGAGTGAAAGAAAAAAAACACTCTCCCTACCTACAGTTTTCTGTCCCTAGAAAAAATGTTTTTTTTAATCACAATATAACACAAGGACAATTCACTCACTGTCCTTCCAGGTCCCTGGAAACAAGGACTTGCAGAGTGAAATAAACTGACACTCTCCCTACCTACAGTTTTCTGTCCCTAGAATAAATGTTTTTTTTAATCACAATATAGCACAAGGACAATTCAGTCACTGTCCTTCCAGGTCCCTGGAAACAAGGACTTGCAGAGTGAAATAAACTGACACTCTCCCTACCTACAGTTTTCTGTCCCTAGAATAAATGTTTTTTTTAATCACAATATAGCACAAGGACAATTCAGTCACTGTCCTTCCAGGTCCCTGGAAACAAGGACTTGCAGAGTGAAATAAACTGACACTCTCCCTACCTACAGTTTTCTGTCCCTAGAATAAATGTTTTTTTTAATCACAATATAGCACAAGGACAATTCACTCACTGTCCTTACAGGTCCCTGGAAACAAGGACTTGCAGAGTGAAATAAACTGACACTCTCCCTACCTACAGTTTTCTGTCCCTAGAATAAATGTTTTTTTTAAGCACAATATAGCACAAGGAGAATTCACTCACTGTCCTTCCAGGTCCCTGGAAACAAGGACTTGCAGAGTGAAAGAAAAAAAACACTCTCCCTACCTACAGTTTTCTGTCCCTAGAAAAAATGTTTTTTTTAATCACAATATAACACAAGGACAATTCACTCACTGTCCTTCCAGGTCCCTGGAAACAAGGACTTGCAGAGTTAAATAAACTGACACTCTCCCTACCTACAGTTTTCTGTCCCTAGAATAAATGTTTTTTTTAATCACAATATAGCACAAGGACAATTCAGTCACTGTCCTTCCAGGTCCCTGGAAACAAGGACTTGCAGAGTGAAATAAACTGACACTCTCCCTACCTACAGTTTTCTGTCCCTAGAATAAATGTTTTTTTTAATCACAATATAGCACAAGGACAATTCAGTCACTGTCCTTCCAGGTCCCTGGAAACAAGGACTTGCAGAGTGAAATAAACTGACACTCTCCCTACCTACAGTTTTCTGTCCCTAGAATAAATGTTTTTTTTAATCACAATATAGCACAAGGACAATTCACTCACTGTCCTTACAGGTCCCTGGAAACAAGGACTTGCAGAGTGAAATAAACTGACACTCTCCCTACCTACAGTTTTCTGTCCCTAGAATAAATGTTTTTTTTAAGCACAATATAGCACAAGGAGAATTCACTCACTGTCCTTCCAGGTCCCTGGAAACAAGGACTTGCAGAGTGAAAGAAAAAAAACACTCTCCCTACCTACAGTTTTCTGTCCCTAGAAAAAATGTTTTTTTTAATCACAATATAACACAAGGACAATTCACTCACTGTCCTTCCAGGTCCCTGGAAACAAGGACTTGCAGAGTGAAATAAACTGACACTCTCCCTACCTACAGTTTTCTGTCCCTAGAATAAATGTTTTTTTTAATCACAATATAGCACAAGGACAATTCAGTCACTGTCCTTCCAGGTCCCTGGAAACAAGGACTTGCAGAGTGAAATAAACTGACACTCTCCCTACCTACAGTTTTCTGTCCCTAGAATAAATGTTTTTTTTAATCACAATATAGCACAAGGACAATTCAGTCACTGTCCTTCCAGGTCCCTGGAAACAAGGACTTGCAGAGTGAAATAAACTGACACTCTCCCTACCTACAGTTTTCTGTCCCTAGAATAAATGTTTTTTTTAATCACAATATAGCACAAGGACAATTCACTCACTGTCCTTACAGGTCCCTGGAAACAAGGACTTGCAGAGTGAAATAAACTGACACTCTCCCTACCTACAGTTTTCTGTCCCTAGAATAAATGTTTTTTTTAAGCACAATATAGCACAAGGAGAATTCACTCACTGTCCTTCCAGGTCCCTGGAAACAAGGACTTGCAGAGTGAAAGAAAAAAAACACTCTCCCTACCTACAGTTTTCTGTCCCTAGAAAAAATGTTTTTTTTAATCACAATATAACACAAGGACAATTCACTCACTGTCCTTCCAGGTCCCTGGAAACAAGGACTTGCAGAGTGAAATAAACTGACACTCTCCCTACCTACAGTTTTCTGTCCCTAGAATAAATGTTTTTTTTAATCACAATATAGCACAAGGACAATTCAGTCACTGTCCTTCCAGGTCCCTGGAAACAAGGACTTGCAGAGTGAAATAAACTGACACTCTCCCTACCTACAGTTTTCTGTCCCTAGAATAAATGTTTTTTTTAAGCACAATATAGCACAAGGACAATTCACTCACTGTCCTTACAGGTCCCTGGAAACAAGGACTTGCAGAGTGAAAGAAACTGACACTCTCCCTACCTACAGTTTTCTGTCCCTAGAATAAATGTTTTTTTAAGCACAATATAGCACAAGGACAATTCACTCACTGTCCTTCCAGGTCCCTGGAAACAAGGACTTGCAGAGTGAAAGAAACTGACACTGTCCCTACCTACAGTTTTCTGTCCCTAGAATAAATGTTTTTTTTAAGCACACTATAGCACAAGCACAAAACACACTGACACTCTCCCTACCTATCCTTCTCTTTCCCTAAACTAAAGGAATCCAGGTTAAGCAAGAAAGAAATAACAGTCACTGTCCCTGCCTATGCTGCTCTATCCCTGCTCCGGAACACACTACACTAGGCCGCCGTGCTGGCGGCCTTTTATAGTGTGGGGCGTGTACTAAACACCCTCAGCAATAATTGGCCACAGGCATCCTGCCTGTGGCCAATCATTGCTCTCCTCGCTGCCGGCGCTGTGATTGGCCAAGCATGCGGGGTCACAGTGCATGCTTGGCCAATCACAGCGCCTGGATGACACTGCGATGGCGTAGTGCATTGTGGGCCGTTCGCGTCACTCGAATTTGGCGCGAACGGCCCAAATCGTTCGATCTTCGTCGAACGATCGAACAGCCGATGTTCGAGTCGAACGTATGTTCGACTCGAACACGAAGCTCATCCCTATTGACCAGTAAGGTGTCAGTGTTTAGATCAGATTTTCGGGTACAATTCCTAATTAAAGTTGATATGAAACGTGTAATACTTTATTACCATAATATAGAAAGGTAGATAATTACCCATTTCTATCAAAGATGTAATATTTATGTGAATATTCTGATTATGACACAGGAAGAACAAAATATGTGCATCAATTTGATTCCTCTGCAGTGTAATAAATGAATAGACCCTGCCCCTTCTCACATTCCCCATCAGGTCCGCTCAGCCTTACACACAGTGAAGGTGACCCCAGAGTCAGAATCAGAGGGGGGTGGGGTCACCTTGACTGGGTGTAAGGCTGAGTGGACCTGATGGGGAGCGTGAGAAGGGGCGGGGTCTATTTATTTATTACACTGCAGAGGAATCAAATCACGTTCCCCATTAGGTCCGCTCAGCCTTTCACCCAGAGGGAACAAATCACCTGATGGGGAATGTGAGAAGGGGCGGGGTCTATTCATTTATTACACTGCAGAGGAATCAAATCACGTTCCCCATCAGGTCCGCTGAATCAGAGGGGGGCGGGGTCACCTTCACTGGGTGTAAGGCTGAGAGGACCTGATGGGGAACGTGAGAAGGGGCAGGGTCTATTCATTTATTACACTGCTGAGGAATCAAATCACGTTCCCCATTAGGTCCGCTCAGCCTTACACCCAGAGGGATCAAATCACCTGATGGGGAACGTGAGAAGGGGCGGGGTCTATTCATTTATTACACTGCAGAGGAATCAAATTGATGCACATATTTTGTTCTTCCTGTGTCATAATTAGAATATTTACATAAATATTACATCTTTGATAGAAATAGGTAATTATCTACCTTTCTATATTATGGTAATAAAGTATTACATGTTTCATATAAACTTTAATTAGGAAATCAGATCTAAACGCTGACACCTTACTGGTCAATAAGAGAAGACAACTTTATAAAGCCAGAAATCCTTTCCGGTTCAATAAAACATTTCACGATGATCCTTCCTGGGCAGTTTATAGCAAATGGTCTAATTTCAGCAATGGTTTCGGCAGAGTTCCAATGCTGGGGGAGGGGAAGAGTAACTCTGATGAAGACATAACCCCTGGATGTGATGTTTGTTAGAAGAAGCCCGGGTGATGGATTTGTTGTGGCTTCGTGGAGTGTTTGTTGGCAGACAGGAGCCCCGAGCTGCAGCACCGTCCCTCCTCCAGCTTACCCTATGATGTGACGGGTGACCCGCCCCCTTGTACGTTATGGGGGTTTCGTGTGGAGTGGAGATTGGAGGAGACTGCAGCGCTGGACATTGGATCACCGCGGGACATAGAGAACAACGCTGGACAGACTGGATTACATCGCTGGAATGGGTTTTTTATTTTTTTATTTTTAATAAAGGACTTTCCCAACAGTGTCTGTGTGTTTTTAAAAAAAAATGTACACTTTCTTTGTGAAATGGTAGGGGTACAATGTACCCCTTACCAATTCACATGGGTGGGCCGGGATCTGGGGGTCCCCTTTGTTAAAGGGGTCTTCCAGATTCCGATAAGCCCCCCACCCGCAGACCCCCACAACCACCGGGCAAGGGTTGTGGGGATGAGGCCCTTGTCCCCATCAACATGGGGACATGGTGCTTTGAGGGGTCACAGACCCCCAAAGCATCCTCCCCATGTTGAGGGCATGTGGCCTGGTATGGTTCAGGAGGGGGGGGTGCTCTCTCGTCCCCCCCTCTTTTCCTGCGGCCTGCCAGGTTGCGTGCTTGGATAAAGGGTCTAGTATGGATTTTTGGGGGGAACTCCACACCATTTTTTTTTATTTGGCGTGGACCTGAAGGGTCTGGTATGGATATTTGGGGGAACCCCACGTCCTTTTTTTTTTAAATTTGACGCAGGGTTCCCCTTAATATCCATACCAGACCTGAAGGGCCTGGTAATTGAATTTGGGGGGACCCCCACCCTATTTTTTTTATTTTTTATCAATGACTTTCAATGACTGTTCTCTGTATTGCCGGGAGCTGACAATTCATTATAGCCGCAAGTGAGTTTTAAATTACTTTTTTTCCTTCAGAAATGACACTTTGTGCAGGGACAGTTCTAAGCACGGGAAATAATCGCTACTTTACAGGCATACTATACACACCCCCTAGGTACGAAATTTAAAGGAATATTTCACTTTTATTGTTTCACTTTAAGCATTATTAAAATCACTGCTCCCGAAAAAACTTCAGTTTTTAAACCTTTTTTTGCATTGATACATGTCCCCTGGGGCAGGACCCGGGTCCCCAAACACTTTTTATGACAATAACTTGCATATAAGCCTTTAAAATTAGCACTTTCGATTTCTCCCATAGACTTTTACAGGGTGTTCAGCGGCTTTTCGAATTTGCCGCGAACACCCCAAATTGTTCGCTGTTGGGCTTAACAGGCAATGTTCGAGTCGAACATGAGTTTGACTCGAACTCGAAGCTCATCACTAGTGTACACAAATCTCTGAAAAAAAGGTACTATTTACCAAAATATCAAGGCTTTTATTATTCCAATGCATCCAATACATCACCAGTGCCTTAAACTGTACAAGGTAATGTATGGCTTGCTTAAAATGTTTTACTTAAAAATGTGACTAAGTATCATTAAGGTTATTTTATAAAGGGCAATTTGTTGCAGTTGTTGATCTTCTCTTTGTGTCCATGACTTTATGTACCGGCAAGGCACGACATGTTTTTATTCGCACGTAGAGTTTTTGGAATTCTCTTAATATTTTTTTTTATTATTTTATCCATTTTAGAGCAGTCTACATCTAGCTTTTGTTTCTGTTATTGCTCCTATACTGTAACTCTGTAGCTTTAAGGCTGCATTCACACCTGAGCGTTTTGTAGCCTGAAGCCTGAAGCTACAAAACGCTAGAGGGAAAAAAATCCATTATTCTCTATGGAGATGGTTCACATCTCCACTCCATGTCGCCTGAAGCCGAACGCCTGAAGCTCAAACAAGTTCCGGACCCTTTTTTGTCGCGCGAATCGGGCAGATTGGGCGTTTTAGGATTCATATAATGTAATGGAAACGCCCGATTCAAGCGTCTAGTGCGACAACGAGCGTTCCGACGGGCGCAAATTCGCGCGACAAAACAATGGTAAAAACGACGGTAAAAACGCCCGATTCGCTACGCTCAGGTGTGAATGCAGCCTAATGGTTTGTAACAGTTGTGTTAGCTGGTTCAATTACAGTATTTGTAATCTCTTCGATGATATTATTATTAAACTAACCTCATACCACATGAGTTTTGGTTCATTCTATAATTACTGTATATCACAGCATGGGTCCAGAGGAAAATGATTGATCTGTTGATGTCCATTTTCTCTTCAGTCTATATGTTTGGGTTTTCTAGTTTGTTTTAGTAATAGTTGATTAACCCTTCTGCACAATTTCTTCCATGAATCCAAAGTTTTCTTTAGTATGTTTTTTTTATTTAAACTACTAGACTATTGGTTTATTCATCACACAATGTCTGAGTACGTTTATTAACAGCAATGCCAAGTAAAAAACGCATTATCCTGCTAATCTCATGCCTCGTACACACGACCGTTTTTTCAGACGGGAAAACTGCTATGAGAGCTTTTGGCCAGGAATCCTGGCCGTGTGTATGCTCCATCGCAGTTTTTCCGACGGGAAAACTGCCGGACAAAAAAAGAGAGCAGGATCTCTTTTTTCCCGTCAGGAAAAATCCTGGCGGGAAAACCGTTCGTCTGTATGCTTTTCCGAGGCGAAAAAAACGTGCATGCTCGGAAACAATTTGACACATGCTCCGAAGCATAGAACTTCATTTTGTCGGCTCTTCGTAGGCTTTGACGTCATCGCGTTCTTGGCAGTCAAAAGTTCATCGGACTTTTGTCTGAGCGTGTGTATGCAAGGCAGGCTTGAGAGGAATTCTGACGGGAAAAACCAACAGAAAAACCGGTCGTGTGTACTAGGCATAACACTCATTGTAACTGTAGCAGATTTAAAGAGGAAGTAAACTTCCTCTGCTGACATTTACCTAAAGCTAAACATATAATAAGACTTACCTATAAGTAGTGTAAATATCTTCTAAATGTGCACCATTTAGGAGATATTTACATTACATGCAGCCATTGACAGCACTGGCGCATGCGCTCTGAAGGAAAGGCCACCGGTGCTATTCCTTCCGAGACCTGTGCTGTGAACAACGACTCACATGCGTGGGAGTGATGTCATTGTGGCTCCGGCCAATCACAGAGCCAGAGACAGTGAACACGGAATCTAGACGGGTAAAAATGTAAGAGGCTGCAGCGCTGACATTGCAGCACTGGAACAGTTTTATTTGCATATTAGCACATTATGACTTTACCTTGCAGGAAGAAGAAAAGAAAAAAAACGTCCAGCGGTATACAACCGCTTTAACTCTAGTTGGATGTGCAGCCGATACACCCAATTTCTTCTATCAGGCCTGCAGCAAACCCTCATGCAGGCAGTGTGTAGACAGGGGTTGATCTCTGCCTGTAAAGTCCTAGAGTTGTGTTAAGGAGGGGAGGGTCACTCTGTTTTTTTATATAGTACCTCCTTGGGGTGGGGTCTAGAGACGCATGGGAAGGAATGGGCTCATGCAGTCAGTGTGTAGGCCAAAGGAAACTAGGAAGAAGCCCCTCTGGGGTAGGCCTGGGAGCACTCCTATCAGAAGGGGCCTAAATTAAGGATGACTATTGGAGAACTTCAGTTGTATGGAAAGACTGTGTGAAACCCCTGCATACATTGTTGAATAAAGACACAAGTCCATGCAGTTCAACCTGTGTTTGTGTATGTATGTGTATGTGTTTATGTCACTGCCATTTCCCATATCCCTGTATATTGTGTTCGCTAAGATGCCCATCTAAAAGTATTTTTTTTTTTTAAATATTGAAACACCTCGCTGAGACCACCAACTGTGGATTGGAGTCCCACATCCTTACTGTTCTAATAGTAAAGAACCCCTTACGCAGTTTATGATTAAACCGTCTTATGCCAACTTCACTTAGTGGCCACATGTCCTCTTAAGCGACCTGAGACTGAATAGTTTCTCCTTATGCTAGAATCACCATTTAGATATTTGTATATTGCGATCAGATTTCCTGTTAAAGAGTAGGGATGAGCTTCGAGTTCGAGTCAAACTCATGTTCGACTCGAACATTGCCTGTTCGCACCGTTCGCCGAATGGCGAACAATTTGGGGTGTTCGCGGCAAATTCGAAAAGTCTATGGGAGAAATCTAAAGTGCTAATTTTAAAGGCTTATATGCAAGTTATTGTCATAAAAAGTGTTTGGTGACCCGGGTCCTGCCCCAGGGGACATGTATCAATGCAAATTTTTTTTTAAAACGGACGTTTTTTCGGGAGCAGTGATTTTAATAATGCTTAAAGTGAAACAATACAAGTGAAATATTCCTTTAAATTTCGTACCTAGGTTGTGTGTATAGTATGCATGTAAAGCAGCGCTTGTTTCCCGTGCATAGAACTGTCCCTGCACAAAGTGTCATTTCTGAAGGAAAAAAGGTCATTTAAAACTCACTCGTGGCTATAATGAATTGTCGGCTCCCGTGGGGGTCCCCCCAAATTCAATTACCAGGCCCTTCAGGTCTGGTATGGATATTAAGGGGAACCCTGCCGCAAATTAAAAAAAAAATGTGTGGGGTTCCCCCAAATATCCTTCAGGTCTGGTATGGATTTTAAGGGGAACTCCACGCCAAATTAAAAAAGAAAATTGGCGTGGAGTACCCCCAAAAATCCAGACCAGACATTTTATCTGAGCACGCAACCTGGCAGGCCGCAGGAAAAGATTGGGGGACGAGAGAGCGCCCCCCCCTCCTGAACAGTACCAGGCCACATGCCCTCAACATGGGGAGGATGTTGATGGGGACAAGGGCCTCATCCCCACAACCCTTGCCTGGTGGTTGTGGGGGTCTGCGGGCAGGGGGCTTATCGGTGTCTGGAAGACCCCTTTAACAAAGGGGACCCCCAGATCCCGCCCCCCATGTGAATTGGTAAGGGGTACATTGTACTCCTACCATTTCACGAAGAAAGTGTAATTTTTTTTCAAAAAACACATGTCCTTTATTAAAAAAAAAAACAAAAAAAAAACATTCCAGTGATATAATCCAGTGTCCCCGCGGCGATCCGATGTCCAGCGCTGTCCACACGAAACGTCATTGGCTGAGCCTGAGCGGACCTGATGGGGAACTTCCTCCGCAGTGTATTATATTAATAGACCCGCCCCTTCTAAAGTTCCCCATCAGGTCCGCTCAGCCAATGACGTAGGTGTAAGGCTAAGCGGACCAGATGCGGAATATGAGAAGGGGCGGGTCTATTCATTTATTACACTGCGAGGCAGTTCCCCATCAGGTCCGCTCAGCCAATGACGTAGGCGGGGTCTGACATACGAGGGGCGGACCTGATGGGGAACTTCCTCCACAGTGTAATAAATGAATAGACCCGCCCCTTCTCACGTTCCGCATCTGGTCCGCTTAGCCTTACACCTACGTCATTGGCTGAGCGGACCTGATAGGGAACTTTAGAAGGGGCGGGTCTATTCATTTAATTCACTGCGGAGGAAGTTCCCGTCAGGTCCGCTCAGGCTCAGCCAATGACGTTTCGTGTGGACAGCGCTGGACATCGGATCGCCGCGGGACACTGGATTTCACCGCTGGAATGGGTTTTTTATTTTTTATTTTTTTATTTTTAATAAAGGACTTTTCCAAGGTGTCTGTGTGTGTTTTTTTAACTTTTTTTTACACATTCTTAATGAAATGGTAGGGGTACAATGTACCCCTTACCAATTCACATAGGGGGGGCGGGATCTGAGGGTCCCCTTTGTTAAAGCGGTCTTCCAGATTCCGATAAGCCCCCTGCCCGGAGACCCCCACAACCACCGGGCAAGGGTTGTGGGAATGAGGCCCTTGTCCCTATCAACATGGGGACATCCTCCCCATGTTGAGGGCATTTGGCCTGGTACGGTTCAGGAGGGGGGGGGCGCTCTCTCGTCCCCCCTCTTTTCCTGCGGCCTGCCAGGTTGCGTGCTCGGATAAAGGGTCTGGTACGGATTTTTGTGGGGGAACTCCACGCCATTTTTTTTTTATTTGGGGTGGAGTTCCCCTTAAAATCCATACCAGACCTGAAGGGCCTGGTATGGATATTTGGGGGAACCCCACGCATTTTTTTTTAAATTTGCGGCAGGGTTCCCCTTAATATCCATACCAGACCTGAAGGGCCTGGCAATTGAATTTGGGGGGACCCCCACGCTTTTTTTTTTTTTTTTTTATCAATGACTTTTCTATGTATTGCCGGGAGCCGACAATTCATTATAGCCGCGAGTGAGTTTTAAATTACTTTTTTTCCTTCAGAAATGACACTTTGTGCAGGGACAGTTCTAAGCAAGGGAAACAAGCAAGACTTTACAGGCATACTATATATACACACCCTAGGTACGAAATTGAAAGGAATATTTCACTTTTATTGTTTCACTTTAACCACTTGCCGCCTGCCCTATTGCAAAATTAGGGCGGCAAAGTGGTTTCAATATCCTGACTGGACGTCATATGACGTCTTCAGGATATTGAGCCGCTGCGCGCCCCCAGGGGCGCGCATCACGGCGATCGTTGTTGCGGGATGTCAGTCTGACACCCCGCAACACCGATCTAGGTAAGGAGTCTCCAACGGAGACTCTTTACCACGTGATCAGCCATGTCCAATCATGGCTGATCACGATGTAAACAGGGAAAGCCGGTGATCGGCTTTTCCTCACTCGTGTCTGTCAGACGCGAGTAGAGGAGAGCCGATCGGCTGCTCCTCTGACAGGGGGGGTTTGTGCTGATCAATTATCAGTGCAGCCCCCCCGAGGATGCCCACACTGGACCACCAGGGATGCCACCAGACCACCAGGGATGCCCACCATAAGGTATGCCACCCTAGACCACCAGGGATGCCAATTAGAAATGCCTAATGGATGCCAATCAGTGCCCACAATGGATGCCAATCAGTGCCCACAATGGGCACCACTGATTGGCAGGCATTATTGTTTTGCACTGATTGGCATCCATTAGTACAACACATTACAGTACAGTGCCACCTATCAGTGGCCATCCATGCCCATCCATGCCACCTATCAGTGCCCATCCATGCCGCCGACCAGTGACCATCCGTGTTGCCTATCCGTGCCGCCTATCTATGCCCATCCATGCCGCCTATCTGTGCCCATCCGTGCTGCCTATCTGTGCCCATCCATGCCGCCTATCTGTGCCCATCCGTGCCGCCTACCAGTGCCCATCCGTGCCGCCTATCAGTGCCCATCCATGCCGCCTATCGGTGCCCATCCGTGCCACCTCATCGGTGCCCATCAGTGCCGCCTCATCGGTGGCCATCAGTGCCGCCTTATCAGTGCCCATCAGTGCAGCCCCATCAGTGCCCATCAGTGAAGGAGAAAACTTACTTATTTACAAAGTTTTGTAACTGAAACAAAAAAATTACTTTTCTTTTACAAAATTTTGGTTTTTTTTTTTATTTTTTTAGCAGAAAATAAAAATCGCAGAGGTGATCAAATACCACCAAAAGAAAGCCCTATTTGTGGGGAAAAAATGATAAAATTGTATTTTGGGTACAGTGTAGCATGACCACGCAATTGTCATTTAAAGTGCAACAGCGCAGAAAGCTGAAAATTGGTTTGGGCAGGAAGGTGTATAAGTGCCCAGTATGGAAGTGGTTAAGCATTATTAAAATCACTGCTCCCGAAAAAACAGCTGTTTTTAAAACTTTTTTTTGCATTGATACATGTCCCCTGGGGCAGGACCCAGGTCCCCAAACACTTTTTAGGACAATAACTTGCATATTAGCCTTTATAATTATCACTTTTGATTTTGAACGTTCGAGTCCATTGTATTTAATAGGGTTCTAAAGTTTGCGATAACTTTCTGTCTGTTCGCAGGTTCTGGTGCGAACCGAAAAGGGGGGTGTTCGGCTCATCCCTATTTAAGATGTGGCCAAACCAGAGTTTTTAAAATGGTAGAATTATAGTCTTATCTCTCGAGTAGATACTCTTTTTAATGCACACTGATAGTCTTCTAGCATTGCTTGCTGCAGCTTGACATTGCATGCTATTGCTAAGTCTGTGATCTACGACTCGAGGACCCCCTGTCCTGCTTTCAAATTTTTAGCCCTCAAATGCATTATTTTACATTTTTAGGTTTTAGACCCTCATTTGCAATATAGATGCCCACTCCTTTTTTTTTTATCAAGGTCTTCTTCTAAAGCTCCTATATCCTGCTTGAAATGTTATTACCCTGCTTACTTTTGTATAATCAGCAAACAATTGAATAGAATTATTTATACCAATCTCTTTATCATTGATGAACAAATTAAACAGAATTGGTCCCAGGACAGAGCCTTTGGTTACCCCACTTAAAATTCCAGACCATTCATAAGATACACTATTAATTACCACCCTGAATGTGTCTTGTTTCTGCTCAAATGTTTGAGCATTTCTGTTTGCAGTCATTATATCTGGATAATTGAAGTTCCCCTTGATAATAACATTGCCCTGCTTTGCTGTAATTTCCAGCAGTGAGAGGAGATCAGTCTCCTCTTCATCCTTTAGGTTAGGGGGGCCTGTAGCATACACCTAGTAAAAAAATGGAACCCAAGGCTTTTCTTAACTATGCTTAAACCTGCCCCCATCCTCCTTCTAACCCCTATTCTAACTACCCTGTAAAAGAAAGATGCTTATACTTACCTTTCCTGAGGGCACTCTAATTCAGTCATGTGGTCCCCCAGAGGCTGG
Source organism: Rana muscosa (assembly GCA_029206835.1). Classification (NCBI taxonomy): domain Eukaryota; kingdom Metazoa; phylum Chordata; class Amphibia; order Anura; family Ranidae; genus Rana; species Rana muscosa. Next base: position 11,206,169 of record JARGYO010005626.1, on the reverse strand, counting down.
CTTCAGGGGAGAGGGGAGATCGCTGACAACAGCTGAAATGCTGGCCCAGTGATGTCACCCATAGGCTTACTGAGGGGCATTAGTTGTCAGCTTTCCCTCCTCTCCCTTGAAGCCGCCGTTGGGAGCTGATCATGTGACCAGAGCACCCTCAGAATAGGTAAGTATAATCATCTTCCTTTTACAGGATTGTTAGAATAGTAGTTAGAAGGTGGGTGGGAGCAGGTTTAAGCATAGTTAGGAAAAGCCTGGAATTCCACTTAAATTTCCCTTTTCTTTCTTCTCTTTGAAGCTCCAGCCACAAGGATTCTACCTCCTCCCTAGCCCCGCTAGCAACGTCATCCCTTATATTTACTAGCAGATCATTTTTGATATACAGGCACACCCCTCCCCCTCTTCTGCTTACCCTGTCCCTCCGATACAAGAAGTGCCCATGGACAGTCCCAAGCCAGTCATGTGAGCTGTCAAGCCAAGTTTCTGATAGTCCTACGAAGTCTAAATCTTCTTCATGTATCAGCAGTTCTAGTTCTTCCATTTTATTAACCAAACTTCTAGCATATGGTAAACATGCCTTTTAATTGTGTACAGGAGCATATTATTTTCTCCTCGTTTGTTCTGAGGCTGCAGTAGTATTTTGCTAACATATTCGCCTTGGTTTTAGGTACTCTAGTTACACTGCCAGTGTTGCCCCGGTAGCACCCTCTGACCTTCGCTTACTGCCAGCTATAGCTTCCTGTGAAGTTCTTGTAAGTGTCTGCAAAGTAATAGAGAGGAAGAAACAGAGTTTGACCGTTTGACAAAGTGCCGTGTTGTTGTGATGTCTCGTTATGTTTCAAGTAAAGCTTCTGAAACGCAAATGGTGTGGACAATTCTCAATCCTCAGGTAGATGGTGAGTGGGCCTCAGACCAGAAGATTAGGACCAATTAAAATGGCTTTCTGATACAGGTATGTGCGTACCCTGCCCTGGTCCTGAGTTAGAGAGGATGTGAGGTGTCCTTGACCAACTCAGTGGGCGCTGGTGGAGAATTGAAGCTGCCTACAAGTGCCTGCTCACCAACAGCAGAGATAGCAGGAAAGCAATAACAGAGGACTAGAACGGAAGCTTAATGAACCAAGTTAACATAGAGTGCTGCATTAATGTGATTGGGTATGGGTATTGAGACCACAATTAGGAAAAATAGTACCAGTAGCTGAAGAGGGTGTTGAAAATTACCATAATCATTGTGATGATAGTCCAGCAGGAACTTGATAATGATATGGACAGGGACGGAAAAGCTTACCTGTTGTTTTTTGTTGTGTTGTGGTATGGTGCACGGCAATAAAACCTGAATTTGAAACAGAAGCACTAAACATGTGTAGCGGCCTCACTCTCTCTCTCTCTTGTATTGGTTGTTTGTGGCTGTTGTCTAGGGGTACTCTGGAGGAGAGAGTGCAGGACACTACGCCAAGCTCTCACCCTCTGTGTCTGTGAGGTTTGAGCAAAGTATTTTCTGAATTACCTTCGGGTCTGCATCCTGCATATGGAGCCTCCGCTTCTTCCGTGGAGGTGTATCTGCCAGTAATAGAGCCCCACACCATTCAAAGTTCAACACTCCTTTATTTCTTCAATGCCAGAATGAACATAATCAGTTGAACTTCCATAACAGACAGACAGGGGTGTGGATACGAGTAGGCCCAGGCACAATAAACTCTCCTATCCCTTTCTCGTGCGGATAGGCCTGGCGCACGGTCTCTGCCAGCGACCGTGAAGTTGGTAGCTGCCACCTACCGGGTGAACTGTTGGAGCCCCTGCCACGGGCCTAAGTAGCGGTCTCTGTCACGACCTTAGAGTAACGGTCTCTGCCACCGACCTTAGAACATGGACCACCTTCCATGTGAATATGGCCCCTGTTTGGTGAGGACATCCATCCCGACGGTCTCTGGAGACCCTGTCCCGGCACTGGCAATCTGCTGCACCAGATCTATGGGAAGGTCACCTGCGCGGTCCCTTACGCCTGGATTCAGACACCCGATTCTGTGGGTGCCTTAGGATGGTTCCTCCCGGGCGGATCCCAGTGGAAGAAGCTGGGCCCCAGGCCTGAACGATGCTGCACCTCACCCCAGACTGAGGGTGTCTGGGGTGACTCCCGAACTCCACGTGTCCAGGCCTAGGCCGCCTGGACACCGACCGCTGGACAGCAGCCCTCAGGCTAAAGGTGCCTGGGACTCGGACCTCGTGGCGAAGATGTCTGCCCCCTTTATAGCCTCTCCCAGCTAGCACAGCGGGTTCCCCGCCCCGCCGTACAACCGCTGCGAGAGACCAAAAAGGTACGGCACTCCAGCGATGGTTCAACCCCGGCCCAAAGTGACAGCGCCACCTGCTGGGCCGCAGGGAACTGGACATCACTGATGTCTCCACCCGAATCAATATACTGAAAAGTACCTACCCGCTACACAAGTAAAATGGTTCTCCTACAGTATATGAATGCTAAATGCTGAACTTCTACTTGGGCATAGGTGCTCATCCCCAACTGATGTGAGGGGTGGCTCAGTTTATTGTATTGAGGGGCTATGGATTTAGTCCTTTCCAATTAATCATCAATAATACTGTATATACTCGAGTATAAGCCGACCCGAATATAAGCTGAGGCACCTAATTTTACCACAAAAAACTGGGAAAACGTATTGACTCGAGTATAAGCCTAGGGTGTCCATCTGCATGCCTCACTGTGCCTCACTTTGCCTCACTGTGTCCATGTGCATGCCTCACTGTGCCCACGCCTCACTGTGCCCATGCCTCACTGTGTCCATGACTAGACTGACGTTTAACATGGGAGTCAATGGAAGGAGTGTCCAGCTTTGAAAAATCGGTGCTCCCCGGCCGTAGGTCCCCTAGACAAAAAACGTTGCACACTTATAGAGGAGACATGTGGCTATACGTGTGCCAGGTTTCGGGTCAAGGGGACCTACTACCGGTTGGTACCGGGTCCCCAAATTTACCAGAGAAATTACCGTTTAACATGGGAGTCTATGGAAGGGGTGCCCCGCTTTGAAAAATCGGTGCTCCCCGGTCGTAGGTCCCCCGGACAACAAACTTTGCACAATTGTAGAGGAAGAGTGGGGCTACATGTGTGCCAAGTTTAGTGTCCAGGGGACTGGGTTCCCAAAGTCCGGAAGATCAGGCGCAAAAAGGTGACTCGAGTATAAGCCAAGGGGGTATTTTCAGCACAGAAAAATGTGCTGAAAAACTCAGCTTATACTCGAGTATATATGGTATATCAGGCTGTCTAGCACTTTACAGTGCACAATACAATGGAGGCTGGTAGATCAATGCTAACCAAACAGATTTGTTCATACACACGCACAGCCAAATCTGCATGGTCCAGTAGTCTGGCAGCTCTGCCACAATGCCTGGATCATTAGAGGGGACGAAAGAAAACCAGACGGGACCAATAAACACTTACAAGCTGCTATAGTTACCTTGCCAATTCCAATGATGAGCACTTCTCTTGTGCCCACAGATTGCACAGTGCTTTTACATAATTTTTTTTCTTATTTCAATAATTTTTGTTAAGATTGAATGAAAAAATACAGAGGAAAATAATAATGTGATATAAAAATGTGGCAAAAGTCTATAATTGTATTATAAATATTAAATGGAATAGGAAGAAAATAAAAAGGAGGGTAAAGCATTTTATAATAAATGGTTTCAAATAATTTTTATATTTTCTAAAGTATACTGTGGCAGTTAATTACACCATTCATCTTGCTTCTCAGTTTTATTATTTCAAGTTCTGACCTCAAACTTTCTCAGATTACCATTATTATCATTAATTATTATATCCCAAAATGCAGAATTGATATAAATACAATTAAATACACCAAAACTGGTACCAGAATCTTTTATAAAATATTCTAAATGTTTATCAATTTCATTAAAAAAAAAAATTGTTGTAGTTTTTAAATTAATTTATTGTGATTCTGCTGCCTATTTAGGTGAAAAGTCATGCTGTGCTGTGAAAGAAAACCATTTAAATAGGAAATGTATCGTATTTAACTTACCCTTGGTACCATTTAATAATTGGTTTGAGAAAAAAAATCAGGAGGGGTGATAACCCTTTTAACACATTACATGACAGTTTAGACACCTCAGTAATTACAAAATGCTCTGCAACACTTTAATAAGCTCCTATTCTTCTCTTCGCAGTGAGCGCCACTGGATCAAAAAGCACAAACAATGCATTAAGAGTATCACTTCCAGCCCTACTTGGTAAAAATCCGGTAATTGCAACAGCAGTCGCATGAGTTCACCTACGAAAATGGATCACATTTTTCTTTTGCACTTGCCTTGGTTTTTCCCAGATTAAGAAGTTATGCAGCCTGACAGCAAACTAGACCTGAACAAGTCCTGACAGATTGCTGAAGTGTTTCCTTTCATGTTTCTATTCCAACACCTGTCGCGGAGAAGGCCGGGGTGGTCTTCCTGAAGCTTACCTGCGTTTGCTCTTCTTTCAGCAAATCGCTGCAGATGAGTCAGGTATTGAGAGACTGGAAATGGCCTTGAAGGACAGCTCTGACGTGGAATGTTTTATCGTGGCGGCAGGAGATGGACTTGAACTAAAGGAATGAGGACAGTAGTTTAAAAAAAAAAATCTCATAGCATAATTATGTAATAAGCCTCGTACACACGACCGTTTTTCTCGGCAAGAATACTGCTGGGAGAGCTTTTTGCCGAGAAAACCGTTCGTGTGTATGGTTTCTCGGCAGGAAAACTGCTGGGAGAGCTTTTTGCCGGGAAAACCGTTCGTGTGTATGGTTTCTCGGCAGGAAAACTGCTGGGAGAGCTTTTTGCCGGGAAAACCGTTCGTGTGTATGGTTTCTCGGCAGGAAAACTGCTGGGAGAGCTTTTTGCCGGGAAAACCGTTCGTGTGTATGGTTTCTCGGCAGGAAAACTGCTGGGAGAGCTTTTTGCCGGGAAAACCGTTCGTGTGTATGGTTTCTCGGCAGGAAAACTGCTGGGAGAGCTTTTTGCCGGGAAAAACGTTTGTGTGCATGGTTTCTTGGCAAGAATACTGCTGGGAGAGCTTTTTGCCGAGAAAACCGTTCGTGTGTATGGTTTCTAGGCAGGAAAACTGCTGGGAGAGCTTTTTGCCGAGAAAACCGTTCGTGTGTATGGTTTCTAGGCAGGAAAACTGCTGGGAGAGCTTTTTGCCGAGAAAACCGTTCGTGTGCATGGTTTCTAGGCAGGAAAACTGCTGGGAGAGCTTTTTGCCGAGAAAACCGTTCGTGTGTATGCTTTCTACTAGGCAGGAAAACTGCTGGGAGAGCTTTTTGCAGAGAAAACCGTTCGTGTGTATGGTTTCTCGGCAGGAAAACTGCTGGGAGAGCTTTTTGCCGAGAAAACCGTTCGTGTGTATGGTTTCTCGGCAGGAAAACTGCTGGGAGAGCTTTTTGCCGAGAAAACCGTTCGTGTGCATGGTTTCTCGGCAGGAAAACTGCTGGGAGAGCTTTTTGCCGGGAAAACCGTTCGTGTGTATGGTTTCTCGGCAGGAAAACTGCTGGGAGAGCTTTTTGCCGGGAAAACCGTTCGTGTGTATGGTTTCTTGGCAGGAAAACTGCCGGGAGAGCTTTTTGCCGGGAAAACCGTTCGTGTGCATGGTTTCTCGGCAGGAAAACTGCTGGGAGAGCTTTTTGCCGGGAAAACCGTTCGTGTGTATGGTTTCTCGGCAGGAAAACTGCTGGGAGAGCTTTTTGCTGAGAAAACCATTTGTGTGTATGGTTTCTCGGCAGGAAAACTGCTGGGAGAGCTTTTTGCCGGGAAAACCGTTCGTGTGTATGGTTTCTTGGCAGGAAAACTGCTGGGAGAGCTTTTTGTTGAGAAAACCGTTCGTGTGTATGGTTTCTCGGCAGGAAAAGTGCTGGGAGAGCTTTTTGCCGGGAAAACCGTTCGTGTGTATGGTTTCTTGGCAGGAAAACTGCTGGGAGAGCTTTTTGCTGAGAAAACCGTTCGTGTGTATGGTTTCTCGGCAGGAAAACTGCTGGGAGAGCTTTTTGCCGGGAAAACCGTTCGTGTGTATGCTTTCTCGGCAGGAAAACTGCTGGGAGAGCTTTTTGCCGAGAAAACCGTTCGTGTGTATGGATTCTCGGCAGGAAAACAGCCGGGAATCTCGACGAGAAAAGTAGAGAACCTGCTGTTTATTTTTCTCGTCGGGATTCTCGGCAGAGTGTTTCCTGCCGAGAAACCCGGTCGTCTGTATGCTTACCTGTCCCAGGGAAACCTGCGCATGCTCGATGAGACTTTGATGCATGCACGGTAGCATACAAGGGAAGTGTGTAGCAAGATGGCGGCAACGGCATTGAATGTGATGAGCGCCGGCACATCGTAGTCGATGACGTCACCACGTTCTTGCCTTTCAAAAGAACGGCAGGTCTTTTGAATGGCCGTCAGTACACAGGGCTTGGCAAGACAAGCTTGCCAGGAATCCCGTTGAGAAAACCAACGGTTTTTTTTTCGACGGGATTCCCGCCCGTGTGTACAGGGCTTTAGTCTATTTATTATTTCCGAACACAACATGAGTATATTACAGAGAACTGCAGAGAGCATAATGAAGCATTCATGTCACCATGTCTGTGAGCTTAAAGTGGAACTGAACTCCAAAAGTGAAGTCCCTCTGGTTCACGCCCTCGTCCCAGCCTGTCCATAAGTTACAGGTTTTTTTTGAAGGTGGGGGGGGGCTGATTTTTATGGGTACTTGCTCCCACTTCTGCAATCCTCTACTGGCCAAGGATGATGGACACACCTTGTCCTGCCATCTCCCCTGCTGCAGCCTCCTGAGACTCATCACGTGTCCCAGGAGGCTTCAGGACTAGAGTGCCATGCCAGCTTGTGCAAGCACAGTGAGGAGCCATATCCATCCATCAATATCCAGTGGGTTCCCATATCCAAGATGGTGGCACCAGGGACCGGCAGCAGAGGAAGCTCTTACAGCCGGTTCACACCATAATGCTTATGGGTTTATGACAGTCCATTCATTTCAATGCGCTGCCAAATGGGCAGAAAAGCCCAAAAAGCACACCGAAATCGCACCGCACCAAACCACAAGGTACTGCGATATCATGCGTTTTGGTAAACCGCAAATGCATGCACATTTGTTAGATGTATGGGGGTTCCATTACCAATTAATGGCACTTGTGCACATCTTCAAATAGCGTTCCTGTGAGGTGTGGGAAGCCTAAATGGAAACATGCATTTCCCACTTTTCAATTGGTGTGAATGGGCCCTTAGAGCTTCATTATACACACAGCAACCCTTTGAAAAGCGATTCACAGTGGATCCCTTTTCAGAGAGTGTTTGACATGTAGTGAATAGGCATTCAAGTTTTAAACCCCAAAAGCTTGCACTTGAATGGGTCACCTCTGCAGACGGTACTGCCCCCTGAACAGGAGCAGGACAGGGAAGATCATTTTTTCTCCTCTGCAATGCATACTGTATACTCCCGTATGGCTGCATTTGCAGTTTAGAGGGGGGTATTTTGGGAAGAGGTAAAAACAGGCAGCTGAGCAGCATTTTTACCTCCCTTCCCCAAGTGTAAACTAAGCCTAAAAGCATATACAACAATGAAAAGCTGACAGGGGTTGTAGTCTGACTTCACAGAGATTGGTGGAAACCTGCAGTATATGAGGTCCTGCATTGGTTTGCAATAAAGGTTCTCTGGAATGGCATTCCTGGAAATTGTTCCGCTGCCAGCAATCATGGTGGACTTCAATAGACTTACATCCTATAGTTATATTAAAGTGTATGCTATCTCTAGCAATGAACTTATTTTCTCCCTTTTGGTAAACCAGTTCTTCTTTTTTTATATCTGTCCAATACAGTGCCTTGAAAAAAAACCTTGACATTTTCCACATTTTGTCATGTTACAACCAAAAACATAAATGTATTTTATTGGGATTTTATCTAATAGACAAACACAAAGTGGCACATAATTGTGAAGTGGAAGGAAAATTATAAATGGTTTTCAAATTTTTTACAAATAAATACCTGAAAAGTGTGGCGTGCATTTATATTCAGCCCCCTTTACTCTGATACCCCTAACTAAAATCTAGTGGAACCGATTACCTTCAGAAGTCATCTAATTAGTAAATTTAATCTCAGTATAAATACAGTTGATCTGTGAAGCCCTCAGAGGTTTGTTAGAGAACCTTAGTGAACAAACAGCATCATGACGACCAAGGAACACACCAGACAGATCAGGGATAAAGTTGTGGAGAAGTTTAAAGCAGGGTTAGGCATACCTCCCAACTGGCACGGATTCTGCGTGTTTTACCCGCATAGGCTCCTCCTTCCCGCAGTCCCGCGAGAGTGTCATTTTTCCCCGTAAGCCCCCCGCGATCCGCGGACAAAACAGTGTTTTGTCCCCCCCCCCCGCGATCGGTGGCACCCCCCCCACCCAACATCTTCTTTTTGCAGGGACAAAAATTTTTTTACATGTCCCGCGGCGCCCCGCTCAACAACTTTCGTTAGCAGGGGAGAGGGGAGATCTGAATGTCCCGCGGTGGGACTTTTAAAAGTTGGGAGGTATGGGTTAGGTTATAAAAAATATCCCAAGCTTTGAACATCTCACGGAGCACTGTTCAATCCATCATCTGAAAATGGAAAGAGTATGGCACAACTGCAAACCTACCAAGACATGGCCGTCCACCTAAACTGACAGGCTGGGAAAGGAAAGCATTAATCATAGAAGCAGCCAAGAGGCCCATGGGAACTCTGGAGGAGGTGCAGAGATCCACAGCTCAGGTGGGAGAATCTGTCCACAGGACAATTATTAGTCATGCACTACAGGCCTGAAAACACCACCCCCACCGTGAAACATGGTGGTGGCAGCATCATGTTGTGGGGATGTTTTTCTTCAGCAGGGACAGCGAAGCTGGGCAGAGTTAATGGGAAGATGGATTATGCAAAATACAGAGCAATCTTAAGCCTCGTACACACGGTCGGACTTCCATCTGACTTTCCGTGGTTTTTTGTCCGAACGGAGTTGGTTGGGAACACCCATAGCATACACACGCTCTGACTTTTCTGCAAACTTTCCCAAAACTTTTTGCAATATCACATGGTTTTTCTGCTCTTTTCTGCTCTTTACCGCCACCCTTTGGTCAACTTCTGCTATTGTTGGTTGATTTTACCATTAGTTGTTTTGTCCATCGGACAAAAGTCTGATGGTTTTTTGTACACACGGTCGGACTTTGCTCCATCAGACTTTTGTTGGGCAAAAGTTTGTCCGTTTGCAGACCCAACTTTTGTCCGATGAAAACAAGAAAAAAGCAAAAAAAGTTTGTCCGATGGAGTGTACACACGGTCAGATTGTTGGTCCAACTTGCTCAAAATTAAGTTTGTTGGCCAAAAGTCTGACCGCTTTAGAAGAAAACCTGTTAAGCCCCGTACACACGGTCGGACTTTTGGCCAACAAACTTCATTTTGAGCAAGTTGGACCAACAATCCGACCGTGTGTATGCTCCATCCGACAAACTTTTTTTGCTTTTTTCTTGTTTTCTTCGGACAAAAGTTGGGTCTGCAAATGAACAAACTTTTTCCCAACAAAAGTCCGATGGAGCAAAGTCCGACCGTGTGTACAGAAAACCATCGGACTTTTGTCCGATGGACAAAACAACTAATGTTAAAATCAACCAACAATAGCAGAAGTTGACCAAAGGGTGGCGGTAAAGAGCAGAAAAGAGCAGAAAAACCACGTGATGTTGCAAAAAGTTTGTAGAAAAGTCCAAGCGTGTGTATGCTATGGGTGTTCCCGACCAACTCCGTTCGGACAAAAAAACACGGAAAAGTCCGATGGAAGTCCGACCGTGTGTACGAGGCTTTAGAGTCTGTAAAAGACTTGAGACTGGGGCGGAGGTTCGCCTTCCAGTAGGATAACGACCCTAAACACACAGCCAGGGCTACAATGGAATGGTTTAGATCAAAGCATATTCATGTGTTAGAATTCCCCAGTCAAAGTCCAGACCTAAATCCAATTGAGAATCTGTGGCAAGACTTGAAAATTGTTGTTCACAGATGCTCTCCATTCAATCTGACAGAGCTTGAGCTTTTTTGTAAAGAAGAATGGGCAATAATGTCCCTCTCTGTGCAAAGCTGTTAGAGACATCCCCAAAAAGACTTGCAGCTGTAATTGCAGAGAAAGGGGGTTCTACAAAGTATTGACTCAGGGGGGCTAAATACAAATGTACACCACACTTTTCACATATTTATTTGTAAAAAAAAATGAAAACCATTTATGATTTTCCTTCCACTTCACAATTATGTGCCACTTGTGTTGGACTATCACATAAAATACATTTAGGTTTTTGGTTGTAACATGACAAAGTGTGGAAAATGTCAAGGGGTATGAATACTTTTTCAAGGCACTGTAGTATGTACTGTAAGTATGGGTGCCCCCCCCCCCATTCAGATATCCAGGTAGGTATATAGAGTGGGGGGCTCTGTAAGATCAGCAAAGTTCCCCAGTGGATGGAAGTTCCCGGATGTCTCTGTATAGTATTAGTGTACAGATCAGTGGAATCATCACATATAACACAAGATCGGGGTTATTATGAAGTGACAAGTCTTCATGTCCTCACTGATGATCGGATATAAAGTTTTCCAGTTGTGTACAGTGTGGTGTCAGTTCTATGATCGTTACTTCCAATGTATGAAAACACTTCCCCATAACAATGATGACACACAGTGTACAGTATATACAGTACAGGGAGCAGCAGAGGACCGGAGTACACAGACACACAGACACACGTCTCTCCGATCCCTGTCCACACAGCTAAGGATGTGACAGCCCATGACACTCTCCGGGGAGGAGCAGAACCCGGAGCCCGGCCCCTTCACTGACAATCATTGGACCGTCACCCCGAAACCCCTCCCACCCAACTCCGCACGCTGGATGTGTGAGAGGGTTCCCCGCTATAGAGGAGATGATTGGACGAGCCGACCAGGCCCCGCCCCTCTGCACTTCACTCAGCTATTTACAGCACTTTTCAAGAAGCCCGAGCAGAGCCCCTTCATCCATCCAGTGTGCGGACAATGCTATAGGGAGCGGACCGAGGAGCCCTGATATCCTCTCCCAAGATGCCGAGATCCTTCCTGGTCAAGAAACACTTCAATTTCTCCAAGAAGCCCAACTATGGGGAGCTGGACAACCACACAGGTACTTACACCCCACCTACCTACCTACCAACCTACCATTCATACAGAAAACTCCTCTCATCACCTACCTACCTACCATTCATACAGAGAACTCCTCTCATCACCTACCTACCTCCATCACCCATACATACAGAGGACTCCTATGGTCACCTACCTACCAACCATTCATACAGATAACTCCTCTCATCACCTACCTACCTCTAACACTCATTCATACAGAGGACTCCTCTCATCACCTACCTACCTCCATCACCCATTCATACAGGGGACTCTTATGATCACCTACCTCTACCACCCATTCATACAGAGGACTCTTATGATCACCTACCACCCATTCATACAGAGGACTCTTATGATCACCTACCACCCATTCATACAGAGGACTTTTATGATCACCCACCACTCATTCATACAGAGGACTCTTATGATCACCTACCTCTACCACTCATTCATACAGAGGACTCCTCTGATCACCTACTTTCACCACCCTTTCATACATAGGGCTTATTTGATCACCTACCTACTTCCACCTCCTATTCATACAGAGGGCTCCTCTGATCACCTACCCATCTCCACCCCATATTCATACAGAGGGCTCCTCTGATCACCTACCTACCTACATCCACCACCCATTTATACAGAGAACTCTTGGGATCATCTACCTCCATTATCCATCCATACAGATAACTCCTCTGATCACCTACTTCCACCACCCACTCCTACACAGGGCCCCTCTGATCACCTACCTACCTCCATACACAGCGCCCCTCTGATCACCTACCTACCTCCACCTCCCCTTCATACATAGGGCCCCTCTGATCGCCCACCTGTCTATCTCCATCACCCACTTATACAAAGGGCTCTTCTGATCACCTACCTACCTCTACCAACTATTCATACGCCACCCATGCATACAGAGGTGATCACCTACATCTCCACCATGAATGGATTGCTGTGTATAGTGATGATGTACAGCTCAGTATTGATAAGAGATAAGTGATGATCACACACAGATCTCCAGTGATCACCAAACTTTTCTAGTATCCGGATCTCTTGGTATAGAGTTAGTGTGGCGCTCAGTGTTGTTACATGTGACATAAGAAGGGATGTGTGTCTTGATTTCCCAACTCATTCATAGGGGGGGGGGGGGTTCTAAAAACCAGAACAGCTGTACATCACAACCAATCAGCTTCTATTGTCAGCTTGTACAGTTATGTTTTGAAAATGAAAGCTAGAGGCTGATTGGTTGCCCTGCACATCTGCTCCAGTTTTTGACGTTTCCTTCTTCTAATTGGCAAACTTTTCTAGTCCATCAGAGTTCCTGGATTACATTGTACAGTGTTAGTGCACAGCTCAGCGTTTCTACTTGGGACACAAGTGATATGTCTTCTTGTATTGTCTCTGATGATCAGATCACAGGGCATGGGGTTCTGATCATCACACTTCTTAGTTACATGTTATAGTGTGTGTGTGTGTATGTGTGTGTATGTATGTATGTATATATATATATATATATATATATATATACATAAAAAGTGCGGGGAGTTTACAAAGACTTGGAGCAACCAGAATCTGGAGATGTGCCTGGCAACCAATTACTGTCTAGCTTTCATTTTCAAAGCCTAGCTTGGCAAGCTAAAGCTAGATGCTGATTGGCTGCCATGTACAGCTTGTTTCTGGCTGCTCTAGTTTTAGTAAATCCCCCCCCAGTGTGTCCTGATTTCTCTACTGGTAATAGGAGTCTTCTGATCAGCAAACTTTTTTTAGTTCATAGAAGATTTTGAATGACTTTGTATATAGTGTTAGTGCACAGCTCAGTTCTAATATGAAATAAGTGATGTCTTGACTTTTTTGTTTATACATAGAAAGCTTCTGATCAGCAAATGTTTCTAGTTCATCCAAGCTTCTGGATGACTTTTTAAAATGTAAAGCCTCGTACACACGGTCGGACTTCCCGTGGTTTTTTTGTCCGAACGTCGAACACCCATAGCATACACACCACAGGACTTTTCTGCAAACTTTCCCAAAACTTCTTCCAACATCACATGGTTTTTCTGCTCTTTTCTGCTCTTTACCGCCACCCTTTGGTCAACTTCTGCTATTGTTGGTTGATTGTAACATTATTTGTTTTGCCCAACGGACAAAAGTCCGATGGTTTTCTGTACACACGGTCGGACTTTGCTCCATCAGACTTTTGTTGGGCAAAAGTTTGTCCGTTTGCAGACCCAACTTTTGTCCGATGAAAACAAGAAAAAGGCAAAAAAAGTTTGTCCGATGGAGCGTACACACGGTCGGATTGTTGGTCCAACTTGCTCAAAATGAAGTTTGTTGGGCAAAAGTCAGACCGTGTGTACGGGGCTTTAGTGTACAGCCCAGTGTTAATGCATATAAAATCTGTTTGTAGATTTTAGATTGCAAGCTCCCATGACCAGGGCCCTTTAGATCCTCTTGTATCATGTAGTGTTGTAACTCTTCTGTCTTCCTCTATTTTCTAAAGTGCCTTTCAAACTGTTGGCGCTTTATAAATCCTGTAATAAGCACCGTGTGTCTTGATTGTCTTACTGATGATCATAAGCTTTTAAAGCCATGTGACTGTATTTTTCAAATGTCATTGTAATCTGCTATAAATATACCTGTCACTAAGGGTGGCCATACATTATACAATTTTCTTGTGCAACTTTCCTTTAGATTTACCAAAACCATATAATAGAAGGTCAGACCTAAACACTTTCAATTTGTATGCAATCAGACAGGCCCTTCTACTACATAGTTGAAGGTAAATCTAAAGAAAATGGAATAAGAAAATTGTATGGTGTATGGCCAGCTTCTATTGAATAGCTTTGTGCACTTGCTTATTATTATACATACTCATTATTGTTCCATGTCTTCTGTATCTCCAGTGATCATCTCTCCATTCCTATATGAAAGATACCCGGTGTCAGTGATCCCCCAAGCAGACATCCTCAGCACGGTCGCCTACAGCCCTATCACAGTTTGGACTAGCCTGCTTCCTCCGCCCCTGCCCAATGACCTGTCACCCCTGTCAGCCTACCCTTCATCGCTGGGACGTGCCAGCCCCCTTCCCCAATCGGACGGCTCATCCAAAGACCACAGCGGCTCAGAGAGCCCGATCAGCGATGAGGAAGAGAGGATCCAGTCCAAACTTTCCGACCCCCATGCCATAGATGTGGAAAAGTTTCTATGCAGCTTGTGCAGTAAGACCTACTCCACCTTCTCCGGGCTGGCCAAGCACAAGCAGCTCCACTGCGATGCTCAGTCTAGGAAATCGTTCAGCTGCAAATACTGTGAAAAGGAGTACGTGAGCCTGGGAGCACTAAAGATGCACATCAGGACCCATACGTTACCTTGTGTGTGCAAGATCTGCGGAAAGGCTTTCTCCAGACCCTGGTTGTTGCAGGGACACATCCGAACTCACACAGGTAATAGGCTGCAGACTTCGCTCATTAGCAGTGGGGAATGTTGGCAACTGGTTGGGACAGCTACAGGAATAGGATGTATTCAATGAACTTGTACTTGGTTTTGCAGTAGGCTTTCTGTTTCAAATATTTTATTGAATTTTATAATTATCAACAAAATTCAATTAACAGAGCATGTACAATAATATCATAGAAATAGATATTCCATTAACAGAACATGTACAATATTATAATAGAAAAAGGCGTAATCATTCAGGAAAGTAACTCTTAAGCCCTGTACACACGATCGGATTTCCTATGGATTCTAATCCGATGGATTTTTCCATTGGAAATCCGATGAAACTGACTTCCATCAGTCTTGCCTACACACCATCAGTCGAAAATCCGACCGTCCCAAACGCTGTGACGTAAAACACTCAGACGAGCCGAGAAAAATTAAGTTCAATGCTTCTGAGCATGCGTCAACTTGATTCTGAGCATGCGTGGGTTTTTTTCTCCGGTGGAGTTCCACACAGACGATCGTTTTTTTTCCCATCGGATAAATTTAAAACATATTTTATTTTTTCTCACCGATGGGGAAAAAAAAACGATGGGCCCCATACACGATCGGTTTGTTTGATGAGAAAAGTCCGTCAGACTGTTATCATCAGTAAAACCGATCGTGTGTACACGGCATTATAAATGAAAATAGATTACTTCGCGGATTGTAGATTAAGATTATGTCACATGAAATATCATAATCATAGCTTCATGGCAGCTATTTGATGACAAGTAATTGAGAAATTAAGTTGATTGAAATAATATAATATAATTATGTCATCTATGAAGAGAATATAATTGAATGAACCTATAAAGAAATATAAAGTTAACGTGTTGTAGAATAGCTGGGGGAATAAATTGGGCTAAACCAGGGCCAAGTTCCTTTGCAGTAGATTTTCAAAGGGTTCACAGCGATCAGTGTGTCCCTAATAGTCATTGGGGATGAACTATAGAAGATGGACTGTTACCCATAATAGTTGATTTACTAAAACTGGAGAGTGTAAAATCTGGTGCAGCTGTGCATGGTAGCCAATCAGCTTCTAAATTCAGCTTCTTCAACTAAGCTTTGACAATAAAACCTGGAAGCTGATTGGTTTCTAAGCTGCACCAGATTTTGCACCCTCCAGTTTTAGTAAATCAGCCCCATAGTGTCCAGTCTGAAGCTGGAACAGCCTCCCGTTCCCGTCATATTTTATAATTCAGTTCCATTGTGTGAAATGCACTTTAGTCCAGCAGTTCAGTATATTTTGCAAGCACTGTACAAGTAGCACCATATGATCTACAACAAGTGCAAACATTCTGGGGACACTCAGTTGTTCTTAGAAAATTGTAAGGCATTCTACAATCAAGTGACTTCTATATAGTTGTATACTGGATACTGGACACTAAGGGGTTGATTTTACTAAAGGAAAATTGACTGTGAACCTTGCAAAGTGCAATTGTACTCTGCAAGTGCAGTTGCTCCAGAGCTTAGTAAATGAGGTAAAGCTTCACTTTGCAAAGATTACCCAATCACATGCAAGGAAAATTAAAAAAACAGCCTTTTTGCTTGCATATGATTGGCTATAGCCAGCAGCACTGATCATTCGAGAAAAACCCAACAGGCTGGCTGGTTGATCGATTGATCGACTTGTGTACAACCGGCTAGCCCATACTTGGATCGAAAGTCAGCTGAACCAGCCAAATTCACATTTTGATCCATGTATGGCCAACATAGGTAATTTTGTAAAAGAATGAAGAGAGGGCACACCAACCTTGCGCATTACCCAAGTAATTACTTGCAAGGTTGGTGCGCCCTCTCCATTCTTTTACAGTTTTTCCATTGGGTATCCCCTGCCCCTTGGAGAGCAGCAAGACCTGGCCATGTACTGGGAGCTATAGGAATTCCAGGCTTCTTTCATTGCCATCACACTATTGTTGAGCGCAGGAGATTTTGTTTGACTGTGATAAGTCATTTTGTGGCAGGTTCACCCTGGAGGACCTGAGCAGTTCTGTTCTGTAATGGAAGCTGTTGATTCCAAACTTCAAAGAGCACCTATTTAATTCGCTTATTTCTGAGAAGTTCAGCAACACTTTAGCATTGTATTAAGAGCTCTGAACAGAAAAATAGTAGTCTACTTGCTACAGGTTATTGCACTTTGCACATCACCATTGCCTTTACTTCTAACATAATAAGGTGAGCCAGTGGAGGAGATTTACTAAAACCGGCGCATGCAGAATAGTGGTGTAGCTGTGCATAGTAATCAATCAGCTTCCAGATTTTATTGTCAAAGCTTAATCGAAGGAGCTGAAGTTAGAAACTGATTGGCTAATATGCAGAGCTGCACCAGATTCTGTGTACATCGATTTTAGTAAATCTCCCACATGAGGTTGATTTACTAAAACTGGAGTGTGCAAAATCTGGTGCAGCTCTGCCTAGAAACCAATCAGCTTCCAGGTTTCATTGTCAAAGCTTAACTGAACAAGCTGAAGTTAGAATCTGATTGGCTACCATGCACAGCTACACCAGATTCTGAGTGCTCCAGTTTTAGTAAACCCCCCATAGTGTGTAGCTAGCCAGTCTTTTCCAGTGTCTTCCTCTAGTGCAGGGGTCTCCAAACTTTCCAAACAAAGGGCCGGTTTATTGTCCTTCAGACTTTAGGAGGGCCGGACTGTGGCCAGTGGGAGGAAAATAATAAAATATTGGGTATTAGGGGGAGTAATAATGCCCCATTGTTGGTATCATAGGGAGGAATAGTGCCCCATTTATGGTGTCAGTTGAAGAAATGGTGCCCCATTGTTGGTGTCAGATGGCATTATAGTGTCTTGTATCAGTGGAAGTAATAGTGCCCCAAGGTCCAGTTAAAAGCAAGCAAAGGGCCGCATCTGGCCCCAGAGCCACAGTTTGGAGACCACTGCTCTAGTGAATACCTCACAGGACTTTCCTAAGAAAAGATACATATTATGTATTGAGAAGCTTTTTTTTTTTTTTTTTCTTAACACAGTATCTGTTTGTTTCCTTCCAGGAGAAAAGCCCTTCTCATGCCCACATTGCAACAGAGCTTTCGCAGACAGATCGAACTTGAGAGCCCATTTGCAAACCCATTCAGATGTGAAGAAATATCAATGCAAAAGCTGTTCCAAAACTTTTTCCAGAATGTCCCTCCTGCACAAGCACGAGGAGTCTGGCTGTTGCGTAGCACACTGACACTCGGCAGTCAACACATGAGTGCACGCTGACGGATCCATCAGGACTTGACAAGCCTTATTCAGGGTTCCTTTACACAGCCTGGGGACAATCCTAATGTCTTTTACCTCTGCCTACCAAAGAATCCAACCAAAGCCATTCTTACCATGGATTTGACATTCCGAAAGGTGAACGGCACCTTTCAGCATTGAAGCAAAAGTCCTCTAAGCTTCAGATTTACGTGACTTTTAAGAAAAATGCCTACAGAGATAAAGATCAAATTCTTGCCTAAACCATTTCAGCCGGATAGTATTTTCTTTCACAGTGCCTTAATAATTCTTCAGAATCTCAGGTGCCTTTTTTGGTCATAATTGTTTTATATTATCACTGTTTTGCTATGACAATGAACATTCGTAAGACTTTACTTCACTGCAAACGATCGAACCCAAATGATATGGCCAAGTTAAGAAGTTCCGCCTTAAAGGACACGTGCCTTAAGAACAAAAAAAAAAAATGTACATTTTCTGCACAGCAAAAACTTTTGATATTTTACATATTTTTTTAAATGGGAGCAAGTGCAAAAATCGAGGGGTTTATGGGAGGGTTAGGTTGTAGATATTGAAGTGCACAAAGAAAATGCCTTGTACATTTTCAGCGGTCTCTGCATACAAACCCTCTGTGCCTTTTTTTTTTTTATAATAATTCTGTAAAATATGTGAATATATTGTAAATGGCTATATTTTTATATATGCGTGTGTGTGTGTGTGGAGGAATGATGCGTAAAGCTGCGTGCAGCTTTCAGACCAACTTGAAGAATGAATGGCGTATATGTTTTCTAAGTCTTTTTTATAAAAGAAATAAAATAATTTTTTGGGATATTTTTCTTGTGTTTCTTTATATGTAAAGAACAGAAGTGCTTGCAAATAAATAATTTTCTAAGAGGCTGGTACATCACCTTTTATACCCATGAATAACGGGCAGTACTATTGGGTTTTGGTGGGAAAAAAAAGCCGCCCTTCCAGTATGACCCCAGTCCCTCTCCCTATCCTTAACATGGTTTATAAACCCTTACATATACCCAGTGAAGTAACTGGCCTCAGGTGATACACAGAAAATAAAGCCCCGTACACACGGTCGGACTTCCATCAGACTTTTCCGTGTTTTTTTTGTCCGAACGGAGTTGGTCGGGAACACCCATAGCATACACACGCTCTGACTTTTCTGCAAACTTTCCCAAAACTTTTTCCAACATCACGTGGTTTTTCTGCTCTTTACCGCCACCCTTTGGTCAACTTCTGCTATTGTTGGTTGATTGTAACATTATTTGTTTTGTCCATCGGACAAAAGTCCGATGGTTTTCTGTACACACGGTCGGACTTTGCTCCATCTGACTTTTGTTGGCCAAAAGTTTGTCCGTTTGCAGACCCAACATTTGTCCGATGAAAACAAAAACAAAACAAAAAAAGTTTGTCCGATGGAGCGTACACACGGTCGGATTGTTGGTCCAACTTGCTCAAAATGAAGTTTGTTGGCCAAAAGTCCGACCGTGTGTACGGGGCTTAAGGCTGGAAACAGACTTGAGCACGGAGCAGCTCACAGCAGGGGTCCAGTGTGTCTCCTTTCACCGTTTCAGGTCCAATTTTTAGCACAAATTTTTGGCTGAATTTAGACCAGAAACGGACCAAAAGACACATAGGACTCCTGTGCAATTCGCACCGGAGCCGCTCTGGAGATGTGTGAACCGGCTCCATAGAGAGCCGGTCACAATCTCCTGCCATGTGAATTGGAATGCGGGGAAACCTGCATCCAATTCGCAATAGTATGAACCAAGCCTCAATAAATCCTCCTACGCAAGTTATACCTGTCTATCTGCAGTCTTCGCTTCTCCATATCTGTTCCAAGTGCTATATTTTTAAAGCGTGTATGAGAGTTCAGAAAAAAGGGGGCAGAGATCTGAAATTACACTCTTCAGAGATCAGTGAGGAGAGATCTGAGAGCTGATTGGAGGGAAGAGACACACCCCCTCCTTCACACAGCTCATGGGAATAGAGCTGAGGCTGTCAATCACCTGGAGCTCCTTCCCATGTCACCATTTTTCTCTTGGTGTCAGGAAAAGTTGTCTAAAGTGATTCATGCTGATAGCAGAGGAACAAAGCAGCAGACAGAAATGTCACTTATGCCTTGTTTCCACTGAGCGAAACGGTTCGGGTCGGTACAGTTTGGAACGGTTTGAATGGTCCGGTCTATTCTGGTGAGCGTTTCCACTGCAAGTCGGACCGTCAGGGGCCATTCAGGGCTTAGAAAAAATGCCTAGCGTGTCTGCCAATCAGTGGAATGTATTGTAGCTCCGCCCTAACCGAACCGTTACATTTTCTATGGCCCCACGTCTGAAGCAGGACCCAGAATGGTTCGGTTTTATGGCACGCTTTCATAATGGAAACACCCATGGTTTTCTCCATATACAGTATAGGACGGAGCGAGAAGTGTGTTATTCACATAATTACCAAGTGAAAATAAAAGAAAAAAGCCTGGAAAAAAAACTAATGCAGACCTTCATCTAAGGACTAGTAAGCGGCAAGATATAAATTTTTTGCTTTTAGATACATTTTAACAACCTATAACACTCAACCCTTATTACCGTGTACACACGAACGGAATTTCCGTCGGAAAAACCATGCATGGTTTTTCCGACTGAATTCCGCTCAAGCTTGGCTTGCATACACACGGTCACACAAGTTCTCGGAACTTTCGACCGCCAAGAACGCGGTGACGTACAACACTACGATGAGCCGAGAAAATTAAGTTTACTGCTTCCGAGCATGCTTCGAATTGTTTCCGAGCATGCGTCGGAATTTTGGGCGTCGGAATTGCTACAGACAATGGGAATTTCCGATCGGAATTTTTTCCGTCGGAAAAATAGAGAACCTACTCTCAATCTTTTACTGGTGGAAATTCCGACAGTAAAAGTCCGATGGAGCCTACACGCGGTCGGAATTTCCGATGAAAAGCTCACACCGGACTTTTGCTGGCGGAAATTCCGACCGTGTGTACGCGGCATAAGGATTCATTTCCAACAAATGCGTTGTCATGCCTGTTTCTGCATTTGATGGTGAAGGTAAAATGTGCTGACATCATTCACAGCCCACAGTTTTTTCATCAGTTTGTGTCCCACCAATGCGTCTTGTGATGTTGGAAAGCCTTGCATGCTGCTTTAGGGTACATTGGCCTACAGTTTGCCATTCAAGGCAATTCTTTCAAAATTTCAACAGATACATTAGAGCAGTGTTTCTCAACTCCTGTCCTCAAGGCGCCCCAACAGGTCATGTTTTTAGGCTCTCCATTATTTTGCACAGGTGATTTGATCAGTTTCACAGCCTTAGTAATTACCACAGCCGTTTCATCTGAGGGAAATCCTGAAAACATGACCTGTTGGGGCGCCTTGAGGACTGGAGTTGAGAAACACTGCATTAGAGAACCATTTGGGTATTTAATTCGAATAGCAATTGACCATGAAGGGAAATGTAAGAATTTGCTAATCACCTGCTCAATGTTGAGTGCTTGCCCGTATTTCAGGAACATCCAACTCAACGGGCACATTGCAGACAAGATTCGCCCGTGCGGTATGTGTCCTGTGATGGATGGTTGTAGAATTTGAAGTAACATGTACACTCTTAATGCTTTGAAAGCAGAAGTACATCAAGTGCCTGTGTTAAAAATCTGGCCATTGGCCTGAGGGCTCCTTCACACCTGCATGGGAAGAACTCTAGGGAAGAAAGACCCATGGATTTCCAGCTGTGGTCTTAGTGTGGTGAAGGTTTCCTGAAGAGTTTGCCACTCATTACACTGCACAGGAATCACACTGTGCAGGGTTTGGGGAATATGCTTTCAAAGTTAACTGCAGTTCACTGTATAGATTTGAACTAAACCATTTAATAACATAGTCCAGTTCACATGTGTGATTAGTACATCCTTACAATGTGAGCAAGCTTACAGCATTTTAGTATCTCAGGACATCAGAATGGGACAGCGGCATCACTTGTATTTACATCTGATGTAGAAAGTGCCTAGAGGTAGAAAACCTATGGGGAATGTCCAGCCCAATAAACTGCCATACTCACACTTTATCCATAGTAACTTGATATGGATTTGCTAGCTTATATGGTCATTTAACATGTATAGGTTTCACAACCCCCCCAGTGTTGTAGGAATAGGAGAAACACCTCTAATTTTTAACAGGCATAGAGTATTTTTCAACATTTACAGAGATCTATAGTGATAAAAATAGCATACAAAGAAGCGGTGGCCTTTTTCAGCTGGAAAGCAGGGGAACTAGGTTCTGGCACTTAATAAAAAGAGGGGGAGGGGGTTTTGCGCTATAGAAATAATACAAAGTTTACGCTAATACACCTATGATTCAAATGATAATGAATATGATAAAATCAATACTATGAAGTGACAGGATGATCTGGAATGATAACAATCAATCCAAACGTGCTACAAAGTGCTGTCAATATAAGGTGCTGGCAGGATAAAGTGCAATCAATACAGTGCAAACAATAAAGTGTAAACAATAAACTGCAAAAAAGTCACGAGGTACGCAACGTAACGCCGTAGGGGAAGGATTGAGGCATCACATGACAGATCGGAAGCAGCGGAGGAACAAGTAAGACGGCGCTCACTACGCCGCAATCCACATATACTGCACTTATTATTTTATTGTGATGTAAGAGTCCGCCTAATCGTTTTAATAAAGTCATATATATTTTAACATACTACACCATAGAGGTTTATTTCTCGCCCCTCCCCTGGTACATGGCTGGAGCTCCGCTCCCCCTCTCTTTCCCTCCCACCCCCCTGTTTTTTATCTTAGGATGGCTGACTTATTAAGATCAGTGTGAGTGGTGGAGGCTATTTGTTAGAGAGTACAGTGGAGAAGATACCAATGAGAGATATTACCATTTGTAATGCCAGTTATTATACTACAGAGGTGAGAGTTCTGGGAGACTGGTGTAGGATTCGCATGCTGGTTCAATACTCCAATTGTCTATCCACTGCAGTGGGATATCACAAATTACATCTGAACCATTTTAGGACTACTCCAACTTGAGACATTTGTACCTTTTGGAGATTTCCCATCATTTTACCAATTGCAATATTGAACTTTTTTGCAGTCACGTTTATGCACTTTTTGCCCTTTTTTGCAATTTATTGTTTGCACTGTATTGATTGCACTTTATCCTGCCAGCACCTTATATTGACAGCAACTGATTGTTATCATTCCAGATCATCCTGTCACTTTATAGTATTGATTTTATAATATTCATTATCATTTGAATCATAGGTGTATTAGCGTAAACTTTGTATTATTTCTATAGCGCAAAACCCCCTCCCCCTCTTTTGATTTTATGTTATGTGCAAAGCAAACACAGATAGGTTTTGCAGCCATTGAACACACACCCCAGATCCATTTCTTTTTCTCTTGAGTAGCGCGAAAGACACCCATTTCACATATTCAGTTTCTGGCACTTACAGCACTGAATGTTTGTAATAGATAGGAGTAGTGGGGGGTCCTGGAGGGTTTATTGATGCTGGGGGAGGTCTATTGTTGCTGGGGGGGTCAATCGTTGCTGGGAAGGATCTTCTGCTAAGGGAGGAGTCTATTGTTGCTGGCTGCTGGAGTGTCTATTGATGCTGGCTGTTGGGAGATCTATTATTAGGGGGGGTATTTTGTTGTGGAGGATCTACTGTTGCTGGAGGTAATCTATTGTTGCTGGAGGTGTATTGTTGCTGGATGCATAGGATCAAATACACATACATTCTACACAAATTACTTAGCACCACAAAATGATACCTGTTTCTGTACTCTCTAAAAGAGGGGTACTGGGAGGTGGGTAGGGGGTGGGACAAGGGATGGTGATCAGAGATGGGTGGGGGTGGAGATAAGGGGTGCGTTGGAAGTGGGGAGTATTTGAACCTATTTTGTGAGAGAAAAAAAAGCCCTGCAAAGAATTACCACTTGTTAAAGGAAACCTACAGGGCCTGGAAAAAGTATTCATACCCCTTGACATTTTCCACATTTTGTCATTTTACAACCAAAAATGTAAATGTATTTTATTGGGATTTTATGTGATAGACCAACACAAAGTGGCACATAATTGTGGAAGTGGAAGGAAAATGATAAATGGTTTTCAAAATGCTTTACAAATAAATATGTGAAAAGTGTGGCGTGCATTTGAATTCAGCCCCCCTGAGTCAATACTTTTTAGAAGCACCTTTCACTGCAATTACAGCTGCAAGTCTTTTTGGGGATGTCTCTACCAGCTTTGCTAGAGAGTGAAATTTTTGCTCATTCTTCTTGGCAAAATAGCTCAATCTCTGTCAGATTGGATGGAGAGCGTCTGTGAACAGCGGTTTTCATCTGACCAGAACACCTTCTTCCACATGTTTTCTGTGTCCCCCACATGGCTTCACGCAAACTGCAAACGGGATTTCAACAATGGCTTTCTTCTTGCCACTCATCCATAAAGGCCAGCTTTGTAGAGTGCAGGACTAATAGTTGTCCTGTGGACAGATTCTCCCACCTGAGCTGTGGATCTCTGCAGCTCCTCTAGATTTACCATGTGTAACTGATTAATGCTCTCCTTTCCCGGCCTGTCAGTTTAGGTGGACGGCCATGTCTTGGTAGGTTTGCAGTTGTGCCATACTCTTTCCATTTTCGGATGATGGATTGAACAGTGCTTTGTGAGATGTTCAAAGCTTGGGATATTTTTTATAACCTTACTCTGCTTTAAACTTCTCCACAACTTTATCTCTGACCTGTCTGGTGTGTTCCTTGGCCTTCATTGTGCTGTTTGTTCACTTAGGTTCTCTAACAAACCTCTGAAGGCTTCACAGAGGTTTAAATTACACCTAGAGTACACCTGTGTATAATATAAACAGAGGTTTGAATTATACACAGGTGGACTCTATTTACTAATTAGGTGACTTCTGAAGGAAATTGGTTCCACTATTATTTAGTTAGGGGTATCAGAGTAAAGGAGGCTGAATACAAATGCCCGGCACACTTTTCACATATTTATTTGTAAAAAAAATTGAAAACCATTTATGATTTTCCTTCCACTTCACAATGTGCCACTTTGTGTTGGTGTATCACATAAAATCCCAATAAAATACTGTACATTTACGTTTTTGGTTGTAACATGACAAAATGTGGAAAATTTCAAGGGGTATGCATACTTTTTCAAGGCACTGTATATTGAAAAAGCATGAAGGCTGACAACCTTAAACCTTCCCTTTAAAAAAATGCTAGTTCCAGTGGACTCAAAATATAAGCCCATGACCTGGAACAGGTATGTACATTAGGAGTTCTGACTTCACTCGGCCTATCCTCATCTGCCAGGCTTAAAGCGGAAGTAAACTTATCCATAAAACAGATTCATTTCCGGCATGTGCCGGAAATGTAACACTCCCAATGGTTGTGCTCTCAACCAAACTGTCAAACCATCTGTAGCGGGGTTTTCTTTAAGGCCCCGGGACTACAGTACCCAGAGCCCCATTCGGCCTCAGGGCGGAGGTTCGGCTGAAGAGACTCATGGGAGAGGTTACTTAAGAGAAGGGCGGGGGGAAGCTCGCTCTCTTGGGACAACGCGCTTCAAGCAACAAGTCATCCTGCGCGGATCTGCTGTGGGGTAAGGCCTGAGGCCTGGGGCCTTACCCGAAGTCTGAAGAGCCTTTCACCATCCTGCGGAGCCTGGGTGGATCCTGGATCGTCAGTGTAAGACTCCAGTTGGATCGGGGACCCGATCGGTTGCAGACGCTGTGTGCGACGGACACACGCGGTGGAGGACCCGGGCTGGGATCGCGCCTGGAATGGTGAGCGGGCACCTGCCCATATCCATAGACTGAGTTATATTCAGGCCTATAGACTGCCTAGGCCCACTGTTCGCTCACCAGTGTTCTTTGGGGGTCCGGTAGTTGGGACAGAGTTGAAGTGCCTACCACCCTCCCCCCTGTTTGCATACTGTTGCTACGAGTTACCACCTTCTTTGGATTACAATTGGTTCATTTCTTCAAGTGCACCAACGAAAGCTGGCCGGTGAAGAGAATCTTACTCCCTTAGGGAAAGGGGACTATTTCATACACTGTCAGGCCTGACATAGGTGGGGGAAAGTTATAAAGTTTGTGTTGCTGTGTCTTAGGGCGTGCACGCCATAATAGCTCCGCATGGTGGATACTGTGCGGCGCCATTTTATAGTGCTGCCTCTGTAGCATTGGTTGATACAGGGTTCTGCAGACCCATGTAAGTGTTGCATGTCATGTTTTTATGCCACCATTTTATAGTAAAGCTATTACCTATTCATATTCCTGCCTCAGAGTGTTGTCTGTCTATTTAGGAACTGTTAAGTATCTTACACCTGAGAGTGATAGGAAGCTATCCCTAGACTAACTGTGCCAGAGTGGGTCGAGTCAGATTGCCGGGGGTTGGCGGTGCTGTATACAGGGCCCGAGAAAACAAACCAGCGGCTCTCTTAACTGGGGGTAGCGCTACACGTGGGGGCTCTTGAGTCCGGGATTCTGTTGCAGCGAATAGCAGCCAAAAGGTACCAGCATGGACCCACTAGAAATAGCTAAGTGGTGCGCAGTAGTAAAAACAGATCCACATGAAGTAGTGATCATAGAACTTGCAGGGACCTGGCAAGATGATACCGTGAAACAGTTAGTGGCGTCATTGCCCCCGCAACAAAAAGCATACATAGTGGATGTCAGATCAGAACCTTCTTTGACATATGTACTGGTGAAGTGGAAGAATGGAGTCCCAGAAGACTTCAAGAAGCCGAGCATAGAAACGGCGGATAAACAAATCTTTAAGTTAATACGCGCTCCACCCGACTTAAAAGATGTGAAGACAGAGATGAATCCTGGGTCGCCACAGGGCGCTCTCAGCACAGAATTATGCGCTGTCATAGGGGAAATCATAGCGCGCTGCAAGAAAGATCCTGCGGATTACCAAATGTCAGGATACCGGAAACTTAGAATGTTTTCAGGAAGGAAGCCTGTACCTTCAGGAGAGGAAGGATTTGAGGAGTGGTTAGATGGCGCTACTCAGGCCTTAGAGGAGTGGGAAGTCCCAGACCACAGAAAGAAGCAGAGAATTGCTGAGAGCTTAAAGGGGCCTGCCCTAGAGGCCATACGCAAACTTAAGATGAGCAAGAAAGACTGTGTTGCGCAAGACTACCTAGACATTCTGCAGAATGTGTTTGGAGGAACAGAAAAGATCACTGAGCTTACCTACCAACTAGAGCACTGCTACCAGAAGGCAGGGGAGAAGCTATCAGAGTTTATGATGCGCCTAGATAAAATACTGCACAAGATGATCCTAAAGAAGGGGATTGACCCGAAGAAGGTGGATGAGGCCCGGGTCCAGCAGGTCATGAGAGGATCTCAACCCCTGGATCCCATCGCACTGGCGCTACGTACAAGACAGGATGGGAAGAGCCTGGAGTACCCTGACTTGATCCGAGTAGTCAGAGAAGAAGAAGCTATGCTGGAGGAGAAGAAAAGGAGCCAACCAGTTGAGCTGGTGCAGCCCCCTCCAGTGATGGTCAGGGCCGCCACGACCTTAGAAAGAGACGCAGAGGTGGATACCTTAAAGTCACAGATGTCCCAATTGTTGGGAATGTTGACCTCCCTGAAGGAAAAGGAGTCAAGGGTACCTGAGAGGAACAGCCCAAGGAAGGAGTTGTTTCCAAATACTTCAGCGCCCGCATCCCTGGAAGATAGGGGGGATATGATCTGTTTCAACTGTGGAGGAGTTGGTCATGCAGCCAGAGTGTGTTCCAGTCCCAAAAAAAGGAAGATCCAAGAGAAGCCATGTACCTTCCTGCTCCGGAACCGGATGTTCCAGAGGAAGGGGAAAGTCCTGAGTTAGCAACAGAAGAAGAGTCGGCTCCAACAGAAAGCCCAAAAGGACAGAGGAAGCGGAGGCCAATAAAACCTCCCAGGAGACTAACCTACCCACAGATGGATGAAAGTGCGGAAGACACTGTAGTCACTGCTAGAAGGAGTATGGAAGACCATGACCCTCCCGCTGTTCATTTGGTGGGAGGCAGCCCCAGCTCACTCTCTGGCACAGTTAGACAGGATACTAATGTTAGTGTGTCCTGTGGGCAGGGGAGTTCACTGCCTCGTTTTTGGTGGGAATTTCCTCTGCCGACATAATATGATGGATTGATGGATGTTATGAGATCTGTAGTTGGAGATTATGTTATCTTTGGGGACCAAAGAGTTCAGGTGGGGGGAGTGTGTAGCAGGGTTTTCTTTAAGGCCCCGGGACTACAGTACCCAGAGCCCCATTTGGCCTCAGGGCGGAAGTTCCGCCGCAGAGACTCATGGGAGAGGTTACTTAAGAGAAGGGCGGGGGGAAGCTCGCTCTCTTGGGACAACGCGCTTCAAGCAACAAGTCATCCTGCGCGGATCTGCTGTGGGGTAAGGCCTGAGGCCTGGGGCCTTACCCGAAGTCCGAAGAGCCTTTCACCATCCTGCGGAGCCTGGGTGGATCCTGGATCGTCAGTGTAAGACTCCAGTTGGATCGGGGACCCGATCGGTTGCAGACGCTGTGTGCGACGGACACACGCGGTGGAGGACCCGGGCTGGAATCGCGCCTGGAACGGTGAGCGGGCACCTGCCCATATCCATAGACTGAGTTATATTCAGGCCTATAGACTGCCTAGGCCCACTGTTCGCTCACCAGTGTTCTTTGGGGGTCTGGTAGTTGGGACAGAGTTGAAGTGCCTACCACCCTCCCCCCTGTATGCATACTGTTGCTACAAGTTACCACCTTCTTTGGATTACAATTGGTTCATTTCTTCAAGTGCACCAACGAAAGCTGGCCGGTGAAGAGAATCTTACTCCCTTAGGGAAAGGGGACTATTTCATACACTGTCAGGCCTGACATAGGTGGGGGAAAGTTATAAAGTTTGTGTTGCTGTGTCTTAGGGCGTGCACGCCATAATAGCTCCACGTGGTGGATACTGTGCGGCGCCATTTTATAGTGCTGCCTCTGTAGCATTGGTTGATACAGGGTTCTGCAGACCCATGTACAGTACGTGTTGCATGTCATGTTTTTATGCCACCATTTTATAGTAAAGCTATTACCTATTCATATTCCTGCCTCAGAGTGTTGTCTGTCTATTTAGGAACTGTTAAGTATCTTACACCTGAGAGTGATAGGAAGCTATCCCTAGACTAACTGTGCCAGAGTGGGTCGAGCCAGATTGCCGGGGGTTGGCGGTGCTGTATACAGGGCCCGAGAAAACAAACCAGCGGCTCTCTTAACTGGGGGTAGCGCTACACATCCAATGGCTGGTGTCATAACTGATCACATGTGCAGCATCATGGCAGTTGTAGATTAAACAGAGGCAAAGATAGCAGCTTCCTTGGCTGGAAACGATAGGAGGGTTTACTTACACTTTAAGCCATACATGGTTAACGTTTTGACAGTTTCCTGCACAACCTGCCTCGACAGTTGATTTAAAGTTGAACTCCAGTATACATGTGAAATTCATCTATTAAGTGGTGATATTTAAAGTAGGTACCGTATATACTCGAGTATAAGCCGACCCGAATATAAGCCGAGACACCTAATTTTACCACAAAAAACTGGGAAAACGTATTGACTCCAGTAAAAGGCTAGGGTGTACATCTGCATGCCTCACTGTGCCTCACTGTGTCCATGTGCATGCCTCACTGTGCCCATGCCTCACTGTGCCCATGCCTCACTGTGTCCATGACTAGACTGATGTTTAAGATGGGAGTCTATGGAAGGGGTGCCCGGGTTTGAAAAATCGGTGCTCCCCGGCCGTAGGCCCCCCAGACAACAAACTTTGCACACTTATAGAGGAGAAATGTGGCTACAGGTGTGCCAAGATTCGGGTCCAGAGGACCTATAACCGGCCAGTACCGGGTCCCCAAAGTCACCGGAGAAATGACCGTTTAACATTGGAGTCTATGGAAGAGGTGCCCGAATTTGAAAAATCGGTGCTCCCCGGCCATAGGTCCTTAGGACAACAAACTTTGCACACTTGTAGAGGAAGGGTGGGGCTACATGTGTGCCAAGTACCGGGTCCCCAAAATCCAGGAGATCAGGCGCAAAAAGGTGACTCGAGTATAAGCCGAGGGGGGTATTTTCAGCACAAAATAAGTGCAGAAAAACTCGGCTTATACTCGAGTATATACGGTATATAGAATGCTACAAATTATTTTCAAACCAACTTCATTGTTTAGCAAATAAGCACCTTTAAAAAATGTCTGATGTCATCACTTCTATTCAGTAAACTCAGCAACGGCTGGGCATCAAAGGAGGTATTATGAAGGCAGATACGGCACAGCCACCTCCTTGTGCTGCGCCAGGAGTTGTAGTGAATGGGTGTTACTGTGGATGGGATTGGAGGCAGAGTATTCAACATCTTCAGTTTATGACCACATCGTCCAATATTGCATGTGGATGCTCTTATACTGAGCCTAGTGCTCACTTGCATAGCCTGCCAAGTACGGAGGGCCATAAGACTGCATTCACACCTGAGCGTAGCGTTTCAAGCGTTTTTACCTACGTTTTTACCGGCGTTTTGTCGCGCGAATTTGCGCCTGTGGAAACGCTCGTTGTCGCGCTAGACGCTTGAATCGAGCATTTCCATTACATTCTATGACTCCTAAAACGCCCAAATCTGCCCGATTCGCGTGACAAAAAAGGGTCCGGAACTTGTTTGAGCTTCAGGCGTTCGGCTTCAGGCGTTTTGGAGTGGAGATGTGAACCATCTCCATAGAGAATAATGGATTTTTTCCCCTCTAGCGTTTTTTAGCTTCAGGCTTCAGGCTACAAAACGCTCAGGTGTGAATGCAGCCTAAGTCATGACAGACAAGGATACTCCTGGCATCTCAGTCTATTTGTGGGGTAATAGGAGCAAGACAGACCAGAAGTTTCCTGGCTTGTCCCATGGGCAGTTCAGACTCAATTTTGCTGAAATTTCAAGCAAATTAAAGTGTTTCATTTTGATCATTCCTACTGCTGAGCTGAGTTTATTCTGTAAATAGTGCGAAGAGCAAAGTATGCTTGCTACCCATAGGAACCATTCAGAATTCAACCTGGACTGGTCTGGTTTCACTACAGAATTCTCATTATTGTTATAAAACATCACTGCACTAAACTGCTATGCTCCTTGCTTGTCCATTTAACAAGTCCATTGATGCACTAAAATAGTATTCAAGAGAAGGACAGGCAGGGGAGTAAAAAGTGACTATCCCTCCCCAACCAAAAGAAACAGTTGGAAGCTATGACTTTTTTTAGGCCCATGGCTTGTTATTACTAAGGTTATTACTGTGTCATTTTAAATTGCCACTAATTGCTTGACAATCAGCCAACTTGTCCTATACATTTCTAAGAGCTCCAGGAAAGACACAAGAAACTGTATAAAAAATATTTTATTTTATATTTACTTAGTGTTCCAGTGTTTGAAATGAGTAGTGAGGTATTGTACTTTATTAGCCATTAATGAATGCAGAAAGTTTGAAGTTTAGGGGATACCCTTTATTGGCTAACTTAAAGTAGAAGTCCAGTCAAATACTATCTAAACTTAAAGGAGCCACGAGCGCTGTTGGGGGACCCCAGAAGATGATGATCGGGGCCACTCTGTACAGTGGAGGTAAGTATGATATGTTTGTTATTTACAACAACAAAAAAACAAGGGTTTACAATATAATCAATATAATAATCAATATAATCAAACAAAATATACCACCACAGATCTTCCAGAAGCTTCCATCCTCAAACCTTCGATAACACCCTACTTTAGCTTCCGACTGCCTTGTCTGCATTCTGCAAACAAGCCTTTACCACCTGTGGAATAACCTCGTTTTCCTCTCACCTCTCCGTGTCTTTGGAAACTCAAACTTCCCACTGGGCTTACATACCAAGATATTTATTCTCCTTTGATGTAGAGACAGACACCAAGCCCCACATTTAATCAGGAACTCTTCCTGGCTGACACCTGATCAGTTGTTCTGATCTCCTACCATACCACTAAGACCCTATGTGGGTACTCAAGCTCTCACATATCTTTAATCCTTACTGGAGGCCCCCTCTACAAACCTACCAAACCCCACTTCAGTTCCTAGACACATGGGTAAAAGACCTTATCTAGTGCATGAACTAAAATATAACCCTCTCCTACAAATCATCCATGAAAAACAAATACCAGGAATATGGCTATAAAACAATTACCTGCTGGTAGAGACCCCCCAATTTGTTGTACTCTGTATAATCGCCCCACCCAGATGCCAACTGGAGATATGACTCCTCAAAGAGAGACGTGCTCAGCATTTTTTGGTCTTCCTCAGCCCACAAAGCTTTCTGGACCCATGCCCACACCTTCACTCAAAATGTACTAATCACCCCATAACAAAGTGTAGCGGGGTGTTCAATTTAGGGGAGTGTCTGAGTGGTAGTTAGGCTCAGACACACTATTGTTAGGGTTAATGAACCATTTTTGTGCCATGGGAGATAGTATTGGTGCATAGTTCCCTGGGGCCTACAGGTGGCGCTGTCGCCATAGGTCCGGGTTGAACCACGATACAAGGTTGAACCTTTTCTTGTCCCCTCTCGGCAGCAGTACGGCGGGGCGGGGACCCTGCTGTGCCTGTCGGGAGAGGGTATAAAAAGGGGCGGCCATCTTCCATGGGGGGTCCGCGCTCAGGCACCTTCAGCCTGGGTGTGCGTGTGGGTCGTCTCCGGGTGCCCTAGGCCCGGAGGCCTGGTTCCTGTTCCATCCCAGACACCTTCAGTCTGGGGTGAGGTACTATTTTGGAGGCCCGGAGCCCAGCACCTTCGGTTGGGTTCCCCCAGGGATCGAGGACTCCCAGGGTGCCGCCTTGCGAGGGGACCCGGATCTAGGATGAGGAGGCCAGGGGGGTTACCTGTACTGAAGACCCAGCGTAGAGTCGTGGTGACGGTGGGGACCTCTGGTAACTCTCCGGAGGGATGTATTTTCCTTTACATGGGCCAAATACTATTTGAGAAGGAA
The DNA here is from genome assembly GCA_029206835.1 of Rana muscosa. Classification (NCBI taxonomy): domain Eukaryota; kingdom Metazoa; phylum Chordata; class Amphibia; order Anura; family Ranidae; genus Rana; species Rana muscosa. The sequence continues at coordinate 11,173,267 of JARGYO010005626.1, read as the reverse complement.
CATCACGTTCAAGGTCAGTGGCAGTGGCCTCATAGGGCCGTGCCCTATTCACCAAGTCAGTGGCAGTGACTTTATTCACCTGGTCTGTGGCAGAGACCAACCTCACGGTCTGTGGCAGAGATCGTGCACCAAAGCTGTTTGTGAAACCTAAACAGTCAAAGAGTCTGATAAAAGTTTGTGCCTAGACCTCCTCCCACCTAAGCTGTCCTGTGTCTTGCTCCAACCTGTCTGCTGTTAAAGAGGCATATTTATTATCTGTGTGAAATAAATATAGAAGTTGGACTTTCAGTTGGTGTGGACAGTTACATTACTGGGGAAAACATAAGGACTTGCATCTACCTAAGGTAGAGGTGAGAATCATCCTTGGGAGGATTCAACTCCAGCCGCAGGCAGGCCCGATAATCAACACCGCTCAACCTCCTTACTCAGGAGGGTACGGGCTTGTGGTGCAGTGTGCCTCTCCCCTCCCTGCGAGGATCCGAAACTAAATAAAAAGGCAGGCAGAGGGAGAGGTGAGGGCGCTACAAACGGAATCAACAAAATTTTTATTGTGGGCCACAAGATTAGCGCAGCACACTCTTCCATCCCTGCAATGTGATAAAGCCAATCCCCAATACAAGAATGGCTCTATCACATTGATGACATTAAACAAAAGTACGACCTTACTAATTCAGTTATAGGTACTAATTTAAAATTCTGAACTGTCTGACACTACAGTATTACCTTCTCCTTCAGGGAAGATCGTGCCTCTTTTCCAACCACGTCCTACTCCACAGAACACACTATCTGGCTATTCCTTCTTAGCATCCCTCACCCCCCCAATGCCAACAAGTATCACGCATGTATGACGAAAAAGATTATGGTCTACAAAGCCAACTTATGCAGGTACCCCAGTTGATGTCTTTTGCAGACGAAACGCGTCGGATTTACACGCTAGCTACAGCTACCCAGTCCACGCTTTCTTTGACTTGTTGCTATTTTATTTGGATTTTTATTTGGATTTGTATTTGGTTCTGCTGTTTGAACTTTTTTTAGCTTTTTTTAAATAAATTCCCGTCACTTGGATTTCACACTATGCGGAGGATCTCTCTTTTTTTCTTTTTTCATTTATGTTTGGAGCTACTATTTTTTTCCCTGGATATCTGACATCCTGGTCTGGTCGGAACCCCTGACATTGGAGGAAAGAGGACGCCCGCAGATTGCCACGGTCTGAGTCCCTGTAGTGGACACAAGCTTGGTTGACCCACCACCGTACGGTGACTTGGGTCCAGATATTGCGGTAAGAGTATCCAATTCTCTTTATTGTTCTAGAGTGAAGACGTCCTAGAAATTGTTGAATTTTTATTCACCAGGGAATACCTCGAGGCACCTTTCTTTCCCATCAGTGATTGCACTTGGATGAACATTGTTAAAACAGTCAGGATTGTACCCTGGGAACTTTGTATCTATGATGGTATCATACCCATGGTTACATCTGTGAAGTGCTCCATATGATCACACATGATCACTCCATTGTTGCAGAATATATGTGGACATTTGAAAGATTGTGCTACATAGTTCCCTTTGGACAGATTATATTTCTGTACTGATGCAATACATGATACATGGTCGTTCTGTGCTCATATGCATAGACTATTTCTTGACCATTGTTTAAACTCCAGTTAAGACACACATGTATTATTTTTTCATTAAGATTGTTTCACACATTTGTTTTTTTCTTGAATTTTTATATGATTTTTCGATATCACCATATAGATCTCATTTAGGTGGGTCACACACCTGTCTTACATTTGTTTTTGATCACCCAACACCTGATTTATGCACAGATATCTTTGTATATTAGCCGTCACCGGCTCACTTCACTGTGTAAACGTTTTTCTTTTTGCAACGTTTATGTGTAGGATCTTTTACATATCTACCTTTTTTCATGCATACCTATTTCTCATTCTTAGCGCCCACATTTATATAATTTTTAACTTATGCAGTGTTTGAGCATGACTCTGACCCCCTGCTATGTGGATGGTTTAAGTTTAACTGCTGAATTCTGTGAACAATATGATTGATGTTCATTGTACCATTTTTGTATATTACTTTAAAAAAAAGAGAAACAGTCCTGTAAGTGATTCAATTGTCCAATATTGACAAAAAGCTCAAATACCAGGTTTTTCTGGACAAAAATTTAGTTCTAGCTGTTTTAGTCCAATGTACTATATTTTAGGGCCTGTATTTTAGTTTTTTTTTCAAACATTTTCAATCTTGACGCACAATACTCACAAGTCATGTGATCTTTCAGGAACTGCATTGCCATTATATGGTGGCGATTTATCAGAAAACTGTCAGGTAAAGTAAGAAAAGACTCAGCAAAACACTGAAGATTACTTGCCTGGCACGAGTCAAAGTTATAAGCATTTGTAAGCAGGTTTTAGAATGAAAATGTCAGTCAGCACACAAAAGCATGTGCCAAAACATTTACAGTACACTCCATAACAGTTTCTTCCCAATCATCTTCTGCTGATATGAAGTTTGTAATGTGTCTTTGTCATCCAAGACATTGGCAGAAGATGAATTAATAGAGCTTCACTATAGAAATGTTCTGTGGGGAACTGGAGTTTTTGGCATCACGCCGCTTTGTTCAGATCAAACAAGGATGTATAGTCATTACAGAAGTATAATAGGTACTAGGCAAAATGGATAACAATTAATGTTACACTGGTGCTGTCACTTAGGTGAAAGCAATAAAACACAAACAACACGCATACATAGGGTATTAATTATTTATGCCTCATTTGTGCTAGGCTTTATTTATGTAAGGCCATGCGGAATTAGATTGACATTTATTGTAGAGATTAGTGATTTGCAAGGTGAGCATGCCCCATCTATGTATAAACGCTGTATGAATTAGTATTAGGTGCAAACCAAAACAAGATGAACTCACCTACATGTGTGCTCAGGATTTATGTGTAAGCTCTGAACGGAAGATTAAAGCCTAGTACACACGGGCCGAATGTCGGCCGGCATCAGCCGGTTTCTATTGAACATTTGGCCCGTGTGTACAGTAGCCGGTCCGGTTTCTGTTGAAGGCTCATGACCGAAAAAGGTCTGCCGACCAGCTCCTGGTCAGTCCTCTCAGACAATAGCTGAGATCGCTGACTGGAGTGTTCTGGCGTGGGGGCCTTCCCCTAGTACAGCGGCTCCGACCTGAGCTGTTAGTTTTTTTTTTTCATTCAACCCATTGGGTTGAATGATAAAAAAAACTACCGGTAGTAGTGTGTACGAAACTGAAGAGTATTTGTGTATCTACTTGCATTTAGTACTGATGTGTAGTGCCCATGTACACAGTCATGCCCTCTCATTGAAGGATTCAGTAAATAGCCATCCAGCCAGCCCTGGTCTGTTACTGCATGAGATGGTTACGGCAATGCTTCCCCAGGGATATCAGTGCCTATATAGTAAACCCATTTAGATAGACCAACCAAACCTAAGCACCATGCTGTCAGGAGCCTCTTGTCGGCTGTCAGAGAGATTGTGCTCATTTTCATGCAAATGTGTATAAATGTGCACATGTCTTCGGGCATGGGGGCCTAAGTGTGCAAGAATGCATAGGAATGTGCACACAATGGTATGCACATGGACACTTGAACATACACCACAATTTCTGGCACCCAGTGAACTATTTAAGCCTTAGGCCTGCATGGGATCATTGCTGGATGGTCTTTCAGCTTGTATCTCTGTTATCCTTGATCCTGAATCCTGCTTGAGTCTGTTATTGACCCAGCTTTCATCAGATCTGTCTCTGGGCTACTCCTGCCTGTTTATGTCTGCTACCTACCTGTGTTATCAACCTCAGGCTGGACTCTTGACCAAGATTCTGCCTATTGCTTCTGTACCACAGTGCCTACCAGTGGCTGCCTGTCCATAAGGGCGCACGGGCGCCGTCCCCTCTCTCCAGCCACCCCCTCTATGACCAATAGATAGATTCATGCATAGCGCCGGGTGCCTGAATTACAGTGGCGGGGGTTGTTTTTGAAGCACCTGATTGGAGCCATAGGCTTGGCGCTCGCAGTTCACCCAGGTCTGTTAGAACAGCGAATGAATATTTGCTTTCCTAACACTGAACCGCCTCTCTGCCAATCAGGTGCTCGGGTCTTTTACCCGTCACCTGATTGGCTAAAACAACAGGCGCTGTGATTGGATGCCTATCAGGAGGAGAGGACGGGAGGAAACGCATAGAAGACACCACTCGCCGCTGTCACCTGCTGCCCCACCGAGACAGGTTAAGTGCCTGGCAGACGGTGAGTGGCTGCAATTGATGGGCACAGTGGCTGCGTTTGATGGCACAGTGGCTGCAATTGATGGGCACAGTGGTGGCCTTTGATGGGCACAGTGAAGCTGCAATTAATGATTTTTTTTTCAGAGTTTTTCAGTTTGTTTGCACCCCCCAAAAAATTTGAACACCAGCCACCACTGGTGCCTACATATTGCCAACCTCTACTCTGACCTTGATCCTACACAAAAGTTGGTGTCTTCTTGCCCAGCTGTCTCTGAACTCTAAGGCCCCTTTCACACTGAGGCGTATTTAAGGCATTTTAGCGCTAAAAATAGCACATATATAAAATACTCCTGCCCCAGCATTCTCAATGTGAAAGCCCGAGGCGATGCGCTGGTAGGAGAAAAAAAATCTCTTTGGAGCAGTGAAGGAGCGGTGTGTATATCGCTCCTTCCCATTGAAATCAATGGGACACCGCGGTAATACCGCCCGCAAACCGGGGCTGTAGCCGCGGTTTGCGGACGGTGTTAACCCTTTTTCGGCCGCTAGCGGTGATTAAAACCGCACCGCTAATGGCCGAATATCGCGGTAATTACGACGGTATAGCGCCGCTAAAAATCGCGCCACCATACCGCCACCGCATATGCCCACCCCAGTGTGAAAGGGGCCTTAGGCACTGTAAATTGTTGTTTGTTTTTTTAGCTCAAAGTCTGGATACCTTCAGGGGATTGACATCCCGATTGTGTACCTTTCTCCATCGATTGGATCCATCTGGTTGACCTATGTATGGGCTGTTTCATGTGATTTTGAAATTTGTAGTGAGGATCAGATGACCAGGTGAGAGCACACCTTGGGGGGACCTGGTGGAGAATTGACTGCATTTTTCCACAGCACACTTTTGCATTTGCAACACTGGTTCACATTTTAATTGTTTTCTATGGACTGTGAACACCTATTTTTCATGGACTTTGAGCACATTTGTATACATTACATTTTTAGTTCTTAATTGTTGTGGTCAGTGCCTATTGATGTTTGTTTTGCAACATTGACACATTTATTTTTTAATATTGATACTCTGGTGTAGATTTACTAAAACTGGAGCATTCACAATCTGGTGTAGCTGTGCATGGTAGCCAATCAGCTTCTAACGTCAGCTTGCTCAATTAAGCTTTGACAATAAAACCTGGAAGCTGATTGGCTACTATGCACAGTTGCACCAGATTTTGCACTCCAGTTTTAGTAAATTCTCCCCACTTTGTGTATTTGTGAATTTTGATCCTCTTTTGAAACGATTAGTTCCTTGGCTGTTACACTGATCCAATGGCTTCAGCAATTTATGGGTCATTGAGTTGTAACGTGCAGATCAGGATCGCTGATTTCTCAGATTTTTCCGCCAATCTCAGAAAGTACTGAAGCCATACAGGCAACTAGTATTTCTATTAGATATGTGTCTCCACAATGCTCTCAGTACAGGTTTCCTTTAAGAGTAAATAAATGAGCCCTACCCTTGATGTATAAACATGTTTGCTTACATTGAAGTACTCAATTAGCAGCAGCATGTGGGTGTTTACTGGAGAGTTTAGCAGACATGCAAATGAGGCAGGCATTTATGTGACATGATTAAATCACTTCACAGCTCTATGAAAACAAGTCTACAAGAAACCTACACTTGTTATATGTTTCCTTCCAAGGAAGTGTAGGACTACGATAAACAGCTTAGTGCAAGAACAATCTTCCTGTGCATTCATGTTAAGCCCAAACATATATGGCACTCTTCATACCTTCCAGCCTTATTAAATGGGAAAGATCAACACATTTTATGGAAAAATATTCAGTCAAAAGACACGCCTCACTTTAAACAGATTGGTCCTTTTTTATTTCACCGGCACCTATAATCATTGTTTGAAAATTCAGCTGCAATAATGTGGAGCTGACATCACTAAATGGAAGATCCCATTCTGGACCCAAACCAAGAGACAGTTCTATTCAGACAACCAGCCAGCCAGTCCCCATTACAGGTTTCCCCCCTCCACTGCTGTGATTGGTTGTGAGACTACCTGCGTCCTAACAACCAATGACGTCACGTGCATGCCCTGCCCTGGCATCGCAGGAGGACAGAAGTTGAACTTTCTTAGTCCAGACCTGCAATTAGTTTAACCTTCCAGTTTTTGCCCTCTGCCTGCCTGGCACTCAAAAAATGGTAGCACTCTGATGGGGACCCCGGATGTAAGGGTACATTCTGTTGGGGGCACCTGATGTAAAGGGGCACTCTGATGGGGACACCTGATGTAAAGGGGCACTCTGATGGGGACACCTGATGTAAAGGGGCACTCTGATGGGGACACCTGATGTAAAGGGGCACTCTGATGGGGACACCTGATGTAAAGGGGCACTCTGATGGGGACACCTGATGTAAAGGGGCACACAGATTGGGACACCTGATGTAAAGGGGCACTCAGATTGGGACACCTGATGTAAAGGGGCACTCTGATGGGGACACCTGATGTAAAGGGGCACTCTGATGGGGACACCTGATGTAATGGGGCACTCAGATTGGGACACCTGATGTAAAGGGGCACTCTGATGGGGACACCTGATGTAAAGGGGCACTCTGATGGGGACACCTGATGTAAAGGGGCACTCTGATGGGGACACCTGATGTAAAGGGGCACTCAGATTGGGACACCTGATGTAAAGGGGCACTCTGATGGGGACACCTGATGTAAAGGGGCACTCTGATGGGGACACCTGATGTAAAGAGGCACTCAGATTGGGACACCTGATAAATGGGGGCACTCTGATGGGGACACCAGATGTTAAGGGGCACTCTGATAAGGACACCTGATGTAAGGGAGCTGTCACATACCTTACAGCGGAGCCTAAGATGATGAGGGTGGCCTCTTGCATGGTTCCGGTCCAAGCACCCCTGGTGGTGGATACAGGGAGTGTAAGGGCAACGAAAGGGTGCAGGTGCCTGCAGGTCAAAGGCTGGAGTTTGAAGACACAGGAACCTCTGCAGAGAAGATGTGGAAACTGATCACCAGATTTGTTCAGCGGCAGCCAGATCAGGATCAATTGCAGAATCAGGAACAGGCAGAAGTCGTCAACAGGCTGGCAGCGGGGTACACAATCAGAAGGCAGAGCCGTAGTCATAAGTCCAAACCAAGGTCGGTTTAGTAAGCAAAGGCGGATAAGCAGGCAGGGAGAATCCAAGAGAATGGTCAGAAGAAGCCGGGTTTTCAGGAACAAGGTCAATCAGGCAAGCAGTAAACAGGAACACAGGGACAAGCTGAAGACGATCCAGCACTGATACTAGGCAGACTCTCTGTTTATATAGGGCGCCATGCGCCAGTATTCGTGTGAGCGTGTATGTGTGCGTAATGTGCGCTAGCGTGTGCGCGTTCGTATGGATGTGCCATTGCGCATGCCTATTCTGGATCTCATTCGTCTCTGTCTAAGATTCCGCGCATGCGCATTGGCGTTAGCGGAACGGGGGTTAGCAGCTGCTGCATGGAGACGGGCGCTTGTGTGAGTTCTCTGACAGGAGCACTCTGATAAGGACACCTGATGTAAGGGAGCACTCTGATAAGGACACCTGATGTAAGCGAGCACTCTGATAAGGACACCTGATGTAAGGGAGCACTCTGATAATGACACCTGATGTAAGGGAGCACTCTAATAAGGACACCTGATGTAAGGGAGCACTCTGATAAGGACACCTGATGTAAGGGAGCACTCTGATAAGGACACCTGATGTAAGGGAGCACTCTGATAAGGACACCTGATGTAAGGGAGCACTCTGATAAGGACACCTGATGTAAGGGAGCACTCTGATAAGGACACCTGATGTAAGGGAGCACTCTGATAAGGACACCTGATGTAAGGGAGCACTCTGAAAGGGACACCTGACGTAAGCAGGTGTTAAATAAACAATACATTTGCTATGGACATTTTTACAATTCTTGTTTTTGATAAACATAAAATGACTACATACAGTATATACTAGGATCTGAGTCATAGCACAAACATGAGATTCAAACTTCTTCTGGAAGAAAATTTTTGAAATCACTATCCTTGATGTGGAGACTACATTAAACGTTTACTACCCCACCAAACAAAAATACAAAAGGAAAACATTTGACAAAATTCAACCGTAGTTGTAGATTATTTATTTTTTTTATATATATTTTTTTAAATATCTGACATACCAGCGTCTGGCACACTCTTACTGGTCATTGTGACCTTCTTGCAGGATCCCAGAAAAGTTGAGGACCCCAAATCTCATAAGAAGGTGATGCAGCAATTCATTCTTTTGGGATTTGGGATCCATAGCTTTCCAAGATCTCACTAGAAGACCCATGATGTCACTCTCACCTAGGCAAACTTGAAGTTTATGTGTAAGGCAAGAATTTTTCTCACATTTCATTTTTTATGTTTTGAATTTGATTTTTTTGTTTGGTGAGGGTGGGGAGTTTGACGTAATGCAGACTTTATGTTTTTATGCAAGGCTAGCTTTAAACAGAGGTTTAATAGATAATTTTTTTGAACAGCTTTGTACAGTACATCATACCTAAAAGCAAGGAACTTGAGGTAAAAATAGGGACACATATACTGTAGGGAAATGGGGGTTTGTTTAAAAAAGAGGGGGAGTCCCTCCAAAAAGTGGGACACCTATGCTTTTTTGTCACTGGCAGGTACATTTTATCTTTAAAGCGAGTCCTTACTTTCTGTCCCAGATACATGTAAATAAGTGAGTGGAAATCCCCTCAAAGTGCGGGTAAATCTCACTTTTCACATTTGTCGGTAGAACAGGAGTCCCCATTGGAATATTTCCTCTCACCTCCTAGGTCCAATCACAGGCTGTGGGCGGGGAGGTGACCAAGCTTTATTGCCTAATTGCAGAAGAGAAAAGGCAGGTCCCCTCGTAGCTGAGCTGTCTGGCTGGTCTGCATACATTTCAGGAATTAATGGAAAAATAATTAAAATCCATTGGCAGGTAAAAAAAAGCTCCCATATACAGTATGTATTTAAATGGTGTGTTTATCTGTTTGCCTTACAGCTTTAAGAATTTAGTGTCAAGGGTTAACATTAGGTAGTAGGTTACTTTGTAGTGCTTGAGACAGTGATAAGCCCCGTACACACAGGCAGAATGTCGGGTACAAAAAAACCGTTCTATTCCATTTTCCTTTTCTGATCATTATTTTTAAGGCTCCCATGTCCCTTTAGATTTTAGCTAAACATGCAATAAATTCAAACACTGGTAATGAAAATCAAGCAAGTTAGTGGATACTTTGCAATTGATTGTGACATAAAAGGCCAATACAATGGGTGTGCAGAAGGATCATTCGTTTTTTAAATATGGACACATACAGCATATCACAAAAGTGAGTACACCCCTCACACTAAATATTTTATTATATCTTTTCATGTGACAACACTGAATAATCGACACTTTGCTACAATGTAAAGTAGTGAGTGTACAGCTTGTATAACAGTGTAAACTTGCTGTCGCCTCAAAATAACTCAACACACAGCCATTAATGTCTAAACCGCTGGCAACAAAAGTGAGTACACCCCTAAGTGAACATGTCCAAATTAGGCCCAAAGTGTCAATATTTTGTGTGGCCACCATAAATTTTCCAGCACTGCTTTAACCCTCTTGGGCATGGAGTTCACCAGAACTTCACAGGTTTCCACTGGAGTCCTCTTCCACTCCTCATTGGCGACATCACGGAGCTGGTGGATGTTAGAGACCTTGCGCTTCTCCACCTTCTGTTTAAGATTCCCCACAGATGCTCAATAGGGTTTAGGTCTGGAGACATGCTTGGCCAGTCCATCACCTTTACCCTCAGCTTCTTTAGCAAGACAGTGGTCATCTTGGAGGTGTGTTTGGGGTCATTATCATGTTGGAATACTGATCTGCGGCCCAGTCTGCAAAGGGAGGGGATCATGCTCTGCTTCAGTCACAGTACATGTTGGCATTCATGGTTCCCTCAATGAACTGTAGCTCCCCAGTGCTGGCAGCACTCATGCAGCCCCAGACCATGACACGCCCACCACCATGTTTGACTGTAGGCAAGACACACTTGTCTTTGTACTCCTCACCTGGTTGCCGCCACACATGCTTGACACCATCTGAACCAAATACATTGATTTTGGTCTCATCAGACCACAGGACATGGTTCCAGTAATCCATGTTTTTAGTCTGCTTTGCAGGCTTTCTTGTGCATTATCTTTAGAAGAGGCTTCCTTCTGGGACGACAGCCATGCAGACAAATGATGCAGTGTGCGGCGTATGGTCTGAGCACTGACAGGCTGACCCCCACCCCTTCAACCTCTGCAGCAATGCTGGCAGCACTCATACATCTATTTCCCAAAGACAACCTCTGGATATGACACTGAGCCCGTGCACTCAACTTCTTTGGTCAACCATGGCGAGGCCTGTTCTGAGTGGAACCTGTCCTGTTAAACCGCTGTATGGTCTTGGTCACCGTGCTGCAGCTCAATTTCAGGGTCTTGGCAATCTTCTTATAGCCTAGGCCATCTTTATGTAGAGCGACAATTCTTTTTTTCAGATCCTCAGAGAGTTCTTTGCCAAGAGGTACCACGTTGAACTTCCAGTGACCAGTATGAGAGAGTGAGAGCGATAACACCAAATTTAACACACCTGCTCCCCATTCACACCTGAGACCTTGTAACACTATTGAGTCACATGACACCAGGGAGGGAAAATGGCTAATTGGGCCCAATTTGGACATTTTCATTTAGGGGTGTACTCACTTTTGTTGCCAGCGGTTTGGACCAGAATGGCTGTGTGTTGTGTTATTTTGAGGGGACAGCAAATTTACACTGTTATACAAGCTGTACATGCACTACTTTACATTGTATCAAAGTGTCATTTCTTCAGTGTTGTCAGATGAAAAGATATAATAAATTATTTACAAAAATGTGAGGGGTGTACTTACTTTTGTGAGATACTGAAAATCCTGTATAATAATAATAATAATATGCTCTTTAATTTATATATATATATGTGGGATCACATTGTAGTTTGCACTTTGTAAGGAGATATTCACAGTTTACGTTGTGTAGATCAATTTTATTTGTGATTTTATTTTATAGCACCTAGTGCTCACTTTTAAGTTGTGTATTATGATGTCACTTTTACATTTACAAGTTAATATCTGGGTTTGCAAAGGCATTTGGTGCACACACAGTGGATTTACTAAATAAGCTATTGAGGATAAGGATTTTTTTCAAAGGTAAAGCTTTGTGTCCGGAGTTTACTTTTCTACTGTTGAAATCTTAATGCACATGATTATATTTAAGATCCACTTATATTTTCTGTTGCCAAGAACTCACATCTGGTAAAAAGTTTGATATAATATTTTCTGGAAATTGCTTTTTCTTATCTGGATTATTTCTGTGTCATTCTCCAGTCTCTAAATTGGATAATCTGTACTATGTTAAATGTACGTTACTCGGGCTATCAAATTCTGCCTATAGATAAGGATCTTATATGAACACAGTAACCAGTTAATATAGTAGGCATCTGAAACAGGGAGTATCTCAGTGTGTCTTTGATTAATATTGCCCCTGGCCTTTATGATATGTCTGAAGTGCTGAAGTACAAAGCAAGGGCAAGAATAGGAGGGGGCACGATGCCTTCAAATCCTGCTGACTGACAAGTAATTGGCCAGCATGATGCCACTGTGACCATCAAGTGGAACAAATAGCATTAAGTAGGATCTCAGTGCTGTGATTGTCCTCCTTTTCAGCATGATCCCACGAGTCCCTAGAAGACTGACCTACGTATAATAAATAAATTGTTTTCTGGGCCTTTGCTTTATGCCTGGTGGCTATTTAGCAGAAAACAACATGTATCTGTTGACTATATTTAGAGAAAATCTCATGGTTTCTGTTGCATCACCATTTCAAATGACCAGATTTTATGGCTTATTTTTGCTTTAACTGCATCATCTATTCAGGTCTAAAAAATTAAGTCTGTATTTAAGTGTTTAAAATGATCAGAAATGTCAATGTAATCCACGAGCGTAAATCAACATTATTCAAGCATGTAAGTGCAATAAAGCTGCATTAAAGTTAAGACATCAGTGTAGTTTGTGATCCCGCAACCCACTAGATTAATTACTTTTTGACTGTAGATTTATCCGTTCCGGTGATGAATTTCCTGATAATTAAACTATAAATCTTCTGTTGCACTGGGTTCAGCTTTTTATGCTATTGCAGTCTGTAACTGAGTTCCTCATCAATTGTACTGTTTTTCTCCATGCTGTTGGGCAGGATACTCAAGTCAGATAGCATCATAGGTGTGCGCAGGGGGGTGTGCCGGGTGTACACTAATCACTCCGTGTGGAGCAGATTCCCCATGCTGATATTTCACCAAAGCCTCCCCAACAGGTCTCCTAAAAAAAAATCAAAATAAATAAATAAAACACTACTGACACCATCCACTGCCCTACTGACACCAACCTTGGCCCTACTGAAAAGTCCACTGCTTTACTGACACCATCCACTGCCCTACTGACACCAACCTTGGCCCTACTGATAGGTCCACTGCTTTACTGACACCATCCACTGCCCTACTAATACTGTTCATGTTTTAATACATTTGGGGTGCACACCCTAATGCAATAGGCTGTGCACAACTACAGTGCCTTGAAAAAGTATTCATACCCATTGACATTTTCCACATGTTGTCATGTTACAACCAAAAACGTAAATGAATTTTTGGGGATTTTATGTGATAGACCAACACAAAGTGGCACATAATTGTGAAGTGGAGGGAAAATGATAAATAGTTTTCATTTTGTTTTACAAATAAATATGTGAAAAGTGTGGCGTACATTTGTATTCAGCCCCCCTGAGTCAATACTTTGTGGAACCACCTTTCATTGCAATTACAGCTGCACATCTTTTTGGGGATGTGTCTATCAGCTTTGCACATCTAGAGAATGAAATTATTGCCCATTATTCTTTGCAAAAAAGCTCAAGCTCTGTCAGATTGGATGGAGAACATCTGTGATCAGCAATTTTCAAGCCTTGCCATAGATTCTCAATTGGAATTAGGTCTGGACTTTGACTGAATGAATATGCTTTGATCTAATCCATTCCATTGTAGCTCTGGCTGTCTGTTTCGGGTCGTTGTCCTGCTGGAAGGTGAACCTCCGCCCCAGTCTCAAGTCTTTTGCAGACTCTAATAGTTTTTTTTTAAGATTGCCCTGTGTTTGGCTCCATCCATCTTTCCATCAACTCTGACCAGTTTCCCTGTTCCTGCTGAAGAAAAGCATCCCCACAACATGAGGCTGCCACCACCATGTTTCACGGTGGGGATGGTGTGTTCAGGGTGATGTGCAGTGTTAGCTTTCCTCCACACATAGCGTTTTGCTTTTAGGCCAAAAAGTTAAATTTTGGTCTTATCTGACCAGAGCTTCTTCTTCCACATGTTTGCTTTGTCCCCCATATGGCTTCTTGCAAACTGCAAAGTGCACGACTAATAGTTGTCCTGTGGACAGATTCTCCCACCTGAACTGTGGATCTCTGCAGCTCCGACACAGTTACCATGGGCCTCTTGGCTACTTCTCTGATTAATGCTCTTCTTGCCTGGCCTGTCAGTTTAGGTGGACGGCCATGTCTTGGTAGGTTTGCAGTTGTGCCATACTCTTTCCATTTTCAGATGATGGATTAAACAGTGCTCTGTGAGATGTTCAAAGCTCAGGATATTTTTTTATAACCTAACCCTGCTTTAAACTTCTCCACAACTTTATCCCTGACCTGTCTGGTGTGTTCCTTGGCCTTCATGATGCTGTTTGTTCACTAAGGTTCTCTAATAAACCTCTGAGGGCTTCAAAGAGCAGCTGTATTCATACTGAGATTAAATTACACACAGGTGGACTCTATTTACTAATTTGGTGACTTCCGAAGGCAATTGGTTCCACTAGATTTTAGTTAGGGGTATCAGAGTAAAGGGGGCTGAATACAAATGCCCGCCATGGACTAACACCCTGCACCCCCCATCCCCCCTCCCCATCCCCACTGTACTTATTTCTGTGGGCGATAAGCTGTCAGTGCCCACATAGCCGGTGTAGCGGTCTGGACAATTGAAATCCTTGCTCTTCTGTCACTTCTTTCTGCAAGGCTTTCATGACCACCATAGAGAATCCCTTTGATCTATCCCAGAAGCCCTGCAGAAAGAAAAGGGAGAAAAGAGGGGATTTAAAATAGACCGCTACACCAGCTACGTGTGCACTGACAGCTCATCAGAGAAGATGGGGTTGGGAAGGGTGTCTGGTGTTAGTTTACCTTTTTTATTTTTCCCTATAAGGTGAACTAACAATTTAATGAAGTTTATAGCTCTGGAATGGATGATGCTAAAGAGCAGCAATACAGATACATGGCTACTAATAAGTTACAATATATTTGAATCTCTGATTTGTAATGTATTTTAAATCTTCAAGAGAGTTTAGCTGGAATGTACCTTCACTTAAGGTAGAATTCTAGTACTAACACCTATGCTGACTAACCTGTGTAAAAACAAAATTCTATATTTACCCATTTTTATCTATTTCCAGTCTGGTCATGTTATTCAGCTCCCCTGTCTCAGTGAGCGGTGGCTGTAGGGGGGTGGTGGGAGCTCTAGGAATTCCTTTGAAGGGCCATGGGAGCCTATGGGTAATGTCACCACTTCCAGAATTCCTAGTGCTCTCACCACTCCCCTGCAGCCACCGCTCACTAAGACGGGGAGCTGGATTGTATGAATTGTATGGATTTTGAGGGAAACCCCATGCCATTTTTTTTTTTTAAGTGGCGTGGGGTCCCCCTCAAAATCCATACCAGACCCAAAGGGCCTGGTATGGATTCAGGGGGAGGGGGTCCCATTCCATGTTTTTGCTGATTTTTTTATTCCCGGAAATGTTTCTTTTTACATTCAGCTGTCAGTGGGAAAAGCCTGCTGACAGCTGATGACTCATTGGTTATTAAGGACCCAGCGGCCGGCTTCCCCAATCACTGCCCCCCAGTCCCCCATTTTACTTACCTGAACCCTGGAACTTCACCCGGCGGAGACGCGCTCTTCCTCTTCTTGGGATTCTCAGCTCTTGATTGGATAGATTGATATCAGCGCAGCCATTGGCTCCTGCTGCTGTCAATCAAATCCAATGACGCGGGCGCCGGGGGGGGGGGGGCGAGTCATACATTCAGCGTCTATGGTTGCCGAATGAACAACTCGGGAGCACGCCTGCAAGGTAACCCCCTGGGAGAGCGCTTCTCCTAGGGGGTTACCTGATGTGGGAAGGAGCCACGATAGCCGCCGGGAGACCCCAGAAGTCGCAAATTGGAGCCACTCTGTGCAAAACGAGGTGCACAGTGAAGGTAAGTATATGTTTGTTATTTAAATAATAAAAAAAAAAACTAAGCTTTACAACCACTAGCTAAACACAGTTTGTTAAAAAAAAAAACACGCAAAACGTGCATGATCAAGTTCAGAGGTATAAGAACATTTGTCGGGTTTTTATTGGTGTCTGTGCCCCCATTAGGGAAATTTTCCCTCTCTATTTATCCTGTTTTAAAGCGGAATTAAACTAAAAACCAAAAAGTAATATATTGCAGCTTACCAATCATTAGATGTGGTGGTTCCATTCGTTTTCTTTTTGTTTCAGGCTTTTCTTCCTCTGCTTTAACCTTGTGATCTGGCCAGTAACACACCTCCTGTGTTAGACTGCCTCCACTCTGAATGAAGACGCACAGGAGGCACAGAAGACAGCAGCATTGTCAGTCAGTATAAGAAGTTACAGCAACAGTTTTGTTTCCTTTTGGGATAAAGGTTTTACATACATAAAAGCTGATCATTGTAAGAATTTGTAAGCTGCAATATAATAAATGCTAGTGTAGCGGGTGTTACATTTAGTGGGGTGTATCTGGGCAATAGATGGCCCAGATACATTGATTTCAGGGATTTATGGACCTTTTTGGAGTGTGGGAGGTATGAATGGTGTCATGTTCCCTGCGGTCCCTGGGTGGCGCTGTCACCTGGGACCGGGGTTGAACTACCATTCCAGAGCGGTGCCCTTTTTGTCCTCTCGCGGCAGTAGTACGGCGGGGCGGGGAACCCGCTGTGCCTGCTGGGAGAGGATATAAAAGGGGGCGGACATCTTGCGCACGAGGTCTATTCCCCAGGCACCTTCAGCCTGGGGGCTGCTGCGGTTCGTCTGTGCCCAGGTGCCCTTGGCATGGGCGCGTGGAGTCGAGTTCCATCCCAGGCACCTTCAGCCTGGGGTGAGGTACTACACCAGGAGGCCTGGGGCCCAGTACCTTCGACTGGGTCCCACGAGGGCGAAGCATTCCTAAGGTGCCCCCGGTATTGGGTGCCTGAATCCTGGAGATAAGGGACCGGAGACGTGACCTCCCCGTAGAGACAGCGCAGCATTTGCTGGTGCCGGTGGAGGCCTCTGGTGACCGTCCGGATGGATGTCTTCCTCTGACAGGGGACGTTTGTTCTAAAGGAGGTACTTCATGTTCTCATGGTCTGTGGCAGGGACCCATCTTTCTCAGGTCAGTGGCAGGCCTCATCCAAGGCCTGTGGCAGAGGCCTCAACGTTCACCCAGGTCAGTGGCAGTGACCAAACTCACGGTCGGTGGCAGCGACTGTGCGCCAAGCCTGTTTGCACTAAACAGAACAGTTTCAGGACAATTCATCAGTTGTGCCTGGACCTACTCTTCCCTACACCTTGTCTGTTCTTTTAAAAGTCAACCAGTTTCAAGTTAATAAAACAGTGTTGGACTTTTCATGGTGTGGAACTCGTGTTACTGGAAGCTAAGTGTCCCTGTCAGTGACAGTGACAATCATCCTCCACAGAGGAAGCTGCGGCTCCGGCCTAAAACGCAGACCCGAGGGTAAATGGTTTTGCTCATATCTCTGCATCCTACATCAGAGAGCCGAGCTGGTGGTGTGCATCTTTCCCCTTCTCCCAGATACCCCTAGACAAGTAGAACCAGCCATAGAGAGAGGGGAGAAGCTGGGGGAGGGCCGCTACACTTACTTAAGGACCAGCCACTGTATATATACGTCGGCAGAATGGCTCGTACAGCCACAATCACGTACCTGTACGTCCCCTTTAACTGCCCGACGCCGGGGTCGCACGCGCGCCGCCGGCGGCACGCTCGCGACGCCCCTGCCTTCCCTGTGAGTCGGACCACGGGTCCCGCGGACTCGATCGCCACGGGGATCCCCGCAATCGTCTCACGGAGGCATGGAGCGGGGAGATGTTAGTGTAAACACAACATCTCCCCGCTCCCCTACTGACAATGTCACCGATCTCCGCTCTGTGTAATCAGAGCGGAGATCGGTGCAAGTCACTCGTAGCCACGCCCCCACACAGTAGTAATCACTCCCCTAGGCACACTTAACCCCTTCAGTGCCCCTAGTGGTTAACCCCTTCACTGCCAGTGTCATTTTAACAGTAACCAGGGCATTTTTATAGCACTGATCGCTGTGAAAATGACAATGGTCCCAAAAATGTGTCAAAAGTGTCCGATGTGTCCGCCATAGTGTCGCAGTCACAAAAAAATCGCTGATCGCCGCCATTACTAGTAAAAACATTTTTTTTTATAAAAATGCCCTATTTTGTAAACGCTATAACTTTTGCGCAAACCAATCAATAAACGCCGATTGCGATTTTTTTTACCAAAAATATGTAGAAGAATATGTATCGGCCTAAACTGAGGAAAAAAAATGTTTTTTTATATATTTTTTGGGGATATTTATTATAGCAAAAAGTAAAAAATACTGAATTTTTTTCAAAATTGCCTCTTTATTTTAGTTTATAGCGCAAAAAATAAAAACCGCAGAGGTGATCAAATACCACCAAAAGAAAGCTCTATTTGTGTGAAAAAAAGGACGTCAGTTTTGTTTGGGAGCCACGTCGCACGATCGCGCAACTGTCAGTTAAAGCGACGCAGTGCCGAATCGCAAAAAGGGGCCTGGTCTTTATGCTGCGTATTGGTCCGGGGCTTAAGTGGTTAATACTGCTTTAATGCTATAATCCGAGAGTGAAAGTAAAAGAAAAGCCAAAACCTAGAACAGGAATAGAGGGGACATCTTCCAATGTGGACATTAGTTCTGGTGACCCTGGTGACAAGCAGGGATTCCCTTACTTTGGAGGGGTTTCCTGTCACTTCCTGTTTTGCTGTGGGACAGGAAGTGAGGGGAAATGGGATACAGATGGCAAACATAGCCTTATGCCCTGTACACATGATCGGATTTCCGATGGAATAAAATCCGATGGAATTTTCCATCAGAATTCCGATGAAGCTGACTTCCATCAGTCTTGCATACACACTGTCAGACTAAATTCCGACCGTCCAAAACGCGGTGACGTAAAACACTACGACGAGCCGAGAAAAATTAAGTTCAATGCTTTCGAGCATGCGTCGACTTGATTCTGAGCATGCATTGATTTTTCTCCATCACATTCCACACAGACGATCGGATTTTCCCATCTGATTTTTTTCCATCGGAAAAATGTAAAACATGTTCTATTTTTTTACTTTGATGGAAAAAAGTCTGATGGGGCCCACACACGATCGGAATTTCCGATGAAAAAAGTACATCAGACTTTTTTCATCGGAAAATCCGATCGTGTGTACAGGGCATAAGAGTGTTATAACCCTCACTTACTCTATCCTAAATGGAGTAAACTGGGTATGGGAAGTCAAGCAGGTTTTCTAGACTAGTGTTTTTCAACTTCAGTCCTCAAGGCGCCCTAACAGGTCATGTTTTCAGGATTTCCCTCAGATGAAACGGCTGTGGTAATTACTAAGGCAGTGAAACTGGTTAAATCACCTGTGAAAAATAATAGAGAGAATGAAAACATGACCTGTTGGGGCGCCTTGAGGACTGGAGTTGAGAAACACTGGTCTAGACTGAAGTAAAAATGACTCCTAAAAAAAAAAAATCACATCCTATTTTATTTATTTTTTAAAACTTGTCACGATCTGAGTCCAGCTTCCATCACGCTGTGGCTGTGAGTTAGTTAAAGTGTGCAGTCCACCTGCACTTCGCACCATTCCCAGCATGTGCACTGTGTATTTAGCTTCACACCTAACCATAGAAGAATTATCACATTCGTGCAGATCAAGAAACTTGTTTGCTGAACAGTGAGAAATCCTCTCTTCCAGTGTACATGTGATACTGCCAAAGCAGCTGCTTCTGATGTTCATGCAAATGAATTTACGTGCTACAAGCGGCACGTTGTTGTTAGTGACTACCTGTCATTCACCAATGTTACTCTTAAACTGACAACACTTGTCAATCTCCTTGTGCTTATTTTTTCATGAAATAAATACACTTCTGTGTATGGCGTAAGAAAAAAAAAAGTCTGGACGTTTTCAGCTAGTGCCCATTTGATGTGTTAGAGCTGGATAATTTCCCCTAATAACATTGCTTCATTAAAATTACCATCCATAGACATAGCAGACCCTTCTACTACTATGGACCTTATTTTATTTGGGTAGACACATTATATTAACACTTGAATACAATTGTATATATATATATATATATATATATATATATATATATATATATATATATATATATACAGTATGTTGTTGCTGCAAAAACTCAATTGCTGAGTGAATGAGCTACAATCTGCTGTAAAATTAGTGAGTTAGTAATCCTGAAGAAAGTATAATGATTTCTTAAAGTGGAAGTAAACTTCCATCACTAGCTTTTAGCTATAGATAAGCTTATAATAAAGCTTACCTATAGGTAGCGTAAACATCTCCTAAACGGGCACTGTTTAGGAAATATTTACTGTACATGCAGCCAGTGACATCACTGGCGCATGCGCTCTGAAGGAACGACCGCCCGTGCCATTCCTTGAGAGACCTGAGCCGTGACCAGCGCCTCTCGCAAGCATGTGCCGTAGTGAAGTCATCGCGGCTTCAGCCAGTCACACAGTTGGAGTCTGCGAACCCAGAAGCAAGACAGGTGAAGATGGGAGTGCCTGCAGCTGGCGCGGGAAGAGTTTGGTTTTAAGGTAAGTTTAACGTAATGTGCTAGTATGCGATGCATACTAGCACATTATGACATTACCTTGCAGGGTAAAAAAAAAAAGTGAATAATTGCTTAAAAAAAAAAAAAAAAAGGATCATTGATACAAAATTTACAGTAAGCTGCACTGATATGCGGAGAGGATTGACATATCACATTAAAGTGGTTCTAAAGGCAGAATTTTTTTTTACCTTAACTGCCTTAAGGTAAAACACCTTCTGCACGCAGTCCCCCCCAGCCCCCCTTAATACTTACCTGAGCCTAATCTTGATCCAGCAATGTGCATGAAAGCAGGGGCTCTTTTTCCTCTCTCCCTCTTCATTGGCTTAGAAACAGCAGTGGGAGCCATTGGCTGCTGTCAATCACAGGTAGTGACGAGAGAGCGGGCAGACAATAGACGCAGACAGCCAGGCTCGGCAGCGAGCCCACACGAGTGCCCCCATAGCAAGTGGCTTGCCTCCAGCATTGCTCCTGTTTCCTTTTGCTAGAGACTGCCATTTTGTTGAAGCATAGAACAGTCACTTCCTTACTGGGAACTCTCCTACTCTCTTTGGTCTCAAAAACTATATGTCACTTTCTGTAATTAAAATGTGTGCATTTCCAGCCTTGATTGTATGTCTTGGCTCAGCAAGAGGAGAAGTCTGAAAGTAGCTTTACAATGCTGAAGTTTCATAGCACTGCGGCTGCTGAGGGAAAAAGGAGAGAAAATCAGGAAGATAATATAAGACAATAACTCTGTAAGTTTAGCTCCTTTGTGTTTCCCTGGCAGCAGAGTTTGTCCTGTCACCTTTCTTGCATTTCTTTTCTCCCTCCCTAATCTGTACTCCCTCAACACAGTCTATATCATTCCTGTTGCTTCTTCTTGACTCACCAGCAGTACATTTTGAGGCTGTCAGCAGATTGGGCTCTAGTGACACTCTAATTTTCGGTACAGTGCCAAAAATATTTTTAGTTATTTATTGCAGGTACTTATATAGTGCCGTCAATTTACGCAGCGCTTTAAATATATCTATATTGTACATTCACATCAGTCCCTGTCCTCAAGAGCTTACAATCTAAGGTCCCTAACTTACATTCACACATACTAGGGCCAATTTAGCCAGGATCCAATTAACCTACCAGCATGTCTTTGGAGTGTGAGAGGAAACCAGGTTATCCAGAGGAAACCCACGCAGGCACAGGGAGAACATACAAACTCCAGGAAGGTAAGTGTCATGGTTGGGATTCGAACTGATGACTGTAATGCTGCTAGGCGGACAGGCTGTGCAGAGCAGGGTGAGACAGTTCATTACTGAATTTTACAGAGTATAGGCAATTTTTAATGTCATGAAGTGACCTATCAGGACTTAATTTTCTAACTAAAGTATCACTTTAATGAAGCAAGAATTCCTTTACAAAAAGATTGGAAGAATGAACCCCAAATGTTCGTATAGACCAGTGGTCTCCAAATTTGCTAAACAAAGGGTCAGTTTACTGTCCCTCAGACTTCAGGGATGCCATACTGGGACCATTGAAAGCAGAAAATTCCCCAGCATCAGTGGGAGTAGACTGTGTCTCAGACTTGATGGTCAGTGGGAGTAAAAAAAGTAACATAGTGCCTGTGGTCAGTAGGGGGAGGAATAGAGCCCCTATATTGGTATTAGTTAGAGTAATAGTGCCCCATCATTGGTGTCAGTGGGAGGAATTATTTCCCATTGTTGAGGTCAGTGGAAGGAATAGTGCCCCATCATTATTGTCGGTGGAAGAAAAAATGCCCATTCATTGGTGTCAGTAGGGGGTATAGTTCCCCACTGTTGGTGTTAGTAGGAGGAATAGTGCCTTGTATCAATTGGAGTAATAGTACCTCATATTAGTGGGGGGAACAGTGCCCAAAAGGGTCACATACAGGCAAGCACATCTGGTCCATGGGCTGCAGTTTGGAGACCACTGCTAAAGACAATAGATGGATTTTTTCATCTGATTGGGGATAGTCTACTATCTATGGTAGGGCTGTTTTCCATCCTAGATAAAGTGACAATGTCCATGTAAATCCCACCAGGCTGATGTTGTAGCCTTGTGAGAGTGGTGAAGTCACCTCCTCCATCATGGCAGTAAAGCCCTGTACACACAATCGGATTTCCGATGGAATAAAATCCGATGGATTTTTCCATCGGATTTCCGATGAAGCTGACTTCCATCAGTCTTGCCTACACACCATCAGTCAAAAATCTGACCGTCCCAAACGTCCTGACGTAAAACACTCCGACGAGCCGAGAAAAAGTAAGTTCAATGCTTCTGAGCATGCGTCAACTTGATTCTGAGCATGCGTGGGTTTTTTCTCCAATGGAGTTCCACACAGACGATCGGAATTTGCTATCGTTTTTTTTTCCATCGGATAAATTTAAAACATGTTCTATTTTTAATCACCGATGGAAAAAAGACCGATTGGGCCCACACACGATCGGTTTGTCCGATGAAAACAGTCCACCGGACTGTTTTCATCGGTAAAACCGATCGTGTGTACAGGGCTTTACAGTGGCTTTACAGTGCAGCCAACCGCTAGGCCACAACACTGCATCATGGGAGGAGGTCACATTCTCCCCAAATGGGTAATTTGTACTAGCTAAGAGATAATAAGGAAGAATGAGGGGATGCTGGTGAGGTATCATTGGGTGGGGATGTGAAAGTGAAGCACAGTGTCACTGCCTCCTTGCCCTGAATGGACAGAGTGACAGTACCATCAGATAGTTTAGAAATCCTTGTGTGATTGCTATTTCTCTAGAAATAAATAGACCTGATGCCTCCCATTGATGGCTGAACTAGAAAAACGACTGATTTGCTGGTTTTTAGAATCATCTGAATATTTGCATGCAGATCTGTGTGATTGTCAGAAAATCCTGAAGACTACATTTCAATATATTTTGAAGGATTGAAAAAATTCTTCCATTTACTTTATGTTTGAATGACTTTGCACATCACTATTTCCTCCGAAGCTGTTCCTCCGCCTCCTTTCTTCATAGAATAAACAGGAATCCTTGTGTGACCACGGCATTCCTATTCAGGGAAGAAGATGCACCTGCAAACATTGAGAGACGGCCAGATTGTGCACACATGTCCAATCATTCTTTGATGGCATTGATTTGTTTATAGAACAACAGAAGCCCCCTTTCATTGGTAGAGAGGGCTGTGAAATTAAAGCAGAGTTCCAACTACATTAACCAATTTTTAGAAGAATTATATTTCATGGGGCAATCAGATGGTATATATAAGTTCACCTACTTTGTTAAAATCCGCTGCCGATCTCCCGAGTAATAGAAGAAAGACACTTTTAAAAGCTGTTCTCTGCGGTTCTCATTTTGCTTGTGGGCATGTGAAGCCCACAAGCACTTACTTCCTGAATACAGTGATGATCTACGACCATCATGAACCGTCCCGTCCCGCCCCATTCTCGCGCATGCGCTTTCTGCACCGCACCGCAGCGCCATCAACCTCTCGGGGAAGGGCACTGACTCCTGGGAAATGATGACACACATTTCCCAGGAGCAGTAGCGAGTGGAGGCGCCGACGAAAATGACGACAGGAACCGAGGTGATGAAGAAGGCAGATTTCGTGGGAGCACATAGCAACAGCTATTTCAAGGTGAGTAATAAATAAATAAATATCCAAATGTTGGTTTATTATTTATTTTATGCACATTAATAGCAGATTTTATTTTTTATGGGAACTCCACTTTAAGTGTTACAGCTCTCAATGTATTAATATAATTTTTTAATGCATTTGCTGTGTATTGTATAATTTTTTTTTCCTATATAAATTTATTCAGAACGTGTGAGCATTAGGGATGAGCTTCGTGTTCGAGTCGAACATCGGCTGTTCGATCGTTCGACGAAGATCGAACGATTTGGGCCGTTCGCGCCAAATTCGAGTGACGCGAACGGCCCACAATGCACTACGCCATCGCAGTGTCATCCAGGCGCTGTGATTGGCCAAGCATGCACTGTGACCCCGCATGCTTGGCCAATCACAGCGCCGGCAGCGAGGAGAGCAATGATTGGCCACAGGCAGGATGCCTGTGGCCAATTATTGCTGAGGGTGTTTAGTACACGCCCCACACTATAAAAGGCCGCCAGCACGGCGGCCTAGTGTAGTGTGTTCCGGAGCAGGGAAAGACAAGCATAGGCAGGGACAGTGACATTTATTTCTTTCTTGCTTAACCTGGATTCCTTTAGTTTAGGGAAAGAGAAGGATAGGTAGGGAGAGTGTCAGTGTGTTTTACTGTGCGAGTCCTTGTTTCTAGGGACAAAGAAGGAAAGTGAGGGGATTTCTCCTTGTGCTATAGTGTGCTTTAAAAAAACATTTTTTCTAGGGACAGAAAACTGTAGGTAGGGAGAGTGTCAGTTTCTTTCACTGTGCCAGTCCTTGTTTCTAGGGACAAAGAAGGAAAGTGAGGGGAATTCTCCTTGTGCTATAGTGTGCTTTAAAAAAACATTTTTTCTAGGGACAGAAAACTGTAGGTAGGGAGAGTGTCAGTTTCTTTCACTGTGCCAGTCCTTGTTTCTAGGGACAAAGAAGGAAAGTGAGGGGATTTCTCCTTGTGCTATAGTGTGCTTTAAAAAAACATTTTTTCTAGGGACAGAAAACTGTAGGTAGGGAGAGTGTCAGTTTCTTTCACTGTGCCAGTCCTTGTTTCTAGGGACAAAGAAGGAAAGTGAGGGGAATTCTCCTTGTGCTATAGTGTGCTTTAAAAAAACATTTTTTCTAGGGACAGAAAACTGTAGGTAGGGAGAGTGTCAGTTTCTTTCACTGTGCCAGTCCTTGTTTCTAGGGACAAAGAAGGAAAGTGAGGGGAATTCTCCTTGTGCTATAGTGTGCTTTAAAAAAACATTTTTTCTAGGGACAGAAAACTGTAGGTAGGGAGAGTGTCAGTTTCTTTCACTGTGCCAGTCCTTGTTTCTAGGGACAAAGAAGGAAAGTGAGGGGATTTCTCCTTGTGCTATAGTGTGCTTTAAAAAAACATTTTTTCTAGGGACAGAAAACTGTAGGTAGGGAGAGTGTCAGTTTCTTTCACTGTGCCAGTCCTTGTTTCTAGGGACAAAGAAGGAAAGTGAGGGGAATTCTCCTTGTGCTATAGTGTGCTTTAAAAAAACATTTTTTCTAGGGACAGAAAACTGTAGGTAGGGAGAGTGTCCGTTTCTTTCACTGTGCCAGTCCTTGTTTCTAGGGACAAAGAAGGAAAGTGAGGGGATTTCTCCTTGTGCTATAGTGTGCTTTAAAAAAACATTTTTTCTAGGGACAGAAAACTGTAGGTAGGGAGAGTGTCAGTTTCTTTCACTGTGCCAGTCCTTGTTTCTAGGGACAAAGAAGGAAAGTGAGGGGAATTCTCCTTGTGCTATAGTGTGCTTTAAAAAAACATTTTTTCTAGGGACAGAAAACTGTAGGTAGGGAGAGTGTCAGTTTCTTTCACTGTGCCAGTCCTTGTTTCTAGGGACAAAGAAGGAAAGTGAGGGGAATTCTCCTTGTGCTATAGTGTGCTTTAAAAAAACATTTTTTCTAGGGACAGAAAACTGTAGGTAGGGAGAGTGTCAGTTTCTTTCACTGTGCCAGTCCTTGTTTCTAGGGACAAAGAAGGAAAGTGAGGGGATTTCTCCTTGTGCTATAGTGTGCTTTAAAAAAACATTTTTTCTAGGGACAGAAAACTGTAGGTAGGGAGAGTGTCAGTTTCTTTCACTGTGCCAGTCCTTGTTTCTAGGGACAAAGAAGGAAAGTGAGGGGAATTCTCCTTGTGCTATAGTGTGCTTTAAAAAAACATTTTTTCTAGGGACAGAAAACTGTAGGTAGGGAGAGTGTCAGTTTCTTTCACTGTGCCAGTCCTTGTTTCTAGGGACAAAGAAGGAAAGTGAGGGGAATTCTCCTTGTGCTATAGTGTGCTTTAAAAAAACATTTTTTCTAGGGACAGAAAACTGTAGGTAGGGAGAGTGTCAGTTTCTTTCACTGTGCCAGTCCTTGTTTCTAGGGACAAAGAAGGAAAGTGAGGGGAATTCTCCTTGTGCTATAGTGTGCTTTAAAAAAACATTTTTTCTAGGGACAGAAAACTGTAGGTAGGGAGAGTGTCAGTTTCTTTCACTGTGCCAGTCCTTGTTTCTAGGGACAAAGAAGGAAAGTGAGGGGAATTCTCCTTGTGCTATAGTGTGCTTTAAAAAAACATTTTTTCTAGGGACAGAAAACTGTAGGTAGGGAGAGTGTCAGTTTCTTTCACTGTGCCAGTCCTTGTTTCTAGGGACAAAGAAGGAAAGTGAGGGAAATTCTCCTTGTGCTATAGTGTGCCAAAGCATTCCTCATCAACCATCTTTGAAATCCTTGTTTTTTGGACAGTCAGGGAAATTGTCGTTGTGCTATTCTGTGCAAAAGCAATAATCCTCAACCATATTTAGAAATCCTTAAGTAAAGGGACAGAGAAGGACACCTGAAGGTAGCCCTTATTGCTTTTTTCCCATCTCCCTGCAGGCCATCTATTAGAATGTCTGGAAGGCAAACAAGGAGAGGCAGACAGTCAGGAGGCAATAAAAGAGGGCAAGCAGGCTCTGTGTCTGGGGGCAACAGTGCTGGTCGTGGACGCGGTGCATTGTCATCAGCACATGGCCATGGGACACGCTTGTCCTTCTTTTCGGCAGCTGGACATGTTGAGCCACATCATGCCGAAGACTTGGTAGAGTGGATGACCAAGCCCTCCTCATCCTCCTCATCCTCTCTCACCCAGGCTCAGGGTACTGGCAAAGCAGCTGCCAAAGCGTCCTCTTCCCTGGTATCAATGTCAGACTCATCATCAGTCACTCCTTCCCTAGACCCACCATGTCCTCCTCCTGAGGAGTCCCCCGAACTGTTTGAGCACAGTGTTGGGTACATGCTCCAGGAGGATGCCCAGCGTTTCGAAGGGTCTGATGATGAAACCCAGCTACAGGAAGGCAGTAGCGTGAGAGCAGACAGAGGGGATGCTCAAGAAGGACACCAATCTGGCAGTCATGTTCCAGCAGCTGCAGCATACTGCCAGATTGGCTCCAGTGATGAGGAGGGAGGGGATGATGAGGTCACTGACTCCACGTGGGTGCCTAATAGGAGAGAGGAGGAGGAGGAGGATGAGGAGGAGGCACATCTCCAACGAGGCAGGATGCCCTTTGGTGGCCAGCGTAAGGGCAGTATACCGACGGAATCACACCGCAGAGCTCCGCCTGTGCAGGGCGCTGCCTCTGCCCGTCATTCAAAAAGTTCCTTGGTGTGGGCCTTTTTTGAGGCTAGTGCATCAGATCGCACAGCTGCTGTTTGCAACATATGTCTCAAGCGTATATCGCGTGGCCAAAACATCAGCCGCTTGGGTACCACATGCCTGACCAGACATATGTTGACCTGCCATGCAGCTCGTTGGCAAGCCTACCTCAAAGACCCACACCAAAGAACAAAGCGGACCTCTCCTTGCACCGCATCAGCTGGGATCTCCAACCCCACTATAACTTCAGTCCTCTCTGAAACATGCACTGAGAGGAATGAAGGTGTAGAATTAGGTGTGTCACAGCCAAGTACTTGCGGCCACTCTGCTAGCAGTACACCGACGTCCGATTCTAGCAGGCAAATTTCCCTGCCCCAGCTGCTGGACCGTCGAAAGAAGTTCACTCCCAGCCATCCACATGCCCAGCGGTTGAATGCTAGCTTGGCTAAATTGCTAGCGCTTCAACTGCTGCCTTTTCAGTTGGTAGACTCGGCCCCCTTCCGTGAGTTTGTGCAATGTGCGGTTCCTCAGTGGCAGGTTCCCAAACGCCACTTTTTCTCACGGAAGGCTATTTCGGCTCTCTACCGGCATGTGGAAGGCAATGTCTTGGCCTCGCTGGACAGGGCGGTCAGCGGTAAGGTGCATATTACCGCTGACTCATGGTCCAGCAGGCATGGACAGGGACGTTACCTTTCTTTCACGGCCCATTGGGTCACTCTTTTGGCAGCTGGGAAGGATGCAGGACAAGGTGCAGTAGTGTTGGAGGTTGTTCCACCGCCACGCCTCCAAAATGCTACTACTGGTTGTGACACACCTCTCTCCTCCACCCCCTCCTCTTCTTCTTCCTCCATGGCCTCTTCCTGTGGTTTGTCCTATGAACCAGCGGTGCTCCGTAGCCGTTCACGGGGCTACGCAAGTACGCAGGCAAAAAGATGCCATGCCGTGCTTGCGCTGGTGTGTTTGGAGGACAGAAGCCACACTGGGGCAGAGGTCCTGTCTGCTCTGCAGGGCCAGGCCGAGAGGTGGTTGACGCCACGCCAGCTTAAGCCAGGAATGGTGGTTTGCGACAATGGCACCAACCTCCTCTCCGCCCTCCGACAGGGACAACTGACCCATGTGCCCTGTGTGGCTCACGTCCTTAACCTGGTGGTGCAGCGGTTCTTGGGCAGGTACCCGGGCTTACAGGATGTCCTGAGGCAGGCCAGGAATGTCTGTGTGCATTTCCGCAGATCTTATAATGCCAGTGCTCGCCTGGCTGAGCTGCAAAAGGAGTTGAACCTGCCCAAGAACCGCCTTATATGTGACATGCCCACCAGGTGGAACTCAACGTTGGCCATGCTGCAGCGGCTGCACACGCAGCAGAGGGCCATCAATGAGTACCTGTGCGACTACGGCACCAGGACAGGGTCAGGGGAGCTTGGTTTTTTTTCTCCACGCCAGTGGGGCATGATCAGGGATGCATGCACTGTCCTGGCACCATTTGAGGAGGCCACGAGGATGGTGAGCAGTGACAGTGCATGCATCAGTGACACTGTACCTCTTGTCCACCTGTTGGAGCACACGCTGCGTGGAATAATGGACAGGGCACTTGAGGCAGAACAGAGGCAGGAAGAGGAGGACTTCCTTGCCTCTCAAGGCCCCCTTTACCCAGACAGTGTTCCTTCTGTCCCACCCATCGCACAGGAAGAGGAAGAGGAGGAGGAGGAGGAGGAGGAGGAGGATTGTGTCAGCATGGAGGTGGAGGCTGGCACTCAGCATCATCAGCAGCAGTCTTTTAGGGATGATTTACAGTCCCAAGAAACCAGTGGACTTGTACGTGGCTGGGAGGAGGTGGCTGCGGATCATGTCGTCCTTAGTGACCCAGAGGACTCCGGAGCGAATGCCTCAGCAAACCTACGCTGCATGGCCTCCCTGATCCTGCAAAGTGTGCGGAAGGATCCTCGTATTCTTCGGATCAAGGAGAGGGACCATTACTGGCTGGCCACTCTCCTTGATCCACGGTACAAGGGTAAGGTTGCGGACCTTATGTTACCTTCGCAGAGGGAGCAGAGGATGAGACAACTCCGGGAGGCCTTGCAGAAAGGTCTGTGCAACGCGTTCCCAGAGACTGGGAGGTTACAAACTCCTGGTCCTGGACAACGAGTTGCTGAGGCTTCGGCCAGTCAAAGAAGGAGCGGTGGGGAAGGTGGCCGTCTGACCGATGCGTTCAGACAATTCTTTAGTCCGCAGCCCCAAAGTATGATCGGTTCCAGCAACCATCGCCAGCGTCTGATAAACATGGTGCAGGAATATCTAGGGGCAAGGTCAGACTTGGACACCTTCCCCACCAAAAATCCTCTGGCTTACTGGGTCTTGAGGATGGATCACTGGCCAGAGCTTGCACAGTATGCAATTGAGCTACTGGCCTGTCCTGCATCCAGCGTTCTTTCGGAACGCACATTCAGTGCTGCTGGAGGATTTGTCACGGATCACAGGGTGCGCCTGTCCACCGACTCGGTTGATCGACTGACTTTCATCAAGATGAACCAGTCTTGGATCACCACCAGCTACCACACACCTGATGCTGATATAACAGACTAATTGATTTTAACATGTCACATCCCTTCAAGACTGATGCTGATGCTGAGTGCCTGTGCTGTTATGTTGACTGGCTATCCTCCTCCTCCGAGTCCTCAATGATACGATTGATGATGATAGCTTGGAAGATAATTTTTGTTTATGGGTGCCGCCACCAGTGGCTAAGGCCCAATTTTTCAGCCCCTGTTTTACAGGGGCGTGTAATTACAATTTTTTTAGCAATAATTTGCCATAGGGCTCATTGCTGTGCTCCAAGTACAGTATCTGTGAGGGGTTGGAGTGTTGTGGCACCAGTGCCTAAGGCCCAATTTTTCAGCCCCTGTTTAACAGGGGCGTGTCATTACAATTTTTGAAGCAATACTTTGCAACAGGGCTCATTGCTGTGCTCCAAGTAACGTATCTGTGAGGGGTTGTAGTGTTGTGCCACCAGTGCCTAAGGCCCAATTTTTCAGCCCCTGTACAACAGGGGCATGCAATTACAATTCTTGATCTAATAATTCACAGCAGGGCCCATTGCTGCACCCACCAAGAGTAACTCTGAGGGCTTACAGTGTTGTGGCAACGCCACCACCACCACCACCACCACGAAAGGCCCAATTTTTCAGCCCCTGTTCAAAAGGGGCATGTAATTACAATTCTTGATCTAATAATTCACAGCAGGGCCCATTCCTGCACCCACCAAGAGTAACTCTGAGGGCTTACAGTGTTGTGGCAACACCACCACCACCACCACCACCACGAAAGGCCCAATTTTTCAGCCCCTGTTCAACAGGGGCATGCAATTACAATTCTTGATCTAATAATTCACAGCAGGGCCCATTGCTGCACCCACCAAGAGTAACTGTCAGGGCTTACAGTGTTGTGGCACCAGCACCACCATTAAAGGCCCAATTTTTACTACCACTGTTCAACAATTATATGTAATTACAATTCCTGATATAATAGTTGACAGCAGGGCGTTCCAGCACCAACCAAGAGTAACTGTGAGTGCTTACAGTGTTGTGCCAACACCAACAACTAAGGGGCCTATTTCTGCAGAGTATATACGGCAGGTCCCTACTTTCAAACATCCAACTTACAAACGACTCCTACTTGCAAACGCAAGAAGACAACAGGAAGTGAGAGGAAATCTACCACTAGGAAGGAAAATTCTCTCCTGTAAGAATAAATATGGGAGAAAGGTGTCTCCTCTGTACTGATGCTTTATCAGCAATCCTTGTTTCAAGAAAAACACCACATTTCAAAAACAGTTGTCATTGGGACGGAAAGTGAGGTGAAATGTTCTGAACAGGGGCACAGACAGCAAAACAAATGTTACAGGGGTGATAACCCTTACCTATGTTTTCCAAAAAGTTTAAAAATAGATTTTTGGGCTGGAGCTACACTTCAACAATGTACCTGTTCAAAATTACAAACAGATTCTACATAAGAACAAACCTACAGTCCCTGTCTTGTATGCACCGCCTGTATACGGCTGTTCAGGGTATATAGGGCCTTTTTTATTTTATGTGCGGGGTTCCCCTTAATATCCATACAAGACCCAAAGGGGCTGGTAATGGGCTGGGGTGGGGGGGGGGGGGGGGGTCATGGGGTAGCTATGCCATTTTTCTTAAAGATTTTCATCCATATTACCGGGACCAGACATTACATTAAAGCCGCAAGCAGTTTTAAATGGCTTTTTTTTCCTTTAGAAGTGTCATTTTGTGCAGGGACAGTTCTAAACACGGGAAACACGTGGCACTTCACAGGCATACTTTAGACACCCCCCAGGTACGATATTTAAAGGAATATTTGACTTTTTTTTTTTCACTTTATGCATCATTAAAATGACTGCTCCCGAAAAACGACCGTTTTTAAAACTTCTTTTTGCATTGATACATGTCCCCTGGTGCAGAACCCGGGTTCCCAAACCCTTTTTAGGACAATAACATGCATAATAGTTGTTATAATTAGCACTTTAGAATTCGAACGTTCGCATCCATTGTATTTAATAGGGTTCTAATGTTCGTACGAACTTTCGGTCCGTTCGCGGGTTCTGGTGCGAACCGAACCCGGGGGTGTTCGGCTCATCACTAGTGAGCATACAGAGGTGCACTTAGAAATAAACTCCATTTAGAATAAACTATTTTCAAGCAGTTGTAATTGCTAAAATCCAACTCTAAACAATTGAATGCGTGTAGCCAGTTTCAGTTTTCTGGGTCTACAATGATTTCTCTACAGGGGCTCAACATTGCTTCCTGAAATATGTCTGACTTGTGCATATTGGACATGTGCAAAATAATCTGCAAGGCTTGAGATTTTGACTGATTTATACTAGATAGACATTTTGCACTTATTTGAAACATAACACAATAGGATTGTTTTACTTGATTTTTTCCTTAGCTCATTGAATGTGGCGAAAATTCACTTTGGAAAGAAAAGCCAATCATGTGCCAGTAAATAACATGGAAATGCCATAGTTTTAGTAAATATAAACTGCTATATACCTTTTCTCGTGAGCAGTTACAGCAGTCTTCTGACGTCTTACAATGTCTGGTTAAAGCTTGTAGAAGGAGTTTTTATTCTCCTATGACTGTCCAATGAGGCTACAGGTCTCCTGACCCTCTGTATAGACAGTGCTGATTGGGCCATGTGCACATGCAATCTCTTAAGAAAAAAAAACAACTCTCTAGCAATACACACAGAACTAAGCATGCACAGTTTGTCCCCTAGCCTCCGTTCTATCAGGAGATGAATTGGGGACAGTGGAAGAAGGGAACAGACAGAGAAGACAGGATCAAACAGCCTTTTTACACACCCCTTAGGTTCCACCGTGAGTATAACAAGCATGCTTTACTGCATATACAGACAGAGAATTACTGTTGTGGGTTTAGTAACACTTTAACATCCTATTTTCCCTTAGTAAATCAACCCCAGAGGTTTGCACCCAAGGCTCCATATCATTTTCACATGCTGTGGACTTCTCATGCTGCTTTGCAAAAAAACAAAAATAATTTCTTTACTTTCCTGCTGTGCCCCACAAGTCAACCTGGAAGAGTTATGTCATCAAAGAAAAATCCTCCTTATATAGAAGTATTGCAGGTGTACATGTTTACCAGTGTCAGCGTGCACACATAGCTGAAGGCTTGTTTCTTATCTGATCTAACTCACCCTCGACCACTAGAATACCAAATGAAAATAGGCTGTTCACTTTGCAAGAGAAGTTGCACTTTCCAAGGGAATTTGCCATATAGCTCAGTGAACGCGGTGAAGGTTCATTTTCCAAAGAATACTCAATCACATGCAAGGAAAAAAAAAAGCATTTTTTCCTGCACATGATTGGGTGATGGAAGTCAGCAGAGCCTCACCTTTTTCACTAAGCTCTGGGGAAAATTCCTTGCAAAGTGCAACTTCATGTGTAAGGTAAACAGCCTACAGTAAATCAACTCCACAGTTGTCTCTCATCATCCTCTGTACAGCTGCAGTGCATTACAGCCATTACTAGATGCAGACAGTGCTTCTTAGGCAGCCCATATATATAATTTATTTTTTATCATTCAGCCAGCAGGTTGAACCAACAAAAGACCATTCCACCATTCACACACTCGAGATGGATGGGGTAATCACTCCCACAGAGCTATTGTATACTGATTGTGGGGTAGCTTCCCAGGGGTCAGAATACACTGATCAGTGCTGCTGGCTATAGCCAGCAGGAAAAACCGACAGGATGGTTCTACAGAAGTTGATCGGTAGACCAACTTCTGTACAACCAGACTGCCCATACATGTGTAGCACCCTCTGGTGTGCTACTACTGGTAGTACAGGAAAATTATAGTCTGGCTCAGGACTAAACCTGAGCAATGGGCTTGATAACTCATCCAGGCAGCTCTCTGGTGCCTCCCCCTGGTTCTAGAATACTGGAGAATGTTCTAGAAATTAGTAGGCGGAAGCTAGGAGGGTTGTCTTGCATATTTAGGGGCCCTTAGCCAATCCCCAGAAAGTGAGCCTGGCAGGGAACTAAGGAGCCCTTAAATAGACATGAGCCATGCCAGCAGGGGAGATGGGTGGAAGATGGAGATGCAGTTCTGAGGGAGTCCGTTGGTGGCCCTTAAGGGACTCCTGTTGGGGAGGGGTTTTACCTCAGGCCTGAGTTCAGGTGGCTGGTCTGGAAGGATCCTACCACAAGAGGCAGTTGGAGAGAAGCTTTCTGGAGAGGCAGCAGGAGTAAGTAGATCAGCACAGTGCAGGGACAGACAAGAGGAGAGACTGCCACATGTAGCAGGTCTCTCTTGAAGACCGTGATGGGCTTAAGTCTTTATCCAACCTTGTCCTGGGAAGTCTCCAGTGTGTCAGTCAGGTAGACTGGGAAGAAGAAGCAGCCAGGTGGGCTGGTAAACCTCCCTGGCGGTATGATTATGTCAGACTTTAGGTGCTGAAAGCAGTACAATTATTTTGCATGGAAATTTGGCGTTTTATATTGTAGGCCTGTAATTCTTAGGAATAACTCACTTTAATCTGTCCAAACAAGAGTCTAGTAGACATCCCGGGTATGATAAAGTTTGAAACACAAAATCATTAATTATAATATAATAAATAAATATAAATAATTATAACAAATAATAATATAATAATAATAAAAATTATTCAATAATGTAATCAAATCAAAAACACTGACATTTGCTCAGTTGCAGAATTGTCGTTGTCATTAGATTTAGTGTTTGATGACGAATTTCCCCACAAATCGATATCGCTCAATTCTGCAAGTGATTCTAATTTATTATCGCTGTTTTCTAGCTGGTCTAAAACCACTTTTGACTTAAAGGGACACTTTTTGGTTGCTATGGACAATCTCCAGTTTCCAGGCAGAAAGAACAGTTTTTATAATATAAAAGTGCATGCAGGACACTGGACAGACCACTAGGGACAAAGGGGATGTGTAATTTTTTTATACGTGTAGCACACCCCCGTAGAAACTGCTGGTTTAGATTTGGGCCTTGCATGTTACCTCAGTATTCGTTGTCTAGGGGAAGAAAGTCTGTAAGAACTCCAATGTCCACACAAGATGTAAAACCTTCTGCTGTTAGGTTTTATTTTCTTTGCTTAAAACTTGTGAAGAATAGTAGAAGGATGAAGGAGAAAGGGGTAGGTTCAGGTACACAGTACAGATCACTGGGAAGAAACTTCTCAACTACAGAGTCATTCACCACTCCTCCTCGATTGGGTATTGCTCACCCGGATAGGCCCCTCTCACCTGGCCTAGCAGCCGGAATTATGCATGGACAACGATCAGGACCAGTCTCTGCCACAGACCGGTTGTGAACAAAATTGTATAGTCCGGGATCCTCTGCCACAGGACTTAACACCTGAACTTCCAGCCAAACAGTCAAAGAGCCTTTAAGCCGACCAGGCAGACTGTAAGGTAAACTTTAGCTACGGTGCATCCTCCAACAGAATCACCAGGCCTTCCTCAAGACACCAGCCTTCTGCTCGGTCTTCCCCAGGACAGGTCCTGCCCTGGTTTCCTCCATTGAGTGGCTTCCTCCCGAAGGACGGACAGCACAGGATCACCTTCAAAGTGTAGGCCCCAGTCAGCATAACGGGGTCTACTTGGTAGAGTTGCAGCCTCGAACCAACATGGTCCCGGGGGCCGAAATCACACAACACACCGCTCGCGCCAGGAGGGCTGCGAGGGGAAGAAGGACCCAGAACAATGGCGTCTGCTCCTTAAGTACCCCTTTCCCAGCATGCTCAACGGGGACACCACTCCTACTGGGCTGTTCCCGGGAAGGGACACTCAATACACCATGACCTGCCCATATTCCAATGCTGGCCTGTGGTGGTATCACCACCTACAGGCAACAGTGGGAAATCCTGTCAGGCACAGCCACAGCTGAACAGAGAGACTTAATCACTTAAGTCTGAGCCAAACTATTGGCTCAGACACCCACAAAATTTAACATAGCGCCCAGTCATTGGGAGCAGGGCGCTACATACAGTACTGTAATCTGTAATATTACATTGAACTGTATGTGTATTGTGTTTTAACTTTTTTGAATTTGGTGCCAATCTCCGCCCCCGTGCACCGCAACATCGCAGGGAACGGAGCTCGGCAGCACTGTGTGAATCGAGCGAGGAGACAGCTCGCACACACAGCGGGGAGACATCGCAGGATCCAGGGGACAAGGTAAGTAACTTTCCCTGGATACTGCGATGCAGCCCGAGTCTGGCTCGGGGGTTACCGTTAATGGTACTGAAATTTCACCCCGAGCTCAACTCAGGAATACAGCCAGGGAGGTTAAGTGGCAGCCAGGTGGGCTAGCATTGTGGGCTAGCATTGTCCACATGTGCTGCTTTCTAAGGGACTCATGCCGCGTACACACGATCATTATTCACGGCGGTTAAAAAACCGCCGTGAATAATGACAGGAAAAACGAGGGAACCGCTTGGTTCCCTACACACGGTCGTTTTTCCCGTCATTTTTTCTCTTGATGAGAAAAACGACCGTCTGTGGGCTCCGCGGCAGTGTTTCCCTATGGGAAAACTGCCGCGGAAAAAAATGCTGGAAAAAACGATGAGAAAATTTAGAACATGTTCTAAATTTTCTCGTCGTTTTTTTATGCCATTTTTCTAGACGAGAAAAACGACATAAAGCCCACAGACGATCGTTTTTCTCGGCGAAAAAAAAAAATGCAGTTTTTCTCGTCGAGAAAAGTGGTCGTGTGTACGCGGCATGAGAGTTCCTAGTCTGTAAGGGGCTGTTGCTAAACTAACAAAAAGACTATTTTCACCAAATGTTTTTATATATTTCTATATATTCTCATCACATATAAACTAAGCTTTTTTTGTTCTCTTTGTTTTTTTTATATTTTATTCATTTATATACA
Source organism: Rana muscosa (assembly GCA_029206835.1). Lineage (NCBI taxonomy): Eukaryota > Metazoa > Chordata > Amphibia > Anura > Ranidae > Rana > Rana muscosa. The sequence goes on along the minus strand of JARGYO010005626.1, from coordinate 11,136,248 downwards.
TTTTTTAAATTAATACTGTATATATTACCATTGTTGTGTTACACTATGTGATTATCCTTGCTCTGTGTCTTTAAGATCTGTCCCCTTCTTTCTAGCTGAACTCTCTCTCTCACCGTAGTTCTTTATATATCTCCTCCACTTCCTGATTCTGGTCATTACTCCTGTATATCTTCCATGCTAAACATCTTACATGTGGCTTACAACTGCAACGTTTTTCTACCTATGAATATCCATCATTAAACGGAACATTCGAAAGGATTCATCGTCTGTCGTCCTAACTGTGAGTTTATTCATTGAGTTAAACTGCCTGTATCGATGCAAGGGATGAATATCAAACCAGCTTGAGTAAGGCCTACTTCAACCTGGAGATGAACTTTATCGCTTTGTAGTTGAGACAGAACAGTAGAAAAACGAAGTTTCACAGCCTAATTACAAGATTTCTGCATGTCAGTACTGATACAGACAAGATTTACTGCCCTCATAGCAAGACAGAAGGGACAGAGCAGCACATGGCAGCCTTATAGCCTGAGACAATCTGCACAGTGTCATATTTCAGCACACAGATCCTGCCTGCTTTCACAGTCAGTCTGCTATCATGAGTGACCAAGCTTCTGCATGTGAACTCACATCTCCTTCCCCACAAGTTCCTGAAGAAACTGAGTTACCCAAACGCTCAGTTAAACCCACTTGAAAAGTAATGGAGAATTATGAAGCTTCAAGGACTGAATTGTCAAATAGCTTGGAATTAGTCTGGGAGAAAATCCTTGCTGAAGCCAATACAGTGTCTGTTGAACGTGAACTACTGACACTAGAGGGCGCCATTAAACAACTTTCTGCCTCATATGAGCTTTATCAGCTTACCAGCATCAAATTCACTAATGTCTTACAAAACATGAAGTCAGAAAATGCGATGATGCAATTAAAGCGCGTCAATGCTCTCAATATTGAAAGAGACAGTTTTATCCAGCAAACCAGATTAAAGGCAGAAGCAAAAATAAAGCTGTTACAGGACACTGCATCTCACAGATCTGTCTCCACCAGACGTTCTAAAAACTCGTCAAGATCCCATAGTTCAAGATACTCAACACTCAGTGAGCGACTTATTAATGCCCGCGCTGAAGTGGAAGCCAGCAAAGTGCAGGTGGCATATGCAGAAAAAAGAGCAGAGTTGGAAGCGCAGTCAGCACGACAAAGAGCAACAATGGAAACCTTAAATGAACAGTGTAAACATGACGCAGCTATGGCAAAGCTAAGGGTCCTACAGCAAGCTATCAGTGCAGACGAAGGTGCAAGTGAGAAAGACAGCATTAACCTAAACATAGCAGATATGGAAGACCCCCTCAAACGCACTAAAGACTATGTCCTAAGCCACTGCAGTGCACACTCCATTGTCTCCAATGCTCCCGACTACATAGAGACTCCTTCACAGCTTCAAGTTAAAGAGGTTCCAGCAACTTCCTGCACTCAAAATCACTCCACTGCATTTCCTACCTGTCTACCTTGCCTGCCTTCATACGTCACAGAGCATCAGCGCAAGCTTCAGGCAAGTCATCAATCTCCAGTCATCGGTACAGCCTTGAATCAACGTACCATTGGAACAACTGACTTCAAGCAAGCAACTCACCTGGATGCATCTGCTGCACCATATTTCCCTGTGTCCTTTAACAACAATGTCAAAGATAACGCAATCAGCACCATACAGCCAACAGCATCTCACATAAAGGCGGAGACAACTGAGACAGAAGAGTTTGTGAGGTACATGCTTCGCAGAGAGCTCACAAAGACTGGTCTTACAAGTTTTGATGACCAACCTGAGAACTACAGAAGTTGGAAATGTGCCTTCAGAACTACAATCAGCAATATTGGCATTACAGCTGATCAAGAATTGAATCTGCTGATCAAATGGCTTGGTCCTCTATCTGCTGCACGTGTTAAGCCATTAAGATCGGTTTTCATGGACAATCCTACTGCAGGCCTCACAGCTGCATGGGAGCGACTAGAGCAAAGTTATGGCAGTCCAGAAGCTATAGAAAATGCTTTGTTCATGCGTCTGGAAACTTTCCCAAAGATATCCGGTAAGGACAACAAGGAGTTCCAGAGACTGAGTGACCTTCTCCTTGAGCTTCAGCTAGCCAAGACAGACCCAAAACTACCTGGACTCAGTTACCTTGACACTCCAAGAGGGGTAAACCCAATTGTCTCCAAGCTCCCGTATGGTTTGCAAGAGAAATGGACTGCACTAGGGTCATCATACAAAAGAGAGAACAAGGTTTCCTTCCCTCCATTCTCTTTTTTTTGTGAATTCATCAGGAAAATTGCAGAGACCAAGAACGATCCAAGTTTTTCCTACGGTGAGTACAGCCTCTTCTCACCCTTTCCTAAGAGTACCAGTCTTCAGGGCAACTATAGAAACCATAGAGGCCCAGTGTCCGTGAAAAAGACTGACATCCTTCCCACTCCTACCACAGTTCTGGCCACGAACAAACAGAGTAGGAAGATTGAAAACCCTAACAGAGAGTGTCCCATACACAAGAAGCCACACCCCCTCAATAAATGTATCGGCTTTAGAAAAAAGCCTCTGGAAGAGCGCAAGGAGCTTTTAAAGACATTTAGGGTATGTTTCAGGTGCTGTGCTTCTACAGAACATTTTGCAAGGGACTGTAATGTGTCCATCAAGTGCATAGAGTGTGGCTCTGAAGAACATGTGCAAGCCCTCCATCCTCTTGAGCCCAGCTCTGCACAACCTGCCAACACTCCTCCCAGGTTAACGCATGGCGGGGAGAATACAGACCAAGTGCCTAATTCTACCATAATTTCTTCATCCTGCACTGAAGTTTGTGGAGAAGACCGCTGTGGTAAGTCCTGTGCTAAGATATGCTTGGTGAACATATACCACAAGGATCAACCAGAAAAGTCTCTAAAGGCATATGCTATCTTAGACGATCAGAGCAATCGATCACTTGCAAAATCGGAATTGTTCAATCTATTTGAAATAAAAGGCGAAGCTCATCCTTACACCTTGGGTACCTGTAGTGGAACTATAGAGGTTTCTGGAAGAAGGGCTCATGGACTCATGGTATCTTCTCTAAAAGGTAACTTGCAATTACCCTTACCTACAGTTGTTGAGTGCAATCAGATACCTGCTAACAGGGAAGAAATCCCTACTCCAGCTGCTGCTTTCCATCACCCTCACCTCAAGGTAATAGCAAATGAGATACCGCCGCTTGACAAAGATGCTCAGATCCTTCTTCTGTTAGGAAGAGACATTCTAAGAGTTCACAAGGTACACAGACAAGTCAGTGGACCCCCAGATGCCCCATTTGCCCAGCGCACGGATCTAGGGTGGGTCATCATAGGCAATGTCTGCATAGGCAAAATGAAAAGACCTACCAACATTTCGTCATTCAAGACAAATGTTCTGCCAAATGTCCGAAACACTTACTTTGAGCCATGCCCACATCACTACTGGGTGAAAGAGAAGATAGCCAGCCACGAATGGCAACATGGTATCTCAGGTGACACAAGCCCTTTCTCCTGCCATGATGGCGACTTCGGCTCTACAGTGTTTAATGCAACCAGTGAAGATGACATACTGTCTCCTTCAATGGAAGACAAAGAATTCATCAAGGTAATGGACAATGAGTTCTTTCAAGATGACTCCAATAACTGGGTAGCACCCCTACCCTTTCGTCTCCCAAGAGAGAGATTGCCCAACAACTTACAGCAGGCCATCAGTAGATTCTCCTCCTTAAAGCGAAACTTAAGCAGGAAACCAGAGATGCAAAAGCACTTTGTGGACTTTATGCAAAATGTATTTGACAGAGATCATGCAGAGCCTGCTCCCCCACTAAAGGAGGGAGAAGAATGCTGGTACCTTCCATCCTTTGGCGTGTATCACCCACGCAAACCAGACCAAATCAGAGTTGTCTTTGATTCCAGTGCCCAGCACGAAGGTGTTTCTCTTAACAACATGCTCCTTACTGGACCCAACTTGAACAACAGTCTAATAGGAGTCTTGATTCGTTTCAGACAAGAGCCTGTAGCAGTAATGGCCGACATTCAACAGATGTTTCACTGCTTCATCGTCAGAGAAGACAACAGAAACTACCTCAGGTTTCTATGGCACAAGGACAATGACCTCAACAAGGAAGTTATAGATTATCACATGAAGGTACATGTCTTCGGTAACAGTCCTTCCCCAGCAGTGGCAACTTATGGGCTAAGGAGAACAGCTCAGACTGGAGAAGTTGAATATGGATCTGATGCCCGTCAATTTGTTGAAAGAAACTTCTACGTTGACGACGCACTTAAGTCCTTTCCAACTGCTAAAGAAGCAATTGATCTTCTCACCAGAACAAAGGAGATGCTGTCCGTAGCAAACCTTAGACTGCACAAGATTATATCCAACAGCCAGGAACTTATGAATGCCTTTCACTCTGAGGACTATGCCACTAGTCTAAAAAACCTTGACTTAGGTACAGATGTGCCTCCTGTACAGCGAAGTCTGGGTTTGTTGTGGAACATCAAGCAAGACAAATTCACCTTCCAAGTCTCAACTTGTGACAAACCCTTCACTAAGAGAGGAGTCCTGTCCGTGGTGAATAGCATCTATGACCCACTGGGTTTCCTTGCTCCAGTTACCATTCAAGGTAAGATTTTACTAAGACAGTTGTCTACTGAGAACATAGACTGGGATACTCCCTTGCCTAGTGAGAATCAACACAAGTGGGAAAGGTGGAGATATTCTTTGAAGTCACTAGAAAAACTTCAGATTCCCCGTTGCTATGTTACAGGTTCCACTTCAACTGCTAACCGGAAAGAGATTCATATTTTCTCTGATGCATCAGTTGAAGCTATTGCTGCAGTAGCCTATTTGAAGACCTCTGAACTAAATGGAGAATCACACTGTAGTTTTGTCCTAGGCAAGGCAAAACTCACTCCCAAGCCTGCACATACCATACCAAGACTTGAACTTTGTGCAGCCGTGCTAGCAGTAGAAATTGCCGAGGTCATACGAAGTGAAATGGACACTAGAATTGATTCTTTCACCTTCTATACAGACAGTAAGGTAGTACTTGGTTACATAAACAACCAAACAAAACAATTTTATGTGTACGTCAGCAACAGGGTTCAACGTATCAAGAGATTCTCTCTACCAAGTCAATGGCATCACGTTCCCACTGAACTCAACCCAGCTGACTGTGGGACCAGAGCCATGTCACCTGCCGCTCTTCAGGACAGCTTATGGCTGTCACCTCCAAGGTTTCTGCGTGAGGACTCTTACTTACTCCCTATTGACACCACCTATGGGCTAGTAAACCCTGAAGATGATAAGAAAATAAGAACTGTGAACACCTCACTCCACACTTCTGTAAGTACAAAACAGAAGCTGCGGTCACACCGTTACAGGCATCAATGGAAGCAGGTGCAGCATCTAGCCAATGTGTTCTGGCATCGCTGGAAGAAAAAGTATCTTCACCACCTTCAAGGTTGTAACAAATGGCAAGCATCTAAGCCGAATCTTAAGGTTGGAGACCTCATCCTTCTAAAAGACAAGGAAGTTTGTCGAAATGAGTGGCCTATGGGTCTTATTACTAAAGTAATGCCCAGCGACGATAACAAAGTCCGGAAGGTAGAAGTCAAGGTAACCAAGGGAGGATCGACACGAACCTTTAGTCGACCAATTACAGAGTTAGTACTCCTTTTGCCAGGTGAGTGACTTGTGCAAGGACTAGCCATGCTGTTGGCACGTCGGGGAGTACATTGCTGCCATCTACAGGTTCTACTCAGAACTTTGGAATTATTTGAAGACATCATACTGTGACTTTATGTTCTTCATCCTGCTGAAGTTACATTTATTATTTGCTTGTTGCATGTTTTTCATTACAGGTTCCAGGACATTCGTCAGTATTGGACTTTTTGAAAATATATATATTAGTTTAAGGTTATGAAATCTAAAGATTTCAGACGGGGAGTGTTGTGTTACACTATGTGATTATTCTTGCTCTGTGTCTTTAAGATCTGTCCCCTTCTTTCTAGCTGAACTCTCTCTCTCACCGTAGTTCTTTATATATCTCCTCCACTTCCTGATTCTGGTCATTACTCCTGTATATCTTCCATGCTAAACATCTTACATGTGGCTTACAACTGCAACGTTTTTCTACCTATGAATATCCATCATTAAACGGAACATTCGAAAGGATTCATCGTCTGTCGTCCTAACTGTGAGTTTATTCATTGAGTTAAACTGCCTGTATCGATGCAAGGGATGAATATCAAACCAGCTTGAGTAAGGCCTACTTCAACCTGGAGATGAACTTTATCGCTTTGTAGTTGAGACAGAACAACCATCATGGTTTTTGGTGATTGTCTTTTTTTATCATCTATGGTCACTTTATTAGCGCTGCACTTTTTCTGTTTTATTCTAACAAAAAGACTGTTAAGCCCTGTACACACGATCGGTTTAACCGATGACAACCGTCCGATGGATTGTTTTCATCGTTTTCATTGTTTTCATTAGACAAACCGATCGTGTATGGGACCCATCGGTCTTTTTTCCATCGGTTTTAAAAAATAGAACATGTTTTAAATTAGAGAAAAAACCCACGCATGCTCAGAATCAAGTCGACGCATGCTCAGAAGCATTGAACTTCATTTTTCTCGGCTCATCGGAGTGTTTTACGTCACTGCGTTTGGAACGGTCGGTTTTTTGACTGATGGTGTGTAGGCAAGACTGATGGAAGTCAGCTTCATCGGATTTCCGATGGACAAAACCATCGGATTAGAAGGCATAGGATATCCGATCGTGTGTACGAGGCTTAAGTTCCTAAAAAAGTGAAACCAGTGGAGCTGTGCAAAGAATCAAGATTTGTGCAGGAGGATTAATTGGAAGCTGTAAATAGGGAGGAAGGTGTCCCTGATTTTGTTGTCATTGTCAAGTTGGGCATCTCATAATCCCTAACCCCATCCAAGTTCTTATCCTCTAAATAAAACAACAAATACAAGGACAAGGACTGTTTTCTGTGTCTGAATGCAAGAAGGAAATGCTATGTGACTGTGTGCAGCAGCGGGGAACCCTGACATTCGTAACTCCCAGGGGGGTAGTGCTACACATGGCTCAAAATTCGGCTGGTTCAGCAAGGAATTTCGATCCATGTGTGACCAGCTTAGCTCTCACTCTTTTAATGCTCAATACTTTTGTTATCAGTTAAGTGCATTGTTTTACTACAGGAGCTTCCACTATGAATTTTGTAATTAGCATTTAGCATTATTCTTAATGATGTCAGGAGCTCAGACCACTGGATTGTGGGGGAGAAGCACTGTGGGGGCTGGTCTAGCAGCACATAGGAGCAGAGGATCAGCTAAATAAATCTTCTTTAACAATTCCCCTAGACCTAAACAAGCAGTTGACTCTTGCAGTGTGGGCGCAGCCCTCTTCCCCTGCAATTGTTCATTTTTTTTCATTTTTTAAGCTGGCCATACACCAGTGGGTCTGTAGAGGAAAAAAATATGTTTTGGGAATGTTCATTTGATTTTCTAATAGTTAGGGTCAAAGTGAAGATCATTTTCAACCGTTAATTTTGTAACTCCTCCAAACTATGTAGCTTAAAAAAAAAATTACACTGCTATAAGTTACTTCTCTATTGCACAAATAAATATTAATCAAGCATATCATGCCTGTCTATACATATTACAAAAGTATATTTGGCAGTTAAACACACATTTTGTACAGGCCTATTGCAAAGGCGCATGAATGGAACCAGTTTTGGTTATACAAACAATCTAATGTTCTCTTGTAAATGGAATAGTTTGACACTCATGTGATACAGCGGTGATGAATATAATCGCACAGATTTTCAAGGGCAAAATGACATCATAATCATATGTTGTCTTGCCATAAAAACAGAAAACTTGAAAAGAAAAGCTGTCTCTATTCAGTTCTGTACAAAACAAACCTATTTCATATAATCAACCAGAAAGTGTATGAAGGTTGAGATTCCACCAAACATCTGTCCTGTATTTACAATTCTTGTTTAATTTGGATCCATTAATTTAGTTTTAAAGATAGCAGTGTATAGAAACAAATTAAGTCCATCGGCCCGGCAAAGTTTAGAAAAACAAACCGTGTTTACAGTTTCTCAAATTTGTGTCTCATCCTCTCGACCATATCTGTATAAATCAAACCCCAAACCCAAGTGTTTCCCTAACAAAGCTGATTCTGTAATGCTAAACAGAAGTGGAGTGTGGAAGAACTTCTTGTGTAGAATGGCTACTTAGTTTTGGACGCTGTTGACTTAGAAACATAAACAACTATTTAAACCATAGTGGCTTCATTCCTTAAAGTGTGCGTCTGGCAAAAAAAAAATATATTTAGAACATTAGACATTTCCCTATGTGTTGCCTCTTCAAAAATACTGCAAGTACTAAGCTGTAGTATAGTGAGTTGACAACTCTACCTCTTCTGCACTGAAATCCTAAGCAGTGTTGTCAGCCCTGCATGACTTTTCCTCTACTGGACTACAGATCACCTTGCTTTTTGTTATAGAGGTGAGGGATTAAGGTGTTCGGTGACCCAACTGGGAAGTGCTGAAACCGCTGCTTGGGATTTCAAAGGCATTGTTTTGTCATGTAGTGATACCTCTTAAAGGGACGATGATTGATGATGATGAAAGCACAGTCACTGCACTTCTTCTGATAGCAGCAGAACAGATAACGATGATCAGAGTTCTCCCTCACTAATGTAGAGGCTGCCAGTACACACAGGTAGGGATGAGCTCGGTGTTCGAGTCGAACATACGTTCGACTCGAACATCGGCTGTTCGATCGTTCGCCGAACAACGAACGATTTGGGCCGTTCGCGCCTAATTCGCGGCCCACAATGCACTACGCCATCGCAGTGTCATCCAGGCGCTGTGATTGGCCAAGCATGCACTGTGACCCCGCATGCTTGGCCAATCACAGCGCCGGCAGCGAGGAGAGCAATGATTGGCCACAGGCAGGATGCCTGTGGCCAATTATTGCTGAGGGTGTTTAGTACACGCCCCACACTATAAAAGGCCGCCAGCACGGCGGCCTAGTGTAGTGTGTTCCGGAGCAGGGAAAGAGAAGCATAGGCAGGGACAGTGATATTTTTTTTCTTGCTTAACCTGGATTCCTTTAGTTTAGGGAAAGAGAAGGATAGGTAGGGAGAGTGTCAGTCTGTTTTACTGTGCTAAACCTTGTTTGTAGGGACAGGGAAGGACAGTGAGGGAAATTCTCATTGTGCTATACTGTGCTAAAGCATTCATCATCAACCATCTTTAAAAAAGCATTTTTTATAGGGACAGAAAACTATAGGTAGGGAGAGTGTCAGTGTGTTTTACTGTGCTAATCCTTGTTTGTAGGGACAGGGAAGGACAGTGAGGGAAATTCTCATTGTGCTATACTGTGCTAAAGCATTCATCATCAACCATCTTTAAAAAAACATTTTTTATAGGGACAGAAAACTATAGGTAGGGAGAGTGTCAGTGTGTTTTACTGTGCTAATCCTTGTTTGTAGGGACAGGGAAGGACAGTGAGGGAAATTCTCATTGTGCTATACTGTGCTAAAGCATTCATCATCAACCATCTTTAAAAAAACATTTTTTATAGGGACAGAAAACTATAGGTAGGGAGAGTGTCAGTGTGTTTTACTGTGCTAATCCTTGTTTGTAGGGACAGGGAAGGGCAGTGAGGGAAATTCTCATTGTGCTATACTGTGCTAAAGCATTCATCATCAACCATCTTTAAAAAAGCATTTTTTATAGGGACAGAAAACTATAGGTAGGGAGAGTGTCAGTGTGTTTTACTGTGCTAATCCTTGTTTGTAGGGACAGGGAAGGACAGTGAGGGAAATTCTCATTGTGCTATACTGTGCTAAAGCATTCATCATCAACCATCTTTAAAAAAAAAAAATTATAGGGACAGAAAACTATAGGTAGGGAGAGTGTCAGTGTGTTTTACTGTGCTAAACCTTGTTTGTAGGGACAGGGAAGGACAGTGAGGGAAATTCTCATTGTGCTATACTGTGCTAAAGCATTCATCATCAACCATCTTTAAAAAAAACATTTTTTATAGGGACAGAAAACTATAGGTAGGGAGAGTGTCAGTGTGTTTTACTGTGCTAATCCTTGTTTGTAGGGACAGGGAAGGACAGTGAGGGAAATTCTCATTGTGCAATACTGTGCTAAAGCATTCCTCATCAACCATCTTTAAAAAAAAAATGTATAGGGACAGAAAACTATAGGTAGGGAGAGTGTCAGTGTGTTTTACTGTGCTAAACCTTGTTTGTAGGGACAGGGAAGGACAGTGAGGGAAATTCTCATTGTGCTATACTGTGCTAAAGCATTCATCATCAACCATCTTTAAAAAAACATTTTTTATAGGGACAGAAAACTATAGGTAGGGAGAGTGTCAGTGTGTTTTACTGTGCTAATCCTTGTTTGTAGGGACAGGGAAGGACAGTGAGGGAAATTCTCATTGTGCTATACTGTGCTAAAGCATTCATCATCAACCATCTTTAAAAAAGCATTTTTTATAGGGACAGAAAACTATAGGTAGGGAGAGTGTCAGTGTGTTTTACTGTGCTAATCCCTGTTTGTAGGGACAGGGAAGGACAGTGAGGGAAATTCTCATTGTGCTATACTGTGCTAAAGCATTCATCATCAACCATTTTTAAAAAAACATTTTTTATAGGGACAGAAAACTATAGGTAGGGAGAGTGTCAGTGTGTTTTACTGTGCTAATCCTTGTTTGTAGGGACAGGGAAGGACAGTGAGGGAAATTCTCATTGTGCTATACTGTGCTAAAGCATTCATCATCAACCATCTTTAAAAAAACATTTTTTATAGGGACAGAAAACTATAGGTAGGGAGAGTGTCAGTGTGTTTTACTGTGCTAATCCTTGTTTGTAGGGACAGGGAAGGACAGTGAGGGAAATTCTCATTGTGCTATACTGTGCTAAAGCATTCATCATCAACCATCTTTAAAAAAACATTTTTTATAGGGACAGAAAACTATAGGTAGGGAGAGTGTCAGTGTGTTTTACTGTGCTAATCCTTGTTTGTAGGGACAGGGAAGGACAGTGAGGGAAATTCTCATTGTGCTATACTGTGCTAAAGCATTCATCATCAACCATATTTAAAAAAACATTTTTTTATAGGGACAGAAAACTATAGGTAGGGAGAGTGTCAGTGTGTTTTACTGTGCTAATCCTTGTTTGTAGGGACAGGGAAGGACAGTGAGGGAAATTCTCATTGTGCTATACTGTGCTAAAGCATTCATCATCAACCATCTTTAAAAAAACATTTTTTATAGGGACAGAAAACTATAGGTAGGGAGAGTGTCAGTGTGTTTTACTGTGCTAATCCTTGTTTGTAGGGACAGGGAAGGACAGTGAGGGAAATTCTCATTGTGCTATACTGTGCTAAAGCATTCATCATCAACCATCTTTAAAAAAACTTTTTTTATAGGGACAGAAAACTATAGGTAGGGAGAGTGTCAGTGTGTTTTACTGTGCTAATCCTTGTTTGTAGGGACAGGGAAGGACAGTGAGGGAAATTCTCATTGTGCTATACTGTGCTAAAGCATTCATCATCAACCATCTTTAAAAAAAAAAAATTATAGGGACAGAAAACTATAGGTAGGGAGAGTGTCAGTGTGTTTTACTGTGCTAAACCTTGTTTGTAGGGACAGGGAAGGCCAGTGAGGGAAATTCTCATTGTGCTATACTGTGCTAAAGCATTCCTCATCAACCATCTTTAAAAAAAAAAAAATTATAGGGACAGAAAACTATAGGTAGGGAGAGTGTCAGTGTGTTTTACTGTGCTAAACCTTGTTTGTAGGGACAGGGAAGGACCGTGAGGGAAATTCTCATTGTGCTATACTGTGCTAAAGCATTCATCATCAACCATCTTTAAAAAAACATTTTTTATAGGGACAGAAAACTATAGGTAGGGAGAGTGTCAGTGTGTTTTACTGTGCTAATCCTTGTTTGTAGGGACAGGGAAGGACAGTGAGGGAAATTCTCATTGTGCTATACTGTGCTAAAGCATTCATCATCAACCATCTTTAAAAAAGCATTTTTTATAGGGACAGAAAACTATAGGTAGGGAGAGTGTCAGTGTGTTTTACTGTGCTAATCCTTGTTTGTAGGGACAGGGAAGGACAGTGAGGGAAATTCTCATTGTGCTATACTGTGCTAAAGCATTCATCATCAACCATCTTTAAAAAAACATTTTTTATAGGGACAGAAAACTATAGGTAGGGAGAGTGTCAGTGTGTTTTACTGTGCTAATCCTTGTTTGTAGGGACAGGGAAGGACAGTGAGGGAAATTCTCATTGTGCTATACTGTGCTAAAGCATTCATCATCAACCATCTTTAAAAAAACATTTTTTATAGGGACAGAAAACTATAGGTAGGGAGAGTGTCAGTGTGTTTTACTGTGCTAAACCTTGTTTGTAGGGACAGGGAAGGCCAGTGAGGGAAATTCTCATTGTGCTATACTGTGCTAAAGCATTCCTCATCAACCATCTTTGAAATCCTTGTTTTTTGGACAGTCAGGGAAATTGTCATTGTGCTATTCTGTGCGAAAGCAATCATCCTCAACCATATTTAGAAATCCTTAAGTAAAGGGACAGAGAAGGACACCTGAAGGTAGCCCTTATTGCTTTTTTCCCATCTCCCTGCAGGCCATCCATTAGAATGTCTGGAAGGCAAACAAGGAGAGGCAGACAGTCAGGAGGCAATAAAAGAGGGCAAGCAGGCTCTGTGTCTGGGGGCAACAGTGCTGGTCGTGGACGCGGTGCATTGTCATCAGCACATGGCCATGGGACACGCTTGTCCTTCTTTTCGGCAGCTGGACATGTTGAGCCACATCATGCCGAAGACTTGGTAGAATGGATGACCAAGCCCTCCTCCTCCTCCTCATCCTCTCTCACCCAGGCTCAGGGTACTGGCAAAGCAGCTGCCAAAGCGTCCTCTTCCCTGGTATCAATGTCAGACTCATCATCAGTCACTCCTTCCCTAGACCCACCATGTCCTCCTCCTGAGGAGTCCCCCGAACTGTTTGAGCACAGTGTTGGGTACATGCTCCAGGAGGATGCCCAGCGTTTCGAAGGGTCTGATGATGAAACCCAGCTAGAGGAAGGCAGTAGCGTGAGAGCAGACAGAGGGGATGCTCAAGAAGGACACCAATCTGGCAGTCATGTTCCAGCAGCTGCACCATACTGCCAGATTGGCTCCAGTGATGAGGAGGGAGGGGATGATGAGGTCACTGACTCCACGTGGGTGCCTAATAGGAGAGAGGAGGAGGAGGAGGATGAGGAGGAGGCACATCTCCAACGAGGCAGGATGCCCTTTGGTGGCCAGCGTAAGGGCAGTACACCGACGGAATCACACCGCAGAGCTCCGCCTGTGCAGGGCGCTGCCTCTGCCCGTCATTCAAAAAGTTCTTTGGTGTGGGCCTTTTTTGAGGCTAGTGCATCAGATCGCACAGCTGCTGTTTGCAACATATGTCTCAAGCGTATATCGCGTGGCCAAAACATCAGCCGCTTGGGTACCACATGCCTGACCAGACATATGTTGACCTGCCATGCAGCTCGTTGGCAAGCCTACCTCAAAGACCCACACCAAAGAACAAAGCGGACCTCTCCTTGCACCGCATCAGCTGGGATCTCCAACCCCACTATAACTTCAGTCCTCTCTGAAACATGCACTGAGAGGAATGAAGGTGTAGAATTAGGTGTGTCACAGCCAAGTACTTGCGGCCACTCTGCTAGCAGTACACCGACGTCCGATTCTAGCAGGCAAATTTCCCTGACCCAGCTGCTGGACCGTCGAAAGAAGTTCACTCCCAGCCATCCACATGCCCAGCGGTTGAATGCTAGCTTGGCTAAATTGCTAGCGCTTCAACTGCTGCCTTTTCAGTTGGTAGACTCGGCCCCCTTCCGTGAGTTTGTGCAATGTGCGGTTCCTCAGTGGCAGGTTCCCAAACGCCACTTTTTCTCACGGAAGGCTATTCCGGCTCTCTACCGGCATGTGGAAGGCAATGTCTTGGCCTCGCTGGACAGGGCGGTCAGCGGTAAGGTGCATATTACCGCTGACTCATGGTCCAGCAGGCATGGACAGGGACGTTACCTTTCTTTCACGGCCCATTGGGTCACTCTTTTGGCAGCTGGGAAGGATGCAGGACAAGGTGCAGTAGTGTTGGAGGTTGTTCCACCGCCACGCCTCCAAAATGCTACTACTGGTTGTGACACACCTCTCTCCTCCACCCCCTCCTCTTCTTCTTCCTCCATGGCCTATTCCTGTGCTTTGTCCTCTGAACCAGCGGTGCTCCGTAGCCGTTCAAGGGGCTACGCAAGTACGCAGGCAAAAAGATGCCATGCCGTGCTTGCGCTGGTGTGTTTGGGGGACAGAAGCCACACTGGGGCAGAGGTCCTGTCTGCTCTGCAGGGCCAGGCCGAGAGGTGGTTGACGCCACGCCAGCTTAAGCCAGGAATGGTGGTTTGCGACAATGGCACCAACCTCCTCTCCGCCCTCCGACAGGGACAACTGACCCATGTGCCCTGTGTGGCTCACGTCCTTAACCTGGTGGTGCAGCGGTTCTTGGGCAGGTACCCGGGCTTACAGGATGTCCTGAGGCAGGCCAGGAAAGTCTGTGTGCATTTCCGCAGATCTTATAATGCCAGTGCTCGCCTGGCTGAGCTGCAAAAGGAGTTGAACCTGCCCAAGAACCGCCTTATATGTGACATGCCCACCAGGTGGAACTCAACGTTGGCCATGCTGCAGCGGCTGCACACGCAGCAGAGGGCCATCAATGAGTACCTGTGCGACTACGGCACCAGGGCAGGGTCAGGGGAGCTTGGTTTTTTTTCTCCACGCCAGTGGGGCATGATCAGGGATGCATGCACTGTCCTGGCACCATTTCAGGAGGCCACGAGGATGGTGAGCAGTGACAGTGCATGCATCAGTGACACTGTACCTCTTGTCCACCTGTTGGAGCACACGCTGCGTGGAATAATGGACAGGGCACTTGAGGCAGAACAGAGGCAGGAAGAGGAGGACTTCCTTGCCTCTCAAGGCCTCCCTTTACCCAGACAGTGTTCCTTCTGTCCCACCCATCGCACAGGAAGAGGAGGAGGAGGAGGAGGAGGAGGATTGTGTCAGCATGGAGGTGGAGGCTGGCACTCAGCATCATCAGCAGCAGTCTTTTAGGGATGATTTACAGTCCCAAGAAACCAGTGGACTTGTACGTGGCTGGGAGGAGGTGGCTGCGGATCATGTCGTCCTTAGTGACCCAGAGGACTCCGGACCGAATGCCTCAGCTAACCTACGCTGCATGGCCTCCCTGATCCTGCAAAGTCTGCGGAAGGATCCTCGTATTCTTCGGATCAAGGAGAGGGACCATTACTGGCTGGCCACTCTCCTTGATCCACGGTACAAGGGTAAGGTTGCGGACCTTATGTTACCGTCGCAGAGGGAGCAGAGGATGAGACAACTCCGGGAGGCCTTGCAGAAAGGTCTGTGCAACGCGTTCCCAGAGACTGGGAGGTTACAAACTCCTGGTCCTGGACAACGAGTTGCTGAGGCTTCGGCCAGTCAAAGAAGGAGCGGTGGGGAAGGTGGCCGTCTGACCGATGCGTTCAGACAATTCTTTAGTCCGCAGCCCCAAAGTATGATCGGTTCCAGCAACCATCGCCAGCGTCTGATAAACATGGTGCAGGAATATCTAGGGGCAAGGTCAGACTTGGACACCTTCCCCACCGAAAATCCTCTGGCTTACTGGGTCTTGAGGATGGATCACTGGCCAGAGCTTGCACAGTATGCAATTGAGCTACTGGCCTGTCCTGCATCCAGCGTTCTTTCGGAACGCACATTCAGTGCTGCTGGAGGATTTGTCACGGATCACAGGGTGCGCCTGTCCACCGACTCGGTTGATCGACTGACTTTCATCAAGATGAACCAGTCTTGGATCACCACCAGCTACCACACACCTGATGCTGATATAACAGACTAATTGATTTTAACATGTCACATCCCTTCAAGACTGAAGCTGATGCTGAGTGCCTGTGCTGTTATGTTGACTGGCTATCCTCCTCCTCCGAGTCCTCAATGATACGATTGATGATGATAGCTTGGAAGATCATTTTTGTTTATGGGTGCCGCCACCAGTGGCTAAGGCCCAATTTTTCAGCCCCTGTTTAACAGGGGCGTGTAATTACAATTTTTGAAGCAATACTTTGCAACAGGGCTCATTGCTGTGCTCCAAGTACAGTATCTGTGAGGGGTTGGAGTGTTGTGCCACCAGTGCCTAAGGCCCAATTTTTCAGCCCCTGTTTAACAGGGGCGTGTCATTACAATTTTTGAAGCAATACTTTGCAACAGGGCTCATTGCTGTGCTCCAAGTACAGTATCTGTGAGGGGTTGCAGTGTTGTGCCACCAGTGCCTAAGGCCCAATTTTTCAGCCCCTGTTCAACAGGGGCATGTAATTACAATTCTTGATCTAATAATTCACAGCAGGGCCCATTGCTGCACCCACCAAGAGTAACTCTGAGGGCTTACAGTGTTGTGGCAACGCCACCACCACCATCACCACGAAAGGCCCAATTTTTCAGCCCCTGTTCAAAAGGGGCATGTAATTACAATTCTTGATCTAATAATTCACAGCAGGGCCCATTCCTGCACCCACCAAGAGTAACTCTGAGGGCTTACAGTGTTGTGGCAACACCACCACCACCACCACCACCACGAAAGGCCCAATTTTTCAGCCCCTGTTCAACAGGGGCATGCAATTACAATTCTTGATCTAATAATTCACAGCAGGGCCCATTGCTGCACCCACCAAGAGTAACTGTCAGGGCTTACAGTGTTGTGGCACCAGCACCACCATCAAAGGCCCAATTTTTACTACCACTGTTCAACAATTATATGTAATTACAATTCCTGATATAATAGTTGACAGCAGGGCGTTCCAGCACCAACCAAGAGTAACTGTGAGTGCTTACAGTGTTGTGCCAACACCAACAACTAAGGGGCCTATTTCTGCAGAGTATATACGGCAGGTCCCTACTTTCAAACATCCAACTTACAAACGACTCCTACTTGCAAACGCAAGAAGACAACAGGAAGTGAGAGGAAATCTACCCCTAGGAAGGAAAATTCTCTCCTGTAAGAATTAATATGGGAGAAAGGTGTCTCCTCTGTACTGATGCTTTATCACCAATCCTTGTTTCAAGAAAAACACCACATTTCAAAAACAGTTGTCATTGGGACGGAAAGTGAGGTGAAATGTTCTGAACAGGGGCACAGACAGCAAAACAAATGTTACAGGGGTGATAACCCTTACCTATGTTTTCCAAAAAGTTTAAAAATAGATTTTTGGGCTGGAGCTATACTTAAACAATGTACCTGTTCAAAATTACAAACACATTCTACATAAGAACAAACCTACAGTCCCTGTCTTGTATGCACCGCCTGTATACGGCTGTTCAGAGTATATAGTGCCTTTTTTATTTTGTGTGCGGTGTTCCCCTTAATATCCATACAAGACCCAAAGGGGCTGGTAATGGGCTGGGGAAGGGGGGGGGGTCATGGGGTAGCTATGCCATTTTTCTTAAAGATTTTCATCCATATTACCGGGACCAGACATTACATTAAAGCCGCAAGCAGTTTTAAATGGCTTTTTTTTCCTTTAGAAGTGTCATTTTGTGCAGGGACAGTTCTAAACACGGGAAACACGTGGCACTTCACAGGCATACTTTAGACACCCCCCAGGTACGATATTTAAAGGAATATTTGACTTTTTTTTTTCACTTTATGCATCATTAAAATGACTGCTCCCGAAAAACGACCGTTTTTAAAACTTCTTTTAGCATTGATACATGTCCCCTGGTGCAGAACCCGGGTTCCCAAACCCTTTTTAGGACAATAACATGCATAATAGTCGTTATAATTAGCACTTTAGAATTCGAACGTTCGCATCCATTGTATTTAATAGGGTTCTAATGTTCGTACGAACTTTCGGTCCGTTCGCGGGTTCTGGTGCAAACCGAACCCGGGGGTGTTCGGCTCATCACTACACACAGAGCACAGTCCAGGCACATTAACACAGAAAGCAGTCTAGGGGATGACTTGGATGGGGTATAAGGTAGTATGGAATACTCCAAAACCACTAATAGAAGCAAGTAAACATACTTCTCTATGTTGCAAACTTCAGGAACAGTTCTTCTGCTCAGCATAGATCACAATCTCCCCATGAGAGACTAGTAGATGCCAGAGGTATGTGCTCCTCAAGAGGGGAACTACCTGACCAAGGTTTAGAGGATGGTTCTTCCATGAGAAACTAGAGTAGTCTACTGTATGAACCTCTCAAGAGAGAAACTACTTAGCCCAGCCTAGTGTTAAAGGGGTTGTAAAGGTTCGTTTTTTATTTTCTAAATAGGTTCCTTTAAGCTAGTTCATTGTTGGTTCACTTACCTTTTCCTTTGATTTACCTTCTAAATGTTTTTTTTCTTTGTCTGAATTTCTCACTTCCTGTTTCTCCTCACTAAACTTCACACCATCATCCGAGTGGTGTGGAGTCAGCCAGAACAGCTTACTGAACAGCTTACTGAGGAGGAACAGGAAGTGAGAAATTCAGACAAAGAAAACAAAGAAAAAAAAACATTTAGAAGGTAAATCGAAGGAAAAGGTAAGTGAACCAACAATACACTAGCTTAAAGGAACCTATTTAGAAAATAAAAAACAAACCTTTACAACCCCTTTAAGTCTTTTCACCAAATTAAAGGGGACTAGTTGGTATGTAACTCTCAGGAGACAAACTACGTGGCCCAGCAATCCCAATAGTACACAGTCGCCAGGATCTTGCTGTAAAACAGTACTCACTAGGCTAGGGGGGGGGAGCTGTGCCCATTGAGCTACATCCAGGAGCCTTCCAGTGAGGCTGTGTGGACAGGATCCTCAGGTAAAATCTCGGCATGCCAGAGATACTTTTGGATGTAGGCTTCCTGGCTCTACCCAGCCAGGACCTCGATGAACAGCCACTTGAAACAGCAGAATGGCTGGAGGCTGGAACCTCTTCAACAGGAAGACATTGCTGTTCTTAAGTTCAGACTATATATATATATATATATATATACTGTTGTAGCGGGTATGTACTTTCCCGGGTGTAAATTTGAACTTGGAAGTGACATTAGTGATGTGTAATTCCCCGCAGCCCAGTGGGTGGCACTGTCGCCCTGGGTTGGGATTGAATCATTGCTGTGTGCCGTACCTCCTTTTTGTCCTCCCTCAGCAGAGGTATGGTGGGGCGGGGAACCTGCCGTGCTTGCCGGGAGAGGGTATAAAGGGGCCGGCCATCTTGGTCACGGGGTTCTTCGAGTCCCAGGCATCTTTAGCCTGAGGGCTGCTGTCGGTGGGCGGTGTCCGGGTGGCTTAGGTCTGGACACCGGGAGTTCGGGAGCCATCCCAGACACCTTCGGTCTGGGGTGAGGTACTTGTCCTAGCCTGGGGCCCGGCTTCTTCCACTGGGTTCCGCCCGGGAGGGATCATCCTAGGGTATCCGGGGGATGGATACCCGAATCTAAGACGCAATGGACTGGAGGGTGGCCTCTCCGAAGCCCTGGTGCAGCAGACTGCCGGTGACGGGTGAGGGCCTCCGGAGACCATCTGGAGGGATGCCCTCTCAAACAGGGGCTGATACACACGGAAGGTGGTTCTATTGAGGAAAGGTCTGGCAGAGACATTCTTCTTAAAGGTCGCAAGCAAGGACCGTTACCTACAGGCCTGTGGCAGGGGCTGCAACAGTTCACCCGGTAGGTGGCAGCTACCACTTCACGGTCGGTGGCAGAGACCGTGCGCCATGCCTATTCGACTCACTACAGGAATAGGAGAGTTCACTGTGCCTGGTCTTACTTGTATCCACACCCCCTGTTCGTTTAAAGGAAGTCCAACTGATTGTGTGACATTCTATGCTGAAGAAATAAAGGAGTGTTGGACTTTAGTGGTGTGGGGCTCTTTTAATACAGGCACTGTTCCAGAGAAGGAGCTCTTACTGCAGGACACCGACCCAAAAGGTAACAGAACTTTGCATACATCTACTACATCTGTGGTGAAAGCTTGGCGTAGTGCCCCGCCCCTCTCTCTCCTCCGAGATACCCCTAGGCCAGAGCCAGAGAAGCCATTAAAGACAAAAGGAGAGAGAGTGGGGGTCCGCTACACGTGGGGGCTTGGGTCCGGGATGGTGTTCGTGCAACTTTGAGCAAGAAGTATGGAACCGGAGAGTGTTTGCCCGGAAGAGTTACAAGTAGGCCCACAGTGCATCCCTGTGCTCGAAGTCGTGGACATGACCCCAAGACGGGAAAGGCCCATGCAGAAAGAGCGGGAAGAGGGAGGAGTCCAGCCATGTGAGGTACTACACGTGGGGACTTTAATTGCACTGCGCCATGAGGCACACCCTCCCTGCTCAGTTCGTGGGTGTGACCTAGGCCGGGAGAAAGCCTACGAACTGGAGCGCAAAAGGGGAGGAGTCTAGCCGTGTGAAGGACTACACGTGGGGACTTTGGCGCGAAACTGGCAGAGTTTGTCTGCAGCACTATAAATATTCACGCTGTCCATTTTTCTTGCTCCTATGTTCTAGAAATTTCCAGAAAGCAGGAGAGAGCAAAGAAACCTGCAGTCTGTGAAATCCAGAACAGCCAAAATAAATCATTCATTGCTCCACAGGTTACAGAGGAGGCAAAAATAACAAATTTTACCTAACATCCTAGCAACCTAACTAGGAGGGTGCTACAGTCAGAAAGTTTGGAGCACACTGAACGTTTGGCAGATCAACACTTGCAGCATTTGTAAAAGGAAAAAACATAGTGAAATGAGCATTAGAGTTGAGCGGACACCTGGATGTTCGAGTTCGACGGGTTCGGCCGAACTTCGCAAAAAAGTTCGAGTTCGGGACCAGAACTTGACTTGAACTTGACCCCGAACCCAAACCCCATTGAAGTCAATGGGGACCCGCACTTTTGAGGACTAAAATGGCTCTAAAAAAGTAATGGAAAGGGCTAGAGGGCTGCAAATGGCAGCAAAATGTTGTTAAGAGCATGGCAAGTGCTCTGCAAACAAATGTGGATAGGGAAATAACCTAAAATAACCTAAAATACATAAAAATAAAAATAAATCTTGACCAAGGAGGACGAGGTCCAAATGGAGTAGGAGGTTGAGGTGGCGGTGGATGTGGTGGTGTAGGTGGAAGCAGTGGTGGAGGAGGAAGAGGTAGCCAACACTGGTTTTTGTTTTAAGTTTTTTTTTTTTTAATTAGGGTACACCCCAAAAGAGTGAGAATATACGGTATACATGTCTATTCTGCACAAGGTACGGACAAGTCCTGTGGGATCCATGCCTGATTCATTTTAATGAACGTGAGCTTGTTCACATTGGCTCTGATGGACATCAGCTGCAGTTGCCAACTCTGATCTTTCAGCAGGAGACTGGGTGGGAGACAATGTGAAGGAACTGGAGGCACTGTCAGCAACCCAATCTACTATCGCCTGTACTTGTCTTGGCCTCAACATTCGTAGAGCCGCATTAGGCCCGACCAAATACCGCTGCAGGCTCTGTCGCCTACTCTCACCTGAGGAAGGTGTTTCACTTGTGCGTGTAGCTGGCACAGATCGACCACGTCCTCTCCCTGCAACAGGAGCTCCACCAGCAGCTCCACGTTCTCCTCATATTTCTCAAATTTAGGATCTTGCCCTAAATGGGTGTTTTTTGAATAGCAGAATAGAAGAACAGTATCTAAAGTGTGTATCTTACACGTACAGATATGCAGGAAACGCACCGAAAAAATGTATTTGCCCAAAAGAATTTTTTTTGGAATAGCAGAATAGAAGAACAGTATCTCAAGTGTGTATCTCACATGTACAGATATGCAGGAAACACTGCAAATGATAATTTTTTGCCCTAAATGGGTGTTTTATGAATAGCAGAATAGAGCAACAGTATCTAAAGGGTGTATCTCACAGTAACATATGCAGTGCTGGGGCACTAAGCTTGCATAAAATGCCCGCCAACGCCAACCTAACTAACAGACGGCACTGGGCTCAGGGCAGGGTAAAAAGAGTGTGCACTGCACCCACACAACAAAATCAAGGTAGATCGCTGAGTAATTTGATTTCTGAATCAGGACTTCTATCTAATTCTCTCCCTCAAAGCAACAGCAGCAGCAACCTTTCCCTACACTATCTAAAGCAGAGTGACGTGCTGTGCTATGTAGATCGCTGAGTAATTTGATTTCTGAATCAGGACTCCTATGATAATTCTCTCCCTCAAAGCAGCAGCAGCAACCTTTCCCTACACTATCTAAAGCAGAGTGACGTGCTGTGCTATGTGCCTCTAGCTTATATAGAGGCTGGGTCACATGCTGCACTGGCCAATCACAGCCATGCCATTAGTAGGCATGGCTGTGATGGCTTCTAAGGGCACACAAGTTAAACGGATGTTGATTGGCTGCCCTACAGCGCACCATTACATTGCCGAACACCGAACCCAAACATACAGTAAATTGTTCGGGTTCGGGTCCGGGTACCAAAAACCCAAAAGTCCGGTACGAACCCGAACTTTACAGTTCGGGTTCGCTCAACCCTAATGAGCATCTATTGCAGAGATGCACTTTTTTTTGCCCAGATTCATGCTTTCATTTTTCAGGTAGGTATGAACATATTGCAAGAGACATAAAGGCTGATTACTAAAGGAGTTGAAAATCTTCAGTCAAAAAATTTGAATGATGATTTATTTTAATTATCCAAGCAAGTGCAAATCAAACAAATAAACCACTAATTGCTTCCAAATTAGCTTTTAAAAAGGCCAGAAAATATTACGAGGATTGCCTCCCATAAACATAAATAGGTTTGGCGCTATGTTCAGAGTTCATGGACTTCCACCAAACGTTGCTCTGTTTGCTCATCTTTATTCAATAAGCTACTCAAGAGATACTTATTACTTACTTATTACTAAAGAATTGTTTGGTTTGATTTGCTATGCCTAGTACATACATGAACAAAGCACACATACACCACAGAATGGGGCATTGAGACATATTTTTCAAGCCCCAGTTTGGTTGGCATCCTTGGATTTTAGCTTGGCACAAGGCCTTGGAAATCTTACAAATGAAGTCAAACACTGGTCGTTATTTGGATAATTGAAGAGACTACTTGATTCACCAACCTTTTTTTTTGTATTCTGCTTTTGGTCAAACATCCTCTTTATGCTTATTGTAAGTTACTTAATGAAGTTTAGTCATTTTGTCACACTGTCATAGCTTTGGGCTCTGTGCCCACAGGTGGCCTTTCATCATTGATACCTAAGTAGAGTAATGCTCTGTGTCTGCATATGGCAATCGTTTCTTTCACATTATTTTCCCAGGGGTGTGCAATCTTGTAAAGTAGATTGAACAAATGCTACTTCACAGTTTGCTCAGGTCTACTAAACTATACAGTGAAATGAAAACATTGTGGTCAACTGACTATTATTATACCTGTAAGGGTTAAATGACATTATTGATGTTTCTTAAAGCAGTGTTAAACCCAAAAGCAAAAGTTTATTACATTGCAGCTTACTAATGCAATGTAATAAAATAGATGGCTGCATTCTTTTTTTTGCCCAGATTCATGCTTTCATTTTTCAGGTATTTAGGCTTTCTTTCTTCTATTTTGGTGATGGTGGATCTGGTGATTTAGCCAGTAAGTCTGTTTAAAAAAAAACAAAAAAAAACAAGCTCTCTTTGAAGATGTACAGGGTTGAGGCACACCATTTACCACTGACAGGATGCTAAAAATGATCAGCTTTTTTTTTTATTTCATGTAAACATTTGATCCCAATAGGAAACAAACTGTTACTGTAACTACTTATAAAGTGTGAGCTGAAGTTTGGCTTCAATTTGTTAGTCCATCTAAACCTGCTAGGACACCGAACACTTCCCTTCCCTCCAAACTCACAATTCTGCTGTCCAAAAGTTCCCCCTGTGCTTATTCATCCAGAGTGGGGGCTCTCTGATATGGGAGGTGTGTTACTTGCCAGATCACCAGGTGAAAACAGGATTAGTAAATTGCAATATATTACATTTTGGGTTTTGGGTTTAACTTCATGTCCTGCGATTGCCCTATTAGGCACACATTAAAATGACATACTGTATATACTCGAGTATAAGCCAAGTTTTTCAGCACATTTTTTTGTGCTGAAAATGCCCCCCTCGGCTTATACTCGAGTCACCTTTTTGAGCCTGATCTCCTGGATTTTGGGGACCCCGTACCGGCCGGCCGTAGGCCTCCTGGACCCCAAACTTGGCACACATGTATCCTCACTCTTCCTCTACAAGTGTCCAAAGTTTGTTGTCCGTTTGACTTTTGGCCGGGGAGCACCGATTTTTCAAAGCCGGGCACTCCTTCCATAGAGTCCCATGTTAAACGGTAATTTCTCAAGTGACTTTTGGAGACCCGGTACTGGCCAGTCGTAGGTTCTCTGGACCCGGAACTTGGCACAAATGTAGCCCAATTTCTCCTCTACAAGTGTGCAAAGTTTGTTGTCTGGGGGACCTACGGCCGGGGAGCACTGATTTTTCAAACTGGGTCCCCCTTCCATAGACTCCTATGTTAAACGTCACTCTAGTCATGGACACAGTGAGGCATGCACATGGACACAGTGAGGCATGGGCACAGTGAGGCATGCACATGGACACAGTGAGGCATGGACACAGTGAGGCATGCACATGGACACAGTGAGGCATGGACACAGTGAGGCATGGGCACAGTGAGGCATGGGCACAGTGAGGCATGAGCACAGTGAGGCATGGACACAGTGAGGCATGGACACAGTGAGGCATGGGCACAGTGAGGCATGGGCACAGTGAGGCATGCACATGGACACAGTGAGGCAAAGTGAGGCATGCAGATGGACACCCTAGGCTAATACTCGAGTCAATATGTTTTCCCAGTTTTTTGTGGTAAAATTAGGTGCCTCGGCTTATATTCGGGTCGGCTTATACTCAAGTATATACGGTAATTATTATTAAAAAATATTTTTCTTTATAATATATACAATAACATATGGTATACGTATGCACTGCTTCTTTTACTTGTAATAAAGTAATTAGGTTTTCTTAAATCAAATTGAAAGACTTCATTTGATCCTAAAAAGCCTGGTATTCATTTATCACCTAATAAAAATGACTGAATGCCTTGATAAACAACTTAATCAAACGAGAATGATTGATTTTTCCTCAATTATGAATACTATGCTACATTATTATATAGTTATTTATAGTAATAATAAAACCTAGCTGTCATGGGTTATATCACCCTCAGTATTTCCAAGGGCCTCGAAAGTCAAACTTTTGATGGTATAAACAAGATAACCAATCGAGAACCAATTTTAAAGAATTTTTTGCTAGAAAATTACTAATAACCCCCCCCCCCCCAAAAAAAATAAATATATATATATACAGTGGGGCAAAAAAGTATTTAGTCAGCCACCAATTGTGCAAGTTCTCCCACTTAAAAAGATGAGAGAGGCCTGTAATTGTCATCATAGGTATACCTCAACTATCAGAGACAAAATGTGGAAACAAATCCAGACAATCACATTGTCTGATTTGGAAATATTTTTTTTTTTCAAATTATGGTGGAAAATAAGTGTTTGGTCAATATCAAAAGTTCATCTCAATACTTTGTTATATATCCTTTGTTGGCAATGACAGAGGTCAAACGTTTTCTGTAAGTCTTCACAAGGTTGTCACACACTGTTGCTGGTATGTTGGCCCATTCCTCCATGCAGATCTCCTCTAGAGCAGTGATGTTTTGGGGCTGTCGCTGGGCAACACGGACTTTCAACTCCCTCCAAAGTTTTTCTATGGGGTTGAGATCTGGAGACTGGCTAGGCCACTCCAGGACCTTGAAATGCTTCTTATGAAGCCACTCCTTCGTTGCCCGGGCGGTGTGTTTGGGATCATTGTCATGCCGAAAGACCCAGCCACGTTTCATCTTCAATGCCCTTGCTGATGGGAGGAGGTTTGCACTCAAAATCTCACGATACATGGCCCCATTCATTCTTTCATGTACACGGATCAGTCGTCCTGTTCCCTTTGCAGAGAAACAGCCCCGAAGCATGATGTTGCCACCCCCATGCTTCACCGTGGTATGTACATCCGATGTGTGTGTGTCTGTTCTCATGGGAAACCTTGGAGACATTTTTGAGTTTGTGCTTTTGTCTCATTTTTAGAAACACAACTATATTCTCTCCTATCAAGAGCCTTTGAAGAAAGGATTGGTATTCCTGAAACATGTCAGGCTAAAGGAGTTGACTGTTTGTTTTTTTCTATTGGAATATGTATACTCAATGTCTGAATGTTCCGTACCATTGTAAATTCATGCTTGATATGTAAAGTTATCATTGTGTTCAACACACTTTTTGATA
Source organism: Rana muscosa (assembly GCA_029206835.1). Taxonomy (NCBI): domain Eukaryota; kingdom Metazoa; phylum Chordata; class Amphibia; order Anura; family Ranidae; genus Rana; species Rana muscosa. The sequence goes on along the minus strand of JARGYO010005626.1, from coordinate 11,109,768 downwards.
TGTGCATATCTTGTACCTTTTGCTAAATTTTTCCCTAAATAAATTATATATATTTTTTTACAAATCAATTGCTTTTTCTCTGTTTGCCCTTAAAAGTCCTGTTGTACCGGGGGGGGGGGGGGGGGTACTTGTGCCCTTTTGGGTTTATTCCCACTATTTTGGGACGGTGGCAACATACATGTGGTTCACTTTCTATATCCATGCTTCACAGTAGGTATGGTGTTCTTTGGTTGCAACTCAGCATTCTCTCTCCTCCAAACACGACGAGTTGTGTTTCTACCAAACAGTTCTACTTTGGTTTCATCTGACCATATGACATTCTCCCAATTCTCTTCTGGATCATCTAAATGCTCTCTAGCAAACCTCAGATGGGCCCGGACATGTACTGGCTTAAGCAGGGGGACACGTATGGCACTGCAGGATCTGAGTCCCTGGCGGCGTAGTGTGTTACTGATGGTAGCCTTTGTTACGTTGATCCCAGCTCTCTAGAGGTCATTCACTAGGTCCCCCCGTGTGGTTCTGGGATTTTTGCTCACCGTTCTTGTGGTCATTTTGACCCCACGGGGTGAGATCTTGTGTGGAGCCCCAGATTGAGGGAGATTATCAGTGGTCTTGTATGTCTTCCATTTTCTAATTTTTGCTCCCAGAGTCGATTTCTTCACACCAAGCTGCTTGCCTATTGCAGATTCAGTCTTCCCAGCCTGGTGCAGGTCTACAATATTGTTTCTGGTGTCCTTCGACAGCTCTTTGGTCTTCACTATAGTGGAGTTTGGAGTGTGACTGTTTGAGGTTGTGGATAGGTGTCTTTTATACTGATAACAAGTTCAAACGGGTGCCATTAATACAGGTAATGAGTGGAGGACAGAGGAGCCTCTTGAAGAAGAAGATACAGGTCTGTCTGCTTGTTTGTAGGTGACCAAATACTTATTTTCCACCATAATTTGCAAAAATTTTTTTGCCAAATCAGACAATGTGATTGTCTGGATTTTTTTACACATTTTGTCTCTCATAGTTGAGGTATACTTATGATGACAATTACAGGCCTCTCTCATCTTTTTAAGTGGGAGAACTTGCACAATTGGTGGCTGACTAAATACTTTTTTGCCCCACTGTAATATATATATATATATATATATATATATATATATATATATATTAACAGAGACCCTAGGGAATAAAATGGCAATTGTTGCAATTGTTTATGTCACATGGTATTTGCGCAGCAATATTTTGAGGAAAAATACACTTTAATGAATAAAAAAAACCACTATATATATATATATATATATATATATATATGTATATATATATATATATATATATATATATATATATATATATGTAGCGACCTCACCCCTCTCACCCCTTCTCATTCTCAGTTTGTCTGTCTCTGTCTAGGGGTGTCAGTGGCGGGGAGAGGGATGAGATACACCACGGCCCATGTCCTCCATAGTGAAGAGGTGAAGGCCAGAAAGATCGGGCTTTGTGTAGGTGTCCTAGGGTCAAATCCTTTCCTCAGATTCACTCCCCTTTGCTCCTAGTAACCAGAGTTCCACACAATGAATAGGTCCAACACAGTTTTATTCTTCTCAGCGAATAAACATACAGCACAGTCAAGTTGGGACCTTTGCAACAGTTCAGTATTAGTGGGAGTAGGTCGAGGCACAATCCTTCACGATATCGCTAACCACTGTAGTGTCACCAATGGCGAATAGTCACTGCCACTGACTATATGAGGTAGAACATGAATTACCTTCGCTAGCACGGCCCCTGTCAGGGGAAGGATATCCGTCCAAGGGAGTCACGGGAGGCCTCTCTGTCACCAGCGATGCTGTGCTGGACTCTCTAGAGAAGTTCCGCTCACCAGTCCTCACAAACTCAGACACGGGCACCCAAAGAGTTAGGGCCCCCTCGGATTCCTCTACCCTCGCGGAACTCAGTCGAAGGTACTGAGCCCCAGGCATCCGCCATAGTACCTCACCCCAGGCTAAAGGTGCCTGAGATGGACTCCATCTCTCGCTCCGGCCAGGTCAAGGGCACCTGGGCCCGGAGCTCCGGGACGCCACCACCCAAGCTGAAGGTGCCTGGGTGCGGCCGCGTCCTCCAACTCTGAACCCCAAGGTCAGGGCGTCCACCCCTTTTATCTCCTCTCCTTTTGCGTTCCAGCAGGTTCCCTGCCCCGCTATACCAGCGCCAGAAAAGGACAAAAAGGCACAGTCTTGCGGTGTGAGTTCAGCTCCGGCCAGGGCGACAACGCCACCTGTAGGCCACAGGGAACCTCACACCACCAGAGTCCTCCAAGAACTACAAAAGGGTCTTGGATTCCCTAGCAATCAGTGCATCTGGGTTACACTACCACCCAAATGCTTCCCCTAAATTCAAATACCCGCTACACTCTCCCCCTGGTGATTTGACACTGGTCCCCAGTGTCTGGTGCAAACCCATGTCTCTCAAAGAGTGGAAACATAAGTTCGACCCAGAGACAACATTCACATAATCCAAACTCAACAATTTCAATCAGGAATTGTGCCAGGACCTAAAACAGGAAAGGGAAACAGTAATGTAAAACCATAAACTTTTGTAATAAAATACTTAAAATATCTCACATATTCACATTTCTCCTTCCCCCTGGCTATCTAAGGACCACCCCATTCTCAGCAGCCTTGATAGACGAGTCTCCTGCAGAGGGAAGAAAAAAGAAACACACATCCTAACATAATATATGTGTATTGCTTGGAACGAATGGGTCTATTCAAAAAGAAACCCATTCACTCCAATGAGTGTTGCATAATGTACAAAAAAAACAAACTATCGTTGCGCAACACTGCCACCTGGTGGTAAAGCTGCGGTAAAGACACTTATCAAATCCAGATGAACTTTTCTCTGTGGCCCTACACTGACTAAAACCCCAAAGTCACTGATTTCTTTGAAGTGTAAGGAGAAGGAGGGAGAACAAAACAGTAACAGCTCCCATTTCTCCAAAGAGTAGAACGCCCAAATACAAAAAAAAACTAGCGCACAGTCATTGTGTTTCGGCAAAGGCACTCCGGTAAGTTCAGCAATGAGCAGCAAGAAAGAACACACAGGAGTCTTTTTTTCTCCTAAAGGTAGAACTTTGGATGCAGCAGGAACACAGGCTTCAAGTGCTTGTCAAAAGCCTCCATGTTATACTCTACATTTCCTCCATCCTTGCGACAAATCACCACTCGGTCCGCATGGATATGCCTTCCCAGCATCCACTTAGCCTTACAGTCCTGAAACTTTTTAGTGACTGTTGGTGAACAAGAAAGGTATCGACGTGCTTGGGGTACTTTGAGCTTGTCCCAAACAAAAGTATTGTACCACCTCTGGTGAAAAACTTCCACCTCGTATAGCAATTCTCGAGGTAGGTATGGGTACTCCCACCCATACTCTTGGGCAACCTTCTGGCCAAAGAGAGGCTGCAGCCTTGACAAAGCTGGCATTGTGACACGGTCTCCTTCTCCAGGTAACACAATCATTTTCGGATGGCGAGGTGCATTCACCACCTCGGCAGACTTGGGCATAGGGGCCCGCAGTGACTGGTGTTGCACTCCCGCAACAGGAGCAGGTGAAATAGAAGTTGAATCCAGAAGAGGGTTTGTAGACAGTGGACTAGATTCTTCCCTAGGCGCCGAGGCCTCCACCCGGGGTGTGCTATCCCCAATGAACATAGGTGGATCCCTTCTGACACGGGACGAGGGTAATTTCATCTTGTCCTATCCCTTCCGGTGGAAGATTTTGTCTATCTCCCCATCATCGCCATTGTCAGACAATGAATCCAGGTCGGAGGTGTCATAACACTCAGCAGGCAGATAATTCCCAGTCACGGAATCATCCCCCTTAACGGCCTCCACCGACAGTGGGCTGCCGACACCTCCAACCACACAGACAGTCCCAACCCCTGGCTCACCTGGGCCTTCAGAAGAACAGGGATGTCCAGGGCTCTTCCCTCCGGATCCATCCAGGCCAGGCAAGCGGCGGGGCGAAGCTCTTCCACGACCACAGGAGGCCATCACTAGGCCGAATTTCCTCTTTGGCGGTCGGAGCAGGGAGCTGCTGGTGACCGAGGCAGCATCCTCGTATTTTTCTCTTTTAATCTCCGCTTGGGCAGTCACTTTGCCAAAGGTCAGCACGCCAAGGAATACCCGCCATGGCATTGATCTCTCCCTCCGGAGTGGCAGTACCTGTGAGGTAGTTGAGGTGGAAGGCGCGAGGCCTTTCTGTGGATGGTTCCACCTCGAAGAGAAACTCCTTGCAGACCTCACATCGCCCGAATGGCTTCAACTGAACCACCAGTCCCGAACAGTCAGGACAGATCACACCGAGGGCCTCTATGTCTCTGCAGGTGTACAAAGCCAATCGCCCCCGGGGCCTTAGTCTGATTCCTGTGTCCATAATGGGAGCAGCAAATGAAGTCATCTCTGTGAAAGAAGAAGCTGAAATCTACTGAGTATTTGAAGTCATCTTCGCTGTTCGCTGCTCCAATGCGCACTGACCCACTCGCGCCGGAATCTCCACGTGTGTCTGTCCACATGGCCAGACTCCTCCCACACTCTGCACTTGTTCGCAGGCTTTTCCTTTTCCCCGCCCACGAACTACGCAGCTATGGTTTGCCTCGTGGCGCTTTGGCCAATATGGCCGACCTACTCGGAACTCCTCCGGGCAGCAAAGTTCAAATTCAGACACCATACACATCCCGGATACGATGCCCCCACGTGTAGCGACCTCACCCCTCTCACCCCTTCTCATTCTCGGCTTGTCTGTCTCTGTCTAGGGGTGTCAGTGGCGGGGAGAGGGATGAGATACACCACGGCCCATGTCCTCCATAGTGAAGAGGTGAAGGCCAGAAAGATCGGGCTTTGTGTAGGTGTCCTAGGGTCAAATCCTTTCCTCAGATTCACTCCCCTTTGCTCCTAGTAATCAGAGATCCACACACTGAATAGGTCCAACACAGTTTTATTCTTCTCAGCGAATATACATACAGCACAGTCAAGTTGGGACCTTTGCAACAGTTCAGTATTAGTGGGAGTAGGTCGAGGCACAATCCTTCACGATATCGCTAACCACTGTAGTGTCACCAATGGCGAATAGTCACTGCCACTGACTATATGAGGTAGAACATGAATTACCTTCGCTAGCACGGCCCCTGTCAGGGGAAGGATATCCGTCCAAGGGAGTCACCGGAGGCCTCTCTGTCACCAGCGATGCTGCGCCGAACTCTCCAGAGAAGTTCCGCTCACCAGTCCTCACGAACTCAGACACGGACACCCAAAGAGTTAGGGCCCCCTCGGATTCCTCCACCCTCACGGAACTCAATCGAAGGTACTGAGCCCAAGGCATCCGCCATAGTACCTCACCCCAGGCTAAAGGTGCCTGAGATGGACTCCATCTCTCGCTCCGGCCAGGTCAAGGGCACCTGGGCCCGGAACTCCGGGACGCCAGCACCCAAGCTGAAGGTGCCTGGGTGCAGCCGCGTCCTCCGACTCTGAACCCCAAGGTCAGAGCATCCGCCCCTTTTATCTCCTCTACTTTTGCGTTCCAGCAGGTTCCCTGCCCCGCTGTAACAGCGCCAGGAAAGGACAAAAAGGCACAGTCTTGCAGTGTGAGTTCAGATCCGGCCAGGGTGACAACGCCACCTGTAGGCCACAGGGAACCTCACACCACCAGAGTCCTCCAAGAACCACAAAAGGGTCTCGGATTCCCTAGCAATCAGTGCATCTGGGTTACACTACCACCCAAATGCTTCCCCTAAATTCAAATACCCGCTACATATATATATATATATATATATATATATATATATATATTGTGAGGGGGTTAGCTCGGCAGCGGGTGTGTGTGACCCCCGGGATGGGCTCCCCACACAAAAACAGGCCCAGCAGACGGAGGTTGTGGTTTTCAAAATCAAAAAGGTACGGTTTATTTTCTATTTACAGTGACAAAAACACAGCAAAGCAAAAGAAACATAAACAAAATAAATCCTGGTCAATTTGACCTCTGACTAAACATACAGGTTTCCTAACTAACAACTGGGATCAGCCTAGTGCTGTCCTAGTCCCTAAGTCCCTGGTTTTAAATGTCCAAGCAAATAGCCACACAGGCTTTGTCTCACCGCACAAGGGTTCACTCTCTCCAGGAAGTCCACACAGGTCTGCTTCCAGGCATGAGCTAACCCCTAATGAAGCTGGGAGTTCTTATAGAGGCCTAAATGAGCTGACAAGCTTCAGCTGGTCTCATCAACTCCCTGTCTGCACGACGCCCCACACTCTCCCTAGAGGTATGAGTCATCCATGAGCCCACTATCCTCAGCTGGGCTTATACAACTCTCCACCTAGTTGTATAAGTCGGCGTAAAGCCTGAATCTGGGCGAAATATATCTACCCCCCTGGATGCAACCAGGTGACTTTACCTTCCTGCTGTCACATACCCCCCCCTCTTGTTTTAACCTCGGGGTTGGAACACCAGCAATCAGGCATTCATGTACTCGAGACAAAGCATCCACATTCCCCATTTGAACGCCAGGGCGATGCTTTACTGTGAAGTTGAATTCCTGGAGGGCCAGGAACCACCTATTCACTCTTCTATTTGTTTCCTTGTTTTGAGCCATCCACTTTAACGGAGCGTGATCCGTAACCATGTCAAAGTGCCTACCTAGCAGGTAGTACCGAAGGGAATCTAGAGCCCACTTCACCGCTAAACACTCCTTTTCAACGGTGGCGTAATTTACCTCATGGGACTTCAACTTCCTGCTGAGGTAAATGACTGGGTGCTCTTCCCCGTTCCAGACCTGGGACAATACTGCTCCTAACCCCACATCTGACGCATCACTTTGTACGACAAAGTCTTTAGAGAAGTCGGGTGAGTACAACACTGGCTGGCTACATAAGGCTTGTTTCAAGAATTGGAATCCTGCCTCAGCCTCGGGGGTCCATTTAATCATGACCGACCCTTTCCCCTTCGTCAGGTTGGTTAGGGGCACAGCCTTAGAAGCAAAGTGGGGAATGAATCGCCGATAATACCCAGCGATTCCCAGAAAGGCTCGTACCTGCTTCTTGCTGTTGGGACGTGGCCAACTCTGGATGGCCTCGACTTTGTTGAGTTGGGGTTTTATTACTCCCCTCCCAATGGTGTACCCAAGATATTTGGCCTCCTCCTGCCCAATGGTACACTTCTTGGGGTTAGCCGTAAACCCCGCTTCCCGAACAGAGTCCAGGACTGCTTGCACTTTTGGCAGATGTGAGGCCCAATCTGTGCTATGGACAATTACGTCATCCAGGTAAGCCGCAGCATACTTCCGATGGGGCCTCAGCATCTGGTCCATTTTCCGCTGGAATGTGGCCGGCGCATTCTGTAACCCGAACGGCATTCTTTTATATTGGAACGCCCCGTCTGGGGTTACAAATGTGGTTTTCTCTTTGGCCGACTTGGCCAGGGGGATTTGCCAATACCCTTTTGTGAGGTCAAGAGTCGTCATGTATCGGGCTGTTCCCAGCCGGTCGATCAACTCATCTATACGTGGCATGGGGTAGGTGTCAAATTTTGTAACTTTGTTCAACTGACGAAAATCGTTACAAAATCGCCAGCTCCCATCCGGTTTAGGCACTAACACAATGGGACTAGACCAATCACTTTGGGACTCCTCTATCACCCCTAAGTTCAGCATTTTCTGTACTTCCTCCCGTATTGCCTCCCGTCGGGCCTCTGGGATCCGATAGGGTTTTAACTTCACCCTTTCACCGGGCGGGGTAATAATGTCATGCTCTACCCCAGATGTTTGTCCCGGCAGCTCAGAGAATACCTCCTTGTTGCGAAGCACAAACTCCTTAACCTCCTGTTGTTGGGGTTGTGACAAGGTGGCTGCGATTCCAACCTCAGGAATCACGCAACCAGTTTGAGCTGGTGACCAAGTGTCTGCGACTAGGGACTCTCTATCCCTCCAGGCTTTCAACAGATTAACGTGATAGATCTGTTCGGGCTTTCGCCTTCCTGGTTGTCTGACCTTGTAATTCACTTCGCTCACTTTTTCCATTATCTCGTAGGGGCCTTGCCATTTGGCAAGGAATTTACTTTCAACCGTAGGGACCAGTACCAGTATCCTATCCCCCGGGGAAAAGGTACGGGTCTTGGCTCCACGGTTGTACACTCTCTGCTGTGCTAACTGCGCTTGGGCCAAATGTTCCTTCACGATGGGCATTACCTGTGCAATTCGGTCTTGCATCAGGGCGACATGCTCAATCACACTCCTGTGGGGAGAACTCTCACTTTCCCAAGTTTCCTTGGCAATATCCAACAGCCCTCTTGGGTGTCTCCCATACAGTAACTCAAAGGGGGAGAATCCCGTAGAGGATTGGGGCACCTCCCTAATAGCAAACATCAGATAAGGAAGTAGACAGTCCCAATCCTTTCCATCTCTATCCACCACTTTCTTCAACATTTGTTTTAGGGTTTTGTTGAATCTTTCAACCAGCCCATCGGTTTGGGGGTGATACACAGATGTACGTAATTGCGTCACTTTGAACAATTTACATAGCTCCTTCATAACCCGGGACATAAAGGGTGTACCTTGGTCCGTAAGCAGTTCTTTACAAATACCCACCCGGCTAAACACAAGAGATAGCTCTTTGGCTATGGTTTTGGCCGAGGTATTTCGGAGAGGGATCGCTTCTGGATAACGGGTGGCATAGTCCATTATAACTAATATGTACTGGTGCCCCCTAGCGGACTTGATTATAGGACCTACCAAATCCATGGCGATCCTCTCAAACGGGACCTCAATGATGGGTAGAGGGACCAGCGGGCTACGGAAATGTGGCATCGGGGCCGACCTCTGACACACAGGGCAGGAGGAACAATAATTTTCTATGTCCTTCATCACCCCCGGCCAATAGAATCTCTGTAATACCCTCTCTCGGGTTTTCTCTGTCCCCAGATGACCTCCAAGAATGTGCCCATGGGCCAACTCCAACACCAACTTCCTGTACGGTTTGGGCACCACAAGCTGCTCAACGGTTTCTTCTGCCCTTTTTGCCACCCGATACAGTAGGTCCTTCTCTACGCTGAAGTATGGGTAAGTGCAGGTATTATCTGGGTTCACTAACTCGCCATCTATTTTCACTACGTTTTCCCGTGCCTTTATTAGGGCGGGGTCTTTCAACTGTTCTGTGGCAAAGTTTTCCCTGTGAACCTCAAGATCAGAAAACTCCACAGACGGTAGGTTTTCGTCTGAGGAGGTGGGCTCCTCTCCAGTTTCTTGAGTCTCCCCTGCCAATACTGACAAGGGAAATTCCGGAGAGTCCTCACCACTCTCAGGGGAGTTCTGGCTATCACATTCCTGGTACATAGGGGCACCAGTGGGGGGCTCAGGATCATCCCACAGTTCCCAGAACTTCGGAAAATCCCTTCCCACAATGGCGTCATGCGGTAACTGAGATACTAAGCCCACTGGATGAGAGAGGGTACCTTTGGGGGTCTCGAAACACACTGTAGTCACTGGATACTCTCGGGTGTCCCCATGCACACAAATAACAGCTACCTTGCTATTCCCAGAGACCTCTGTTTTAACTAACTCAGCCTTTATCAGAGTTACAAAGCTACCTGAATCCAGCAATACCACAACATTTCTACCATTAACACACATTTTGCATAAATGTTTCTCAGTTCCTCGAATGGCAGTGCATGCGACTGTCGCACACAGCGACTGACGTCTGCCCGTCAGAAAGTCACACTGCATGGGTTCCTCCACAACCGGGCAATTTGCTGCAATATGTCCCGCTTGCCGGCAGCGGTAGCAAACGATCCTTCTTGCCGCCTCTTGAGCCGCTGATTTCCCAGGCTGTTCTCGCCAAACTTGGGGTAGAGCTCCCACCCTCTCACTCTCTCCACCCTTACCCCTTGGAATCATCTTATCCGCCCCTGGGGATGGTCTGGTCTTAGGGTGGAAAGTCCGAGTGTCTCTGGAAGAGACCGTCAGGTTCTCTGTAGCCAAGTATTTCTCCACACGATCCACAAGACCATCGGCCGTCTCTGGGTCTCCATGGCTTACCCACTTTTGGATGGCAGTAGGAAGAGCTCTCAAAAACCGATCCATTACAACACGTTCCACAATCTTTGGTGCGGACAAAGTCTCTGGCTGTAGCCACTTTCTGCTCAGGTGAATGAGATCATACATTTGAGACCTGGGGGGTTTTCCAAGCTGGAAAGTCCAGTTATGCACACGCTGAGCCCGGACAGCCAGGGTGACACCCAGCCTTGCCAATATTTCAGCTTTTAGCATTACATAGTCTTTTGCTTGGTTAGGCTCTAGGTCATAGTAAGCTTTCTGCGATTCACCAGTTAACAGAGGAGCCACTAGTCCAGCCCACTGCTCCTCAGGCCACTTTTCTCTTTCAGCGGTCCTTTCAAATGTGGTCAAAAATACCTCTGGATCATCCTCTCCAGTCATTTTTGTCAATAAACGACTCACCCCAAAGGACGCGGTATTAGTGGGACGGCTTTCCTCACTGGTCTGCGGACGTTGCTGCATTACTGCTTCCATCTGTTGTTGTAGTCTCTGCTCTTGCTTCTGCAACAGGTCTATGAAGCGGGCCTCAGATTGCTGCTGGGCTTGTTGCTGAGCCTCCAGACTCTGTTGCAAAGTTGCGTTTGTCTGCTGCTGGGCTGCAAGGCTCTGTTGATGAGCTTGCTGCTGGGCTGCGAAGTTCTGTTGTTGAGCTGCAAGGCTCTGTTGATGAGCTGCAAGGCTCTTTTGCAAACCTGCATTTGTCTGCTGTTGATTGGCATTTGCTAGAGCCAGCTGTTTCAGTATCTCCTCCATGCTGGCTTAAAAAAAACTGCCACTGGTTCTCCACCAACTGTGAGGGGGTTAGCTCGGCAGCGGGTGTGTGTGACCCCCGGGATGGGCTCCCCACACAAAAACAGGCCCAGCAGACGGAGGTTGTGGTTTTCAAAATCAAAAAGGTGTGGTTTATTTTCTATTTACAGTGACAAAAACACAGCAAAGCAAAAGAAACATAAACAAAATAAATCCTGGTCAATTTGACCTCTGACTAAACATACAGGTTTCCTAACTAACAACTGGGATCAGCCTAGTGCTGTCCTAGTCCCTAAGTCCCTGGTTTTAAATGTCCAAGCAAATAGCCACACAGGCTTTGTCTCACCGCACAAGGGTTCACTCTCTCCAGGAAGTCCACACAGGTCTGCTTCCAGGCATGAGCTAACCCCTAATGAAGCTGGGAGTTCTTATAGAGGCCTAAATGAGCTGACAAGCTTCAGCTGGTCTCATCAACTCCCTGCCTGCACGACGCCCCACACTCTCCCTAGAGGTATGAGTCATCCATGAGCCCACTATCCTCAGCTGGGCTTATACAACTCTCCACCTAGTTGTATAAGTCGGCGTAAAGCCTGAATCTGGGCGAAATATATCTACCCCCCTGGATGCAACCAGGTGACTTTACCTTCCTGCTGTCACAATATATATATATATATATATATATATATATATATATATATGAGAGATGATTTTACGATGAGTAAATAGATACCTAACTTATCACTCTTTAAAATTGTGCATGCTTGTGGAATAGCGACAAACTATGGTACTTAAAAATCTCCATAGGCAAAATTTTATTTTTTTACACATTACCTGTTTAGAGTTACAGAGGGGGTCTAGTGGTAAAATAATTGCTCTCGCTCTAAGGTTCGTGGTGATACCTCACATGTGTGGTGCAAACACTGTTTACATATATGTGTGTGACATATTTATGCGTTTGCGTCTGTGTGCAAGCACGGAGGGATGGGGGTGCTTTCAATTAGTTTTTTCTTATTTATTTTATTTTGTATTTTTACAATGTCCCTTTATTTTTTATCACTTTTATTCCTATTACAAGGAATGTAAACATCCCTTGTAATAAAAATATGAATGACATGTCCTCTTTATGGAGAGATCTGGGGTCAAAAAGACCCCATTTCTCTTCTTTACCTTTAAAGTGGTTGTAAACTCTGTTACACCACTTGTACCTACAGCCAAATCTATAATAAGGCTTACCTATAGGTACTGTGAATATCTCCTAAACTTCCACAGTATAGGAGACATTCAGAGCGTATGCAGCCGATGACATCATTGGCAAATGGGCTCTGAGGGTGCGGCTTACAGTGCCGGACGTTCGGAGCCCGCTTGCGCAGGAGTGACATCATCGCGCCCCTGGCCACTCATCTAGCCGGAGGCCGCAAATCCAGAAGGAAGACCGGGTAAAAATGTCAACCATCTCAGCTCTAACATTGTGACACTGGAATGCTTTGTTCTAAGTTTAGTCTCTCATAATGTGCTAGTATGCGATGCATACTAGCACATTTTGACATTGTCTTGCAGGATTTTTTTTTCTTTAACACCAGCGGTTAACAACTGCTTTAAAAGCAAAAAATTATTTGAAATTTTGCTTTAAAAAAAATTACTTCCTCCCTAAACCGGAAGTGAAGTCATAATGTCGCTCTGGTCCTCCAGGGACATAGAGGCGATCAGAGACGATCTGGTCTCTGGTAGCCTCTGTGACAAGCCGGCCGCACCATAAGATTGTTTCTTGGGAGCACCAGTAAAAACGGTAAGCCCGAGAAACATCGGCGAGCGGTGGGAGGGGACGTCGGAAAGCGATCCAGAGGCTAATGAGCCGCTCAGAATGCTTTTATGAGAAAGCCAGCCGCCGGCTGAAAAAAAAATACTGGGGTTGTGGCTGATAGCTTTAGCTATAACCCCAGTAAACCACTTGCAAACCGCAACATATATATAACATGTTGTGTCTGGCAAGGCACCTATAGAGAACCAGAAGTTAACAAAATTCCAATTTTATCAAGCAAGACTGACTTGAGAATTGAAAGGAAAGCATGCGAAAAGATCACCTATCATAGGTTTTAAAAGACCTGTGGCTGTCAGGACTTGCTTAAAGTGGTTGTAAACCCTTACAACACACTTTATGCTACAGGTAAGCCTAAAATAAGGCTTACCTGTAGCAACCCTGGATATCTCCTAAACCTGAACAGTTTAGGAGATATCCCCTGTATTTGCATGTGCTGATGTAATTGGCACATGTGCACTGAAGCAATGGCACGTACGTGCCATTGCTTTCAGTGACTGTGCCATTACCAGTGGGTCCCTGTGCGCATGCTCGGGATTGATGTCATCGCGGCTCCGGCCAATCACAGCGCCGGAGACACGATACCCGGAAGTAACTCTGGGACGACATGTCGCCGGCCGGTGCTGTGTCGGGCATCGCAGCGGGGGCTTCGATCCCAGGTGAGTATTACATAACGAGCTAGTATGCTACGCAAACTAGCTCATTATGCCTTTGTCTTGCAGGTGTTAGATTTTTTATTTTATTTTTAAAAGTGGGTTTACAACCACTTTAACCTCCCTGGTGGTATTCCAGAGTCAGGCTCGGGGTGAAATTTCAGTACCAAAAGCGGGATCAGGATCGCATCATAGTATCCAGGGAAAGTTACTTACCTTGTCCCCTGGATCCTGCGATGTCTCCCCGCTGTGTCTGCGAGCTGTCTCCTCGCTCGATTCACAGTGCCGAGTGCCGAGCTCCGTTCCCTGCGAGCGTTGCGATGCACAGGGACAGAATTCGGCGCCAAATAGAAAAAAATAAAAACAGTATACATACAGTACACTGTAATCTTACAGATTACAGTACTGTACCAAATTATTTCACATCCCCTTTGTCCCTGTTGGTTTATCCAGTGCCCTGCATGCAGTTTTATATTATAAAAACTGTTCTTTTTGCCTGGAAACTGGAGATTGTCCATAGCAACCAAAAAGTGTCCCTTTACGTCAAAAGTGGTTTTAGACAAGCTAGAAAACAGCGATAATAAATTAGAATCACTTGTAGAATTGAGCGATAGTGATTTGTGGGGAAATTCGTCATCAAACACTAAAAGTAATGACAGCGACATTTCTGCAACTGAGCAAATGTAATTTTTTTTTATTTGATTACATTATCGAATAATTTTTATTATTATTATTGTAGCGCCCTGCCCCCGATGATTGGGGCGCTATTGTAAATTTAGGGGGTGTCTGAGCCAATAGTTGGGCTCAGACTTGTGTAATTATATGCAAATTGCCTCTGTCCGGGTTATGGTGGTGCCTGATAGCATTTTCCCCTGTTGCCACTAATTTAAAAGCCCAGCAGTTTGCCGGATCGGCTTAAAGGTTCTTTTACTGCACAGCTGGAAGATCTGGACTGAAATCCTGTGGCAGAGAATTCCTGGCTATCCATATTTGTTCTCAAGCGGTCTGTGGCAGAGACTGTTCTCATACTGGTTCGTGCATCATCCCGGCTGCTAGGCCAGGTGAGAAGGGTCTATCCGGGTGAGCAATACCCATTTAAAAGTGGGAGTGGTGAATGACTTTAGACATTTTTGTGTGTTCCGCAACGTGTACCTGAACCTTCCCCTATCTTCTCATACCTTCTACTTTCTATACAAGTTACTGCAGCAAAAATAAAACCCAACAGTTGAAGGTTTTACATCTTGTGTGGACATTGCAGTTTCTACAGACTTTCTCACACTGACAACGAACCTAGAGGTAACGTGCAAAGCCCAAAATCTAAACCAGCAGCTCCTACGGGGGTAGTGCTACATTATATTATTATTTGTTATAATTATTTATAGTTATTTATTATTAATGATTTTGTGTTTCAAACTTTCAAACTTTATCATACCTGGGATCTCTACTAGACTCTTGTTTGGACAGATGTAAGTGTGTTATTACTGAGAATTACAGGCCTACAATATAAAACGCCAAATTTCCATGCAAAACAATGTACTGCTTTGAGCATCAAAAATCTGACATAATCATACCGCCAGGGAGGTTAAGGACCTTACTAACCAAGGCAAACTGAAACAGGAAGTGGGTTTGGAGGGGCAGTGGGTATAGGTATATACTATAGGTTTTACTAAAAACGTAACTGTTAATTAATTAATTATATATAGTCTAGTCTTTATTAACAGTACTTTATTTACCCAGGTGTTTCCTTTTACTTTAAGGCCGGGTTCACATATCTCTATGGAGCCGGTACACATATCTCTGCAGCGGGTCCGGTGCGGTGTGCCAGAAAAACACATGCCTTTTTTGGTGCATTTTAGGTTTGATTTCAGCCCAAAATTCGGGCTGAAATCGGACCTGAACCGGTGAACCAGCACGCACCGGACCCCTGCTGTGAGCCGCATGTGGCGGCGGTGTGAACCCGGCCTTAAACCTGACACACACATGTATTCATGACACTTAACTTACCTGAAATTCAATTGTGCTGTAGCTGTTTCCAAGGTTGATATGTCCTAACAAATCTATTATCTTTACAGCGTATTATAAAATTAATTTTATTCATTTGTGTAAATACCAGCATATTCTGCAGTAATTTACAAAGAACACAAAGCCACTTACATACAGGTAAGTCTCAAACCCAAAATAGTTTATATTCTGATGCCACTACCAAACAGATCCATTAGTCACATTACCATGCAATTGCTGTAGTTTTGGCAGAAGCCTATTCATTTGCTAGTTTATTTTGGATTATAGAAGGGTCAACAGAACCCAGGAAGGCCCCATGCAAATAAAGCTCCGTAATGGAAATTGAACACAAAACCCTAGCACTTCCAAATTTTACCTAACCCACCGCATTACCTACGTTTCTCAATAAAGTCAATCTGAGAACAAATCAGAGAAGTTTCTCAGTTCCATTTTTGAAAATCACAGCAATACACTCCAATGCACAATCGTTCTCAATTGCACAGTTTTCTTTCTTCACAAAATGCATATAATGTGAAACTCATGAGTAGCATTTTATTCACAGTATCAGAATCATGAATGGCACCATTGTTGTATGCTAATGACCACAGTACCGCACCAAAAAAATGTATAGCTATCCTAGCTGTAGGCCAAATGGAAATATGAAATGTACCTATTTTAAAGTAAAGATGGAAAAGTATGTCTATGCAGTGATCATCTGGGACTAAGAACTCACCAAAGTATTAAGAATACTGCAACATATTTTATGCAAAGCAAATATTTTATGCACACGCTATAATATATGTTTCATGATTTTGAGAATTTCAAAGGCATTTTTTTAATCTTCTATCACTATCAAGATATATGTATATCTTAATATATATGTAGCGATACCCTCAGCTTAAGAGGGCTGCTTGTTTGCTTGGGCCCTGTAATGCACTGCTACCAACCCCTGGCAATCGGCTCTGACTTCTCCCTGACACAGTTAGGAAAGGGAGGATGGTATAATTTTATTTTCTCTATACACTTTTATACAGTACAACCCCCTGCATATACCAGCACAGTAATGGACACTCACCACCAAATTACTTAAAGGGGTTGCTCCACCGGAAAAAAAAAATTAAAAGCCAGCAGCTACAGCTACAGCAGCTGCTGGCTTTTAATATTTGGACACTTACCTGTCCTGGAGTCCAGCGATGTCCGCAGCAGAGGACGAGCAACCGCTCGTCGCTCTGCTGCTCCCTCCGCCATCCTCGCTGAGGGAACCAGGAAGTGAAGCCCTGCGGCTTCATGCCCGGTTCCCTACGGCGCATGCGCGAGTCGCGCTGCGCCGTTCTGATTGGTGCTCCTGTGTTCTGGGAGCCGAGTGTCTCCCAGAACACCAAGGGAAGTCTGCGGGAAGTGACGTAACTCCCGCAGATTCCCGGAGACAGGACTCCCGGATGTGGGTGAAAATACCTGTCTTAGACAGGTATCTTCACCCCCCTCCCCCCTGAAAGGTGTCAATTGTGACACCGGAGGGGGGGAGGGTTCCAAATAGCAAAAGTTGCTATTTAGGGTGGAGCTCCACTTTAACTATAACTCTTTACTGAAAGTAGAAAGATAACAGAGTAATTTGTACAAAGTATTCTATGCAGATCCCTGCAATATAGGTGTGCACATTAAGAGGGTATGACAGTCAATAATGCAATAACACATCAACCCCACTGCTGCAATCCTCCCTCGTGAGCATAAAATGGCGCCCAGCAATATCCTAAACTGCCCAGTCAGGCCTGACTATTACTTAGAGTATAGTTAGCTGGAGAATCTTCGCTAGCAACTGTCGGTGGTGCACATGTAGAAACCAATTTGTAATCCAGTAAAAGATGTAACAGATATTCGCCAACCAGGTAAAGTTGGAGAGACCGGCAAACTCAGTTCAGCACTAACAGTCTCTCCAAAGTATAACTGTGTTCAATAATGGGCCTGGGCAAAGTTAATAGGCACAAAGTTATTGATATGGTTATGAGCTGGCGCTCTCTCACCCAGACCGGACCGACTCCTGTCCGGTTCCTCCGCTACTGCGAGTGGCGTCACCGTGCCTACGATACATCGAGTTCTCGGTCCTTCAGAAGATGATGGCACCTCAGGTGGATCGGATGCCTCACAGACTCCCCAGCGGAACGGAAGGCTCTCTGGAACAAAAGCGCGAGGCCCAGGCTTCAGGCCTAGCGCGCGCAGCCAGTCAGTGTAGGGCAGGGATATGCAATTAGCGGACCTCCAGCTGTTGCCAAACTACAAGTCCCATGAGGCATAGCGAGACTCTGACAGTAGCAAGCATGACACCCAGAGGCAGAGTCATGATGGGACTTGTAGTTTTGCAACAGCTGGAGGTCCGCTAATTGCATATCCATGGTGTAGGGGATCCTCTTGCAAGGAGGGCGGCGTTCAGAGCCAGCGAGCCAGCCCCGCCTCTCCCCTTTTAAGGTCCACCCCAGCAGTCCTTGCGCGGTGAATGGCACCCTGGGTGCCGCAAAGCGTGCTGGGAAACGTAGTCCTGCGGGTAAAACTATACCCCGCTACATATAGTATATATATATATTTGTTTGAATTTATCAGATTTTGTCTGAAGAAGGATTTTTGAAGTAAAATTATTGCATCACACAGAGATTTCATCCTCATTTTTGCTGTTTTATATTAGTGGATCAATTGGGAGCCCGCTGTTTATGTGATCTCGGCATGGCAGGAGTGACTCACTCTACTTTATTATATATACATATATACACATATATACATATATATATATATATATATATATATATATTGCATATATACACTATATTGCCAAAAGTATTGGAACACCTGCCTTTACCCGCACATGAACTTTAATGGCATCCCAGTCTTAGGCCTCGTACACACGACCGATTTTCTCGTCGTAAACAGTCAAGAAAAGTGCCGCGAGAGTTTTTTTGTCTAGAAAAACGTTCGTGTGTATGGTTTTACGACGAGAAACTTGACGAGAATCTCGACGAGAAAATAGAGAACCTGCTCTCTATTTTCTCGTCAGGAGTCCAGATTTCCTCGTCGTGTTTCTCGTCGGCCTGTTTTGTGACGAGAAAATGGTTCGTGTGTATGCTTTTACGACTCTTCCAAAAGCGCGCATGCTCAGAATCAAGTATGAGACGGGAGCGCATCTTCTGGTAAAACAAGCCTTCGTAATGGAAATAGCACATTCGTCACGCTAAAACGAACTGAAAGCACGAAGACTGAAAAGCGCGAATCGTCTCTTCCCAAACTTTTACTTCACACGCGGTAACACGAGATCAGCAAAAGCAGCCCAAGGGGTGGCGCCAAGAAAAAAGATCTTCCCCTTTATAGTGCCGTCGTACGTGCTGGACGTGAGCGCAGAGAACCACGAGGAAATTGGGAAATGACAGTGTGTACGCATAGAAAGCTTGACGAGAAAATCGACAAGCTTAACAAGAATCTCGTCGAAAAAAACGACGTGTTTTTTACGACGAGAAAATCGGTCGTGTGTACGAGGCCTTAGTCTGTAGGGTTCCCACCCTTGGCAGCTATAACAGCTTCAACTCTTCTGGGAAGGCTGCCCACAAGGTTTAAAGTGTGTCTATGGGAATGTTTGACTATTCTTCCAGAAGTGCATTTGTGAGGTCAGGCACTGATGTTGGACGAGAAGGCCTGTCTCACAGGCTCCAAAGGTGTTCTATCGGGTTGAGGTCAGGACTCTGTGCAGGCCAGTCAAGTTCCACCACCCTAAACGCGCTCATCCATGTCTTTATGGACATTGCATTATGCACTGGTCCAAATAATTTGGTGGAGGGGGGATTATGGTATGGTTTTTTTTCTGGGGTTTGGTGTGGCCCCCTAGTTCCAGTGAAGGGAACTCCTAAGGAGTCAACATAACAAGACATTTTGAACAAATTTATGCTCCCAACTTTGTGGGAACAGTTTGGGGAAGGCCTCTTTACATGACTGTGCACCAGTGCAGACAGTAAGGTCCATAAAGACATGGATAAGTGAGTTTGGGGTGGAGGAACTTGACTGGCCTGCACAGAGTCCTGACCTCAACCCCGATAGAACACCCTTTTATAAATTAGAGCGGAGACTGTGAGCCAGGCCTTCTCTTCAACATTATCGCCTAACCTCATAAATATGCTTCTTGAAGAATGGTCAAACATTCCCATAGACACTCCTAAACCTTGTGGACAGCCTTCCCAGAAGAGTTGAAGATGTTATAGCTGCAAAAGGTGGGCAAACTCAATATTGAACCCTATGAACTAAGACTGGGATGCCATTAAAGTTCATGTGCGTGTAAAGGCAAGCATCCCAATACTTTTGGAAATATAGTGTATATATATATATAGAAATATATCTATATATATATCTATATATAGATATATTTATCTATCGATAGATATATTTATCTATCGATATATATCTATAGATATATATCTATAGATAGACAGATATATCTATCTATAGATATATATCTATAGATAGACAGATATATCTATCTATAGATATATATCTATTGTGGGAGATTAGCTCATGGGGATCACCTTTTCTGAATGACAGTCAGCAAACGGCCACTTTCTTTAAAATCTGTCAGATGCCAGGTTTATTTACAGGTGGTTTGCAGGTAAAAATAATCAAAACAGTAAATTAAATCCTTGCCGTCTGGCGCTAAACTAAACAAATAGTCTCCTTTCTATACAGTGCGGGGCTGGTCCCCGTCACCCACAAAACATGCTCTAATCTACTCCAACAGAGCTCCTCTCACTCAGGTCCCCTCCTGAGTCTCGTAACCAGCCCTGCTGTGCTCTCTTCCTGGATATTTAAAGTCCACCTGACTGTGGACTCCAGTGGACCCGAACATCCGGACCGGAACCCAGCCTGCCACAGAGGCTGGAAAAACCGGGCCGGATTCTGGTTCAGTCCCTTACAATGGAACGAATGCGAGGTCAAATGTACCTATTATCGTATATCTCACCTCGCATACCGTCACACTATAGATAGATATATACAGTGCTCAAAAAAATTAAAGGAACACTTTGAAAACACATCAGATCTCAACGGGGCAAAATCTCATGCTGGATATCTATACTAATATGGACTGGGTAATGTGTTCGGAATGAAAGGATGGCACATCATTTGATGGAAATGAAAATTATCCACCTACAGAGGGCACCTCGAAAATCAAAGTGAAAAAATTATGCAGCAAGCTAGTCCATTTTGCTGAAATTTCATTGCAACAACTCAAAATGGTCCTCAGTAGTTTGTATGGCCCCCAAGTGCTTGTATGCATGCCTGACACCATCAGGGCATGCTCCTAATGAGACGACGGATGGTGTCCTGGGGTATTTCCTCCCAGATCTGGACCACAGCATCACTGAGCTCCTGAACAGACTGAGGTGCAACCTGGCGGCACCGGATGGACCGAAACATAATGTCCCAGAGATGTTCTTTTGGATTTAGGTCAGGTGAGCATGGGGGCCATTCAATGGTATCAATTTCTTCATCCTCCAGGAACTGGCTGCATGCTCTCGCCATATGAGGCTGGGCATTGTCGTGCACCAGGAAGAACCCAGGACCCACTGCACCAGCGTAGGGTCTGACAATGGGTCCAAGGATTTCATCCCGATGCCTAATTGTGGTCAGGGTGCCATTGTCTAGTCTGTAGATGTCTGTGCGTCCCTCCATGGATATGCCTCCCCAGACCATCACTGACCCACCACCAAACCGATCATGGTGAACGATGTTACAGGCAGCATAAAGTTCTCCGCGGCTTCTCCAGACCCTTTCACGTCTGTCACATATGCTCAGGGTGAACCTGCTCTCATCTGTGAAAAGCATGGGGCACCAGTGGCGGACCTGCCAATCCTGGTGTTCAATGGAAAATGCCAATCGAGCTCCATAGTGTCTGGCAGTGAGCACAGAGCACACTAGAGGATGTTGGGCCCTCAGGCCACCCCCATGAAGTCTGTTTATGATTGTTTGGTCAGAGACATTCACACCAGTGGCCTGCTGGAGGTCATTTTGTAGGGCTCTGGCAGTGCTCATCCTGTTCCGCCTTGCCCTTGCACAATGGAGCAGATACCAGTCCTGCTGATGGGTTAGGGACCTTCTACGGCTCTGTCCAGCTCTCCTAGAGTAACTGCCTGTCTCCTGAAATCTCCTCCATGCTCTTGAGACTGTGCTGGGAGACACGGCAAACCTTCTGGCAACGACACGTATTGATGTGCCATCCTGAAGGAGTTGGACTGCCTGTGCAACCTTTATAGGGTCCAAGTATCGCCTCGTGCTACCAGTAGTGACACTGACCCTAGCCAAATGCAAAACTAGTGAAAAACAGAAAAGATTAGTAGGGAAAAAAAATGTCAGACACCTCCACCTGAAAAACCTTCCTGTTTTGGAGGTCGTCTCATTGTTGCCCATCTAGTGCACCTGTTGTTAATTTCAAAACAGCAAAGCAGATGAAATTGATTAACAACCCCCTCTGTATACACCCCTCCCCCTCTGCTACTTAACTGACCAGATCAATATCACAGGACAGGAGTTCCCAGGAGTTCTGATTCAAAAGTGTTCCTTTCATTTTTTTGAGCAGTGTATATCTAGCGATATATAGACATATATTTATCTATAGATACATATATTTATATTTAATAGCCACTGAAACTCTGATTCCTGTGCAGTAATGCGGATATAGTTGAACATTGGATTTGGTGCTACATTACCTCTTTAGTTGGTTATAAGAAAAGCTACAGGGACAATACAGAAAGCTTTACATAGCACAAATGAAGCAAATAGTGCATTAAATACCTATTCCAAATTCATGCCGGGTAATAAATATTAGCAAGGAGTTGTCAGATGCTGAGATGAAACTACGTAAGAAAAATGTACCATCATGAATCAAGTGATTGTTGAATGTGAAAGGTACAAGCAGGGAGGACCGAATTAAATAATGATGCATGACTTAGGAAAGAGAGAGGGCAAGGGGACTAATCAACATAACAAATAAAATAATGTTACATGAGAGCAAGGAACTCATGTGTGCTAACACTCTTTTGTAGTAACTGCTTTGCCACCTACATAGAAAATTGTACAAATAAAACCTGTTTTGGCTGTGAATCAACAACACAACCAAGATATATTTCTTCTACTGCAAGGTATACAACAAACAACCTAGTCTGATTATATCATACATATGTTGCCTGTTTCTCAGTCCCATGAGTTTTAAACAGTATAGCACAGAAACTAAATAAAATAAATAAAATAATTTCATAATTTGTAGGAAGACTTGGAATGGAATTTGTAGATGAGGTAGGAGGTGCCCTCAATATACAGGGATTTCACACTTCAGGCTTTTATACAACGTATTTATTGAAGTTTTGTAGTTCACAGGGTACAAACAGAGCCAATGCATTTCGGGGGGAAAAGCACACCCCTTCATCCAGCCAAAGCCTGGCTCTGTTCCATTTTATGAAGCCTCACAAGTGCTCCGGTAACAAATCATCTCCAGTTTCAGGCCAGTTGTTAATTAATTTGCCACCTCAGCCCTGATGAAGGGGGGTGCTTTTCCCTCAAAACGCGTTTGCTTCCTTCATACCCTGTGAATTGAAAAACTTTAATAAATACATTGTATAAAGCCTGAAGTGTGACGTCAAGCACGTCGCTATACGTCGTTATACGTTGCTACCAGCAAGTCAGCAGCCGCGTGCCCATCAGGACTACCTTTCCCTTTATCCTCATCTACCCATGGGATCCCTTTGAAGAGCACCATATCACGGATCACCTTCAGAGATACTAGACTCTATATTGGTCCATCGCTGTCTTATACACACTTTGGATTGGAATTTGGAAGGCTTGGGTTTGGAAAAACAGATAATTGGTTTCCATGATGCTTGCTGCAGTTGCTCATAGAGGTTTGTTCATTTCAAAGGCCACACAAATAGTATGTTGTGCTGTAACACCCAAAACAACATTTTAATCTGAAAGACAAGTCCTAACTACGTTTACTAATCAAGTTACCGCTAACCATTTACAAGCAACCTTATACTCTAACCATAAACCTCTGATTATCTTCTAAGCCCAATGTTTAACTTAACACAAAACGTAACCCTTAAGCTGGCCATACACTTTCAAATTAATTTCATTCAGCAACCATAGACAGACATGATCCAAGCAACTTTATGTATCACCAACTTCCATTTCATCCCTCAAAAGAATCATCATATGAATGTTTGTACAAGGAGAGAGGTGGTTATGGGGAGAAAACAACAACAAGCAAGCAAGGTGTTCTGACCTAGCCACTTGCTTTTCCTAAAGATAGGCCTTGGCCAGTGGTGTCAGAAACTACCCTTTCGACAAAAAATTGTCACCTGGTCTGACCAATTTTGGTGGGTCAAAACATTATCATCTACCATCCAAAAAAAACTTTTGTAGAGCACGATACCTTTTCACAGAGATACATTTTCACAGAGTAAATGTGTGAACCTTATACTAATTCACATAAAATGTATTTTCTATAGGCAGACATGCTATTTATTACATTTCATGGTATATTGCTAACACTTTGTGATTTTGTACGGAGCAAGCAGGAGGTCTGTTTAGCCCCCAGGCATCTGACAGAGCATTAGTAATTAGCATGTAAAGCAATGAAAATGGAAGGAAGAATTCCCTTGCTTTGATGAAAAGGTGTTCTTTTTAGCAGCATCTAAAGCTATTTGTACATATAGGCAGCTTGTAGAAAATTTGACAGATAGATTTAAAGGTCACATAAAAGAAAAAGTGAACAAAGTTTATTGCAGACAATAACATATTAATTAATACTTCACATTAATATACAGTATATTAGTGCAATATCGCCCTGTTTGTGGGTGGTTGGGTAGGTGGCAAAGAATCAAGCATAATTGTATTACCAGTTTTCTAGGTATAAAATGTATGTTTGTTAGAGCTCATGCACATAGGCACTTGCAATACATGTTTCTAGTATACTATGTAAAAGTGTGTGAGGCTTTTTAGTTGCCTTTACATTTATTTATACATGTTGCATTTATTTTGGTAAAAAATAATCTTTACAAATCAATTCACTAAGCATTACAACTATTTTGTTTTTGTTTCTTTGTTTGGAGAAATATAGAGGCTGACAATACTTTCCCCTTTCGGAAAATATTACCTGCCTCATTGTGTCTGGCTATAATACTTTAAGTCACCAATCACATCTGTGCAATTCATCACTCCACAGCCTTTATGACAATGCACAACAAGAGGAACCCTATTCGTATTTATGGGGCCCATTCACACCTATGCAATAAATTTTTTTGCGCCTTGAAAAAGGGTGCAGGCCCTTCCTTTGATGTGACATTGGCCCCACAGACTTTGGGAACCTAGTTAATGACCTGAAATAAGCATTGTGACAGCAGGAAGGTAAAGTCACCTGGTTGCATCCAGGGGGGTAGATATATTTCGCCCAGATTCAGGCTTTACGCCGATTTGTACAACTAGGTGGAGAGTTGTATAAGGCTAGTGTGCTCATGGATGACTCATACCTCTAGGGAGAGGGCTGGGCGTCATGCAGACAGGGAGTTGATGAGACCAGCTGAACCTTGTCAGCTCATTTAGGCCTCTATAAGAAAGCCCAGCTTCATTAGATGTTAGCTCATGCCTGGAACCAGACCTGTGTGGACTGTCTAGGGAGAGTGAACCCCTGTGCGGTGAGAGAAAGCCTGTGTGGCTATATTTTGCTTGGACATTTAAAACCAGGGACTAGGACAGCACTAGGCTGATCCCAGTTGTTAGTTAGGAAACCTGTATGTTTAGTCAGAGGTCAAGTTGACCAGGATTTATTTTGTTTATGTTTTTTTTTGCCTTGCTGTGTTTTTGTCACTGTAAATAGAAAATAAACCGCACCTTTTTGATTTTGAAAACCACAACCTCCGTCTGCTGGGCCTGTTTTTGGGTGGGGAGCCCATCCCGGGGGTCACACATACCCGCTGCCGAGCTAACCCCCTCACAGTTGGTGGAGAACCAGTGGCAGTTTTTTTTTAAGCCAGCATGGAGGAGATACTGAAACAGCTGGCTCTAGCAAATGCCAATCAACAGCAGACAAATGCAGGTTTGCAAAGGAGCCTTGCAGCCCAGCAGCAAGCTCATCAACAGAGCCTTGCAACTTTACAACAGAGTCTGGAGGCTCAGCAACAAGCCCAACAGCAATCTGAGGCCCGCTTCATAGACCTGTTGCAGAAGCAAGAGCAGAGACTACAACAACAGATGGAAGCAGTAATGCAGCAACGTCCGCAGACCAGTGAGGAAAGCCGTCCCACTAATACCGCGTCCTTTGGGGTGAGTCGTTTATTGACAAAAATGACTGGAGAGGATGATCCAGAGGTATTTTTGACCACATTTGAAAGGACCGCTGAAAGAGAAAAGTGGCCTGAGGAGCAGTGGGCTGGACTAGTGGCTCCTCTGTTAACTGGTGAATCGCAGAAAGCTTACTATGACCTAGAGCCTAACCAAGCAAAAGACTATGTGATGCTAAAAGCTGAAATATTGGCAAGGCTGGGTGTCACCCTGGCTGTCCGGGCTCAGCGTGTGCATAACTGGACTTTCCAGCTTGGAAAACCCCCCAGGTCTCAAATGTATGATCTCATTCACCTGAGCAGAAAGTGGCTACAGCCAGAGACTTTGTCCGCACCAAAGATTGTGGAACGTGTTGTAATGGATCGGTTTTTGAGAGCTCTTCCTACTGCCATCCAAAAGTGGGTAAGCCATGGAGACCCAGAGACGGCCGATGGTCTTGTGGATCGTGTGGAGAAATACTTGGCTACAGAGAACCTGACGGCCTCTTCCAGAGACACTCGGACTTTCCACCCTAAGACCAGACCATCCCCAGGGGCGGATAAGAGGATTCCAAGGGGTGAGGGTGGAGAGAGTGAGAGGGTGGGAGCTCTACCCCAAGTTTGGCGAGAACAGCCTGGGAAATCAGCGGCTCAAGAGGCCGCAAGAAGGATCGTTTGCTACCGCTGCCGGCAAGCGGGACATATTGCAGCAAATTGCCCGGTTGTGGAGGAACCCATGCAGTGTGACTTTCTGACGGGCAGACGTCAGTCGCTGTGTGCGACAGTCGCATGCACTGCCATTCGAGGAACTGAGAAACATTTATGCAAAATGTGTGTTAATGGTAGAAATGTTGTGGTATTGCTGGATTCAGGTAGCCTTGTGACCCTGATAAAGGCTGAGTTAGTTAAAACAGAGGTCTCTGGGAATAGCAAGGTAGCCGTTATTTGTGTGCATGGGGACACCCGAGAGTATCCAGTGACTACAGTGTGTTTCGAGACCCCCAAAGGTACCCTCTCTCATCCAGTGGGCTTAGTATCTCAGTTACCGCATGACGCCATTGTGGGAAGGGATTTTCCGAAGTTCTGGGAACTGTGGGATGATCCTGAGCCCCCCACTGGTGCCCCTATGTACCAGGAATGTGATAGCCAGAACTCCCCTGAGAGTGGTGAGGACTCTCCGGAATTTCCCTTGTCAGTATTGGCAGGGGAGACTCAAGAAACTGGAGAGGAGCCCACCTCCTCAGACGAAAACCTACCGTCTGTGGAGTTTTCTGATCTTGAGGTTCACAGGGAAAACTTTGCCACAGAACAGTTGAAAGACCCCGCCCTAATAAAGGCACGGGAAAACGTAGTGAAAATAGATGGCGAGTTAGTGAACCCAGATAATACCGGCACTTACCCATACTTCAGCGTAGAGAAGGACCTACTGTATCGGGTGGCAAAAAGGGCAGAAGAAACCGTTGAGCAGCTTGTGGTGCCCAAACCTTACAGGAAGTTGGTGTTGGAGTTGGCCCATGGGCACATTCTTGGAGGTCATCTGGGGACAGAGAAAACCCGAGAGAGGGTATTACAGAGATTCTATTGGCCTGGGGTGATGAAGGACATAGAAAATTATTGTTCCTCCTGCCCTGTGTGTCAGAGGTCGGCCCCGATGCCACATTTCCGTAGCCCGCTGGTCCCTCTACCCATCATTGAGGTCCCGTTTGAGAGAATCGCAATGGATTTGGTAGGTCCTATAATCAAGTCCGCTAGGGGGCACCAGTACATATTGGTTATAATGGACTATGCCACCCGTTATCCAGAAGCGATCCCTCTCAGAAATACCTCGGCCAAAACCATAGCCAAAGAGCTATCTCTTGTTTTTAGCCGGGTGGGTATTTGTAAAGAACTGCTTACGGACCAAGGTACACCCTTTATGTCCCGGGTTATGAAAGAGCTGTGTAAATTGTTCAAAGTGACGCAATTGCGTACATCTGTGTATCACCCCCAAACCGATGGGCTGGTTGAAAGATTCAACAAAACCCTAAAACAAATGTTGAAGAAAGTGGTGGATAGAGATGGAAGGGATTGGGACTGTCTACTTCCTTATTTGATGTTTGCTATTAGGGAGGTGCCCCAATCCTCTACGGGATTCTCCCCCTTTGAGTTACTGTATGGGAGACACCCAAGAGGGCTGTTGGATATTGCCAAGGAAACTTGGGAAAGTGAGAGTTCTCCCCACAGGAGTGTGATTGAGCATGTCGCCCTGATGCAAGATCGAATTGCACAGGTAATGCCCATCGTGAAGGAACATTTGGCCCAAGCGCAGTTGGCACAGCAGAGAGTGTACAACCGTGGAGCCAAGACCCGTACCTTTTCCCCGGGGGATAGGATATTGGTACTTGTCCCTACGGTTGAAAGTAAATTCCTTGCCAAATGGCAAGGCCCCTACGAGATAATGGAAAAAGTGAGCGAAGTGAATTACAAGGTCAGACAACCAGGAAGGCGAAAGCCCGAACAGATCTATCACGTTAATCTGTTGAAAGCCTGGAGGGATAGAGAGTCCCTAGTCGCAGACACTTGGTCACCAGCTCAAACTGGTTGCGTGATTCCTGAGGTTGGAATCGCAGCCACCTTGTCACAACCCCAACAACAGGAGGTTAAGGAGTTTGTGCTTCGCAACAAGGAGGTATTCTCTGAGCTGCCGGGACAAACATCTGGGGTAGAGCATGACATTATTACCCCGCCCGGTGAAAGGGTGAAGTTAAAACCCTATCGGATCCCAGAGGCCCGACGGGAGGCAATACGGGAGGAAGTACAGAAAATGCTGAACTTAGGGGTGATAGAGGAGTCCCAAAGTGATTGGTCTAGTCCCATCGTGTTGGTGCCTAAACCGGATGGGAGCTGGCGATTTTGTAACGATTTTCGTCAGTTGAACAAAGTTACAAAATTTGACACCTACCCCATGCCACGTATAGATGAGTTGATCGACCGGCTGGGAACAGCCCGATACATGACGACTCTTGACCTCACAAAAGGGTATTGGCAAATCCCCCTGGCCAAGTCGGCCAAAGAGAAAACCGCATTTGTAACCCCAGACGGGGCGTTCCAATATAAAAGAATGCCGTTCGGGTTACAGAATGCGCCGGCCACATTCCAGCGGAAAATGGACCAGATGCTGAGGCCCCATCGGAAGTATGCTGCGGCTTACCTGGATGACATAATTGTCCATAGCACAGATTGGGCCTCACATCTGCCAAAAGTGCAAGCAGTCCTGGACTCTGTTCGGGAAGCAGGGTTTACGGCTAACCCCAAGAAGTGTACCATTGGGCAGGAGGAGGCCAAATATCTTGGGTACACCATTGGGAGGGGAGTAATAAAACCCCAACTCAACAAAGTCGAGGCCATCCAGAGTTGGCCACGTCCCAACAGCAAGAAGCAGGTACGAGCCTTTCTGGGAATCGCTGGGTATTATCGGCGATTCATTCCCCACTTTGCTTCTAAGGCTGTGCCCCTAACCAACCTGACGAAGGGGAAAGGGTCGGTCATGATTAAATGGACCCCCGAGGCTGAGGCAGCATTCCAATTCTTGAAACAAGCCTTATGTAGCCAGCCAGTGTTGTACTCACCCGACTTCTCTAGAGACTTTGTCGTACAAAGTGATGCGTCAGATGTGGGGTTAGGAGCAGTATTGTCCCAGGTCTGGAACGGGGAAGAGCACCCAGTCATTTACCTCAGCAGGAAGTTGAAGTCCCATGAGGTAAATTACGCCACCGTTGAAAAGGAGTGTTTAGCGGTGAAGTGGGCTCTAGATTCCCTTCGGTACTACCTGCTAGGTAGGCACTTTGACATGGTTACGGATCACGCTCCGTTAAAGTGGATGGCTCAAAACAAGGAAACAAATAGAAGAGTGAATAGGTGGTTCCTGGCCCTCCAGGAATTCAACTTCACAGTAAAGCATCGCCCTGGCGTTCAAATGGGGAATGTGGATGCTTTGTCTCGAGTACATGAATGCCTGATTGCTGGTGTTCCAACCCCGAGGTTAAAACAAGAGGGGGGGGTATGTGACAGCAGGAAGGTAAAGTCACCTGGTTGCATCCAGGGGGGTAGATATATTTCGCCCAGATTCAGGCTTTACGCCGATTTGTACAACTAGGTGGAGAGTTGTATAAGGCTAGTGTGCTCATGGATGACTCATACCTCTAGGGAGAGGGCTGGGCGTCGTGCAGACAGGGAGTTGATGAGACCAGCTGAACCTTGTCAGCTCATTTAGGCCTCTATAAGAAAGCCCAGCTTCATTAGATGTTAGCTCATGCCTGGAACCAGACCTGTGTGGACTGTCTAGGGAGAGTGAACCCCTGTGCGGTGAGAGAAAGCCTGTGTGGCTATATTTTGCTTGGACATTTAAAACCAGGGACTAGGACAGCACTAGGCTGATCCCAGTTGTTAGTTAGGAAACCTGTATGTTTAGTCAGAGGTCAAGTTGACCAGGATTTATTTTGTTTATGTTTTTTTTTGCCTTGCTGTGTTTTTGTCACTGTAAATAGAAAATAAACCGCACCTTTTTGATTTTGAAAACCACAACCTCCGTCTGCTGGGCCTGTTTTTGGGTGGGGAGCCCATCCCGGGGGTCACACATACCCGCTGCCGAGCTAACCCCCTCACAGCATGCAGCAAGTGCTCGCACAGGAATATCTGAGCTCTTGCTTTGTATACTTGCTCTTAGTCAGTGGTCCAAGGCTATGGATCAACATAGTAGCCGGCGGATAATTTTTTTAGAAAGAGGGGTCATCCAAAACAACATACATATTTTAGTACTCGTTTCCTTTAAGGTGTATCTAAACCCAAGAACAAGAATTTAATTGTAGCGCCCCTCTGACACCCCAAAGGCAGGATAAAATCTTCAGAGGCCAGGAGCAGGCTAGCATTTCACCCCAGGGCTGAGTCCATGGCCAAAATAGGGGA
This sequence comes from Rana muscosa, assembly GCA_029206835.1. Lineage (NCBI taxonomy): Eukaryota > Metazoa > Chordata > Amphibia > Anura > Ranidae > Rana > Rana muscosa. The sequence goes on along the minus strand of JARGYO010005626.1, from coordinate 11,079,189 downwards.
ACTGAGAAAGAATAATGGGCGCCAGTAACTTTTGTCTTTTCAAAGTTTTATTGCAAAACAGTTAAGGCGGTTAGGGGTAAGGATCCCAGATACTGTAGCAAATCATTTACAGACTCTATAGATCCAGCTCAATGTTCAGCTTCACAGTGTCAAAACCTTAAAGCTGACCTGGCAACGCTGTAAGCACGTTCCCATATTTCAGTACACCCTCCAAGTGAGTCACCAGGCCTCTGAGAGACCAACCTTCTTCCTGGCTCTCTGCAGCAAGGGGTCTCCTCCTTGGCACAGCTTCCTCCACATCAGGCAGGACAGCTACAGGACTACTTCAACGCATTTTGGGCCCCAAACTGACTATAGGGCCTAACAGCACACCTCCTAAATTTTTGAGATGGGAACGAGGGAGACCTATTAGCAAAAGTATATAGGCATAGGACACACCTCCTGTCACACTCCCTTAAAGGAGAAACATACAAAAAATGATTAGTTAAACCCACAAGTGATTTTGTTACCACTGCTATTCCTTCATAATGGCCTTTGCATTTTTCAAATGTAGTAATTTAGAAATTGGATGAAAGGTTTAGTACTGAGGAACACTTTTTGAAAGCTAAATAGTGCATTTTATATACAACTATATAGATCAGATCAAACTGATTGACAAATAAGGAGGAAAGAGGGACAGAGGGACTTTGTTCTGAATCAGGGACAGTCCCTCGAAATCAGGGACAGTTGGGAGCTATGCCTAGCAACAGAGCTCCATCTAGCAGCACCTCCCTAGGCCTTAGCCCAGGGAAAGAAAGTGAGCACATGGCATGTCCAAATATTTATCCTCCCCCAGCATGCACCAGTGGCCTAAACTTCCTACTGAATGAGCTGAAGAAAATATAAATATTCATAACTAATTTTGTTTTTGAAGTCGCATGCTATGACCAGTGATATCAGTGACATCTGGTGACAGTGAAAAATCACAAGCCAACTTAAAGCGGAGGTAGGAAACGGGCAGTAGGAAACGGCAGTAGGAAACGGGCAGTGAAGCTGCAAGGCTTCACTGCCTGTTTCCCTTAGTGAGGATGGCGGCGCCGGGACCCGGTCCGATGGACGGATCGGCCTTGGGCGGCCGACATCACGGGCAACCTGGACAGGTAAGTGTACTTATTAAAAGTCAGCAGCTACAGTGTTTGTAGCTGCTGACTTTTATTTTTATTTTTTTTACCGCCAAACCTCAGCTTTAAGCTTAGGGAAAAACCAGATGAAGTACTAAACAATCAGTCTGATCTACAGTAACTACAGTTCAGCCAAAACTACAATGACATAATAGTCACTGTTTAGGACAAGGGGGCTACATATAGATTGCAGCTTACCCATTTTAAAATGTGCATTATTTTTAATTTTTAAGGCTTTTCCTTAACCACTTCTCTACTGTGCACGAAAACCCCCTTCCTGCCCAAGCCATTTTTCAGCTTTCAGCGCTGTCACACTTTGAATGACAATTGCGCGGTCATGCGACGTGGCTCCCAAACTAAATTTGCGTCCTTTTTTTCCCACAAATAGAGCTTTCTTTTGGTGGTATTTGATCACCTCTGCGGTTTTTATTTTTTGCGCTATAAACAAAAGAAGAGCGTCCAGTTTGGAAAAAAAACACTATTTTTTACTTTTTGCTATATTAAATACCCATTTTTTTTTTAAAATAAAATTTTCCTCAGTTTAGGCCGATACGTATTCTTCTACATATTTTTGGTAAAAAAAAAAAAAATCGCAATAAGCGCGTATTGATTGGTTTGCGCAAAAGTTATAGCGTCTACAAAATAGGGGATAGATTTATAGCATTTTTTTTTTTTTTTTTTTTTTTAGTAATGGCGGCGATCTGCGATTTTTTATTGTGACTGCGATATTGCGGCGGACACATCGGACACTTTTGACACATTTTTGGGACCATTAACATTTATACAGCGATCCCTGCTATAAAAATGCATTGATTACTGTATAAATGTGATTGGCAGGGAAGGGGTTAACCACTAGGGGGCGGGAAGGGGTTAAATATGTTCCCTCAAAGTGTTCTTACTGTGGGGGGAGGGGACTGACTGGGGGAGGTGACCGATGGTTGTCCCTATGTACAAGGGACACACCATCGGGCCCCTCTCCCTCACAGGACGTGGATCTCTGTGTTTACACACAGAGATCCACTTTCCTGCTCGTTTCCCGGGCAATCGCGGGTGCCCGGCGGCAATCACGGCCGCCGGGCACGCGCACCGGGGCCTTGTGAACGCGGCGGGCGCGCGCCTCCTAGCTCGTTTTAAAGGGAGGACGTCATATGACGTCCTCCCAGAACGAGAGTATCCTCCGCCCGCCGTCTATTGACAGTGGGCGGGGGACAAGTGGTTAACTTTTTCTTGGTGATCCTACCAGTAACACAGGAACATTCAGTCACCGTACTGTATGGAGAAACAGTGTTGTCACCCTAGGACAGGACTATGGAAAACTTCTCACTTTCCTTTCTGCAATAATATGGGGGATGGTGTTGTTCTGTAGGTCACAGTTATAGCTGGGAACAATACAACTAATAAAAGTGTAGCCCAGTATTTTTCTGCACTTCCATGTCATTTAACTTTGATGTGCACGATGCCGCTGAAACTTCAATTTTCATGGCAAGAGGAGTACTTTTTGGAGCCTCACACTCCAGCTGGTTTGGACAGGGAAGCTGTCAATCTCTCCTCCTCAGGGTGCAGTCAAGCCTCGTACACCCGACCGGTTTTCCCAGCAAGAAAACAGCTGGGAGAGGTTTTTGCCGTGAAAACCGGGCGTGTGTATGCTTCCTCGCCAGGAAAACAGCCGGGAATCCCAGCGGGAAAAATAGAGAACCTGCTCTCTATTTTCCCGCCGGGATTCTCAGCGTTTTTTTTCCGCCAGATTTACTACACTTGCCAATGGAAAACACTGCGAGGCAGTGCCGAAGGAGCATAAGCCCTGTACACACGGCCGGGATTCCCGGCCAAAGCTCTCCCCGCAGTTTTCCCGTCGGGATTCCCGGCAGACTTTATACCGCTGGGAATCCTGGCCGTGTGTTCAGGGCTTCAGGCATGGTCAGCCATTTGGGCAGTCTGGAGGTTGAGAATCAGGAGTGAAAACTTTGGGAGACACTTACAACATGTGTCCTGTTATACCACTGTAGCCCAAGGGGGCAGTGTAGCAGAAAGGGTGACAATGCAAGCCTGTGGGTGTGTTTTCCCCGTATAAAAGGATATACTTTTTTCTGGAAGGATAATAGCCTTTACCAAATATTACATTTGACTCTTTGCCCATAAATACATTTAAACCATAAGAGTATAGGGAGCTTTGTATTTTTTTTAATTATCATGACTTACAAAATGAAGTACATATTCACAGGGTAGGAGTAATACTTACATCCTTCAGTAAATTGTATTTTCGTAAATTATATCCATAAAGAAAATGTGAACGATGATGATATTACATAGACAAGATAAAACTGTTGCCTGGAAAGTCCACAGTATTTGGTGCTGTAAAGATCCGGCAAATTAAAAATCAGACAGACATTACGGAGTATATGGTGGAGCAGTTTTGACAAGGTGTAAAGCAAATGGAAATGTTTGAGTTGCACTCTGCGACATTACATGGTAGCAAGTGTAGGCGATTAGTAGCAGCTGAGTCAAGTCTGGGTCAAGTCTTGTCCAAGACATCTATCAACAAGTTCCAAGTCAATTCATTAGAGCCGACTTCCTATTTATCTTCATAGAGGGTGGTTAACACAGATGAGGAAACAGTTCATGTCCATTGTGGAACAGCTTGTGAAAACAATACGGTACTCCACCAATTTAATTGGCACTTCAAACAGATTACACAAAAGATGATGATGTGTTCAGCTTTCATTCTCAAAAACATTTTTAGTCGCAAAATATAAAGGAAGGGATTGGTCAGTCAAGAGAATTTTTAAAGTGTATCTAAACTCAAGAACAAAAATGTATAAATAGCAACTAATCAGGCAATTGATGTGGTGACTGCATTTGTTTTTTTATTATTTAGGCTTTCTTTTTTCTTTTTTTTTCTTTATTTTCACTTGCTGATACTGCTAGTAAAACACTTCCTATCCCAGAATTGCAATGTGCACTCACCATACTGTATCTATGGAGAAGGAGCGTTGTCACAATAGGACAGGACTACAGAACACTTCCTACTCTTCTATTCTCCATACTATAGGAGAGAGACATTCTCGAGTGCACCAAGACAGCTGGGAATCAGGAGACAGCCAGAAACTATAGAAAGTTATTAGCTTGCATGGTTTCTGGCACAAAAACAAGGAGAGGGGCGCCTCTGAGAAAAATATCAATACAACATTTTATTAATAGCAATATTCACTCACATGTAGAATGAAGTAGTTGCGTGCAGCTGGGTAGAAGAGTAGAAGGAAGGACTACAGGTCACAGTAGGTCCATGGGGCTGGCACCAGAAGAAATCCTGTTAGGGAAGCGTGGTATAACAGGCACTACAGGAGAGTTCCTTCTAAGACCCAGCAGGTTCATACTTTATGCAGAGTAGGATGATCCATCTGGCAATTCAGTAGAGGTTCCAGGTAGGGATGAGCTTCGTGTTCGAGTCGAACATACGTTCGACTCGAACATCGGCTGTTGGATCGTTCGACGAAGATCGAACGATTTGGGCCGTTCGCGCCAAATTCGAGTGACGCGAACGGCCCACAATGCACTACGCCATCGCAGTGTCATCCAGGCGCTGTGATTGGCCAAGCATGCACTGTGACCCCGCATGCTTGGCCAATCACAGCGCCGGCAGCGAGGAGAGCAATGATTGGCCACAGGCAGGATGCCTGTGGCCAATTATTGCTGAGGGTGTTTAGTACACGCCCCACACTATAAAAGGCCGCCAGCACGGCGGCCTAGTGTAGTGTGTTCCGGAGCAGGGAAAGAGAAGCATAGGCAGGGACAGTGACATTTATTTCTTTCTTGCTTAACCTGGATTCCTTTAGTTTAGGGAAAGAGAAGGATAGGTAGGGAGAGTGTCAGTGTGTTTTACTGTGCGAATCCTTGTTTCTAGGGACAAAGAAGGAAAGTGAGGGGAATTCTCCTTGTGCTATAGTGTGCTTTAAAAAAACATTTTTTCTAGGGACAGAAAACTCTAGGTAAAAAAAAAAAAAAGAGAGATTCGCCCTTGGGACTTTGAGTGAGGTGAGCACTGTTAGGCCAATAAAAAAATCGCAAGAATAGTTGCAGTGTATATTTATTCAGGTAAAAAGCAGTACATACATTAATGTCATGAACATGGGCCAATTCATACAAAATACAAGACCAATATAAATTAGGTAAAATGATATTACGAGTATCTGACAGTAATTATGTAAACACATAGGCATCAAAAGTAACCCGACGCGTTTCGCGAGGCTTGGCTCGCTCTTCAGGGGTGGATGCACGTAGTGTACCTAAAATGAGAGTGATATAGTATAAAGCATGATATGAAGGCACAGGGGGGGGGCCTTGAATATGGAAAACCCCATACTCACCACTGGACATTGCCAAAAGACAGCGGGGGTGAAGCTCAAACGGCGGCAGCGACTGTCTCACCAGGGAGCTGAGGAGGCGGAGCCAAACAAGGCTCCAAATCGGAGTCAAATGGAAGGAAGGCCCAGCATGGATGGAATAGGTGTAACCCCAAGAGTGTCAGTGAATCCAAGAGGAATGTTGGCTCTAAATCTAAATATGTATATTGAATAATTAAAATATGGGAGTATACGAGTATATGGTAACATATGTGTCTTTGCATGTATAAAAGACATGAGCCAAGAATGGTTAGAGTATGGAGACTGAGGGGGAGAGTGAAAAAATACCAGATTGACTAGTATGATTAAGGAAAGATCAGAGAGGAAAGTAATAAGTGAAAGAGAGTGTGAATGGAATGAAAAACAGGTGTGTAATGAGGACTGTGATGAGAAAACAAGTTGCATGTAAATGCTTGCAGCGAGTAATATATAAACATATAAAAGTATACCTTGGTGAAGTAGGTCTAAGAGTAGTAAATTCCAAGGGAAGGACCTGCACTTGTGTGTCTGTCCTCAGTGAAAGAAAGCAAACAATGAGATCCATGCTGTGCAAACCTCCAATATATACCCCTGAAGGGGCCCGAGAGGCTCCGCCCCCAACACCATGTGCAAATGACCAGCAAACGAGTGCCCAAACCCACCAACCATCAAAAAGGCGGTGTGTGAGCCAAGACACTCCCAGGACCATCTTGATGGTAGTAATGCCTGCAGCCACAGCGATGCTGCAAATCGCAGACATCGCGCGGCCGACGCATTAACATGGTGCCGATGTGCAAGTGGCCCCGTCCGCTCAAAAAGGGCAGGCGGGGACAGCAGGGGACAAAGGTCCCCCTTGTAGTGCACATCGCAGCTCCCAGGGAGAAATGAAGTAGCAGTTTTGGGCTATTGGGTGTCTTCTCTTTTCTCTTTTCTTTTTTCTCAAAGATACCCGGGTGGAAGACACCCAATAGCCCAAAACTGGTCTGCGGTCACACTCGCCAATAAAAACAAAAACATACATATATGTATGGATTTTACATTTTTATCATGCACTAGCCATTTGTTATTCCAACATATCCAATAACATCTCGCATTGGACTTTTATCCCAATCCAGCTGGTGTGGTGTTCTCTGTTGGCGGCGGTGCTACTTCATTTCTCCCTGGGAGCTGCGATGTGCACTACAAGGGGGACCTTTGTCCCCTGCTGTCCCCGCCTGCCCTTTTTGAGCGGACGGGGCCACTTGCACATCGGCACCATGTTAATGCGTCGGCCGCGCGATGTCTGCGATTTGCAGCATCGCTGTGGCTGCAGGCATTACTACCATCAAGATGGTCCTGGGAGTGTCTTGGCTCACACACCGCCTTTTTGATGGTTGGTGGGTTTGGGCACTCGTTTGCTGGTCATTTGCACATGGTGTTGGGGGCGGAGCCTCTCGGGCCCCTTCAGGGGTATATATTGGAGGTTTGCACAGCATGGATCTCATTGTTTGCTTTCTTTCACTGAGGACAGACACACAAGTGCAGGTCCTTCCCTTGGAATTTACTACTCTTAGACCTACTTCACCAAGGTATACTTTTATATGTTTATATATTACTCGCTGCAAGCATTTACATGCAACTTGTTTTCTCATCACAGTCCTCATTACACACCTGTTTTTCATTCCATTCACACTCTCTTTCACTTATTACTTTCCTCTCTGATCTTTCCTTAATCATACTAGTCAATCTGGTATTTTTTCACTCTCCCCCTCAGTCTCCATACTCTAACCATTCTTGGCTCATGTCTTTTATACATGCAAAGACACATATGTTACCATATACTCGTATACTCCCATATTTTAATTATTCAATATACATATTTAGATTTAGAGCCAACATTCCTCTTGGATTCACTGACACTCTTGGGGTTACACCTATTCCATCCATGCTGGGCCTTCCTTCCGTTTGACTCCGATTTGGAGCTTTGTTTGGCTCCGCCTCCTCAGCTCCCTGGTGAGACAGTCGCTGCCGCCGTTTGAGCTTCACCCCCGCTGTCTTTTGGCAATGTCCAGTGGTGAGTATGGGGTTTTCCATATTCAAGGCCCCCCCCCTGTGCCTTCATATCATGCTTTATACTATATCACTCTCATTTTAGGTACACTACGTGCATCCACCCCTGAAGAGCGAGCCAAGCCTCGCGAAACGCGTCGGGTTACTTTTGATGCCTATGTGTTTACATAATTACTGTCAGATACTCGTAATATCATTTTACCTAATTTATATTGGTCTTGTATTTTGTATGAATTGGCCCATGTTCATGACATTAATGTATGTACTGCTTTTTACCTGAATAAATATACACTGCAACTATTCTTGCGATTTTTTTATTGGCCTAACAGTGCTCACCTCACTCAAAGTCCCAAGGGCGAATCTCTCTTTTTTTTTTCATGAAATTCAGGGATGGAGGTGTGTCACTGGTGACACCAGACCCTTCTTTTTTCTTTTTTCTCAGAAAACTCTAGGTAGGGAGAGTGTCAGTTTCTTTCACTGTGCGAGTCCTTGTTTCTAGGGACAAAGAAGGAAAGTGAGGGGAATTCTCCTTGTGCTATAGTGTGCTTTAAAAAAACATTTTTTCTAGGGACAGAAAACTCTAGGTAGGGAGAGTGTCAGTTTCTTTCACTGTGCGAGTCCTTGTTTCTAGGGACAAAGAAGGAAAGTGAGGGGAATTCTCCTTGTGCTATAGTGTGCTTTAAAAAAACATTTTTTCTAGGGACAGAAAACTCTAGGTAGGGAGAGTGTCAGTGTCTTTTACTGTGCGAGTCCTTGTTTCTAGGGACAAAGAAGGAAAGTGAGGGGAATTCTCCTTGTGCTATAGTGTGCTTTAAAAAAACATTTTTTCTAGGGACAGAAAACTCTAGGTAGGGAGAGTGTCAGTTTCTTTCACTGTGCGAGTCCTTGTTTCTAGGGACAAAGAAGGAAAGTGAGGGGAATTCTCCTTGTGCTATAGTGTACTTTAAAAAAACATTTTTTCTAGGGACAGAAAACTCTAGGTAGGGAGAGTGTCAGTTTCTTTCACTGTGCAAGTCCTTGTTTCTAGGGACAAAGAAGGAAAGTGAGGGGAATTCTCCTTGTGCTATAGTGTGCTTTAAAAAAAAAAATTTTCTAGGGACAGAAAACTCTAGGTAGGGAGAGTGTCAGTTTCTTTCACTGTGCGAGTCCTTGTTTCTAGGGACAAAGAAGGAAAGTGAGGGGAATTCTCCTTGTGCTATAGTGTGCTTTAAAAAAAAATGTTTCTAGGGACAGAAAACTCTAGGTAGGGAGAGTGTCAGTTTCTTTCACTGTGCGAGTCCTTGTTTCTAGGGACAAAGAAGGAAAGTGAGGGGAATTCTCCTTGTGCTATAGTGTGCTTTAAAAAAACATTTTTTCTAGGGACAGAAAACTCTAGGTAGGGAGAGTGTCAGTTTCTTTCACTGTGCGAGTCCTTGTTTCTAGGGACAAAGAAGGAAAGTGAGGGGAATTCTCCTTGTGCTATAGTGTGCTTTAAAAAAACATTTTTTCTAGGGACAGAAAACTCTAGGTAGGGAGAGTGTCAGTGTCTTTTACTGTGCGAGTCCTTGTTTCTAGGGACAAAGAAGGAAAGTGAGGGGAATTCTCCTTGTGCTATAGTGTGCTTTAAAAAAACATTTTTTCTAGGGACAGAAAACTCTAGGTAGGGAGAGTGTCAGTGTCTTTTACTGTGCGAGTCCTTGTTTCTAGGGACAAAGAAGGAAAGTGAGGGGAATTCTCCTTGTGCTATAGTGTGCTTTAAAAAAACATTTTTTCTAGGGACAGAAAACTCTAGGTAGGGAGAGTGTCAGTTTCTTTCACTGTGCGAGTCCTTGTTTCTAGGGACAAAGAAGGAAAGTGAGGGGAATTCTCCTTGTGCTATAGTGTGCTTTAAAAAAACATTTTTTCTAGGGACAGAAAACTCTAGGTAGGGAGAGTGTCAGTGTCTTTTACTGTGCGAGTCCTTGTTTCTAGGGACAAAGAAGGAAAGTGAGGGGAATTCTCCTTGTGCTATAGTGTGCTTTAAAAAAACATTTTTTCTAGGGACAGAAAACTCTAGGTAGGGAGAGTGTCAGTGTCTTTTACTGTGCGAGTCCTTGTTTCTAGGGACAAAGAAGGAAAGTGAGGGGAATTCTCCTTGTGCTATAGTGTGCTTTAAAAAAACATTTTTTCTAGGGACAGAAAACTCTAGGTAGGGAGAGTGTCAGTGTCTTTTACTGTGCGAGTCCTTGTTTCTAGGGACAAAGAAGGAAAGTGAGGGGAATTCTCCTTGTGCTATAGTGTGCTTTAAAAAAACATTTTTTCTAGGGACAGAAAACTCTAGGTAGGGAGAGTGTCAGTGTCTTTTACTGTGCGAGTCCTTGTTTCTAGGGACAAAGAAGGAAAGTGAGGGGAATTCTCCTTGTGCTATAGTGTGCTTTAAAAAAACATTTTTTCTAGGGACAGAAAACTCTAGGTAGGGAGAGTGTCAGTGTCTTTTACTGTGCGAGTCCTTGTTTCTAGGGACAAAGAAGGAAAGTGAGGGGAATTCTCCTTGTGCTATAGTGTGCTTTAAAAAAACATTTTTTCTAGGGACAGAAAACTCTAGGTAGGGAGAGTGTCAGTTTCTTTCACTGTGCGAGTCCTTGTTTCTAGGGACAAAGAAGGAAAGTGAGGGGAATTCTCCTTGTGCTATAGTGTGCTTTAAAAAAACATTTTTTCTAGGGACAGAAAACTCTAGGTAGGGAGAGTGTCAGTTTCTTTCACTGTGCGAGTCCTTGTTTCTAGGGACAAAGAAGGAAAGTGAGGGGAATTCTCCTTGTGCTATAGTGTGCTTTAAAAAAACATTTTTTCTAGGGACAGAAAACTCTAGGTAGGGAGAGTGTCAGTTTCTTTCACTGTGCGAGTCCTTGTTTCTAGGGACAAAGAAGGAAAGTGAGGGGAATTCTCCTTGTGCTATAGTGTGCTTTAAAAAAACATTTTTTCTAGGGACAGAAAACTCTAGGTAGGGAGAGTGTCAGTGTCTTTTACTGTGCGAGTCCTTGTTTCTATGGACAAAGAAGGAAAGTGAGGGGAATTCTCCTTGTGCTATAGTGTGCTTTAAAAAAACATTTTTTCTAGGGACAGAAAACTCTAGGTAGGGAGAGTGTCAGTGTCTTTTACTGTGCGAGTCCTTGTTTCTAGGGACAAAGAAGGAAAGTGAGGGGAATTCTCCTTGTGCTATAGTGTGCTTTAAAAAAACATTTTTTCTAGGGACAGAAAACTCTAGGTAGGGAGAGTGTCAGTGTATTTTACTGTGCGAGTCCTTGTTTCCAGGGACAAAGAAGGAAAGTGAGGGGAATTTTCCTTGTGCTATAGTGTGCTTTAAAAAAACATTTTTTCTAGGGACAGAAAACTCTAGGTAGGGAGAGTGTCAGTGTCTTTTACTGTGCGAGTCCTTGTTTCTAGGGACAAAGAAGGAAAGTGAGGGGAATTCTCCTTGTGCTATAGTGTGCTTTAAAAAAACATTTTTTCTAGGGACAGAAAACTCTAGGTAGGGAGAGTGTCAGTTTCTTTCACTGTGCGAGTCCTTGTTTCTAGGGACAAAGAAGGAAAGTGAGGGGAATTCTCCTTGTGCTATAGTGTGCTTTAAAAAAACATTTTTTCTAGGGACAGAAAACTCTAGGTAGGGAGAGTGTCAGTTTCTTTCACTGTGCGAGTCCTTGTTTCTAGGGACAAAGAAGGAAAGTGAGGGGAATTCTCCTTGTGCTATAGTGTGCTTTAAAAGAACATTTTTTCTAGGGACAGAAAACTCTAGGTAGGGAGAGTGTCAGTGTCTTTTACTGTGCGAGTCCTTGTTTCTAGGGACAAAGAAGGAAAGTGAGGGGAATTCTCCTTGTGCTATAGTGTGCTTTGAAAAAACATTTTTTCTAGGGACAGAAAACTCTAGGTAGGGAGAGTGTCAGTGTCTTTTACTGTGCGAGTCCTTGTTTCTAGGGACAAAGAAGGAAAGTGAGGGGAATTCTCCTTGTGCTATAGTGTGCTTTAAAAAAACATTTTTTCTAGGGACAGAAAACTCTAGGTAGGGAGAGTGTCAGTGTCTTTTACTGTGCGAGTCCTTGTTTCTAGGGACAAAGAAGGAAAGTGAGGGGAATTCTCCTTGTGCTATAGTGTGCTTTAAAAAAACATTTTTTCTAGGGACAGAAAACTCTAGGTAGGGAGAGTGTCAGTTTCTTTCACTGTGCGAGTCCTTGTTTCTAGGGACAAAGAAGGAAAGTGAGGGGAATTCTCCTTGTGCTATAGTGTGCTTTAAAAAAACATTTTTTCTAGGGACAGAAAACTCTTGGTAGGGAGAGTGTCAGTGTCTTTTACTGTGCGAGTCCTTGTTTCTAGTGACAAAGAAGGAAAGTGAGGGGAATTCTCCTTGTGCTATAGTGTGCTAAAGCATTCCTCATCAACCATCTTTGAAATCCTTGTTTTTTGGACAGTCAGGGAAATTGTCGTTGTGCTATTCTGTGCAAAAGCAATCATCCTCAACCATATTTAGAAATCCTTAAGTAAAGGGACAGAGAAGGACACCTGAAGGTAGCCCTTATTGCTTTTTTCCCATCTCCCTGCAGGCCATCTATTAGAATGTCTGGAAGGCAAACAAGGAGAGGCAGACAGTCAGGAGGCAATAAAAGAGGGCAAGCAGGCTCTGTGTCTGGGGGCAACAGTGCTGGTCGTGGACGCGGTGCATTGTCATCAGCACATGGCCATGGGACACGCTTGTCCTTCTTTTCAGCAGCTGGACATGTTGAGCCACATCATGCCGAAGACTTGGTAGAGTGGATGACCAAGCCCTCCTCCTCCTCCTCATCCTCTCTCACCCAGGCTCAGGGTACTGGCAAAGCAGCTGCCAAAGCGTCCTCTTCCCTGGTATCAATGTCAGACTCATCATCAGTCACTCCTTCCCTAGACCCACCATGTCCTCCTCCTGAGGAGTCCCCCGAACTGTTTGAGCACAGTGTTGGGTACATGCTCCAGGAGGATGCCCAGCGTTTCGAAGGGTCTGATGATGAAACCCAGCTACAGGAAGGCAGTAGCGTGAGAGCAGACAGAGGGGATGCTCAAGAAGGACACCAATCTGGCAGTCATGTTCCAGCAGCTGCAGCATACTGCCAGATTGGCTCCAGTGATGAGGAGGGAGGGGATGATGAGGTCACTGACTCCACGTGGGTGCCTAATAGGAGAGAGGAGGAGGAGGAGGATGAGGAGGAGGCACATCTCCAACGAGGCAGGATGCCCTTTGGTGGCCAGCGTAAGGGCAGTACACCGACAGAATCACACCGCAGAGCTCCGCCTGTGCAGGGCGCTGCCTCTGCCCGTCATTCAAAAAGTTCCTTGGTGTGGGCCTTTTTTGAGGCTAGTGCATCAGATCGCACAGCTGCTGTTTGCAACATATGTCTCAAGCGTATATCGCGTGGCCAAAACATCAGCCGCTTGGGTACCACATGCCTGACCAGACATATGTTGACCTGCCATGCAGCTCGTTGGCAAGCCTACCTCAAAGACCCACACCAAAGAACAAAGCGGACCTCTCCTTGCACCGCATCAGCTGGGATCTCCAACCCCACTATAACTTCAGTCCTCTCTGAAACATGCACTGAGAGGAATGAAGGTGTAGAATTAGGTGTGTCACAGCCAAGTACTTGCGGCCACTCTGCTAGCAGTACACCGACGTCCGATTCTAGCAGGCAAATTTCCCTGCCCCAGCTGCTGGACCGTCGAAAGAAGTTCACTCCCAGCCATCCACATGCCCAGCGGTTGAATGCTAGCTTGGCTAAATTGCTAGCGCTTCAACTGCTGCCTTTTCAGTTGGTAGACTCGGCCCCCATCCGTGAGTTTGTGCAATGTGCGGTTCCTCAGTGGCAGGTTCCCAAACGCCACTTTTTCTCACGGAAGGCTATTCCGGCTCTCTACCGGCATGTGGAAGGCAATGTCTTGGCCTCGCTGGACAGGGCGGTCAGCGGTAAGGTGCATATTACCGCTGACTCATGGTCCAGCAGGCATGGACAGGGACGTTACCTTTCTTTCACGGCCCATTGGGTCACTCTTTTGGCAGCTGGGAAGGATGCAGGACAAGGTGCAGTAGTGTTGGAGGTTGTTCCACCGCCACGCCTCCAAAATGCTACTACTGGCTGTGACACACCTCTCTCCTCCACCCCCTCCTTTTCTTCTTCCTCCATGGCCTCTTCCTGTGGTTTGTCCTCGGAACCAGCGGTGCTCCGTAGGCGTTCAAGGGGCTACGCAAGTACGCAGGCAAAAAGATGCCATGCCGTGCTTGCGCTGGTGTGTTTGGGGGACAGAAGCCACACTGGGGCAGAGGTCCTGTCTGCTCTGCAGGGCCAGGCCGAGAGGTGGTTGACGCCACGCCAGCTTAAGCCAGGAATGGTGGTTTGCGACAATGGCACCAACCTCCTCTCCGCCCTCCGACAGGGACAACTGACCCATGTGCCCTGTGTGGCTCACGTCCTTAACCTGGTGGTGCAGCGGTTCTTGGGCAGGTACCCGGGCTTACAGGATGTCCTGAGTCAGGCCAGGAAAGTCTGTGTGCATTTCCGCAGATCTTATAATGCCAGTGCTCGCCTGGCTGAGCTGCAAAAGGAGTTGAACCTGCCCAAGAACCGCCTTATATGTGACATGCCCACCAGGTGGAACTCAACGTTGGCCATGCTGCAGCGGCTGCACACGCAGCAGAGGGCCATCAATGAGTACCTGTGCGACTACGGCACCAGGACAGGGTCAGGGTTTTTTTTTCTCCACGCCAGTGGGGCATGATCAGGGATGCATGCACTGTCCTGGCACCATTTGAGGAGGCCACGAGGATGGTGAGCAGTGACAGTGCATGCATCAGTGACACTGTACCTCTTGTTCACCTGTTGGAGCACACGCTGCGTGGAATAATGGACAGGGCACTTGAGGCAGAACAGAGGCAGGAAGAGGAGGACTTCCTTGCCTCTCAAGGCCCCCTTTACCCAGACAGTGTTCCTTCTGTCCCACCCATCGCACAGGAAGAGGAGGAGGAGGAGGAGGAGGATTGTGTCAGCATGGAGGTGGAGGCTGGCACTCAGCATCATCAGCAGCAGTCTTTTAGGGATGATTTACAGTCCCAAGAAACCAGTGGACTTGTACGTGGCTGGGAGGAGGTGGCTGCGGATCATGTCGTCCTTAGTGACCCAGAGGACTCCGGAGCGAATGCCTCAGCAAACCTACGCTGCATGGCCTCCCTGATCCTGCAAAGTCTGCGGAAGGATCCTCGTATTCTTCGGATCAAGGAGAGGGACCATTACTGGCTGGCCACTCTCCTTAATCCACGGTACAAGGGTAAGGTTGCGGACCTTATGTTACCTTCGCAGAGGGAGCAGAGGATGAGATAACTCCGGGAGGCCTTGCAGAAAGGTCTGTGCAACGCGTTCCCAGAGACTGGGAGGTTACAAACTCCTGGTCCTGGACAACGAGTTGCTGAGGCTTTGGCCAGTCAAAGAAGGAGCGGTGGGGAAGGTGGCCGTCTGACCGATGCGTTCAGACAATTCTTTAGTCCGCAGCCCCAAAGTATGATCGGTTCCAGCAACCATCGCCAGCGTCTGATAAACATGGTGCAGGAATATCTAGGGGCAAGGTCAGACTTGGACACCTTCCCCACCGAAAATCCTCTGGCTTACTGGGTCTTGAGGATGGATCACTGGCCAGAGCTTGCACAGTATGCAATTGAGCTACTGGCCTGTCCTGCATCCAGCGTTCTTTCGGAACGCACATTCAGTGCTGCTGGAGGATTTGTCACGGATCACAGGGTGCGCCTGTCCACCGACTCGGTTGATCGACTGACTTTCATCAAGATGAACCAGTCTTGGATCACCACCAGGTACCACACACCTGATGCTGATATAACAGACTAATTGATTTTAACATGTCACATCCCTTCAAGACTGATGCTGATGCTGAGTGCCTGTGCTGTTATGTTGACTGGCTATCCTCCTCCTCCGAGTCCTCAATGATACGATTGATGATGATAGCTTGGAAGATCATTTTTGTTTATGGGTGCCGCCACCAGTGGCTAAGGCCCAATTTTTCAGCCCCTGTTTTACAGGGGCGTGTAATTACAATTTTTTTAGCAATAATTTGCCATAGGGCTCATTGCTGTGCTCCAAGTACAGTATCTGTGAGGGGTTGGAGTGTTGTGGCACCAGTGCCTAAGGCCCAATTTTTCAGCCCCTGTTTAAAAGGGGCGTGTCATTACAATTTTTGAAGCAATACTTTGCAACAGGGCTCATTGCTGTGCTCCAAGTACAGTATCTGTGAGGGGTTGTAGTGTTGTGCCACCAGTGCCTAAGGCCCAATTTTTCAGCCCCTGTTTAACAGGGGCGTGTCATTACAATTTTTGAAGCAATACTTTGCAACAGGGCTCATTGCTGTGCTCCAAGTACAGTATCTGTGAGGGGTTGTAGTGTTGTGCCACCAGTGCCTAAGGCCCAATTTTTCAGCCCCTGTTTAACAGGGGTGTGTCATTACAATTTTTGAAGCAATACTTTGCAACAGGGCTCATTGCTGTGCTCCAAGTACAGTATCTGTGAGGGGTTGTAGTGTTGTGCCACCAGTGCCTAAGGCCCAATTTTTCAGCCCCTGTTCAACAGGGGCATGCAATTACAAATCTTGATCTAATAATTCACAGCAGGGCCCATTGCTGCACCCACCAAGAGTAACTCTGAGGGCTTACAGTGTTGTGGCAACGCCACCACCACCACCACCACGAAAGGCCCAATTTTTCAGCCCCTGTTCAAAAGGGGCATGTAATTACAATTCTTGATCTAATAATTCACAGCAGGGCCCATTCCTGCACCCACCAAGAGTAACTCTGAGGGCTTACAGCGTTGTGGCAACACCACCACCACCACCACCACCACGAAAGGCCCAATTTTTCAGCCCCTGTTCAACAGGGGCATGCAATTACAATTCTTGATCTAATAATTCACAGCAGGGCCCATTGCTGCACCCACCAAGAGTAACTGTCAGGGCTTACAGTGTTGTGGCACCAGCACCACCATCAAAGGCCCAATTTTTACTACCACTGTTCAACAATTATATGTAATTAAAATTCCTGATATAATAGTTGACAGCAGGGCGTTCCAGCACCAACCAAGAGTAACTGTGAGTGCTTACAGTGTTGTGCCAACACCAACAACTAAGGGGCCTATTTCTGCAGAGTATATACGGCAGGTCCCTACTTTCAAACATCCAACTTACAAACGACTCCTACTTGCAAACGCAAGAAGACAACAGGAAGTGAGAGGAAATCTACCACTAGGAAGGAAAATTCTCTCCTGTAAGAATAAATATGGGAGAAAGGTGTCTCCTCTGTACTGATGCTTTATCAGCAATCCTTGTTTCAAGAAAAACACCACATTTCAAAAACAGTTGTCATTGGGACGGAAAGTGAGGTGAAATGTTCTGAACAGGGGCACAGACAGCAAAACAAATGTTACAGGGGTGATAACCCTTACCTATGTTTTCCAAAAAGTTTAAAAATAGATTTTTGGGCTGGAGCTACACTTCAACAATGTACCTGTTCAAAATTACAAACACATTCTACATAAGAACAAACCTACAGTCCCTGTCTTGTATGCACCGCCTGTATACGGCTGTTCAGAGTATATAGGGCCTTTTTTATTTTATGTGCGGGGTTCCCCTTAATATCCATACAAGACCCAAAGGGGCTGGTAATGGGCTGGGGTAGGGGGGGGGGTCATGGGGTAGCTATGCCATTTTTCTTAAAGATTTTCATCCATATTACCGGGACCAGACATTACATTAAAGCCGCAAGCAGTTTTAAATGGCTTTTTTTTCCTTTAGAAGTGTCATTTTGTGCAGGGACAGTTCTAAACACGGGAAACACGTGGCACTTCACAGGCATACTTTAGACACCCCCCAGGTACGATATTTAAAGGAATATTTGACTTTTTTTTTTCACTTTATGCATCATTAAAATGACTGCTCCCGAAAAACGACCGTTTTTAAAACTTCTTTTTGCATTGATACATGTCCCCTGGTGCAGAACCCGGGTTCCCAAACCCTTTTTAGGACAATAACATGCATAATAGTTGTTATAATTAGCACTTTAGAATTCGAACGTTCGCATCCATTGTATTTAATAGGGTTCTAATGTTCGTACGAACTTTCGGTCCGTTCGCGGGTTCTGGTGCGAACCGAACCCGGGGGTGTTCGGCTCATCACTAGTTCCAGGGCAGTAGCTGGGGCAGGATGTCCGAGCCGGATGGCCGGCTGTGCTGTGCTGAAGCCGTATGGACTCGCCTGGCTTCCGGGTAGATGAAAAGACACGGCCGTGTGATCGGTTCTCAGAGCGAGGCTTGGACAGCACAACAGAGCGCGGCGCCGGGCTGTGACGTCATCAACATGCAACGCATTTCGGAGCGGGCTCGCTATTGGTGGTGGAACAGCGGCACTCCTTTCTCAAGGTGTCTGCAGGCTGGGCGCTTATCGGAATCTGGAAGACCCCTTTAAGAAATGGGACCCCCAGATGCCGCCCCCCCATATGTGAATTGGTAAAGGGTACATTGTACCCCTACCATTTCACAAAGAAAGTGTAAAAAAAATATAAAAAAACACACAGACACTGTTGGGAAAAGTCCTTTATTAAAATAAAAAAATAAAAAAAGATTCCAGCGGCGGAAATCCACTCTCGGTATCCTGCGATGGGTGATCTCCTCTCCGGGGTCCAGCGATGGATGATCTCTCCTCTCCGGGGTCCAGGCTCCAATGATGATGTCTAACGCAGCGAGGAACAGCACTCTTCACCGGAGCGGAGACACCCCAGGAATGATGCGGCTTCAGCCAGTGACAGCTCTTAAGTAGCTGAGGGCGGGGCCACCCATCACGTGACCCCGTCCCCCTCCGACGCAAGGGGAAACCCGGGCTTCCCCAGTGATGTGCAGGTGACCCCGCCCCCCTCTGATGTAATGCAGGAGAGGAGAGATCATCCACCGCTGGACCCTGGAGAGGAGATCACCCATCGCAGGATACCAAGAGTGGATTACCGTCGCTGGAATCTTTTTTCTTTTTTTTTTTAATAAAGGACTTTTCCCAACGGTGTCTGTGTGTTTTTTATTAATTTTTTTTACACTATCTTTGTGAAATGGTAGGGGTACAATGTACCCCTTACCAATTCACATAGGGGGGGGGCCGGGATCTGGGGGTCCTCTTTGTTAAAGGGGTCTTCCAGATTCCGATGAGGCCCTTGTCCCCATCAACATGGGGACATGGTGCTTTGAGGGGTCACAGACCCACAAAGCATCCTCTCCATTTTGAGGGCATGTGGCCTGGTACGGTTCAGGGGGGATGCTCTCTCGTCCCCCCCTCTTTTCCTGCGGCCTGCCAGGTTGCGTGCTCAGGTAAAGGGTCTGGTATGGATTTTTGGGGGGAACTCCACGCCATTTTTTTTTATTTGGCGTGGAGTTCCCCTTAAAATCCATACCAGACCTGAAGGGTCTAGTATGGATATTTGGGGGGAACCCCACGTCATTTTTTTTTTATTTGACGCAGGGTTCCCCTTAATATCCACACCAGACCTGACCAATTGAATTTGGGGGGACCCCCACGCATTATTATTTTTTTTTTTATGAATGACTTTTCTTTGTATTGCCGGGAGCTGACAATTCATTATAGCCGCGAGTGCTTTTAAATCACTTTTTTTCCTTCAGAAATTACATTTTGTGCAGGGACAGTTCTAAGCACGGGAAACAAGCGCTGCCTTACAGGCATACTATACACACTCCCTCGGTACGAGATTTAAAGGAATATTTCACTTTTATTGTTTCACTTTAAGCATTATTAAAATCACTACTCCCGAAAAAACGGTTGTTTTTAAAACTTTTTTTTGCATTGATACATGTCCCCTGGGGCAGGTCCCGGGTCCCCAAACACTTTTTATGACAATAACTTGCATATAAGCCTTTAAAATTAGCACTTTAGATTTCTCCCATAGACTTTTACAGGGTGTTCCGCAGCTTTTCGAATTTGCCGCGAACACCCCAAATTGTTCGCTGTTCGGCTTAACAGGCAATGTTCGAGTCGAACATGAGTTTGACTCGAACTCAAAGCTCATCCTGATGCAGTACACCATAACACATATACTGTGCATTGTAGTGATTTGCCTAAACTGTGTATTAATAGTGTGTTGTGCTGACAGCCAATTCAAAATGGATAGGATGTCCTAATGGCTAAGTTCACCTTTGTTCACCTTTTTTTTTTCTACATTCCCGCTCCCATATGTACCAATATAGCATTAATGTACTTATTTTGCAAAAATAAAAGAGCTTTCTATTAATTCTACACACACTTACCTCACTGTCTTGCTCCATTACTTCTGCCTTACTTTCTGAACAGACTTTAGGTCATGACACAGGAAGGAGTTGACCAGATGAGGGTAGATGATGCAGGATGTATGCTAATGAGATCAGCTGGTCAACTCCTTCCTGTATCATGTAGAATTGATGGAAAGCAGTTTTATTTTTGTTAAATATGTACATTGATGCTATATTGGTACATAGGGAAGCTGGAATTTAGAAGAAAAAAAAGTGAAATTAGCCTTTAAGACAGAGCACTTTAGAACAAAATAACCCTTTACATTTACTCTAAAGCTGGCCAAGGATGGATTGTTTTTATGATTCGCCAGATGGTGCACTTTTTGATTCATTCCCATTGACTTACAATGGAACGTGAATTTTTGGCGTACCTTTGAAAAAAGGCACCAAAGATCCAGCATGCAGGGCTTTTAAAAGTGCAACTCAGTGATGTGAGCAGTTACGTAGGATTTTAAAGGGACTATTTTTCATGCGCTTTTGTCGCACTGGAAAGGTGCCTCCCAGATAGCAAGCAATTGTGCTGCAAGTCTGAAAATGACTTGCTAAGCTAATGATAGACTAGCCAGACGTCACAAGTTTGTTGCACAATTGCAGCAAGTCTGCATTGCATGACTCCAAATCAACTTTCTTTGCAAACATTCTGCAAGTCTTCTGCAAGTTTTGGTTCAGTTATGTTGTGCAATAGTCATCCCACCACAGGGGTCACTGTGACAGAATTTTCATGCTGTAGACTTGCAGAGATTTTGCTGTAGACTCACCACTGCAACTTTGCTCTTGCTAGAGACTTGCCACAAACATTTGCTACAAATTGGAAAAGTGTCAACTAGAACTTGTGCTTCAAGTGCTCTGCAAGTGTACAACTTGTCAGTGAAAATGTGCAGCAAGTTAACCACTTGCCGACTGCCTCACATATATTTACGTCGGCAGAATGGCACAGGCAGGCAAAGCAACGTATATATACGTTGCTTTGAACCTGCCACCTAGCGGGAGCGCATGCTCTGCCGGTGGCGCGCGCCCGTCGTGGTCTCCATGACCGTGCCCGCGGACCCGCGGACTTGATGTCCGCCAGTGGTGTCCCGCAATCGGGTCACGGAACGGCAGAACGGGGGGATGCCTTTGTAAACAAGGCATCTCCCTCTTCAGCCTAGTGACACAGCACTGATCGTCTGCTCCCTGTAATCGGGAGCAGTGATCAGTGATGCGCCACAGTAAGCCACGCCCCCTAACAGTTAGAATCACTCCCTAGGACACACTTAACCCCTTCCCCGCCCTCTACTGGTAAACCCCTTCCCTGCCAGTCACATTTAAACAGTAACCAGTGCATTTTTATAGCACTGATCGCTGTATAAATAAGAATGGTCCCAAAATAGTGTCAAAGGTGTCCGATGTGTCCGCCATAATGTCGCAGTCACGATAAAAACCGCAGATCGCCGCCATAACAAGTAAAAAAAAAAATGAATAATAAAAATGCCAAAAACTACCCCCTATATTGTAGACGCTATAACTTTTGTGCAAACCAATCAATATACGCTTATTGCGATTTTTTTTTAACGAAAAATATGTAGAAGAATACGTATCAGCCTAAACTGAGAAAAAATTAGCTTTTTAAAAAAAAAATTGGGGATATTTGTAATAGCAAAAAGTACACAATATTGCTTTTTTTTTTAAAGTGTCACTCTATTTTTGTTTATAGCGCAAAAAATAAAAACCGCAGAGGTGATCAACTACCACCAAAAGAAAGCTCTATTTGTGGGAAAAAAAGGACATCAATTTTGTTTGGGAGCCACGTCGCACGACCGCGCAATTGTCAGTTAAAGCAACGCAGTGCCGAATCGCAAAAAGTGGCCCGGTCATTTGGCAGCCAAATGGTCCGGGGCTGAAGTGGTTAACAAGACTTACAATTCAACACTGCCACAAATTTGTGGCAAGTTACCCTTGCCATCTGGGCTTGTAGTGTGGCAGAAACGTACCAATGTGAACAGGGCCTAACACGTGAAAAAATGCGTGTTTACACACATGTATTACCGTAATGCACCAGGATGCCAAGGTCTGAATGGGCCCGTAATCTTGTGCCTGAGGGAAATACTGAAGAGTATATACTCAGTAACTCAGGATGGTTATAGATTCAGCAGATTTGCTTGTTCATTTTACCATGGTGGAGATCCTATGGATCTAAAGCAGGCCATACACGGGTCGAATTTCGAACAAATTTTCTTTTCAAAATCAGAAAGTTCTTTTTTTTTTGTGATCCGATGATGCCACCATTGATTTTCGAAATTCGGCCGACCAAACCTTCATGTTGCCGGGAATATTCTTTTCTCTCCGGGAATATTCTTTTCTTGCACATGCGCATTTTCTTTTCTATTACATTTCTCGCACGATTCTCCCATCATTGATCAGAAAATCGTTTGTTTTTCAAAAAATTTCCAACATGTCGAATTCCTCAAATTTGATTGCCGCACGAAAATCGGCTGTTGCTGCAGCCCACTAACGGTGCGAAATTCGTACGAAAATTCTTTGATACGATTTTCGAAAGAAAATTTGAACCGTGTATGGCCGCCCTATATTTACTAAAATAATATTAGCGATACCACACAAACATACAGCATAGGTGCTACTTATTTCAGCCAGTCAGATAAATATTTCCTTTTGATAACTTGCACTAGAAAGGGCCAGCTATAATTAGATTGGTTGCTATGGAGAGCAGAATAATGTACATTTTTTAACTGAGACTCAGCTTACTGGAGTCTGTTCATATTGTAAATTAAATAGAACATTTCTGTTATTAGATGGTTATCAAGCAGTGAAAGTGATTCATGATCTCTTAAATCCTGGCCACCAGTCAAACTTCCTGTCATTCCCAGCTATAGAAATTTACAATAAACCAGTGCCACGCTATTTTCGTTATTGTAACTATTTTTGACCATTTAGAGATGCTTCTAGAACTACAAAGCTGTGTCTATAGATATGCAAGATGCTTTAGTTTGCCATTCATAGTAGAAGTGGGACAACTTTTCTACTTTATTGTTGAGATTTTGTCAACGGTTAAGCTGGCCGTACACTAGTCGTTTTTTGAATGAACATTTGTACAAATTTTTATCTGAACATTAGTGCAAAAATGATCTGTACATTCAACGACTTGACAAATGTCATTTGAAAGTACTCTAAAATTCCATTTGCTTTTAACATTCAATTCTGAAATGAATGGACTGAATGAAAACCACATTTACTGATATGCCGCGTACACACGACCGTTTTTCACGACGTTCAAAATGCCATTTTTTAAATTGGGCATTAAAAACGATTGTGTGTAGGCTCCAGAGCATTTTTAACGATGCGAAAAATGGCCTAAAATAAAATGAGAACCTGCTCTATTTTTTCACGTCGTTTTTCACGTCGTTTTTTTAAATGTCGTGAAAAACAGTAGTGTGTATGCTTTTACGAGGGGAAAAAAAAACGCGCATGCTCAGAATCAAGTATGAGACGGGAGCGCTCGTTCTGGTAAAACTAGCGTTCGTAATGGAGATAGCACATTCGTCACGCTGTAACGGACTGAAAAGCACAAGGCTAAAAAGCGCGAATCGTCGCTCAACAAACTTTACTAACATGAAGGGTGGCGCCATTCGAACGGAACTTCCCCTTTATAGTGCCGTTGTACGTGTTGTACGTCACTGCGCTTTGCTCAAGCGTTTTTTTTTAATGAACGTGTGTATGCAAGACAGGCTTGAGAGGAAACAAGAAAAATCACGTAGAGAAAAACGTTGTTTTTGAAAATGACATTAAAAACGATCGTGTGTACGCAGCATTAGAAATTCATTAGTTCAAGAAAATTTCTGTTCTGCTCCTTCAAAATTTCTTATCACTGTCATTAAAAAATGAACATTGGTTTGAATTTAAAAAACATTGGTTTGACCCCACTAATGGTTAGAAAATCCAAAAGAAAATTCATAAAACAAAACAATTCAAGCAAAATTCTACTAGTGTATGGCCAGCTTTGTATAATAAAAAGTAGGTTCAACCAGCAGTAATTCAACTCTATCACACTCATTCATCAGGGATAAGGAGACTCGGTACACACTGGCCGAATGTTGGGTGGCATCGGGCAGTTCAGTAGAAACCAGACGACAGATGACATGCGGTGTGTACTGCAGTTGGTCTGACAGAAACCGGCCGTTCGGTTGGCTTCTGACGAAGGGGCATGACCAAAAACGGTCTGCCGATCGTCTCCTGATGGCTGAGAGCATTGAGTGGAATCTTCTGGTGGGTGGGTCATCCCCCTGCCATAACACAATAGAACAGCAGAGAAGATCACTGTACTAACATCAGATAGTTAGTACAGCGGCTTCTCCTGAGCTGTCAGGTTTTTTCGTTCAGCCCTGCTGGTGTGTACTAGGCTATAATTTTACACTAATCCAAAATCAAATTGGTTATTATGACTTACTTCACTTTGCACATCATATCTGCTCTTGGTGCTGCTTTCCTAAAATAGCCTGAATGAGTATGTAATACTGTGCAGTTAGAATTAAAGTATGACTAAAGGGACAGCCATTTTAACCCTCCCTGATGCGATGCAAAAAAAAAAAGGGGAAAAACGTTTATGGCTGTAGACAAACTTTAAAAAGTAGGCAGTTACTGAATGTTTTTTCTAAAAGAGTGTTTAATCTTTCAGCACATGGTCATCATCAAATATTTTCATTGTTGTATAAAGCCCAACTTCAGGAAAATAATGACATTTAAATACATTGTGCATCGGTTTTCCTTCTCCTCAGTCTTGATTCCAAACACCTCCACCTAAGCCACCCTGCAGCGTAATGGATCAAGTAAATACCTTACACAGCCCACTTCCTGTTTCTTGTCTGGTAAAAAGCCTAGGCTTATGACATCATGCACAGCTCTCTCTCTTTAGCCGTGTACACACGATAGGTTTTACCCATGAAAACAGTCCGATGGACTTTTTTCATCGGACAAACCGATCGTGTATGGGCCCCATCGGTCTTTTTTCCATCGGTGTTTAAAAATAGAACATGTTTTAAATTTATCTGATGGTTAAAAAACCGATAGCAAATTACTATCGTCTGTGGGGAACTCCATCGGATAAAAAACCCACACATGCTCAGAATCAAGTCGACGCATGCTCAGAAGCATTGAACTTCATTTTTCTCGGCTCATCAGAGTGTTTTACGTCACCGCGTTTGGAACGGTCGGTTTTTTACTGATGGTGTGTAGGCAAGACTGATGGAAGTCAGCTTCATCGGTTTTCCGATGGAAAAATCCATTGGTTTAAAAACCATAGGAAATCCGATCGTGTGTACAGGGCTTAACTCTTGTGATGCCGCATACACACGACCATTTTTCATGACGAGAAAAATTCCATTTTTTTATTTGGTCATTAAAAACTATCATGTGTGGGCTCCAGAGCATTTTTCGCGACGTGAAAAATGGCCATTAAAAATTTGGAACATGCTCTATTTTTTCTCGTCGTTTTTCACATCGTCGTTTTTCTCGTCGTGAAAAACGGCCGTGTGTAGGCTTTAACGACGTGAAAAAAAACCGCGCATGCTCAGAAGCAAGTTATGAGACGGGAACGCTCGTTCTGGTAAAACTAGCATTCAGAATGGAGATAGCACATTCGTCACGCTGTAACGGACTGAAGAGCACGAGGCTGAAAAGCGGGAATCGTCTCTCAACAAACTTTACTAACACGAGGATCAGCAAAAGCAGCCCAAACTTCCCCTTTATAGTACCGTCGTACGTTTCGTAAGTCACCGCGCTTTGCTCGAGCATTTTTTTTCACGATAGTGTGTAGGCAAGGCAGGCTTGAGAAGAATCACGTCAAGAAAAGTAATTTTTAATAACATTCAATCACAATATGACTTGTGTTGCAATTGTATATGCTATATATTTTTTTTTAATTTGCTATTTTTTTATTGGACTTACCCTTTAATTTAACCACTTCCATACCGGGCACTTTCCCCCCTTCCTGCCCAGGACAATTTTTATCTTTCAGCGCTGTCGCACTTTAAATGACAATTGCGCAGTCATGCTACACTGTACCCAAATGACATTTTTATCATTTTCTTCCAACAAATAGAGCTTTCTTTTGGTGGTATTTTATCACCTCTGCGGTTTTAAATTTTTGCGCTATAAACGAAAGAAGAGCGAAAATTTTGAAAAAAAAAAATGATGGGCATTGATGGGCGGCACTGATATGCAGCACTGATAGGCGGCACTGATGGGCACTGATGGGCGGCACTGATAGACGGCAATGATGGGCACTGATAGGCGGCACTGATGGGCACTGATAGGTGGCACTGATGGGTACTGATAGGCGGCACTGGTGGGCACTGATGGGCACTGATAGGTGGCACTGGATAGGCAGCACTGATGAGGAGCTACTGACAGGCTTTTCTGAGTGGCACTGATTGCCACTTTGATGGGGCACTGACATGCATTACTGATGGGGTACTGATTGGCACTTTTTGGGCACTGTTGTGGGCACTGATCTGCACGGATATGGGCACTGACAGGCTTTATATAGGGGCACAGGCTGGCATGTGATGGGCATTTATTTTGGTGTACTGATTGGCACATTTTGATGGGGCTGTGGTGATAATCAATGTGCTGATTATCAGCACAGACCCCCCCTCTGACAGGGAGAGCTGCCGTTCGTCTCTCTCTGTCAGCATGAACCGAGGAGAGCTGTTTACCGGCACTTCTTGGTTCACGCGATGATCAGCTGTGATTGGTCACAGCTGATCACATGGTATGAAGCCTCTGTCAGAGGCTTCATACCATGATCGGAGTTGCTGTGTGTCAGACTGACACACAGCACCCCCGATCGCCGCGCTGCGCGCCCCCACGGGTGCGCGCCGGCAGTGATATCCTGATCACGTCATATGACGTCCAGTCAGGATATCACAACCACTTTGCCGCCGTCATTCTGCTATATGGCGGGCGGCAAGTGGTTAAAAACACTTTCTATTAGATTTTATTACTAATGAGAGCATCTTCTCTGCTCCACGCCATTTACTTTGAATGGGCCCTTAACCAGCCTCAATGCATTAAAAGCTGATCGCAGGCAATGTAGCACAACTGATATTGTATTCACATTTGTGCATTGTGTGTGAATACGATATCAGTATGGTACATCTGCATTGGGGGAGGGGTCATTTAGAATTGAAGGCAATGAACATATTCATCACCTTTTTAACTCTCATTATAGCAAGTGTATGTATTAACCCATCCTAAATAGATGCATGTTTAACCACTTGCCGACCGCCTCCTATACATTTACGTCGGCAGAATGGCACATCAACGTACCTGTACGTCCCCTTTCAGTGCCTGTCCTTGTGGTCGCACGCGTGCCGCCGGCAGAACGCTCGCGACCGTGCCACCATCCCTGTGAGTCGGACAGTGTGTCCCGCGGAGTACTCGGAGCGGAGATCGGTGTCATGTGACACAGAGCCCATCCCCCCTACAGTTAGAAACACTATCCAGAGAACACTTAACCCCTACAACGCCACCTAGTGGTTAACCCCTTCACTGCCAGTGTCATTTTTACAGTAATCAGTGCATTTGTATAGCACTGATCGCTGTAAAAATGACAATGGTCCCAAAAATGTGTCAAAAGTGTCCGATGTGTTCGCCATAATGTCGCAGTCACGAAAAAAATCACTGATCGCCGCCATTACTAGTAAAAAAAATAATAATAATAAAAATGACATAAAACTAACCCCTATTTTGTAAACGCTATAACTTTTGCGCAAACCAATCAATAAACGCTGATTGCGTTTTTTTTTACCAAAAATATGTAGAAGAATACGTATCGGCCTAAACTGAGGGAAAAAAAAAATTTATATAGTTTTTGGGGATATTTATTATAGCAAAAAGTAAAAAAATATTGTATTTTTTTTCAAAATTGTTGCTCTATTTTTGTTTATAGCGCAAAAAATAAAAACCGCAGAGGTGATCAAATACCACCAAAAGAAAGCTCTATTTGTGTGAAAAAAATGACATTAATTTTGTTTTGGGAGCCACGTCGCACGACCGCGCAATTGTCAGTTAAAGCGATGCAGTGCCAAATCGCAAAAAGGGGCCTGGTCTTTAACCACTTAAGCCCCGGACCATTTGGTAGCTAGAGGACCAGAGGTGAATTCAGAATTTTGCACTGCGCTGCTTTAACTGTAAATTGTGCGGACATGCAATGTTGTACCCAAACAAAATTTGCGTCCTTTTCTTCCCACAAATAGAGCTTTCTTTTAATGGTATTTGATTGCCTCTGCGATTTTTATTTTTTGCGATATAAACGGAAAAAGACCGAAAATTTTGAAAAAAAAATGATATTTTCTACTTTTTGTTATAAGAAAAATCGTATAAACTCAATTTTAGTCATACATTTAGGCCAAAATGTATTCAGCCACATGTCTTTAGTAAAAAAAATGTCAATAAGCGTATATTTATTGGTTTGCGCAAAAGTTATAGCGTCTACAAACTAGGGTACATTTTCTGGAATTTACACAGCTTTTAATTTATGACTGCCTATCTCATTTCTTGAGGTGCTAAAATGGCAGGGCAGTACAAAACCCCCCCCAAATGACCCCATTTTGGAAAGTAGACATCCCAAGGAAATTGCTGAGAGGCATGTTGAGCCCATTGAATATTTTTTTTTTTTTGTCTCAAGTGATTGAATAATGACTAAAAAAAAATAAAAAATTACAAAAAGTTGTCACTAAATGATATATTGCTCACACATGCCATGGTTATATGTGGAATTACACCCCAAAATACATTTTGCTGCTTCTCCTGAGTATGGGGATACCACATGTGTGGGACTTTTTAGGAGCCTAGCCGCGTACGGGCCCCCGGAAACCAAGCACCGCCTTCAGGATTTCTAAGGGCGCAAATTTTTGATTTCAGTCCATCACAGTTTTGAAGGCCATAAAATGCCAAAATAGCACAACCCCCCCCCCCCCCCCAAATGACCCCATTTTAGAAAGTAGACACCCCAAGGAAATTGCTGAGAGGCCTGTTGAGCCCATTGAATATTTTTTTTTTGTCCCAAGTGATTGAATAATGACAAACAAAAATAAAAAATTACAAAAAGTTGTCACTAAATGATATATTGCTCACACATGCCATGGTTATATGTGGAATTACACCCCAAAATAAATTTTGCTGCTTCTCCTGAGTACGGGGATGCCACATGTGTGGGACTTTTTAGGAGCCTAGCCGCGTACGGGACCCCGAAAACCAAGCACCGCCTTCAGGATTTCTAGGCACAAATTTTTGATTTCACTCCTCACTACCTATCACAGTTTCGAAGGCCATAAAATGCCAAAATAGCACAAAACCCCCCCAAATGACCCCATTTTGGAAAGTAGACACCCCAAGCTATTTGCTGAGAGGCATGGTGAGTATTTTACAGCTCTCATTTGTTTTTGAAAATGAAAACTTTTTGACAAAAAGCGAGATCTGCAAAATACTCACAATACCTCTCAGCAAATAGCTTGGGGTGTCTACTTTCCAAAATGGGGTCATTTGGGGGGGGGGTTGTGCCATCTGGGCATTCCATGGCCTCCGAAACTGTGATAGGCAGTAAGAAGTGAAATCAAAAATTTACACCCTTAGAAAGCCTGAAGGCGGTGCTTGGTTTTTGGGGTCCCGTACGCGGCTAGGCTCCCAAAAAGTCTCACACATGTGGTATCCCCGTACTCAGGAGAAACAACAGAATGTATTTTGGGGTGTAATTCCACATATGCCCATGGCATGTTTGAGCAATATATCATTTAGTGACAACTTTGTGCAAAAAAAAAAAAAATTGTCTTTTTTCCGCAACTTGTGTCAACATATAAAATATTCCATGGACTCGACATGCCTCTCAGTATATAGCTTGGGGTGTCTACTTTCCAAAATGGGGTCATTTGGGGGGGGGTTTGAACTGTTCTGGCATTTTATACACAACATTAGGAAGCTTACATCCACTCTTCTAACCACTTGAAGACAAAGCCCTTTTTGACACTTTTTGTTTACATGAAAAAATTTTTTTTTTTGCAAGAAAATTATGTTGAACCCCCAAACATTATATATATTTTTAAAGAAAAGGCCCTACAGATTAAAATGGTGGGTGTTGCATTTTTTTTTCTACACAGTATTTGCGCAGCGATTTTTCAAACACATTTTTTGGGGAAAAAATACACTTTTTTTAATTTTAATGCACTAAAACACACTATATTGCCCAAATGTTTGATGAAATAAAAAAGATGATCTTAGGCCGAGTACATAGATACCAAACACGACATGCTTTAAAATTTCGCACAAACGCGCATTGGCGACAAACTACATACATTTTTAAAAGTCTTTAAAAGCCTTTACAGGTTACCCCGTTAGATTTACAGAGGAGGTCTACTGCTAAAATTACTGCCCTCGATCTGACCTTTGCGGTGATACCTCACATGCATGGTGCAATTGCTGTTTACATATGACGCCAGACCGACGCTTGCGTTCGCCATTGGGCAAGAGCAGGGCAGGACAGGGGTGCTTTTTTTTTTTTTTTTTTTTTATTATTAATTTTGCTTTTTTATTTTATTTTTAAATTGTTCCTTCCATATTTTTTTTTTTTTTTATAATTTTTATTGTTATCTCAGGGAATGTAAATATCCCCTATGATAGCAATAGGTAGTGACAGGTACTCTTTTTTTGAAAAAACTGGGGTCTTCTAGACCCTAGATCTTTCCTCTGCCCTCAAAGCATCTGACCACACCAAGATCGGTGTGATAAAATGCTTTCCCAATTTCCCAATGGCGCTTTTTATATCCGGGGGGGGCATTCCCTCCCACTGCTTGTAAAAGCAGTCCAGAGGCTAATTAGCCACTAGGATTGCTTTTACATGAAAGCCGGCCGCTGGCTGAAAAGAATGATACCAAGATGATACCTAAACCAGCAGGCATCATTCTGGTATAAACATTCAAAGTCCAGCAACATACCAGTACGTTGCTGGTCCTTGTTGGACATGTATTGTAATCTTTTTTTTTCATGCAGCCAGTTGGCTGAACGAAAAAAGAGATTGATCGGTGGGTATGCCCACCATTAGAATACCGCCCTTCATCCACCCACTTCTAATGATGGGCATACATGCACCATTTATATATGCCGAAGCATGGGGGCATCCTCCCGCAAAAGTTATGCCGCACACACATGGTCGGACTTTTCCACTGGCAAGCCTCCATCGGAATTTCGACCGTATGTACACGGCATTAGGAGCAAAATCGCTCCTCCGCCCCTGCTGCCCCAATGCTTCGGCATATATGCTTTTTTTTTTTAACTGTGGTGGTGAAATCACCTCCTACAGCACTGGAGTCGCAGGGATCAGGCCTGTCTCTACGAACGCTGCAGTTATGTGTGTTGTGTTTTGTAAGTGACTGTGATCGATTGATACTGCACTTGGGTGGCCTGGGCTGGACGGAGGGGCAAAACGCCGTTGCTAGCAAGTATCTGGGCTGATCCCGCTAACACTGCGTTTTTGGGAACCCTAAATTGCTGGGGACGCTAGTATAGATCTGATCAGATCAGATATTGATCTGTTCAGATACTATACCACTAAGGGAGGTGTATGCTTCACGCGTGGGTGTTAGCGTTACTGGCACTAACCTGACGCTACCTAATTGATATCACCCGCCGGGCGATCAGGGGGTTAAACCTTTATTGGGTTATATATACGGCGGGTGCCCTGACACTATAAAAAGCAAACTAACTAACCAGCGTCACCCGTAACACTTATATGGTGATCAATGGTGAAATGGTTAACTAGGGGCAATTAGGGGGTTAAAACCTTTATTAGATAATATATGGGGGTACCTGACGCTATAAAAACCTGCGGCAAACCTAAAAAAAATTACTGGCTACCGATCGGCATCACCGACACTAAGACAGCGATCAAAAAAACGATCGCTTAGCGACAGTGGTGATAGGGGGTGAAAGGGTTACCTGGGGGGCGATCAAGGGGGTTAAACCTTTATTAGATAATATATGGGGGTACCTGACGCTATAAAAACCTGCGGCAAACCTAAAAAAAAATACTGGCTACCGATCTGCATCACGACACTAAGACAGCGATCAGAAAAACGATCGCTTAGCAACAGTGGTGATAGGGGGTGAAAGGGTTACCTGGGGGGTGATCAAGGGGGTTAAACCTTTATTAGATAATTTATGGGGGTACCTGACGCTATAAAAACCTGCGGCGAACCTAAAAAAAATTACTGGCTACCGATCTGCATCACAGACGCTAAGACAGCGATCAGAAAAATGATCGCTTAGCGACAGTGGTGATAGGGGGTGAAAGGGTTACCTGGGGGGCGATCAAGGAGGTTAAACCTTTATTAGATAATTTATGGGGGTACCTGACGCTATAAAAACCTGCGGCGAACCTAAAAAAAATAACTGGCTACCGATCTGCATCACCGACGCTAAGACAGCGATCAGAAAAATGATCGCTTAGCGACGGCGGTGCTAGGGGGTGAAAGGGTTATCTGGGGGGTGATCAGGGGGTTAAACCTTTATTAGGTAATATATGGGGGTACCCGACGCTATAAAAACCTGCGGCGAACCTATAAAAAATTACTGGCTACCGATCTGCATCACAGACGCTAAGACAGCGATCAGAAAAATGATCGCTTAGTGACAGTGGTGATAGGGGGTGAAAGGGTTACCTGGGGGGCGATCAAGGGGGTTAAACCTTTATTAGATAATTTATGGGGGTACCCGATGCTATAAAAACCTGCGGCGAACCTAAAAAAAATTACTGGCTACCGATCTGCATCACTGACGCTAAGACAGCGATCAGAACAATGATCGCTTAGCGACGGCGGTGCTAGGGGGTGAAAGGGTTATCTGGGGGGTGATCAGGGGGTTAAACCTTTATTAGGGGGGGTTAGGGGGCTACACTGGACCTAAAACTAACTTTAGTGACACTTTTACAGTCACAAATGTCACTGATTGCAGTGATCAGTAAATAAATGGTCACTGCAATCAGTGACACTGTGACTGGGGGCTGGGGGGTGATCTGGGGGTGTCTGGGGGGCCTGGGGGGGGCGATTTGTGTGCCTATGTGTCCTGGTGTCAGTGTAGTGTTTTGTGCACTGACCTGATGTCTTCTCTTGTACGGCGCTCGGTATATGTGAGCGCCGCATGGGAGATGACATCACTTCCTCCTGCTTTGTTTACATTACAGGACAGAGGAAGCATTTTCATTCGCCGGGAGCGATCGCGGGGGGTGGCCTGAATCGAACGGCCGTCCCCTCATCTCGGATCGCTCCCCAACGAATACCGACCCCTCACTGTATAGGAGGGGTGTCCGATCGGACCCCCCAACTGTACAAAGGCAGTGATTGTGCCTGTCGGTGCCATTCTGCCGACGTACATATACAGTGAGCGGTCGTTAAGTGGTTAACCAGCAAAAATGGTCCGGGGCTGAAGCGGTAAAAAAAAAAAAATTGTACATGTATGACTATAAATTTATCTTTATCAATTTCTAAGACAAAACCCATCTAAAAATCTTTTTCACCCTTTCAAAAGCATACATTTCTAAACAAGCTATTAAATAGGCTTGTGCAATTTGTTTCGTAACGAATCAAAATTCGTCCGAATTTAGCAACTTTCGGACATTCGGAAGCATTCGAATTTCCGAACAAAGCAATTACGAATAAAACCGAATCCGAAGTAGATTTTACCGCAAATAGCGAATGCCCGAATGTCTTCGGCATAATTCGTTATGAAAAAAGTTACGAATGTACGAATCCATTCGAAGCACAATAACACTCTGCTCTGCTCTCTGCTTCTCCCTCACCGTGCTGAGCTCCCTCTCAAAATGGTGTACAGGGGCGGAGGCTATAGCCGCATGTAAAAAACGAAAGTAAAATACGAGATTTTGAATCCATTCGAAGCACAATAACACTCTGCTCTGCTCTCTGCTTCTCCCTCACCGTGCTGAACTCCCTCTCAAAATGGTGTACTGGGGCGGAGGATATAGCCGCATGTAAAAAACGAAAGTAAAATACGAGATTTTGAATCGTTACAAATAACCGATATGTATTTAGAAAATAACAAATCCATTCGAAGCACATTAGGCATAATAGGCAGCGTCGTCGTGAGAGAGACACAGAAAATTACGAATCAACGAACCCAAAAAAAGTTTTGAAAGTAGGAGTTGTGCCCAGAATCAACGAAAAACAATGTACTCTACCGAAAGTACGAATTATAAATCAACTAAAAATTCAATGAAAAATGTCGCTTGCGAAAATACGAATTAGTCCGAACACGAAAAATCGCGTCTAGCAAAATTACGAATGATTACGAATCAACAGGACCGAAAAGAAACGAACCGAAACTAAACAAATTTTTCCGTTGTGCACAAGAAACGAACCGAAACTAAACAAATGTTTCCGTTGTGCACAAGTCTACTATTAAATACATGTTAAAAATAGCAAATTCAGGTCTACATAAAACATTTATTTCAACATGCATTATCGTTAATTTTAAAACTGTGTTTCACATATCTGAAAACATTTCTAAAGTTGCATAACCAAAATTTGCTACCACGTGATTTATTGTTTTGTCTGGTTATGGTTATTGTTTGCTTTACGTGGTAGAGGACGTGTGTAAGGGTGCTCCAAATAATCATCTTTCAGTAAACTGAACTGTCTATTCTTTTCATTAATTTAGTAAGGAAAGTAAATTAACAGTCTTGACATGGAATGTTTGTCACCATGTTAATTATTTTATGGTGACACATGTTTAGTAGAACTTCACTCATCCGATATAAACATTTATTCAAGTAATTAACTGCAAACACAGCATGTGTGGAAATAAGATATAATAAAGCTATTTTAAGCGTGCACGAGAAAAACGTGGCTCTACATTGTTTTAGAAAATCAGTAAAAATGACCAATTACAAGATCCGTGTAATAGAAATGTTTTCAAGCCGTAGTTGGCTACATCTGCTTATTGTGCTGATTAAATTTGACTTGCACATACAGAAGTCTGGGCACAGGTGTAGGACAAAATCTAATTTATTTCACAGTCAGAATGCGTTGATTGGATGACAAGCAATACCAAAACGTTATCTGTATCCTAATTACAGTCTCATTATTATCTCTTGCAGTTAATGTGCATTTCATTTTATCAGAACAATATCCTGTTAGACGATTCTTGATTAATATCATTATTACTTGGTATCACATAATCTATGTATGTGTAGCGACATTTGTATTTAAAGTGTTACTAAACCCAGGACCCTACATTCACTATATCTGGTCTCCCACAATACACAGAACATGGAAATGCAATTCTTTTAAGTAAATATAAACTGCTAAATACCTTTTCTCATCAGCAGTATATAGCAGTCTTGTGACTTCTATCAGTGTCCATCCAAGCACTGGTTAAAGCTTGTAAGAGGAGTTTTCGTTCTTCTCTGACTGTCCTATGAGACTTCATGACCCCTCACTTTCTGTCTGGAAAGTGCTGATTGGCCCTGTGCTGATCACATGCACCCTCCCAAAAAAATAAAAACTCTCTAGCAATACACACCAAACTGAGCATGTGCAGAGTGCGTCCAAGGGTCTGTTCTATCAGCAGATGGATTGGGGACAGCGAAAGAAGAAGAGGATCAGAGAAGACAGGATAAAACAGCCTTTTTACACAATGGGGAGGATTAACCCCTTAGGTTCCACAGTGAATATAACAAGCATACTTTACTGCATATACAGACTGATTTTATTGTTGTAGGTTTAGTAACACTTTAATCATTTGTATTTTTAAACTATGATGTCTAAATAATATTTTGCATTGATTCTATGCATTGAATGATTTGAAGTATAATCTAAACAGGACTCTAATTAAACCCAGTGCAGTAACGATTGTGCAACCTGATGAGATGCCATCAGTGCCAGGACTGGGTCTTGTGGCACCCAAGGCAAGGATGAAAATGTGTGCTCTCCCCACCCCCAGTTCTTTAATTCAGTGCTATAAAAACAAACACAAATTTAAAACCGTAACAAAAAAAATAAAAAATAAGGTAAGGGAGTGAAAGAGTTAATAAAATAATAATGGTTAACAAACATTTTAACATCAATATTTAGTGTTAAAAAACAAATTAGTAAGTTTTATTCTGTGATTTGTTCCTTTTATAACTAGAATCCTATTTCTGGTACAAATCATTTTTTAAATAGTTTGACAAACGTGAATGAACACACATATAAAAAGTGTATATACAAATGATTTTAAAAAATCTGTAAAAAAATACTAAGGGAACTAGGGAAGGAAAGAGTTAATAAAACCCCTTTTCTTTTTTACATTACACATAACAGTACACATACACTTACTTTACATTACACATACAGTAGTAGCTTTTATTTATAAATAAATGCAGAGAATGACCCAACTTGTCAAATTTATATCTAAATCCTGGAGATTACACAGGGAGAAAATAGCTGTCAGTTAGGTGATTTAGAGGCGATGCAAAGGCAGGAGATGGCTCTTGTCTTAGCTGTGCCCCCCAGCATAGCTCCCAAGATGGGTACTATTCTACCTCAGCCTATCCCTGGCAGCCATTGCTGAGCTCTGTCTGAAAAAGCTACTTGTCTGGTTGTGTCTAGTCTCCTAAAGGTACCTGAATACAATTAGTGGTGTTCTCATACCAATACCACAGGCAGGGAGCAGCTTTATTTTCACTTAGTGTACTGTGTCCTTTGCACAGCGTGCACCTAAAGGTACCCTAATACAGTTGGTGGTGTTCTCATACCAATACCCAAGGCACGGAGCAGCTTTATTTTCACTTAGTGTACTGTGTCCTTTGCACAGCGTGCACCTAAAGGTACCTGAATACAATTAGTGGTGTTCTCATACCAATACCACAGGCAGGGAGCTGCTTTATTTTCACTTAGTGTACTGTGTCCTTTGCACAGCGTGCACCTAAAGGTACCTGAATACAATTGGTGGTGTTCTCATACAAATACCACAGGCAGGGAGCAGCTGTATTTTCAGTTAGTGTACTGTGTCCCCTGCACAGTGTGCACCTAAAACTAACTGAAGACAATTGCTAGTGTTCTCATACTAATACCACAGCAAACAGTTGATTCTGCTAGCTGCAGTATAAGCAGTATAGATATATATATATACATCCCACCTTTGTGCAGCTACATCTCACTGCAGGCCATTAGTATGTCTGGAAGGCAAACAAGGAGGAGCAGACAGTCACGAGCCAATAAAAGAGGGCAAGCAGGCTCTGTGTCTAGAGGCAACAGTGCTGGTCGTGGACACGGTGCATCCTCATCAGCATGTGGCCGTGGGACACGCTTATCCTTCTTTTTGGCAACTGGCCATGTTGAGCCGCAACATGCCGAAGACTTGGTAGAGTGGATGACCAAGCCGTCCTCATCCTCCTCATCCTCTCTTACCCAGGCTCAGGGTACTTTGTTTGGCAAAGCAGCTGCAAAAGCGGCCTCTTCCCTCGGCTAAATGGCATCAGTCACTCCTTCCCTAGCCCCACCATGTCCTCCTGAGGCATCCCCCGAACTGTTTGACCACAGTGTTGGGTACATGCTCCAGGAGGATGCCCAGCGTTTTGAAGGCTCCGATGATGGTACCCAGCTAGAGGAAGGCAGTAACGTGTGCCCAGAGAGAGGGGGTGCCCAACAAGGACAGCAATCTGGCAGTCATGTTCCCCCAGCTGCAGCATACTGCCAGATTTTAAGTGATGAGGAGGGAGCGGATGATGAGGTCACTGACTCCACGCGGGTGCCTGATAGGAGAGAGGAGGAGGAGGAGGAGGCACATCTCCAACGAGGCAGGATGCCCTCCAGGGGCCAGCTTAAGGGCAGCCAACCGACTGCATGTTCACGGCGCTGCTGTCTCTGCGCGTTATTCCAAAAGTTCTTTGGTGTGGGCCTTTTTTGAGACGTGTGCAGCAGATCGCACCGTTGCTATTTGCAACATATGTCTGAAGCGTATCTCGCGTGGCCAAAACATGAGCCGCTTGGGCACCACTTGCTTGACCAGACATATGTCGACCTGCCATGCAGTCCTTTGGCAAGCATACAAAAAAGACCCACACCAAAGAACAAAGCGGGCCTCTCCTTGCTCCTCATCAGCTGGGATCTCCAACCCCACTATCCTTCAGTCCTCTCTGAAACCTGCATTGAGAGGAATGAAGGTGTAAAATTAGGTGTGTCACAGCCAAGTACTTGCGGGCAATCTGCTATCGGTACACCAACGTCAGATTGTACCAGTCCCCCAGCCTCCTTACCGTCCTTTCTCCTAGAGATCTCTCCAGGTTGGAGCTCCGGTTTGGGTAGGCGCTGGGGTGGACCTCGATCGCGGCCACGGGAGGCCTTCACCTGGCCCACCTTCCTTTTAGCAGGCGGAATAGACGTTTCGGTAGTGACGGAGGCAGCATCCACTGTAACATCCATCACTGGCTCTGCGGTGGCTGGAACTTCATCTTCCACATTCACTGCAGCCGTAGTGATGCGCGTGGGCCCGGCCACGGGGGCGTGTTTCCCTTCCTCACAAGTAACCATCCCCGTAAGGAAGTTGACCTGGAAAACTCGGAGTGATTCGGTGGGTTGTTCCACTTCAAACAAGAACTCTCCACAGGTCAGGCATCTTCCGAATGGCTGTATCTGCACGGCCAGTCCCTGGCACTTGGGACAGAGCACGCCCAGGGCCTCCGCATCCCGGCAGGTATAGAGCGCTAAGCGCCCCCGGGGCTAAAGTCGGATCCCTATATCCATCAGGGGCGCAGTGAGAGAAGCGATATCCATGGTTGAGGTAGTCGGGAACATACGGGGTCCCGGTGGAAGAGGAATCCATGGAGTAGCAGCGGACATGTTGCTTCTTCTTCACTGGTTTAGCTCGTACTGTCCCTTTGGTGCCAAAGACACCACGTGCAACACACACTTGGCGGGGGCTCCTTCCCTTTTTTCTTCCTGAAAGCAGCTCACTGGCTTTTCCTAGTTCTGGACACGCCCACGAACTACGCACCTAGTAAAAAACTCAAACACAGTCCTGTACCTCCATTTTCTTCAATAAAATGTGGCGCAGTTCAACTTTCACAATGGCCGAAAAACAGTCCAACCTCTGGGGGGTATAGCTGCAGAATCCCGGACTCGAGCCCCCACGTGTAGCACAAGGACCTTTTTCTCACCTGGCTCACTTGTAAGACCAGGCACACCGTGCTATATGCCCATACCCTCCTCTCCGAAGAGGTTAAGCGGTGTTCACAGTTTTTGGGTTCCGCAGTGAGTTACATCCTCTAGGCTGGTTCCTTTCCCTAGAGTGTAGGGAAAAGTCTGTTGCTTGTGTATCAATAAGGTCAAAGTCCAGACAAGGTTAAACCTCAATGGCTGAATGTTTATTTTCTCTTTGCTTGAAACCGGACAGGAAAGTTGAAGGTGAAGAATAGAATAACAGGAGGTAGGTTCAGGCACTTAATATCACCACTCAATCCCAAGTGGACTCTGCTCACCCGGATAGTTCCCTCTCACGGTCCTAGCAGCCGGAGTGATGCACAAACTTTACTTTACTGTCCTAGGGATACAATCGGAACCCGTTTGCCTAGTTCCAAACTTCCTAGCACTTGTAGCATAAGGACCTAAGTGCAAGTTGAAGCACGCTACAATGCCTGTGGCGGACTTGTGGAATCCCTCTGTAGGTGACCAGGCCTCATCCGAGGAGGTGACTTCCTTCACCGGTAACCCTGGCTCCCTCTCCAGAACAGGTCACCCTCGAGTGCCCTGAAATTTCTCTTTAGATGGTAGGCCAGCTAAAGGTGCTGGGCCTACAAGAAAAGTTGCAGCCCCAGGCTAAAGGTGCCTGAGACTGATCTTCCCCAGCGCACTCCCATGGCCTGGAGGGCCACGAGACGCAGGCAGTACTGCTCCTCAGTACTCCTCCTTCTCCTTTCTCCCCGCTAACATGGCGTCCGGCCCTTTTGTATCCTCTCCCAGCATGCACCATGCCCCCATACAGCTGCCTGGAGAGGATACCCAAAGGTACAGCAATGTCACCAGCGGTTCAACCCTGACCTGTTATAGCAGCGCCACCTACAGGCCACAGGGAACTGTACACCAGCAACACCACTTGGCAAAAGCAGAAGAACAAAACCTAACAATTGAAGTGATCTGGGCCTGGCTACCAACCCAGATCAACCCCTAAATTTAGGTACCCAGCTCCCCTGAAAGTAAAAGGGCGCTACACTTAAAACTGATTTTTTGGCTGGAGCTACACTTTAAAAATGTACCAGTTCAAAATTACAAACAGATTCTACGTAACAAACCCACAGTCCCTGTCTTGTTTGAACCGCCTGTATACTGCTGTTCAGAGTATATAGGGCCTGGGGGCCCCACGCCTTTCCTTTTTTCAATTTGGGTGCGGGATTCCCCTTAATATCCATACAAGACCCAAGGGGCTGGTAATGGGCTGGGGGGGGGGGGGGTAACCATGCCAGTTTTCTCAATGACTTTCATCCATATTGCCTGGACCAGACATTACATTAAAGCCCTTTAGAAATGTCATTTTGTGCAGGGACAGTTCTATACACGGGAAACACATGCCACTTCACAGACATACTATAGACACTCCCCAGGTACGATATTTAACCACTTAAGCCCCGGACCATTTCGGGCCATTAGGACCAAGCCTGTTTTTGGGATTCGGCACTGCGCTGCTTTAACTGTAAATTGTGCGGACATGCAATGTTGTACCCAAATGAAATTTGCGTCCTTTTCTTCCCACAAATAGAGCTTTCTTTTAATGGTATTTGATTGCCTCTGCGATTTTTATTTTTTGCGATATAAACAGAAAAAGACCGAAAATTTTGAAAAAAAATGATATTTTCTACTTTTTGTTATAAGAAAAATCGAATAAACTCAATTTTAGTCATACATTTAGGCCAAAATGTATTCAGCCACATGTCTTTAGTAAAAAAAATGTCAATAAGCGTATATTTATTGGTTTGCGCAAAAGTTATAGCGTTTACAAACTAGGGTACATTTTCTGAAATTTACACAGCTTTAAATTTATGACTGCCTATCTCATTTCTTGAGGTGCTAAAATGGCAGGGCAGTACAAACCCCCCCCCAAATGACCCCATTTTGGAAAGTAGACATCCCAAGGAAATTGCTGAGAGGCATGTTGAGCCCATTGAATATTTTTTTTTTTCGTCCCAAGTGATTGAATAATGACAAAAAAAAATAAAAAATTACAAAAAGTTGTCACTAAATGATATATTGCTCACACATGCCATGGTTATATGTGGAATTGCACCCCAAAATACATTCTGCTGCTTCTCCTGAGTACGGGGATACCACATGTGTGGGACTTTTTAGGAGCCTAGCCGCGTACGGGACCCCGGAAACCAAGCACCGCCTTCAGGATTTCTAAGGGCGCAAATTTTTGATTTCACTCCTCACTACCTATCACAGTTTCGAAGGCCATAAAATGCCAAAATAGCACAAAACCCCCCCAAATGACCCCATTTTGGAAAGTAGACACCCCAAGCTATTTACTGAGAGGCATGTTCAGTCCATGGAATATTTTATATTTTGCCACAAGTTGCGGGAATATGACAAACTTTTTTTTTTTTGCACAAAGTTGTCACTAAATGATATATTGCTCACACATGCCATGGGCATATGTGAAATTACACCCCAAAATACATTCTGCTGCTTCTCCTGAGTACGGGGATACCACATGTGTGGGACTTTTTGGGAGCCTAGCCGCGTACGGGACCCCAAAAACCAAGCACCGCCTTCAAGGTTTCTAAGGGCATAAATTTTTGATTTCACTCCTCACTACCTATCACAGTTTTGAAGGCCATAAAATGCCAAGATGGCACAAACCCCCCCCAAATGACCCCATTTTGGAAAGTAGACACCCCAAGCTATTTGCTGAGAGGCATGTTGACCCCTTTGAATATTTTTTTTTTGTCCCAAATGATTGAATAATGACAAAAAGAAAAAAAAATGTACAAAAAGTTGTCACTAAATGATATATTGCTCACACATGCCATGGTTATATGTGGAATTGCACCCCAAAATACATTCTGCTGCTTTTCCTGAGTACGGGGATACCACATGTGTGGGACTTTTTGGGAGCCTAGCCGCGTACAGGGCCCCAAAAACCAAGCACCGCCTTCAGGATTTCTAAGGGCGTAAATTTTTGATTTCACTCCTCACTACCTATCACAGTTTTGAAGGCCATAAAATGCCAAAATAGCACAAAACCCCCCCAAATTACCCCATTTTGGAAAGTAGACACCCCAAGCTATTTGCTGAGAGGCATGTTGAGTCCATGGAATATTTTATATTTTGCCACAGGTTGCGGGAATATGACAAACTGTTTTTTTTTTGCACAAAGTTGTCACTAAATGATATATTGCTCACACATGCCATGGGCATATGTGAAATTACACCCCAAAATACATTCTGCTGCTTCTCCTGAGTACGGGGATACCACATGTGTGGGACTTTTTGGGAGCCTAGCCGCGTACGGGACCCCAAAAACCAAGCACCGCCTTCAAGGTTTCTAAGGGCATACATTTTTGATTTCGCTCCTCACTACCTATCACAGTTTTGAAGGCCATAAAATGCCAAGATGGCACAAAACCCCCCCAAATGACCCCATTTTGGAAAGTAGACACCCCAAGCTATTTGCTGAGAGGCATGTTGAGCCCATTGAATATTTTTTTTTTTGTCCCAAATGATTGAATAATGACAAAAAGAAAAAAAAATGTACAAAAAGTTGTCACTAAATGATATATTGCTCACACATGCCATGGTTATATGTGAAATTACACCCCAAAATACATTCTGCTGCTTCTCCTGAGAACGGGGATACCACATGTGTGGGACTTTTTGGGAGCCTAGCCGCGTACGGGACCCCAAAAACCAAGCACCGCCTTCAAGGTTTCTAAGGGCATAAATTTTTGATTTCACTCCTCACTACCTATCACAGTTTTGAAGGCCATAAAATGTCAAAATAGCCCAAAACCCCCACAAATGACCCCATTTTGGAAAGTAGACACCCCAAGCTATTTGCTGAGAGGCATGGTGAGTATTTTACAGCTCTCATTTGTTTTTGAAAATTAAGAAAGACATTTTTTTTTCTTTTTTTTTTTCTTTTTTTACATTTTCAAAACTTTGTGACAAAAAGCGAGATCTGCAAAATACTCAACATACCTCTCAGCAAATAGCTTGGGGTGTCTACTTTCCAAAATGGGGTCATTTGGGGGGGTTTTGTGCCATCTGGGCATTCCATGGCCTCCGAAACTGTGATAGGCAGTGAGGAGTGAAATCAAAAATTTACACCCATAGAAATCCTGAAGGCGGTGCTTGGTTTTTGGGGTCCCGTACGCGACTAGGCTCCCAAAAAGTCCCACACATGTGGTATCCCCGTACTCAGGAGAAGCAACAGAATGTATTTTGGGGTGTAATTCCACATATGCCCATGGCATGTTTGAGCAATATATAATTTAGTGACAACTTTTTGTACATTTTTTTTTTTTTGGTCATTATTCAATCACTTGGGACAAAAAAAAAAAAATATTCAATGGGCTCAACATGCCTCTCAGCAAATAGCTTGGGGTGTCTACTTTCCAAAATGGGGTCATTTGGGGGGGTTTTGAACTGTCCTGGCATTTTATGCACAACATTAGGAAGCTTATGTCACACATCATCCACTCTTCTAACCACTTGAAGACAAAGCCCTTTCTGACACTTTTTGTTTACATGAAAGAAAATTTTTTTTTGCAAGAAAATTATGTTGAACCCCCAAACATTATATATTTTTTTAAAGCAAAGGCCCTACAGATTAAAATAGTGGGTGTTGCATTTTTTTTTTCCACACAGTATTTGCGCAGCGATTTTTCAAACGCATTTTTTGGGGGAAAAACACACTTTTTTTATTTTTAATGC
Organism: Rana muscosa; assembly: GCA_029206835.1. NCBI lineage: Eukaryota > Metazoa > Chordata > Amphibia > Anura > Ranidae > Rana > Rana muscosa. The sequence goes on along the minus strand of JARGYO010005626.1, from coordinate 11,035,288 downwards.
ACTAAAAAACACTATATTGCCCAAATGTTTGATGAAATAAAAAAGATGATCATAGGCCGAGTACATGGATACCAAACACGACATGCTTTAAAATTGCGCACAAACGCGCAGCGGCGACAAAACTACATTCATTTTTAAAAGCATTTAAAAGCCTTTACAGGTTACCACGTTAGATTTACAGAGGAGGTCTACTGCTAAAATGACTGCCCTCGATCTGACCTTCGCGGTGATACCTCACATGCATGATGCAATTGCTGTTTACATATGACGCTAGACCGACGCTTGCGTTCGCCTTTGCGCAATAGCAGGGGGGGACAGCGGTGCTTCTTTTTTTTTTTTTTATTATTTATTTGGCTTTTTTATTTTATTTTTAAACTGTGCCTTCCATATTTTATTTTTTTACCATTTTTATCGTTATCTCAGGGAATGTAAATATCCCCTATGATAGCAATAGGTAGTGACAGGTACTCTTTTTTTGAAAAAAATTGGGGGGTTAGACCCTAGATCTTTCCTCTGCCCTCAAAGCATCTGACCACACCAAGATCGGTGTGATAAAATGCTTTCCCAATTTCCCAATGGCGCTTTTTATATCCGGGGGGGGGACATTCCCTCCCACTGCTTGTAAAAGCAGTCTAGAGGCTAATTATCTGCTAGAATTGCTTTTACATGAAAGCCGGCTGCTGGCTGAAAAGAATGATACCAAGATGATACCTAAACCCGCAGGCATCATTCTGGTATAAACATTCAAAGTCCAGCAACATACCAGTACGTTGCTGGTCCTTGTTGGACATGTATTGTAATCTTTTTTTTCATACAGCCTATTGGCTGAACGAAAAAAAGAGATTGATTGGTGGGTATGCCCACCATTAGAATACCTCCCTTCATCCACCCACTTCTAATGATGGGCATATATGCCGAAGCATGGGGGCATCCTCCCGCAAAAAAGTTATGCCGCGTACACACGGTCAAGCCTTCGTCGGAATTTCGACCGTATGTACGCGGCATAAAAGGTTATGCCGCGTACACACGGTCGGACTTTTCCACGGATAAGCCTCCGTTGGAATTTCGACCGTATATACGCGGCATTAGGAGCAAAATCGCTCCTCCGCCCCTGCTGCCCCCATGCTTCGGCATATATGCTCTTTTTTTTAACTGTGGTGGTGAAATCACCTCCTACAGCGTTGGAGTTACGGCTTTATGTATCGTGGGAGCAAACGCTGTTGCTGTCAAGATAAATAGATCCGCGCTGCAACTGAATGGCGTACCTGCTAAGCAAATGGTGGTTAACATTAAAACAAAGTAACATTACAGTACAACAGTAAGACCTTACCATGCCATACCTGCAAAGCAAATACCAAAACAAAACCTAGTAAAAAATAAAAAAATGTTTTAACGCAACCTGTGCCTAAAATATATATATGCCGAAGCATGGGGGCATCCTCCCGCAAAAAAGTTATGCCGCGTACACACGGTCGGAATTTCGACCGTATGTACGCGGCATTAGGAGCAAAATCGCTCCTCCGCCCCTGCTGCCCCCATGCTTCGGCATATATGCTCTTTTTTTTAACTGTGGTGGTGAAATCACCTCCTACAGCGTTGGAGTCACGGTTTTATGTATCGTGGGAGCAAACGCTGTTGCTGTCAAGATAAATAGATCCGCGCTGCAACTGAATGGCGTACCTGCTAAGCAAATGGTGGTTAACATTAAAACAAAGTAACATTACAGTACAACAGTAAGACCTTACCATGCCATACCTGCAAAGCAAATACCAAAACAAAACCTAGTAAAAAATAAAAAAATGTTTTAACGCAACCTGTGCCTAAAATATATATATGCCGAAGCATGGGGGCATCCTCCCGCAAAAAAGTTATGCCGCGTACACACGGTCGGAATTTCGACCGTATGTACGCGGCATTAGGAGCAAAATCGCTCCTCCGCCCCTGCTGCCCCCATGCTTCGGCATATATGCTCTTTTTTTTAACTGTGGTGGTGAAATCACCTCCTACAGCACTGGAGTCACGGCTTTATGTATCGTGGGAGCAAACGCTGTTGCTGTCAAGATAAATAATTCCGCGCTGCAGTTGAATGGCGCACCTGAAAACAAAAAATTACATACCTGAAAAGCAAGCATGATAAAACATTGCAGAATAGAATACAGTAAAAAAAGAGCAGAACAATAGAGAGAAAATAGAGAGAGAGAGAACAATAAAACGACAACTATTTTTGGTTTTTTTATTTTATATTTTTTTTGTGTTTTGTTTTTTACGTTTTTTTTTTCTTTTTTACACTTTTTTTTGTAACTTTACAACTGTAATGGTTCGGGTCTCTCAAAATGTAATGGCATCTTGGGAGACCCTGTGTAAGTGTGTCCTAGTCTGTGAAATGCTGTACCCTACGCTAAAACTTCACTTTTGAGTGGTAGCGTTCAAAACATTCACCTTGGCAAAGACCAGGCTTGTCAGGACAGAGTGGACAAAAACTACGGGTGTCACGCCTAAATCCGCGCTTGCTACAGACACGACATCTTTTTTGGGGGTGGCTTTGGGTAGGGGTACTCGGGAGGACATACGAATAATGCCTCTCATGCAGCCGGCTTACTGCATTTGGTTGGGGATGGTGAGGTGCAGAACCGCCTGGATACAGGAGTTCTGTGACTATCTCATTCTGGAATTTTAGAAGAGATAACGTCCCGCCTGAAGCTCTGTATAGCACATGAGCGTTCAGCAAAGCCAATTGGAATAATGATAGAGACACTTTTTTGTACCAGCGTCTCGCCTTACGGTCAATTAGATACGGCGCCATCAACTGGTCATTGAGGTCCACCCCTCCCATATTTTGGTTATATTCGTGGACACAGAGGGGTTTCTCCACAACACCAGTCGCCGTACGAATTTGGACTGTCGTGTCTGCATGAAGGGAGGTAAGAAGGAAAACATTCTTATTGTCCCTCCACTTCATAGCGAGCAAGTTATTACACTTCAAGCAGGCTCTCTCCCCCAGCCTAAGACGGGCATCTACAAGCCGCTGGGGAAAGCCCCGGCGATTAGGTCGCACGGTGCCACATGCTCCAATCTTATGATCAAACAAGTGACTAAACAGTGGCACGCTCGTGTAATAATTGTCCACATACAAGTGGTACCCCTTTCCGAATAAGGGTGACACCAAGTTCCACACTATCTTGCCAGCGCTCCCTATGTAATCCGGGCAGTTGACCGACTCAATCTGACTGTCTTTTCCCTCATAAACCGTAAAGTTCACTACATAGCCTGTTGCCCTGTCACAGAACTTGTAGAGCTTGACCCCGTATCTGGCACGCTTGCTGGGAAGGTACTGCTTGAAAGACAAGCGGCCAGAAAATTTAATCAGGGACTCATCAACGCAGACAACTTGATCGGGAGTAAACAAGGCTGCAAAACGTTCGTTGAAGTGGTTTATGAGGGGCCGAATTTTATAGAGCCGGTCGTATTCAGGGTCCCCACGTGGACGACAAAGTTCATTGTCGTTGAAGTGCATGAACCGCAAAATCTGCTCGTATCGTGCCCTGGACATGGAGGCAGAGAACACGGGCATGTGGTCAATTGGGTGCGTGGACCAATAAGCACGCAATGACGGAAATTTATGTGTGCCCATGTTGAGGGAAAGGCCCAGAAAGGTCTTAAATTTGGAAACCGTAATTGGTTTCCAATTTCTGGCAATTTTAGGCAACTGGGGGTTAGCGGCGATAAATTGACCAGCATACAAATTACTCTGGTCCACAATAGATCTATAGAGATCTTCCGTGAAAAACAGCGAATAAAAATCGATTGGCATAAAATCAGCTGTTTCCACCTGAATACCGGGTTGGGCAGTGAATGGGGGAAGTACGGGTTCTGCAGAAGTGGTGGGGACCCAATCAGGATAGGCGAATTCTGCAGGAAGGGCAGTATGGGCACGACGGGCCTGCCTTTGTCTTCTTGGTGGCAGCGGGACACTACTTGTGCTTGCCACCTCGCCAGCTTGAACTGCACTTATGGGACTCGCCACGTCACCAAGTGTTACTGCAGTGCTGGATGTACGTCCAGGCTGTACTAGGCCGCTGGTGCTTGCCAGTTCACCAGAAGGAATAGCGGCGCTAGTACTACTCTGCTCCATGATACGAGAGACCTGCGGTTCTTGCTCCTCAACAACCTCAGAAGATCGGGATCGGGTACGCCTGACCTTAGCAGGGACCTCAACTTCGTCGTCAGAGCTATCTGACGTGGGGCCGCTGACGTCACTGTCTTCTACGGGAAGATATTCTGAGCCTGAATCTGACAGATACGTGACCTCCTCTTCACTATCTGTCATGCTCAGAATCTCGTAGGCCTCTTTACTAGTGTACCTTCGACTTGCCATTTTGGGCTCTAAATTTAGGGGTACACTAGTAAGATTCACAGGAAAAAAAGCACCTGACTGTCGTCAGCAAATATATCAAACGCTACAAAAAAACTGTTAGCGATCGCAGGGATCAGGCCTGTCTCTGCGAACGCTGCAGTTATGTGTGTTGTGTTTGGTAAGTGACAGTGATCGATCGATACTGCACTTGGGTGGGCTGGGCTGGGCTGGGCGGAGGGGCTAAACGCAGGTACTAGCAGGTATCTGGGCTGATCCCGCTAACACTGCGTTTTTGGGAACCCTAAACCGCTGGGGATGCTAGTATAGATCTGATCAGATACTATACCACTAAGGGGGGTGTATGCTTTGCGCGTGGGTGTTAGCGTTACTGGCACTAACCTAACACTGCCTGGGGCGACGCAGACCCTCTCTGGCGCTAAAACCTAATTGATCTCACCCGCCGGGCGATCAGGGGGTTAAACCTTTATTGGGTTATATACGGCGGGTGCCCTGATGCTATAAAAAGCAAACTAATCAACCAGCGTCACCCGTAACCTTTATATGGTGATCACTGGTGAAAGGGTTAACTAGGGGCAATCAGGGGGTTAAAACCTTTATTAGGTTAAATATGGGGGTACCTGACACCAATAAAAACCTGCGGCGAACCTAAAAAAAAAATAACTGCCTATCTAAAACACCAGCGACACGAATACAGCGATCGGAAAAACAATCGCTTAGTGACGCTGAAGTTAGGGGGTGAAAGGGTTACCTGGGGGGTGATCAAGGGGTTAAACCTTTATTAGGGGGGGTTAGGGGGCTACCCTGGACCTAAAGGGGCCTAATCCTAACTGCCTTGCAACTTTTTACAATCACAGATGACACTAAATGCAGTGATCAGTAAAATAAATGATCACTGCAATCAGTGACACTGTGATTGGGGGCTTTGGGGTGACCTGGGGGGTGATCTGGGGGTGACTGGGGGGTGATTTGTGTGCCTATGTGTACCTACGTGTCAGTGGACTGTTGGAGCACTAACCTCTGTCTTCACTCCTCGGCGCCGGGAACGAAAAGACCGCGGCGAGGGAGATGACATCACTTCCTCCAGCCTGTGTTTACATCACATGGCGGAGGAAGCAATTTCATTGGCCGGGAGCGATCGCGAGGGGGGGGGCGGAATCGAGCGGCCGCCCCCTCATGCCTGATCGCTCCCGAACACTTAACGGCCGCTCACTGCAGTGAAGGGGGGTCCGGATGGACCCCCCAACTGCACAAAGGCGATCACGTAGATCTACGTGATTCTGCCTGTCCGTGCCATTCTGCCGACGTAAATCGGCGGTGGGCGGTCGTTAAGTGGTTAAAGGAATATTTCACTTTTTTTTTCACTTTAAGCATCATTAAAATCACTGCTACCGAAAAACTTTAGTTTTTAAAACTTTTTTTTGCATTGATACATGTCCCCTGGGGCAGGACCCGGGTTCCCAAACTCTTTTTGGGACAATAACTTACATATTAGCCTTCATAATTAGCACTTTTGATTTTGAACGTTCGAGTCCCATTGACTTTAATAGGGTTCTAAAGTTTGCGCGAACTTTCGGTCCGTTAGCAGGTTTTGGTGCGAACCGAACCGGGGGGTGTTTGGCTCATCCCTATACATCAGTCCTACTTCCATCTGATTTGAATAAACAGGATACGTTTTGCTCAGACTTTGAGATAGTCCGACTTGTCCTTTGACCAATCAAACCAATCCCAGTGTGACATAAATTCCTTATTCCTGTCGGATGTCACAAGTCGGATGGTTAGCACGAGGATCTGACTTTGATCCAACTTCAATGATAGTGAATTGGCTGAATACGGACCAAAGTTGGACCAAATTAGTGCAGGAACCTTTTTCAAAGTCGGGCCGACACAAGTCGGACCAGTTAAGAAGGCTCTCATAGGGAACTATTGATTTGTACACATCATGCGACGTGCTCCCAAAGTCGGAGCATATGTCGCACTAGTGTGAACCAGGCCTGATACGACTTTGATATGACATTTTACACTCTGTGGCATTGAAGTCATTAAAACAGTTGCTTTGCCTTGCATGGACAAAGCACAGGTTTGCTCTAAACCCCTTTTGGCTGTAGTTTTTTTTTATGTAGTTATAGATAGTTTATTAAAGTCTACAAACATAAAAAAGACGCTAGTGGTGGAATTTCCCAGATAAGACTGAATTACAACTATAACAGGTATGATTGTGCTCAACAAGTCACTCAGAGCACAGGATACTGATCTCCTCGCTGCCCGCATCCAGAAGACACATCTAAAGCATTTAGGAACTTGTCACTGCAGTCCTGCACTCTCTATTGAGTCTCCAACAAATACATGCTGCTACAGGCAAGAAAGGAATTTGTTCTGTCTTCTCTGTAATATGCTTCACCAGATTTCTTAAACCATGAACTAGAAAAAAAAGAAAGGTAATCTTTAGAGCCACACACATGGAGCATACAATTCCAGCTTTCAAAGATAATATTCATAGGCTTGTCCAACAAATACTTAGAATTGACTCGTGGCGGGAATCTTGAGCGGTGCTGGCAATGATATCTGGTATCAAATACTAATGTGTCTGCTACAGATCTTAAAAGGTTGGTTGATTGGGCATGACGTGACCTCCTCTGTGAATGTGATCTGCACTTCGTGTTTAAGATAGTGATTTAATGTGTTAGTTATGTTTCTCCAGGTGATGGTGGTTATGGGTTATGGACGTGGTATTTGACAGCACTTAGTGATTCAATTGACCTCACATTGAGTCAAAAAAACATTTACAAGTAGAATAATTTAGGGCTTACAATGCCATTTCTGGAAAGTTATATATTCATCCATAATTTCCGATTTATATTCTCAAAGATAAATGCAAAATGAATAAAAGAACATAAGCATTGGTATATGCATAAACAGTACGTTGTTCTATCCCAAGCTATGGCTTCCCATAAATTTGTGAAGATAAAACCAATATTCCTTATATACTGTACGTAATTAAATATATCTGTCATTGATATAGATATGTTAAGCTAAATAAAAAAGACACAACTTTTACCTGCCAAAGGATCTGAATTGCTGTCAATTTATTCCTGAGATTCACACAGCCCTGCCAGAGAGCACAGCTTGACTTGAGACCTGACTTATCTCCACAGCAGTTAAATAATAGGAATAGAATTTCCTTACCCCCCCCCCCCACCAGCCTGTGATAGATTGTGCCCCAATACTACCTGTAATAGATTGCCAGGTGCCATAACGCTCTGCATGCCAGAGCACAGTGCCTACTGCTCTCCTTCAGAGTGCATGCAGGGCCTTCTCATTGCAGGGGGTGGTTTATGGTGACCAGCGGACCAAAGTCTTATAACATAGAAAATCTTCCCTTTTTAGATTCAGGTATACTTTATCCGTCCTATGGTGCGTCCTGCCTGTCTGGATGTTTTTTCCTGATGAGCGGGGCGGCACTTCCGGTTTCCTTTGGTGATTTCGTCACTTCGGGGTCGCATATGACGGTGGGCGGACGCCGGAACTGACGTGCCCGCTCCGCCCATTGATTTGGCGCCATTGTGCGTCCAATGGGAAAGGGGAGGGGGGGTATATAGTCCGGATTGCAGCTTTGCAATCCATTAGCATGACCAACATCCTGGGGAGAAGACGTTTCCAATAACAGTTAAAGGTAATATACTTAGGCAATAGATTCCTCCATGGGCATCATTGGCCTTTATCCTGTTGTTTGGCATATTGGTCTGGAATTTAAAATAGTTTATGTGTGTATCTTTTTCAGAGAATTTGTCGGTTTTTGTGGGACAGGTCTTTTTGGCAGTTGTGCCCTAATGCGGATATACTTTGTCTATTTGGATTAATTAGGTACTGAACAGCTAACAATCTTATGGTGAATTTCTGATTGATCACCTATTAGATAGAAATATAATATTTATAATACTTATAGTGTTTTTCCACTATTTCTTTTCCTTCTAGAGTGGACACTACTTGGGGTTATTTGGAGATATTTTCTCCTTTTTCCCAATTCTAAAGCTTGATTGTCAATAGGCTACTAACAGGTAAATACTGATGGGTAAGGTGCTATGTATTTGGAGGGAGATGCCTATGTCAATATATATTTTACATTTATATATAGATTGATGTCTGATTTATTGGATCTTTTTCTTTTTTCTTTTACAATTTCTCCCAGATGGCCCTCTGCTTTTGTGCTAGCAATATCGGGTGGCTAATTTTGTCAGTATCCCCCCCTCTATGATACACCGTTTTATCCCCCCCTATTGGGCGCTCCCGAGTTGGTTGGCTCATTAGTTCTCAGATCATTCTTTTTGGACTGCACTATCAAAATGTTACAGGTATTGTACATATAATGATATTACTTTCAAAAAATAGACACAATATTGAGATGAGTTCATTGATGTTGGAGCACTCTTTGGTGTGATATGGTTTTCAGTCATTTAAAAGAATATTATGTTTTGGTGTAATTTAGAGTATAAATTTTGTGTTATTATTATGTATTTACCTTTTTTTTCTTTGTTTCCAGTATTTTGCATGACAAACTACTGAGGAAGCCAAATATATGGCGAAACATGTAGAGACATTTGTCTGTATGCATTTGGGAAACTTTATTATGTACATTTGATGGTTCATGTATATATGAATTTTATAATATTTGTAATAAATTTATATTTTTTTATTGAATATTGTGTGTTTCATGCACCTTAAAAGTCCCGTTACCCTTATATTTTTACTATACTTTACCTTAGTTCTTCTTTCAAATTATTCAATACATAAGGCATGATATAAGATATCATGTAAAAAGGCAACCCCCTATGTAGTCAAAATATGGCTATATGCAGCAACGTGTATTTATTGTACTACACTTGAAAGAAAGACAATGGGGGTTATTTACGAAAGGCAAATCCACTTTGCACTACAAGTACAAACTACAAGTGCAAAGTGCACTTGAAATTACACTGAAAGTGCACTTGGAAGTGCAGTCGCTGTAAATCTGAGGGGTAGATCTGAAATGAGGGGAAGCTCTGCTGATTTTATTATCCAATCATGTGCCAGCTAAAATGCTGTTTTTTATTTTCCTTGCATGTCCCCCTCAGATCTACAGCGACTGCACTTCCAAGTGCACTTTCAGTGCAATTTAAAGTGCATTTTGCACTTGAAGTTTGCACTTGTAGTGCAAAGTGGATTTGCCTTTAGTAAATAACCCCCAATGTCTTTATGTGACCTTAGATATACACTATGTAGCGCCCCTTTACTTTTCAGGGGTGCTATGTGCTTAAATTTAGGGGTTGGTCTGAGCTAGTAGTCAGGCTCAGACCACTTTGATTTGTTAGTATTCGCTTCTGCCTGTGTGATGTAGCCTGATGTACAGTTCCCTGTGGCCTGTAGGTGGCACTGCCATATCAGGTCAGGGTTGAACCGTGGGTGACATTGCTATGCCTTAGGGTGTCCTCTGTTGGCAGCAGTATGGTGGGCGTGGTTGGCCTGCTGTGCATGCTGGGAGAGGATACATAAGAGGCAGAAGCCATTCTTTTGGGGAGTTGGTGGGAGTCTGGAGTGTAAGCGGTTTGCGCCACCCGGCCCTCCAGGCCAGGGGTGCATGCGTGCATGGGTCTCAGGCACCTTTAGCCTGGGGCTGCAACTCCACTAGTAGGCCCAGCACCTTTACCTGGGGCCTATCTCCAAAAGAAGAATCCCAGGGTGCCCGGGAAAGGGTGGACTCGCTCTAAGAAGAGGAGACCGGGGGAGGACCTTTCTGATGGACCGGTGAGAGTTCACGGTGAAAGAGAGGCCTGGTTACCTTCTGGAGGGATTCAAAGATCCACCAAAGGCATTGCAACATACTATCGCCGGCACCTGTCCTTGTGTTGCAATAGCTGAGAAGTTTGGGACTCAAAGATTCTGTGGCAGAGGATCTCCCGATCGTATCTCAAGGAAAACCTAAAGTGAACGTTCGAGCATCACTCCGGCTGCTAGGATCTACTCTTACAGGGGACTATCCGGGTGAGCTAAACCTACTCGGGATCGAGTAGTGACTATCATACCAGTTTGTGCCTGGACCTATCTCCCAAACCTTACTGTGCTTTCTCTCATCCACCTTTCCTGTCTGCTGAACTTGAACTTGCTTGTGAAATAAACTCAGCGTTGGAGTTAAAGTGGTGTGGACATTGGCCTTCCTGGGGGAAAAATAGAGACTTGTCCCTATACTCTAGGAGATGAGAACCAGTCTGCTGGGAGAACCTGCTGCAGGACCCAAAATTGTTAACACCGCTCAACCTCCTCAAACAGGAGGGTACGGGCATATAGCACGGTGTGCCTTGACCTGCAAGTGAGCCGAAGGCAGGAAAAGGTCTGTGTGCTACAACTATATTGTCAAAAGTATTAGGACGCCTGCCTTTACACGCACATGAACTTTAATGGCATCCCAGTCTTAGTCTGCAGGGTTCAATATTGAGTTGGCCCACCCTTTGCAGCTATAACAGCTTAGATTCTTTCTGGGAAGGCTGTCCACAAGGTAGCAGCTGAATGAGGCCTGGTATGAGTTATTGGTTGCTTGGTCACTTTCAGCTGCACAGACAGCAGTGTCCAAGCTAGCAACAGGCTAAACATGCACCAAGGATGAAGTGTCTGTAGTATGGACCAAACAATTTCAGTGCCACCCCCATTATACTACAGATTTATGTACATGTTCCTGATCCCCTGCATGTAAACTGAGCTGCACATGCGCAGCTCAGCCTTTGTGCCAGGATGAGCTCCTGCACATGTGCAGAAGTGGCATCACCCCGTGCTGGTCAATTAAGAGGACCAAAAAATGTCACAAAGAAAAAGATACCGGCGCTGGCAAAAGACAGGGACTGTTGGAGGAAAGGTGAGTATTCCTCCCTTGAGTTCTGCTTTAAGCCAAAAAATATATGAAATCATGAAGTATGTGGAAGGAATATACGATGTTCTTGTTCCCAACTATGCAACCTGAATTACTGTTTTTATAGCACAGATGAAGCTAATAATATAGATATATCTACTCACTTACAGATTCTACAGGATGTAGAATCATATAAAAATACAACATACAACAAAAAGATCTAAAAACATTTTTTGCTGTTTCCTTTAGCAGGCTCCTACATGTTTAGGAAAACTACTAATTGAAGATACACAAGAGTAATAAAGAAGTCAGGTTATTCTGAAGGGGCTAAAGAACAAAAAAAAAAAAAAAAACCTCTTTGCTGAAATACTGTAAAGAGAAGATAACAACACATAGTCAAGCTATCTACAGAGCTACTGTAAAGCCTGGCAGGCAAAAAGAATTTCCCATCAGTGTAGTTTCACATTTATCTTTTCCTCCTAATGATATAAAAGTCTGCAACTTCTAAACAAAAGTGGGATTTCAGCAAATGGCACTGCATTCAACAACCTCAGTATAATCACTTTGTTTAATGTACTTGTTTATTTACTGTTCCAAAGTAAAGATGATTATGATCAATTTAGATATACAATTGAAGCAGACACACTTGATAGCCAATGCACAGATAATTAACGCTGTCAACATACTGTAGCTTATCAAAGGGCTGTCCAGGCCCTATCTCCTAAACACAATCCATGTCAGCAGATATCCTGCATGAGGATGGCGAATTCTCAGTGCAGACTCGGGAAAGACAAAAGAAAGCGCAGATACAGGTACATGTTTTGAATTCTTTTCTAAAAATCAACATTTTGTTGCTTTTTAACAAACTGTAATAGACAAAAAGAACGTATTATTTCAGGAATTCATGAAAACAAAATAATATTTATAGTGGTATTAAACCCAAAAACAAACATTTAATATATTACTTACCAGTTCTTAGATGTGATAGTTGCATTCGATTTTTTTTTTATTTGGCCTTTTTTTTTTCCCTTTATTTTCACTCGGTGATCCGACCCGTTTACCCGTTTGTTATTTCTCCACTTTCTATAACAGACCAAACTGTCCAGCAAAAAGTGGCAGTTAGACTGGGTTCACACTATAGCGAAAACACACATTGCATGTGATTCGCACCCGCACTGCGGTGCCGATCACATGCGATGTCTGTGCAATGCAAGTTCAGCCATACAGTTGTATGGCTGAACTCGCATTGGATTCACACAAAAAAGGTGCAGGGACTTTTTTTTCCCCCTGCACTGGAATCGGATGGCATGTCACACCCATGCCATCCGATTCCTGTCCAAATCCACAGTTTGCACTGCGATCTGTGAACCGTTCTGGGGGTGTCATTAACATTGTATTGACACCCGCAGCGATTCACAGAGGGCAGTGTAAACTGGCTGCGGGAGAGATGCGATGCTGGAACCGGCGATGGAATTGCGCTGGTTCCTGCATCACTATAGTGTGAACCCAGGCTTAAAGTGTTGTGACAAACCATGTAACACTGATAGGGGTGTTTACAGTGGTCAGCTTTTAGTAACCACTTGCCTACTGGGCACTTTTACCCCATTCATGCCCAGGCCTATTTTCAGCTTTCAGCACTGTCACACTTTGTTTGCAATAGATTTTTATTCAAAAGTTTAACAAATTTTGTTAAGATACAAATAGTATATCAGTACAGAACGATCCATACACTCTTAAGAGGTGACCAAATGTCTAATTCATATGGCTGTAATGTAAAAACAATTGTAACAATAATTATAGTTAAGTAAGGCTACTGCCCGCTCGAACCTGAGCGGAGTACTTATAACTTCTTGGTAATGTTGGATCAAGTTGTAGCGCCTTTAGTATAACTCAAGATCAGGGCCCTTGACACCAAAGGAGGTTAGGTATTTAGAATTAGTTTACATTGCTCCCACCTCGGAGTTGAGAAGAGAGAGGCTCCAGGACTCTCCATTTGTATCCATAAATTGAATCATTAAGGCCTCATGCCCACGGACGTTTTTACAGCCGCGTTTTTGAGCGTTACAGCTTAAAAACGCCTGTCCATGTTAGTCTATAGCTTCATGCCCACCTAGACGTTTTTGAGCTGCAAATAGCATAGACGTTTTTAAGCTGTAGAAAAAACCCAGGACCAGTGCGTTCCTCAGCGTCGGAGTTAGGCAGAAAAAAACGCGAGCGTCAAAAAACTCAAAAACGCTCAGAAACGCTCAAAAACACGCACTAACGCACACTAATGCACGGTCGCGTTTTTTAGCTCCGACGTTTTTTATTTTATTTTTTTTCTCAAAAAAATAAAATAAAAATTTACAATACATGGACAGGCGTTTTTAAGCTGTAAAAAACGCAGCTGTAAAAACGTCAGTGGGCATGAAGCCTAAACATAAAAAGAGAAAAAAAGGAGGGGAAGAAGAGAAATAAATTTGAGTAAAATTAATTAAAATAAAATAAGGAAGCGGAGGGGGGAGGGTGGGAAGGAGAGGAAAAAGGAAAAAAGTAAAGGTCAGGAATCCAAAGTAGGAGTCATTTCCCTCAGCCTAGGTCCCCCACTATCCAAGACTATGGGGCTTGGAGGTACTTAATCCAGGGGGACCACACCCTGTCAAATCTGGCCTGTCTGTCTTTAAGGATGCTGGTCAATTTTTCATTGACCATGATCCAAGAAAGTTTATTCTTTACCAGTGCAAGACTAAACACAGGAGTTTTCCATGCTCGTGCTACTGTAATTTTAGCTGCTGAAAAAATAAAGAAGATGAGAGTTCGGAGATGTCTAGGGGTCTCGTCCAGCAGGTCCGCAAACAGCGCCGTTTTAGGATTTTTAGGTAGACCAGGGTGAATATTCTGATCCAAAAGCGCTGGATCTTGGGACAGGACCACCAGACATGGAACATGGTACCCTCTTGCCTGCATCCTCTGAAGCAAAGGGGTGAAGTGCCGGGGTACATTTTCGCCAGCCTCGCCGGAACAAGGTACCACCTGGACAGCACCTTACAATTCCCTTCCACCAGGGAAGTATTGAGTATTCCCTTGTGCACCATGGTCGACCATTGCCCCCAAACCTCCTCCTCTATAGTCTCGCCTAGATTTGATTCCCATGCTGTTTGGTATGAAGGTTTGGTCTGTTGATTATTGAAGAGGGCATAGAGCTCCGAGATCCCCCCCCCCCCGTGACTCAGGTCTGCATAAGCATTTATTTTCAAACAAGGTCCTAGTGGTTATGTCTATCTGATCGGTAGCTAGGGATTTTATTAAGTGAGTAATTTTATGTAGACGGAAAGATTCCGTCTGGGGCATCTGTAACGTCTCTCGGAAGTAAGCCTGTTGCCTGATCCCTTTGTGATCTATGAAGTATGCTATCCTGTAAAGGCCTTGGTAACCCACCATGTAAATTGTTGGGGATTTTGTCCTGGAGGGAAGTGCAGGTTATTGAGTATAGGGGCCACAGGGGAATGAGGAGATCTCAGTGGGTATATGTTGCACACCGTGTCCCACAGACGCAGGGAATGGGATAAAGAAGGGCACAAAATGGCCCGACGTTCTCTTGTTGGAAGCCACAGCAGGAGATCTACAGGTAGTGAGGGACTGGCCTGTGCTTCCAACCGGCACTGTCACACTTTGAATCACAACTGTCACACTTAGCCATTGTGTTGCCCCTTATTAAATTTGTTGCAACCAAATGGACAGACCTTTAAAACTGGCACAATTAAGAGCTACTGTACCTGAATCTGACATACATGACCTCCTACTGAAATTGTCGCAAGGCTTTTCTGAATAATGCACAGGCCATTTCTAAAAGGGGCTCACCAGAAAAGTGTCATGCCGCGTACACACGATCGTTTTTCCCGTCGGGAAAAATGACATTTTTTTTTTTCGCCGAGAAAAACGATCGTCTGTGGGCTTTATGCCGTTTTTCTCGTTGAGAAAAACGGCAGGAAAAACGACGAGAAAAATTAGAACATGTTCTAAATTTTCTCATAGTTTTTTCCATCATTTTTTTCCGCGGCAGTTTTCCCATAGGGAGACACTGCCGCGGAGCCCACAGACGGTCGTTTTTCTCGTCAAAGAAAAAAATGACGGGAAAAACGGTCGTGTGTGGGGGAACATGCCGTTCCCTCGTTTCTCATTTTTTTTCATGCCGTGATTCACGGCGGTGTTTTCACCGCCGTGAATCACGATCGTGTGTACGCGGCATTATAAATGATTTATTGAATTCCCCTCAATGTCTTTCACAACACCTGTCTGTATTGTCCAACAGCCACCATTTAGATAAACATTTTAGATTCCAGCTTATATGGCACACTTTTGAATCTTACTGGACAACAAAGACAGTTCCTAATAAAGACACTGATAATAAAAGCCCACCTGGTCCAGGCCCTTGGTAGTGTAGACTATATTGTCAAAAAAATTGGGATGCCTGCCTTTACACGCACATGAACTTTAATGGCATCCCAGTCTTAGTCCGTGGGGTTCAATATTGAGTTGGCCCACCCTTTGCAGCTATAACAGCTTCAACTCTTCTGGGAAGTCTGTCCACAAGGTTTAGAAGTGTGTCTATGGGAATGTTTGATCATTCTTCCAGAAGCGCATTCGTGAGGTCAGGCACTGATGTGGACAAGAAGGCGTGGCTTGCAGTCTCCGCTCCAATTCATCTTAAAGGTGTTCTATCAAGGTTGAGGTCAGTACTCTGTGCAGGCTAGTCAAGCTCCTCCACCCCAAAATCGCTCATCCATGTCTTTATGGACCTTGATTTGTGCACTGGTGTGCAGTCATGTTGGAACAGGAAGTGGCCATCCCCAAACTGTTCCCACAAAGTTGGAAGCATGAAATTGTGCAAAATGTCTTGGTATGCCGACGCCTTAATGCCCTGTACACACAAGCGGAATTTCCGTCGGAATTTTTTTTTTTCGACGGAATTCCGCTCAAGCCTGCCTTGCATACACACGGTCACACAAAAGTTCGGTGAACTTTTGACTGCCAAGAACGCGGTGCGTCGGAATTTAGTGCGTCGTAATTTGTACACACGATAGGAAATTCCGATCTGATTTTTTTCTGTCGGAAAAATAGAGAACCTGCTCTCTATCTAAGTCCGTCGGAAATTCCATCCGAAAAAGTCCAATGGCGCATACACACGGTCGGAATATCCGATGAAAAGCTCCCATCGGACTTTTTCCATCCGAAATTCCGACCGCGGCATAAGAGTTCCCTTCCCTGGAATTAAGGGGCCAAGCCTAACCCCTGAAAAACAACCCCACACCATATTTATTACAGGCATTAATATAGCATGGACAATTTATGCAGCACTTTGTGTACTGTACATTCATATCAATTCCAATTTAAGGTCCCTATGTGGGAGGAAACCCAAACAAGCACAGGGAGAAATGGAAACTCCATGCAGATGAGGTTCTGGATGTGATTTGAACCAAGGACCCCAGTGTTAACCACTAAGCCACTGTAAGGTCTTATTCAGCAATATGAATTTGTTTCTACATACAAATAGAGAAACAAATTGAGGTCATAAACACCTGAATAGATATTGAAATAGCAAAACTGACAGTCTCACCATGCTATGATAAGGTACCCTGAACAACCTGTTAATCAGATGCATATATGATTTAGTAATTGTGTAGATGGGCACTTCCCTATGAGCTGTGATACACACTCAAAGGATCTGTTTGGCACAAACTGAACCTGATTTTGTGATGCTGTTCAAGCATAAAGCTCTACTAAACTTTCAACAGCAAAGTGGCCTTTATGTGCACCAAACAGCAAATAAAGGAGAACTCCCAGCCCTGTGGAAGTCGGTAGAGCCACAAGCCCAGGAATAGATAAAATCAAAATTCACTTTAATGTAACGGTAAAAAGCTTGACATGCAGGATTGCTCGTACTGATACATCACCAAGTCAATGGAGAGAAGAAACACATAATCCCAAAAGCTGATGGATGGCACATGATCCCAGACCCAACAGTATGTTACACCACCCAGGAGCCTCAGGACAGGGAGAGAAGTGTGTGTATTACGGCCCGCCGGGGCCCCAGAAGCCACGTGTTCCAGAACCTGGATGTGATGTTATACACCCAGTGGATTAGCACCCGAACATCGGCTGGTGAGGCCAAACTGAAAGCCTTGGAGAGCACTCAAACCATGTCAAACCAAAGGAGAGAAGCTGGATAACATGTTTCGGGGGTTTGCCTCTTCCTCAGATCATGCTCCTTTGGATTGACATGGTTTGAGTGCTCTCCAAGACTTCCAGTTTGCCCTCACCAGCCCACATTCGGGCACTCTTCCGTCAGGTGTATGACATCTCATCCAGTTCAGGGACACGTAACTTCCCGCAGACGTGCCATCTCAGTGACCCCGGCGGCCTGAAAGAAAGTGCAATATTTCATAAATAGATTTAATCTATACATAAAAAGTGACAAAAAGTGAAACAAATGACTTGGGAAAATTTGAAATGGTCCCAAATAATAAAATTACACTACAAAGATGTGTGTTGAAAATTCCACCATTAGTGTCCACATATCATCCACAAGATGTCCTCCGCTGTGCAGTGGTAGTGAATGCCACTTCCAAATTGCAAATTATCTATGGGCCCTATGAGGAAGTCCGAACAGACGAAACACTTCAGGATGTTACGGCATGTAGGACTGGAAGTGACGTAACATGCTAACCTGAAAGTGACACAGTGAATGTGATCTGAGTCCTTGAAGTCATTCACCAACATTGTTTCCACGTGTGGGGACTTGCCAGATGGTCCCCTTTGTTTACCTTGGACCCGCCAGGAAGTAAACAGTGAGGAGAAGGATCCTGCTTGATGGCATGATCGTGGCTTCGGAAAAATACAAATAGGGATTTAGAGAGTTTTTTTCAACCCAGGAATCTGACAGAGGGGGTGGAAGAGAGGCCTGGGAGGAGGGTAATATTTATCCTGGAGTTGGGCTTTAGGCGTAAAGTATATTTTGATTAATTTCAAAACCAAGAACCTGAGACAAAGAGATGTCTCCCAAAAGATAGCAGTAACGGGGGGTCAGCCACGGTATATCAAAAAAACTATTTATACAAAAACAAGCTTTATTAAATGATTCGGTGATGTAAACAGTAACATTAAGGGTGAGATTCCACCATGCTAGTGGGATAACCCCCCCAGGATACCCTATTAAAAACACTCCACTAATAAAATGTTGACATATTTTGATTAATCACAAGTCATTGTGGTCAAAGAACTAATATAACAATTCAATTAACATTGTTGGCCTGTATGAACATAATTTTTTTATATTTCACTGATATTATTTGGAATAGGAAACATTCCCAATCATGACTATCCTGCCTGTGGTAGGTGATTTTTTTTTTTTTTTTCGTTCGGAGGTGTTCACTGCAAACACAGAACAATCTAAAAACTATTTCAAAATGAAAAGATTGGTTGCAGAATGATCCTAGCTAATAAAACCATACTGTTTGCTTATATGAGTGATTTGTTTGGGGTAATTACAATTTTGTTTTTTGAAAAGGAGTAATATTTGGCATCAGTTCACAAGTTTAGCGAGCGCAGAGAAAGCGTTCCTTGTCTTTCTATAACAATGAAAACAGCAATTTTATTATTACTGACATAACTTTGAGACGGCCACTGTCATGTCAAAACAAGTTAGAGTAAACAATTAATACAAAGTTGGAAAAAAACATGCTGCCTTGGCAGTTCCTCCATTGAGAGACTATTGTGAGAAATGACATTGCTGTCTGATACCCAGCCTGTGCGCCACAAGCCAACAAGTGCCAATAACACAGCCATGTTCTTAGTTTGCTTCTTGGTTTTCAATAATTAGAGTGGAACTCATTCCCAGAAATATGTTTTGCTTAATTATTCTAATTTTGTGTTTCCTAAATAAATGGTATTATTTGTGTCCACAACTGCCACATTTGATAGTTGCTAGCAAATAAATACATCATTAAAAATAAAAATAGCAGACATTTGCATTAGCTGGGTGATATGCTTTTCTCTGCACACTCAATATAGTAATGCAAAGGAGAATTGTATTAAACCCCCTTCTAAATCTTACTTATTTTATTTATTTATTTTATTCTAATCACATCTTGTATCCAGATACCTTGGGGGCAGGGACTAATGTGCATGTACAATATATATGTGTAGCGCCCTCACCTCTCCCCCTACCTGCCTTTTTGTGTGTTTTCGGCTCCTCGCAGGGAGGGGAGAGGCACACCGCACCACAAGCCCGTACCCTCCTGAGTAAGGAGGTTAAGCAGTGTTAGTTTTGGGGCCTGCCTGCGGCTGGAGTTGAATCCTCCCGAGGAAGATTCTCACCTCTACCTTAGGTAGATGCAAGTCCTTATGTTTCCCCCAGTAATGTAACTGTCCACACCAACTGAAAGTCCAACTTCTATATTTATTTCACACGGATAATAAATATGCTTCTTTGAGAGCAGACAGGTTGGAACAAGACACAGGACAGCTTAGGTGGGAGGAGGTCCAGGCACAAACTTGAATCAGGTTCTTTGACTGTTTAGGCTTCACAACCAGTTTTGGCGCACGATCTCTGCCACAGATCGTGAGGTTGGTCTCTTCCACAGACCGGGTGAATAAGAAGTCACTGCCACTGACATGGAGAACAGGTCACTGCCACTGACCAGGTGAATAGAGCCACTGCCACTGACTGGGTGAATAGGGCACGGCCCTATTAGGCCACTGCCACTGACCTGTAAGCGAACTTCCTTCTAGAGAGTACTTGGCCCGTGTAAAGGAGAAGACATCCCTCCGGAGAGTTACCAGAGGTCCTCGCCGTCACCACGACTCTGCACTGGGTCTTCGGTACAGGTAACCTCCCTGGCCTCCTTATCCCAGATCCGGGTCCCCTCGCAAGGCGGCACCCTGGGAGTCCTCGATCCCCGGCGGAATTCAGCCGAAGGTGCTGGGCTCCGGGCCTCCAAATTAGTACCTCACCCCAGACTGAAGGTGTCTGGAATGGAACAGGAACCAGGCCTCCGGTCCTAGGGCACCCGGAGATGACACACACACGCACCCAGGCTGAAGGTGCCTGGTGCCTGGGCGCGGACGAACCCTGCATTATACCCTCTCCCGACAGGCACAGCAGGTTCCCTGCCCGGCCGTACTGCTGCCGAGAGGGGACAAGAAAAGGCACAACCTTGTACTGTGGTTCAACCCGGACCTATGGCGACAGCGCCACCTGTAGGCCCCAGGGAACTATACACCAATACTAGCTCCCATGGCACAGAAATTAACCCTAACAATAATGTGTCTGAGCCTAACTACCACTCAGACACTACCCTAAATTGAACACCCCGCTACATATGTAAAGTGTTGCGTAAATTGACAATGCAATAAAAGCACCAGTAATTAATAAAATATATGTAGCGGTGCACTCTGGGCACAAGTTCAACAGATTCCCACATCACCTTGTTGTCTGAACCTCCATTCATCCATTTGTCTCACTCTCCCTCCTTTAGACACAATGAAGAGTCACTTGCGTTACCTTGTGGTATTTTTATTATAAAAGGTTTCTTGGGTAGAGTTGGGTAAAGGTGTAGTGACATGGGATGCCCATAGATAATAGCACTTTAGTAGATTAGATTCTGAGGATAAGGCACAACACAGATTGAAGATAGGTGAGCTGCGTCACTGCAGACTATTGCTCCTTTGTATGCTGTACTGATTCCTGCAGAGTATTGAATAGTCACTCTGAATGACTTTCTGAGGTAATTAATCAGTCATCCAAATGCTAGCCCTGTGTCCGGAGCTCATTCACACAGACACCCCCCTCCGACACCACAGTCCATCTATCTGCAAATTGTGACTGAGGGACTACTAGGCCCAAATAGTCCAGTGATATGGAAGTTGAGTTCCCCCGGCTGCAGCCTTCCATATTGGGTTTAAATAAGATTAGAGTCACTCCTTGTAATATCCTGCAGTGTAGGACTGACCGTGCAACATCCCGTCAAAGACACCCTCTTGTGTCGTTCCGTTACTAGGGGCAACAACAGATATTCCCAAGCTCCTTGAACAGACTCCTCTGGTCCTATCACTTGCTGTAATGTACCCACTGACCTGTTCCATGGTCCCCGGTCCATGGAAGGGACATGGTTCAACCGCACAGTCCAGCAGTAACAGTTCCAGGATGCTAGATGTTAATTGTTAGTTCTTCCTATGCGGTGTTAAAGAAAGGTGGTCCTCTTCAGCACCGGGTAGGCCCCAGGCCCTCGGGCCTTGTCTCACAGACACTACTGCTCCATTCTCTTTCTTCTCACCTCAGCTTATATAGCAGACCCGCCCCCTGCCAACCCTCGTTGGGGATTGGTCAAAGCCACTATACAAACTGCCTGTCACTCAAAGCTTCCAGCACCGCCCCCTTCTAGAACATTCCTTCCAGAAGCAGGGGAGGAGTTCCAGAGTCTGAGCACAGGTGGCCACACCCACTGCTACTCTGACACTCCCAGTCCCAGATCAAAACAATCAGGCCTAGCTTAATGCAAGGCCTGACAAAATTTACCTGCACTGACAGTTTAAAAATAATAAAAACACTATTTAGCACACACCAAAAGATAGTGGGTGCTACATATATATCTACAGGCATGTGAAAATTTAAGTACACCCAATGGAAATTACTGACTTTTTTACTCTGAACAGGCAAACATTAAATCTTGATTCAAATAGTGCCGACAGATAAAGGTGATAAGCATGAACAAATGGATCAAACAATTGACATGGTGTATTCATTTTTATGATCTAAATTAGGGGTTTTCCAAACTTTCAAAACAAAGGGCAAATTGACTGTCCTTCAAACTTAAGGGGGGCCAGAGTAGCCAGTACGAGTAGAAAATGCCACAGTGACAGTGGGAGTAAAAAAATGTAGTGTCTATAGTCAGTAGAGGGAGGAATAGTGCCCCATCATTGGTATAAGTGGGAGGAATAGTGCCCCATCATTGGTATTATTAGTAAGAATAGTGTCCCATCATTGATATTAGTGGAAGGAAGAGTGCCATCATTGGTATTAGTGGGAGGAATAGTGCCCCATCATTGATATTAGTGGGAGGAATAGTGCCCCATCATTGATATTAGTGGGAGGAATAGTGCCCCATCATTGGTATTAAGGGGAGCAACAGTGATCCATCATTGGTATTAGTGGGAGGAATAGTGTCCCATCATTGGTATTAGTAGGAGAAATAGTGCCTAATTGTTTATATCAGTGGGAGGAACTATGCCCCATTTTTGGTTTCAGTGGAAGGAATGGTGCCTCCTTGTTGGCATCAGTGGGAGGCATAGTGCCCCAAGGGCTGGATAAAGGCAGCCAAAGGGCCTCATTCGGCCCATGGGGCCGCAGTTTGGAGGCCGCTGATCTAAATTAACAAAAATGCTGATTTGTCATATGCAAAAGTAAGTACACCCTTACTTTTACCACCAGTTCACATCCATGGCAATAGAATTGGGTGTAGTTGCCAATGATTAAAACCTTCTTAGGGAGTATGCAGGTGGAATCTTTCATATTTATATTTCAGACATCTGGAGTCTGGTGTTCTCTATGCTATTGACATGTGTGGCATCATCATGCCAACACCAATAGAGCTCCCTTAGGCTCTCAGAAAGAAAGTTGTGGATGCTTAAGAGCCTGACAAAAGATTTAAAAAGATCACCACATGATATGAAACTATTTATTCCACTGTATAAATATTGTATAAGTGGTATAGAATTAAAACAACTGCTAATTTGTCCAGGACTTGCTGACTCAGCAAATTCAACCCAAAAGATGACTGTCTGATGCTATAAGAAGTCTCCAAGAAGCCCAAAATGTAATTATGGGGTGTTCAGGTAACGGTAACTCTTGCAGCAGTTGGGGCCAAAGGGCATGCATCTACAATAAGAAAGTTATAGCACAAAGTCAACCTGCATGAAAGATCTATTAAGAAAAAAACATTTGCTGTTCGAAAACTACATTAGACTTACTACATTAAAGGATGATTACAGTTTGCCATTGAACATATAGGCAAAGGCCAACCTTCGAGAACAATCTGCTGAAGACTGTTAAATCAAAGATAGAGTTGTTTGTCCGTAGTAACAATGGACATATTTGCCGCAAGCTGAGGACAGTATTCAGGGGAAGAACCTTTTAACAGCTATGGTGGTGGAGATGGTATGGTTTGAGATTGCTTTGCTGCATTAGGGTCTGGGCATCTCACAGTCAACAGGTCAACTTCACAATTTGCTTAGTTTTAAAGTGTGCTTGATGAGAATCTGAGGCCATCTTTGTAAAAGTTAAAGATGAACCAAAAATAGGCTTTTAAACACAGTAATAATTTAGAGTACACTAGCAAATCCACCAAGTTCAAAAGAAAGGTATATAGGGTTATGGTCTGTTCAAGTCAAAGCCCTAATTTGATTACCACTGAAATGATCCACAGATATTTACCAGAACTCATCTTACAATAGCTATTTTTGCCTTGGCATTCTCAAAATGGATGAAAAACATCCAGATTTGTTAGTAATATACAGTATCTCACAAAAGTGAGTACACCCCTCACATTTTTGTAATTATTTTATGATATCTTTTCATGTGACAACACTGAAGAAATTACACTTTGCTCCAATTTAAAGTAGTGAGTGTACAGTTTGTATAACAGTGTAAATTTGCTGTCCCCTCAAAATAACTCAACACACAGCCATTAATGTCTAAATCGCTGGCAACAAAAGCGAGTACACCCCTAAGTGAAAATGTTCAAATTGGGCCCAATTAGCCATTTTCCCTCCCTGGTGTCATGTGACTCGTTAGTGTTACAAGATCTCGGATGTGAGGTGTGTTAAATTTGGTATTATCGCCAAGACCATACAGCGGTTTAACAGGACAGGTTCCTCTCAGAACAGGCCTCGTCATGGTCGGCCAAAGGAGTTGAGTGCAGGTGCTCAGCGTCATATCCAGAGGTTGTCTTTGGGAAATAGGCGTATGAGTGCTGCCAGCATTGCTGCAGAGGTTGAAGGGGGGGGGAGGTATTCAGCCTGTCAGTTCTCAGACCATATGCCACACACTGCATCAAATTGGTCTGCATGGCTGTTGTCCCAGAAGGTCATCTTGTGCATCATTCTAAAGATGATGCACAAGAAAGCCCACAAACAGTTTGCTGAAGACAAGCTGACTAAGGACATGGATTACTGGAACCATGTCCTGTGGTCTGATGAGACCAAGATAGACAGACGTATTTGGTTCAGATGGTGTCAAGCATGTCTGGCGGCAACCAGGTGAGGAGTAAAAAGACAAGTACAGTATGTCTTTCCTACAGTCAAGCATGGTGGTGGGAGTGTCATGGTCTGGGGCTGCATGAGTGCTGCCGGCACTGGGGAGCTACAGTTCATTGAGGGAACCATAAATGCCAACATGTACTGTGACATACTGAAGCAGAGCATGATCCCCTCCCTTCAGAGACTGGGCAGGTTCCTGCTCCCACTACCGGCTCAGATCACTGAGGTGAACTGAGCCAACAGTTTGCCCCCCCCCCCCTCAAGTCTTCTGGGACCATTCACAAGGCACAGCTCGACTCCTGCATTCACAGTAGGAGACAGGCTGTGAAGCCACAAAGCTTCACTTCCTGTTTCCCTTACTGCAGATGCCGGCACCTGCACCTGAAGCCGACATTGAGGACATTGCGAGATCCCTGGTAAGTGTCCTTATATTAAAAGTCAGCAGCTACAGTGTTTGTAGCTGCTGACTTTTTGATTTTTTTCTGAAGGAGCCCAGAGCTCCTCTTTAAAGTGTAAGTCCACCCTAAGGGGTCTTTCACACGGACGGTCCGTTCAGGTCCGCCTGTCAGTTTTTTAGGCGGACCTGAACGGATACTCCATGTACCCCTATGGAGCCACGGATGTCAGCGGTGACATGTCCGCTGACATCCGACCCGCTCCGATCCGCCAAAGTGTGACGGAGGAAAACCCTATTTTTCCATCCGTCTGCGGATCGGATCGGATGACAACGGACTCTACGGTCCGTCGTCATCCGATCCCCCATAGGGGAGAGCGGCGCTCTGACAGGGCGGTCCCTGCACAGTGTGCGGGGACCGCCCAGTCATCCGCCGGCTCAGCAGGGATCAACGGAGCGATCCTCGCTGAGCAAGCGGAGGTTCATTGGGCGGATCATTACTGATCCGTCCCGTGTGAAAGGGGCCTAACACTAAAACCCCTGTATCTACAGACATCCATGATCTAACACTAACCTATCTAGCCCTTTAAAGAATAAATTAGTATACATACCTTTTTCTGAAGCCGATCCGGTCTCCAGCAGTGGAAGCTCTGAAGAGGACACGACTGTGAAATAAATGTGAAGTGACGTCACCTATAGACTTTGTCCTCTGCACCCGTCTCCACAGCGAAGCCACAGCTGACATCTCAGTTTGAGATCAGGTCAGATTTAGTGTTAGAGTGGAATTCTACTTTAACCTGGAAGCTGATTGGTTTCTATGCAGAGCTGTACCAGATTTTGCACTCTCCCGTTTTAGTAAATCAACCCCAAAGTGCCATTCCATGCATGGATCCATGCTAAAAAGTATGGGGAGAAGGGGGGGGGGCAGGAGGTATGTTTTTTTTTGTTTTTTTTTATCTCAAAATAGAAGGTACCGTATATATCCCCTCACCTTTGTGTACTGAAAACTATTTTTTTTATTAATCACCCCCTCTATGGCTGCCCTAGTTTCCAATGCACTGCTTTGCAAAGCTAGGTGCTCATTATATTAGCAAAGAAACAGGTTGAAAAGACTGGAATTTTACCTGTTGTAGGTCTGACAAGGAAGCAAGGTGTTTGCACTTCACATAAGTAATGTAAGGGTCCATGCCCAGACTTGATTTCATACCTGTTTTCATTTCTTCACATACTTTTGGTCACCCATTACAGCATTCTAGGAGTTACTTTCTGCATGCAGTGCAATGATTGGACAAGAACGTGGAAACAAAGCATTCTCAGAAAGATAGCAGCCTGGGGCCAATATAATTACAAGTCCTCACACTGCTTGAAGTTACTCAGCTGACATGTTTGAACTGTGCAAAGACCTTCCAGTGAACTATTATACAAAGCTCAATGTATCACATGGCTTCCAGCAGCTGCTAAATATCATGGTAAATGAGTCTGCTGGATGATAAGTCATTCACCTACCCTCATACACAAGAGTGTTAAAAGAAAAAAAAAAAGACTATGCAGACAGAGACAGGTAGGAGAGGAGCAGATCAAGGTGGCGAGGATGCTTTGTAATCACGAACCGTAAATACTGTCACTATAATAATGCAGGTATATACACAGACAGACAGCGACGCTCAAGGAAAATCTCAGTATAACTCATCCATTCATACCAGCAGTAGCATCAACATGCTGGTAATAAACCTTTGCACTGATGGACATTGGACAATTGAAGTAACAGACTGAATTGGAAGGGAATGTAATGCAAGATGTAACCTGCAAACACCTATAAGAAAGATCTTATTAATCTGCAGAGTTTTCAGTGCAGTGTTGATAGATTGAAATCAGAGAAATTATGAACTTCAAATTACACTTGCAAACCCAAAATACACTTTTTTTAAAATAAGCCTGTTAAAATGCGTACATTTACATATCACACATTTTATGATTTAAGGCAGACAAGGGAAATATTTAATATAGTAAACAGCATTTGATACCCCAGGCATGTCAAATCAATGGGCTGCATGTGGCCCTCTTGCTTCTTGTTTGAAGTTCTCTGTTTTGTAAGGATTTAAATCAAATTAAATATGAATCCAGCTGTTCTGCTCTGTTGATAAAGGTTACACTTAGATAATGTTGCAGATAAATACTTAGAATTTCTATGCCCTCTTCTGTTATAAAATGTAATATATTGCAGTTTTTACTACAATGTTAATTTCCAAAGTATATGTAGCATCCTCCCCAAAAGGTTTGGACGCTATCTTAAATTTAGAGGGATGTCTGAGCCAGTAGCTGGGCTCAGACTGTTGAATTATATTGAGATTTGCTTCTTTTCTAGCTGTTGTTCGCCCGATGGTAGTTTCCCTATTCGCCTACAGGTGGCGTTACCACCTCAGGCACCTGTTGAAACACGGGCGGACCATGGTGCATTGAGTGACCCCTCTCGGCAATGGTACAGTGGGAGTGGTCGCCCCGCTGTGCCTGCTAGGAGGGGATACTTAAGGGGCAGACGCCATTATTCGGGGTTCGTTTTCGCCTTGTGGCCCTCCGGGCGTGAGGTGTGTGTGTGGTTCTGGTCTCGGGGCCACGTTGGCCCGAGGCTGCATCGCTACATAGTAGGCCCACCTAGTCTGGCTGGGGCCTGCATACTTAAAGGGGAACCCAAGCTGTCCGTCCAAATGGGGAGGAAGCTGTCTTAATGAAGGAGACCAGGGGAGGACCTGCCCTGGAGAAGACCGGCAGAGTGCTGACGTCTTGGGTGAGGCCTGGTAACTTTATTGAGGAGGGATCCATCAGATCACAAGCCCTGCAGTTCGCCGGATTGGCTTAAAGGCTCTTTTCACTGCACGGCTGGAAGTTTGGGACTTTGAAATCCTATGGCAGAGGATTCCTGAACTATCCATTCGCTCAATTACAAAAGGTCTGTGGCAGAGACTTTGTTCATTTCAAAAGGTCTGTGGCAGAGACCTATTTCATCTTGGGCAGTCTGTGGCAGAGACTGCCCTGTTGCTGGTTTATGTGTCACTCCGGCTGCTAGGCCATGTGAGAGGTGACCAATACCCACTCTAACATTGAGAGTGGTGAGTGACTTTAAACTGACACCTTGCATAGTTGTGGCGAGTGCCTGAACCTTCCCCTGCTCTTCTCTACCTTCTACTTTCTCAACGTTTACTGCATAAGAAAATAAAGCCTGACTGTTGAAGGTTTTACATCTGTGTTGACATTGCATTACTACAGACTTTCCCGCCCGGACAACGAAGCTGAAAAGATAACATGCAAAACCCAAAACTAACCAGCAGCTCCTACGGGGGTAGTGATACACGTGGGGGCTCATCCGGGATTTTTGCCGTTGCCTCTGACAACCGGATTACTGTTCTTTTGATTTTTGGAAAGTCTGCCATTGAGAAAAGTGTTGGACTGTGCTTTTAACGAGAGAAGAAGGGGTCAAGGAGCACAGACCGCTTTGCTAGCTGCGTAGTTCATGGGCGGGGCCAGAAAGAAGAAAGCCCGCGAGCTACGTGCAGAAAGAACTAAACTGGGAGGAGTTCCCGCCACCTGCGTGAGACACGTGAGTGTGTTTGGTGCCTAAGAGCAGAGATTGTTGGATTGAGCAAGAAGAGCAGCATGTCTTTGTTTTCATGGGCCCCAGCCATATCGGAACCCAGGATGTTCCCTGTGCCCAACACTATGGACACTGCTCAGCTTGGAGCCCCACTTACGGATACGGGGATCCGACTCAAGCCCCGGGATGTGGAGGCCCTGGGCATGCTCTGCCCTGGATGCAACGGACTGACCGTGCAGTTGCGCCCCTTTGGTAGATGCCTGTCCTACTGGGAATTTCTCTTCGAGGTGGAACAACCCACCGTACCACCCCGCCCTTATCGGGTGGACTGGGTCACAGGCACCGTTACTCTTGAGGAGGTTGCCTTTGCCCCCTCGGTACAGCCCGCGCATCTTGCATCTGCTGTAGCAAGTGAAGCGGGAGTGGTTGTCGCCACCATTACGGAGCCACCAGCGGACCTCGCAGCGGACGCTGCCACCACCACCGCTTGTGTCTCCATCCCGCCTGCAAAACGGAAGGTGGGCTACGTTAAGGCCTCCCGCGGCTGCGGTCAAAGTCTACCTCAGCACCTGCTGGAACCGGACCTCGTGAGTGGTGAAGTCTCTGGGAAGTCCACGTCAGGAACCGGTAAGGAGGCTGGGGACAAAGTGACTGTAGCTACCCGTAATTATCTACCTGCTGAGGAGTGGGATTCCTCAGAATTTGACTCTTTCTCAGATGTTGGGGATGACAAGCTGATTGAAACTGTGTTTCAGGAGAGGGGATGGGACAATAGAAGATGTATCACCCCGATACGGAGTCTCCAAGATGGTTTACCCATGAACTCTAGGGACACCACACCCCGGGTGGAAACCCCTGTTGTAAAGAAAGAGACTGTACCTAATGAAATACCCTGGTCTCAATCTGCTACGTCTTTGGTCCAGAGGTCACCGGACTCATATGTACTGCCCGGGTCGGGAAACCCTGGGTTTTTACCTAAGCTTGCCCGTCTACAGCGGATCTTAATGAAAAGGGTAGCTACCGAGTACAGCTTGGAGTTCCCCTACGTGACTAAAGAACTAATGTTAGAAATTGAAGCTCGCCACGAGCAATGGTACGGGGACGCTATCTGGGACTACCTTAAAGTACCCAAGCCGTTCAGGAACTTTGAGCACTCGGTCGCCATGGCTGATTGGTTTAAGGGTTGCTGTTTGGACTGGCGCTACAGCCAGCACATCTATGCCGATCGGGTGGTCATTTGCAGTGAATGGGGAGAGGACATTGTACATTCTATTAATACACGGGATGAGCGTAGAAGGTCCGTGACTCTACCGGATCCTAGTTTCTACTTGTGACATTTTTTTTTAATGAGTAACTTGACGTGACTGTTTTTGCCTCCTGTTCTTCTACAAGTGGAGAACGCTCTGGATCAAGGTGACTTTGTTCTCTGCCATAAGAGATTTGTTGCTCTTAAAAAAAAAAGAAGGGGGACAGAGGAGGGGTTTTCTTTTATCTCTGAAGAACAGTTTTTTTTTTCTCTAACTGAAGTTTGGGGGTCAGTCAGATAGAGTAGGCTTTCTGAGAAATGCTGTGTTCAACAATGGTTCTTTAGTATGCTTATGTTCCAACCCATGCTCAAAAAGGACATTGTAATGCATCTGACACTAGGTGGCAGTGGTTTGCCAAATTAGGGAAAGACTTTTGTGCTGACACAGCAATTAGAACTTAAAACTTAAAGAAGGGAAACTGCATTTTCACGGAGATGCAGTTCTGCTTCTGTGTACACATGTCTAATACTTTAGAAATATATGTTTGCTATGCATATTCTTTGTGTTTTCCCTTAGGTACCGGATCTGCTGTCAAGATCATTGGAGAATGGGGTGGGATTAGACAGATAGTGATGGGTGGTAGTGTACGTATATACTCGAGTATAAGCCAAGTTTTTCAGCACATTTTTTTGTGCTAAAAATATCCCCCTCGGCTTATACTCGAGTCACCTCTTTGCGCCTGATCTCCTAGACTTTGGGGACCCAGTACCGGCCGGCCGTTACAAAGTTTTTTGTCCGGAAGACCTACGGCCGGGGAGCACAGATTTTTCAAAGCCGGTAACCCCTTCCATAGACTCCCATGTTAAATGGTCATTTCTCTGGTGACTTTGAGGACCCAGTACTGGCCGGTCGTAGGTCCCCTGGACCCGAAACTTGGCACACGTGTAGCCCCATTTATTCTCTATAATTGTGCAAAGTTTTTTGTCTGGGGGACCTACATACAGGGAGCACCAATTTTTCAAATCCGGGCACCCCATCTATAGACTCCCATGTTAAACGTCAGTCTAGTCATGGACACAGTGAGGCATGGACACAGTGAGGCATGGGCACAGTGAGGCATGGACACAGTGAGGCATGGACACAGTGAGGCATGGACACAGTGCAGTGAGGCATGCACATGGACACAGTGAGGCAAAGTGAGGCACAGTGAGGCATGCAGATGGACACCCTAGGCTTATACTCGAGTCAATACGTTTTCCCAGTTTTTTGTGGTAAAATTAGGTGCCTCGGCTTATATTCGGGTCGGCTTATACTCGAGTATATACTAATGTGTAGTATATCAATGTCATATCTGGAGAGTTATGTCATTCCTTTTATTATATTCTGTGTATTTTCCCCCTTTTCTCTCTCTTAATTTTTTTTCAGACACTGGGGACAGTGTCTTTTTGTGGAGGGGGGTGTATGTAGCGCCCTCCCTAAAAGGTTGGGACGCTATCTAAAATTTAGAGGGATGTCTGAGCCAGTAGCTGGGCTCAGACTGTTGAATTATATTGAGATTTGCTTCTGTTCTAGCTGTGGTTCGCCCGATGGTAGTTTCCCTATTTGCCTGAAGGTGGCCTTACCACCTCAGGCACCTGTTGAAACACGGGCGGACCATGGTGGAGTGACCCTTCTCGGCAACGGTACAGTTGAAGTGGTCGCGCCGCTGTGTCTGCTGGGAGGGGATACTTAAGGGACAGATGCCATTATTCGGGGTTCGTTTTCGCCTCGTGGCCCTCCGGGCACGAGGTGTGTGTGTGGTTCTGGTCTCGGGGCCACGTTGGCCTGAGGCTGCATCGCTACATAGTAAGCCCAGCTAGTCTGGCTTGGGCCTGCATACTGAGAGGGGATCCCAAGCTGTCCGTCCAAATGGGGAGGAAGCTGTCTTAATGAAGGAGACCAGGGGAGGACCTGCCCTGGAGGAGACCGGCAGAGTGCTGACATCTTGGGTGAGGCCTGGTAACTTTAGTGAGGAGGGATTCATCAGATCACAAGCCCTGCAGTTCGCCGGATTGGCTTAAAGGCTCCTTTCACTGCACGGCTGGAAGTTTGGGACTTTGAAATTCTGTGGCAGAGGATTCCTGAACTATCCATTCGCTCAATTACAAAAGGTCTGTGGCAGAGACTTTGTTCATTTTAAAAGGTCTGTGGCAGAGACCTATTTCATCTTGGGCAGTCTGTGGCAGAGACTGCCCTGTTGCTGGTTGGTGTGTCACTCCGGCTGCTAGGACATGTGAGAGGGGACTATCCGGGTGACCAATACCCACTCTAACATTGAGAGTGGTGAGTGACTTTAAACTGGCACCTTTGCATAGTTGTGGCGAGTGCCTGAACCTTCCCCTGCTCTTCTCTACCTTCTACTTTCTCAACGTTTACTGCATAAGAAAATAAAGCCTGACTGTTAAAGGTTTTACATCTGTGTGGACATTGCATTACTACAGACTTTCCTACCCGGACAACGAAGCTGAAGAGGTAACGTGTGTAGCGACCTCACCTCTCACTCCCTCCCTCTTTTCTCGATCAATGGCTCTCGTCTAGGGGACCAGGGAGGAGAGTGTGGCGCACCACCAGCTCGTATCCTCTTGTGTGCAGAGGTGTGAGCTATGACCTTTTACCTTTGGACCTGTGTCCCTGTCCAGAGCCAAAACTTCCCTTAAGGATGATTCCCACCCTCCACGCGGGTGGAGGTAGGACCCTTTAACTGCCAGAAAGTCAAGTTCCACACCACTGAAAGTCCATCACTTATTTATTCTTCAGAGCAATAAATAGTCCTTTAAGAGCGACTGGTCAGACATAGAACAGTTCAGAACACAGTGGGGAGGAGGTCCAGGCACAAACTTGAACTTGGGTTTTCTCCTGTTCCGTTATAGCGCGAACAGGCTTGGCGCACAGTCGCTGCCACCGACCGTGGGGGGGTCTCTGCCACAGACCAGATGAATAAGGCCTCTGCCACAGACCTGGTTGTTGGGTCTCTGCCCCCGACCTGATTCACGATGGGTCCCTGCCATGAGAACGTGGACTACCTTCTATGAGCAATGGCCCCTGTCAGAGAGAAGACATCCAACCCGGACAATTACCAGAGGCCCCACCAGCACCAGCAAATGCTGCACTGGGTCTTCGGAAGGGTCACCTCCCTGGCCTCCTCGTCCCAGATTCGGGTGTCCACAGCGGGGGACACCCTAGGAGCCCTCGATCCCTTGCGGGACCCAGTCGAAGGTACTGGGCCCCAGGCCTCCAGAGAGTACCTCACCCCAGACCAAAGGTGTCTGGGGTGGAACCACAACTCAGTCCCTGGGCCTAGGGCACCCGGAGACCACCATCACGCGGCACCCGGAGACCACCATCACGCACCCCCAGGCTGAAGGTGCCTGGGAGTGGACCCCAAGCAGAAGATGTTTGCCCCCTTTATACTCTCTCCCAGCATGCACAGCAGGTTCCTTGCCCCGCTGTACTTCTGCCGCGAGAGGACACAAAGGGGCTCAGCCCTCCAATGGCGATTCAACCCCAGCCTATGGCAACAGTGCCAACTATAGACCGCAGGGAACTAGACACTATTGATATCCTCCACTGGCACAAATTGGTCCAGGAATCCCAACAATTGTTGCATCTGAGCCTGGCACCACCCAGATGCCTCCCCCAAATATGACCACCCGCTACACATCCCCCCCCCCCAGTGATTTGACACTGTTCCCCAGTGTCTGAAACCAATTCATGCCCTCTCTAAAGCAGAGTCAGCATAAATTCGATCCAGAGACAAACTAACCAAAAGGAAAAAAACATGACAATTTAAAAATTTTGTTTCGTTTGTGCCTGAAAAAAAGTTAAGGGAAGAACGACAGCTAAAACATGCACAGGTATAAACATTTAAAAGCATAACAGAATATTTTTTTTCAAAAATCACATTTCCCCCCTCCCACATCACTGACTAAAATCTGCCCCATTCTCAGCAGACTTGATTGACGTTCTCCTGCAGAGGGGAAAATAACACATTATCTGACACAGTATGTGATTTGGAATGAACAGGCTCCCCCTAGAGGAAACCCCTTCCTTCCAAAAGTAATGTG
Organism: Rana muscosa; assembly: GCA_029206835.1. Lineage (NCBI taxonomy): Eukaryota > Metazoa > Chordata > Amphibia > Anura > Ranidae > Rana > Rana muscosa. Next base: position 11,001,413 of record JARGYO010005626.1, on the reverse strand, counting down.
TGGTGTGTGTGACAATCGTTGTGCAACACCGCCACCTGGTGGCGGTGTCACGGTCAGAACACTTGTTTTCTTCCATCCAGAAATCCTTTTCTCTGTACTGTGGCCCTGTCTCAACTACACCCCAAAGTCTCAGTATCCTTGCGGTGGAGAAAGAAAAAGGAGAACAACAAAACAAAACTGCTCCCAATTTTTCCAGAAGTAGGCCACCCTTTGCGGGTTAAAGAGTCCCTGAGTTCCGGCAAAAGGCTCTCCGGAATTTTCAGCAACAAAAAAAAACACAGGAGTCTATTCCCCTACAAATAAAACCTTGGGTGCGGCAGTACCAGGGGTTTCAAATACCTGTCAAAAGTCTCCATGTGATATTCCACATCATCCCCCTCCCTCCGACAAATAAGCACCCGGTCAGCATGGATGTGCCGACCCAACATCCACTCTGCCTTGCAGTCTTTGAACCTTTTGGAGGCTGCAGGGGAACATGAGAGGTACCTGCGAGGGTGGGGCACATTGAGATGTGTCCAGATGAAGTCATCATACCACCGCTGTCTGCAGGCCTCCACCTCGTACAAAAGTTCCTTGGACAAATATGGGTACTCCCACCCATATTCATTGGCAACTTTCTGACCGAAAAGTCTCTGCAAACGGGAAAGGGGTGGCATTGTAGCACGGTCTCCTTCACCAGGCAGCACTATAGCATCCGGGTGCCGGGGCACCTTCACCACCTGTAGATTGGGCATAGGAGACCGCAGTGACACTCGCTTTGCCCCAGCAATGGGCGCAGGCGACTCCGGGGCTGGAGAGGCATGCAGGGGACCAGATCCCTCCTCAGGCGCCGGGGCCTCCACCCGGGGTGTACTATCCCCAGTGGACATGGGTGGGTCCCTTTTCACATGGGACGAGGATAGGGGTATCTTGTCCCAGCCTTTCTGAGCAAAAAGTTAATCAATTACAACGTCATCTCCAACATCGGAGATCGACTCCAGGTCGGAGGTGTCATACTCCTCCGCGGGACAGTAACTCCGTGTAGATGTGGAGTCACCCCCTTGGACAGCTTCCAGAGCCTCTGGATCCCCGACGCCTCCAACCACACACCAGGTCCCGTCCCTCGGCTTACCTCGGCCTTTACTTGAACTGGGATGTCCGGGGCTCTTCCTTCCGGATCCATCCAGGCCAGGCAAGCGCTGGGGTGTGACTCTCCCACGGCCGCAGGAAGCCTTGACCAAATCGACTCTCCTCTTTGGCGGTGGAAGCAGGGATTCCGTGGTGACCAAAGCAGCATCTTCGGATTTCTCAATCGCAGTCTCACTCTCAATTGGGGCTTCCTCCAGAGCCCGGTCAGTGCGCGTAGGGATGGCTTTACAAGCTCTGACTTCTCCTTCAAGAGTGGTGGCGCCTGTAATACAGTTGAGGTGGAAGGCCCGAGGCCTTTCCGTGGGTTTGCTCCACCTCAAAGATGAATTCTTTACAGGCCTCGCATTGCCCGAATGGCTTCAGATGGACCACCAGTCCCGAGCAGCTGGGACAAATCACACCGAGGGCCTCAAAGTCCTTACATACGTACAGGGCGAATCGCCCCCGGGGCTTGAGCCTAATCCCCATATCTGTCAGCGGAGTAGCAAACAAAGTCATCCTCGTGGCTGTAGAAGTAGGAAGCCACAAGGCAGTAGTAAACGTGCTGACAGCTTGCTGCTCCATCGCGCACTGACTATCTCGCGCCAAAGTCCCCACGTGCATCACTTCACATGGCCAGACTTCTTCCCTTCTGCAGCACCTGTTCGCGCGCTTCTGTTGAGTCACGCCCACGAACTGCGCAGCCAGGGTGTGCCTCGTGGCGCGTTGGCCAATATGGCCGACCTCCTCAGAACTCCTCTGGGCAGCAAAGTTCAAGCTCTGAAAGTCTCGGCTCCATCAACACAGACACAGATCCAGGACCCAGGACCCCCACGTGTAGCGACCTCTCACTCCCTCCTTCTCTTCTCGATCAATGGCTCTCGTCTAGGGGACCAGGGAGGAGAGTGTGGTGCACCACCAGCTCTTATCCTCTTGTGTGCAGAGGTGTGAGCTATGACCTTTTACCTTCGGGCCTGTGTCCCTGTCCAGAGCCAAAACTTCCCTTGAGGATGATTCCCACCCTCCACGCAGGTGGAGGTAGGACCCTTTAACTCCCAGAAAGTCAAGTTCCACACCACTGAAAGTCCAACACTTATTTATTCTCCAGAGCAATAAATAGTCCTTTAGGAGCGACTGGTCAGACATAGAACAGTTCAGAACACAGTGGGGAGGAGGTCCAGGCACAAACTTGAACTTGGGTTTTCTCCTGTTCCGTTATAGCGCGAACAGGCTTGGCGCACAGTTGCTGCCACAGACGGTGAGGGGGTCTCTGCCACAAACCAGATGAATAAGGCCTCTGCCACAGACCTGGTTGTTGGGTCTCTGCCACCGACCTGATTCACGATGGGTCCCTGCCACAGACCATGAGAATGGGGACTACCTTCTATGAGCAATGGCCCCTGTCAGAGAGAGGACATCCATCCGGACAGTTACCAGAGGGCCCGCCGTCACCAGCAAATGCTGCACTGAGTCTTCGGAAGGGTCACCTCCCTGGCCTCCTCGTCCCAGATTCAGGTGTCCACACCGGGGGACACCCTAGGAGCCCTCGATCCCTTGCGGGACCCAGTCGAAGGTACTGGGCCTCAGGCCTCCAGAGAGTACCTCACCCCAGACCAAAGGTGTCTGGGGTGGAACAGCAACTCCGTCCCCGTGCCTAGGGCACCCGGAGACCACCATCATGCACCCCCAGGCTGAAGGTGCCTAGGAGTTGACCCCGAGCGGAAGATGTCTGCCCCCTTTATACTCTCTCCCAGCATGCACAGCAGGTTCCCCGCCTGGCTGTACTACTGCCACGAGAGGACACAAGGGGCGCAGCACTCCAATGGCGATTCAACCCGGCCTATGGCAACAGTGCCACCTATAGGCCGCAGGGAACTAGACACCATTGATATCCTCCACTGGCAGAAATTGGTCTAGGAATCCCAACAATTGTTGCATCCTAGCCTGGCACCACCCAGATGCCTCCCCCAAATATGACCACCCGCTACACGTGCAAAACCCAAAACTAACCAGCAGCTCCCATCTCAATCCAATGATGTGCATGAGAGCAGCTGCTCTCCCTGGTCTCTTCTTCCTCATTGGCTGAGACAGCAGTGGGAGCCATTGGCTGTTAATCACAGCCAGTGAGCCAATGAGGAGAGAGCAGGGCAGGGCCAAGCCTGCTCAGGTGTCCCATACCAAGCTGCCTGCTATGGGGCACTCTGCAGGAGGGAGGGGCCAGGAGTGCCAGTGGTGGACCTAAGAAGAGGAGCAAGTAACTGTGACATGTTTGTAATTGACAAAAAAAATTAGCATTTAATATCACTTTAAGTAGGTGTGACCCTTAGTAGGGTCACACCCTACTAAAGATGCAGTAGGTGTGACCTTTTGTAGAGTGACACCTGACCCCTTGAAGATATTTTCTTCCCTTAGTTTGGCCCACTGATTCATTTGCTTTAGGTAGCACAAAACCCTACATTCTTGATACCTCATTCTCCCTTGATATGACATCCTCCAATACCTCGCTATTAATTGCAACACTGCAGTTTGGCAGGGAAAAAAATCCTTTTTGCTTGATAGAATATTTTAGAATCCCTTATTGCCTTTTGGGTGTGTTTACCACTGGTTTCAGTCATCTATAAATTGAAGAGGCCACTATAGTTTAAATGATCCTTAGTGTTAGGGTAGGATCTATAGGGATGGTTAGTGTAAGGGTTAATGTTAGGAATGGAATTACAGGTAGGATCTATAGGGATGGTTAGTGTAAGGGTTAATGTTAGGAATAGAATTACAGGGAGGGTTAAGCTGCCCATACATGGATAGAAATTCTGCCAGTTCAGCATGGATCAACTTCTACTCAACCACCCTGTCGGAATTTAGCCGCTCGATCAGTGCTGCAGACTATAGACTGCAGTGCTGATCTCTGTACTGTATTCTGACGGTGGGGAAGTCTCCCCGCTGTCAGAATACAAAGACACAATGGGGAGGGTTCCCACATCTACAATTTGTTTATGGGGGAATCTGGTCAGTTTTTCATTAAAATAACTGGTTGAACAGAAAAAAAATACTAATGTATGAGCATCTTTAATATGAGAATTATTGTTAGTGTTGGGGTTATAGGGAAGGATAGTATGACGATTAACTATGGGTTATATGAAGGGTGATGTGAGAATTAGTGTTAAGGTTACAGGTGGAGTTGGTGTTAGAATAAGCATTATTGTTGGGGTCATACTGTATAGTATGAGAATTAGTGCTGGAGTTGGGATTACTGTTAGAAATACGGGGAGGTTTAAAGAGGTTGTAAAGGTAAAAGTTTTTTTTTACCTTACTGCATTTTCTATATTAGAGTAAAAAACCTTTCAATGTTAGCTCCCCTCAGTCCCCCTTAAATACTTACCGTCTGCAGCAGTGTGGCTGTTTTCTCCCCTCTTCTCAAAGGAGGCTCAGCAGAAGTGGAGGCCATTGGCTTCTGCTGCTGTCTATCAAATTCTGTGAGCAGAGAGTGGGGTGGGGCTGAGCCGCATTGTGTGTGTCAATAGAAGCAAACAGTGCAGCTCGGGATCAAGCCTATACAAGTGCCTCCATAGCAAGTAGGTTTCTATGGGTGCACTCTGAGAAGAAGAGGAGCCAAGACCGCCAGAGGGGGACTCCAGAAGAGGAGAATCAGGTCTTCTCTGTGCAAAACCATTGCACAGAGCAGGTAAGTATGACATGTTTGTTAAAAAAAAAATCTGTGTTGAGCTACTTGCAAACATCTGAATAAAGCTGTTCCCTTGCAATTGTGATACCAAAAGCCAATAAACAACCTCTAGAAAGTAGCGCTAAATTCCCAAATACATATCCCCATTTAAATAAATCTCAAATATATATAAACAAGCAAAAAGCACAATGTTGTATAAAAAGTGCAATAATAGCAAAAAAATATTGGCCATAAAAAGGGTATGGGGATCTGGGTATTGCCCTGGGGGACATGTATCAATGCAAATCTTTTTTTTTTTTAAATATTGTTTTTACAGGAGCAGTGATTTTAATGATGCTTAAAGTTAAACAATAAAAATTAAAAATTCCTTTAAATACAGTTCCTGGGGGGTCTCCTTAGTCTGCACTTTGTATAAAACCTGCTGCAGCAAAACTGACATTTATAAAGAAAAAAATCAAAGAAACGGTGTAGCCCCCCACAATCCATACCAGGCCCTTTGGGTCTGGTGTGGATTTTAAGGGGAACCCTATGCCAAAAAAAATGGAGTGGGGTCCCCCCCAAGATCCATACCAGACCTTGCTCCCCCACCCCAAAGCACCTTGTTGATGGGGACAAGGGCCTCTTCCAGATAACACTTGGCTGTGGCTGTGGGGGTCTGCGGGCAAGGGGCTTATCAGAATCTGGAAGCCACCTTTAACAAGTGGGCCCCCACATCCCGTCCCTCCTATGTGAATAAATATGGGGTACATAGTAGATCCATCACCATTCATGATGCCGCCGCCACCACCACCGCCGGGCCCGAAAAAAAAAAAAAGAGCTCCGCCCATGACGAAGGCTAAACTGCCAACTGCAGGCTCCACCGATTGACAGTTCTTATATAGGTAAGGAGTGAGGCCACCTGGTGGAACCGCCCCCTTGTGACATCACTATGTACTCCCTATGCGCTCTCTCGCCCCCCCCCCCTTTTATGTCCTGCCAGGCTGCATGCTCGGACCCACACGTTGTTTTATTTTTAAATTTCTATTGGCAGCAATGGGTTTTTTTTTCATTCAGCTGACAGCGGAGAAGCCCATTGACAGCTGATGACTCATCCTTTGTTAAGGATGTCGCGGGCAGCTTCCCAGCCCACTCCTCAACAACCAGCTATTCACTGTGCCCCAATTGGGCAAAGCTTTGTCCAATCGGGGCTTAGATTGCACTGTGCAGCGCGCAGTGCTTTGTGGGGCGCTCGGCGGGTGCAAATTCGGGTGTTCGCCAAACGGGCAATATTCATGCCAAACTTTTGCTTGGCTCAAACTGTTCGCTCAATTCTATTCTGTGATGATAACCGAGTAATAAAACTGGCCTTGACTGGCCTGGCCGTAACAATAATATCTAACCCTGCAAGTTGGGGACAAGATAAGTAACAAACGTTATTTGCAAAGATGTTTATTCCACTGCCTTCTTTTAAAACATTTTGTTTACCATACAGGCTAATTGCAGAGCTGCTTTGAATTACATACAGTAAATGTAATTAGAGAGAATCTGGACCCATAGTCTAGAGCTGGAACACATTTGGCAAAAATCCTCTAAGATAAAGACATAACTGGTATTCAAATAAGAAAAACTAAATGAAATAAGAAATAAATCAAAAAGTTATTTCTGTCAACGGCAATTGGTGAAGTTTAAAAACAAAATTCTAAAATGTGTTACACTTTGTTGCTAAGCATATATCTTAAAGTTGAACTCCAACAAAACAAAATAAACCATTGCAATGGGTCTCCCTCCCCACTGCTTAAAGGGGTTGTAAAGCCTCAAGGTTTTTCACCTTAATGGATACTATCCATTAAGGTGAAAAACCTTCTGTGCTGCAGCTCCCCCCCAGAGCCTCCTTTTTTCTCACCTGAACCCGTTTGTTCTAGCGAAGAGCACGAGCCCAGCGGCTCCAGCCGCTGTCTCTGTCCTGATTGGATAGATAGCAGCAGGGGCCATTGGCTCCCACTGCTGTCAATCAAATCCAGTGACACGGGAGCCCAGGGGGCGGGGCCAAGACCTGCTGTCTTTGTCAATGGACGCAGCAGTGGGACTCATAAGCGCACCTGCATCGGTATCCCCATGGAAAGTGGCTTTCTGTGGGGGCACCCGATGAAGAGGAGGGGCCAGGAGTGCGGCAGGGGCACCCCAGAAGAAGGAGGATCGGGGCCATTCTGTGCAAAGCCCTTGCGCAGAGCACGTAAGTATAACATGTTTGTTATTTAAAAACAAAACAAAACAAAAAAAAAAACTTTACAATCACTTTAAAGGGGTTGTAAACCCTCAAGGTTCTTTAGCTTAATGCATTCTATGCATTAAGGTGAAATACCTCCTGTCACGCAGCAACTCCCCGGAGCCCACCTTTTACTTATCCGAGCCCCGTAATTCCAGAAATCGCAACGAGCACACCAGCTCTATCCGCAGTCTTGTGTCCTGATTGGATAGATTGATAGCAGCACAGTCATTGGCTCCCGCTGCTGTCTTTGTCAATAGACGCAGGACTCCGGAGTGCGCCCGCACGGGTGTTCCCTGAAGAAGAGAGCTTCTCCGACTAGGCACTTGAGAACAGGAGGAGCCACCAGCGCCGCTAAATGACCCCAGAAGAGGAGGATCGGGGCCACTCTGTGCAAAACCAACTGCACAGAGGAGGTAAGTATGATATGATTGTTATTTTTTAAGAAGAACAAAAAAACAAGGGTTTAGTAACCCTTTAAGTATTTACTGCTCATGATATTTGTAACTTATTCCCTCCCACTCCCACAGGCTTCAACCTGTTCAGGAGGGTGGTCACTCAAAGCTTCTTCCTTTCTCTGCCCGACTGGGCACAGCTCTCTGACATCATCCTGTACAATGCAGATGTTCCATCAAAATAGCCAATTTATCAAGATCTCCAATTACGGCACTTCCGGTTACTGTAAACCATCAGTAATTGGAGATTTCAACAACTTGCTGTTTTGACACAACACCGGCAAGCGTGTACAATTCAGTACACGGTATTATGAGCCGATTTTGATAATCCGCTCTGATACTAACCAACGAAATGGCCGCCCCCATGGCGACAACAACTTTTTTCTCGCTACCCGCTGTTATGTCAAATCAGCAAAGTCTTTGTGTACCAGAGTGTACACGCTTACCAGTGTTGTGTCAAAATGGCAAGTCATCAAACTCTCTAATTAGTGACGGTTTACAGTAACCGGAAGTGACATAATTGGAGATCTTGATGAATTGCCTATTTTGACAGAAGACAGGCACTAAATGGCCCAAGCACAACCTGGGAGCTTTGTACAGCGGAGGAAAGCACCTGCTCAGGAGGAGTTAGGAATAAGTAAGTATGTTGTATATCATCTTATTCGTAAAGGTAAAAAGAGCAGTTAACCCTTGCAGTAGGGAAGGGGACCCACTGCAGAGCTAAAGCATTTTCCCCAGGGTTCAGCTTTAAAGCAGTAAGAGCCAAAAGAAAACATTTATTATTTTGCAGTCTACCAATTTTCGGATATGACGGCTATATTAATTTCCTTTTTTAGGCTGTCTTTCCTCTAGTTTCATTTGGTGATCCAGCCAGCAAGTCTGTTGTTTTTCAAAAGCACAAGCTCTCGAGCTTTCCAACAGAATGTATTTGTTTACATGCATGAGACAAACCACTTAACACTGGCAGGGATGATTAAAATTAACAGGTTATATTTATTCATGCAAAACCTTTCTCCCAAAAGGAAAAAAATGGTTTGCTGTAACTGATTATAAGGTGTGAGCTGGAGTTTGGCTTCAGTTTGTTAGTGTAATTTGCTAATGCATCTAACACTACCCTCACCCCATGTGATTGACATGGCTGCTGTCTGCTGTACCTCCTGTACTCATTCCTCCAGAGTTGTGCCTCACTAATACAGACGGTGTGTTACTGGCCTGATCACCATGTGAAAACAGAATGGAAAATGCTAAGAAAAAAGCTGATGCAGCCATCACATCTAATGATTGGTAAGCTACAATATAATACATTGGTGGTTAGTTCTTATTGTTCTGTTGTACTGTTATAATTATATGGACATGTACTATATTAATCTGAATAGCTATGGAAGAGAAAATCTGTTCTATTCAATATTTTATTATGTTATCTATATCACTGTTACATATTGCAACTCTCTGCATTGAGTATTGTATTATTCACATCATATACTGTTCTCTGGGTATTTACAGCTCAATGTTCCTGTAACAGCAATACAAATGCATACAATTTAGAGGCAGAATAAAGCAATAAGCAATTAAGCTCAGGTGTCAATAAAGTATTGGGCTGTCAGAGGAAATCAATGCATTCAGGGAAGACAAGCATAGAGAAAGCATGCAAGCATAGAGACAGCATCAAATGTCAAAGGCCAACAGTGCCTTGTCAGAGACAAAGATCACTGTATCTAAAGAAGTACCAGAAATGTACGAAACAACAGGACCGCGATTCAAGCACCTAGCACATAGCTTTACATCAGTGGCTCTCAACCTTTCTAGTGCCGTGACCCCTTGATAAAATTTCCAGAGTTGTGGGGACCCCTAACAGAAAAAAATATTTTCGAAACCGTGGGTTGTCGGCACCCAAGGCAAGACAAGTAATTTGCGCCCCTAACCCGCAGACATTTAGCGCTCCCTGAGTCCCATCCGCTCATAAAATATTAAAACCCCTTATGGTACATTTTAGGATGTACCACTCTTTCTCTTTGTTCTCCTTTTATCTCTGTCTAGCCTAATTTCTTTTTTTTTGTTTTCCCTACCCTCTTTTTAGCCATCTTTCTTGTTCTTTCTCTTATTCTTTCTCTCCCTTTTTCTTTGTTCCTCCCCCTCTTTTCCTCTCCCTTCCATGTATTCTCTATTTTTATCCTTCTATTACTCCTTGGTGGGGGGGAATGGGACGAGTGGCAGTGCTGGCGGAAGGATGGGGGAGCAGCGCGGGCTTCAGGAACAGCCCAGGATTCAGTGACCCCTGGAAAATCGTCATTCGACCCCTGAGGGGGTCCCGACCCCCAGCTTGAGAACCACTGCTTTACATGGTCCCTCTATGAACACTGATTTATAAATGGAGGACATTGTTCACTGTGATACTACTTCTCAGGACAGTTTCCCTAATTAAGCCCAACAAAAGAACAGCACCGAGACACCTTTAGAATAGTCAGAGGCCAGGCAAGCACTAGTATTGAGATGGCAGGAATAGCAGTAGCAACAGTCACTATGATTTCCTCACTCAGGTCTGTACTCACAATGTCCCTGGGTATCCCTGGGTACTTGGATGCCTCCCTCCAATACCAGACAGAACAATTCCTCAGTGGATCATCCAGCCTGGATCCTCAGTGAAATTGTTCTCTTAGCTTTTGAGATTTTAAGCAGAAACATGAGCACAGGTAAAATTTCCGGCTGGGCTGCCCAGAAGGGAAGCAGCCCTTTAGGCTGGGAAATTCTCCTGCTGGACATGAGCAGGGCTGTTCCAGGTCCAATACTATTTATACACTTCCCAGCCACCTACTGGGCACCCTCCACTAGGGATTGCCTGGGAACACATAAATATTCAGGTTGTTTATTTGACTCTCCCAACCCATCACTTTTTTGAATCCTCCAGAAAACTGGGGAAAGCAATCAAACTTTCAGCCTGCAGAGTCAAGAAAAATCCCAAAGCAATCACAAGCTGCTCTACTGATTACAGTGGATCCAAAAAGAGTTAAACGTACCTGGCTTTCCTTGCAACCTATCTAGGAGGGTGCTACATCATGAAAGTGTATGCTGTGACTATAGAAACTCCTTTACTAGCAAATAAGCACTTGTAGGGCACTGGAGGGGGCCTCCAATTATCGGGAAGTGTGACAACTTTAATCTTGGGTTCATATACAGGTATGTGCATATGCCACTAGGCATCGGCATCTTTGTGCTGAAGCCTGCTCAGTACCTTTATGGCACTGGCGGCTTCCTTTATTTCTGACTATTTCATTTGAATGGAACTAGGAAGGATTCAAGCCTTTGTTATATAGTTAGTCTGGTTGAAAAAAAGACACAAGTCCATCTAGTTCAACCAATAAAAGGGAAAACAAATTGTACAATCCTATATACAAAACTATACCCACAGTTGATTCAGAGGAAGGCAAAAAAAAAAAAAAACTACCACATATACTTTCCGCTAAGAGTTTCCAGTTAACATAAAGCAATTTAGCTTTGAGCACCTAGCGGCCCCTAACTTCCTCTTCCTCAGCAGCGCTCCTGGCTCCTCCCCTCCAGGGAGTGCTCCTATAGAAAGCCTCTTTCAATAGGGGCACAAATAAAAGGGAGCGCGGAGGGGGGATACTGATGCCTAAACATTTTTTACCTTAATGCAAGGAATACCTATATTTAGGTTTTATAAGCACTTTAATGTTGCTCTCAGGAAGAAAAGAATGCCTTAAATTGTTACAGGACAAACCACTTTCTAATTGTCTTGAAACCTTTTAACATCAATCAGGTTTTCTATTAAGTCAATGATCAGTCATTCTAAAAGCTTGTCCTTATGAATGGAAGACCACTGGCAGCCCACAGGAGGTAAGTGGGAGCAGCTGGTTCCTTACAGAGGAAAGCAGTTTACCACTTATTGCATTGCACAATATTTTTTATGTGTTGTTAGGAAGGATTTGGCAACAATTAACTCTAATATTACAAGCTCCAGCATGTTGGCATGCTAAGTAGGCTGTGTAAAAATATGTATGGTAGGTAGTTATATGACACAGCAGGGGCAATATAGTAGGTAAGCAGTTAGAACTCATGCCTTGCAGCACTGAGTTCCAAGGTTTCATTCTACCCAGGGATGCATGGAGTTTGAATGTTTTCAGTTTAGTTAATATTAGTATTATAATTACTACAGGTATTTATATAGCACCAAGAATTTATGCAGCGCTTTACATATTGTATATTCACATCAGTCCCTGCCCTCAGGGAGCTTACCATAGGTTTGAATCTCAGCCAGTTCAGCAATAATCGGCTGAGATTCTAATCATGTATGGGCAGGCTGAATGTACCCAAGTTGATCGATCAATCAACATGGATACAACCAGCCTGCTGGATTTTGCATGCGATTACTACTAGCAGCTGTTATAGCTGCTAGCAATAATCACTGTGTTCTCCCAGTCGGGACGGCTTTCCCCACCCCCTGCAACCGACAGGAGAACACAATGGCTCAACGGGAGGGATTCCCCAGTCAACATTGTCTGTGTTGATGGGGGAACTCGTGGTTGCAGGAAATACATTTTGATCCGTCTATGGCAGGCCTTAGTTCCCTATCTCACATACATACGTACACATACTGGGACAATTTTAGAGGAGACAATTAACCTACCAGCATGTCTTTAGAGTGTATGGGGCACAGTAAAGCCTTAGATACGGTGCAAATTTATTTCCTGAAATCACGGGTTGCAGGAAAGACATTTGCATTATTCTCCTATCAGCACAGACAGTGTTGACAGAGGAATCAGCAATTGTCTTTTCCCAGGGGGGCGGGGAGCCGGGGACAGGGCCGGACTAGGAATAAAAACCAGCCCTGGAAATAATTTCATACCAGCCCCATAGCATTATTATACCAGTCCAACGTCATTATTTTCTTGTTCATGAAAGGGAAAACCATGCATTTTAAAGCACATATGAAGAGCGTATTATATATAGATAAGACAGATATGAAAGCACATAGGGCTAGGGATATATATATATATAAAAAAGCAAATTTCAGTTAAAAGTAGTAAAAGTGAAGCAATCATCAAGGGGGACACCTGGGACTCTGGGAATGTGAGGGGGGGAGGGGGACTCTGGTGACCAGAGACCACCCTCTGCAGAAAATACACTAAGGTTACTGATATAGGGGGGAAACCTTTATATCAGTGCCCCCTTACATTAATGTATTCACTCCCCCCTTACATCAGTGACCCCCTCAGACTGGCCTGGCGGCGCTGTCACTGACCTCCTCTCAGGTGCACCTTGCAGGGCTCAGTCAGTCGGCTCCAGCTTAGTGGCACTGGTTTTCCTATAGTCTCCTCTCCACAGTCCACTTATGTCTGACTTCTCTCATGACCCCCATCCCGGCGGCGCTCCCACTCTTGACTCCTCTCCAGACTCCCTCAGAGACTGCAGACATTATATAAGACAAGAGATGGTCAGAGGCTGCGGCATAGTACAGAAGATGGTCAGAGGCTGCGGGCATAGTACATGAGATGGTCAGAGGCTGCGGGCATAGTACATGAGATGGTCAGAGGCTGCGGGCATAGTACATGAGATGGTCAGAGGCTGCGGGCATAGTACAGGAGATGGTCAGAGGCTGCGGGCATAGTACAGGAGATGTCAGAGGCTGTGGGCATATTACAGGAGATGGTCAGAGGCTGTGGGCATGGTACAGGAGATGGTCAGAGGCTGTGGGCATATTACAGGAGATGGTCAGAGGCTGTGGGCATGGTACAGGAGATGTCAGAGGCTGCAGGCATATTACAGGAGATGGTTAGAGACTGTGGACATGATACTAAAGATGTTAAGAGAATGTAGACATAATACAGGACATGGTCAGGGACTGCAGACATGGTACAAGAGATGGTCAGAGACTGCGGACATGATACAAAAGATCAATGCAGCTTCAACAGTGCCCATCAAATGCAGCCTCACTGTGCCCATCAATGCAGCCTCTGTGCCAGTCCATGCAGCCTCACTGTGCCCATCATTGCCGCCTCACTGTTTCCATCATTGCAGCCTCACCGTGCCCATCATTGCAGCCTCACATGCCCATCATTGCCGCCTCACCATGCCCATCATTGCCGCCTCACCATGCCCATCATTGCCGCCTCACTATACCCATCATTGCTGCCTTACCGTGCCCTCATTGTAGCCTTACTGTGCCCATCATTGCAGCCTTGCTGTGCCCTCACTGCAGCCTTACTGTGCCCATCATTGCCACCTTACCGTGCCCTCATTGCAGCCTTACTGTGCCCATCATTGCAGCCACACATGCCCATCATTGCCGCCTTACTGTGCCCATCATTGGCGCCTTACTGTGCCCTCATTGCAGCCTCACTGTGCCCTCATTGCAGCCTTACTGTGTCCATAATTGCCGCCTTACCGTGCCCTCATTGCAGCCTTACTGTGCCCATCATTGCAGCCTCACATACCCATCATTGCAGCCTCACCAAGCCCATCATTGCCGCCTTACTGTGCCCATCATTGCCGCCTTACTGTCCCCTCATTGCAGCCTCACCGTGCCCTCATGGCAGCCTTACTGTGTCGATCATTGCCACCTTACTGTGCCCTCATTGCAGCCTTACTGTGCCCATCATTGCCGCCTTACCGTGCCCTCATTGCAGCCTTACTGTGCCCATCATTGCAGCCTCACCATGCCCATCATTACAGCCTAGGAAATTAATGCAAGCACAGGGAGAACATTCTTCCCATGCTCGCCTCCTGGACTTCTCCTGAGCCTCTCCCATCCTCTGAAATGCTCTAGCCCAAGCTGTCCGACTATTGCCTACTTTGTCCACTTTCAGATGATCCCTGAAACCTCAACTCTTCAGACAAGCCTATCTGGCCCCCACCTAAAAACTATACATTCATTTTCTCCATTAGCACATCCTCACAGTTATTACCTGTTGTATCTCTTGACCCTCCCTCCTAGATTGTAAGTTCTAATGAGCAGGACTCTCTGATTCCTACTGTATTAAAGTATATTGAAGTTGTACTGCCTACCCTGAAGTTGTAAAGCGCTGCGTAAACTGTCAGCGCTATATAAATCTTGTATAATAATAATAATGATAATAACATGCAAACTCCATGCAGATAGTGTCCTGGTTCGGACTCCTATGCCGCGTACACACGATCGCACATTCTGACAACAAAACCGTGAATTTTTTTTCCAACGGATGTTGGCTCAAACTTGTCTTGCATCACACGGTCACACAAATGTTGTCGGAAATTGCGAACGTCAAGAACGCGGTCATGTACAACGGGTACGACGGCACTATAAAAGGGAAGTTCAATACCGAGTGCACCACCCTTTGGGCTCCTTCTGCTAATCTCGTGTTAGTAGAAGTTTGGTGAGAGACGATTTGCGCTTTTCAGCCTCGTGCTTTTCAGTCCGTTACTGCTCTTTGCAGCGTGACGAATGTGCTATCTCCATTACGAACGCTAGTTTTACCAGACCGATCGCTTCCGTCTCGTACTTAATTCAGAGCATGCGTGGAATTTTTTGTGTCGGAATTGTCTACACACGCTCGGAATTTACCAGAACGGATTTTGTTGTTGGAAAATTTGAGAACCTGCTCTCAAATTTTTGTTGTCGGAAATTCCGACATCAAATGTCCGATGGAGCAAACACACGGTCGGATTTTCCGACAACAAGCTCACATCCAACATTTGTTGTCGGAAATCCTGACCGTGTGTACGCGGCATTAGTGTTGAAAGGCAGAAATGCACTTTTATTTGCATAAATTCATCAGGGTTCTCCAATGTGCTATCCTGTTTATATGCTATGCTAGTAAATCTCCTTTGAGAATGGGAAAAAGTACCGTATTTATCGGCGTATAACACGCACAGGCGTATAACACACACCCTAACTTTAAGAGGGAAGTTTCAGGAAAAAAACTTTCCACAGCCCCCTGCGTATAACACGCAGGCACAGTTTACCCTCTATTTTCAGGGTAAAAAAGTGAGTGTTATACGCCAATAAATACAGTAAATACATGTATTGCAAATGCATGCAGGCTTATACATGTTCATTGGATCTATGTCATTAAACATTTTTAATGTGACTCTATGTAGAAATACAAATCTTTTAGTAATAAATGACACACTGAAAATGTTTATGCTTCTAAAGATGGGAAGGACATTGGAGCGGTTCTACATTTTAAATCTAACCATCTATAATAATTAGATTTAACATATACATAGCTTTTTTACTTGTTAGTGTTAAAGGGGAAGTCCAGCCTGAGCTTTTTAGGCTGTGCTTCTCCTCTGGGTCACAGAAGTGCAATGCTTTTTGCACTCCTGTGACCCGTTTTCAGCGGAGAGCGGTCTGAAGTCCGCTCTCCGCTGACGTCACTGCCATCAGCGCGTCATCCCGACTTCCAAGTCTGGATCCGCCAGATGCCTTGATTAATGGCAGTCTCAGCGAGCCGCTGAGACGGCCGTACTCCGCCCCTCCACAGCTCAGCGCTCCAATGAGCGCAGAGAAGTAGAGCAGAAGCGATGCTGACTGACAGCCAGCATCGCTCTGCTCGGGGAGGAGTGAGAACCGAGCCATCGGCGGTGTCCGGTAGCTTGGTTCTCGGTGCAGAGACGCCGGGGGACAGTCTGATGCTACATCCACCGAGGTAAGTATGACTAGCAAATAAAAAATAAATAAAACATACTTCTCTTTTAAATATACAGAATCATAACGTGCGGTGCAACCAGTTCTACTTGAGTTCACTATGATTTCATATTGTGTTATTTCAGGATAATGATACTATGGTATCTTTTAAATAACATCATTCCCAAACTAGACTGAGCATGTTTAACCTCTTCAAGGTTATATTTGTCATAATATGCATTGACTGATTATTTTGCAAGTGAAACTTGGGTGGTGGTGGCCACAAAAATTAGCAGGCATATCCAGGTTCCTGAGCACTACCTTGGATGTCCTATATAACACCCCACGATACCTAGAGCCCCAAGTGCTCTGTACTGCAAACAACCAATTAAGTTTACTTACTGGTCTATATCCTTCCTCTGTTTTCCTCCTTACTATTTGCCCATCACTGTGATTGGTATCATTATTAATTCATAATTAATTAAAGGAAGGAATAAGGCCAACACAACTGATTAGGAAGCTTGCAAGTTGATTCAGGCTAAGTTCACACTGTTCCGATACAGAAGTTGCACGACTTCTGATACAACTTTGCCCTGCGACTTCATGTACGACTTAAATTAACAGGATCCGACATGTTGATGGGAACAAGGGCCTCTCCCCGACAACCCTGGGCAGTGGTTGTGGGCGTCTGGTGGCAGGGGGCTTATCGAAATCTAGAAGTCTCCTTCCCAAATGGGGCCCCTCCCAGTTCCCACACCCCCATGTGAATGAGTATTGGGTACATTGTACCCCTACCCTATCACCCAAAAAAAGTATAGTGTTACAAAAAACAAGAGACGGTTTTGGAAAAGTCCTTTATTAAAAATGAAAAATGTCCCCCATCGTAGCTCCGTGTCTTCTTCCTCCGGTCTTCTCCCTCCGCATCTCCCGGTTCTTCTCCCTCCGCATCTTCCGGTTCTCCTCCCTCCGCTTCTCCCAGTTCTTCTCCATCCACTTCTTCTCCCTCCACTGATGACTTCTTCCTCCGCCGACTGAGTCTTCCTCTGATGCTGGCTCCTGCTATTATGTCTGATCCAGTGTCTGCCATTTCTTATATAGCCATGGGGCGTGGTCCTCCAGGGGACATGACATGGAGACCCCGTCCCTTGTGTGAAAGAAGCGGACGGAGAAAAACTGGGAGAAGAAGTGGAGGGAGAAGAACCAGGATAAGGGTGGAGGGAGCTGGGCCTCTCGACGGCTGGTCGGCCAGAATCTACAGATCAGCTGACCTGTAACCATGAAGAGGGAGGAACTGGAGGAGACAGCGGACCAGAGAGAAAGTGAGTGCGGTTTCCCATGAGCCTGGATAGGAGGAGCGGTGGGGGCTAAAGCATATAGAATAATTAATCTCTCTATTTACCACCTGCAGCCTCTGAAAGCCTGCTTCTCCTCCTCTACCTCCAGAAAGCATTCTGAGGCTGCAGGAGGAAAATGGAGAGATTGATTCTTCTATATGCAGCAGCCCCCACCGCTCCTCCTATCAAGCTTCTTTCTGCTGCCCCCCAGGCTCTCAGGTGCCCCTGTGCTCTCCAGCCCCCCAGCACTCTCCACAGCCCCCTAGTGCTCTCCACCCCCCCATGCTCTCCAGCCCCCTGTGCTCTCCAGTCCCCCGTGCTCTCAGAATCCCTCCAGTGCTCTCCGACCCCCTGTGCTTTCCGCCCCCCACTGTGCTCTCTGGCTCCACTGTGCTCTCTGCCCCCCTAGAGTTCTTCAGACCCCCTAATGCTCCCCAACCCCCCAGTGCTCTCCAACCCCTCCTGTGCTCTCTGCCCCTAGTGCTCTTCAGACCCCCTAGTGCTCCCCAAGCCCTCCAGTAATCTCTAACCCCTCCTTTGCTCTCTGGCCCCCTGTGCTCTCTTCCCCCCAGTTCTCTCCAACCCCCCTAGTGCTTTCCGCCCCCCCAGTGAGCCCCAGCCCCCTGTGCTCCCCACCACTGTTTGCCACCCCTGTGCTCCACCCACCCATGCTCTCTGCCCCCCATGCTCTCCACCCACCTGTGCTCTCCAGCCCTCCCTGTGCTCTCTGCCCCCCCATGTTCTTTCCTGGCCCCCCTCACCTCCATCAGAAGGGAGAGTCAGGAAGGGGCTGGTAAATATATCATGGGCTGCTCAATCTAAAATGCCAGGGCCTATTTTTTCCCAGTCCGGGCTGCCTGACTGCATATTTTTTCTGTTACTTCAATTGGGCTTTTAAGCAATGCCTTGAAGGGCAAAGCAGCCCATAGAATATTCAATTTTCTTTCCTTCAACCGTGTTCAATGACAGGTTAAAGGAAAGAAAATTGCTAGAATCCCCTATCAACACTGACAGGAATCCCTCCTGCAGCACTATTGTGTTATGCCTGCAAAGAGCAAGGGGAGTCTTCCCTGCCAGCAGAACACAATGATTACTGCTAGCAGCTATAGCCAGCGACAATAATCGCATTCCAAAAGTTTGACAGGATGGATGTACTAAAGTCGATCGATGGATGGACTTCAGTGCAACCAACCTGCCCATGTATGGATCAAATCTCAGCCGGTTTAGCAGAGACTTCATCCATCAATGGGCGGATTAAGTTCTCCAGGTACTCCGGTTTCCTCTCACACTCCAAGCACATGCTAAGAGGTTAATTGGATCCTGTAAAAAATTGGCCCTAGTATGTGTATGTATATGAGTTAGGGACTTTATATTGTGAGCTCCTTGAGGATAGGGACTGATAGTGAACGTGCAATATATATGTGAAGCGCTGCGTGAATTGAAGGCGGTATATAGGTACCTGTAATAAATATATAAATACATTAGTTTGGCCATATAAAACACAACAGCTGCAACTAAAAATGTGTAATCTGGAGCAGGACTCTGATTGTGAAATTGAACTGTACATCCTACCCCTTATTTTGTACTGAACATAGTCAGAGATCTACTGAACTTTACACCAAAGCTATACAGTTGCAATTTTTAATCGACTAAAATTATCCACCACACAGGATACCAATCAATTATGTGATGGCATAATGCTGCAATTGTTTGTGATATAACAGTACTGCATGCTACTTGTGTGATTTATACCATACCTACTATACTTAATACCAATCATTTATTAATCATTAGAGACATTGGCTCCCTATTGTGTAAGCTACACAAGCAGCATTTAATAAAGATTAATATTACAAAACCTTTTAATGCTGCAATTATTTGTGATATACCAATACTGCATGCTACTTGTATAACTTACATCATAGGAAGTCACTTGTTCCAGCTGTTATCAATCAATTACTTTTTAGCGATTAATTGGTGTTGATTTTTAGAGGCACAACTAAGCTACTAAAAATCATTTGCTTCAATCTTATTGAAAGGATCAGTTAATTTGTAAATTATGTTTTTATCTATATTAATGTAGCCAGGGTTTGCTACTGAGGTTATTATTAAGGAACAGTTTGTTGTTTTATGTATGAGTTTGGCTCCCTCTTGTGCATGCTGGACTCTATGTGTGTTATTTTCCTCCTGTGAGAATGATCAGAGCAATGCATTATGGAACATGTAGTCCGGGATGAGGAAGTGACACTGTTAGCTGGACCAATCTGGACCACAGGTAACAGAATGCTGTGCACACAGAGCAGTCTGCTGGGAGAGGAAATAAAAGGATGGGTGTGGCCTATTTTCACTCGCTCATGATGCCATTCTGACCCTGCCAACAGGAGGTCTGTGTGACAGGGAGTGAGAGTCTGCGGCCTACATAGCGAAGAGCCGGATCGCCAGCCTCAGAGGGATCTCAGAGGACAGCATCGCTAATCCAGCAAAGCAGACCGGCCTACATTCCAGATCATCTGGGTACACCTGCATTCCAGTCCACCGGGAGTTGCAGCGTGGCGTGGCGGCGCCATTTTCACAGGACAGAGACACAGGGAATTCCGGCTGGAACCCTCCATCCATCTGATGTCCGTAGTGGTGAGCAGGCACATCCCATTGTGATAGTTGATAACAGTATTGCTGAGTAATTCTTTTACAGACTGGATGGTGATACTTGTAGTTCCACGGATGTCAATCTACTTCTCCACAGAACTCACACAGCAGGCGCTTGGGGCCTATTTTCCTCATTGTGCTTTAAAGTCAGTACTGTAGACATCTACTGTTAAAGAGGAACATACATGTGGTAATATTTCTTCAGACAAAGCACCAACTAGTTCAACTATGTTTTCCTTTTCCCATACTTTGGATTAAAAATTGTACTGCAGTATAAACAACAGGCTAGCTGAAGATATCTGGAACTGAAGGAACATTTATCATCTCTTCTTTGTTGTGCACAATTATTTTGCTTTTCCTTTGCCAAAGCAATGAACTACAAAGACAGGGGGAGTCAATTAGTAGAATATTGTTCAATTTACATTGTGTTCCATATATGCATATGTTCATCACTGTTTGCTGGTCTGTGTGCTGAGGCCGCAGAGGGAAGGTATCCAATATATGTGTTACAGTGTTGGATATTTGTTCCTCTGTCTACCTGTTCACATAGGTCTTGTAGTGGATTTATAATAAGCACCTTTGTATAACAGTTATAAGATGTATCTACTGCTAAACTAAAGCTGTGTCTTGTTCATGTCATTCTTTGTGTTCATTTTATCTCAGTAAACATATCTGAGTGATTCAGTGATACTGTGCGAGCTTCTCATTAATATCGCAGCATTGCAGGATGGAACCCAAGGTGTCAGAGGAAAGAGAGGATTTGCAGAGTCAAGGTAACCAGTGGGGTATAGAGTCTATTCACTGCCCTCACGGGGATACCGCTACATTAATATTGAATACAACTGATTATAAGCATGATAAAACTAGCAACTAAAAGTGAGACAGAATTAATTGGCAATCGTCATTTAGCGGGAACCACCTGTACAGGACGCCGTGGCTGGGTCCTGGAAGGACGCTATATTTCCCCTCTGTTTGGGCTGTGGTTCCTTCAAGGGAACAGCAATGGTTAACACACCTGTCCAAGGAAGTGGTTTAAGAGAGACAGGAAGTTGTAGGTTAGAGAGAAGGAGTGTAGTGAAGTCTGCATGGTGAATGGTGGACACTGCAAAAGCTGTGGAGGCTGTGAAACCTCTGGGAAGCTGTGAATGTACATGGCAGTGGCCTGCATGGAAGCCTGCTATCTGGGAAACTTACCTGCAACACCAAGGAAGGACTGTTTAACTGCGACAGCAGTTATAAACTCTACAAGTCGGTGAGACTGTCATTTCTTTTGTTTTGCTGCTGTGAAGCCATTTAAGTTTAAATAAACGTCCTTTTGTTTGAAAAGCCTGTGTCCTGCGATCTAGCTGGTTCCCCGAACGTTACACACCATATAGCCAAATAATGTGGAAACTAAATAGATAGATAGATAGATATATCATGTAGATATATCATGTAGATAGATAGATAGATAGACAATGAAAGGAGTATATTGAAAAGCAAGGAATCAGACAAAGAACTATCGTTGAGATTGTGTAATATTTTTGGGAGTTGACACAGATTTCTTTTGAGGCATTCTCGGAAAAGTGTCACACAGAACATATGGTAACAGCTGTCTGAACTATACACAGCGTGAGTTGCATCTTCCTTTAACTGAGCCAAAAAATGAGAACACAAATCTTTGCGTGTACACGGAAACATACAAAGACACGCGTACACTCACATGCATACAAACCTGATCATTTACAGCCAGATTGCAAAATACTGTTTGCGCGCATTGTAAAAATTAGAGCTGCTGAATGCTGTCACGTCCTACAGCAGTGTACTGTCTGTAAATTTGAAATTTGTTTAACACTCTGGATTGCTGACATGATTTCATTTAATGCTAGATGATCTACTATTTACCCTAAGCAAAAAGATTTGTGAATCCTTAAAGCAACCAAAAATAATAAAATAAAATGAATAGTCCCTTAAAGTGTAAACCCACGAAAAAAACAACAACTATAAGACAAAGGCATAATGCGCTAGTATGCATCGCATACTAGCGCATTATGAAATACTCACCTTAGATCGAAGTTCCGCAGCAGTCTTGGCAAACTGCTCTGCCCGGTGACATGTCTCCCAGAGTTATTTCCGTGTATCGCGGGCTCCGGCACTGTGATTGGCCAGAGCAGCGATGACATCACTCCCTTGTATGCGCGCGGGAGCTGCCGCTAACGGCACATCAGCTGAAGCAACAAGACGAATGAGCCGTTGCTTCAGTGCGCATGTGCCGATGACGTCGGCACATGCTGATACAATGGATATCATGTCTCCAGCCCTAAATCCTATTGAGCATCTGTGATGCATCCTCAAACGGAAGGTGGAGGAACACAAGGTCTCTAACATCCACCAGCTCCGTGATGTCGTCATGGAGGATTGGAAGAGGACTCCAGTGGCAACCTGTGAAGTTCTGGTGAACTCCATGCCCAAGAGGGTTAAGTGCTGGAAAATAATGGTGGCCACACAAAATATTGACACTTTGGGCCCAATTTGGACATTTTTACTGTATGTTGAGTTATTTTGAGGGGACAGCAAATTTACACTGTTATACAAGTTGTACACTCACTACTTTACATTGTAGCAAAGTGTCAATTCTTCAGTGTTGTCACATGAAAAAATATAATAAAATATTTACAAAAATGTGAGGGGTGTACTCACTTTTGTGAGATACTGTATATATAAGCATGTGTGTTTGAGCTTTGGGGTGCACACCCTAATGCAATAGGCTGCACACACCTATGCCCACTGTGTTATATCATTGTTTTAAAAAATGTAATTGAAATAAAGGTCAGTATTGTAACTTTGACGTTAACATCAGGAAGCACTTGCTCAAACGCTACTATGTGTATTTCTAATTTCTGCGGACTTCACCACTGCGAGTTGTTACATTTGAACTGTGCTTAAAGCACAAAGAAATGCTCGTAAATTTCAGAGACATACATAATATCCTGTAATACCGGCCTGGGGATGCAGGAAGGCATACTGTTTATCTATGTGCTCAGTCTAAGTTCTCCTAGCAACCTCACAACTGGGACATGGAAATCTGTTCAGTGATATAAAGTGATGAAAATTTGCAAATTAATTCATTTTAAAACATCAATAAGAGACCTGATGTGCTACATCTTCTTTTACTGAGTAATTAAGGCAGTTTATCACTAAAAAGTTGGTTGCATCTTTATAGCCTGACCACATTAAAAGTTCAGTATATTGACATGGGTATCATTTACACCATAATAATATATTCTACCGCCGTGTATGTATGCAAATAAATAAAAATGAAAGTTTAGGTTGACCAGTAAATTTTATAAGTCTAACATTTAGTTAACAACTGGTTAAAAAACAATTATAGTAATAAACGGGGGAAGATTGCCCTTGGGGATATTGGGATCCTGGGCCATTACTAGTAAAGTAGAAGGTGGTATGGAGATACTTCACCATGTATACATTGAGGAGCATGAGACTGGCTGGCTGTCAATGGCACATGCTGGGCATTATATAGTTACCTGCTCCCCATTCAGACCTGTGATCACAGCATCTGGCAGAAGAAAGTCTTTTTTTGTAACTGAATGCCTAGAACTGCAAAGGAAGCTGATGTTTGAAGATAAACCATGCTCTTAAGGAGCACCCACCTTTCACCATGTCCAACAATCAATAAGGCACCATGGTACACTGGGTCACAAAAATGTGTCCCTGCCATTAAAGGGAAGTTTTTTGTGTTTGTCCCCAGGCCAAAGGTTCCAAGTCTTTCCCATGTAAGATATAGTAGTTCCCTGGTTGCCCTGCTTATCTAATGTCTCTGACTCACAAGTATGTAGATTAGGAGCTCCACTTTCACTCTGACTTTCCTGATCTGTTCCAGGTAATTGTACCAGAGTATTGAAACCAAAAAGATCCAGGGAATAAGCATTTTTTGGAGGAGGTAATCAATGGCATCCTCTATTTCTGTCAGGCTTCTTTTTCAATTCTAATGCCGCATACACACGATCATTATTCACGGCGGTTAAAAAACCGCCGTGAATAATGACATTTTAAACGAGGGAACAGCTTGTTCCCCACACACGGTCATTTTTCTCGTCATTTTTTAAAATGACGAGAAAAACGATTGTCTATGGGCTCCGCGGCAGTGTTTTCCTATGGGAAGCACTGCCGCAGAAGAAATGTCAGGAAAAACGACGAGAAAAATTAGAACATGTTCTAATTTTTCTCGTCGTTTTTAATGCCGTTTTTCACGTTGAGAAAAACGACATAAAGCCCACAGACGATCGTTTTTCTCGGCGAAAGGAAAAAATGCCGTTTTTCTCGTCGAGAAAAATGGTCATGTGTACGCGGCATAAGACCAAAGTGATGTTTCAGCTGAGATTGCAAGTTCCTATATTATAATATGTAATATTATTTTTTAATGACTACTAAACCACATCGTTCGGCACATTATGGCTGGAGTGGGTGGAAGGTTTTAGAATTCACAGCAAAGTCCTGAGATCTTTTTTTTCAAAAGTGATCAATTTAATTTTTTTTTATCAGCAAATGCTAATGACCATTGCCAATGTGTCTGTATCATTGTTTACAAGATTTTTTCAAGCTTGTATCGTAGAAAGGTAGAGAGTAATTTTCTTTTTTTTAAATGTCATCTAAGGAGGTGCCCTTTTGTTGATTTATCATTGAGGATTTACACTGTTATCACATCCTCTGAACTTTCACATAGCTGGCTAATCCCCGTTTAGTGGAGTCCTGAGGCAAAGCATCATTTAAACAGTACACAGTGAGATTCCTGTTGTCAGGTGCGTGCGTGTCTCATGGTGGATTTCATGCTTTTTCTTGTAGTAGCTTATAATGCAATTATCCTGAATGGTGCAGAATTGAAAAAAAAAAACATGTATATATACTTCGCCACGTGCTGAATACACATACAAATATATGCATTCATAAAACTGATAACATGAAATAAGCACATTCATGGACAGCTCTAGTTTCTTTCAAAATAATATAAAATTGCAATACAAATTGAATGTCATTAAAACTGAGCTACAGGAAATAAGGGAGCTTGCGAATGGGCAGATGTTGGTGCCAAATTGTACAGTCCCCTTCCCGCTTCTTCTTGGATAGGATAACCACCAACCTGTTGTTGAGATAAAGTTGTGTCATACTGCCAGCCAGAGACCCGCTAATGACATCTCCGGTCAGAAGCCTTAATATTTATGAATAAAAGGAATGTCCACATTCAAATGCATTTCCGGCACCTAACTGCAACTTGATATCTTCACATACTGTAACTTCCTATGACATTTCTCATTTGACATACAAGCAGAATGTTTGGCATGGAACGCCACATGTGAGGTTAGATATTCTGTAGCAATCACTTCAGAGTAGAGCACAAATACACATCCTTTAGTTAAGCTATCCTCCCACCACTTCATTCCTCTCCTTGGGAGCACCACAGAACTGGAACCACTTCCATACATGTATTAAAGCAGGGTTCTATCCAAAAGTGGAAGCTCCACTTATCTGCCTTCTCCCCCCTCCGGTTTCCGGTTTCCATTTGGCACCTTTCGGGAGGGAAAGGGGAGTGGGAACCTGTTTTTGCAGTGGCGAAATCTCTCGGAAGTTCGGCCCCCCTCCTCCTTCCCCAGCCGCCAGGCCATTCAGAAAACACAGCTCACTTTGCGCATGTGCAGTAGCGAACTGGCTGTGAAGCCGCAAGGCTTCACTGCCGGTTTCCCTTACAGGCAATGGTGGTGGCAGCGGCAGCACCCGAGAGCCGATGGAAACATTGGCTGAGTTGCCGACATTAATGGATTCCAGGACAGGTAAGTGTCCTAATATTAAAAGTCAGCAGCTACAGTATGTGCAGCTGCTGACTTTTAATTTTTTTCTGGGGAGGGGCGGAACTCAGCAGTCTAGAGCATTAAGCTTCAATCAAGTCACAGGACCCATAAGAAGAGGGTCAGGGGATCAAGGTGCTTCCATTAGTATACCAGGATTCTCCCAATGTCTCTTCTATAGCTCTGCCCAGCTGGGCAAGCTCCCAGATGACAGTCCCATTCCTTGGCTTTCAACACTACTGACATATGAGGACTCTGTCCAGGACTCCAAGGCCTTATGCACCCCCTACAAGACCTGCAAAAAAAGGTCAGGGGAGACAGGACGAATACAGTAATTCCTCCCATGATCAGTACCACCTCTGCTGGGAATTCAGCCCTGCACAGGGCTCTTTAGATCAGCTCCATACAGTATTACATCCTAGCATCTCTGGGGTATCCTACGTTCATACAGCATCTACACAGGGCCCCACCCACAGCTGGTATTTATATGGATAATAAATTGGAACTAAGAAATTGGGACTTTTAGGTGAGGCCAACTAGATGTACCTCCATCCCGATAGGTTGATAGGAAAGAACAAAATTTGGGACTTTGAATTGTAGCGTGCACCCAGGAAATAGCATTGCATGGTACTATGATACTGTCTGGTGATAGAGCCATCTATAGTGCCATATAGTAAATGCATAGACATGTAGTAACCATCATAGTAAAGTAAAAAACTTTTATTCCATGACATAATACATAGTAATAAATAACAGAATAGCATGATGACACACTGATAGCATGTTGGCCTAGAGCCACAGTAATAACATATAAAAAACAAACCAGACTAGTTGCAACGTATTCCCACAGTAGGTTATAAATAGGTATATTTCAATGAACCGTAATAATGGTAGCTTGGATAAAAAAGATAGCAGGGAAGGCATCTATTAGCTTGACGCGTTTCGTAGCTGTAGCGCTACTCTTCAGGAGCAGATGCAGAGAAATTGTCTATAGATATTGAAAATAGATATAATAATGAATGATTATGTAAAAACATAGTAGAGACTGTAGAAAAATAAATAGAATAAAATAAAAATTGGTCACTCATACTTGTAAGTCAGATCGGAGTCTGGACATGGACCTGGAAAACTGAAGGTAGGCCGGGAAATCAATCAGCCCCGGAACGTGAGGCGGCAAGCCCCCAAAAACCAAGATGGACAAACCACTAAGGGAAGAGCATTCCAAGGGTAATTGCCCCATGGATTGTGAGAGTAGTGTAGGACAGAAGGGTATATACCATCTGAAAAAATAGTAAATAAGTGTAGGTATCAATATAAGAATTATATTATAGTAGATGGTGCATAACATAGTGACTGGTAATGTGGTAGGTAGTGTATCATTGCATCTATTAGAATAATAGGTGCAGGTAAAACAGGAAGAAAAATATTAATGGTGAAATAGTGATAACAAAGATTGCCAATAAATAAACAAAAATTGCCCTTGGTGAGACATAGGGGGCCAAATATGGACACTAACTGCACCCATTACATAGAGGATGGATTCCTCTAAAAGGGGAGCTAACACCGAACAACAACTTTCCCCTTTAATACCATAAAGGCAACAGAGCTATCTAGTGGCAGGCATGCTAACTATACCGTTTGCAAGCCAAATACACAGAATAAATACATATATGAAAGCTGTTTTATCTGCCAAAGGATCAATATTTCTGAAAATCCAGTCCTGTGGTTTATAAAATTCTGCACCACATTATAGCCCTATCCAGCAGAGAAGGGGACCTGCAGTTTTACTTTCACAAACACGTTTCTTCACCGCATCCACTCTGTGACTGGACAGTGAAGGGAAAAACAGCACACTGAATAACTTATCTGTCTGTCACTCTTTTTTCTCCTCCTATTAGCATTAGAGCTGAGGTTCAGGCTTGCCTCCACAATGAGTTCAACTTGAACGCTACATGTTCTAGGTAGGTCGTCCTGGCAAACTAAGGCAAGAATTCTCCAGACATAATTCTTTGTAACCAGAAAGCACTGCCTGGCTTTTGAA
This sequence comes from Rana muscosa, assembly GCA_029206835.1. Lineage (NCBI taxonomy): Eukaryota > Metazoa > Chordata > Amphibia > Anura > Ranidae > Rana > Rana muscosa. Next base: position 10,973,446 of record JARGYO010005626.1, on the reverse strand, counting down.
CATCAGCTGGATTAGAAGGGTCAATAGGGTATATTGGATAAGCCAATCCATCATTAGAAAAAGGGGAGGTCGCAGATATCGTACTGACAATTTGCTTAAGCTGTGGTAGGGAAAGCATAGGGAGTGCTGCTGACAAGCTGCATAGAGAGAAAGATTAGTGTGGGGCATGTAAGTACTGGCAAGTCTGTAAAGCCTCGTACACACGGCCGAGATTCTCGTCAGGAAAAAAACTTTGTTTTTCCTGACGAGAATCTTGACAAGAAACTTGTCCCGGCCGAGTGTACACACGTACGATTCAAAAGAACTGCCGTTCTTTTAAATGGCAGGAACGCGGTGACGTCATCGACTACGACGAGCATGCGCTCGTCACATTCGATGCCGTCGCCGCCATCTTGCTACACCCTATGCCTATGCCTAGGAAGCTACCGCGCATGCGTTGAAGTCATTTCGAGCATGCACGGGTTTCCACGGTGACAGGTAAGTGTACACACGCTCAAGTTTCTCGTCGAGAAACAGACCGACGAGATTCTCGGCGAGAAAAAAGACCACAGGTCTGCTTTTTTCTCGTCGAGAATCTGGGCAGTTTTCTTGATGAGAAAACTGAAACCCGCGTACACACAGCCGCTTTTCTCGGCAAGAAAGCTCTCCCGGCAGTTTTCTTGTCGTTTTTTGCAGAGAAAACCGGTCGTGTGTACGCAGCCTTAAAGTAGATGTAAACCCTCAGTGTGTATCTTATAGAATTGGGTGTTGGAGAGGAAGGGTTTTTACATTTTTTCATCTTTTGTTACATCTTTATGCTGCTGATGTCCTGCAGTCACTTTACAGCTTGTCTCTGTCCATATGCAATTCAGTGATAACAGTCTACTGTACATGTGTTTTTTCATAGGGCATATTTTCTCATTTTTGCTGCCTGCAATTGTTTTTTTTTCACAAGTTTTTTCTAATGGTAACAACAGTGGAATATGCCTGTGCAATATGCATCAGCACAGCAGCTTATAATGTTCTTTAGGAGAGCATGTGACAGGGTGATGGCAGGAGATTGTGGGAGACAAGGTCAGATCGCTGTCACTCCATAACACAAAATTCCCAAAAAAGGACTATTCTGCTTTTGCAATCTAAGCACTAAAAGTATGATCTATATAAAGCAAAAGGGGTTTTGGGACTTTAAATGAGGTGCATGATAACATGCACCTTCATCCTTAAATCAGAAAAAAGAAAGGGATTTGTGGGACTTTAAGTGAGGCAAATACACGTGGTGGGAGAAATTGTAAAATTGTTTAATTGGCATATAAACAAAGCATACCTCATAAGCATATGATACATGGTTGAACATGAATATTTTTTCTATGTGCAAAGAGATAGCATACAAAAAAAAATTCATATATATATATACACACATGCATGCATCTGAAATCGCATAGTTTCCCATGGAAGTAATTAGTATTAAAAGCCAAATGCTTATTGAGTAACAGATACAAATGAGTTAAAAGATACAAATGAATCACAGTTGAGGTCAAGCTATGTGTTGGGAACATGATGACATTGATAGGCTCTACGCGTTTTGTGGCCAGTCGCCACGCATCAAGAGAAAACGCATAGCATATCTGTAAAAAATGAAAAAAGGTACCAAATAGGATCTAATGTTTTGCCCAGATAGTAAAAAACAAGGTAAACAAAAAAAAGGGGGAAACAAGATGTTTTGACCGATCGACCAATCTGAATTCTATTTGAAGAATACATAATACCCCTACCCATTCACCAAAAAAGTGTCAAAAAGTCATAAAAACACAGAGACAGTTTTTGAAAATTACCTTTAAAAATAAAAAAAACAGTGTCCCCCCATGTAAATCCATTGTCAATTACGATGCCTGCCACACCGCCGTACAGAAGTCTATTTATCAATCAATTTATTTACAACCACCCTGTTGCTTTAGCTGACAACACTGATCATTGTGTTCTAACAGCAGGGAAAGCTCCCTGTAATGAAAACACAGTAATCTCTAGCTGGCAACACTTATTATTGTGTTCTGACAGTGGGTAAGGCTCCCTACCATGAAAACACACCACCACACATGGGAGAGGTCAGTTACACACTGCACTGCTCTATCACAAGATATGGTAGAGTGCTACAGCACAATGTAACATATCTATACTTGGATTGACACAATACTTGTAATCAATGCTGCACCTTCGTTCCCCTCTTTAGCCCATCGGCACATAGGAAAAAAATCTTGAAAAACCTTTGTAACTGCATAACCTATTGTCCCTGAAGAAGACCTCCATTACATTTTTGTTAAAATGTGTTTTCTTCTGTCCTATCACCATGGACAGTTGATCAATAGGTTATTCTCCGGTTTGGTCCAATACTTCTTTATATGCTATGTGTTTGTTTTTATCGATCCAACATTTTATCTGATATAATATCAATAAACTTTGTACTTTTATAACATATTACTCACTGTTTCTAGTCCATTAAAATCCCACGTTTTGATGAAATCCATTCTGTTCATGAAAACGCAATAGCACAGTGGGACCGATTCCCCCATGCACCTCGAATGTGTGGATGAGTGAATCGGCACATAAAATACAATAAAATATACCTTACCCAAAAATATACCTTGAAACACTAAATTCAGACACATTTATTTAACCTAGTACAATATAAAAAACTGAAGAAACGTGAATTAATTAAACATAAAGAAAAAAGGAGGGGGGCTCCACACATAAAACAGCAAGTTGTTGCTCACACACAAAATGATAGTCTTAAAAATAACTGTTGGGTCTCTTTCACCAATTTGTGTGAATTTGAGGGTTTAGCTTTAAGAGGTTCCTCAGTCTGTTAGAAAAAAAATAATAATGGTCAGCAGCTACAAATACTTTTTAATAAAAGAACACTTACCTGTCCAGAGATCCAGTGTCATCCTCACCCGGGCTGTTTCTTTACCGGTCTTCTGGTCCCCGGCACCGGCATGTTTACTGTGGTAAGCTGGCCGTGACTCCTTGCAGCTTTTCAGCTGGATCCCCACTGCTCATGCTCGAGTCACTCTGCACTGTGTAAATGGTACCACAGCCTCCTGGGACCTGTGATGTGTCCCAGGAGGTTGTGGGCAGGGAGGGAGGGGGGTAAACTTCCGGCGGAATTGCCTAGGCGATTCCAGCTAAAGTGGCAGCGGACACCTGACAAAACTAGGTACCCACTCCCAAAACAAAAGTGGTAGAGGAGGGAGGAGGAGGACATAAAACAAAGCCTCCCTTTTAGGGTGAAGTTTGTGTTAGATTTTTTGTTACTTCCACTAGTCAATTCAGGCCCTTTACCACTTGTTAAAATATCATGTGTCGCATCCAAAACTACCCCAAAACATTTTTTCAAGTTGAAATGAATCAATTTGGGGTGCTACTGCTGTATTTAACCACTTAAGCCCCGGACCAATATGCAGCTAAAGAACCAGGCCCCTTTTTGCGATTCGGCACTGCGTCGCTTTAACTGGGCAATTTTGCGATCGTGCGACGTGGCTCCCAAACAAAATTTGGCGTCCTTTTTTTCCCACAAATAGAGCTTTCTTTTGGTGGTATTTGATCACCTCTGCGGTTTTTATTTTTTGCGCTATAAACAAAAATAGAGCGACAATTTTGAAAAAAATTCTATATTTTTAACTTTTTGCTATAATAAATATCTCCCAAAAATATATAAAATCACAATTGGCGTTTATTGATTGGTTTGCGCAAAAGTTATAGCGTTTACAAAATAGGGGATAGTTTTATGGCATTTTAAAAAAAAATAATTTTTACTAGTAATGGCGGCGATCAGTGATTTTTTTTGTGACTGTGACATTATGGCGGACACACCACCACACGTGGGAGAGGTCAGTTGCACACTGCATGCGACCCAAGGCTGGGCTCTTAAAGGGCAACGTACCTGTACATTGATGTGCCCAGCCGTGCCATTCTGCCGACGTATATTGGCGTGAGGCGGTCTTTAAGTGGTTAAACCAAGTTAAATATAAAAGTTAAAAAGAAATGCCCGTGGCACTCAATCCACTTCAGAGAATCGTTAAACTCAAAGGAGACCCAATTTGACTTTGGATGCTATGGACTGGTAAAAACTTCAACACCAAACACTCAATACATAAAGGTGACTATGTATCAAAATAAAATAAAATAAGAAATATTGAAACAAAAAAATAGCAAGTAATTCCCAGAGGTATAGCTAAATCTAGACATTAAATTCTAACCAGGCTGTATCCAGGCTGCCTCCTCAAATCGGGCTGGGAACCCGAATTCTGTAAAGACACAAAAGGGGAAAGAGGGGGGCACCAAGCAGACATAGGGGATTATTTACTAAAGGCAAATCCACTTTGCACTACAAGTGCACTTGAAAGTGCAGTTGCTGTAGATCCAAGGGGGACATGCAAGGAAAATAAAAAACAGCATTTTAGCTTGCACATGATTGGATGATAAAATCAGCAGAGCTTCCCCTCATTTCAGATTTTCTCCTCAGATCTACAGCGACTGCACTCACAAGTGCACTTGCAGTGTACTTGTAGTGCAAAGTGGATTTGCCTTTATTAAATTAACCCCATAGTGTGTAGCAGATATGTTTTATTAGATAAACAATAAAATCAAAGGTAATTCACTCACAAACGTAGGTAGATCAAGGGGCCAATATAGTTAGGAAATCAATTACACCAAAATATGGGATTCCAGAGTACGATGTCGCTGACGCAGTCCGTGAAAACCATACCGTTCCTTAACATTACATACAGATTAAAGTCTAAGTTCACCTCTTAAAAATACATGCACATTTTGCAGGTAAAAAATGTGCATTTATTATTTTTTTCACATTGAAACCTGTAAAGCATTACACCCGTGATGTGATCAGCAGATCTCAGGTGCAATGTCAGGCTTCTGCAGACGCTCACTACAGCTGTCTGCCCATACCTCCCGTACTTGCAGACAGTTACTTAAATGCAGGAAGAATCAATGAACTAAGAGGACGCTCACCAGTATTCTTTGAAGTTCACTGGGAACTACAAGTACAATTCCAAAAAAGTTAGGCGCTGTGTAAAATTTACATAAAAACAGAATTAATATTAATTAGTCTGCATGAACGTTATAGACTTTACAAACTATGGTATATATATATCTATATCTATATACATATATATATATATATATATTGTGACAGCAGGAAGGTAAAGTCACCTGGTTGCATCCAGGGGGGTAGATATATTTCGCCCAGATTCAGGCTTTACGCCGACTTATACAACTAGGTGGAGAGTTGTATAAGGCTAGTGGGCTCATGGATGACTCATACCTCTAGGGAGAGTGTGGGGCGTCGTACAGACAGGGAGTTGATGAGGCCAGCTGAAGCTTGTCAGCTCATTTAGGCCTCTATAAGAACTCCCAGATTCATTAGGTGTTAGCTCATGCCTGGAACCAGACCTGTGTGGACTGTCTAGGGAGAGTGAACCCCTGTGCGGTGAGACAAAGCCTGTGTGGCTATTTGCTTGGACATTTAAAACCAGGGACTTAGGGACTAGGACAGCACTAGGCTGATCCCAGTTGTTAGTTAGGAAACCTGTATGTTTAGTCAGAGGTCAAGTTGACCAGGATTTATTTTATTTATGTTTCTTTTGCTTTGCTGTGTTTTGTCACTGTAAATAGAAAATAAACCGCACCTTTTTGATTTTGAAAACCACAACCTCCGTTTGCTGGGCCTGTTTTTGTCTGGGGAGCCCATCCCGGGGGTCACACACACCCGCTGCTGAGCTAACCCCCTCACAGTTGGTGGAGAATGCGGGCAGTTTTTTTTTAAGCCAGCATGGAGGAGATACTGAAACAGCTGGCTCTAGCAAATGCCAATCAACAGCAGACAAATGCAGGTTTGCAAAGGAGCCTTGCAGCCCAGCAGCAAGCTCATCAACAGAGCCTTGCAGCCCAGCAGCAAGCTCACCAACAGAGTCTGGAAGCTCAGCAACAAGCCCAGCAGCAATCTGAGGCCCGCTTCATAGACCTGTTACAGAAGCAAGAGCAGAGACTACAACAAATGGAAGCAGTAATGCAGCAACGTCCGCAGACCAGTGAGGAAAGCCGTCCCACTAATACCGCGTCCTTTGGGGTGAGTCATTTATTGACAAAAATGACTGGAGAGGATGATCCAGAGGTATTTTTGACCACATTTGAAAGGACCGCTGAAAGAGAAAAGTGGCCTGAGGAGCAGTGGGCTGGACTGGTGGCTCCTCTGTTAACTGGTGAATCGCAGAAAGCTTACTATGACCTAGAGCCTAACCAAGCAAAAGACTATGTGATGCTAAAAGCTGAAATTTTGGCAAGGCTGGGTGTCACCCAGGCTGTCCGGGCTCAGCGTGTGCATAACTGGACTTTCCAGCTTGGAAAACCCCCCAGGTCTCAAATGTATGATCTCATTCACCTGAGCAGAAAGTGGCTACAGCCAGAGACTTTGTCCGCACCAAAGATTGTGGAACGTGTTGTAATGGATCGGTTTTTGAGAGCTCTTCCTACTGCCATCCAAAAGTGGGTAAGCCATGGAGACCCAGAGACGGCCGATGGTCTTGTGGATCGTGTGGAGAAATACTTGGCTACAGAGAACCTGACGGCCTCTTCCAGAGACACTCTGACTTTCCACCCTAAGACCAGACCATCCCCAGGGGCGGATAAGAGGATTCCAAGGGGTGAGGGTGGAGAGAGTGAGAGGGTGGGAGCTCTACCCCAAGTTTGGCGAGAACAGCCTGGGAAATCAGCGGCTCAAGAGGCGGCAAGAAGGATCGTTTGCTACCGCTGCCGGCAAGCGGGACATATTGCAGCCAATTGCCCGGTTGTGGAGGAACCCATGCAGTGTGACTTTCTGACGGGCAGACGTCAGTCGCTGTGTGCGACAGTCGCATGCACTGCCATTCGAGGAACTGAGAAACATTTATGCAAAATGTGTGTTAATGGTAGAAATGTTGTGGTATTGCTGGATTCAGGTAGCCTTGTGACCCTGATAAAGGCTGAGTTAGTTAAAACAGAGGTCTTTGGGAATAGCAAGGTAGCTGTTATTTGTGTGCATGGGGACACCCGAGAGTATCCAGTGACTACAGTGTGTTTCGAGACCCCCAAAGGTACCCTCTCTCATCCAGTGGGCTTAGTATCTCAGTTACCGCATGACGCCATTGTGGGAAGGGATTTTCCGAAGTTCTGGGAACTGTGGGATGATCCTGAGCCCCCCACTGGTGCCCCTATGTACCAGGAATGTGATAGCCAGAACTCCCCTGAGAGTGGTGAGGACTCTCCGGAATTTCCCTTATCAGTATTGGCAGGGGAGACTCAAGAAACTGGAGAGGAGCCCACCTCCTCAGACGAAAACCTACCGTCTGTGGAGTTTTCTGATCTTGAGGTTCACAGGGAAAACTTTGCCACAGAACAGTTGAAAGACCCCGCCCTAATAAAGGCACGGGAAAACGTAGTGAAAATAGATGGCGAGTTAGTGAACCCAGATAATACCTGCACTTACCCATACTTCAGCATAGAGAAGGACCTACTGTATCGGGTGGCAAAAAGGGCAGAAGAAACCGTTGAGCAGCTTGTGGTGCCCAAACCTTACAGGAAGTTGGTGTTGGAGTTGGCCCATGGGCACATTCTTGGAGGTCATCTGGGGACAGAGAAAACCCGAGAGAGGGTATTACAGAGATTCTATTGGCCGGGGGTGATGAAGGACATAGAAAATTATTGTTCCTCCTGCCCTGTGTGTCAGAGGTCGGCCCCGATGCCACATTTCCGTAGCCCGCTGGTCCCTCTACCCATCATTGAGGTCCCGTTTGAGAGGATCGCCATGGATTTGGTAGGGCCTATAATCAAGTCCGCTAGGGGGCACCAGTACATATTAGTTATAATGGACTATGCCACCCGTTATCCAGAAGCGATCCCTCTCCGAAATACCTCGGCCAAAACCATAGCCAAAGAGCTATCTCTTGTGTTTAGCCGGGTGGGTATTTGTAAAGAACTGCTTACGGACCAAGGTACACCCTTTATGTCCCGGGTTATGAAGGAGCTGTGTAAATTGTTCAAAGTGACGCAATTACGTACATCTGTGTATCACCCCCAAACCGATGGGCTGGTTGAAAGATTCAACAAAACCCTAAAACAAATGTTGAAGAAAGTGGTGGATAGAGATGGAAAGGATTGGGACTGTCTACTTCCTTATCTGATGTTTGCTATTAGGGAGGTGCCCCAATCCTCTACGGGATTCTCCCCCTTTGAGTTACTGTATGGGAGACACCCAAGAGGGCTGTTGGATATTGCCAAGGAAACTTGGGAAAGTGAGAGTTCTCCCCACAGGAGTGTGATTGAGCATGTCGCCCTGATGCAAGACCAAATTGCACAGGTAATGCCCATCGTGAAGGAACATTTGGCCCAAGCGCAGTTAGCACAGCAGAGAGTGTACAACCGTGGAGCCAAGACCCGTACCTTTTCCCCGGGGGATAGGATACTGGTACTTGTCCCTACGGTTGAAAGTAAATTCCTTGCCAAATGGCAAGGCCCCTATGAGATAATGGAAAAAGTGAGCGAAGTGAATTACAAGGTCAGACAACCAGGAAGGCGAAAGCCCGAACAGATCTATCACGTTAATCTGTTGAAAGCCTGGAGGGATAGAGAGTCCCTAGTCGCAGACACTTGGTCACCAGCTCAAACTGGTTGCGTGATTCCTGAGGTTGGAATAGCAGCCACCTTGTCACAACCCCAACAACAGGAGGTTAAGGAGTTTGTGCTTCGCAACAAGGAGGTATTCTCTGAGCTGCCGGGACAAACATCTGGGGTAGAGCATGACATCATTACCCCGCCCGGTGAAAGGGTGAAGTTAAAACCCTATCGGATCCCAGAGGCCCGACGGGAGGCAATACGGGAGGAAGTACAGAAAATGCTGAACTTAGGGGTGATAGAGGAGTCCCAAAGTGATTGGTCTAGTCCCATTGTGTTGGTGCCTAAACCGGATGGGAGCTGGCGATTTTGTAACGATTTTCGTCAGTTGAACAAAGTTACAAAATTTGACACCTACCCCATGCCACGTATAGATGAGTTGATCGACCGGCTGGGAACAGCCCGATACATGACGACTCTTGACCTCACAAAAGGGTATTGGCAAATCCCCCTGGCCAAGTCGGCCAAAGAGAAAACCGCATTTGTAACCCCAGACGGGGCGTTCCAATATAAAAGAATGCCGTTCGGGTTACAGAATGCGCCGGCCACATTCCAGCGGAAAATGGACCAGATGCTGAGGCCCCATCGGAAGTATGCTGCGGCTTACCTGGATGACGTAATTGTCCATAGCACAGATTGGGCCTCACATCTGCCAAAAGTGCAAGCAGTCCTGGACTCTGTTCGGGAAGCGGGGTTTACGGCTAACCCCAAGAAGTGTACCATTGGGCAGGAGGAGGCCAAATATCTTGGGTACACCATTGGGAGGGGAGTAATAAAACCCCAACTCAACAAAGTCGAGGCCATCCAGAGTTGGCCACGTCCCAACAGCAAGAAGCAGGTACGAGCCTTTCTGGGAATCGCTGGGTATTATCGGCGATTCATTCCCCACTTTGCTTCTAAGGCTGTGCCCCTAACCAACCTGACGAAGGGGAAAGGGTCGGTCATGATTAAATGGACCCCCGAGGCTGAGGCAGCATTCCAATTCTTGAAACAAGCCTTATGTAGCCAGCCAGTGTTGTACTCACCCGACTTCTCTAAAGACTTTGTCGTACAAAGTGATGCGTCAGATGTGGGGTTAGGAGCAGTATTGTCCCAGGTCTGGAACGGGGAAGAGCACCCAGTCATTTACCTCAGCAGGAAGTTGAAGTCCCATGAGGTAAATTACGCCACCGTTGAAAAGGAGTGTTTAGCGGTGAAGTGGGCTCTAGATTCCCTTCGGTACTACCTGCTAGGTAGGCACTTTGACATGGTTACGGATCACGCTCCGTTAAAGTGGATGGCTCAAAACAAGGAAACAAATAGAAGAGTGAATAGATGGTTCCTGGCCCTCCAGGAATTCAACTTCACAGTAAAGCATCGCCCTGGCGTTCAAATGGGGAATGTGGATGCTTTGTCTCGAGTACATGAATGCCTGATTGCTGGTGTTCCAACCCCGAGGTTAAAACAAGAGGGGGGGGTATGTGACAGCAGGAAGGTAAAGTCACCTGGTTGCATCCAGGGGGGTAGATATATTTCGCCCAGATTCAGGCTTTACGCCGACTTATACAACTAGGTGGAGAGTTGTATAAGGCTAGTGGGCTCATGGATGACTCATACCTCTAGGGAGAGTGTGGGGCGTCGTACAGACAGGGAGTTGATGAGGCCAGCTGAAGCTTGTCAGCTCATTTAGGCCTCTATAAGAACTCCCAGATTCATTAGGTGTTAGCTCATGCCTGGAACCAGACCTGTGTGGACTGTCTAGGGAGAGTGAACCCCTGTGCGGTGAGACAAAGCCTGTGTGGCTATTTGCTTGGACATTTAAAACCAGGGACTTAGGGACTAGGACAGCACCAGGCTGATCCCAGTTGTTAGTTAGGAAACCTGTATGTTTAGTCAGAGGTCAAGTTGACCAGGATTTATTTTATTTATGTTTCTTTTGCTTTGCTGTGTTTTGTCACTGTAAATAGAAAATAAACCGCACCTTTTTGATTTTGAAAACCACAACCTCCGTTTGCTGGGCCTGTTTTTGTCTGGGGAGCCCATCCCGGGGGTCACACACACCCGCTGCCGAGCTAACCCCCTCACAATATATATATATATATTTATATATATATATATATATATATATATATATATGTATATACAGTACATACATATATTTGAAAATTGATTAATCCTGAAGTACTGACTCATTTCTTAAAACCCTAAAATGGCAGGAAATTACCAATTTTTTAAGGATCAACTTTTACCTTCAGAACAAATTGGTCACTCAATGGGGTTTTTCTTCTCTCTCTGTACATGGAGAATTCAGCATGTATTCAGTTGTTGTGAGTAAACTTTTGCCTTCCAATTGAATGCACACCATTCTGGGAAATAAACCAGACAATAGTTTGCTCCCTCTGTAAAAGTATTTAGAGCAGACAAAAAGCATCTGGTAGGACATTCTCTGGTCACAAAGTGCACAAATTCCACTACATAAGATAAAGTACAGAGAGATTTGATTTAGATTTGGGATGTTAGTTACTTGATGAAGCAGAGATGATGTTTCTGTGATGCTCCAAACAAGTCCTCCTTGCCAAAACAGCAGATAACCAAATGTAATGTAATGATATATTAGGAATTAAAGGAATTCCTACCATACACTTGGTTTGTAGTAATAAAGCATGGCTGACTTAATTGCTGCTTGTAACTGATGAGAAAGCTCCATAAACACGTGAGCTGCACTTTTACTGAGATTAGCAGGGCACAGTCGCTTGGTAATCTTCTCTAGGTTCATTCTACTGATCTTTTGTGATCAATGTGAGAAACAATAGATGTAGACTTCAGGCTTTTACAGGTGTGTTGCAGTGAACAAAGGTTGCAGCAGACATATTGATAGTAGAACACTCTTCCAGCCTAAGTTATCCTTCTTAGAAGAAAGGGATATGTTCACATCAGCAGGCACCCATAACAATATGCCGTGCCAGATTTATGTCTCTTTAAGAACCAACATTATCTAGTAGAGCTTAAAATGTATTTGTGTGTTTGTTAATTCTTGACAACTAATGTGTATACTAAAACCCTTAGCAAAGAAACCTCTTGCCTGTCTGTTCACCTGCTGCATGTTTTAGGTGTCATACAAACAAGTACCAAAAGAAAGCACTTTCAACATACTCTTTATATCTGATGAGCATTTCAACCTAGTCCATTAGTTACTAGACATGTGCATTCGTTTTCGTCCGAATGCATTTTCGTCCGAATTTCAGCTATTTTCGTTATCGTTTTAACAAACGAAAACGAAAGCACAGAATCCGAAAACCGAAAGATTCGACATAAACAAATGCTTTATTTTCGTTTTCGTTGCTACAACAGTTCGATATAGATAGGAGATTCGACGTGACGCTGACAATAACAATCTGTGTCTATCGAACCTGTGGTCGAATGTGCCTAGCCTTAACTCTATTAGTCCAAGATTATTCTACATAGGAGAGAAAAGATTCGACATTATAGAGAGAAAAGATTCGACATAGAGAGAAAAGATTTGACATAGGAGAGGAAAGATTCGACATAGGAGAGAAAAGATTCGACATAGGAGAGAAAAGATTCGACATAGGAGAGGAAAGATTCGACATAGGAGAGAAAAGATTCGACATAGGAGAGGAAAGATTCGACATAGGAGAGGAAAGATTCGACATAGGAGAGGAAAGATTCGACATAGGAGAGAAAAGATTCGACATAGGAGAGGAAAGATTCGACATAGGAGAGGAAAGATTCGACATAGGAGAGGAAAGATTCGACATAGGAGAGAAAAGATTCGACATAGGAGAGAAAAGATTCGACATAGGAGAGGAAAGATTCGACATAGGAGAGGAAAGATTCGACATAGGAGAGAAAAGATTTGACATTATAGAGAGAAAAGATTCGACATAGGAGAGAAAAGATTTGACATTATAGAGAGAAAAGATTCGACATAGGAGAGAAAAGATTCGACATTATAGAGAGAAAAGATTCGACATAGAAAGAAAAGATCACTGCTTGTAGGCAGAACATTTGACCGGAAATGTATGATTGCAGAGTCGTACAGTTTCGCTGCTCCGTCGAATCTTCTTTGAACATTCGACAGACACCATAAGCCTTCAATGACAGATTCGACCTTAATTAATTCAGATTTTTGGACGAATGCTATTTTTAACGAAAAACGAAATAAATAAAAACGAATTTCGGGAGTAACTAAATAAATTTATTTTTTGGACGAAAACGAAATTCCGAAACGAAATATTTCAGTGTGCACATGTCTATTAGTTACATGTTTTGTAGACAGCTTATATAAAGGTCAGGCTAAAGTATGTTGCAAATTTTAGCAGCTGCTTTCTCTTTAAGGCATTATAGGCCCACTGGTATTTGGATGTCTTTATGGATAATTATTTTCAAGTACCTGGTTGCAATTACCTATTCCCGAACAAAAGGATATAGGACTGGGATAGGAAGGTGGACATAGACTGTCCAAAAGTAAAAAACAGGTAATTGCAGTACCAGAAAGTTCAGTTGGCCAGGTCAAGGTCAAAATCAGGAAAAATGTGTAACCAACCAGAGACAGGGACAGATTGGGGTCAGACAGAAGAAGATCAACTGAAAGACAGAAATTAACAAGAGTAGTAACAAATGAATAAAGTCCTTATAGACATGAGATCACCATCTTATCTGGCTGATAAAGCCTCGTACACACGACCGGTTTTCTCGGCAAGAAACGACAAGAAAACTGCTGGGAGAGCTTTCTTGCCGAGAAAAACGTTCGTGTGTATGGTTTCTTGTCGAGAAAACTGCCGGGAATCTCGACGAGAAAAATAGAGAACCTGCTCTCTATTTTCTCGTCAGGATTCTCATTTTTCTCGTCGGGATTCTCGTCGGCCTGTTTCCCGACGAGAAAACCGGTCGTGTGTATGCTCTTCCGAGTCTTAAAAAACCGTGCATGCTCAGAATCAAGTATGAGACGGGAGCGCTCCTTCTGGTAAAACTAGCATTCGTAATGGAGATAGCACATTCGTCACGCTGTAACGAACTGAAAGCACAAAGACTGAAAAGCGCGAATCGTCTCTCCCCAAACTTTTACTAGGACACGGTAACACGAGATCAGCAAAAGCAGCCCAAGGGGTGGTGCCATTGGAATCGAACTTCCCCTTTATACTGCCGTCGTACGTGTTGTACGTCACCGCGCTTTACAACGACGAGATTTTTAGATGACAGTGTGTATGCAAGGAAGGCTTGACAAGAATCCCGTCAAGCTTGACAAGAATCTCGTCGAGAAAAGCAACATTTTTTTTTACGACGGGATTCTCGGCCGTGTGTATGAGGCTATAAGAGCCAGCAGGTGTCACCAGGCATCTCTAGGTAACCAGTCTTTGGAGTCAATAGAAATCAATCACGTTTGAAATTTTCATTCAGTTGCTTCTTTCATCCATTGAAATAACAATGGTATCTCTGACCATGCTCCTCCCCCTCATGCCATAACAATGATCTCATTTTATTAACTAATTGTCACAGATTTGTGCAAATTTGTTTGTATTTTTTAGCAAGTCTTAGTTCATACTGACAAAAGCAAAGCAAAATGTAAAAGAAATCTGCAAAGTACAGTAAGCTATGGCAAACAATAAAATGTAATTTAATAAACCTATATACAGTTGTGTGAAAAAGTATTTACCCCTTTCAGATTTTTTTTTGCATATTTGTCACACTTAAATGACTCAGATCATCATTTTTTTTTTTTATTATTACACAAAGATAACCCAAGTAAATACAAAATGCAGTTTTTAAATGATGGTTTCATTTATTAAGGCAAAAAAGCTGTCCAAACCTGCCTGGCTTTATAGTAATAGTAATATAGTAATTGCCCCCTAAACCTAATTACTGGTTGTGCCACCCTTGGCGGCAACAGCTGCAATCAAGCGTTTGCGATAACTGCCAATAAGTCTTTCACATTAATGTGGAGCAATTTTGGCCCACTCTTCTTTGCAGTTGTTTTAATTCAACCACATTGGAGGGTTTTCCAGCATGAACAGCCTGTGTAAGGTACACAGCATCTCAATTGGATTTAAGTCCGGACTTTGACTAGGCCAATCCAAAACCTAAATTTTGCTTTGTTTGAGCCATTTGGAGGTGGACTTGTGGACTTGTGTTTTGGATCATTGTCCTGCTGCATAACACAAGTGCACTTGAGCTTGAGGTCACAAACTGATGGCTGGACATTCTCCTTTAGGATTTTCTGGTAGAGCTCAGAATTCATGGTTCCATCAATTATGGTAAGTCATCCAGGTCCTGAAGCTACAAAGCAGCCCCAGACCCACGCTACCACCACCATGTCTGACTGTTGGTATGATGTTCTTGTTATGAAATGCTGTATTTGTTTTATGCCAGATGTAACGGGATGCACACCTTCCAAAAAGTAAAATTTTTGTCTCGTCAGTCCACAGAATATTTGCCTAAAAGTCTTGGGGATAATCAAGATGTTTTTTGGTGAATGTGAGATGAGCCTTTGTGTTCTTTTTAGTCAGCAGTGTCTTTGGCCTTGGAACTCTCCCATGGATGCCATTTTTGCCCAGTCTCTTTGTTATTGTTGAATCATGAACACTGATCTTACCTGAGACAAGTGAGGCCTGCAGTTCTTTAGATGTTGTTCTGGGTTCTTTTATGACCTTCTGTATGAGTCGTTATCATGCTCTTGGAGTAATTTTTGTAGGCTGGCCACTCCTGGGAAGGTTCACCACTGTTCACTGCCATTTGTGGATAATGTCTCTCCCCGTGGTTCACTGGCATTCAAAAGCCTTAGAAATGGCTTTGAAACCCTTCCTAGACCGATACATGTACATTATTTTGTTTCCAATCTGTTCTTGATTTTTTTTAGATTGTGGCATGATGTGTGGCTTTTTGTGATCGGTTAGCGTGCTTCATTTTGTCAGACAGCGTCTATTTATGTGATTTCTTGATTCAACAGGTCTGGCAGTAATCAGGCCTGGGTGTGGCAGGTGGAATTTAACTCAGCTTTCCAAAAAATTGTGGTTAATCAAAGTTCATTCATGATACAGCATGGGAGGGGGCAATTACTTTTCACAGGGCCAGGCAGGTTTGAACAGCTTTTTTCCCTTGAAAATGAAATGATAATTTAAAAACTGCATCTTGGATTTACTCAGGTTATCTTTGTGTAATATTAAAATTAGTTTGATGATCTGAATCATTTAAGTGTGAGAAATATGCAAAAAAAATAAAAAAATCAGGAAGGGGGCAAATACTTTTTCACACAACTGTAGGTAAATTATTCTGATTGGTTGCTACAGGTTAGTCCGACTTATAGTGCATATTGCTATCAGCATCAGTTAAACTTAGCAAGGTTTACTGTTCATATTTTGCTTTTTACTATCTTTTCCTTCTTTTCTTTTTTTTTGTTCTTCTCTGTGGGAATTTTTCCTGTCACCCTGGGGAGATCTGTCTACATCTGATAAACTTGTTCCCATATCGTCTCTACAGTGAATAACCTCCAGTCCCCTATATATGTCACACTTTGTAGTCCCATTAGATTGCAAGCTTATGTAGGTCAAGACCTCAGCATATCCTATTTTAATGATAAATACAAGTTATTATTTTTTATAATGCATAGTGCAGAGTAATAGACTGGAGCTTTATAGTGTATTAAAAAAAAGTAATAACTTATATTTCACGTTTCTGCATTCCTGAATCATTAGATAATAATTGAGAAAAATTCTAAATTTGCATCTAAACGATAACCCCGACCAAATTTGTTCTTTTTTTTTAGTAGGGAAGGGAATCTTTCTCAGATTTTTTGCTGTGAAACGCTGTGTTGGGGAGATTTAACTCAATGTTTTTATGTTGCCAACTTTTGGATAAAGGTAAACCTTTCTTTAAAATAACAAACATGTCATACTTACCTCCACTGTGCAGTTCATTTTGCACGGAGTGGCCCCGATCGTCCTCTTCTGGGATCCCTCAGCAGCTCTCGCGGCTCCTCCCCGCAATAGATAACCCACTCTGGGAAGCTCTCTCCCGGAGGGGGTTACCTTGCGGGCGCGGTCCCATGTTATACACTCGGCGTCCATAGCCGCAGAGTGTATGACTTGGCCCTGCTCCCGGCGGCCGCGTCATTGGATCTGATTGACAGCAGCAGGAGCCAATGGCTGCGCTGCTATCAATCTATACAATGAAGAGCCGAGAAGCCATGGAGAGAGCACCGCGGGATCGCGCCCACGGAAGTTCGGGGCTCAAGTAAGTAAAACGGGGGGGGGGCGGGGGGGTCAGACAATGCAAGGTGTTTTTTCACCTTAATGCATAGGATGTATTAAGGTGAAAAAACACGAGGGTTTACAACCCCTTTTTTTATTATTCCTTCATTGTTTTTGATGCATCCTTGCCAGACCGGTTATCAATGCACAATTCAAACAATGTTAATGATATTACAAATACAAGCATTTGGTCCAAAAAATGTGCCTTTAAAGTACAGAGTAAGCAATTCAAACAGGTCTATGTATCTGTTCTGTTTAGGCATTTAGTTGGGGCTCAGTGTATATCCCCTATTGATGCAAGTCCCTTATCTTGTAGTGTCTGCACCCTAACTCTATTTGCTGTGAGTTCCATGGTTGCTCCCCTTTAGGGATGAGCTCGGTGTTTGAGTCGAACATACGTTCGACTCGAACATCGGCTGTTCGACCGTTCGGCGAACATCGAACGATTTGGGCCGTTCGCGCCAAATTTGAGTGACGCGAATGGCCCACAATACACTGCGCCATCGCAGTGCAATCCCGGCGCTGTGATTGGCCAAGCATGCACTGTGACCCCGCATGCTTGGCCAATCACAGCGCCGGCAGCTAGGAGAGCCATAATTGGCCACAGGCAGGTTGCCTGTGGCCAATTATAGCTCAGGGGGTTTAGCACACGCCCCACACTATAAAAGGCTGCCAGCACGGGAAAGAGTTACATAGGCAGGGACAGTGTCAGTGCTATTTGTACCTCAAACTTGTGTGTAGGGAGAGAGAAGGATAGGCAGGGAGAGTGTCAGTGTCATATTCTTTGCTAAACCTTGTGTGCAAGGAGAGAGAAGGATAGGGAGGGGACAGTGTCAGTGTCATATTCTTTGCTAAACCTTGTGTACAGGGAGAGAGAAGGATAGGCAGGGAGAGTGTCAGTGTCATATACTTTGATAAAGCTTGTGTGCAGGGAGAGAGAAGGATAGGCAGGGGACAATGTCAGTGTCATTGTTGCTAAGCCTCCTGCACATAATACACCTGAAGTTAGCCTGTATTGCTGTGTTTTCCTGGTGTGTTACACCAACAGGCATTTGCAGCACTTACAGTGGGCGGAGTGTGCCTCCTGCACATTATACACCTGAAGTTAGTCCGTATTGCTGTGTTTTCCTGGTGTGTTACACCAACAGGCATTTGCAGCACTTAAAGTGGGCGGAGTGTGCCTCATGCACCTTATACACCTGAAGTTAGCCTGTATTGCTGCGTTTTCCTGGTGTGTTACACCAACAGGCATTTGCAGCACTTAAAGCGGGCGGAGTGTGCCTCCTGATCATATTACACCTGAAGTTAGCCTGTATTGCTGCGTTTTCCTGGTGTGTTTACACCAACAGGCATTTGCAGCACTTACAGCGGGCGGAGTGTGCCTCCTGATCATATTACACCTGAAGTTAGCCCGTATTGCTGTGTTTTCCTGGTGTGTAGGGATGAGCTTCGTGTTCGAGTCGAACATACGTTCGACTCGAACATCGGCTGTTCGATCGTTCGACGAAGATCGAACGATTTGGGCCGTTCGCGCCAAATTCGAGTGACGCGAACGGCCCACAATGCACTACGCCATCGCAGTGTCATCCAGGCGCTGTGATTGGCCAAGCATGCACTGTGACCCCGCATGCTTGGCCAATCACAGCGCCGGCAGCGAGGAGAGCAATGATTGGCCACAGGCAGGATGCCTGTGGCCAATTATTGCTGAGGGTGTTTAGTACACGCCCCACACTATAAAAGGCCGCCAGCACGGCGGCCTAGTGTAGTGTGTTCCGGAGCAGGGATAGAGCAGCATAGGCAGGGACAGTGACTGTTATTTCTTTCTTGCTTAACCTGGATTCCTTTAGTTTAGGGAAAGAGAAGGATAGGTAGGGAGAGTGTCAGTGTGTTTTGTGCTTGTGCTATAGTGTGCTTAAAAAAAACATTTATTCTAGGGACAGAAAACTGTAGGTAGGGACAGTGTCAGTTTCTTTCACTCTGCAAGTCCTTGTTTCCAGGGACCTGGAAGGACAGTGAGTGAATTGTCCTTGTGCTATATTGTGCTTAAAAAAACATTTATTCTAGGGACAGAAAACTGTAGGTAGGGAGAGTGTCAGTTTCTTTCACTCTGCAAGTCCTTGTTTCCAGGGACCTGTAAGGACAGTGAGTGAATTGTCCTTGTGCTATATTGTGATTAAAAAAAACATTTTTTCTAGGGACAGAAAACTGTAGGTAGGGAGAGTGTTTTTTTTCTTTCACTCTGCAAGTCCTTGTTTCCAGGGACCTGGAAGGACAGTGAGTGAATTGTCCTTGTGCTATATTGTGCTTAAAAAAAAACATTTTTTCTAGGGACAGAAAACTGTAGGTAGGGAGAGTGTTTATTTTCTTTCACTCTGCAAGTCCTTGTTTCCAGGGACCTCTAAGGACAGTGAGTGAATTGTCCTTGTGCTATATTGTGCTTAAAAAAAACATTTATTCTAGGGACAGAAAACTGTAGGTAGGGAGAGTGTCAGTTTATTTCACTCTGCAAGTCCTTGTTTCCAGGGACCTGGAAGGACAGTGAGTGAATTGTCCTTGTGCTATATTGTGATTAAAAAAAACATTTTTTCTAGGGACAGAAAACTGTAGGTAGGGAGAGTGTTTTTTTTTCTTTCACTCTGCAAGTCCTTGTTTCCAGGGACCTGTAAGGACAGTGAGTGAATTGTCCTTGTGCTATATTGTGCTTAAAAAAAACATTTATTCTAGGGACAGAAAACTGTAGGTAGGGAGAGTGTCAGTTTATTTCACTCTGCAAGTCCTTGTTTCCAGGGACCTGGAAGGACAGTGAGTGAATTGTCCTTGTGCTATATTGTGATTAAAAAAAACATTTTTTCTAGGGACAGAAAACTGTATGTAGGGAGAGTGTTTTTTTTCTTTCACTCTGCAAGTCCTTGTTTCCAGGGACCTGGAAGGACAGTGAGTGAATTCTCCTTGTGCTATATTGTGCTTAAAAAAAACATTTATTCTAGGGACAGAAAACTGTAGGTAGGGAGAGTGTCAGTTTATTTCACTCTGCAAGTCCTTGTTTCCAGGGACCTGTAAGGACAGTGAGTGAATTGTCCTTGTGCTATATTGTGATTAAAAAAAAACATTTTTTCTAGGGACAGAAAACTGTAGGTAGGGAGAGTGTTTTTTTTCTTTCACTCTGCAAGTCCTTGTTTCCAGGGACCTGTAAGGACAGTGAGTGAATTGTCCTTGTGCTATATTGTGCTTAAAAAAAACATTTATTCTAGGGACAGAAAACTGTAGGTAGGGAGAGTGTCAGTTTATTTCACTCTGCAAGTCCTTGTTTCCAGGGACCTCTAAGGACAGTGAGTGAATTGTCCTTGTGCTATATTGTGCTTAAAAAAAACATTTATTCTAGGGACAGAAAACTGTAGGTAGGGAGAGTGTCAGTTTATTTCACTCTGCAAGTCCTTGTTTCCAGGGACCTGGAAGGACAGTGAGTGAATTGTCCTTGTGCTATATTGTGATTAAAAAAAAAAATTTTTCTAGGGACAGAAAACTGTAGGTAGGGAGAGTGTCAGTTTCTTTCACTGTGAAAGTCCTTGTTTCAAGGGACAGAGAAGGACACCTGAAGGTAGCCCTTATTGCTTTTTTCCCATCTCCCTGCAGGCCATCTATTAGAATGTCTGGAAGGCAAACAAGGAGAGGCAGACAGTCAGGAGGCAATAAAAGAGGGCAAGCAGGCTCTGTGTCTGGGGGCAACAGTGCTGGTCGTGGACGCGGTGCATTGTCATCAGCACATGGCCATGGGACACGCTTGTCCTTCTTTTCGGCAGCTGGACATGTTGAGCCACATCATGCCGAAGACTTGGTAGAGTGGATGACCAAGCCCTCCTCCTCCTCCTCATCCTCTCTCACCCAGGCTCAGGGTACTGGAAAAGCAGCTGCCAAAGCGTCGTCTTCCCTGGTATCAATGTCAGACAAATCATCAGTCACTCCTTCCCTAGACCCACCATGTCCTCCTCCTGAGGAGTCCCCCGAACTGTTTCAGCACAGTGTTGGGTACATGCTCCAGGAGGATGCCCAGCGTTTCGAAGGGTCTGATGATGAAACCCAGCTAGAGGAAGGCAGTAGCGTGAGAGCAGACAGAGGGGATGCTCAAGAAGGACACCAATCTGGCAGTCATGTTCCAGCAGCTGCAGCATACTGCCAGATTGGCTCCAGTGATGAGGAGGGAGGGGATGATGAGGTCACTGACTCCACGTGGGTGCCTAATAGGAGAGAGGAGGAGGAGGAGGATGAGGAGGAGGCACATCTCCAACGAGGCAGGATGCCCTTTGGTGGCCAGCGTAAGGGCAGTACACCGACGGAATCACACCGCAGAGCTCCGCCTGTGCAGGGCGCTGCCTCTGCCCGTCATTCAAAAAGTTCTTTGGTGTGGGCCTTTTTTGAGGCTAGTGCATCAGATCGCACAGCTGCTGTTTGCAACATATGTCTCAAGCGTATATCGCGTGGCCAAAACATCAGCCGCTTGGGTACCACATGCCTGACCAGACATATGTTGACCTGCCATGCAGCTCGTTGGCAAGCCTACCTCAAAGACCCACACCAAAGAACAAAGCGGACCTCTCCTTGCACCGCATCAGCTGGGATCTCCAACCCCACTATAACTTCAGTCCTCTCTGAAACATGCACTGAGAGGAATGAAGGTGTAGAATTAGGTGTGTCACAGCCAAGTACTTGCGCCCACTCTGCTAGCAGTACACCGACGTCCGATTCTAGCAGGCAAATTTCCCTGCCCCAGCTGCTGGACCGTCGAAAGAAGTTCACTCCCAGCCATCCACATGCCCAGCGGTTGAATGCTAGCTTGGCTAAATTGCTAGCGCTTCAACTGCTGCCTTTTCAGTTGGTAGACTCGGCCCCCTTCCGTGAGTTTGTGCAATGTGCGGTTCCTCAGTGGCAGGTTCCCAAACGCCACTTTTTCTCACGGAAGGCTATTCCGGCTCTCTACCGGCATGTGGAAGGCAATGTCTTGGCCTCGCTGGACAGGGCGGTCAGCGGTAAGGTGCATATTACCGCTGACTCATGGTCCAGCAGGCATGGACAGGGACGTTACCTTTCTTTCACGGCCCATTGGGTCACTCTTTTGGCAGCTGGGAAGGATTCAGGACAAGGTGCAGTAGTGTTGGAGGTTGTCCCACCGCCACACCTCCAAAATGCTACTACTGGTTGTGACACACCTCTCTCCTCCACCCCCTCCTCTTCTTCTTCCTCCATGGCCTCTTCCTGTGGTTTGTCCTATGAACCAGCGGTGCTCCGTAGCCGTTCACGGGGCTACGCAAGTACGCAGGCAAAAAGATGCCATGCCGTGCTTGCGCTGGTGTGTTTGGGGGACAGAAGCCACACTGGGGCAGAGGTCCTGTCTGCTCTGCAGGGCCAGGCCGAGAGGTGGTTGACGCCACGCCAGCTTAAGCCAGGAATGGTGGTTTGCGACAATGGCACCAACCTCCTCTTCGCCCTCCGACAGGGACAACTGACCCATGTGCCCTGTGTGGCTCACGTCCTTAACCTGGTGGTGCAGCGCTTCTTGGGCAGGTACCCGGGCTTACAGGATGTCCTGAGGCAGGCCAGGAAAGTCTGTGTGCATTTCCGCAGATCTTATAATGCCAGTGCTCGCCTGGCTGAGCTGCAAAAGGAGTTGAACCTGCCCAAGAACCGCCTTATATGTGACATGCCCACCAGGTGGAACTCAACGTTGGCCATGCTGCAGCGGCTGCACATGCAGCAGAGGGCCATCAATGAGTACCTGTGCGACTACGGCACCAGGACAGGGTCAGGGGAGCTTGGTTTTTTTTCTCCACGCCAGTGGGGCATGATCAGGGATGCATGCACTGTCCTGGCACCATTTGAGGAGGCCACGAGGATGGTGAGCAGTGACAGTGCATGCATCAGTGACACTGTACCTCTTGTCCACCTGTTGGAGCACACGCTGCGTGGAATAATGGACAGGGCACTTGAGGCAGAACAGAGGCAGGAAGAGGAGGACTTCCTTGCCTCTCAAGGCCCCCTTTACCCAGACAGTGTTCCTTCTGTCCCACCCATCGCACAGGAAGAGGAGGAGGAGGAGGAGGAGGAGGAGGAGGATTGTGTCAGCATGGAGGTGGAGGCTGGCACTCAGCATCATCAGCAGCAGTCTTTTAGGGATGATTTACAGTCCCAAGAAACCAGTGGACTTGTACGTGGCTGGGAGGAGGTGGCTGCGGATCATGTCGTCCTTAGTGACCCAGAGGACTCCGGAGCGAATGCCTCAGCAAACCTACGCTGCATGGCCTCCCTGATCCTGCAAAGTCTGCGGAAGGATCCTCGTATTCTTCGGATCAAGGAGAGGGACCATTACTGGCTGGCCACTCTCCTTGATCCACGGTACAAGGGTAAGGTTGCGGACCTTATGTTACCGTCGCAGAGGGAGCAGAGGATGAGACAACTCCGGGAGGCCTTGCAGAAAGGTCTGTGCAACGCGTTCCCAGAGACTGGGAGGTTGCAAACTCCTGGTCCTGGACAACGAGTTGCTGAGGCTTCGGCCAGTCAAAGAAGGAGCGGTGGGGAAGGTGGCCGTCTGACCGATGCGTTCAGACAATTCTTTAGTCCGCAGCCCCAAAGTATGATCGGTTCCAGCAACCATCGCCAGCGTCTGATAAACATGGTGCAGGAATATCTAGGGGCAAGGTCAGACTTGGACACCTTCCCCACCGAAAATCCTCTGGCTTACTGGGTCTTGAGGATGGATCACTGGCCAGAGCTTGCACAGTATGCAATTGAGCTACTGGCCTGTCCTGCATCCAGCGTTCTTTCGGAACGCACATTCAGTGCTGCTGGAGGATTTGTCACGGATCACAGGGTGCGCCTGTCCACCGACTCGGTTGATCGACTGACTTTCATCAAGATGAACCAGTCTTGGATCACCTCCAGCTACCACACACCTGATGCTGATATAACAGACTAATTGATTTTAACATGTCGCATCCCTTCAAGACTGATGCTGATGCTGAGTGCCTGTGCTGTTATGTTGACTGGCTATCCTCCTCCTCCGAGTCCTCAATGATACGATTGATGATGATAGCTTGTAAGATCATTTTTGTTTATGGGTGCCGCCACCAGTGCCTAACGCCCAATTTTTCAGCCCCTGTTTAACAGGGGCGTGTAATTACAATTTTTGAAGCAATACTTTGCAACAGGGCTCATTGCTGTGCTCCAAGTACAGTATCTGTGAGGAGTTGCAGTGTTGTGCCACCAGTGCCTAAGGCCCAATTTTTCAGCCCCTGTTTAACAGGGGCGTGTCATTACAATTTTTGAAGCAATACTTTGCAACAGGGCTCATTGCTGTGCTCCAAGTACAGTATCTGTGAGGAGTTGCAGTGTTGTGCCACCAGTGCCTAAGGCCCAATTTTTCAGCCCCTGTTTAACAGGGGCGTGTCATTACAATTTTTGAAGCAATACTTTGCAACAGGGCTCATTGCTGTGCTCCAAGTACAGTATCTGTGAGGGGTTGCAGTGTTGTGCCACCAGTGCCTAAGGCCCAATTTTTCAGCCCCTGTTCAACAGGGGCATGTAATTACAATTCTTGATCTAATAATTCACAGCAGGGCCCATTGCTGCACCCACCAAGAGTAACTGTCAGGGCTTACAGTGTTGTGGCACCAGCACCACCATCAAAGGCCCAATTTTTACTACCAGTGTTCAACAATTATATGTAATTAAAATTTCTGATATAATAGTTGACAGCAGGGCGTTCCAGCACCAACCAAGAGTAACTGTGAGTGCTTACAGTGTTGTGCCAACACCAACAACTAAGGGGCCTATTTCTGCAGAGTATATACGGCAGGTCCCTACTTTCAAACATCCAACTTACAAACGACTCCTACTTGCAAACGCAAGAAGACAACAGGAAGTGAGAGGAAATCTACCACTAGGAAGGAAAATTCTCTCCTGTAAGAATAAATATGGGAGAAAGGTGTCTCCTCTGTACTGATGCTTTATCAGCAATCCTTGTTTCAAGAAAAAGACCACATTTCAAAAAGAGTTGTCATTGGGACGGAAAGTGAGGTGAAATGTTCTGAACAGGGGCACAGACAGCAAAACAAATGTTACAGGGGTGATAACCCTTACCTATGTTTTCCAAAAAGTTTAAAAATAGATTTTTGGTCTGGAGCTACACTTCAACAATGTACCTGTTCAAAATTACAAACAGACTCTACATAAGAACAAACCTACAGTCCCTGTCTTGTATGCACCGCCTGTATAGGGCTGTTCAGAGTATATAGGGCCTTTTTTATTTTATGTGCGGGGTTCCCCTTAATATCCATACAAGACCCAAAGGGGCTGGTAATGGGCTGGGGTAGGGGGGGGGGTCATGGGGTAGCTATGCCATTTTTCTTAAAGAATTTCATCCATATTACCGGGACCAGACATTACATTAAAGCCGCAAGCAGTTTTAAATGGCTTTTTTTTCCTTTAGAAGTGTCATTTTGTGCAGGGACAGTTCTAAACACGGGAAACACGTGGCACTTCACAGGCATACTTTAGACACCCCCCAGGTACGATATTTAAAGGAATATTTGACTTTTTTTTTTTCACTTTATGCATCATTAAAATGACTGCTCCCGAAAAACGACCGTTTTTAAAACTTCTTTTTGCATTGATACATGTCCCCTGGTGCAGAACCCGGGTTCCCAAACCCTTTTTAGGACAATAACATGCATAATAGTTGTTATAATTAGCACTTTAGAATTCGAACGTTCGCATCCATTGTATTTAATAGGGTTCTAATGTTCGTTCGAACTTTCGGTCCGTTCGCGGGTTCTGGTGCGAACCGAACCCGGGGGTGTTCGGCTCATCACTACTGGTGTGTTACACCAACAGGCATTTGCAGCACTTACAGCGGGCGGAGTGTGCCTCCTGCACCTTATACACCTGAAGTTAGCCTGTATTGATGCATTTTCCTGGTGTGTTACACCAACAGGCATTTGCAGCACTTACAGCGGGCGAAGTGTGCCTCCTGATCATATTACACCTGAAGTTAGCCTGTATTGCTGTGTTTTCCTGGTGTGTTACACCAACAGGCATTTGCAGCACTTACAGCGGGCGGAGTGTGCCTCCTGATCATATTACACCTGAAGTTAGCCTGTATTGCTGCGTTTTCCTGGTGTGTTACACCAACAGGCATTTGCAGCACTTACAGCGGGCGGAGTGTGCCTCCTGATCATATTACACCTGAAGTTAGCCCGTATTGCTGTGTTTTCCTGGTGTGTTACACCAACAGGCATCTGCAGCACTTACAGCGGGCGGAGTGTGCCTCCTGCACATTATACACCTGAAGTTAGCCTGTATTGCTGTGTTTTCCTGGTGCGTTACACCAACAGGCATTTGCAGCACTTACAGCGGGCGGAGTGTGCCTCCTGCACATTATACACCTGAAGTTAGCCTGTATTGCTGTGTTTTCCTGGTGTGTTACACCAACAGGCATTTGCAGCACTTACAGCGGGCGGAGTGTGCCTCCTGCACATTATACACCTGAAGTTAGCCTGTATTGCTGCGTTTTCCTGGTGTGTTACACCAACAGGCATTTGCAGCACTTACAGCAGGCGTAGTGTGATTCCTGCAAAATATACTCCTGAAGCTAGGCCTTATTGCTGGTTTTCCCATTTCCCTGCAGGCCATTAGAATGTCTGGAAGGCAAACAAGGAGAGGCAGACAGTCAGGAGCCAATAAAAGAGGGCAAGCAGGCTCTGTGTCTAGAGACAACAGTGCTGGTCGTGGACGCGGTGCATCGCCATCAGCACGTGGCCATGGGACACGCTTGTCCTTCTTTTCGGCAGCTGGACGCGTTGAGCCGCATCATGCCGAAGACTTGGTAGAGTGGATGACCAAGCCCTCCTTATCCTCCTCATCCTCTCTCACCCAGGCTCAGGGTACTGGCAAAGCAGCTGCCAAAGCGTCCTCTTCCCTGGTATCAATGTCATCATCAGTCACTCCTTCCCTAGACCAACCATGTCCTCCTGAGGAGTCCCCCGAACTGTTTGAGCACAGTGGTGGGTACATGCTCCAGGAGGATGCCCAGCGTTTTGAAGGGTCTGATGATGATACCCAGCTAGAGGAAGGCAGTAGCGTGAGAGCAGAGAGAGGGGATGCTCAAGAAGGACACCAATCTGGCAGTCATGTTCCAGCAGCTGCAGCATACTGCCAGATTGGCTCCAGTGATGAGGAGGGAGGGGATGATGAGGTCACTGACTCCACGTGGGTGCCTAATAGGAGAGAGGAGGAGGAGGAGGATGAGGAGGAGGCACATCTCCAACGAGGCAGGATGCCCTCGGGGGGCCAGCATAAGGGCAGCACACCGACGGAATCACACCGCAGAGCTCCGCCTGTGCAGGGCGCTGCCTCTGCCCGTTATTCAAAAAGTTCTTTGGTGTGGGCCTTTTTTGAGTCGAGTGCATCAGATCGCACAGCTGCTGTTTGCAACATATGTCTCAAGCGTATATCGCGTGGCCAAAACATCACCCGCTTGGGCACCACATGCTTGACCAGACATATGTTGACCTGCCATGCAGCTCGTTGGCAAGCCTACCTTAAAGACCCACACCAAAGAACAAAGCGGACCTCTCCTTGCACCACATCAGCTGGGATCTCCAACCCCACTATACCTTCAGTCCTCTCTGAAACCTGCACTGAGAGGAATGAAGGTGTAGAATTAGGTGTGTCACAGCCAAGTACTTGCGGGCACTCTGCTAGCAGTACACCGACGTCCGATTCTAGCAGGCAAATTTCCCTGCCCCAGCTGCTGGACCGTCGAAAGAAGTTCACTATCAGCCAACCACATGCCCAGCGGTTGAATGCTAGCTTGGCTAAATTGCTAGCGCTTCAACTGCTGCCTTTTCAGTTTGTAGACTCGGCCCCCTTCCGTGAGTTTGTGCAATGTGCGGTTCCTCAGTGGCAGGTTCCCAAACGCCACTTTTTCTCACGGAAGGCGATTCCGGCTCTCTACCGGCATGTGGAAGGCAATGTCTTGGCCTCGCTGGTCAGGGCGGTCAGCGGTAAGGTGCATATTACCGCTGACTCATGGTCCAGCAGGCATGGACAGGGACGTTACCTTTCTTTCACGGCCCATTGGGTCACTCTTTTGGCAGCTGGGAAGGATGCAGGACAAGGTGCAGTAGTGTTGAAGGTTGTTCCGCCGCCACACCTCCAAAATGCTACTACTGGTTGTGACACACCTCTCTCCTCCACCCCCTCCTCTTCTTCTTCCTCCATGGCCTCTTCCTGTGCTTTGTCCTCTGAACCAGCGGTGCTCCGTAGGCGTTCAAGGGGCTACGCAAGTACGCAGGCAAAAAGATGCCATGCCGTGCTTGCGCTGGTGTGTTTGGGGGACAGGAGCCACACTGGGGCAGAGGTTCTGTCTGCTCTGCAGGGGCAGGTCGAGAGGTGGTTGACGCCACGCCAGCTTAAGCCAGGAATGGTGGTTTGCGACAATGGCACAAACCTCCTCTCCGCCCTCCGACAGGGACAACTGACCCATGTGCCCTGTGTGGCTCACGTCCTTAACCTGGTGGTGCAGCGGTTCTTGGGCAGGTACCCGGGCTTACAGGATGTCCTGAGGCAGGCCAGGAAAGTCTGTGTGCATTTCCGCAGATCTTATAATGCCAGTGCTCGCCTGGCTGAGCTGCAAAAGGAGTTGAACATGCCCAAGAACCGACTTATATGTGACATGCCCACCAGGTGGAACTCAACGTTGGCCATGCTGCAGCGGCTGCACACGCAGCAGAGGGCCATCAATGAGTACCTGTGCGACTGCGGCACCAGGACAGGGTCAGGGGAGCTCGGGTTCTTTTCACCACGCCAGTGGGGCATGATCAGGGATGCATGCACTGTCCTGGCACCATTTGAGGAGGCCACGAGGATGGTGAGCAGTGACAGTGCATGCATCAGTGACACTGTACCTCTTGTCCACCTGTTGGAACATACGCTGCGTGGAATAATGGACAGGGCACTTGAGGCAGAACAGAGGCAGTAAGAGGAGGACTTCCTTGCCTCTCAAGGCCCCCTTTACCCAGACAGTGTTCCTTCTGTCCCACCCATCGCACAGGAAGAGGAGGAGGAGGAGGATTGTGTCAGCATGGAGGTGGAGCCTGGCACTCAGCATCATCAGCAGCAGTCTTTTAGGGATGATTTACAGTCCCAAGAAACCAATGGACTTGTACGTGGCTGGGAGGAGGTGGCTGCGGATCATGTCGTCCTTAGTGACCCAGAGGACTCCGGACTGAATGCCTCAGCTAACCTACGCTGCATGGCCTCCCTGATCCTGCAAAGTCTGCGGAAGGATCCTCGTATTCTTCAGATCAAGGAGAGGGACCATTACTGGCTGGCCACTCTCCTTGATCCACGGTACAAGGGTAAGGTTGCGGACCTTATCTTACTGTCGCAGAGGGAGCAGAGGATGAGACAACTCCGGGAGGCCTTGCAGAAAGGTCTGTGCAACGCGTTCCCAGAGACTGGGAGGTTACAAACTCCTGGTCCTGGACAACGAGTTGCTGAGGCTTCGGTCAGTCAAAGAAGGAGCGGTGGGGAAGGTGGCCGTCTGACCGATGCGTTCAGACAATTCTTTGGTCCGCAGCCCCAAGGTATGATCGGTTCCAGCAACCATCGCCAGCGTCTGATATACATGGTGCAGGAATACCTAGGGGCAAGGTCAGACTTGGACACCTTCCCCACCGAAAATCCTCTGGCTTACTGGGTCTTGAGGATGGATCACTGGCCAGAGCTTGCACAGTATGCAATTGAGCTACTGGCCTGTCCTGCATCCAGCGTTCTTTCAGAACGCACATTCAGTGCTGCTGGAGGATTTGTCATGGATCACAGGGTGCGCCTGTCCACCGACTCGGTTGATCGACTGACCTTCATAAAGATGAACCAGTCTTGGATCACCACCAGCTACCAAACACCTGAAGCTGATATAACAGACTAATTTATTTTCAAATGTCACATCCCTTCAAGACTGATGCTGATGCTGAGAGACTGTCCTGTTATGTTGACTGACTATCCTCCTCCTCCTCCTCAATGATCCAATTGATGATGATAGCTTGGAAGAACATTTTTGTTTCTGGGTGCCGCCACCAGTGGCTAAGGCCCAATTTTTCAGCCCCTGTTTACCAGGGGCATGTAATTACAATTTTTTATGCAATGCTTTGCAGCAGGGCTCATTCCTGCACTCCAACTAGAGTATCTGGGAGAGGTTGCAGTGTCGTGGCACCAGCACCAGTGGCTAAGTCCCAATTTTTCAGCCCCTGTTTAACAGGGGCGTGTAATTACAATTTTTGATGCAATACTTTGCAACAGGGCTCATTGCTGTGCTCCAAGTACAGTATCTGTGAGGGGTTGCAGTGTTGTGGCACCAGTGCCTAAGGCCCAATTTTTTTGCCCCTGTTTAACAGGGGCATGTAATTACAATTTTTTATGCAATGCTTTGCAGCAGGGATCATTCCTGCACTCCAACTAGAGTATCTGGGAGAGGTTGCAGTGTCGTGGCACCAGCACCAGTGGCTAAGGCCCAATTTTTCAGCCCCTGTTTAACAGGGGCGTGTTATTACAATTTTTGATGCAATACTTTGCAACAGGGCTCATTGCTGTGCTCCAAGTACAGTATCTGTGAGGGGTTGCAGTGTTGTGGCACCAGTGCCTAAGGCCCCAATTTTTCTGCCCCTGTTTAACGGGGGCATGTAATTACAATTTTTTATGCAATGCTTTGCAGCAGGGCTCATTCCTGCACTCCAACTAGAGTATCTGGGAGAGGTTGCAGTGTCATGGCACCAGCACCAGTGGCTAAGGCCCAATTTTTCAGCCCCTGTTTAACAGGGGCGTGTATTTAAAATTTTTGATGCAATACTTTACAACAGGGCTCATTGCTGTGCTCCAAGTACAGTATCTGTGAGGGGTTGCAGTGTTGTGGCACCAGTGCCTAAGGCCCAATTTTTCTGCCCCTGTTTAACAGGGGCATGTAATTACAATTCTTGATCTAATAATTCACAGCAGGGCCCATTCATGCGCCCACCAAGAGTAACTGTGAGGGCTCACAGTGTTGTGGCAACACCAACATGTAAGGGGCAAATTTCAGCTGAGTATATACGGCAGGCCCCTACTTTCAAACATCCAACTTACAAACGACTCCTCCTTGCAAACGGAAGGATACAACAGGAAGTGAGAGGAAATCTACCCCTAGGAAGGCAAATTCTCTCCTGTAAGAGTTAATATGGGAAAAAAAGTGTCTCCTCTCCACTGATGCTTTATCACCAATTCTTGTTTCAATAAAAACCCCAAATTTTCAAAAAAAAATTGTCATTAGGACGGAAAGTGAGGTGAACTGTTCTGAACAGGTGCACACTGCACAGACAGCAAAACAAATGTTACAGGGGTGATAACCCTTCCCTATGTTTTCCATAAAGCTTAAAAATAGATTTTTTGGCTGGAGCTACACTTAAACAATGTACCTGTTCAAAATTACAAACAGATTCTACATAAGAACAAACCTACAGTCCCTGTCTTGTATGCACCGCCTGTATACGGCTGTTCAGAGTATATAGGGCCTTTTTTATTTTGTGTGCGGGGTTCCCCTTAATATCCATACAAGACCCAAAGGGGCTGGTAATGGGCTGGGGTAGGGGTGGGGGGGGGGGCTGTGATGGGGTAGCTATGCCATTTTTCTTACAGATTTTCATCCATATTACCGGGACCAGACATTACATTAAAGCCGCAAGCAGTTTTAAATGGCTTTTTTTCCTTTAGAAATGTAATTTTGTGCAGGGACAGTTCTAAATACGGGAAACATGTGGCGCTTCACAGGCATACTTTAGACACCCCCCAGGTACGATATTTAAAGGAATATTTGACTTTTTTTTTTTCACTTTATGCATCATTAAAATGACTGCTCCCGAAAAACGGCCGTTTTTAAAACTTATTTTTGCATTGATACATGTCCCCTGGTGCAGAACCCGGGTTCCCAAACCCTTTTTAGGACAATAACATGCATAATAGTCGTTATAATTAGCACTTTAGATTTCGAACGTTCGCATCCATTGTATTTAATAGGGTTCTAAAGTTTGTGCGCACTTTCGGTCCGTTCGCGGGTTGTGGTGCGAACCGAACCCGGGGTTGTTTGGCTCATCACTACTCCCCTTTTTTTGTGGATGGGGCAGTTTCTCTGTTTCCATAGCTCCCAGGATAGACTCCCAATTTGTGGGTTTTTGTTGAGGTTTGGACTTACAGAGTTTACCGCCATTTTGATTGTTGGTAAGCCTCTACCTCCACTTTCCTGCTCCCTTTTTTTTTCTCTAATATTGTGGATTTCATTACAGACACCCTACCAGCAACATCAAACTCCTGATGAAGTGAACACTGTTTCGCGAAATGCATAGAGATTATGATGTTTTCCAGCTTATGGAGCTGTGTTACAACTGTTGCTTGTACTTTACCATGAAGAAATATGTGATTATGTATTCACAAAGAATACATGCAATAGCTATGCCTTGTTTTAGTGCACTTTCTTGTTTTTAACTCTTTTATTGGATATTTGTAATAACAAATATGGCTTTTCATACTCTATATGTGTAACTTATTGACCTCCATAAAATCCCAGGGGCAAATGTCTTTGGTAAAACAGGTGTTTAGGTGCTGCAACCTTCCCACATAACAGCTCCGCCCAGTGCTCAGACCTCAAGGCTGCTGACATCACCAAAGTACCAGAGTAAGGAAAGGGATGGACGGCACTCAGGATGACATCCAATTTCTTAAATATTTTTATTAGTTTATAGGGTTTTTGTCCGATTGTGGGTAGACACCAAAAGTTAAAGTGACACTAAAGGTTAGATTTTTTTTTTTTTAATAACAAACATGTCATACTTACCTCCACTGTGTAGCTCGTTTTGCACAGAGTGGCCCCGAACACCATTTTATGGGGTCCCCGGCGGCTCTCTCGGCTCCTCCCCGCATCAGATAACCCTCTCTGGGAAACGCTACACCAAGGGGGTTACCTTGCGGGCGTGCTCCCGAGTCCAGCATTTGGCATTTCCATGATGTAGGGATCGCCACGGGTAGAGGGCACTATGCGGCCACAGTCGTCCTACATTGTGGGTGACCCCTTCTTCTTTTGGGGGTTTTAAGGTGGTAAGCTCCTGTCTTATGGTGAATTTTGGCAAATGTTCTTTTGTTTCCATTGTGCAATTATGATATAATTACTGTGATGTATTTTCTTATGCAATATTTTAGTTTTTTGTAGTTTTTATGCTAAACTTTCGGTTAATGCGTATAACCCCTGATGAAGCCATAGGGCGAAACATGTCGGGATAACATTCGATCATTCAATCTTTGTTCAACTGAAACCCTGTGTATTCAACCACCATAATGGCGATGTTCAACAAAACCCAACAACGTAACATGTCTTGTTATAGGTTTTAGTCATGTTTCTAATAAAATGAAATTCAATTTTTATATATACTTGTATGGTCTCCATTATTATGTGTAAAGCACCGCTATAATCCCTTCCCAAACTCTCTCCATCTTTGAATAATATATTTTTATTACGTAAACATGTACAATGCTGTAAAAACAACCTACGCGTTTCGGACGTTAGTCCTTAGTCATAGCTAAGGACTAAGGTCTGAAATGTGTAGGCTGTTTTTACAGCATTGTATGTACTATTTTTTGGATGTCATCCTGAGTACCGACCATCCCTTTCCTTACTATGAAATGTTTTTGGTAATTCTTTGTAAGTGTTATTTTTGGGATAGAGGTAACAAAGCCTCTGTGTGGGTGCTCTGCCAGGTATTACTTTGAACATCTGTAAGCTAAAATCAGGATCAGAGAGGAGCATAGAAGAGGACCTCCTTGCCATTCATCTAATAAAGACTAGCACTAGGGATAGGCAGATCATTGGCAAAACTGATTTTACCTCCAAAATACAATTGGTAAAGAGGAAACGTTATGATGTTTTTTCTGTTTTTAGGGTATTTTTTTTTTGTTTTTTTATTTAGTGTTCATTGCATGTAAAATAATGTGGCTAATCAGGGACATTGTTGGCACAAGAACAGGTCTTGGATAGTTTATATTGCAATATTTTTATTGGAGTAAATACAAAACAGGAGAGGAGAAGAATACGATAAGGAAGAAAAAAAAAAAAAACAAGAAAAAATAATGGACAAATAGCCAGGTTACATTCGGCCAAACATTTAACGTTTTGACAATATATTTTTGCCTCGTCTCGAGCCTGTCAAGAGGCAGGAGGCATATGCATAGTATCGTCGTACAGGTCATTCAAGCCCTCAGGTAGGGCATAGTATGTGTGCAAGTGCCCAGGCTAGCAGCATTAGAATAAACCAGTACTAGGGGGAGGGATAGTAGGGGTCCAGGGCTTCAGTAGACCCCGATTAAAAAATTCGGGGTTAGCCGTGGATCCCTACCATGATAAGGTTTCCTGTCTTATTAGTAACGTTTTATCACGGTATATTGGTAACCAAGGTAAATAGAAAAGTCTATCACCAAGAATAAAAAGAGAGAGAGAGAGCAAAGGAGAGAGGAAAGGAGCAGAGAAGAGAAAGAGAAAGGAGGAAAGGGAGAGAGAGAGAGGATCACCTGGATTTCCTCGTTAAGTGGAGATATATTCGATCCATGGATCCCAGATCTTGTTGAACATTTCTGCTTTATTGTGAAGAGTGTAAGTGAGCCTGTCATTAATCATAATCCAATTGAGTTTGTCCTTAACTTGTTCTAGGGGTATTCTTGAGCGTTTCCAGTTCCTTGCAATTGTTATTCTCGCTGCCAACAACATATAAGTTATGAGGCGTATTGATTTTCTGGGAATCCCGTCGGGGAGTTTATGAAAAAGCGCACTCTCTGGGGACCGACGAATGTTAATACATGTCACTGAATTTATCAGATTAAAGATCCTTATCCAAAACCTGATTACTAGTGGACATTGCCACCAAATATGATGCATGGTGCCCATCTGTCCGCATTGTCGGAAACAATGAGGTGAGGAGGAAGGATGCATTTTAGCTATTCTCGTGGGGACTAAATACCAGCGTAACAGCGTTTTGTAATTGGCTTCAATACGGGTAGTGTTAATAGAGATTTTTGAGAGTTGGTAGGCGATATCTTGCCAGTCTGACAGCTCAAGGGTGAGGTTCAAGTCCCTCTCCCATTGAGTCATATAGGCAAGTTTAGTATCTGGTTCAGATATAGAAGAGTATATGGTAGAGATTCGGCCCCTCTGTGTACCTCTGGTTTGGCAAGTTAGTTCAAATGCGGTAAGTGTTATGGGGCCCCCCACCTGTTTAATTTTGGAGTTAATAAATTAGGAAATTTGGTTATATCGAAATACCTCAATAGGAGATATTGAGAAGTTGTCTTTAAAGTGTGTTATCGTATGCATTTGGTTTCCATTAAGGAAGTCCCCAATTCTCATTAATCCTTTATTGAGCCACCATTGGAATTGTTGTGGAGCAAGGCCGGGAGGAAACTCCGGATTGCAAAAGATGGGCGCTAGAGGTGTGTGGTGTGACATAAGGGATGCTCGGTGTCTTGTTCTGTCCCATACCGCTAGAGAATGTGATAATGTAGGACACAGAATAGGTGGGCGTTTACGATTCGGAAGCCACATCAAGGCTCCTATTGCCAGTGGGTGGCACGCAAGTGCTTCTATGTAAACCCAAAGAGGGACCGAACCCCCAGCTGTCGTGTGAGTTAGTTGGGCTATCTGAGCCGATTGATAGTAAGCCTGTAAATTGGGAAGACCAAGTCCCCCCATGGGCCTAGGTGTGTAAAGTGTTTTTTTTTTGTATCCGTGACTTTTTATTACCCCATATGAAGCGTAAAACTTCATTTTGTATATGTTGCATGTCTCCCCTCGGAATTGCTATCGGTAGTGTCCGGAAATAATATAGTAGTCTGGGCAAAAAAGTCATTTTTATCGAATTGATTCTGCCAAACCAAGAGAGAGAGTATTCCGCCCAAGAGCGAAGATCTTCTTTGAGTTTTTTAAATAAAGGAGGATAATTTGCTTTATATAACGTACCTATCGAAGGGGTCAGATGGACTCCCAAATATGGGAGGGAGTGGGAAGCCCACTTGAAGCTGTCTGTGTTTTGGAGGAGCTGCATCTCCGCGGGAGGTAGTGAGATATTAAGTGCCAGGGTTTTTTGCGAATTTAGGGTCAAACCCGAAACCAGCGAGAAACGATCTAGCAAGGACAAGAGTTCTGGGAGTGAGGTTTGGGGTTTGGTGACGTATATAAGGACATCGTCGGCAAATAGTGCACATTTGTGTTCTTGTTGTCCACAATGGACACCATGGATGTTGGGATGGGAGCGGATAGCCATTGCAAGGGGTTCTATTGCTAGAGCAAATAATAGGGGAGAGAGCGGGCATCCTTGTCTAGTACCTCGCTGGACTGGGAACATGGATGATTTATGTCCTCTGATAGAAATTTGAGCTGTCGGGGAGCTATAAAGTGTTTTCATCAATGAGAGAAACGTAGAGCCGAATCCCATAGTTTCAAGGGTAATAAAAAGATAGTCCCAGTTCAGGCTATCGAAAGCTTTGTTAAGGTCTAATGATAAGAGCAAGAGTTCCCGAGTTGGAAGGTTATCCTAATTGGAGCGTACCGCTGAGATCAGAGCGATAGATCTGCGAATTTGATCTAAGGTCTGACGTCCTGCAATAAACCCCGATTGGTCTTTGTGTATGTAGTGTTCCAGAAAGGAGTTGAGTCGAAGGGCCAAAATTTTAGTTAGGATCTTCAGGTCGCAATTAATTAGGGAGATTGGGCGATAATTGTGTACATCAGTGGAATCTCTGCCGGGTTTGGGGATAACGCTAATATAAGCTTTGTTATCATCAGATGGGACCACCCCCCGTCCCTCAGGGAATTAAAATAAAAAGTCAGGTGTGGGACCAGGTGCATAGCAAATTTTTTATAGTAGATGTTAGGAAGCCCGTCCGGGCCCGGAGATTTATGAAGTGAAAGAGATTTGATAGCATCAGTAACCTCTTCAGTTGTGAATGGTTGGTCCACTAATTCCCTATGATCATCAGTGATGGTTGGGAGGGGGAGAGCCCCCAGAAATTCCCTGATGGACGGGGGAGCCACCCCCTGGGGTTTCTTGTATAGTTCTGCGTAAAAGCTATGGAATTCATCAAGGATCTTATGGGGGTCCTGTGTGAGGTGGCCCCCGGATAACTTTATTTTAGGGAGTGTACGATGGGAATATCTAGGAGTGAGTTTGTGCGCCAGTAGGGATCCTGGGCGGTCCCGCCAAGTGAAGAATTTATGATTCGTCCACCTCAATTGTTTCTCGGCCCTTGTAGTGAGACAGATGTTCAATTCTAATCGGGATTGTTCCAGCTTCTTAAATAAATTGGGAGAAGGGGAGCGTTTATGTTGTTTGGTTAGAGACTCAAATTCCCTGGTCTTGGCAGAAATCAACTCGGCGCGAGCCTTTTTTAGCCTGGAGGCTAGCTGAATAAAGGAGCCCCTGATAGTGGCTTTGTGCGCTGCCCAGTTAATGGAAGGGGATGTATCCCCTGGGATATTATTTTCAAAGTAGGTTTGTATATGGCTGGAAATCTCTATGCAGTGAGATTCATCACTAAGGAGAGATTCGTTTAGTCGCCAATGGAATCCCACAGTTTTGTTAGTGAGATCAGTTAGTTGAATCATAACAGGATCATGGTCTGACCAAGGTGTTGACAAGATTTTTGCTGATCTCAATTTCGGTGTCACCCCCGAGGGGAGAAATACGTGGTCTATGCGGGAGTAGTGTCCATGTGCCCTTGAATAGTGAGAGTAGTCCCTAGCAGTGGGATTGGCCTCTCGCCAAGCATCTACCAAATCATATTTATATAGCAGTTGTGCGAATTTATGACTTTGCCTGGGGGGAGACCGAAGTCCTGAAGTGTGTGATTTATCTTTAGTTAGATCTAGAGCTAGGTTAGAATCACCCGCCAAGATTACAACACCCTCAAGTTCGGGTTCTAAGAGTGTTAGAATGGCATGAAAAAAGGCAGTTTGATTAGTATTGGGGGCATAATAGACAAGTACGGTGATTAAGGTTTCTCCCAGGTGGCCCTTCACTAGAAGATAGCGGCCCTCTTTATCTTTAATGGTTTTAGTTTCTGTGAACGATATATGTTTGGAGAAGCAGAGGGCTACACCCCTCTTCTTCTCTGAAGCGTTCGCGTAGAAACAAAGAGGGCAATCTCTGTGGAGATAGCGGGGGGTAAATGAGGAAATAAAATGTGTTTCCTGAAGAGCCACAATGTCCGCCCCCAACGAACTGTAATGCGTGAGGGCCTTGATTCGCTTGGCAGGCGATCCAAAACGCTGGACATTATGTGAGAGCAGGCGGACATTTCGGGGTGTCTGTTTTATGGAAGATACAATTATGAACAGTGATAAGCAGACTCACCCACCGGTCCGTAGGATCCAGAGGCCAAAAGCGCCAAGGAACTTTCCAGGTGACCCTCAGGAAAGAACAGTTTTGGAAAAAATTAAAATTGGAGTTAAGAAAGAAGGAGAGAAAGAAGAAAAGAGCAAAATCAGAGATAGCAAAGACAATAACAATAGTAGAAAAAAATAAAATGAGGCTGTCGGACCAGGGAACTCCCGGTACCGAGTGACATAGTTTAAACATGTTACCAAACAAAATTACAAACAGTGAACAATTAAAGTGTCCCAGAGCTAAGCCCCAGGTGTGAAGGAGTCTCCACCACAACCAAGTAGTGGGGAGAGTCCCTCAGATAAGGAGTGTGCAGGACCACCCCCCAGCAACAAAAAATATATCGTAAAAAAGAGAAAAAAAAGAGAAAAGAAAAAAAAAACGTCTATGGTCCTAATGTTTCGCCCTAAAATATTGGTAGGGTTATTTAACCTAGTGTGCATTGTGGGTTTTATGAAAATGAGGGGGGAGAGGGAAAAAAGGGGGGGGAGAGGAGGGAAAGGAGAAGGGGGAGGGAGGAGGGGGGAAAGGAGAGGGGGAGAAAGGGAGGGGGGAGGGGGACAGGAAGGGGGGGAGGGGAGGAGGGGGAAGGGAAGGGGGGGAGGGGGGAGGGGGAAGGGAAGAGGGGGAGGGGGGAGGGGGAAGGGAAGAGGGGGAGGAGGACCCGTACAGTGCCAAAAATGTAAGATTTCAAAAAGTGTAAAGAGTTAGAGGTCAGCTCGACCGTTTCAAACAAAAATAACAAGAGTAACAAGAACATCTTGTTCCAACTAATTTTAGTCGCCCTGTGTGGCGTCCAATGTCCCTTTAAGAGACCGCTGAGAAGACACCACTGCGGGTTTGGACCCGTTCAGAAACATAAAGCCCATTCTTCAGGTAGCACGAGATGTCTGGGCATTTTTCTTGGTTGATTTTGATGACCACAGGGGGGAGAGTGGAGGAGGAGGGGAGTTTCTGGATCCAGGTTGATTCCGTGAAGATGGGTTGTGGGATATAAATCCCAATTTCAGCAGGATCGATTCGCCTTCAGTAAAAGATGAAAAGGAGTAAGATTTGCTGTTGAAGGAAAATTGGAGTTTAAAGGGGTAGTTCCATCTGTATCGAATATTACGTTGGGTCAGTGGTGCTAGTAAAGGTTTAAGCGATCGTCTCTTTTGGATTGTGGCCTGGGATATATCAGCAAATATTTGAATCTTGATGCCATCTATTTCCAGGTCTGGGTTCTCTCGGGCATGTCGCATCACTGCTTCTTTAATCTTGAAGAAATGTGGCTTCACAATCACATCCCTGGGGGGGCCATCAGGTTTAGGGGCAGTCAAAGCTCTATGTAGTCGATCAATCTCCATATGGATCTCATCAATATCGGGCACGGCAGCTTGTATCAGAGATTGTGTGATAGAGGTAATATCTTTTACATTTTCCGGTATACCACGAATGCGAAAATTATAGCGCCTGGCACGATTTTCAAGGTCGTCGATCTTTGAGTAAGCGTCCTCAAGTCGATCCTGTAAATCAGTAATCATATTTGAATTTTGGGAAACTCTGTGGATTGTATCGTCCATCTTGGATTCAATACTGTCCAATCTATGTCCCATTTCCTGGAAATCTCGTTTTATGTCCAAAGCTAGTTTATCATTAGCTTTGGCTAATTCTCTTTGAAGCAGGTCAGCAAAGCGTGCTATTAGGATCGGGTCTCCTGAGTATTGTCCCTGCGCAGGGGGTAGAGCAGGAGAGTCAGCATTACAATTTGATGCAGAGTCTTGGCTGCTGGGCTGGCTGTATATGGTTTCTGCTATCTCCCTATCCAGGAGGGAGGATGCGTGTGAGTCCATGCTGGGTGATTTAGTTGCAGTCTGAGAGGGAGACAATGCAGGGGGGCTAGGTGATAGGCAGTCTATGTTTGTTAGCTCACCTTTTTCTGATGGAGACCTTGAGGAGCATAGTGTTGGGTAGTCAGTATCATCTGGACCAACAGGGGGGAGGTTAGGTCATTGGGCCCTATTCACCATCCCACCACCTTTTTTTTCTTCCCATCATGTGCAACTTTAAATACTCAGCGGACACCCTCCAGAGGCTAAGGAATACTGCCTCAACATTACCAACCTCCACCCAAAAAATACTACGAAAAGAACAACTGCTAAGGATCAATCGACAATCGACTATCAAAAACACGAAAACACCACTTCAACTACAACATATAGCTTGCGCCCTGATCAACACCAGATCGGCAGTCAAGCACAGACAGGAAATTCACGACTTCATCACGCAAAACGACATAGATTGCCTCTTTATCACGGAAAGCTGGCTAACACCTGACTGTAACACCATCCTAACAGAATTGGTGCCTGAGAACTACTCCATCCTAACTGAGCATAGAACAGGACAAAGAGGAGGAGGCCTAGCAGTGATCTTCAAATCTCACCTCTCTATCATCAAACCAACTCTACAGAACTCATTGCCGTTCATGGAGACACTCACTCTGCAACTCCAAACAACACCCCAGGACACCATTCACATACTGCTATGCTACAGACCGCCAGGACCAAAGGCAAATCTCCTCACACCCTTTACCGAATTCATCTCGACATACACTTTAAAAACCAAAAACTTCCTATTACTCGGGGACTTCAATCTCTGGGCTAACTCCACTCAGGACCCCATCGCCACCTCCTGCATCAACCAATTGGAAGAATTAGGTCTGCAGCAACTGATAAATGCCCCCACGCATGGATCGGGGCACATTCTGGACCTCATCTTCAAACAAAATCTGGACATCAACACAGTGGACAACATGCCGTTACCATGGACGGATCACCACGCTATCAAATTTAAACTTACCACCAACACCATCTCCCAAAAATCAGAACACTCAATAACAACAAAATGGACAAGATCTCAGAAGAAACTACACTCGGAACTCTTCAAAACCACTCTATCAAATAAAATAGGAACGCAAAATCTCAACCACTCAACGGAACAAACACTCAACTCCTTAAACAAAGCATTACTACAAACAGCAGACACAGTCGCTCCGAGACGCAGGGCCCTCATTCGCAGAAACAACTCCGGCTGGTTTAATGACACTCTTACCCTACTGAAGCAAGAACGCAGAAGAGCCGAAGGAGCCTGGAGAAGAAACCCAACTAAGGAAAACCACATTAATTACAAAGCACTCACTAAGAAATATCACAAAGCAATTTTCAAAGCAAAAAAGGAACATTTCTCAAACACCATCAAAAAAGGCCTAAACCGACCTCGTGAACTCTTCAAACTAATAACTCAAACTATGAACCCCACCTGCCTAGAACCTTCAGCAAACGAAACACAAGAGTTCTGTAATGAGCTATCGGACTTTTTTATCGACAAAATCGAAAACATTCGAGAATCAATTCAACAGAAAAAAACAACCAACCCTGCTCTGCCAAAGCAAATAGAGGAAATCAATATGAACACTATACAATTGACAAAATTTTCGCTGGTCCCGATCACCATCGACACCACCAAAAATATAATCAGAAGCCTCAGAGACAGCACATCTCCAAATGACATAATCTCTACAAAACTCCTGAAAGAATGTACCGACATTTTAGCACCCACCATAACACACCTCGTAAATCAATCATTCAAAGAAGGTATTGTTCCAATCTCTCTCAAGCAAGGCATAATCAAACCCCTCCTAAAGAAACCCAACCTGGACCCCAAAGACCCAAACTACCGCAGACCGGTAACAAGCCTCAACACCATCTCCAAGATCATGGAGAAAGCAGTAGTACAACAGCTACAACTCTATTTGGACACCCACAAACTCTTGGATCCACTACAATCAGGCTTCCGCCCAGGCCATGGCACAGAAACAGCACTTCTTAAAATATGGGATGACACCCTCGAAGCAGCAGATGACGGAGAATCATGTCTCCTGGTGCTGCTGGACCTCAGTGCAGCGTTCGACACAGTAGACCACAAAACTCTACTCATTCGCCTTAAAGAAGTAGCCGGAGTCGCAGACCCTGACCTACACTGGTTCGCATCCTTCCTAGACAATCGTTCCCAGACAGTGAAACTAGGAGCCTTCACCTCTGAAACTCGCACAATTTCTTGCGGAGTCCCCCAAGGATCACCCCTGTCACCCGTGCTCTTTAACATCTACCTCCGCCCACTCCTCAAAATCATCAGCAAACAGGGCCTGTGCTACCACTCATATGCTGACGACACCCAACTCTACTTTCGTATCACCGGGAAAAAAGACCAATATCACGGATTGGAAACCTGTCTCACATTGATCGATGAATGGATGACTGAGAATTCCCTCAAACTCAACGGATCCAAAACAGAACTCCTTCTCCTCAACGCAAACCGAAAGACAAAAACTAAGACTTCTTGGACACTCCCCACTATCCTTGGACAGACCGTTACCCCGAGCACCAAAGTCAAAAGTCTCGGAGTCATCTTTGACTCGGAGATGTCGATGGACGCACAAATTGGATCAGTAGTCAGCGGAGCTCACCATCTCCTCCGTCTACTACGTAGACTCATCCCCTTCATCCCAAAAGAGGATACAGCAGTAGTAGTTGGAACAATTATCAACTCCCGACTCGATTACGCAAACGCCCTCTACCTCGGACTACCCAAATACCAGATTTCGCGCCTACAAGTCATCCAGAACACGGCTGCCAGGCTGGTAACAGGAAAAAAACCTTGGGAATCCATCACCCCATCACTAAGGACCCTTCATTGGCTAACCGTAAAGGATCGGATCACATTCAAGACCCTCTGTCTCACCCACAAGTGCACACAGGGAAACGCTCCACAATATCTATGCGAGAAGATAAAACACTACACCCCCAATCGCAATCTCCGATCAACCAACCAAAACCTCCTTCACATCCCCAAGTCCCGCTACAAATCAAAGGGAGAACGAAGATTTGCAGTCCAAGGACCACGGCTATGGAACGCTCTACCCACCAACATCCGCATGGAAGAAAACCACCGGGCCTTCAGGAAAAAACTTAAGACCCACCTATTCTGAAGGGTCAGGATGTCACTGGATGCAAAGCGCCTTGAGGCGATTTAGTTCGCATTTGTAGCGCTATACAAGTTATTCACTCACTCACTCACTCACTCATCTGTCCTTGGGACTTGTGCCTGATTAGGAGGTGGAAGTTTTCCCTTCCCTGCGGCCTACGTGCCTCGTGTGAGATAGCCGGTCACCATCTTGGATCCGTGCTGTGTAGCGCGGCTCGAGCTCCGGGGGCCATTTTTAGGCTTGTTACGCGTAGGGTGACCACGTGTCCCGGATTGCCCGGGACAGTCCCGCATTTTTTAGGTCTGTCCCGGGCACCTTCATTCCAGGACAATACAGTGTCCCGGAATGAAACTGACACAGCTACCCCCCGGGCCAATCTGATGCCCCCAAAAAAGG
This sequence comes from Rana muscosa, assembly GCA_029206835.1. Classification (NCBI taxonomy): domain Eukaryota; kingdom Metazoa; phylum Chordata; class Amphibia; order Anura; family Ranidae; genus Rana; species Rana muscosa. The sequence goes on along the minus strand of JARGYO010005626.1, from coordinate 10,929,584 downwards.
CCGCCACATCACCGCTTTACTCACTGACAGTACTTGTCCTGGCCGGGAATGCCTGGAGGAGCACAATCCCTGCCCCCTGCTTGTGATTGGAGAAATCATAAATCCCGCCTCTTGTGTCCAATCACTGTGCTGTGATTCGTTACAGCACAAGCTGATTTTTGGGATGGGGGGTGTCCCTGAATGGTAGTTTGGAAATGTGGTCACCCTAGTTACGCGGCTTTTTAACCATCCGGCGTGTGCCTGGATCTTTCCCCAAGAGGATCGGGTTAATTATTTCTGCGGGCAAAGTGTGGGATCGCTGTTTGAAGCTGAAGTCGCCGGGGGGTGAGCGGAGCAGGTCAGATGGTCATCTGCTCCATCCGGCCGCGCATGCGCACTCCCAGGTCTTGGATAGTTTAAAGGAGCATTTACATCCCTCAAACATAAGAACAAATCTAGGATGGTTTAAAAGAGCTTTCGTAACCCTCATGGGCAATTAAAAGTGGTTCTAAAGGCAAAAGTTTTTTTTACCTTAATGCATTCTATGCATTAAGGTAACCAACTTTATTTGTGTAGCCCCCTTATATTCACCTGAGCCAAATCCCAATCCAGCAATGTGCATGAGAACAGAGGCTCTCCTGGTTCTCTCCTTGCTCACTGGCTCAGACACAGTAGCCAGAGCCATTGGCTCCCGCTGCTTTTAATCATAGCCAGTGTGGAGGGAGTAGGGGGCAGGGCTGAGCTCCGCTCTGTGTGTCTTATGGCCACACAGAGCTGGGCTCGGGAGTGAGCATGTACGAGTGCCCCCATAGCAAGTGGCAGGGGGGAGGAAACCAGAAGCGCTGGCAGGGGACCAGAGAAAAGGAGGATCAGTGCTGCTCTGTGCAAAACCATTGCACAGAGCAGGTAAGTATGACATGTTTGTTATTTAAAAAAAAAACACAATTTAAACCTTTACAATCACTTTAATAATTATTGCACCATTACAAAAAACACCAACCTCCCCTATTTTTGCCTTTTACTCCAAAGCATTTCACCAAAATGGCTTAATTTCACTTAAATCTCCCAATTTTAAATCAAAATTTCAAGGGGAAGAAGATACTCAATTTTGCTTACCCATACTTTGCACCTTATGGTAACCTTTTGCTTCCCTGAATTTCCAGCTCTTGAAAAACTTTAGGAGTAAACATGGTTGATATATTTCCTTTAAAGAGTATAAACATGCTGAACTATTATGATTTCTGCTTTTATACTACAGTATGTAACCATTTTACTATAGCATGGTCCAGACAGCTATGATTATTTTCCCAGGCCAATAGGCCACACAACTATGATTGTCTCTTGAGCCACACAATTATATTTGTTCACTAGGCCACAATTGTCCAGCTCTCCATTGCAAAAATAAAACAGTTATAACCAACACTATCCCATATAAACATAAATACTTAGAAATTACCTACATTCTTTGCCATAATGATCTGTTATTATAATCTTGTAACTATTGCTGCAATGCTCCTGGTCATTCAAACCTATAAATGACTGATACCTGTTGGCAGAAGAGGGCAAAAGACGTGTTGTCTTTGGGATAAACTACAGCAAATGGTCACAGCTTAGCTTTCTCTGCCAGGGATAAAGGCTGTTTAACAAATTTATCTTGTAGCTTTTTGTTTGGTCAAAACAAGAAGAGAAAACTGGGCACGCAGTTGATTGATAGTTACCCAAACTTGGAGGCCTATAAAATGTGTATAATAATAATACCAAGGCATACAGATACGAAACAAAACACATTTTAGCCTTTGGATGAGGTGAGCACAAGGGGCAAAAAAAGAGTAGGCATGGTTTCACAGTTTATTAAAAATGTATAGCCATCATCATACATAGATTACATTAACATGATTGCCAAGCCGATTGGAGACAACATGATGCAGCAATACTTAAAATTATTCACATATATTGTAATAATTGATATAAGATGAGTAAACAGTACACAAACATCTTAAACTCAACGTGTTTCGCAAGCCACTGCTCGCTTCTTCAGGAGTAGAGATATATGCAGTGTATCTAAAAAAATAAGATGTCAGTTCAAAGTATATATCACAATAATAGGTATCTTTTGGAAAATATTAGGGGGGCTTTAGAAGCCCTATACTTACAAATCGGCAAAGCCCAGATCCCAAAAAGTGATTTCTCAGGAGGCGCCGGCGAAATGTGTCTGACTCGAGAGCTGTGGAGTCGGCAGAGACCCACCGGAAGACAAGTGGAGGATGAGCATGACTTGGGAGAATGGAGTGTCCCCTGGTGTCCCTCAATGTGCATCATTATGATTGTCAGCTGCAACATGAGTATATGTACATCTAAGTAATCTGGTAAATAGTGCAATGGAAAGTTAAAGGTAAAGGTATATACAGTTGTGCTCATAAGTTTACATACCCTGGCAGAATTTATGATTTCTTGGCCATTTTTCAGAGAATATGAATAATAACACAAAAACTTTTTTTTCACTCATGGTTAGTGTTTGGCTGAAGCCATTATTATCAATCAACTGTGTTTACTCTTTTAAATCATAATGGCAACAGAAACTACCCAAATTACCCTGATCAAAAGTTTACATACCCCAGTTTTTAATACCGCTTATTGCTCCCTTTAACATTACTGACAGCTTGAAGTCTTTTGTGGTATTTGTGGATGAGGCTCTTTATCTTCTCAGATGGTAAAGCTGCCCATTCCTCTTGGCAAAAAGCCTCCAGTTCCTGGAAATTTTTGGGCTGTCTTGCATGAACTGCAGGTTTGAGATCTCCCCAGAGTGACTCAATGATATTGAGGCCAGGAGACTGAGATGGCCTGTAAGGGTATGTACTTACCGAGGCCGAGATGCCGAGAGTGGTTCACCTTTGCGACTTGACGCACTCCACCCCCTGGAGTTGAGACAGGGAGTGGATGGCGAGAAGCGGCACCGGCTACCGGCAGGTGGTGGGTATTTGTAGACGGTCCGGCAGAGCTGAGTAGACTGAAGAACAGGCTTCAAGCAGGAACTAGCCGGATTGGTAAAGTTCAAACAGCAGGAGATAATGGAAGCTGGTGCAGGTTGAGTCCGGGTTGTAATGGCTAGGTAACGGTCCCGGCTGGGGGTCAAACACAGTAAAAGGTAACAAGTCCAGAGAGTACCGGGAACCCGGCAGGGGTTCAAGGGAAACGTGGAAGTCCAAAAGGTACAGGCCAGAGGTCAAGGATTGGAGACGGGCAGCAGATCCGAGTCACAGGCCGAGGGTCAAACACAGGAGAAGGCAGAAGTCCGTATCACAAGCCGAGGGTCAGGTCCAGGAGAGAGATCAGAGGAGTCAAGCCAGTCCGGGTCACAAGGAGATTTTCAGGATAGTTTTCCAGAGTCTTGGGAATACAGGAAAGCTGACAAACCAGCAACTTGTCAGTGCAACTGGGTCTCTTTAAATAGGCCCGCCTGGATTCCTATTGGTGCGCCGCCGCGCATGCGCGTGCGCCGCTGCGTCGGCGCGCGCACCCGAGAACGTAGAAGCGCCGTCCCGCGCACGCGCATGCGCGGAAGCATCATTCCGCCGCGCGTGCGCATTGGGCGCTGATTGGCGCTGTTGGACGGATTTCCCTGACAGTGCCCCCCTCCTAGGGGCGGACTCCGGACGCCCAGACTAGACATCAACTCAGGATGTTCCTGGTGAAAGACTCTAATTAGGCGGGGAGCATGTAGGTTCCTAGATGGTTCCCAAGAGTTGTCCTCCGGGGGATACCCCTTCCATTTGATTAAATACTGTAGCTGCCTGCCTCTTTTCCTGCAGCCCAAGATAGATTCCACCACGTACTCGTTTTCACCATCAACCTCCACAGGTGGAGGAGGTGGCACATCCCTTCCCGGGAAGGAGCTGGAGACTACCGGTTTCAACAGAGACGTGTGGAAGACCGGGTGTATTCTGTAGGAGTCGGGCAGTGCCAATTCAAAGGCCACAGGGTTGATTACTCGCTTGATTTTGAAAGGGCCTATAAATCTTGGTCCCAATTTCCGTGAAGGGATCGGCAATTTGAGGTTGGTGGCGGAGAGCCATACTTCCTCCCCAACTTTGAAGACTGGATTTTCCTTCCTACCCTTGTCATAGTATCTCTTGTAAGACTCCTGGGCGTTTTGCATCATTTCCTGGAGTCTCAGAAAATTAGATTGAACAAAGGCTATCCGATCTTGAACAGCAGGAACAGAGCTCTCCGGAATGTCATCAGGGAGGAAGGAAGGATGGAAGCCAAAGTTGGCCCAAAAAGGAGTTTGACTGGTGGCTGAATGCACCGAGTTATTATATGCAAATTCAGCGTGGGATAATAGGGAGGACCAATCATCTTGTGAGGCTGAGCAAAAACAACGGAGATATTGTTCTAGGGTTTGATTGGTTCTCTCTGTCTGTCCGTTGCTCTGGGGGTGATATGCCGATGATAGGCAAATTTTGATTTCTAAAGATTTGCAAAGTTCCTTCCAGAATTTCGCCGTGAATTGAATGCCTCTGTCAGAGGTGATGCTTTTAGGCACTCCATGGAGCCTGATTATCTCCTGAAAGAAGGCTTTGGCTGTATCTGCAGCAGAGGGAGTACCAATCATGGGCACGAAGTGTGCCATTTTGGAGAGGCGGTCAATTACGACCAGAATCGTGGTAAAACCTCCAGAGGGCGGTAGATCTACAATGAAGTCCATGGACACATCCGCCCACGGACGTTCAGGGATAGGCAAAGGTTTGAGTAGTCCCCAACTCTTGGTTTTGGGTCCCTTATACCGTTGGCAACGGGTACAGGAGGCAACATAGGACTTGCAATCTTGTCTCCAACCAGGCCACCAGAAGGAGCGAGAGATTAGTTCCATGGTCTTTTTGGTTCCAAAGTGACCAGCTAGTTTGTGGTCGTGAAAAGTTTTCAGAGTCAGTTGCCTTGTTTCCAGAGGGACGAAGACTTTACCTTGGGACCAGAACAAGTCATTACGCTTCTCCAAGGAAGAGGTTACTTGGTCAGGACAATGCTTAGAGGCGGCTCTTATGGAGGTTAGTAGATCAGCCTGTGGGATGAGCAGAAAGTTTTGTGCTGATAGGATGGTACTTGGTTCCTCTGCTTGAGGGGTCTCGGGAAACATCCTAGAGAGGGCATCCGCCTTCACGTTCTTGGAACCGGGCCTATAAGAGATATGAAAGTTAAACCTAGTGAAGAAGAGGGCCCATCGGGCTTGTCTGGGTCGAAGACGTTTTGCTGTTCTCAGATATTCTAGATTCTTATGATCCGTGAATATCATGACGGGGTGAGGAGCTCCCTCCAGAAGGTATCGCCATTCTTCCAGGGCGAATTTGATAGCTAATAGTTCCCGGTCACCGACGTCATAATTACGTTCCAGAGAAGTTAGTTTACGAGAAGCAAAGGCTACGGGATGAAGAAGGGATTTGGGGCCCTGCCTTTGAGAGAGGATGGCCCCAGTGGCTGACTCTGAAGCATCTACTTCCAGCGTAAACGGCAGTAGCGGATCTGGATGCTTCAATACAGGTGCCGATGTGAATGCATTTTTTAGTTTATCGAAGGCATCTTGAGCTTCCGGTGACCAGTGAAAGCGGTAGCCCTGGCGTGTCAGTTGGGTTATAGGTGCCACAATAGAGGAGAACCCCACAATGAACCTCCTGTAGAAATTGGCGAAACCTATAAATCGTTGTACCCCTTTCTTGTCTGTTGGGGCTGGCCATTCCTGGATAGCTTTGACTTTCTGCGGGTCCATTGCGACCCCATTGGTAGAAATAATAAATCCCAAAAATTGCACCGTGGTTTTCTCAAAGTCACATTTCTCGGCCTTGAGGTAAAGTCTATGTTCTCGGAGAATAGTGAGGACCTTGATGACATGGATTCGGTGCAGTTCAAGGGAGGACGAAAAAATAAGAATATCGTCTAAGTAGACTACTAGGAAATCGTCCAGGTGTTCACGGAAAATGTCATTGACCAGGTGCTGGAAAGTAGCTGGGGCGTTGCAAAGCCCGAATGGCATGACCAAGTATTCGAAATGACCGAATCTAGATCTAAAAGCCGTCTTCCATTCGTCTCCAGCCCTGATCCGGATGAGGTTGTAGGCCCCTCGAAGGTCCAGTTTAGAGAAGATCCGAGCTGATCGGAATCGTTGGAACAACTCTGGGATGAGAGGAAGCGGGTATCTATTTTTAATAGTAATTTTATTTAATTCCCTATAGTCGATGCAGGGCCTCAGAGTCCCGTCTTTTTTTTCAACGAAAAAGATTCCGGCACCGGCTGGGGAAGAAGAGGGTCGAATGAATTTCTTTTCCAGATTTTCCTCAATGTAAGACTTGAGGGTCTTCAACTCAGATTCGGACAAGGGGAAGATGCGGCCGAATGGAATTTTGGAGCCAGGCAGAAGGTCGATGGGACAATCGTAGGGACGATGTGGAGGTAGGCGGTCGGCCTGCTGTTTGTCGAAGACGTCCTGGAATCCTAAGTATGCTGATGGAACATGTGGTAGGTTATCCGGTTGAGGGGTTAAAGTAGCACAGGCAGTTGGAAGTGCGGAAAGACAGTGTTGAGAACAATATGAAGAAGTGAAGTTAACTTCCCTCTTGGCCCAGTTTATATGAGGCTCATGTGCTTGTAACCAGGGAAGGCCCAGGATGATGGGAAACATGGGAGATGAGATGAGGTCAAATCGAAGGTATTCTTGGTGGCCTGAATCCGTGATAGCAAGGACGGGTCTTGTTTCTTGCGTAATTACCCCTGAACGAGGCAGGGATCCATCCGCCAGACGAACCTGAAGATAACGGTCCTTGGTTTGCAGAGGAAAGTGAAGTTGGGAAGCAAGTGAAGAGTCCAGAAAGCAGCTGCAGGCTCCTGAATCAATAATCTCCGGTAGGCGGGTTGCTCCTCTTGGTAGCTGTAGAGAAATAGAAAGAACAACATAAGTCTGTGGTAAGCCAGAAACTGGGTAGTTCAAAGTGTCTTTGAGGGTACACTTACTAGGTCTCACTGGGCAACTCCGAAGGAAATGGCCAGTACCCCCGCAGTAAAGACACAGATTGGCCTGACGCCTGCGCTGCTTTTCCTCAGGAGAAAGGGGAGGACGAACTAGACCAAGCTGCATGGGTTCAGGCTCGGGGGGAGAAGATGCTGTAGGAACTTGGATGGGTGGATAGGCAGAAGCTGATCGGGGCAAAGTCCAGTTTGGATGGGTAGTCTGGAAACGCTCAGAACGCCGCTCCCGGAGGCGTCTGTCAAGCTGAGTGACAGACTGGATCAGATCTTCCAGAGTAGTTGGAACACCAATCCTGGCCAGCTCGTCCTTAAGAGCCTCAGACAGTCCTTGGCGATATTGGTATTTAAGGGCCGTCTCATTCCAGCCAGTGTCAGCTGACCATTTCCGGAATTCTGCCGTGTAGTCCTCCACCGGCCTTCTCCCCTGGGTTAAACTGTGGAGAACAGACTCAGCTGTAGCTGATCGCTGAGGATCGTCATACAGCTTCGCCATACTCTCGAAGAAGGTGTCCACGGAATCTAGTATGGGGCTGCTTTGCTCCATCAGGCCATGGGCCCAGGCCTGAGGTTCGTCGGTTAGAAGGGAGATGACGAACCCCACCTTTACCACTTCTGACGAGAAAGTCCTGGGTTGAAGGGCGAAATAGAGAGAACATGCGTTTTTGAAAGCCCGATATTTCTTACGGACGCCAGAAAATCGCTCAGGCAGGGGGACCCTGGGTTCAGGGGTAGCCATTACTACGGTGGGATTTGCCTGATTTTGAGACGTGGAGGCAACATTGGCAATGGTAGCAGCTGGTGATGCTGGTCCTGTAGCTCCAGTAAGTAGCTGAAAGCGGCCATCCATTTGGACATAACCTTCTTGTAATTTCTGAACCGCGTCGGTTAGTGCGGTGACTTGCTGACATAGGGTCTCGAACGGTGAACGCGCCCTGTCGGCCTCAGACATCTGGCTGGTTTGTACTGTAAGGGTATGTACTTACCGAGGCCGAGATGCCGAGAGTGGTTCACCTTTGCGACTTGACGCACTCCACCCCCTGGAGTTGAGACAGGGAGTGGATGGCGAGAAGCGGCACCGGCTACCGGCAGGTGGTGGGTATTTGTAGACGGTCTGGCAGAGCTGAGTAGACTGAAGAACAGGCTTCAAGCAGGAACTAGCCGGATTGGTAAAGTTCAAACAGCAGGAGATAATGGAAGCCGGTGCAGGTTGAGTCTGGGTTGTAATGGCTAGGTAACGGTCCCGGCTGGGGGTCAAACACAGTAAAAGGTAACAAGTCCAGAGAGTACCGGGAACCCGGCAGGGGTTCAAGGGAAACGCGGAAGTCCAAAAGGTACAGGCCAGAGGTCAAGGATTGGAGACGGGCAGCAGATCCGAGTCACAGGCCGAGGGTCAAACACAGGAGAAGGCAGAAGTCCGTATCACAAGCCGAGGGTCAGGTCCAGGAGAGAGATCAGAGGAGTCAAGCCAGTCCGGGTCACAAGGAGATTTTCAGGATAGTTTTCCAGAGTCTTGGGAATACAGGAAAGCTGACAAACCAGCAACTTGTCAGTGCAACTGGGTCTCTTTAAATAGGCCCGCCTGGATTCCTATTGGTGCGCCGCCGCGCGCACCCGAGAACGTAGAAGCGCCGTCCCGCGCACGCGCAGAAGCATCATTCCGCCGCGTGTGCGCATTGGGCGCTGATTGGCGCTGTTGGACGGATTTCCCTGACATGGCCACTCCAGAACCTTCACTTTATTCTGCTGTAGCCAATGACAGGTCCACTTGGCCTTGTGTTTTGGATCATTGTCATGTTGGAATGTCCAAGTACGTCCCATGCGCAGCTTCCTGGCTGATGAATGCAAATTTTTCTTCCAGTATTTTTTGATAACATATTGCATTCATCTTACCATCAATTTTGACCAAATTTCCTGTGCCTTTGTAGCTCACACATTCCCAAAACATCAGCGATCCACCTCCGTGTTTCACAGTAGGAATGGTGTACCTTTCATCATAGGCCTTGTTGACTCCTCTCCAAATGTATTATTTATGGTTGTGGCCAAAAAGCTCAATTTTAGTCTCATTACTCCAAATACCTTTGTGCCAGAAGGTTGGAGGCTTGTCTCTGTGCTGTTTGGCGTATTGTAGGCGGGATTCTTTGTGCCTAGTAATAGCTTTCTTCTGGCCACTCGATCATGCAGCCCATCTTTCTTCAACTGCCTCCTTATTGTGCATCTTGAAACAGCCGCACCACATGTTTTCAGAGAGTCCTGTATTTCACCTAAAGTTTGTTGTGGGTTTTTGATTGCATCCCGAACAATTTTCCTGGCAGTTGTGGCTGAAATTTTAGTTGGTCTACTTGACCGTGGTTTGGTTTCAACAGAACCCCTCATTTTCCACTTCTTGATTAGAGCTTGAACACTGCTGATTGGCATTCTCAATTTCTTGGATATCTTTTTATATCCCTTTCCTGTTTTATACAGTTCAACTACCTTTTCCCGCAGATCCTTTGTCAATTCTTTTGCCTCAGAATCCAGAAACGTCAGTGCAGCACTGGATGAAAGATGCAAGGGTCAGTCAGGAGTCCAGAAACTCATTGACCTTTTATACACACACACTAATTACAAGCAAATATATCACAGGTGAGGATGGTTACATTTAATAGCCATTCAAACCCCTTTGTGTCAACTTGTGTGCATGTTATCTAGCCAAAATCACCAGGGTATGTAAACTTTTGATCAGGGTCATTTGGGTAGTTTCTGTTGTCATTATGATTTAAAAAGAGTAAACACAGTTGATTGATAATAAAAATGGCTTCAGCCAAACACTAACCATGAGTGAAAGAAAAGTTTTTGTGTTATCATTCATATTCTCCGAAAAATAGCCATGAAATCATCAATTCTGCCAGGGGGGTATGTAAACTTATGAGCACAACTGTACGTCCACATAGTATGCATACCAATCCAACAATGATGTGGAGATGGAGACAGAAGGGGAGTGATATAAACTAAAATTAAGGAGTGCATAAAAGGAAAAAATCGGGAATGTAGAGTGAAAAAAATCCTGTTAGGAAAACAATGAAAAATGATATTTGGAGGACATACTCCCATTGGAAAGCATCTATACACCCCATTGATAAGGTAATCTCATGTTACATTCTCATATCCTTTCACCCAAGGCCACATTCCTTGTTTGGTCATTTCCTTTTTTTTTTATCTATCCTTTTTTAATGTTTTCCTAACAGGAATTTTTTCACTTTACATTCTGGCCAAACACGGTGCAAATTTCTTTCCTGCAACCACGAGTAATTATTTTTATAAATATAGCTGTAGCAACGGTTTGCGGGTGGTTTTAACCCTTTCTCGGGCGCTAGCGGGGGTTGAAATCACACCGAATATCGCGGCAAAAACAACGGTATAGCGGCGCTAAAAATAGCGCCGCTATACCGCCAGCGCACCTCCCGCGCCCAGTGTGAAAGGGGCCTATGGGACTTAAAGTGGAGCTCCACCCTAAATAGCAACTTTTGCTATTTGGAACCCTCCCCCCCTCCGGTGTCACAATTGACACCTTTCAGGGGGGAGGGGGGTGAAGATACCTGTCTAAGACAGGTATTTTCACCCACATCCGGGAGTCCTGTCTCCGGGAATCTGCGGGAGTTACGTCACTTCCCACAGACTTCCCTTGGTGTTCTGGGAGACACTCGGCTCCCAGAACACAGGAGCACCAATCAGAACGGCGCAGCGCGACTCGCGCATGCGCCGTAGGGAACCGGGCATGAAGCCGCAGGGCTTCACTTCCTGGTTCCCTCAGCGAGGATGGCGGAGGGAGCAGCAGAGCGACGAGCGGTCGCTCGTCCTCTGCTGCGGACGTCGCTGGACTCCAGGACAGGTAAGTGTCCAAATATTAAAAGCCAGCAGCTGCTGTAGCTGTAGCTGCTGGCTTTTAATTTTTTTTTTTCCGGTGGAGCAACCCCTTTAACATTATAGTAACCAATGCAACTTATAATATTGTATCTGATAAAAAAAAGGCCACGAATCATGTTCCGAAGTATTCAGCTGCAACATAATTTAAAGAAGAATCAAACCTCTGCAAAAAAAATTAAAAATTAGCACCCAGGGGCTTTATGCCATAATGTACTAGTATTCACAGCATATTAGCACAATATGCCAGCATTCTTTGCTGTCATGGGCACTAAGATTTCTTTAGCTGCTTGATTGGTGGCAGATGCTCATGGGAGTCACATCATCAAGGCACAGAGTGGTGCCATAAATTTACCCTGAGCTGCACACGAGCGGCTCAGTGTACATAAATGCTGACAGGCAGGGAAAAGGTTCTCTTTTGTCATAAAAATCCTACTTGGCAGTTTTTAATTTTTTTTTGTTTGAATTCTCCTTTAAGAAAGTCTAACTTTTATCTATTGGAGAATCGAGGGGAGAACAGATTGAGCCTCATTATATTTAGGAGTGGCTTCACACTGCCCTTCTGTGCTTTTTCTTAAAGTGTTACAAAACCCTGCATTTACTATATCTGCTCTCCCACAGTACACCGAACATGGAAATGCAATTATTTTTGTAAATATAAACTGCTAAATACCTTTTCTCATTAGCAGTATATAGCAGTCTTGTGACTATCAGTTCCTGGTTAAGGCTTGTAGGAGGAGTTTTCATACTGCACTAAGCTGTCCTATCAGGATCAAGGATCCCTGCCCCTCTGTCTGGACAGTGCTGATTGGCCCTGTGCTGATCACATGCACTCTCCCAAGAAAAAAATAAAACTCTCTAGCAATACACACCAAACTGAGCATGTGCAGCCTGGCTCCAGTAACTCTGTCTTATCCGGACCTGTTCTGGAGTCAGTGGAAGAAGAGGAGGCTCTGTGCATACAGGATCAAGCAGCCTTTATACACCAAAACCCCTTAAGTTTCATAGTGAGTATAACAAGCATGCTTTACTGCATAGGAGAAAAGCAAGGTGCGTCAAAAAACTAAGTGCAGCAGAAGATGCAACGAATAGTATATTTAAATAAAATCAGCAAAATGGCTACTTACACTTTTATAAAGATCAATAGGCATATAGCAGTATAATATTGTGTCTCTAAGTGGGTCCCCGGTGGATAGTGGTGTGTAGATGTTAACACGAGAGGAGAGGAGAGGAGAGGGACAACCGGCCGGACATTCATCTCGTCGTCTTGGAACCAGCATGGAACGCACTCGGAGCTGCATCGGAAGTGACGTCAGAACATGGAGATAACGTTTCAAAGCATCCGCTTCTTCGTTAGATCTAAATGGCCATTGAGCTGCCACTAATGCTGCATACGTATACTTCCTGAACTTTATAGACTTTTCGTTGTTTTAAGTGTGTTTCGGTACCCTCTCGTGCGCCATTCTGTTTTGCCATGTTTTACTGCATATACAGACTGATTTTACTGTTATGGGTTCAGTAACACTTTAAGCGCAACTAACCCATGGTTTTCATGTTTGGTTAGCTTTGCTTTCCCATAGACTTCTTTGAGGTCCTGCAGTTTTGGTGTGGTTTCAGAACTGCAGGACCTCATAGAAGGCTATGGGAAAGTGCAGCTAACCCACATGAAATCCGAGAGTTAGGTACACTTTGTCCAGAGTGCACTGGGGCAGTGTGAAGCCGCTCTAAATCCTAAAAGTCTATTTTGCAGTCACATTTGAGAAACCCGTACTATATTTTGTGTTGCCATTCCCCCAGCATACCTAAAAAAATGTTTTTAGTTGTTTCTAGGCTTTTGGGTAGACTGCAAACGACTCTAAACAATTTCAAAGGGAAATAAAGAGGAACAAAGTGGAAATAGGGTGAGTTTCCTCTCATTAAAATACAATGCAAATTCCAAGCCCTAAGACCTTTTATGTACATTACAAGGATTTTAACAAACTTTGTTGCAGATTCCTACCTTTTGTTATTCTGAAGAACTCCCTGTGTGTTTGTCTGTGTCCATGTGGTAAGTGAATCTAATGGGAGTGGTTTCATAATTATCAATCAGCTGCTGCACCTGCAGGGATTTAATGAGTAAACTTGCTGAGTCTGCATCCCTTTAGACGTGATTTCCTATTGGAAGTATTTTACCAAAAATGAAGTTTCTGTTGCAGGGGATGCCTCATATCTGACATGTATCTTAGTGCAGACTTGGGAAAATCAGTAAGCCAATCACACAAGCAGGAACACCTCCAGGTAGCCATATTGCAATGCACTTGTAGTCGCAATTGTATATGCTCTATTATTATTTTTTTATTAGCAATTTTTTTCCCACAAAAGTGGAGTCACCCTTTAATCATTTGTTGGCACAAACAGTGTTCAAGTTGAAGGTATTGGGACTTTTAAGGTGCAACAACTACACAATATTCAATATAAAAAATATAATTTTATTACAAAAAAATATATGAAAATTCATATGTACAAATATACATGAACCATCAAAATAAACATAATAGAGTTTCCAAAGTGCATACAGACAAAATTCTCTACATGTTTCGCCATTTTGTAGGCTTCCTCAGGAGTTTGTCATGCAAATACTGGAAACAAAGAAAGAAAAATAATAAATACATAATAATATTTACTCAAATTTCAAACTCAAAATTACAAAACAGAATATTATTAAGAAAAAAAGGATAACTGAAAACCATAACCAGCCCAATGGTTGCTCAAAAGTTCATCTCAAAATTAGATCTATTTATTCAAGGTATATGACCTTATTAGTATCAGTTGTAAGTACATTACCTGTAAATTTTGATGGTACAATCTAAAATGAAGAATGACCAGATAGCCAATGAGCTATCCCACACGGGGGCGCCCGTAAGGAGGGGATCATATGGTGTATCATAGAGGGGGAGAAATACTGGCACAAATAACCACCCGGATATTACTAGCACAGGAACAGAGGGCCATCTGGGGGAAATTACAAAGAAAAATCGAATGAAGTCAAATAACAATCTATGTATAAGAGTAAAGGCGTCTCCATCTAGTTATACGGCACATACCCCATCAGTATTTACCTGTTTATGGCTGTTGATAGTAAAAAATATATTAGAATAGGCAAAAAAGGGGCAGTATCTCCAAAGTACCCCAATCAGTGTCCACTCTAAAGGAAAAAGAATTAGTGGAAATTACTATAAATTACTATGAATATATAATAATCCCCTCTAGTTGGTAATCAGAATTTTAATTTTTTAGTCATATACTTGCTAGCTGGTTAATCCAATTGGATAAAGTGTGTCCACAATAGGGCATCTCTGCCGAAAAACTTGTTTTACAAAACCGATCAATCAGTTTACTGAAAAAATATATAAAATATAAAAACCATTTTAGATTAAAGACCAAGTAAACCAGACAACAGGATAGAAACCCATTAGGCACTAGATTTCTTTATGGGCAACATTGGTTTTTATCCTGTTGTCTGGTTTACTTGGTCTTTAATCTAAAATGGTTTTTATATTTTATATATTTTTTCAGTAAACTGATTGATCGGTTTTGTAAAACAAGTTTTTCGGCAGAGATGCCCTCATGTGGACACACTTTATCCAATTGGATTAACCAGGTATATATCAGCTAGCAAGTATATGGCTAAAAAATTAAAATTCTGATTACCAACTAGAGGGGATTATTATATATTTATAGTAATTTCCACTAATTCTTTTTCCTTTAGAGTGGACACTGATTGGGGTACTTTGGAGATACTGCCCCTTTTTTGCCTATTCTAATATATTTTTTACTATCAACAGCCATAAACAGGTAAATACTGATGGGGTATGTGCCGTATAACTAGATGGAGACGCCTTTACTCTTATACATAGATTGTTATTTGACTTCATTCGATTTTTCTTTGTAATTTCCCCCAGATGGCCCTCTGTTCCTGTGCTAGTAATATCCGGGTGGTTATTTGTGCCAGTATTTCTCCCCCTCTATGATACACCATATGATCCCCTCCTTACGGGCACCCCCGTGTGGGATAGCTCATTGGCTATCTGGTCATTCTTCATTTTAGATTGTACCATCAAAATTTACAGGTAATGTACTTACAACTGATACTAATAAGGTCATATACCTTGAATAAATAGATCTAATTTTGAGATGAACTTTTGAGCAACCATTGGGCTGGTTATGGTTTTCAGTTATCCTTTTTTTCTTAATAATATTCTGTTTTGTAATTTTGAGTTTGAAATTTGAGTAAATATTATTATGTATTTATTATTTTTCTTTCTTTGTTTCCAGTATTTGCATGACAAACTCCTGAGGAAGCCTACAAAATGGCGAAACATGTAGAGAATTTTGTCTGTATGCACTTTGGAAACTCTATTATGTTTATTTTGATGGTTCATGTATATTTGTACATATGAATTTTCATATATTTTTTTGTAATAAAATTATATTTTTTATATTGAATATTGTGTAGTTGTTGCACCTTAAAAGTCCCAATACCTTCATATTCCTATATAGCTTCTTAATGAAGGGATGTGGTGCCTATGAGATACAGGTGACAGGTATTATTTTCAATTTCTCCTAGTGTTCAAGTTGAGTTTACATCTGATAGTGAGATCTGCCAGCACAGTACAGACAGGGTTAATTATGGCAAACGTTAACTCCATAACCCCTTCTAAACATTACATACAAAAGGGAAACAGAAAACTGCAGTTTTAGGCCCCTTTCACACTGAGGTGTATTTCAGGCGTTTTAGCGCTAAAAATAGCGCATAAATAACGCCTGAAATAATCCGGCCCCAGAATTCTCAATGTGAAAGCCCGAGGGCTTTTACACTGAGGCGATGCGCTGGCGGGAGGAAAAAAAATCTCCTGCAAGCAGCATCTTGTGTATACCGCTCCTTCCCATTGAAATCAATGGGACACCGCGGCTATACCGCCCGCAAACCGCTGCTGTAGCAGTGTTTTGCGGGCGGTTTTAACCCTTTCTCGGCCACTAGTGGGGGTTAAAACTGCACCGAATATCGCGGCAAATCCAACGGTATAGCGGCGCTAAAAATAGCCTCGCCGCCCCAGTGTGAAAGGGGCCTTAGAGTTCAACTTCCCAGGAAAAAAAAAACAAGAAAAGCATTTTTTAAGGTATGCTGAATGGAAACATGATTTTTTTTTTAATGTAGGTGTTATCTCAATTTGGCTGTAAATGTGGAAATACACTTTAAGACAGCTGTGTGCTTCAAGGAAGGAGAAAAAGGGGTCTCAAAACACTGTATTTAGTGTGCCTCTTCTAAGAGGTTTAGCACCTGCCTCTACTCACAATGTGATTCAGCCATATAGTTTTGTTTATCAGACATGGAAGTGGATGATAAAATGCAGGACACACAGAGCCAGGGTTAATCTCTGCTTTTCAATGTCCCCTGCTGTCTCTGGAACTTAGGAGAATCATTGATTCCTGTCTTTATCTTTTCCAAGCCTTTTAAGACAAATGGCTTGGTCGCATTTCAATCCAGCAGGTGCTGTTCTAGAACTTTGCACCTTTCACTCCAGACACATCTTCTCCGTCATTCATGCTAATCAATCTTAAAGACCTTATCTGCTCACTTTCAGCTTTGAAGTGCGCCTGGTGTTTGTCATTTCATGGGCATGCCACCTTTAGAGAATGTTCTGACAATCCAGAGTATGTGTCAATTAGCAAGAAGAAGGAATGGTACTGATAACGGAAAAACTATCTAAATTACTGCCTCAACTTCAAATACATCAGAATGCCAGACAGAGGAAAAAGTTTCTGTGTAATGACCAAGGCGTTATTTCATTGAAGTTTTACAATAATAAATAAGATTGGTAATGTCACAAAATGTTTAATACCCTTTAAATACCTTTTATGTAAAGTATTTTATTCAAACAAAGTGAAACTAGTTTTGTTGGAAAAAAAAAGAAAAAAAGAAAATGCCCCTCACGGTTAACTATGAACATTAAACAAAATCTGCAGATATTGAAGTAGGTAGGCCTCACCTGCACTTTCTAAGTGACTACTAAGGCTCCATGCACACTTGTACAACTCCAAAGTTGCACCGATTTTGGAGTGCAACTTTAGTGCAATTGTGATGCAACTTTGGATGGGTGCAACTTGGATACGACTTTGGCGTTGACCAGTGATAATGGACAACTGTTGCACACAAGTTACATTGTATAACATTCAGGTACAACTTTCATGCAACTTCTGAGGGTTAACGTGGTTGTAAAGCCGGATATAAATGAAACAAAAAGGGTGGGACTTTATATGAGGCGCAGGGCATGTAAAGCCAAGCATCTCCATTCCTGATATTTTAACAAAAAAATAAACAAGGGTGGGACTTTATATGAGGCATGCATCCCAGGAGGTTACACAATACAAATGAATATGGCAGGTACCTAATATAGCAGAACCAAAAACGTTGCATGAAAGCATTACATAACAACAGTTGTCAGTCAATAGTTAAATTATATATAAAATATAACAATAATATCATAATATACATGGTATAATGGTCAATAATTTGATTATACATAGAATATAACAATAATAGTTGCATAATATATTAACGTGATTAGTTCATACTAAAAACAATAAAAAAGACCAAATTCATTGAGGTGTGTCTTCATAATAAGTAATTGTAACCTTAATGCGTTGGTGCAATCCAACTGATATATGAGCAGAGGGGAAGTGATATGGCATGTAAGTTGGTGCAACATAGATGGGAGGACAGGTTGTGCCCCATTGTGGTGACAAAATAGGTAGTGGGTGGGACTGTAATCCAAACCCCAACGCTAAAGTATAAGACCACAAGCAGAAGGGAATTGGGACAAAATAGGTAAGAAGTGGGGAAACAGGGAAAGGGTTGAAGAAAACCAAGAGGATTACCTAGACAGTGGTGTGATCAAATGAAATTCAAAATGTGCAACCATGACCACGGGGGTGACAGCCATGGGGGATAGAGCTCAACTGGAGGGAGTATATGTACGGCACACTGGCGGCCAATAGGAGGAGACAGCACCGAACAGCTGAGCCGCATGGGCTACTCGCCGCCCTGTGCTAGCTGCCGCGTGGAGGATGCTGGAATGGAATCGACAACGTAGGCGAGCTGACGTCACAGGTAGCGACGCAGCGTGTGTGACGCCAGAGGCGTGACGTCGATGCGCAGCTGGGCGTACGCCCGAACCCCCGCATGACCCGAATGAAAAGGAGGGGGAGGGCCCCAGGAGCGCATCGCAACTCGTGGGACTGAGCAGAGCTGCCTAGACCAATCAGCTCGAGTCACATCAAAGCCCAGTGCATAGAAACCATATAACAAGGCAAACACACTGTGGGTAACAGTGTGGGGGGATACTTCATGACTGAGTTCCTCTGACCTCAGAATAACATGCGATTCAAAGTATGACAATGTAAAATTATGTGTTTGAATAGATAGACACCTAGGTAGTTTAAACAATGGAGAGTACCAACATTATGATAATATAAATAGATAAGGGTGCATGCTTCCATCCCCGAAATATGGATATAAATGAAACAAAAAGGGTGGGACTTTATATGAGGCGCAGGGCATGTAAAGCCAAGCATCTCCATCCCTGATATATTAACAAATAAAAGAAACAAGGGTGGTTACAAAGCCACTTGTAAACTCTCTCCAATCCCCTCTGTTAGATAATGCTACAGTATGTTCCCCAGTGTGCCGCACACGTGATCGCCCGGCTCTCTCCTCTCCCTGGCGGGCAGCTACAGTGGGAGGGGCCAAGAACTCCCGCTGACGTCAGCTGGGAGCAGGAGAGGAGAAGAGAGGAGAGGAGGAGAGAGCCAGGCATTCATATCAGCGCTATGAAATAAGATACACGGCGGCTTTTTAAATACAAATCACACACACTAGGGAACATTGCATTATCTAACAGAGGGGATTGGGGAGACTTTACACTGTTCTTCTATCATCAGGAGGGGAGGATCGGGGGGCGGACAGGCAGGGAGGGAGGGGGAGAGGGTAAGGGGAGAGCTGTGGATGACAGAGGCATGTAAACTGACCACAGTGTCAGGGCTCAGCAGTCATGATAAACCGTGGTTAGTTTACAGGGGGGAGGGCATAAACTGGCAGGATCAGCCAGGTATTTCAGTTGATACGGGGGCCAAATGTCACAGCCACAAGCACTGTGCTGTATAACATGCTTTAAAGGATCAGGATCTTTTTTTTTTCTTTTTTTAGGCCCCTTTCACACTACTGTGACTTCATAGTCGCGCGATTGTACCACTATTTTGCGGCCGCAATTTTGCTGCAATTTGCAGCCGCGTTTTTTAGGGAATGCTTGTGTAACTGGCATCAATGTAGGACCAAAGTAGTGCAGGGACTACTTTGAAGTCGGAACGACTTGAAGTCGTACTAATATGAATGGTTGTCAGTGGAAATCATGGGGAACGACTTGTCATGCTACTTTGCAATCCCAAATCGTGGGACAAGTTTTACAAGTGTGAAAGTGACCGGGTTGCAAACACTTTAACATTGAAGTCTATGGCCCTCAAGTTGCATGAAAGTCGTACCAAAGTAGTGCATGAACTACTTTAAAGTTGCTGCAACTTTAGATCACACATATATGAATGGTTATCATTGGAAAACATGGGGAACGACTTGTCATGCAACTTTGGTCTGCTTTCACTATAACCACACGGTCAGTCTTCATGATCTCATAAGGTAAGTTGCATCTTGGGCAACCCTTTGCAGTTTGTGTTGGTGTATATCACAAAAGA
Source organism: Rana muscosa (assembly GCA_029206835.1). Taxonomy (NCBI): domain Eukaryota; kingdom Metazoa; phylum Chordata; class Amphibia; order Anura; family Ranidae; genus Rana; species Rana muscosa. The sequence goes on along the minus strand of JARGYO010005626.1, from coordinate 10,909,907 downwards.
TGAAACTTTAATCTCTGCCTCAATGTCTGGGAAGAGAAGCAAATACTTGCTTATAGCACACTTAAATTGACATACAGACCCAATAGGCACTGTGGGGGGAATTTACTAAAGATAAGTGGGCTGTTCACTTTGCAAGGGAAGTTGCATTTTGTAAGGGAATTTTCCCTAGAGCCTAGTAAATGTGCTGAAGTTTTACTTTGAAAGACTATCCAATTGCATGTAAGAAAAATGTAAAAAAAAAAGTTTGTTTGCTCATTATTGGATGATAGAAGCCAGGAGATCTTTACCTCGTTCACTAAGTCCTGGGGCAAATTCTCTTGGAAAGTGCAATTCCCTTGCAGGGTGGACAGCCTATTTGATTTTTTAGCAAATCAACTCCTATATGTTCATTACCCTCCCTGGCGTTATGAATATGATTTGAATCTCAAAGCGGTACATTGTTTTTCATATAAATTTGGCGTTTTATATTGTAGACCTATAATTCTTAGGAATAACACACTTAAATCTGTCCAAACAAGAGTCTAGTAGACATCCCGGGTATGATAAAGTTTGACAAAATCATAAATTATAATATAATAAATAACCATAAATAATAATATAATAATAACAAAATAAATTTTCCCACGAATCACTATAGCTCAATTTTGCAAGTGTTCTTATTTTCTATCGCTGTTTTCTAGCTGGTCTAAAACCACTTTTGATGTAAAGGGACACTTTTTGGTTGCCATGGACAATCTCCAGTTTCCAGGCAGAAAGAACAGTATATAAAGTGCATGCAGGGCACTGGACAAAGCACTAGGGACAAAAGGGAGGTGAAATGATAAGATACAGTAATGTAATCTGTAAGATTACAGTGTACTGTATGTGTTATGTTTTGTGTACTTTTTGAATTTGCCGCCGAGCTCCGCCCCATGCATCGCAACGCTCGCAGGGAATGGAGCCCAGCACACAGAGGCATCGAGCGGAGGATCCAACGGAGGACACAGCGGGGAGACATCGCAGGATCCTGGTGACAAGGTAAGTAACCTGGACCAGGATTCTGCAATTCAATCCAGAGTGTGGCTCGGGGTTACCGCTAATGGTACCGAAATTTACCCCGAGCCACACTCAGGAATACTGCCAGGAGGGTTAAAGTATACTATAAGCAAGAATTTGGCATTTTGTGTAGTAGAGTAGGGAACCCAGACTTTTTGCGCTTTGGGCATTTGTACATTGGCGCATACTGCCTTAAGCCCCCGTTCACACCGGTGTGACTTGTCATGCGATTTGACAGTTTCAAATCGCATGACAGGTTGCACCATATTGTCGGCAACAGAACTGTTCAAATCTGTGCGACACGGACTTTGCGGTGCTGCACCGATTTGAAAAAAAGGTTCCTGCACTATTTTTTGCGATTTCAGGTGCGACATGCATAGACTTCAGTGCATGAAGTCTCACAGATGTCAGGCAAGTCGGGCCTGAAATCGCACTGACCTGAGGCTTTGAAATTGTCCTTTTTCAGTGTGAACCAGGGCTAACCGTTACTACCAAATGTTTTATGTTAGGCAGCCAATTCATTCTTACACTTTTACAATACAAGTGCATTGTGGTCAGGGCGGGTACAATCTACCCTTTCTTTATAACAACCATAAGGGCAGCTTAGGCAGCCGCCTTAGGGTGCCAGGATGGGGGCACAGTAAAATCTGAATCTCCAGCCACTTGCTGAGGATTTGGATTTTTAGCATGTGCTTTTAACAAGCCAACTCTCAGGTTTCAATATGGAAGTGATACAAGCAGCTGTGAAGCTGCTGATCACTTCTATAAGCCCCGTGATGTGCCCCCCCCCCCATGTGACTCCCAACAACCATGTTTACTGGGCTCTGCTGTCTCACCTGCAGGCCCAGTGCAGTTATGGCGAGTGTCGCTAGGAAGAGCGGCAGGAGTTCAATGGCCCATGGGCAGGAAATGGCGTGTATGACTAATAGACCCTGGATGTCTTATAAAGAGATCCTGTCACCTATATGATATCACATAGGGGCTATTGGTCATATAAAAAATTAATTAATTTAAAAAGTTTTATACATTTAAATAGACACATTTTAGAATAACCGCCCTCCCCACAAAAACACATGTGTTAGGTCTCCTATGTAGGAAAATGGTGATTGCCCTACACATGTTATATATCGCCAAACACACTGGAGTGAAGGCAATAATTTTAGCACCAGAGCTTCTGCATTACTCTAAACTGATGGTACTTAGGGTACTGAAGTTTTTCATCATTTTACGGGTGTACGCAATTTTAGGGTTTGACATGTTGGGTATCTATTTACTTGGCACAACCTCATATTTTATATTTTATCAAAAAGGGAATAAATTCTTGAAATGCCTTGATGAAAAGACAGCACTTTACTTTTAAAGCTTCCTGATGCCTGTTTTTGTTGATCATGAAATATCCTGAACTGTTTTGTACAATATGTATGCATACCTGCCAACTTTTTGAGATGGGAATGAGGGACACGTATCAGCAAAAGTATGCAGGCATAGGACAATTGGCAATTGGCCATGCCCCCTTAAAGGAGAATTGTACAAATAAACAAGATTGGTTAAACCCACAAGTGCTTTTTTCACCACTATTATTCCTTTATATTGGCTTTGGAATTTACAAATGCAGCAATTCAGAAATCAGATGAAAGGTTTAGTGCTGGAAAACACTTTTTGATAGATAAAAAGTGCATTTTATATACATCTATATAGATAAGACCAAAATGTGGGACAAATGAGGAGGAAAGAGGGACATTGCTCGAAATCAGGGACAGTTGGGAGCTATGTGTATGTGTGAGGACCTGGGGGTGGGAACAGGAAGTAGGGAGTTATGAAGTGAAACTAGGAAAAAGGTTCACATGCTGCTCACTGCTGGCTGGAAATAAACAAGTTCTCTACAAGATTCATCTGAATATTCATCATTGTTTCCACGAAATCCACATGGGGACAGAAGTGAGATCACTGAAGCCCCGTACACACGATCGGTTTGACTGATGAAAACCGTCCGATGGATGGTTTTCATCAGACCAACCGATCGTGTATGGTACCCATCGGTCTTTTTTCCATCGGTTGTAAAAAATAGAACTTGTTTTAAAATTTTCCGATGGATAAAAAACCGATGGGAATTTCCGATCGTCTATGGGCAAGTCCATCGGTTAAAAAACCCATGCATGCTCAGAATCAAGTCGACGCATGCTCAGAAGCATTAAACTTAATTTTTCTCGGCTCATCGGAGTGTTTTACGTCACCGCGTTTGGAACGGTCGGTTTTTTGACTGATGGTGTGTGGCCAAGACTGCTGAAAAACAGTTTCATTGGATTTCCGATGGACAAATCCATCGGACGAAAATCCATAGGTTATCCGATCGTGTGTACAGGGCTTTAAACATCATGGCTCAGAATCTACGTGGCATACAACCCCTCATCTGTGATAATGACATTGCTAACAATTGGCTGAAATTCAAAAGAGAATGGGACGTATACAGCAAAGCAGGACTCTCAGACAAGTCAAAAGACAAGCTTACACTCTTCTCAATTTTGCTGGTTCAGATGCACTAGATAAATAGGAGTCATTTCATTTTCATGGCAATGAGGACAGAGGATCCTGATGTCTTAATCAAAAAATTTGATGACATATGCTTACCACAACGTAATGTGATAATTAACAGACATGTATTTAACATGATGGCTCAGAAACCTGATGAAGAAATACAATCCTATGCAGTCACACTAATGCCTTGTACACACGACCGGACTGTCCGTCGGAATAAAGTCCGATGGTTTGTCCGACGGAGTTCCGACGGAATTCCGCTCAAGCTGTCTTGCATACAGACGGTCACATAAAAATCCGACCGTCAAAAAACGTGGTGACGTACAACACTACGACGAGCCGAGAAAAATTAAGTTCAATGCTTCAGAGCATGCGTCAACTTGATTCTGAGCATGCATGGTTTTTAGTCCGTCGGAATTGACTTTCCGATATAAATTTTTGTCCGTCTGAAAAAAAGAGAACAAGTTCTCTATCTAAGTTCGTCAGAATTTCCGAAGTAAAAAGTCAGATGGGGCATACACACGGACGGAATATCCGATGAAAAGAGCCCGTCTGACTTTTCCATCGGAAAATCCGGTCGTGTGTACAAGGCATAAGACTGCTGGCTAAAAAATTGGATTTTGGTACAGATGAACTGATACGTGGCAGGATTGTATGTGGGATCTACAATCATGCAGTTCGTGCTCAGTTGTTTAGGGAGAAAGATTTAACACTGGAATCAGCCATCAGAATATGTATGTTATTTGAACATTCTGTTGTGCAACAGAACAAAAGGCAATGCAGCAACTGTGGTAGTGAACACGCTATTTAGCGCAACAAGTGTTCGACTTTTAACAAAAGGTGTAACTCATGCAACAAATGGAATCATTTTGCAAAACGTTGTAGGTCCAGGCCTCAAAATAGAGGCACATTGATGACACCATCTAGTGACATTAAACAACAAAATGTTCACAGAATTAATGAAGTGGAAAGTGATGATCACCAAAACTGTTTTCATTGTGAAAGTGTGGACCTAATTGCAAATAAAGGAGAAATATTCACCACCTTCTCAACTGCATGCAACAAACATGTCAAGTTGAAAATTGACACTGGTGCCAAATGCAATGTCATGTCCTTATCCACATTGCACAGCATTGACCCCAAAGCTGAAATTAATCAGTCAAATAAAGTAAACCTGATAGCTTATGGTGGTCAAACAATTCAGACACTGGGAACTTCTACCCTGGATCTATCAGGGGACAAGCTGCTATTCCACATTGTGGATAGAAATGTTAAGCGCCTACTAGGCTTACCAGAAAGCATGCGTTTAGATCGAATCCAACTCAGTCCAAAATACATGCAGTACAACAACAGGCTCCTGAGATGACCGATTATGAGGACTTTTTTCGAACTGACACTGTTGGTAAGCTTCCAGTCATGTATCACATGCGCTTAGATGAAACGGTACAGCCTACCATGTGTGCCTCTCAAAGGAACCTACTGACCATAAAAGACAAAGTATTGCAAGAGTTGGAAAGGATAACTAGACTGGGCATCATTGCAACAGTACAGGAGGCTACCCCCTGGGTGTCTGCCATGGCAGCAGTAGTAAAAAAAGATGGCACTGTCCGCATATGCATTCATTTTTGCACCTCAATAAGGATTTCCTGAGGTCTAATCACCCAATAAAAACTGTAAAGCAAGTGATCGCTGATATGCCACAGGCAAAGATCTTCAGCATTCTAGATGCAAAATGTGGATTCTGGCAAATCCCTCTGGGTGAGGAATCATCATTACTCACATCATTTATGACCCCATATGGGAGATACAAATGCTTACGGAGGCCATATGGAATTTCAACTGGAAGCAAAGTCTTTCAGAGATGTATGGAACAGCTCTTTGCTGGACAGCCATGTGAAATAGTCGTGTATGATATCTTGATTTGGGGATCCTCCGTTGAGGAACATGACAAACGACTTAAATACATACTAAACCATGTCAGAGTCATCAATATGCAGCTCAACCCTACCAAGTGTCGCTTCAGGGTCTCAGAGGTGCCATATGTTGGACACCTTCTCACAGATTAAGGTGTCAAGCCTGACCCAGAAAAAACAAAAGCCATCCATCAAATGCCTGCTCCAGAGGGCAAACATGGATTGCAAAGGTTTCTTGGAATGACCAATTATCTCTCGAAGTTCATTCATTACTACAGTGAGATAACATCTCCGTTAGCTTCTGCGCCAAGATGCCAACTAGTGTTAGACTGAACAACATGCTGTTGCTGTAGATATATTGAAAGCACAATTAACCAGTCCACCTGTCCTACAGTATTTTGATGTGCATAAGCCGGTGGTATTGTCTGCTGATGCTTTCCAGCATGGTCTTGGCGCAGTCTGTCTTCAAGATGGGAGGCCTGTTGCTTTTGCTTCAAGAGCCCTCACTGAGACTGAAGCATGCTATGCTCAAATTGAGAAGGAATTATTGGGACTAGTATTTGCCTGTGTAAAATTCCATGATTATATCTATGGCCGCCCTGTGACTGTGGAGACGGATCATCAGCCACTCATAACCCTATTGAGAAAACCTCTGCACACAGCATCTGCGTGCATCCAGTGAATGATGCTAAAGCTTCAACGCTACCACCTGAATGTAATCTATAAACGAGGCCGTGAACTGTTTGTTGCGGATGCTCTTTCATGTGCACACCTCCCCACTTCTGATAACTCTGAAGCTATTGAGGATTATGATGTGTTGGCTCTGGATGGGGTGTTGTCATCCAGAATTCAGGAACAAAAGCAAGAAACACAGCGCCTCATGGACATTATTTTCAATGGGTGGCCTGGCTCCTTTGAGGAAATCCTGCATGATAACCAGGGATGAGCCGAACACCCCCCTGTTCGGTTCGCACCAGAACCTGCGAACAGACAAAATGTTCGTGTAAACTTTAGAACCCTATTAAATACAATGGACTCGAACGTTCGAAATCTAAAGTGTTAATTATAAAGGCTAATATGCAAGTTATTGTCCTAAAAAGTGTTTGGGGACCTGGGTCCTGCCCCAGGGGACATGTATCAATGCAAAAAGAAGTTTTAAAAACGGCCGTTTTTTCGGGAGCAGTGATTTTAATAATGCTTAAAATGAAAAAATAAAAGTGAAATATTCCTTTAAATTTCGTACCTGGGGGGTGTGTATGATATGCATGTGAAGTGGCGCATGTTTCCCGTGCTTAGAACTGTCCCTGCAAAAAATGTCATTTTTGAAAGAAAAAAAATGCATTTAAAACTGACTCGCGGCTATTAATGAATTGTCGGCTCCCGGCAATACATACAAAAGTCATTGATAAAAAAAAAAAAAAAAAGCGTGGGGGTTCCCCAGAATTCAATTACCAGGCCCTTCAGATCTGGCATGGATTTTAAGGGGAACTCCACCCCAAGTTTAAAAAAAAAAATGGCGTGGAGTCCCCCTAAAAATCCATACCAGACCCCTTATCCGAGCACGCAACCTGGCCGGCCGCAGGGGAAAAGGGGGGGACGAGAGAGCGGCCCCCCTCCCTCCTGGACCGTACCAAGCCACATGCCCTCAACATGGGGAGGATGTCCCCATGTTGATGGGGACAAGGGCCTCATCCCCACAACCCTTGCCCGGTGGTTGTGGGGGTCTGCGGGCGGGGGGCTTATCGGAATCTGGAAGACCCCTTTAACAAAGGGGACCCCCAGATCCCGCCCCCCCCCTATGTGAATTGGTAAGGGGTACATTGTACCCCTACCATTTCACGAAGAAAGCGTAAAAAAATGTTTAAAAAAACACACAAACACCTTGAAAAAGTCCTTTATTTAAAAAAATAAATAAATAAACATTCCAGCGGTGAAATCCAGTGTCCCGCGGCGATCCCGATGTCCAGCGCTGTCCTTCATTGGTTGTGCCTGAGCGGACCTGATGGGGAACTCCCTCTCAGTATTTTAAATGTATAGACCCGCCCCTTCTAATGTTCCCCATCAGGTCCGCTCAGCGGGCGAGATGCAGAACATGAGAAGGGACGGGTCTATACATGTATTACCAAAGTGAGAGCAGTTCCCCATCAGGTCCGCCCCCTCGGTATGTCGGACCCGCCTACGTCATTGGCCTGAGCGGGGAACTTCCTTCACTATGTAAATTTAAATTACACAGTGAAGGAAGTTCCCCGCTCAAGCCAATGACGTAGGCGGGTCCGACATACCGAGGAGGCGGACCTGATGGGGAACTGCTCTCACTTTGGTAATACATGTATAGACCCGCCCCTTCTCATGTTCCGCATCTGGTCCGCTGAGCGGACCTGATGGGGAACTTTAGAAGGGGCGGGTCTATACATTTAAAATACTGAGAGGGAGTTCCCCATCAGGTCCGCTCAGGCACAACCAATGACGGACAGCGCTGGACATCGGGATCGCCGCGGGACACTGGATTTCACCGCTGGAATGGGTTTTTTTTTTTTTTTTTTTTTTTAATAAAGGACTTTTTCGACGTGTTTGTGTGTTTTTTTTAAAAAAAAATTACGCTTTCTTCGTGAAATGGTAGGGGTACAATGTACCCCTTACCAATTCACATAGGGGGGGGCCGGGATCTGGGGGTCCTCTTTGTTAAAGGGGTCTTCCAGATTCCGATAAGCCCCCCGCCCGCAGACCCCCACAACCACCGGGCAAGGTTTGTGGGGATGAGGCCCTTGTCCCCATCAACATGGGGACATCCTCCCCATGTTGAGGGCATGTGGCCTGGTACGGTTCAGGAGGGAGGGGGGGCCGCTCTCTCGTCCCCCCCTTTTCCCCTGCGGCCGGCCAGGTTGCGTGCTCGGATAAGGGGTCTGGTATGGATTTTTAGGGGGACTCCACGCAATTTTTTTTTTAATTTGGGGTGGAGTTCCCCTTAAAATCCATGCCAGATCTGAAGGGCCTGGAATGGATATTTGGGGGAACCCCACGTCAATTTTTTTTTATTTGCGGCGGGGTTCCCCTTAATATCCATTCCAGACCTGAAGGGCCTGGTAATTGAATTCTGGGGAACCCCCACGCTTTTTTTTTTTTTTTATCAATGACTTTTGTATGTATTGCCGGGAGCCGACAATTCATTAATAGCCGCGAGTCAGTTTTAAATGCATTTTTTTCTTTCAAAAATGACACTTTGTGCAGGGACAGTTCTAAGCACGGGAAACATGCGCCACTTTACATGCATATCATACACACCCCCCAGGTACGAAATTTAAAGGAATATTTCACTTTTATTTTTTCATTTTAAGCATTATTAAAATCACTGCTCCCGAAAAAACGGCCGTTTTTAAAACTTCTTTTTGCATTGATACATGTCCCCTGGGGCAGGACCCGGGTCCCCAAACACTTTTTAGGACAATAACTTGCATATTAGCCTTTATAATTAGCACTTTAGATTTCTCCCATAGATTTTTCGAATTTGCCGCGAACACCCCAATTTGTTCGCTGTTCGGCGAACGGGCGAACAGGCAATGTTCGAGTCGAACATGAGTTCGACTCGAACTCGAAGCTCATCCCTAATGATAACCGACCATTCTACTCTATGAGGGATGAATTGAAAGTGGATGATGGATTAATCCTGCCTGGTCAGAGATATCCAATACCTCACTCTCTCCATAAATACTACTTGACACAGCTCCATCAAGGTCATCCTGGCATTCATTCCACTAAGCGAAGGGCACATAAAACCATGTTTTGGCCCACTATATACACTGACATTGAAAGAGAAGCTTCCATATGTGCCCCCTGCAATGCTCCATGGCTGTACCAGATGAGAGAACCTTTAACTCTTCACCAAATACCTGCCAGACCATGGTCTATCACAGCAGGTGACATATTTCACTGGTCAAACAAGGATTACCTGGTCTTGGTAGATTTGTACTCTGGCTGGTGGGAATTTGATGTCCTCCCAAACACTTCCAGTAACAAAGTGATCACGACATTAAAGAGGATATTCTCCACACATGGAATTCCCTATCAATTGATGACTGACAAGGCAACATAATTTTCAAGTAGAGAATTCAAGAACTTTGCTCACCAATGGAATTTTCAGCATGTAATTGGGACAGCTAGTGACATGCTGAAAATTCCTACATCCAAAGGTTTAGCAGAGCGTAGTGCGTAGTGTAAGGTCGGCCAAGCATCTCCTAGAGAAATGTGCATGTGATGGTTTTGACGTTTATGCAGCCCTACTCAACCGCTGCAACACACCTTCTCCGACACAATGTTTACTATCACGATGAACCAGGATTCCCATGGTCCTATCCCAGCTCCTGCCAAGAGTTGTGACTGATGTTTAGGCTTCTTTATTTACACGGGCACAAAGGAAAGATAAGCCATGACAAATCAGGCAGGTGGAAAGGATGGAGACAACTGGGGGTTTGACAAATTGGCCACGGTTCACGGAAAGGCCTGCCAACCAAACAGCTATGTTGTCCATTCTGATGGTAGGACCTATGTAAGGAACCGCCATCACCTCCTACAGGTACCTGAATCATACTGTACTGCCACTTCCCATGTGTCTATGATCACTTCAGGACCCCAAGCACAGCCATCTGTTGCTTTGACAACTGACACTTCCAACAACGGATGTAACACAGAATCACAACAAAATTATGACGGCGACAGGCAAGAGGTTTCAGACTCGCAAGCCTCACAAGTTCTTACTCGATCCGGAAGAGTGTTTAAACCCAATCCAAAGTTCCAAGTCTTTATCACATACTGACTCTTACCCAGTATTTTGTTTTATATTGTAGTTTGTTATTGTTCCTTGCTATGCTGCACTCCTTGTTGGTTCTATATTACACTTCATTTATATATGCATACCTTTTCTTTAAAAGGGGAAAGATGTAGAATTTGTATGTGTGAGGACCTGGGGGTGGGAACAGGAAGTAGGGAGTTATGAAGTGAAACTAGGAAAAAGATTCACATGCTGTTCACTGCTGGCTGGGAATAAACAAGTTCTCTACAAACAGTCGGATTTCTAAAGATTTGTCAAACGTGCATGTGATAACGCCATCATTGTTTCGATAATTATCAATATATTATTGATCGATAACAACGTACACGGTACATTTTTCGTCCATCGATTACACAATCCGAGGTTAGATTTTAACATGCACTGTAGATTTTTTCCAACTGTTTTTGATTGATTCCCCTACTAATGTTTAGAAAATTGATCGTTAAGGCTCAAAAAATCTGACATGACGGTTCAGTTTTTTGCCATAAAACCATTGCATTTCGATAATCGAAATTATCCCACTAACGTTACATAAGTTGTACATTATTTCAAACTATTTTCTAACCGTGTATGCCCAGCTTAACTGTCATCAGCATGTTTAGCTAGTACATGACAAATAAGAAGTAAAAACAGTAAAAAATAAATATGTTTTATTGCTTGTGGTAGCCCAGCTTCTTTGATCTGATAAGTATTACTTTACCATTGGTATGTGAGATTCTTCAAAGTATGATGTTTTTTTGCTCTTCACTACAAAGAACTATATGTATTGTGGATGTGCTCTGATCCATCCCCCCTTTCATCATTTTACTTTATTTTTACCTAGTTCATTGAACCTTATGCCATTATGCTGTTTCTTTCCTTTCATAACTTTCTATTCTTTGCCCTTTTTCTTCATTGTACATTTATTGCCAGAAAAAATGTCTCTTCACAGCTTGTTCTGTATATAGTATCCCTGTTTCTGCATTTGAGGATTAAAAAAAAACTGCATACTAAATATCATTCTTAAAGCCCAACTTCAGGTACATTTTTTTGTTGCTGTCCTTGCATTCCTGTCCAGGTGACAGCCAAATCCTGCATTTCCTGCATGTGCATCATAACAGTGATGGGAAATGAATTAAACTCTACTTAATAGTCACAGACAGAAATTTAAAAATGTCAGTCAGTCACAGAGTCTTTAAAGTGTTACTGAATCCAGGACCCTGCATTTACTATATATGGTCTCCCACAATACACAGAACATGGAAATGCATTTATTTTAATAAATATAAACTGCTAAATACCTTTTCTCATCAGCAGTATATAGTAGTTTGTGACTTCTATCAATGTCTGATTAAAATCTGTAGGAGGAGTTTTCATTCTCCCCTGATTGTCTTATGAGGCTGCAGGACCCCCGACCCTCTGCCTGGACAGTGCTGATTGGCCCTGTGCTGATCACATGCATCCTGCCAAGGGGAAAAAAAATGCTTTAGCAATACACACCAAACTGAGCATGTGCCTTGACTCGAAAGGCTCTGTCTTATCAGGAGATGGATTGGGGACACTGGAAGAAGAGGAGGATCAGAGAAAACAGGATCAAAAAGCCTTTTTACACAATGCAGAGGTTTAACCCCTTAGATTCCACAGTGAGTATAACAAGCATGCTTTACTGTATGCACAGACTGATTTGACTGTTGTGGGTTTAGTAACACTTTAACTCTCTCAACCCTTAGCTGCCAGGCCTTGCTCTCCACTTTTACCACCAGGTGGCTGGGTGGCTGGACCATTTTTGCAAACCATGGGTAATTATTTTGTACTTCCACTTTGAAAGCTTTTAAATCTGGGATAAGTGTGCTCATTAAGCCACATTTGCTGTTCCTGTGTTACTGCTGTAGAGTATACTGTTGGTTGCTGGGCTCCCCATAGACTGTGCCACTGCAAGGGACTATGCTAGTGTCCTGCAGTTTCAGTTTTCTTGTTGTTCCAGTATTCTGCTGCCTGCATTTGTCCAGAGCTGCAACTTCACTCCACTTCACTATCACCCTGGTAGAACAGTAAACTACCACCCTGGGCAGGAGAACAGTAATCAGCTGGAGTACCTAAGCCGCGAGAGGCCTATGAGCCTCCATTATGTGTTATTTGTGTCACTGCCCGTTAGCTGTCAAGGCTGTCCAGGCACAATGCCAAGAGGGGACTGTGTTTTTCCTATCCTGAGGATTACAAATTCCCCTTTGGGAGTATTCTGATGCGAAGAAAGGGCCTCAACTCCAACGGAACAAAGTTATTAGCCCACTAGCCAGTGGTTAAGCAGGGCATATTTAAGCTTATTAACATTTATAGGCGACAGAGGGGGGGGGTGCAGAGGTAGAGATAGTCAGTGCAGAACAAATTTCAGAGGGTAGTATTGGGGGCATTAGTGGTAGGTTGACTAAAGCACCTAAACCAGAGGTAAGTAGAGTAATAAGTCCCATTTGCAACTTAAGAACACCCAATAAGGAGATAGTATGCGTCCGGACTAAAGTACGTGCCATGTTTACCAATGCCAGGAGTCTGGCGGACAAGATGGGAGAACTAGAGCTACTGCTGTATGCAGGGCCGGCCCAAGACTTTGTGCTGCCTGGGACCAAGAATGAAATGCTGCCCCCCCCAACAAAAAAAAAATCACGCCCACCAAAAGGCCCCCACATTCATTATTTTATATCATGATAACTTAAGGGGACCCATCATGGCTCTATACATGTATAGGAGTAAAAATAGGACCTGTCGTGGCTCTATACATGTATAAAGGATAATAAAGAGGACCTGTCGTGGCTCTATACATGTATAAAGAGGACCTGTCATGGCTCTATACATGTATAAATGAGTATAAAGAGGACCTGTCATGGCTCTATACAAGGATAATAAAGAGGACCTGTCATGGCTCTATACATGTATAAAGGAGTATAAAGAGGACCTGTCATGGCTCTATACATGTATAAAGGAGTATAAAGAGGACCTGTCATGGCTCTATATGTGCATATAGGTGTATAAAAGGACCCGTCAGGGCTCTATACATGTATATAGGAGTATAAAGGGACCTGTGCATGGCGGGCGGCCGCAATGTCTTTTGCGCAAACTAATCAATGTACGCTAATTGTGTTTTTTTTGGTACCAAAAATATGTAGAAGAATACATATTGGCCTAAACTGATGAAGAAATTTTTTTTTTTATACATTTTTGGGATATTTATTATAGCAAAAAGTAAAAAATATTGTTTGTTTGTTTTTTTAATTGTTGCTCGTTTGTTGTTTATAGTGCAATAAATAAAAACCGCAGAGGTGATCAAATATCACCAAAAGAAAGCTCTATTTGTGGGAAAAAAAGGACATCAATTTTATTTGGGTACAGTGTCGCATTACCGCGCAATTGTCAGTTAAAGCGACACAGTGCCGTATCGCAAAAAATGGCCTGGTTATTAAAGGGTTTGTAAAGGTTTGTGGTTTTTCACCTTAATGCATCCTATGCATTAAGGTGAAAAAACACCTGGCAATGACTGCCCCCCAGCCCCCCTGTTTTACTTACCTGAGCCCGTTCACTTGCTGTGCGCGTCCCCCGATGTCCTCTTCTCCACGGAGTCTGGCCGTTAATTGGCTAGATTGATAGCAGTGCAGCCATTGGCTCGCGCTGCTGTCAATCACATCCAATGACCCAGGCCCTGGGGGGGGGGGGGAACGAGTCATACACGTTGTGTCTATGGACGCAGTGTGTATAACAGGGAGCGCAAGCTAACCCCCTTGGGAGAGTGCTTCCCAGAAGGGGGTTAGCTGATGCAGGGAGCAGCCAAGACAGCCGCCGAGGGACCAGAGAATCGGGGCCACTCTTTTCCAAACGCACTGCACAGTGGAGGTAAGTATAACATGTTTGTTATTTAAAAAAACAAAAAAAACAAAGCCATACAACCGCTTTAAGTGGGCAAATCCTTCCGGTCCTTAAGTGGTTAATCAGGGCTGGGCAAGGCAAGTCCCTCTCAGAGGCTCTCATGTCTCATACAACTTGTGATGTGTGTTTGTACTTACAGTTTTGCTTCGGACTCCACCACCAGATGCGGGTTGTCACCTGCCACACGTTGCGGATTATCGGCTGCCACATGTTGCGGATGGTCACTTACGTCACCTGCCACACGTTGCCGGTTGCCACTTGCCACACGTTGCGGATTGTCACTTGCCACGTCACCTGCCACACGTTGCGGATTGTCATCTGCCACACAATGCGGGTTGTCTCTTGCCACATCACATGCCACAACGTCACCTGCCACACGTTGCGGATTGTCACTTGCCACAACGTCACCTGCCACACGTTGCGGATAGTCCCGTGCCACACGTTGCGGATTGTCACTTTTGCCACGGCGTCACCTGCCACACGTTGCGTATTGTCACTTGCCACAACGTCACCTGCCACACGTTGCGGATTGTCACTTGCCAAGCGTCACCTGCCAAACGTTGCGTATTGTCACTTGCCACACGTTGCGGATTGTCACGACGTCACCTGTCACACGTTGCGCATTGTCACTTGCCACAACGTCACCTGCCACACGTTGCAGACTGTCACTTGCCACAACGTCACCTGCCACACGTTGCAGATTTCACTTGCCACGGCGTCACCTGCCACACGTTGCGTATTGTCACTTGCCACAACGTCACCTGCCACACGTTGCGGATAGTCCCGTGCCACACGTTGCGGATTGTCACTTGCCAAGCGTCACCTGCCACACGTTGCGTATTGTCACTTGCCACACGTTGCAGATTGTCACGACGTCACCTGTTACACGTTGTGCATTGTCACTTGCCACAACGTCACCTGCCACACGTTGCAGATTGTCACTTGCCACGGCGTCACCTGCCACACGTTGCGTATTGTCACTTGCCACGTCACCTGCCACACGTTGCGGATAGTCCCGTGCCACACGTTGCGGATTGTCACTTGCCAAGCGTCACCTGCCACACGTTGCGTATTGTCACTTGTCACACGTTGCGGATAGTCCCGTGTCACACGTTGCGGATTGTCACTTGCCAAGCGTCACCTGCCACACGTTGCGTATTGTCACTTGCCACATGTTGCGGATTGTCACGACGTCACCTGTCACACGTTGCGGGTTGTCACGACGTCACCTGTCACACGTTGCGGGTTGTCACTTGCTGTGTCCCAGAGTGAAGGCAGGCAGCAGAGAGATAATATAATCTCTCTGCTGCCCATGGCTGCACAGTGAGAGTGAAACTGCGGTGATGCAGGGTGGCGGGGAGAGATGACATCATCTCTCTGCTCCGCTGCCCGCTCACTCGCTGACTGCTCCCAACCCAACCCCCTCCCATGCTGCGTGTGCTCTGCCCGCCCAGTCACCAACAGCAGCGGCGCTGGGCTCCTCACAGGGAGCGGTGCCTGCAGTGCTCACTCGCTGACTGCCCCCTCCCCCCACCTGTGAGTGTCCTCACAGGCAGCGGCGCCTGCCCATGCCTGCTCACTCGCTGACTGCCCCCCCCTGCCTGTGAGTGTCCTCAGTGGCGCCGGACCCCACACAGGCAGCGGAGCTGGCTGGCTGGCGGGCGTCAGTTTGCCGCCCCCCTAACAGTGCCGCCTGGTACCATGGTACGACCCGGTCCCATCATAGGGCCGGCCCTGGCTGTATGAGGAGGATTTAGATTTTGTGGGAATTTCAGAGACTTGGTTCAACAGCTCTCATGATTGGCTGGCAACAATTCAAGGGTATTCCCTATATCACAGAGATAGGGAGGGTAAAAAAGAGGGAGGGGTATGCCTGTATATCAAAAATGATGTACAAGTGAATGTGAGGGACGACATCACTAATGGAGCAAGAGAGGAGGTGGAATCCTTATGGATAGAGCTTCAAAGGGAGGAAACTAAGGGGAAAGTAATACTGGAAGTATGCTACAGGCCCCCTAACCAGAGGGAGGAGGGGGAGGCAGACCTCCTATCACAGTTTGGAATGGCAGCAAGGATGGGAAGTGTCATTATAATGGGGGATTTTAATTATCCAGACATAGACTGGGCGGAAGGAACCGTGCATTCATCTAAGGCTTGCCAGTTCCTAAATGTCTTGCAGGACAATTTCATGGGTCAGATGATAAATGCACCAACAAGAAACAAAGTTATTAGACCTACTGATTACCAACAATACAGACCTGATCACGGATGTGGAAATATGGGGTAATTTAGGAAACAATGATCACAGGTCAATTAGTTTCAGTATAAATCACACAAATAGGAAACATAAGGGGAATATAAAGACACTCAATTTCAAAAGAGCCAACTTCCCTAAACTACGATCCTTGCTAGAAGATACTAAATGGGATAAAATCTTAGGAACAAAGAACACAGAGGAAAAATGGGTATGCTTTAAGAGCATATTAAATAAGGGTATTAGCCAGTGTATCCCAATGGGAAATACATTTAAAAGAGCTGAAAAAAGTCCTGGGTGGCTTAACTCCAACGTAAAAGCGCATATAAAAGCAAAGGAGAAGGTCTTCAAAAAATACATGGCTGGGGGTTCATCATCAGCATTCCAACTTTACAAAGAAAGCAACAAGAAATGTAAGGGTGCAATAAGTGCAGCTAAGATAGAACACAAAAGGCACATAGCAGAGGAGAGTAAAAAAAAAAATCCCAAGAAATTCTTTAAGTATACAGGTGATACTCGAAAAATTAGAATATCGTGCAAAAGTTCATTTATTTCACTAATCCAACTTAAAAGATGAAACTAATATATAAGATAGACTCATTACATGCAAAGCAAGATAGTTCAAGCTGTGATTTGTCATAATTGTGATGATTATGGCTTACAGCTCATGAAAACCCCAAATCCACAATCTCAGAAAATTAGAATATTACATGCAATCAATAAAACAAGGATTGTACATAGAACAATATCGGACCCCTGAAATGTATAAGCATGCATATGTACTCAGTACTTGGTTTGGGCCCCTTTTGCAACAATTACTGCCTCCATGCGGCATGGCATGGAAGCTATCAGCCTGTGGCACTGCTGAGGTGTTATGGATTATGGAAGACCAGGATGCTTCAATAGCGGCCTTCAGCTCTTCTGCATTGTTCGGTCTCATGTCTCTCATGTTTCTCTTGGCAATGCCCCATAGATTCTCTATGGAGTTCAGGTCAGGCGAGTTTTCTGGCCAATCAAGCACAGTAATCCCACTGTCATTGAACCAGGATTTGGTGCTTTTGGCAGTGTGGGCAGGTGCCAAGTACTGCTGGAAAATGAAGTCAGCACCCCATAGAGCTCATCTACGGAAGGAAGCATGAAGTGCTCCAAAATTTCCTGGTAGACGGCTGCGTTGACCCTGGACTTAATGAAGCACAGTGGACCAACACCAGCAGATGACATGGCTCCCCAAATCAACACAGACTGTGGAAACTTCACACTGGACTTCAAGTATCTTGCAGTGTGTTCCTCTCCATTCTTCCTCCATACTCTGGGTCCTTGGTTTCCAAATGAGATGCAAACTTTGCTCTCATCAGAAAAGAGGACTTTGGACCACTGAGCAACTGACCAGGTCTGTTTTTCTTTAGCCCAGGTAAGACGCTTCTGACTAGACATGTGCACTGGCAAAAAAAAAAAATTTTTAGTTTTCGTTTTTTTGCTTCGAAAAATTTGTTTTTTTTGTTTTTGTTTTTTTTTCGGAATTCCGAATTTTCGAATTCTGAATTTTCGAATTCCGAGTTTTCGAATTTCCGAATTTCCAAAAATTCTGAATTTCGGAAATTCTGAGATTTCGGAAATTCGGAAATTTCGGAAATTCGAAAATTCGAAAATCCGAAATTACGAATTTCGGAAATTAGTAATTTCGGAAATCTGAAAATCTGAAAATTCAGAAATTGAAAAATTCGGAAATCCGTTAATTCGGAAATTGAAAAATTAGGAAATTCGGAAATTCGAAATTTCGGAAATCTGAAAATCCCAAAATTCGGAAATTGAAAAATTTGGAAATTCGGAAATTTCGGAATTAACGAATTTCTATAAATTCGTGAAAAACAAATTAGAAACTAAACGAATTGCACATGTCTACTTCTGACGTTGTTTGTTGTTCAGGAGTCCAGGATCAGTCTGTGTGTGTGGTGGCTCTTGATGCACTGACTCCAGCCTCAGTCCACTCCTTGTGAAAGTCCCAAACACTTTTGAATGCCTTTTCCTGACAATCCTCTCCAGGCTGCGGTCATCCCTGCTGCTTGTGCACCTTTTTCTTCCATACTTCTCCCTTCCACATAACTTTCTATTAATGTGCTTTGATACAGCACTTTGGAAACATCCAACTTCTTTTGCAATTACCTTTTGAGGCTTTCCCCCCTTATGGAGGGTGTCAATGATGGTTTTCTGCACAACTGTCAGATCAGCAGTCTCTCCCATGATTGTGCCTCCTACTGAACCAGACTGAGAGACCATTTAAAGGCTCAGGAACCCTTTGCAGGTGTTATGGCTTATTTAGCTGATTAGAGTGGGACACTTTGAGCCTAGAATATTGCACCTTTTCACAATATTCAAATTTTCTGAGATTGTGGATTTGGGGTTTTCATGAGCTGTAAGCCATAATCATCACAATTATGACAAATCACAGCTTGAACTAGCTTACTTTGCATGTAATGAGTCTATCTCATATATTAGTTTCACCTTTTAAGTTGTATTAGTGAATTAAATGAACTTTTGCACGATATTCCAATTTTTCTAGTATCACCTGTATAAATAGTAAGAAAGGGAGGTCAGATCATATTGTCCCCATTAAGAATGATGAAGGGAATCTGGTCACTAAGGATGGGGAGATGTCGAAGGTATTGAATTTATTCTTCTCCTCAATCTTCACAAGGGAAACGGGGGCTTCAGTGACCAAAACTGCAATGTTTATCCTCATGACACACATCACAGGAAGCACCCTCATTGCTAACAGAGGATAGAATAACAAAAAGACTTGAAAAACTTAACATTAATAAGTCACTGGGACCAGATGGCTTGCACCCGAGGGTCCTTAACCTCCCTGGCGGTATTCCCGAGTCTGGCTCGGGGTAAGATTTCAGTACCATTAGCGGTAACCCCCGAGCCAGACTCGAGCTGCATCGCAGGATACAGGGAGAGTTATTTACCTTGTCCCCTGGATTCTGCGATGTCTCCCCACTGTGTGTGCGAGCTGTCTCCTCGCTCGATTCACACAGTGCCCGAGTGCCGCCGAGTTCCGTTCCCTGCGACGTTGCGGCGCACGGGGGCAGAGATCGGCGCCAAATTCAAAAAAGTAAAAACAAAATACACATACAGTATACGGTAATCTTACAGATTACAGTACTGTATAAAAAAATTACACATCCCCTTTGTCCCTAGTGGTCTGTTCAGTGCCCTGCATGCACTTTTATATTATAAATACAGTTTTTTCTGCCTGGAATTTGGAGATTGTCCATAGCAACCAAAAAGTGTCCCTTTATGTCAAAAGTGGTTTTAGATGAGCTAGAAAACAGCGATAATAAATTAGAATCACTTGCAGAATTGAGCGATAGTGATTTGTGGGGAAATTAGTCATCAAACACTAAATCTAATGACAGTGACAATTCTACAACTGAGCAAATTTCAGTGTTTTTGATTTGATTACATTATTGAATAATTATTATTATTATTATATTATTATTTGTTATAATTATTTATAGTTATTTATTATATTATAATTTATGATTTTGTGTTTCTAACTTTTATCATACCTGGGATGTCTACTAGACTCTGGTTTGGACAGATTTAAGTGAGTTATTTCTAAGAATTGCAGGCCTACAATATAAAACGCCAAATTTCCATGCAGAATAATGGTACCGCTTTCAGCATCAAAAATCTGACAGAATCATACCGCTAGGGAGGTTAAGGAACTTGGTCAAGTAATTGCCAGACCATTGTTCCTAATTTTTACGAGCAGTCTACTGACTGGAATGGTACAAGCAGACCAGTTAGCCTAACATAAATAGCATGCAAGCTCTTGGAGGGGATGATAGGGGACTATATGCAAGATTTTAGTAATAAAAACGGTATCATTAGTAGTAATCAGCATGGATTCCTGAAGAATCGTTCTTGCCAAACCAACCTACTAACCTTCTGTGAGGAGGTGAGCTGCCATCTAGATAAAGGAAGGCCCGTAGACGTGGTGTATCTGAATTTTGCAAAGGCATTTGATACAGTTCCCCATAAACATTTACTGTACAAACTAAGGTCTGTTGGCATGGACCAAAGGGTGAGTACATGGATTTAAAACTGGCTACAGGGGCGAGTTCAAAAGGTAGTGATAAATGGGGAGTACTTGGAATGGTCCTGTGTGGAAAGTGGGGTCCCCCAGGGTTCTTTCCTGGGACCAATCCTATTTAATTTATTCATAAACGACCTGGAGGATGGGATAAACAGCTCAATCTTAATATTTGCCTGCAGCAATGCCAAGCTGCTGCATGCAAAGTCAACAGAATATTGGCATAGATTAAAAAGGGGATTAACTCCAGAGATAAAACAATAATTCTCCCACTTTACAAGACTCTGGTCCGGCGGCACCTGGAGTATGTCATCCAGGTCTGGGCACCAGTCCTCACGAAGGATGTGCTGGAACTGGAGAGAGTCCAGAGAAGGGCAACAAAGCTAATAAATGGACTGGAGGACCTTAAATATGAGGAAAGATTACAAGCACTGAACTAATTCTCTCTGGAGAGGAGACACTTGAGAGGGGATATGATTTCAATCTACAAATACCATACTGGTGACCCCAAAATAGGGATAAAACTTTTCAGCAAAAGGGAATTTAAAAAGACACGTGGCCATTCACTAAAATTAGAAGAGAAATGGTTCAAACTTAAACTGCGTAGTGGGTTTTTTACTGTTATGCCGCGTACACACGCTCTGAACTTCTGACAACAAATGTTCGATTGGGAGCTTGTTGTCGGAAATTCCGACTGTGTATAGGCTCCATCGGACATTTGCTGTCGGAATTTCCGACAACAAAAATGTAAGAGCTGGTTCTCAAATTTTCCGACAACAAAATCCGTTCTCGTAAATTCCGAGCGTGTGTAGACAATTCCGACGCACAAAATTCCACGCATGCTCTGAATCAAGTACGAGACGTAAGCGCTCGGTCTGGTAAAACTAGCGTTCATAATGGAGATAGCACACTTGTCACGCTGCAAATTTTTTAATCTTTTAATGCAGCGCATTCTCTTCTTTTTAATGCTAGAATAATGAAGTTGTTTTGCTTCTGATATTTACACAGAGTTCTGACAAACTGATTTCTTTATTATTTCTCGTGATCTCCTGAATAATAAACGGTCCTTTTTTAAGTAAAACACATAGGCAATAGGGATGAGCCGAACACCCCCCGGTTCGGTTCGCATCAGAACCTTCGAATGGACCGAAAGTTTGCACGAACGTTAGAACCCTATTAAATACAATGGACGCGAACGTTCGAAATCTAAAGTGATAATTATAAAGACTAATATGCATGTTATTGTCCTAAAAAGGGTTTGGGGATCCGGGTTCTGCCCCAGGGGACATGTATCAATGCAAAACGAAGTTTTAAAAACGGCCGTTTTTCGGGAGCAGTCATTTTAATGATGCATAAAGTGAAAAAAAAAAAAGTGAAATAAAAATGTGAAATATCGTACCTGGGGGTGTCTAAAGTATGCCTGTGAAGTGCCACGTGTTTCCCGTGTTTAGAACTGTCCCTGCACAAAATTACATTTCTAAAGGAAAAAAAGCCATTTAAAACTGCTTGCGGCTTTAATGTAATGTCTGGTCCCGGTAATATGGATGAAAATCTTTGAGAAAAATGGCATAGCTACCCCATCACACCCCCCCTCCCCTACCCCAGCCCATTACCAGCCCCGTACCAGCCCCTTTGGGTCTTGTATGGATATTAAGGGGAACCCTGCACCCAAAATAAAAAAAGACCCTATATACTCTGAACAGCAGTATACAGGCGGTGCAAACAAGACAGGGACTGTAGGTTTGTTCTTAAGTAGAATCTGTTTGTAATTTTGAACAGGTACATTGTTTAAGTGTAGCTCCAGCCAAAAAATATATTTTTAAGCTTTTTGGAAAACATAGGGAAGGGTTATCACCCCTGTAACATTTGTTTTGCTGTCTGTGCACCTGTTCAGAACATTTCACCTCACTTTCCGTCCCAATGACAAATGTTTTTGAAAAGTGGGGTTTTTATTGAAACAAGGATTGGTGATAAAGCATCAGTAGGGAGGAAACACCTTTTTACCATATTAACTCCTACAGGAGAGAATTTCCCTTCCTAGGGGTAGATTTCCTCTCACTTCCTGTTGTCTCCTTCCGTTTGCAAGTAGGAGTCGTTTGTAAGTTGGATGTTTGAAAGTAGGGGCTTGCCGTATATACTCTGCTGAAATTTGCCCCTTACCTGTTGGTGTTGCCACAACACTGTGAGCCCTCACAGTTACTCTTGGTGGGCGCTGGAACGCCCTGCTGTGAACTATTATATCAGGAATTGTAATTACATGCCATTGTTGAACAGTGGTAGGAAAAATTGGGCCTTTTGTGGTGGTGCTGGTGCTACAACAATGTCAGCCCTCACAGTTACTCTTGGTGGGCGCATGAATGGGCCCTGCTGTGAATTATTAGATCAAGAATTTTAATTACATGCCCCTGTTGAACCGGGGCAGAAAAATTGGGCCTTAGGCACTGGTGGCACAACACTGCAACCCCTCACAGATACTGTACTTGGAGCACAGCAATGAGCCCTGTTGCAAAGTATTGCATCAAAAATTGTAATTACACGCCCCTGTTAAACAGGGGCTGAAAAATTGGGCCTTAGGCACTGGTGCCACAACACTGCAACCCCTCACAGATACTGTACTTGGAGCACAGCAATGAGCCCTGTTGCAAAGTATTGCATCAAAAATTGTAATTACACGCCCCTGTTAAACAGGGGCTGAAAAATTGGGCCTTAGCCACTGGTGGCGGCACCCAGAAACAAAAAAGTTCTTCCAAGCTATCATCAAGAATCGGATCATTGAGGAGGAGGAGGATAGTCAGTCAACATAACAGGACAGTCACTCAGCATCAGCATCAGTCTTGAAGGGATGTGACATTTGAAAATAAATGATTCTGTTATATCAGCTTCAGGTGCTTGGTAGTTGGTGGTGATCCAAGACTGTTTCATCTTTATGAAGGTCAGTCGATCAACCGAGTTGGTTGACAGGCGCACCCTGTGATCCGTGACAAAGCCTCCAGCAGCACTGAATGTGCGTTCCGAAAGAACGCTGGATGCAGGACAGGCCAGTAGCTCAATTGCATACTGTGCAAGCTCTGGCCAGTGATCCATCCTCAAGACCCAGTAAGCCAGAGGATTTTCGGTGGGAAAGGTGTCCAAGTCTGACCTTGCCCCTAGGTATTCCTGCACCATGTATATCAGACGCTGGCGATGGTTGCTGGAACCGATCATACCTTGGGGCTGCGGACTAAAAAATTGTCTGAACGCAACGGTCAGATGGCCACCTTCTCCGCCGCTCCTTCTGCTACTGACCGAAGCCTCAGCAACTTGTTGACCAGGACCAGGAGCTTGTAACCTCCCAGTCTCTGGGAACGCGTTTCACAGACCTTTCTGCAAGGCTTCCCGGAGTTGTCTCATCCTCTGCTCCCTCTGCGACGGCAAGATAAGGTCCGCAACCTTACCCTTGTACTGTGGATCAAGGAGAGTGGCCAGCCAGTAATGGTTCCTCTCCTTGATCCGAAGAATACGAGGATCCTTCCGCAGACTTTGCAGGATCAGGGAGGCCATGCAGCGTAGGTTAGCTGAGGCATTCGGTCCGGAGTCCTCTGGGTCACTAAGGACGACATGATCCGCAGCCACCTCCTCCCAGCCACGTACAAGTCCACGGGTTTGTTGGGACTGTAAATCATCCCTAAAATACTGCTGCTGTTGATGCTGAGTGCCATGCTCCACCTCCATGCTGACACAATCCTCCTCCTCCTCCTCGTCCTCTTCCTGTGTGATGGGTGGGACACAAGGAACACTGTCTGGGTAAAGGGGGCCTTGAGAGGCAAGGAAGTCCTCCTCTTCCTGCCTCTGTTCTGCCTCAAGTGCCCTGTCCATTATTCCACGCAGCGTATGCTCCAACAGGTGGACAAGAGGTACAGTGTCACTGATGCATGCACTGTCACTGCTCACCATCCTCGTGGCCTCCTCAAATGGTGCCAGGACAGTGCATGCATCCCTGATCATGCCCCACTGGCGTGGTGAAAAAAACCTGAGCTCCCCTGACCCTGTCCTGGTGCCGTAGTCGCACAGGTACTCATTGATGGGCCTCTGCTGCGTGTGCAGCCGCTGCAGCATGGCCAACGTTGAGTTCCATCTGGTGGGCATGTCACATATAAGGCGGTTCTTGGGCAGGTTCCACTCCTTTTGCAGCTCAGTCAGCCGAGCACTGGCATTATATGATCTGCGGAAATGCACACAGACTTTCCTGGCCTGCCTCAGGACATCCTGTAAGCCCAAGATCATGACTAAAGTTGTGAGAAGTCTGCACAGGAATTTTGGGGTACGACGATCCAAGGAGAAATTGAGGAAACTCTGGTCAGACCTGAAATTGAGGGAGCACGATCAGTACAGAAGGATCAGGAAACTGCTTCTAAAAAGTAAGTATTTGTCCTGTGTTCATATTATTATTATTACTTGCATTTTGCTTTTCTTTACTGTTGTACAGTTTAAAATTTCAACTTTCAGGTTTGTGGGTACAGTAATCGGTCGTAGTAAACATTGTTCGTTCGCCCACTAATACAATGTTTTTGGCAGATACAGGTTAACTACATTTGGTCATGCTTATTTGTATTAAAAGAAGTTTAGTACATTGTTGTCTAGTAGACTTGTGCACAACGGAAAAATTTGTTTAGTTTTGGTTCGTTTCTTGTGCACAACGGAAAAATTAGTTTAGTTTCGGTTCATTTCTTTTCGGTCCTGTTGATTCGTAATCGTTCGTAATTTTGCTAGACGGGATTTTTCGTGTTCGGACTAATTCGTATTTTCGCAAGCGACATTTTTAGTTGAATCGGAATGATTCATATTAATGTAAGCCTTATTTTTAGTTGATTTATAATTCGTACCTTCAGTAGAGTACATTGTTTTTCGTTGATTCTGGACACAACTCCTACTTTCGTAACTTTTTTGGGATTCGTAATTTTCCGTGTCTCTCTCACAACGACGCTGCCTATTATGCCTAATGTGCTTAGAATGGATTTGTACTTTTCTAAATACATAGCGGTTATTTGTAACGATTCGAAATCTCGTATTTTACTTTTGTTTTTTACATGCGGCTATAGCCTCCGCCCCTGAGAGGGAGTCCAGCACGGTGAGGGAGAAGCAGAGAGCAGAGCAGAGTGTTATTGTGCTTTGAATGGATTTGTACATTCGTAACTTTTTTCATAACGAATTATGCCGAAGACATTCGGGCATTCCCTATTTGCGATATAATTTATTTCGGATTCGGTTTTATTCGTAATTGCTTTGTTCGGAAATTCGAATTCCGAATGTCCGAAAGTTGCTAAATTCGGACGAATTTTGATTTGTTACAAAACAAATTGCACAAGCCTATTGTCTAGATGTGTTTGTAACTAGAATTAAATTCAAACTTGATTCAGTGTAAGGAGAGGACACTCAGCAGCTGTTTACTAGACTTGTGCACAACGGAAAAATTTGTTTAGTTTCGGTTCGTTTCTTGTGCACAACGGAAAGATTTGTTTAGTTTCGGTTCGTTTCTTTTCAGTCCTGTTGATTCGTAATCATTCGTAATTTTGCTAGACGTATTTTCGCAAGCGTCATTTTTCGTTGAATTTTTAGTTGATTTATAATTCGTACTTTCGGTAGGGTACGTTGTTTTTCGTTGATTCTGGACACAACTCCTACTTTCGTAACTTTTTTGGGGTTCGTTGATTAGTAATTTTCCGTGTCTCTCTCACAACGACGCTGCCTATTATGCCTAATGTGCTGCGAATGGATTTGTACTTTTCTAAATACATAGCGGTTATTTGTAACGATTCTAAATCTCGTATTTTACTTTCATTTTTTACATGCGGCTATAGCCTCCGCCCCTGTACACCATTTTGGGAGGGTTCAGCACGGTGAGGGAGAAGCAGAGAGCAGAGTGTTATTGTGCTTCGTATGGATTCGTACATTCGTAACTTTTTCATAACGAATTATGCCGAAGACATTCAGGCATTCGCTATTTTGCGGTATAATTTATTTCGGATTCGGTTTTATTCGTAATTGCTTTGTTCGGAAATTCGAATACTTCCGAATGTCCGAAAGTTGCTAAATTCGGACAAATTTCGATTTGTTACGAAACAAATTGCACAAGCCTACTGTTTACACATGTGGACTCAGGAGCACTAGTGTGGGACACCAGAACAACCTTTTTAGGGTGTCCCACACAGGTGCTCCAGTGGATACTTGGTGTGTCTCCATGTGTGGAACTTGTCCAAAAAAGGTAAGTATTCCAGCTTTGGTAAGGGAAAAAAATCATATCTTCAGCTTGGAACTCTGCCAAAACAGACAATTGTACCACACGTTCAAGCAATGTTTCATATTCCTATTTCTGGCCTCAAATATCTGTGTGCTAAGTATACCTTTTGTTTAATTCACATAGGGGAGAAGACTCGGGACATCTGAGGACACCAGGAACCCTACACCTCATAAAGAAGGGGAACTCAGCACACCGCAACCTGAGGATGTGGAGGGAGGAGAGGTTTATGAAGTGGGCGAAATAGTGACCACAACAGGTCAGTGTCTGAGTCCACAGCTTCAGGTAATAGATGTATGCCTGCATATTTATAATACATGGTGTGTTTTTTTTATTTTAGGTGATGTGGATGAAGAATCTCGTTTCACCAGTGCAAGTGCACACATTCTCATCCGGGACATAATGGTGTGCAATCGGGATTTAGACATGATCAAGCAAAAAATCAATGATGTTGAAAAAAAAAAAAACAAACAAAACAAAAAAAAAGTAGGTGAGAGGAAGGGGTTGCACCCCCGAAACACGTCCATTGATCCCCATGATGGGAGATAGCACATGTTGACATTATGCATGGGATCAGGGGGGAAATCCACATTTTGACTCCCAATTCGTGTGCATCTTCAAAATTTGGCTTTTACAGGGGTGACATCACCCCATCTGATGAAGGCAAGATCAACACAGTTTTGACATACTAATGTCGGATATTGCCTTCACTTTTTCAAAGTGGAACTTTGTAAGTTCCTGAGTTGTATATGTTATGGTTTGAAACATGCCTGTTTAACCCAAAAAATTATATTTCTAATGTCAAACATAAAAACAAAGATGTTGGTTTGTTCAAAAACCCTTTTCTAATGCACATGTGAATGTGCACGGAGTAAAATGTTTTCTTCTCAACAATGTGTGGCTTCTTCTTTCAATGCTGACAATGACAATGGGAGTTATTTACTAAAGGCAAATCCACTTGGCACTACAAGTGCACTTGTAGTGCCAAGTGGATTTTCCTTTAGTAAATAACCCCCACAGTGCTGTAAAATTTGCCACAATCAGGCATATGCTGGCATATCAATGGCCCCCCTACCCGCAAAGTATTCCATATATTTTTGACGAACTTCGCGGGCGCTTTGGGGGGGCAAGCCAGGACGGCCAGCTTCAAGTGCTGTCAGAGTTGTTTGTTCGGGAAATCCGGCCTCAGGCACAACTGAGGCCACATAGTTTGTTGAATTTTTCCTTAAGAAATTATGGAGTATGCAGCATGCAAGGACAATATGATTCAGTTTATATTCCGCCATGTTGATTGCAGTGAGGAATAGGCGGAACCGGCTGGCCATTATCCCGAAAGCATTCTCCACCACTCTTCTGGCTCTGGCCAGCCAGTAGTTAAAAACCCTCTAGTCCGGGGTGAGGATTCTCATGGGGAATGGCCGCATCAGGTGTTCACCCAGCCCAAGCGCTTCATCAGCGACGAAGACAAACGGGAGTCCTGCCACGTTATCTTCAGCAGGTGGCAATCCCAAGCACCATTCTGGAGTCATTTGTAGAACTCGGTCTGAGCGATGACTCCATGATCCGACATCCGGACATTCTTCCTCACGTCCACATACAAAAACTAGTATGTCACCGATATCACCGCCATCATCACTATACTATTAAACCCCTTGTAATTATAATAGTATGACCCTGAGTTGGGGGGTGGGACGATGTGGACGTGTTTCCCATTGATTTCCCCTCCTCAGTTGGGAAAGTCCCACCACTGGGCAAATTGGGAAGCCACAGTCTGCTATTTCTGTGTAGTTGAAGGAAACTGTGGAGTCAAACAAGAAAAAAAACTTCTCCCCGTCGCCACGTTGCGGTACTTGGTGACGGGGAGAAGTTTGCAGGACATCAAGTTCTCGACAGGCATCTCCCCCCAGGCTCTGGGGATCATTATTCCAGAGACCTGTTCTGCCATAATTCATGTCCTGCAGAAGGACTATATTAAGGTACATTTTCTCCTTTAACATCACATTCTATGTATGTTTGCTAATGTATTGTATTTCTTTCATCATTCCCTAACTACCATGATTGTAATATGCTGTGAATGCTCCCTTTGTCCTCATGCATGCTCTAAGCTTTTAATGCTCCTTTTTTATCCTGCATGCATATTTGCCTTCACTAACCTCTCCAGCATGCTATCCTGGGCCCATACACACCTAGCCTAGTCACTTAACAATGTATGTTGTCAGCTTCATTGTAGTGCTTTACCCTAAACACCCCCTAAAATGTGTACAAATGTTATTGTTGTCCTTAAATTCAGACAGAGTGCCAGAGGCTTTTTTTTGGGGTCCCAAACTCATTTGGAACCCTGCCGCCCATCAGAGGGGGTGAGAAATCTGATAAGTGGACCTTATATTTTTTTCTTTAAATACGCATCAAAATAAATGTTATACTGATGTTGGCCAAGAATGTTTGTGTCTAATCTGCTTGCAATGTTATGTGCAAAAGTACTATTTTTTTTTCTTGTTTGACTCCACAGTTTCCTTCAACGACACAGAAATAGCAGACTGTGGCTTCCCAATTTGCCCAGTGGTGGGACTTTCCCAACTGCGGAGGGGAAATCAATGGGAAACACGTCCACATCATCCCACAATTGTTTGGGCACCACGTCACACGTCCGCACAATTGTTAGTTAAAGTGACGCAGTGCCGAATCACAAAAAGTGCTCTGGTCTTTGGGCAGCCAAATGGTCCGGGGCTGAAGTGGTTAATTCCATCACTATGGAATGTGTACAGGATAGGAGGCATGAAAGTGAGAATAGCCATCAAGGGGCAGGAAGTTTGTTATTCCTAGGAATACAAGGTGACAGAAAAGAGGAGGGGGCTGCAGGGGTTAGATATGCTTTACTTTGTATTTCTGCTTTGCACTTGTAGAGATTATATGAGTTTCCTAAATTCCTTGAATAGCAGCATAAGCTTATTGTTGTGCTACAAACACTGAACAATGTGTAGCTTACTTGAAATTTCCTTAATGTGCTGTTGAAGTCATAAAAAAATAAATTTAAAAAAACTAGCAGAGGTTATAATACTTTTCTCACTCTACAAAACATTTTTTTTTGCTATCAGTGTCAATGTCAGATGCATGCAACATCACTTTCTTCGTCTACGACCACTGCCCTTAATAGCAACACAGACAGTACTAAAAGCTGACAGAAGTTTGCCCACTAAATCCAAAATATAGAAACATTTCTGGAATTTTACTGTAGTTACTGATGCTTCATGACACTTGAGCTGTCTTTAAACTAGTCCAGGTGAAAGCAATATTTGGACACTCATCATGAAATATTATATCCAGTGGCTCTTGAGTGCCCTGCGATATTTTACTGCGGTGTAAAATGATTTGTTCTCTGTATTTTTCAAATTATCCTGTCGTCGCAAATTGTTAGTAAGAGGTACAATCCCCAGCTGGCACCGAATCATTTTTCTAAATTTGTAAGCATAAAAATTCAATAACTAAACTAAGGACTATATTAAAAATGTACCTTAATATAGTCCTTCTGCAGGACATGAATTATGGCAGAACAGGTCTCTGAAATAATGATCCCCAGAGCCTGGGGGGAGATGCCTGTCGAGAACTTGATGTCCTGCAAACTTCTCCCCGTCACCAAGTACCGCAACGTGGCGACAGGGAGAAGTTTTTTTTCTTGTTTGACTCCACAGTTTCCTTCAATGACACAGAAATAGCAGACTGGCCTAGCAACGTGGCGACTAGCCTTTGTTCTGGAGTGATGGCTTGCCGTATGCAGGTGTCTTGCTTCGTAATATAAGGGGACAGCAAAGCCAACAAACGGTGAAAAACAGGGTCTGTCATCCGGAGATAATTCCTGAAACCATCAGGATTATTCTCCTGGATCTCCCGCAACAAAGGCATATGAGAGAATTGGTCACGCTGGAGCAACCAATTCTTTGTCCATGAACTCCTCCCCACCCTGTTGATGGACTGGGCTTGGGTCAAAGTAAGAACCCCAACACCAAGCCCCTGCACAGCACGAACTCTACGATGAGTACGTACCCGCAACATGGCTAGAAAATGGTCGGCTGGTTAGAACGAATTAACAGAAACCACTGAAAAACAGAAAGGTCTGAGAAGAGCGAGCTGAAAATCAGAAACGAGCGGACAAGGTGTTGTTGTCAGAATGTCCGATCGTGTGTACGTGGCATTAGAGCGGTAAGGTAAGTGGTTTCAGCAGGGAGCATCGATAATTTAAAAAAACTATTAGATAGGCACCCGAATGACCACAACATACAGGGATATACAATGTAATACTGACATAAAAGCACACACACAGGT
This sequence comes from Rana muscosa, assembly GCA_029206835.1. Classification (NCBI taxonomy): domain Eukaryota; kingdom Metazoa; phylum Chordata; class Amphibia; order Anura; family Ranidae; genus Rana; species Rana muscosa. Next base: position 10,878,758 of record JARGYO010005626.1, on the reverse strand, counting down.
TGGACTTGATGGACTTGTGTCTTTTTTCAACTTCACTAACTATGTAACTATGTAACTATTTGTAATTGTCATTGATTTTTCACTTTGGTGATACTTAACAGTGTCAATGTTAATATTGTGGCTACAGTTGTGTTGGTGTCAATCCCTTACTTTGGCCTGGTGCGTTCTGGCTGGAGGGGAATAAATGGTATTAGAGCACCCTACATTATTTCGCTAAATTGTGATACTAAATCTGTATTGTGTATTGTGCATGGTGAATGGCAGTAAACACACAGAGTCCGGTTGCAGAGAGCAAAACTTGTGTTAATGCAGAATCCAGTAATTCACAACAAACCAGGCAGGAAGGTAACCGACCAGGAACACTTGCGGTATATAACAGCAACGTGTAGCAGAGCAGGTCTCAGAAGCGCCAACATTGTCTGTCTTGAGGAGTGGAATGTGGCCAGTCCGAGCCCAAATAGAAAGGTCTGCAGAAGGACAGCGTGTCCCTATCCTTTCCCTGTTTATTTGGTACCTCTCCCTGACACTAATTACTGTCCCTGTAAGACAGGTGAGCTGTGCCGACACTACCCACACACAAAATGTGTGCCAAACCTGGGAGCTACCTGACCTAAGATGGCTGCTAGAGTCACATGGGGTGGCAGCATCCAATCGGATAGCTTCCCCAGTGACCCTGGAAACCATAGAGGAGTCATGTTCCTCTTGACTTCCTCTCCCTCTGCAATGCTGCTGCGTTTGAGCGCTACCTGCAGTGGAGAAAGTAGACTGCACCTGCCTACAGTTGTGTAGGTGCAACTCGAGTTCAAGTGCAGGGCATATCATCATTGGAGCAGGGTAGAGGAATTCAAACAATCTGGTGGTTCCTTTAGGGGTGGGTACTACAAGTCAAACTCATGAATGTCCTGGAAAAGGTAACATTCACCACAGCTGAACTGAGCAAATGTTGTAACTCTAAAAAGGAAGGGCCTGTAAATACACCTTGCTGTAAGGACCACCAAATGTGATTTATTTGAAAGCAGTAAATATTAAGATAATAAATAAACCATCTAAAAAGTACATTTGCAACAACATATTTGGTTTAAGCGTTTTGGTTCAAGTACATTTTAGTAAACCTACTTCTGGAAAAAAAAAAAAAGAAAGAAAAAGCATAACTGTACTTTAGTTAGAGTTGCCAGTCACACAGAGTATGATCAAGCTGAACCACAATATCAACGTGATTATGAATCAACGGCAGAATTTGGCATGAGCAACACAGATCAACAGCAGTTATATTTCAAATGTCAGCACACACGGAAAGTTTGTTTTTTGTCCTTTTGTGTGCATTGCTCCAGGGTGAGCAGGCAAACAGCACTGGAAGCAAAGGAGAGAGTGTGAGGTGGTCAATTTCGTCCTTCAGCGTCAAGGGCCTGTGGGTTTGGTCCAGAGACAGGAACTCCCTGTACAGACACAGAGTCTGCTAAAGGAGAAACTTTTTCACAGAAGAGCATTTTGTTCTCTGCCACCAAGGAAAACTTACACAACAGACACACACAAGTATGGAAAATGAATATTTTCTGAAGTATGCCCTTTTTTTCCTTCTCTCAATATACAGATCTCATTTTTCCTTGAGGGTGCAGTGAAATCTGGCCAAAAAAAAAAGATGCCAAATACTTCTAATGCCCTGTACACACAATCGGATTTCCGATGGAATAAAATCCGATGGAATTTTCCGTCGGAATTCCGATGAAGCTGACTTCCACCAGTCTTGCATACACACTGTCAGACTAAATTCCGACCGTCCAAAACGCGGGTGACGTAAAACACTACGACGAGCCGAGAAAAATGACGTTCAATGCTTCCGAGCATGCGTCAACTTGATTCTGAGCATGCGTGGATTTTTCTCCGACACAGACAATCGGAATTTCCCATCGGATTTTTTTCCATCGGAAAAATTTAAAACATGTTTTATTTTTTTACTCCGATGCAAAAAAGTCCGATGGGGCCCACACACGATCGGAATTTCCGATGAAACAAGTCCATCGGATTTTATTCCATCGGAAATCCGATCGTGTGTACAAGGCATAAGAGTCAGCAAGTATGTTTAACTTTGGTAATAGTGATATAGGTCACTACAGAAGTGGAACCTGATAGAAAATTGTGACACTTCCCAGGGTTCCAGGGAAAATATCAAGACAAAATATTGTCAACTACAATGCAGATTGCTTTCAGCTCATTTAAGCAAAAGAGCAGTTTAGTTATTGAATTTTTATGCTTACAAATTTAGAAAAATGATTCGGTGCCAGCTGGGGATTGTACCTCTTACTAACAATTTGCGACGACAGGATAATTTGAAAAATACAGAGAACAAATCATTTTACACCGCAGTAAAATATCGCAGGGCACTCAAGAGCCACTGGATATAATATTTCATGATGAGTGTCCAAATATCGCTTTCACCTGGACTAGTTTAAAGACAGCTCAAGTGTCATGAAGCATCAGTAACTACAGTAAAATTCCAGAAATGTTTCTATATTTTGGATTTAGTGGGCAAACTTCTGTCAGCTTTTAGTACTGTCTGTGTTGCTATTAAGGGCAGTGGTCGTAGACGCAGAAAGTGATGTTGCATGCATCTGACATTGACACTGATAGCAAAAAAAAATGTTTTGTAGAGTGAGAAAAGTATTATAACCTCTGCTAGTTTTTTTTTTTTTATGACTTCAACAGCACATTAAGGAAATTTCAAGTAAGCTACACATTGTTCAGTGTTTGTAGCACAACAATAAGCTTATGCTGCTATTCAAGGAATTTAGGAAACTCATATAATCTCTACAAGTGCAAAGCAGAAATACAAAGTAAAGCATATCAAACCCCTGCAGCCCCCTCCTCTTTTCTGTCACCTTGTATTCCTAGGAATAACAAACTTCCTGCCCCTTGGTGGCTATTCTCACTTTCATGCCTCCTATCCTGTACACATTCCATAGTGATGGAATTAACCACTTCAGCCCTGGACCATTTGGCTGCCCAAAGACCAGAGCACTTTTTGCGATTCGGCACTGCGTCGCTTTAACTAACAATTGTGCGGTCACGCGACGTAGTGCCCAAACAAAATTGACGTCCTTTTTTCCCCACAAATCGAGCTTTCTTTTGGTGGTATTGGACCACCTCTGAGGTTTTTATTTTTTGCGCTATAAACAAAAAAAGTGCAACAATTTAAAAAAAAAAAAGCAATATTTTTTACTTTTTGCTATAATAAATATCCCCCCCCCCCCAAAAAAAAACATATTTTTTCCTTAGTTTAGGCCGATACGTATTCTTCTACATATTTTTGGTCAAAAAAATTGCAATAAGCGTTTATTGATTAGTTTGCGCAAAAGTTATAAAGTCTACAAAATAGGGGATAGTTTTATGGCATTTTTATTACTATTTTTTTTTTACTAGTAATTGCGTCGATCAGCGATTTTTATCATGACTGCGTCATTATAGCGGACACATCGGACACTTTTGATGCCATTTTGGGACCATTGTCATTTATACAGCGATTAGTGCTATAAAAATGCACTGATTACTGTGTAAATGACACTGGCAGTGAAGGGGTTAACCAGTAGGGGGCGCTGAAGGGGTTAAGTGTGTCCTAGGGATGTGTTCTAACTGTGTGGGGGCTGGGCTACATGTGACACGACACTGATCACTGCTCCCGATGACAGGTAGCAGTGATCAGTGTCCTGTCACAGGGCAGAACGGGGAAATGCTTGCTTACATCAGCATGTTCTTCCTTTCCGTGAGACGATCGTGGGAATCCCAGCACACATCAAGTCCGCGGGACCCGCGGTCACACTCACAGAGCTCGCGGCAGGCGCACGCGTGCCCCCAATGCCGCATCTTAAAGGGGACGTGTCCATATGCCCAGCCGTGCCATTGTGCTGACGTATATCGTCATGCAGCGGTCGGCAAGTGGTTAAAGTGATTGTTAAGCTTTAGCTTTTTCTTTAAATTAACCACTTGACCACTGGGCACTTAAACCCCCTTAATAACCAGACCAATTTTCAGCTTTCGGTGCTCTCACATTTTGAATGACAATTACTCAGTCATACAACACTGTACCCATATGACATTTTTGTCCTTTTTTTCACACAAATAGAGCTTTCTTTTGGTGGTATTTAATCACCGTTGGGTTTTTTATTTTTTGCGCTATAAGAGAAAAAAGACTGAAAATTCTGTAAAAAAATGATTTTTTTTTCGTTTCTGTTATAAAATGTAGCAAATTACTATTTTTTCTTCATAAATTTTGGCCAAAATTTATACTGCTACATATCTTTGGTAAAAATAAGTACAAATTGGTGGATATTATTTGGTCTTTGTGAAAGTTATAGAGTCCACAAGCTATGGTGCCAATATCTGAAAATTGATCACACCAGAAGTACTGATGGCCTATCTCATTTCTTGAGACCCTAGCATGCCAGAAAAGTACAAATACCCCCCAAATGACCCCTTTTTGGAAAGAAGACATTCCAAGGTATTTAGAAAGAGGCATTGTGAGTTTTTTGAAGTTGTAATTTTTTCCCACAATTATTTGCAAAATCAAGATTTTTTTTTTCTCTTTTTTTTTTTTTTCACAAAATTGTCATATTAGCAGTTTATATCTCACACACAGCATATGCATACCACAAATTACACCCCAAAACACATTCTGCTATTACTCCCGAGTATGGCGATACCACATGTGTGAGACTTTTACACAGCGTGGCCACACACATGCAGGGAGCCCCTTCAGGCGTTCTGGAGCACCCAGGCCAATTCTGACATTTCTCTCCTACATGTAAAAATCATCATTTATTTGCTATAAAATTACATAGAACCCCAAAACATTATATATGCTTTTTTAGCAAAGACTTTAGAGAATATAATGGTGGTCGTTGCAACTTTTTATCTCACACGGTATTTGCGCAGCAATTTTTTTAACGCGTTTTTTACGGAAAAAAAATGTTTTGTGCTTTAAAACTAAAAAAAATAGTAAAGTTAGCCCAATGTTTTGCATAATGTGAAAGATGAAGTTACGCCGAGTAAATAGATATCTAACATGTCACCCTTCAAAATTGCACACGCTCGTGGAATGGCGCCAAACTTCGCTACTTAAAAATCCCCATAGGAGACGCTTTAAATATTTTTACTGGTTACATGTTTTGAGTTACAGAGGAGGTCTAGGGCCAAAATGATTGCTCTCGCTCTAACGTTCGCAGAGATACCTCACATGTGTGGTTTGAACACTGTTTTCATATGTGGGCGGGACTTATGCATGCGTTTACTTCTGTATGCGAGCTCACCGGGACAGGGGCGCTTTAAAAAAAAATATATTTTTTTAATGTTCATTTTACTTTATTTATTTTAGTTTGACATGTTTTTCCGCCCTAAAAATTTTTTGGATTACTTTTATACCTATTACAAGGAACGTAAACATCCCTTTTAATAGGAATATGGCATGACAGGTCCTCTTTACAGTGAGATATGGGGTCAATAAGACCCCACATCTCACCTCTAGGCTGGGAAGCCTGAAAAAAAAAAAAAAACAATCCTGGCTTCGATCGTAGCGGTGAATCGGTAGAAGCATCCCCTCTCGCCTCCCGTAAGAATTATCAAGCGGTGGAACAGCCGCTATGATTGTTCTTATGGTGTAGGGAATCGCTAGCTGAAAAAGCTAATATCTGAATGATGCTTGTAGCTGCTCCCATCATTCAGATATCCCCGTACAAAGTCAAGGACGTCATATGACGGCCGGCGGGTGGGAAGTGGTTATTGCAGAGTATTGCCGGGCATTGCGGAGTATTGCTGGGTATTGCGAAGTATTGCAGGGCATTGCGGAGTATTGCAGGGCATTACGGAGTATGGCAAGGTATTGCGGAGTATGGCAGGGTATTGCGGAGTATGGCAGGGTATTGCATGGGGTATTGCACGGGGTATTGCAGGGGGTATTGCACAGGGGGTATTGCGCAGGGTATTGCAGAGTATTGCGCAGGGTATTGCAGAGTATTTTGCAGAGTATTGCGCAGGGTATTGCAGAGTATTGCGCAGGGTATTGCAGAGTATTGCGCAGGGTGTATTGTGCAGGGTATTGCAGGGTATTGCGCAGGGTATTGCAGAGTATTTTGCAGAGTATTGCGCAGGGTATTGCAGAGTATTGCGCAGGGTATTGCAGAGTATTGCGCAGGGTGTATTGTGCAGGGTATTGCAGGGTATTGCGCAGGGTATTGCAGAGTATTTTGCAGAGTATTGCGCAGGGTATTGCAGAGTATTGCGCAGGGTATTACAGGGTATTGCGCAGGGTATTGGCAGGGTATTGCAGAATATTGCGCAGGGTATTGCAGAGTATTTTGCAGAGTATTGCGCAGGGTATTGCAGAGTATTGCGCAGGGTATTGCAGAGTATTTTGCAGAGTATTGCGCAGGGTATTGCAGAGTATTGCGCAGGGTATTGCAGAGTATTGCGCAGGGTATTGCAGAGTATTTTGCAGAGAATTGCGCAGGGTATTGCAGAGTATTGCGCAGGGTATTGCAGAGTATTTTGCAGAGTATTGCTCAGGGTATTGCAGAGTATTGCGCAGGGTATTGCAGAGTATTGCGCAGGGTATTGCAGAGTATTGCGCAGAGTATTTTGCAGAGTATTGCGCAGGGTATTGCAGAGTATTGCGCAGGGTATTGCAGAGTATTGCACAGGGATGGCTGAGCAGGGATGGATGGATGACTGGATCTGTGACTGCAATTGTCACAGATCCAGCCCACAGCTGACATGATCTGACATGGGGGAGGGAGCTGACAGGATCCGCTCCCTCCCCTCTCCTCTCACACTGTACCGATTGGGGAGAGAGGAGCCGGCGTCATCACATGACGCCGGTCTGTTTACAAGTGATTGCTCCGTCATTTGACGGAGCGATCACGTGGTACACGGCCGATATCAGCAGCGATTTACCGTGATTCGTGATGCGCCGGGTCCTCTGGACCCGGCGGTCACGGAGATTCCCATGTGCGCGCCCCAGGGGGCGCGCGGGAGCGCGATTCTGGGAGGACGTTATATATTGTTTTTCACACACAAGCCCTGATCCTCTTCTTTTTTGTTCCCCCGCCGGTGCTCCTGGCTCCTCCTTTTCAGTGGGTGTCCCCAGAGAAAGCTGCTTTCTATGGGGTCACTCATGTTGGCTCGATCCCGACCTGCCTTGTCTTTGTCTATAGACACAGAAAGTACGGCTCAGCTCTGCCCTGCCCCCGGTCCCTCATCGCAGAACTTGATTGACAGCAGGGGGAGCCAATGGCTCCCACTGACATCAATCTGCCCTGTGAGGGGGGAGAGAGCTCTGCACAACGCTGAATTTTTTAGTTTTTGATAAATTTGTTGATTAGTTGGTTAATTTTTAGTCCTTGATATTAACTGAAAAATCATATACAAATTTTAGATTTCAAAATTTATTTTTTTGCTGAAATGGGGAAATTTCTAAAAAAAAGAATTGAAAGGTTGGAGTAAAATGGCAGGAGTAAGTAATCAGTGGGCACTGCTAAAGTCTATCATCCTGAAGGCAACTAAATTATATGCCATATGTGGTTCACTAAAAAGGTAAGTAGGATAATAAAGGGGAAAAAAGCAGCATACAGAATATTCAAGGAAACAGGAGGTGTAGCTAACAGGGAAGAGTATAAAAATAGATAAAAGGAGGCCAAACACATTATCAGTGCTACCAAAGCACAGAAAGAGGAGAAAATTGCTAAATCTATTAAGGAAGGAAATTAAACCTTTTTTAGGTACATTAGTAATAGAAAGAAAAAATACAATGGGATCACTAAAATGAAAACTCGGCTCAACACTTATATTGAAGGAGACCTGAATGTGGCAAACAGTTTAACCACTTCAGCCCGGAAGGATTTTGCCCCCTTTTTTTTGCGATATGGTACTGCGTCGCTTTAACTGACAATTGCGCGGTCGTCCGGCGCTGTACCCAAACAAAATTGACGTCCTTTTTTCTCACAAATAGAGCTTTCTTCTGGTGGTATTTTATCACCTCTGCGGTTTTTATTTTTTGCTCTGCAAACAAAAAAAACGCAACAATTTTGAAAAAAAAAATACTTTATTTTTTAACTTTTTGCTATAATACATATCCCAAAAAAATATATAAAACAACAAATTTATTCATAATTTTAGGCTGATATATATTTTTCTACATATTTTTGGTAAAAAAAACCCAAAAAAAACAATAGGTGTATATTGATTGGTTTGCGCAAAAGTTTACAAACTATGGGATAGATTTAGGGACTTTTTTATTGTTTTTACTAGTAATGGCGGCGATCTGTGGGACTGTGACATTGTGGCGGACAAATCTGACCCCAAGTGACACTTTTTAGGGACCAGTGACATTATTACATTGATCAGTGCTATAAAAATGGAACTGATCAATGTAAAAATTACACTGGCAGGGAAGGGGTTAACACTGGGGAGCGATCAAGTGGTTAACTATGTTCCCTGGGCATGTTCTAACTGTAGGGGGGTGGGCTTCCAGGGACATGACAGAGATCACTGTTCCCGATCACTGGGAACAGTAGATCTCTGTCATGTCCCCTGTCAGAATGGAGATTCGCCTTGTTTACAAAGGCAGATCCCCGTTCTGCCTCTGTACTAGCCGATCGCGGGCACGTGCCTGTAACTGCGCCTGCGCGAGCCGACGTACAGCTATGGCGATTACCGCAGGAGAGTCAACCTGCCACCGTATAAGGATGGCGGCTGGTCAGCAAGCAGTTAAACAATTACTTCTGTTCTGTCTTCTCAGAAATACATTTTACTAACAATAACAAGTTGGTTTGGTTCTAGTAATGACAGTCCATTTTTAGGATTTCTGGAGACAAAGGCATACCTCCCAACTTTTGAACTTCCCAATGAGGGATACCTGAGGCAATGGACAACCTGCGGCGCGCACTGCGGCAAATGTGGGTATGGCCAAACTTACCAGTGGGAGGGGCTTCCGGGGCGTGGTTGAACAAAACCCAGGCTTCCTTGTACAAGATATGCTTTCATTGCTTTGTCTGAGCCTACTGTAGCGCCCTGCTCCTGTTGGGTAGGCGCTATGTGTTAAATTTAGTTGTCTGAGCTGTAATTTAGCTCTGAAGAATTAAGCTAAATTGTTGGCTCTGTTTCAGTCCGGCTGGGTTGCATGGTTTTCACCTTGACAGTAGGTGTCACTGTCACCACAGGTCAAGGTTGGAAATGCAATGGGCTGGGTGTATTGGGTATTCCTTTCCCAGAAGTGGCTCAGGGGGCGTGGTCAACCCGCTGTGCATCCTGGGAAGGAGTATTTAAGGGACAGAGACCGCGCTATCGGGGTTCGTTTGCCGGATCCTGACCTGAGAGCCCTCCTGGCCTCAGGGATGTGCGAGCTGTTTCTCAGCCTCGGGACCTGCTGGCCCGAGGCTCTGCAACTGAGAGTAGGCCCAGGAGTTTCTGGGGCCTACTAGTCCAGGGATGGTCCTAGGCAGTCTTGCCTGCGGAAAGAAGCAGAACAGTTGGGGACTCAATTGAAGGACACGTCCTGGCCAATTTACCTCATGGTGCTGCCGGCTGGCTGAAAGATTCTGGCACCGTGAGATGTGTACTTTCTGAAGGAACTTATTGCAAAGTGTCAGTGTGGTTACACGATCTTGTGGCGGAAGATTGTGAAACGACTCGACGGCACTCATCAAGTCTGTGGCAGAGACTTTGAACGAGCTTCGCACCGGTTGCTAGGCCAGTGAGAGTAGGCCTATCCGGTGGTTGCTGAATCCAGTGTGGAACCGATTTGTCCTCTGGATCTAAGATTGTGCCTGATCCGCAAAGCAAGGTACCTGAACCTCCCCTATCCCTCTAACCCTCTGTTGGAACTATTTAATAAAACTCTTTAAGAAAAAGTACCCAAGTGTTGGTGTGGACATTCATGAAGGCTCTTCAAGAGGGACCCCTAAGACGAGTGTGGTGAACAGAAAGGTAACGGCAGGCCCAAATCTAAACCAGCGGCCCCTTTGAGGGTATTGCTACACTAACTTAAAGAAGAACTTCATTAAAATGGTCAGGGACTGCATAGCAACCAGCAACTGTTGAGACAATGAAGACTGGTGAGAAGTACAGTGGGGCAAAAAAGTATTTAATCAGCCACCAATTGTGCAAGTTCTCCCACTTAAAAAGATGAGAGAGGCCTGTAATTGTCATCATAGGTATACCTCAACTATGAGAGACAAAATGTGGAAACAAATCCAGACAATCACATTGTCTGATTTGGAAAGAATTTATTTGCAAATTATGGTGGAAAATAAGTATTTAGTCAATATCAAAAGTTCATCTCAACACTTTGTTATATATCCTTTGTTGGCAATGACAGATGTCAAACATTTTCTGTAAGTCTTCACAAGGTTGTCACACACTGTTGCTGGTATGATGGCCCATTCCTCCATGCAGATCTCCTCTAGAGCAGTGATGTTTTGGGGCTGTCACTGGGCAACACGGACTTTCAACTCCCTCCAAAGGTTTTCTATGGGGTTGAGATCTGGAGACTGGCTAGGCCACTCCAAGACCTTGAAATGCTTCTTACGAAGCCACTCCTTCGTTGCCCGGGGTGTGTGTTTGGGATCATTGTCATGCTGAAAGACCCAGCCACGTTTCATCTTCAATGCCCTTGCTGATGGGAGGAGGTTTGCACTCAAAATCTCACGATACATGGCCCCACTCATTCTTTCATGTACACGGATCAGTCGTCCTGTTCCCTTTGCAGAGAAACAGCCCCAAAGCATGATGTTGCCACCCCCATGCTTCACAGTAGGTATGGTGTTCTTTGGTTGCAACTCAGCATTCTCTCTCCTCCAAACACGACGAGTTGTGTTTCTACCAAACAGTTCTACTTTCGTTTCATCTGACCATATGACATTTTCCCAATCCTCTTCTGGATCATCCAAATGCTCTCTAGCAAACCTCAGATGGGCCCGGACATGTACTGGCTTAAGCATGGGGGACATGTCTGGCTCTGCAGGATCTGAGTCCTTGGCGGCGTAATGTGTTACTGATGGTAGCCTTTGTTACGTTGGTCCCAGCTCTCTGCAGGTCATTCACTAGGTCCCCCCGTGTGGTTCTGGGATTTTTGCTCACCGTTCTTGTGATCATTTCGTCCCCACAGGGTGAGATCTTGCGTGGAGCCCCAGATCGAGGGAGATTATCAGTGGTCTTATATGTCTTTAATTTTCTAATTATTGCTCCCACAATTGATTTCTTCACACCAAGCTGCTTGCCTATTGCAGATTCAGTCTTCCCAGCCTGGTGCAGGTCTACAATTTTGTTTCTGGTGTCCTTCGACAGCTCTTTGGTCTTCACCATAGTGGAGTTTGGAGTGTGACTGTTTGAGGTTGTGGACAGGTGTCTTTTATACTGATAACAAGTTCAAACAGGTGCCATTAATACAGGTAATGCATGGAGGACAGATGAGCCTCTTAAAGAAGAAGATACAGGTCTGTGAGAGCCAGAAATCTTGCTTGTTTGTAGGTGACCAAATACTTATTTTCCAACATAATTTGCAAATAATATCTTTCAAAAATCAGACTAAGTGATTGTCTGGATTTGTTTCCACATTTTGACTCTCATAGTTGAGGTATACCTATGATGACAATTACAGGCCTCTCTCATCTTTTTAAGTGGGAGAACTTGCACAATTGGTGGCTGACTAAATACTTTTTTGCCCCACTGTATATAATGTACAGTATTGTGTATATAGTGCAGGAGTCTGTGAGGCAGAGCAAAGGGATTGGGGATGTCTAATGCACAGAGTGCTGCAGTCAGTATTGGGTTTAGGATACATAACACTGGCTGCAGGGGTCCAGGGTGTGTAATGCAATGTGTTCAAAGATCAGCAGTATGTAACATTCAAAGTGCTGTAGTCAGTGCTGGGTTTAGGAGCACATGACACACAGAGAGCACAGTCCAGGAGTACATAATGCACAGAATGCAGGGTTCGGGAGTGTGTAATGCACAAAATGCATGGTCGTGAGTGTGTAATGCACAGAAAGCAGAGGTCAGGAGTGTGTAATGCACATAATGCAGGGGTCAGAAGGGTGTAATGCAAAGAATGCAGGGCTTCGGGAGGGTGTAATGCAAAGAATACAGGGGTCAGGCGTTTGTAATGCACATAATGCAGGGATCAGGGGTGTGTAATGCACAGAATGCAGGCATCAGGAGTGTGTAATGCACAGAATGCAGGGACCAGGAGTACATAATGCACAGAATGCAGGGGTCTGAAGTGTGTATTGCACAGAATGTCGGGGTCATTGTGTAACATACAAAGTGCTGTAGTCAGTGCTGGGTTTAGGATCACATAACACACAGCAGGATCCAGGAGTACATAATGCACAAAATGCAGGGGTCAGGAGTATGTAATGCACAGAATGCAGGGGTCAGGAGTGTGTAATGCACATAATTCAGGGGTCAGGCGTGTAGTAGTGCACATACATACCTCCCAACTTTTAGAAAAGCATTTGTTGCGGGACAAAGTTGTTGAGGGGGTGGATGCTGTGCTGCCGCGGGAAGGACAGTAAAAGGTTTCTGACCACAGAGTTGTTGAGCGGGAATATGAGCTCTAGAGGGAGGGGAGGGAGAGAGGGGGAGTTAAAGTGGGAGAGGGAGGGGGAGAGAGGGAGGGGGAGAGAGAGAGGTGGGGAGATGGGAAGGGGGAGAGAGGGGGAGAGGGGGAGAGAGGGGGAGAGGGGGAGGGAGGGGGAGAGGGAGAGGGAGGGGAGAGGGAGAGGGAGAGGGAGGGGAGAGGGAGGGGACAGAGAGAGAGAGAGAGAGAATGGGGGAGAGAGAGGGGGAGAGAGGTGGAAGAAGGGGGGAGGGATGTGAGAGAGATCCTAGTCCTGTCTACAGTCCCTCCTGTGGGAAGGCATGTGTGACACAGTACCTTCCATGCAGTGGGCAGGCCAATTCGTGTAGCTGGGTGAGGACAGGAGGTCACAAAGCTGCTCCATCCAGTGGATCAGTTTGCTGCTGTCCCTGGCTGGCTGCACCTCCTTCCCGCCTGCCCTCGTTCTCTGGTCAGCCTGTCCATCAGTCCTGGGCTGGGAGGTCTTCGGAGCTCTTCTCCCTGCTCCAGGGCAATCAGTTCTGGCCGCCCTTGTGGCTCTCCGTCCCCGCCGCATCCTGGACCCCTCAGCCAGGTGCTGTCCCGCTCCCTGCACCTGCTGCCACAGTCTGCATGCTCGCCCAGGGCAGAACCTGATTGGTCAGGCTGCCCCTGGGCCCACAGAGTGCTAGTGGGGGAGGGGGAGTCAGCAGCATTGACAAGGAGCTGCAGGGAGGCAGGGAGAAGTGAGCAGCACCAGCTGAAACGAAAGTCCCACACCAGCGCGTCCCTGACAGTAATTTTAATGAAGCCAAGTGCTGGAACTTGTTCCGGCACTTGGGTCTGCTCCGGGACATTTCTTTGATTCGCCGGGACATCAATTTCCAGGATGGTCCCGGTGAAGGTAGGGTTGGGAGATATGCAAAGGTAGCAAAAGAACTGGCTCAGTTAAAGCTTAATAAAGCAATGGGCCCTGATGGACCATAAACTGATATTTTTAATAAATCTCTTCTAACAGGAGAAGTTCCCAATGACTGGCGGACAGCTAATATTTTACCTATCCACAAGAAGGGCAGTAAGGTAAAAGCTGGCAATTACAGGTCAGTGAGTTTAACATCTGTTGTATTCAAGTTAATGGAATTACTCCTGAAAAGAAGGATCATTGATCACTTAAAAATACACGACTTGCTGAACCCAAACCAGCATGGTTTTACTGAAGGCAGATCATGTTAGACTAATCTGATCTAATTTTTTGACTATATTACCAATGTTTTGGTCCAGGGTGGTGCTATGGACATAGCATAATAGCATATCTTGATTTCAGCAAGGCATTAGATACAGTTCCACATAATGATCTATTACAAAAGTTGTACAAGCTAGGACTTAGCCCTTGGGTGGTTCAGTGGATATGCAGTTGGCTAAAGGATAGATACCAGAGTGTGGTTGTAAATGGTGTTCACTCAGAACAGAGAGCAGTCACTAGTGGTGTACCACAAGATTATGTATTGGGCCCTGTTCTATTTAATCTATATGTATATGATGTAACTTAAGGTTTGTTGGTCAAGGTATGTCTTTTTGCTGATGATACAAAGGTGTGTAATAGGGTTGATATCCCTGCATCCCCAGGTTAACTATTTGGAAGCCGATTACAGCCCTCAGGCTGTAATCGGGAAGCCTATGAGAGCCGCTGGCTCTCATAGGCACTTTCAAAAACCAACCAGCTGCTGTTATTCAGATGGGCGGCGCTCAACAGGGGGCCGGCCATCTGAATAGTGGGCGGCAGCGGCGGCGACAATATATAGGTTCATGCACTGCATGAACCTATGTATTGTTGTTGTGAGTGACGGCGCAGGAGAGAGAGGGGGCGGCGCTCCTGCACCCACTATGGACGTACCGCCACTGGTTTGAGGTCATGTTCCTATGTTCTTGATTTTGGTTTCATATTGTAAAAACTGCCCTCCTGAACCGTATTCATCCCTTTAAAGGTTTCAATCATGTCTCCACTTTCCCTTCTTTCCTCTAAACTGTACATATTAAGTTCCTGAAGCTGTTCTCTATATGTTTTATCCCCCCAGACCTTCCACCATTTTTGTTACCTGTCTCTGGACTCGTTCTATCTTATCAATATCTTTGTGTAATTGAGGTCTCCAGAACTGGACATAGTATTCTAAATGAGGTCTCACTAAAGATCTATATAGGGGAATCAGGACCTCCTTCATCCTGCTGGTGATCCCTCTAGTGATGCATCCTAGAATTCTATGCACTTTTCCCACTGCCTGAACATAATATTCCCCCTGCACACATACAAGAAACTGGCTGTTCAGTAGTGCCGGGTGCTGTAAAATTTAGAAAATTGTGGATGATCAAAGTGAATAAACGTCATCAGCACAATAAGGATTCCTTGAAAGGGTCCAAAGCTTTATTTCATGGTCACATAATAAACATACAGCAATGTTTTGGAGCCACACAGGGCCCCTTCCTCAGGCACTTGCCTGACATTTCTTCACTTTGATTTCCCCCTGCCTGGTCACACTCTTTGCTCATTTTGCAATCATCTGAAATAAGAACCGCTAAACCCTTTTCCTCTGTAGTGGCCAACACTGTTGTACTCTCTTAAAGTGGAGTTCCACACAAAAAAATATGGCATTAATGTGCTTGAAATAAATAAATAAAAAAACATTTGGATATTTTTTTTTTTTACTCACCTGTAAATAGCTGTTGCTATGTGGTCCCTCGAAATCTGCCTCCTTCATCGCCTCGGTTCCTGTCGTCACTTCCGTCGGCGCCTCCGCTACACTACAAGCCCTGCAGTTCGCCGAATTGGCTTAAAGGCTCTTTAAACTGTAGGGCTGGAAGTTTGGGACTTTAAAATCCTGTGGCAGAGGATTCCTGGACTATCCATTGCTCAACTTCAAACAGATCTGTGGCAGAAACTCTGTACGTTTGAACAGGTTTTTGGCAGAGACCTTCTTCATCTTGGGCAGTCTGTGGCAGAGACTGCAGTCTTGCTGATTTGTGTGTCCTCCGGGCTGCTAGGCCATGTGAGAGGGGGCTATCCGGATGATCAATACCCACTCTAACATTCAGAGTGGTGAGTGACTTTGAACTTGTACCTTTGTCAACTTTTGTGGCGAGTGCCTGAACCTTCCCCTACTCTTCCGTACCTTCTACTTCTCAAAGTTATACTGCATAAGAAAATAAAGCCTAACTGTTTGAGGTTTTACATCTGTGTGGACATTGCATTACTACAGACTTTCCTACCCGGACAACGAAGCTGAAGAGGTAACGTGCAAAACCCAAAACTAACCAGCAGCTCCTACGGGGGTAGTGCTACATAAGGCAGTGAGGGGGAGATCCTATAGCACATACAGGGTTTTTTTTGTAATTCCTTTATTTAACTAACAGTTGTATTATACAAATAAGGGTGCACATAAAGTTTTTCACCTTTTTGCATAGAATCCATTAAGATAAAAAAAAACCTTAAGGCCTTAAAACTGCTTTAAGATGGCTGTGCTATCTGTGTCGACATAAATACTGGGGTATGTGCCTATCATTCAGTAGAACAGAAGACGTGGGTAAGCTGTGAAACATCTTCAACATCACAACACAAGTCCAGCTGAATGTGACTAAGTATTACTAGCTATACCAGCCTTCCTCAGCCTTTTCAAGACAGCGGAGCCCTTGAAATAACATTTCAATCTCAGGAAACCCTTACTAAAAATTACTGTAGCGGGTACTTACTTTCCCGGGGTAAAATTTTGAATCTTTCGGTGACACCGGTGGTATATTCCGGCGGTCCACTGGGTGGCGCTGTCACCATGGACTGACGGACGGATATCGCTGTGTGCGGAGCCTCCTTTTTGGCCTCTCTCGACAGCAGTATTTTGGGGCGGGGAACCCGCCGTGCTTGCTGGGGGAGGGCATAAAGGGGCCGGCCATCTTGGTCACAGGGTCTTCGTCCCAGGCACCTTCAGCTTGCAGACGGTGGTTCGCGTTCGTCCTCTAGGCGGCCTAGGCCTAGAGGACCACCGGAGATCGTGTTCCACCTCAGGCACCTTTAGTCCTGGGGTGAGGTACTTGGATGGAGGTCCGGAGCTCAGTGCCCAACACTGAGTTCCGCGAGGGAAGGATCCTAAGGCACTCCGGGGATGGATGCCTGAATCCGAGGTGGGCGTAATGGACCGGGAAGAGCTCCTCATCTGAAGACCCGGTGCAGCAGACTGCCGGTGACGGGTGAGTCTCTTGTCGGAGACCATCTGGAAGGAGAATTTCCCTCGTGCGGAGACCATAACCCACTCTCAGGGAGGAGAGTGGAGGATCGAACTTGTGTCTGGGCCTATTCGTACACACACCTCCTTTTCTGTTCTAAAGCCAAGGGAGTCCATGTTATGTTCTAAATAAAGGAGTGCTGGACTTTAACGGTGTGTGGCTCAATTTCTGGCGGACGAGGTTTAAAGGAGACTCTTGGAGGGAGGATCCGATGCACAGTAGACTTGTGCACAACGGAAAAATTCGTTCCGTTTCGGTTCGTTTCTTTCCGGTCCTGTTGATTCGTAATCATTCGTAATTTTGCTAGACGGGATTTTTCGTGTTCGGACTCATTCGTATTTTTGCAAGCGACATTTTTTGTTGAATTTTTTGTTGCTTTATAATTCGTACTTTCGATAGAGTACGTTGTTTTTCGTTGATTCTGGACACAACTCCTACTTTCGTAACTTTTTTTGGGTTCGTTGATTCGTAATTTTCCGTGTCTCTCTCACAACGACGCTGCCTATTATGCCTAATGTGCTTCGAATGGATTTGTACTTTTCTAAATACATAGCGGTTATTTGTAACGATTCGAAATCTCGTATTTTACTTTCGTTTTTTACATGCGGCTATAACCTCCGCCCCTGTACACCATTTTGAGAGGGAGTTCAGCACGGTGTGGGAGAAGCAGAGAGCAGAGCAGAGTGAGTGTTATTGTGCTTCGTATGGATTCGTACATTCGTAACTTTTTCATAACGAATTATGCCGAAGACATTCGGGCATTCGCTATTTGCGGTATAATTTATTTCGGATTCGGTCTTATTCGTAATTGCTTTGTTCGGAAATTCGAATGCTTCCGAATGTCCGAAAGTTGCTAAATTCGGACGAATTTCAATTTGTTACGAAACGAATTGCACAAGCCTAATGCACAGCACAGACCCGAAGGTAACAAGAGACATTGCTGAGACCACATACATAACTGTGGTGGAAGCCTGGCGTAGCTCACCCCTCTCTCTCCCCTATCATACCCCTAGACCAGAGACAGTGCGAGTTGGAAAACTTTAATAGAGGGGAGTGGGGAGAGGGTGTGCGCTACATTACTATATCTACAAGTCATGATACGTTAGTGTGATGATCAGTCGGAAGAAATCTACTTACAATTGTGGTCTTTGCAATGAATTACCCCCTTAGCTAAAAAGATCAATGGTGTCAGTGGGAACTTATCTGAGAGTCAGAAATTGCTCATTGCTAAAAGAACCCCTAGCAACCTCTGGAGAAACCCAAGGGTTCCATGGAACCCTGGTTAAGAAACTAGCTAAAGTATACTATGACACGGATAAGTGATAGCCTTCACTGTTATAGACCAGTTTCTCCGAATTTTCAGATTTGAATAGTCCCAGGTCACCTTGGCGACGAATGTAAAGATTTTCTGCGTAGCGTTGAATTTTCGGTAGCAGCAGAAACAAATAGTGTAAAAAAGGAATGACATAAGAACTCTTGTCTATTTTAATATCAGGAAACCATTCAGAAATTAGGAGCAATTATAACCTGTTAACAATTTTGACTTCTTATCATAAATGAAAAAAGCAGCTAGTTTGTAGTTCAAGACATTGTGCTAACAGCACAGCTTACAGAACATAAAGTACTGACGAGATGAGCAGACTTCTAAAAAGTTTTTGAATTTTAGAAGCCTCATTGAAGTCAGTAGGAATCTGAACTGTTTATTACAGAACAGCAACAGATGCAAAATTGTGCAGCATAGTTTGATACCTGGGAGCCCTGCCTGAGGAAATGATAGGGCTAAGAAATTGAATAATTGAGACACAGTCTGGGGAAATCTGAAAAACCAAAAACAGCTGCTAGCAACTCTGGAAGCCATTACATGTTTACCTTAATATAAATTCATCATAGCCTGAGCCAGGCAGGTGGCAGGAGCCATTGGAAGAGGGCGTGAAAAGGTAAGGAGAACTGTAGATACAGGTACAACAATAGCATGAGTTACTTATGCCCTGTATACACAATCAGAATTTCCTATGGGATTAAATCTGATGGAATGTTCCGTCAGAATTCCGTTTAAGCTGTCTTGCACACACACTGTCAGACCAAATTCCGACCGTCCAAAACGCGGTGATGTAAAACACTACGACGAGCCTAAAAAAATGAAGTTCAATGCTTCCGAACATGCGTCAACTTGATTCTGAGCATGCATGTTTTTTTCTCCGTCGGAGTTCCACACAGACGATCGGAATTTCCCATAGGATTTTTTTCCATAGGAAAAAAATAAAACCTGTTCTATTTCTAAAATCCTACGGAAAAACGTCTGATGGGCCCACACACGGTCGGAATATCCAATGAAAAAAATTCCTTCAGACTTTTTTCATAGGAAATTCTGATCGTGTGTACAAGGCATTAGGGTACAAAAATTGTACCAGAAATTGTAGGATATTTCTCAGTGTTTGGGCCTGGCAGGAAAACAGAACCAAAAACAACACTGAATTCAGATTTAGCTTGGGACATCCAAATTCATGAAATTCACTCCAAATCTAACATTGACCAAATTTCAGGATCAACCCTACTACCAACTGTGGCAATTGAACGTTCTTCCAGTTCAAAAAAAGGTTAGTATGTGAGCCCCTTAGGTGGCTGCTGGCAGAGCATGTACAATCCATGTGCTGAGCATTCCCTCTACCACACGGTCATTGTACAAACATAGATATTTGCCTCATGTAAATCTGCATGCTTAGCCTTGTGGAGAAAAAGTAGGGGTGAAGCTTTTCTTAGCTAGCCATGTGTGTCTATGCATTAACACGCATTGTGTTAGGGCAGTCAAATGCACCACAATGTACAAAAATCACGTGTAAGGAATTTTTGGCACCACAATGCACTGTAGTTCTTTGCCAAACATTGCGCTGCCCTGCAACGCACCTCCTTCTGTAATGCACATTGTGGTGCCATGCAGAATGCATGGCACCACATCTCACCAACACTTGTAACATGTGGAACTGCAAAGTCTTGCCTAAGTGAAGTGTAGCGCCCCCCTCCCCAATATTTGGGGGCGCCATGTGGAAATTTAAGGGGAGTCTGAGCCGATAGTTGGGCTCAGACCAATTATGATTAAATTGTTGTTCTGCTCTGGGTGTGATACTGCCTGGCAGTAGTGTTCTCCATTGCCTGCAGGTGGCACTGTCACCACCGGCATAGGTTAAACTATGGGGGGTATCACAGCACCTTGGGTGTCATCTCTCGGCAGCCGTGCAGTGGGCGTGGTCTACCCGCTGTGCATGCTGGGAGAGTGTACAAAAGGGGCAGACGCCATTTGGCCTGAAGCGATTCCAGGGGGACCCCAATGCATTCAGGGGGGACCTCTGGTCCAGTGAGTGTGCCTCGTGGCCCGCATGGCACGAGGAGCGTGAGTGTGTTTAGGCCTCGGGCACCTTCAGCCCGAGGTCCTGTTGCTGCATTGTAGGCCCAGCTCCGCTGACTAGGGCCTACGCTTCAGAGAAGGATCCCAGGCTGCCCATTTGTAGGGGGCCCATCTTTAGGAAAAGTGGTCCAAGGGAAGATCAGTCCCGGCTGAGAGTAGCGACGGTACTGCTTTCTCGGGGAGAAGCCTGGAGGCTGCCTAAAGGGGGATTCAGCGTCTCTGAAATCCGTGCTCCATCCCGGCTGCTAGGACTTCTCTCATAAGGACTATCCTGGTGAGCAATACCCACTCAGGCTTGAGTGGCGACGAGTGTAGATACTTGACTTAAGTGTTGCATGCCTGAACCTTCCCCTACTTCTTTCAACTTGTGCTCTTCCTCTGTTTGAGTTGACTAAAAAGAATAAAGCCTTGCTGATTAGGTTTTACTCAAGTGTGGAAATTGGCCTTATTCCTGGAGATTATTGTTTGCCTAGACAACGGAGCTAAAGGATCCACTCAGGGGAGGTAATTCGCCGCAGAACCAAAGAATAAAAATAAAAATCAGTCCGGCCCCTTAAACCAAGGGAGCGGGACCAGGTGGCTACACGCGGTTCCTTAATTGCAAGGGAGGTGGGTGCTACAGAAGGATTAAGGAAGCAACCAGATGTCTATGACTTAGTTACCTATTGAGCGCCTGGAAGCTGGCCTATTCCAAGAGAAAACAATAGTGATCTGCCAGGGAAATCTGTCCCAGCCAGTCCCTCAAGTATTCTCAACCAGGTTTAGACAGGAAATGTCAAAAAGCCATCTGAATGTTACTAGAGCAAAGGTAAGTGGACATTTTCTTATGCTTTAGCCACCTTACGAGGCATAGAAACACAAAAGAAAGCACATTTAATTTACAGAAATGGCTTCTTAATGACAGAGCTATAATAAGTTTTTTTTTTTGCCATTTCATTTACAAATAGCACTTGGCTGAATCCTTTTATAAATAAATTATTAAAGAGTCATTTGGACTATTAAGCAATTATTGCTGCATTATTAAATTATTGAAAACGTAAAGACAGCATGCAAAAAATAAAAATACATATTTTCTTTCCACATTTCACAATTTTGACCAGTTTATTACCCATATTACAATGACTTTTCAGACACTGCTTTTTTTCTTATTTTATTTTGAGGATAAATCTTATGCAATGCATAGCAGTGTCAGAAATTCTTCACCTTAATTCCAGTTGGGCAGATTAGTTGAGCCCAGCACTGCTGGTGAAAGTGTCAGTGATGACATTATCCAAACTGATTCCCATTAGGAGAAAATGTCAGACATTCTTTTTAAACCAGTAAGATTTGGTTTGTGTGATATGATTTGTGTGCTGTTGCCAAAACTGCACAGATCATTGGAGCAAAGGGGAAAGGAAACATGTGACAGCATATTTATCTGTCAGGAAATAAAATCCCAGCTATGCCCATTTTACAGAATAGGCTTTTCAAAAGCTGTGTTCGGTGATTGTGCAGCTTGCTCGAGATTCTTTATTGCTCTGTTATATTTTCAGAATGCAGCTTGTTTATCTTATAATAATGTTCTTCATTACATTTTACTTCATCCCAAGGTACATTAGGTACTGAGTATTTCAATACTGACTGCATATATTTTCTGGTTCTCGGATGTTCTGCTATAACTCAAAGGCACTGCTAGTAGTGCGGGAGCACCGCAATTTCCACAGGTAAGTGGTAAGACAATGCAGTTTGCCAGTCAACGCTTGATTCCTCAACTAGTCTAAAGAACATTTACCTATAGCTCCCATTTCATGACTGTAGGTTATACGTTTTTGTATCTGCTGTTCTTCTCTTCTGGTCAGTACAGGACCTGTCTAGTAAATATAAATAGGAAGAATGGGAAGTTCCCCCAATGGGGTTTTTTAGCAGCAAAATTCCAAAAATAATTTACAATGATGCATGTTAAAAATTTATTGTGTATAACATTAAATACAATCCTAACAGGTTTATACTCCGGTAAAAAAACACATGTATATAAAAACACACAGAATTATTGACACAACATTGCCATACTGTTTTACATTTTGCATGCATCTGTATAAATACCTGACGCGTTTCGATCCCAATGGATCTCTTCAGAGGATGGGTGGTTGGCTGTGGGAAATATATGTATTAAATTTCCATTCTCTACATGGGTGTATGCCCAATAGTGAAAAATATATATAGAGTGTATGATTACCAGTCAACTGTGTGTTAGAACCAATGCTTCTAACCGGAGTTCCATCACTAGCATCTCAAGGGGAATCAGCAGCCTCCCGGACACTCGACACCCAAAAGTGGGGCGCCACCAGGCGTGTGCGACCTACAAGGAGTCATATTGGAGGGGGAGAGACCCGAAAGGGGACACACACGGACGCACAGCCGGCACCTGTAATGAAACACCAAGGGCATCAATGTAGGATGCATCTGTGCTGCATCCATGTACACTATGTGATTGCTGAGTATGAAGTGGACAGACTAGAGATCAGCAGGGGTATATCCTTCAGTATATATTTGTATATATCAATGTACTTCTATAATGGTATGTAACTAATAGGGTATGTTTGTCATATTCTAAACATAATAAATGGAATATAAAGGTTGTGAGAAAAATAATGAGGGTGATGTGCACTATGAATGAGATGGTGAAGGACAAAAACGAATGTCACAAAAATGAAAAGGTGAAATGAAATGTGAAAAGTGTAAAACATGATAATGGTGGTGTAATGTGTAGTGTGTGTGAAAAAGTGGTGTGGTGTGATGCGTGTGAAAAGTGAAAATGGATTGGAATGATTGTGTGTGCAATAAATGTGTGTATAAGTGGGATGACAATAGTGAAAGTGATAGTGGGATTAAATAAAGGTGTGATGAAGGTCATTAGGATCAATTGTGCTGGATATGTATTGTTGCACAACAAGTGCATGCCACAGTGTTGTGTAAGGAAATATGTGGGTTCCATTGATCTTGGAGGGTCCCAGGCGCATTGAATGTGCCAAGGAGACCGACCAACACCACGGATGAAGCTGTAATTAGTTATAAATTAATCAAAAAATAATGCTAATCAGACCTGGTGCGTAGTGCTTGAAGGGGTCTGGAAGGAATTTGGCAGCCAGCCTATATGGGGCTGGTGTACTTACATTTACCAGGCTGAGTCTAGTCGTCCACATGGAGGAGCTGGGGATCAAAGTGTGAGCCACACAGCTCTCGGGTTATATTAGTACTGCCCTTAATTAGGGAGGCCCTGGTGTAATCAGCAGGCGCCCCGCCTTAGTCCATGCAATATCCCCCAGGGATATCCCCACCGCAGTGGGCGGTCCTCCCTGAGTGGCTCCCTCGGCGTTCCGGAAAGACTCAAGGTCTCCGACAGCTGCCGTCTCCTCTGCTGCAAAAGCGTGATGTCCTGACATCACACGCGTGCATGGTTTCCCACGCACGCATGGATGGCAAGGACATCCAGAGGGGATCAGGGACGCCGCCGACAAGGAAGGAACGCCCAAATAGGGCAGGCGGAACACAAGTCCGCCGCCCCATGAGCATGATGGGAGCACAGGGCTCCCCCTCCCCCCTTGTCGGGAGGACACACACGCGTGCGCGGCCCACACTGAGGGCGACGTGGGCCGAGGAGGCAAAAAAGAAACCCCGAAATGCACTGATGGAATGGCCCATGGTGGAAAACTATATTGAGTTGACACTTAGTGCATGCAAGTGCAAATTGCATAACACCACAGTGTGAACAAAAATGCATGTGTTTGTAAACAGTATTAAGTAAATGGTATATTAAGTATATGAACTGGAGATAAAAATTGGTGATTGTGGTCCAACGCTTGACCATTGGCTGTATAAACAATCAGTGTTGTATTGGGAGACATGTTAATGTCTCCCAGCAGTTTTCTGCACTGAGACAGTATTCAGTTTCCAACGGGGGAGTGGATTGCACAGATGCATCCTACATTGATGCCCTTGGTGTTTCATTACAGGTGCCGGCTGTGCGTCCGTGTGTGTCCCCTTTCGGGTCTCTCCCCCTCCAATATGACTCCTTGTAGGTCGCACACGCCTGGTGGCGCCCTACTTTTGGGTGTCGAGTGTCCGGGAGGCTGCTGATTCCCCTTGAGATGCTAGTGATGGAACTCCGGTTAGAAGCATTGGTTCTAACACACAGTTGACTGGTAATCATACACTCTATATATATTTTTCACTATTGGGCATACACCCATGTAGAGAATGGAAATTTAATACATATATTTCCCACAGCCAACCACCCATCCTCTGAAGAGATCCATTGGGATCGAAACGCGTCAGGTATTTATACAGATGCATGCAAAATGTAAAACTGTATGGCAATGTTGTGTCAATAATTCTGTGTGTTTTTATATACATGTGTTTTTTTACCGGAGTATAAACCTGTTAGGATTGTATTTAATGTTATACACAATAAATTTTTAACATGCATCATTGTAAATTATTTTTGGAATTTTGCTGCTAAAAAACCCCATTGGGGGAACTTCCCATTCTTCTTGCAATTTTCGGGGTGCGCAGTAATTTTCACTCCCATTATACGTGTCCTTCCTATTCTTTCGTAAATATAAATAGGATAGCTGTGCCTGTATGAGCATCACTGTGTCAATGATAGAGGACCAAGGCATTCAAAATAAATCATGTAGCAATCTTCTCTTTCTCTGTAAGTTGCTAATCAGTGGGCTGTACAGTCCAGTGACTGCTAATTTAGAGCACACAACATGCTGCTATCAGTAACTTACTCTGGAGTAAATTTTCATAACTACAATCCTTACTATAACTAAAATGGGCAGTGTGACAGGAGTCACTTTGGGTGGGGGGTTTGTGCAACTCAGCTTACCCTGGAGAGCTCTGGAAACTCAGTGTCCAGCTTCCCAGACCCCTCTTATGCGTTAATCACCCTGTGTCTCTAATAGGGGCACAGGGTGAATGAGAACCCCACTGTGCTAGTCAGACTCAATGTTGTATATATGTATATAGTGTGTGTTGTCTCTTGCTGTTGTGGACTCTTTGCTGTGATCATTTGGAGTGTGACTGTATTCTATTGTTCTATTGTGGCTGTCTGACTCAAATATTATGGGATGTGTAAGTGTGATAAGACTGTTTACTGATGAGAAGTTTTAACACACCTGACCCGTGTGTCCATTGTCATTGGACAGTTTAACCCGCCTGTTTTCCAAGGGTGGGGGGGAAAAGTCTCTGAGTTATTTTATCTGTTGTGTTCATGTGTGATAATAAATCAGTTTGTTGTTTGCCACTCTACACTGTGTTGCTGGGTGGGCTAAAGAGTCTTGGATTGTGCTGGTTCTGGACAGAGGAAGCATTGATGGCGGACATAGTCCTGTTGGAGGACGAGGGTTTGTCACAGGCAGTGATACAGGGGATTAGATGAATTGGATAAAAATTGCATTTGTTAATGCTTAAAGTGTAAGTTCAGCCTAAGACCTAGATCTCTAAATCTACTTGCAGACACAATCTAAGACTAACCTATCTAGACCTGTAAAGCAAAAATTGCTATACATACCTTTTTTTGAAGCTGTTCCGGTCCAGTCTCCGGCGGTGGGAAGCTCTGTGCAGGAGACAACCGACAACGGCTGTGAAATGCCAGGGAAGTGACCTTACTCATAGACTTACTATGAGGCTTCTGCTGTCACTGCCTCTCCCTCACCCACCTTCACAGAGAAGCCTCTGCTGACAGCTCAGTGTGGGACCACAGCTGCTTCAGAAAAGGTATGTATAGCGATTTTGTCTTTCCAGGGCTAGATAGGTTAGTCTCTGGGACATTCTTTTTGTCACTTCCTGCTAGGTGCATAGTGAGGCTCGGAACACACGCCGCTCTTGAGGGAACACAGGGGCAGAGAAGCCAACATTTTACTCTCCACATACACGGCGGGGTCAGCTTAGTGCCGGCTCAAGGGCACTATAACATGTGAGTTCAATGTATTTTTTAACTTTTTAAATAAACATCAGTTATATACTACACTATGATGGTCCTTCATCTGTCTTATGAGAATCTATAGAGCAAGAGACAATAACATATTGCTGGACTGGACCATTGACGGATCCATTGAAACGGAGTGGTTATCCTAAATTAATGAACCAAAGGTGCAAACTCTTTTATATCTGGTGAGTGGCCAGTTCACTAGGTGGTGGTACAGTCACTATAGTGGTGAAGTTAGAAGCACCTGATCACAGCTAAGGCATGTCATCATTTGATCACTCACTGAGGACATCCATTGTACTTTTGCTGTATCTGCACTTTATTTTAGATTTATGGACTAAATTAATTGAGATGCACATAGCAGTATCTGCTTCCCCACTTATTCTATAATTTTTGCATATGCACTTTGAATTATACTCATTTAACTTATGTATTTTTGCACATGCACTTTGAAAATTGGCAAGAGTTGGTTACACAATTGTTTCTTGCATATATATAGCTTAAGTTGGCATATTCTGTTGGCACGGAGAGGTACAGTCACTGGAATATAGTTTTGAGCACATTTCATATATATTTGCATTTTATTTGCACTTTGAGTGGTATAAGATTATTATAATTCTCAGGAGTTAGCGCAATCTATATACCTTACCACATTTTCACATTTCACCTTAGAGTGTTATGTTTTTTTGATTGCAGCAAACTAAACATGTACAAAAATTATTATAAATTTTTTTTGCGCCAGTAGCACCAATTTTTTACATTAGATTTTGACTGCAAGTAGATTTCGAGATTTTAGTTGTAGGCTGAATGTCCACTTTAATGTGGATGTAAACCCACTCTCATCCTTTCTAAACTACTGCCATAGTGCTGATCTATAAGGATATAGATGCCTCCTGCATGTATCCTTATCTGTCAAATGTCTCCCCTCTGTCTGTTATAAGAACTGAAAAACTGCAGATTCTGTGGGTGGGTCTGTTGCCTGGAGCTCGGTGGGTGGAGTCGTGATGTGAGTAGACTCCCCGCCCACCTCTACACTCCCCTTGTCAACATGCATTTTCTCCTGTGTAATCTTTCTGCTATGATCACTAACATCCAGTCAAAATCCAGAAAAGTAACCACATGACTTCAGAAAAGGAGTGGGGGTGGGAATAAAAAAATAATGCCTGTCTAAAGCTAGTGCATGAGATATGTAAATACCTGTCACTCAAGCAAGGGGGCGGAATGGACAAAGGTTTTTCTCTGTTTGTCCGTTTTATCTCACTGAACAATAAAAGAGGATTGCTCAGAGCTGGATTAACTTTTTGTGGCAAGACCTGGCACAAATGATAGGAAATCTTATACTCTACATTGTGACAGCAAAAAATAAAAATAAAAAATTTGGGTTTACATCCACTTTAAGGCCTCATGCACACTGGGCATTCTTACAGCTGCTCCTAGGGGCTTCTGGAGCCCTGCCTTTAAACTTCCCTGTATGTTATACACAAAAAACACTGTCACTCCCAGTTCTCAGAGATCTACCACTGTTAGAAGGGGCCAGGAACAATAACCCATGAACTACACCGGAGATGCGTGGCCGATGCTACCCTCCCATAGCATACAAAACAGGAGGGCGCAAATGCCTAGTGCATTACCAGCTATTTATTGTTCATAAAATCTAATAAATGCCAAATGAATACTTATAAAAGTAGAAGTTTTTATGCTTTTTTATCTTCCGTTTGTTCTTTTTGTGGTCCCTTGCATGTTAGCCTATGCATCCATGCACACAAAGGCTTTTAGCAGCGTTTAGTGACAGGAGAGTTTAGAGGCAGGACACAGAACCCACTGCCAGTGCATCCAGGAGCAGCAGTGTTTTGGCAGAAAAACCTTTTGACGCTGCTAAACGCATCTAGGTACATTTAGCACTTCAGCGTTTATTCATTTCAATATCCAGAATAAACGAAAGTTCTGGCCAATGAAATAAATAAATGCCCAAACCCCAAACGCTGCTAAATTCTGCTAAAAAAAATGCAGCTGAGGTGAGTTTTTTACGCAGATTTTCTCCTGCCAGGACAAACAGCGTTTTACAATAAACAAGTGTGCATGAGGCCTGAAACCGTAAATACGATACATTTGCTACGCAAATGTTTAGTTTTGTTTTTTTTCCCCCATTAAAGATCTTTTTTTTACTGGAAACAATTTGCTAGTGAATTTCAAATGGTTCACTGTATTCTTTGTTGCGTGGTTATATTTCAGATGAATAGAGCATTTACCTTAAAAAGAATAAAAGGAATGCACTTTATTTCAAGAATGGATTTCCCAACTCCCCATGTGTCTGTCGAAGGACATAAATCAGGTTCTCTGGGCCCAGTGGAATTTGCTTCACTTCAGAACCACAGTATGGTTTCTAAAGGTTTTATTCATTGTGCTTTTAAGAATGTACTTGAATATATCAACAATGACATCCAAATGCTCGGATTAATGATAAAAGGGGTGTTTGTCTCCTGCAAGTCTAGAAGTGGAATTTATACCAAGGAAAGACGTAGCTCATAAACGGGCAAGATGGTGACGCTTGGCCATCAAATGGATCTCAATCTATTTTCCACAGTGTTGGGAATGGAAAAAGTTCATCAACCAGGTAGCTTCCAATTTCTTTGTGTGTATCTCCCCAGCTGATTGAAATAAGAATCACTTGTATATCCTTTGCCAAGAAGGAAAAAAAATATCTTAACTCAGTTTAAGTGGGCTGCCTGTGGCTGTAGATCTCTAATGATCAAATTACAGTATGTAAATATCTACAGAAAGCATAAGCGTGTGCATACAGAGAGCAAACATTCCTTTTCACCAGAAAAACGTGATATGTACATTAATCTTCCAGGCAAGTGTTTAAATGGTATCTTATGTGTCCATACCTCCCAACAGCCCTGTAATTGGCAGGACTATCCTGCTATTTGAGGGAAATTCTGGGTTCCCTGGACCCCTGGATAATTCTGCTGTGCTCACTGCTCATTTCTCCTTTAATGCATATTAAACAAATAAGCGCAAAGTCTCTGCCTGCTAAAAAGTATTATTAGGAGGGCACAGCCACGGCTAACAATGCTGTACACCCTGATGGCAGGACTTTCCCTGATAACGCTGCCCCTACCCCAGTGCGCGGTGTCAATTGAACACCTACCCTAATAAACTCACCCCCCACCCCAATGTGCGGTATCATTTGAGCACCTTCCTTGATAACACCACCCACAGTATGCAGTTTCAGTGGATCTGGGAAGTAGGGTGGATGTCTTTCTCGGTCACATGTTGGCTACAGACAGAATGGGTATCTGAGCATGGAGGTGTCTTGCAGAGCTGCTG
This sequence comes from Rana muscosa, assembly GCA_029206835.1. Taxonomy (NCBI): domain Eukaryota; kingdom Metazoa; phylum Chordata; class Amphibia; order Anura; family Ranidae; genus Rana; species Rana muscosa. Next base: position 10,849,205 of record JARGYO010005626.1, on the reverse strand, counting down.
TATGATAGGCTGTCTGACTGAGCTCTGTAAAAATAATAATAAATACAGTATGATTGTATAGAACAGGGGTCCTCAAACGTTCTAACCAAAGGGACAGTTTATTGTCTTTCAGACTTTAAGGGGGTCTGACTGTGGCCAGTGGGAGGAGTAAACAGTGCCTCAGGCCTATTGGCCAGTGGGAGGAGAAATAGTACCCATCAGTGGTGTCAGTGGGAAGAATAGTGTCCCATCATTGGTGTTGGTATCAGTGGAAGAAGTAGGTCCCTATTGTTGGTGTCAGTGGGAGGAATAGTGCCCTAAGGGTAGGATAAAGGCAAGCAAAGGGCCTCAGTTTGGAGAACACTGGTTTAACTTTAGAAGTAAAACTTTTACTATCACACAATTTTTCCTTATTGTATATAGCAACTTGGTTATATTTATTTCAGATTCGTATTAAAGTTTAGAATATACTTTTATATTATAAGAAATGTCCACATTTACAATAAATAAATATAATGTCTGAAATAAATAAGATGCTACTTTATCATTGATATTTTTTTGAGTTTGTCATTGTATTGTACTGATTCTGTGACTGCAGACATGTGTCAGTACAGTACTGATTCTGTGTCTGTGGACATGTATCTGGCGTGTACCATATTGACTCTCTGTGGACATGTATCATGTGTGTTAGTATGGTACTCATGCCTCCCAACAGTCCCGGATTTGGCAGGACTGTCCTGCAATTTGAGGGATCCCTTGGACCCCAGGATAATCCTATTATGTCCTACTCCTTATTAAGTCCCGCTGCAGAAAAAGGTGTGCTGTGTATACTATGTGTAGACTCAGGTTCTATTTAACCATGCCTCTTGAAGCCATGCCCATTATTTAGCACACTGTAGCCATGCCCACCATTTGCTATAACAAACTGAAACACATTTTAACTACCCTCCAAAGTGTCCCTCTTTTTAAGTTCTAATGTTGGGTGGCATGGATGTGTAGAAAGATTTGATGTAGCCTATTTTTGGGCACAGCTTCCAGAGTTCTTTGGGAGGTTAACTAGACAGCTAGGGAGCATTTCTATCCATTGTAAGAGCTCATGACTGTACAAGCTCATTTTCAACATACTGGAAATTCTCAGCGCAAGTTACCAATCAGTACATTTTCTACAGAGAAAAGATGTCTGTGCCACAACTGCGCATTGCCCAAGTTATGCAGAGGAAGAAATCTGAGTATTTCTGTGATGCAAGTTATCTTTCACAAAGCATTGTTCTCAGTCTCAGTCAAAATTTTCCTTAATATGGCTAGCTTTGGAGTACAGGATAAAATTGGCCATACACTTATACTATAGATTTCTTCAATTCAGCCTGTTGGTTGAATGAAAGACCGGCCATGCACGGTTCGTATCTGGGTGGGTTCAGAACGAACTTGCCTAGAATCAAACCATTAGTGGGCAGGCTAAATGTACCAAGTTCATTGATCGATCAACTTGGGTACAACCAGCCTGCCGTATTCACTTGCGATTATCGTGTGGATGGGGGAATTGTGCAAAATTCTTTCCTGCAGCCTGTGGTTGCAGGAAAGAAATCTGCATCGTATATATGGCCTGCCAAAGAAGTCTAACAATTTCCTCCATCCAAGCTTCTTTGAGGCTGAATGGACAAATCTCCCACTTCTGGCTATTTGATCTGATTGGATGCAGCCGCTATTCAGCAGATAATTTCCCATCTGACTCCTTTGCCATAAGTCTGTTGAAAATGTGACTTTTGTTGATCGAGGTGTTGCCAACAGGGTCAATCAGGAAGGTAATTTTGAAATTCAATAAGTGTATGACCAGTTTAACTACTGAATATAACCATATTCAATGGGAATTCAAGTAAAAGATTTTCACTCTTTTCAAGTGTAACTCCATGAAATATAAAAATACAATTTTGTTTCCCACTCCACCTGCCATCAGCAAATAAATGGGTTTTATTTGTAAAAAAGTTAACTAAAAGTCCCAATTTCCTTCCTGAAACCAGATTTTTTCTGGTCTGTAGTGTGGGAGGGTCTTTCTTGCAGTATCCATGTAGGTTCCTGGTGACGTTGACGCAGCTGTTTTGCTATTAAAAGTGTCCACTAAAGGGTCTCACAGGTTATTTTAGTTTAAAAATTGTAATGTCATGTGGACACAAGGTTCAGAGGTGAACTGTGGATGGGAGTTGCAGAGGTGAGCTTTGGACAGGACACAGAGGTGAACTGTAGACAAGGGACACAGATATGAGCTATGGATGGGGTCACAGAGGTGAGCGGTAGACAAGGTGTGCGGAGCTCCACTGCCCTGGCCACGTCATTCATTCACAGTCCTCTGCGGTTGTCGGGTTGTAGTTTCAATGAACTACCATGGCACTGCTGAGCACTCTGGTAGTTCATTCATTCTTCCTGTCAGTGTGTATCTGTCTACCTGTATGAGGTACAAGCAGACAGATACACAAGTCTGCAGGAGTCTTGCATGGCATGGCATTAGCAGATCACGGGTGCAATGCTTTCCGGGCTCCACATAAAAAAGATATGCATGTATTATTTGTTTTTAAAGGTGAACTTATCCTTTAAAGCAATGTTTTCCAACTCCAGTCCTCAAGTACCCCCAACAGGTCATGTTTTCAGGAATTCCCTCAGATGAAATGTGGTAATTACTAAGGCAGTGAAGCTGATCAAATCACTTGTGCAAAATAATGGAAAGACTGAAAACATGACCTGTTGGGGGTACTTGAGGACTGGAGTTGAGAACCATTGCTTTAAAGCATATTTTGTGTAGAAATGAGCTTCGAGTTCGACTCAAACTCATGTTCAACTCGAACATTGCCTGTTCGCCCGTTCGCCGAACAGCGAACAAATTGGGGTGTTCGCGGCAAATTCGAAAAGTCTATGGGAGAAATCTAAAGTGCTAATTATAAAGGCTTATATGCAAGTTATTGTCCTAAAAAGTGTTTGGGGACCCGGGTCCTGCCCCAGGGGACATGTATCAATGCATTTTTTTTTTTTAAAACTGCCGTTTTTTCGGGAGCAGTGATTTTAATAATGCTTAAAGTGAAACAATAAAAGTGAAATATTCCTTTAAATTTCGTACCTGGGGGGGTGTGTATGATATGCATGTAAAGTGGCGCATGTTTCCCGTGTTTAGAACTGTCCCTGCAAAAAATTTCATTTTTGAAGGAAAAAAAGTCATTTAAAACTCACTCGCGGCTAATAATGAATTGTCGGCTTTTATCAATACATACAAAAGTCATCGATAAAAAAAAAAAAAAAAAGCGTGGGGGTCCCCCAGAATTCAATTACCAGGCCCTTCAGGTCTGGAATGGATATTAAGGGGAACCCCGCCGGAAATTTAAAAAAAAAAAAAAAATGGCGTGGGGTTCCCCCAAATATCCATACCAGGCCCTTCAGATCTGGCATGGATTTTAAGGAGAACTCCACCCCAAATAAAAAAAAATGGCGTGGAGTACCCCCAAAAATCCATACCAGACCCTTATCTGAGCACGCAACCTGGCCGGCCGCAGGGGAAGAGGGGGGACAAGAGAGCGGCCCCCCTCCCTCCTGAACCGTACCAGGCCACATGCCCTCAACATGGGGAGGATGTCCTTGCCCGGTGGTTGTGGGGGTCTGCGGGCGGGGGGCTTATCGGAATCTGGAAGACCCCTTTAACAAAGGGGACCCCCAGATCCCGGCCCCCCCCTTATGTGAATTGGTAAGGGGTACATTGTACCCCTACCATTTTACGAAGAAAGCGTAATTTTTTTTAAAAAAAAACACACAAACACCTTGAAAAAGTCCTTTATTAAAAAAAAAAAAACATTCCAGCGGGGAAATCCAGTGTCCCGCGGCGATCCGATGTCCAGTGCTGTCCGTCACTGGTTTTGCCTGAGCGGACCTGATGGGGAACTTCCTCCTCAGTGTTTTAAATGTATAGACCCGCCCCTTCTAAAGTTCCCCAACAGGTCCGCTCAGCGGACCAGATGCGGAACATGACAAGGGGCGGGTCTATACATGTATTACCACAGTGAGAGAAGTTCCCCATCAGGTCCGCCCCCTCGGTATGTCGGACCCGCCTACTTCATTGGCCTGAGCGGGGAACTTCCTTCACTGTGTAATTTAAATTTACACAGTGAAGGGAGTTTCCCGCTCAGGCCAATGACGTAGGCGGGGTCGGACATACCGAGGGGGCGGACCTGATGGGGAACTTCATTCGCTGTGTAATACATGTATAGACCCGCCTCTTGTCATGTTCCGCATCTGGTCCGCTGAGCAGACCTGATGGGGAACTTTAGAAGGGGCGGGTCTATGCATTTAAAACACTGAGGAGGAAGTTCCCCATCAGGTCCGCTCAGGCAAAACCAGTGACGGACAGCGCTGGACATCGGATCGCCGCGGGACACTGGATTTCACCGCTGGAATGTTTTTTTTTTTTTTTAAATAAAGGACTTTTCCAAGGTGTTTGTGTGTTTTTTTTAAAAAAAAATTACGCTTTCTTCGTGAAATGGTAGGGGTACAATGTACCCCTTACCAATTCACATAGGGGGGCCGGGATCTGGGGGTCCCCTTTGTTAAAGGGGTCTTCCAGATTCCGATAAGCCCCCCGCCCGCAGACCCCCACAACCACCGGGCAAGGGTTGTGGGGATGAGGCCCTTGTCCCCATCAACATGGGGACATCCTCCCCATGTTGAGGGCATGTGGCCTGGTACGGTTCAGGAGGGAGGGGGGGCGCTCTCGTCCCCCCTTTTCCCCTGCGGCCGGCCAGGTTGCGTGCTCGGATAAGGGTCTGGTATGGATTTTTGGGGGGACTCCACGCCATTTTTTTTTAATTTGGGGTGGAGTTCCCCTTAAAATCCATGCCAGATCTGAAGGGCCTGGTATGGATATTTAGGGGGAACCCCACGCCATTTTTTTTTTTTTGCGGCGGGGTTCCCCTTAATATCCATTCCAGACCTAAAGGGCCTGGTAATTGAATTCTGGGGGACCCCCACGCTTTTTTTTTTTTTTATCAATGACTTTTGTATGTATTGATAAAAGCCGACAATTCATTATTAGCCGTGAGTGAGTTTTAAATGACTTTTTTTCCTTCAAAAATGACACTTTGTGCAGGGACAGTTCTAAGCACGGGAAACATGCGCCACTTTACATGCATATCATACACACCCCCCAGGTACGAAATTTAAAGGAATATTTCACTTTTATTTTTTAATTTTAAGCATTATTAAAATCACTGCTCCCGAAAAAACTGCCGTTTTTAAAACTTCTCTTTGCATTGATACATGTCCCCTGGTGCAGAACCCGGTCCCCAAACACTTTTTAGGACAATAACTTGCATATAAGCCTTTATAATTAGCACTTTAGATTTCGAACGTTCGAGTCCATTGTATTTAATAGGGTTCTAAAGTTCACACGAACATTTTGTCTGTTCGCAGGTTCTGGTGCGAACCGAACAGGGGGGTGTTCGGCTCATCCCTGATTTTGTGGGTAGAAGGACTGTGGTGTATGTGTGCAGTAGATATAGTGAGTTGGCCCAGATTCTGTTTAAAGTGGAAGTAAACCCTCCTATCATTTTCAGGCAAGGAAGCTGCCATCTTGGCCTCTGTTTAATCTTCAACTGCCATGATGCTGCACATGTGACCAGTTATGACACCAGCCATTGGATGGTTTGACAGTTTGGTTGAGAGCACAACCAATGTGACAGTTGGCAATCCCGGCATGCCGGGAATGTAACTGCTTTTTGAAACTGTTAAAATCAATGAGTTTACTTCCACTTTAAAGAAGCCCTTTTAGAGTGTTATTAAACCCTAACATTTGATTAGCAATTCTAGCAGCTGACCTGGGCACGTACCTTGTTTGCTATTTTGTCTTCTTAAAAAGCATTGATTTATTCTCAATTCATAAGGCATAGCTCCCAACTGTCTCTGATTTTGAGGGACTGTCCCTGATTTGGAGCAATGTCCCTCTGTCCCTTATTCCTCCTCATTTGTCCCTCGTTTTGGTCTTATCTATATAGATGTATACAAAATGCACTTTTTATCTATCAATAAGTGTTTTCCAGCACTAAACCTTTCATCCAATTTCTAAATTGCTGCATTTGTAAATTCCAAAAGCCAATATAAAGCAATAGTAGTGGTAAAAAAAAGCACTTGTGGGTTTAACCAATCTTGTTTTTTTTTTACAATTCTCCTTTAAGGGGGCGTGACAAGGAGTGTGTCCTATGCCTGCATACGTTTGCTGATAGGTGTCCCTCATTCCCATCTCAAAAAGTTGGAAGGTATGCATAAGGTGTGCACCAGTTTTTCTCTTCTAAGGTAGCTTCTCTCTCTTGTAGGTTCCTGAGGAGCCATCTTTGTATGTGTGCTCCCAGGAGAGTGATCCCAACCTATTTTAGCGCAGGCTGTCTACGTTCACATGTAAAGGCAACCAGAAAAAACTAGAAGGGGCGCTCATGAGTGGTGGAGCTTAGAAATTTCAGTCCATAGGAGGCGGAAAAGAGTAATTTCTGTGGACCTGTAAATGTGTGTTCCCCATCTAGAAGTTTGAGGAAGTGTCACCCAACAGGTTAGAGGCTATGGTGTATTATCTATGGAGGATATTTGAATCGTATGTGTTTCTTGACTTTTCTGGAAGAAAACATTTCAAGTCTTCTGCTAAGCTGGTCTGGTTAGATGTAATTATTATAGAAAACAATAGGCTGTATTACTGCTTTACCTAGTAGCACAGTGAGGCCACACCAACCATTTACTGCAGTGTATTATGCATCACTATTTCACAATCCTATCAATGCCCCTGCCTGGTAGTCTGTGAAAGTCATGCTCTGTCTTATTTTCTTTATTGATAGTGACCATTGTTATGCTACTAGAGTGTGTACAAAAACAAAGTAGCCATCCTGCCCTAAGCAAGAAGTGTCTTGCTAAATTTCAATTGCTAGGCTGTGGACAGTCAATGCTAATTTTGTAGTCTGTCTTGGCTCAGTCTCCCTAAGTTCAGGTTGGCTGTTGATTCTTTCTGCAGCCCACTGTGTATTCTCACTGGCATTATAATGATGCCCCATACACACGATCATTTTTAATGTCATTTTTAAAACTGACGTTTTTCTAGTCATTTTTTTTCTTGTTTCCTCTCAAGCCTGTCTTGCGTACACACCATCATTTTAAAAAATGTTCAAGCAAAGCGCAGTGACGTACACCACGTACGACGGCACTATAAAGGGGAAGTTCCGTTCGAATGGCGCCACCCTTCATGTTAGTAAAGTTTGTTGAGCGAAGATTCGCTCTTTTCAGTCTCGTGCTTTTCAGTCCGTGACTGCGTGACGAATGTGCTATCTCCATTACGAACGCTAGTTTTACCAGAACGAGCGCTCCTGTCTCATACTTGATTCTGAGCATGCGCGTTTTTTTTCACGTCGTTAAAGCATACACACTATCGTTTTTCACGTCGTTAAAAAAACCAACGTGAAAAAAGAGAGCATGTTCGAAATTTTTAATGGCCGTTTTTCACGTCGTTAAAAATGCTCTGGAGCCTACACACGATCATTTTTAATGGCCATTTTTTTTAATGGCATTTTTAACGGCATGAAAAACGATCGTGTGTATGGGGCATGAGAATACACAGTGGGACTGGATCATTAATATTTAAATCCATTATCAGCCAACCCCTAGGAGTTTCTTTGTCAGTGGTGCATTGTGGGAAACAGTATATATATTTGGGATGACCTTGATCAGGAAACTTTACTCCTTGGACATGTCCTGGGGAGGAGAGTTGCTGGTTTTCTAGACCTGCTGTCTGTAAAAGCCTGTGTGATCAGGCCTGGGGTTTAGGCCTGACTCTGGCCCTGCCTGCATAGCGGGAAGCTGGATGCAGGATGACGTCCCAGAGGAGGATACTACTGGGGGTGTTTGCAGGGCTTTAAGTTGGAACCTTGTGAATTGTAGCTGCCAACATTCTCTCCTGGAGGCTGCTAGATACAGGGGTTTCAGTCCTGACTTGAAGGTTATGTACTCTACAGCAAAGTGGGCAGTTCTGGAGTTCTGCATAAGGGCCTAGAACATTTAAAACCCTTTCTCTTTCTAATGTGATGTGGTGGGAATAAGTTACATTGATTTCAAAAGAGTGATTTGTGCCCAATCTTTACAAACCCCCTAACACATGCCAAGGACTCATTCCTGGGGTAATTATTGGCGCAACAGCATGGATGTATGGGTGTAGCGGGTACTCCAAATTTAGGGGGTCTCTATGTCCAAATTTAGGGGGATGACCCGAGCACTAGTATGGCTCGGGCCTTCTAATTGTTCTGGACTCTGCTTTGTTGCTGAGTGCCTATGTAGAGTTCCCTGTGGCCTGCAGGTGGCGCTGCCATGTTGGGTCAGGGTTGAACCATAGGTTGCATTGGCGCGATTGGATGTTCTCTCTCGGCTACCATGCAGTGGGCTGGTTCTGCCTGCTGTGCATTCTGGGAGAGGATATAAAAGAGGCAGACGCCATTATTCAGGGAGAGACCTGGGGGCAAGTACCCAGAGGAGTGTGCCCCCTAAGGAGGGGGGCGCGTACCCCGACTGAAGAGTCTCGGGCACCTTCGGCCCGAGACCGCAACGTTCCCGGTAGGCCCAGTACCTTCAACTGGGTCTACAGGCAGAACTTTGGAGTCCTAGGATGCCCGGGTGAGGGTATTCGCTCCAACCAAGAGGAAGCCAGGGGCGGATCGGTCCCATAACAGGAGATGAGTGATAGTTAGATTGCTGTCTCGGGAAAGGCCTGGTGACCTGTCGGAGGGAAGGATCCTATGCTCAACAGAACTGACCCTGCGGAGTGCTGCTGCTCTTCGAGGACATACTGAACTTGTCCTTGGAGGATTTAAATTGCTTGTTCAAGCTCCACATCGGCTGCTAGGACCATTGAGGGACTATCTGGGTGAGCTGTACCCACTTGGGACCGAGTGGTGATAAATCTGGGAGTTCTGTGCCTGAATCTGCTTTGGTTCAACTGATATCTCTCTCATCTACTCTCTTACCTATCAAGCAAAGATACAAAATAAACTCACAACGTTGGAGTTTAAGTGGTTTGGACATTGACTTTATTAAAGAGGGAAAAGTACAGACTCGTCTCTACATTCTGGAGACGGGAACCAGTGCAAGGAGGTAACTCGCTGCGGGACCCAAACACATATACACCGCCTGACCTCTAAACTAGAGGACACGGGCTTGTGGCATGGGTGCCTCTCGTCTTTCCCCTAAGAGGAGAGGGTAGTGATATAGATAGTAAATTGATCCCTGTGTACAAGACAAGTATATACTGAATTAATGGTTATCATAAGCCTGTGTTTGGCACTTTAAAAAGACTTATGATAAATTGTGCAAGAATGCTTTAAATAATGGAATTGCCCATTGTTAAAGATAAAAGGTGACTTATGCCCCATACACACAATCGTTTTTCTTGCCATTTTTTTTCTTGCCGTTTTTCACGTCGTTTTTTTTCATGTTTCTTCTCAAGCCTGTCTTGCGTACACACGATCATTTAAAAAAACGATCAAGCAAAGCGCAGTGACGTACAACACGTACGACGGCACTATAAAGGGGAAGTTCCGTTCGAATGGCGCCACCCTTCATGTTAGTAAAGTTTGTTGAGCGACGATTCGCTCTTTTCAGTCTCGTGCTTTTCAGTCCGTGACTGCGTGACGAATGTGCTATCTCCATTACGAACGCTAGTTTTACCAGAACGAGCGCTCCTGTCTCATACTTGATTCTGAGCATGCGCGTTTTTTTTCACGTCGTTAAAGCATACCCACTATCGTTTTTCACGTCGTTAAAAAAAACGACATGAAAAACGACGTGAAAAAAGAGAGCATGTTCGAAATTTTTAATGCCCGTTTTTCACGTCGTTAAAAATGCTCTGGAGCCTACACACGATCATTTTTAATGGCCATTTTTTTTAATGGCATTTTTAACGGCATGAAAAACGATTGTGTATATGGGGCATTACTGTTTGTCAGGCTGCACAGTCTGCATTCCATAAAGAAGAAACCTGCGCAATCGGACAAAAAGTTGAAATCTGCTCCATTTTTCAAGGAAATCTGATAACTTCATCTGCACTCTGTTATCAAATACCTTCTACCCTGTTGCTTTTTTAATTCTCTGTAACCTGATTGCGCATTTGAAATGAAAAACCGCCGGAAAAAAATGACAGTGTAAAATGATTCAACCAGCCCATTTATGTGTATGCCTATATTTTTTCTGTTTGAATTATTACTGAACGTGTTTTTATAAATGTACTTGTTACTTTTTAATGTATCCAGCACTTCTGCTTGGTGAGATTGGAGCAGGTGTGTGACTGGAGCAGGTGTGTGCTTGTTCAGGATTAAACATGCCTGCTACCATGGAAAATCCATCATCATTTTTTAAATATAACATTTATTTATTTTAAGCAGATGGAATGATCAGCAGTACACATGTGGGAGATTTAGGAGAAACAAATGTACATGGTGATATCTTAAGTAGGACAATTTTATAAAAGATTGGTAGTGTATAGTGTCTAGGGACCTACTGTACAGCCGATGTATTGGGGGGGAAAATGTAAAGCTGGACCCCAGGCAGAAACATTTTATTTTAATTTAAATAATTTGCACAACAGCCACAAAGGGTTTAAATCTACTTTTCATACAGTGGGAGGTAAGGAGCCAGCTGTACTGTGGGAGAGCCCCAGCATGTCCGCCAAATACAGGCTGCCTGCAGAAAACTACTCAGGGTCAGATGCAGAACTAGTCACTGCACAAGGAGAGAGAGCTGCGGTGACCTGTTTGTTATGTGTTTCCACACATTTCTTATATATATATATATATATATATATATATATATTCATACACATTTCTTATCTTCTAATATTTCTTAACTTTAAAATGTTTCTCAGGAGGAGGTGTCATGGCTGACTGTAAGTTTTTATGAACAATGTTCAGAAAAAAATAAACAAAGTGAGCCTGTCCCAAGTCTGTACTCATTAACATACAATACAAAATGTCCAGCCTCTACATCTTCTATACAAAGAGAACTATCTAGAATGTTTCCTTGCTAGTTAGTCCAGAATAAAGCATCTAAAAATAGGTAACTGAAATATTTTTTAAAGTTATGCTTTTTGAATGGGAACATGTAACAAATAGAAAGTAGCTGTAATCCCAATTTGGCTGCAAAAGTGGACATACACTTTAAGTAAGAATACATATAGCTTTTGTATTCACACAATATTTATTTAGCCTGGAGTTCAGCTTTAAAGTGGAAGTCCAGGCTTTTCCTAACTTTACTTAAACCTGGGCCCACTCCCATTCTAATATGCAAAAAAAGGGGTGTAGCGCATAGGGCATATAGTGTATGATAAGTACAATAAAAAAGTCCTAACCAAAACTGTAAACCCAATGTGGGTGGAGTCTCACTAGTCAAAAAGTCATATATGAAAACAAACAAAGGGGGGGGGGAAAGGGGTCCCAACCAAATTAATGGGGGATCCAAAGACCAAAATGAGAGACTCCAAAATCGGAAGGTAGGTACAAAAGATAATAATTTATTAAATGATTGGAAATTATTTCCATAAAACAATCCTCTTGGAGAGAATGTGGATAGCAAAAAACTGACACAAAGCATGGAATGGCAACTTGCTATCCATGTGTAACCATAAACAAAAATGACAAAAAACAGGACAATGACCAAAAAACATAAGACAGTGACAAAAACGTCCAGACGCCTGATATCTATGTAGCGGGGTCTCCTTTAAGGCCCCGGGACTACGTTACCCAGAACCCTGTTCGGCACCCAGAGTGCAATTGGCCACCGCAGAGACTCATGGGAGGGGCTATTTAAGGAGGAGGCGAGGCGGAGCTCGGCCTCTTTGGACACCGCGCTGCAAGCAACACATCTTCCTGTGCGGATCTGCTGCAGTGCAAGGCCTGAAGCCTGGGGCCTTGCGCAACTACCAAAGAGCCTTCCACCCCACTGCGGAGCCTGGGTGGCATCTGACTTGTCGAGTGCGGACATCAGTTGGATCGGGGACCCAATCGTTGCGGACGCTGTGTGTGGAGACACAGCAGGTGGAAGTCCTGGACTGGGATCGCGTCCAGAGTGGTGAGCGAGCACCTGCTCAATCCAATCGGTTGTACTGTGTTTAGGCCTATAGACTGCTTTGGCCCACCGTTCATTTATTTACTGTTCCGCTGGAGACCGGTTGCAGGACAGAGTTAAAGGGTCTCCAGCATAGTGTTCCTTACGACTGCCTACTTTGTGGATTACAATATTGTTCCTGAACGTGCACCACCATTTCAAGTTTGCATGCGAAGAAATCTCTGTTCACAAGACTGAGTTTGGTTTCATGTCAGGCCTGACTAGGGAGGGGAGATAGAATATTGTTTAGTGCGCCATACGGCGCGTAGATAGCAATAGCTGCGTGTGGTGGATTACCGCGCTGTGCTATTGCCATATATATATTCCATCTATTGCTGCAGGGCTCTGTAAGCCAGTTACATGTTATGTTTTAACCCATGCCCTTTTAACCTAAAGTAAAGCTGTTATACCTTGCCACTTGCATCACTGTGTTATCATTACTCACAGAGCTTATAGTTAATCTGGGGTTAAAGTGTGTATGTTACCAGGTGTAGACTGCAATAGAAAACACCCCTAGACTAACTGTGCCACAGGGGACTATACAAGATTGCCGGGGGTTGGTGGAGCTGTACTCAGGGCCCGAAAATTCAAACCAGCGGCTCTCTTAACTGGGGGTAGCGCTACACGTGGGGGCTCTCGAGTCCGGGATCCTGATACAGCAGGTGAACACGCCAAAAGTACCGGCATGGACCCGTTAGAGGTTAAAGCGTGGTGTGAAGCAGCTAAGACAGAACCAGATCAGTCGGTGGTCATCAGCCTCCCAGGGGAGGAATGGTCAACAGAGACGGTAGAGAAACTGGTGGTGTCAATGTCCCCAGATTGTACACAATGGGTGATGGACATGAAGTCAGACCCAAACATCTCATATCAGTATGCGTTGATAGAATGGTGGGACGGAATGCCAGAAACCTTTAAGCGCAGATGTGTGCGCACCCCAGACAATAGAATTTATAAGTTGGCGTCAAGACAGAACCATCCCCAACCGGATCACTGCAAGGGACACCTCGTGTCTCACCTGAAAGAAAAGAAAGGGTGACGCCCCCGGCGGCACCGGTCACTACCATAGGACCAGAATTAATAAACGCCTTAGGGGATCTGCTAGCAAAGTGCCAGAGGACAAGTACGGTACATGTAGAGGCTAGCTACTGCAGAGGAGAGGAGTTCGGTCAGCTGGAGAAGGTGACAGAATTGGTCTACCAATTCGAACATACTTTCCAACAGCCGAATGAGAAGCTTTCAGAGTAAGTAAGAAGACTCAACAAGATGCTTTGCAAGATCGTGTTGAAGAAAGGGATGTTGCCCCAAGACACGGATGCGGTAAGAATGAAGCAAGTGTTAAAGGGAGCATTACGATCGGATCAAGTCTGGCTTCACCTGAAAACCTCTGGAGGGGGGATGTCGCTGACTTACTCTGATCTGATAAAAATTATTAGGCACGACAAGTCACTACAGATGGATCAACAAGAGATCAAGGCACATACTTCTGCTGCACGAGTGATAGTCAACTCGGTGATGACAAAAGAAAGAGACCCAGAAGTAGATGCTTTAAAATCGCAGATGTCTCAGGTGTTAGAGATGCTGACCTCCCTGATTACAAAAGATTCAAGGGTTCCTGAGAGAGAGGGACCAAAGAAGGAGTTGTTCCCAGATGCTTCAGTGCCCATTCCCCTACAAGACTGGGGGGATGTGATCTGTTTTAACTGTGGAGGGATTGGTCATATTGCAGCTGTATGTTCCAGTCCATAGAAAAATAAATCAGACAACCGCAAGCCGGCGGGAAACTTCAGAGGGTCCCGGTGAAGGAGTCAACCGGGTGCCCATCATCTTCAGTGAGCTCCAAACTGAATGAGAAGCCCAAGAAAAGAGAGGACAAGACCCCTCAGAAGAAACACAAGGTTCTTTAGTGGGAACGTACCCCAAGGAAAGAGTGTAATGTCCCTCAGCGGGTAGTTACACCCATTAACAGGAGGGAGATCAATGCATACCAGGCCCAGGAGAGGCTTAAGTCCAAAGAGAAGTGGAAAAAGGGAAGTCCAAAAGGGAACCGCAAAGATCCAAGGAAAGAGACCCCTTTGAAGCGATATCCAGAGAAGCTGGTGGGCCCATCCCCCATAGTGCCCATTCAAGTGGACCAGAATTAATAAACGCCTTAGGGGATCTGCTAGCAAAGTGCCAGAGGACAAGTACGGTACATGTATAGGCTAGCTACCGCAGACTAAAGACATTTTTAGGGAAGCTTCCTGTCCCTGTGGGGGAAGAAGATTTCGATACCTGGGTTGAGCAGGCACTACTAGCAGTAGAGGCATAGGAGGTGCCTGAAGCGCAGAAGAGACAGCGCGTGATAGAAAGTTTGAAAGGCGCTGCAGCAGAAGCGGTGAAAAGCTTCCGGTTTGGCAATGCTGATTGCACAGCTCAGGACTGTTTAGCCATGTTGCAGGAGGAGTTCGTTCAGCTGGAGAAGGTGACAGAATTGGTCTACCAATTCGAACATACTTTCCAACAGCCAAATGAGAAGCTTTCAGAGTATGTAAGAAGACTCAACAAGATGCTTTGCAAGATCGTGTTGAAGAAAGGGATGTTGCTCCAAGACACGGATGCAGCAAGAATGAAGCAAGTGTTAAAGGGAGCATTACGCTCGGATCCAGTCTGGCTTCACCTGAAAACCTCTGGAGGGGGGATGTCGCTGACTTACTCTGATCTGATAAAAATTATTAGGCACGAGGAGTCACTACAGATGGATCAACAAGAGATCAAGGCACATACTTCTGCTGCACGAGTGATAGTCAACTCGGTGATGACAAAAGAAAGAGACCCAGAAGTAGACGCTTTAAAATCGCAGATGTCTCAGGTGTTAGAGATGCTGACCTCCCTGATTACAAAAGATTCAAGGGTTCCTGAGATAGAGGGACCAAAGAAGGAGTTGTTCCCAGATGCTTCAGTGCCCATTCCCCTACAAGACTGGGGGGATAAGATCTGTTTTAACTGTGGAGGGATTGGCCATATTGCAGCTGTATGTTCCAGTCCCAAGAAAAAAAAAGCAGACAACCGCAAGCCGGCGGGAAACTTCAGAGGGCCCCGGTGAAGGAGTCAACCGGGTGCCCATCATCTTCAGTGAGCTCCAAACTGAATGAGAAGCCCAAGAAAAGAGAGGACAAGACCCCTCAGAAGAAACACAAGGTTCCTCAGTGGGAACGTACCCCAAGGAAAGAGTGTAATGTCCCTCAGCGGGTAGTTACACCTGTTAACAGGAGGAAGATCAATGCATACCAGGCCCAGGAGAGGCTTAAGTCCAAAGAGAAGTGGAAAAAAGGAAGTCCAAAAGGGAACCGCAAAGATCCAAGGAAAGAGACCCCTTTGAAGCGATATCCAGAGAAGCTGGTGGGCCCATCCCCCATAGTGCCCTTCAAGCCATATTGGATACAGGGGCACAGGTGACCCTGTTGTATCGGGACTTTTATGACAAACACTTAAGTCACCTACCCATCAAGAAGATAGAAGAACTAGAAATCTGGGGAATCGAGACCCAGAGCTTCCCTTATGATGGCTACCTGCCCCAAAAACTGACCTTCGACCCATCTGTGGCCGGGAAGGCTGAAGTGTTTGATAATCTGGCAGTTGTGTGCCCTCGGCCGCCTGGAGCCAACAAGAGTTCCTTAATAATAGGAACGAACACGGACCTGGTCCAGAGGCTTCTGACCCCTCTTGCAAGCGGGAAAGACTTGGCCGCCACCAAGATTCACCCTATCTTGAAGACAGCCTACCAGCGGTTGGTCCTGGAGCAGAAGGCCCCAGAAGAGGGGGTGGGGAAGGTCTGGGGACTTGAGAAGAACGGAGTGGTGTTGCAGCCCGGCGAAGTAACCTGTCTCAGAGCCACTGTGAAGCTTACTTGGGAGCAACCTGGACCCTTTGTCATGTTGGAGCCAGACTCAAGGGAAAAACACTCGGGTTTGGAAGTAATCCCAGAAGTGGTCCCACTGAGGGCTCTGAAGAAGGCCCACTATAAGGTCCCTGTGAGTGTCAGGAATACTACGGATGGCCCCATGAAGATCCCAGCCAGGATGTTGCTGGGCCAGGTGAGCCCTGCTACCCCAGTTGCTCTGTCGGATCCGGAGAAGACGGGTGAAGGAGGGAATGTTTGGGAGAAACTCTCCATGGAGAACCCAAACCTACCCAGGGCTTGGAAAGAGAGAGCCAAGGCTCAGTTTACCAGGTGGAAGAAGATCTTCTCTCAAGATGAGTTCGATGTGGGGTGTGCGAGGAGTGCCACCCATCGAATCCGCCTCCAGGAAGACAAGCCCTTCAGGGAGAGAGTCAGGCGAGTCCCATTAGCAGACCTGGAAGATCTGAGGGAACAACTTGGAGAACTCAGGAGGACCGGTGTGATCCGGGAGTCTAGAAGTCCCTATGCCTCTCTGATAGTAGTAGTCAGAAAAAAGAATGGATCGTTGAGGTTGTGTATAGACCATAGGACCCTCAACAGGAGAACTATCCCTGACCAGTACACCACTCCGAGGATAGAGGATGCCCTAAAGAGTTTGTCTGGAGCCAAGTGGTTCAGCGTGATGGACCTCAAGAGTGGATACTATCAGATCCCTATGCATCCGGAAGACAAGGAGAAGACAGCCTTCATAACCCCGGTGGGGTTCTTTGAATTTGTCCGAATGCCCCAGGGACTGTCCGGAGCCCCAGCCACCTTCCAACGTCTCATGGAAAAGACTGTAGGAGACATGAAGCTTATCGAGGTCCTTGTGTACTTGGACGATGTCATTGTCTTCGGGAGGACCTTGGAAGAACACGAGGAGAGGCTGGAGAAAGTTTTGAGAAGACTCAGTGAGGAGGGACTCAAGCTTTCGCCTGAGAAGTGTAGATTCTACCAATCTTCTGTTAACTATCTGGGACACATAGTGTCTGAAGAAGGGGTAGCCACAGACCCTAATAAGTTGGAGGCAGTTACTTTCTGGCCATGGCCTACCACGGTAACAGAACTCAGATCCTTCCTGGGGTTCTGTTCCTATTATAGAAGGTTCGTGGAGGGGTTTGCCCGAATTGCCAGACCCCTGAATGAGCTACTCAAGACGGAAGGGGAAGAGGATAACTCGGGTCCCAGGAAGCCGGCAGAGTCAGTCCAAGACCAGTGGAAACAAAAGTGTGAAGAGGCCTTTCAGATGTTGAAAAAAAAACTAACCACCGCCCCTGTCTTGGCCTATGCAGACCCAAAGAGACCTTATGAACTCCACGTAGATGCCAGTCATGACGGTCTGGGAGGAGTGCTCTATCAGGAGCATGAAGGACAACTGCGACCCATTGCCTACGTGAGCAGAAGTCTGACCCCCTCTGAAAAGAACTACCCCACTCATAAGCTGGAGTTCCTGGCCCTCAAGTGGGCGGTAGTTGACAAACTTAAAGACTACCTGTATGGGGCAGAATTCACTGTGAAAACCGACAACAACCCCCTTACTTATCTCTTCACCACAGCAAAACTGGATGCCACAGGGCATAGATGGCTGGCTGCACTGTCTGGGTTCAATTTCAGCCTGAAATACAGGCCTGGGGCTGGGAATCGAGACGCAGATGCCCTGTCTAGAAGATCTCATGCCCCTACCAGTGATACAGAAGACTGGACCCAAGTGGCTCCTGACAGGGTGCGGGCCCTTTGCCAAGGGGCTGAACTTCAAGCCAGAGGGGGCTTGAGGGCAGAAGAGATAGGAGTTACCATGGTAGGAGTTCCCAAGCAATACTGTGGGGTAACCCAGTTGGAAGAAGATAATCTGTCAAAACTGTCGAAGAATGAGTTGAGATGTGACCAATTGGAAGACCCCATGGGGAGATTAGTTTTGGAGGCCCTGGAGAATCAGGATCCAAATAGACTCCTGCGCCATCCTTCAAAGGAAGCTCGCCTGTTGAGGAAAGAGTGGGACAGGTTGCAGATTCATCAGGGAGTGGTCTACCGAAGGGGCCCCTCTGATGACCTGGAAGACAAATGGCAACTGTTTCTCCCTGAGAAACAGAGAGAGACTGTCTTGGTTGTCCTGCATGACAATCATGGACACCTAGGGGCGGAAAGGACCTTCCAACTGGTTAGGAACCGTTTCTATTGGCCCTGCATGAGGGCCGAAGTTAAAGAATACTGCCATTCATGTGCACGATGCATCCAGAGAAAGACTTTACCTCATCAAGCTGCCCCAATGGGCCATCTGCAAAGCCAAAGCCCACTTGATCTGGTATGCATTGATTTTCTCTGCCTCAAACCCGACCTGAGTGGACTAGGAAATGTTCTGGTAGTAACCGATCATTTCACCCGGTATGCCCAGGCTTTCCCAACCAAAGACCAGAAGGCTTCCACGGTGGCCAAGGTACTTATGGAGAAGTATTTCGTCCATTATGGGCTACCACAGCGACTTCACTCAGACCAAGGGAGAGACTTTGAAAGTTGGCTGATTCGGAAGCTCCTGGATTCCTTAGGGATCAAGAAGACCCGAACCTCTCCTTACCACCCACAAGGGGATGCTCAACCGGAGAGGTTCAACCGAACTCTGCTCAATATGTTGGGGACCCTGAGTAGCGAGAAGAAACAACATTGGAGCAAGCACATAGCGGCTATAGTCCACCCTTACAATAGTACCACAAGTGATGCTACAGGCTACTCCCCTTACCGTCTCATGTTCGGGAGAGAAGCAAGATTACCGGTAGACCTGGCCTTCGGTACCTCTATAGACCATTCCTCAGCCACATCTCACAAGGGATATGTGGACAGACTCAGACACAGCTTGAAGGTGGCCTATGAACAAGCCCAAGCGGCTTCAGACCAAAGGGGGGCCCGCAACAAGAGGAACTTCGACCTGAAGGTTCGGATCCAGGACCTGCAACCAGGAGACCGAGTTCTTCTACGAAACCTGGGAGTCCCTGGGAAGCACAAGCTTGCAGACAGATGGAGACCTGAACCCTATGTCATTTGTAAGAAGCTGCCGGGCCTAAATTGAAGCCAGAAGGAAAGGTGGGCCCATTGAAGACTTGACATCAAAACCACTTACTCCCTCTTGCTGAAGCAGTTCAGATACCTCCTGCAAGGGACTCCTCAAGCACAGACTCCATTCTGGATACCCCGAGGCCAAACACTCGGTCCCTGTCCTCCAAAAAATCAAGATGTAGAGACCTCTGAGCAAGGTGAAGATGAGAGACAGGAACTTGATTGGCTATGGCCTTCCCCAACTCCGGGAACTTCTGCTATAGATCTTCCTCCTGCCAAAGACACTATAGACAGAACACTGAATGCGGAAGCTGCTGAATTCGTTCCATCCAGCCCTTTGTCAGATTGCTGGGAAGATGCCTGTGACACATACTCAGAGGAGGACCCAAGGGAATCTATGTACCTCCAGGATCCTGAACTAAGTGTTTCAGAGCCAGCGGAATCCCTCAAGCCTGTTCCAGAAGAGGAGTCTGCAGTGTTCCAGCCAGAAGTCCCAAGAGAGCAAAGAGCTAGAAGAGTCATAAGGCCTCCCAAGAAGTTAACTTACTCACAAATGGGGGAGAGCTCAGAGGAGGCAGTGGTCACTGCAAGGAGGAGTACAGAGCATCCAGTTCCCTCCACTGTTCATTTGGTGGAGGGCAACCCCAATTCATCCTCTGGCACAGTTAGGCAGGCCACTCATGATAGTGTGACCTGTGGGCAAGGGAATTCAACCCCTCAGTTTTGCTGGGAGTTCCCTTTGCCGACATCGTACACAGCATTGTCTAGAATTGTACGTAGTGTATGTTAGAAGTTATCTTTGGGGACCAAAGAGTTTAAGTGGGGGGAGTGTGTAGCGGGTTCTCCTTTAAGGCCCCGGGACTACGTTACCCAGAGCCCTGTTCGGCACCCAGAGTGCAATTGGCCACCGCAGAGACTCATGGGAGGGGCTATTTAAGGAGGAGGCGAGGCGGAGCTCGGCCTCTTTGGGCACCGCGCTGCAAGCAACACATCTTCCTGTGCGGATCTGCTGCAGTGCAAGGCCTGAAGCCTGGGGCCTTGCGCAACTACCAAAGAGCCTTCCACCCCACTGCGGAGCCTGGGTGGCATCTGACTTGTCGAGTGCGGACATCAGTTGGATCGGGGACCCGATCGTTGCGGACGCTGTGTGTGGAGACACAGCAGGTGGAAGTCCCGGACTGGGATCGCGTCCGGAGTGGTGAGCGAGCACCTGCTCAATCCAATCGGTTGTACTGTGTTTAGGCCTATAGACTGCTTTGGCCCACCGTTCATTTATTTACTGTTCCGCTGGAGACCGGTTGCAGGACAGAGTTAAAGGGTCTCCAGCATAGTATTCCTTACGACTGCCTACTTTGTGGATTACAATATTGTTCCTGAACGTGCACCACCATTTAAAGTTTGCATGCAAAGAAATCTCTGTTCACAAGACTGAGTTTGGTTTCATGTCAGGCCTGACTAGGGAGGGGAGATAGAATATTGTTTAGTGTGCCATAGGGCGCGTAGATAGCAATAGCTGCGCGTGGTGGATTACCACACTGTGCTATTGCCATATATATTCCATCTATTGCTGCAGGGCTCTGTAAGCCAGTTACATGTTATGTTTTAACCCATGCCCTTTTAACCTAAAGTAAAGCTGTTATACCTTGCCACTTGCATCACTGTGTTATCATTACTCATAGAGCTTATAGTTAATCTGGGGTTAAAGTGTGTATGTTAACAGGTGTAGACTGCAATAGAAAACACCCCTAGACTAACTGTGCCACAGGGGACTATACAAGATTGCCGGGGGTTGGTGGAGCTGTACTCAGGGCCCGAAAATTCAAACCAGCGGCTCTCTTAACTGGGGGTAGCGCTACATCTATGTGCGGGCAGCTTGCTGCAATTTTTTTTGCAAAAAATGAAAAACCAAATGGTTATAGACTAGGCAGGTGAGCCCCACATAGATCCCAGTAAGGCTATAGCCTGTGTGTAATAAGGGAAGGGGGAAGGGGAAGGGGGGAGGGGCACTCCCATTCTAAGCCTATTCTAACTACCCTGTAAAGGAAAGATGTCTATAGTTACCTATGCTGTGGGTGCTCTGGTTGGGTCACAAGATCTCTCCAGCAGCCAGCTTCAGCAAAGAGAAGACATCACCAACAATGGCTGCAGAGCCTGGGCGATGATGTCACAGGCTTGCTATGGGGCATCCGTTGTCGGCTGTTCCTCCGCTACACTTGGAGTCAATCATGTGACCAGAATAAAGCGTGCTCAGCCTAGGCAGGTATAGACATCTTTCCTCTGCAGGGTAGTTAGAATAGAGCTTAGAATTTGAGCAGGTTTAACCACTTCAGCCCTGGAAATTTTTTACCCCCTTTCTGACCAGAGCACTTTTTACAATTTGACACTGCATCGCTTTAACTGACAATAGCGCGGTCATGCAATGCTGTACCCAAATGAAATTTGCGTCCTTTTCCCCCCCCACAAATAGAGATTTCTTTTGGTGGTATTTGATCACCTCTGCGGTTTTTATTTTTTGCGCTATAAACAAAAAAAGAGGGACAATTTTGAAAAAAAACTATATTTTTTACTTTTTGCTATAATAAATATCCCCCCAATTAAAAAAAAAAAAAAGAATTTCTTAATCAGTTTAGGCCAATGTATTTTCTTTTACATATTTTTGGTAAAAAAAATCGCAATAAGCGTACATTGATTGGTTTGTGCAAAAGTTATAGCGTTTACAAACTATAGGAAAGATTTATGGCATTTTTATTATTATAATTTTTTTTACTAGTAATGGTGATGATCTGCAATTTCTAGCTGTACTGCGACTTTGCAACAGACAGATCGGACACTTTTGACACATTTTTGGGACCATTGACATTTATACAGCGACCAGTGCTATAAATATGCACTGATTACTGTGTAAATGTCACTGGTAGGGATGGGGTTAACACTAGGGGGTGATCAAGGGGTTAAATGTGTGTTCCCTCAGTGTGTTCTAACTGTATGGGGATGGGACTAAATGGGGGAGGAGACATATCGTTGTTCCTACTTAGTAGGAACAAACGATATGTCTCCTTAACCTTGACAGAACAGGGATTTGTGTGTTTACACACACAAATCCCCGTGCTGGCTCTCATGCATGTGATCGCACGCGCGTAGGTGCCTTCTTCACCTACACACTTTTGAAACCTTGCTTGTTCTTTGCTTTTGTGTCCAAAATGTTGTATGCTTATTGTAATAAGCATTCTGTATAATTGTAGCAATCTCACATAGGGGTTGATTTACTAAAACTGGAAAGTGCAAAATCTGGTGCGCATGGTAGCCAATCAGCTTCTAACTTCAGCTTGTTCAATTAAGCGTTGACAAAAAAAACTGGAAGCTGATTGGTTTCTATACAGGGTGCACTTTACAGTTTTAGTAAATCAACTCCAGTGAGTAGGCTGTCATGCCTTTAGTAAAAAGGCTTGAATTTTTCCTATTTTTTCTGGTTTAATAACATTTAATCTATGTTGCCATCTAGTGGCCGTTTTGTATAACTGCATCTATTTTCATAAGCAATATTAGAAAAGTTAGCTAGTTTGGGACTTGCAAGCCTCCGTACTTTCAATCCCATCAGGCCTTGCGTCACCTTCTTCAGCCATTTCATATTTTTCCCTGGAAGCATGCACATGGACTGCTAAGATATATGTTCCAGCCTTCAGAAACCTGTCCGGTATGTCTACTATTTATGTACTCAGCTAGGCAGATAGATAGGGAGGCACTAATTGTACTATCTTTACTAATTGTATTTGTCTGTATCTGTTACAGTTTTACTCTATCTTGTATCAATAAAAGTTCAAAAGGATTCTACGCCTACCGGAATGCATTGGTATGAGAGGAGTTATCAGTGTGCCCAAATACACCTCAGCCACGTGTAGTGAGGGGCATAACAGTAAAACGGAGGCTTCTAAGCACGGCTGGCATACAGAACAGCAGTAAAACGGAGGCTTCTAAGCACGGCTAGCATACAGAACAGCAGTAAAACGGACGCTTCTAAGCACGGCTAGCATACAGAACAGCAGTAAGACAGCAGTGTTATCAGCTTCCATACAGCTAGACACCATGTCACAGACAAAGTCAGAGCACTTTGCGACAAGGTCAGAAGTCTACTCCACAAGCTCAAAGAGGTCAGTGAAAAGAGAAACAATCGCCATTGCCCGCGCAAAAGCAGAATCTGCAAAAGTAAAAGCTGACTTTGCGGCAAAGGAGGCCAAAGTAAAGGCCGCGTTCGCCGAAAAGGAGATGCAAATTAAATTAGAGAAGCTACGCATAGAAGCTGAATCAGAGAAGCTGCGCACAGAAGCTGAGTTAGAGAAGTTGGCTGTAGAGAAGGAAGCAGCAGCAGCAGTGGCTGAGGCAGACATCTTAGAGGAATTTGCCATCCCCACCGGTGAGCGGCTCAGCAACGTGTTTGGGGAAAAATCCGTTCCTGGCGACAGTACAGAGCGTACCTCAGAATATGTGCGGCGACATGCTGAACCAGATGACTGCCCGCTTACAGCGCCAAGAGCGGAATCAACCCCCGCCATTCACACGCCTTATATCAAGCAAGAAAGTAAACCCGCACTCAGTCAGTTTTCAGAACATTCTGCATCCAGACTATCAAAACACTACGTCACAGTTGACCAAATCGAAAATGAAGAACAACGGTCTAAAAGATACAGCGACAGTATCCCTGATAACCGCAACTATCCACCAAGTTCCTGGCACAATAGAGCACCCCCTGGCTACTCACACAACAACCAAGGTATGTCAGATTTCTTCAAGTTCTTAGCACGACGTGAACTGTTAGCAAAGGGACTTGCAAAGTTTGACGATCGCCCTGAAAGTTATAGAGCATGGCGTTCGTCCTTCAGAAATGCGACAAGGGATCTTGATTTTAAAGCCAGTGAAGTAGCTGATCTCTTAGTCAATTGGCTGGGGAATGAGTCATCAGAACATGCAAGGAGAATCAGAGACATTAACATTAATTACCCAACCAAAGGGCTGAGCATGATATGGGAGAGGATTGATGAATGTTACGGTTCCCCAGAAGTTATAGAAAACTCTCTTTTTAAAAGAATAGAGGACTTTCCCAAGATTCCTAACAAAGGCTACCAGAAGCTAAGAGACTTTAGTGACCTAGTTACAGAACTACAAATAGCCAAAGCAGAAGGAGACTTGCCAGGCCTTGCCTTTCTGGACACAGCCCGTGGCGTTAACTCTATAGTGCAAAAGCTACCTTACAACCTTCAAGAAACCTGGGTTACACGAGGCTCCGACTACAAGCAAAAGCACAACGTCCCCTTCCCACCATTCTCTTATTTTGTGGACTTTATTCGCCAACAAGCAAAAGTTAAAAATGATCCTAGTTTTGACATCTCATCATCGGACTCTGCCTTCCCTAGGTCAAGTAAGCCTGCTCCAACCCGCAACTTCAAAGACGCACCTGTTGCAGTACGCAAAACAAGTGTATCTCCAGCTCAGAATCCAAGCAGAGAGTGTCCTCTGCACAAGAAGCCTCATTCGTTGTTAAAGTGCAGAGATTTTAGAGAAAAGACTCTCCAAGATCGCAGAACCTTCCTCAAAGAAAACATAATTTGTTACAGGTGCTGCGCATCAACTTCTCACCTTGGGAGAGACTGCAAGGTGAGCATCAACTGCTCTGAGTGCAACAGCACAGAGCACAACACAGCTCTGCATCCAGGGCCAGCGCCATGGACTCTTACACCCTCACTCCAGGTGGAAGAGCACGGCAGGGAGCAACAAGACACAGTACCTCCTGTAGTTACACCCCAGTGCACCCAAGTCTGTGGAGAAGGTCTGTCTAACAAATCCTGCTCTAAGATTTGTCTTGCTACAGTTTACCCCATGAGTCGCAGAGAAAAAGCAGTGAAGCTATATGTGATCTTGGACGATCAAAGCAACAGATCACTCGCCAGCTCAGCCTTCTTTGACACCTTCAAAATCAAGGAAGCCAGCTCGTCATACTTACTCAAGACTTGTACAGGGGTGAGTGAAGAAACTGGGAGAAGAGCCATTGGTTACCAAATCGAATCCTTTGATGGTCAGACAACCCTGCCTCTGCCAACTCTAATCGAGTGCAATCAGTTCCCAATGGACAGAGAGGAGATCCCTACGCCAGAGGTGGCACTTCATCACGGACATCTGAAGGGCATAGCACATCTCATCCCTGAACTGGATCCCCAGGCTGAGATAGCACTTCTCCTTGGGAGGGACATCATCAGAGTTCACAAGGTGAGAAAACAAATCAATGGTCCCCACAACTCCCCCTATGCCCAGAAGCTAGATCTAGGATGGGTCATCATAGGCAAAGTATGCCTAGGGAGTGTTCACAAACCAACCAGCGTGAACTCTCTCTTTACAAAGACACTAGAAGGCGGACGTCCATCCCTATTTCAGCCTTGCACCAACAGATTCCTCATAAGAGAGAAGCCTGCCAGTGTAATTCATTCAAACCCTTACACCACTAATCTTCTTTGTGATGAAGACAGAGATCATTTAGGGTGCTCAGTTTTCCAAAATACTAAAGAAGATCACAAAATTGGACCATCTATTGAAGATCATATCTTCTTGGAGATAATGAGACAGGGATTCTACAAAACCAATGAAAACAGCTGGGTGGCACCCCTGCCTTTCAAAGCACAGAGACCCTGTCTTGCTAATAACAGAGAACAAGCTTTGAAACGCTTTTCTTCCCTCAGATCCAATTTCCAAAAGAAACCAGAAATGAAAGGACATTTCTTCTCATTCATGAGTAAGATGTTTGAGAATGACCATGCTAAGATAGCTCCACCTCTAAAAGACGATGAAGAGTGCTGGTACCTGCCAATCTTCGGCGTCTACCACCCCAAGAAGCCAGGTAAAATCCAGGTAGTGTTTGACTCCAGCTCTCGGCATCAAGGAATCTCATTAAATGATGTCCTCCTAAAGGGACCAGACCTCAACAACACACTTCTTGGTGTCCTCATCAGATTCCTCAAGGAAGCAGTTGCCATAGTTGCAGACATTCAGCAAATGTTTCACAGCATCCAAGTCAAGGAAGAACACAGGAACTTCTTGAGATTCCTATGGTTCAAAGACAATGACCCTACTAAAAACATTACAGAATACCGCATGAAGGTGCACGTTTTTGGTAACAGTCCATCTCCTGCTGTTGCCATCTATGGACTTAAGCTATCTGCCCAAGAAGGTGAGAAAGACGTTACACAGTTTATTGAAAGAGACTTTTATGTAGACGATGGTCTGAAATCACTTTCTTCACCCGAAGCTGCAATAAGTCTACTCAAGAGGACTCAAAGTACACTTGCCTCTTCAAATCTCAGACTGCATAAGATAGCATCAAACAGCAAAGTCGTCATGGAGGCCTTCCCTTCCCAAGATTATGCCAGTGACTTCAAAGATCTGGACTTAGCAACAGACTCCCTTCCTATGCAACGCAGCCTAGGACTCAACTGGGACCTCAAGTCTGACACCCTTACCTTTCAAGTTGAGCAAGAGCCAAAGCCCTTCACACGGCGAGGTGTCTTATCCACCATCAACAGCCTGTATGATCCACTCGGGTTTGTAGCACCGGTTACCATCCAAGGTAAGATTCTGCTTAGAGAGCTCACCGCAGACACATGAGATTGGGATTCTCCACTACCTCCTGAGAAAGAGACATTATGGGTAACATGGAGAGACTCTTTAAAGACTTTATCCAACCTACACGTACATAGACCATACACCCACTTTCCTCCTGCAAGGGTTCAGTCTAGAAAGTTATGTGTATTCTGCCATGCTTCAGCTAAAGCAATAGGAGCAGTAACCTACCTCAATTCAGTAGACATCGAGGGCCAAATTTACATTGGATTTTTTATGGGCAAAGCCAAGCTAGCACCATGTCCTGAAACCACCATTCCAAGATTAGAACTGTGTGCTGCTGTACTAGCAGTAGAACTAGCAGAGCTTATTACATCTGAGATGGATCTAGAACTCGAGGACACGAGTTTTACACAGACAGCAAGGTAGTGTTGGGCTACATTTACAACGAAAGTAGAAGATTCTATGTCTATGTACACAACAGAGTCCTTAGAATCAGGAAGTCGACACAGCCCACCCAGTGGCGTTATGTCTCAACTGATCATAACCCAGCGGATCATGCTACAAGGTCTGTGCCAGCATCCTGTCTCAAAGACACTACACATTTTGGAACAAGTGGAAGAAACAATACTTGTCTAATCTACAGACTAGGAACAAATGGCAAGACAGCAAGCCCAACTTAGAGCCTGGTGCCATCGTTCTCATGAAAGACTCTCAATCTAGGAGAAACGAGTGGCCTTTGGGTCTGATAACCCAAGTGTCTCCCAGTGAAGATGGAAACGTCAGGAAAGTTGAACTTAAGGTCATTAGGCAAGGCCAGCCTAAACTTTTCCTCAGACCTGTTTCTGAACTTATTTTGTTACTCTCCTCTGAAGTGCCATGATATGTGGTTTCCGTGGGAATCCACATGGGGAGTGTCATGCCTTTAGTAAAAAGGCTTGAATTTTTCCTATTTTTTCTGGTTTAATAACATTTAATCTATGTTGCCATCTAGTGGCCGTTTTGTATAACTGCATCTATTTTCATAAGCAATATTAGAAAAGTTAGCTAGTTTGGGACTTGCAAGCCTCCGTACTTTCAATCCCATCAGGCCTTGCGTCACCTTCTTCAGCCATTTCATCTTTTTCCCTGGAAGCATGCACATGGACTGCTAAGATATATGTTCCAGCCTTCAGAAACCTCTCCGGTATGTCTACTATTTATGTACTCAGCTAGGCAGATAGATAGGGAGGCACTAATTGTACTATCTTTACTAATTGTATTTGTCTGTATCTGTTACAGTTTTACT
The DNA here is from genome assembly GCA_029206835.1 of Rana muscosa. Classification (NCBI taxonomy): domain Eukaryota; kingdom Metazoa; phylum Chordata; class Amphibia; order Anura; family Ranidae; genus Rana; species Rana muscosa. Next base: position 10,821,219 of record JARGYO010005626.1, on the reverse strand, counting down.
CTATCTTGTATCAATAAAAGATCAAAAGGATTCTACGCCTACCGGAATGCATTGGTATGAGAGGAGTTATCAGTGTGCCCAAATACACCTCAGCCACGTGTAGTGAGGGGCATACCATAGGCATTGTAGTGTTCTGGGCTGTATTTACTAAAATGGCACGTGGACCCAGGATAACCGTGTTAGAGGGAGCGCCCCAATTCTCAAAATGAGCTGGGATAACCATTCTCCTAATTTGTTTCCCATTTCTGTCCTCCTCTGGCCATTTGTGACTAAATTCAGTAAAAGGGAACCATAAGGGGAGAAGTGCAAAAGAGTCAACTGATCTTTTTGTTCAGGAAATATTAAACCACCTCTCCTTTCTCTTGTTAGGTGGTCTTTAAAGTTAAAAGGCATCTGTGAGCATAATGTGCTGCCTCAAATACAATAGCACCTTCTATCATTCGTTTTTACTAAAATACTAATTGCACTAGGTATGTAGTTTTAGGATAAGGGCATCCTTATTCGGGTATGTCTAGGGCATAAAAATGTCCAAAGGCAGGCCTGGCAGTGTATAAATAAAAAGTATAAGCTGTGATTTGGTGGAAACGATAATGATATTAAAGGGAAAAAGCTGCAAACATATTATGTGATATAAACGTAATCATACAAAAAAATGTTGTGCTCCAAACAAGAAAAATGCATGAAAAATAAATAAAAAATCTGTAATAAAAAGTCCACAAGTGAAATTAAGTAGTAATAATTAGTCCCAAAAAATATATAGAAAATGTGCAATAGGTACAGTATATACAGCAGAAAAAGTCGTGACCACATCCACTCTCGAGAAAGAAAATACAAAAGGTTGTTTAAATTCCTCCACTGGGTAGCACCATATAGGCTTACCAGATCAATATGACTCTCTTGTTATAGAAAGGTCAATACACACTTAGAACATCAGACAACATGCTGGTCTCCTTCTTCAATTTAGTCGTCAAAGGTGATAGGTGCTGCAACCATCTCAGGGGACACCCAACGGATCTCCCTAATCACATGTGCATCCAGGTATTTGACATATCAAAGACAAAGCAAGAAGCACCTGATAGTGTGAACTGATTAAAACTTGTTTTATTAAAGGTGAAAAAACATTCACGTTTATGTAGATAAAAAGCACTAAACAAACTCCAGAGCAACAGCAAAATGGCCTTCAACTAGGTTCCATTTGCACGATGATGTTACAGCAGGCTCCGCCCTATGTGTTTTGTCACAACTGATGTCTTCCGGGGTACCTGGTAAGGCCTGGTAATGTCCCTAGAACTTTGCAACCAACTTTTGTGGACTGTCACACTCACTCTCAGTATCTCACCTCTTTCATCAAGTAAGCCCTGTATCAGCTACTTATAGTCTATATGAGCCCTCTAACACACTGTACAATTTATTTTGGTGTGTAGGTGACCACAATATAGGCAGACACACAGACATGGAGAAACAGACAAGAAACACATTAAGCATTGTTTTTCTCCTTTTAGTAAATAAACAAGCTGTAGAGTTAAGAGGTTAGTCGGAGCAGACTTCACCAAAAGTTTCCTACATCTTCTTCATTGTTTTCCAACTGTAAATTAAGCAAAACTTAATATAGTGAATCCAATCAAGCCATATCATTAATATCATATTTTCCATTGAGATATATCAGATTAAGCCCTCACTTGTTCACAAAGGAGTCGATTACATCATATAAAATCCTCTTTTGTGAACTTTCAGAAAAAAATACCTACATCAAATGTTTATAGAGAATTGTTGACATTTATCATAACAGTGCTAACCACCAGTACAGGCACGCCTTACCTTCAATGGGTGTAAAGTGCAATGTATTTTAGCAGTTATGGAATATAGGGAGTTAAGCACATGTAAAGGCATAGAGTTTCCAAACATTGGAGGGGCACCCATATGACCAGAGAAATTTCAAAAAATGAGACCAAGTGGCTTTATAAATTAAGAACTATGCAGCTGCTAGGGATGAACATTGAGCTACCTCTCAATTGTTTTCTTTCTAATGATTAACCATCAACAGATGCCAATCGACATCTGTCTCCTCTTTTTTCCAAACAATTATATTTGTTTTCATCCAAGTGTGATGTAGATATATTTCTTGGATATGGCCTAATGGTCCCTATTATGCCTTTTCACCATGGCATAATTTATGGTAGGAATAGTCTGTAGATCCTATGATAGCCACTAGGGACGTCAGTGGGACCTACGGGTCAAATTTGGGTTGCTGTTTTTAATATTCTATTTTATATAGATTTTACTAGTGATGTTTCCCATAACTTCACTTATCATTGTGTTGCTTATGGCCCGTTTAGTAATTTTATTATCAATTGGATGTCTAGGATGCTTAATGGATTAGTATAATCAGGTTTACTTTTCATTCCAGTCTATATGGTATTGCCTCAACCGAGAATGTGGCTGCACATTCAAATTGATTCCCCGGCTTTTTTATCTATAAATATCGTGACCTTTAGTGACCAGGTACGCTTCCTGAAGACATAATCACAAAACGTACATCGAGGCAGTACCTGGTCACGTTATACACGCCGCTTCCGGCCTGGATGGTTGCCAGCATCAAGCAGGTGGAACGCACACCATCCACGGAGGTGGACAGGATCACAGCGGTCCCCCTACACCATTTACCTGACAAGCTAGCAGCCCCAGTGGCGGGCAGGCACTTTTAAATGTGAGTAGCCATTTGGCTAAACTTTTATATGCTCTGTTATTTTAATAAACTGTATCACGCGATGGATATCCTTCATTGTTTTTTTTTATATTCGGCCGTTTCCTATGAGGAGGAAGGTGTACATTATCTCCAGCCATCATCTATGTGAGCAGGCACAATCTTGCATAAGCGCAATTTGACCTTCTTTTTGGGTAAAGAGGTCAATGGTTTCCGGTAAGCAGAATACATATCCAGTCACTTTGGGTGTTTCTACATAGAATTGGTGAAGGATCACGTTACCAATCACCAAGAATAATCGTAGCAACATTGAATGGTGTCGTTTGGTGTATGGACTTTAATGTTGAGCTACCATAGTTCTATTATTAAGATATATCACGGCAGCAACTAGCTGCTTTTTTGATTTTAATGGACTCTGAATATCACGTTTGGATTCACTAATTGGGACAAGTTTTTCATTTATTATTTGCACTTTAAATAATTGATATTGTGTGTATTCCAATATGTACACATTTGTGCTATATGAGTTATAGCCACCTAGCGCCCCCTATCTTTTATATTTCTACATCACTGGGAGAACGCCACTCTTTCAGGGGAGCAGCTTAGTTTAATTATCAATATAAATTTATATTTTTGGCACGGAGTTCACCCCACTGTCACATGTAAAGGCATGCCAGTGCCACTTACTCCTCAGTAAGACAGTCATTACATGAAACCCAGGGTCACTCTTTTTCATGCATCTTGCCTTTTTTGGAGTTTAAAGTTATGATTATTTTTTTTTCTGGTTGATTTATTTTTTCTGTGTCCACCAGAAAGGTGCAATATTGTGATCTTTCAAAAGACTTAGTTAGTTGAAGTGACCTGACATTTGCAGTATTTTATCGTTCTGTAAAAAATACACAATATCTCACATTATACAACAAAAAGTGAGTATATACTGCATGTTTGCAGTGTCTTGGGTCTCCCGGTATCAAATAATTGTATGAGGAGCCCAAAAAGATGGGAGGGGCCTCTTGCACCTCTGGAGGAAGATGGAACCTAAGACTTGAACTTAGGAGTGCTGGTGTCAAGTAAGCAGAAGCGCAGTGATGAGGGCACCCCAATTTCACCCAAACCAGGATAGAGCAGAGCCGGGTCACAAGCCTAGTTTGGTAAGAGCCAGGCAGGAAAGCACCAAATCACAATCCGGATCGAGGTTAAAGACAAGCAGAGGTTGGCAACATACAGGCAACAAGGTACCGAATCCATAGGCTGGATCTTGGTCAAGTGTACCGGCCAAAATCGGTAACACAGGTAGGCAGCAGACATAAATAGGCAGCAGTAGTCCAAAGGCAGATTAGATGGTCAAGCAGGGTTCAGGATCTAGGATAACAAAGATGCAAGCTAAAAATCATCCAGCAATGATCCCATGCAGGTTTAAATAGTCCACTAGGTGCTAGAATCTGTGGTGGACCTGCCCATGCATCCATGTGCACACCGTTGTGCATGTTCCCTTGTGCCTGTGCATCCTCGAATGCTTCCATGCTGAAAACAAGTGCACTTTTATGCACATTCAGATGAAAATGAGCACAATCTCTCTGACAGCTGACAAGGGGTTCCTGACACCCAAGCTTTGCCCAAATCATCTGAACCAGTATATTATATATATATATAAATAGCAAGAGAGGTAGTTTTTTTATCTTGTCTTTTAAGTCTCATCCATCCATCCATTAAAACTCCAAATAAAGTCCTGAAAGTTTTCATCAAAATCAAGACCATTGTGATACCTACAAATGTTTTATGAAGTACAGTCATGCAGAAACAGACGACAGCCTTCCCAAAACTATTGCACCAAGGTACAATTGTTTAAAAGTTGTTTTTTGCGCTGTAACAGTGCCCGTTCCCTGGAAACACCCGAACGCCAATAAATTGGAGAGTTGTCTACATTCTATTGCCCATTTTGGGTAGTCAGGTGTCCAAAAACGTTTCGCCATATAGTATAACTTCTGCCACCTATATACATATCTCTGCATGTACTAATTATTTGAAATACATTTTTTCTTGAAAGTAGCATCCACTTGTGCAAATTTGTGCAAAATGTTTTGCTTGAATTTCTCAAGCTCATAACAAGTTTGTCATAGTGTACTGTAAAAGAGTCTGTATAACAAAAAAAAAAGTTACTGGCACATACTATTATATAATCCAGCACATTAATAGTTTTTTGAGAGAGAATAGCACTGGCAAAGTGTGCAAATTGGAATGCCCTGCCCGAGGATGTTGGGGCAAGAATGCACTGGTATTTTACATAGAACTGAGCCTACATGTATTTATTTTCATTTTTTTTACATTTATTTAATTTTTTTTGTTAAATTTGATCACACTCTTCAGTTTAGTCTCAGTAATTGAAGCAGAAAAATGCAGCACTGGATGACAGACCTAGATCTATAATAATTTAATGGAGGATCTATAGAAAATTAGATACAAAATATTAAAGAGATGGCTAGGGGAATGTTAGGAGCAAAAAAAAAATATTTTGAAAGAGAAGAAATACAAAGTCAACTACTGAAGACTTCCAAATACGGGTATCAGCTCAGACCTCACAATATGGGGATGCAACAATACATTTATTAGCTATTATTATCATAAAGACAAAACAGTTACGGTAAGTATTTTTACACGCAGGCAGTGCAATCCAGATTCGTTTTACCTGTCTATGGTCATAAGAGAAGATTCATTTAAAATAATATACAGGGTAGTAGGTTAGCATATTATAAGTTGGGCTTCTAGAAGCCAACCCAAAAATTATACCTTGAATAATTTATAGTGTAGCGGCCTCCACTCTCTCCTCTCTATTCTTCTTGCTCTGGCTTTTGTCTAGGGGTACTCTGAAGGAGAGAGTGCGGGGTCACTATGCCAAGCTTTCACCGCAGATGTTTGTGTGGTGTGAGCAAAGTTTCTTTACCTTTGGGTCAGTGTTCGGTGTTTGGAGCCTCCGCTTCTTCTGTGGAACAGTGTCTGCCAGTAAATGAGCCCCACACCAATAAAAGTCCAACACCCATTTATTCTTCCAATGACAGAGTAATGCACAGACAGTTGAACTCCCTCAACGAACAGAACAGACAGGGGGGGGTGTGGATGCGAGTAGGCCCAGGCACAATGACTTCTCCACTTTCCTTCCTGAAAGTGGGTTGCGGTCTCCGAGCGAAGGGGGATTTCCTTCCAGGCGGTCTCCGATGGAAGACTCACCTGTCACCGGCAATATGCTGCACCGGATCTTCATGCAAGCATCTCCCACCGGTCCATTACGCCCTCCGGATTCGGGTACCCTCTCCCAGGGTCCCCTAGGATCTCCTTCCCTCGCGGAACTCAGTGTTGGGCACTGAGCTCCAGACCTCTATCACGAGTACCTCACCCCAGGCTAAAGGTGCCTGGGATGGAACACGACCTCCGAACGTCCTCTAGGCCTAGGCCCGCCTAGAGGACCGACACGAACCACCGCCCACAGGCTGAAGGTGCCTGGGACTCGAACCCCGTGACAAAGATGGCCGGCCCCTTTATACCCTCTCCCAGCAAGCACGGTGGGTTCTCCGCCCCACCATACTGCTGCCGAGGGAGGACAAAAAGGGAGCACAGCACACAGCAATGGTTCAACCCCAGCCCAAGGCGACAGCGCCACCCGCGGGGCTGCAGGGAACTGCACATCACTGGTGTCTCTGCCAGTTTTAAATACACAGAAAAGTGTATACCCGCTACAATAGATATATAAACGCAACATTTTATTTGTTTACTGAATCAATAGTGTCACATTGCAATGTTGACATCCAAGAGGAATCAAACACTGGAGATTGGAAAAAGATATTTGACAAGGTTTCCAATATGTAGGTTGCTTGTGTGCCATCATCATGACTTTATCATGTCTAACCTGTAATTCTTCTGCTCATAACTTAAAGTATGGTCTCTGTACCTAAATCTTCTAAATACTTGCAGCAGGGAATCTGTATTTATTTGTAACCACTTGACCTGAATCTCCTTTAAGTCTCTCCTTGTTGGGTCTCTGGTGAAGATGTTGTACTAATCAATCCACTACTACTCATAAAAACCACTGGAGCCCATTCAGATAGACACTTTCAGTTTACTGTATGTGTAGTGGGTGTCTCATAATATAACCCGCAGATCCTGCCAAGTTTGCCAGAACAATGTACACAGGTTTTTCCAGCTTCAGTTAGGGAGAAGCTGCCTGCCATGTCTTGGTTTATTTTCACCCCTCCTCTTTCCTATTTTCACAGACTTGAAGGAGTGTAATATGGGCTGACACACACACATAGCTCTGGATTGAGTGACCTCTGTTGTGTTCCTATGGCTGGAGAGGAAAACCAATTAAGAGCAGAGTTACAACAGCCAATGGAGGAGATTGTACAGAACTGAGGAGAGCAGCAATGGATTCTGGGACATGAAGGTCTCACATCAAACGACCCCATAGTCTGGTACACAGGGAGAACTACTAACCCACACTGCACCTGTGCTACCAGAGTGCATTGCATTATCGCACAGCCTTCTGGGGGAGATTACTTAAAGGAAGGGAGGAGTTACACTTGCTCTCTCTGGACATCGCCTTCTATCAAGCAGGAAGCCTGCGCTGAGGCTGGCTTCAGCGTGTCTAGGCCTGAGAAGCCTGGGCCCACCGTTGCCATAGCGGGCCTGCCTAATCTCGTAAGAGGAATCCTTATCCGGGGTGTCCAGCTCACACTCCACAGCAACCAGAGTCGTCCATCCATCGACACCTACTACGGATGTGCGGAGGATCGGAGGCTGCAAGTTGCTGAGCATACCGGAGAGCCGAGGCCTTGTTTTGTGAGAAGGGCACCTGCCCAACGACAATTAACTGAATCGCAGGGAGGTGGGCCTTATAGACTTGCCACCATTGTTTCTTTGGAAAGTTAACATGCCACATGCAAGGACATATTGCATCCCGCAGTGGCAGTGTATTTAAAGTATTGGCGCCTGTGTTGCCCGCAAGTCATATACATTGGTAATTACTTCGGATGTTGTTTCTGACTTTCCCATACTTGTTGGATTACAAATGCTATGTGCACCAATGATTGCTAGCGAAGACTCCTACTACTGAAGGATCTGTACACTGAACTTAGTCAGGCCTGACTAGAACTGATAGTGACTAGACACGGGTACAATATTGCCCATTAGGGGGAGCTTGCGAGCATAGGTCTGTTACTTATGTAGAAAGTGCGCATTAAGACTGTGTTTTATTACTGTCATATATATATTTACATCATTGACTTTGCAGGGCCCTGCACAAGTCAACTGTGCCTCTGTTTAATTTTTCTGTCTTTTACCACTGAGTAAAATCGATTCTGGTTAAGCAGGAAACTGTGTGGAGTTCTCTATTACTCATTGTGGACAAGTGGCCAGCATAAGGTAACAATATCTAATTGTAAGTTATATCATTTTATGATATCATTGTGGTTCCCATTCAACAGTGGGTTTCACAATCATTGTGTGGTCCAGTTGTGCCAAGGGGGAATCGAGACATATTACAGGGGTTGATAGGCAGAGTACAGGCCCAAAACAAAACCAGCAGCCCGATCTCAGAGAGGGGGGTAGTGCTACATATAAATAGCCACATTTGTGTATTTAACCAAATTTGTGTCAGCCAGATGACAGAAACCAAAATGGACCTTTTAGTGCTGTCTCTGACCAATGGGATTGAAATTTTCTACAAGCAGTGTACCTTAAATGATTGTAAAGCAACAAGAATGTTCAGATGTCCAGAAACAGTATTAGGAAAAAATAAATAAAAATTTTCATCATATGGTAAATAATATAAAGCATTCATATTTAACACACAGTGCCTTAAAAAAGTATTCATACCCCTTGAAATTTTCCATATTTTGTCATGTTACAACTAAAAACGAAAATGTATTTTATTGGGATTTTATGTGATAGACCAACACACAGTGGCACACAATTGTGAAGTGGAAGGAAAATGATAAATGGTTTTCAATTTAAAAAAAAAAAAGTATCTGAAAAGTGTGGAAAGCATTGTATTTAGCTCTTTACTCTGATAAATAAAATCTAGTGGAAACAATTTTCTTCAGACCCCATTCACACAGGGGCGACTCGTCAGGCGTCTCAGCCGCCTGACGAGTCGCGTCCCATTCTGTACAATGGAATCGTTCTAAGAGGAGCGACTGAAGTCGCTCCGACTTAGAAAAAGGTTCCTGTACTACTTCAAGATGACTTCAAGGCGACTTCCATTGACTTCTATACAGAAGTCATTTTGGAAGTCTGCTTTGAAGTCGTCTTGAGATCGCCCAGCACAGTCGCGGCACAAGTCGTGCCGCCCCTGTGTGAATGGGCTCTCAGAAGTCACCTACAGTAATTAGTAAATAGAGCCCACCTGTGTGTAATTTAATATCAGAATAAATACAGCTGTTCTGCGGAGCCCATAGAGGGTGGTTAGAGAACCTTAGTGAATAAACAGCATCATGAAGGCCAAGGAGCACACCAGACAGGACAGGGATAAAGTTGTGGAGAAGTTTAAAGCAGGATTAGGTTTTAAAAAAATATCCCAAGCTTTGAACATCTCACAGAGCACTGTTTAATCCATCATTCGAAAATGCAAAAGTATGGCACAACTGAAAACCTACCAAGACACGGCCATCCACCTAAACTGACAGGCCGGGCAAGGAGAGCATTCATCAGAGAAGCAGCCAAGAGGCCCATGATAACTCTGGAGGAGCTGCAGAGATCCACAGCTCAGGTGGGAGAATCTGTCCACAGGGCAACTATTAGTTGTGCACTCCACAAATCTGGCCTTTATGGAAGAGTGGCAAGAAAAAAGCCATTGTTGAAAGAAAGCCATAAAAAGTCCCTTTTGCAGTTTGTGAGAAGCCATGTGGGGGACACAGCAAACATGTGGAAGAAGGTGCTCTGGTCAGATGAGACCAAAATTGAACTTTTTGGCCTAAAAGCAAAACGCTATGTGTGGTGGAAAACTAACACTGCACATCACCCTGAACACACCATCCCCACTGTGAAACATTGTGGTGGCAGCATCATGTTGTGGGGATGCTTTTCTTCTGCAGGGACAGGGAAGCTGGTCAGAGTTGATGGAAAGATGGATGGAGCCAAATACAGGGCAATCTTAGAAGAAAACCTGTTAGAGTCAGCAAAAGACTTGAGACTGGGGCGGAGGTTCACCTTCCAGTAGGAAAACAGCCCTAAACATACAGCCATAGCTACAATGGAATGGTTTGGATCAAAGCATATTCTTGGGTTATATTGGCCCAGTCAAAGTCCAGACCTAAATTCAATTGAGAATCTGTGGCAAGACTTAAAAATTGCGGTTCACAGACGCTCTCCGTCCAATCTGACAGAGTTTGAGCTATTTTGCAAAGAAGAACATGCAAAAATTTCACTCTCTAGATGTACAAAGACATCCCCAAAAAGACTTGCAGCTGTAATTGCAGTGAAAGGTGGTTCTACAAAGTATTGTCTCAGGGGGGCTAAATACAAATGCAGGCCACAATTTTCACATATTTATTTGTAAAACATTTTGAAAACCATTTATCATGAATTTGAAGACATCATAATCTAGAACCACAAATTCACCTCAAAAATCAACTTGTTTTTCTGGGCATTTTAAAGTGGACCTACAGTATAAATACAACTTTCCACCATCCTAATCATTCTGCCACATCCTTTTAAATAATTGTGTAGCACACAGACCTTTTTCCTGCCTGGCTCACTTGCAAGTTAAGGCAAACCGTGCTCTATGCCCGTACCCTCCTGTTTGAAGAGGTTAAGCGGTGTTGACAAATTTTGGGTCCTCCGGCGAGTTACCTCCCTTCACTGGTTCTCATCCCCAGTGTATAGGGACAAGTCTATATTTCTCCCCCCAAGAAGGCCCATGTCAAGAAACACTTTAACTCCAACAGAGAGTTTATTTTCTATTGCTGCGTAGTAGACAGGAAAGATTGATGAGAGAAAGAATAGGGGTGAGGGATTAGGTCCAAGCACAACTAGTAACTTTGTCACCACTCGAACCCGAGTGGGTTTAGCTCACCCGGATAGTTCTCCCTCACAGTCCTAGCAGCCGGAGTGATGCTCGAACAGCTCTGTCACCCTATCCCCTCCAGGGACAGGGTTCAGGAAATCCTTTAACCTCTGTAGAATTTGGAGAACAGAACAATGCCAATGGGCACTCTACAGGGTTAGCTTTGCGGAGTGAAGAATCCTTCCCTCTGACAGGTCACCAGGCCTCTCCCGAGACAGCGATATTCCATCACTCATCTCCTCAATGGGACCGATCCTCCCCTGGCTTCCCTTCGGTCACCTGGCCACCCTGGGACTCTTCTTTCGGGGGTAGGCCCTAGCTAAAGGTGCTGGGCCTACTAGTAGAGTTGCAGCCCCAGGCTAAAGGTGCCTGGGCCTGATCACACCCACACGTACCCCTGGCCATGAGGGCCACCGAAGGTGGGGTACGTGTCTCCTCTTACTCCTACTCCCCTCCTCCTCCTACTCCTCACGAAAGATGGCGTCTACCCCTTATGTACCCTCTCCTGGCATGCACAGCATGTTGACCACGCCCCCTGTACCGCTGCCGAGAGAGGACACCCCAAGGCGTAGCAATGTCACCCATGGTTCAACCCTGACCTGATATGGCAGTGCCACCTACAGGCCACAGGGAACTATACACAGGCAGCATCACATAGGCAGAAGCAAATACCTGACAATCAAAGCGGTCTGAGCCTGGCTACCAGCTCAGACCAACCCCTAAATTTAGGCGCATAGCACCCCTGAAAAGTAAAGGGGCGCTACAATTGCAAAAATTTTCTTTTCTTTTTTTTTTGATAGTCAGTCATAAGACTACATGCCAAGGTATGTGACCTTATCTGAAATTAGGTTATATTTCATACAAAGCCACTGATTGGCACGCTTTGCTTGAACACCAGTCCCTATGCCCCTTTGGCTATGATTATGTCAACAGTTCACCAAAAAATCATGTGTGGAGCTGTTATGAGATCCTAAAGCAGAATTTTCTGTAGCACAGGTACATTATTTTTATTTATAGCTTATCATAACAATAGAGCGTGATAATACGAGGTGTGGTTGTATCTTCACTGGTTTGGTTAAAAGCTATGCATATGGATTCTAATTGCTTAAAAACAAATAATCAGACCCTCTACGTTAGCCACATGTATTATTGATATGTCAGATGTTAGCCTCAATACAGACAAGGAAATGTCTAATTATGTCTGCTGCTGTAACAAAGGGGTGATTATTTAAAAAAAAAAATTCCCCACCCACTCTTGCAGAACACAAGTCTGGCTCTATGTGATCGTTTGCTCACCACAGTTTAAGGTTGCACAACTGATTGTATCATGTGACAATATCTTCTTGTTTATTACTACTACTGAGTACTGAACTGCATTCAGCTCAGACAAATAGTACTCCTAAATAAAGGGAAAACATGGCCATTCCTTTTCATTGGTGGGTGCCACAGCAGGATCGACTTTGAAGTTAACTCATAGGATTAATACTGCATAGGATTACAGGGGGATCGCCATACTCACCCCTATAACTTTGGAGGGGCAGGTTTGCCTATATAGGGGCGGAGGTTCCCTTTTTAGGTGGGTGCTTTCACCACTTCCATACAAGATATACTTTAAATGCCTCTACTATTGCATGTGCCTGGTCTTCGACATCCACAGGGACATGTCCTGCCTTTTTAGGAGGCTGCCACAACCCATAAGCTTCAGGTCCCTGTGCTTTGGCATCTTGTTTTGATCTCATTATGTGGCTGTTAATTCTTATTTACTAGTACTGTAGTCACTAGGGTCAACAATTTCATTGAGAGGGTATTTATATGACCCAGAGGTCATTGTTTTGTATATCTTAATCTGCAATATAAGCTATTTTAGTTTCATTGTGTACAATAAAATGTATTGTTATTTTTAATTATTTAATATTCATATGTCATTCATGGTACCACACAAAGTGATTGTAAAGTCTTGGTTTTTTTTTTCAATAAAAATAACAAACATGCTAAACTTAGCTGCCCTGTACAGTGGATTTGCACAGAGCAGCCCAGATCCCCCTCTTCTCGGGTCCCTCTTCTGTGATCCTGGCCCCTCCCTCCTGTCGAGTGCCCCCACAGAAAGCGGCTTGCTATGGGGGCACCTTATCTGAGTCACAGCTCCCTTTGTCCATTCAGACACAGAGCTGCAACCCGGCCCCACTCCTTTTCTCTCCTGATTGGCTGACTAACTTTTATTGACAGCAGCAGGAGCCGCTGCCGCTGCTGTGTCTCAGCCAATCAGGAGGGAGAGTCTCGGATGGCCAAGACACTCGTGGACATCGCTGGACAGAGATGGGGCTCAGGTAAGTATTAGGGGCGCTGAGGGGGGCTGCTGCACACAGAAGGCTTTTTATCTTAATTCAGGTGATTGGTGATTGTAAAACATAAGGTGATTGTAAAACATTGTGTATTAGTACTGCTTAGACCTTGAAGAAGCAGACACAACCTCAAAAGCTTGTCCTGAAAATGTGGTTGTTAGTGCACATAAAAAAAGTATCACGGACAATACTCATTTGTTCATAGTACCACTTAAAAATCCTGGTTGATCAAAAAATGTTTCTTAGTGTGTTTACTAGTACTCATAATAAAAAGTAAGTAACATTCAGAATCTAAAATCAATTTAGGCTTTTAAGTAAATTTGCAATTACTTTTAAGATCCATATACTTCGAACTACTACTACGGGTTGTTTCCAGTTTTGAAGCACTGGTAGACTACACAAACTCTTGCAGGTGTAGCTTTTCAACACTTATTTGTCATGACCCCTTAAATGTCTATATTACAGTCATTTCCAGGATAGCTTGGATTAAAGAAGGACACAATGTCCATGCCCCACCAGGCTTCCCTTTGGAGAACATAATAATCAAAGTGTGAACCGCAGAAGCAGCACAAGTGGCAGCACCTTACCTGAATAGCACAATACATTTCATTATATATTTAATCACTGCGCTTACAATTACTATTATCAGCTTATGATGTGTATGTGCTAGCACTGAGTCACTGCCCCCTCCCTGTCTCAGGTACTCATCTTCAAGCAGGCTGCCACGCGCCTAATGCACCTGATTGTCTCATTGGCACATTCCAAGCAACAAAGGAGACGAGCTGAGGCAAATCCTGGGACACTGATACACTTGTTCTATCCCCACAGGTGTAAGAACCTTCTGTTTTGTAAGCTTCTGGGTGTAGACATCCAGTAACTCTGTACATTCTTTCCTAACTTTGTACTGTCTTCTGTTTTTAATGACACACTACACTTCAGTTCAGGTAAGAACTTATAAAGACAGAAATTGGGTGATTTACTTTGGAAATCACCAGATTAAACCGTTACAGAAATTTTATTGGACCTTGGAAAATGTTGAATTGCCTTATTATATTATTCACAGAATCCATTGCTTTATGCAGTTGCTGGCACAGGTAAAGTTGCTGCCTTTGTTAAATCACGAGTTGCCGTGAATGGCGATGCAATAAGTAAATGACTTTAACATTGACATCAAATGCTCACTACATCACTTTTTCTCTCTGTGTCTTATGCATCATTGCCAAGGTTATTTTCCAATAATCGCCCCCCCCCCCCTTTTTTTTTTGTAATATATTTATCTTTTGAAAAATGAGGTTTGCATGGTTATTTATTGTGACGCTTTTAAACATGCACTGGAGGCAAATGGCTAAATAAACAATTGAAATGAAGATAGAAACCAATTTGAATTAACTTTGCTGTGGTCAGACTAGTACAAGGCAGATTCTTAACAGTTGGTAAGGGTTACTGTGCCTAAAAATTAGTACTAATTCATAAGTATTCTGTATTTATTAGGGCATGTGTCTTAAAGTGATTTTAAAGGGGGTTTTATTTGGTTAAAATAAAAAAGACGTTATTTCCCTGTTCTGTGCAGGCACTATCTGCTCCTTCCTCCTTCAAGTGCCTTCTCAGCAAGCCAGGTGCTAAGGGGGCACAAGTGCACACATGCTCCCAAGCCAGGCTGTGTGCGCCCATAGACACACACAGTGCTGGTAAGCCATGCCCCCGCTGCCTCCTGACTGACAGCAGTAAGAACCCATGAGTCCCACTGCTGTCAGTGTCTCTTTTAAGGCCGGGAAGTGAGAGGAGAAGTGCCGCAGCTGAGACAGAGCTGGAGCAGGGACAGAGGTCAGATAGGTGTTTAGGGATGGGGCTAGGTAGGAAAAGAAATGGGGTGTTTTTTACCCTAAAGGAGAATGCACTAAAGTAAAAAAAATACATATATATATATATATATATATATATATATATATATATATATATATATATATTGTGACAGTAGGAGCTACTGTCACGGTAAAATGGACAGTTTGCTGGACACAGGGTCTGCACATTTGCAAGGTGCAAGACTACAGAGCGTAGATGTGGACTGGAGAAGACTGCTTTCGCAGCTTTCTCCAGGTTTTGGTATTCTGGAAAGGGGCTTTGTAGTTTGGAGATTCCACAGTGTCTTGGGAGGGATGGGATCTCCAACCCTGTGTCCAGACTTTGCTGATGACCAGCAGGGTGTGTGCTCAGGTGAGCACAGCCCTTATAATGAGTGTATGGGAAGACCTCATGGCTCCCAGTTGGAGACGGCTCCACACCAAGAGACAGGAGGTCTTCAGGAGTCAGAGAGGCTGCAGGTGACAGCCAGAACATTGGTGACTGCAAGAGGCAGAGCTGTGGACGCTAAAGGGAAGCCGTCTACTTTGAGGAGTCCGGTAGTCTGGGTGACCAGGAAAGTGCAGAAGTACTGCTACAGAGAGCCAGGTGGGCTAGCATTTTCTGTTATGTGTATTTATTGAAGAAGAACCCCTGCGTGGGAAACCTTTGTTTGGACTTTTATTTTGCCTTTTTTTAATAAAAATGGGCTACCATGCCCTTAAATATAGTTCCTGACTGGCTTGAGTCGCTGGGAAAACGCATCTACCTCTTGAGCTAAACAGCCCCCATCTCACAAGTGGTGGATTCAGTGGGCACAAGACGGTGGAATCCGGGTCCTTGCTCCACAGTGAGTTCAGGTCAGGAACTGTTGGCTGTGTGTGGAAGTGCAGCCAGGCAAAAGGCATTGCGTGTTGCAGGTGGTGTACCTGTGAATGAAAACTCAATTTTTTTTCTGCAGTGAACTGCTGCTAGCTGTGTGTGGCAGCCAGGCGAACTGCATTGCACAGAAGTTCAATTGATGGACTGTGTTGCATACAGGTGGTGTACCTGTGGAAGTGAGCTCAGCGTGGCCTGAGAAGATGTCTCCACCTAGAAGGGTCAGTCCAAAAGGCCTAGTGATGCGTGAGACAGTGAATGGATGGTTCAAGCGGAATCACAAAGACTGGGATGCAGTGCAAGGGGCTGTGATCGTGGCCTCTGACTATATGCAACCCATGCTGCCTACAGAGGAGGTTCGGGACTTCCTGCCAAGATTTGAAAAAGTTGCTGCAAAGAGAAAATGGCCTAGGAACCGGTGGCCAAAATTGCTGCAAACATTGTTATGGATAGAGTACCGGTCGGTTTACCATTTGATGGATGGGGACCAGGATGACTACCGCAGGTTTAAAGAGGAAATCCTTCTCAGAGGAGAGTTCCATCATGGGCCGCCAGCAATGCTCCAGGATGGGAGAAGTGTCACCGGTAGACTTCGGTTTTGGAAATCCAGAGTTACCTGCTACAGGATATGCTAAGACTGTTGCAATTTGTGGGTCTGATCCCAGTGAAGTGGCATTGTGTTCGGTGGGGAGATCCGCAGGTGTAAAAATGGACTTGCTGCAGTGTGCTACCCAGATCAGCGGGGAGACACAGGTTAAAACCCAGCTTGCAGCAAGGTCAAGGACTGAAAAGGACATGTGGACTCTGTGTGCACCTAAGGTAATCCAGCAGAGTGCTGGGAGAGATGTGCTAGGGGTAATCAAAGCAGTTGGTGTGCCATGTTCCCTAGTGACAGTGACAGGTGCTGCAGAGTTGCCTGCAGTGGTGAGGCAAGTGGTTTCCCAGGACAACTGTGAAGCCGCCCTAGTAGGAAAAATAATTCCTTTGGAGAGGAAGGGTGGTGTGCTGAGTGGCACGCAGGGTGCCATGCGTTATGACAAAAGAAAACCTGATAGAGCTTATGAAACTGCTATGTTAATGAATGCTGATGATAAAGGTATTGCTGATGATACATGTACTTATGGTGATGTGTTCTTTAGTAATGAGAAAAGGGGGATGTCTCCCTTGGCAACCAGAAGTGGAGCCACAGTGTTGTCCATGGAAATCTCTGGGCGTCTCCAGGTGTTGGAGCCAGAGATTGTCCAGGACAGCCCTGATATTGCTCTGGTGGAACAAACTGGGTCTACACCATGCAGTGAGAGTTTGTGTGAGCAGTCCATTTATCATATGTGTAACCCAGTTGGTAAGGGGTTAAGTCAGCTGGCCAGAGCTGAAGGTACACAGCTGAGTGTGTTAGCGCCCCCAGAGCAAGGTAGTGATGGTGTATTGCAGCCTGCCTTGTTTGATGAAGCTTTAGCAAAGAGTAAAAGCATGTTGTCAAAATGTGATTTATATAGAACTGCCAAAGTTACTGTTTGCGCTGCAGAATCCCAGGTGCCTCCTAGAGCCGATGATGAGGTACTGCTGAGCCCTCATAATGGAAGCACAACGGATTGGGACAGTTGGGCCAAACAATTACTAGCCATGATAGACAAGGCTATGTTGAGCTACAGGGGTGTGAATACAACAACTGCTATGCCAGACAGGGAAATCGCAGAGCGACCGATTGAGGGTGCGTTGGTCCCTACAAGGGTTGTTTCCCCCCAGTTGGAAGGACCAGATCAGGGCGCATACATGGCAGATGTGGTGTTCACAGCCCAGCCGCTGAATGTCAAGTGTGAAGGTGACAATGTAACAAATGTTTACGTGCAGGGGCTCATTGTTGAGTTGGAAGGGATGAGTGGGAGACATGCGTCTGACAGTGTTCCAGAGGAGCATCAGGCTGTGATGGGTACCGCCAGTGAGGTGGAGGCCTGTTTAAATGTCTCGGCCCCTCAAGCCACAGTGAATGAGCCCCTCCATGTCTCTGATAAGGTTAAGGTCACCAAAAATGTTTTGCATATTGATGTGGAGTGTGTAGAAATTACAGATATGTTAGTGGAACTGCTTGAAATGGTGAAAGCACAGTCCTTGTATACCTGGGTGCCTCCATTACAGTCGGATGTGGTGGTGTTGCGTGGTACCAATGGATGGAGTCAGGTAGTACAACCTGTGCTGGTTAAAATTAATCACCAGTGGAACTGGTTGGTACAGTGCTTTCAAATAGTGTGATTGCAAATGATCTCCCAGTTTCCTGTGAGGGTGCTTCCGGAGACGGTTCAGTACGGAAGGCGCTCTGGGGGGCTGCTGGAGACAGAGGTCTCTCCGCCTGATGCGGTGATGGACATGTCTGCTAGTGCGGTCCGAGGTGCGGCTGAGCAGGGTTTATTAAATGGCACGGATACTGCCTCACCCGCTAGACCTCCTAAGAAGGAAGGGCCAGATATGGACGCGGCAAAAGCAGAGATTCTGTCTGCCACCTGCAGAGAGGTACAAGTTGGGGTACCCGGAGATGCTCTCAATTATAGTATGGAGAGGAACAAAAATTGTAACATGGAAAAGTGTGAGTTGGCAAAGATTGGTACTGCTAGAAATGGGTCATGCGTTGTTCAATGTCAGTTGTTGGGACAACTGCCCACAGAGATTTGGACAACAGGTGAAGTGAAGCCTTGTGAAGGTTTCATAGGGGATAGCTGCTCACCTGTGTGTTGTCCCTCCTTGGGCTTGGCCCTAACAAACCATGAACAAGAAATAACTGATGATATTGATAATTGGAGAAATGGTGACTTATTACTGAATGTTAATGTAAATAATGGCCTGGATATGAAAATGAATAATTTCTTGGAAAATGAGTGTGATACACAGATGTTGAGCCCTGGGGAGTTGGTAGTCAAGGGCAAAGGAGTTGGTAAACCCAAGGGACCTATTGTGATGGGGAAAACGGGTACCAGTGAGGGAAAAGGTGGTTCCTCATCAGGCGTAGTGTCTGGAGCAGGTTCCTTACAGAATCCAGAAACTGAGTTTAAAGGAAGTAGCAGGAAAGGCAGGGGGCTGCCAGAAAAGAAACGTGAGCTCAGGAACCCCAAGGACAGAGGGAGTAGGCTGGGGATACAGAAAGGTAGGACCCCGTTGCGATCCTGGGTAAGGCGTGCCTGGAAACGCACCCGAAAAAAAGATTGGGTCTACGCAGCGAACAGCTGGCACAGAGGTGCCCCAATCAAGGATTCGGGCTTGTGTGTTCCGCCCCCTTTGGGTCCGAAACATGGGGGGGAGATATGTGACAGTAGGAGCTACTGTCACGGTAAAATGGACAGTTTGCTGGACACAGGGTCTGCACATTTGCAAGGTGCAAGACTACAGAGCGTAGATGTGGACTGGAGAAGACTGCTTTTGCAGCTTTCTCCAGGTTTTGGTATTCTGGAAAGGGGCTTTGTAGTTTGGAGATTCCACAGTGTCTTGGGAGGGATGGGATCTCCAACCCTGTGTCCAGACTTTGCTGATTACCAGCAGGGTGTGTGCTCAGGTGAGCACAGCCCTTATAATGAATGTATGGGAAGACCTCATGGCTCCCAGTTGGAGACGGCTCCACACCAAGAGACAGGAGGTCTTCAGGAGTCAGAGAGGCTGTAGGTGACAGCCAGAACATTGGTGACTGCAAGAGGCAGAGCTGTGGACGCTAAAGGGAAGCCGTCTACTTTGAGGAGTCCGGTGGTCTGGGTGACCAGGAAAGTGCAGAAGTACTGCTACAGAGTGCCAGGTGGGCTAGCATTTTCTGTTATGTGTATTTGATGGAGAAGAACCCCTGCGTGGGAAACCTTTGTTTGGACTTTTATTTTGCCTTTTTTAACAAAAATGGGCTACCATGCCCTTAAATATAGTTCCTGACTGGCTTGAATCGCTGGGAAAACGCATCTACCACTTGAGCTAAACAACCCCCATCTCACAATATATATATATATATATATATACTATATTGCCAAAAGTATTGGGACGTCTGCCTTTACACGCACGTGAATTTTATGGCATCCCAGTCTTAGTTTGAAGGATTCAATATTGAGTTGGCCCACCCTTAGCAGCTTTACCAGCTTCAAATCTTCTGGGAAGGCTGTCCACAAGGTTTAGGAGTGTGTCTATGGGAATGTTTGACCATTCTTCCAGAAGCACATTTGTGAGTTCAGGCACTGATGTTTGACGAGAAGCCCTGGCTTGCAGTCTCCGCTCTAATTTATCCCAAAGGTGTTCTATTGGGTTGAGGTCAGTACTCTGTGCAGACCAGTCAAGTTCCTTCAGTCCAAACTCACTCATCTGTCATTATGGACCTTGCTTTTTGCACTGGTGCACAGTCATGTTGGAACAGGAAGGGGTCATCCAAAACCCCTGAAAAACAACCCCACACCATAATCCCCCTCCACTAAATGATTTGGACCAGTGCACAAAGCAAAGTCAATAAAGACATAGATGAGCGAGTTTAGGGTGGAGGAACTTGACTGTCCTGAACTTAACCTGATAGAACACCTTTGGGATACTGTGAGCCAGGCCATTTCATCCACATCAGTGCCTGACCTCACAAATGTACTTCTGGAAGAATGGTCAAACATTCCCATAGACACACTCCTAAACCTTGTGGGCAGCCTTCCCAGAAGAGTTGAAGATGTTATAGCTGCAAAGGGTGGGCCAACCCAACATTGAACTCTATGGCCTAAGACTGGGATGCCATTAAAGTTCATGTGCATGTAAAAGCAGGCATCACGATACTTTTGGCAATATAGTGTATATATATAAAGTGCTGTGAAAAAGTATTTGCCCCCTTTCTGATTTCTTTTTTTTTTTTGCATATTTCTCACAGGACAACATCTAAAGAACTGCAGGCCTCACTTGCCTCAGGTAAGATCAGTGTTTATGATTCAACAATAAGAAAGAGACTGGGCAAAAATGACATCCATGGGAAAGTTCCAAGGCCAAAGCCACTGCTGACCAAAAAGAACACATTTACCAAAAAACATCTTGATTATCCCCAAGTCTTTTAGGCAAATATTCTGTAAACTGATGAGACAAAAAATTAACTTTTTGGAAGGTTACATCTGGCATAAAACGAATACAGCATTTCATACCAAGAACATCATACCAACAGTTAGACATGGTGGTGGTAGCATGATGGTCTGGGGCTGCTTTGCAGCTTCAGGACCTGGACGACTTACCATAATTGATGGAACCATGAATTCTAAGCTCTACCAGAAAATCCTAAAGGAGAATGTCCTGCCATAGTTAGTGGCCTCAAGTTTAAGTGCACTTGGGTTATACAGCAGGACAATGATCCGAAACACAACAGCAAATACACCTCCAAATGGTTCAAACAAAGCAAAATTTAGGTCTTGGAGTGGCCTAGTCAAAGTCCGGACTTAAATCCAATTGAGATGCTGTATCATGATCTTACACAGGCCGTGCTGGAAAATTACTTTACAAAGAATTTGCTTTAGATGACTGGTTTATATAAATTGATTATGCTTGTACAGGCCCTAGAAGACTTTGTCATATACAGGGAAAATGTGCACTGCTTTTTTAGTGTATTGTAGAGGTACACATATAAAAAGCCTCCCAGACACTGTTCAGAGAGGTGTACTGTTTTTCTTCACCGTAACTCTCCCATTTAAGAATGGGGTTTAGGTCAGGTGAGGAAGGGGGTCATGTCATTATTCTTTCATCTTTAAGATCTTTACTGGCTAGCCACGCAGGGGAGTACTTCAATGCATGTGATAGAGCATTGTCCTGCAAAAATAACTTGGTCTTCTTGAAAGATGCAGACTTTTTCCTGTACCACTGCTTGAAGAAAGTGTCTTGTAAAAACTGGCAGCAGGTTTGGAAGTTGATTTTGAGTCCATCTTCAATACGAAAACGTCCAACTAGCTCATCTTTAATAATACCAGCCCAGCCCATACCAGTACCCCACCTCCACCATGCTGGCATCTCAGTTGAAGTGGAGCTCTGAGCCTGTTACTAATTCAGCCACAGGCCCATCAAGAGTCACTCTCACTTCGTCGGTCCGTAAAACCTATGGAAAATCTGTCTTCAGATATTTCTTGGTCCAGTCTTGACGTTTCAACTTATGTGTCTTGTTCAGTGGTGGTTGGATTTCAGCCTTCCTTACCTTGGCCATGTCTCTGAGCACTGAACACCATGTACTTCTGGTCACTCCAGGTAGGTTGCAGTTCTGGAATATGACAGCACTGGAGGATAATGGGTTCCCGGTAGCTTCACGTTTGATTCTTCTCAAATCTTTGGCCGGTAATTTGCATTCTTTTTTCTCAAGAGGTTTCTTGCGACCCTGTTGACTATTTGCAACAAAACGTTTTTGACTTTTCAGTCAGTTAAATCTCTTTTTTGGCCCATTTTGCCTAAGGAAAAGAAGCAGCCCGATAATTATGCACACCTTGATATGGGGCGTTAATCTCCTTAGGCCACACCCTCCCTCATTACACATCACCTGATATGCTTAAATCCAATAAGCATTCAAGTTTATACAGCTTGGAGTTTGACAATATGCATAACAATTATGGAGAGAGAGAGAGAGAGAAATCCCGCTGTCAAAATACAGTAGCGCAGCAGTAGAGAATGTACAGAAGTTATTGTCAACTGACTGGATATAATAGGCTCAGGTCCATATCCCTAATACATAGTGTGTTGTTGCCTTATGAGGAATGTTTATGAATAATTTCCATTGTAAACTGGGAATATCTGTACATATATGTATATATAAGTTAGAATAAGAAATGTGTGTGTCTGTAAGGGTTAACTTGGCTGACAAGCTGGGCTTGAGGGAAATCTAATTACCAGTCCTCTGTTGAATATGCATGAAGGCTGGGTGACAGGGGGCTACGGAGTCCTCATGTCTGACGAGGTAACTTCATATTCAAACAAGCCAGGAAGAAACCACATGTGAAACTTCTAATCTATGCGGCACCGCCTTTATTCGCTAGATAAAGGCATGTGTATTCTCCCATGATAACAAACCAATATCCATTTAAGGGGTAATTTTGCCTGGCTAGTTCCATGCATAGCTAAGTGCCCCATTCAAGGGGAGTTAACGACCTCCGGTTTAATTAATTTATCTTCATATCCAATTATCACTAAATTCCAGTAAAGAGTGGGCTAGTGTGGGAAATTAATATAACGGCTGGAGGGAGGAGAGAGATAACAGTAACCAATCGTAGCCGCCCTGTTTTAGTCAATGTGAGAGGGCTCCATAAAAGGACCACCCCAATCAGTAGAGAGGGAGAGATGAGATGACCTGGGCCCAGGAATCATTATTATAGGTAATTATCAGACCATCTCCAGCACTTACAGTATACTTGCTTGTCATATGTTTGTCTGTCTATTTGTAATGTAATGTATATACTCTGTATTGTAACCTAATACTAATATTTACATACTTTATGTTTGAAACTAATATTTACTCCCTTGCCTAAGACTGTAAATGTTTGCGGTGTATTAGATAGACTAATAACAATTCTTTAATAAATGCTTATTATATTGAAGCTTTCACTTCTTGTCCAAAGAACTCTTATTTAACCCATATCATATCGTTGAGATATTAACCACTTCTCTACTGTGCACGAAAACCCCCTTCCTGCCCAAGCCATTTTTCAGCTTTCAGCGCTGTCACATTTTGAATGACAATTGCGCGGTCGTGCGACGTGGCTCCCAAACGAAATTTGTGTCCTTTTTTTCCCACAAATAGAGCTTTCTTTTGGTGGTATTTGATCACCTCTGCGGTTTTTATTTTTTGCGCTATAAACAAAAGAAGAGCGTCCAGTTTGGAAAAAAAACACTTTTTTAATTTTTGCTATAATAAATACCCATTTTTTTTTTAAATAAAATTTTCCTCGGTTTAGGCCGATACGTATTCTTCTACATATTTTTGGTAAAAAAAAAAATCGCAATAAGCGCGTATTGATTGGTTTGCGCAAAAGTTATAGCGTGTACAAAATAGGGGATAGATTTATAGCATTTTTATTTTTTTATTAGTAATGGCGGCGATCTGCGATTTTTTTATTGTGACTGCGATATTGCGGCGGACACATCGGACACTTTTGACACATTTTTGGGACCATTCACATTTATACAGCGATCCCTGCTATAAAAATGCATTGATTTCTGTATAAATGTGATTGGCAGGGAAGGGGTTAACCACTAGGGGGCGGGAAGGGGTTAAATATGTTCCCTCTGTGTTCTTACTGTGGGGGGAGGGGACTGACTGGGGGAGGTGACCGATGGTTGTCCCTATGTACAAGGGACACACCATCAGTCCCCTCTCCCTCACAGGACGTGGATCTCTGTGTTTACACACAGAGATCCACTTTCCTGCTCGTTTCCCGGGCAATCGCGGGTGCCCGGCGGCAATTGTGGCCGCCGGGCACGCACACCGGGGCCTTGTGAACGCGGTGGGCGTGCGTGCGTGCCGCTGGCGGCGCACGCGCGCCTCCTAGCTCGTTTTAAAGGGAGGACGTCATATGACGTCCTCCCAGAACGAGAGTATCCTCCGCCCGCCGTCAATTGACAGTGGGCGGGGGACAAGTGGTTAAATATTAAATATATAGATAATATTTGGCTACAGTGTGAAAAAAATCTCCAAAGATAGAACTTTGCTGGACCATCTTTGAGGAATATACCAAATACCTGTTATACGGATGGGGCATTTTTTTCCCCATTAGTAACACTCTCTATTTTATTGTCTGTTTTCAGGTTTAGCCAGCTATCTGCAGCCAGGTTTACAGACCGGCTTAGCAGTTTGGTACCTGGACTGTTTTATTCTATTAATGCAATGTATGACCAATTCCTATGACCACCTGTGACCGGCCTGGTTCTCTGGATAAACTTTGTCCATAAGAAACTCCTGTACTCAATGACCAGTCTTAAAGAGCTTGAGACATAGGTATGGTGAACACTGTTTATTTCCACATTTCTGTACAGCATTGATTATTATTTACCATCCTATGCTCTACAGATCAGAATCAATTCACTGATTTAATATTTCCTTATCCATTTAGAACTTTTCTGTGGCGTGATTATCCCAAACTGCTCCGACCCCCTTTTGGGCGGACACATCCCTGAACGGGGTCACTTCTGGACACTCTCCATCTCCCACCTTGCTCTGATTCCTCTGTGCTGCTCTGGCGCTCCGTTCTCCTTTTTGAGCTTGGGTCTCTCTTGGTTGAAATATACAACACATGGGGTCAGTATATCTAGCTTTGTTTATTCATTGCTTTGTAATGGTCTATGTTTCTAACTGTAGATGTTTTCAATATGATATGTGTATGTATTTTATGGCACATTCGATGTTGTTTGTAATTATGCCTATATTACCATTGTAGATTAATTACACACATCTGGAATTCTTCAACCCATTGCCCCTGAATAGGGATGAGCCGAACACCCCCCGGTTCGGTTCGCACCAGAACCTGCGAACGGACCGAAAGTTTGCGCAAACTTTTGAAGCCC
This sequence comes from Rana muscosa, assembly GCA_029206835.1. NCBI lineage: Eukaryota > Metazoa > Chordata > Amphibia > Anura > Ranidae > Rana > Rana muscosa. Next base: position 10,795,889 of record JARGYO010005626.1, on the reverse strand, counting down.
ATTAAAGTCTATGGGACTCGAACGTGAGAAATCAAAAGTGTGAATTTTAAAGGCTAATATGCAAGTTATTGTCCTAAAAAGGGTTTGGGGACCCGCGTCCTGCCCCCGGGTACATGTATTAATGCAAAAAAAAGTTTAAAAACGGCCGTTGTTTCGGGAGCAGTGATTTTAATGATGCTTAAAGTGAAAAAATAAAAGTGAAATAATCCTTTAAATATCATACCTGGGGGGTGTCTATAGTATGCCTGTGAAGTGGCGCGTGTTTCCCATGTTTAGAACAGTCCCTGAACAAAATGACGATTCTAAAGGAATAAAAGTCATTTAAAACTGCTTGCAGCTTTAATGTAATGTCCTTTTCCGGCAATATGGATGAGAATCATTGAGAAAAACGGCATGGGTACCCCCCCCCCAGCCCATTACCAGCCCCTTTGGGCCTTGTATGGATATTAAGGGGAACCCTGCACCCATTAAAAAAAGGAAAGGCGTGGGGCCCCCAGGCCCTATATACTCTGAACAGCAGTATACAGGCGGTGCAAACAAGGCAGGGACTGTAGGTTTGTTCTTAAGTAGAATCTGTTTGTAATTTTGAACTGGTATTAGTAGTGTAGCTCCAGCCAAAAAATCTATTTGTAAGCTTTTTGGAAAACATAGGGAAGGGTTATCATCACCCCTGTAACGTTTGTTTTGCTGTCCGTGCACCTGTTCAGAAGATTTCACCTCACTTTCTGTCCCAATGACAATTGGATTTTGAAAATTTGGGGTTTTTAGGGAAACAAGGATTGGTGATAAAGCATCAGTGGAGAGGAGAGAATTTCCCTTCCTAGGGGTAGATTTCATCTTACTTCCTGTTGTCTCCCTCCGTTTGTAAGTAGGAGTCGTTTGAAACTCGGATGTTTGAAAGTAGGGGCCTGCCCTATGTACTCTGCAGAAATTTGGGCCTTAGGTGTTGGTGTTGCCACAACACTGTAAGCCCTCACAGTTACTCTTTGTGGGCGCTGGAACGCCCTGCTGTGAACTATTATATCAAGAATTGTAATTACATGCCATTGTTGAACAGTGGCAGAAAAATTGGGCCTTTGGTGGTGGTGGTGGTGCTGGTTCCACAACACTGTAAGCCCTCACAGTTACTCTTGGTGGGCGCAGGGATGGGCCCTGCTGTAAAATATTATATCAAGGGGCAGAAAAATTGGGCCTTAGGCACTGGTGCCACAACACTGCAACCCCTCACAGATACTCTATTTGGATCGCAGTAATGAGCCCTGCTGAAAAGTATTACAGCAAAAATTGTAATTACACCCCCCTGTTAAACAGGGGCAGAAAAATTGGGCCTTAGCCACTGGTGGCGGTGCCACAACACTGCAACCCCTCACAGAAACTCTAGTTGGAGCGCAGGAATGAGCCCTGCTGCAAAGTATAGCAGCAAAAATTGTAATTACACGCCCCTGTTAAACAGGGCAGAAAAATTGGGCCTTAGCCACTGTTGGCGGTGCCCAGAACCAAAAATGTTCTTACAAGCTATTAGCATGATCATTGAGGAGGAAGAGGATAGTCACTCAGCATAACAGGATAGTTACTCAGCATCAGCATAGGCAGTCTTGAAGGGATCTGACATTCAAAAAAAAAATTATTCGGTTACATCAGCATCAGGTGCTTGGTAGCTGGTGGTGATCCAAGACTGATTAATTTTTTATGAAGGTCAGCTGATCGACCGAGTCGGTGGACAGGCGCACCCTGTGATCAGTTACAAAGCCTCCAGCAGCACTGAATGTGCGTTCCGAATAGGGATGAGCTTCGAGTTCAAGTCGAACTCATGTTCGACTCGAACATTGCCTGTTCGCCCGTTTGCCGAACAACGAACAATTTGGGGTGTTCGCGGCAAATTCGAAAAGTCTATGGGAGAAATCTTAAGTGCTAATTATAAAGGCTTATATGCAAGTTATTGTCCTAAAAAGTGTTTGGGGGCCTGGGTCCTGCCCCAGGGGACATGTATCAATGCAAAAAAAAGTTTTAAAAACTGAAGTTTTTTTAGGAGCAGTGATTTTAATAATGCTTAAAATGAAAAAATAAAAGTGAAATATTCCTTTAAATTTCATACCTGGGGGGTGTGTATGATATGCATGTAAAGTGGCGCATGTTTCCCGTGCTTAGAACTGTCTCTGCACAAAGTGTCATTTTTGAAGGAAAAAAAGTCGTTTAAAACTCACTCGCGGCTATTAATGAATTGTCGGCTTTTATCAATACATAGAAAAGTCATTGATAAAAAAAAAAAAAGCGTGGGGGTTCCCCCAAATTCAATAACCAGGCCCTTTAGGTCTGGAATGGATATTAAGGGGAACCCCGCCGCAAATTTAAAAAAAAAATGGCGTGGGGTTCCCCCTAAATATCCATACCAGGCCCTTGAGATCTGGCATGGATTTTAAGGGGAACTCCACCCCAAATTTAAAAAAAAATGGCGCAGAGTCCCCCCAAAAATCCATACCAGACCCTTATCCGAGCACGCAACCTGGCCGGCCGCAGGGGAAGAGGGGGAGATGAGAGAGCGGCCCCCTCCCTCCTGAACTGTACCAGGCCACATGCCCTCAACATGGGGAGGATGTCCGCATGTTGATGGGGACAAGGGCCTCATCCCCACAACCCTTGCCCCTTGGTTGTGGGGGTCTGCGGGCGGGGGGCTTATCGGAATCTGGAAGACCCCTTTAGCCCCCCCCCTATGTGAATTGGTAAGGGGTACATTGTACCCTACCATTTCACGAAGAAAGTGTCAAAAAATGTAAATAAAAACACACACACACACCTTGGAAAAGTCCTTTATTAAAAAAAAAAAAAAAAAAAAACATTCCAGCGATGAAATCCAGTGTCCCCCGGCGATCCCGATGTCCAGCGCTGTCCGTCATTGGTTGTGCCTGTGCGGACCTGATGGGGAACTTCCTCCATTGTGTTTTAAATGTATGGATATTTAGGGGGAACCCCACGCCATTTTTTTTTTAAATTTGCGGCGGGGTTCCCCTTAATATCCATTCCAGACCTAAAGGGCCTGGTAATTGAATTTGGGGGAACCCCCACGCTTTTTTTTTTTTTTTTTTTTATCAATGACTTTTCTATGTATTGATAAAAGCCGACAATTCATTATAGCCGCGAGTGAGTTTAAAATTACTTTTTTTCCTTCAAAAATTACACTTTGTGCAGGGACAGTTCTAAGCACGGGAAACATGCGCGACTTTACATGCATATCATACACACCCCCCAGGTACGAAATTTAAAGGAATATTTCACTTTTATTATTTCATTTTAAGCATTATTAAAATCACCACTCCCGTAAAAACGCCTATTTTTTAAACCTTTTTTTGCATTGATACATGTCCCCTGGGGCAGGACCCGGGTCCCCAAACACTTTTTAGGACAATAAATTGCATATTAGCCTTTATAATTAGCACTTTAGATTTCGAACGTTCGAGTCCATTGTATTTAATAGGGTTCTAAAGTTCACACGAGCATTCTGTCTGTTCGCAGGTTCTGGTGCGAACCAAACAGGGGGGGTGTTCCGCTCATCCCTGGTTCCGAAAGAACGCTGGATGCAGGACAGGCCAGTAGCTCAATTGCATACTGTGCAAGCTCTGGCCAATGATCCATCCTCAAGACCCAGTAACCCAGAGGATTTTCGGTGGGAAAGGTGTCCAAGTCTGATCTTGCCCCTACAGTAGGTGTCCGCGACATTGTGTCAATCTCAAAATAGCGGCGAGATTGACACCCTACGAGCCCCATCGCGAGAGCCAGCGCCAAGCTGGCTCGTCATCGGGAAAGGATAAATTTTGTTTTTCATTTTGGAATGAGCGACACGCATTGCTGACATTGAGGCCGGTGGACGGAGATCCGACGTGCATTCCCGCCAATACCAGGCACTGCGTTTGGTATGAATCCTGAGTGGGAACTCCACGCCAAATTTTAAATAAAAAAACAGGCATGAGTTCCCCTCCAGGAGCATACTAGGCCCTTCGGTCTGGTATGGATTTTAAGGGGAACCCCCTAAGCCGTAAAAACTGTGTGGGGGTCCCCCACAAAACCCAAACCAGACCCTTATCCGAGCACGCAACTTGGCAGGCCGCAGGAAAATATGGGGGGGGACGAGAGAGTGCCCCCCCCTCCTGAACCGTACCAGGCCGCATGCCTTCAACATGGGTGGTTTGGGGCAGGGGGGCGACCTGCTTCCCCCCCACCCCAAAGCACCCTGCCCCCATGTTGATGGGGACAAGGACCTCTTCCCGACAACCCTGGCCGTTGGTTGTCAGGGTCTGTGGGTGGGGGGCTTATCGGAATCCAGGAGCCCCCTTTAATAAGGGGGCCCCCAGATCCCGGCCTCCCACCCTATGTGAATGAGTATGGGGTACATCGTACCCCTACCCATTCACCTGGTGGAAAAAAATGTCAATAAAAAAACACTACACAGGTTTTTAAAGTAATTTTTTACACAGCTCTGGGGGTCTTCTTCCGACTCCAGCTCTTTTGCTAGCGGGGGCCCGGTCTTCTTCATCGCCTTCTTCTCTCTTCTCCTCCTCGATGTTCACTTGTCGCTTCCTCCCGCTGTAATGCCGGGTGTGCGGTCCGCAACGATTTATATAGGCCTCTCATGACGTCACAGTCACATGCTCCGGGTGGCCCCGGAGCATGTGACTGTAACATGTTGGGAGCATGTGACTGTGACATCATGGGAGCATGTGGCCACCCGGATCATGTGACTGTGACGTCATTGAGAGGTCTATATAAATCGTTGCGGACCGCACACCCGGCATTACAGCGGGAGGAAGCGACGAGTGAACATCGAGGAGGAGAAGGGGGAAGAAGGCGACGAAGAAGACCGGGCCCCCGCTAGCAAAAGAGCTGGAGTCGGAAGAAGACCCCCGGAGCTGTGTAATAAATTACTTTAAAAACCTGTGTAGTGTTTTTATATTGACATTTTTTTCCACCAGGTGAATGGGTAGGGGTACGATGTACCCCATACTCACTCATTCACATTGGGTGGGGGGCCGGGATCTGGGGGCCCCCTTATTAAAGGGGGCTCCTGGATTCCGATAAGCCCCCTGCCCGCAGACCCCGACAACCAACGGCCAGGGTTGTCGGGAAGAGGCCCTTGTCCCCATCAACATGGGGGCAGGGTGCTTTGGGGTGTCAGGGCCGCAGGTCGCCCCCCTGCCCCAAAGCACCAAACCCCCTATGTTGAGGGTATGTGGCCTGGTACGGTTCAGGAGGGGGGGCGCTCTCTCATCCCCCTCTCTTTTCTTGCGGCCTGCCAGGTTGCATGCTCGGATAAGGGTCTGGTTTGGATTTTGAGGGGGACCCCTACGCCGTTTTTTCGGCTTAGGGGGTTCCCCGTAAAATCTGTACAAGACCGATGGGCCTGGAATGCTCCTGGAGGGGAACCCATACAGGTTTTTTATTTAAAATTTGGCGTGGAGTTCCCGCTCAGAATTCATACCAAACACAGTGCCTGGTATTGGCGGGAATCCACGTCGGATCCCCGTTCAATACAGTGTCGCGTCGCCTTCTCGCTATTGCAGCGAGTGCGAAATGTCGGCACCCTGTCGCAGAGAATCTGCTTAATGGGATTGCGATGGAGATACATTCTTGCGGTCACCTACTGTAGGTATTCCTGCACCATGTAAAACAGACGCTGGCGATGGTTGCTGGAACCGATCATACCTTGGGGCTTCGGACTAAAAAAATTGTCTGAACGCATCGGTCAGACGGCCACCTTCTCCACTGCTCCTTCTGTGACTGACCGAAGCCTCAGCAACACGTTGTCCAGTACCAGGAATTTGTAACCTCCCAGGCTCTGGGAACGCGTTGCACAAACCTTTCTTCAAGGCCTCCCGAAGATGTTTCATCCTCTGCTCCCTCTGCGACGGCAAGATAAGGTCTGCAACCTTACCCTTGTAACGTGAATCAAGGACGGTTGCCAGCCAGTAATGATCCCTCTCCTTGATACCACAAATACGAGGATCCTTCCGCAGGCTTTGCAGGATCAGGGAGGCCATGCAGCATAGGTTTGCTGAGGCATTCGGTCCGGAGTCCTCTGGGTCACTAAGGACGACATGATCCGCAGCCACCTCCTCCCAGCCACGTACAAGTGCATGGGTTTCTGGGGACTGTAATTGATCCCTTGAAGACTGCTTCTGATGCTGAGTGCTAGGCTCCACCTCCATGCTGACACAATCCTCCTCTTCCTCCTCATCCTCTTCCTGTGTGATAGGCGGGCCAGCAGGAACACTGTCTGGATAAAGGGGGTCTTGAGAGGTAAGGAAGTCCTCCTCTTCCTCCCTCTGTTCTGCCTCAAGTGCCCTGTCCATTATATGATGCAGCGTGTGCTCCAACAGGTGGACAAGAGGGACAGTGTCACTGATGCATGCACTGTCACTGCTCACCATCCTTGTGGCCTCCTCAAATGGTGACAGGACAGCGCATGCATCCCTGATCATGACCCACTGGCGTGGCAAAAAAAAAACTCCCCTGACCCTGTCCTTGTGCCATATTGGCACAGATACTCATTGATGGCCCTCTGCTGCGCGTGCAGCCGCTGCAGCATGGCCAACGTTGAGTTCCACCTGGTGGGCATGTCACAGATTAGGTGGTTCTTGGGCAGGTTGTATTCCTTTTGGATGTCAGCCAGCCGAGCACTGGCATTATATGACCATCGTAAATGCACACAGAGTTTCCTGGCCTGCCTCAGGACAGCCTGTAAGCCCGGGTACCTGCCCAAGAACCGCTTCACCACCAAGTTAAGGACGTGAGCCAAACAGGGCACATGGGTCAGTTGTCCCTGTCGGAGGGCGGAGAGGAGGTTGGTGTCATCGTCGCAAACCACCATTCCTGGCTTAAGCTGGCATGGCGTCAACTACCTCTGAGCCTGCCCCTGCAGAGCTGATAGAATCTCTGCCCCAGTGTGGCTCCTGTCCCCCAAGCACACCAGCTCAAGCACCGCATGGCATCTTTTTGTCTGCGCACCACTGTTTCCGAGGACAAATCAGCACAGGCAGAGGCCCTGGAGGAAGAAGAGGAGGGGGTGGAGGAGAGAGGTGTGTCAGAATCACCACTAGTAGCATTTTGGAGGCGTGGTGGCGGAACAACCTCCAACACTACTGCACCCTGTCTTGCATCCTTCCCAGCTGCCAGCAGAGTCACCCAATGCGCCGTGAAAGATAGGCAACATCCCTGTCTATGCCTGCTGGACCATGAGTCAGCGGTAATATGCACCTTACCGCTGACCGCCCTGTCCAGCGAGGCCAAGACAATGCCTTCCACATGCCGGTAGAGAGCCGGAATCACCTTCCTTGAAAAAAGTGGCGTTTGGGAACCTGCCACTGAGAAACCGCACATTCCACAAACTCACGGAAGGGGGCAGAGTCTATCAACTGAAAAGGCAGCAGTTGAAGTGCTAGCAATTTATCCAAGCTAGCATTCAACCACTGGCCATGTGGATGGCTGGGAGCGAACTTCTTTTGGCGGTGCAGCAGCTGGGGCAGGGAAATTTGCCTGGTACAATCTGACGTTGGTGTGCCGATGGCAGATTGCCCGCAAGTTCTTGGCAGTGACACACCTAATTCTACACCTTCATTCCTCTCAGTGCAGATTTCTGAGGACTGAAGGTATAGTGGGGTTGGAGATCCCAGCTGATGAGAAGCAAGGAGAGGTCCGCTTTGTTCTTTGGTGTGGGTCTTTTATGTACGCTTGTTAACAGAATGGACTGCATGGCAGGTCGACATATGTCTGGTAAAGCATGTGGTGCCCAAGTGGCTGCTGTTTTGGCCACACAAGATACGCTTCAGACATATGTTGCAAATAGCAAAGGTGTGATCTGCTGCACACGTCTCAAACGGCCCACACCAAAGAACTTTTGTAATAACGTGCAGAGACAGCAGCGCCCTGCACTTGCAGAGCTCTGCGGTGTGATTCAGTCAGTGTGCTGCCCTTAAGCTTGCCCCTGGAGGGCATCCTGCCTCGTTGGAGATGTGCCTCCTCCACCTCCTCTCTCCTATCAGGCACCCACGTAGAGTCAGTGACCTCATCATCCCCTCCCTCCTCATCACTGGAGCAAACCTGGCAGAATGCTGCAGCTGGGGGAACATGACTGCCAGTTTGCTGTCCTTCTTGGGCACTTCCTCACTCTGGGCTCACGTTACTGCCTTCCTCAAGCTGGGTACCATCATCGGAGCCTTCAAAACGCTGCGCATCCTCCTGCAGCATGTACCCAACACTGTGGTCAAACAGTTCGGGGGACTCCTCAAGAGGACATAGTGGGGCTAGGGAAGGAGTGACTGATGCCATTGAGCCGAGGGAAGAGGCCGCTTTGGCTGACAAAGTACTCTGAGGCTGGATGAGAGAGGATGAGGAGGATGAGGACGGCTTGGTCATCCACTCTACCAACTCTTCAGCATGTTGCGGCTCAACACGGCCAGCTGCTGATGAGGATGCACCGTGTCCATGACCAGCACTGTTGCCTCTAGACACAGAGCCTGCTTGCCCTCATTTATTGGCCTGTGTGTGTCTGCCTCTCCTTGTTGGCCTTCCAGACATACTTTATTTGATGTATTGGAATAGGTAGGTACACAAGGAATTGTCTGCAGTCAGCTTTAGCTGCACACTGTGGCCAGTATACAGTACACTGACTGAAAATACTGCAGCTGCCTGCCTGTGGTAATATTTAGAAGCGAACACCAGCAATTGTCTGCAGTTAGCTTTAGTTGCACACTGTGCACAGGATACAGTACACTGACCGAAAATACTGCAGCTGCCTGCCTGTCAGTATATTAGGAAGAGAACACCAGGAATTGTCTGCAGTTAGCTTTAGTTGCACACTGTACACAGGATACAGTACACTGACTGAAAATACTGCAGCTACCACAATCAACTGCCTGCCTGTCAGTATATTAGGAAGAGAATAACAGGAAAGGATCTAGCTAAACTGAATACAGTGTATATTATATATATATATGTATATACATATATATATATATATATATATATACACACAAACTCCTATGATGCATATATATACTAAATACACTGACTAAAGCTAACTCAATCGCCTGCCTGCTATATCTAACTGAAATGAAATGACACTCTAAATCTCTATCTATCTCTCTCACATGCCGCAACACACTACACAAGGCCGACACGCAGGCGGTTTTATATAGTGTGGGGCGTGTACCTACTCCCCTGAGCCACGATTGGCCAAAGGCACCCTGACTTTGGCCAATTATGGCTCTCTGTGCTGACGGCGCTGTGATTGGCCAAAGCATGTGGGTCAAAGTGCATGCTTGGCCAATCATCAGCCAGCAATGCACTGCGATGCTGCAGTGAATTATGGGCCGTGACGCGCCACTCGAATTTGGCGCGAACGGCATATAATGTTCGAAATTCGGCGAACGGCCGAACAGCCAATGTTCGAGTCGAACATGGGTTCGACCCGAACACGAAGCTCATCCCTACCCCTGAAGAAGACTTCCACTCTACCAGTTGAAACGCATTGGATTTCCTCTGTCGCTCTGACAGTGGTATTGGGTTATTCCATTCAGTCCCATGTTGTCCTATTTCACCATGTGTTTTTTATCATTTACAATGTATTGTTCAACTTTAACATTAATGTAATAAATTTTCTATTTTTATAAGAATCACTTTTGTTGATGGGGGAATGGAGCAATTTTCTTTCCTTCAACCCATGGTTGAAGGAAAGAACATTGCATAATGTATCGCCTGCCTTAGACACAATGCTTTCACTTTTTTGACAGCTCTGCATAATATGCTTCTGTTCTGTAAACCAATAAAATTAATAATAATGACAGCCACAGTTCTAATAGATTTTTAAAAGATGACTTTGCCCAATTCTGAATTTGAAATTAGCATTGTAAGCATAACATTTCTTTCTTCTAAAAGAAATAGACTATACAATTTCTTGAATGTTCATGAGTAATACTCAAAGGAATAAAACTATCGCAATCCTAAGCCATTATTAAACACACAATTCATTAGAGAACATGGAAAGTTTATACAAAATATAAGTAGACATGTCAGAGAACCAGTCTTATTAGCTATGACAGAATAATAGTAGTATTGGCACAAATGTCACTCTAATGGTTTTACCACTGATAGTATAGTATTTATAATTGTGATTATATAAAGTTTGTCTGAAGTTTAGGGTTACAATTACAAGTTAGATTAGGGGGTTAGCTTGAGGAATATATTAGTATTAGTATTAATAATGACCTCTGATTCCTCTTGTGCCAAATTGTAGTGTAACTGTAATGTCTGCCTTCATTTTGTTAAGTGCTGCGCAAACTGTTGGCGCTATATATATCCTGTATTATTATTATTATTATGTCCAGGCAAAAACCCTCAGTTCCCTGGACCCCGACTCCTATTCATTCACATTTTTTTTTAAAACAACAGTAACCCACTTTTTACTTTCTCTGTTCTGCAGTCATGGGACCCACCACAGAGCCCCTTGCTTTATTGCAGACAAGTGATCCACTGCTGAAGTTCTGACACAGTGAGTACTCTTGTTGCTCCCCCTTTAAATCATGACGTGGCCATGTGAAGTCTTAAGGATTCTATTAGAACCTTTTTGAGGGACCCTGTAAAAAACCTTCTGATCTTTAGAACACTGTAAGCACCCAGACAATTGAAAGCATCCTCTTCATCAGGGAATGACATGGCCACTCAAATTTGGACCCCCCAACACCAAAAAAAAGAAGACTCAGCCTGGTAAGCGTGTAGGGAAGTTGCCTACTGTGAGCTAGTCAGTTTTGGTTGTCCTAGCCAGGGGAAAGGGATTAATGTTTGTCTGCCTCCCTGGGCCACATTTGCAGGCTTTCTGGGGTCCAGACTCCCATCCTGTGTGTTATAAAGGGGTTTGGATCCCTGGGGGTGCTAGAGTTATAGAGGAAGAGGGACTGACTAACTAGCTCACATTAGGCAACTTGCCAACACGCTTACCAGGCTGAGTCTTCTTTTTTTTGGTGTGGGGGTGTCCTAATTTGAGTGGCCATGTCATTCCCTGATGAAGAGGATGCTTTCTATTGTCTGGGTGCTTACAGGGTTCTGAAGATCAGAAGGTTTCTTACAGGGTCCCTCAAAAAGGTTCTTATAGAATCCTTAAGCCGCAAGCAATTTTAAATGACATTTTTTCCTTTAGAAATTTTATTTTTCTGCGGTACTGTTATAAACATGGAAAAGTTGTGCTACTTTACATGCAGACTAAGAGCCGGTTCACACAGGGGCAACACGACTTTGTGAGGCAAAATGGACACGACTTGAGCGTGAAAACCACAGCGCAACTTGGGGCGATTTACAACGCGACTTGAAGTCGCCTCCAGGACAGGGGACTTTGCCAGTGGCCAATCACATAATTATCTGCTCTGTGGGAGGGAGGGGTTTGCCTAGAAAACTATTTTTACTTCCTGAAAAGTTGCTTCAGTTAAGACAGGGGATCCGACTTGGAGGCGACTTCCATTGAAATCAATGGGTACAAGTCGCCTTGAAGTAGTACAGGAACCTTTTCTGAAGTCGGAGCGACTTCAGTAGTGTGCATTAAGACGGCTCTCATTGACTAACATGTAATTTCTCATGTCGCGCGACTTGGGGCGCAAGTCGGATCCCAAGTCGCTGTAGTGTGAACCGGCTCTAAGGGGACGCCCAGGCATGATATTTATTTCATTTTTATTGTTTCACTTTAAGCATTATTAAAATCACTGCTCCTGAAAAAACAGTTGTTTTAAAAACGTTTGTTTGCATTGCTACATGTCCCCTGGGGCAGTACCCGGGTCCCCAAACACTTTTTTTATATAACAATAACTTGCAGATAAGTCTGTAAAATGAACACTTTTGATTTTTCACGTTTGTGTCCCACAGACTTTAACGGTGTTCGCATGTTCGCACAAATTTTTTGCCTGTTCGCATCTTCTGGTGCGAACCAAACCGGGGGTGTTCGGCTCATCCCTACTTAAAGCGGAGTTCCACCCAAAAGTGGAACTTCTGCTTTAAGCACTCCTCACCCCCTTACATGCCACATTTGGCATGTAATTTTTTTGGTTGGGAGTGGGGGCTTCAGGAGTGGGACTTCCTGTCCCACTTCTTACTTCCACCTATGGACTACCTAGGCGACTCCTCTCACCTTAGGCGGCCCCTCCCTCCAGGTGATCTCCTGGGACACATGACAGGTCCCAGGAGATCGCCTGTCCACTCCTAGAGAGCAGCGCGACTCGCCCATGTGCAGTGCGCGCCCGGCCGTGAAGCCGAAAGCTGTCACGGCTGGGTGCCTACAGTGGGGGGGGGGGAGAGGAGCAACGCTCCTGGCAGCCGCATTGCTGGACCGTGGAGCAGGTAAGTGTCTGTTTATTAAAAGTCAGCAGCTACACTTTTTGTAGCTGCTGACTTTTAATAAACATAATAAGGCTGGAACTCCCCTTTAATTGTGATGTATATTACTTTTACAACAATGTAATTTGAATATGTTACCTTCATACCTGTTATTATATTCTGATCTTGCAATAAAATAATATTGAACTAAAAAGTTTAACTGGGCAAGTCATGGAAGAGGAGGTAGTTGCTATGGATAACCAAGTGAAGGGACACAATACAAGCAACCAGTCATTTGGCACAAGCCTGATTAGGTGACAGGCCCTCCAATAGCAAGGGGGGGGGCGGTGATCAGGACTGGTGTAGTGGGTGCAGGCTCAGCACGTTCCCCCTAATGCAAACATACACGTTACAGTGTGCCGTAACATGGGACAAGTCGCTTTTCAGAGGAACTCTGGTATTTTATTGCTGTACACAGTGAAAGCTCATCTCTAAGTTGGGGAACTGCCGTTCGATTATTCACATAACCACAGTCTCTCGTCTGGTCCCGAGCATTGATAAGCACGCTCCACGCAAGTGTCAGCCCATGTGCACAGGCCCATAAGACCCCACCCACAAGTGACTGGATTCAGGGAAGAATTTGTGGCTTTTTTAGGCAATTGGGCATGAAAAATTTACACTGAAATAACACATAAACAGTGTATTTTTAGTGTCAAATATGTATTTGCGAAGTACAAGTATTGAAACAGGGATTTCTGAAGTCCTGAACCTAAAGCAACTGTGCCATTTTTAATAAGACGAAAATCCACCTTACTTTATGATGCTGGAATCTGTAAAACATTTTGCTGAGATCTTTTATTGGTCTGTAGGTTTTTTTAAATAAAGACACAATGGGGAAAAAAAATCCAAATTTTTCTTGGGAAATCTCAGAATGGTATAAAACAATCAATAATCTCTCTAAATTTTCAATAAATACATCTTTAGGGGAATCTAATTACAAAACTCCATTACGTTGGTACATGGTTCCTTTGAAAATAGCTAAAATAAATAGACAAGTCTCTTCTAAATGTTTTAGAAATTGTGGTCAAGAAGGTTCTATGATAGACATCTGGTGGCGATGGCCTAAAATACGTAAATTTTGGATAAAAATATTTGACTTTATATATAAAATTACCAAAACAAATATTAATAAATCCCCTGAAATTGCTCTTTTTCAAAACTTGGATACGAATTTACCTAAACACACCAAAAGCTTAATTTCTTATATAATCCTAGCCGCTAGAATAACCATTGCACGATGTTGGAATCAATCTGGAATAACATTTGAGTATGTTATACAAAAGTTAAACTGGGTCATGATCAACGATAAATTGACTTGCATTTTAAATAAACGCTTTACTGTTTTTGAAAATACATGGCGACCTTGGATAAGTTATTCATTTTGAATACCAGCGATTCATGAAATATAACACTTTACTTGTCCTTTTATTGCCCACATTCTTCTATTTCCCTTAATTTTTTTTATTAACTATATATTTATTTTAATACTTATTATACTACGAGTATGCTACTTTATATACTAATTATTTTAATATCTTTTTTAGACAATGATTTTAGTTTAATTGCTCGATTTTGTTGACAGATCTAGTATATCCCTATGTTCTTCTTTTTTTATTAGGGATACAGAGATGGTGCAGAACCAGTGGAGAGAGGACTGTGGCGAAGGGCAGTGTAAAGGGGTCTTTACAGTCTGGCTGGCTGGCAGGGGCTGAAGAGAACTATCTGGGAGAGGTAGCTGAATAGAGGACAGCTAGCAACAGAACTTTTGTACACCACAGGGGCCCGAGGTCCCTGCCCGCAAATGGCAATCGTTTGAGGCCTGGCTGAGTTAGTGTCAGGCTCAACCATGCAGTGCTAGCTACTCTGGAGGAGTGATAGTCTGCAGCAAGGGACGTGTCAGTGGAGGAACAGTCTGCAGCAAGCAAAGTGCTGGAGGAGGAACGATGAGCAACAAGTGTTTGTGCTGGAGTAGAGAGTGAGATGTATATACTGGAGAGTATATAGGAGTCCTAAGCATGTTTGTACTAAATCTTTATGGGCATCCCATATATCCCAAATCCCTATCCAAGTTCAATTCCCTCCAATAAACAAAACAAACTGATGGACTGATTTCATGTATCTGAGTGACTGGGATGGATATCTGGCTGGGCAGGGTGACGGGTGAACCTCTACACACAGCAACCCATACGGGGGGCATGGCTACATATTCAAGAATTTATTTTTCACAAACAGTAAAAAGCTAAAGTTAAAATGCCTTAGAACTATATACCAATAAGAAATAATCAATTATTATAGAAGTGTATTATAACATGCCACAATCAGCCTCTGTGCCTGCACATGCTAACAAGCATATCCCATTCCATTAAGTATGCAAGTCAGGACAGCAGAGTAAAACTTAGGTCCTGGATCGTCAGAAGAGATTAAAATAACCAGGATGCCAAGATTAAAAAAACTAGGAGTGTAGAGAGGGTAGGGCTACTATTTTTGAGGCCAGGTGAAGACATTTCCACCAACAGGTTATAACACATACATCCGCTCTGCAGTTACTTTACTCAACAAAAAACACAACACGTCTCTTTCATTCTCCAGGATTTTTAGCAAATGTTAAAAATGACAATTTAGAAGATGTAAATGTCATTTTATATATATATATATATATATATATATATATATAAAAATATATATACATATAATGTACCGTATTTGTATAAGGCGGCTGGGCACATAAGACGACCCCCTAATATTCCGTTTAAAACGGTGGTTTTGTGCTGTACTCACTGTATAAGATGACCCCCTTGTGCGGTAATACGACCCCCTTGTGCGATCCCCTTGTGCGGTAATACCGTTCAAAAACGAAGACGCGGGTGCTCTGTAAAGCTGTATGTAATTCAGTATATGCACCGCTCAGCCAATCCTGGCGGGCAATGCACTCTGTTGATGGCTACAGAGCCTGCTAAGCCTGCTCGGATTGGAGTAAGAACCTCTGCCTATCCGAGCAAGCTACATAATGTAGCCTGCTCAGATTGGCAGTGGTTGTTACTCCAATCCGAGCAGGTTTAGCAGGCTCTAGTCATCAACAGATTGCATCGCCCGCCGGGATTGGCTGAGCGGCGCATATGCTAAATTACATACAGCTTTACAGAGCACCCAGCGGGCTGATATCAATTGGGCAGCTGCTTCACCCGAAGTATAAGACGACCCCCATTTTTTTGGCTCTGTAATTCCGGTGTAAAAGGTCGTCTTATACGCCGGAAAATACGGTACACAAAAATTGTGTTTAAACAAGCAATATAACTGAGGCTTTAATTGTGACCATCTATCAATGCATGAGTTAGTGATGCTAAAACCCAATCCACATGAGTCAGGGTGTGCAGAGAGTTTGGATGCTTTGCATGTAGTGGGTACTTAAGTGATTGTAAAGTAATTTTTTTTCTAATTAATATAAAAAACGTTATACCTACCAGCACTGTACAATGGTATTGCACAGAGCGACCCGACTCTACTCTTCTTGGGTACACTATCAGCGCTCTGGGTTCCTCCACTTCTCCTTGTGCCACTATAGGATGCCGATTCCTATGGGGGTGCCACTGCAAGATCCCTCCATAGCTGGGCTGTGTGCAACGAATGACACACACAGTGTGGCTCAGCCACTCTCTGCACACAGAGGATTTTGACGGCTGCCACTGTGAGGAGAGAGTTGCTGCAGATTGGCACAGCAATGGATGAAGAGCGGGCTCAGGTAAGTATACAGGGCGTGAGGGGCGATACAAATGCAGAGACATTTTTGACCCTATTACAGGGAATGTATTAAGGCAAAAAATACCCATCCTTTAGAAACATTTTATGGATTATCAGTCATCTGTACAGCTGCAATTTCTGCCATTTTGTTTTCACATGAGTGTTTGGTGTAACATTGGAAAGACTCCTCATTGTCTCTAGAATCCCCTCCAAGCTGCCGCTAGAGGGACTTTGTGTCAGTTTCCATCTACGAGATCCAAATGCTGTTAGTGTCACGTTTGTCTTCTAAGGATCTATATAACTATGACCCAAAATTACATCTCAGCCTCTCAAGCACGTCCCAGGCCTCAGCAAATGCGCTTTGCAGGCTGGGACCGCTGGCCCCAATGCTGGAGCAGAAAAAGTCCTTGTGCTAGCTGTCCTAAATATCGCTACTGATCCCCGTTAGCCCTATTCAGGCCCTGCCAGCCCTCCTGGCTGCAGCTGCCTCTCTCCACTGCCCCTTTCACCACAGTCCACCCTTCTGGTTCTGAACCCATCTCAGACTGAAAGCTCCCAGTCCTCTCAGGCATGCCTCCCCAGTCCTTCTGACTGTGCCTCACTCACCAGCCCTCCTGGCTGCGACCAGTTGTCCTCCCGTCAGTCTCTTAGCAGTGCTCTCTACCACTGTCCTATCCTTGCTCTCTCTTGTGCCTCTGGTCCAGGACCTCTTCATGTGTTCCTGAAAGTGGTCCCAACTGAACCTGAGCCCAAGCCCAAAGTCAACCCGCCCAGACTGGGGAGCTCCCCCAAAGGCCCCAACAGCCTCTGCACTCTCTCACTCCAGCTCTTCCACCCGACAACTCCTCCCCAGCTGGGCTGACCCTGAGCATTTAAGGAGACCTGCCCCCTGCCAATCCAGATTGGGGATTGGTCAGGGCTCCCTAAACACCACAGGTGGCTCCACCTCCCCTTTCATCTCTCCTTCCAGAAAGCACTAAAAGCCTCTGGAAAGAAATGGGAGGTCCTGATGACACCACCTGTGGGTCACCCAGCCTTACCCTGAGCCACTCCCAGCCCAGAATGAAAACAAACAGGCCTAGCAACCAGCCAGGCCTTCTTAAATTTTCGTATTCTCTCTAGCACACTACTAGAGGGTGCTACATAGACATACCCCAAAAATGGCTAATCTCCCAATTTACATTTCCCTACACACAATCTGGTGAATTCAATAAGGTCCTAATGGCAGTTCTCTGGTGGTAGTTTCCTTAGGTACTACCTGCGCTTAATTCAGGCAAGCGTTTCCACCAGCGTCATTAATATCACCAACAATGTAATGTATTGGATGATCTAAGACTGGAGGACAAGCGGATAATTGATAGTTCCACCCCCTCCATTCATACATGGTGTTGCATTCATAGAAGCTGTAGTAAGGAGCTGCTGAATGGAAAGGGCAGGCATAGACCACTCGTTTAATTAACCCCCTACCAAACTTAAAGATTGCAGGGGTGAGGGGAGAAAGGAAGGAGGAAGAGTTAGCACAAAGAACACAGTCCACAGTCCACTGACTGTAAGTTAGTAAATGTGATAAAAGCCATTATGACTGCAAGCACTAAAATAATGTGCACCAAGGGTCTCTCCTGCACCTTATGTGCACAAGTCTAACTCCCAAAATGTGAATCTATGTAAAAAAACTAAACTAAATTTGAAAACTATAATATTCCTATACATACTTACAAGAATTTTATTCTCTATTCCCTGTCTTTACACATGCAATGGTGTGTGAATATACTATATATACTGTGTATATATATATATATATATATATATATATATATATGCCGTATATATATATACGGTATATATATATGTAGCAGGGTGTCACTTTAAGGAGCTAAAAAGACTACTATACCCAGTGTGCAGCGGGACACCCAGAGTGCATTGCCCGGCGCAAGGTCTGCTGGGGAAGGCCTATTTAAGGAGGAGCGGAGAAACTCGCGGATCTCTTTGGACGTCGCCCACCTAGCAAGTGAAGCCTGCCCTGGATCTGTCGTTGGACTGGGCCTGAGAGTTGGGCCTTGTGATCCAAAAAGCCTTCCGGCCTTCACGGGAGAACCCAAGAGTCACCTCGTCCATCATCCTTCCAAGGACTGTTGGGAGGATCGGAGACTACGGGTGTCGTGAGATTGTGTGCAGGAGCCCAGCTCCGGAAGTTGGTTGTATGGACTGGTCCGGTCGGGTGAGAGAGAACTTGCTCAAGGATTATTTGACTAATCTTTAGGCTCAGTGTCCCTTGTTCAGGGACCACTGTTACCGGAGTGTTACATTGCACGCTAGAGGGACCGTGTGTTGTGCAGCAATAGTTGAATCCTATTGCAAATCAAGTAGATGACTGTTCATACCTGTGGATTACAAATACCCTTTAAAGTGCACCACCATTGCTAGCAAAGATCCCTCCCAACGGAAGCACCGTATCTGCAATAGTCAGGCCTGACTGTAAAGTAATTAGACATTGTTTGGGCGCCATCTTTGCCCACGAGGGGGAAGCTCGCGAGCGTAGTTGATTGACATTGAGTGTGTGTATTACTATTAGAACTTATTGCTTGTTTATATGCTTAACAGTTAACATTGCGGGGCTCTGCATAGGCATATGTACGATTGTCTAACTTCATGCTTTATACTCAGTAAAATTTACTTGTGGTTAAGCAAATACGCTGTGTGGTTATATGTTTATTGCGGTATTGGGATCCCCTTAGCCAACGGGTTTCACAATCCCATATTTACTGCTATCTGTGCCAAGGGAGGTTAGAGCCAGTTACTGGGGGTTGGCAGCAGTGTGTTACAGGCCCAAAATCTATATCAGCAGCTCTCTTAACTGGGGGTATTGCTACATATATATATATATATATATATATATATATATATATATATATAATTATTATTATTTATTTATAAAAAAAAATTCTCAGCCTTATAGTTGTATTTGGTCCATTACTTATTTTTTTCTACTTGCACCATTAAATAAGACCCTCTAAGGTGGACAATTGACCGTGTCAGAGCTTGTAAAATATATGCTAAATGACACATGTATTGATGGGTCTGCTACCATTTAAAATGGGAAAATTACTAACCATATGACTATGTTGTCCATAAATTCATACATCATTCTAATGTACATGTCAGCATAGAGTGAACTGCTTAGATCCAAAATTGTGTCTGTCTGAAATCTTTTTCATCAACAGACAATGCTGTCTTCTTTATACAAGCCTTTAATGCACAGCATGACGGTAATATATTGCTAGCTCTTTAATTGCCTATACATAAGTAGCTTAGCCTAATCAATCTTGTA
Source organism: Rana muscosa (assembly GCA_029206835.1). Classification (NCBI taxonomy): domain Eukaryota; kingdom Metazoa; phylum Chordata; class Amphibia; order Anura; family Ranidae; genus Rana; species Rana muscosa. The sequence continues at coordinate 10,776,418 of JARGYO010005626.1, read as the reverse complement.
AAATATCCAGAATGCCTGTATATGTCTCTCCATTCTATTCTCTGACTATTTTGCCATAGGCAAACCATGGGGGCACATACTTGCTGAATAGGACACTTCAGTATGGACTGCATGTAATCATTTATAAGACAAAGGCCATTGTCAATGTGCCTTGAGGTACAACTTGTCAATAAGTCAGCAGCTCAGCAGTGTAATTTGGTGCCTACAAAAAGTTACAGTTACTAATATATTACAACTTCATGACCCACATATAAACATACCCACATTTTACAATACCACGCCAGCTATTTATGTGTTTAACTAATAATGACTTTGTATAAATCAGCAGGCTATCAGTAGAACTATATTTAGGTATAGGGAATGAGGTTTTGGATAACTGCCGCTATGGGGTTTGAGGCACATTCTGTGGATTCACAATGAATTTTTTTGGTGCAAATTTGCCCAGGATATTTTTTTTCATTGCATTTGAATTATAGGCTTAGAAGAGCAAGCCAGCCCACTATTATGAACAAGGGAGAAGGGAACAACCATAGTGTCATGGTACTGAAGCTGCTGTATAGGCAAGATAGGAAAAGCTTACAAAATGCAGAGATTATGGTCATTTAGAACTCTGATTGCTAGCTCTTTGGGCAAAAACACCTTTGCTGTTTATTTTCTTATTATTGGGGAAATTGTTTAATTTTATTGTGTAGTTGTTTTGACATCAGTGGTTACTATTAACCACTGTTCAACCCATTGGATGCATTTTTATTTTTTTATTTTTTTATGCTGCAAGGCTTCCTTTTAAAAAAAAACAAAAAAAACAATCAGCTTTTTGTTTCAGGATGGTATTTTGGGGCTTTCATTTGTTTTAGCGATATATTTAGCTAAATCTCCATCAATAAAATTGTTCTGTTAGCCAATTTTACAATATAGTTACAGCTATGTCTCTTTTCTGTTTTTTATTTTTTTTTATTTCAACGGGTCCTCATCCAGGCATGCAGCTTGGGTAGCCATGAAAGGGAGTGCAGTGATCCTGAATAGGGATGAGCTTCGAGTTCGAGTCGAACTCATGTTCGACTCGAACATTGCCTGTTCGCCCATTTGCCAAACAGCGAACAATTTGGGGTGTTCGTGGCAAATTCTAAAAGTCTATGGGAGAAATCTAAAGTGCTAATTTTAAAGGCGTATATGCAAGTTATTGTCATAAAAAGTGTTTGGGGACCCGGGTCCTGCCCCAGGGGACATATATCAATGCAAAAAAAAGTTTTAAAAACTGAAGTTTTTTCGGGAGCAGTGATTTTAATAATGCTTAAAGTGAAACAATAAAAGTGAAATATTCCTTTAAATTTCGTACCTAGGGTGTGTGTATAGTATGCATGTAAAGTCGCGCTTGTTTCCCGTGCTTAGAACTGTCCCTGCACAAAGTGTAATTTCTGAAGGAAAAAAAGTAATTTAAAACTCACTCGCGGCTATAATGAATTGTCGGCTTCCGGCAATAGATAAAAAAGTCATTGATAAAAAAAAAAAAAAAGCGTGGGGGTCCCCCCAAATTCAATTACCAGGCCCTTCAGGTCTGGTATGGATATTAAGGGGAACTCTGCCGCAAATTAAAAAGAAAAATGCGTGGGGTTCCCCCAAATATCCATACCAGGCGCTTTAGGTCTGGTATGGATTTTAAGGGGAACTTCACCCCAAATAAAAAAAAAAATGGCGTGGAGTTCCCCCAAAAATCCATACCAGACCCTTTATCCGAGCACACAACCTGGCAGGCCACAGGAAAAGTGGGGGGGACGAGAGAGCGCCCCCCCTCCTGAACCGTACCAGGCCACATGCCCTCAACATGGGGAGGATGTCCCCATGTTGATGGTGACAAGGGCCTCATCCCCACAACCCTTGACTGGTGGTTGTGGGGGTCTGCGGGCAGGGGGCTTATCCCGGCCCCCCCTATGTGAATTGGTAAGGGGTACATCACGAAGAAAGTGTAAAAAAAATGTAAAAAAAACACACATACACCTTGGAAAAGTCCTTTATTAAAAATAAAAAAATAAAAAATAAAAAAAACATTCCAGCGATGAAATCCAGTGTCCCGTGGCGATCCGATGTCCAGCGCTGTCCACACGAAACGTCATTGGCTGAGCCTGAGCGGACCTGATGGGGAACTTACTCCGCAGTGTATTTAATGAATAGACCCGCCCCTTCTAAAGTTCCCCATCAGGTCCGCTCAGGCAATGACGTAGGTTTAAGGCTAAGCGGACCAGATGCAGAACGTGAGAAGGGGCGGGTCTATTAATTTATTACACTGCGGAGGCAGTTCCCCATCAGGTCCGCTCAGCCAATGACGTAGGCGGGGTCTGACATACGAGGGGGCGGACCTGATGGGGAACTTCCTCCACAGTGTAATAAATGAATAGACCCGCCCCTTCTCACGTTCCGCATCTGGTCCGCTTAGCCTTACACCTATGTCATTGGCTGAGCGGACCTGATGGGGAACTTTAGAAGGGGCAGGTCTATTCATTTAATACACTGCGGAGGAAGTTCCCCATCAGGTCCGCTCAGGCTCAGCCAATGACGTTTCGTGTGGACAGCGCTGCACATCGGATCGCCGCGGGACACTGAATTTCTTTGCTGGAATGGGTTTTTTATTTTTTATTTTTAATAAAGGACTTTTCCAAGGTGTCTGTGTGTTTTTTTTTTCTACACTTTCTTCGTGAAATGGTAGGGGTACAATGTACCCCTTACCAATTCACATAGGGGGGGCCGGGATCTGGGGTCCCATTTGTTAAAGGGGTCTTCCAGATTCCAATAAGCCCCCTGCCCTTAGACCCCCACAACCACCGGGCAAGGGTTGTGGGGATGAGGCCCTTGTCCCCATCAACATGGGGACATCCTCCCCATGTTGAGGGCATGTGGCCTGGTACGGTTCAGGAGGGGGGGCGCTCTCTCGTCCCCCCCTCTTTTCCTGTGGCCTGCCAGGTTGCGTGCTTGGATAAAGGGTCTGGTATGGATTTTTGGGGAACTCCATGCCATTTTTTTTTTAAATTTGGGGTGGAGTTCCCCTTAAAATCCATACCAGAGCTGAATGGCCTGATATGGATATTTGGGGGGAACCCCACGCATTTTTTTTTTTAATTTGCGGCAGGGTTCCCCTTAATATCCATACCAGACCTGAAGGGCCTGGTAATTGAATTTGGGGGGACCCCCACGCTTTTTTTTTTTTATCAATGACTTTTCTATGTATTGCCGGGAGGCGGCAATTCATTATAGCCACGAGTGAGTTTTAAATTACTTTTTTTCCTTCAGAGATGACACTTTGTGCAGGGACAGTTCTAAGCACGGGAAACAAGCGTGACTTTACAGGCATACTATACACACACCCCAGGTACAAAATTTTAAGGAATATTTCACTTTTATTGTTTCACTTTAAGCATTATTAAAATCACTGCTCCCGAAAAAACGTCAGTCTTTAAAACTTTTTTTTGCATTGATACATGTCCCCTGGGGCAGGACCCGGGTCCCCAAACACTTTTTATGACAATAACTTGCATATAAGCCTTTAAAATTAGCACTTTAGATTTTTCCCATAGACTTTTACAGGGTGTTCCGCGGCTTTTCGAATTTGCCTCGAACACCCCAAATTGTTTGCTGTTCGGCAAACATGCGAACAGGCAATGTTCGAGTCGAACATGAGTTTGACTCGAACTCGAAGCTCATCCGTACCGGAGATATCTGACAGGGAATCTATCTCCGAATCCCTCAACTTCTCCGCAGGCAAATATTTAAATCAGTCCCAGATATGTTATCCCTTGCTCTTTCACCCGTTCCTGTCATGGATTTTCCAGGGTTCATGCTCTCCTCTGGCTCCGGTTCAGGTAGTCCTTGGGGTAGGCCTTTACCGCGGCCGTGGGAAGTTTTCACATATCCCACCTTCCTCTGGATGGGTGCAGCGGTGACAGGTGTAGCGGAGGTAGTAGCAAGGGCTTTGTCCGCTGATGGCTTTCTAGTATCAGTAACAGCGACATCTCCCTCAGGAACACTCACAGTAGCAGATAGGGTGAGAGTTTGTTGGCCCCCAGAAGCAAGCGGTCCCCGTGGTCCAGTCCACTCAGTAGGCACAGGGCGACATGGTAGGTTGCTCCACAGCGAACAGGTATTCTCCGCATTGCGAACATTGGAAAAATGGACGGAGATGTATGGCCAGTCCCTCGCACCTGTGGCATAGCATACCCAGCGCTTCAACGTCTCAGATAGTGTACAACACAAACCGCCCCTGCGGCTTCAAGCGGATGCCGGTATCCATCAACAGGGTTCCGGTCAGCATGACACCCGCAACGTTGCTGGTAGGGAACATCCTGGGCCCCATGGCCGATTGTATCAGTGAGAAGGAAGACATGGCTGCACTCCCGATCTTCTCAGTATGATCACCCAGCTTCTTCTCTTTGGCGCCAGACACACACGTGCGTCTCACGCAGCAGCAGGCGGGAACTCCTCCCCCTGCTCTTTCAGTCATGTAGCTCCCGGATTTTCTTGGCTCTGCCCGTAGCCTACGCACTTAGAAAGTGATCCACACTTAACCCCTTTTTTGTCCCGTAACAAGTAATACAGTCAGGGGCCCACTTTAATGTAGACTCTCAGTGAAATAAATTTTCTGAGTTGCTCAGGGCAACAGCAAATATCCCGGACGAGCCCCCACGTGTAGCACTACCCCCATAGGAGCTGCTGGTTATTATTTTGGGTCTTTGCCATCATCCCTACCCACAGTTCACCAGGTCAGAAACTAATGCCGCGTACACACAACCGTATTTCTCGACGAGAAAAACTGCATTTTTTTTTTCGCCGAGAAAAACGATCGTCTGTGGGCTTTATGACGTTTTTCTCGTCTAGAAAAACGGCATAAAAAACGACGAGAAAATTTAGAACATGTTCTAAATTTTCTCATCGTTTTTTCCAGCATTTTTTTCCGCTGCAGTTTTCCCATAGGGAAACACTGCCGCGGAGCCCACAGACGGTCGTTTTTCTCGTCAAGAGAAAAAATGACGGGAAAAACGACCGTGTGTAGGGAACCAAGCCGTTCCCTCGTTTTTCCTGTCATTATTCATGGCGGTTTTTTAACCGCCGTGAATAATGATCGTGTGTACGCGGCATTAGAGTCTATACTGGGCCTTGCACCCACGGATGTATGCACCAGTCACTTGGTTCTTTTTCCAATGCTTTTTATTAAACAACTTGAACAGTAGAGGGATTTAGGAATAATTAGAGTGGAGACTGCGAGACAGGCGTTCTCGTTCACATCAGTGCCTGACCTCACAAATGCGCTTCTGGAAGAATGGTCAAACATTCCCATAGACACACTCCTAAACCTTGTGGACATCCTTTCCAGAAGAATTGAAGCTGTTATAGCTACAAAGGGTGGGCCAACTCAATATTGAACCCTATGGACTAAGACTGGGATGCCATTAAAGGTCATGTGCGTGTAAAGGCAGGTGTCCCAATACTTTGGTAATATAGTGTATGTGTTGCGTGTATTTTGAGTAGGCTTAGGCTATATTAAACCATGTTTTTTTAGGCCAGGCCCAATATTCTGTACAATTTATCTGCATCTAGTTTTCACAGAGGAGTGCTCCAAACAATGCTGCTTTCCTGGTTTGCTTGCAAAAGCCTACAAGTATGTTGGCTGCATGGGCGTCCGCTCCATAGGGCAAGGGGGGTCAATTGCCCCCCCTGGAATAGTAAGAAGGTGTTGAATTGTGGCTGAGAAGCTTCACACTGCAGCAGTTCTCGCACTCCTCGCAGTGCTGACTGAACAGTATACTGAACTTTTCACATGGTCCCTTGCTAACCCCTCCCATATAGGGAGTGTGGCCGGGGAAAGTCTGCTTCAGCCGTGTAGAAAGATATTGTATTTTCATATGTCCCTCCTGCTGGGCAGGGGCTGGGGCTAGGACGAGCTATGCATGGTTCTCATCATGTGTGGGGAGGATGATGCTGCTGAGGGCAGGAGTGAAGAAAGTGTGATCTCGGGCATGCAACAGGGAAGGTAAGGGTAAAGAAAGCAACATGCCCATGCATTCTACTCATGGCACTGTGTACAATATAGTACTGCACTGCCACCAACTCCTAATATTATAAATACTTCAAGTTGCTGCTTACCATCAAATGTGTTCCCACATTCCACAACTTAATATATAAAGATTAATGGTGTTGCACTTCCCTTCAACCACGTGCAGAAACATATTTTAAAGGAATTACAGTATATCAAAAAAGTGATAATTGAATACACAATCCCAGTGCAACAAATCTATAAATACCCCAAAAAATATACTCCAAAATATTACCACATATGTTGAAATATTATAAATGAATTGCATAAAAAATGATAATTGAATACACAATACCAATGCTGCAAATCTACTGATTAGAATATACCAATACGTCACTTTTAACCCTGCTAGTGGTCAAAGAAAGGGTTAAATGTGACGCGTGTATTGCCGCTGCCGAAGCGCCCCCCCCCCCAGAAAAAATTTCAGCGGACGCCCATGGTTGGCTGTATATATGCATGTGAGATAGGGATCTAAAGCCCCGTACACACAGTCCGATGGACTTTGGGTGTGACAGTGGGTGTGATTTAAGGTGGGTGTGGTTAAATTATGATGGCCGGGAGCAAACAAACTGTCACTCCCTGGGTGCCTCAATCACGACCCTATTTAGCTGCAAATGCAGAGCATAGGGGTGTACACATGCTGCCACGGCATTATTTATACTATTTGTCGAACGCGACCCATTCAAGTGAATGGTGCGGTGACATGCTAGTATGGGGTTGAAGGAGTTAAAGCAGGCAGTGAGGAAGCGACACAACGCCTCCTTACCACCTGTCATTCCACAACTAGAACAGAGACGAATTTCAATTTAGATAGCGTCCCAACCTTTTGGGGAGGGCGCTACATTAGAAACACCTCCCAGGGAACACATTTAACCCCTTGATCACCACTAGTGTTAACCCCTTCGCTGCTAGTGTCATTTATTCAATAATCAGTGCATTTTTATAGCACTGATCACTGTATAATTGTCACTGGTCCCAAAAAAGTGTCAAAAGTGTCTGATCTGTCCGCCGCAATGTTGTACTCCCGCTAAAAAACGCTAATCGCCGCCATTACTAGTAAAAAATTTTTTTTTATAAAATTAATAATAAAAATGCCATAAATCTATCCCCTATTTTGTAGACGCTATAACATTTGTGCAAATCAATCAATATACGCTTACTGCAATTTTTTTGACCAAAAATATATAGAAGAATACATATTGGCCTAAACTGTTGAAGATTTTTTGGGGGGGGGATATTTATAATAGCAGAAAAGTGAAAAATATATATTTATTCTAAATTCTAAATTGTCTCTATTTTTTTGTTTATAGCGCAAAAAAACGCAGAAGTGATCAAATATCACCAAAAGAAAGCTCTATTTGTGGGGAAAAAAGTATGCAAATTTTGTTTGGGTACAGCGTCACACGACCGCGCAATTATCAGTTAAAGTGACGCAGTGCCATATCGCAAAAAATGGTCTGGTCATTTAGGGGGAAAATCTTCCAGTCCTTAAGTGGTTAACAGCCCTGTTGGGAGACTTTGGGGGAATATCAGGCCCTTGATGCCTCACTTTTGAGACAGAGAAAGGGGCTGAGGACAGAGATTCCTCATCCGCTTTCTCTGCAGCCTCAGCCCGTGACGACAGTTAATGAATGGGAAGTGCTCCGTGCCGACCGGCTTCCTGTTCATTCACAAACTAAAGCATAGTAAACTATGCTTCAGTTATAAATAAATACAAGAGCTATCTGTACGGATTGCTCACTGTGTTCATTCAAGAAAGGAGGAGGCCGTAAATATAATATATTTAACCGCCCACCGCTCTATATCCTGAACCCCTGTGCCCTGCAGTAGCTGACAGCCGGCGGGAGGGAAAAGAGGTGAGCCAGTGGGGGGGGGGGGGGCACACAGGGGGATTGGAGTGAAGGGGAAGGCACATAAGTAAGCAGTATGTCAGGGCAGTCAGTAAGCTATAAGTCTGAGAAATCTAGTGAGCAGTATGTTAAGGCAGTCAGTAAGCGTTATGTCTGGGCAGTCAGTGAGCAGTATGTTAGGGCAGTCAGTAAGCTGTATTTCTGGGCAGTCAGTGAACAGTATGTTAGGGCAGTCAGTGAGCAGTATGTCAGGGCAGTCAGTAAGCCATATTTCTGGGCAGTCAGTGAGCAGTATGTTAGGGCAGTCAGTGAGCAGTATGTTAGGGCAGTCAGTGAGCAGTATGTCAGGGCAGTCAGTAAGCCGTATTTCTGGGCAGTCAGTGAGCAGTATGTTAGGGCAGTCAGTGAGCAGTATGTTAGGGCAGTCAGTGAGCAGTATGTCAGGGCAGTCAGTAAGCCGTATTTCTGGGCAGTCAGTGAGCAGTATGTTAGGGCAGTCAGTGAGCAGTATGTCAGGGCAGTCAGTAAGCCGTATTTCTGGGCAGTCAGTGAGCAGTATGTCTGGGCAGTCAGTGAGCAGTATGTTAGGGCAGTCCTTGAGTGGTATGTCAGGGAAATCAGTGAGCAGTATGTCAGGGCAGTTAGTGAGTGGTATGTCAGGGCAGGGTAGTGCAGTCAGCGAATATTATGTCAGAGCAGGGCAGCGGTATGTCAGGGTAGTAAGTGAGCAAAACATCAGGGGAGTCAGATAGTGGTATTTTAGGGCAAAGTAGTCAGTGAGTGGTATGTCAGGAAGTCAGTGAGCGGAGTCAGTGAGCCAGAGAAGACAGTATGTCAGAGAAAATGATATGCGGTATGTATATAATGTGTGCTCTGTGTATAATATACAATGTGTGCTCTGTGTATAGTGTGTGCTCTGTGTATAATATACAATGTGTGCTCTGTGTATAGTGTGTCTGGGTATTGGGAGCCGTGACAGCCAAGGATGGGCAGGTAAGGACCTGGAGGGGTTTACGCCCCCCCCCCCCAAATTTTGTTTATCACCAGTCACCACTGAGCCAAGCTAAATACTACAGTTTAAAAAATCATAAATACATCCAAAATATTTGATGGCGGAATTCTGACACTGTGAAAAGTGTACTGTTCTATAATTACACATACAGCTTAACGACTTCTCCCAAGCATTTAATTTAAAGAATAGGTTTTTTTCCTTGTCGCCATAGAAGTCGCATCAAAATGATTCGCTTCCCACTGTACTGAAATTTTTTTTTCTTTTTTTTTTCTTTGTTAAATATCACTCATGGCAGTTCCCACACTCTTTTTTAGCCAATACAATGCCTATTGGACTTGACATTGGCCAGAATTTAGTATTAAGATTTGCCCCCCAGGGCCATGGACTTCAGTGAGGTTTGCAGATATGTTTGGTTTTCACAGATTTCAAAGTGGGTTCAACAACCGCTCTGTAAATTTAACCTGGGCAAATTTGCTCATCCATACCAGCAATCTCATCCCTTAATATCAGCAAATGATAAGGAAATGCAATTACTGCCTTGTGTTAACCAGAGTGGTAGAAATCACAGTTTACTATACATGGGGGTTATTTACGAAAGGCAAATCCACTTTACACTACAAGTGCAAACTACAAGTGCAAAGTGCACTTGAAATTGCACTGTAAGTGCACCTGGAAGTGCAGTCGCTGTAGATCCGAAAATAAAAAACAGCATTTTAGCTTGCACTTGATTGGATAATAAAATCAGCAGAGCTTCCCCTCATTTCAGATCTACCCCTCAGATTTACAGCGACTGGCTCGGGGTAAGATTTCAGTACCTAAAGCGGTAACCCCGAGCCAGACTCGGGATCGCATCGCAGGATACAGGGGAGGATACATAGGAAGTTACTTACCTTGTTCCCTGGATCCTGCGATGTCTCCCCGCTGTGTGAACGAGCCGTCATCTCGCTCGATCCACACTGCCGAGTGCCGCTGAGCTCCGTTCCCTGCAATGTTGCGGAGCATGGGGGTGGAGTTCGGCACCAATTTCAAAAAGTGAAACACAATACACATACAGTACACTGTAATCTTACTGATTACAGAAAACTGACCACGCTGTGCTCTCATGGCCAGTGTGGTCAGTTTTTGATAGAAAAGCAGAGAGATTGACAGGAACACCAGGGATTTTACACAAAGGAGGCAATACAAAGAGAACAGGATACTTTTTCATACAAGAACATGGTACAGGTATTTTTAGAGAATAAGGATTGATGTCATTAATGGTAATTTATTCATGATAATTAAATAATGGTAATTGTGTGTTTCCCACTAAATTTACTAAACTCCCACACAATGCCAGAGTAATTTTATTTTCTTCCCCTTGTCTGATTGGTACCTATACACATGGACTTTAACAGTTTTGTCAGTATTGCTAAATATAACAGATCTTGATATTTGCTGCCAAAGCTGAACCTCTTGATTAAGGACAAAATAAAGAATACAAATTATAATGACAATGTATGTGTTCAGGTGCATGCATCTTACAACCACATTTTCCATCCCACAATTTTGATAGTCCTAATATTGTTAAAAATAATCAAGATGATGATAGGCTTCTATAGAAATTAAATTTAATCATTCTCAGTCTGGAGCAGGCTTAATGGAATATAATTACAAGTTGCTTACTGTACTTTGCATGTTGCTTGTTGCCTATTTGAATTATGGCCAAAGGGGAACTGAATACAAACACACAAAGACAACATGAATTCTTGCAGTTATTGCCTTCGTTAGGTAACTAGAGCACGATTCCAAAATTTAGAAATACTTTAACAATGTCTCCACAGTGGTGCAGTAAATGGCTCTGGTCATTACGGCATCACTATTTAAAGTGTTTTTAAAGTGTTACCAAACCCACAACAGTAAAATCATTCTGTATATGCAGTAAAGCATGCTTGTTATACTCACTGTGGAACCTAAGGGGTTAATCCTCTGCATTGTGTAAAAAGGCTGTTTGGTCCTTCTCTAAACCTTCCCTTCCTTTACAGTCCTCAATCCATCTGCTGATAGTACAGAGCCCTAGGAGACATTCTGCACATGCTCAGTTTGGTGTGTATTGCTAGAGAGTTTTTTTTTTTTTGGGAGGGTGCACCGGGCACACCGGGCATTTGCCCGCCGGGCCGCGCCCGCTGGAGCCGCCAGGCTGCAAGTCCTAGCGGGGCACAAGGCTCTTTGAGCCCGCGCCGCTCATCCAGCCTCTCCGCGATTGCTTGGGGGGATGTAAACATAGAGGCGGGACGAGCTAGATGAGAAGCCTTCGGCCTCTCTGCGGCCACACGGCCGCCCATATAGGTCTGCCGTCTGTGCCGGGGGGCGTGACTGCGAAGGGAGAGGAGCCAGAGCAGACACCTGCTGCTTACAACTTGAAGCCGGATAGCAGAAAACGTGAGTGCAGCGCCCCCTGTACCCTGGATAGGAGGAGCAGTGGGGGCGGCTGCATATAGAACAATCATTCTCTCCATCTCCCTTTTGCAGTATCGGAATACCTGCGAGAGGTAGAGGAAAAGCAAGCATTCCGAGACTGCAGCAGAAAGATGGAGAGAATGATTGTTCTATATGCAGCCGCCCCCACTACTCCTCCTACACAACCCATACTCTTTGCCTCCTTGTGATCTCCACAAGGGGGGTAAGGGGGGTTAAGGACCAGTCCTATTTTTCAAACTTGTTGTCTACAAATTAAAATAATTTTTTTGCTAGAAAATTACTTAGAACCCCCAAACATTATATATATATTTCTAGCACCCTAGAGAATAAAATGGCGGTCATTGCAATACTTTTTGTTACACCGTATTTGCGCAGCGGTTTTACAAGCGCACTTTTTTGGAAAAAATTCACTTTTTTTAATTCAAAAATAAGACAACGGTAAAGTTATCCCATTTTTTTGCATTAAGATGAAAAAAACTTTCTGACTTTACAACCCCTTTAATATTGGATTGTATTTTAAGTTTAGGGTCTCCCTTTATATTGTCCTGTGCTGCACAAACTGTTGGTACTATATAAATTTTGTAGAATAATAATAGTTATCAAGTATGCGTTTGCACGTATTGTAGCTCACGTCTAACAAAACGCCTCTTATGTAATTGACAACATCACTGACACAATAGCCAAGTTTTAAAATACGGAGTCCTTCTTCAAAAGCCAAAACTCCCTGGTGTTAGAGGAAATGGAAAATATCCCATCATTATAGATTTACTAGCTGTAGTATGTGTTTTTCCTTGGCGAGAGCTCACTTCCCCATCAGTGTGTCACCACTTATTACATACCTGCTCACCGTGACATTCCTTTGATCTGTTAACAGCTCTGTCCTCTGCAATTTGCGGTTTTCTGTTTACCCAGTATACATGTCCTACTTGGTCCCTCCAGAAAATATTCCTCCCCTTAAGACACACATATTTGTGTTTATTTTTACCTCCCTCATGATGGTATAGCTCGCTTATTGCCCTTATTATGGCGGCTGGCTAAGGCTCGCATAGTTTGTAATGGATTGTCGTCCCGAATACTTTTTTAGTGCTTGAATATGAACTTGCCTGTCAGTGTCTTTTTTTTTTTTTTATGATGTGAATGATTATACCTCTGATGGCTCCTGTCATTTCCTTCACTATTTTCTATGCAGCTACATTGTATATTCACCGAAGAGACATTCCTTAACACAATGCCTGTTTGCTTGGAAAGGTTCAAAGTTTCTTTAACTTGTCAGAAAGCTGGAAACTGTAAACAACTTCAAAGGCTGTTTATTGTTAAAACCCTCAGTAACGCGCTCAGGGAAAGTATGCGTTAAAACGTACTTCTCGTAATTGGGCTTCAATGTATTTTAAAAAAATGTTAACCAATGTCATTTTAAAATTAAACACATGAAAGTTTAATTTTACAAAACAGGAAAGATTAAGATTTCGAGTTTTCAACCTCTTCAGGCCCACCCAAAAGCAATATTACTGCTACAGGGCGGCACCTGTGTGTCGGATCACGTATATACACTATATTGTCAAAAGTATTGGAACACCTGCCTTTACACGCACATGAACTTTAATAGCATCCAAGTCTAAAGCCTCGTACACACGGTTCGATTGTTGGACGACCGAGCGTCTGATTTTTGTCAAAAGCACGTGTGCAGGATTTTGTTTAGCATACTAACGATACGCAAATTGTCGTTTTGACAAACACAAACGTAGTGACATACTACGAGGGTATAAAGAAGAAGTTTATTTCTCAAGCGCCACCCTTTGGGCTCCTTCTGCTAATTTTGTGTAGTTCAGCATGGTGGAGTCCACTAGTTTGGAGAATACTTTTCCACCAGACCAAGTGCAAGGTTGGTCAACTAATGTAGCAAAATGTATGCTAGAAGCAGATGGGACTTGGGGAGGATTAATGAATGTTGTATTGTAACTTTTTAGAGGAAACTGAGTGTGGTGAGATCCCCCAAATGTGTCTTTGGAGCCATAGGATCTGTCTCCTGGACCCAACACAGATATTGTAATTGTTGTCACCAAATCCCCTGACGTGAGTCACGGTGAGGGCCAAAGCGAACCAGAAGAGGAAGAAAGTGTTCAGGAGCCTCTTGTTTGCGCAAGTAAGTATTCTTCGAATATTGCTTCGAATGTACTGACATGTCAAGTGTTTAGATGTCCAAACCAAACACCCACTCCGCACATTGCTATCTCCCATCACGGGGTGTCAATGGACGCATTTTGGGGGTGCAACCCCTTCATCAGAGCTACTTTAGTTCTAAGGAAGGGGGTTGCATCCCCGAAACGCGTCAATTGATACGCCATGATGGGAGATAGCACATGTTTACACACTGTGTGTTTTGGGGGTTGCGCAAAACTGATGTTTGTAACTACACACATTTTAGTAATGGGATCATGGGGATATCATAATGGTAAGCCCCAATTGGTGTGCACCCTCAAATTTGGGGTTTTAGATTATAAAAAACAGATAAGCATTAGCATTCACATTAGTTAGAGCAGTATTTTTCAACTCCCCTCCTCAAGATGCAAACCCAGGTCATGTTTTCTGGATTTTTTGAATTTGGCACAGGTGATGTTATCAGTTTCACTGCCTTAGTAATTAGTAACTAATCGTTTAGACTGACGGAAATCTAGAAAACAGGACCTGGTGGTGCACCTAGAGCAGTGGAGTGGAGAAACACTGAGTTCTGTTCTTATACTTTTACATTTCAAAGTACAAAAAAGCTGGTAATGAGTAATGGCAAACATGAGCCAACAAGTGGAACAACAAACTTCAGACCAGTCAAAATTAGAATTTTGCTAGCATGTCCACAAAATCTCTGATTCTGCGCTTTAAAGTAGTAGCAGCCTCCTTGATTTGCTCCAGTTCCTTGCAACACTGCAACATATCAGCACTCATTCTGCCAATAGATACAATACAACGTGGAAGATCATGACCTAGTAAGAAGAGTAAAAAGTATTAAGGGAACGATGGTCAAGTGGCTGAGGCCCTACATAGGGAGTTATGGTCAAGTTTATGGTAAACTTAATGAAAAACTTAATTACCCAGTCTATTGTTGGTTGCAACCTGCTTGCCCTTCAGACACCTACACTACTAGGAATGCACACACTGCAACTACTCTATAATCTTGGCCCTGGTGCCTGGGTCTCCCAAACTCAGGTACCTAGCAACACTGACAGCTCCTTCCACCTCTTCCTTCTCCGTGCTCATGTTAAGGCACTACCTACTTTGCTAATGTGTGGAGTGGGTGTTTGGTTTGGACATCTAAACATTTGACATGTCAATACATTCAAAGCAATATTCAAAGAATACTTACGTGCGCAAACAAGAGGCTCCCGAACACTTTCTTCCTCTTCTGGTTTGCTTTGGCCCTCACTGTGACTCACGTCAGGGGATTTGGTCACAACAATTACAATATCTATGTTGGGTCCAGGAAACAGATCCCATGGCTCCAAAGACACATCTTGGGGGAGCTCACCACACTCAGTTTCATCTAAAAAGGTACAATACAACATTCATTAATTCTCCCCAAGTCCCTCCCCAATTTCTAGCATACATTTTGCTACATTAGTTGACCAACCTTGCACTTGGTCTGGTGGAAAAGTTTTCTCCTCACTAGTGGACTCCACCATGCTGAACTCTGGAGGATTTGCTGGGAAAAATGCATAAAAAAGGGAAGGTGGATGGCATTCTCCAGAGGGCAAGCACTTGACAAGTGCCAACATTGAACAAGTCCTGCAGTTGCCCCCACCCCTCTTGTCTCCTATGGGAGACGGGATATATGATGAACATCATAGCAGGCGTGACTCTGTGTGACTGGGAGCCCCGGGGCCTCTCCTCTATCCATGTCTACACTGGCAAGGCTGCATTAATGGCCACTGATGAGCCAGGCAGCAACCAGAAAGTGTTCTTTAACCCTTAAGTTCTGCCCTAAGCCCATGGCCTTTGGCCCACCTAGAAACACCTCTGTCTGTGGCTAAATTAGTGTGTTTGAAGTTGGCACTTACCTTTTTTGAGGCAAGATGGCCTTGTTACCTCCCCTGTTGGGGCCCGAGTGAGGGTAGCCTCCCTTCGTCCCTTGCGGTGGCTTTGCTTTGTTCCTCCTTTTTTTGTGTTTCCCTGTTGAAAGATAAAAAAGACAGTAATTACAAAAAAGATATGAAGGTCCAAAAACATGACCAAATAAGAATGTTCATATATGCTTTATATTTACCTACATCTTTGGAATCCCAAGTCATACAAACAAAAATTTTCTAAGCTTATATAGACTTCTCTTTAGCTACTTTGAGCAAGAGCATATACAGACAGCTAATTTACACATATACATATTGTTTAGATACAACTATTGCTTACTTTTTTTAAGGATATGATGTATGTGCTCCAGCTGGTCTTGTTCCCGGTGTTTCAGATCGGATCATCGTTTCCGGTTTTGGCCCTTTGATCGGTCCACCGAAAATTGTTGCTTCAAAACAACAATAACCTTTTCCAAAATGCAGTCTTTTCAGCTGTTGGGACTCTCATAATTCTGCCGCTTGCAATCATAATTGTGCTTCTCCAGGATGCGCACCATCTGCACAAACTCACCCTTGCTCATTGGTGTGGCATTTCCCCTCCTATGAGCTCCACCACCACGGGGCTGGCTGCAAATCGGTGATTCCGCCATGTTGTCCCACGCGAAAGTTCCGCATTTAGGAGAGGAGAGATGGTCACGCCCCAGCGTCATAACGCACGTGAGAGCGGAGTTTCACACATGTGCAGTATATATTAAGCTGTATTCACGGTCGATGGAACGGCCATAGAAATGATCTGGGAGTCAAGGACAATCAATCGATAACATGTGAAAGGAGGCAGAAAACAAAGGTACAATTGGAAATTGGGGCATAGGTGGTTGGTGGCCTATACTGCTTAGATTAAGGCCTATATTGGGACCAGCTTATGGGTTAAGCCAGACATTATGGTTTGTCTTGTGTTCTGTCTTGCAGGCATCATATCATGACTGACAAATTCACATTCTCAGACTTTCTGCCTCATTTTATTGATATGTCCTGGCAGCTGCCCTGTCTATGGAGGGTTAAAGCCCCGTACACACGGTCGGAATTCCCGACAGAAAAAGTCAGATGGGAGCTTTTGGTCGGGAAATCCGACCATGTGTATGCTCCATCTGACTTTTTCTGTCGGGAATTCCAACAGAAATAGATTGAGACTTTTTCCCGTTGGAAATTTCGACCGTGTGTACGGGGCATTAGAGTAAAGACAACTCAAACAAAAAACTTTGCATTACAGCATTGGAGAAACTGGCCCAATTGTGCAAACCAGTTTACCCCAAGGCAGACCCCAAAAGATTGCTAACCTCCGTGGCACCTTTAAAAGGGAGCTTAACAAGATCCAGGAATCGGAGAGGTCAGAAGCAGCAGCAGATGACATCTATGTACCGAGGCTCTGGTACTATGACAGCCTGTGGTTTCTGACAGACCCAGGCCATCGCTGTCAACACTGCCTTGCACCTCTGCTGAGGCCACAGCTCCTGATGTACAGGATCAAGATGTGTAGGAGCCCATCTTGACACAGGTATAGGATTGTTAAACATATTTGTATCCAAAAATACAATGATGATAACTATACGTTATTGGGAAAATATTTCAGCCTTAACATAGTGGTTTCCATATCAATACACAGTAGTGACCAAAAATGATTTAAACAAGAATGAAAAATGCTGGGGTCAGAAAGTCAATCTTTTCTATTTCTTCACATTCAATTTGTAACAGTGAGGAGATCAAAATTGTGTGTGATTGATGACCAAACCCAAAAAAAGATTCTAATTATGTCCCATATTCATACACAGGAAAGTATCAGTCTGGAGGAGCCAGCGGCCAGTAGCCAAACAAAGTCGAAGATCCCTCCCCTACGTCTTGCTGCTAAAAGAGCCAGGAAGACCAGAAATCTGTAGGAGGCCACAGCTTCCTTTCTCAGCCAGGCCTCAACTGCGCTCCGTACAGATCCAGATGAGGCTGAAGCATTTGGGTGTGCGACGGCTAATAAATTAAGGCAGATGACCAGTGAGCAAGGGAGCAGGTGTGAGGAAATCATCCTGCAGCTCCTCAACAAGGGGATGAGGGGCGACATTTCTGAAAACACCCACATTTCAGATTTTGTGGCCCCACCTCCACCACAGCTAACCCACCCACCACAGTCAACCCACCCACCACAGCAGCATGCCTGTCAGTGGCAATACCAGCCACATGAACCCCAACAAACACGCTGGTCTGGGGATATTCACCCCTACCCCTATTTCTAATTTCAATTATTTCGTGTTTTTTTTTTTGTTAATGTTTTGTTTTGTAGTATTTTCTTCTTTTTTTTCTGCATGGAATGCACTTTTTTGTTAAGTTCTTTTTATTTGGATGGCAGATAGCAGCTCTAATTTAATTTGTGTTGCGTTTTTTTCTGCACAATAAAAAAATTGTGGAGAATAATACTTGGCTATGTGTTTTTCTTCAAATGACAGTTTGGGAGTAGGCAGTTACATTAAAAACAACACAATGGAAAATTAACAAAGGACACCAACATAGTCATATCTTTGATCTTAAAACTTAGGAATAATGGTGTTGTGGTAACTTCCCCCCCAAAAAAAACAGCAACCATGATATTAATATTATTTATATCACTACAACACAAATGCCTTTTAAAATATATTTGCCATAACTACATCAGTATCACCAGCAAAGAAGCTTGATTATCAATCCATTAAAGAGGATGAGAATGTGCGCTGCATTTTGTCTTTTCATCAATTGCTTTTCATCAATGTTAATTCTAGATTACGAACGGTAGTTTACAAGACCAAACTCTTCTGGCTCGTTCCTTGATTCTGAGCATGCGTGGTTGTACTTTCGACTTTTGTGTGACGATTTCTGTACTGACCATCCAAAAGTCAGATGTTGAGTTCACATCCGACAAAAATTTTATAGCCTGCACATCCAGCTTTTGTCTGATGTAAAAGTCAAATTGTCTGTCGAATGCACCGTACTAACAATCCGAAAATCCGCAGACAGCTCGTCTTACGACTTTTCCCTGCTGATTTTCGTACCGTGTGTACGAGGCCTAAGTCCGTAGGGTTCAATATTGAGTCGGTTCACCCTTTGTAGCTATAACAGCTTTAACTCTTCTGGGAAGACTGTCCACAATGTTTAGAAGTGTGTCTATCGGAATGTTTAACCATTCTTCTAGAAGCACATTTGTGAGGTCAGGCATTGATGTTGGACGAAAAGGCCTGGCTTGTATTTTCCACTCTAATTCATCCCAAAGGGTTGAGGTCAAGTCTCTGTGCAGGCCAGTCAAGTTCCTCCACCCCAAACTTTATGTCTTTATAAACCATGCTTTGTGTACTGGTCCAAATCATTTGGTGGAGGGGGATTATGGTGTGGGGTTGTTTTTCAGGGGTTGGGCTTGGCTCCTTAGTTCCAGTGACTCTTAAGGCTTCAGCATACCAGGACATGTTGGACAATTTCATGCTCCCAACTTTGTGGAAACAGTTTTGGGATGGTTCCTTCCTGTTCCAACATGACTGCACACCAGTGCACAAAGCAAGGTCCATAAAGACATGGATGAGCGAATTTGGGGTGGAGGAACTTGACTGTCCTGACCTCAACCCAATAGAACACCTTTGGGATGAATTCGAGCAGAGACTGTGAGCCAGGCCTTCTCATCCACATTAGTCCCTGACCTCACAAATGCGCTTCTGGAAGAATAGGGCAGGGGGAGAGGCGACAGGTGACCAATAGTGTAAAACATTTAAATTAATAAATATAACACACTGTTACAGTGTGGGTTCCCTAACCCCAGAGCAGGCTGCCTGTTTCCAATGCATACTACAGACATTTCTCATTGATTTTTTTGTCTCCCATTCCCATCTAGAGTATATAAGAGACACTGTTTTGATATATGGGTGCATAACTATTTTCATTTCCACAATTCTGGACATTTACCACCATTTTGACCTTTTATCAGACAAGCTAGGGCTGAATATCTTTGGGATAAATTAGAGCGGAAACTTCGAGCCAGGCCTTCTCGTCCACATCAGTGCCTGACCTCGCAAAGGGGCTTCTGGAAGAATGGTTAAACATTCCAAAAAGACAAATTCCTAAATCTTGTGGACAGCCTTCCCAGAAAGGTTGAAGCTGTTATAGCTGCAAAGCGTGAGCCAACACAATATTTAACCCTACAGACGAAGACTGGGATGCCTTAAAAGTTAATGTGCGTGTAAAGGCAGGTGTCCCAATACTTTTGCCAATATAGTGTATATATGTAATCTGGCTCTTCCGGGTAGGGCGTGCGCATGCGATCACACACACCGGGAGCCATGGGGCAGGTACCGTGGACTCGATTTCCACCGCCACCTGCTAATTGTTCAGGGCACAGGCAGAACAGCGATCTGCCTATGTAAAAAAGGCAGGTCGCCGTTCTGTCAGGAGGGAAGGCATGGATCCTGTGTTCCTGCAAAGCAGGGACTAGGATCCATGTCTTACCCTAGTAAAAGCACCTCCCACAGTTTAGAGAAACATACGCTAGGCACACATGTAACCCTTTAATCACCCCTGATGTTAACCCTTTCCCAGCCAGTGTCATTAATACAGTGACAGTGCACTGATCAATGTAATAATGTCACTGGTCCCCAAAAGGTGTCAAAAGTGTCAATTCGTGTTCAAATTGTCCACTGCAATATCGCAGTCCCGAAAAATGTTCAGAAATAAAGGAATGAGAAAAGCTACCTACTGCTGCATTCTGTATCTGCCCAACCTACACAACCGGAGAAATAAAGTCGAATTCCAGGCTAATCCTAACTAGTCCTTAACCACTTGAGCTCTAGGAGGGTTTTATGAACAGGCCATTTTTTGCTATTCGGCATTTTGCTACTTTAACTAGTATTTGCGTGGTCATGCAACGCTGTACCCAAACAAAATGTACCGTATATAATATTTTTTTTCCAAATAAGAGGTTTCTTTATAAATTTTGGCCAAAATGTATTCTGCTACACATTTTTGATAAAAAAAATCATAATAAGTGTAAATTGATTGGTTTATAGCGTCTACAAAGTATGGTATATATACTGGAATTAACTGAAACGGACATCACTAGTGACTAATACAGTGATCAGTGCTAATACTATACACTCTCACTGTACTAATGACACTGGAAGAGAAGGGGTTAACATCTGGGCAATCAAGGAGTTAACTATGTGCCTAACTATTAAGGATGAGCTCCGGCGTGTTCGCACACCCCACGTGCAGAGCCCTCCAGGAAGTCGGACCCCACCCCCCTTACATCAGATGACAAGAGCCCCCCACCATCAGAAGTCGAGCATCCCCCCCACTATCCCTTACATCAGTGCACCCCCTTGCCTTGTGCTGCTGCCAGGAGGGCTGGACTGAGAAGTGCAGGATCTTGTGGAGTCCTGTCTTCTCTGCTGCTGACTGCTGAGAGGGGACGGACACAAGGGGGGGGTGAGGACCACGTGAAATGGCCTGGATGTCCGGATTCGGCCCGCGGGCCTTGTGTTTGACACCCGTGTTCTAGCCAATGGAATCATGTTAATGTCTAATGTAAAAAAAAAAAAAAGTGTTAACTTCCTGTGTACTTCCTGGTTTTTGTGGAGAGTAGTGTGTTGGAATTCGCACATATCTTTTTTTTCAAATCAATCATTTTTATTTATTTAATACAAAGGGATACAAGAACAAAATAAACATACAGCTATACGTTCAGGCTCAAGAAACAAACAAATATAGAAAAAAAAAAATTTGCACATATCTGAACCAACAATGCGATTCCAGAACAATTTACATTGATGTCTATGGAGACTAAATTTGCAACGCAACGCTGTAAACTCGCACAAGACCCTTTTTATTATCGCATTTGTAGAGCAACGCATAGATGTGAACGATCATCATTGAAAACAATGACTTTTTGGATGACATGTGAATCTAGTTTTTTTTATAAGGCATCGCATTCGTTATCAACTCGCACAAGTGTGAACGGGGCCTTAAACTGACAAACAGTTGTCTGTTATACGTGACGATGGCAGTGATTTAGGCACATTTTTATTTTGACTACAGCCAGTATCAGAGCAACTTGGGTGCAGGCTCCCTAATCATACCTACCCATTGCCCTATCCCAGTCACAAAACCTTGATTTGCCACAAATAAGCACACAGACACACAAACAGCCTACAAGCAATGGCTGACAAATTGTTTTTACTAGTCGCTAGGTCTGCTACTGATTTACTCATAACTAAAGCCTGTGCAGCCTGCACATAATTTAATTATGAATCAACAATCAGTTCCTCCAGTACATTTAGTACTGCAATAACTGTCTGTTTTCATATGGCACCACAGAATATGTTTTGGAGGAACGAGAAGAATCCCTTGAGGCCCCCATATTCCTGGTCACGATGGTTGATTTGTTCTTCCAATACAAGACAAGTCGTTAATGCAATAAACTGAAATTAGTTCATTACAAAATGAAATCCTTCCTCTTATACCCAAACAAGCACTTAGCAAGTTAAGTTGGAATAGTGTCAGAATCCCTGATTTCAAGACTTTTTTAGTAGTGGACTTTGGAAGTATGAGGTATACCCTAGTAAATGTAATCTATCCATACCTATGGCATACCCCTTACACCCTGGTCCTCCTCCTCTGCTGCAGCTGCTCTGCCACTGTACCTGTCGAGACCTGTCTGTCAATCTGTGTCTCTGTGTCAAAATTTATGATATGTATAGGGCATGCAGTCCCCTTCCACTCTTCTCTACCTTTAACCACCTCAATACCGGCCTATACTGGCACTTCTCTCCTTCATGTAAAAATCATAATTTTTTTGCTAGAAAATTACTCAGAACCCCCAAACCTTATATATATTTTTTTAGCAGACACCCTAGAGAATAAAGTGGCAGTCATTGCAACTTTTTATCTTGCAAGGTATTTGCGCAATCATTTTTCAAACGCCTTTTTTTGGGGAAAAAAAACAATTTCATGAATTAAAAAATAACAAAACAGTAAAGTTAGCCCAATTTTTTTGTATAATGTGAAAGATGACAAGTAAATAGATACCTAACTTGTCACGCTTTAACATTCTGCACACTCATGGAATGGCACCAAATTTCGGTACTTAAAAATCTCCATAGGCGTATTTTTTACAGGTTATCAGTTTAGAGTTACAGAGGAGGTCTAGTGCTAGAATTGTTGCACACGCTCTAGCGCACGCAGCGATACCTCACATGTGTGGTTTGAACGGCGTTTACATATGTGGGCGGGACTTACGTGTGTGTTCGCTTCTGAGCGCGAGCAACCGGGGAAAGGGGCGTTTTAAAAAAAAGTATTTTTTTTACTTTTTTTTTTTTATTTTTACACTTTTTTTTTTTTTATCACTTTTATTCCAATTACAAGGAATGTAAACATCCCTTGTAATAGGAATCATTGTGACAGGTCCTCTTTATGGAGAGATGCAGGGTCAATAAGACCCCACATCTCTCTTCCAGGCTGGAAAGCATGAGATCGTGAAAAAAAATTCACCGATCTCATCTTGACAGCCGCAATCACGACTTTGTTTACTTTCGGGTACCCGAGCGTGACATCATAACGTCGCGCCCGGGCCTCCGACGGCCATAGAGATGACTGGTGACCATCTGGTCACCAGAAATCTCTATGCTTCCCATCCGGCGTCGGCCGATTCATTCTCCGGGCCCCCGATGGCACGGAAGAGCCCGGAGAAACACCGGATGGCGGCGAGAGGGGGGGTCGCTATGATCATTCTTATGGTGGGCAGAATTGCCGGCTGAAAAGAAGGATATCTGAATGATGCCTGTAGCTGCAGGTATCATTCAGATATCCCCGCACAAAGTCAGCGACGTCATATGACGGCGTGCAGTATTGAGGCGGTTAAAGTGGTTGTAAACCTTAACATATACCTGGTGAAGGGATTATCCCCAGGTGATACACAGAGATGAAACAAATCCTACAACATACATTGTACCTGTTTATCTGAAGTCTTCTCTACATCTGTTCCAAGTGCTGAATTTATAACCTTGTCTGAGAGTTCAGAAAAAAGGGGCGGAGAACAAAAGTTACACTCTGCAGTGCTCGGTGAATAGAGCTCTGAGAGCTGAATGGAGCAGACACGCCCCCCTTCACACAACACACAGGAACAGGGCTGGGGTTGTCAATCTGCTGGAGGCCATAGGCTCTAATAGGTGTCAAAATAGGTGAACTGCGAGCACCATGCTTGGCACTCGCAGTTCACCCAGGTGTGTTAGAACAGTGAATGAATATTCGCTTTCCTAACACTGAACCGCCTCTCCGCCAATCAGGTGCTCAGATCTGTTATCCATCACCTGATTGGCTGAAACGACAGGTGCTGTGATTGGATGCCTGACGGGACGAGAGGACGGGAGGAGACGCTTGGAGGAGACCGCTTGCCGCCGTCACCCGCTGCCACACCAAGACAGGGTAAGTGCCGGGTAGATGGCGAGGGGGCAGGGGGGTCACAGTGGTGGCATTCAATGGCACAGTGGCAGCATTTGATGGCACAGTGGCAGCATTTGATGGGCACAGTGGGAGCATTTGATGGTTTTTTTTTTCAGAATTTTTCAGTTTGTTTGCGCCCCCATAAAAAAATTTGAACACCAGCCGCCGCTGCACTACTGCGATGCGATGTACTGTGAATTTGATCCGTTTTTTTTTCAGTCCTGTTGGAGGTGCGAATTTGCCTTGCATTTTGAGGTGGACAGGTGTGAATTTACAGCGACTTTACCACAGATTTCAGTAGACAGATAGTGAATAGTGATGAGCCGAACACCCCCGGGTTCGGTTCGCACCAGAACCCGCGAACGGACCGAAAGTTCGTACGAACAATAGAACCCTATTAAATACAATGTATGCGAACGTTCGAATTCTAAAGTGCTAATTATAACAACTATTATGCATGTTATTGTCCTAAAAAGGGTTTGGGAACCCGGGTTCTGCACCAGGGGACATGTATCAATGCAAAAATAAGTTTTAAAAACGGTCGTTTTTCGGGAGCAGTCATTTTAATGATGCATAAAGTGAAAAAAAAAAAGTCAAATATTCCTTTAAATATCGTACCTGGGGGGTGTCTAAAGTATGCCTGTGAAGTGCCACGTGTTTCCCGTGTTTAGAACTGTCCCTGCACAAAATGACACTTCTAAAGGAAAAAAAAGCCATTTAAAACTGCTTGCGGCTTTAATGTAATGTCTGGTCCCGGTAATATGGATGAAATTCTTTAAGAAAAATGGCATAGCTACCCCATCACCCCCCCCCCCCCACTACCCCAGCCCATTACCAGCCCCTTTGGGTCTTGTATGGATATTAAGGGGAACCCCGCACATAAAATAAAAAAGGCCCTATATACTCTGAACAGCCGTATACAGGCGGTGCATACAAGACAGGGACTGTAGGTTTGTTCTTATGTAGAATCTGTTTGTAATTTTGAACAGGTACATTGTTGAAGTGTAGCTCCAGCCCAAAAATCTATTTTTAAACTTTTTGGAAAACATAGGTAAGGGTTATCACCCCTGTAACATTTGTTTTGCTGTCTGTGCCCCTGTTCAGAACATTTCACCTCACTTTCCGTCCCAATGACAACTGTTTTTGAAATGTGGTGTTTTTCTTGAAACAAGGATTGCTGATAAAGCATCAGTACAGAGGAGACACCTTTCTCCCATATTTATTCTTACAGGAGAGAATTTTCCTTCCTAGTGGTAGATTTCCTCTCACTTCCTGTTGTCTTCTTGCGTTTGCAAGTAGGAGTCGTTTGTAAGTTGGATGTTTGAAAGTAGGGACCTGCCGTATATACTCTGCAGAAATAGGCCCCTTAGTTGTTGGTGTTGGCACAACACTGTAAGCACTCACAGTTACTCTTGGTTGGTGCTGGAACGCCCTGCTGTCAACTATTATATCAGGAATTTTAATTACATATAATTGTTGAACAGTGGTAGTAAAAATTGGGCCTTTGATGGTGGTGCTGGTGCCACAACACTGTAAGCCCTGACAGTTACTCTTGGTGGGTGCAGCAATGGGCCCTGCTGTGAATTATTAGATCAAGAATTGTAATTGCATGCCCCTGTTGAACAGGGGCTGAAAAATTGGGCCTTTCGTGGTGGTGGTGGTGGTGGTGGTGTTGCCACAACACTGTAAGCCCTCAGAATTACTCTTGGTGGGTGCAGGAATGGGCCCTGCTGTGAATTATTAGATCAAGAATTGTAATTACATGCCCCTTTTGAACAGGGGCTGAAAAATTGGGCCTTTCGTGGTGGTGGTGGTGGTGGCGTTGCCACAACACTGTAAGCCCTCAGAGTTACTCTTGGTGGGTGCAGCAATGGGCCCTGCTGTGAATTATTAGATCAAGATATGTAATTACATGCCCCTTTTGAACAGGGGCTGAAAAATTGGGCCTTTCGTGGTGGTGGTGGTGGTGGCGTTGCCACAACACTGTAAGCCCTCAGAGTTACTCTTGGTGGGTGCAGCAATGGGCCCTGCTGTGAATTATTAGATCAAGAATTGTAATTACATGCCCCTTTTGAACAGGGGCTGAAAAATTGGGCCTTTCGTGGTGGTGGTGGCGTTGCCACAACACTGTAAGCCCTCAGAGTTACTCTTGGTGGGTGCAGGAATGGGCCCTGCTGTGAATTATTAGATCAATAATTGTAATTACATGCCCCTTTTGAACAGGGGCTGAAAAATTGGGCCTTTCGTGGTGGTGGTGGTGGTGGCGTTGCCACAACACTGTAAGCCCTCAGAGTTACTCTTGGTGGGTGCAGCAATGGGCCCTGCTGTGAATTATTAGATCAAGAATTGTAATTGCATGCCCCTGTTGAACAGGGGCTGAAAAATTGGGCTTTAGGCACTGGTGGCACAACACTACAACCCCTCACAGATACTGTACTTGGAGCACAGCAATGAGCCCTGTTGCAAAGTATTGCTTCAAAAATTGTAATGACACGCCCCTGTTAAACAGGGGCTGAAAAATTGGGCCTTAGGCACTGGTGCCACAACACTCCAACCCCTCACAGATACTGTACTTGGAGCACAGCAATGAGCCCTATGGCAAATTATTGCTAAAAAAATTGTAATTACACGCCCCTGTAAAACAGGGGCTGAAAAATTGGGCCTTAGCCACTGGTGGCGGCACCCATAAACAAAAATGATCTTCCAAGCTATCATCATCAATCGTATCATTGAGGACTCGGAGGAGGAGGATAGCCAGTCAACATAACAGCACAGGCACTCAGCATCAGCATCAGTCTTGAAGGGATGTGACATGTTAAAATCAATTAGTCTGTTATATCAGCATCAGGTGTGTGGTAGCTGGTGGTGATCCAAGACTGGTTCATCTTGATGAAAGTCAGTCGATCAACCGAGTCGGTGGACAGGCGCACCCTGTGATCCGTGACAAATCCTCCAGCAGCACTGAATGTGCGTTCCGAAAGAACGCTGGATGCAGGACAGGCCAGTAGCTCAATTGCATACTGTGCAAGCTCTGGCCAGTGATCCATCCTCAAGACCCAGTAAGCCAGAGGATTTTCGGTGGGGAAGGTGTCCAAGTCTGACCTTGCCCCTAGATATTCCTGCACCATGTTTATCAGACGCTGGCGATGGTTGCTGGAACCGATCATACTTTGGGGCTGCGGACTAAAGAATTGTCTGAACGCATCGGTCAGACGGCCACCTTCCCCACCGCTCCTTCTTTGACTGGCCGAAGCCTCAGCAACTCGTTGTCCAGGACCAGGAGTTTGTAACCTCCCAGTCTCTGGGAACGCGTTGCACAGACCTTTCTGCAAGGCCTCCCGGAGTTGTCTCATCCTCTGCTCCCTCTGCGACGGTAACATAAGGTCCGCAACCTTACCCTTGTACCGTGGATCAAGGAGAGTGGCCAGCCAGTAATGGTCCCTCTCCTTGATCCGAAGAATACGAGGATCCTTCCACAGACTTTGCAGGATCAGGGAGGCCATGCAGCGTAGGTTTGCTGAGGCATTCGCTCCGGAGTCCTCTGGGTCACTAAGGACGACATGATCCGCAGCCACCTCCTCCCAGCCACGTACAAGTCCACTGGTTTCTTGGGACTGTAAATCATCCCTAAAAGACTGCTGCTGATGATGCTGAGTGCCAGCCTCCACCTCCATGCTGACACAATCCTCCTCCTCCTCCTCCTCCTCCTCCTCTTCCTGTGCGATGGGTGGGACAGAAGGAACACTGTCTGGGTAAAGGGGGCCTTGAGAGGCAAGGAAGTCCTCCTCTTCCTGCCTCTGTTCTGCCTCAAGTGCCCTGTCCATTATTCCACGCAGCGTGTGCTCCAACAGGTGGACAAGAGGTACAGTGTCACTGATGCATGCACTGTCACTGCTCACCATCCTCGTGGCCTCCTCAAATGGTGCCAGGACAGTGCATGCATCCCTGATCATGCCCCACTGGCGTGGAGAAAAAAAACCAAGGTCCCCTGACCCTGTCCTGGTGCCGTAGTCGCACAGGTACTCATTGATGGCCCTCTGCTGCGTGTGCAGCCGCTGCAGCATGGCCAACGTTGAGTTCCACCTGGTGGGCATGTCACATATAAGGCGGTTCTTGGGCAGGTTCAACTCCTTTTGCAGCTCAGCCAGGCGAGCACTGGCATTATAAGATCTGCGGAAATGCACACAGACTTTCCTGGCCTGCCTCAGGACATCCTGTAAGCCCGGGTACCTGCCCAAGAACCGCTGCACCACCAGGTTAAGGACGTGAGCCACACAGGGCACATGGGTCAGTTGTCCCTGTCGGAGGGCGGAGAGGAGGTTGGTGCCATTGTCGCAAACCACCATTCCTGGCTTAAGCTGGCATGGCGTCAACCACCTCTCGGCCTGGCCCTGCAGAGCAGACAGGACCTCTGCCCCAGTGTGGCTTCTGTCCCCCAAACACACCAGCGCAAGCACGGCATGGCATCTTTTTGCCTGCGTACTTGCGTAGCCCCGTGAACGGCTACGGAGCACCGCTGGTTCATAGGACAAACCACAGGAAGAGGCCATGGAGGAAGAAGAAGAGGAGGGGGTGGAGGAGAGAGGTGTGTCACAACCAGTAGTAGCATTTTGGAGGCGTGGCGGTGGAACAACCTCCAACACTACTGCACCTTGTCCTGCATCCTTCCCAGCTGCCAAAAGAGTGACCCAATGGGCCGTGAAAGAAAGGTAACGTCCCTGTCCATGCCTGCTGGACCATGAGTCAGCGGTAATATGCACCTTACCGCTGACCGCCCTGTCCAGCGAGGCCAAGACATTGCCTTCCACATGCCGGTAGAGAGCCGGAATAGCCTTCCGTGAGAAAAAGTGGCGTTTGGGAACCTGCCACTGAGGAACCGCACATTGCACAAACTCACGGAAGGGGGCCGAGTCTACCAACTGA
This sequence comes from Rana muscosa, assembly GCA_029206835.1. Taxonomy (NCBI): domain Eukaryota; kingdom Metazoa; phylum Chordata; class Amphibia; order Anura; family Ranidae; genus Rana; species Rana muscosa. Next base: position 10,747,546 of record JARGYO010005626.1, on the reverse strand, counting down.
AAAGGCAGCAGTTGAAGCGCTAGCAATTTAGCCAAGCTAGCATTCAACCGCTGGGCATGTGGATGGCTGGGAGTGAACTTCTTTCGACGGTCCAGCAGCTGGGGCAGGGAAATTTGCCTGCTAGAATCGGACGTCGGTGTACTGCTAGCAGAGTGGCCGCAAGTACTTGGCTGTGACACACCTAATTCTACACCTTCATTCCTCTCAGTGCATGTTTCAGAGAGGACTGAAGTTATAGTGGGGTTGGAGATCCCAGCTGATGCGGTGCAAGGAGAGGTCCGCTTTGTTCTTTGGTGTGGGTCTTTGAGGTAGGCTTGCCAACGAGCTGCATGGCAGGTCAACATATGTCTGGTCAGGCATGTGGTACCCAAGCGGCTGATGTTTTGGCCACGCGATATACGCTTGAGACATATGTTGCAAACAGCAGCTGTGCGATCTGATGCACTAGCCTCAAAAAAGGCCCACACCAAGGAACTTTTTGAATGACGGGCAGAGGCAGCGCCCTGCACAGGCGGAGCTCTGCGGTGTGATTCCGTCGGTGTACTGCCCTTACGCTGGCCACCAAAGGGCATCCTGCCTCGTTGGAGATGTGCCTCCTCCTCATCCTCCTCCTCCTCCTCTCTACTATTAGGCACCCACGTGGAGTCAGTGACCTCATCATCCCCTCCCTCCTCATCACTGGAGCCAATCTGGCAGTATGCTGCAGCTGCTGAAACATGACTGCCAGATTGGTGTCCTTCTTGAGCATCCCCTCTGTCTGCTCTCACGCTACTGCCTTCCTCTAGCTGGGTTTCATCATCAGACCCTTCGAAACGCTGGGCATCCTCCTGGAGCATGTACCCAACACTGTGCTCAAACAGTTTGGGGGACTCCTCAGGAGGAGGACATGGTGGGTCTAGGGAAGGAGTGACTGATGATGAGTCTGACATTGATACCAGGGAAGAGGACGCTTTGGCAGCTGCTTTGCCAGTACCCTGAGCCTGGGTGAGAGAGGATGTGGAGGAGGAGGAGGGCTTGGTCATCCACTCTACCAAGTCTTCGGCATGATGTGGCTCAACATGTCCAGCTGCCGAAAAGAAGGACAAGCGTGTCCCATGGCCATGTGCTGATGACAATGCACCGCGTCCACGACCAGCACTGTTGCCCCCAGACACAGAGCCTGCTTGCCCTCTTTTATTGCCTCCTGACTGTCTGCCTCTCCTTGTTTGCCTTCCAGACATTCTAATAGATGGCCTGCAGGGAGATGGGAAAAAAGCAATAAGGGCTACCTTCAGGTGTCCTTCTCTGTCCCTTTACTTAAGGATTTCTAAATATGGTTGAGGATGATTGCTTTTGCACAGAATAGCACAACGACAATTTCCCTGACTGTCAAAAAAACAAGGATTTCAAAGATGGTTGATGAGGACTGCTTTAGCACACTATAGCACAAGGAGAATTTCCCTCACTGTCCTTCCCTGTCCCTAGAAACAAGGATTCGCACAGTGAAAGAAACTGACACTCTCCCTACCTAGAGTTTTCTGTCCCTAGAAAAAATGTTTTTTTAAAGCACACTATAGCACAAGGAGAATTCCCCTCACTTTCCTTCTTTGTCCCTAGAAACAAGGATTCGCACAGTGAAAGAAACTGACACTCTCCCTACCTAGAGTTTTCTGTCCCTAGAAAAAATGTTTTTTTAAAGCACACTATAGCACAAGGAGAATTCACTCACTGTCCTTCCCTGTCCCTAGAAACAAGGATTCGCACAGTGAAAGAAACTGACACTCTCCCTACCTAGAGTTTTCTGTCCCTAGAAAAAATGTTTTTTTAAAGCACACTATAGCACAAGGAGAATTCACTCACTGTCCTTCCCTGTCCCTAGAAACAAGGAATCGCACGGTGAAAGAAACTGACACTCTCCCTACCTAGAGTTTTCTGTCCCTAGAAAAAATGTTTTTTTTAAAGCACACTATAGCACAAGGAGAATTCCCCTCACTTTCCTTCTTTGTCCCTAGAAACAAGGATTCGCACAGTGAAAGAAACTGACACTCTCCCTACCTAGAGTTTTCTGTCCCTAGAAAAAATGTTTTTTTAAAGCACACTATAGCACAAGGAGAATTCACTCACTGTCCTTCCCTGTCCCTAGAAACAAGGATTCGCACAGTGAAAGAAACTGACACTCTCCCTACCTAGAGTTTTCTGTCCCTAGAAAAAATGTTTTTTTAAAGCACACTATAGCACAAGGAGAATTCCCCTCACTTTCCTTCTTTGTCCCTAGAAACAAGGATTCGCACAGTGAAAGAAACTGACACTCTCCCTACCTAGAGTTTTCTGTCCCTAGAAAAAATGTTTTTTTAAAGCACACTATAGCACAAGGAGAATTCCCCTCACTTTCCTTCTTTGTCCCTAGAAACAAGGATTCGCACAGTAAAAGACACTGACACTCTCCCTACCTAGAGTTTTCTGTCCCTAGAAAAAATGCTTTTTTAAAGCACACTATAGCACAAGGAGAATTCACTCACTGTCCTTCCCTGTCCCTAGAAACAAGGATTCGCACAGTGAAAGAAACTGACACTCTCCCTACCTAGAGTTTTCTGTCCCTAGAAAAAATGTTTTTTTAAAGCACACTATAGCACAAGGAGAATTCCCCTCACTTTCCTTCTTTGTCCCTAGAAACAAGGATTCGCACAGTGAAAGAAACTGACACTCTCCCTACCTAGAGTTTTCTGTCCCTAGAAAAAATGTTTTTTTAAAGCACACTATAGCACAAGGAGAATTCACTCACTGTCCTTCCCTGTCCCTAGAAACAAGGAATCGCACAGTGAAAAAAACTGACACTCTCCCTACCTAGAGTTTTCTGTCCCTAGAAAAAATGTTTTTTTAAAGCACACTATAGCACAAGGAGAATTACCCTCACTTTCCTTCTTTGTCCCTAGAAACAAGGATTCGCACAGTGAAAGAAACTGACACTCTCCCTACCTAGAGTTTTCCGTCCCTAGAAAAAATGTTTTTTTAAAGCACACTATAGCACAAGGAGAATTCCCCTCACTTTCCTTCTTTGCCCCTGGAAACAAGGATTCGCACAGTGAAAGAAACTGACACTCTCCCTACCTAGAGTTTTCTGTCCCTAGAAAAAATGTTTTTTTAAAGCACACTATAGCACAAGGAGAATTCACTCACTGTCCTTCCCTGTCCCTAGAAACAAGGATTCGCACAGTGAAAGAAACTGACACTCTCCCTACCTAGAGTTTTCTGTCCCTAGAAAAAATGTTTTTTTAAAGCACACTATAGCACAAGGAGAATTCCCCTCACTTTCCTTCTTTGTCCCTAGAAACAAGGATTCGCACAGTGAAAGAAACTGACACTCTCCCTACCTAGAGTTTTCTGTCCCTAGAAAAAATGTTTTTTTAAAGCACACTATAGCACAAGGAGAATTCCCCTCACTTTCCTTCTTTGTCCCTAGAAACAAGGATTCGCACAGTGAAAGAAACTGACACTCTCCCTACCTAGAGTTTTCTGTCCCTAGAAAAAATGTTTTTTTAAAGCACACTATAGCACAAGGAGAATTCACTCACTGTCCTTCCCTGTCCCTAGAAACAAGGATTCGCACAGTGAAAGAAACTGACACTCTCCCTACCTAGAGTTTTCTGTCCCTAGAAAAAATGTTTTTTTAAAGCACACTATAGCACAAGGAGAATTCCCCTCACTTTCCTTCTTTGTCCCTAGAAACAAGGATTCACACAGTGAAAGAAACTGACACTCTCCCTACCTAGAGTTTTCTGTCCCTAGAAAAAATGTTTTTTTAAAGCACACTATAGCACAAGGAGAATTCACTCACTGTCCTTCCCTGTCCCTAGAAACAAGGAATCGCACAGTGAAAAAAACTGACACTCTCCCTACCTAGAGTTTTCTGTCCCTAGAAAAAATGTTTTTTTAAAGCACACTATAGCACAAGGAGAATTACCCTCACTTTCCTTCTTTGTCCCTAGAAACAAGGATTCGCACAGTGAAAGAAACTGACACTCTCCCTACCTAGAGTTTTCCGTCCCTAGAAAAAATGTTTTTTTAAAGCACACTATAGCACAAGGAGAATTCCCCTCACTTTCCTTCTTTGCCCCTGGAAACAAGGATTCGCACAGTGAAAGAAACTGACACTCTCCCTACCTAGAGTTTTCTGTCCCTAGAAAAAATGTTTTTTTAAAGCACACTATAGCACAAGGAGAATTCACTCACTGTCCTTCCCTGTCCCTAGAAACAAGGATTCGCACAGTGAAAGAAACTGACACTCTCCCTACCTAGAGTTTTCTGTCCCTAGAAAAAATGTTTTTTTAAAGCACACTATAGCACAAGGAGAATTCCCCTCACTTTCCTTCTTTGTCCCTAGAAACAAGGATTCGCACAGTGAAAGAAACTGACACTCTCCCTACCTAGAGTTTTCTGTCCCTAGAAAAAATGTTTTTTTAAAGCACACTATAGCACAAGGAGAATTCCCCTCACTTTCCTTCTTTGTCCCTAGAAACAAGGATTCGCACAGTGAAAGAAACTGACACTCTCCCTACCTAGAGTTTTCTGTCCCTAGAAAAAATGTTTTTTTAAAGCACACTATAGCACAAGGAGAATTCACTCACTGTCCTTCCCTGTCCCTAGAAACAAGGATTCGCACAGTGAAAGAAACTGACACTCTCCCTACCTAGAGTTTTCTGTCCCTAGAAAAAATGTTTTTTTAAAGCACACTATAGCACAAGGAGAATTCCCCTCACTTTCCTTCTTTGTCCCTAGAAACAAGGATTCACACAGTGAAAGAAACTGACACTCTCCCTACCTAGAGTTTTCTGTCCCTAGAAAAAATGTTTTTTTAAAGCACACTATAGCACAAGGAGAATTCACTCACTGTCCTTCCCTGTCCCTAGAAACAAGGATTCGCACAGTGAAAGAAACTGACACTCTCCCTACCTATAGTTTTCTGTCCCTAGAAAAAATGTTTTTTTAAAGCACACTATAGCACAAGGAGAATTCCCCTCACTTTCCTTCTTTGTCCCTAGAAACAAGGATTCGCACAGTAAAACACACTGACACTCTCCCTACCTATCCTTCTCTTTCCCTAAACTAAAGGAATCCAGGTTAAGCAAAGAAAAAAATAAATGTCACTGTCCCTGCCTATGCTTCTCTTTCCCTGCTCCGGAACACACTACACTAGGCCGCCGTGCTCGCGGCCTTTTATAGTGTGGGGCGTGTACTAAACACCCTCAGCAATAATTGGCCACAGGCATCCTGCCTGTGGCCAATCATTGCTCTCCTCGCTGCCGGCGCTGTGATTGGCCAAGCATGCGGGGTCACAGTGCATGCTTGGCCAATCACAGCGCCTGGATGACACTGCGATGGCGTAGTGCATTGTGGGCCGTTTGCGTCACTCGAATTTGGCGTGAACGGCCCAAATCGTTCGATCTTCGTCGAAAGATCGAACAGCCGATGTTCGAGTCGAACGTATGTTCGACTCGAACACGAAGCTCATCCCTAATAGTGAACGATTCGCAGAGATGTGAACTGTGTGCTGCGAGTTTACTGCAAGTTCAATTAAAGCCTATGAAGAAAAAATTTGCACTGCACCATAGGAATTTGCATCGCATCCACAGTCAACATGCACAGAATCCTTTTTTTTTTTGCACCCAATTCGTAATGCATAGATGTGAACCACAGCCATGGAATACTATGCTTTTTACATGACCTGCGAATCTGTGTGTTCCTAAACACTGTAAATTCGCATCAGTGTAAACCCAGGCGACCTCCTCTTCTTCAGCCTAGGGTCGCACTGATGTGATGCGGGAACCAGAGCAATTACAGCACTGGTTCCCGCATTGCAACCAGGCAACTAGCATTTTTAGTAGAAATGTTCAGTAATCGCAGCCTACAGGTGCAGGTTTCTCTTAATTATTATTTCATGAATTAATACATAACTGAATTAAAACTGTTGGTCATGTGCTTTAAAAATTCTAAAAGATTATTTTGCTTTTAGTATAAATATGAATTTCCCACAACACATTAATCAAAGGCATGACAAGCACATTTACGATCCATTCCCACATATTTCTATTAGGTGCAGCACATGGGCTGACCACACACAAATAGGTCCAGAGGCATCTAGAAATACACAGCTAAGTATTGGAACTTCATGGATCTGTAATGATACATAAAACTGACCTACAGTACAGTAAGAACATCAAACAATGGCGGAGAAGTGCAATGGATTCTATGTGCCCTGGAGAGGTGGAAAGTTGATAAATAATGTGGGTGGGAAAAACCTGGCAGCAGATCTCTAGAGATACATCATTGGGAATCTCCCTTGGCAGTGAATGGTATCTAATTCTAAACAGTAACATGTTTCCAGCAGTATTACATGTACAGATATGTGGTTTATTATTTGGACTGCCTGAGGGCTTGCATTGGAATTCCCATCATCCTTAAATTGTGCTCTTCACAGTAACTGTAGAAGAAAACCCTAGGTGATGACATAGTATTTATGTGTTTATTATTCATTACAGTATTACAGTGCTGACACTTAAACTGGCCATACACCAGTAGAATTTAGTTTGAAAGTACGTATGGAAGTTCTAAAAAATTATTCATCAGAGCATTCGATCTTGCCATAATTGAGTTAACTGATTTAATTTGAAAGCCTCTAAAATTCACCCAGCCCTGCTACTTGAATAAAATTCCAGATGCATCTAACAGAATTCATTACAATATTTATTTATTTAATATATTATGCCGCGTACACACGATCATTATTCACGGCGGTTAAAAAACCGCCGTGAATAATGACAGGAAAAACGAGGGAACCGCTTCGGTTCCAAGGGTTCCCTACACACAGTCGTTTTTCCCGTCATTTTTTCTCTTGACGAGAAAAACGACCGTCTGTGGGCTCCGCGGCAGTTTTCCCATAGGGAAAAAATGATGGAAAAAACGATGAGAAAATTTAGAACATGTTCTAATTTTTCTCGTCGTTTTTTCTGCCGTTTTTCTCAACGAGAAAAACGACATATAGCCCACAGATGATTGTTTTTCTCGGCGAAAAAAAAATGCAGTTTTTCTCGTCGAGAAAAGCGGTCGTGTGTACGCGGCATTACAGATACTTATATAATGCAGTCATTTTATGCAGTGTTTTACATATGTATTGTACATTCACCTCAGTCCCTGCCCTCAAGGAGCTTGCAATCTAAGGCCCCTAACTCACATTCACACATACACATACTAGGGCCAATTTAGACAGGAGTCAATTAACCTTCCAGCATGTCTTAGGAGTGTGGGAAGAAACTGGAGTACCCGGAGGAAACCCACCCAGGCACAGGGAGAACATGCTTGTTCCAGGTCAGTGATTCACAACGTCAGTGGAGGCTGGTGCTCCAAATTTTTTGGGGGGGGCACAAACAAACGGAAAAAAAAAAAAAACATAAATTGCCGCCACTGTGCCCAATAAACGCAGCCACTGTGCCCATCAAACGCCGCCAGTTTCCCCCCTCAAATGCAGCCAGTTGGTCCCCAAATGCAGCCAGTTTCCCCCCAAATGCCGCCAGTTTGTCCCCAAATGCCGCCAGTTTGTCCCCAAATGCAGCCAGATTCCCCCCAAATACAGCCAGTTTCCCCCCAAATGCAGCCAGTTTGTCCCCAAATGCAGCCAGATTTCCCCCAAATACAGACAGTTTCCCCCCAAATGCAGCCAGTTTATCCCCAAATGCCGCCAGTTTGTCCCCAGCCCGGCACTTACCTTCCTCGGGTCAGCGCAGTCCTCCTCCAAGCTCCCTCCGCTCCCTCGATGTCTTCTTCCGTCCTCAATGTCGCTTCAGCCAATCAGGTGACTGGTAACCAGACCCGGTGCACCTGATTGGCTCAGAGGCGGGTCAGTGTTAGGGAAGCGATTCCCTAACACATCATGGTTTAAACAGGGAACGCACAGCCGTGTGCCCTCTGTTTAACCATTTGGAAGCCAATTAGAACCCACAGGCTCTAATCGGGAAGCCTATTAGAGCCGATGGCTCTAATCAGGCACTTCCAAAACACACCCACCACTGTAATTCAGATGGCCGGCGCTCAACAGGGGGCCAGACACCTGAATAGTGGGCGGCAGCGGCGACAATAGATATATTCATGCAATGCATGAATATATCTATTGTTGAGTGAGAGAGAGGGGGCGGCACTCCTGCGCACACTATGGATGCACCGCCACTGCACAATGTATTGAAATGCGATATGTCAGGACACTAACCTGTAGGCAGGTGCAGTCTGCTTTTCTCCACTGCAGCTGGCGCTCAACCGCAGCTGCATTGGGTAGAGGAAGTCAAGAGGAACTTAGTTCTGATTTCCTAGGTATGAGGGGGCAGCAATACAATTGGATATTGGTGCCCATGTGACTCTGGTGGCCATCTTGGGTCAGGTGGAGTTGATTTAAGGCCCTGGCTCCCGTGTTTGGTGTTCATTTTGTGTGTGCCTAGAGTAGGGACAGGTCACTCATCTGTCAGGGACAGTGCTTAGCGTCAGGGAGAGGTTCCAGACGAGTAGGGAAAGTTCAGGGACCGACCATCTTACCTGGAAGCCTCCCCACTTGGGACCAGTCAGGCTGCAGTTCGCCCCTCAAGATAGACGCTGTCGGCACACCTGACACCTCCTGCTACTACTCATCGCTGTTATATCCTGTGAGTGTTCCTTCCCGCCGGACTTGTTGTGTATTTCCAAACTTCAATCCAATACAGTTCTGTTTTTTCACCGGGACTCGCGTTGCACCAACCCACAAGCCTCAAAATCAGAAAAAAAGTTGATAGTGACAGCTTTTGTCCTTCTCAGTAGAGTACAGTACAGATTTCCTTTAATAAAAAAATAAGTATTACCATTGCACAAATGCTGACCATACACTGAGAAATCATGTTAATATTCCACATACATGCAAATAAGTATGAATTATTAGCATACTCTTCTAAAAATGCTTTATATAAATTGATAAAATTCATATATTTATAAAAAAAGATTAAAAAAGAAGAAAGCGATAGTAATCCAAAAAGATCTGCATTTATTGTACTATTTACTGTTCTTTGAAATAACTCTTTTTAGTGCTGAAATCAGAGAAGTAAACCAGAGAAGGAGTAGAAAATATAAAGTGTATTATATATTGTATCTGGAGACAATCTGCTCTTTCACAGCCATAAATGGCTGTATTATTTAATACTGGACATTCCCTATAGATAACGTATTGACACTATTGGTTTAATAAAATTGGTTTAGTAAAATAAATACACGCTCCCAAGAGCTGCCTTTATTGAAGACACACCATGCTGTCTGGCAGCAGGAAAAATATACATACAGTAGAAAAATAAGAATTCCTATTCAAAAGCTGCACATAAAAAGCTATCTGTACTTATCGTGTTTTCAGGTATATAAACGCTTTCCATTTTTGCAAGCATAAGGACCAACCGCCGTTTGGACAATAGTAAAGGTTGAAAGTGCAAGAAGGTAAAAGTGCATTTGCCACACTTTTCTGGCATTATGGCTGTATTAGAAAGTCCTGCGCCAGATCCATGATAGCTGTGCGACATTTTTCTTGCTATTCCTGACATGTGCAACAAAATTAGGTGGACGGTTTTCCATATCAGTAAGGGCCGGTTCCCACTGCTGCAATGTCTGTGCGACAGATTCTATGACTAAATTTGCATCGCATTCGGACCAAACTCACACAGGACCCTTTTTTTGGTCCGCAACCAGAATCGGATCGCAGGGGTGTTTACACCATTGCGATCCGATTCCTGTCCGAATTGAAAGTTCGCACTGCGATATGCAAACCGATCTGGGGGTGTCATTACCATCGTATTGTCACTCCCAGCGGTTTGCATATGGCAGTGTGAACTGCCTGCAGGAGACATGCGATGCGGGAACTCGTACTGGATTTGCAGGGCTCCCGAATCACTGCAGTGTGAACCGACCGAGACTAAAATACAAAGTGGAGACCTCTTCCGTGTTGGAGTAACTTGTGCTGCACAAGTAAGTGTTGTGTTGAAGACAAAATTCTGTCTTAGCCTAGGTTCACACATATGTGGTGCTGGAAACGCAGCATTCCTTGCATGTTTACTGCACCACATTGCAATCGCAATGCGTTTGCAATCTGCTGGAGGCATCAATACAAAGTTAATGACATCCCAAACGCACCGCAAATGCAGTGCGGTTTGCCTGCAGTGGATCACATGGTACAAAACGATCATGCGATCTGGTTGTGGTGCGGCTCCAAAAAAGGTGCCTGTACAGCACTTCTTTGGTGCAATGCGGTGCGATTTGTACCCATTCAAAATGAATTGACTCCTACTGCACCGCACTGAATCGCAGTGGCGGCCCTTCCATTAGGGGCACCCGGGCGCCGCCCCCTCTCTCCACTCCACCCCCCTATATGCAATGGATAGATACATGCATAGCATGAATCTATCCATGGCCGCCGCAACCATCCCCTATTTATGCGTCCGGCACCTTTCAGGGCACTGGGTGCAATTAATTTTTTTTTTTTTTAACCACCTCATTAGAGCCAGAGGCTCTAATAGGCTTCAAAATTGGGTGGGCTCGGGTCGCAGAGAATGTGCTCCGATCCCACCCAGGTGTGTTACAACAGCGAATGAATATTCGCTGTTGAAAAACTGATCCTCAATCAGGGGCGGATCCAGGGGGGAGCAACAGGGCAATTGCCCCCCCCCCCCCGAGACCATCTGTCACACTCACTTGCTTGCTCTGTTTTTTTTTTTTTTGCGCCTGATCTCCCGGACTTTGGGGACCCGGTACCATGGCATACATTTAGCCCCATGTCTCCTCTACAAGTGTGCAAAGTTTGGTGTCTGGGGGACCTACGGCCGGGGAGCACTGATTTTTTAAAGCCGGGCACCCCTTCCATAGACTCCAATGTTAAACGACAATTTCTCTGGTGACTTTGCGGACCTAGTAGCGACCGGTTGTAGGTCCCCTGGACCCCAAACTTGGCACACATGTAGCCTCATGTCTCCTCTACAAGTGTCTAAAGTTTGGTGTCTGGGAGACCTACGGCCGGGGAGAACCGATTTTTCAAACCCGGGCACTCCTTCCATAGACTCCCATGTTAAACATCAGTCTAGTCATGGGCACAGTGAAGCATGGGCACAGTGAGGCATGGGCACAGTGAGGAAAAGTGAGGCACAGTGAGGCATGCAGATGTACACCCTAGGCTTATACTTGAGTCAATACGTTTTCCCAGTTTTTTGGGGTAAAATTTGGTGCGTCGGCTTATATTCGGGTCGGCTTATACTCGAGTATATACAGTACTTGTTCTGCAGCTGCCGCTGCCTCTCTGAGTCTCTCTCTCAGTTTCTCACATCAGCCGATCAGCGGCAATGAGAGAGAGACTCGTCTAATGTAGTTACGCGGCACACTGACACAATACCAGGAGCGGAGGAGGAGGTGGGTGGAGCCTCTTCCCTGCACTCGTTGCTAACGCCTGGGCCGCTTGGCGTCTAGCAAGGAGTGACGTCAGTGAGTCACGTCGGTTCGCTCTGCGGGCAGGTGCGATAGCGTGCGGCTCCACAGACGGGTAAGAAAGCGGCCAATCAGCTAGCCGGGAGCGGGGGAGCAGAGAGATGAGATCATCTCTCACCGCCCGTGCCTGCCCTGCATTCCTGCAGTGACTTCCGCCCTCACTGTGCAGGCAGCAGAGAGATTACATTATCTCTCTGCTGCCTGACTCTGGGAGTCTGGGACACAGCAAGAGACAACCAAAACTACACCTTAGCAGGCAAGTTAGTCACAATCTGCAAGGTGTGGCAGGCGACGTGGCAAGTGACAATCTGCATTTGGTGGCAGGCAAGTGACAATCAGCAAGGTGTGGCAGGTGACGTGGCAAGTGACAATCCGCAAGGTGTGGCAGGCGACGTGGCAAGTGACAATCCGCAAATTGTGTCAGGTGACGTGACAAATGACAATCTGCATCTGGTGGCAGGCAAGTGACAATCAGCAAGGTGTGGCAGGTGACGTGGCAAGTGACAATCCGCAACGTGTGGCAAGTGACATGCTCAGGGCTCCCACTAATTGCAGGCGACGGTGGCAAGTGACACACTGGGGACTCCCACTGATTCTGCATTGAACTATTTAATTTTATATTACAATGTAATAATAGAAATAATGCGCTTCAATCATCCTGACACCATAACAACCATGGTGCCGGGATGATTGAAGCGCTGACACCAGCCATTTCCCCGATAAATTTCCCACAAAAAAATCATTTTTTGGCAGTGCCCCTCCCGAGAAAAAAGACTCTGTATCCGCCCCTGTCCTCAATTCAGCCAATCAGAAGCGGGTGTGAGACCCGTTTTTCGATTGCCCGAAAAGAGAAGACTCCCGATTAGCCGCTGAGGAGGATGGAGGAATCGGAAGCCGCCGCCGCCGCTGTGATGACCTGGAACAGGGGAAGCTGCCGCCGATGGGGTAAATTCCACCAACCGACCCAGGGGGGGTGGCATACTGTACTATTCCACCGGCCGCCACTGCTGAATCGCATAATTGCACAGGAATCAGAATCAAAGGACAGAGTAGAAAAAGATAGGAATCAGCTACGAAGTTTGTTAAAATCCCTAAAATGTACATTGATCACCCAAAGGGGATTTTTTTATTTATCTAACCAAAGCGTAGTTACTCTTTAGTGACCTCGCTTCTAAACATACCTGTCATTATCTCCAGTTCTGCTCTGTGTTACTTCAATGCACTAAATCACTGTTCATATTATTCCACAATATATTGAGGATGACACAGGGAATCTAGGCTGCTTTATAGCAAATTGTGCAGAAGAGCTCACATAGACACCGTGTGGTCACATCTTGTATTACAAGACAATGTACAGGTGTGCACAGGTGAACAAAGGCACTTCAGATTTCTGCCGCAGGAAGAGGAAAGGTCATATCCATTACAAGAACATGTAAAACATAGGCAACCATTCGTAAATACGCAGAAGTCCAATCTGCACCGGGCATTAGGAACAGAGCCACATGTTTTCTGTTTTCTACTGAACATGCTGGTACAATTTTTGCTTGCTGCAAATAACAAGGGAATGAGAAAAAAGGAAATTGTCATTGATTGAGCATTAAACTAGGATTAAGGCATAATTGACCCAAAAATTCTGAACATCATTTTAGGATAAAACAAAGTTATGTCCAAAATCTAATCCAAACCATCATCGCCATTCATTCAGCTTTTACCATAATGCTTATTAAATACAGGCGACTCATCTTTTCTAAATAAGAGGAAAGTTTACATTATATCAAGTAACAAACTACAAGTGTGTTTTCTTATTATGTCAGCTTTCATTTGTGACTTTCAATCAGAGAGAGGAAGGCTGCCTGGAATTCATATAGAGTGTTAGAGACACCGCACAACAAATGCGGGTGCTTGTGACAGATTTATGTACCTGGTGGAAACAGGTATATGATTATGTTTTATCATATTGAACACTCTGTCCTCAGAGCAGCTAAGAAAGGCTAAATTCACATGGACATTTATATCTGACAGCAGCTAAATGCCAGGATTCTGCACTTGAAAAAGTTGATATATTTACTGCAGATACACTATATTGTCAAAAGTATTGGGACACCTGCCTTTACACGCACATGAACTTTAATGGCACCCCAGTCTTAAGCCTCGTAAACACGGTCTGACTTTTTTCCAACAAACTTCAAAATGAGCAAGTTTGACAAAAAAAATCCGACCGTGTGTACGCTCCATCGGACAAACTTTTTGGTTTTCATCGGACAAATGTTCGGTCTGCAAACGGACAAACTTTTCGCCAACAAAAGTCAGTTGGAGCAAAGTCCGACCGTGTGTACAGAAATCCATCGGACTTTTGTCCGATGGACAAATAAGCATGCCCAGAACCAATGTTAAAAATCAACCAACAATAGCAGAAGTTGACCAAAGGGTGGCGGTAAAGAGCAGAAAAACCACGTGATGTTGGGAAAGGTTTGGGAAAGTTTGCAGAAAAGTCCTGCCGTGTGTATGCCATGGGTGTGCCCAGCCAACTCCCTTCGGACAAAAATCCACGGAAAAGTTTGTTTTGAAGTCCGACCGTGTGTACGAGGCTTTAGTCTGTAGAGTTCAATATTGAGTTGGCCCACCCATTGCAGCTATAACAGCTTCAACTCTTCTGGGAAGGCTGTCCACAATGTTTAGTAGTGTGTCTATGGGAATGTTTGATCATTCTTCCAGAAGCGCATTCGTGAGGTCAGGCACTGATGTGAACAAGAAGGCGTGGCTTGCAGTCTCCACTCCAATTTATCCTAAAGGTGTTCTATCAAGGTTGAGGTCAGTACTCTGTGCAGGCTAGTCAAGCTCCTCCACCCCAAACTCACTCATCCATGTCTTTATGGACCTTGCTTTGTGCACTGGTGCGCAGTCATGTTGGAACAGGAAGTGGCCATCCCCAAACTGTTCCCACAAAGTTGGAAGCATGAAATTGTGCAAAATGTCTTGGTATGCTGACGCCTTAATGCCCTGTATTTGTGAGGTCATGCACTATGGAAGAGAAGGCCTGGCTCGCAGTCGCCACTCTAATTCATCCCAAAGGTGTTCTATCAGGTTGAGGTCAGGACTCTTTGCAGACCATTCAAATTCCTTCACCCCAAACTTGCTCATCCATGTCTTTATGGACCTTGCTTTGGAACCAGGTAGAAAGTTATCGTCCAATGTTTGGACGATAATTTTCTACCTGGCTGCAAAGCAAGGTCCATAAAGACATGGATGAGCAAGTTTTTGGAGCCAGGTAGAAAATTATTGTCCAAACATTGGACGATAATTTTCTACCTGGCTCAAAAGCAAAGTCCATAAAGACATGGATGAGAGAGTTTGGGGTGGAGGAACTTGAATGGCCTGCACAGAGCCCTGACCTCAACCCGATAGAACACCTTTGGGGTGAATTAGAGCGGAGACTGCGAGCCAGGCCTTCTTGTTCCTGACCTCAACCTGATAGAACACCTTTGGGACACAGTTTGCGTACTCTAGCAACCGCGAGCCCAGGTGGGGAGAATTAGTCTATGCATGCTGTTTAGCACGGATGGGGTGATCAATTAATTTCTCTCATGCAGCCTTTGGGGCTGCATAAGAGAAATTTTATAGTGTTTGGCCAGCTTACAGGATTAGTTTACCTTTACAGAAAAAATGTAAAGGTGGACTAGCACCGGCTACCCTCTCCATCCACCCCCTCACCCAAGTCCCCAGTGTACTTACCTCCAGGAATTTGAGATCCCTGCTCTTCTTAATGCAGTGCTTTTGGAATGGACCAGATCAATTCACTGTGACGGTGCTGACCAATCAGAATCAATCTGGACTGTTCCAGAAGCACTGCACAGAGAATATGGAGACACATGGGGATTTCAAATCCCTGGATCACTGGAACGGCTACAGGGGTGCTGAAAGCTCAGTAACACCAGAGTACAGTGGAGACCAAGGGATGGCGGGGGGTAGGTTGTCCAGTGTTATTGTACCTTTTAGAGTAAACACATCTGGAGAAAATGCACACAAACAGGAGAAACATATAAACGTCATAGGACAGTATCCATGGTAAGATTAGAGTCCGTCAAATTGGTGCTGAATCCATTTGGCCACCGTGCTGCCCATTGTGTATATAACCAAAGAATTCATTACATTATGTCAGGAATTTTCTAAAGCCCGTTTTGTTTTGTGTGATTGTTCATTTGCTGCATACAGCGTCACGTACGACTATCAGGTGTCTGTAAAGAAGCCGATAGCTTCTTTTTTTTTTTTTCCACTAAAGTCTATTGAGAAGTTTGCAAGGTAAAGTAGATAAAATCATTCAGGTAGAGCAGGATGTAAAACAGGCTTGGGCCTGTAATAGCAGAAAGGTATTTCACTCATAGAGACACTTGCCTGTGGCAGGTGCAAAACCAGCCTGAATGAAGCAGAAAAAGTATGCCCAACCTGCAAAGATGTTAGAACATGTTTTCAGGCTATTTATTTCCTTCAATGCTTGGCGTTCTACCTGCTACCTAATAGCTCAAGACTATAGTATGCTCTGTAGTTGTCTCTAAAGTCACAGGTACCTTGGATGCTTATGAGTTTTTTCACTCATGTCTCCAACTTTCCTTGATAGTTGGCACAACTAATGCCCCGTACACACGGTCGGACTTTTGCCCCGGCCAAAATCACATCGGAATTCCGACGGAATTCCATCGGTGTAAAAGAGAACATGTTCTCTATCTGAACTCCAACGGAATTCCTCTGAATTTTCAATGGAAAAAGTCCAATGGGGCATACACATGGTCGGAATATCCGATGGAAAAAGTCCGTCTGACTCTTTCCATCGGAAATTCCGATCGTGTGTACAAGGCATAAGGCTCCTTCTCAATGCTGGAGGTTGCTCCTGCTTGACTCCACAGAAAATTGGCAATGTCACCGCATGCAAAGCTGCTGAGCAAAGCTCTTTGTCTCTTATGTTCCCGGTTCACAGGTTGCAGTTGCAGTGGTGTGTGGGCATGGTTTTCTGAAAAAACATACTTTTTATCAGCGCAGCGCAGTGCGAGGCAGTCCACTGCCTTCCACCGCACAGCCAGCAATTGAATTTTATGAGATGTCTGTTTGACATCTCAATAAAGTTTGTTTATTTAAAAAAAAGTAAACAGTATGATTCACCAAGCTCAGCCCATCATTATTGTGCTGATCTCAGTCGGATCGCACTGCACACCAGCCCTAGGGGGCCCTTTCGCACTGATGCACTTTTTATGTGTTTTTTTGCATCTTAAAGTTAAACTTCAGTCATTTTTTCAACTTTCCATCTGTTAAATCTTCTGCCCTTGTTGTTTAAACTTTGGATAGTAAAACATTTTTTTTTTCTGCCAGTAAATACCTTATACGGCCCACTTCCTGTTTCTTATCTGGTAAAAAGCCTAGGCTTATGACATCATGCACAGCTCTCTCTCTCTCTCTCTCTCACTCTCGCGAGAGTTTGCCAGGTAGTGAGGGGAGATGAGTCATATAGGGGCCAATGAGAGCTGCA
The DNA here is from genome assembly GCA_029206835.1 of Rana muscosa. NCBI lineage: Eukaryota > Metazoa > Chordata > Amphibia > Anura > Ranidae > Rana > Rana muscosa. The sequence continues at coordinate 10,730,523 of JARGYO010005626.1, read as the reverse complement.
GAGCTGGAGGTGTGTCTGTGTAAATCCAGGAAGTGAACAGGAAGCAGCTTCAGCTGCCCACAGTTAAAATGGTTGCAGCCAGACTTAGTGGAGGGAGATTTCTGCAGCATATTTGGCAAGTACAGAATCACAGTATATAAAATAATATGCAAAGTGGTTGGAGGGAAGCTTCAGAATGGCAAAGATGTTTTCATTACAAATTATGTGAGCAGACTGCAGTTCCACTTTAACTAGTTCCGGACCGCCCACCACACATAAACTGCAGCGGGGCGGGCCGGCTGCGCAAAACAACGTACCTGTACGTTGTTCACGCTCCCTGGCTTGGGGCACATGCACGCGCTGCAAGCGAGCCGCTCCTGCTGTGACTGGACACCCGCGATCATTTAGGGAAATTACAGAATGGTGGTGTAAACGCGGCAGAAAATCGTTCTGTCACAGACAAAGAGAGAGCTATTTTGTTCCTACTAATCAGGAACACAGATCTCTCTATTTGTCTAGTAGTGCATCCATCCCCCACACAGTTAGAAAACACTCCCAGGGAACACATTTAACCCTTTGATTGCCCCTGATGTTAACCCCTTCCCTGTCAGTATCATTTATACAGTGACAGACCATTTTTTTTTAGCAATGATCCCTGTATTGGTGTCACTGGTCCCCAAAAAGTGTCACTTAGTATCCAATTTGTTTTCCGTAATGTCGCAGTCCTGCTAAAAATCTCTGATTGCCGCCATTACTAGTAAAAAATAAATAAATAAATAAAAAGTCCCTAAATCTATCCCGTAGTTTGTAGACGCGATAACTTAAGCCCTGTACACACGATCGGTTTTACCGATGAAAACAGTCCAATGGACTTTTTTCATCGGACGAACCGATCGTGTGTGGGCCCCATCGGTCTTTTTTCCATCGGTTTTAAAAAATAGAACATGTTTTAAATTTTTCCAATGGATCAAAAACCGATAGCAAATTCCGATCGTCTATGGGCAAGTCCATCGGATAAAAAACCCATGCATGCTCAGAATCAAGTCGACGCATGCTCAGAAGCATTGAACTTCATTTTTCTCGGCTCATCGGAGTGTTTTACGTCACCGCGTTTGGAACGGTCGGTTTTTTGACTGATGGTGTGTAGGCAAGACTGATGGAAGTCAGCTTCATCGGATTTCTGATGGACAAAACCATCGGATTATAATCCATAGGATATCCGATCGTGCGTACGAGGCTTTAGACTAAATAACTATGCACTAATTGGGATTTTTTTTTACCAAAAATATGTAGCAGAATACAAATTGGCCTAAATTGATGAAGAAATATTTTTATTGGATATGTTTTATAGTAGAAAGTTCAAAATATATATTTTTTTCTTTTTAAAATTGTTGCTCTTTTTTTTGTTTATAGATCAAGCTCTCCAGCAGAATGTATTAGTTACAGAGATGAGACAAACCATTTAACACTGGAAATGACAATGATAATTTTATTTATTTATGGAAAACTTATATCCCAAAAGGAAAAAAAAACTATTTGCTGTAACTGCTTATAAAGTATTAGCAGAAGCTTGGCTTCAATTTGATAGTGTACTTAAATCTATTAAGGACACCCAAAAATGGAACTTCCACTTTTCGGATTCCTCCCCCCCCTCCGGTGTCACATTTGGCACCTTTCAGGGGGGGGGGGGAGCAGATACCTGTATAATGCAGGTATTGCTCATACTTCCGGGCATAGATCTGCGGCGATCTACGCCATGTCCGGCCCCTCCTCCACCCCCCCCCGCTGTCTTCTGGGAGACACACAGGTCCCAGAAGACAGCAAGGACCAGTGAGATTGCGAAGCGCGACAGCATGCGCATTAGGGAACCAGGCTGTGAAGCCGCAAGGCTTCAATTCCTGATTCCCTTACCAAAGATGGCGGCACCTCAAACTGAGAGCTGAGGGACATGTTGGCTTCGGGTGCCAACATCGTGGGCGCCCCGGACAGGTAAGTGTCCATATAATAAAAGTCAGCAGCTGTAGTATTTGTAGCTGCTGAGTCAAGTTTTAGGAGCGTTTTTTTAGTGTGTTTTTGAGTGGAACTATTCATTTGAATCGGCCTCCCTATGCTCCAAAAAACATGCTAAAGACGCTCATGTACAAAACTTTGGACACGTGCCAAGTGTGTTTTTTGCAAATTTTGCAGCAAAACGCACGACTGCTACCTGAGTTTGGGGTGCCATTTAGAAATAATGTCACTGCAAGCGAGTCATGTGTTTTAGCATGTATTACATGCATTTGCAGAAACATGGGCAGAAACGTGCGTTTCTGCTTGCGTTTCCGCTAGGTCCAAGTGTGAACGGGGCCTAACCCTCCCCTCCCTCTAGACCAGGGGTAGGCAACCTCAGCCCTCCAGCTGTTTTGAAACTACAAGTCCCATGAGACATTGCAAGACCCTGACAATCATAGGCATAACTTCTAGAGACAAAGACATGATGGGATTTGTAGTTTCCCCACAGCTGGAGTGCAGAGGTTGCCTAGACTGACAATGCTTCTCTCCTAAGATGCCCCCTTTGCTCATTCATACAGAGTGTAGGCACTCTAATACAGGAGGTGTGTTAGTGGCCAGATCATCAGGTGAAAACAGGAGGAAAAAAAAAGAAAGAAAACTAATGCAGCCATCACATCTAATGTTTGGTAAGCTGCAATATATTATATTTGTTGTTAAAGGTTTAATAACTCCTTAAAATTCTCAATCAATGTGCATAAATGATATACTTAGATACACACATATAGGCAGGTTATGTGCAATTAGCACTTATTCTTTGGTGGCGAGCTGTATCACTGCCTAATCTGTAGGTTACACAGTGCAGTTACACAGCATCTGACTTCTGGTTCCTCATTATACCAGATTTGGTGTCAGAGGGGTTCCCTACCTAATGAAATGTCATTTTGTGTAATAGCTAGTTGGTCTATACAGAAGCAGCATTACAGAAAAGATTTCCGTTTCTGCTTCAGAACTAAACTTTGATAGAAAATAATGTATTATTTATTCCAAGTTAAAAAAAAATGTTTTTGGAAAGTAGCTTTTAACATTAGATAATTATCACCTAATATTGTTGTGAGACTTCATACGCAGGATCACCTTCCAGGCCTTTCCCCAATTGAGGTCTCAGTACACGGGCTGCCTGGCAAGGTATAATATTGCTACATTTTTTATTCCTTTTTTCTTACCTTTTCTCACTGCATTGGGTTTGTCTATGGGGACTAGTGGATCCCCAGAAACTACCACAACAAATTTTTCTATTTATCTCATTCTAGATTACTTTCATGCATCCAAACTCCTGATGAGTGGTAGGCGACCATGAAACGCGTAGAGTTTACATCTTTGGATGCTCTACATCAGCCCATATCATTTTTTATTATTTATCAATTACATACGTGTTGATCATGTTGTTATTACTTACATATTTATTATTCATTGATTTATTTATTACTATGTTTGTATGTCATTAATCATGTTCCCCAACTAATCATGTGTTAATAAATTAATGATGATTATGAATTGTTCCTTTGTGATTACATTTTTGTATCATAAATGATTACTGGTTTACTTATACAGTATCATGATAATTTAGAGGGAACCATGACACCCAAGTTATTTATCTTTTTTCATTTATTATACCTCAATTAAAGTCCCAACTCCACTACCTTCTTGCATTTTTACACCTAATATTGTTGCTGCAATTTTCCTAATCAGTACCATGGAGAGTGCAGTGATTATAGATATGGTACTGGTGCCAGGAGTGGTACGTTGTTTTTTTTTTTTTGTTTTTTTTAACATTATATTACTTTTACTAGACAGCAGACATTTTCCATCTCACAAAACATTTTCTATCAAATCACTAAAGCAGAAATAATTGACTGTACCTGACACATCTGAGAGAAGCAGCCCATGTACAAACCATTCACTGCTATGTAAATATCCAGGCGTTCCGCACAGTTCACTTGCATTATTTCATTGCATACCCCCCCCTCCTTGTTTCAGTCACTGAAAATTCCTTTTCTTATCTCAACACATTCATACCCTCTGCATAATTCCATAGATCCTCCTGACTTTCATGTGTGTGCCTGCCTTCATTCCAGCCCATTGCTCAAGCTTTGTTTATCCCCATACTGTCTCCCTGCCACAGAGCTACAAATGGTAAAGGGGAAAAGGTGAAAACAGTCCCAGTGGTCGCATTGCACTTTTGCAGTGTATAAATGTCCTACTATCCAGAAGCCTGCTGCTAAAGATAAAGAAGAAAAAGGTAAACTTCACTTGCTGTTTGAAGCCGAAACTGCTTAATATCAAGCTGAGCTAACATTTTATTTCATAACGGGTGTTGTTTGGATCCAAGTTAGCATGATAATTGTATGCTGGTTGCAGTTCTCAGTGAGCTACTAATTCATTCCAGCAAACACTGCAACTTTGCTTAACCACTTAAGCCCCGGACCATTTTGCTGGTCAAAGACCAGGCCACTTTTTGCGATTCGTCACTGCGTCGCTTTAACTGACAATTGCGCGGTCGTGCGACGTGGCTCCCAAACAAAATTGACATCCTTTTTTTTTAGTTTTCTTTTGGTGGTATTTGATCACCTCTGCGGTTTTTATTTTTTGCGCTATAATCAAAAAAAAGAGCGTAAATTTTGAAAAAAATTCAATATTTTTAACTTTTTGCTCTAATGAATATCCTCAAAAAATATCTAAAAAAACATTTTTTTTTCCTTATTTTAGACCGATACGTATTCTTCTACATATTTGTGGTAAAAATAAAATTGCAATAAGCGTTTATTGATTGGTTTGCGCAAAAGTTATAGCATCTACAAAATAGGGGGTAGTTTTATGGCATTTTTATTAATAATTTTTTTTTTTACTAGTAATGGCAGCGATCAGCGATTTTTATCGTGACTGCGACATTATGGCGGACACATCTGACACTTTTGACACATTTTTGGGACCATTGTCATTTTTACAGCGATCAGTGCTATAAAAATGCACTGATTACTGTGAAAATGACACTGGCAGTGAAGGGGTTAACCTGTAGGTGGCACTGTAGGGGTTAAGTGTTTCCTAGGGAGTGCTTCTTACTGTAGGGGGGATGGGCTGTGTGTGACATGACACTGATCTCGGCTCCCGATTACACAGAGTGGAGATCAGTGTCATTGTCACTAGGCAGAGCGGGGAGATGCTTGTTTACACTAGCATCTCCCCGCTCTATCTCTCCGTGAGACGATCGTGGGTATCCCTGCCGCGATCGAGCCTGCGGGACCCACGGTCGGGCTCACGGAGAGAGCAGCAGGGTCGCGAGCGCACGGCGGCATCTTAAAGGGGACGTACCTGTACGTACTTATGCCTGTCCGTGCCATTCTGCTGACGTAAATATACAGGCGGCGGTCCTTAAGTGGTTAAAGTGCCACTAAACTCACATCCACAGGCGTGCGCACAGGGTGTGCCAAGTGTGCCTGGGCACACCCTAATCACCCCATGAGCATTAGCATTATCACTCTGTGTGCCGTCGGGAAGATAGGAATCTTACCGGCCCTGCCAAAAGATAAGTGCTTACTCACTTCCCTTTCCCTTTGCTGGCAGGGAGATCAATGTGCCGGGGCCATATATATGTAGACACACACACGTGTGTTCGTGTGTTTAAACTTTAGGGTGCACAACCTAATTCAGTAGGCTGCGCACACTTATGCCCACATCATAAAAAAACTATTAATAAATGCCATATTACATGCCTTTCATACTCACTCAGTCACTATGAGATTCGTTTTCTGCATTCTACAAAAAAACCTGGTTAATCCTGCTGCTCTCTATCTCACCCTTCTGTTCATGTCCCCAATGCATTTGGGGATTTTGCAGAGCAGTGTTGGCAGCTCTGCACATGCTCAGTTTTCAGTGAGTTTCTATGCTGAGCATTCCCCATCACATGTGAGCAGCCCACGTGACTATAGAGTCACATATGTGGATGTATACACAGTGGTAAATGACAGCCCACTCCCGCTCTCCTCCTCCATGCCCACTAACTAGCTAAACACAATAGGGGTGGGATATTACATCTTCATTGACGGAGGCTTCATCTCCCTGTTATTCTAATACACAGACTGGGGGGCTCGACACAGCCTGTGACTGGCAGAAATCCGCCCACAACATGTGATTGCCAAAAATAATAAAGATTTGATTTCACATATATATTTATATGATAATGTAAAACAGTTTATTGATATTAATTATTTATTTTTACTCTGTATTCTAAAGGCAGTTTTTTTTTTATTTATTTATTTTGAACATGTGACCAGCAGCAGAGGAATAGATGCTCCTCCAGCTTATGTTTCCCTACAGACAGGCTAGGAAAGAGCTGGGTCATGTGACAGCTGTATATCATATATATATAAGGTACTTAGATTTTTTTTATTATTCATATATTTACAGTGCCATCATCCACATGCAGAAATTGAAGGGCTAAGTGTTTTGAATTGGACACACCTCTTTTCATGAGAAAAAGACGTGTGCGCTTCTAAATGCGTAGCCACACCCGTGTCGGCCCAGCACACTTGACATCATTTCTAGTCCCATGTGTGTTCCACTGAGTCCCGAACTTCTGTCCCTCCATCTTCCTACAAGGCTCTCAGCTACCTCAGATGACCCTGAGCAGAAGTTCCCTCGCAGACACCAGGATCCCACATACCAACGGACTATGATGACATGCACGTATCTTTCAACCCAATTGTAAGTTGTCACTTGCTGAGTTCTGTGCTTCCTCACTAATATTGCTACACTTAAATTAGTGCCCCTCGTGGTGTCTCTTGGTTTTACAGCTTCAGATGCTGCTCCTTCCTCCATGCTGAACACTGTACCCTGCTCTACAGAGATCCTACCACCTGAGGCTGTTGTGTTGACATGCAAGTTTTGTTTGTATGTAAGTTCCCATTCGCCGTTCCAAAACAAAAATACTTGTAACTACTACACTCAGATGCACCCTCTGCTGATCTTATCTATAACTGGACAGTGAATAGGAGCAGCACAATAAGGAGCTCATCTCTCTGTCACTCTGCTTTCTCTTCCTATCAGTAGGCTTCTTGTAAGAGTGAGATCTGATTGGCCCTCTTTGCTGCTTCCTTCTCTAACATACATGCACTGTTGTACTGGAAATGCAAGAGGCTAATAATGTAAGGTCAAATGCATGTGCTAACACTGCTTGCATTTAATTTAATGATGTTTTAATGATATACAGAGATGTATTAATCTGTATTTTTTTTTATCTGCCTAGAGTTCAGCTTCAAGTGTAAGTAGAATTCTGGGTAGTCAGCTATATATTTAGGTGATCTGTTCTACATGCCTAAGTATTTGTAATTCTGTTCAGCCAATGTTTGATTTTTGTATTTCTGTAATACTGCACAGGCAGAAAACTTACTCTGCATCATTTTTGAGCTTTACTAAATCCAGATTTAGCTTTATGGCTTTCTGGATCACTTCCCTGTTTATTAGCTAGAGGCAATGTTGCCAATTTATTGTCCATTGAACAGACTGGAGTGAAGGGCTAACCTAGGAAGCTCCACTAAGAACCACAAAATAAGGATCTCACCTATGCAGTGTGACAGATGTATGTAAATCACAGAAGTACATGTCTTTTGGCAGCTGTATATACAGTGGATATAAAAAGACTACAAACCCCTGTAAAAATGTCAGGTTTCTGTGATGTAAAAAAATTTGACAAAGATAAATCATTTCAGAACTTTTTACACCTTTAATGTGACCTATAAACTGTACAACTAAGTTGAAAAACAAACTAAAATCTTTTAAGGGGGGGTAAAAAAATAAATAAAAAAATAATAACGTGGTTGCACAAGTGTGCACACTCTCTTATAACTGGGGATGTAGCTGTGTTCAGAATTAGGCAAAATTCTAATTCATGTTGAATAGGAGTCCGTACACACCTGCCATCATTTAAAGTGCCTCTAATTAAGCCAAAATAAAATTCAGCTGTTCTAGTAGGTCTTTCCTGACATTTTCTTAGCCGCATCCGATTGCAAAAGCCATGGTCCAAAGAGAGCATCCAAAGCATCAGAGGGATCTCATTGTTAAAAGGTATCGGTCAGGAGAAGGGTACAAAATTATTTCCAAGGCATTAGATATACCATGGAACACAGTAAAGACAGTCATCATCAAGTGGCGTAATTATGGCACAATAGTGACATTACCAAGAACTGGACGTTCCTCCAAAATTGATGAAAAGACGAGAAGAAAACTGGTCAGGGAGACTGCCAAGAGTCCTACAGCAACATTAAAGAAGCTGCAGGAATATCTGGCAAGTACTGGCTGTGTGGTACATGTGACAACAATCTCCCGTATTCTTCATATGTCTGGGCTGTGTGGTAGAGTGGCAAGACAGAAGCCTTTTCTTACCAAGAAAAACATCCAAGCCCAGCTAAATTTTCCAAAAACACATCTGAAGTCTCCCAAAAGCATGTGGGAAAATGTGTTAGGGTCTGATAAAATCAAGGTTGAACTTTTTGTCCATAATTCCAAAAGATATGTTTGGCGCAAAAACAACAAAAACAACACTGCAGATCACCAAAAGAACACCATACCCAACGTGAAGCATGGTGGTGGCAGCATCATGCTTTGGGGCTGTTTTTCTTCAGCTGGAACAGGGGCCTTAGTCAAGGTAGAGGGAATTATGAAACGTTCCGAACACTAGTCAATATTGTCACAAAACCTTTGGGCTTCTGCTAGAAAGCTGAACATGAAGAAGAACTTCATCTTTCAGCATGAAAATAACCCGAAGCATACATCCAAATCAACAAAGGAATGGCTTCACCAGAAGGAGATTAAAGTTTTGGAATGGCCCAACCAACGTCCAGACCTGAATCCCATTGAAAATCTGTGGGGTGATCTGAGGAGGGCTGTGCACAGGAGATGCCCTCACAATCTGACAGATTTGGAGTGTTTTTGCAAAGAGTGGGAAATAGTGCAGAGAGAAGATGTGCCATGGTGATAGACTCATACCCAAAAAGACTGAGTGCTTTAATAAAATCAAAAGGTGCTTTAACAAAGTATTAGTTTAACCCCTTTAGCGGTAATCCCGAGTCAGGCTCGGGGTGAGTTTTTTATACCAAGAGCGGTAACCCCGAGCCAGACTCGGGCTGCATCGCAGTATCCAGGGAGAATTACTTACCTTGTCCCCTGGATCCTGCGATGTCTCCCCGCAGTGTGTGCGAGCTGTCTCCTCGCTCGATTCACACTGCCGAGTGCCGAGCTCCGTTCCCTGCGACGTTGCGGCGCACGGGGGCGGAGATCGGCGCCAAATTCAAAAAGTGAAAAAGACAGTATAGATACAGTATACTGTAATCTTACTGATTACAGTACTGTATCAAATAATTACACATCCCCTTTGTCCCTAGTGGCCTGTCCAGTGTCCTGCATGCACTTTTATATAATAAAAACTGTTCTTTCTGCCTGGAAACTGGAGATTGTCCATAGCAACCAAAAAGTGTCCCTTTACATCAAAAGTGGTTTTAGACCAGCTAGAAAACAGCGATAATAAATTAGAATCACTTGCAGAATTGAGCGATAGCAATTTGTGGGGAAATTCGTCATCAAACACTAAATCTAATGACAGCGACAATTCTGCAACTGAGCAAAGTTCTGTGTTTTTGATTTGATTACATTATTGAATAATTTTTATTATAATTACATTACTATTTGTTATAATTATTTATAGTTATTTATTATATTATAATTTATGATTTTGTGTTTCAAACTTTATCATACCCGGGATGTCTACTAGACTCTTGTTTGGTCAGGTTTAAGTGAGTAATTACTAAGAATTGCAGGCCTACAATACATAACACCAAATTTCCATGCAAAATAATTGTACTGCTTTTGGTACAAAATTCCAGACAGAATCATACCACCAGGGAGGTTAAGGGTGTGCACACTTATGCAACCATATTATTAGTTTTTATTATTATTTTTACTTCCCTCCACCTAAAAGATTTCAGTTTGTTGTACAGTTTATAGGTCACATTAAAGATGGAAAAAGTTCTGAAATGATTTATCTTTGTCTCATTTTTTTACCTCACAAAAACCTGACATTTTAACAGGGGTGTGTAGACTTTTTATAAACACTGTATGTACTTTTGCGAGGAGTTTTTTTTTCAATTTCTCAGCCAGAACTGTGTATACCTCAGGCTAACTAGAATCCGGTGCTCGTAGCTGTTCAGAAGACCATGCTCCCCTATTTCCCACGTACAGTCTTCTACTCTGTTGTCATGACCCCTCTAAGCTATGTAAATAAGCAAGTCCTGTCCTGTTGGCAGAGGCTGACTACTGTAATCACAGCATCAGACACAGTGACTTCTTTGGTGTCAGGTAGGCATACCTCTAGAACCAATATCACACATTCTAGGTTTTTTTTTTTCACATGAAAGTTTATAACATGACACTCTGTGAAGAGCAATTCTCCAAAATGATAGATTTCATAGGAACAAAACATGTGTCCAGGGGGCTTTATCCTAATTATAGGACATTTACTTAAAAGAAACATATTTACAACACATTTTCTGTCATCTTCATCAATCATCAACAGCATTAGAAGGAAATATGGCATTAATTTATCAAAGGATACATTTTTCAAATCCCTCTTCTTACTGCACATTAAACTGCATGTGAAGGGGTGTAGGCCCATTAGCTAATAAACAGTCATTAACTCTTTTAGATCAGAGTACATGCAGCCTACAGTGACTCCACGTAGGACAACACTGAAAACCCAGCAACATTCTAAGATTGTTTAGCTGCATTTTTTTGAACAGGTGCCCCATACCACAACTGTATTTAAAGCGGTTGTATACAGTACCGCAAAACTTTTTATTTTTTTTAAACCTGCAAGGCAAAGGCATAATGAGCTAGTATGACTAGCATAATAGCTCAATATCAATTACTTACCTTAGATCGAAGCCCCCGCAGCGGTCCTCGGACACGTCCTCCGTCGCCGCCATGGTACCACCATGACTTCCGGGTATCGCCGCTCCGGCGCTGTGACTGGCCAGAGCGGCGATGACGTCACTCCTGCACATGCGCGAGGAACGGCACGATCCCTGCGCATGTGCGAGTTCCGACAGTGTCCGGCGGGCTCCCATTAAAGAGCCGCCGCGCTCAGTGCGCCTGCGCCGTTATCTACAGATATCGGTACAGTCTTTTTTGCAAATATCTCAGAGACCGTGTAGGTCTCGGAGATATTGCAAGCACCTACAGGTAAGCCTTAATGTAGGCTTACCTGTAGGTGTAATAATATGATGTAATGATGCGCTGTGGCACCAACCTAAAGTTTTACACAGTGAATCTTCAAACAAAGATATATATAAATGTGAACCAGAAATGTGACAATAAACCCAGTGCTCAATGCTCCATGTACTGTGTACATAAATCAATACTGATTACTTGATCAATTAAAGCAGCACAGAATAAAAATGCAAAGTGGAGTAGATGATCCTTACCTGTAGGTGCATGTAGTATTTGAGGGTATACAACCGCTTTAACAAAGCACTGCCAGGAGATACAAGGTATAATAAGGCTGGCCATACATTATACAATTTTCTTCTTCAATATTCCTTTAGATTTACCAAAACCACATGATATGAGGTCAAACCTAAATACATTAACCTAATTGAATTAATAAAATTACATTAATTAAATGTATTAAGATTCTTTATAACAATTATTTAAATACGCTCAATATCTGAAATATTCGTGATTACATAGTTCTTCCTATAGAGTATCTGACCACATTACTGCTTATTATTGATTATCTTGTATTTATGTGAGTGTACTTTGTCCTTTTTATTTGATTGATCAATAAAAACTATTGAAACAGGAAACCTAAATACATGGGACTGTAGGTCACACCTTCTACTACTCTTAATAAAAACACTATACAACCAAATTGGTGTTTTAAATGGCCGCGGCACCTTTATTGGTATAATAAATAAATAAATTACTTTATTCAATAGAAATCAATAAATGAATAAATAAATTCTATTTAAAATTATAAAAAAAAACAAAAAAACAATTCTAAACTTGCTCAGTCATAGAATTTGAGCTATAAATAAATCAACTCATAAAACCAAAGTCCCCGCTTGATCCAAGGGTGACATAACCACATTATGGTGCCTGCGACAAGGGTGGGAGGGAAGGGGAGCTCAGCCAATCCACTTCAGGGGAACTGTGAGCGGGTCTGTCACGCAGGGGTTTGTATAGCCTCTCCACACCTGTGGAAAACGTTTTTCTCGCTCAGCTGCCTCGTGACAAGCCTGCTCTTTTTTTATTTTATTATAAAGCTTTATTAAAACGTGTGGCGGCCACAATCCCATGTTGTGGGCTCTTTAATTGTGCCCACTTTCATTCAATTTGTATGCAATCAGGCAGGCCCTTGCACTACATAGCAGGTAAATCTAAAGGAAATGGAGTAAGACATTTTTATAATGTAGGTCCAGCTTTACCTTTATTACTAAATCAAATGACACCTTTCATCATAGACAGATTTTTACCTTTCATCTAAGGGAGCCAGAACACATCCATGCCAAAGGTCTCCAGGAAACAGAGTTTCCCCAAACCTGATCTGAACATGGCAAAGTGGTCCAAAGCAGCAGGCCTCCCAGCTTCTAACCCTTTTTAGATCCTATGGGATCCCACTTACTGAAAGAAGGTTAGAATTCCTTTAACATCACTGATCTAAAAGGAAGCGGTAAATTTCCTTATTAGGTGCTATTCTACAGTGCCTTGAAAAAGTATTCATACCCCTTGAAATTTTCCACAGTTTGTCATGTTACAACCAAAAACGTAAATGTATTTGTAACGGGAGGGCCCGTGGAACCCAAAATCCCTTAGAAAGTATGAGATACCCTTGCTTCAGCTCCCCATGCACCTCTTATGTCTAAATCACCCTGTGTCTCTAATAGGGGCATAGGGTGACAGAGAAAATATATCTTGGACTACTTAAAATGGGACAGTATTATTTATCCACAATATTCCCCAGGATATCTGTAAAGGACTATTTACTGTTTGTTTGATTCTGAACTCAACATGTTAGTTGAAAGATGTTAATGTCATCACCTCCAACCACCTGTCTGTTGTAATGCAAAGGGTTGTAGGATAGCTTCTAAGGGTCTTTCCATTGTGGCTTGTGGTAATTAACTCTGCTATTGTGGGAGGGAGTTCTGTGTTGATTGTGTCTTCTAAGCTACAAGGCGAAATGTCTAGCCTAAATGTCTGTGAGCCAGGCTGACAAAATAAATGAGGTAATTAGCATGTTAATTAGGTCTGGTCACAGGTGTAATTCCAGAGTAATATGATGCACCTCCTCTTTCAACTGTGTGTAAAACTTGTGGTCTTTTCAATAAAGATTGTCATTCCTGCTTGAACCTCATACAGAGCGTTGTCTCGTATTTGGGGGAGAATTATTCTTATGGGTCTTGTTCGCCTGACTGGAGTGTTCGGTAGCTGCCTTGGTGTTCGGGAATGGAATATCCTAAACGGCTTTAACCCCTTTCCTACTTGGGGTGCCATTACAGTATTTTATTGGAATTTTATGTGATAGACCAACACAAAGTGGCACATAATTGTGAAGTGGAAGAAAAATGATAAATGGTTTTCCATATTTTTTACAAATAAATATCTGAAAAGTGTGGGGTGCATTTGTATTCAGCCCCCTTTACTCGGATACCCCTAACTAAAATCTAGTGGAAACAATTGCATTCAAAAGTCACCTAATTAGTAAATAGAGTCCACCTGTGAGTAATTTAATCTCAGTATAAATACAGCTCTTCTGTGAAGCCCTCAGAGGTTTGTTAGAGAGCCTTAGTGAACAAACAGCATCTTGCAGGCCAAGGAACACACCAGACAGGTCAGAGATAAAGTTGTGGAGAAGTTTAAAGCAGGGTTAGATTATAAAAAAATATCCCAAGCTTTGAACATCTCACAGAGCACTGTTCAATCATTCATCAGAAAATGTGTGAAAATTAATTACTAGTGAACTTTTCAGGAGTATTTATGAACTGGTGAATGTGCCTTTCACCAATCATTCACTGGTGGTGAATCAATCATTGTCATTAAAAACACACACACAAGGAAGATTCATCTGTATTAAATCTTTAGTAAATGTCAAATTAACTGTTTTATAAAAAATACCCCACAATGTGTTTTTAAAATGCTGCTATTCATTTACTGTATTGCTACCATTATTTCGAACAAATATTTGAAAATAACTGAAGAATATAATGGATAATAAAATCCATAAAAAATTTATGTGCAGAATTAAAGTGTGTAAAGCTGTTTGGGATATACAAATACCTTTTATGGTAGTCTCCTCTCCATTTAAAGAAATGCTAATTAGTTGGAATATGCATGAGTTGACAAGTCTGTATTGTTTTCTTAAAGATTATTTTTTTCCCCTAGCAGGCATAAGCTTGTTTCCAGGCACAGCTATAGCAGTTACACAGTGAAAAAAAGCCAAACAATAGCATTTTTGGGAATTTTCTTTTACCACAAAATCATAGTCTCATCACTCCAGGAGACAAGAATAGGATTGTGGAATTTCTGTCATTCTCCTCCACGCTTTTGAAGTTACTTACACTGCTCTGAATTAAGTCAAGAGTCTCAGTCTGTTTTTCATCATAGATTGCTGCAAGTGGATGCGAGGAGGAATAATTTTTTTATGTCATATGTATGTTTGCCAACTGTCCCTCATTTCCATAGACCATGCAGAGGTGAAATATAAAGATGTGTTCCTGGATCTTTTTCTCGCTCTGGAGATGCTTCTGATTACAGTTGATCAGTTTCAGTTGATGCAGTATTTCTAATTACAGATGATGCAGCGTTTCCCTTTCCTCTGTGTGTCAAATGCTCTCCTAAGGATGAATTTGTGTTATTTTTACACTATAAATTAGATGATATTTTTGGTTGCAAATTTTCCTGCAGCTAATTGCTAATTACTGTATTACTATTACCATAGATCTACTGGGACCTGATCCAAAATCAGCACAGGCCTGCATTAAGTCATAAATAATCACACATTGCTAGGTAGAAGGTTAGTTGATCCCATAGGCTTCCATTGTTTTAGTGATAGCCGTTCATAGAGTTCTTCAAAAAAGTTTGATGCGTTTAAACTATTCTTAGTCTTACAGCAGCATAAGAATCTTTACTGTGTTTTAAACCGCAGTAAGCACAGTTAGCACACAGCTCACTATTGACTAACTCCAAGTGTAGGCTTAAAGCAATATTAAAGTGTTACTAAACTCAGGAGCCTGCATTCACTATATCTGATCTACCACAGTACACAGAACATGGAAATGCAATTATTTTTACTAAATATAAATTGCTAAATACCTTTTCCCATCAGCAGTACTGTGGAACCTCGGATTGCGAGTAACGCGGTTAACGAGCGTTTCGAAATACGAGCACTGTATTTTTTTAAATCCTGACTCGGTTTGCGAGTGTTGCCTCGCAAAACGAGCAGGATTCAAGACAAAGCTTTGGCCTGAGGTGGGGGGCGCCGGAGCCGAGCAGAGCAGATTGGCGCAGATCGGAGCCGTTCGGCGCCGTTCGAAGCCATTCGGAAAATCTCGGAAATAATCAGTTCCCGAGCCTTTCTGAGGTTTTACGAGTTTAGCCGAGGTGTCCTCGGGCCTTTCCGAGTGTCTCCGATGCTCTCCGCCGCTCCCCACCTCTGGCCACATGCGGTATTGCATGCCGTTGAAGTCAATGCAGAACGAATAATTTTAGTTTCTATTGACTTCAATGGGGAAACTCGCTTTGATATGCGAGTACTTTGGATTACGAGAATTCTCCTGGAATGGATTATGCTCGTAATCCAAGGTTCCACTGTATAAAGCAGTCTTCTGACTTCTATCAGTGTCTGGTTAAAGCTTATAGGAGGAGTCTTCATTCTACTCTGACTGTCTTATGAGGCTGCAGGACCCCTTACCCTTCGTCTGGACAGTGCTGATTGGCCCTGTGCTGTTCACATGCACCCTCCCAAGAAAAAAAATAAACTCTCTAGCAATACACACCAAATGGAACATGTGCAGAGTACCCCCAAGGTTCTGTACTGTCAGGAGATGGACTGGGGACTGTGGAAGAAGGGGAGGATCAGAGAAGACAGGACCAGCAGCCTTTTTACACAATGCACGGGATTAACCCCTTAGGTTCCACACTGAGTATAACAAGCATAGTTTACTGCATATACAGACTGATTTTACTGTTGTGCGTTTAGTAACACTTTAACCCCAAAAGCAAACATTTATTATACTGAAGTTTACCAGTGTAGTGCTACCCCCTCAGGTGGGACCCCTGTTCACTTCTGTGCGCCCGGCCCCTAATCTCCATGCAGGGGCAGATCGGCAGATCATTCGTCGGACGAAATGTTACTTCCAATTTTCGAATCGTGTGTACGGGCCTTAAGTTTGGTTTAAACATAGCTCTCCTACTGAGAGAATGTTCCCCAAACAAGCAGAAGAGAGAGAGCAAAGAATGTTTGGCTAGCTTGCTTGTGGGCTCCCAACCAGAGCCAAGGATTAACTCTGTGAGGGTTTTGGTAAGCAAAATGTCCCATTGCAGGAGAAACTCTTCTGCTGGCTTGATGGAGCTCTATAAATATTGGTGCACAATGGAGGTGTAGTCCCCTTTTGATGAAAACTGACACTTCCCCAGAGATGGTGATACAGCAAGCAGAGTTCCCCTTTAATAAATGTGACAGCAGGGAATTTACTTTAAAGACATCAGGAGGTTATAAAGGTTATTTAAGCTGAGAAAGGTTGGGAGCAGATTTTAGCAGAAGTATGTCCCTTTAAGTGCAAGACTTGGCTTGTGGAACTTGTTGCTTCTTTGAATAGAATAGTCCTGAGGTATTATGCTTTTACACTTCCTGCCTATCAAGCAAGCAGAAAGTATTAAGGCTGATATCCTGTGTGCAGTACTTTAATGGGCTGCTAGCATAGAATAGATAGGCCGCAGTACTGATTGGGCTACAGCGTTTGCATAGCTCCCAACTGTCCCTGATTTCGAGGGACTGTCCCTGAATTTAAAACAAAGTCCCTCTGTCCTCCTCATTCGTCCCTCATTTTGATCTGATCTATATAGTTGTATATAAAATGCACTTTTATCTTTCAAAAAGTATTTCCCAGTATTAAGCCTTTCATTCAATTTCTATATTGCTGCATTTATAAATTTCAAAAGCCAATATAAAGGAATAGTAGTGGTAAAAAAAAAAAAAAAAATTTGGGTTTAACAAAACTTTTTTCATATACTTCTCCTTTAAGGGGGCGTGGCATGGGGTGTGTCCTATGCCTACACACTTTTGCTTATGAAGGGGAGAGGGGATTGACAAGGGCTACTCCAAATATTGCCCTCAGACGCCAATGATGTTAAGGACTATCTCGGTACCCAGACATGAGACAAGGGTATTATAAAAATTGCATTTATTACAAAAAGACAAAATATACAGAAATTACAACAATGACAGAATTGTGATTGTTGCGAAAATTTCGCATTAAATTGACACTTAAAATCAATAACATAGAAGCCCCCACAGATATGTAGGGGTGCAATGATGTAGGTACAGATGTGGTTCTCAACAAGTTTCGCGGCCAATGCCGCTTCTTCAGGAGGAGTCAACCAAGAACATCTATGGAAGAATACAATCTCATAGTTACAGTGTCATGGAAATTTAGAGATCAATCTTTTATCTGAGCTACCAATAACAAATTTTGTTTTGGAGTATTGAAAGGCCGGCGTGACTCACCAATGGAGGCCCAATTGGACAACAAACGGCATCAATTGAGACACCCTAAGCGGGTGATCCCCCCGGGGGCGAACACGGGAGGCTATTTTGATGGACTGAAAATGTATAAAAGAGGTACAATTATTTTGTAAACTGTGGGTCCATACATAGAGCCAGCACACATGGTGAATAGGGAAGTGCAAGGGGAAGGAAAAGAATAAGGGAAGGGGGAGGGGAAAGAGGAGGAAAAGGAGGGAGAGGGAAAGACTGAGAGGGAAAGGGAAAGGGGGAAAGAAGGAGAGAGAAGGGGAAGGAAAAGTGAAAGAAGGGGAGAGAAAAAAAAGGAAAAAAGGAAAACAAAGGAGAGGAGGATAAAGAATGGAAAAATAAAAGGTAGGAAAGGATGGCGGGGGGGAGGGGCAAGGAAAAGGAGGTGGGGGAGTAGAGGAAACCAGATGGGGAATTTTAGGGGGGGAGGGGGAGAGAGGGGGATTGAAGGAAGAGGGAGAATGGGGGGGGGGAAGGAATTGAGGGGGAAAGGAAGAAGAAAAAGAAAAGGGAGTAAAAAAGAAGGAAAATAAAAGGGGATTGAAAAAGGAAAAATAAATGGTGGAATAATGGGGAAAAGAGAGAGGGAAAGACAGGGAGGAAAAGAGAGGGAAAAAAAGAGGGGAACAAAGCAAATAGGAAGGGGGGGAGAAGGAAGAATAAGGGGGATAATGAAAAAGAGGGAACCAAAGAATCAAATGTGAAAGAAAAAGGTGTACACTCAGAGGGATGGGATAATTGTGTGCATGAGCTACATTGTAAAATTACCCACCCGATTAAAATGATTTTTATGAATATGACAGCCGGGATTCAAGCTAAAAACTCAGGAACAGTCCTAACTTAATGGAGTCAGCACAGACAACGGTGTTGGGCAAAAAGTCCAGTAGTGTCTTGTTGTGGAGGACGTAATGGCGTAGTCTAGAATAAAAATCAGGCAATACAAGGACAGTTAGTCCATGATACGATTCGCTGCCATAGGGAATGTCTTAATATCGCTGTTATCCAGGCAGCGGTCACCCGTCATAGAGGGCATGTGCCACTGGCCGGTGACAGCAAATGTCAAGAGAGGGAGAAAAAGGCACTTGGTGCTGGCATAGAGGTCGCAAGGACTTGCCTTCCTGAGGCTATACAAAAAAGAGCTTCCCGGGTGTCTGCCGTCACACAGTAGGCGACCGAGAGGCCGCCTTTTGAAGCCACCAACCCGGAACTACGTCACGGCACTTCAGCCGACGTCACCGGGTCCGTCTCTCCCATTGCGCATGCACGATCGACAAGGTGCGCATGTGCAAGCCCCTTATAATGAATGACGCATATAGCTTCATAGGAGGGAAGGAGGGGGAGGACCAAACTCGGTAGAGAGTCCACCTCCAGCTGGAGAGGCGCATGTCCGCCATCGAGGGGAGAATAAACTCCTCAAGCCGCTCTAATCATTGGGGAGGCACACAGGCTGTGGTCAAAAAGTAAAAACTGTAATAGGGAAACAGTAATCAGACGCTGAATGTGCCATGAAGACCGGAGAGTGATGGTCATAACCTTGTATCACCGGAATGGCACATTGTAGTGTGGTAGTTAAACAAAATTTTAAGTTAAAATTAAACCTGAAAGACAGAAGCAAAAGAATATATATACATCTGAACAGACATTTATAGGACATGAATTCTCTAGTGTATGTCAATGGTGCATACTATGGGGAACAGGCCAAGCTGTGTAATGGAGTAATGTGGAAAGAACAGCAAACCAAACAGGGAACCAAAGAGCACTTAGAATTGGGATGAACATATGGAAATTAAGGGGTTCCTTTACAGAAAATATTTATACGAATGTGCTTCGTTGAGACCCGGGGGTATGAGAGCGTTGAGTCATTCAATCTAAATAGACTCACGTCTTAGGATTGCGCAATCCCAGTCCCACCCCCCCGCGGGTCTTCTGGAATAACTTCCAGGACAAGGAATTTGACAAATTCCAGGTTGAAGTCTATGATGAATTCCTATATGGCGGCCTACCGTGGTAAGTTTGCCATTGGTTGAGTAATAAAGGTGGTCACCCATTCTTTGTCGTAGTTCCCTGATAGTCTTGCCTACATAGAAGGCCTTGCAGGCATAGACCATCAGGTACACGACTCCTCTAGTACCACAGTTGGCATGCTGAGTAGGGGAAAATATTTCCCCATTGGGGGGGAGTAAAAGTTTTTCCTTCCTGTATCCACGGACAGCGTGGACAGTGGCCGCATCAAAACGTACCCCAGGGACCCTCCATCGACCGTGGAGAGGCCCTGTAGTGGCTGCTTGTGAATTTATCCCTCAGGGTAGTGGCTCTCCTAAAAACTAGTTCCGGAGTAGGCCTCATGTATTTGCCCAATATATGATGGTCTGTTACAAGGTGCCAATGCTCTGACAGAAGAGTGCGGAGTTGGTTATGATGGGTAGAAAATTTTGTGACAATTTTTACCGTTGACGGTCGGTCAGTACGGGGGAGGGGGGCGTATAAAAAGGATTGTCTAGTTCGAGCAAAGGCCTTATTGAAGGCTTTCCTCAGGGTAGTGCGGCTATACCCACGAATCAACAGACGCTCACGTAGGGCATCCATCCGCCTGAGTGTGGAAATCCTCTGTGCAGTTACGTCTCAGTCTTAAATACTGGGCGTAAGGAATGCTGCGTACCAGAGGGTGGGAATGAGAGCTAGAGGCGTGGAGCAGCGTGTTGCCCACTGTGGGCTTGCGGAACAAATCTGTAATTAATTTACCCGAGGGTTTTTTTATGATTTTAAGGTCCAGGAAGGAGATACTATGCACATCATAGGTAAATGTAAATTGTAAACTGAATTGATTAATATTGAGAAGTTGAATAAAGTCCTTTAGAAGTTGTTCGGTATCAGTCCATATGACAAACAGATCGTCCACATGTTTGCTGTGTCCCCCACATGGCTTCTCGCAAACTGCAAACGGAACTTCTTATGGCTTTCTTTCAACAATGGCTTTCTTTTTCCCACTCTTCCATAAAGGCCAAATTTGTGGAGTGCACAACTAATAGTTGTTCTGTGGACAGATTCTCCCACCTGAGCTGTGGATCTCTGCACCTCCTCCAGAGTTACCATGGGCCTCTTGCCTGCTTCTCTGATTAATGCTCTCCTTTCCCGGCCTGTCAGTTTAGGTGGACGGCCATGTCTTAATAGGTTTGCAGTTGTGCCATACTCTTTCCATTTCCAGATGATGGATTGAACAGTGCTTCGTGAGATGTTGAAAGATTGGGATATTTTTTTATAACCTAACCCTGCTTTAAACTTCTCCAAAACGTTATCCCTGTCCTGTCTGGCGTGTTCATTGGCCTTCATGATGCTGTTTGTTCACTAAGGTTCTCTAACAAACCTCTAAAGGGGCTTAACAGAACAGCTGTATTTATACTGAGATTAAATTACACACACGTGGACTCTATTTACTACTATTAGGTGACCTCTGAAGGCATTTGGTTCCACTAGATTTTAGTTAGGGGAATCAGAGTAAAGGGGGCTGAATACAAATGCACGCCACACTTTTCAAGCATTTATTTGTAAAAAAAAATGAAAACTATGAATCATTTTTCTTCCACTTCACAATTATGTGCCACTTTGTGTTGGTCTATCACAAACAAATCCCAATAAAATACATTTATGTTTTTGGTTGGAACATGACAAAATGTGGAAAATTTTAAAGGGTATGAATACTTTGTCAAGGCACTGTATAGCTCACCCTAGGTAAGCTAAAAAAAAACTCAATACAAGCGTTAAATGTTTGTGATTTAAATGTTGTGATTTAATATTGTTTTACCTGTGACAGCGCAACCCTTATTTTATTTATTTTATAAGATTGGTTTTGATATTTGTGTGCAATATTAGTCAGTGCTGTGGTATTAACCATTTAATGGCATTAACCATTAAAGTGTGTATTGAGTTTTTCAGCTTGCCTAGCGTGGGATATACACATATACAGTGTTGAGTCTCCGTTCCCAGTAGAATCCTTGCACGGGGAAACGCGTAGGGTGGAGCAGCAAGTCTTCGACGTCATCACGTTCCAGCCAGCTGGTGTGAACCGTGGCTGTGTTTGAAATTGTCTGTATGTCATGGATGTCAGTATGTAACAAAGTTTTACAATAAACACGTTTTTTACAAGGAAATACTGCACCATGAGGATTTTTTCTTCTTCCCTTTCTTGGTAACTGACTGCTGATTCTCGGATACAAATCTCTGCTGGTGGAGTGTGGAAACGTGAGTTTAAAACTGCCTATTCACCTCACCATAATTGAGGAATCACAGAGCTACTCGCAGCCCTTGGGATCTGGCTTCATGCTGTCCGATTTTGAAATCTGTGATCGATCCGTGTGTGGGATGCACTGAGGAGAGATTGCCTGAAGGCAGGTCGGCCTAATCCTGAGCCCAATACCCTCATCTATCTGGTAAGCAGCCATTTTCTTATCAGTAGTTCATTGGATGTGAAATTCTATGATATCACTTATATGCCTGCCACTGCATGGGAATATTTTTACGGCTACAGTTTATGTTCTCATCTCATCTGGGACTTTATCCAATTATAGATTCATATATCTCACGGACTTTCAACATTTTAGTTTTCATTTGGCTACATGTTCACTGTTTTCATTTGCACTTTATTATCATTATCACTATTATTTTTTGTCAAGTTGATGCATTCGTTTTTACTACTTTTAGTAAGCTATTGGGTTGCGCATTTTTTTTGTTTTTTCCACATATACAGTATACACTATAATATAATGTAAATAGACAATCTCGAAAAGACAAAAAATAAGATGGCCCGTCTATAAATCTCCGCCTACTGATACATTCACACATAGAAATAAAGACATAAAACTGCAACCCCACCTGTTTTTTCAGACTTTACCCCCATATAGTGACCCTAGTTCATTCAGGATAAAATTAAGTCGTTGCCAACATTTTCTGTACTTTTTTTGTCCATTAAAATAAATAAAAAGAATTGGAAAACATGATGTAAATGTATATCTACTAAATGTACACATAAAAAATATGTTCACATAAACATACAAGTGTTTATTTTGGTAAAAAAAAGAACATTGAAAATGAACCTTAATACAGCAGCAGATGATAAATTTATCTGTACAGTTTAGGGTTGTTTATTAAATCTGCACTCGGTGTTTATACATCATTTCAGCAAATCAAAACATGGCCGTTGAACTGCGCACATCTGTGCTGGGATCGCTCAGGCGGACTCACAGGCTGTACATAAGAGAGCCACATAAAATGACTTTGCCTGGTGACGACTCGAGCCAAAAAGAAAAAAAAAACTCAACAAGATATTGAATTCATTAAGTGCTGCCAATTAATAAAGGAAATCATACAACAGCTTACAGACGTGCTGTTACTGTAGTTCCCTTCGCGTTACAAAAGTCCCAGGAGGGCCAAAAACGTTTAACCTTTTCCTTCTCACGTAATGAGACATTTTTTTATTTAAAGTGGTGCACAGTCCTGTTGCGGTAACACACAATAAAATGCACACCTTACAACACATTACTGCAAAACAAAGCGGTTGATTTGCTAAAAGCAAATACACTGTGCACTCCGCACAGGTAGTTGCTCCAGAGCTTAGTAAATAAGGTGAAGCTTCACTTTGTAAAGAATACCCAATCACATGCAAGGGGGGGGGGGGAAATGCATTTACATTTTTTTTTTTTTTATATATTTTTGCATGTCGATGATTGGATGCTGAAAGTCAAGAGCTTCCCCTCATTTAGTAAGCTTTGAAGCAAATGCCTTTCAAAGTGCAACTGCAGGAAAATAGGGATTACCGCTCTCCAAGCCTCTGATTCTGTGAGTGCTCCCGCCCTACTGTGAACACACAGGTGCAGGCTCTGCACAATTTAGCAAGAGAGAAAAAGATTTTCTGGACTGCCGCACTCCGTAAAAGACGTTATTTAATGAAAAATAAAATCCACAGCACAGCATACAGAGAAAATGAAAACAGGGACAAGGCTAACGCGTTTCACTTTTGGATGTCTAGGTGCTTTAAATCTAGAATTCTGCCGAGATAGGTTTCAAATTAAATTGGTCCATTGTCAGCTCGTTCACTAGGAACAATGAATTATAATGAGGTTAAAATGAAACTATATATAAAGCACCTATTAAAAGCCAGGCAGAATAAAAAGGAACTAGCAATGAACATGAAAAAAGAGAGAAAAGACAGAGAAGAGAAAAAGGAGAGAGAGATAAGATAAGAAAGGAGAGAAAGGAAAAGAAAGAAAAACAGAAGAAGAAAAAAGGTAAAACGCGTCAGCCTTGTCTCTGTTTTCATTTTAAGTTCTGTATGCTGTGCTGTGGATTTTATTTTTCATTAAAGAATGTCTTTTATGGAGTGCGGCAGTCCAGAAAATCTTTTTCTCTCATGCTAAAGTGCAACTGCACTTGCAAAGTGCACAGTCTACTTGCCTTTAGTAACTCAACCCCATAGAATTAATTTTAAATGGCACCCCAATGCACCTAGTCAGAGCAACACAATGCCCAGACGTTGAAGCTCACCAAAATGAACAGTTATTCAAAAACAGTATGCCTTAAAGCATGGTAGCATGTTGCATTAACCACTTAAGCCCCGGACCATTTGGTAGCTAGAGGACCAGAGGTGATTTCAGAATTTTGCACTGCGCTGCTTTAACTGTAAATTGTGCGGACATGCAATGTTGTACCCAAACGAAATTTGCGTCCTTTTCTTCCCACAAATAGAGCTTTCTTTTAATGGTATTTGATTGCCTCTGCGATTTTTATTTTTTGCGATATAAACGGAAAAATACCGAAAATTTTGAAAAAAAAATATATTTTCTACTTTTTGTTATAACAAAAATCGAATAAACTCAATTTTAGTCATACATTTAGGCCAAAATGTATTCAGCCACATGTCTTTAGTAAAAAAAATGTCAATAAGCGTATATTTATTGGTTTGCGCAAAAGTTATAGCGTTTACAAACTAGGGTACATTTTCTGGAATTTACACAGCTTTAAATTTATGACTGCCTATCTAATTTCTTGAGGCGCTAAAATGGCAGGGCAGTACAAACCCCCCCCCCCCAAATGACCCCATTTTGGAAAGTAGACACCCCAAGGAAATTGCTGAGAGGCATGTTGAGCCCATTGAATATTTTTTTTTTGTCCCAAGTGATTGAATAATGACAAAAAAAATAATAAAAAATTACAAAAAGTTGTCACTAAATGACAACATGCCATGGTTATATGTGGAATTGCACCCCAAAATACATTATGCTGCTTCTCCTGAGTACGGGGATACCACATGTGTGGGACTTTTTAGGAGCCTAGCCACGTACGGGCCCCCGAAAACCAAGCACCGCCTTCAGGATTTCTAAGGGCACAAATTTTTGATTTCACTCCTCACTACCTATCACAGTTTTGAAGGCCATAAAATGCCAAAATAGCACAAAACCCCCCCAAATGACCCCATTTTGGAAAGTAGACACCCCAAGCTATTTACTGAGAGGCATGTTGGGTTCATGGAATATTTTATATTTTGCCACAAGTTGCTGGAATATGACAAACTTTTTTTTTTTTGCACAAAGTTGTCACTAAATGATATATTGCTCACACATGCCATGGGCATATGTAAAATTACACCCCAAAATACATTCTGCTGCTTCTCCTGAGTACGGGGATACCACATGTGTGGGACTTTTTGGGAGCCTAGCTGCGTACGGGACCCCAAAAACCAAGCACCGCCTTCAAGGTTTCTAAGGGCATACATTTTTGATTTCACTACTCACTACCTATCACAGTTTTGAAGGCCATAAAATGCCAAGATAGCACAAAACCCCCCAAAATGACCCCATTTTGGAAAGTAGACACCCCAAGGAAATTGCTGAGAGGCATGTTGAGCCCATTGAATATTTTTTTTTTGTCCCAAGTGATTGAATAATGACAAAAAAAAATAAAAATAAAGAAAATGTACAAAAAGTTGTCACTAAATGATATATTGCTCAAACATGCCATGGTTATATGCGGAATTGCACCCCAAAATACATTTGGCTGCTTCTCCTGAGTACGGGGATACCACATGTGTGGGGCTTTTTGAGAGCCTAGCCGCGTACGGGCCCCCGAAAACCAAGCACCGCCTTCAGGATTTCTAAGGGCACAAATTTTTGATTTCACTCCTCACTACCTATCACAGTTTTGAAGGCCATAAAATGCCAAAATAGCACAAAACCCCCCCAAATGACCCCATTTTGGAAAGTAGACACCCCAAGCTATTTACTTAGAGGCATGTTGGGTTCATGAAATATTTTATATTTTGCCACAAGTTGCGGGAATATGACAAACTTTTTTTTTTTGCACAAAGTTGTTACTAAATGATATATTGCTCACACATGCCATGGGCATATGTGAAATTACACCCCAAAATACATTCTGCTGCTTCTCCTGAGTACGGGGATACCACATGTGTGGGACTTTTTGTGAGCCTAGCCGCGTACGGGACCCCAAAATCCAAGCACCGCCTTCAAGGTTTCTAAGGGCATAAATTTTTGATTTCACTCCTCACTACCTATCACAGTTTTGAAGGCCATAAAATGCCAAGATAGCACAAAACCCAGCAAAATTACCCCATTTTGGAAAGTAGACACCCCAAGGAAATTGCTGAGAGGCATGTTGAGCCCGTTGAATATTTTTTTTTGTTTTGTCCCAAGTGATTGAATAATGACAAAAATTAAAAAAATTAAATAAAATGTACAAAAAGTTGTCACTAAATGATATATTGCTCAAACATGCCATGGTTATATGCGGAATTGCACCCCAAAATACATTTGGCTGCTTCTCCTGAGTACGGGGATACCACATGTGTGGGACTTTTTGAGAGCCTAGCCCCGTACGGGCCCCCGAAAACCAAGCACCGCCTTCAGGATTTCTAAGGGCACAAATTTTTGATTTCACTCCTCACTACCTATCACAGTTTTGAAGGTCATAAAATGCCAAGATAGCCCAAAACCCCCACAAATGACCCCATTATGGAAAGTAGACACCCCAAGCTATTTGCTGAGAGGCATGGTGAGTATTTTACAGCTCTCATTTGTTTTGAAAATGAAGAAAGACATATATTTATTTATTTTTTTCAATTTTCAAAACTTTGTGACAAAAAGTGAGATCTGCAAAATACTCAACATACCTCTCAGCAAATAGCTTGGGGTGTCTACTTTCCAAAATGGGGTCATTTGGGGGGGTTTTGTGCCATCTGGGCATTCCATGGCCTCCGAAACTGTGATAGGCAGCGAGGAGTGAAATCAAAAATTTACACCCATAGAAATCCTGAAGGCGGTGCTTGGTTTTCGGGGTCCTGTATGCGGCTAGGCTCCCAAAATGTCTCACACATGTGGTATCCCCGTACTCAGGAGAAGCAACAGAATGTATTTTGGGGTGTAATTCCACATATAACCATGGCATGTTTGAGCAATATATCATTTAGTGACAACTTTTTGTAATTTTTTTTTTCTTTTTGTCATTATTCAATCACTTGGGACAAAAAAAAAAAAAAAATATTCAATGGGCTTAACATGCCTCTCAGCAAATAGCTTGAGGTGTCTACTTTCCAAAATGGGGTCATTTGGGGGGGTTTTAAACTGTCCTGGCATTTTATGCACAACATTATGTCACACATCATCCACTCTTCTAACCACTTGAAGACAAAGCCCTTTCTGACACTTTTTGTTTACATGAAAAAAAAAAAAAATTTGCAAGAAAATTATGTTGAACCCCCAAACATTATATATTTTTTTAAAGCAAAGGCCCTACAGATTAAAATAGTAGGTGTTGCATTTTTTTTTCACACAGTATTTGCGCAGCGATTTTTCAAACGTATTTTTTGGAGGAAAAACACACTTTTTTTATTTTTAATGCACTAAAAATCACTATATTGCCCAAATGTTTGATGAAATAAAAAAGATGATCTTAGGCCGAGTACATGGATACCAAACACGACATGCTTTAAAATTGTGCACAAACGCGCAGCGGCGACAAACTACATTCATTTTTAAAAGCATTTAAAAGCCTTTACAGGTTACCACATTAGATTTACAGAGGAGGTCTACTGCTAAAATTACTGCCCTCAATCTGACCTTTGCAGTGATACCTCACATGCATGATGCAATTGCTGTTTACATATGACGCTAGACCGACGCTTGCGTTCGCCTTTGCGCAAGAGCAGGGGGGTACAGCGGTGCTTTTTTTTTTTTTATTATTTATTTGGCTTTTTTATTTGATTTTTAAACTGTTCCTTCCATATTTTTTTTTTTTACTATTTTTATTGTTATCTCAGGGAATGTAAATATCCCCTATGATAGCAATAAGTAGTGACAGGTACTCTTTTTTTGAAAAAAATTGGGTGGTTAGACCCTAGATCTTTCCTCTGCCCTCAAAGCATCTGACCACACCAAGATCGGTGTGATAAAATGCTTTCCCAATTTCCCAATGGCGCTGTTTATATCCGGGGGGGGGCATTCCCTCCCACTGCTTGTAAAAGCAGTCTAGAGGCTAATTATCTGCTAGAATTGCTTTTACATGAAAGCCGGCCACTGGCTGAAAAGAATGATACCAAGATGATACCTAAACCTACAGGCATCATTCTGGTATAACCATTCAAAATCCAGCAACATACCAGTACGTTGCTGGTCCTTGTTGGACATGTATTGTAATCTTTTTTTTCATGCAGCCTGTTGGCTGAACGAAAAAAAGAGATTGATCGGTGGGTATGCCCACCATTAGAATACCTCCCTCCATCCACCCACTTCTAATGATGGGCATATATGCCGAAGCATGGGGGCATCCTCCCGCAAAAAAGTTATGCCGCGTACACACGGTCAGACTTTTCCACGGGCAAGCCTTCGTCGGAATTTCGACCGTATATACGCGGCATTAGGAGCAAAATCGCTCCTCCGCCCCTGCTGCCCCCATGCTTCGGCATATATGCTCTTTTTTTTAACTGTGGTGGTGAAATCACCTCCTACAGCGTTGGAGTCACGGCTTTATGTATCGTGGGAGCAAACGCTGTTGCTGTCAAGATAAATAGATCCGCTCTGCAACTGAATGGTGTACCTGCTAAGCAAATGATGGTTAACATTAAAACAAAGTAACATTACAGTACAACAGTAAGACCTTACCATACCATACCTGCAAAGCAAATACCAAAACAAAACCTAGTAAAAAATAAAACATTTTTTTAACGCAACCTGTGCCTAAAATATATATATGCCGAAGCATGGGGGCATCCTCCCGCAAAAAAGTTATGCCGCGTACACACGGTCAGACTTTTCCACGGGCAAGCCTTCGTCGGAATTTCGACCGTATGTACGCGGCATAAAAGGTTATGCCGCGTACACACGGTCGGACTTTTCCATGGGCAAGCCTCTGTCGGAATTTCGACCGTATGTACGCGGCATTAGGAGCAAAATCACTCCTCCGCCCCTGCTGCCCCCATGCTTCGGCATATATGCTCTTTTTTTTAAACTGTGGTGGTGAAATCACCTCCTACAGCGTTGGAGTCACGGCTTTATGTATCGTGGGAGCAAACGCTGTTGCTGTCAAGATAAATAATTCCGCGCTGCAGTTGAATGGCGCACCTGAAAACAAAAAATTACATACCTGAAAAGCAAGCATGATAAAACATTGCAGAATGGAATACAGTAAAAAAGAGCAGAACAATAGAGAGAAAATAGAGAGAGAGAGAGAGAACAATAAAACTACAAATATTTTTTTTTTTTTGTGTTTTGTTTTTTACGTTTTTTCTTTTTCTTTATTACACTTTTTTTTTTGTAACTTTAACAACTGTAATGGTTCGGGTCTCTCAAAATGTAATGGCATCTTGGGAGACCCTGTGTAAGTGTGTCCTAGTCTGTGAAATGCTGTACCCTATGCTAAAACTTCACTTTTGAGTGGTAGCGTTCAAAACATTCACCAAGGCAAAGACCAGGCTTGTCAGGACAGAGTGGACAATAATGACGGGTGTCACGCCTAAATCCGCGCTTGCTACAGACACGACATCTTTTTTGGGGGGCTCGTTGGGTAGGGGTACTCGGGAGGACATACGAATAATGCCTCTCATGCAGCCGGCTTACTGCATTTGGTTGGGGATGGTGAGGTGCAGAACCGCCTGGATACAGGAGTTCTGTGACTATCTCATTCTGGAATTTTAGAAGAGATAACGTCCCGCCTGAAGCTCTGTATAGCACATGAGCGTTCAGCAAAGCCAATTGAAATAAGGATAGAGACACTTTTTTGTACCAGTGTCTCGCCTTACGGTCAATTAGATACGGCGCCAACAACTGGTCGTTGAGGTCCACCCCTCCCATATTTTTGTTATATTCGTGGACACAGAGGGGTTTCTCCACAACACCAGTCGCCGTAGAAATTTGGACTGTCGTGTCTGCATGAAGGGAGGTAAGAAGGAAAACATTCTTATTGTCCCTCCACTTCATAGCGAGCAAGTTATTACACTTTACGCAGGCTCTCTCCCCCAGCCTAAGACGGGCATCTACAAGCCGCTGGGGAAAGCCCCGGCGATTAGGTCGCACGGTGCCACATGCTCCAATCTGATGATCAAACAAGTGACTAAACAGTGGCACGCTCGTGTAATAATTGTCCACATACAAGTGGTACCCCTTTCCGAATAAGGGTGACACCAATTTCCACACTATCTTGCCAGCGCTCCCTATGTAATCTGGGCAGTTGACCGGCTCAACCTGACTATCTTTTCCCTCATAAACCATAAAGCTCCATACATAGCCTGTTGCCCTGTCACAGAACTTATAGAGCTTGACCCCGTATCTGGCACGCTTGCTGGGAAGGTAC
The DNA here is from genome assembly GCA_029206835.1 of Rana muscosa. Taxonomy (NCBI): domain Eukaryota; kingdom Metazoa; phylum Chordata; class Amphibia; order Anura; family Ranidae; genus Rana; species Rana muscosa. Next base: position 10,699,844 of record JARGYO010005626.1, on the reverse strand, counting down.
TGCTTGAAAGCCAAGCGGCCAGAAAATTTAATCAGGGACTCATCAACGCAGACAACTTGACCGGGAGTAAACAAGGCTGCAAAACGTTCGTTGAAGTGGTTTATGAGGGGCCGAATTTTATAGAGCCGGTCGTATTCAGGGTCCCCACGTGGACAACAAAGTTCATTGTCGTTGAAGTGCATGAACCGCAAGATCTGCTTTTATCGTTTCCTGGGCATGGAGGCAGAGAACACGGGCATGTGGTCAATTGGGTGCGTGGACCAATATACACGCAATGACGGGAATTTATGTGTGCCCATGTTGAGGGAAAGGCCCAGAAAGGTCTTAAATTCGGAAACCGTAATTGGTTTCCAATCTTTGGCAATGGAAGGCAACTGGGGATTAGCGGCGATGAATTGACCAGCATATAAATTACTCTGGTCCACAATAGATCTATAGAGATCTTCTGTGAAAAACAGCGAATAATAATCAATTGGCATAAAATCAGCTGTTTCCACCTGAATACCGGGTTGGGCAGTGAATGGGGGAAGTACGGGTTCTGCAGAAGTGGTGGGGACCCAATCAGGATAGGCGAATTCTGCAGGAAGAGCACTATGGGTACGACGGGCCTGCCTTTGTCTTCTTATTGGTGGCAGCGGGACACTACTTGTGCTTGCCACCTCGCCAGCTTGAACTGCACTTATGGGACTCGCCACATCACCACGTGATACTGCAGTGCTGGATGTACGCCCAGGCTGTACTAGGCCGCTGGTGCTTGCCAATTCACCAGAAGGAATAGCGGCGCTAGTACTCCTCTGCTCCATGATACGAGAGCCCTGCGGTTCTTGCTCCTCAACAACCTCAGAAGATCGGAATCGGGTACGCCTGACCTTAGCAGGGACCTCAACTTCGTCGTCAGAGCTATCTGACATGGGGCCGCTGACGTCACTGTCTTCTACGGGAAGATATTCTGAGCCTGAATCTGACAGATACGTGACCTCCTCTTCACTATCTGTCATGCTCAGAATCTCGTAGGCCTCTTTACTAGTGTACCTTCGACTTGCCATTTTGGGCTCTAAATTTAGGGGTACACTAGTAAGATTCACAGGAAAAAAAGCACCTGACTGTCGTCAGAAAATGTATCAAACGCTACAAAAAAACCTGTTAGCGATCGCGGGGATCAGGCCTGTCTCTGCGAACGCTGCAGTTATGTGTTTTGTGTTTGGTAAGTGACAGTGATCGATCGATACTGCACTTGGGTGGGCTGGGCTGGGCTGGGCGGAGGGGCTAAACGCAGGTGCTAGCAGGTATCTGGGCTGATCCCGCTAACACTGCGTTTTTGGGAACCCTAAACCGCTGGGGACGCTAGTATAGATCTGATCAGATACTATACCACTAAGGGAGGTGTATGCTTTGCGCGTGGGTGTTAGCGTTACTGGCACTAACCTAACGCTGCCTGGGGCGACGCAGACCCTCTCTGGCGCTAAAACCTAATTGATCTCACCCGCCGGGCGATCAGGGGGTTAAACCTTTATTGGGTTATATACGGCGGGTGCCCTGATGCTATAAAAAGCAAACTAACCAACCAGCGTCACCCGTAACCTTTATATGGTGATCACTGGTGAAAGGGTTAACTAGGGGCAATCAGGGGGTTAAAACCTTTATTAGGTTAAATATGGGGGTACCCGACGCTGTATAAAAACCTGACGGGTTACCTAAATAACTAACTGGGTAACCAGTGTCACCAGTGACGCTTATACGGTGATCACTGGTGAAAGGGTTAACTCTAGGGGCAATCAGGGGGTTAAAATAATATATGGGGGTACCTGGCGCTATAAAAACCGCGGCGAAACTAAAAATAAATAACTGGCTATCTAGGGCACCATCGGCACTAAATACAGCGATCGAAAAAACGATCGCTTAGTGACGCTGGCGTTAGGGGGTGAAAGGGTTACCTGGGGGGCGATCAAGGGGTTAAACCTTTATTAGGGGGGGTTGGGGGGCTACCCTGGACCTAAAGGGGCCTAAACCTAACTGCCCTGCAACTTTTTACTGTCACAGATGACACTAAATGCAGTGATCAGTAAAATAAATGATCAGTGCAATCAGTGACACTGTGATTGGGGGCTGGGGGGTGACCTGGGGGATGATCTGGGGGTGACTGGGGGGTGAAATATGTGCCTATGTGTACCTATGTGTCAGTGGACTGTTGGTGCACTAACCTGCATCTTCTCTCCTCGGCGCCGGGAACGAAAAGACCGACACGAGGAGAGATGACATCACTTCCTCTGCCTGTGTTTACATTACACAGGCAGAGGGAGCATTTTCATTCGCCGGGAGCGATCATGGGGGGGTGGCCGGAATCGAATGGCCGCCCCCTCATCTCGGAACGCTCCCCAACGATAAACGGCCGCTCACTGTATAGGAGGGGGGTCCGATCGGACCCCCCAACTGTACAAAGGCGATCACGTACACTGTACGTGATTGTGCCTGTCGGTGCCATTCTGCCGACGTATATATACAGTGAGCGGTCGTTAAGTGGTTAAAGTATTACTAAACCCACAACAGTAAAATCAGTGTCTATATGCAGTAATGCATACTTGACATACTCACTGTGAAACATGAGGGGTTAATCATCTACATTGTGTAAAAAGGCTGTTTGATCCTGTCTCCTCTGATCCTCTCTTCATTCTACTGTCCTCAATATATTTTCTGATAATATAGAGCCAGGGAACAGGCTGCACATGCTCAGTTTGGTGTGTATTGCTAGAGGTTTTTCTTATTCTTGGGAGGGTGCATGTGATCAGCACAGGGCCAATCAGCACTGTCCAGATAGAGGGTGAGGGGTCCTGCGTCCTAATATGACAGACAGTGCAGAATGAAAACTCCACCTACAAGCTTTAACCAGATACTCATAGAAGTCACAAGACTGCTATATACTGCTGATGAGAAAAGGTATTTAGTGGTTTATATTTACTAAAATTATTGCATTTCTATGTTCTGTGTACTGTGGGAGGCCAGATATAGTGAATGAAGGCTCCTGGGTTTAGTATCACTTAAATGCAACACATGGGGGTTGATTTACTAAAGGTCAATAGACTGTTTTTTTTTTTGCAAAGTGCAGTTGCACGCAGTTTCTCCAGAGCTAAGTAAATGAGTATAAGCTCTTCTGACTTCCATCTTCCAATCACGTGTAAGCAAAAATGCTGTTTTTTTATTTATTTTTCTGGCACGTGATTGGGTATTCTTTGCAAAGTGAAGCTTGACCTCATTTATCAAGCTCTGGCACAATTGCCCTTGCAAAGTGCACCGTCTATATACCTTTAGTAAATTACCCCATAGCGTGCATGGGCCCTAACATTTTATTACCTGTTGATTCCTGTCAGTAGATCCTTTGATGACTTCCATAAGGCCTTGTTCACACAGGCGTACTTATGCTTGTGCAAGGGCCATGTTTGCCTGTACAAGGATGTACAAGTGTTCCATGCATCCCCTTGCAAATAGTCCAACTCATAACAATTGAGATGCATGGACACAGCTGCTGCTCCCAATTTGACATACATGCAGGTGCGAATCCCTGAATGCACACGGTCCACATTCAGGGACCTGCACCCACAGACTGTCAGGTAGGAAAGAGTGGCTGCATCCCAAATGACATGGATGGGGCTGCCTGCACAAATTTGGATGGAACATGTATATAACCCCATGTAAGCCTGTGTGCACGAGACCTTAAAGTGATATTAAAGGTTCCCGTTTAAAAAAAATGAAACAACAAACATGTCATACTTCCCTCCACTGTGCAGTTTGTTTTGCACAGAGTGGCCCCGATCCTCCTGTTCTGGGGTCCCACGGCGGCTCTCTCGGCTCCTCCCCGCAATAGATAACCCCCTCTGGGAAGCTCTCTCCCGAGGGGGTTACCTTGCGGGAGCGCTCCTGTGTCATACACTCAGCGTCCATAGCCACCGAGTGTATGACTCGGCCCCGCCCCCACAGCACCTGCGTCATTGGATTTGATTGACAGCAGCGGGAGCCAATGGCTGTGCTTCTATCAATCTATCTAATGAAGAGCCGAGAAGCCGTGGAGAGAGCGACGCGGGGTCGCGTCCATGGAGATTCGGGGCTCAGGTAAGTAAAACGGGGGGGCTGGGGGGCCGGACACTGCAAGGTGTTTTTTCACCTTAATGCATAGAAAACACGAAGTTTACAACCCCTTTAAAGTAAAGGAAAATACTAAACTATAAATAAGTGCATCTGATTGGCCCTCATGCATTTTATTATTATACATTGTAATATACATGGCTGTTTTTATATGAAGTTTTTTATATACAGCTGTTTTTGTATATAACATCTCAATGTAGGGAAATGTAAAGTAATGTATTTGAGAGCTAAAAATATCATGGCAAGCTACATGCTAGGGGGAAAACCTCTAGGGCAGGGATATGCAATTAGCGGACCTCCAGCTGTTGCAAAACTACAAGCCCCATCATGCCTCTGCCTGTGGGTGTCATGCTTGTGGCTGTCAGAGTCTTGCTATGCCTCATGGGACTTGTAGTTCTGCAACAGCTGAAGGTCCGCTAATTGCATATCCCTGCTCTAGGGGAATCAAGGATGGAAAAAGATCTGGAGGTCCTAGTTGATGACAGGCTCAGCAATAGCATGCAATGCCAAGCTACAGCAAGCAAGACCAGTAGAATATTAGCATGCATTAAAAATGGTATTTACTCAAGAGATAGAAATATAATTCAACCACTTTACAAAACTCTGGTTCAGCCACATCTTGAGTATGCTGTCCAGTTCTGGTCACCATTCCTCAGGAAGGATGTGCTGGAACTGGAGGGAGTCTAGAGGAGGGCAACATAACTAATAAGGGGACTTGAGGGCCTCAGTTATGAGGAATAATTACAAACATTAAACACTCTCACCTAGTTGCCTTACCCACTGACTGAGTCTAACTCCTTGTGTAACTGTTCTCAAATTTCATGCCCTAGAAACATTGCATCGTTTTTGTGCACCAACATTAAAGGGCCCCAACTGTGCCCACAGAAGCTTACGTCAACGAACTGTTCAGATCTTGTTACATACCTGGGGGCAGAACTGGGTTGCTCATAGCGTGTCAAACTCACAGGCCTAAGTCTAGCCTTTCTTTTCTGAGAGCCCTCAAGTGAACTAGCCTGCCATATCTATAGTTAGGCCTTTACAATCACATGGGGCATAATCTCTCAGTCAGGGAGCTTTTGTTTATGCTCCTGATACTGCAGAATATGCTGAGTCTACTATTAAAGGTAACTGCGTAAATTTCATTGTATTTGTATTGTACTGTTTTCTCACATGTTGGCACTGAACTACTGATCTGCTGTGTTACTGTTTTTTTTCTTACATTGGGCTGCTCATACAATCTGTTTATTCTCTAATGATCAGCGCGTGCCATCTTTGTGTGACTGCTGGGAGTCCCGAGCCAAGATATTCTTATGCTTTCAGCAGGAGTGAGGCTTCGTCTAGAGCCAGAGAAAGAGCAGAGGACCCCAAATTACCAGCATCTCCTGCAGAGGTAGTGCTACATAGGGATTGGAATGATGTGGCCTTTCACAGCTGGGGAAGGCCATCTCTATAATCGACATCTCAAAGTGCAACTCCCCACAAGCTCAATTGGGGCCACAACTACAACTTCAACTCCCCGTTCACATCTAGCGTTTTGGGATCTCAGGCAGAATTGCACTGCAATAGTGGCAAAATGCACCATTAATTTTTAATGTTTTGCCGCAATTCTTACATTGTAATTGAATTTTCCTTTTGACATTTGAGTGTGAAGAGGATTTGAATACGAAGGGTGGTCCATGGGAGGAAGAAGAGATTTGGATTGATGGCCGTGATGATTTTTTCAGTTTGGTAAGGATTTAGACAAAAGGGGAATCACAAAGTCACTGATCACTGGTGTTTACACATGCCTGATGCACACATGTGAGCCCATGAGTGTAAAGTGTATTTATAGTTTGGAAGATACTGCACTATATGAGCTTTTTCTTTTTTGGGGATATGCTGGAGAGAACATGAAGAAGTTTTAGGAAGCCACGCTGGATGAAAAAAAGACCCACCGATTGGTGTATTTTTACAGATTTACAGTTTTTTAAACATGATTTACATAGTTACACAGTTAGTCTTTTTGAAAAAGGACACAAAGTTCATCTAGTTCAACCAAAAAAAGGGGGAAAACAAAACAAAAAAAATATATTTACAATCCTATATACACAATCCTATACCCACAGTTGATCCATAGGAAGACAAAAAAACAGCAAAGCATGACCTAATTTGCTCCAGCGGGGGAAAAAATCCTTCCTGATCCCCCGAGAGGCAATCGGATGATCCCTGGATGAACTTTATCTATACATGTTACTATCCAGTTATGTTATGCACATTTAGGAAAGAATCCAGGCCTTTTTTAAGCAATCTATTGAGCTTACCAGAAAGAGCCCTTGAGGGTTTCTATTCCACCTTTTCACAGCTCTTATGCTTACGATTATAAATTTCCGACAACAAATGTTCGATGTGAGCTTTTGGTCAGAAATTCCGACCGTGTGTAGGCTCCATCGGACATTTTCTGTCGGAATTTCCGACAACAAAAATTTGAGAGCTGGTTCTCAATTTTGCCGACAAGAAAAGTTCTTGTCGGAAATTCCGATCATGTGTATGCAATTCCGACGCACAAAAATCCACACATGCTCTGAATCAAGCAGAAGAGCCGCACTGCCTATTGAACTTCATTTTTCTCGGCTCATCGTACATATTGTAGGTTACCGTGTTCTTGACGTTCGGAATTTCCGACAACATTTGTGTGACCGTGTGTATGCAACACAAGTTTGAGCCAACATTCCGTCTGAAAAAAATCTGCGGTTTTGTTGTCGGAATTTCCGATCGTGTGTACGCGGCATTACTGTGAAGAAGCCTTTCCATATTTGGAGATTAAATCTCCTTTCCTCCAGATGTAAAGGGTGCCTTGTCCTCTGTGATGACCTGAAGTGAATAACTCAACACCAAGTTCATTATATGGGCCACTTACAGTGCCTTGAAAAAAAGAATTCATACCACTTGAATTTTTTTCCGCATTTTGTCATGTTACAATTAAAAACTTAAATGTATTTTATTGGGATATTATATGATAGACCAACACAAAGTGGCACATAATGGGGAAGTGAAAGGAAAATGATAAATGGTTTTCAACATTTTTTACAACTAAATATGTGAAAGGCGTGCAAGTCTTTTTGGGGATGTCTCTACCAGCTTTGCACATCTAGAGAGTGACATTTTTTCCCATTCTTCTTTGTAAAACAGCTCAAACTCTGTCAGATTGGATGGAGAGCATCTGTAAACAGAATTTTTTTAAGTCTTGCCACATATTTACAATTGGATTTAGGTCTGGACTTTGACTGGGCCATTCTAACACATAAATATGATTTGATCTAAACCTTTCCATTGTAGCTCTGGCTGTCTGTTTAGGGTCCTTGTCCTGCTGGAAGTTGAACCTCCGCCCCAGTCTCAAGTTTTCTTCTAAGATTGCTCTGTATTTGACTCCATCCATCTTCCCATCAACTCTGACCAGCTTCCCTGTCCCTGCTGAAGAAAAGCCCCACAACATAATGCTACCACCACAATGTTTCGCAGTGGGGATGGTGTGTTCAGGGTGATGTGCAGTGTTAGTTTTCCGCCACGCACAGCGTTTTGCTTTTAGGCCAAAAAGTTCAATTTTGGTCTCATCTGACCAGAGCACCTTCTTTCACATGTTTGCTGTGTCCCCCACATGGCTTTTCGCAAACTGCAAACAGGACTTATAGCTTTCTTTCAACAATGGCTTTCTTTTTGCCACTCCTCCATAAAGGCCAGATTTGTGGAGTGCATGACTACTCCAGAGTTACCATGGGCCTCTTGGCTGCTTCTCTGATAAATGCTCTCCTTGCCCGGCCTGTCAGTTTAGGTGGATGGCCATGTCTTGGTAGGTGTGCAGTTGTGCCATACTCTTTCCATTTTCAGATGATGGATTGAAGAGTGCTCTGTGAGATGTTCAAAGCTTGGGATATTTTTTATAACCTAACCCTGCTTTAAACTTCTCCACAATTTCATCACTGGCCTGTCTGGTGTGTTAATTGGCCTTTGTGATGCTGTTTGTTCACTAAGGCTCTCTAACAAACCTCTGAGAATTTCACAGAACAGCTGTATTCATACTGAGATTAAATTACACACAGATAGACTCTATTTACTAATAAGGTGACTTCTGAAGGCAATTAGTTTCATTAGATTTTAGTTAGGTGTATCAGATTAAAGGGGGCTGAATTCAAATGCATGCCACACTTGTCACATATTTATTTGTAAAACATTTTGAAAACCATTTATCATGTTCCTTCCACTTCACAATCATGTGCCACTTTGTGTTGGTCTATCACATAAAATCCCAATAAAATACATTTACGTTTTTGGTTGTAACATGACAAAATGTGGAAAATTGCAAGGGGTATGAATACTTTTTCAAGGCACTGTATGTATTTGTACATGCTGATCATATCCCCCCTTAATCTCCTCTTCTCAACAGAGAATCAATTCAGTTCCTCTAATCTTTCCTCATAGCTGAGCTCCTCCATCCCTCTTATCAATTTGGTTGCCCAACTGGTGCCAAAACTAAACTGCATATTCCAGATGAGGTTTTACTAATGATTTGTACAGCGGCAAAATTATTTTTCTCTCTCGAGTTCATCCCTCTCTTAGTACAAGAAAGGACTTTGCTCACTTTATTCCCAGACCCTATATAATTTATAAAGATAATAAGGGTCCCAACACTGACCATTCAGAGTAAGAATCATTAACCACTACTCTCTGAATTCGGTCTTTTTGCCAGTTTTCTATCCATTTACAGCCAAATTTTTCCAGGCTTATAGACTTTACCTTACACGTGAGCCGTGCATGGGAAACTGTGATTTGGGAGCCACTGACTGGGGCGCTGCTTTCAATCACCACTGTGGAGGAGAAGAGAGGCGTGGCTTTGGCTCTGTGTATCTATCGCTCTTCCTGTGTGTGTGTTGCTGGGAAAGGCTGCATGTAAGTCTGTAACATAAATTGGAGGTTTTGGTGAGACTCTATAAGCCCCAGCAGGCACAGGGACACTCACATTCATACCGGAAGTTGAACAGCACATCCAGGGCACAGTTAACAGTGCAAGAACAGAGAAAAAAAAATCCAAAAGAATAGCAAGAGCATGTAAACCCCACTATAAGCATCTCTTTTAAAACTTGCCCTTAATGTCATTTAATAATAGTTATCAAATAATTAATGATTTATATAATATGCAAGATGGTTGGTATTTGTTTAGGGAGTAGGGAGACATTATTTGAAATTGAATTTACATATCACCCAAACATTAACCCCATGAATCAACAAGGAGCCCTGGTCTTGTTTGTCTACCGATGCTGTCCCTGACTTGGGCCGGCCAAACATTAAAATTTTCTGGTAAATTGTCCTTTAGATTTACCAAAACCATGTATGAGGTCATACCTAAACACTTTCAATTTTTATGCAATCAGGCAGGCCCTTGTACTGCATAGTTGAAGGTAAATCTAAAAGAAATTGAATAAGAAAATTGTATAATGTATGGGCAGCTTTGAACAGGGTAGTTTTCCAGTCTTGTTGTTGCTGAATTTTTATATACAGTATCTCACAAAAGTGAGTACCCCCGTCACATTTTTGTAAATATTTTATTATATCTTTTCATGTGACAACACAGAACAAATTACACTTTGCTACAATGTAAAGTAGTGAGTGTACAGTTTGTATAACAGTGTCAATTTGCTGTCCCCTCAAAACAACTCACACAGCCGTTAATGTCTAAACCGTTGGCAACAAAAGTGAGTATATTCCTAAGAGAAAATGTCCAAATTGGGCCCAAAGTGTCAATATTTTGTGTGGCCACCATTATTTCCCAGCACTGCCTTAACCCTCTTGGGCATGGAGTTCACCAGAGCTTCACAGGTTTCCACTGGAGTCCTCTTCCACTTCTTCTTACATCATGGGGCTGGTGAATGTTAGAGTGCTCCCCCACCTTCTGTTTGAAGATTCCCCACAGATGCTCAATAGGGTTTAGGTCTGAAAACATGCTTGGCCAGTACATCACTTTTACCCTAAGTTTCTTTAGCAAGGCAGTGGTCAACTTGGAGGTGTGTTTGCTATCGTGTTGGAATACTGCCCTGCGGCCCAGTCTCCAAAGGGAGGGGATCATGCTCTGCTTCAGTATGTCACAGTACATGTTGGCATTCATGGTTCCCTCGATGAACTGTAGCTCCCCAGTGCCAGCCGCACTCATGCAGCCCCAGACCATGACACTCCCAGCACCATACTTGACTGCAGGCAAGACACACTTGTCTTTGTACTCCTCACCTGGTTGCCGCCACACATGCTTGACACCATCTGAACCAAAAAAGTTTATCTTCTTCTCATCAGACCACAGGACATGGTTCCAGTAATCCATGTCCTTAGTCTGCTTGTCTTCAGCAAACTGTTTGCAGGCTTTCTTGTGCATCATCTTTAGAAGAGGCTTCCTTCTGGGACGACAGCCATGCAGACCAATTTGGTGCAGTGTGCGGCATATGGTCTGAGCACTGACAGGCTGATCCCCACCCCTTCAACCTCTGCAGCAATGCTGGCAGCACTCATACATTTATTTCCCAAAGACAACCTCTGGATATGACGCTGAGCACGTGCACTCAACTTTTTTGGTCGACCATGACGAGGCCTGTTCTGAGTGGAACCTGTCCTGTTAAACCGCCATATGGTCTTGGCTACTGTGCTGCAGCTCAGTTTCAGGGTCTTGCCAATCTTCTTATAGCCTAGACCAGGGATCTGCAATTAGCGGACCTCCAGCTGTTGCAAAACTATAAGTCCCATCATGCCTCTGCCTCTGGGTGTCATGCTTGCTGCTGTCAGAGTCTCGCTATGCCTCATGGGACTTGTAGTTTGGCAACAGCTGGAGGTCCGCTAATTGCATATCCCTGGCCTAGACCATCTTTATGTAGAGCAACAATTCTTTTTTTTTAGATCCTCAGAGAGTTTTTTTTCCGTGAGGTGCCATGTTGAACTTCCAGTGACCAGTATGAGAGAGTGAGAACGATAACACCAAATTTAACACACCTGCTCCCCATTCACACCTGAAACCTTGTAACACTAACTAGTCACATGACACCAGGGAGGCAAAATGCCTAATTGGGCCCAATTTGGACATTTTCACTTAGGGGTGTACTCACTTTTGTTGCCAGCAGTTTAGACATTAATGGCTGTGTGTTGAGTTGTTTTGAGGGGACAGCAAATTTACACTGTTATACAAGCAATATACTTACTACTTACACTGTAACAAAGTGTCATTTCAGTGTTTTCATATGAAAAGATATAATAAAATATTTACAAAAATGTGAGGGGTGTACTCACTTTTGTGAGATACTGTATATAGTGTGAATGTTGTTTGGTGTAGTGATTATAATGTCTGCAGGTATATTTGTTCCTCTGTTTTATTGTGCTGCAGTTATGCTCCTGCTTAATTCACTTGCCCATTTAAAGAGATTTATGCTCTCATTATACAGCACAATTCAGCTAAGCACATTAAATAAATGTCTGTGAATGGAACAAAAACTGTATACACAGCGGGCGAATGTGATCATTACAAGTATAGATTGTTAATGTGCACCCCTCTAGTGGCCACAGGTTGTTATCTTTGTTTAGAGAACAAAGCCAGAGCTGCATTCCTAAGCTTTAGATTTGAAAGTTTATATTCTCAGGAAAATTGCTGTGCACCTGTAATGTTACAAAACAATGAAATAATCCCTGCGATTTCCCATTCAGTAGATAAACCAGTGGCATGGGAACCGCAGCAGACACTTTTTCACAATGACTGAAACAAGAGAATAACAATACCACTGAGGGTTGGGCCCAGCTATTATTCACTCATATAGCTTATTTTATTAGGGATGTCAAATTATGTTGAAAAGATAAATGATGATGAGCATGTCTGACATGATTCACCTCTATCTATCTCATTCATTAAGCAAAGTCAAGTGGTCAAAAGAATATGTAATGAAGCAGTTCTTTGAATGAATGGCAGTAATATTTTTACTTTTGCTTTAGTTATTTTAAGTTCTTAAAGAAAATCTTTAAAGATAATTGGAAAGCTCTTGAAGAAGCAAATACCTTTGGTTTTCACAGGTGCAATTTTACTGCTGCTGATCTGGTATTGTGGTGCAGCCAATTACAGTACAACTAAATGCTCCTGTATGACAGTCTAAACAAGGCCCTAATCCAATTACTATCTGATGCACAAACATCATAAAGTAAACAAAACTTTTTTTTCCCTTCATAGAGTGAGCCAAAGCCACCTTTGTTTGTGTCTCACCCACTCCCCTCCCAGACACTGCAGCTCACAGTGAGAGGGTTTCAGAACAGAAGCAGTTTTGCCAATCAAGGAAGAAGTGAGCAGGACTAGGTGTGGCCAGGTGTTGACTGACAAGCTACAGGCTTGTGAATCAGCATTGATAATGCTGATAGCCACATCCTCTGCAATTAGGCACAGCCTACATGAGAGTGTCAACTTTGCTCTGAATTCTGGAGTTCATTGCCACACTATCATAGGAAGCTGTGTTAGGTGGACTTTACTGGCAGGAGCATTTGTGGGTCTTTGCAGGAGGACTGAGAGAAACGGGTCAATACACTAAGCTTTACAGCATGCGTTAAGGGTATCAAATTACTCATTTGCATACATTATTGCATGCGGTAAATAAAGTTCAATTCATAAAAAAAAAAAAAGATTATGCAGTATTTACGGGGGGGGGGAGGTCCCCGTAAATAGTCCAGTTCACAAACAGACCAGAGTGTAAAAAATCATGCAATATTTACCACCAGGGTTTTGCTGGCTGTATCACATGTAGTATTAGTCAAAAAAACAGCATGGGGGTCAAGGGGACCCCCACGCTGTTTTTTGACAAATAGCTGGTTGCTAGGTAGCAGGCCTGTAAGTCCTTAACAACCGATGACCCATCAGCTGAATGTAAAAGCTGACAATTAAAAATGTTGAAAAAAACTGCGTGGCACCCCCCCATCGCATACGGCGTGGGATCCCCCCAAAATCCATACCAGACCCTTATCTGACCATGCAGCCTGGCAGGTCAGAAAAGGGGGGGGTGAACGAGTGCCCCCCTCCTGAACCATACCAGGCCTGAGTCCTTAACATGGGGGAGTGGAGCAGGGGAGCTCTACGAAGGGCATCATCCCCACAACTATAGCCGGTTGTTGTGGGGGTCTGCGGGAAGGGGGCTTATCAAAATCTGGAAGCCCCCTTTAAGAAGGGGGACCCCAGATCTCGGCCCCACCATGTGAATGCGTAGTACCCCTACCCATTCACCAAAAAAGTTTCACAGAGTAATAAAAACACACAAACAGTGTTTGACAATTCCTTTATTAAAAAAAAAACAATGGTAGTGTTTTTGTCTTTGTCTTTGTTTTTTTTTTCTTTTTTGAGTCCGATGGATTTACATCGGGGGACACAATTTTTTTATTTTTTAATAAAGGAATTGTCAAAAACTGTGTGTGTGTTTGTGACAATTGTTTGGTGAATGGGAAGAGGTACTATGTACATTCGCATAGGGGGCAGGATCTGGGGGCCCCCTTCTTAAATGGAGCTTTCAGATTCTGGTAAGCCCTCTGCCCGCAGACTCCCACAACAACTGGCCATGGTTGTGGGGATGAGGCCCTTGTCCCCTTTAACAGGGGGACAAGGTGCTTTGGGGCAGGGGGGCAGAACCCACACTGCCCCAAAGCACCCAACCCCCATGTTGAGGGCATGTGGCCTGATATCGTTTAGGAGGGGGGCGCTCGCTCGTCCCCCCCTTCCCTGACCTGCAGGGCTGCATTCTCGGATAAGGGTCTGGTATAGATTTTGGGGGGACCCCACACAATTTAAAAAAATAATTGGCGTGGGGTTCCCCTTAAAATCCATACCAGACCCGAAGGGCCTGATATGCATTGGGGGGCCCCACTCTGTAAACATTTTTAATTGTCTGCTTTTTTTTACAGTCAGCTGTCAACGGGGGAAACGCTGACAGCTGATGAGTCATCCGATGTTAAGGATGCAATGACTGGCTTCCCAGCCCACTTCTTTAATGCTGTAAATTACTGCATTAACTATTACTGCTAAATCGAACAAATACTGCATTCGGTATTTAACGCAAAATTCTTAATGAACTGAACACTTGCACAATTGTTACTGCATGCAGTATTTTACTGCATTGTATGAGCCATTATTTAACTCTTAGTGAATTTACCCCATCAAGTGGTGAGAGATAAAAACCTCTGTCTGGTTTTTATTGCTGTTTGTACCCACATTGAGGTCATTCACTTTCTCTAATTGTCTTGATCATCAATGTCACCAGAAACGAAAATAATGGTAAATCCAAAATATTGACTTGCCACCAGAACAGGAATAGAAATCATCTGATGGGGTAACTTGTTCCCAAAATACATGTCTATAACTAGACATAGATGGGTCGAAATGTAGCCAGTTAAGCAGGGACAGGCCAAATTTGGAACCATGGGCATTCCTGCTCAACTAAAGTGGATCGATCTAACTATCAACTGTTGCCAAATAGGATGTTGAAGAATCTTTATTCGTTCAGTGTCTGCAGCCCTTATCAGTGTATTCTGACAGTGGAGGAGTCCCCACTCTCAAAATACAATAGTACTGTGGGGAGCGTTGCTCCACCTCATTTGTGTGGATGGGGAATCTGGTAGTTTTTTTTTTATTAGACCGAAATAAACGACTCATCTATGGCTAGCTTAAGAGGAGATTTTTCTCACGTTGGAAACATATCCTTTGGCTTCCTTAAGTCTACTGGACAGGTAGTGAAGGGAAATCTCCCCAGTGAGACACATATGGCAAACAAATTACAGTGATTTTTAACCCTCCCCTATGGGATTGCATGCAGCCCACTAATCCCTTACCATAAATATTATACCTGACAAAAAACATAACGCTTAAAAAAAAAAACACACGGAAAAAAACATATTGGCATAAATAATGGCCGTGGCACTTTATTGGTATAAATTAATTATTATTAAAATCTTTATTAAAATAAATTCATTAAATCAGAAAACCAATAAATATATATATATATAAGCTCAGTTATTGGAACTCGAGCCAAAATAACTTAATTTAACATTAACATCCCCCCCGGAAATCCAGGGTGATTTAAACCACATAAGTGCCGACAGCAAGGGTGGGTAGGGTGGGTAGCTCTTTTACCCAGGCTTGATCAACTGTGAGGAAAAACCCCTCAGAAAAACCCCTTTTTATAGGGGCACCGAGACCTTCTAGAAGCTTCCACAGCCCCTAATTGGTCAATTAACCCTCCATCTCCAATCCTTAAAGGGACAGTATCCCAATTCCATATTCAAAATACCTCATGACTGAACCTGAATTTTAGAGGTGGGAAAAAACAGGGGGCGGGGCCGCAGCAAGCCCATGAAGGCGGGCCCAAATGCTAGTTCCCTCCTTTTACATGGGATTGCATGCAGCCCACTAATCCCTTACCATAAATATTATACCTGACAAAAAACATAACGCTTAAATAAAAAAACACACGGAAAAAAACATATTGGCATAAATAATGGCCGTGGCACTTTATTGGTATAAATTAATTATTATTAAAATCTTTATTAAAATAAATTCATTAAATCAGAAAACCAATAAATATATATATATATATAAGCTCAGTTATTGGAACTCGAGCCAAAATAACTTAATTTAACATTAACATCCCCACAAGCCGGGACTTGTTTTTGAACAAAAAACAAGAACCGGCCTAACCCATAACCACGGCCATTTCAATACAATTCTGTAAACCTAAGTTAAACAGATCAATGCCAACGTCCGAAAGGTGCACTCCATCCTGACGGTAAAAACCAGGAATGCCACCTTCCAAATCAACATGCCGATACGCAAAACCACGAACGACCGGTAAAAATTTTGAAACCGCCCTATTAATACGTTTTCTAATTTTCTCCATCACTCTATTCTGCCCAGAGGAAAACCAACACAGTCTGGGTATGAGTTCTGAAAAAACAATCACAGAGTTAGGCGAAACTAATTGGAATCTTTGAATATCACTTTTAATTTGAAAAATTAAGTCCAACGTTCTGACCTTACATAAGTCATTCCCACCTAAATGTATTATGAGAATATTAGGCAAGGGCCACACTTCCATTAATCTACCTAAAACAGTGAAAAGGTGAAACCATCGAAGACCTCTAACGCCTTTCCAAAGAACTATAAACTCATCCTGAGGCATCGACAAATTTTCTGAGTAAACTCTTTGTGCGGCTCTTTTCTTTGCCCAATAAATGTATGAGTGTCCTACGATCCAGACACATTTTCTGATCCCTAGAGAGATCAAACAAATAAATTAGGACGAATGTAAGATTTAAAACACTTGGAGCCCCACCTACCTATTTTCATAATGTCCTCATTTGCCATACCATTCTGTGCTGCTACCGAAGCCGCTCCAATTCTAAAGGAATGAGTTGTGAACTTGAAACTTTTAAAACCTAAAACATTAAGACCTTTTTTTAAAACTGCGCTAAACTGGAAATTGGTAAGAGGACTTCCGTCCAAATGTAACAAAAATTGACCACTAAAGTTAGGGCGTAAAGCTGCATATTTTTTTAACGTGACAACTGGGCAAATAAGTTCATCATCACAAGAAGAGACGACTAACCAATGACCCTTACCCAATTGATCTGTTTTAGATTTTTTTATAAAAAGTTTGATCGTATCATTGTCCAAAATGATATGATCCTCTTGCAATCCGGACAAACTGTTCCTGTTGGGAGGAACAAGTTCCGAGATTCGTAAGGCCCCAAAAAACAATAGCACAAAAGCAGAACGAAATAATAGTGCTTCAAATGCAGAAAAACAGATGGAACTCATAATTCCACACAGTTTTACCAACATTTCCACTGATATCGGACGTCGATCATCCGGAACGTAATTCACCTTCTTATAACCCTTTAATGCTTGCCTAATAGAAAAATAACTATTGCAGGTAGGCATATGCCAAATATGACAAAAGAATGAAATGCCAGCTAAAAGTTTGACTATGTGGCTTGGAGAAAACTTATCAAGCATTAAAGATTCCAGAAATAATAAAATCCTATCCTCGGCTGTAAAAAAAAATCAGAGAACTCGTTATGCGAGCAGAACAACTCCCATTTCTTCCAAGCTCTGGAATACTCATTCCAAGTTTTAGGAGCAACAGAGTTTTTAATTGCTTGAGAGACCAGACTCAAATCAAATCCCATATGCGAACAGGGCAAGGTTGGCCCTCCAGGTCTGCATTGGGAAGCAATTGACGAAAAAGCTTCATCTGAAAACGAGAAAGTGAATCTGCTAAAACATTATCTATACCTGGTGTAAGCTGAGCCTTAATCCATATATTCCTTTTAAGGCATAAAAAGACCAAATGACGCAATAGTTTCACAACAGGTAAGGACTTAGAAGATAAACAGTTGATTGCGAAAAGAACACCCCTGTTATCTGTTTCAACAAGGATACGCTTATTCACAAAAAACCGACCCCAAATCTCAATAGCAGCAACCACTGGAAAAAGTTCCAAAAGAACAATATTCTTTGTCAAATCCTTGGCTATCCAAGCATCAGGCCATGTTCCACAACACCAATGCACTTTCCATATGGCTGCAAAGCCCTTTGATCCAGCAGCATCAGTAAAAAGGCAAAAATCCACTGCACAGATGAATTGTTCTTGGAAAAAAGAACGCCCATTGTATTCATCCAAAAATTTTGACCATACTACTAAATCCTCCTTAAGAGAATCCGTCAAACGGATATGGGAGAATGGTGACTTTAAACCTGCAGTAGCAAGGTATAAACGTCTGGAAAAAATACGGCCCACCGGCATCACCCTAGATGTAAAAGCCAATAATCCCAATAAAGATTGCATTTCTCTCAGAATGACTGTTTTTCTACGTAAGAAAACAGCAATCAAATTTTTTAATTTGACAATTTTTTGTTCAGGCAACCTAAATTCCGATAAATTTGTATCTATAAGGATTCCCAAAAATTCAACTACTGTACAGGGGAGTACAGTTTTTTCTGAAGCCAAAGGAATCCCAAAAGAATTAGCAACGTCAGTAAATGTAGAAAGTAAATTGAAACAAAATTCAGAGTCCTTTGGGCCTATAAATAAAAAATCATCTAGATAATGTACTATACCATCCCAGTTTGCCTGTACAGACACTACCCAATGAATAAAAGAAGAAAATTCCTCAAAATAAGAGCATGAAAGTGCACAGCCCATGGGGAGACATTTATCGTAAAAATAAAACCCGTCAAAGAAGAAACCAAGAGAGTTAAAAGCCTCAGGAACAATAGGTAACAGCCTAAAAGCGGATTTAATATCGGCTTTAGCCATCAAAGCCCCCGGACCAACTGACCTAATCTTCTCAACCGCCTCCTCAAACGAAGAGTAAGATACCGAACATAAAGACCCATCAATCTCATCATTCAGAGAATTTCTGGAAGGAAAAGATAAATGATGAATAAGTCTAAATGTATTCGGTTCTTTTTTAGGGACTAGACCTAATGGCGATATCCGGAAATTTAAAAAAGGGGGAGATGAAAAAGGACCTGCAATCCTACCTTCAGACAACTCGCTCTGTAATTTTTTCCAAACTATCTCAGGAGCCTTATAAACAGATTTTAAGTTTTTTACTATAATGCAACCTTCACCTTGAAAAGATGGCAAAGGAAAGCCATAATAAAAACCTTGCATTAAAAACTTAGCTCTCGCCTTGTTTGGGCACTTGCCCAACCACTGGAGCATATTTTCCAGTATCACTGGTGTGTGACCCTTTGTTAGCATGTTCTTTTTGGGACTGCAAAGACAAATTCCTTTTATAACACTTCACCACTGGGTGCGACCCAGTGCAGAAAGAACACTCATGCCTGTATCTGCAAGAAGTGTTCCATCTGCACTGCGATTCGTTAAAAGAAAAGCAAACTCCTTTTTTATATGCAGAAGGTACATTGCTAACTGTGTTCTGTCTAGCTACAGGAGGCTTCTGTGGAGTGATAAGATTTAGCCACAGGCCGACATCCTTCATACCAAATTTAAGGGTGGGGTGTATTGCCAACTTTTGACGAAAAGATTCGTCATAGTGGAACCACCCCATCCCGCCAAAATTCCTATACGCCTCCATTACATGTTCCAGATGCTGAAATAAACCATTGCATAATTCATGCTTTCTTTCAGCCAAAACACTGGAGAATATACAATATCCCTGTAGCCAATTAAAAAATGATCTGGGAACAAACTTACGGTCATCCTCAGATTTTTTTTCCTGACGAAAAGAAAAATCTTTTATATTAGGAAGTAATGCCATAATATCCACAAATTCCCCATTCCATATTTTTTCCTTTACCGACATGGGCAAATGGAAACCCAATGGAGAAACTTCACAGGGCAAAACTTCTTTAAATAAATTTGCAGGAACCGTATGCTTATCCCCAGCTATATTAACTGAGGCTATATCAGGAATCACAATAGCAGGATTATGAACAGTAGAAATAGGTAAGGAATTATCTACAGAATTATCGTTATTAGCTACGATATTAGCCTGTGTAATAGAATTTTGTTTAGCAATAGTTTGAACAAGTGAAGTCAAAGAGCCAACCAATACAGTCAACAGATTGGCATTATCAGACTCACCTGAATTCTTAGACACATTCTCAGCTGCCTGTGAGCCCATAGGACACACAGCGCTGCCTACTCGAAAACTGCCACAAGATGCCGCTGTCGGACACAGCAGCTCAGATGCGTCTCCTGGAGACGTTCTTCCCTGTTGCCTGGCAACGTCTGAAGCCTGAGGAAAAGACCGCCCTTCCGAAAGGCGCGGCCTAGATCGTCTGCTCCCACTGCTCGTCTTCTGAGGGGAGGAGCTACGGCGCTTCAGGGGAGCTCGCTGACCTGTCTTCGCCACCGCCGTGGCTTGTCCCGCCTTCGGATCCGCCTCCGCCACTGCGTCACGACGCGCGCTCCTCCTCACAGCCGACGAACTTCCGGCTGAACCTCCCGACACCACTTCTTGACGCGATGATGCCGGAACACTTCTCTCCGGCGGACGGCTTCTGGACCTCTGATGTGGCCCCGAGCGCTCTTCCGCGACGGGTTCCGGCGACTAATCTTCCGGCACTTCTTCAGCACGGCCAGCTTCTTCCAACGCCGGAGCTCCAGCCTCTTCACCCTCCGCCAGCGACAGGCACCTCCGCAGCCAGTCATCGCCTCCGCCGCTCTCCGCTCGTTCCAGGATCTTCCTGAGGAGGGTCTTCATGATCAAGCCTAAAAGGTAGCCTGTATTATAGCTCTTTTACCCAGGCTTGATCAACTGTGAGGAAAAACCCCTCAGAAAAACCCCTTTTTATAGGGGCACCGAGACCTTCTAGAAGCTTCCACAGCCCCTAATTGGTCAATTAACCCTCCATCTCCAATCCTTAAAGGGACAGTATCCCAATTCCATATTCAAAATACCTCATGACTGAACCTGAATTTTAGAGGTGGGAAAAAACAGGGGGCGGGGCCGCAGCAAGCCCATGAAGGCGGGCCCAAATGCTAGTTCCCTCCTTTTACATTCTCTCCAAAAAAAAAAGAAGAGATTTAGCTTTAGATTTACTTTAAATGTATTGACTCTTTTGGAGAAAATGGTCAAATAATCTGAGCAACATTGTGAAGTTTCCAGTGTTAGTCACAAAGGGGTTTGGGAGGTGGCAACCCTGCATATTACAATACAAATGAACCACAATCAAGCATCGGTTTTCTGTTTTTCCAGGACATAGCCTTGTAAATATTTTTTTTTTATGTATGTCAGTTTTACAGCTGTTTAGATGATTTTCAGTTTTTTTTACAGTTTAAATACATGCTTTGCTTACCCAGCTCTAAGGATGACTTCTTGGCTTGATCTTGACTCATCCTTGCAATACACAACTTGGATTTCATCTGATTCCTGCTGAATTGATTACATTTTGAGCTGTGGGGCCCTGTTGGCACTACCCAGCTTGACAAACATCAATCTAAAAATCAAGCTTGGTTGGAAATTCTCAGCCCAGCAATAGACTGCAGCCAATCTAATGCAGTCATTGTTTGGATGTTCTGACAGTTGTAAGATGGGAAAACCTATTGATTTCTCACAATCAGTATGAGTGGCTAAACAAGAGATAATGTGTATGGCAAGCCTTAGTCCTACCACTGCCTTCCTTAAGTTGATGTTTAGATATGTTTTTTGTTGCTCAGATTGCTCAGATTGGTCAGATGTACACATGCAAGAAAAATCTGACCTAAACATCAGCTTTAAATGCATGACTTGATTAATTTCTTTGGCGTTTAGGTTTAGTTATTGATGCTAACCCTGGATCCTTGAATTAGTTTACCAACTACTGCTCCTTCCCCTAAAAATATATGTAGCGGGCTCTTCCTCCCCTCTCCCAGTCCCCTCTATTAAAGTTCTGCTCGCTATGTCTCTGGTCTAGGGGTACGATAGGGGAGGGAGAGGGTGCGCTATGCCTGGCTTCCACCACAGATGTATAAGTGGTATTAGCAATGCCTTTCTTTACCTCGGGCCTGTGTTGTGCATCGGATCCTCCCTCCAAGAGTCTCCAAGAACCTCGTCTGCCAGGAACTTGAGCCACACACTGTTAAAGTCCAACACTCCTTTATTTAGAACATAACATGGACTCCCTCGGCTATAGAACAGAAAAGGAGGTGTGTGTACGAATAGGCCCAGACACAAGTTCGATCCTCCACTCTCCTCCAAAGAGTGGGTTATGGTCACCGCACGAGGGAAATTCACCTTCCGGACGGTCTCCGACAAGAGGCTCACCCGTCACTGGCAGTATGCTGCACCGGGTCTTCAGATGAGGAGCTCTTCCCGGTCCATTACGCCCACCTCGGATTCAGGCATCCATCTCCGGAGTACCCTAGGATCCTTCCCTCGCGGAACTCAGTGTTGGGCACTGAGCTCCGGACCGCCGTCCGAGTACCTCACCCCAGGCTAAAGGTGCCTGAGATGGAACACGATCTCCGGTGGTCCTCTAGGCCTAGTCCGCCTAGAGGACAAACACGAACTCCGTCCGCAGGCTAAAGGTGCCAAGGACCAACAACCCCGTGACCAAGATGGCCGGCCCCTTTTATCCCCTCTCCCAGCAAGCACGGCGGGTTCCCCGCCCCACCATACCGCTGCTCAGAGAGGACAAAAGTAAGCTCAGCACACAGCGGTATCCGTCCGTCGGCCCACAGTGACAGCGCCACCCAGTGGACCTTCGGAGATACACCACTGGTGTCACCGAAAAATTCAAAAACTTACGGCGGGAAAGTAAGTACCCACTACATATACCATTCTGATTGTAACTGACACAGAAATGATACAACAGAAGAATGTTTGCATGTTAATTATCTATATGAATATTCATTGTCATGTTGGAAGGTACAGGCTGGTATTAACAAGAGAGCAAATAAAAATAAAAGACCTTAGACTGGCCATTTTATCACAGTAATCTTGGCTCCTTCAGTTTGACCCAATGTGGATTGGAGGCAAATTAGTGTTTATATATCTGGTTGGATACTGCATTTTAAAGAAAAAACTCTTTACACTAAGAAAAAGCTGCAGTCTTAGTTGAAATATCTTGTTTTCATCATTCCATTTTTAAGGCCCAGTGGAATTGCTTTCTGCCAAATCATGGCCTGGCCCTTGACCTTTGTGCTTCATGACATCTTATTACTTTTGAAATATCTCATTCATCAACCAGTTTGATGTATAAAAAGACTGGAATATTAAAAAAAATGGTATTTTTATAGCTACTTCATTTCATAGTGGAGCCTGCTTTAGTTTGTTTCTATGGCACCATGTAAAAAATTTCCTATCTTCCCATTAAAGGTTCAAACATTCTTCACTGTTCTTGTAACAGTCGCCATCAAAGGCTGCATCTCTGCTTTGTAAACAAACACCCCACTGCAAAGATAAGGAATACACATAAATTGCAATATACTCAGCACTGTGCTAGTTTCTGGTTTAGTGTGTCAGTACCAATATGTACACATTGCTGTAACCTACAGGATAAGAACATGTTTATACTGATGCTGCTGGGTCCCGATATGCTTCTCAACCCTCCCAGCATTAGGTTTATAGAAAGGTGAGATAGCTCCTTCAAAATTTATAGAATGAGATTAGGAAGAGGAATTTATGAGATAACCTAATGCTATTAATAATGTAGTCAGAATGGAGCAGCGCTAAATGCATATACTAATATAACTTAAATAAAGTGCAATCAAAATCACAAGGATAATTCATAAAGTGCATAATAATCATTAAAGTGCAAAGGCAATTAAAGTAAATTCATATATAAGACAACAGTCCAATTGATTCAGTGCAAAAAACAATATGATGAAGATAAGCAAAAAAATTGTCTCTCCAAAATGTGTAAAAAAGGAGCAAAAAGGGGGTGAGGAAAAAGTGTCCAAGTGCAAAGAAATTAAGATGTAAACTAGGTGTAGTCTCACAACAACCAGATACTCCTTATTGGTAATCTCCAATCACCTTTTTCTCTGTTTGGAGGTGACACAGTGGAACAGGGAGGCAGCAGTTGTTGTAGATGATAAAAGCTCTTTCCCTATGTAATCCACATCTTTTAACTAGGGCTGTGGAAATTAACTATTAATTCCTTGATTAATCGATTAATTTTTTTGATCGATCAAAATTCTTTTGATCGGTACTCACCTTTCCGCTGGCTTCCGGGTCTTCAGTGAGTTATGTCGGAGATCCGGTGACATCACGGACACCGGCGGGGTTTGCCGTGTCCACCTGAAGGGCTCCTTTGACCTTACTATCTGCCACACGCAAGGGCTGTTACACTTCCCTCTATCACTTCTCTATATCAACCTGGGATTCAACAGCCATCCACTGGGAGTTGTGATAGTTCCCTTCACGGGACATCTACATGCCGACGGACTGATGTTAACCCCTCCTCATCTGGATTCAGCAGTGGTATCGTTGTACACATTTTTATACCAGTATCATACTTAGCTACATGTTTTCATGACTGCTTTTGCTACCGTTTGGTATTACTCGCACCATTTTTACAGTTTATGTAGCTACATCGATTTTATCTCCAGTGCAATATTTATTTTGTTACCTACTTGAAGACTATAAAAGTTTTAATGCTATTCCCATCAAACGCTGCCTTTGTGTGTTTTTTTATCCTGCTATCCATTTTTCCAGTGGTTGGTAGCTGCACTGGGAATCAGCCTGCAAGGAGATCAGCTAAAAGTAGTTGGATCTGAATGTGCGTTATAATTAATCAAAATTAGTCGATTAATCGATTAAAAAAAAATCAATGAATCGAACACGAAAATTGTAATCAGTAACAGCCCTACTTTTAAGATCTCCAAATCTCCTCCGAGTGGTAAGTGTTATATGGGAATAAAAGGAACCTCCATTGTGTAGTATTTAAACAAAAACTTTTTAAATGTTTCTAAACTTTTTCCTCACCACCCTTTTTGCTCCTTCTTTGCTCATTTTGGAGACAAATTTTTGCTTATCTTCATCATACTGTTTTTTTGCACTGAATAATTTGGACTATTGTCTTATATATGACATCACTTTAATTGCATTTGTACTTTAATGATTATTATGCACTTTATGAATTATTTTTGTGATTTGGAGGAGATTGTACTTTATTTAAATTATATCAGTATATGCAATTAGCGCTGCTGCATTCTGATTGCATTATTATTTACGCTGGTGCTGGTGCTGGTTAGGAGTTCAGCAGCTACCGTATATACATTGTTTCTTTTGTTTTATTTATCACACTTTGAGTAGCGCAGAAGTAATTTGTTTTCCCATATTTAACCTAATGCTATTGTATATTTAAAAAAAAAGGATAAAATCAGGCTGTGCCCCCACCTTCCCAGAGTATGGCGTCATGTGCAACCTATGCTGCTTGGATACAGTTGACCTGATTCGTATCTAAAAGTCTGGCCTACAGTATACATTTTAGGACATGCTCCTTCATACATCTGCTATACATCATTATACAATCAGTAGATATAAATCATAATATCCACTAACGTCTTTTACACACATATAAACTTGCTTGTACATTACCATTGGTGGTCCTTGAAAAAAGGTCAGTACAAAACATTCAAACTGCATTAGGCCTATGCATGTCAGTATACTGTATGTGTATCTAAAGGACCAATGAAAAGCTTTCCCTTACCGCAAGGTTTACTGATTTATTTATTTATTCAAGGTCCTGAATCCAGTCATTGTAGAAGAGCTGTTTGTTAGTCACTGCACAACTGTGATTTGACTACTTGTCCCTGCGGCTGGGAACCACTTCCTTTGTGGTCAATCACTTCCTGGTTAAACTATATTACATTTTCAAGCTTGTATTTATTCATGGCTGTTAACGAAGCAAGGTGTCTAGTCAAGAAAATATTCCTTTTTTTTCTATGTTTTCTTTCAGAAAGATACCATTTATTGGTCCTGTCTGAACTTCATATTTGCCCACATGCAAATTGTTTTTGAATTGCCAACATTAAGAAATCTAAACATTTTGATGTTGTCCAGTCTGCAATACTAAATGAGCTTTATTTTGTGAATCTATTACAGCTCAAGAAACAAGGAACAGTACAGTCTGGTCATGGATATTGCTGCTGGACTGGTAACTTTATTTAATACAAAAAACAAAGATGGTGCGCAGAGTGCAGTACCCCTTAGTAATCAGATATATGTTTTCAGCAGGTATAAGTTAAGACATTATTATTGCTAATTTGCTATGGTTTTCTGCATTTAGAAGGATGGAATTTTTAGGAGCGGTTAGTAAGACTTACAAATTTCAAACAGGTGTTTCATGTACAAACACTTATTTGTTAAAGTTTACCTTTGCCTATACAGGCTGCACAAAACGAAATTGTACTACAAGAGATTAGTGCATTCCTCAAATTGAGTATGCTGCCTGCTGACTTATGCTTACATACTGAACACCCTACTAGAGGGACGTCTTAGAAGATAGGAGAGGCGCTTTGCATTCAGCCTAATGCAACATCCCTCCTGTTTTTTAAGAACTCCCCCTAGTATTGGCTAACCAGGAATCACACTGCTTTAGGTTATTATACAATCTGCAGAGCGAATGTGGTCAGAATTATGCAAACCTATGTTACAAAAATGTTAGCACAATTTGAGCAGAAACCTTGTACACGTTTCATACCATACAGTTACCTTGGACTCACAGTGCATAATGACCTGCTTATCAACATGTAGATAAGCAGATTCATATAATCCATGGTAGCTACAAGCAAATTCACGATAGAGCACTGAATGAATTGTGGGTTGCCCAGTGGCTCAACTACTCTACCCTATCATAACCTCTCCCTATCCCTCACTCATGTCCCACCCTATATGTCCTCCACACCTTCCCTCCACTCTCCTTTCCTGATATCCTCTGAGGTTTCTTTATTTTTTTTAAATATTCCTTCTTCTTCTTCTTCTTCTTCTTCTTCCTCTTCTTCTTCTTCTTCTTCTTTCCAGTTCAATTTCTTATAATTTCTGCTCTCTTTTTGATGTTCCTCCTGTATCTGTAGCCCACAGGGTGAACCTTTTTCTCTCAGTTTTCTCCGGATTTATATTGTTTTTGCAAGCAATGACATTATATCATTCAATATTGTAGCTATGTACCCAATCTTCAGCCTAATGTCAACTTTACTCAATAAAACTTTGGTAAAAACTGTGTGTTTCCAGGAGGCATAGAGCCACTGTGAATATCAGCAGTATGTGTACCTTTTACTACTTTACAGACTCTGTGCCTGGGAGTTAAGTGCATTTTTTTTTCTTGGAGAGAGTAGGGAATAGTTAAAACCCTGTCAGCATTTGTTCTTTTTTTTTTACATCTGTGTACTATTCAGGAGGATTTACGTCAGTCCCTGCCCTGTAGACATAACAGTGAGAGGTAATCTCTCCAAAGTGAGGGTAATCTTAGATAGTTGCAACCAGAACAAGTGTTCCAATTTTTTATTTTATTCCTTCTGTGGTGACAACTGAAGAATTTAGTATTTCCCTCATTTTCAGTGCCACTGACAGTAGTCGCCTGTAGTGCTACCCTTGCAGAGCCCTCTGGCATTAGCTGGTTCTTCCCAAATAGTATAGAGGCTTTCCACCACCACAAGCACCAGTCCATGCACTCCAGCTCCAAAAACTCAGTCTAGGGGATGTCTATTTGAAATGTATTGCTTGTAGAACTTTAAACGAGAGAGGGGCTAAGGCAAGGCATACTCCAAAATGCTGAACAGTAAGAGGGCACTCAGTCTAGGGGATGTCTATTTGTAATGTATTGCTTGTAGAACTTTAAACGAGAGAGGGGCTAAGGTAAGGCATACTCCAAAATGCTGAACAGTAAGAGGGCACTCTTCTCTAGGCTCCCACTCCAGGATTCTACTGATTACTGGGAAATGGCCAGTATTCTGAGACCCTATAAGAGCTGTATCAGTCCACAGCTACCTCTCGCACTTACATACCAAAAGTGCATGGTCAACAGGGATCACAATTCAGGGTCAGTACTCCCCAGGACAGTTGCACAACTTCCAGGTTCCTCTGGACATGGTCCAGTGAGGGAGACAATTCTTCTTCAGACCCAATCCCTAAGGTCCCTTTCACACTGGGGCAGGGAGGTGCGCTGGCGGTATAGCAGCGCTATTTTTAGCGCCGCTATACCGTAGTTTTTACTGCGATATTCGGCCACTAGCGGGGTGATTTTAACCCCCACTAGCGGCCGAAAAAGGGTTAATACCGCCGGCAATGCGCCTCTGCATTGCTTTCAATGGGCAGCAGCGGTAAAGGAGCGGTAAACACACCGCTCCTTCACCGCTGCAAAGATGCGGCTAGCAGGACTTTTGGAGCGGTCCTGCTAGCGCACCGCTTCAGTGTGAAAGCCTTCGGGCTTTCACACTGGAGACTGCAGGGCACGATTTTTTCAGGTAGTATAGCAGCGCTATTTTTAGCGCTAAACCGGCTGAAAAACCTGTCAGTGTGAAAGGGGCCTTATGGTGAAGTCCCACAACCAGCTCTTCAGAAGATCACTTCAGGCCCTTAGTTCTGCCACAGCTGAGACCTACATGAACAGCTACACAGTCCACAAGCTGCCTCAGAAGGCAGCAGCCCCAGATGCCTCAGAACCTTCCCTACCAATCAAAGAACAATCTCTCCAGGGCTTTAAACTATTTATCACCTTCCTAGCCACCTTTTGGGCATTCTTCTCCAGGAAGTGGCCACGACATGATAAATATTCAGGCTGGTCATTTGAATCTCCTTCCCTATGTTCTGGAAGCTTGTTCCAGGGGTAGGGGGAAGCAATCAAATTTCCAGCCTGTGAAACCTTGAAGAGACCAGGACAAACAATTATTGCCCCCTTGACCACAGAAGAAAAACAAAATTTGCGTAGCATCCTATGCTAAGAGGGTTTTACAAATCAAGTCAAACAGAGTAACAAAAATCCTTTTAAACCTGATCTACACTTAAAAAGATTATTTTAGATACACTTTAAGTATCCTTACTGTGGTCTGGTCTATGTACAATGGAAGTTTAAGATGTAGAAGATCACTGATTTATTTTATCCAACCATTATTTAGACTCTCAATGCATTCCCTTTATATTTGTCCTTTGAGCCCCTGTGCAGTAGCACAGGCAGCATGTCTGCCTTGAACTGACATAATCTGAAAAAGGTACCTGACCTAAAGGACAATGAATGAACAGAAAATCTCTGACATTAACTGAAAGGTTAAGTAGCTGCTGTCACTCTCTATCTTGTCATGGAATTACTGTTGTAGTGGCTTAGCGTGTTTCATTAAACACACTTCCAGTAAAGTTTGTGAATGTTGTACAGGTTTAACACTTATTTCCTTTTGTTTATTTAAGTAAAGTCACTTTGTGTGACCGTAAATGGTATTTATGAGGTAGCTATCCTCAGTAGCCAGCATTTTTTAGAAAGGTGAATTAAGTACATTCTAAGAGAGTGGTATTAATGTGTTGAGAAAAGAAACACTTTAGTTGCAGCTTTTTATTTTAATTTACTCTTGAGAAATTGCAGTGTGCTGATGTTACATTTTAAAACATTTTCCTTCAATACAAAATGGCAAAGCATTAACAAGCTGAAAACATAATATATTGATTTTTCATACCTAAATCCCAACTGCTGCTCAAACTTTTATTTTTGTTTCGGATAGAGGAGGGAAGGATCGTAGCTGCTTTCTTTTTGGGGGGAAGAATAATCCTTACTTCCAGTGTGATCACAGGAAGTAAAGGAAATGTAACCAATGGGGACACAAACAAGTCACAAGAGTACATAACTGTAAAAGCACTAGATTGGTGTAGCGGCCTCACCTCTCTCCCTTGCTTCATCGGTTATATGGCTGTTGTCTAGGGGTACCTGGGAGAGAGAGATGATACACACCACGGCCCGTGTCCTCCCGTAACCAGGAGGTGAAGGCCAAAGGTTGGGCGTTTGTGTAGGTGTCCTAGAGCCAAGTCCAGTCCTTCGTCCCTGGCTCCTTTGCTTAGTAACCCAAGTTCCACACAGTGAATAGGTACAACTCAGTTTTATTCTTCTTGCCAAGCAATAAAACAGTCTTTCTCCTTTTGAATAATGGGGGAACAGATCGGGGCACAATCCTTTCCCTTCTTGCTGCTGCCCACTGTGCTGTCACCAGTGGTGGATAGTCACTGCCACTGACTAGGTAATTTAGAACGTGAATTTACCTTCTCTCACTTTGCCCCTGTCAGGGGAAGAAATCCGTCCAAGGGAGGAATGGAGGCCTCTCCGTCACCAGCGATACTGCGTCGGACTCTTCGGAGAAGTTACTGCGCACCAGTCCTCACAAACTCAGACACGGGCACCCAAGGCGTTAGGGCCCCCTCGGATTCATCACCCTTGCGGAACTCAGTCGAAGGTACTGAGCCCCAGGCATCCGCTATAGTACCTCACCCCAGGCTAAAGGTGCCTGGAATGGACTTTATCTCTGTTCCAGCTAGGCCAAGGGCGCCTAGGCCTGGAACACCGGAATGCCAGCACCCAAGCTGAAGGTGCCTGGGTGCGGCCATGTCCTCCGACTCCACCCAAAATCAGGGCCTCCGCCCCTTTTATGATCTCTCCCTTTGCATCACAGCGGGTTCCCCGCCCCGCTGTACCAGCTCCAGGGGAGGACAAAAAGGCACGGTTCGCGGTGTATGTTCAGCTCGGGCCCAAGGCAACAGCGCCACCCAGGGACCCCAAGGAACCTCACACCACCAGAGTTCTTACAAATTCAAATACCCGCTACACTCTCCCCCTGGTGATTTGACACTGGTCCCCAGTGTCTGGTACAAACTCACACCCCACGAAAGGTGGTGTCATAAGTTCAGCCCAGAGACCAAACTACACAATTTAACCCTGGATTGTGCCACGACCTGAATGGGAAAGGAATACAACTATAAAACTTTTCAATAAAACACTTTAAATATCTCACACATTTACATTCCTCCCACTGACTATCTGAAGACCACCCACTCTCAGTAGTCTTGACAGACAAATCTCCTGCAGAGGGAAAGAAAAGAAACATACATCCTACCAACATATGTGTTTGCTTGGAATGAATGAGTCTATCCTAGGAGAAACCAATTCATTCCAATAAGTGCTGCATAATGTAAAAAAAAAAACAACAATCGTTGCGCAACACTGCCACCTGGTGACAGTGCCGCGGTCAAGACACTCATTACTTCCAGATGAACTTTCTGCTTCAACATTTTCTCTGTGACCCTACACTATCTAAAACCCAAAGTCACTGATTCTTGTGAGTGTCAGAAAAAGAAAAGGGAGAACAAACAAAAACAGCTCCCATATCTTCAAAGAGTAAGATTGCCCAAACACAAAAAAAAACTAGGGCACAGTCTCCGTATTCTGAAAAAGGCACTCTGGAAAGTTCAGCCAGGAATGAAAAGAAACAAACAAGAGTCTTTTTCTCTCTTCTTCTCTTAATGGTAAAACCTTGGATGAGGCAATGATATAGGCTTCAAACGATCATCAAAAGCCTCCACATGGTACTCAACACTCTTTCCTTCTTTGCGGCAGATCACCACTTTGTCCGCATGAATGTGTCTTCCCAGCATCCACTTAGCTTTACAGTCCTGAAACTTCTTGGTGACGTTGGTGAACAGGATAGGTACCGCCGTGCTTGCTGTACCTTCAGTTTGTCCCACACAAAGGCATCATACTATCTTTGCCGGAAGACCTCCACCTCATAGAGCAGTTCCCGAGGCAGATACGGGTATTCCCACACATATTCCTGAGCAACCTTCTGGCCAAAGAGACGTTGCAGCCTTGACAAAGGTGGCATAGTAGCCCAGTCTCCTTCTCCGGGTGGAACAATCGCTTCTGGATGGCGAGGTGCGTTCACCACCTCGGTAGACCTGGGCCTAGGAGCCCGCAGTGATTGACGTTGCACTCCCACAACAGGAGCGGGCGAAATGGAGGTTGTATCCAGAAGGGGAACTCCAGACAGAGGACTAGCTTCCTCCCTCAGCGCCGGGGCCTCCTCCCGAGGTGTACTTTCTCCAGTAGACATAGGCAGGTCCCTCGTAACATGGGTCAAGGGTAGCTTCATTCTGTCCCATCCCTTCTGTTGGAAGATCTCGTCTATCTCCCCATCATCGCCATTGTCAGACAATGAATCCAGGTCAGAGGTGTCGTAGCACTCTGCGGGCAGATAATTCCCAGTCACGGAACTATCCCCCTTGACGGCCTCTACCGACTGTGGACTACCGCCACTTTCTACCACACAGACAGTCCCAACCCCTGGCTCACCTGGGCCTTTTGAAGAATAGGGATGTCCAGGACTTTTCCTACCGGAGCCATCCAGGCCAGGCAAGCAGTGGGGCGAAGCTCTTCCGCGACCACACGAGGCTATCACTAGGCCGACTTTCCTCTTTGGTGGCCGGAGCAGGGAGCTTCTGGTGACCGAGGCAGCATCCTCGGATTTTTCTCTTTTCACCTCTGTTTGGGCAGTCACTTCGCCCGGATCAGTGCGCACGGGGAACGCACCAGCATCGATCTCTCCCTCCGGAGTGGCAGTCCCTGTGAGGTAGTTGAGGTGGAAAGCCCGAGGCTTTTCTGTGAATGGTTCCACCTCGAAGAGGAATTCTTTGCAGACCTCACAGCGCTCCAAACGGCTTCAGCTGGACCACCAGTCCCGAACAGCCGGGACAGATCACACCGAGGGCCTCCATGTCTCTGCATTTGTACAGAGCCAATCGCCCCCGGGCCTTAGTCTTATCCCCGTATCCATGATCGAAGCAGCCAGAGAAGATATTTCCGCGAAGGAAGGAACAGAAATCCATGGAGCACTTGAAGCCATCCTCTCTCTTTGCTGCTCCATTGTGCACTGACCCACCCATGCCGGAATCTCCACGTGCGTACCTCCACGTGGCCAGACTCCTCCCACGTTCTGCACTTGTTCGCAGGCTTTTCCCTTGCCCCGCCCACGAACTCCGCAGTTGTGAGTTGCCTCGTGGCACGTTGGCCAATATGGCCGACCTACTCGGAACTCCTCCGGGCAGCAAAGTTCAAATTCAGACACCATACACATATCCCAGATACGATGCCCCCACGTGTAGCGGCCTCACCTCTCTCCCTTGCTTCATCGGTTATATGGCTGTTGTCTAGGGGTACCTGGGAGAGAGAGATGATACACACCACGGCCCGTGTCCTCCCGTAACCAGGAGGTGAAGGCCAAAGGTTGGGCGTTTGTGTAGGTGTCCTAGAGCCAAGTCCAGTCCTTCGTCCCTGGCTCCTTTGCTTAGTAACCCAAGTTCCACACAGTGAATAGGTACAACTCAGTTTTATTCTTCTTGCCAAGCAATAAAACAGTCTTTCTCCTTTTGAATAATGGGGGAACAGATCGAGGCACAATCCTTTCCCTTCTTGCTGCTGCCCACTGTGCTGTCACCAGTGGTGGATAGTCACTGCCACTGACTAGGTAATTTAGAACGTGAATTTTCCTTCTCTCACTTTGCCCCTGTCAGGGGAAGAAATCCGTCCAAGGGAGGAATGGAGGCCTCTCCGTCACCAGCGATGCTGCGCCGGACTCTTCGGAGAAGTTACTGCGCACCAGTCCTCACAAACTCAGACACGGGCACCCAAGGCGTTAGGGCCCCCTCGGATTCATCACCCTCGCGGAACTCAGTCGAAGGTACTGAGCCCCAGGCATCCGCTATAGTACCTCACCCCAGGCTAAAGGTGCCTGGAGTGGACTCCATCTCTGTTCCAGCTAGGCCAAGGGCGCCTAGGCCTGGAACACCGGAACGCCAGCACCCAAGCTTAAGGTGCCTGGGTGCGGCCACGTCCTCCGACTCCCACCCAAAATCAGGGCCTCCGCCCCTTTTATGACCTCTCCCTTTGCATCACAGCGGGTTCCCCGCCCCGCTGTACCAGCTCCAGGGGAGGACAAAAAGGCACGGTTCGTGGTGTATGTTCAGCTCGGGCCCAAGGCAACAGCGCCACCCAGGGACCCCAAGGACCCTCACACCACCAGAGTCCTTACAAATTCAAATACCCGCTACATTGGTATAAGGTCAGGACCTCCGTTTTTTTTTATGTCTGTGTCTCATTTATAGAGACTACTCTCACTTTCTGTGTGGGCACCAGTGGCGGGTGGTGCTCAAAATTTCTGGGGGGGCGCAAACAAACTGAAAAAAAAAATCAATTTCCGCCACTGTGCCCATTAAATGCAGCCACTGTGCCCAAACGCCACCAGTTTGCCCCCTCAAATGCAGCCAGTTTGTCCCCAAATGCAGCCAGTTTGTCCCCAAATGCAGCCAGTTTTCCCCCAAATACAGCCAGTTTGTCCCCAAATGCAGCCAGTTTGTCCCCAAATGCAGCCAGTTTCCCCCCCAAATACAGCCAGTTTGTCCCCAAATGCAGCCAGTTTGTCCCCAAATACAGTCAGTTTGTCCCCAGCCCGGCACTTACCTTCCTCAGGTCAGCGCCGTCCTCCTCCACGCTCCCTCATGTCTTCTTCCGTCCTCGATGTCTTCTCCAGCCCTCGATGTCGCTTCAGCCAATCAGGTTACCCGTGCGTCCCCATGTTAATTATTTGGAAGCGGATTACAGCCCACAGGCTGTAATCGGGAAGCCTATCAAAGCCGCTGGCTCTGATAGACACTTCCAAAAACCAACCAACTGCTGTTATTCAGATGGCCGGCACTCGCCAGGGGGCCGGCCATCTGAATAGTGGGCGGCAGCGGCGCCGGCGACAATGCATGAATGTATGTATTGTTGACTTGAGTGACGGTGCAGGGGAGAGAGGGGGCGGCGCTCCTGCGCCCACTATGGATGCACCGCCACTGGTGGGCACTATTATGTTAAGTGGGGGAGGCAGCAGTAAATACTTAAAATAGGTTGTAAAACTTTTACTTCCAATTGATAACGGCCAAAAACAAGTTAAAGTGTTTATGTTTGCAAGCATGTACATTCAATAATGACCCCGTGAACCAAATTCATTTAGCATGTTTCACCTGCCATCATTCTAGGTCTAGGATGTAAAACCAGAAAAAACAATGTCCAGGCTTAAGCTGGGCCTAGATGGATAGACTTTCAAATAAACATTTCATAGGGAATGTCTTGGAAAAATTAGTGCAAAAATTCTCAGAACATTCCAATGTCGTTTCTTTAGATTTGTGTGTTTTTCAGATTTGATTTTGGAATGAATGGACTTTATTAAACAAAATCCGCTTGGACACTTTTAGACGTTCCATTATTCAAGAAAACATATCCATTCTGCTCCTTTAAATTTTCTTCCCATTGAGGTCAAAAGCAAACGAAGATTTGACCCAATAATGATTAGAAAAATGAAAAAACTTTCGTAGAACATTATTTTCCTAATAAATTTCATTCAAAATCTACACATCTATGGCCAGCTTAAAACACAAATTTCCGTCTCCCCCTCTAGATCATGTCCCAATATTATTATTTTTTATTTTTTTTTAACTTGTTTCCCATGTAATCAATATCTTTTATTACTCCATGGCACTATCACTATTAGGGATGGCTGCTGGGAGGCCAGTTCTTACTGATGTAGCCATACCCTCCAGAACTACAGGTTCCAAGAGCACCTTCTCTTCACTGTAGGCCAATTCTTAAGAGTCAAGGTATGAGCATTATTTTTTGAGAAAGGAATTAATGTGTGCACATGTAGCATGACGGAGAGAGGTTAGGGATAGGTGGAGTTCTGTAGTTTAGCAGTCAGGGCTGACAATAACAGTTGGGATTTCAGTTCAGCAGAAATAATGTGCTCTTAGCTGAAGCAGGAAATTAGGAGCACATTGGATTTCTGGAAAACTACCAGAGCTGACCGATGGGTGCTGGCTCCAAATTGTCTGTGATCCCTGCACAATATCCCAACAAACAAGAAGTAAGAAGCTGATCTCCTTCTTAAAGCCCAGAGAAAACTGTAGTGGATATAGTACTTTACAAGATTAATCCACCTGCTCCTCCAACACGTTTCACTCCATTGGAACTTACTTGTACTTACTTGTACTCTATCATTAAGCACTAGTGGAGTGAAACTCATAAGGGCAGCAAGTGGATTAGCCTTGAACCTGACTACAGACATTAAAGTTTATTATGGGCTTTAAGGAGAGCAATTTCTTTTTTATTTGTTAGGATAGATAGTTACTGCAGCACTGTAAACTATAACACATTAAATGCACAAATAAATTATATATAATTTGCATAACAGCCCCATTGAATGTTTACAAGAAAATTATCTTATGCTGAGTATACATCCAAGCCACACACTGCAGGAGAGGGCATTCTTAATATATGACCTATGGCCAAATGCTTCTCACAGCCAAAATAAGGAAATTGAATTTTCAAAAGAAATTACAAAGTCGATAATGCTATTGTTTGGTCAATTAGAGGCATCGCTATTAGCTTACCTTGTGTTCAATTAAAATATCCAGTGATGTCCCTTGAACATAGTTATTTAATTAAAGATAACATACACTAGGTAGAAAATTATTCCATTAGTAAATCAGTCTCAGGATTTGTCAGAGAATAAACAGGGGCAAGTGAATTGGACCATATATGCTGTACAGATATTTTTGTTAAATTCTAAAGCACAATTTGTACTGTTGTGTTAGACTTATCATAGGAGTAAACATGTTGTAAAGATCAGTATCCAATGCAGAACATTTGAAGGAGTCAATCTTCTCATTGAGAATCTTCCTGTTTAAGAATACATTTAGTAGAATACAGCAGACTTAAAATTTACACAAGCACTGTGCTGTTATTCGTGCTTTAAAGGAACGGGATCCATTTTTTTTTTAGGGTAATAAATACTTTAACATATTGCAGTGTATATATAGTCTACACTAAATGCACATTATATATATATATATATATATATATATATATATATATATATATACTGTATTAATACACTGCCTACACTGT
This sequence comes from Rana muscosa, assembly GCA_029206835.1. NCBI lineage: Eukaryota > Metazoa > Chordata > Amphibia > Anura > Ranidae > Rana > Rana muscosa. The sequence continues at coordinate 10,663,255 of JARGYO010005626.1, read as the reverse complement.
ATATATAGTCTACACGACACTGACTACCTGACTACACTGTATATATCTATATATATATAGATATATACTAAACTGCCTGCACACCACTAACTAACCTGCCTCTAGCTAATGTTCTCCTAATCATATTCATTACACTATATTCGCCCGCCATGTAAGCAGCCTTATATAGTATGGGGCATGGACTAAGCCCCCTGAGCCATGATTGGCTAAAGGGACCCTGTCTTTGGCCAATCATGGCTCTCACAGCAGAGCGCACTGTGATTGGCCAAAACATGCAGGTCAGGTGCATTAAAATAAAAGAAAAAGAAAAAACTGTGCTAAGACTAACGTATCAAAATAATAAATTAAACATAAGGCAGCAGCAATAATGTGATAAACATAAACAATAGTAAAGAAAAAGAAAACTGCGCCAAAAAATATAGTATAACAATCCTAGATGACATCAGGATAAAAAAGTCCAAAGGTGTGACCCATAAATAAGTCTAAAGGGAGGTTCCATAGACTAAAGACAGTCCAAACAATTCAGTATATTGTGGTTCCACCTTGTATGACACCGGATAAACCACCACCGAGGAGAAATGGCTGCTTACCAAATGCAAGCAAAAACGCACAGTTGGCTATGACCCAGCCGTGGCCTCTAGCTTGAGAGGAATCCAAACAAAGTACCCCAGACACTCTTCCAGTATTAGCATGGACCTCTTGATGGCTCCGTTGCACCAATAAAAAAGAATACCATAGGGTGATAATGTAATTTCAAGGTATAGTACTAAAACACCACCACCGTGATATATAGGATATTTTAGTGACCACCACCCTAGTAACAATGGCTCCTTACCAGAAGCAAGGAAGGAGCGCGCATTCGGCTATAGCCTCTATCCTGCACGTTGGACCCAAACACAGACTCCCAGGACACTCTTCAGTATTATATGAGACGCTGCTGATGCTCCATATAGGGTGCCTCTCAGGTCTGTGTCTTAGCTCTTCAGGTCAGGTGCATGTTTTGGCCAATCATCAGACATCGATGCACTGCAATCTCGCAGTGCAATATGGGGCTTTCCAGGGCACGCCAATTTGCCGCAAATGTCCCATAATGTTTGGAATTTGGTGAACGGGCGAACACCTGATGTTTAAGTCAAACTTACGTTCGACCGCGGGATCATCCCTAATGATAATAGGTTTGTGTGAAAGTTATAGAGTCTACAAGCTATGCTACGTATCATTGAAAATTGATCAATCCTGATGTACTGGCGGCCTATCTCTATTCTTGAGGCCCTAAAATGTCAAGACAGTACAGATGCCCCACAAATGACCCCTTTTTTTCCCCACAAAATTTTCATATTAAGTTATTTCTCACACATGGCATAGATAAACTTGCAATTACACGCCAAAATATATTCTGCTACACCTCCTTAGTATGGCGATACCACATGTGTGAGACTTTTACACAGCCTGGCCACATACCGAGGCCCAACATGCAGGTAGCACCATCAGGTGTTCTAGGAGCATAAATTATATATTTTGTTTCCTGACTACCTATTACATTTTTAAAGACCCTGAGCACCAAAACGATGTAATTACCCCCAAAAAAAACTGTTTTGAAAAGAAAACACCCCGATGTATATTCTATGAGGCATAATGAGTCTTTTGAACATGTAATTTTTTTCCACAAGTTTTTGGAAAATGTGGAAAGAAAGTGAATTGTTTTTTTTTTTTACACAAAGTTGTCAATTTATAACATTTTTCTAACACATAGCATGTAAATAGGAAAAATTACACCCTAAAATACATTCTGCTACTCCTCCTGAGTTTGGCGATACCACATGTGTGAGACTTTTATACAGCCTGGCCACATACAGAGGCCCAACATCCAAGTAGCACCATCAGGCATTCTAAAGGCATAAATTACACATTTAGTTTCTTCAGTATCTATCACATTTTTGAAGGCCCTGGAGCACCAGGACAATAGAATTAGATGTGACAGATGATCACAGACAGATGTGGCAGATGATCACGGACAGATGTGGCAGATGATCACGGACAGATGTGGCAGATGATCACGGACAGATGTGCGCAGATAATAACCGACAGATGTGCGCAGATGATCACCGATAGATGTGCCAGAGGATCACGGACAATGATCACAGACAGTTGTGCACCAGATGTGCGCAGATGATCACGGATAGATGTGCGCCAGATGATCACAGACAGATGTGCACCAGAGGATCACAGACGGATGAGCGCAGATGATCATAGACAGATATGCCAGATGATCACGGACAGATGTGGCAGATGATCACAGACAGATGTGGCAGATGATCGCAGACAGATGTGCCAGATGATCATGGACAGATGTGACAGATGTGGCAGTTGATCATGGACAGATGTGCGCCAGATGATCACGGACAGATGTGGCAGATGATCATGGACAGATGTGCGCTAGATGATCACAGACAGATTGACAGATGTGCCAGATGATCACGGACAGATGTGCCACATGATCACGGACAGATGTTCAGTGTGGAAGATGTTCAGTGGGAAAGATGTTTACTGCGACAGATGTGGGACAGGTATTGGTGTTTTTCACTGTTTGGGGACACTGTTTTGGGATACTAGCTGAGTGATCAGTGTGTAAAAAGCTGTAAAAAACAGCTTACACACACTGATCCCCAGCTCGCAGATCCGCTCTCCTTCCTGGCAATGGCTCTTTGCTTAGATTACATTATGGCTATGATTGGACACAGCCATCATGTGATCAGGAGGGAAAATCACAGAGCCCTCCTGCCGATCCGAGAGGCGGCGTGTCCGGGGGACACGAGCGTATCGGGATTGCGCGACTGCGTGGGCACATGGCCGTGCGATCCCGCTCCTTCTGAAAGACGTTCAGGAACGTCCACTCAGAAGGAGGAAACGCCCACCCCGCCGTTTATGTGCAGTGGCAGGATGGGAAGTAGTTAAGCAGCTACAGCAACATTTTCCCTGTTAGGATGAAGATTTTTACATAAATGAATAAAAGCTGACCTTTGAAAACACCCCTGTCAGTGGTAAATGGTTTGTACCGACACCCTATACTGCCACTTTTGCTAGACAGATTGGTCTGTTAAAGGAAGTTGAAAAATAACAGACCTACTAGCATTTGGTGAAAATAAAGGGGGAAAAAACACATAAAAAATAAAACTTAAACAGCCACCTTATCTAAGAATTGGTAAGCTGCAATATATTACATTCTTGTTTTTAGTTTACCACCACTAAAGTAAGGCTGCCTGGCTAGATCTTGCTTGCCAGACCAACTAGCTTTGTGGATTTAACCTCAATCTCTCTCTCACTGGGTGTCACCTAGCTCCCATTTTAGACAAACCCTTGGCTTTTTGGGGCTGTCTGCCATTCACACATATATAAAATTAGATTTAACTTAGAATTGAGCGTTTTCAAAAGATTCAGTCCACTCACACTCAGCAGTGTTTCTTGTAGAGCATTTTGCCCACTTTTATCCATCCAAATATAGACCTAATGCAGTGTAAATGAGACAGAACTTCATCAGTCCCAGCCTCTCTGTTGAACTGATCCATCCTACACTAGACTGGACCTCTAGTCTGCTCACATACAGACTGCTGCTTAGCTCCGACACACAGGTCTGTTCAGAAAGGGGATTACCGCTGTCCCTCTTCAAACTCCAACGCTCTCTATCTCAAACATCAGTCTAGCTCTGTGGTCTTTCTGTTTAGGTAAGATAGGACAGGACAAGCACTCCCCATGTGTCCCCATTAACAATGCTTTTTCAGCACATAGCAGCACTGACTGTTTGGAATTTTTCTTATTTGTCGGTAAGACCCAACTGTCTTCAGTCCATTTCAGTCATTGTCACTTAAGCTGGCCATACACCAGTAGACTTTCGAATGTACATTTGATGACCTGACAAATGTCATTCAAAAGTACTTTTTATTTGCTTTTAACCTGTTAGCGCCGATGGCATGCAAATATGCGGTCTCTTGGCAGGTGGGCCTTGCACGCTCCCGCACAGTTACTGGTCTTGCGATCGGGAGCCTGCCAATCCTGTGACCGCGGTGACAGCCAATCACGGTGGTCACATGATCATAGACCCTGCTCCGCCCCCAGGCATCTGAAAACCCTTAAAGGGCCAGGAGGTCGCGGCGCCAAAGGGTTAATATTGGAATGATTGGACTTTCCTGCATGAAAACCACATACACTGAAAGTTGTTCCACAATGCTCTTTCAAAATTTTCTTAGTTAATTAGAAGTTTAAATTAACATTCTTAAAACAAAAACAAATTTTTTTTTACTACTTACATATACTCATTCTGATCGTTCATGGGCCCTTTCACTGCCGAACTAGGTGATGTCATTGTCACTGACTGCATATTTACAGTCAAAGATAATGTTTCTGCCACAATGCAAATACATGCTGTATTTATTCCTCTCTCTCCCTCTCTCCCTCTCTCTCTCTCTCTCTCTATCTATCTATATATCTATATATATATATATATATATATATATATATATATATATATATATATCAGTTCCCTGAAGACAGCAGCACTTCAAACCTAACATTTTAGTATTTCTATGTCCATTGTTCTGATAATACCTTCTCCATTGTTTCCTTGCCTTTCTCTAGAATAAATAAACTACACAGTATCAAAATTCTCAGCAAAAGATTCTGTTATAAAGAACAACATTTTCTTACTTCATTGCCCACATCAGTCACACTGACAATGATTTAAAGACTTGCACTGAAGCATGATATAAAGTATATTTGTTTGCAAACTCATTTTTATACAACTTTCTTCTTATTGGAGGTTTTGTATTTAACAAACCAAAGCACAAAGTAACATGTCTTTAATAATACAGTACAAAAAGTGAATTAAGAATGCAAATTGGTACAACATTATATATTTCCAACATATTATCTTACTAAGAAGGTGTCCGTTTGTTTTTATTGCGCAGCTGTTGAACTTTAGCAGATTGCAGATCTGGTAATATCATGCAGTAAGGTACAAGACATTGTTAAGCCCCATACATACGATTAGACTTTTTGACAACAAACTTCAAAATTATCTGGTTTTCAAAAAAATCAGACCGTGTGTACGTTCCATCGGACAAACTTTTTCGGTTTTCATCGGACAAAGGTTCGGTCTGCAAACGGACAAACTTTTCGGCAACAAAAGTCCTACGGTGCAAAGTCCTGCCGTGTGTACAGAAATCCATCGGACTTTAGTCCAAAGTACAAATACGCATGCTCAGAACCAATGTTAAAATCAACCAACAATAGCAGAAGTTGACCAAAGGGTGGCGGTAAAGAACAGAAAAGAGCAGAAAAAACACGTAGTACGTCAATTACGTCACTACGTTCATGTTTGTTGTCTGAAAAAGTCCTGTTGTGTGTATGCTATGGGCGGTCCCGGCCAATGCCCTTCAAACAAAAATCCACGGAAAAGTTTGTTTGAAGTCCGATCGTGTGTAGGGGGCTTAGGTCTGGTGATGGAATATAGTAAAAATGTCAAAAGTAGCATGATTAGCATCTGAAGATGAAGAAGAAGAAAGGGAAGGTCAGGTAAGGAGATGAAAAAGAAGGGGGGTCTGCATACTCTACCGCCAAACATGTTAGGATTCTCATTGGGTGACGATAGTGGGCAGAAGTGAGACTCTGCTGATAGGAATTAAGAGCCCTCAAGAAAGAGTCATAGAAACCAAACTTTGTTGAATTTGTCTAGAGAGTTACTTAAGCTGGCTGTAGGGTATTCCCTGTTATGAATACTGTATCGTGAATGCAGTTATCTATTTTAGATGGATATTTTCATTGTTGCCACTTGATTGTTTCCAAAAATTCTATTCGAACGTCAATGAATATCTGATATGAGGTGTGCAAACACTTTTTTTTAAAATGCATACAAGTTCATTATACCTTACAAGGTATTTTTGGTACATAGTAGTACTAGAATAGGGCAGCATATGGAACTTTGAAGGTTACTTGCTAGATCTTTTGAGCAGAACTGGAAAAATGAGCTATAAAATGAATGGCTTTTTTTTGTTCTTTAAAGCATTAGAGAGTTCAACGTTCTTTCAATTAATTTGTCTTCTTTTGTTAGGTTCTAACTGGTATGCTACTTATACCTATTCATACTGAAAACAGTGGTAATAAGAAATTTAGGTATATCCAAAACATTTTCGTTTTGGATAAAGTAGGAAACGTTTAAAACCCTTCTAAGATTTTTTTATTTATTTTTTAGCCGTTGTTCTGTTAGGGAGATGTCCATTAATTTCCTATACAAGGGACACAACAGGGAGTAAAAGGAAATCTCTGTAAAGTAAGAGAAAATCCTCACTTTTACCACATGACAGGTGTCACGACTGGAAGATTTTCCATTATCTCCAGATTTTATGACAACTGTACAATTTTGTGTTTCCCAGCACATTTTGTCCCAGTTATAATGGATGCCAGAACAAACAGAGAGGGTGAATCTCTCCAGGGGAGATGCATACAACAATAAAACCCTGGCAGGGTATCAGCTTTTTCCCAACTTTATCCAAAACCAAAGAAAAACTTTGGCTAGAGATATAAATTAAAGATATAACTATTTATTTCCTCAGAAATCAACTGGTGGTTAAACAATTCACAGCATCACTTACTGCTAAAATAAATCACTTGTAATTAGAACATGGTAACTTAAAGTAAGGAATGGGAAAATATATACTTTATTTCAGTAAATGTAAACCATCTTAAAATATATATAGATATATAGATAGATATATATCTATCTATATACTGTATATAATTCGGTAAAGTGACGTTAAACTCTGGTTTAAAAAAAAATCTATTCAAGTATGTATTCCTAACCAGGGATGAGCCGAACACCCCCCTGTTCGGTTCGCACCAGAACCTGCGAACAGACAAAATGTTCGTGTAAACTTTAGAACCCTATTAAATACAATGGACTCGAACGTTCAAAATCTAAAGTGTTAATTATAAAGGCTAATATGCAAGTTATTGTCCTAAAAAGTGTTTGGGGACCTGGGTCCTGCCCCAGGGGACATGTGTCAATGCAAAAAAAAAGTTTTAAAAACTGCCGTTTTTTCGGGAGCAGTGATTTTAATAATGCTTAAAATGAAAAAATAAAAGTGAAATATTCCTTTAAATTTCGTACCTGGGGGGTGTGTATGATATGCATGTGAAGTGGTGCATGTTTCCCGTGCTTAGAACTGTCCCTGCAAAAAATGTCATTTTTGAAAGAAAAAAAGTCATTTAAAACTGACTCGCGGCTATTAATGAATTGTCGGCTCCCGGCAATACATTCAAAAGTCATTGATAAAAAAAAAAAAAAAGCGTGGGGGTTCCCCAGAATTCAATTACCAGGCCCTTCAGGTCTGGAATGGATATTAAGGGGAACCCTGCCGCAAATTTTAAAAAAAATTGACGTGGGGTTCCCCCAAATATCCATTCCAGGCCCTTCAGATCTGGCATGGATTTTAAGGGGAACTCCACCCCAAATTTAAAAAAAATGGCGTGGAGTCCCCCTAAAAATCCATACCAGACCCCTTATCCGAGCACGCAACCTGGCCGGCCGCAGGGGAAAAGGGGGGGGGACGAGAGAGCAGCCCCCCCTCCCTCCTGAACCGTACCAGGCCACATGCCCTCAACATGGGGAGGATGTCCCCATATTGATGGGGACAAGGGCCTCATCCCCACAACCCTTGCCCGGTGGTTGTGGGGGTCTGCGGGCGGGGGGCTTATCGGAATCTGGAAGACCCCTTTAACAAAGGGGACCCCCAGATCCCGGCCCCCCCTATGTGAATTGGTAAGGGGTACATTGTACCCCTACCATTTCACGAAGAAAGCGTAAAAAAATGTTTAAAAAAAACACACAAACACCTTGAAAAAGTCCTTTATTTTTAAAAAAAAAAAAACATTCCAGCGGTGAAATCCAGTGTCCCGCGGCGATCACGATGTCCAGCGCTGTCCTTCATTGGTTGTGCCTGAGCGGACCTGATGGGGAACTCCCTCTCAGTATTTTAAATGTATAGACCCGCCCCTTCTAAAGTTCCCCATCAGGTCCGCTCAGCGGACCAGATGCGGAACATGAGAAGGGGCGGGTCTATACATGTATTACCAAAGTGAGAGCAGTTCCCCATCAGGTCCGCCCCCTCGGTATGTCGGACCCGCCTACATCATTGGCTTGAGCGGGGAACTTCCTTCACTATGTAAATTTAAATTACACAGTGAAGGAAGTTCCCCGCTCAAGCCAATGACGTAGGCGGGTCCGACATACCGAGGGGGCGGACCTGATGGGGAACTGCTCTCACTTTGGTAATACATGTATAGACCCGCCCCTTCTCATGTTCCGCATTTGGTCCGCTGAGCGGACCTGATGGGGAACTTTAGAAGGGGCGGGTCTATACATTTAAAATACTGAGAGGGAGTTCCCCATCAGGTCCGCTCAGGCACAACCAATGAAGGACAGCGCTGGACATCGGGATCGCCGCGGGACACTGGATTTCACCGCTGGAATGTTTGTTTTTTTGTTTTTTTTTTAAATAAAGGACTTTTTCAAGGTGTTTGTGTGTTTTTTTAAACATTTTTTTACGCTTTCTTCGTGAAATGGTAGGGGTACAATGTACCCCTTACCAATTCACATAGGGGGGGCCGGGATCTGGGGGTCCCCTTTGTTAAAGGGGTCTTCCAGATTCCGATAAGCCCCCCGCCCGCAGACCCCCACAACCACCGGGCAAGGGTTGTGGGGATGAGGCCCTTGTCCCCATCAACATGGGGACATCCTCCCCATGTTGAGGGCATGTGGCTTGGTACGGTTCAGGAGGGAGGGGGGGCCGCTCTCTCGTCCCCCCCTTTTCCCCTGCGGCCGGCCAGGTTGTGTGCTCGGATAAGGGGTCTGGTATGGATTTTTAGGGGGACTCCACGCCATTTTTTTTTACATTTGAGGTGGAGTTCCCCTTAATATCCATTCCAGACCTGAAGGGCCTGGTAATTGAATTCTGGGGAACCCCCACGCTTTTTTTTTTTTTATCAATGACTTTTGTATGTATTGCCGGGAGCCGACAATTCATTAATAGCCGCGAGTCAGTTTTAAATGACTTTTTTTCTTTCAAAAATGACATTTTTTGCAGGGACAGTTCTAAGCACGGGAAACATGCGCCACTTTACATGCATATCATACACACCCCCCCAGGTACGAAATTTAAAGGAATATTTCACTTTTATTTTTTCATTTTAAGCATTATTAAAATCACTGCTCCCGAAAAAACTGTCGTTTTTAAAACTTCTTTTTGCATTGATACATGTCCCCTGGGGCAGGACCCCGGTCCCCAAACACTTTTTAGGACAATAACTTGCATATAAGCCTTTATAATTAGCACTTTAGATTTCTCCCATAGATTTTTCGAATTTCCCGCGAACACCCCAATTTGTTCGCTGTTCGGCGAACGGGCGAACAGGCAATGTTCGAGTCAAACATGAGTTCGACTCGAACTCGAAGCTCATCCCTATTCCTAACTAATTCCCACAAATGGACGTACCCGAACGTCCTCAGGATTGAGCGGTTCTACCAAGGTCATGTTTTTAGCCATGACCCTGGTATCTTTTTTAGAGCTGGCATTGCTCAAAAATGTACCAGTGCACCAAACAGCTATAAAGCCGCTGGAACACTTTTACATGTGGCGGAAGGTCCCCCCCCCCCCCATTCCATCAGGCAGCCCAGGACTGCCTGATGGGACTGCCTGATCAACTGGTGGTTAAAAAATTCACAGCATCACTTACTGCTAAAATAAATCACTTGTAATTAGAACATGGTAACTTAAAGTAAGGAATGGGAAAATATATACTGTATTTCAGTAAATGTAAACCATCTTAAAGTGAGCAAAAATTTTTAACCCCCTCAAAGCAGATCCTAAATTTGCATTTGCAAAATATATATAGATATATAGATAGATAGATATCTATATATATATATACTGTATATAATTCAGTAAAGTGACGTTAAACTCTGGTTTAAAAAAAAATCTATTCACGTATGTATTCCTAACTAATTCCCACAAATGGACGTACCCGAACGTCCTCAGGATTGAGCGGTTTTACTTTTACCAATGTCATGTTTTCAGCCATGACCCTGGTATCTTTTTGAGAGCTGGCATTGCTCAAAAATGTACCAGTGCACCAAACAGCTATACAGCCGCTGGAACACTTTTACATGTGGTGGAAGGTGTCCCCCCCCCCCCATTCCCTGGCTTTCCCGTTCCATCATGCAGCTCAGGACTAAAATTGGCGGTTGTGGCAGCACACCACAGAGAGTAAGGTGGAACTTCATTTCCCCAATCATCTTTATGGTCTATGAAACCAGAAGCAGCATTTTGTCACTTTCAGTTTTGGTTTGGAGTTTACAAGCCATTACCAGCTTGTAAAGCACCTGATCCAACTAATCTCGGTTTGATCAGATGCATTCAAGAGCAGAGGAAAGATCTGGGGTAAATAAAATAAATAATACAATTTGTATAATCATTTAAGCCCCGAGCCTCTTTCTGAGATTTGGTGTTTACAAGTTAAAAACTGTTTTTTTTTTTTTGCTAGAAAATTACTTAGATCCCCCAAACATATTTTGTTTTATTTTTTGTCCTACCTAAAACACACTGACATTAACTAACAGTGATACTAATTAAAAAATATACTGACCTTGACCTTGAACATTGACCCTTACGTGACCCAAAAAATAACCCTGGCACTTACCTAGATCAAACCAGGATTAGGTATTTTTTATTTTTCAATATTTATTTATTTATTTACACATACTTTTTTGTTCTCTCTGCAAGGAGAGACAAAGATACAATGTATCTCTCCTCTCCATTTACAGGGGCGGGCTTCACAGTGACTGAGCACTGTGGTAGCCAATCAGAGGCTACCACAGCAATCAAGTGACCGGAAATCGGGAATCCTGGGTCCAGATCGTTAGTATGTAGGGGCTCTTGGTACTGGGAGTGTGCTGTGTGGTGTGCGCTCAGCACTATCGGAGATACTAAAATATGTGGCCCCAAAAAAAGCCCAGCATATTTGTGTTACATCGGTGTCAAGGAGTTAAAACGGGACATGTTTGGTATCTATTTTTTTTTATATATATTTTACCAAACAATTGGGTATATATTGTGTTTGTATGAACTAAAATTCATTAAATTGTATTTTTTCTAAAAACTTGGAAACTGAAAAATTACTGCGCAAATATAGTGTAACATAATAAATTGCAACAACCAACCTTTGTTTTCAGAAAATATATAATGTTTGGGGATTCTAAGTAAATATCTAGTTAAAAAATGTATTTGAGAAGTGCCAAAACTGGCTTGGGCATCAAGTTGTTAAATCAAAAATATACCTTCTATTGCTCTGAGCTTCCTCCAGATCTTCAAATTCCTTTTTTTTTTGCTGTGATCTGACCACCTGTTAGAGGGTGGCTAAGTTTGTTCTCAATGCTATTGCTCTCAGCTTTCTTCAGATCTCCAAAATGCTTTTTGTTTTTGCTGCTGTGATCTAACATCCTGTTAAATGGGGGCTACTTTCGTTCTCCATGCTCTCATTGTATGTAAGAACAGACCCACCAGTGGCGGTCGTCCCCCTAATCTCCATGCGCCACCCCCTAATCGGCATGCGGGACACAGGACTCATTGTTTCAATTCGGTTTTTTTTAAGCACATGATTAGAGCCTGAGGCTTTAATTTGCTTCAAAAAGGTTGGGCTCGGGGCGCAGAGCAGGAAAGCCACCCCCCCACCAAGTCCCGACGGCTGCACAAATACTGTCCCCCATATAGCGGCATTAAGTGAATGGCAGCTGTGGTCTCCACTCGGCTGGGCTCGACTATGCTTGAGCAGAGGGGCGGTCTCAGCTCACCTCGGCTGTGCTGTGCTCGTCTGGGCTTGGCTGTGCTCAGGCAGGGGGCGGTCCCCATATAAGGAAAAAGAACCGCTGCTCCAGGTGTATGATGAGAGCCTGAAATGGAGTGTCTCATAGAGTGCCAGCCATGGCCCGCCTCAGTGGGAAACTTGTAAGAGAAGAAAATAAATGGCTGCACATCCAGAGATTCCGAATGTCTTTTATTGTTCACAGTGATGACACCAAAGACACCAACATGAAGTCATGTAGACGCATTTCACACATACATCTTGTGCTTAATCATTATGACTGAAATAACTGATAGCTGTTAAATAGACCACCCCAGTAGCTACAGGTGTTCCAGGGGCAGTGATAATCAGCAATAATACACAGCACGATCAATCACAAAACTTCAGCCCCAAGGAGCATCTGGCAGTCCCCACTTGGCTGGGCTTGAGCAGAGGGGCGGTCCCAGCTCACCACGGCTGTGCTGGGCTCTGCTATGCTCGGGAGGAGGACCTAAGTGAAGGGAAGTAACACACCCCCTCTACACAATCTCATAGTGAAACATGCACAGCTGAGGATGTCAGTCAGAGGCTGTGTGCAGGAGCTCCCCTCTCCTGCCGTCCTCAATCCCTTGGAGTTGGCATTGCCTGTCAGCAATGACTTATGCAGATAGCAGAGCAATAGGACTGCAGACAGAAATCACACTCAGTGCTTTGAAATGAGGCAAGCACATTCTATAGATATGTAGCGGTACCCCCGTAGGAGCTGCTGGTTTAAGTTTGGGCCTTGCACGTTACCTCACCTTTCGTTGTCTAGGGGATGAGATGAGAGTCTATAGAAACTTCAATGTCCACACAAGTTATAATCCTTTCTTTTTAGGCTTTATTCCACAACAACTTGCATAAGCGGAGGGCTGGAGGATTAGTCGAAGGTTCAGGCACACAATGCAGATCACTGGGGAGTTTCTACGTTTCAAAGTCACACTCTCCACTTTACTTCTAGTGGGTATTGCTCACCCGGATAGGCCCCTCTCACCTGGCCTAGCAGCCGGAATGATGCACGGTCAAAAACAGGTTAACAGTCTCTGCCACAGACTCCCTGAATTAAAGATGAACTTGTTCAATGATCCTCTGCCACAGGATTCAGTACTCGAATATCCAGCCTTACAGTCTTAGAACCTTTAAGCAAATCCCGGCAGACTGTAAGGTAACATAGGCTGTGGTGCATCCTCAGATAAAGTTACCATGCCTCTCCCCAGATACCAGCCTTCCACTTGGTCCTCTCCAGGACAGGTCCTCCCCTGGTTTCCTCCATTGAGTGGCTTCCTCCCGCAGGACGAACAGCACAGGATCACCTTCAAGTGCAGGCCCCAGTGAGGACATCTGGGCCTACCTGGCATAGATGCAGCCTTGGGCCAACGTGGCTCTGCGGCTGAAATTCCAGTAACACATGCCTCGAGCCAGGAGGGCCACGAGGCGAAGAAGAGCCCCAAGAAATGGCGTCTGCCCCTTAAGTACCCTTCTCCAGCATGCTCAGCGGGGAGACCACTCCCACTGAACTGTTCCAGTGGAAAGACACCCAATGCACTTTGACCTGTTTGTCTTCCACATTGGCCTGAGGTGGTAATGCCACCTACAGGCAAACAGTGGGAAGTCCTTCCAAACACAGCCATAGCCGGAACAGAGGCCGATTTAGCCTTAATTTTACAAGTCTGAGCTAACTACCAGCTCAGACTCCCACTAAATTTGAACATAGCGCCTGGTCATCAGGAGCAGGGCGCTACAGATAGATATTTTAATTTGAGCCCAGCCTTGCCATTTACAATTATCCCACTGCTGGCCAATTTTACTCTGCTGTATCACCAGCAGTCTCTTAATCCTTGTAGTAAAACACCTGCCTGTACTCTTTCTCTCTAGTACATTTTAGCCAATAATACCTTGTTAAAAAATCCTGCTGCCCAGTTCTGCACTATGGTATATTTTCTGTTTGATGCAGCAAAACTCTTGATTTTTCTTCTGCATTTAAATGCATTTAAGTAGAAATCCTATTCTTTTCTATGTGCCTAATTCACATCAACTGCAATTTAGTTTGAAAGACAAAGGGAAACTCTATGGGCCCATTCAAATCCAACACATTTGTGTTACCATGCGTACTGCATGCACATGGAACAGTATAACTCCAGGACCTAATTCTGTGTGCTTTCATTCAAAGCAAAAAGCGACTTCTCTCTCTCTCTCTCTATTTCACAAGATTGAGCAATTCCCTTCAAGTAATAGGATAATGTATCATTGCAATCAGTGTGACGCACGTAACATTAATATGGCACACTAATTCCACAAAGTGAATCGGATGTAGAAATCCCACTAAATTAGATTCCTGAAGAAAGTGATGGGAGATGAGAAAGTCATGTTAACATTTCAAGTTGGCCAAATCTATGCAGACTTCTGTCATTTTTGCTTCCAAATAGGAAAAGGACACTGAATGTTTGCCAGTTACACAGAAAAGAGGGAAAATATGATTCATAAGAGATCTTTTTGCATCCCTGACTGGCGCCTAGGACAGACAGGGAACCTGAAGATTTTTTTTTCAGCGGCTGTGAAGTTTCTAGTGGTACTCACTTTTCTCTTGATGCCTAATGCACCTTTCCATAGCCTTTCTGTTATAAATGATTTTCCTATATTGCAAACACAAATACGTTTTTCTTTTTGTTTCAGACAATGAGCCAGTCTTTGTTTATTACCAATAATAAATAAGGATGCTATTCATTTGCACCAGATAAGAGTCCTGTCAAGCAGGCAATTTTGGTGACACATTGACCGTGGCAGCATTGCTACATTGCAGCCATTTATTCTAATGGAGTTGCTTTGTCGATGGCCCAGAAAGCTGTCAAATCTCACTTGCTATGAAGAGATCAGCATCAGTTTCTAGTGAGTTGTCACCAACAACACAACAGGATCAAGGAACAGGATTTGAAATTAACTAAAATGTATATGTTAACAAATGTGTCAAATGTGAAAAACATAAACCCCAAGAGAATAGTTAAACTCTACTGTTATTATTGTTACACTGTAATACCTATACCATACATTCAAAACAGAGCAGCACTGTACCTATTGTCAATCCACTACTACATATCCTAAAATATATAAAACATATAACAAAATGCAAATAATTAGTAAACACGAGCAAATACAATAAATTACATTAAGTGCCAAATCTTGTCATCAACAAGTGTTAAAATAGTCCAAGTGACTTCTGCTCTGGGTGTGATTAAAACACACTTCCCCACCTGGGTTTTTTACTCACCAGCACATATGGACCACTTATTATTCATAAGTAAGTCAATAGGCACCCTAAGATTCAATTTCTCTACATTGTCAGCCTCCTTCTGTCTTCACAGTTACGCTTCCAAAAACCTCATAGGCACAGCATGACCTGCCGCTATTTACAATAGAGGTGCCGCTGGTTCAGGATGTCACAACGGAAGGGAGTTTAATAAGACATGTGGCCACTCATAAAAATTAGAAGAAAAGAGGTTTAACCTTAAACAACTTAGAGAGTTCTTTACTGTAAGAGCGGCAAGGATGTGGAATTCTCTTCCACAGGTGGTGGTCTCAGTGGGGGGCATCGATGGTTTCAAGAAACTATTAGATAAGCACCAGAACGACCACAACATACAGGGATATACAAGGTAATACTGACATAAAATCACACACAGAGTTTGGACTTGATGGACTTGTTTCTTTTTTCAACCTCAACAACCAGAAATCCCGCCTGTACGCGTTTCACCACATCCAGGACATCATCAGGAAGGATATGACATTAACCTAAAAGCAAAACATGCTATGAAATTTTAAATTAAATAAAGAAGAGGCATATTGCCCTCACACTCTTAGCCGATACCTCTAACACAATCAGCTCTAGTTGTTGCTCTATGGAAACACTTCTCTTGAGTCTAGTGCTACCTTCAAACAATTACTGCTAGCTTACTGTCAGAAAGCAAAGCAAAAAGACAACACATTTCCACACAATGCCTTTGTAGCTTCTTAAGGTAATTATACTATACAAATTTTAGTTGCCTACATTTTGTTAAACAATTCAATGAAAAAAACAAAACACATCCACAGAATTTAAGCAATGGTAAGACTTCTACTCCCTCTGCTGCAGGTTTGGACACAGGTACCACCATCTAGGCAAAATGTATGAAGCTGGAGAAGATGACTATCTCTGCTGCCTAGACATATTCATACACCCCCCCCCCCCTTACTCGGATAAAAGAGTAGCAAACTTATGGGTAAATAACTGATCTTTATAGGCAGAATAATAAAAGCAGTTAAGAACAAAGCTTTGTCTTTATATACTACCGACAGCCTGTAGTGTGGAATTAAATTATCAGTAAACTAGTATTTCAGTATGGTATCTCTACCAAAATGGCATATTAGAAACTTTACTAGAGGACTGAGTGAAGCAAAATGCATTGAAATAATAGGATTTTTATAACAGCTTACCTGTAAAATCCTTTTCTTGGAGTACATCACGGGACACAGAGCGACATAGTCATTACTAATGGGTTATATAGATACCTTCAGGTGCTGGCACTGGCAACTTCCAAAACCGGAAGTACCCTCCCCTATATAAGCCCCTCCCATCCGGGAGCACCTCAGTTTTGTAGCAAAGCAATAAGTGTCCCCAAAGAGGGGTGGGAGCTCTGTGTCCCGTGATGTACTCCAAGAAAAGGATTTTACAGGTAAGCTGTTATAAAAATCCTATTTTCTTTCTCGTACATCACGGGACACAGAGCGACATAGTCATTACTAATGGGATGTCCTAAAGCAATGCCCAACGAGGGGGGGGGTACACCATACATAAGCTGAGCGCTATCAGACATGAGGATCTTTTGCGGCCTGCAACACACTGCGCCCAAAGGCGACATCCTCCTGACTTCTAACGTCCACCTGGTAGAACCTAGTAAACGTGTGTACTGAAGACCATGTTGCAGCCTTACAGATTTGAGCCAGGGAGGCCTGGTGATGCACTGCCCATGAAGTTCCAACTGCTCTCGTGGAGTGCGCTCTAACTTTGAACGGAGGCGGTCTCCTTCTCAAGCCATAGGCTTGCATTATGACCTGTCGAATCCACTTGGCTAAAGTAGATTTTGATGCTGCCTGACCCCTTCTGGGGCCTTCCGGCAGAATAAACAAAGTATCCGTTCTGCGAATCTGAGCAGTGGCTTTTAGATAAGCTTTAACTGCCCTTACTACATCCAAAGAATGTAATAACTTTTCCTCTACCGAACTAGGTTTGGGGAAAAAGGAAGGAAGAACCACATCTTGGTTCAAATGAAACCTCGATACCACCTTAGGAAGAAAGGCTGGATGAGGACGTAATACTACTCTGTCCTTATGGACAACCAGATATGGCTCCTTACAGGACAAGGCGGCTAATTCCGACACTCTTTTAGCCGAACACATGGCTACTAAGAAAATCAATTTCCTGGTGAGAAGAACCAAGGAAATGTGCTGTAATGGTTCAAATGGTTGCTTCTGTAGAACCGACAGAACCAGGTTTAAGTCCCATGGACATATGGGAATATTAACCGGAGGGCTAATACGCATCACTCCTTGTATGAAAGCTTTGACTAGTGAATGCGAAGCCAAGGGCCTTTGAAAAAATATTGACAAGGCCGAAATCTGACCCTTGATAGTACTCAAGGCAAGCTTCCTATCTACAGCCCACTGTAGGAAGTCCAGAATCCTACCTATTACGTACTTACGTGGGTGCCATTTCTTGGCCTCACACCAGGCGATGTACGCCTTCCAGATTCTATAGTAGATCTGCCTGGATACCGGCTTCCTGGCATTGATCATGGTAGATACCACAGAATTAGAGAGCCCTCTCTTTTTTAGAATGTGGGCTTCAATAGCCAGGCCGTCAAACCTAGGGCTGGTAAGGAAGGGTGGTATATCGGTCCTTGCGAAAGCAGGTCCGGACGATGTGGGAGGGTCCAAGGACTCCCCACAGACATTTTTACAATCTCCGCGTACCATGCTCTTCGGGGCCACGCTGGAGCCACCAGAATCACTGGTTTCTTTTCTACCCTGATTCTGCGGAGTAATCGAGGTAACAATTGTGGCGGTGGGAATGCATATATCAGCTTGAACTGATCCCAAGGGAACACTAGGGCATCCGAGCCGCAAGCTAGGGGATCACTTGTCCGAGAGACAAACCTGTCCACCTTTGCGTTTAATCTGGATGCTAGCAGATCTACATCCGGTGTTCCCCACCGCTGACATATTGTCCGGAAAACCTCGGGGTGAAGGGACCATTCCCCTGGGCATAATTGTTGGCGACTTAGAAAGTCCGCCTTCCAATTCTCCACTCCTGGAATGAATACCGCAGATATGGCTGGGACATATCTTTCTGCCCATTTCAGGATGTAATTTACTTCCCTCTGGGCTGCACGACTCCTGGTGCCACCCTGATGATTGATATATGCCACTGCCGTGGCATTGTCTGATTGAATTCTGACAGGGGCCCCTTGGAGTTTGGATGTCCATGCTACTAGGGCATACCGGGCTGCTCGTATCTCTAAGAGATTGATGGGCAGGGCCTTTTCTGCATCCGACCACCTGCCCTGGAGAGACCATTGCTCCAGTACTGCTCCCAGCCTATAAGGCTGACATCTGTAGTGACCACCTTCCAAGAAATCGGACTGAAGGATTTCCCTCTTTCCAGATTCTGGGGAACCAACCACCAGCGGAGGCTCTTGCGAACGGAAGGGGACAAGAGCCTGAATTTTTTTGTTCCAGGCTGACAGTATGGCCCTTTGCAAATTCCTTGAATGGAATTGACCGTAGGGTACTGCTTCGAATGATGCCACCATTTTTCCCAGCAGCCTCATGCACAGGCGTATGGATGGCTGTCTTTTTGAACCCACTAAGTGGATCAAATCTCTCAAAGACGACCCCTTTTCTTGAGGCAAGAAAATTTTTCTCTGGTCTGAATCTAGCCTTAGCCCCAAGTATTCCAGACTTTTGACTGGTTTTAGGGCTGACTTGTCTCGGTTGATAATCCAACCGTGATATTCCAGATACTTGATTGTCTCGTGAACAACCACTTCTAGTTTTTCCACTGAGTGGTCTATCAGCAACAAGTCGTCTAGATATGCCATTATCGTTACACCTCGTGTTCTTAGATTGGCCAATAATAGGGCCAGAATTTTTGTGAACACTCGTGGTGCTGTGGCCAGACCGAAGGGTAAGGCTCTGAACTGAAAATGGCGCCCTTCTACCGCAAAGCGTAGAAATTTTTGGTGGGCTGGAAAGATGGGAATGTGCAAATAAGCATCTTTGATGTCGATCGAGGCTAACCATTCCTCCCCTTGTAGGGCAGTGGCCACCGACCGGATCGACTCCATCCGGAAAGTCCTGATATGTAGGAATTTGTTTAGCCCTTTTAGATTTAATATGGGCCTCACGTCCCCGTTTGGCTTCGGGACTGTAAAGAGGTTTGAGTAAAACCCGAACCCCCATTCTTCCAGGGGAACCTCTATAATTACTGCTTGGAGCAATAATTGTTCTAGTGCCAACAGGAGGGATCCTCTCTTCCGGGGATCCCTTGGCACGTTTGACCTTATAAAGTGGGAAGGAGGGGAGTCTTTTAACTCCAATTTGTATCCCAGACTTACTGCGGAGAGCACCCATCTGTCTCTGATGGTGTCCCGCCAGGTCTCTGTGAACAACTGAAGTCTTCCCCCCACCCGATTGAGTGGGGGCAACCCTTCATGCATTTGACTTTGGGGGAGGTTTTGTACCTCTCCTGCTCCAGGGCTTCTTGTTACCCTGCAATTGTCCCTGATTTTTACCTCCGGGATTTGACCGAGGAGGCCGTCGGAACTGTTTCACAGCCGATGTCCTAGGGACTGGAGAAGCAGGCCTCTTAAAAGAGGGACCTCTAACTCTGTTTTTAACCGGCAAAAGTGTACTTTTACCGCTGGAAATTCTCTGGATATATTTGTCCAGGTCTTCCCCGAATAAACGTTCACCATGAAATGGGAAGCTGACCAGCAATTTTTTACAGGGAGCTTCAGCAGACCAGTTTTTGAGCCATAAAAGCCTGCGCATATGTACTACAGACAGCGTAAGGCGGGAGGCCTGATGGATTGAATCCTTTATAGCGTCCACCGCAAAGCATAAGGCTCTAGGTAGATCAGCTAGGGCAAGAGCCTGCTGATCTGGCAAGTCCCTTAAGACCTGTTTCAACTGATCCTTCACTGCTTGGCAGACCCCAATAGCTGCCACTGCTGGTTGTGTCACCAATCCTGCTGTAGAAAAAGCAGATTTTAATAAGGACTCTAATTTTTTATCTATTGGGTCCTTGAACATTTGGACATTATCCACTGGACATGTCAGTGATTTATTCACACAAGAGATGGCTGCGTCCACTGTAGGGACCCTCCATTTTTTGATGAACTTATCCTCCATGGGATAGACCACTTGAAATCTCTTGGGAGGAGTAAATATTTTATCAGGATGCTCCCAATCCTGGTAAATGAGCCCTTCCAGTAAAGGATGGATCGGAAAGGAACAAACAGTCTGGGGAGCTTTTAGCGACCCCAACGAGGAGACAGAAGTGGATGATGGCTCCGCAAGGGGCATTTTAAATGCTGATCGGACCATATTAGTCAGGGACTGAACCCATAATCTTTCAGCATGTGATGCTGAGAATGGCTCTTCCACTGTTGATTCCTCTACAACAGAATCGACCTCATCCTGATCCCCTTCAGGCAGGTCGATCCCTGTATGGGACTGTTGCTCTGCTAACAGGTACTCTGAAGGAGGAGACGGAGATCGAGCGCTTTTTTCCTGTGACAGGGAAGCAGCGATCAATGCTGACAATCTCTCTTCCAGCCCTCCCAGAGCTGAGGAAAAAACCTCCTCTGTTACATACACAGGAGCAGGTGAACTGAGGACAGCCACAGTACCAGGTACTCCTGAGGGTGCTCTACGGTCACTAACCTCTGATTCTTCAGGGGAGACTGGTGCAGCCGAAGCATGCCCAAGATCCTCAGAGCCCGATGGAGACCCCCTATGCTTCCTGGAATTTTTAGTCCCGGAGTTTTTAGACGGCATTATTCCTAAGCCCAAAGCTGAGGTATTCCAGCCGAAATACACCACTTACTGACAATAGTCTAGCACAAATGCTGCTATAAAAACAGTTGGTGTCTACTAATGTGCCTTTCT
Source organism: Rana muscosa (assembly GCA_029206835.1). NCBI lineage: Eukaryota > Metazoa > Chordata > Amphibia > Anura > Ranidae > Rana > Rana muscosa. The sequence goes on along the minus strand of JARGYO010005626.1, from coordinate 10,642,129 downwards.
ATGGGGATGCCTGCATCAACCGCTTGCTGTATGCCTTTTTTTAAATGTTGCCAGCTCTGTCTCTGCACTCCATAGCCAGCTCACAACACATAATTGTGGTTTTTAACATGCTGGGACGCCCGCACATGCGCAGAAGCGCTGCGGCGCACACAGAGCGTCATCCCCCAAGCTCCGCCCCCTTTCCCGGCTCACCTCTATATATAGAGGCGCGTGCATGCGCACGCGCGCGGCCACGTGCGCCTTCGGCGCTAATTTTGAAAAGGAAACCAGGGACAAGAGCCAGGGCCCCTTTTGCCGCAGGCCGGGGGATGGACGAGCATTGCAACATGGCAGAGGAAGCAGTTTCCCACAAGAGAACTCACCATCTGCCTGGACTTGCTCTGAAAAAAAGAAACTAGTCCACATGACAAGAAACGTTCCACAGCGGCCTCTATTGGATTAACACAGGTACCGCAGTCTAATATATTAAATATATATATATATATATATATTTTTTTTTTTTTTTTTTCTTGACCACTATTAAAATTATTACATTTTTTAGTAGTTACAGGCATGCACAGATATTAGCGGGAATACCATTAGGTAACAGACAGAAAGACAAATTAGGCTTGGGGTCCCCCAATAGAACCAAGTTCCTGGGGGCCCCCACTTACCTGTTCCCCGCCGCAGGACTTTGTTTGGTCCACAGAAGCCCAAACTTCACCTATCACGGCAGGCATTGTAATTAAACCTTCAGGGACCGGGTTCCCAAGGATTCCACTCCCCTGGACCTGTATAGCACCCTGCACAGAAAACATCTTGGTCATGGGTATGACCAGAGCTCTGGATCCCAGGGTCCAGCTCTCCTAAGAGAAGCATTACAGGCAAAACCTTGCTCTTCTCTGCAAGGCCCGGGTACCGACCGTTTAGCTATGAAGCTTTTTTGGTTGGATCCGGAATAGCTTACTGAGGCCCAAAAGAACCTGTACGCAAGCTCAGTGAAAAACACATGTTTCTTCTTAGCCAACACCTTAGACACTGGCAAAAAACTGAGGTGCTCCCGGATGGGAGGGGCTTATATAGGGGAGGGTACTTCCGGTTTTGGAAGTTGCCAGTGCCAGCACCTGAAGGTATCTATATAACCCATTAGTAATGACTATGTCGCTCTGTGTCCCGTGATGTACGAGAAAGAAAAAGACTCACCTCATACTAGGGAGCTAAAATGAAAAAACAAATAAAAAATTGGGCTTTAGAATTAGAACATTATTTCTTAAAATAATAATATTGCAAAAAAAACAACAACTTGTGTTCTAGTAATTGTGAATAATACAAATAAAATGACAGTATTCGGTATATGTGTTTAATTTTTGTATTTCACATTCATTTTTTCGATTTTTATACACAGAAGAAGTTGCCCAGTAGAATTTTCAGCACATGAAAGCATTAGAAAATGAAATATACAGAATGCTATTATTATATGTAATAAACACATACAGTTGTCAGAATACAATATTTTGTAACTACTAGTGTGATCTTTTAAGTTGCCATTTAAATTAAAGAAATATCGCACCTATAATTACAAAATTACATATTTAGTCAGGTTGAAAAAAGACAAAAGTCCATCTAGTTCATCCAATAGACAAACAAAATAAATAGAAAACCTCCATACAATCCTATATTTATATTTGATCCAGAGGAAGGCAAAAAAAAAAAAAAAACAATAAAGCATGAACCAATAGGCAACTGGGTATTCCCTAAATCAACTGTCCCTGGCATTATTACCTATAAATGTTAGTATCCAGTTATATTTTGTGAATGTATCCAGCTCTTATTTAAAACAATCTAATCATCTGGCCAGAACTAGGTCTTTAGGGATTCTATTCCATATTCCACATTTTCGCGGCTCTTACTGTGAAGAAGCCTTTCCATATGTAAAGGTTAAATGTCTTTTCCTGCAGACCTAAAGAGTGCCCCCTTGTTCTCTGTAATGACCGGAAATAAATAACGCAACAACAAGTTCACTATATGGCACTTATGTTTTTATACACGGTGATCATATGCTCACTTAACCACTTCTCTACCACCCGCCGTCAAATGACGGTGGGACGAAGAGCCTCTCATTCTGGGCGGACGCCATATGACGTTGCGCCTTTCCGAGCCACTAGGGGGCGCACACACGCCCACCGAGTCACTGGGGTCCCGATGCATGTGCCCGGCTGCCGCAATGGCCGCCGGGCACCCGCGATTGCCCAGTAACTGAGCAGGACCGTGGATCTGTGTGTGTAAACACACAGATCCACGTCCTGTCAGGGAGAGGAGACCGATGTTGTGTCCCTTGTACATAGGGACACCGATCGGTCACCTCCCCCAGTCAGTCCCACCCCCCCCCCACAGTAAGAATCACTTCCTAGGGAACACATTTAACCCCTTGATCGCCCCTAGTGTTAACCCCTTCCCTTCCAGTCATATTTATACAGTAATCAATGCATTTTTATAGCAGGGATCGCTGTATAAATGTGAATGGTCCCAAAAATGTGTCAAAAGTGTCTGATGTGTCCGCCGCAATATCGCAGTCACGATAAAAATCGCTGATCGCCGCCATTACTAGTAAAAAAAATAATTAAAATGCTATAAATCTATCCCCTATTTTGTAGCCGCTATAACTTTTGAGTAAACCAATCAATATACGCTTATTGCCATTTTTTTTAACCAAAAATATGTAGAAGAAGACATATCGGCCTAAACTGAGGAAAAAAAAAATGGATATTAATTATAGCAAAAAGTAAAAAAATATTGTGTTTTTTTCAAACTTGTCCCTCTTCTTTTGTTTATAGCGCAAGAAATAAAAACCGCAGAGGTGATCAAATACCACCAAAAGAAAGCTCTGTTTGGAAAAAATTATAAAAATTTCACTTGGGTACAGTGTTGCATGACTGCACAATTGTCATTCAAAGTGTGACAGCGCTGAAAGCTGAAAAATGGCTTGGGCAGGAAGGGGGTGAAAATGCCCTGTATTGAAGTGGTTAATCTCCTCTGTTTCAGGTACCCAAAACTGAACTGCATATTCCATGATGTAAAGCAGTGATATGCAATTAGCGGACCTCCAGCTGTTGCAGAACTACAAGTCCCATGAGGCATAGCAAGACTCTGACAGCCACAAGCATGACACCCAGAGGCAGAGGCATGATGGGACTTGTAGTTTTGCAACAGCTGGAGGTCCGCTAATTGCATATCCCTGATGTAAAGGAATGAATCTGTCCTTGTTGTAAAATGATTAATACTGTTTTACAAAAAATTTACATCATCTAAATATGTATATAAATAACTAAGCCGGCTAAATGCTACAATGTAGGGTAGATGCACAATTGGATGTGCATATCATACATGTCTGCATATGTAGCACTTGTATTTCTTAACCAAGAAATGTAAATCAACTCATCTTGTTGACACATGTAGACAGCACTAAATATAGCAAGGAATCACATTTATAATTCACCTTGTCAGCTCGCATATCTAAATAGTGTATTTTCTACTGCTCTGCATTCACAGTTTGGTTCAGATACCTAAATGTCTGATTTATTGACAGTGGGAGCTATTAGTTGCTATTTCCCTCCAATCCTCAATGTTTTGACAGAGAAACCATAATCTACTAGGGGCACTGAGGCTTTTTAACTTCTTATAAAGCACATAAAGCTCTCATAGCTAATTCTGAGACTCCCAAATCACTCATACTTGGAGACCAACAGGCGCATGGATGCCAAGGTTTGAGATATTGAGTAACTGAGCGAATGCAATAAAGCCAAAACGAGTTTGAATTATTACAGTACACTATATAAGGTGCAAATACTAGAAGTTTCTGGCTGAGCTGTATAAATAGGATTGTAGTTTACATCCCATAAGGGACTGTGCTTTCTGGCTATGACAAAACAGGCATGCAAAGTCTTTGCCTTAAAAATAAATATTGCTTTCTGAGTGCTTGTGTAGGATTGAGGCTTCATCATTTTTGGAGCAGAAAGTTGATATTTTCTATCAAGAACATCCACACAACCTGCTGTTTCTACCACATAAAAAAAAAAAAATAATCCATATGTGTTGTGTTATTTTGAATATTATTTCTATTTCATAAGTAAAGGGGGTTATATTAATGCAATGGGAACATTAAAGGAGCAGTGCAGGATATAAAAAAACAAACATACATACTCACCTATATGGCTGTAGCATTAGTCTGATGCTGCAGCTGTCCCAGGCCGGCTCTATGACCAAGAACTGAGCAATCACATGACTACTGATCACTAATTTCTCAGCCTTCACTATCCAGGGAGTGATGACTGTCAGCCACTGCTTTCCGTTCTGCCCCTCCAGCGCTCAGCGGTTCACTGAGAGGCTAAGCCTGCTGGCGGACAGGCATTTGGGTGGATCCCGACCTTAAAGTGGCTCTAAAGGCAGAATGTTTTTATCTTATGTCCCCCTAAGCCCCCCTAATACTTACCTGAGCCCCATCTTGATCCAGCCATGTTGCACGAGAGACTCGGCTGTCCGGGACTTTCCCTATTAGTTGGCACGCCATTGGCTCCCACTGCTGTCAATCAAAATCAGTGAGCCACGGCTCCTGGTCGCAATAGACACACAGAGCAGCAGCTTGGCTCAGGTACCACCATAGCAAGCTGCTTGCTGTGGGGGCACTCAGCAGGAGAGAGGAGCCAGGAGCGCCAGCGAGGGACCCGAGAAGAGGAGGATCTGGGCTGCTCTGTGCAAAACCACTGTACAGAGAAGGTAAGTATAACATGTTTGTTATTTTTAACCCCAAAAAAACAAGGCTTTAGTATCACTTTAAAGTCAGGATCTTTCCAGGGCCTGGACCAGCTCTGTCACATCAGCTGACAGAGGTCTTTTAGCCCGCTGTCAGCTGAATCTAGGTCACAGGAGTGCAGAAATAGGTGCACTCCCTGTGACCCAGAAGTGAAGTATGGCCAAAAAAGCTTTACTGTCCTTCAAAGTTTAGGGGGGGGGGGCGCACTGTGACCAGTGGGAGTAGAAAATATCCTGGTGTTAGCGGGAGTAAATAATGCCCCATGATTGGTATTAGGGGGAGTAATAGAGCCCCATCATTGGTAGTTATGGAATGAATAGTGTGCCATCATTGGTATCAGTGGAAGGAATAGTCCCCCATTGGCAGTGGCAGTGGCAGGAACTACGCCCCACTGTTGCTGACAGTAGGGGGAATAATGTCCAAAGGGCCATACAGTTTCTCACAAAAGTACACCTCTCACATGTGAGTACACCCCTTACATTTTTGTAAATATTTTATTAAAACTTTTCATGTGACAACAATGAAGAAATTAAACTTTGCTACAATGTAAAGTAGTGAGCGTACAGTTTGTATAACAGTGTCAATTTGCTGTCCCCTCAAAATAACTCAACACACAGCCATTAGTGTCTAAACCGCTGGCAACAGGCAGACAGGGAACACTACTGCCAGGCAGTATCACACCCAGAGCAGAAGCAAATCCAGCCCAATTACTGGCTCAAACTACCCTTGAATTTACACATAGCACCCCCAAATATTGGGGGGGGGGCGCGCTAAATAGATATAGACACAATCTAACACTTATTTATGAGAAACCAAAGCAAATATATCGACTGCAGTTTACAGGTATATATGTCCACATTTTGAAGTTTTTCTGAGGCTGTTTAGGTATTTTTCTGATTAACAGGCCCATTTTATATCACAATGCGTGTTTCCTATGCAATAAAACCTGGTTTTGGGACTAAAAAACTTCCCAACATGTTCCACAAACTCCTGGAAGCATTAGGGGAAGAGCCTAATAAGAGTCATTTCAATGTTGTCTGAACCCTGATTCATATAGCATTTTATCAAAACAATTAAGCAGCAGAACGGAAAACACTAAGTCATTTTGCTGAAAACTGCAGAGTATGAACTGATTTTTCTAGGACATTTACGAATGTCTCTGATTGATTGCCAGCTCTACATAGACGAAATGAAGCCAGCTAGAATAATGTTTTGATGTATATTTTACTAGCTGAAATGATGACAGTTTTGATCTACTGTATGTGTATGTAACGGCCTCACCCCGTCCTCTTTAGCTAGGGGTATGTCACGCGACAGAGTGAGGTGCGCTACGGCCCATGTCCTCCCCATAACTGTGGGTGAGGTGAAGGCCAATATCTGATGTTTCCTCGGGCCGGTGTGTCTTGGGCATGTACCGAGTCTGTTGTGCAGAAACCACCCTTTGCTCCCATTAACAGAGTCCATACACCGATCACAGTCCAACTGTTGGTTTTATTTCGTATCTCCACATACAGGCAATGCGATGGCAGGATACGGTGGGATGAGCAGGTCGAGGCACTATACTGATCTGGGTCCCTACACCCCCTGTGCTATGACCAAGGGTTGCAGGAGTCTTAATTCGAATACCTCCGCTGCGTTGCAGCCCCTATCAGGGGAAGACGTCCTCCAAGAGAGCCACCGGAGGCCCATCCGTCACCGGGCTGACGCTGCACCGGAATCCCCAGACGGGCGACCTCCCCAGCCTCCTCACCTCAGATGCGGGTCCCCTCGCAAGGGGCACCCTGGACTCACTTCACCCTTGTGGGACCCAGTCTTTCACTCACTGGGTCCCAGGCCTCCTCAATAGTACCTCATCCCAGGCTGAAGGTGCCTGGGATGGAATCCCAGCTTCATTCCGGCCAGGCCTAGGGCGCCTAGGCCGGAACCTTGAACCGCCCGCACCCAGGCCGAAGGTGCCTGGGTGCGTGAAGAGATGATCCCTGAAGACCTCGTGGCGAGGGCGTCTCCCCCTTTTATCTCCTCCCATCAACACCACGGCAGGTTCCCCGCCCCAGCCGTACCATCTCCAGGAAGGGACAAAGAAGGGTAGCACTGTGGTGGCGATTCTACCTGAAGCCTGTAGGTACTCCGCCACCCACAGGCAAAGGAGAATATTACATCCCCCAATCCTCCACGAATAACAAAAAGGGGTCTAAACCCTGACATAATTACACACCTGGGTCACACTACCCCCAGGTGTATCCCACTAAATCTGAAGACCCCGCTACATGTATAAAATATTTTTGTATAATTGATAAAAAAAGAAAAAAAATATTGAGCTTTTTTAATAGAGGAATTTGCAGTAATCCACAGCAACTAAGAAGAACTCATATTTCTTACCTTATTTCTTTTTTCTTTTTTTAAGATTTTTTAATTTTGGGGGAAATTTCAATAAAAATCTTTAAAATTAAAAAAATTATAATAATTCATATTTCACAGCAAACCCAGAACCGCAATAAGGTCAGGAAAATTTTAAAATCCTTATTAGGCGCACATTGACAACAGGTCCAACTGAAGTCCAATCTGTACTCTCACAACTATAGTAAAAGTTACACTACTTATGATAACTAAAATGAGCAGTTCCCTACGTTTAGCTTATTCTCTGTATACAGCGTACCCGAAAATGAAAAATAATGCAACCACCACATCTAAGGCCAATATATAAAATCGATTTTGGGTTTAGATACACTTTTCATTACCAGAGTTGAAGTGAAGTCAGAATTCCTGATCTGTATACTTGTGTGGGTCAGTAATTCAGAAAGTACTGAAGACACTAGAGCAGGTAGGCAACTTGAATTTTGAGATGAAGAGGTTAAAAAATGAAAGTCTCCTTAATGTTTTTTATATATTAACTTTGAAAAATTAATAAAAATATTATGGGAAAAAAATGTGTCTGTATTTCAGTATATTTCCTTTAATTATCAGGTAGACTGTTGGCCTTTGTGTTCCGCTGTATAGGAAAAGCTATATCACATTTGCTGATTTATGTAGATATGTAATTCTCAGCGGAATAATGCAGCACACAGCAAAGCAGAAGAGCAATGCACTGTGAAAAGCAGTATATAGTATTTGTTTATATGAGCTTTAAGGCTAATCCCTGCTTGGACAAATCTACACTATAGTAGTTATCAGTGACCAATTAAAATTATATTAGGCTACAGCGAGTCACCATAAGCAAAGAATGGCTTAGAGAAGCTTTCCAAGAAGCCATGCTTTAGTCTTAAAGAACAACCCAGCACAGAACACATTATTTATGGGATTGACTTAAATCCATATGATTCCAGCCTGAATTCTCACAGCTGCAAGACTAAGACTGGAAGTGTGCTGAGCCTTAGTGATCTAAGGCAATAATCCCCCTATAAACAGCTGTAAATGGCAAAGTATCCCCAGATGCATAAATAAGATTCTCAAGCTCCACCTCAAACTAACGTGAGTTCAGTTTACCATGTCAAACAATTACATATCATTTCCACATGTTAGCACGTGGGTATTTTCACTTCCTGCTGTGTCCTCCAATGTGATGCTGCCACCAAGAAAAAAAGCTGAAGTTCTGTTTTAATTCATCCATGAACATGGACTCATTAAGATACATTTTGGCACTTGCCAATCATACCTAGAAAGGGGCAGACTTGTGTCATAGTGCACTAAATGATCAATGTAAAAGGAGATACGCATACTAATACAATTCTATGTGGCATCTGTATTTTAGCTGTCCTCGTTAGAAGCCTCTGTGGCATTTCTACAAATACACTGCAGTCGACTAAAAATATTTAGTAGCCTCAGCAGAGGATCTATGTGGTTTCAAGACTACACAAGTTTGTTTACCTTTGATTTTGATGGCTATTCCCAATATACACCAGCTTTCCACCCTCTGGACTTTACACAGATGATTTACACTACACACATTACATGAGTTCAACTCGAACATTGCCTGTTCGCCCGTTCGCCGAACAGCTAACAATTTGGGGTGTTCGTGGCAAATTCGAAAGCCGCGAAACACCCTTTAAAAGTCTATGGGAGAAATCAAAAGTGCTAATTTTAAAGGTTAATATGCAAGTTATTGTCATAAAAAGTGTTTGGGGACCTGGGTCCTTCCCCAGGGGACATGTATCAATGAAAAAAAAAGTTTTAAAAACTAACGGTTTTAAGGGAGCAGTGATTTTAATAATGCTTTAAGTGAAACAATAAAAGTGAAATATTCTTTGAAATTTCGTACCTGGGGGGTGTCTAAAGTATGCCTGCAAAGTAGCGCATGTTTCCAGTGCTTAGAAAAGTCCCTGCACAAAATTACTTTTCTAAAGGAAAAAAAGTCATTTAAAACTGATCGTGGCTATAATGAATTGTCGGGTCCCGGCAATACAGATAAAAGTCATTGAAAAAAAACAACATGGGTTCCCCCTTAGTCCATTACCAGGCCCTTTGGGTCTGGTATGAATATTAAGGGGAACCCCCAACCAAAATTAAAAAAAAGAGCGGAGGTCCCCCCAAATTCCACATCAGGCCCTTCAGGTCTGGTATGGATATTAAGGGGAACCCTGCACCATTTAAAAAAAATGGCGTGGGGTTCCCCCCAAAAATCCATACCAGACCCTTCAGGTCTGGTATGGATTTTAAGGGGAATCCCGCACCAAAATAAAAAATAATGGCGTGGGGTTCCCCCCAAAAATCCATACCAGACCCTTATCCGAGCACGCAACCTGGCAGGCCGCAGGAAGAGAGAAGGGACGAGAGAGCGCTCCCCCTCCTGAACTGTACCAGGCCACATGCCCTTAACGTGGGGAGGATGTCCCCATGTTGATGGAAACAAGGGCCTCATCCCCACAACCCTTGACCGGTGGTTGTGGGGGTCTGCGGGCTGGGGGCTTATCGGAATCTGGAAGCCCCAATTAACAAAGGGGACCCCCAGATCCCACCCCCCTTATGTGAATTGGTAAGGGGTACATTTTACCCGTACCATTTCACAAAAAAAAGTGTTAAAAACTACAGGAGACGGCTTGGGACAAGTCCTTTATTAAAACTAAAAAGAATAAAATAAAAAAAAAGGGATTCCAGCGAGCTAATCCAATAAATCCACCCTCGATCTCCAGCGATGTAATCCAATTCTCGTTCTCCAGGGACTCCAGCAAGGAACACGCACACTATCCTGCCTCCGGCCAGAGGCACCCAGCCATTGACGCGGCGCCAGACTGACAGCTATTTTGTAGCTGAGGGCGGGGCCACCCGTCACGTGACCCTGTCCACCTCTGACACAAGGGGAAGCGCTGGGGTCTCCAAGTGACGTGTATGGGTGACCCCGCGCCCTCTGATGTAACGCATGTTTCCGGTTGCATCAGAGGGGGGCGGGGTCATCCGTAAACATCACTGGGAAACCCCGGCATTTCCCCTTGCGTCAGAGGGGGATGGGGTCACGTGACGGGTGGCCCCGCCCTCAGCTACATAAGAGCTGTCAGGCTGGTGCCACATCATTGGCCGGGTGCCTCCGGCCGGAGGCAGGATTGTGTGCGTGTTCCTCGCCCGAGTCGCTGGAGATCGCTGGAGAACGAGAATTGGATTACATCGCTGGAGATCAAGGATGGATTTATTGGATTACATCGCTGGAATCTCTTTTTTATTTATTTATTTTTTATTTTTAATAAAGGACTTGTCCCAAGCCGTCTCCTGTGGTTTTTAACATTTTGACACTTTTTTTGTGAAATGGTAGGGGTACAATGTACCCCTTACCAATTCACATAGGGGGGCCGGTATCTGGGGGTCCCCTTTGTTAAAGAGGACTTCCAGATTCCGATAAGCCCCCTGCCCGCAGACCCCCACAACCACCGGCCAAGGGTTGTGGGGATGAGGCCCTTGTCCCCATCAACATGGGGACATCCTCCCCATGTTGAGGGCATGTGGCCTGGTACGGTTCAGGAGGGGGGGCGCTCTCTCGTCCCCCCCCACACTTTTCCTGCGGCCTGCCAGGTTGCATGCTCGGAAGAGTCTGGTATGGATTTTTGGGGGGAACCCCACGTCATGTTTAAAAAAAAAATTGGCGTAAGGTTCCCCTTAATATCCATACCAGACCCGAAGGGCCTGGTAATGGAATTTAGGGGGACCCCCACGCTTTATTTTTCATTATTTTTCAATGACTTTCAATTAATTTGATCTGTATTGCCGGGACCCGACAATTCATTATAGCCGCGATCAGTTTTAAATTACTTGTTTTCCTTTAGATATGTAATTTTGTACAGAGACTGTTATAAACACAGGAAACATGCGCTACTTTACAGGCATACTATAGACACCCCCCAGGTACGAAATTTAAAGGAATATTTCACTTTTATTGTTTCACTTTGAGCATTATTAAAATCACTGCTCCCGAAAAATATTGCGTTTTTAAAACTTTTTTTTTGCATTGATACATGTCCCCTGGGGCAGGACCCAGGTCCCCAAACACTTTTTATGACAATAACTTGCATATTAACCTTTAAAATCGCTTTTGATTTTTCATGTTCGTGTCCCATAGACTTTAACAGTATTCGCGTGTTCGAACATATTTTTTGCCTGTTCGCATGTTCTGGGTGCGAACCGAATCGGGGGGTGTTCGGACCATCCCTAGTATGCACTAATATGTAGTGTATACTGTATGTTTACATTGGTTGCTGCTTCCCTCAGTTCCTTCACAGTGCATTTATTTGGGATCCTTTGGAGATTATTTGTGGACGCAATTGTCTATGATTGTTTTGATGAGTTTAGAGCAGCTTTATGGAAATGGTGGTAAATGATACCTTTGTCTATCATTTTATAATGTAATCCCTGACCCCTAACATACAACAAAAACAAAACAAGACATATGCCTGGTACACACAGTGAGATTATCAAACAAATGATCATCCGTTTTTTTTTTTTTTGCATGCTAGTTCAATTTCAAAAATAAATAGTTTACTAAAGGGACAAAATATATCCTACGAGAAAAATAAAAATTTGGAAGTGATGTAATGTGTTGTAGTGTATTTGTATTGTATTTTCAAACGACAACTGTAGTGATTAAATGAAAATCCTACAATCTGGTAACGTACGAGAAAAATTCTCGTGCTTGTCCCGTTGGATAATATCTGATGAACTGTCATGATCGGCTCTAGAAAACTGTGTACTAACGATCAGGTTATTGCGCGATCGCTTCGAAAGCGGTATTTTTCATATGATTTTCTGATCGTGTGTACAGGCCAATAAGGTTGAAATTGGTTTAAATTAGTGATTTCCAATCTCACACATTAAAAAATCTCTAGAAGACAAAATCACTATCCAGTGAGATTTCTAGGATATCTATCCCTTTGTCTGGGAGGAAGGGAAGACTTCTTATAAATTAACACATGTTGAACAATTCATTGCCTGCTCTCCTTTAACTCTATGGAGGATAGGAAAATCACTTCTAAAGTTTTCTATGACATGACTGACCTGGGTAATCATAGAAGATCACTTAGTGGTGCAACTACCAATATATTGTTTAGCAGTTTTTAGTTCAGTTGGGTGACTAAAAAGCAAGTCCTAAACGCTGTTGAACTAACAATTCTGCTGAGTTGTTCTTGCTATTAATTTCTGTACCCTTGAGGATCCCACTGGGTTCCAGGACAATGTCGGCATTTAGGCCCCACCTTTCCCAGAGCTAAGCCCTACCTCTGCCATTCAACTGTACAGTGCTAGAGCTTCTACTAGCCACAGAGTTTCTGGACTATTCTAAACTGGGTTGGTAAGGCTTGATACAGGGAGGAGGCATGAGCTAAATTTTGATTTGGGTAAAGGACAAGGCCTCTGGCCTCCTTTTGCATGAATTACTGCATCAATGTGGCGTGGCATGGAGGCGAACAGCCTGTGGCACTGCTGAAGTGTTATGGAAGCCCAGGTTGCTTTGAAAGAGGCCTTCAGCTTGTTTGCATTGTTGGGCCTGGCATCTCTCATCTTCCTCTTGACAAATACCACACAGATTCTCTGTGGGGTTTAAGTCAGGCGAGATTGCTGGCCAATCAAGCACAGTAATACAATGATCAATAAACCCAGTATTGGTACTTTTGGCAGTGTGGGCAGGTGCCAGGCCCTGCTGAAAAATTAGATCAGCATCTCCATAAAGCTGGTCAGCAGAGGGAAGCCAACATTTCCTGGTGGAGGGCTACACTGACTTTGGACACAGTGGACCAATACCAGCAGATGACATGGCTCCACAAATAATCACTGACTGTGGACACTTCACACTGGACCTCAGGTAACTTGGATTCTGTGCCTCTCCACTATTCCTCCAGACTCTGGGACCTTGATTTCCAAATGTAAAAGTTACCATCCTCCAAAAAGAGTACTTTGGACCACTGAGCAACAGTCCAGTTCCTGTTCTCCTTAGCCCAAGTAAGATGCTTCTGACATTGTCTCTGGTTCAGGAGTAGCTTGACACAAGGAATGCGACAGTTGTAGCCCATGTCCTGGATACATCTGTGTGTGGTGGCTCTTGAAGCACTGACACCAGCCATAGTCCACTCCTTGTGAATCTCCCCCAAATTCTTGAATGGCCTTTGCTTCAAGATCCTCTCAAGGCTGCGGTTATCCCTGTTGCTTGTGCACTTTTTTCTACCACACTTTTTCCTTCCACTCAACTCTCCACTAAAATGCTTGGATACAACACTGTGTGAACAGCCAGCTTCTTTAGAAATGACATTTTGTGACTTACCCTCCTTGTGGAGGGTGTCAATGATTGTCTTCTGGACAACTGTCAAGTCAGTAGTCTTCCCCATGATTGTGTCACATACCGAACCAGACTGAGAGACCATTTAAAGGCTCAGTATACCTTTATGGGTGTTTTGAGTTAATTACTGTAGCTGATTAGAGTGTGACACCATAAGTCTAAAATATTGAACTTTTTACACAATATTCAAATTTTCAGAGATACAGAATTTGGGGTTTTCACTAGCTGTAAGCCATAATCATCAAAATTTAAAGAAAGACATGCTTAAAATATATCAATCTGTGTGTAATAAATCTATGTAATATATATCACTTTTTGAATTGAATTACTGAAATACATAAACTTTTTGATGATATTCAAATTTTGTGAGATGCACCTGTGTATACTGTATATATAGTATGTTTGCATTTGTGTTTAAATATTGAACAACATTTCAGGGAAAAGTCATTCTCATAAAGATCAAGCACTATGAATTTAACAGAGGTTTCCTTCAAAACTGTCTTCAACTCAAATCATTCCACTGATACCGCTATAAATGTAATGCATGGGGTTGAATTAATAGGGAGGTTCTATAATGTCAGCTGGGAAAACATTTCTGCTAAATAATAGAAGCAGCGTTTTTAAAGAGCAAGACCTCCATTCAGGTAAGGTCGATACAAATATAGGTTTCCCATCCTGTTAAAGATATTGATGTGGCACTGCAAACTGTCAGTCGTCACTTTTTGTATATAAGGAGAAATAATTCTGAAGTAAGCCCAAAGATTTTGCAAAACAGCCAAAAAATTACATATTGCACTCTCAGCCTTACCCTGAGCAGAGATCCCACAGGACAACCATCTATGTGTTAGCAGACTGAAGCCCTGTACACACGATCGGATTTCCTATGGATTTTAAACCAATGGATTTTTCCATCGGAAATCCGATGAAGCTGACTTCCATCAGTCTTGCCTACACACCATCAGTCAAAAAAACGATCGTCTCAAACGCTGTGACGTAAAACACTCCGAAGAGCCAAGAAAAATTAAGTTCTATGCTTCTGAGCATGGGTCGACTTGATTCTGAGCATCCGTGGGTTTTTTATCCGATGGAGTTCCCCACAGACGATAGTAATTTGCTATCGTTTTTTTTTCCATCGGATAAATTTAAAACATGTTCTATTTTGTAACACCGATGGAAAAAAGACCGATGGGGCCCATACACGATCGGTTTGTCCGATGAAAAAAGTCCATCGGACTGTTTTCATCCGTAAAACCGATCGTGTGTACAGGGCTTTAGAGTGATCATCACTGGGGCAAGTTAAGTTGACAGAGGGAGTTTCCCGATAAAAGACTATAGGCAGTCAAAGGCTATAATGGGGCAATAAAGTGTTTTATTATACTCCATTGTTGAAGTACCAGTAAATGTTGTAGTCTAGTTGCAACCAGCTTTGCCAAGATCTTAACATCTAAATTTAGGAGGAGTATTGGTCGGCAATTTGCACACTGTGTTGTGTCCTCACCTTAGGTATAACAGTTATATAGGCCATAGGGTCCTCTGTAGGTATGCCGTTGTCCTTAGGCAGTTGAAATAGTCACACATACTATGAGGAGTTAGGAAGGGTAGGAATTTATGATAGTAAGTACTATTGTAGCCATCGGGTCCTGGACTCTTCCCATTGGGGAAGTCCTTAATGATAAGTTTAATTTCCTTCAGATTAATCTCCTTCTTTAAGGATGCAATTGATTCTAGAGAAAGCTTTGGGTATTGCACCCCTGCCAAGTTTCTTAGAATTTTATGGCTTTATGTTCCAGCCATTCTTGTGGTGTTTTATCCACAGTTAAGTTATAGAGGATGTAATACCTGGCTACCTGAGTTGAAATGGAAGATAGGTTGCCCTGTAGAGGACATCAGTTTATGTACATGGCATGTTTCCCTTTTTTTTCGTAATGCCCTAGCCAATAGTTTCCCAGATTTATTGCCAAACAGAATTTGTGTGTCCAATACCTCAATTTCTTTTGGATCTGTTGATCTAAAAGGTGGAACAATTTGTCTTTCAAGTTATCTAAACGGCTTTCCGACTCCGGGGACAGTGAACATTAATGTCTGTTTTCTAGCTGTTGTAGCTCTGCAATCAATTGTTGTGTATCTTTAAGTCTCTGCTTTTTGAGGAAAGAGCCCTGAGATATCAGAACTCCTCTGATGACTGTCTTGCGCATTAATCTCAAAATACGTTTTAATAGCTTTTGATATTGCAAACAAGGCAGTGGGTTTGTCCAAAATATTGTCATTCATGCGCCAGGTCTATTCTTTACTCATACTGCCAAGGGACTAAACCGTAAAGAACACCAGAGCATTATCCGATCCCAAACTTTTTTTTTTAAAAGGACCAGTTTTATCATACTGTTTAGGGGTTAAACTTTGGGCAGTAGGAGTAAACAAAATGCCCCGCTGTCAGGTGAATGGGAGTAAAAAATGCTCCGGCATCAGTCCTCAGAAGTATAAAAAATTGTGCAATGTTAGTGATCAGTGCAAGTATTAAACCCCCAGATATCAGAGGTCAAAGAGGGTCATATTTGCTATGGCATCAGTGGTAATGATTGCCCTGGTGATAGTTGTCAGTAGAGTAATAAATGTTAATGAATTTTTTGTCCGACTAAGGGTAGACACCTGTAGTAACGCACCTCATCCCACAAAGTTAATTTATTCAAAAGGAAAAGGAAAGGGATGGGACTATGGCGGTGCTTAATCACATAATAATGGAAACCAAACAACAGTAGGTAAATGGAACTGAAGACAGGACTTTATACTTAGATTATTATAAATAATACACTAGATTCGTATACTTGGATCAAAAAGGCCGCAGTTCTTTATTTATAGGCTTAATATAGTAAACTTTATATCTCTCAATTTTATTTCATATATAAACATTACTTATATTAACTTTCAATATTCAGAATTAATAATAAAATGATTAACCCAGCTATCAGAGCTCAGGTTAAACATATAAAACCATCTCCTCTCAGAGAGAGAGACACAATGCCACATAAATTGAACTGCGACAGGGAGGGAGGGTGGGACGATCTTCTTCTTTCTTCAGCGCCGACTGTCATTTAATGACGTAGTCTACTGGTATTTATACCCTCCATTACTAGCTGAATCCGTTAATATTTAAATAAGTGCTTAAAATTCATCCAATGAACAGTATGATATTTTAATCAATTAAATCAATTTAATCACTTTAACCTGCCTGTCTCATTTCCATAGGTGGTTGGTGGGGACATTTTATGCTCCACTTTCCACCTTTCATGGAACTGAAGACAGGACTTTATACTTAGATTATTATAAATAATACACTAGAATCGTATAATTGGATCAAAAAGGCCGCAGTTCTTTATTTATAGGCTTAATATAGTAAACTTTATATCTCTCAATTTTATTTCATATATAAACATTACTTATATCAACAATCAATATTCAGAATTAATAATAAAATTATTAACCCAGCTATCAGAGCTCAGGTTAAATATAAACATATAAAACCATCCATACGCCAGGCTTATTCACAAGCCTGGCACCCCCCCCACCTTCAAAGCGGCCAATTCGATACAAGACTGCAAGTCCAAATTAAAAATGTCCAGGGCAACATCGGACAGATGAACACTGTCCGTCCGATAAAAGCCCTGAATGCCACCTTCTAAATCAACATGTCTAAACGATAAACCATGTAAAGAAGGCATACATTTAGCCAAAACTCTACTCAATCATTTTCAATTTTTTTTTAAATGTCTGACTTCATTAGAAGTCAGCCAGTTCAAACGAGGCACAATCTCAGAAAATACCAAGATTGCATGCTCAGAAAATACCAAGATTGCATGTGGGAAAACCAAATGAATGCATAAAAAATCAGATTTAATTAGCGAAATTAAATCAAACGTTTTGCAGTGGCCAATATCATTGCCTGATAAATGCAAAACAATAATATCAGGAGAGGGCCAATGTAAATACAACAACGATAAAACATTTCTTATGTTACTCCACTTCATACTCCTCTTGCCATATCACCAAATGCGGAATTCAGACAAAGGTAGACCCAAATTTGAGCCATAAATCCTCCGAAATGCACGATGGTGCGACCAAAATACATACGAATGTCCAATCACCCAAACTGTGTATTTGACACCTGTAAAGTTTAAAATGAAACATTAGGAAGAACATAGCTTAAATAACAGTCAGACTTCTATCTACCAATAGACTTTATATCATCAACAGATAAACCCAACTTGGCCGCCTCCGTAGCAGCGCCAATTCTAAAAGAGTCTGATGAAATACAAAGGTGACCAAGCTGAAGGAATTCCAAACATTTATGCAGCAACGATTGAAACTGATACTTAGTTAAAGGTAAACCTGAAATGTGTACAAACAAATGTCTTGAAGGCAATGGCCGAACCGCCAAAAATTTCTGAAGTAGAGAAACAGCACACATAACAGGGTTAGAAATCTTCCTAATTGGAATCCATCTACCCTTACCCAACTGATCAGTTTTGCTGCGAGTAAAATTTGAATAGAATCCGAACTCAAGCATTAGTCCTTGATCAACAAACCCGCTTTATCCAAAGCATTATTCGGAACCAATTCTGAAACTCTGAAAGCCCCAAAAAAACAAAGACTAAATGCTGCTTTAAACAATAATGACTCATAACTAGAATAACACACCGATTCAGTAGCCAAACAAAGAATGCGTAAAATATCAGAAGTAATGGGCAGTCTACTGTCAGACACACTAGAGCGTTTACAATAACCTTTTAAGGTTTGTTGGACCGAAAAAAAAACTCTGACAAGAAGGAAGACCCCTGAACTTTAGAAAAAAAGAAATGCCACGCAATGTTTTCTGTACATGTGAATACAAATACTTATGGGACAATAAGAAATTCAAAATGGCGAAAACTAAATTTTCGGAAAAAACTGCAAACAAGCTATTAGAATGTTCCAAAAATCGATACCACATCTTCCACGCGGCTTTGTATCCTGCCCACGTGGACGGGGCGATAGACTCCCGAATAGCAGCACTCACGAAGTTCAGATGATGTTCCATAAGAAATTCGGGCAAGGGGTACCATCCTGATCCGCATCCGGCACCAGATCTTGAAACCGATGGAACTGTACACGTGACAAAGCATCAGCCACAACATTGGAATCACCTGGAACATATTTAGCACACAGCCAAATGTTCAAAGTCAAACATTTAAAAAACAAATTCCGTAACAGAGTAATTACCGGCAAGGATTTGGAAGACAGACAATTGATGGCATAGACTACCCCTTTGTTGTCTGAATGAAGCAAAATGCAATGATTTCGAAAAGCTTCACCCCATAATTCCAACGCTACTACCACAGGGAACATTTTCAACAAAACTATGATTTTTGTAAAACCTTTAACATTCCAAACTTCAGGCCATACATTAGCAGACCAATGCCCCTGCCAAAAAGCTCCATAACCTATAGCACCAGAAGCATCAGTAAATAAATTCAACGCAGAAGCCGGGCAAAAGGTTCCTGCCACAATGAATGACCATTAAACAAATCCAAAAAACGTTTCCACACAGTCAAATCATCTCGAACAGATAACGTAATGCGGATAAAATGACTAGGAGAAGTAAAACCTGAAATAGCTGAATATAGCCTTTTAGAAAATATT
Source organism: Rana muscosa (assembly GCA_029206835.1). NCBI lineage: Eukaryota > Metazoa > Chordata > Amphibia > Anura > Ranidae > Rana > Rana muscosa. Next base: position 10,622,921 of record JARGYO010005626.1, on the reverse strand, counting down.
CTGCCCATGGGAATAACTCTAGATGTAAAAGCTAAAAGGCTTAATAAGGATTGAATCATCTTCAAACGAACCTTCCGTCTAGAGATAACAAAATTCAACAAAAATCGAATCTTGTGAATCTTAGCTACGGGAAGGCGAAATTCCATATTTATAGTGTCTATAATAACACCTAAAAACTCTAAACAATGTGTAGGAGTTACTAATTTTTCCGGAGCCAATGGCACACCAAATTTTTTGCAAACAATCTGAAATTCCATAAATAAAAACAAACACTCAACAGTGTCAGCCTTACCAACAAATAAGAAATCATCTAAATAATGCAACATGTTAACACAACCAGAATTCAAACTCACTACCCACTCCAAAAAAGTCGAAAAAAGTTCAAAATAATTGCAAGATAATGAACAGCCAATAGGCAGGCACTTATCGAAATAAAATTGTCCCCGGAAATAAATGCCTAAAGAATTAAACGCCAACGGATGAATCGGCAACAACCGAAATGCAGATTTAATATCCGCTTTGGCTAAAAGAGGCGAACCACCAACTGTTCTAATAATATCAAGCGCATCATCAAACGAAGAATATGATACCGTGCAATACTCTGTGTCAATTTCGTCATTCAATGAAATTACGTGATTAATGTTCATGTTCTTTTGTCGGTCATAACACAATATACATTTTCTATATTCCTTCTATATGATGCCATTATGCCTATTGCTTGTTTATCACATAATTTGTTTGTGTGTATTACCATATACACACAGTCTATTAACTAACATAATACAAATTCTTTTTGCAACCATTTTCCTTTTGGACACATATCCATATTAATGAAATTAATTTTAAAACTTTATCTCTGCACTCTTCAGATTATCAGGTGTAATAACCATCACGTGTATCATTGGTTATGGCCATACACGCTATTCACAGTAGATGGACACACAAAATATTCGAAGATATAAAGACATATATACTATCATTTTCACAATAACACATTTTTATTTAGCTAACCGATAGGCACACAATAGCCTATGCACATTTACTTTCTTTGTTTTGACTATACACATATGTCACGCAAGTTTATTTTCTTTATCATGGTTGCACATATTATTGTATATGCAACACACATATTATACATATATGCAATACACACGTCATATTTACTTGTTCGATGTTTCCATTATTTTATTTAATTTTATTTTATCGTTAGTCTTTTCCTCTAATCACACACACATTCTTTAACATATGTGACTGGCATTAACACTATAGGTTTCCATGACTCGGATTAGACAGCCTCTAATTGTTTTTTAATTTTCACCTGTTTTGATCACATGTCTGGTTAGGATGGATATATGTATTAGAGGTAATTTTTGTGATAATCAGCTATGAGTAACCACTGAATAAGTGTGAAATGCGTCAGCTGTCCTAAGCTTTTGTTGCTGTGACATGTAGTGCCTGTTTTTATCCTATTTTTGACAATAAAGCCAAGTTGGATTGGAGTGCAGCTGTCCTAATCGTCTTTGTTCCTAAATTGTCTTGTGCATTGCCAACACCCTTGGTTCCTGCAAGAAAAACTGCAACCAGGTTGGACCTGTTTGGAGCGGCAATTTTGTCTCTCTTTAACCACTTAAGCCCCGGACCATTTGGTAGCTAAAGGACCAAAGGTGATTTCAGAATTTTGCACTGCGCTGTTTAACTGTAAATTGTGCGGACATGCAATGTTGTACCCAAACGAAATTTGCGTCCTTTTCTTCCCACAAATAGAGCTTTCTTTTAATGGTATTTAATTGCCTCTACGATTTATATTTTTTGCGATATAAACGGAAAAAGACCGAAAATTTTGAAAAAAAAATGATATTTTCTACTTTTTGTTATAAGAAAAATCGAATAAACTCAATTTTAGTCATACATTTAGGCCAAAATGTATTCAGCCACATGTCTTTAGTAAAAAAAATGTCAATAAGCGTATATTTATTGGTTTGCGCAAAAGTTATAGCGTTTACAAACTAGGGTACATTTTCTGGAATTTACACAGCTTTAAATTTATGACTGCCTATCTCATTTCTTGAGGTGCTAAAATGGCAGGGCAGTACAAAACCCCCCCAAATGACCCCATTTTGGAAAGTAGACACCCCAAGGAAATTGCTGAGAGGCATGTTGAGCCCATTGAATATTTATTTTTTTGTCCCAAGTGATTGAATAATGACAAAAAAAAATACAAAATTACAAAAAGTTGTCACTAAATGATATATTTCTCACACATGCCATGGTTATATGTGGAATTGCACCCCAAAATACATTCTGCTGCTTCTCCTGAGTACGGGGATACCACATGTGTGGGACTTTTTAGGAGCCTAGCCACGTACGGGACCCCGGAAACCAAGCACCGCCTTCAGGATTTCTAAGGGCGCACATTTTTGATTTCACTCCTCACTACCTATCACAGTTTTGAAGGCCATAAAATGCCAAAATAGCACAAACCCCCCCAAATGACCCCATTTTAGAAAGTAGACACCCCAAGGAAATTGCTGAGAGGCCTGTTGAGCCCATTGAATATTTTTTTTTTGTCCCAAGTGATTGAATAATGACAAAAAAAAAATTACAAAAAGTTGTCACTAAATGATATATTGCTCACACATGCCATGGTTATATGTGGAATTGCACCCCAAAATACATTTTGCTGCTTCTCCTGAGTACGGGGATACCACATGTGTGGGACTTTTTAGGAGCCTAGCCGCGTATGGGACCCCGAAAACCAAGCACCGCCTTCAGGATTTCTAGGCACAAATTTTTGATTTGACTCCTCACTACCTATCACAGTTTCGAAGGCCATAAAATGCCAAAATAGCACAAAACCCCCCAAATGACCCCATTTTGGAAAGTAGACACCCCAAGCTGTTTGCTGAGAGGCATGGTGAGTATTTTACAGCTCTCATTTGTTTTTGAAAATGAAGAAAGACATTTTTTTATTATTTTTTTTTTAAATTTTCAAAACTTTGTGACAAAAAGCGAGATCTGCAAAATACTCACAATACCTCTCAGCAAATAGCTTGGGGTGTCTACTTTCCAAAATGGGGTCATTTGGGGGGGTTTTGTGCCATCTGGGCATTCCATGGCCTCCGAAACTGTGATAGGCAGTGAGAAGTGAAATCAAAAATTTACACCCTTAGAAAGCCTGAAGGCGGTGATTGGTTTTTGGGGTCCCGTTCGCGGCTAGGCTCCCAAAAAGTCTCACACATGTGGTATCCCCATACTCAGGAGAAGCAACAGAATGTATTTTGGGGTGTAATTCCACATATGCCCATGGCATGTTTGAGCAATAAATCATTTAGTGACAACTTTGTGCAAAAAAAAATAAAAAAATTTCTTTTTTACGCAACTTGTGTCAACATATAAAATATTCCATGGACTCGACATGCCTCTCAGTATATAGCTTGGGGTGTCTACTTTCCAAAATGGGGTCATTTGGGGGGGTTTTGAACTGTTCTGGCATTTTATACACAACATTAGGAAGCTTACATCCACTCTTCTAACCACTTGAAGACAAAGCCCTTTTTGACACTTTTTGTTTACATGAAAACATATTTTTTTTTCAAGAAAATTATGTTGAACCCCCAAACATTATATATATTTTTAAAGAAAAGGCCCTACAGAATAAAATGGTGGGTGTTGCATTTTTTTTCTACACAGTATTTGCGCAGCGATTTTTCAAACGCATTTTTTGGGGAAAAAATACACTTTTTTTAATTTTAATGCACTAAAACACACTATATTGCCCAAATATTTGATGAAATAAAAAAGATGATCTTAGGCCGAGTACATAGATACCAAACACGACATGCTTTAAAATTTCGCACAAACGCGCATTGGCGACAAACTACATACATTTTTAAAAGCCTTTAAAAGCCTTTACAGGTTACCCCGTTAGATTTACAGAGGAGGTCTACTGCTAAAATTACTGCCCTCGATCTGACCTTCGCGGTGATACCTCACATGCATGGTGCAATTGCTGTTTACATATGACGCCAGACCGACGCTTGCGTTCGCCATTGGGCAAGAGCAGGGCAGGACAGGGGTGCTTTTTTTTTTTTTTTTTTTTATTAATTTTGCTTTTTTATTTTATTTTTAAATTGTTCCTTCCATATTTTTTTTTTTTATCATTTTTATTGTTATCTCAGGGAATGTAAATATCCCCTATGATAGCAATAGGTAGTGACAGGTACTCTTTTTTTGAAAAAACTGGGGTCTAGACCCTAGATCTTTCCTCTGCCCTCAAAGCATCTGACCACACCAAGATCGGTGTGATAAAATGCTTTCCCAATTTCCCAATGGCGCTTTTTATATCCGGGGGGGGACATTCCCTCCCATTGCTTGTAAAAGCAGTCCAGAGGCTAATTAGCCACTAGGATTGCTTTTACATGAAAGCCGGCCGCTGGCTGAAAAGAATGATACCAAGATGATACCTAAACCCACAGGCATCAATCTGGTATAACCATTCAAAGTCCAGCAACATACCAGTACATTGCTGGTCCTTGTTGGACATGTATTGTAATCTTTTTTTTTCATGCAGCCAGTTGGCTGAATGAAAAAAGAGATTGATCGGGTGGGTATGCCCACCATTAGAATACAGCCCTTCATCCACCCACTTCTAATGATGGGCATACATGCACCATTTATATATGCCAAAGCATGGGGGCATCCTCCCGCAAAAAAGTTATGCCGCACACACATGGTCGGACTTTTCCACGGGCAAGCCTCCGTCGGAATTTCGACCGTATGTACGCGGCATTAGGAGCAAAATCACTCCTCCGCCCCTGCTGCCCCAATGCTTCGGCATATTTGCTTTTTTTTTTTAACTGTGGTTTTGAAATCACCTCCTACAGCACTGGAGTCGCAGGGATCAGGCCTGTCTCTGCGAACTCTGCAGTTATGTGTGTTGTGTTTTGCAAGTGACAGTGATCGATCGATACTGCACTTGGGTGGCCTGGGCTGGACGGAGGGGCAAAACGCAGGTGCTAGCAGGTATCTGGGCTGATCCCGCTAACACTGCGTTTTTGGGAACCCTAAACTGCTGGGGACGCTAGTATAGATCTGATCAGATCAGATTATGATCTGTTCAGATACTATACCACTAAGGGAGGTGTATGCTTCACACGTGGGTGTTAGCATTACTGGCACTAACCTGACGCTGCCTGGGGTGTGACGCAGACCCTCTCTGACGCTAAAACCTAATTGATATCACCCGCCGGGCGATCAGGGGGTTAAACCTTTATTGGGTTATATACGGCGGGTGCCCTGACACTATAAAACGCAAACTAACTAACCAGCGTCACCCGTAACACTTATATGATGATCACTGGTGAAAGGGTTAACTAGGGGCAATTAGGGGGTTAAAACCTTTATTAGATAATATATGGGTGTACCTGACGATATAAAAACCTGCGGCGAACCTAAAAAAAATTACTGGCTACCGATCTGCATCACCGACGCTAAGACAGCGATCAGAAAAATGATCGCTTAGCGACAGTGGTGATAGGGGGTGAAAGGGTTACCTGGGGGGCAATCAAGGGGGTTAAACCTTTATTAGATAATTTATGGGGGTACCTGACGCTATAAAAACCTGCGGCGAACCTAAAAAAAATTACTGGCTACCGATCTGCATCACCGACGCTAAGACAGCGATCAGAAAAATGATCGCTTAGCGACGGCGGTGCTAGGGGGTGAAAGGGTTACCTGGGGGGCGATCAAGGGGTTAAACCTTTATTAGGGGGGGTTAGGGGGCTACACTGGACCTAAAACTAAATGTAGTGACACTTTTACAGTCACAAATGTCACTGATTGCAGTGATCAGTAAATAAATGGTCACTGCAATCAGTGACACTGTGACTGGGGGCTGGGGGGTGATCTGGGGGGCCTGGGGGGCGATTTATGTGCCTATGTGTGCTGGTGTTAGTGTAGTGTTTGTACACTAACCTTGATGTCTTCTCTTGTACGGCGCTCGGTATATGTGAGCGCCGCACAAGAGATGACATCACTTTAATGTAATGTAAACACAGGCAGAGGGGGCATTCTCATTCGCCGGGAGCGATCGCGGGGGGGTGGCCGGAATCGAACGGCCGCCCCCCCATCTCGGATCGCTCCCAGACGAATTCCAACCGCTCACTGTACAGAAGGGGGGTCCGATTGGACCCCCCAACTGTACAAAGGCAATCACGTACACTGTACGTGATTGTGCCTGTCGGTGCCATTGTGCCAACGTATATGTACAGTGAGCGGTCGTTAAGTGGTTAAGAAAGGACTCCTTAGCAGGAGCATTATCATTAACACCCAATTTTTTAAAACTTCGAACAGCGGGATGTGCACCCGTACAAAAAGCACATTCATGCTTATAGTTGCAGGCCATCTACATTGCCCATCGTTAAAGTTAAACCATAATCCTTTATGAAAACCAACAGGATTTTGTACAATAGTGTTTTGAGCAATAGGCTTGGTAAACTGTTTTTTGAGGCAACAGCAGATTCAACCAGAGACCCACGTCTTTCATTCCCCATTTAAGGGAACTATGCACAGCCAACTTTTGAATGATTCGTCATAATAGTACCAAGCCTGGCCATGAAAATTTTTATAGGCCTCCAAAATAATTTCCACATGCCTAAAAAGTCCACTACAACGTTCAGGATATTTTTCATCCAAAACACTTGCAAATATACAAAATGATTGTAACCAATTGCTAAACGATCATGGTACAGATCGTTTTTTATCATCGTCCGATTTGTCATCTCTCGATATTCTTTAGACAATGGCAATAGAGAAAGCAAATCAATAAAATCCCCGCGCCAAATTTTTTCTTTGCATGTAGCACTAAGATGAAAACCCAAAGACGAAATTTCGCAAGCCAATGCTTCCTTCAAACAACCTTCAGGTGCCATGGAGGAATTATGAACAATAGACGACAAATCTGAAGAAGGGATAGAATCTCTGCTCTGAGACAATAAACTGTCAGGTGTATTAACTTGCCATGCAGCTGCAACAGTGTTAATACCATGTACAACAGCAGGAGATTTCAATTTATCAACTATCGCAGAGAATTGTTTAGCAAGACTACTGAATATAGCAATATCAGAAGACTCACCTGAAGAACCATTATCACTAGATGAAGGGACCGCTTGCATCACATGGCTAGGCAAAGCCACTGCATTAAAGTGGAAGTAAACCCATCAATGTAATGCCGCGTACACACGGCCGTTTTTCTCGTCGAGAAAAACGACATTTTCCCATTCGACAAGAAAAACGATGTGGGCTTTCTGTCGTTTTTTTCGACGACAAAAACGGCATTAAAAACGACGAGAAAAATTAGAACATGTTCTAATTTTTCTCGTCGTTTTTTTCGACATGTTTTCCGCGGCAGTGTTTCCCATAGGGAAACACTGCCGCGGAGCCCACAGACAGACGTTTTTCTCGTCAAGAGAAAAAATGACGTGAAAAACGACCGTGTGTGGGGAACAAGCTGTTCCCCCGTTTTAAATGACATTATTCACGGCTTTTTTTAACCGCCGTGAATAATGATCGTGTGTACGCGGCATAACAGTTTAAAAAAACTGTTACATTCCCGACATGCCGGAAATGCTAACTGTCCCATTGGTTGTGCTCTCAAGCAAACTGTCAAACCATCCAATGGCTGGTGTAATAACAGATCACATGTGCAGCACCGTGGCAGTTGAAGTTTAAACAGAGGCCAAAATGTCAGCTTCCTTAGCTGAAAATCGAAAGGAGGGTTTACTTCCACTTTAACCACTTAACAACCACCTGCCGACAAATAACGTCGACAAGGTGGTTGCTTAACTCTGGGAGGACATTATATAACGTCCTCCCAGAATCGCGCCCGCTGATAGCGGCCGTTTACCACGTGATCGCTCCGTCAAATGACGGAGCAATCACTTGTAAACAGACCAGCGTGTGATGACGCCGGTTCCTCTCTCCCCTCTCTGTACCGATCGGTACAGTGTGAGAGGAGTGTGAGAGTGTGAGAGGAGAGGGGAGGGAGCGGATCATGTCAGCTCCCTCCCCCATGTCAGATCATGTCAGCTGTGGGCTGGATCTGTGACAATTGCAGTCACAGATCCAGCCATCCATCAATCCCTGCTCAGCCATCCCTGCGCAATACTCTGCAAAATACCCTGCGCAATACTCTGAAAAAAACTCTGCAATACCCTGGTGCAATACTCTGCAATACCCTGCGCAATACTCTGCAATACCCTGGTGCAATACTCTGCAATACCCTGTGCAATACTCTGCAATACCCTGCTCAATACTCTGCAATACCCTGCGCAATACTCTGCAAAATACTCTGCAATACCCTGCGCAATACTCTGCAATACCCTGCGCAATACTCTGCAATACCCTGCGCAATACTCTGCAAAATACTCTGCAATACCCTGCGCAATACTCTGCAATACCCTGCGCAATACTCTGCAATACCCTGTGCAATACTCTGCAATACTCTGCAAAATACTCTGCAATACCCTGCGCAATACTCTGCAATACCCTGTGCAATACTCTGCAATACCCTGCGCAATACTCTGCAATACCCTGCGCAATACTCTGCAATACCCTGCGCAATACCCTGCGCAATACTCTGCAATACCCTGCACAATACTCTGCAAAATACTCTGCAATACTCTGCCAATACTCTGCAATACCCTGCGCAATACTCTGCAAAATACTCTGTAATACCCTGCCAATACTCTGCAATACCCTGCGCAATACTCTGCAATACCCTGTGCAATACTCTGCAATACCCTGCGCAATACCCTGCGCAATACTCTGCAATACCCTGCGCAATACTCTGCAAAATACTCTGCAATACTCTACAATACTCTGCAAAATACTCTGCAATACCCTGCGCAATACTCTGCAATACCCTGCGCAATACTCTGCAATACCCTGCCAATACTCTGCAATACCCTGCGCAATACTCTGCAAAATACTCTGTAATACCCTGCCAATACTCTGCAATACCCTGCGCAATACTCTGCAATACCCTGCGCAATACTCTGCAATACCCTGTGCAATACTCTGCAATACCCTGCGCAATACCCTGCGCAATACCCTGCGCAATACTCTGCAATACCCTGCGCAATACTCTGCAAAATACTCTGCAATACCCTGCGCAATACTCTGCAATACCCTGTGCAATACTCTGCAAAATACTCTGCAATACCCTGCGCAATACTCTGCAATACCCTGCGCAATACTCTGCAATACCCTGCGCTATACTCTGCAAAATACTCTGCAATACCCTGCCAATACTCTGCAATACCCTGCGCAATACTCTGCAAAATACTCTGCAATACCCTGCGCAATACTCTGCAATACCCTGCACAATACTCTGCAATACCCTGCACAATACTCTGCAAAATACTCTGCAATACCCTGCACAATACTCTGCAATACCCTGCACAATACTCTGCAATACCCTGCACAATACACCCTGCGCAATACTCTGCAATACCCTGCGCAATACTCTGCAATACTCTGTGCAATACCCCCTGTGCAATACCCCGTGCAATACCATGCCATACTCCGCAATGCCCTGCAATACTCCGCAATGCCCAGCAATACTCCGCAATGCCCGGCAATACTCTGCAATAACCACTTCCCGCCCGCTGGCCGTCATATGACGTCCTTGACTTGCGCAATACTCTGCAATACCCTGCGCAATACTCTGCAATACCCTGTGCAATACTCTGCAATACTCTGCAAAATACTCTGCAATACCCTGCGCAATACTCTGCAATACCCTGTGCAATACTCTGCAATACCCTGCGCAATACTCTGCAATACCCTGCGCAATACCCTGCGCAATACTCTGCAATACCCTGTGCAATACTCTGCAAAATACTCTGCAATACTCTGCCAATACTCTGCAATACCCTGCGCAATACTCTGCAAAATACTCTGTAATACCCTGCCAATACTCTGCAATACCCTGCGCAATACCCTGCGCAATACTCTGCAATACCCTGCGCAATACTCTGCAAAATACTCTGCAATACCCTGCGCAATACTCTGCAATACCCTGTGCAATACTCTGCAAAATACTCTGCAATACCCTGCCAATACTCTGCAATACCCTGTGCAATACTCTGCAAAATACTCTGCAATACTCTGCCAATACTCTGCAATACCCTGCGCAATACTCTGCAAAATACTCTGTAATACCCTGCCAATACTCTGCAATACCCTGCGCAATACTCTGCAATACCCTGCGCAATACTCTGCAAAATACTCTGCAATACCCTGCACAATACTCTGCAATACCCTGCGCAATACTCTGCAATACCCTGTGCAATACTCTGCAATACCCTGCGCAATACCCTGCACAATACTCTGCAATACCCTGCGCAATACCCTGCGCAATACCCTGCGCAATACTCTGCAATACCCTGCGCAATACTCTGCAATACTCTGCAAAATACTCTGCAATACCCTGCCAATACTCTGCAATACCCTGCGCAATACCCTGCGCAATACCCTGCGCAATACTCTGCAATACCCTGCGCAATACTCTGCAAAATACTCTGCAATACCCTGCGCAATACTCTGCAATACCCTGTGCAATACTCTGCAAAATACTCTGCAATACCCTGCCAATACTCTGCAATACCCTGCGCAATACTCTGCAAAATACTCTGCAATACCCTGCCAATACTCTGCAATACCCTGCGCAATACTCTGCAAAGTACTCTGCAATACCCTGCCAATACTCTGCAATACCCTGCACAATACTCTGCAATACCCTGCACAACACTCTGTAAAATACTCTGCAATACCCTGCACAATACTCTGCAATACCCTGCGCAATACTCTGCAATACCCTGCACAATACTCTGAAATACCCTGCGCAATACTCTGCAAAATACTCTGCAATACCCTGCACAATACTCTGCAATACCCTGCGCAATACTCTGCAATACCCTGCACAATACTCTGCAATACCCTGCACAATACTCTGCAATACCCTGCACAATACACCCTGCGCAATACTCTGCAATACCCTGCGCAATACTCTGCAATACTCTGCGCAATACCCCCTGTGCAATACCCCGTGCAATACCCTGCCATACTCCGTAATGCCCTGCAATACTCCGCAATGCCCAGCAATACTCCACAATGCCTGGCAATACTCTGCAATAACCACTTCCCGCCCGCTGGCCGTCATATGACGTCCTTGACTTTGTGCGGGAATATCTGAATGATGGGTGCAGCTACAGGCATCATTCAGATATTAGCTTTTTCAGCCGGCGATTCCCTACACCATAACAACAATCATAGCGGCTGTTCTGCCGCTTGATTATTCTTACGAGAGGCGAGAGGGGATGCCCCCCCCCCGCCGCCCTCCGGTGCTTCTACCGACTCACTGCTACGATCAAAGCCAGGATTGTTTTTTTTTTTTTTTTTTTTTTCAGGCTTCCCAGCCTAGAGGTGAGATGTGGGGTCTTATTGACCCCATATCTCACTGTAAAGAGGACCTGTCATGCCATATTCCTATTACAAGGGATGGTTACGTTCCTTGTAATAGGTATAAAAGTGATCAAAAAAAAAATTGGGGCGGAAAAACATGTCAAACTAAAATAAATAAAGTAAAATGAACAATAATTTTTATTTTTTTTTTTAAAGCGCCCCTGTCCCAGTGAGCTCGCATACAGAAGCGTACGCATACGTAAGTCCCGCCCACATATGAAAACGGTGTTCAAACCACACATGTGAGGTATCGCTGCGAACGTTAGAGCGAGAGCAATAATTTTGGCCCTAGACCTCCTCTGTAACTCAAAACATGTAACCAGTAAAAATATTTAAAGCGTTGCCTATGGGGACTTTTAAGTAGCAAAGTTTGGCGCCATTCCATGAGCATGTGCAATTTTTAAGGGTGACATGTTAGGTATCTATTTACTCGGCGTAACTTCATCTTTCACATTATGCAAAAACATTGGGCTAACTTTACTGTTTTTTTTTAAGCACAAAACATTTTTTTTTCGTAAAAAACGCGTTAAAAAATAGCTGCGCAAATATCGTGCGAGATAAAAAGTTGCAACGACCACCATTATATTCTCTAAGGTCTTTGCTAAAAAAAACATATATAATGTTTTGGGGTTCTATGTAATTTTCTAGCAAACAAATGATGATTTTTACATGTAGGAGAGAAATGTCAGAATTGGCCTGGGTGCTCCAGAACGCCTGAAGGTGCTCCCTGCATGTTGGGCCTCTGTATGTGGCCACGCTGTGTAAAAGTCTCACACATGTGGTATCGCTATACTCGGGAGTAATAGCAGAATGTGTTTTGGGGTGTAATTTGTGGTATGCATATGCTGTGTGTGAGAAATAACCTGCTAATATGACAATTGTGTGGAAAAAAAAAAAGAGAAAAAAAAATCTTGATTTTGCAAAGAATTGTGGGAAAAAATGACAACTTCAAAAAACTCACAATGCCTCTTTCTAAATACCTTGGAATGTCTTCTTTCCAAAAAGGGGTCATTTGGGGGGTATTTGTACTTTTCTGGCATGTTAGGGTCTCAAGAAATGAGATAGGCCGTCAGTACTTCAGGTGTGATCAATTTTCAGATATTGGCACCATAGCTTGTGGACTCTATAAGATATGTAGCAGTATAAATTTTGGCCAAAATTTATGAAGAAAAAATAGTAATTTGCTACATTTTATAACAGAAACGAAAAAAAAAAAAATTTTTTACAGAATTTTCAGTCTTTTTTCTCTTATAGCGCAAAAAATAAAAAACCCAACGTAATTAAATACCACCAAAAGAAAGCCCTATTTGTGTGAAAAAAAGGACAAAAAATTCATATGGGTACAGTGTTGTATGACTGAGTAATTGTCATTCAAAATGTGAGAGCACCGAAAACTGAAAATTGGTCTGGTTATTAAGGGGGTTTAAGTGCCCAGTGGTCAAGTGGTTAAAAGGCATGGCTGAAATGTCCATGGCAATGGCTACATCATTAGTAACATTAGCACTAATACTGGTGTGCAACTGATCAGACAATACAGAAGGCTCCACGGGTGTAAAAACATCCTTCTGCATAACAATCTTAGCCACAGTTGACCTATTCACTTTCCTACTTGCTAAATTATTCCTTCCAGGAACATAACTTCTAGGCAGTCTAATATTCTTATTTAGAGTCAATTTCACCCTAGGAGGTGACCGGGATTCGAACCTGCAAGGTCGTTTTGTAGAACGTCTAATACCCGATCTCTGCAATGCGCCTGCGTCATTATCCATCTTCGGAGACATCCGACGACTCCGCACGACATCCAAAACCACTTGATTGATGGCTGGAACTGAAATAGGAGGGCCTGGATGTGACGACGACGATGACTCTTGACCCGGAGGATGCCCATGTCCGGGAGGTCGGAACAGATGAACCGGAGGATTACTGTCCTGTTCCAATGCCGAAAACGGCAAAACCGAGGAAGAAGAGGAAGCTTGCGATCTGGACGGCAATGCCAAGCACCTACACATCCATTCGTCACCGCCTTCCGCTTCCGCTCCCGCCCTTTCAATAAGCTGTCGCAGCATAGACATCTCAAAGCTGACAACGATCAACGATCTTCTTCTTTCTTCAGCGCCGACTGTCATTTAATGACGCAGTCTACTGGTATTTATACCCTCCATTACTAGATGAATCCATTAATATTTAAATACTGTAAGTGCTTAAAATTTATCCAATGAACAGTATGATATTTTAACCAATTAAATTCACTTTAACCTGCCTGTCTCATTTCCATAGGTAGTTGGTGGGGCCATTTTATGCCCCACTTTCCACCTTTCAAGGTATATATAAATTATCTTTAATTACACAAAAGGTTAAAAATGAGTAACAAATCACAAAAGGTCATTTAGTGTGGAATAAATCCAAAGTGGTGGTTATATATGGAGGTTTCCTGAAGGTTGAGTAATCATACGTTATCCCGACATGTTTTGACTCTAGGCCTAGAGGCGAAACATGTTGGGATAACGTATGATTACTCAACCTTCAGGAAACCTCCATATATAACCACCACTTTGGATTTATTCCACACTAACGACCTTTTGTGATTTGTTACTCATTTTTAACCTTTTGTATAATTAAAGATAATTCATATATACCTTATACCTACTGTTGTTTGGTTTCCATTATTATGTGATTAAGCACCGCCATAGTCCCATCCCTTTCCTTTTCCTTTTGAATAGAGTAGTAAATGTTCTATATGTGTAAAGATTGCAACCATGGGACTCTTGAGGTGTCATATAATTGAAAACCATATACATTACTTCTGAAAAAGACTCATCCCCCATGTAGATAAACAGTTAGATGGGAGCTGCACAGTTTTGTGTAGAAATACCACATCAAAGGCTTGTGTGTGGCTCCTAGAGCACACACACAATGAGCCCAGGCACAGCAGATCACAAGGCCAGGCATAGGACCAATGTAATTGGCCCTGAACCATGTGATTGCTGTGACCAATTATAGCGATTAGTGTTGAGCGAACCCGAACTGTAAAGTTCGGGTCCGTACCGAACTTTAGCTTTTTCCCGAACCCGGACTTTGCCCAAAAGTCCGGGTTCGGGTTCGGCAATCTAATAACGCATTTAGAAATGCTTCAGGGGCCAGCCAATCACCTTTTGATTAGCTGGTGTGCCCTTAGAGGTCATCATAGCCATGCCTACTAATGGCATGGCTGTGATTGGTCAGTGCAGCATGTGACCCAGCTTCTATATAAGCTAGAGGCACACAGCACACATGTCACTCTGCTTCAGAATAGATAGGGAGAGGATCTAGTCTGCTGCTGCTGCTTTTAGGGAGAGATAGAAAGATAGATGAGGTAGTTCTGATTCTACAATCTGAGGGAAAAGATAGAGAGATAGTGTAGTGTAGGGCCAGGTTCCTGTGTTGGTGCTTTCAGGGAGAGAGAATATTATATAGGAGTCCAGATTCAGAGATTAAAATCAGCGATCTGCATAGGTTTACCTATTTGTGTTGCAGTGCAGTCTTTTTACACTGCCATGAGCCCAGTGTCAGAGAAAATCTAACTTTTAGGGGGAAAAAAAAAGCACTTTATTGTTCTCTTTTCCAAAAGACCCATAGGGCAAAAAAAAAAAAGCATTTTATTTTGCTCGTGCAAAAAAAGACCTGTTTAGGGCAAAAAAAAAAAAAAAAAAAAATTTGCACTTTAATGTACGCTTGCAAAAAACGCAGTTTAGGGGCACCAAAAAAAGTTTGCAGTGTGTTATACATATTTTGAGGTGTGTGAAATAAACAATTTCTATATAGTTTTCTCCTACTGTGCTATACTAAAAAAACAACATTTTTTTTGAATAGCATTTTCTGCAGTTCTGTAGCTGTGCGATTCAGCGGTTACGTACTGTGGGTGTGTTCTGCTCTTCCAAAAAACGCCGTTTAGGGGCACAAAAAAAGTTTGCAGTGTGTTATACATATTTTGAGGTGTGTGAAATAAACAATTTCTATATAGTTTTCTCCTACTGTGCTATACTAAAAAAACAACATTTTTTTTTAATAGCATTTTCTGCAGTTCTGTAGCTGTGCGATTCAGCGGTTACGTACTGTGGGTGTGTTCTGCTCTTCCAAAAAACGCCGTTTAGTGGCACAAAAAAAAGTTTGCAGTGTGTTATACATATTTTGAGGTGTGTGACATAAACAATTTCTTTATAGTTTTCTCCTACGTTGCTATACTAAAAAAACAACATTTTTTTTGAATAGCATTTTCTGCAGTTCTGTAGCTGTGCGATTCAGCGGTTACGTACTGTGGGTGTGTTCTGCTCTTCCAAAAAACGCCGTTTAGGGGCACAAAAAAAAGTTTGCAGTGTGTTATACATATTTTGAGGTGTGTGAAATAAAAAATTTCTATATAGTTTTCTCCTACTGTGCTATACTAAAAAAACAACATTTTTTTTTAATAGCATTTTCTGCAGTTCTGTAGCTGTGCGATTCAGCGGTTACGTACTGTGGGTGTGTTCTGCTCTTCCAAAAAACGCCGTTTAGTGGCACAAAAAAAGTTTGCAGTGTGTTATACATATTTTGAGGTGTGTGAAATAAACAATTTCTATATAGTTTTCTCCTACTGTGCTATACTAAAAAAACAACATTTTTTTTTAATAGCATTTTCTGCAGTTCTGTAGCTGTGCGATTCAGCGGTTACGTACTGTGGGTGTGTTCTGCTCTTCCAAAAAACGCCGTTATGGGGCACAAAAAAAGTTTGCAGTGTGTTATACATATTTTGAGGTGTGTGAAATAAACAATTTCTATATAGTTTTCTCCTACTGTGCTATGCTAAAAAAAAAAACATTTTTTTTGAATAGCATTTTCTGCAGTTCTGTAGCTGTGCGATTCAGCGGTTACGTGCTGTGGGTGTGTTCTGCTCTTCCAAAAAACGCCGTTTAGTGGCACAAAAAAAAGTTTGCAGTGTGTTATACATATTTTGAGGTGTGTGAAATAAACAATTTCTTTATAGTTTTCTCCTACGTTGCTATACTAAAAAAGCAAATTTTTTTTTGAATAGCATTTTCTGCAGTTCTGTAGCTGTGCGATTCAGCGGTTACGTACTGTGGGTGTGTTCTGCTCTTCCAAAAAACGCTGTTTAGGGGCACAAAAAAAAGTTTGCAGTGTGTTATACATATTTTGAGGAGTGTGAAATAAACAATTTCTATATAGTTTTCTCCTACTGTGCTATACTAAAAAAACAACATTTTTTTTTGAATAGCATTTTCTGCAGTTCTGTAGCTGTGCGATTCAGCGGTTACGTACTGTGGGTGTGTTCTGCTCTTCCAAAAAACGCCGTTTAGGGGCACAAAAAAAGTTTGCAGTGTGTTATACATATTTTGAGGTGTGTGAAATAAGCAATTTCTATATAGTTTTCTCCTACTGTGCTATACTAAAAAAACAACATTTTTTTTGAATAGCATTTTCTGCAGTTCTGTAGCTGTGCGATTCAGCGGTTACGTACTGTGGGTGTTCTGCTCTTCCAAAAAACGCCGTTTAGGGGCACAAAAAAAAGTTTGCAGTGTGTTATACATATTTTGAGGTGTGTGAAATAAACAATTTCTATATAGTTTTCTCCTACGTTGCTATACTAAAAAAACAACATTTTTTTTGAATAGCATTTTCTGCAGTTCTGTAGCTGTGAGATTCAGCGGTTACGTACTGTGGGTGTGTTCTGCTCTTCCAAAAAACGCCGTTTAGGGGCACAAAAAATAGTTTGCAGTGTGTTATACATATTTGGAGGTTTGTGAAATAAACAATTTCTATATAGTTTTCTCCTACTGTGCTATACTAAAAAAACAACATTTTTTTTTAATAGCATTTTCTGCAGTTCTGTAGCTGTGCGATTCAGCGGTTACGTACTGTGGGTGTGTTCTGCTCTTCCAAAAAACGCCGTTTAGGGGCACAAAAAAAAGTTTGCAGTGTGTTATACATATTTTGAGGTGTGTGAAATAAACAATTTCTATATAGTTTTCTCCTACTGTGCTATACTAAAAAAACAAAATTTTTTTTGAATAGCATTTTCTGCAGTTCTGTAGCTGTGCGATTCAGCGGTTACGTACTGTGGGTGTGTTCTGCTCTTCCAAAAAACGCTGTTTAGTGGCACAAAAAAAGTTTGCAGTGTGTTATACATATTTTGAGGTGTGTGAAATAAACAATTTCTTTATAGTTTTCTCCTACGTTGCTATACTAAAAAAACAACATTTTTTTTGAATAGCATTTTCTGCAGTTCTGTAGCTGTGCGATTCAGCGGTTACGTACTGTGGGTGTGTTCTGCTCCTACAAAAAACGCCATTTAGGGGAACAAAAAAAAGTTTGCAGTGTGTTATACATATTTTGAGGTGTGTGAAATAAACAATTTCTATATAGTTTTCTCCTACTGTGCTATACTAAAAAAACAACATTTTTTTTGAATAGCATTTTCTGCAGTTCTGTAGCTGTGCGATTCAGCGGTTACGTACTTTGGTTGTGTTCTGCGCTTCCAAAAACACCCATTTAGGGCAAGATCCTAAATTTTGAAAATATGAGGAGAAGGTCAAAGGGACGTGGTGGCCCCGGTCGTGGTGCTGCTGGTGGAGCTCCTGTTGCAGGGAGAGGACGTGGTGGATCTGTGCCAGATACACGCACAAGTGAAAGACCTTCCTCAGGTGCGAGTAGGCGACCGAGCCTGCAGCGCTATTTTGTCGCGCCTAATGAGGCTGTACGAATGTTTAGGCCAGGACAAGTACAGGCGATAGTAGATTGGGTTGCTGACAGTGCCTCGGGTTCCTTCACATTGTCTCCCACCCACTCTTCTGATGAAAGAACAGAGTTGGCACCTGAAACCCATGTCCATCAGTCTTTCACCTCACCCCCTTGCAAATCAGCCAAGCAGTCTGAGCCCCAAATCATGCAGCAGTCTCTTCTGCTTTTCGATGACTCTGTTAGCAGGGTTTCCCAGGGCCATCCACCTAGCCCTGCCCCAGAAGTGGAAGAGATTGAGTGCACCGATGCCCAACCACTTATGTTTCATGATGAGTACATGGGAGGACCATCGCAGTACGTCTCGGATGATGACGAAACACAGGTGCCAACTGCTGCTGCTTTCGCAATTGTGCAGACAGACAAGGAGGGCAGGGGTGAAGACTGGGTGGAAGATGATGTGGAGGACGATGAGGTCCTCGACCCCACATGGAATCAACGTTATGCAGGTGACCAGTGTAGTTTGGAGGAAGAGGCGGTGGTCGCACAGAGCCACCAGCACAGCAGAAGAGGGAGCAGGGTGCAAAAGCGGAGCGTCTGTCAGCTAGACAGTATGTCTGCTACTGCCCAACGCAGCAAGGGACCGAGCACACCAAAGCCAGGTCCAAGGAGTTCCCCAGCGTGGCAGTTCTTCATACAATGTGCTGATGACAAGACACGAGTGGTTTGCACGCTGTGCAATCAGAGCCTGAAGCGAGGCATAAACGTTCTCAACCTGAGCACAACCTGCATGACCAGGCATCTAAGTGAAAAGCACGAGCTGCAGTGGAGTAGACACCTCAAAAACCAAGAAAGGTCTCTGGCTCCTCCTGCTTCCTCTTCTGCTGCAGTCTCGGCCTCTTCATCCACCTCTGTAGTGACAGTGGCACCTGCCACCCCGCACACAGAGGATCTGCCAGCAACACTACCACCTGGGTCACCAACCATCTCCACAATGTCCCATGGAAGCGTTCAGCTCTCTATCTCCCAAACATTTGAGCGGAAGAGGAAGTACCCCCCTAGCCACCCGCGATCCCTGGCCCTGAATGCCAGCATTTCAAAACTCCTGGCCTTTGAAATGCTGTCATTCCGTCTGGTGGAGACGCAGAGTTTTAAAAGCCTGATGGCATTGGCTGTCCCACAGTACGTCGTGCCCAGCCGCCACTATTTTTCTAGGCGAGCCATCCCTTCCCTGCACAACCAAGTGGGGGACAAAATCAGGTGTGCACTGCGCAACGCCATCTGTGGCAAGGTCCACCTAACTACGGATGCGTGGACCAGTAAGCACGGTCAGGGACGTTATATCTCCCTAACAGCACACTGGGTAAATGCAGTGGCGGCTGGGCCTGAGGCAGATAGCAGTTTGGCGCATGTCCTTCCACCACCGAGGATTGCAGGGCGCTTCAGTTTGCCTCCTGTTGCTAACTCCTCCTACTCCGCTTCCTCATCCTCTACCGCCTCCTCATCCATTCAGCGTAACACCTTCACCACCAACTTCAGCACAGCCTGGGGTAAACGACAGCAGGCAGTTTTAAAACTTTCCTGTTTGGGGGAAAAAACCCACACCGCGCAGGAGTTGTGGAGGGACATGGAACAACAGACCAATGAGTGGTTGCTGTCAGTGAGCCTCAAGCCCGGCCTGGTGGTGTGCGATAATGGGCGAAATCTCGTAGCAGCTCTGGGCCTAGCCGGTTTGACGCACATCCCTTGCCTGGCGCATGTGCTGAACTTGGTGGTCCAGAGGTTCCTTAAAAATTACCCCAATATGCCAGAGCTGCTGCAGAAAGTGCGGGCTGTGTGTGCGCACTTTCGGCGTTCTCACCCTGCTGCTGCTCGCCTGTCAGCGCTGCAGCGTAACTTCGGCCTTCCCGCTCACCGCCTCATATGTGACGTGCCCACAAGGTGGAACTCCACCTTGCACATGCTGGCCAGACTGTGCGAGCAGCAGCAGGCGATAGTGGAGTTTCAGCTGCAGCAATCACGCGTGAGTCGCTCTGCGGAACAGCACCACTTCACCACCAATAACTGGGCCTCCATGCGAGACCTGTGTGCCTTGTTGCGCTGTTTCGAGTACTCCACCAACATGTCCAGTGCCAATGACGCCGTTCTTAGCGTTACTATCCCAGTTCTATGCCTCCTTGAAAAAACGCTTCGGGCGATGATGGAAGAGGATGTGGCACAGGAGGATGAGGAGGAGGAGGAGGAAGCGGGATCATTTCAAAGGCTTTCAGGGCAGTCTTTCACAAGTGGCTACGAGGGTGGGTTCCTGCACCAACAAACGCCAGGTACACAATTGTCCGGCAGAAAGGGCACAGTTCTGGAGGATGACGAGGTGGAGGAGGAGATGGAGGAGGAGGAGGAGCCATTTTCACAGCAGGGTGGCACCCAGACCAGCTAGTGGCCATCACTGGTGCGTGGCTGGGGGGATACAGAGGACACAGACGATACACCTCCCACAGAGGACAGCTTTTCTTTGCCTCTGGGCAGCCTGGCACACATGAGCGATTACATGCTGCAGTGTTTCCGCAATGACCGCCGAGTTGCCCACATTTTAACTGGTGCTGATTACTGGGTGGCCACCCTGCTGGATCCCTGTTACAAGGACAACGTACCGTCCTTAATTCCCTCACTGGAGCGGGATCGTAAGATGCGCGAGTACAAGCGCACGCTGGTAGACGCGCTGCTGGTGGCATTCCCACCTGACAGCGGGCGTACGTTGGAAGCACAAGGCGAAGGCAGAGGAGGAGGAAGAGGTCGCCAACGCAGCCGGGGCACCGGCAGCACCTCAGAAGGCAGGGTTAGCATGGCTGAAATGTGGAAAAGCTTTGTCAGCACGCCACAACAACCAGCACCACCAGCTGAGATGGAACGTCTTAGCAGGAGGCAGCATTTCACCAACATGGTTGAGCAGTATGTGTCCACAGGCCTACACGTACTGGATGACGGGTCTGCCCCCTTTAACTTCTGGGTCTCCAAATTGGGCACATGGCCTGAGCTTGCCCTTTATGCCTTGGAGGTGCTGGCCTGCCCTGCAGCCAGTGTATTATCTGAACGTGTATTTAGCACGGCAGGGGGCGTTATCACAGACAAGCGCAGCCGCCTGTCCAGAGCCAATGTGGACAAGCTCACGTTCATTAAAATGAACCAGGCATGGATCCCACAGGACTTGTCCGTACCTTGTGCAGAATAGACATGTATACCGGTGTTGTGTCAAAAACTGTCCGGCCATCGGATTGTGTCCGGCCCATACTGCGAAGGCGCAGCGCTTGCGCAGTACAGAGGACAAGGAGATTCACAAAATCTCCGAAGATGAACGGCGCCTGCGCTGTGAGTGCAGGTTCAAGCCCCACCATCCAAGTGGACATACGGTAGCACATAGTAACAGGGCCCCTCACGGGCTCGGTTCGATCGCCACGCTTCGGGCACGGCCTCACTTGGCTCGGCTTGAACCACGGATGGTGTGGCCTTCACCTGAACTCACCACGCAGGCGCCGTTCGTCTTGGGAGATTTTAGAAATCCCCTTGTCCTACATACTGAGCAAGCGCAGTATAGGGTGGACACTATTTGACGGGGGACAGAATTCGACACATCACCGGCCTTACCCAGCCATTGTTGTATTTTTGAATCAGTGTTGGCTACCTCGTCCTCCTCCACCGCCGCTTCCACCTACACAGCCACATCCACCGCCACCTCAACCTCCTACTCCATATGGACCTCGTCCTCCTAGGTCAAGATTATTATTTTTTATTTTTATTTTTTTATGTTATTTTAAGTTATTTCCCTATCCACATTTGTTTGCAGAGCACTTGCCATGCTCTTAACAACATTTTGCTGCCATTTGCAGCCCTCTAGCCCTTTCCATTACCTTTTTAGAGCCTTTTTAGTCCTTAGAAGTTCCGAGTTGACTTCAATGGGGTTCGGGTTCGGGTCCGGGTTCGGGTTAAAGTTCGGTCCCGAACCCGAACTTTTTTCCGAAGTTCGGCCGAACCCGTCGAACCGAACATCCAGGTGTCCGCTCAACTCTAATAGCGATCACAGTGGTGGCACTGTACTGCTCTCTAAAAATGTGAGATATTGTTAGTGCAGCAGCCATTGCCTCTGAACAATAGTAGCCATAGCAGTACAATGTCACCATAGTGACACTGCAGTGCTCTGGTGACAGTATGTTACATTTTTTTAAAATATTGTCCCCAGAGTAAGTGCAGTGTCAGACACAATGACTAACTACTCTAACATGCAGTTTCATCATAGCAGCCAGCCATTTGACAAGTGTTGAGGAGGTGTTGTATCACCTCTTCACAGCCTGCTTTAACCTCCTGGGCCCCACACTGCCCCCATTCACTTAAATGGGTAGCGAATAGTGTTGAGCGGACCCGAACTGTAAAGTTCGGGTCCGTACCGAATTTTGGCGTTTTCCCGACCCCGGACCCGGACCCGGATTTTGCGCTAAAGTCCGGGTTCGGGTCCGGATTCGGGAATTTAATGGCGCAGTTAGAAATGCTTCAGGGGCCAGCCAATCACCATTTGATTAGCTGGTGTGCCCTTAGAAGCCATCATAGCCATGCCTACTAATGGCATGGCTGTGATTGGTCAGTGCAACATGTGACCCAGCATGTGACAAGCTTCTATGTAAGCAAGAGGCACACAGCACAGATCGTCACTCTGCTTTTAGACAGTGTAGGGAAAGGATCCTGGCTGCTGTTGCTGTGAGGGAGAGAATTATATGATAGGAGTTAGTCCTGATTCTGCAATCTACTGATAGAAAAGATAGGGAGACAGTGTAGTGTAGTGTAGTGTAGGGGCAGGATCCTGTTTGTGCTTTCAGGGAGAGAGATTTAGATAGGAGTCCAGATTGAGAGATATAATAGCTCAGCGATCTGCATAGGTTTATCTGTTTGTGTTGCAAGCTCAGTGCACCAGCACTGCATTACGTTGAGTGATACACCTATTCCATACTTTGGCTGTATTGTGCTCTTGCTAAAAGACCCATTTCGGGCAGAAAACAAAAAAAAAAGGCACTTTATTGTGCTTTTGCTAAAAAGACCCATTTTTGGGCCCCAAAAAAAAAAAAGGCACTTTATTGTGCTGTTGCAAAAAAAAAAGGCACTTTGTTGTGCGCAAAAAAGACCTATTTTTGGGCAAAAAAAATATTTTGCAGTGTATATCTCTAGTTGTGTGAAATAACCAATTTCTATATATTTTTCTTGTACTATGCTATACTAAAAAAAAAAAAAAAAAAAAACTTTTTTTTGAATAGCATTCTCTGCAGCTGTGCGATTCAGCGGTTATATACTGTGGGTGTGTTGTGCTCTTCCAAAAAACGCCATTTAGGGCCACAGAAAATATTTTGCAGTGTGAAATACACATCTGGAGGTGTGTGAAAAAACAACATTATTTTTGAATAGCATTCTCTGGCCTCTGCAGCTGTGCGATTCAGCGGTTATATACTGTTGGGGTTGTTGTGCTCTTCAAAAAAACGCCATTTAGGGCCACAGAAAATAAATTGCAGTGTGAAATACACATGTGGAGGTGTGTAAAATAAAGAATTTCTATATATTGTACAGTGCTATACTAAAAAAAAAAAACATTTTTTTTGAATAGCATTCTCTGCACTTCTATAGCTGTGCGATTCAGTGGTTAAATACTGTGGTTGTGTTGTGCTCTTCCAAAAAACGCCATTTAGGGCCACAGAAAATATTTTGCAGTGTGAAATACACATCTGGAGGTGTGTGAAAAAACAACATTATTTTTAAAAAGCATTCTCTGGCCTCTGCAGCTGTGCGATTCAGCGGTTATATACTGTTGGGGTTGTTGTGCTCTTGCAAAAAACGCCATTTAGGGCCACAGAAAATATTTTGCAGTGTGAAATACACATCTGGAGGTGTGTGAAAAAACAACATTATTTTTGAATAGCATTCTCTGGCCTCTGCAGCTGTGCGATTCAGCGGTTATATACTGTTGGGGTTGTTGTGCTCTTCCAAAAAACGCCATTTAGGGCCACAGAAAATAAATTGCAGTGTGAAATACACATGTGGAGGTGTGTAAAATAAACAATGTCTATATATTGTACAGTGCTATACTAAAAAAACAACATTTTTTTTGAATAGCATTCTCTGCACTTCTATAGCTGTGCGATTCAGAGGTTAAATACTGTGGTTGTGTTGTGCTCTTCCAAAAAACGCCATTTAGGGCCACAGAAAATATTTTGCAGTGTAAAATACACATCTGGAGGTGTGTGAAAAAACAACATTATTTTTAAAAAGCATTCTCTGGCCTCTGCAGCTGTGCGATTCAGCGGTTATATACTGTTGGGGTTGTTGTGCTCTTGCAAAAAATGCCATTTAGGGCCACAGAAAATATTTTGCAGTGTGAAATACACATCTGGAGGTGTGTGAAAAAACAACATTATTTTTGAATAGCATTCTCTGGCCTCTGCAGCTGTGCGATTCAGCGGTTATATACTGTTGGGGTTGTTGTGCTCTTGCAAAAAACGCCATTTAGGGCCACAGAAAATATTTTGCAGTGTGAAATACACATGTGGAGGTGTGTAAAATAAACAATTTCTTTATATTGTACAGTGCTATACTAAAAAAAACAACATTTTTTTTGAATAGCATTCTCTGCACTTCTATAGCTGTGCGATTCAGTGGTTAAATACTGTGGTTGTGTTGTGCTCTTCCAAAAAACGCCATTTAGGGCCACAGAAAATATTTTGCAGTGTGAAATACACATCTGGAGGTGTGTGAAAAAACAACATTATTTTTAAAAAGCATTCTCTGGCCTCTGCAGCTGTGCGATTCAGCGGTTATATACTGTTGGGGTTGTTGTGCTCTTGCAAAAAACGCCATTTAGGGCCACAGAAAATATTTTGCAGTGTGAAATACACATCTGGAGGTGTGTGAAAACACAACATTATTTTTGAATAGCATTCTCTGGCCTCTGCAGCTGTGCGATTCAGCGGTTATATACTGTTGGGGTTGTTGTGCTCTTCCAAAAAATGCCATTTAGGGCCACAGAAAATATTTTGCAGTGTGAAATACACATCTGGAGGTGTGTGAAAAAACAACATTATTTTTGAATAGCATTCTCTGGCCTCTGCAGCTGTGCGATTCAGCGGTTATATACTGTTGGGGTTGTTGTGCTCTTCCAAAAAACGCCATTTAGGGCCACAGAAAATAAATTGCAGTGTGAAATTCACATGTGGAGGTGTGTAAAATAAACAATTTCTATATATTGTACAGTGCTATACTAAAAAAAAACAACATTTTTTTTGAATAGCATTCTCTGCACTTCTATAGCTGTGCGATTCAGTGGTTAAATACTGTGGTTGTGTTGTGCTCTTCCAAAAAACGCCATTTAGGGCCACAGAAAATATTTCGCAGTGTGAAATACACATCTGGAGGTGTGTGAAAAAACAACATTATTTTAAAAAGCATTCTCTGGCCTCTGCAGCTGTGCGATTCAGTGGTTATATACTGTTGGGGTTGTTGTGCTCTTGCAAAAAACGCCATTTAGGGCCACAGAAAATATTTTGCAGTGTGAAATACACATCTGGAGGTGTGTGAAAAAACAACATTATTTTTGAATAGCATTCTCTGGCCTCTGCAGCTGTGCGATTCAGCGGTTATATACTGTTGGGGTTGTTGTGCTCTTGCAAAAAACGCCATTTAGGGCCACAGAAAATATTTTGCAGTGTGAAATACACATCTGGAGGTGTGTGAAAAAACAACATTATTTTTGAATAGCATTCTCTGGCCTCTGCAGCTGTGCGATTCAGCGGTTATATACTGTTGGGGTTGTTGTGCTCTTGCAAAAAACGCCATTTAGGGCCACAGAAAATATTTTGCAGTCTGAAATACACATGTGGAGGTGTGTAAAATAAACAATTTCTATATATTGTACAGTGCTATACTAAAAAAACAACATTTTTTTTGAATAGCATTCTCTGCACTTCTATAGCTGTGCGATTCAGTGGTTAAATACTGTGGTTGTGTTGTGCTCTTCCAAAAAACGCCATTTAGGGCCACAGAAAATATTTTGCAGTGTGAAATACACATCTGGAGGTGTGTGAAAAAACAACATTATTTTTAAAAAGCATTCTCTGGCCTCTGCAGCTGTGCGATTCAGCGGTTATATACTGTTGGGGTTGTTGTGCTCTTGCAAAAAACGCCATTTAGGGCCACAGAAAATATTTTGCAGTGTGAAATACACATCTGGAGGTGTGTGAAAAAACAACATTATTTTTGAATAGCATTCTCTGGCCTCTGCAGCTGTGCGATTCAGCGGTTATATACTGTTGGGGTTGTTGTGCTCTTCCAAAAAACGCCATTTAGGGCCACAGAAAATAAATTGCAGTGTGAAATACACATGTGGAGGTGTGTAAAATAAAAAATTTCTATATATTGTACAGTGCTATACTAAAAAAAAAAACATTTTTTTTGAATAGCATTCTCTGCACTTCTATAGCTGTGCGATTCAGTGGTTAAATACTGTGGTTGTGTTGTGCTCTTCCAAAAAACGCCATTTAGGGCCACAGAAAATATTTTGCAGTGTGAAATACACATCTGGAGGTGTGTGAAAAAACAACATTATTTTTAAAAAGCATTCTCTGGCCTCTGCAGCTGTGCGATTCAGCGGTTATATACTGTTGGGGTTGTTGTGCTCTTGCAAAAAACGCCATTTAGTGCCACAGAAAATATTTTGCAGTGTGAAATACACATCTGGAGGTGTGTGAAAAAACAACATTATTTTTGAATAGCATTCTCTGGCCTCTGCAGCTGTGCGATTCAGCGGTTATATACTGTTGGGGTTGTTGTGCTCTTGCAAAAAACGCCATTTAGGGCCACAGAAAATATTTTGCAGTGTGAAATACACATGTGGAGGTGTGTAAAATAAACAATTTCTATATATTGTACAGTGCTATACTAAAAAAAAAAACATTTTTTTTGAATAGCATTCTCTGCACTTCTATAGCTGTGCGATTCAGTGGTTAAATACTGTGGTTGTGTTGTGCTCTTCCAAAAAACGCCATTTAGGGCCACAGAAAATATTTTGCAGTGTGAAATACACATCTGGAGGTGTGTGAAAAAACAACATTATTTTTAAAAAGCATTCTCTGGCCTCTGCAGCTGTGCGATTCAGCGGTTATATACTGTTGGGGTTGTTGTGCTCTTGCAAATAACGCCATTTAGGGCCACAGAAAATATTTTGCAGTGTGAAATACACATGTGGAGGTGTGTAAAATGAAAAATTTCTATATATTGTACAGTGCTATACTAAAAAAAACAACATTTTTTTTGAAAAGCATTCTCTGCACTTCTATAGCGATTCAGTGGTTAAATACTGTGGTTGTGTTGTGCTCTTCCAAAAAACGCCATTTAGGGCCACAGAAAATATTTTGCAGTGTGAAATACACATCTGGAGGTGTGTAAAATAAACAATTTCTATATATTCTTCTTGTACAGTGCTATACTAAAAAAAACAACCTTTTTTTTTGAATAGCATTTTCTGTAGCTGTGCGATTCAGCGGTTACGTGCTGTGGGTGTGTTGTGGTCTGGCAAAAAACGCCATTTAGGGCCACAGAAAATATTTTGCAGTGTGAAATACACATCTGGAGGTGTGTGAAATAAACAATTTCTATATATTTTCCTTGTACTGTGCTATACTAAAAAAAACAACCTTTTTTTTTTTGAATAGCATTTTCTGCAGTTCTGTAGCTGTGCGTTTCAGCCATTACGTACTGTGGGTGTGTTGTGGTCTTCCAAAAACCGCCATTTAGGGCAAGATCCTAAATTTGGAAAATATGAGGGGAAGGTCAAAGGGACGTGGTGGCCCTGGTCGTGGTGCTGCTGGTGGAGCTCCTGTTGCAGGGAGAGGACGTGGTGGATCTGTGCCAGCTACACGCACAAGTGAAACACCTTCCTCAGGTGCGAGTAGGCGACCGAGCCTGCGGCGGTATTTTGTCGCGCCTAATGAGGCTGTACCAATGTTTAGGCCAGGACAAGTACAGGCGATAGTAGATTGGGTTGCTGACAGTGCCTCGGGTTCCTTCACATTGTCTCCCACCCACTCTTCTGATAAAAGATCAGAGTTGGCACCTGAAGCCCATGTCCATCAGTCTTTCACCTCACCCCCTTGCAAATCAGCCAAGCAGTCTGAGCCCCAAATCATGCAGCAGTCTCTTCTGCTTTTCGATGACTCTGTTAGCAGGGTTTCCCAGGGCCATCCACCTAGCCCTGCCCCAGAAGTGGAAGAGATTGAGTGCACCGATGCCCAACCACTTATGTTTCATGATGGGTACATGGGAGGACCATCGCAGCACGTCTCGGATGATGACGAAACACAGGTGCCAACTGCTGCTGCTTTCGCAATTGTGCAGACAGTCATGGAGGGCAGGGGTGAAGACTGGGTGGAAGATGATGTGGAGGACGATGAGGTCCTCGACCCCACATGGAATCAACGTTATGCAGGTGACCAGTGTAGTTTGGAGGAAGAGGCGGTGGTCGCACAGAGCCACCAGCACAGCAGAAGAGGGAGCAGGGTGCAAAAACGGAGCATTCGTCCCCTAGACAGTACATCTGCTACTGCCCAACGCAGCAAGGGACCGAGCACACCAAAGCCAGGTCCAAGGACTTCCCTAGCGTGGCAGTTCTTCACACAGTGTGTTGATGACAAGACACGAGTGGTTTGCACGCTGTGCAATCAGAGCCTGAAGCGAGGCATAAACGTTCTCAACCTGAGCACAAGCTGCATGACCAGGCATCTAAGTGCAAAGCACGAGCTGCAGTGGAGTAGACACCTCAAAAACCAAGAAAGGTCTCTGGCTCCTCCTGCTTCCTCTTCTGCTGCAGTCTCGGCCTCTTCATCCACCTCTGTAGTGACAGTGGCACCTGTCACCCCGCAAACAGAGGATCTGCCAGCAACACTACCACCTGGGTCACCAACCATCTCCACAATGTCCCATGGAAGCGTTCAGCTCTCTATCTCCCAAACATTGGAGCGGAAGAGGAAGTACCCCCCTAGCCACCCGCGATCCCTGGCCCTGAATGCCAGCATTTCAAAATTCCTGGCCTTTGAAATGCTGTCATTCCGTCTGGTGGAGACGCAGAGTTTTAAAAGCCTGATGGCATTGGCTGTCCCGCAGTACGTCGTGCCCAGCCGCCACTACTTTTCCAGGCGAGCCATCCCTTCCCTGCACAACCAGGTGGGGGACAAAATCAGGTGTGCACTGCGCAACGCCATCTGTGGCAAGGTCCACCTAACTACGGATGCGTGGACCAGTAAGCACGGTCAGGGACGTTATATCTCCCTAACAGCACACTGGGTAAATGCAGTGGCGGCTGGGCCTGAGGCAGATAGCGGTTTGGCGCATGTCCTTCCACCACCGAGGATTGCAGGGCGCTTCAGTTTGCCTCCTGTTGCTAACTCCTCCTTCTCCGCTTCCTCATCCTCTACCGCCTCCTCATCCATTCAGCGTAACACCTTCACCACCAACTTCAGCACAGCCAGGGGTAAACGACAGCAGGCAGTTTTAAAACTTTCCTGTTTGGGGGAAAATCCCCACACCGCGCAGGAGTTGTGGAGGGACATGGAACAACAGACCGATGAGTGGTTGCTGTCAGTGAGCCTCAAGCCCGGCCTGGTGGTGTGCGATAATGGGCGAAATCTCGTAGCAGCTCTGGGTCTAGCCGGTTTGACGCACATCCCTTGCCTGGCGCAAGTGCTGAACTTGGTGGTCCAGAGGTTCCTTAAAAATTACCCCAATATGCCAGAGCTGCTGCAGAAAGTGCGGGCTGTCTGTGCGCACTTTCGGCGTTCTCACCCTGCTGCTGCTCGCCTGTCAGCGCTGCAGCGTAACTTCGGCCTTCCCGCTCACCGCCTCATATGTGACGTGCCCACAAGGTGGAACTCCACCTTGCACATGCTGGCCAGACTGTGCGAGCAGCAGCAGGCAATAGTGGAGCTTCAGCTGCAGCAATCACGCGTGAGTCGCTCTGCGGAACAGCACCACTTCACCACCAATAACTGGGCCTCCATGCGAGACCTGTGTGCCTTGTTGCACTGTTTCGAGTACTCCACCAACATGGCCAGTGCCAATGACACCGTTCTCAGCGTTACTATCCCAGTTCTATGCCTCCTTGAAAAAACGCTTCGTGCGATGATGGAAGAGGATGTGGCACAGGAGGATGAGGAGGAGGAGGAGGAAGCGGGATCATTTCAAAGGCTTTCAGGGCAGTCTTTCACAAGTGGCTACGAGGGTGGGTTCCTGCACCAACAAACGCCAGGTACACAATTGTCCGGCAGAAAGGGCACAGTTCTGGAGGATGACGAGGTGGAGGAGGAGATGGAGGAGGAGGAGGAGGAGGAGGAGGAGGAGCCATGTTCACAGCAGGGTGGCACTCAGACCAGCTCGTGGCCATTACTGGTGCGTGGCTGGGGGGATACAGAGGACACAGACGATACACCTCCCACAGAGGACAGCTTTTCTTTGCCTGTGGGCAGCCTGGCACACATGAGCGATTACATGCTGCAGTGTTTCCGCAACGACAGCCGAGTTGCCCACATTTTAACTGGTGCTGATTACTGGGTGGCCACCCTGCTGGATCCCCGTTACAAGGACAACGTACCGTCCTTAATTCCCTCACTGGAGCGGGATCGTAAGATGCGCGAGTACAAGCGCACGCTGGTAGACGCGCTGCTGGTGGCATTCCCACCTGACAGCGGGCATACGGTGGAAGCACAAGGCGAAGGCAGAGGAAGAGGAAGAGGTCGCCAACGCAGCCGGGGCACCGGCAGCACCTCAGAAGGCAGGGTTAGCATGGCCGAAATGTGGAAAAGCTTTGTCAGCACGCCACAACAACCAGCACCACCAGCTGAGATGGAACGTCTTAGCAGGAGGCAGCATTTCACCAACATGGTTGAGCAGTATGTGTCCACAGGCCTACACGTACTGGATGACGGGTCTGCCCCCTTTAACTTCTGGGTCTCCAAATTGGGCACATGGCCTGAGCTTGCCGTTTATGCCTTGGAGGTGCTGGCCTGCCCTGCAGCCAGTGTATTATCTGAACGTGTATTTAGCACGGCAGGGGGCGTTATCACAGACAAGCGCAGCCGCCTGTCCAGAGCCAATGTGGACAAGCTCACGTTCATTAAAATGAACCAGGCATGGATCCCACAGGACTTGTCCGTACCTTGTGCAGAATAGACATGTATACCGGTGTTGTGACAAAAACTGTCCGGCCATCGGATTGTGCCCGGCCCGTACTGCGCAGGCGCAGCGCTTGCGCAGTACAGAGGACAAGGAGATTCACAAAATCTCCGAAGATGAACGGCGCCTGCGCTGTGAGTGCAGGTTCAAGCCCCACCATCCAAGAGGACATACGGTAGCACATAGTAACAGGGCCCCTCACGGGCTCGCTTCGATCGCGGCCTTGCTTGGCTCGGCTTGAACCACGGATGGTGTGGCCTTCACCTGAACTCAACACGCAGGCGCCGTTAGTCTTGGGAGATTTTTGAAATCCCCTTGTCCTACATACTCAGCAAGCGCAGTACAGGGCGGACACTATGCGACAGGGGACAGAATTCGACACATCACCGGCCTTACCCAGCCATTGTTGTATTTTTGAACCAGTGTTGGCTACCTCGTCCTCCTCCACCGCCGCTTCCACCTACACAGCCACATCCACCGCCACCTCAACCTCCTACTCCATATGGACCTCGTCCTGCTAGGCCAAGATTAAAATTTTTATTTTATTTTTTTGTAGCGCACAGATCCTTTCCCCCTTACCTGCCTTTATGTTGTTGGCTCTTCGCAGGAGGGAGAAAGGCACACCGCACTACCAGCCCGTATCCTCCTATATAAAGAGGTTGAGCGGTGTACTTGACGGGCCGTGTCCACAGCCGGAGTCAAAACTCCTCCAGAGGATGATTCTCACCTCTACTGTAGGTAGAGGCAAGTCCTTTAATTGCCAGTAAAGTCAATGTCCACACCAGCTGAAACTCCAACTCTTATTCTCTCATGGCAAAATAAACTGTACTCAGATAGAAAAGGTTAGAGCAAAGAAACAGGACAGCTTAAGGTGTGGAGGAGGTCCAGGCACAAACGTAGCACATTCACTTCACTGCTTAGGTTTCTCAAACAGTTTTTGGCGCACGGTCTCTGCCACAGACATTGAGGTTGGTCTCTGCCACAGACCGGGTGTACAAGGCCCCTGCCACGGGCCTGGAGAACTTTGGTCTTAGCCACAGACCAGGGTGTATAAGGCCCCTGCCACGGGCCGGTTGAATAAGGCCTCTGATACAGTCAAGGTGACCTTGAGCTTCTCCTTCTACGAACCTAGCCCATATCAAGGGGAAGACATCTCTCCAGGGAGTCAACAGACCATTCCTTCACCGTGACTCCCGCATCGGTCCATCAGAATGATCCTCCCTTCCCTGGAACAGGGTCCCCTACACGAGGCGGCTCTGGACTCCAGGCTTTACTCCCGCCCCTAGGCCTCCATACCCAGGGCAGCAAGAACTCCAGGATAGTACCTCACCCCGGGCTAAAGGTGCCCGAGATGGAACAGGAACACATGCACCCAGGCCGAAGGCACCTGGGCGCGGACCCCACTGGACATCAGCCCCCAGGCCAAAGGTCTGCCCCTTTTATATGCTCTCCCGGCATGCACAGCAGGTTCCCCGCCCCGCTGTACTACTGCCAAGAGGGGACACAAAAGGCGCCACCTGTAGGCCGCAGGGAACTGCACACCAATACTGTCCCCCGAGGACAAAATGGTCCATGAATCCTACAGAATTAGGGTATTTGAGCCTATTTACCACTCAAACACTTTCCTTAAATTTAGTACCCCGCTACATTTTTATTTCAAAGTATTTTATTTTCCCACTAGCTTATCCATTAAATTAAATAATTTATTCCATAAAGGGCGTATTCTGGGGCATTCCCACCATATGTGTGGCATCGTGCCGTTGAGTTTCTGAGGTTCTTAATGACTTCCTGTACCTCTTCTGCTGAAAAGGGGGCCTCCAGCATATTTTTTTATTTTGTTATTTTTTTTATGTTCTTTTAAGTTATTTCCTATCCACATTTGTTTGCAGAGCACTTGCCATGTTCTTAACAACATTTTGCTGCCATTTGCAGCCCTCTAGCCCTTTCCATTACTTTTTTAGAGCCTTTTTAGTCGTCAGAAGTCCGGGTCCCCATTGACTTCAATGGGGTCCGGGTCCGGGTTCGGGTTAAAGTTCGGTCCCGAATCCGAACTTTTTTCCGAAGTTCGGCCGAACCCGCCGGACCCGAATATCCAGCTACCCGCTCAACTCTAGTAGCGAATAGCGGTATAATTTCTGCCAAAGCTGCGAAGCATAGCATTGCAGCCCTATCTGGCAATGAGAAAGATAGCAATAAGATTTGCATTCAGATTCCTCTGATTGCAGAGGATGATTTGCAGCAGCCAGCAGGCCAGTTAATGGCAACCAATGAGCTGCAACCTGCCCACGGACCATAGTTTGGGGACTATTGTTCTACAGAATCACTATGTAAAACCCCCAAAAATACATTTGGCTGTAGTTAGGCTTTATGGCAATAATTGTATAATGACAGAGGATGTGCTTGCTTCCAAAATAAAGTTAGGATCAAGGGAGATGTTTCGAATTTTCTCCAAAAAATAAAAATTTGTAGAGTATATATAAAGCAAAACATTTAGTAAATCCATCCATTAACTCTGAATCTTCATTTTATCTTCATTTTATTATCAATATAAAATGCAGCATGTCCATCGTTTTGACATGTTACATCTATACATAGGTTTCAGAAAAGTATAATTATGATGAAATAATATATGTTTCGGAAAATATGGACAGGTGAGGAATTGTTTATATAGTGTGGCAAGTGATTCACTTTATCCTGGTGAGTATTGGCCTGAGGTTGTTCTAGTCATTCAGTCAGACTACAGACACTATGACTAGTCAAACAAGCATGTAGTCACACTGCAGACAACACATGTGCTGAACAATCCAGACACAAGACAATGGAGACAAGGCCAAGAGTGATTTGCTGCAATCCATCTGACTTACATTCTATCACAAAATCCTGCAGCTCAGGAAACTGTATGGAGTCAGGAAGGACACTGCCCCGATGCTTCCTCTCTGCCACTTCAAAAATATCAGCTATCAAAAGTTCTTCATTAATACTTGGCCTTTGACTTTTATTATTTTACCGTAAAATAGAACAATATGACATAGAACTTGTAAATATTCTAATTCTGGTGCAGATTTTGTTCATAACAACTGACCCAGTAAAATATATTATCATGACAGAGTTAAAGTAGAACTCCAGGCAATCAACTAAATACACAGTTGATATATATATATATATATAGGTATATATATATTTATATATGCATATATATATACAGTATGTACATATATATATATATATATATATATATATATATATATATACATATATACATACACTATATTACCAAAAGTATTGGGACGCCTGCCTTTACACGAACGTGAACTTTAATGGCATCCCATTCTACATTATATTGTGATATTATGTTATATGGATTGATATGGAAATTACATTTTATGATCAGTGATAGTAAATAAATGATGTTTTTAGATATACGTTGTGCCTCAAAAGTCCAATTTCCATGTATTTTTCCCCCCTTTTTTTTTCCCTTGCCCCGTTTTTCTCGTGCCTATTAATATAAAGGCATGTGGCATCATATTGTTTAGTCAGTCTAGGGTCATTATGAACCATAAGTTTTATATTTACTTTTAAACACATTACTACATAAGGTCAGTACCAGATACCATTGTCCTAGGTCAGCAGCACTAGACACATTCTATGGCCCAATGTCAATGCTATCACATACCATGGTCCAGGGTCAGCAATAGGCACATACTATGGCCCGGGATCAGCACCAGGCACCTACTATGGCCCAGGATCAGCACTAGGCACTTACTATGGCACCAGGAGCGTTTTATTGCACAAGGTTAGTTATAGACATATACTATGGCTCAGGGTCAGCACAAGATATATACCGGGGATATGCAATTAGCGGACCTCCAGCTGTTGCAAAACTACAAGTCCCATCATGCCTCTGCCTCTGGGTGTCATGCTTGTGGCTGTCAGAGTCTTGCTATGCCTCATGGGACTTGTAGTTGTGCAACAGCTGGAGGTCCGCTAATTGCATATCCCTGATATATACTATGGCCAAGGTCAGCACTAGACACATATTTTGACCCAGAATCAACACTAGACACAAACTTTGACCCAGAATCAGCACTAGACACATACTATGACCCAGAATCAGTACTAGACACATACTATGGCCCAGGATCAGCACTGGACACATACTATGACCCAGAATCAGTACTAGACACCAAGGATGAGCTCAGGCGTGCCCGTGCCCACGCCCACCAGGAAGCTGACACTCTGCAGTGCTAATCACAGGCAGTGAGACATTTCCCGATCTGCGGCTGCATAGATCGAGAAATGGCTCACTACCTGTGATTAGCGCTGTGGAGTGTCAGCTTCCTGGCGGGCGTGGGCATGTGGAGTTGTGAACATTCCTGAGCTCATCCTTACTAGACACATACTATGGCCCAGGATCAGCATTGGACACATACTATGACCCACAATCAGTACTAGACACATAATATGGCTCAGGATCAGCACTAGACATGTACTATGCCCCATAATCAGCACTAGGCACCTACTTTGGCCCAGGATCAGCACTAGACTTGTACTATGCCCCATAATCAACCCTAGGCACCTACTTTGGCCCGAGATCAGCACTAGACATGCACTATGGCCCAGGGAGCTCCTGTTACAGCACTTACCTCTGACAAAAAAATACAGAGGTTGCCATTGTATTAGAACAATATTTACTCAGTGGTACTGTCCCAAATTAGCTACACTAAAAGCACTGATCTGAAATGTATCAGATAGAAATTAGCCCTAAACATGAAAAACAAATAATATTCTGGCAAACACCCTCAAAATACAGAGACTACTTGACTATACAAAAATATGAGAGAAAACAAATCAGCGCAATGGACAGATAATGACCCTATAAAAAGCAGCTGAACACCAGGGTCAATAATCAAAATCCCTTAGATGAATATAAAGCAGATGGTGCAGCGCTAATAGCAACAGTCCATAAATGTATAATACACCATCCGTGAGGTCTTCAGTGCTGGTACACATAAAAAGACATGCAAGTGACTCCGCGGGTGCGATAAACCTCCACCAATGGTAAAAATAGCCACTCACCTCACCAAGGGGACCCTTTAATTATGGAGGGTCAAACACACATTCCCCTGCGGGATCCAAATTCAATCGGGAGCCAGGAGAGAGTATAAGCCAGTATGTAGTATTATCCCAGGTACCATGCGATCATGTGAATACAAAGGACAAGGACATAGTGCTCTCCGTGTAACATTAAACGTATTTAATAAAAGATAACGTTAAAAAACTTACAAACAAGGCACCAAGTCCGGTGCCAGATGATACAGCGTGTAAATAAATAAGCGTGATGGCCGTCACGACACTTCTTCCATACGTGTTACGTCCCTTTCAGGGCGGGGACTTCTTCAGCGGATCCGCTGTATCATCTGGCACCGAACTTGGTGCCTTGTTTGTTAATTTTTTAACTTTATATTTTATTAAATATGTTTAATGTTACAGGGAGAGCACTATGTCCTTGTCCTTTGTATTCACATGATCGCATGGTACCTGGGATAATACTACATACTGGCTTATAGTCTCTCCTGGTTCCTGATTGAATTTGGATCTACTTAAGTACCCGCAGGGGAATGTGTGTTTGACCCTCTGTAAATAAAGGGTCCCCTTGGTGAGGTGAGTGGCCATTTTTACCATTGGTGGAGGTTTATCGCACCCGCGGAGTCACTTGCATGTCTTTTTATGTGTACCAGCACTGAAGACCTCACGGATGGTGTATTATACATTTATGGACTGTTGCTATTAGCGCTGCACCATCTGCTTTATACTTGACTATACAGTTATATTGTATGAATCAGAATTCACTCTTAACTTTTCAGGATGCATAAGACCTATATCAAGGGAAATATAGATCTCAAACATTGACATAAAGTCAGATTCACATACCCGCATGTGCTAAGTAGTCTTGGCAGAGAATGGTCATGGGGATATTATTCATAAGCGTAGGAAACAGGGATGAAAAATCACAGCCACTGTGTTGCCAAAAATAAGATTTAGAGGTACGTAGGTATTTCTTGAGCCGACTTAAAAAAGTATAAATTACAACTTGGGTTACTTACTACATAAACTTTAAATAATATTAAAGAAAAGAGGAAGCATTTTATAAAATATCTTGCAGAACATATATATACAAATTTGCACTGAGGTAGCGCAGTGTTTCTTTGTTTTTTGTATCCCCCATCGTCATAGCTCTAAAACTTTGTCCTCTATGTTCAGTCTCTTGCTTCCTCCGCCTTGCTGCACCATGCCGTCTCCTTCCCTCTCTCCCTAGTTTCCCTCAGTCGTGCTCACCGCCTGCCTATCATCTTGCTCTAATTGTTTCCAGATTTGTGTGGGAGGTCAGGGCCTGGGAGTGCAGCTTCATGCCAAGTTTATAAACAGAGCAGTGTTTCCAGATGGCCACTGGCTCCAGCCTGGCTAGCAGGTTGATTGAGACCAGAATAACAACAGGTGGAGAACAGACAATGAATTCCTTGACACTTCTTTTACTGTTCTGCTTTCCTCCTGACTCCATACCTCAAGATGTATTATAACACCTTCAAATGAATGATAAAGTAAAATGACACAAAAGTACATAGCAAAGAGAGGAACGGTGCGAGGAGCATGATGCATTGCTGTTTCCATTCTAGCCATTATTGCAAATGAACCACAAACTCGCAAATCTTAACCGTTTCCTATTCTCCCAGGCACTGCTACAACAGACAGCCAATTTCAGTTTTGTCAAAGAAACCATTTAAGGAGATTCTGATGAATGAAAAAAGTTTACAGACGTTAAGTTGTAATTATACCTAATAAATCATACACCAGGCTCCTTAGAGGAGTATATTTTTTATTTTCTTATTTCTTTAGATGACATTATTCAACTGGCTAATAAAAAGATACAACGGAAAATATGGCTCAGTATGACCAAATAGTTGTATTAATGTGTCTGGGAAAAATAAATTTGTAATGGTCTTAATAATATTAATATGATTTCCGGTTTAATAGGATTTTTAAATACGTATTAGGTGGAATATGTGGTTTTGTGGCAGCGCTAAATGACTTCCTTTGCTATAAATTGTTATAGTTCAGTTTAAATAACCATTAAATCTTAATCTCAAATTGGCTTGTACAAATGGGTAATTAATCTAATTTATGGATATCTGTGTAAACATCATCAGTTCGTCAGAACTAGAGTAACTGCAATGTTATCTCACCTGTCCCCAAACGAGTGAGATCTCAGCTTTACAGCCTGATTACTTTATTTAAACCTATTGAGAGTTCATACTCTGGACTCTCCATAGACACTTCAGAGCGCATGTAGGGTCGGGCAGGAAATACATTGACAAGTGTTATATCTGAAGCAGGCGAGAATAATACTCCAAGTGTTATTGGTGTAGCTAGCGGTTATCCCCACTAAACTCTCAACATGTGGAAAAGGGACTATCTCAGTAGCCATAAAATCACACAAATTTATATATAAAAAGATTTTTACGTTCTATTTGTACAAAAGTTAGCTAAAAAAGGACACATATCAATATACATAGAACAAGCAATACTTGTAACAGCATTTATATTGCATAGATATTTGCTGGTGATATGATATCCCCAGGTGAGTCCTAAGGACATAGGATGTAATTAATTATTGATGTACAACCAATCATCCTTATGTTTCGCGGTTATAACCTTACCCATAGAAGGAATTAACCTCTTCATGCCCGCACTATAGCCAAAAGACAGCTACAGTGTGGGCTTAAATTGCGAGGAGGGCGCCCATGTATGTTCTCCTGTGCTCAAACTGCCTGCGCACCTCCTGCGGGGCGCGGGCAGCGCTCTCTGTGATCACTGAGTCCATGGGACTCAACTGATCACAGATTGCAGTAAAGAGCCAATTCCGGCCCTTTGCCATGTGATCAGCTGTCAGCCAATGACAGCTGATCACATGATGTAAACAGAAGCTGGTAATCTGCTTTTCTCTTCTCGTCCATGGACGGACACAGCTCCTTCAAATATTGACAGTTGGGTATGTTCCATCTATTAGGAGAGGACTAGGCAGAACATGTTAGATATGCATACATGTTATTTAAACAGAGTTGAAACAGCCCCGCCCAGGGAGCGGTCCCTCTGAACATAACCCTCCACCCTGCAGCCAGCAGCCTCATTTTTTTCTGCCTAGTAGAGGAGAAGGACCTGGCTCCCTTTGGGCCCAGAGTCCTGGAATTTTTTTTTTGACTTTTTTTTTTTTTTTAGAATGTTCTATCAACTGCCGGCTGGGCATGACAGGCAGGATAATATAGATCCTTGTAGTCCCCCCAGTCCGGCCATCGAGCATGAGCAGACCTTAGCTACGTGCGGGGTCAGCCACGATATACCCCATGGCTCCAGGGGTGGCCGGTGAGCTATGCTCCAGGGTTCACATATGACCGAGGGGCTCGCTGTCTCAGTCACAGTGGACCGGGCCGACAGTTACTCCGTACTGCTCAGTTGTAGGTCTGTCAGGAATGCACCAGCAGGTCCTCGCAGGATGGGTAAGTACGGTTCCTTCTGCTTCGTTGGGATGGAACAGCTGGGCATCCCTAAGGGGGTTCTATTGCCTGTTAGAGAAATTAGAAATTATACTTTAAATGTCAACTATGAATATGCATATTAATATGACTATATCTTCTAAAGTTAAAATGTTTGCTTTATATAACTCTATTAATACTTAAATATGCTGAATAAGCTCTAATAGCCCTAATTACTGGAATAAGTCATATGACCATATTCTATTGTGCAAAGATGTGCTGACTCTTACATCTGTCAAATATGGGCTGCGAACCATGAGATAATTTATGTATTCATTGTATGAAATTTCCTGTCATAAGGTGTTGGCTGAAAAAGGATATTTCCCTATTTCCTGCTAACGTCAGAATAAAGGTTGAAATTATACATGGTCAGGACGTTACGAGCAGGAAAAGGGAAGGTTTAAGGGTTATAAAAGCTGAATGTAAATCTATGACAGGCAGAAATGGATCTCTGAAGCAGAAGATATACATTTAACCATTTCTCTTGCATATGCAATAAAATATCTTGACTTGTAACGAGAGTCGGTCCAAAATTACTTGACATTTTGGTCCTTCGAAAACGGAAGTCCAAATTCCTGGAAAGCACTAGCCAACAACCCAGTGAACCGATGTCCGTACGGCAAAAAACTGTAAGTCCTCCGTCTTAAATTTGACGTTAACAGAGGCCGGCTCACTGAACTAGTGCCTCCCGGGCAGCGACTTACCGGATCAGCACAAGAGACCGCTCTCGGGGCAAGGTAAGATATTTTCATTTATTATATTATACTTTTAGGCCTAAATGTGATTAGGGATTTAATGAATTAAGGGATTTTGTTACATACATCTAATATAGAGATTAATTGAATGTTTATCTGTTGTGTATATGTTTTGCTTTATCCAAGTTGAGGGAATATAAGTAGATACGTCCGTAGTTTAAATCCCTTTGATATAGGAGTATGGTCCCATTCCAATACCCGGGTGCAGATAAAGGAAATTTGTCGACAAAGGACCTAGGTCCTGACAGCCTTGTAAACTGCAGGAATTCCCGTGGGGGACACATAAATATTCCTACATCAAAAACATGAACCCCTGTTGATACAAAGGTATGGCCTGATAGATTTCCAGGTAACAAATAGAGGTAATTTGACGAGCCCTTGCGCTCAGCCAGCCTCGTATGTTGTGTAAAAAACCTGTACAGGCATTTATAAATACCGTTGAATCAACAAATATTAATGTTTTGATAACGTGTGGGAACAACAGTCGAGAGAAATTAAGGCTCTTTTGTAATTCTGTTCATGCTCCCTACAGTTTACTGAAATATTAATGTTTTGATCAGGGGGGGTTGACCAGTCAGGTGAATTTACGTTCGCCTTGTAATTCTGTTCATTCTCCCTATAAATGAATAAAACATTAAGTAAGAAGACAAGACACCAGTATTATAGCAGCACACAAGATCAATAATCTAGAAGTGATATGTCACGACTAGAAAGTTTGTGAGTAGCTGCAGAAGTGATAAGATACTGTGTGCAGGTATTGTGTCAGTGTGAGAAGACCTTACAAAAAAAAACTCCGTGTGCACGTTAAAATGAGTATGATCCATGGAAAGTCTGATGGTTTGAATGATGATGCAAAGTATATGTGTAGTCTAGACAAAGAGAATGTGAAACTCCTTAAGACATGAAAAACAAAGTATGATTTTGATGCATTTTTAAATAAGGATTGTTGTGTAATACTGTGTTGTGTAGAAAGCTTAAAAAATAAATAAAAATTATGCCGGCATGTATGTATGTGTATATATATATGTATGTATATATGTGTATATATATATATATATATATATATATATATATATAAAAAAAAAAAATAAAAAAAAAAGAAAAGAAAAATAAGGAAACAGAATAAATTAGGTCTTCCCCAGGCAAAGAAATGGCTTGAGGAGGCTAACTGTAGGTTAAAATCATAAAAAAAAAAATCATAAAAAGACTATGTTTTTAGACAAAGAGGAGGACAATAATATGACCGTCCTCCGAAGTTTAGTGCAGCAAGTATTGACTGAACAAAATGCGACAAACCTAATGCACCCGACAGCCCCTACACACCCTTTAGAGGACTCTCCAATCCCACCGACAGAAGCTGCTCCCCCTCTGACTTCACCACCCGCTCCCAATTCCCTATTGCAGACCTGCAGTCCCCACCACCAGATGGGACAGAGGTATGCAACAAGTTACCCCGCTGACCCTCCTTACAGCAATCCCAAGGTCCACATAGCTCAATTCAGGGATGGTATCATGGGAATGGTTGCTAGCTATCATCTCAATGTGAGGGAAATAGAGCAGGTCACCAGACAGGTACTGGGACCTGACTGGCATCATGTAGTGGGAGATTGGAGTGGATTAAACAACCAGGGAGGGGTGTTGCCTCAGGATGATGCAGCACTCAAAAACAGAAGAAATGCTCTTATAGCAAAGATAGAGAGAGGATAGATGGATACGTCAAGCCGACTGGTCCATTATAAATCAGTGTATATGGGGAGAAGAGGAAACAGTGGATAATTTCATTGTTAGGATAAAGAAGAATTTTAAAAACCACTCTGGGATAGAAATCCCAGTAGATCAAGTGAACGATAGCCCATATGAACAACAGCTAAAGAATGCAATCCTGAAGGGGCTGCTAGTCCTTATATCAAGTTTTGTTAACGAACACATGATTAACCATAGGATCTGCAGACTCTAGGAGCTAATCAAGTATGTGAGGCATGCTGAGGGACACTTCCAACCAAAAAAGAAAGTAAAGAAAAGGATGAGGGGGGAGTGTTTCCTGTATGGTAAAAGTGTGTCTGCAGAGAGAGAAGCAGAAGGATGGGAAAGAATCTGATATTTTGGATGTGTGTAATGTTGAAACTTGTTTGCATGCTGAAGCCAAGCCAGAAATAACCTGGATTGCAAAGAGTAGTTGGGTAACATTTCTCTGTGACACTGGGGCTTGTAGGACCCTGATACACCCGCTGGATATGCCACCAGGGGTAAAGGGAAAAGGTTTAGTATATGTAAAATCTGCAAATGGGTTGATGCACCAGGAGGCCGTGTCTGAAGGCCTTACTGTGGAAAATCCACAGACAGGTAAAAAGGCTCAGTGTAAAATTGTAATGTCAACTAAATGTCCTGTTAATTCGTTGGGTAGAGA
Source organism: Rana muscosa (assembly GCA_029206835.1). Classification (NCBI taxonomy): domain Eukaryota; kingdom Metazoa; phylum Chordata; class Amphibia; order Anura; family Ranidae; genus Rana; species Rana muscosa. The sequence continues at coordinate 10,579,692 of JARGYO010005626.1, read as the reverse complement.
CATGTGGCATGCTCTTGATATTTCTGTCGTACCAGTGGAGGGGGGCCTCAAAGCCCATCGGCTGTGTGAAAAACAAATCACAGCTGTGGATAATGAGCCCTGATACTGGTACAGCTTGGATTTACAAACTGAGGGATTAAAGATGCCCAAAACCCTGACAGAAATAATTGAAGAGCCTGTGAGGAAAGGTACAAGGTCCAGACGAACCTCTATTGCACTATCTACTACAAAAGGACCACTGGGCCTGATAGGTCTTATGAGAAACAGTTAATGAGTTGCACTAACACTGAAGTGCTCTTAAGATACCTGTACTGTGATAAGAAAGGAAATAACATGGCTACTTGTCTCCTACCACAGCCTATTCTGCAAATATACAGGCAGGATACTGTACCTCATGTTTCGGTCACGCGGAACTCCGAGGTATCATGGCATGAGCTGGGAGAACTTATCACAGACTGGGTCAAATTAACAGATGAGGAACTGAAATCCAGAGGGAATCAGGAGGTACAGATTAGCGTGGTTTGTTGAATGTACAACCAGAACTTGCGTGATTGAAGTTTTGACAAAAGACAGTGACTGACACTTTTTGACCCGAGGGGAAGGGGATGCCTTAAAAGACGTCCCCGATTTCTTGTGATCAAAAGGAAAGACAGACGTAGGGCTAATTAAGACAGACAGTCAGTTCTGGTTTGCACTTATGTACAAGGGAAAACTCACAAGAAATGTTCAATGCTTTGTCTCGAGTTGTACCTCCCAGTGGGAGTCAAATTCTCTTGTATGTGGATGACATTCTGGTAGCGGCTCCTCTGGAGCGACAATGTAAAATTGACACCTTGGCTCTGATGCATTTCCTCGCAGAACAAGGTCACAAGGTTAGCAAAATAAAATACAACTTTTGAAAACCAAGGTGAAATACCAGGGTTACATTATATCTCAAAAAGGCAGACATCCAGATGAGATCCGAAAAGAGGCCATCCTTCAAGCCCCCAAACCACGTAAAAATAAAGAAATGATGTAATTTCTTGGCATGGCAAATTTCTGTAGAGCATGGATAGCTAATTATGCTACGGAGGTGGTGCCTCTTTCTGATCTCATCTATGGTACACAAATGTCTGCAAAAGGTTCCATCCAGTGGAATGTGCAAGCAGAGGATGCATTTACAAAGGTGAAGCACCTCATTGTGGGTTCTACTGTGCTTAGCCTACCCAATTACAGTAGAAACCCTTTAGCAGACTGTAGATTGTAAAGAGGGGTACATGACTTCTGCTCTCGCTCAGGTTTATGAGAACGAACACAAACTAGTTGCATTTTACTTAACTAATTTGCCCCACTGTGTACAAGCTGTAGTAGCAGCCTCATTGGCCATACGGTCATCTGCATTGATAGTATTGTTCCACCCCTGGTACTTAAAGGTCTCACATGTTATTTAGGTGATCTTACTATAAGACAGAATCTCCTATACACTAATGCCAACACCTGGTGATGGGGATCCACATGATTGTGCAGCTCAAAATTGATGAACGGGTACTCCCTAGGAAGGATATCACTGATGTTCCCTTTCTAGATGCTGACATTTTTGTTGATGGGTCGTGTAGAAAAAACGATAAATCAAACGGCTTATGCTATAGTAACACATGACCAGGTCATTGAAGCTAGACCTTTTCCCAGTTCCTATTCTGCACAACAAGCTGACATTATAGCCCTGTCAAGGGCCTGCAGTCTAGGGGAAGGGAAAAATAAATAGATATTTATACTGACAGCCAATACGCTTTCTCTACACATATTTGCCCAGCAATGGAAAAAAGGGGTATGATTACGTTGCCATGGGAAACCGATCACACAGAGATCTCATTCTTGCCCTTCTAGAATATGTACAAAAACCAGCACAAGTGGCTATTTGTAAATGTGCGGCACATAGAAAGGGAACAGATCCAATTACCCTAGGGAATGCACTAGCAGACAAGACAGCAAAGGAAGCTTCTGAAGGACAGCAATGACAAACATATACAGTTTCCCAAGTAAATGATGAGGTACAGAGAGCTATTGATGAAACATGGTTATCAGAAATGCAGAAAACATCACCGGCAGGTGAAAATCAAAGTGGTTATATACAGGGTCAACACTGGTCAATGGTATATACACATGTACAGAAGGTAAACCTAACTTATCTACATCACTATTCACGTATGCTGTGTTATTGAGTCATGGGTAGGCCCATACCTCAAAAGGAGGGATGGTACTGGGTGTACACAACATATGGGTTTACAAAACTACTCTGAAAATTTTGTCTCACATATCCGATTTGTAACAGATACCATGCACAAGGTGCCCTAAGAGCCTTAAGGGGTCATTTCCCACAACCCCCTTATCCCTTTCACACAATATGCATGGATTTTATTGAATTGAACAAATGTGAGAATAAGTACTGTCTGGTTATTGTGTACAGGTTTATAAAGTGGGTGGAAACTTTTCCTATGGCGCACACGGATGGACAGTCAGTAGCCAAAGTACTAATCAAAGAGGTGATTCCACGACAAGGGATCCCCGCGCTGATTTACAGTAACAATGGCTCCAATTTTGTAAACTAAACAATACAACTAATTGGTATATGGTACAATATCTGACCTACTAGGGAGAATCACTATTTAGGTTGTAACCCCTGGTCAGAACACCCCAGCCCCCGAGCCAACTCAGTTTCAACTTAATACCTCTTTGTTTAAAACAGATTTTACTTACAAGGAACAATTAAGTATAGAAACAGGATTTGGAGACAAAAATTAGTGGATAGAATGGGTCAGATACACAACTCAATCTAAGGGGTTAAGTGATTGTATTTCTTGTGCAAACCCAAGACCACAACTAGCTACCATTCCTCTCCCTGAAGAGGAAACAGATTTAGCTTGCATAATAAGACTGTTTTCAGAAAATATTACTGGGTCTGAATGTGCAAATGAGAAAAAGAGATACCCTAAAACTAAAATGCAAAGTACACCCCCTTCAGTACAAGTATTACCAGGAAATTTTTCTAGTTTCTCTAACAAAGATAAGGATGGTACAAAGGTTGGCACTCTATCTCCTGAATACTGTGCGACCACAACATCAACTACAGACATTAAGTATCAACTATAATGGTTTCAGGAACAGAAACGGCAACTAGCTGATGTTTGGTGGCTGTGTGGGGACAAGAAACTAAGGCTCAGACTGCCACCTAGATGGGAGGGTAGTTGTGCCCTTACCCGCCTGTTGCTTCCCTTTTATATTGTTCCTATGACTAATAAATTGATGAGACTAACAGGTAAACACTATTTTAAGAGACTTAAGTGTCCAGAATCATTTTGACAACCAGGTATATATAGACTCAATAGGTGTTCCACGAGGAGTTCCGGATGAATTTAAAGCACAGAATCAAGTAACAGCAGGACTCACCTCACTCTTCCTATGGGTACAGCCCAATAAGAATGTCGACTGGATAAACTACATTTACTACAACCAGCAGAGGTTTGTGAATTACACCAGAGATGCTATCAAAGGTATAGCAGCACAATTGGACGCCACCTCTTTGACAGCGTGGCAGAACCGTATAGCATTGGATATGTTGCTGGCAGAAAGGGGCGGGGTATGCGAAATGTTCGGCACCTTCTGCTGCACTTTTATGTCAAATAATACGGCACCTGATGGAAGTATCACCAAGGCTTTGCAAGGCCTACAAATGTTATCCCAGGAACTAACTGAGAACTCTGGTGTAGAGAACCCCTTAACAGGACTCTTTGAAAAATGGTTTGGTAAATGGGGTGATCTTGCAAAAGGTTTGCTCATCTCTGTTGTCATGGCAGCCACGGTCCTTACGCTGTGTGGATGTTGCTGCATTCCTTGTATTAGAGGAATTCTTCAAAGACTGATTGACACATCACTAACAAAGACTATGTTTTTTCAGAACAACACTGAACTATACCCGGAACCTGATGAAGATGAACTTACAGTCCTTTCAAAAGACTTATTTGTCGAAATGATAATACCTGGTAAAATAAAGAACCTGGATATTTGAATTATTGACATTATAAGTATAAAAGGGGGCAGCTGTTAGAGAAATTAGAAATTATACTTTAAATGTCAACTATGAATATGCATATTAATATGACTATATCTTCTAAAGTTAAAATGTTTGCTTTATATAACTCTATTAATACTTAAATATGCTGAATAAGCTCTAATAGCCCTAATTACTGGAATAAGTCATATGACCATATTCTATTGTGCAAAGATGTGCTGACTCTTACATCTGTCAAATATGGGCTGCGAACCATGAGATAATTTATGTATTCATTGTATGAAATTTCCTGTCATAAGGTGTTGGCTGAAAAAGGATATTTCCCTATTTCCTGCTAACGTCAGAATAAAGGTTGAAATTATACATGGTCAGGACGTTACGAGCAGGAAAAGGGAAGGTTTAAGGGTTATAAAAGCTGAATGTAAATCTATGACAGGCAGAAATGGATCTCTGAAGCAGAAGATATACATTTAACCATTTCTCTTGCATATGCAATAAAATATCTTGACTTGTAACGAGAGTCGGTCCAAAATTACTTGACATTGCCCTCCCCTCTCTCCCTCTGCCACCACTTTTTTCCTCCTCCCCTTGCGGAGCTCGCTGCGACCAGGGAATACCTTGGGGGGCTCCAGGTCCCTGCGGGGGGCTGTGGGGATGTCCAGGCCTGCTCTCTGTGTGGGGGGGTGTAAATTGTTGAAAGCCTCCGTGCCTGGCCTTCTCGTCCACCTCGCTTGCTGGGCACCATTTTTTGAAGCACTTGCGCTATTTTTTTGGGGCCTGTGCATTGCATTGGAATTTCCATTGGCGGGCATTTTGCCGTGGCCGCGCTATGATGCAGGTCTGCAATTGCGGGCGGCCAATTTCTCTGAGGCACTCGGCGGCCATTTTAGAGTGAGATTTTAGCCTCTAGTGTTGGCTGGCTTCCTGAACAGCGCGAACAGCACGATTAACCTCACACAGTTTCTCAGGCACACGCGGTGTGCGGATAGAGAGCGGGCAGCGGCGCTGAGCGGTCTCTGGCTAGGCGGTGAGTCCCCTGGGTATTCCCCCCCTCGGTCAGTGCAGCAAGGAGGGTGGACAATAATTTTTGTCAGGTATCTTGACTGAGTCCCTAAGGGCTGTCAGTGGGCAACATGGAGTCAGAAGATTGCGTTTTTTCCCCAGACATTCCAGAGGCAGCAACCGGTGCCCCTGCACCTGCTATTCCCCTGGACGCTTTGTCGGCAGTCCTGGAGTCATTTGTTGCCAGGGTGGAAGCGGCGTGCGAGTGTAAAGGGGGTACTAAGCGCCCCCCTTCCCCCGCCATTGCTTGGGGAATGTTCTGACTCAGACTCGGGCCTGGCTGCGGCTCAGGACCTCGGTTTAGGTATGTCAAAAGAGGCGGACCAGGACCTTCCCTGTGAGGAGGACCCCTCGTCCGGGTCAGCTCAAGACAGGGCACTTGTCAGTGCACTTATCAATGCTGTGAGGGACACTCTCAAGCTGGAAGATACAGCTGGGACTTCCACTGCAAGGTCTGTCCCTTTTGGGTCGCACAAACCGACCCGCTCTGCTAAGGTTTTTCCTTATGTTGATTTCTTTGACAAGTTCATAGATAAGGAATGGGAATGGCCGCAGAGGCCCTTTGCGGTCCCTCAGTGCATGGTGGTCCGTTACCCATTTGAAGAGAGCCTTTTGAAAAAATGGGCTTCTCCTCCAGTTGGTTATCTCCCGGTCTCTCGGTTGAATAAAGTAACCACTATTCCAGTGGAGGGGACCCCTGCTTTTAAGGACCCTACTGATAGGAGGTCCGAAGCTGTGAGCCGTTCTATGTTCACCATGCTGGGGTCAGCATTGCGGCCTATTTTGGCTGCTACCTTAGTGTCCCAGACACTCACAGAGTGGGCAAAGATATTGCACCAGACTGTGGAGGAGCATCAGCTCCCTCCAGTATGCGTGTCCCTGGCCGAACAGTTGGTACAAGGACTTGTGTACCTCTGTGATGCTACCCTGGATGCAGCCCCTTTGATCTCCAGAGCCTCAGCATCTGCGGTGGTACTGGGCCGCCTAATATGGCTAAAATGCTGGTCCGCTGACCAAGCTTCTAAGAAACGGTGCCTTTCAAGGGTGGGAGGCTTTTTGGTGCCTCACTGGACGACATCATTAAGGATGCCACTGGAGGTAAGAGCACACTTCTCCCTCAGTCCACTAAAGGGAAGGAGCCGCGCCATAAGCCGGGGCCCTCTTTTCCCACACAGAAGCAGTATTTTCGTCAGTCAGGACCTGCCAGCAGACCCTCCCATGCGGACAAAGGTCCAGCTGGGGGACAGAAGCGTCCCTGGGTGCGTAAGCCCGCCAAACCAGCAAACAAGCCTGCTACCGCATTAAGTTTTGCCCCCGCCCGACTTCAGGGTGGGGGGACGGCTTTGCGGGTTTGCAGCTCGGTGGACCTCCCTGCTCTCCGACCAGTGGGTCTGCGAGGTGGTCACCTCAGGGTACAAGATAGAGTTCCTTTTTTGTCCACCAAACAGATTTTTTCCCTCAAATCTGCCTCTCCTTCCGGCTCATCGGGCTGCCCTCCAGGGGGCAGAGCAAGACTTGTTGAGGTGCGGGGTGATCATACCCGTACCGCCACAGGACAGGTTTCAGGGTTTTTACTCTAATCTGTTTTTGGTCCCAAAGAAGGATGGAGTTCGTCCAACTTTGGACCTCAAGGCCCTAAATGCCTTCATAAGGATTAAAAAATTCCGGATAGAATCGATTAGTTCGGTGGTGGCTGCGCTTCATCCGGGGGACTTCCTGGCGTCCTTGGATATCAAGGACGCATACTTGCATGTCCCCATCTGCGTCAGGCATCAGAGGTTCCTGCGCTTTGCGATCGGTGAAGACCACTATCAATTTGTGGCTCTTCCCTTTGGCCTAGCATCGGCACCAAGAGTTTTTACCAAGGTGCTAGCCCCGATTCTAGCTTTGCTGAGACAGCGCGGCATTGCTATCGTAGGCTACTTGGATGACCTTCTTCTGAGAGCTGCTTCTAGCTCAGAATTAGAGGAGGACATGCCTATAGTCAGTCAGACCCTCCGTGAGTTTGGGTGGATACTGAACCTCCAGAAGTCGGTGTTAGTACCGACCCAGCGCCTAGAGTACCTGGGGTTGATTCTGGACTCCTCGGAGGCCAGAGTCTTTCTTCCCTTAGAGAAATTGCAGACACTCCAGTCGGCTGTCAGGTTGTTGACATCCTGCAAATGGTCGTCTCTCCATTTCTGCATGCGAGTCCTGGGCCTCATGGTAGCCTCTTTCGAGGCAGTACCGTATGCCCAATTCCACACTCGGGTCTTGCAGAAGGAGATTCTCTCCAAATGGAACAAATCTCCGTTGTCTCTGGATCGTCAGATTCAGTTAGGTCACCTTGTCAGGTCCTCTCTGAGTTGGTGGCTGAGATCCCCGACTCTTCGGTCCGGGAAGTCCTTCTTCCCTTTTCATTGGACTGTGATCACGACGGACGCCAGCCTGACTGGTTGGGGGGAGTCTGGGGGGTTCAGGCGGCCCAACTGTCGATCAATGTTCTGGAACTCCGGGCGATCAGGCTGTGCATCTCCAAGTGGTCTCAGAGGCTGCAGGGGCATCCAGTCAGGATCCAGTCAGACAACGCCACGGCTGTGGCGTACATCAACCATCAAGGAGGAACAAGAAGTTCAGCTGCAGCGTCGGAAGTTGCTCATATCCTACGGTGGGCGGAAAGGAGCGTGCCGGCCCTATCAGCAGTTTACATCCCAGGCATGGAAAACTGGCAGGCGGACTATCTGAGTCGCCAGATGCTGGACCACGGGGAATGGTCGTTACATCCAGAGGTTTTTCAACTCCTTTTCCCGGAGATGGGCCACGCCCGACATGGATCTCCTTGCCTCTCGACTCAATCGCAAGGTGTCGAGGTTCGTGGGCAGGTCCAGAGATCCCCGGGCAGACGCGTCAGACGCGTGGTGGCCCCTGTGGGGTTAGTATCGGCTAATTTATGCCTTTCCCCCACTGAACTTGCTTCCTCGTCTTCTCCGCAGGGTAGAGACCGAGGGAATTCCAGTGTTTCTAATCGCCCCAGATTGACCCAGGCATCCCTGGTACGCCGACCTCGTGCCGCTGGTGGCGGACGTGCCCTGGCGATTACCAATGAGGGAGGACCTTCTCTCACAAGGTCCCATTCTTTATCCTGCTTTACAGTCGCTGGCTTTAACGGCGTGGCTATTGAAAGTCATTTACTGAGGGACCGAGGCCTGTTGGATTCGGTCATTTCAACCATGTTGAAAGCACACAAATCTTCTTCTAGGAAGATCTACCATCGCACATGGAGAGCCTACATCTCTATGTGTGAGGAGATGGAATGGCGTCCACTGACTTATTCGGTTTCCAGGATCCTGCTGTTTTTACAGCGCGGAGTAGATCAGAAACTTGCCTTAAGCACCATTAAGGGGCAGATTTCAGCCTTAGCTGTTTTCTTTCAGCGACCCCTGGTGACTCATTCACTAGTAAGTACGTTTGTGTAAGGGGTTCGACATGTGGCTCCTCCGGTGCGCCCACCACTACCTCCGTGAGATTTGAATCTGGTGCTCTCGGTGCTTCAGAAACCTCCTTTTGAGGACATTAGGGAAATTCCTCTTTTGACACTCTCTCAGAAGGTGGCCTTCCTGTTAGCCATCACATCCATCAGGAGGGTTTCTGAATTGGTGGCCTTGTCTTGCAAGTCCCCGTATTTGGCCTTCATAAGGACAAAGCGGTGCTACGCCCGCAGCCTTCTTTTCTTCCGAAAGTGGTTTCGGCCTTTCACCTGAATGATGACATTGTGCTTCCATCCTTGTGTCCTCGGCCATCACATTCCAAGGAGGTTGTGCTATATTCCTTGGGCGTGGTGCGTGCTCTGCGGGTGTACCTGTCTGCTACGGTTCCGTTCCGGAGGTCCGACTCACTGTTTGTGTCTGTGTCTGGTCCGCAGAAGGGCCTGGCGGTCGGCCAACATTTCTCAGTGGATCAGGCAGACTGTTATTCAGGCCTATGCCCTTAAAGGGCGGGTGCCTCCTTTTCCCGTTTCAGCGCATTCGACCAGGGCTATTGGTGCCTCTTGGGCTTTCCGACATCAAGCGTCTGTATCTCAAGTGTGTAAGGCGGCGACCTGGTCATCCATTCACACCTTTTCAAAATTTTACAAGGTTGATGTGAGTGCATCTTCGGATGCTAGCTTCAGCCGCAAAGTTTTGCAGGCGGCTGTTTGAGGTTGCAACTCCTCCATTGAGGAGCTCTGCCTATTTGGGGTGAAACTGGTTTCTTTTTTGATTGCTGTGTCCACCCCTCGTTTTTTGACACTGCTTTGGGACATCCCAACTATCAAGATTTGAAGGAGCTGTGTCTGTCCATGGACGAGAAGAGAAAATTAGATTTTTTGTACTCACTGTAAAATCCTTTTCTCTGTCGTCCATGGACGGACACAGCACCGACCCCTCCTTTTTTGGTTTGTACTGCTTTTCTACAAACTGAGGCTGCTGGCTGCAGGGTGGAGGGTTATGTTCAGAGGGACCGCCCCCTCAGCGGGGCTGTTTCAATTCTGTTTAAATAACATGTATGCATATCTAACATGTTCTGCCTAGTCCTCTCCTAATAGATGGAACATACCCAACTGTCAATATTTGAAGGAGCTGTGTCCGTCCATGGACGACAGAGAAAAGGATTTTACGGTGAGTACAAAAAATCCTATTTCAGTGTGAGGAGAAAAAAATAAGCCGATTACCGGTCCCGCACACTGATAGTCAGCCCAATATAACAGCAATAGCAGGGGAACTCGAGGGTACTCCCCTACGGTGGAGTGTTCCGTAAAAACACAGCCCTGTATTACACCCTGTGTGAATGAGGCCTAGCTCTCCCCCTTGGATCGTGAAAGCCTATCCCCAGAAAACAAACATTCTCCACATGGCAAAAGTTAAATACCCATTTATGTCTAAGGTACCAGAAAAAGTACTTTTACTTACCTAATCTCCTGGCAGCCTTTGTTCCCTTTATGCTTTGGCAGTGGACAGTCCCTTGACATCCTTAAGTCCAATCCTTTAAGTGTTTTGGGCACTCTATTGTGCTTGATGATGCCGGTGGACCTGCGACTACTGGGACATAGAGGAGAAGAGGCTGCGGGGACTGGTCTAGCAGCATGATTAGAGCATGCAGGAGAGGAGGATCAGGTAAGTAAGAGCATGTTTTATGGTCCCCAAGACCTAAATAAGCATTCAACCCTTGCAATGCAGGGCAGGGGGCCCACTGTAAGGGAAGATTTTTGTTTTCCTGGAATACAACTTTAACCGGTTCCCGACCGGTCCACGCAGATATACTGCGGCAGAATGGCTGTTCTGGGCAAAATCCCATACATATACGGCTTTGCCCAGAAGAGCCACCAGAGGGCACGTAAGCTCCTCTGGGGGCCCGCGTGCGCCCGCTGCACAGCAGGGAACTCGATGCGCGTGGCCGGGGGGCATGATCACCGCCGGTCACGCACGATCGCGTGCACGAGCGCCAACATGGGGATTTGTGTGTATAAACACACAAATCTCCGTGCTGTCAGAGGAGAAAAGACAGATCGTGTGTTTCTACAAAGTAGAAACAGTGATCTGTCATCTCTCCTAGTCACTCCCCTCCCCACACAGTTAGAACACAGTGAGGGAACACACACATAACCCCTTGATCGCTTCCTAGTGTTAACCCCTTCCCTGCCAGTGACATTTATACAGTAATCAGTGCATATTTATAGTACTGATCGCTCTATAAATGTCAATGGTCCCAAAAATGTGTCAAAAGTCTCCTATCTGTCCGTTGCAATGTCGCTATAATAAAAACGTCATAAAAATGCCATAAATCCTTCCCATAGTTTGTAGGCGCTATAACTTTTGCGCAAACCAATCAATACACGCTTATTGCGATTTTTTTTTAACAAAAATATGTAGAAGAATACTTATTGGCCTAAACTGATGAAGAAATTTGTTTTTTAAAAACATTTTTGGGGATATTGATTAGAGCAACAAGTAAAAAAAATTGTTTTGTTTTTTATTCAAAATTTACACTTTTTTTTGTTTATTGTGCAAAAAATAAAAAACGCAGAGGTAATCAAAAAGCACCAAAAAAAAAGGATGAAAATTTTGTTTGGGTACAGCGTTGCATGGCCGCGTAATTTTTAGTTAAAGCAACGCAGTGCCAAATTGTAAAAAGTGCTCTGGTCAGGAAGGGGGTAAAATTTTCCGGGACTGAAGTGGTTAACTGAATATACATTATTGCATATACCACAATGAAATGTGTATTGGACAGGAACACACATTTTCAAGATGGGTATGAATAAAGACATAAACTATAGCAGGGACATCTCACCACTGGAATTCAAAATAAAATTAAAAAGCCAGGGCTCACCCAGCACACCAGACTCCATCTATAACAGAAATATTGCCTTTGGATGAATCAGCCTCTTATACAATGTTAGATTGAATGGCCTACATATAATACATTTAATAGTATGGTTTTCCAAAACTTAGGCAATAGGAAATACGTTGTATTTATATTTATTTTACTTCTAGATGAAAAATAACATGTACTGTACAAAAGCAATAAAAATGACAACTTTTTCTATGTGGATAAAATCTACATTTATTGCAGAAATGCAGTGTGTTTATTTCACCAATTGAAAAGTGTATTATCAGTTATAGCTGAGATTAAAGATCAAGAAAAATATAAATTGAACTTCAAATTATATCAAAATCTGTATCGTAAGCAATATAACAGAACTGTTTATACCTAGCTAAATCTGCTTTGCTAGAATAGAAAGGTTTCTCTTTATGAGCAGACTACCAGTGAGCGTTTGAAAGGTTTGGCTCGGTGTGAACTAGGGCATTCATTCATTGGTTTGGTACCGTTATATCATTTGAGTTTAAGGGCCTCTTACACTGGTGCTCTTAAAAACATGATATGCTTTTTTCAAAAATACATATCAAATTTTTTATGTGTTTTTAGTGCATGTCTGGTTGCCTGACTCCCAGCATGCACCTGTAAAACGTGGACATGTGACTCAAAAAGTGCACCTAAAAAAACAACCCTGTGCATATTTTTTGCATTTTCTATTGACTTCAGTAGGGGGTGTGCTTTTGAAATAGGGCACCGAAGATGCAGCATGCAGGACCTTTCAGAATGTAGCGCACCAGTGTGAAGGGTAATGTAGCTTTTAAAGGGAAATATTTTTATTGCATTTCCTTGCGCTTTTAAGCAGGGCAAACGAGCAGAAAAAGTGCATCATGTGAAAGATCCCTATCTAACTAGATTTTCTTGACTTGATTATATTATAAACATACAGGTAAGAACATGCTGCCACAAAATGCTTTACAAAAAGGCACAAAAAACACTAGACACCAGGGTACAGGCAGGGCCATCTTTTCGCATGGGCACGCTGGGCAGTGGCCCGGGGGCCCCACTTGCCCGGGGGCCTCACTTGCCTGGGGGGCTAAGAGAAGGGGCGCCGAAGCTGTGGCACACCGCACGCCACTCACTCGACTGCACTGGTTGCTAGAATCGCCGGCCGCCCGGCCCATAGCAACCAGTGACGTCAGAGGCCAGGATTCAGAGCGCGCCACGGCCGCCCCAGGAAAAAAAGCTCCACCCAACTCTGCCATCTTCAGACTCAGCGTGGCTCAGAGGGAGGGGAGCGAGCAGACAGCGGAGCACTTCTGAGAAGAGCTGCCTGACTGAGCTGAGCCTGTCCTGAGCCTGCCTTGCTGTGAGTGTGAGTGACTGCACTGCACCTGACCTGACCCTCGGCCTCACCCTGTAAGTAATTTGCTGTGCCATTCAAACACAGCCACTGTGCCATTCAAACACAGCCACTATGCCATTCAAACACAGCCACTATGCCATTCAAACACAGCCACTATGCCATTCAAATGAAGCCGCTGTGCCATTCAAACACAGCCACTATGCCATTCAAACGCAGCCGCTGTGCCATTCAAACACGGCCACTGTGCCATTCAAACACAGCCACTATGCCATTCAAACACAGCCACTATGCCATTTAAACGCAGCCACTATGCCATTCAAACGCAGCTACTGTGCCAATTAAATGCAGCCACTGTGCCCGTCAAACGCAGCCACTGTGTCATCAAACGCAGCCACTGTCCCATTTCAATCTGTAATTTCTTGTTTTTCAATTTCTTGCTTTTCAAGCTCGTGTTATATTGTCCAAACGTTGTGTTAGCGTTTAAACACTGATTTTGTTGGAAGTACCAATAAATATAGCCTTATTGATAATTAGCATTTTTATCCTCCTGCATGATTGTGTAGACAGGGCCCAAGTGCACTGTATTGCCCGGGGGGCCTATAATGCTCTTAAGATGGCACTGGGTACAGGGTTCATTTACTAATTGCAGGTCATTAAGAAATGAAGGCCCCTTATTACCAGCTAATAAAGACATTACAAGGAACCTCTAAACAGCATTTTCATCAGTGGCAGCCCGTCCATAGGGGGCGCCCGAGCGCCGCCCCCCCTCCTGTGGTCACCAAAAAAATAAAAAAAATAAAAAATTTAAAAAAAACCGGGCCCTTTAAGAGTTGTTTTTTTTTTTTAAATGTCCTTTTTTTTTACACACATGGCAGTGCGTCCATAGTGGGCGCAGAAGCGCCGCCCCAGCTCGCTTCTGCGCCCGGCCGTCACTCACAATACATAGGTTCATGCATTGCATGAACCTATGTATTGCTGCAGCCCACTATTCAGATGGCTGGCCCCTTGAGCGCCGGCCATCTGAATAACAGCCTCTGATTAGGCCTTTAGAAGTGCCTATCAGAGCCAGCGGCTCTGATAGGCTTCCCGACTACAGCCTGAGGGCTGTAATCGGCTTCTAAATACCTAATGAGAGGACGCACGGGGGTTCGTTCCCTGGCCAATCAGGTTCACCGGGTCTGGTTACCGGTAAGCTGATTGGCTGAAGCGACATCGAGGGCGGGAGAAGACATCGAGGACAGAAGAAGGACGGCGCTGACTCAAGGAAGGTAAGTGCAGGGCTGGGGGGGACAAACTGGCTGCATTTAAAGGACAAACTGGCTGCATTTGGGGGACAAACTGGCTGCATTTGGGGGACAAACTGGCTGTATATTGGGGGGACAAAATGGCTGTATATTGGGGACAAACTGGCTGTATTATGGGGGAAAAAACTGGCTGTATATTGGGGACAAACTGGCTGTATATGGGGGACAAACTGGCTGTATATTGGGGGGACAAACTGGCTGTATATTGGGGACAAACTGGCTGTATTATGGGGGACAAACTGGCTGTATATTGGGGACAAACTGGCTGTATATGGGGGACAAACTGGCTGTATATTGGGGGGACAAACTGGCTGTATATTGGGGACAAACTGGCTGTATTTGGGGACAAACTGGCTGTATATTGGGGACAAACTGGCTGTATATGGGGACAAACTGGCTGCATATTGGGGACAAACTGGCTGCATATTGGGGGACAAACTGGCTGCATTTGGGGGACAAACTAGCTGTATATTGGGGACAAACTGGCTGTATATTGGGGACAAACTGGCTGTATTATGGGGGACAAACTGGCTGTATATTGGGGGGAAACTGGCTGTATTATGGGGGACAAACTGGCTGTATATTGGGGGACAAACTGGCTGTATATTGGGGGACAAACTGGCTGTATATGGGGGGGAAACTGGCTGTATAATGGGAAGAAACTGGCTGTATAATGGAGGGAAACTGGCTGTATAATGGGGGGAAACTGGCTGTATAATGGGGGACAAACTGGCTGTATATGGGGGGAAACTGGCTGTATTTTGGGGGGAAACTGGCTGTATTTTGGGGGAAAATTGGCTGTATATGGGGGACAAACTGGCTGTATTATGGGGACAAACTGGCTGTATATTGGGGACAAACTGGCTATATTTTGGGGACAAACTGGCTGTATATGGGGGACAAACTGGCTGTATTATGGGGGACAAACTGGCTGTATTATGGGGACAAACTGGCTGTATTATGGAGACAAACTGGCTGTATAATGGGGACAAACTGGCTGTATATTGGGGACAAACTGGCTGTATTTTGGGGGGAAACTGGCTGTATATGGAGGGAAACTGGCTGCATTTGGGGACAAACTAGTGGCGTTTGGGCACAGTGGCTGCGTTTAATGGGCACAGTGGCGGCAATTTTATTTATTTATTTTCAGTTTGTTAGCGCCCCCCCAAAAAATTTGAGCACCAGCCGCCACTGATTTTCATGTCATAAGTAAAAAGTAAAAAAACTAAATACTAAGATTCGCTCAACCAAAACAAACAGTACCTGTCAAATCAGAACATCCTATAAGGATGGCGCATTTTGCTGGTAAACATTGATATTAGGAATATTATGTTAAATTTTTTTATTGAAAGTCAGCTCCTTGAAACCTGACCACCGCTCACCAAACAACTCAGAAGTTCTAACTTTTCTTCTGTTAACACTGGCTATAAGGAGTTTCAAAAGAAAAGACTGAAAGCCGAATAAAGCACACCAGTCATTACCATCTTGTGCTCTAAACTGCTATTTCTCTTTTTGAATACAGCTCTCATGTTGCAGAGGTTTTCACTTTTTATAGTGTGTGTAAAACTTTTAAAGATTAGCATTCTGCTTTTTTCTTTCTATTTAAAGATGCTAAACAAAGGTACATTATGCTCTGGCCCCTGGCACTTTGTTAGTTTCTGTGCTGTACATTTTCCACTAGGAAAAAGTGAAATCATCAGTGCTGCCGAATGTGCACTAAAAATCCTAACTATCCCCTATGTAAAAGCATCCCTAATACCTAACTCTACCCTACCTGAACCCTTAAAACGTAACCGTCATCCCAAATGAGTCCTCAACATTTACCCACCCAAAACATTGCTTTTAATCTGTCCCCTAACAACTAACATTCCCAAACTAATCTTAAAGCTGTCTATAGGTATTCAAAATGGTTTATTGATCCAGCCATTTTTTTTTTTTTTATAATAATTTTTATTTTATTTTATTTAACACATAATTATTGACATACGTAACATCATACATTAACATTGCATTAATTTTGATCTAGTATCCCCCCATCCCAAAAACAAAACAAACAAATAAAAATAAAAAATTCAAAATGTTTTCCTCCTTTTCCCCCCTTCCTTGGTCCAGCCATTTACATTGGTTTTGGGAAACATTCATATGGCCTTTCTTGATAGCTTGGGGGAAGAATTGATTGGGTAGAATTAATTTTTCCAGCAAATCCTTATTGCTTTCCCTGTAATAGGCCAGACTCTGCAGTGCCCCCTATTCCCTTATCCTTAGACACCAACCAGTCAGCTTGCATATTTACAAAACTATCCCTAATAATGATGATTGCTCAGCAACCATATCATTCAGGCATGGACGGTTACCATCTAATGTCTCTGGACTTAGGTCGCATGCTCACTGGGCATATAAAATGCTGCTTATACAGGCTTTTGGCATTTTTTTCTTCAGCCTTTAGAAGCAACTCTATATTAGCCTATGTGCCGAGAATCATTTTCAGGCTGGAAAAAAAAAAACATTTTTGGGAGAAGCTTTCGGGCAGAAAAACAGCATGATGCGCATAAACGTGGCATTTAGGAAAGTTCAGCATTTTTAGGTGTACATTGATTTTAGTGAAAAGTAAGCAAAGGGGAATGTTTTGGAAAAAAAAGGCTTATAAACCAAATGCCCATAAATGCACATAAATGTAGTGGGTATGTACTATTTAGGGGCAACATCTGGGTGGTAGTATGACCCAGATGCACTAATTGGTGCAGTAGGGCTGTGTTTTATTCGTGTGAGGACATCAGTGGTGTTCAGTTCCCTGCGGCCGGGGTTGAACCATCACTGCAGTGCCATACCCTTTGTGACCTCTCGCAGCAGCTGTACTGCGGGGCGGGGAACCCACTGTGCTTGCTGGGAGAGGGTATAAAGAGGGCCCTTTGAGAACGTTTGATTAAACGAAACTAGTCAGGGCGGTGCTACGCACTAAACGTCACTACTACGTGACCCCGCTAGCACGGGCGAACGCATATTTTATGCCGGCAATTTTAAACTTATATTTTTTATGTACTATTTTGTATGCCTCTTCAACATGGAATAAACTTCAACTTGAGGTAATACACTAGTGGAGTCCCCCCCTTTTCTTCCTTTCTTCCATACACTGGTATCCTACTCGGAAGTTTGCACCACGCTGCTTGGAGCTACAGATCTCAGTGGCTGGAGTTGATGAGACAGCACAGTACGTGTTGTGAGCCAGCACCGGGATTTTGGATCGGGGATATCTTCTGGATTCCTGGGATTAACATCTATACCCCGCAGAGGGTGATATCTGCAGGCCCAATAGACCTTGCCACAGTGGAGGTCCAACATCTTTGGTAAAGTACCCATCTTTAATTATATTCACCGTGGTGGATGTGGCTCCTCTTCTGGCGTTTGTGGATTTCCTTTGGGCACTTTTTCCATTGTATTATCACTGAGGGTTTTTCATTTTTTTATTTTTTCCTTGGAGAATCAATATAACTATTGGACAATTTTTTCATTCCTTTTTGTAATATTGTGTGGGGAATTTTTTCATAGGACTTTCTCATCACATCAGTACATGTTTTTATGTATGTAATGGTTATAATTTAGTAGGAATAATATAGTGATTGTTAATATTTTTCATCAGAACAATTCAGTTTCAGTGCAATCTAGTAGGAATAACACAGTGGTTGCTAAATTAGATCTTTATCATTTATTTGCAGTACTGCTTTGCACAATACATCACCGTGGATATATATCTATTTTCAGGCCATGGTTTACATAAATATGTATGTTAAAGGTTTTAATAATTTTGTACTAGAATTTATTAGTTGAGTTCTATTTCATTAAGATTGGGCGCGATAATTTTTTTATTCTTATAAAGGGGGCGGACATCTTCACCACGAGGTCCGAGTCCCAGGCACCTTTAGCCTGAGGGCTGCTGTCCGTGATCGGTGTCCAGGCGCCCTTGGCCTGTACACGTGGAGTTCGTGTTCCATACCAGACACCTTCAGTCTGGGGTGAGGTACTCAGCCAGAGGCCTGGGGCCCAGTACCTTCTCCTAAGGTGCCCCGGGTGTCGGGCACCTGAATCCAGGGCGTAAGGGACCAGAGAGGGGATCCTCCCGAAGAGCTGGTACAGCATATTGCCAGTGCCGGGTGGACCTCTGGAGACCTCTGGAGACCGTCCGGATGGATGTCTTTTCCCAACAAGGGCCAATTCATCTAGGAAGGTGGTTCATGTTTTATGACCGGTGGCAGCGGTTCATCTAATTCACTCAGGTCGGTGGCAGAGACCTGCTATCAGGCCTGTGACAGGGGCCTCAACAGTTCACCCGGTCTGTGGCAGTGACCAATCTCACGGTCGGTGGCAGAGACTGTGCGTCAAGCCTATTTGCACAAGAAGGAATAGGAGAGTTTATTGTGCCTGGACCTACTCGTATCCATCCACACCCTGTCTGTTTATTCAAAAGTTCATCTGATGCTGTTCACTTGTCAAGAAGAATAAAGGAGTGTTGGACTTTTTATGGTGTGGGGCTCTATTACTGACAGTCAAACTTCCACAGGAGAAACGGAGGCTCCATCCAAAACACAGGCCCGAAGGTAAAATAAGTGTTGGCTTTCACCTGCACATTAGAGGACATAGGCCGTAGTGAACCTCATCCTCCTCCCGCATACCCCTAGACAAGCCAGCCGTTTTATTAACAAGGGGACGGGGGGTGAGGTTGCTGGGGTCTCGAATCCGGGATCGTGTTATGGAGCCGGAGCTGACGGAGTTTGAGCATGTCTGCCCAATGGAGTTACGAGTAGGTCGGCCATATTGGCCAAAACGCCACGAGCTACACCCTCCCTGCACAGTTCGTGGGCATGACTCGGAGAATGCCCGCGAGCTGAAGCGTCAGAGGAGAGGAGTCCGGCCATGTGAGGAGGATCACATGGGGACTGTGGCGCGAACTACGCAGTGCGCAATGGAGCAAGAAGCCGTGACCATGTTCGGAAATGCCTCGTGGTTTCCAGTTTCAACCACCACGAGGATGGCTTTGACTAATGCTCCGGTTACGGCTACGGGGATCCGGCTCAAGCCCCGGGGAAGATTCGCCCTGTTTTCCTGCAGAGACATTGAGGCCCTGGGTATGATTTGTCCCGGCTGTTCGGGACTGGTGGTGCAGCTGAAGCCATTCGGGCGCTGCGAGGCCTGCGGAGAGTTCGCATTCGAGGTGGAACCGTTCTTTGAAAAGCCAAGAGCTATCTACCTCAACCGCACAGGCGCCACTACTCAAGAGGGAGGAATCACTGCTTGGACAGCCCTTCCTGCGCGCACTGCTGGGACCCTGGAGGAGGTCTCCATCAAAGAAGAGAAATCCGAGGATGCTGCCTCGGTCACCACAGGGCCCTTGCTCCCACCGTCAAAATGGAAGGTCGGCCTGGTCAAGGCTTCCTGTGGCTGTGGAGGAGCTTCGCCCCGCTGTCTGCCTGGCCTGGATGCATCGTGACACTACTACAGGCACAGGTGAGCCAGGGGTTGGGACTGTTGGTGTGATTGGAGGTGTCGGGAGTCTACAGTTGGTGGAGCCTGCTGAGGGGAGTGACTCCGAGTCTACAAGGGGTTACCTGCCTGCCGAAATGTATGACACCTCCGACCTGGAGTCGCTCTCCGACATTGGAGACGATGCAGAGATCGACAAGATTTTCTGCCAGAAGGGCTTGGACAAGATACCTCTGTCCTCGTCCCGTGCAAAAAGGGACTCACCTATGTCCGCAGGGGATAGTACATCCCGGGTGGAGGCACCAGCGCCTGAGGTTGGGTCCCGTCCCAAGTCTGCCCTTCGATCCCTGGTGCCACCTGCATCAGACACCGGGGCCAGAGACTGTCGCTGCGGGCGCCTATGTCCAATATGGAGGTGATCAAGGCACCTCGCCATCCGGATTGTATTGTCTTGCCGGGCGTGGGGAACAAAGCTACTATGCCTCCCTTGGCCAGGCTTCAACGCTTATTCTGCCAGAAGGTTGCCCACGAGTATGGGTGTGAATACCCATACTTGCCAAAAGAACTGCTGTATGAGGTCGAAGTCTATCGGGAGCATTGGTATAATGACTTTGTGTGGACACATATCAAAGTGCCACACGCACGCAGGTACCTCGCCTGTTCTCCCAAGGCATCACAACGGTTCAAGGACTGCAAGGCAGAATGGATGCTGGGTCGGCACATCCACGCAGATAAGGTGCTGATCCGCCGGAAAGATAAGGAGGATGCTGAGTACCAGATCGAGACCATGGATCAACACTTGAAACCCCTTGTCCTGCCGCATCCCAGGTTCTATTTGTAGGAGAACGAAAAAAAAAAGACTCCTTTTCTTTGTCCTTTTTCCAAGTTGGTGAACTTTCTGGGGTTTGTGTTTTTCCTTCCCGGAAAATCAGTGACTGTGCCCTAGTTTAAGGGGTGTTTGTGCTCTTCGGAGGAATGGAGACTGTTTCAGTTGTTTGTTCTCTTTTCTTCCATCCTGCAAAGTAATCATGGACTTTGGGGTAGTTAGGGCCAAGACACAGAGAAATTTTGTCTCAGGATTCGACAAGTGCTTTTACCACAGCATTGTCACTAGGTGGCAGTGTTGCGCAACGACATTCACTTTTCACACACACACTTCTGGAAGGAAAGAATTTCTCTTAGGAGGAGTTTTTTCGTTCCCCACACGAACATATGTGTCAGGGATTTGTGTGCTTAATCTTTTTTTTTGTTTCCATCTGCAGGAGAACGTCCATCAAGACCGCTGAGAATGGGGCGGGTCTTATTTAGTGATGTGGGAAAAAAAATATGTCAATAAGGTTGATGTGTTGATAATTTGTTATGTGTTTGTTTCCTTTCCCTTCCATGTCAGGTTCAGGCACAGTGTCAAGGTTTTTTTTTCTCTTTCAAATTTTTTTGTTGCTTTTGAATTTCCCTTAGCTAGTCTCTGGATTGGGTTATGTTGGCTCCCGTTGGGGCAAATGGCTTGTTCCAGACACTGGGGACCAGTGTCCAATTACTGGGGGGAGAGTGTAGCGGGTATGTACTATTTAGGGGCAACATCTGGATGGTAGTATGACCCAGATGCACTAATTGGTACAGTAGGGCTATGTTTTATTCGTGTGAGGAAATCAGTGATGTTCAGTTCCCTGCGGCTCAGTAGGTGGTGCTGTCGCCTTGGGCCGGGGTTGAACAATCACTGCAGTGCCGTACCCTTTGTGACCTCTCGCAGCAGCTGTACTGCGGGGCGGGGAACCCGCTGTGCTTGCTGGGAGAGGGTATAAAGGGGGCGGACATCTTCACCATGAGGTGCGAGTCCCAGGCACCTTTAGCCTGAGGGCTGCTGTCAGTGAACGGTGTCCAGGCGCCCTTAACCTGCACACGTGGAGTTCGTGTTCATGTTCAATCCCAGCCACTTTTGCTGGGTCCCGCGAGGGAGAGATCGTCCTAAGGTGCTCCGGGTGTCGGGCACCTGAATCCAGGGCATAAGGGACCAGAGAGGGGATCCTCCCGAAGAGCTGGTACAGCATATTGCCAGTGTCGTGTGGACCTCTGGAGACCGTCCGGATGGATGTCTTTTCCCAACAAGGGCCAATTCATCTAGGAAGGTGGTTCATGTTCTATGACCGGTGGCAGCGGTTCATCTAATTCACTCAGGTCAGTGGCAGAGACCTGCTATCAGGCCTGTGGCAGGGGCCTCAACAGTTCACCCGGTCGGTGGCAGCGACAAATCTCACGGTCGGTGGCAGAGACTGTGCGCCAAGCCTATTTGCACTAGAAGGAATAGGAGAGTTCATTGTGCCTGGACCTACTCGTATCCACACCCTGTCTGTTTATTCAAAAGGTCAACTAATGCTGTTCACTTGTCAAGAAAAATAAAGAAGTGTTGGACTTTTTATGGTTGTGGGGCTCTATTACTAACAGTCAAACTTCCACAGGAGAAGCGGAGGCTCCATCCAGAACACAGGCCCGAAGGTAAAATAAGTGTTGGCTTTCACCTCTGCACATTAGAGGACATAGGCCGTAGTGAACCTCATCCTCCTCCCGCATACCCCTAGACAAGCCAGCCGTTTTATTAACAAGGGGACGGGGGGGGGTGAGGCCGCTACATAAACTTTTGTGCAATACAAGTCACTATGACTGTTTTCTATGCTGCTTTTTCTGCCAGAGGTTCTGGTATTGTTTCATCCGCTTAGTGCGTATGGAACCTTAAATATTTTTTTACCCTAATGCATTCCCTGCATTAAGTAAAAAAAACAACCCACTAACTGCTCTACCCACCTACATCCCTAAACACTTACCTGACACCTCTCATTGCTCCAGCGCTGTCCCGGCTGTAGCACCGATCCTCTAATTTCCTGGTCTCATAGAAGACACTGAGAGCAGCAGAAGCCATAGCCTCCTGTTAGTGTCAGTTAAACTTCTGTGAGGAGGGAGTGGGGGCATGGCTTACCAGCGCTGTGTGTGTCTATGGATGCACATAGCTTGGCATGGGAGCATGCATGCATGGGTGTCCCCATGGCATCTTGTTTGCTAAGGAAGTACCTGTAGTAAGGAGAAGTGGACAGCGCAGGCAGGGGACTTCCATATTAGTCTTTAATATTACCTTAACATATAACACTATCCCCTAAAGTTAGCCCTCATTTTATAACCACTTAAAGGGGTTGTAAATCTAAAAATTTTTACCCAAATGCATTCCTTGCATTAAGGTAAAAAATGTTTAGGTGTCAGCATCGCCCTCTCAGCCACCCTATACTTACCTGAGACCCCTTTTGATCCAGTACCATGCACGTCTGCAGATCCAATCTTCACTCACTTCTGGGTCTCGCTGACTTTGCTGGGGCACGGGGTGCCATTGGCTCCCCGTGCTGTCAATCAAAGCCGGTGATGGCGGAGGGGGGGCGGGGCTGAGTCCCTCTGTCTGTGTCAATGGATGCAGCAGAGGGACTCGGGTGTGAGCATGCGGGAGAACCCCCATGAGAAGCGGCTTCCCATGGAGGCACTGGACAAAGGGGAGGGGCCAGGATCGCCGGCGGGGAACCCAGAAAAAGGGAGGTTCCCGGTTGCTCTGTGCGATTCCATTACACAGAGTAGGTAAGTATAGACATGTTTGTTATTTTATATATTTTTATTACATTTACAAACCCTTTATCACTTTACCTCTCAATTGCATGTTAAGATTATGCATGTTAAGATTAACAATTTGTTAAAGTAACATAAATCCTTCAGGTTTTTTTCCTTTAAAATAACAAACATATCATACTTGTCTGCTCTGTGCAATGGTATTGCACAGAGCAGCCCAGATCCTCCTCTTTTGCGGTCCCCTGCCAGCACTCCTGGTTCCTCCTCTTTGTCGAGTACCCCCATAGGAAGCTGCCTCCCATGGGGACACGCGTACGGGCTCGCTCCCGAGCCACCTTGTTTGTGTCCATTGACACAGACAGAGCAGATTGGCCCCACCCCCGCTTGCTCATCACAGAATTTGGTTGACACCAACGGGAGCCAATACTTTCAATCTTTTCAGTGAGGAGGGACAGAGCCTGGAGAGCTGCGGCTCTCATGCACATAGCTGGATCGAGATCGGGCTCAGATAAGTATAAGGGGGGGCTAGGGGGACACATGCAACAAAGAAGATTCTATGCACTGAGGTAAAAAACCCTAAGCCTTTACAAGCACTTTAATTAAAACAATATCCTAACTGGGCCCACAAATTAATTCATAACACTTAAAAAAAACTTCTACATAATACTCTTCCCCTCTGTGGAAACTTAAAAGGAAACAGGTCCCGTACCCAAGAGTTCAACATCGATGATGTTATATAACACTAAACAACCCCCTAAGTGAAAAGGCAACAGATCTTGTGCCCAAACTTAACATTGCGGAGATTCTGGTGTCAGAAGCTGGTAATCATGTGAAACTCTTTTTTCCAGTAGCCCATTAACAAGATAATCCCCCGACTGTAATGGAGCAGAAGTAGTAGTCTCCCCAATACATTAGAATTTCACATACCACATGGGCTTGCTAGGATTGTCATTACATTAGAGATAAACAATTTCTGAAATCTATTTTGCAGGATACTGTTTGTTAAGTCTAGGTTCACATTTGTAAGGGTCGGTAAAATTTGCAAAATCTTGCATGTTCCTGACCTGCAGACATAACGTGCTGCTCTTTAGCAGACACACAGTGGTACCAAAAATTGCACCACCACCCATCAGAAATGCATTCACATGCACCAAATTGCATGGTGCTGCGGCACTTTGTGACTCTGTGTGGTGCGATTCCAAAGAAAGAGCCAAGGACTTTTTTTCCCTGCTTTTCTGCGAGTAGGGGCAGCCCATTGAAATAAATGGGCTGCCTACCTACAGAATGCAGGTCACACAAGTGTGAACCTAACATAAAAAGTGGAACTAATACCTACAAAGCCATGAAAATATTTTATTTTCTGGGCTTCTATCATCTTAGGGAATCGGCATATAGCACATAGTTAACTCTATTACTACCATTTCATTGCAAACATGTTCCTCATTACTGTACCCACATCACACTCTAAAAAAATGTATGCACCCCACTGCCAGCATGTGTCTGCATAAAAGAACTATAGAAGGAGGTTTTTCAAAACCTATGTTGAGTATATAAACGTATTCTCCCAGCAAGTATGTCTTTTATTATCACCCCTTCACAAAGCATCATGATATGGCTTTGTTATAGAATTGACCTTGATTATACAGCAACACTATCAGCAGAGCGCTGTGACACAGCACAGAATACATATAGCATTTCAATCCCCAACCTTTAGAACTCAGAACTGCATTCTCCATTACTGACCTCTTTGTTATAAACAATACATATGCATTTACGATGCCTTTGAACGGCTGAAAACATAATAAAAAGTTGAATCTGTACTGCATGTTACATAGTATTAAAGGTTAATAAAACCAGGCAATCATTTTATTATTTACAGCATATAATATTACTTTCATTAACATAGCTCTATATTTAATTTCCTACTTAGGCCTGGGGTCACAGAGAGGTATACCACATGACTGTGCAGAAATTGAAAACTAAAGCCATATACAAGCTGTTACTTAAAGAAGCTGGTGGCATTATCTCCTAGCTATAAAAAAATAAAGAGTTTTACCGCAGTGGTAATATTTGAAGCATATTTTTCAGGTGGCTTCATCCTGGTCTAGTCCTAATTTTTGGGCGTTTCATGTGAAATATGAATTAGAAACTCATGATAATAAATAAACATCTCTATTGTTTGTTTAGTGTTTTACCCACCATAGGATTTGCACTTTTGGCGAGCCATTTGTGCAATACAGAAGCCCAGTAATGATGCTACTTCTTCCACCAACAAGGAGACTGAAGGCAGAAAGATTACATAGGAGGATGAATTCCTAAATCATGAATTCTGTATGGCTGTTCAAGATGGAGAATTTGTGTAAATCACAAGGCTGGCTAACAAGAATTACAAATCCTAAATTTATAATAAATTATGAATAGAGAAACATAGAAGAAAATGTTTAGTTCACTGGGGTTTTTTGAAATTATAAGATGTTGGAAAAAAAAACCCTTGCCTGCTAACTGGTTCCCGACCGGCTCACGCAGATATACTGCTGCAGAATGGCTCTCCTGGGCGAAATTCTGTACATATACAGCTTTGCCCAGGAGAGCCACCAGAGGGCGCGCGAGTGCTGCTGGAGGCACGTGTGCGCGCCCACTGCACAGCGGGGAACGAGCGGCAGCACCGGGGTTTGTGTGTGTAAACACACAAATCCCCGTGCTGTCAGAGGAGAGAAGACAGATTGTGTGTTTCTACAAAGTAGAAACAACGATCTGTCATCTCTCCTAGTTAGTCCCATCCCCCCACAGTTAGAACACACAATAGGGAACACAGTTAACCCCTTGATCGCCCCCTTCCCTGCCAGTGACATTTACATAGTTATCAGTGCATATTTATAGCACTAATCGCTCTATAAATGTAAATGTTCCCAAAAATGAGTCAAAAGTGGCCAACCTGTCCGCCGCAATGTCGCAATACCGCTAAAAATCGCAGATCACCGCCATTACTAGTAAAAAAAATTAAATAATAAAAACATAGTTTGTAGATGCTATAACTTTTGCGCAAACCAATCAATATACGCTTATTGTGATTTTGTTTACCAAAAATATGTAGAAAAAACATATCGGCCTAAACTTAGGAAAAAATGTGTTTATTTTTTTTAAAAATTGGGATAATTACTATAGCAAAAGTTAAAGATATTGTGTTTTTTTCAAAATTGTCGCTCTTCTTTTGTTTATAGCGCAAAAAATAAAAACCACAGAGGTGATCAAATAGCACCAAACTAAAGCTCTATTTGTGGGGAAAAAAGGACGTAAATTTTGATTGGGTACAACATCGCACGACCGCGCAATTGTCAGTTAAAGTGACACAGTGCCGTATTGCAAAAAATGGCCCGGTCATTGAGCAGCCAAATCTTCCAGGGCTGAAGTGGTTAAATGTATTTTCATTTTAATCATGCTAAATATACATATTTCATATTTATGATATCTAGTTCAATTGGAGCTCTAGGTTTCATTTCACGTGTCTATCAATTTAAAGGGATACTAAAGTCTACTTGTTTTTTGCTTAAAAATAACAAACATGTTATACTTACCTGCTGTATGCAGGGGTTTTGCACAGAGCAGCCCAGATCCTCCTCTTCTCGTGTCCCTCTTCTGTGCTCCTGGCCCCTCCCTCCTGTTTAGTGCCCCCACAGCAAGCAGCTTGCTATGGGGGCACCCGAGCAGAGCTACAGCTCCCCTGAGTTCAGTCAGACACGGAGCCGTGGCCCCACCCAGTCCTCTTTCTCTCCTTATTGGCTGACTGACTTTGATTGACAGCAGTGGGAGCCAATGGCGTCTCACTGCTGTCTTAGCCTAGGAGAATGGGAGTCCCGGGCAGCTGAGACACTCCTACAACATCGCTGGATCTAGATGGGGCTCAGGTAAGTATTAGGGGGGCTGAGGGGGGCTGCTGCACAAAGAATGATTTTTATCTTAATGCATAGAATGCATTAAAATAAAAAAAAACTGCCTTTACAATTACTTTAATTTTAACTGCTTAAAAAAATAAGTTTTTTTTTTTACAGAGGGAAAGGATAAACTTAGATTATATACTGTAAAGATTAATTAATTTTCCAGCTTCCCTTGTCTGCTCTGTACAGTTCCATACAGAGTATCGATTCTAAAGAGATAGTCTAAAAGGAAGTTTGTTGTACTTTCTCTTAGAAAACCCATAACGCAATATGGCACCAATGTAATGGATTGGATGCACCTATAGCAGCTGTTAGAAATTAGTGCAAAGTTATAATTTCAGGAAAGATCAGGAGGAGGGGGACTTCGGCTGGAGCAGCAATATTGGAGCTGGTCATTTGGGAGTTGTCTACTCTGTCCCTGTCTATATAGAAGGGATGGCAATTTGGAAATATTGATTCATACATTATTAGGGTGCATCATCTTTTGTGTCATGATAACGGATGGGCCACTTGCATTCTGCTGAGAGCATCCAGTAGGGGGTAGTGATGAGCCAAACATACTTGGGTTCGGTTTTTAGGCAGGTTTCATATGTTACCTGTGCTTGTGTAGTACCCTGAAAAATCTACTATTTCTTTTAAATTCTTCCTGAAAAATACCAATGTTTTTTCCTTGTATGTGAGTTTGCCTGGGCACTCCTGTGCCTACAGGCTCAAAGCTGTGTGAGTGGCACAGCTACCTGTAACTGTAAAGCTTGCTATATACTTATAAAGTATTATAGATTGTTCTTGTTCAGCCCAAAAAATATATAACATCTATGATAAACAGAGCAGATGGGCAACTCTTCCTTGCTGGTATGGATGAGCAAAACGTACCTGGGTTTGGTTTAAGGCGAATTTGTAGAACATGGCTAAAGTTCAAGTGCTGAATCCGAACCCTTTTAAAGTCAATGGGAGCCGAATGTTAAAAAAAGAGTAATTGCCCTTTTCCAGGCAAGGGATGGTCAAACAAATGGCATTGGGGCTGGCCACTGCCCTGGATAAAATGTTCTCTGTGTGGTGGGAAGCAGCAATTTTAGTAACACTTAAAGTGAAACAATAAAAATGCTAAATCCTTTTAAAGAACACGCCTAAGGATGCCTTGACCCTGCCCATGAAGTGGCGCATCTGTGCAATGTATACAACATGCTACAGCAAAAATTGACATTTACAAAGAAAAAAATGTCTTCAAAGTGGTTCTAAAGGCTTAGGTTTTTTTTTTTACTTAATGCATTATATGCATTAAAGTAAAAACCTTCCAGTATCAGCTCCCCCAGCCCCTCTAAATACTTACCTGGTTCTTCTTTTGATCCAACGCTGTGCCCAAGAGCAGCACCGCTGCTCACTCTCTCTCTCTCTCCTCACAGGACACAGAGACAGCAGCGAAAGCCATTGGCTCCCGCTGCTGCAAAAAAAATAATGTGAGGAGAGAGTTGGGGGCAGGGCGGAGCCCTGCTATGTGTGTCAGTGGACACACAAAGCCCAGTTAAGGAGTGAGCCCACACGTCTACCCTCATAGCAAGTGCTGGGGGCAGACACAGAAGAGGAGGAACCAAGAATGCTGGCAGAAGAGGAGTTTCGGGACCACTCAATGCAATGCAACTGCACAGAGCAGGTGAGTATATATAGTTGGTAAAGTGACAGCTCCCGGCTGCTTCGTTCTGTTCAGAAACAAATTAGATGGGGATTCCCTTTATCTATATTATACCCTTATTCTTCAGGTCTGGTATGACTTTTAAGACAGAAAAACTTATACTATTTCTTGGTACACATATATTGTATAAACCAGCTGGATAATGGCAGGGAAAGGGTAAATGCAGCGCAGATATGTCAGAAGAGAAACATAGCAGGGAAACACAATAAACTTTAATAAAACCAAAGAGAGCAAATACCTCCTTTATGACAAACAAAGAATAGGTTCAAAATAAGCTGATTATAGTCCTGTGGATCCCAATTAAATTAGTCCACCGAGCACAGGAAATGGACGCATTGTATAGCATGGTATAAATACAATGCATTAAACTGATTAATAAAAAATTACATCTGGAGATTAAATGTTATGAAATATAATAATAAAAAATATTGATATACTGTATATATATATATATATATATATATATTGTATAGATAGGTAGATAGATAGATAGATAGATAGATAGATAGATAGATAGATAGATAGATAGATAGATAGATAGATAGATAGATAGATAGATAGATAGTGATAAGAAAAATCTAATTAGTCAATAAAAAAAAAATATATATATATATAAATTGTACATGTTTTATAATTCAGTTACTTTAGGTAAATACTACTCCTTGTGACTGTAGTAGGTGTAATCAATTCATAAAAAAGATGAACTACCGTATATGTTTTACATGTGTTATGTTTATTATATAAGTAATTACTAATATTTAAAAATAAAATAAGTGTAATTACATGAATTTTAGGTATATTAGTAACTTGAGGCAGCTATTTTGACCTGTTGCATATGTTACATATGTGCAACGGCAAAAAGATGGGCTTTAATGCCCACAAACTGCACAGATGTGTCACTGGGAGGCACATGTTTCTGTGCTGAGAGTGTCAAAGCCCAAGCTGTCAAAGACAGTTCTTGGTTTACACTAACGATCAGTAGCCGACAGGACCGGATCCAGATATTGTGACCACTGTGACAGCCAATCACAGTGCTCACATGATCACCGATCATTCCCACCCCCAGACGTACAGACCCTATTAAAGGGCTGTGTAGTAAGGGGTTAAATTTGTTATTTAGTAGCTACAATATTGATAACAATATTAACAAAATATTCCTGCAAAGCAACATGTAATACATTGTATACCATAATAACAGATGAACTGGCAATTGCTTACTGGATGTCAGAATAAGTATAGAATGATGTGTACATCTAGTTCCATATTTAAACCATTGTGTACTAGAGTATTACATATCCAGTATTAGATCCAGTATGTTTCTTGATTACAGAGTTTGAGAAATCATTCTGAGAATGGAGAAAATAGTCTCCATACAAAGTACTCTGAGACCATTTATACGTCTATAAATGTTTGTATGCAAAACATAGCTTTATAAATGTAAAAATACCTTTGGGGACCCTGTGTTCAGAAAAAACACTTTTAATATATCAGTGATGTTCACCTAGTCTGTTTTGCAATGGTCTTATTGTGAAGCCTATGTATAAAAGGCCACAGGGAAAGGTAAAGCCATATACCACATAATCAATTGAACAGGTGCTAAAAAAAGTTTTTTAATGATGTTCAGCTTCATAGGCAGAATCAGGCCTAATTTGAGATTTGAAAATAGGATATGTCAGATATTTTTTATTGCTTGTTCTATGGGTTTATAGTTGTGATTAAACTGGTTATTAAATCCTACATTTTTGGGATTATTTATCCTTCCACTTTTCAATTTGAGGTGGAGAAATAAAAAAATGACTGAAAGCTTTGAAATTTTATCATGGGAATAACCCTTCTTGTTAACTTTTCCTATAGAATGCTATTTTAGTTTATATAGTCCTTTTTGCTGCAGTTTTTCCTCAATCTGCAAAACTGGCTTTTTGGAATAATATTTTTCCACAGGGGATAGTGACAATGTAAATAAGAGTTGACTCCAGTAGGCTTAAAATGATTGTTAACCACTTCAGCCCCGAAAGATTTTACCCCCTTAATGACCAGAGCATTTTTGGCGATACGGTACTGCGTCGCTTTAGTTGACAATTGCGTGGTCGTGTGACACTGTATCCAAACAAAATTTACGTCCTTTTTTTCCTACAAATAGAGATTTCTTTTAGTGGTATTTGATCACCTCTGCGGTTTTTATTTTTTGCGCTATTAACAAAAAAAGACCGACAATTTTGAAAAAAAAGCTATGTTTTTTACTTTTTGCTACAATAAATATCCCCAAAAAATATATAAAAAAATGAATTTTTTCTTCAGTTCAGGCCGATATGTATTCTTCTACATATTTTTGGTAAAAAAAATCACAATAAGCGTATATTGATTGGTTTGCGCAAAAGTTATAGTGTCTACAAAATAGGGGATAGATATTTGGCATTTTTATTAATAATTTTATTTTTATTAGTAATGGTGGTGATCTGCGATTTTTATCAGGAATGCAACATTGCAGAGGACAGATCAGACATTTTTGACACTATTTTGGGACCATTGACATTAATACAGCGATCAGAGCTAAAAATAGCCACTGAATACAGTGTAAATGTCACTGGCAGGGAAGGAGTTAAACACTAGGGAGCGATCAAGGGGCTAAGTGTGTTCCCTCAGCGTGTTCTAACTGTAGGAGGGATGGGCTACCATTGACATGACAGAGATCACTGCTCCCGATTACAGGGAGCAGTAGATCCCTGTCATGTCACGAGGCAGAACAGGGAAATGCCTTGTTTACATAGGCACTTCCCCGTTCTGCCTCTCCTCATCGCAATCGCGGGTTGCCGGCAGACATCGAGTCCGTGGGACCCATGGGCACACTCCCATGGCGCGCTGCGGATGGGTGTCGACACGCTGTCCTGCTTTTGCGGACTGATGGGCCATTCTGCCCCCTTAAGAGCAGTGTCCTCATTGCCCCTCACAGCAGTGTACTCAGCCCCCTTCAGAGCAGTATCCTCATCCCCCTTCACAGCAGTGTCCTCAGCCCCCTTCACAGTAGTGTCCTCAGCCCCCTTCAGAGCAGTGTCCTCATCGCCCTTCACAGCAGTGTCCTCAGTCCTCTTCAGAGCAGTGTCCTCATCGCTCTTCACAGCAGTGTCCTCAGCTCCCTTCACAGCAGTGTTTTCAGCTCCCTTCACAGCAGCGTCCTCAGCCCCCTTCAGAGCAGTGTCCTCATCGCCCTTCACAGCAGTGTCCTCAGTCCTCTTCAGAGCAGTGTCCTCATCGCTCTTCACAGCAGTGTTCTCAGCTCCCTTCACAGCAGTGTTTTCAGCTCCCTTCACAGCAGTGTTCTTAGCCCCCTTCAGAGCAGGGTCCTCATCGCCCTTCACAGCAGTGTTCTCATCTCCCTTCACAGTAGTGTTCTCAGACCCCTTTACGGCAGTGTCCTCCGCTCCCTTCAGAGCAGTGTTCTCAGAACCCTTCACAGTACTGTTCTCAGCCCTCTTCACAGTAGTGTTCTCAGACCCCTTCACCGCAGTGTTCTCAGTCCCCTTCACAGTAGTGTTCTCAACCCCCTTAATAGCAGTGTTCTCAGCCCCCTTCACAGCAGTGTTCTCAGCCCCCTTCACAGTAGTGTTCTCACTCCCTTCACAGCAGTGTTTTTTAGACCCCTTCACTGCAGTGTTCTCAGCCCCCCTCACAGCAATTTTCTCAGACCCCTTCACAGTAGTGTTCTCAGCCCCCTTCACGGCAATGTTCTCAGACCCCTTCACAGTAGTGTTCTCAGACCCCTTCACAGCAGTGTTCTCAGCCCCCTTCGGAGCAGTGTCCTCATCGCCCTTCACAGCAGTGTCCTCAGCTCCCTACACAGTAGTATTCTCAGACTCCTTCTTATCACCCCTCCCTCCACCCCCTACACAGTAGTGTTATGAACCCCCTTCACATCACACCCCCTTCATTCACTGCAGTGTTTTTAAAATAATGAAAAAAGGAGGGGAAAATGAGATAAAATAGGGGCGGGGCAAAAGGTTTTTCATTATTTTAAAAACCCCCCTGGGTGTCACTTCACCTTGACTGTGACAAAGCGCTAGAAGCGCGAAACGCGTCGTCGTGGCCACCCAGGACTGTCTTGACCTGGCTCCATTTGCAACCGAGTTGCACCTTTATTACATCTCCCAATAGCCCTGTTGCTATCGTGGTGTCCTTCCTTAGAACGCAAAGGTGATCTGTTATCTTCCCAGCATGTGGGACCTTTTACATCATTTCCACTATACCATCGTTCCAAACTATTCCTGGTAGAAGATTCACAGTTCCGGTGTCATAGCACAGCAGTTCCGGTTTTCCACTTCCGGTTTTCCCCTGCCAGCGCCGCAGCTGGCCTGTCGTCACTGGCCGGCGTGTCATCCGGCGGTTCCTGCATTTACCGCTCCTGTCTCCCTATCGGTCGGATCACCACCAACAGGCCCAGCGGAGCGTCTGTTTTCTATGATCCTGATATCAGCCAGTTTGGTGGCCGCCTCCTCTTCCATCCCCATGCTTTAGGAAGATGTGCTGATTCACAACAGACTGGTTTCAGCTCCGTTCTGCAATGGACGCCAGGTGATATGATTATCTACACAGTTCTTTTCCTTGTGTTTTAATCCAGCAATTTTATTAACTGCTTTTTGATCTTGTGGAAGCATCAATAAACGTTGTAACAGCAATCTGAACAGTCTGCTTTTTCCTGCCCATCGAGCGCTGGATTTTTGTGTTCATTGTATATTCCTGTGTCCCAGCCATGGTATCCGTGCAGCACTGTGTTCAGTGAGAATCTCCCCATGAATTTTTGTCCCCCCCCACCATTTTCTGGACTAGCCTCTGTTTAGCGCTGGTGATTTTTGTTATTGTTTTTGCCACATTTACATCACCTCTCCCCACAGTAATGGTTTCTGCCCCCACATCAACCCCTCCCACCCCCAGAGTAGTGCTTTCTGCACCTTCACATCACCTCCTATGCTTCAGGTCCTCTGCCCCCCGTCACTTTCCTATCCTACACAGCTACACAGAGCGGGAGGCAGGACAGTAATGGTTGGAGAGCGGAAGGCACAGCAGCACTGGATGGAGGGCAGGAGTGGAAGCTGCGGGAGTTAACTTTTCATATTAACAGGGGAACAGAACAGGAAGCGCCACCTAAGTGCAATATTTTAGTCACAATTTATTACAGACATATGTAAAAAACTGGCTCATCTGTGTGTGTGGTTCACGGTGTGATCCAGTCTCAGGTGCATCCAGGCTCATGGGTAGGCAGGGCAGTGTGTTGTTTCCATCCTGTGGCCACCAGGAGGCTAGCCAGAACCAGCAGGAAATGAGGATCATGACATCACCAGAAGCTACGCGCTCGGAGCTATCTGCTCCTTCAAGAGGCCTCCGAGCGCGTAGCCTGGTTTCTCAGTGGTGTGCTGAACACCTGTCCTTCCTTTCGGTGATCTCTCTTGTTCGGCTTCTGGTGACGTCATCATCCTCATTTCCTGCTGGTTCTGGCTAGCCTCCTGGTGGCCACAGGATGGAAACAACACACTGCCCTGCCTACCCATGAGCCTGGATACACCTGAGACTGGATCACACCATGAACTACACACACAGATGAGCCCGTTTTTTACATATGTCTGTAAGTGCATCTCCTCTGTCTTTAATAAATTGTGACTAAAATATTGCACTTAGGTGGCGCTTCCTGTTTTGTTCCCCTGTCTTCCTTGTGCAGAGCCGACTTTCTCTGAGGACAGCTGCCTCCTATCACCCTTCCATTGCTCCCCCCTGTTATAGGAATGGTCATTATATACCAGCAGAAGGACTAAAGAGAACTGTGACTGGACTTTTTTAGATCCAATTCCTGGCCATCTATCATGCATTAGTCTTTTGCGATAACAGTTTATTCCATTGTTTTGATATTAACAAGCTGCTAGGACCTCCCTATGCCAGGATGCAACAGCAGTTTCGATAAATAGACCTAGAATATTAGGCTATGCCTACACTATACACTAGCAGTTCTGACTGCGCATCTATTCAACAGGGTATAAGACAATAATTTGTATGGTTCCACCCACTGCTCAGAAATTAGGAATAATCCTCAGTTCTCCTGGTGCCAACATGGCAGGGTACATGTGCTAGTATGCTGGGCGCCAGGAAAAGAAAAATTACGGTAAGCAGGGATGAGCCGAACACCCCCCTGTTCGGTTCGCACCAGAACCTGCGAACAGACAGAATGTTCGCGTGAACTTTAGAACCCTATTAAATACAATGGACTCGAACGTTTGAAATCTAAAGTGCTAATTATAAAGGCTTATATGCAAGTTAGTGTCCTAAAAAGTGCCCCAGGGGACATGTATCAATGCAAAAAAAAGTTTTCAAAATTGACGTTTTTACAGGAGCAGTGATTTTATTAATGCTTAAAATGAAAAAATAAAAGTGAAATTTTCCTTTAAATTTCGTACCTGGGGGGTGTGTATTATATGCATGTGAAGTGGCGCATGTTTCCCGTGTTTAGAACTGTCCCTGCACAAAATGTAATTTTTGAAGGAAAAAAAGTCATTTATAACTCACTCGCGGCTATTAATAAATTGTCGGCTCCCGGCAATAGAAAAGTCATTGATAAAAAAAAAAAAGCATGGGGGTCCCCCCAAATTCAATTACCAGGTCCTTCAGGTCTGGTATAGATAATAAGGGGAACCCCGCCGCAATTTTTTTTTTAAAAATGCGTGCGGTTCCCCCCAAATATCCATACCAGGCCCTTCAGATCTGGCATGGATTTTAAGGGGAACTCCACCACTGAAGGGCCTGGTAATTGAATTTGGGGGGACCCCCACGCTTTTTTTTTCTTTTTTATCAATGACTTTTCTATTGCCGGGAGCCGACAATTCATTAATAGCCGCGAGTGAGTTTTAAATGACTTTTTTTCCTTCAGAAATTACATTTTGTGCAGGGACAGTTCTAAGCACGGGAAACATGCGCGACTTTACAGGCATATTATACACACCCCCCAGGTACGAAATTTAAAGGAAAATTTCACTTTTATTGTTTCACTTTAAGCATTATTAAAATCACTGCTCCCAAAAAAACGGCCGTTTTTAAAACTTTTTTTTGCATTGATACATGTCCCCTGGGGCAGGACCCGGGTCCCCAAACACTTTTTATGACAATAACTTGCATATAAGCCTTTATAATTAGCATTTTAGATTTCTCCCATAGACTTTTCAAATTTGCCGCGAACACCCCAATTGGTTCGCTGTTCGGCAAACGGGCGAACAGGCAATGTTCGAGTCGAACATGAGTTCGACTCGAACTCGAAGCTCATCCCTAACGGTAAGTATTTGATACAATTTTCCATTTTTTTACTGACTGGAGTTCAGCTTTAAATACTTCAAGAGTAACCAATATCCACAGTAACAGCTAAAGGAATTCAAGTATACCATAACTTTTTGCTGACTCATTAAAACAAGCCTTGGAGGGGTACATACAGGCCCGGATTTCCCACAAGGCCACCGAGGCCAGGCCTCGGGGCG
Source organism: Rana muscosa (assembly GCA_029206835.1). Taxonomy (NCBI): domain Eukaryota; kingdom Metazoa; phylum Chordata; class Amphibia; order Anura; family Ranidae; genus Rana; species Rana muscosa. Next base: position 10,543,377 of record JARGYO010005626.1, on the reverse strand, counting down.
GCAGGGCGCCTCGGGGCGGCAGCGGCATGGAGTCCCCCGACGGCCGGAACATACAGTTAAGGGCGGTAAGTTGCTTTCTTGCAGGACTAAATGTAGTGTGGGGGAATCCGCTCACTCGTTAACAAGTGATTGCGGCGATGTCGCCAAAATCACTTGTAAAATGTGTGCTGCCATCCGTCCTCCCCTCTCTCCCCCCCCACATACCTCTCTCTGCTGGCTCTGTCTTCGGGACTCCATCCTCCCCCGGCCACAGAGACTGTCTCCTGTCCCTGCCGCTGATGTACACAGTGAGAGGGGTGAGCTGTGCTCTTCCCATCTCAGATGTGACAGGAGTTCTAGCACAGTGCTAGGACTCCTGTTTTGGAGGTGACAGGGTCAATAAAGAGAACCTGTCACTTCCAATTGCAATCACACAGGGAATTGTTTTCTCCTGTGTGATAGCAATAAAGTAAAGTGAAAAAAAATTTGATAAAAAAATAAAATAAAATAAAAATAATAAGAAATAATAATTAAATTAATAAAATAAAAAAGTAATTAAATAGTAAAGAGTAAGAAAAATAATATTAAAAATAATAAGAAAATTATACAAAAATAAAAAAGTAAACGACAAGCTACAAATAAAGAAAAATAAAAGTGATAAAAAAGTAAAAAAAAAAAAGAAACAAAAAATATTTGAACTAACTGTGCCGCCCCTGCCATCCAGTTGCCATTCTCCGTTGATTTGGGGGGGGGGGTGGTTTGGTTGGTGGGGAGGGGGTGCATTGCGGAACCTGGCCTTGGGGCGGCAAGGAGAGCAAATCCGGCCCTGGGTACATATGAAATGACATAATTACTTTGTAATAGAGAACTACCTCTATGTAAAAACATTCATAATATAAGATTGTAGAAATATGTAGAAATGTAAAAAGGATACCCACCACATCACTTCAAGTTATGACACATGACATCAAGGGGATAATTGTGCCACCATCATCCTCTAGTAAATCATCCACAGTTTTAAGTAGGTTGCCATAAAGAAAATAACTGATGTGGAACCACCTGTTTTAGCCTGGTGGAAGATTCTTCAGCAAATTGTTTTCCTGTCTAGACAAATTACTGTATATGACATGGAGCGACTCCTATGTATTTTGTCACAATCACACTTGCTTTGTTGCATTTTAATATACCGTATATACTCGAGTATAAGCCAAGTTTCTCAGCACATTTTTTTGTGCTGAAAATGCCCCCCTCGGTTTATACTCGAGTCACCTTTTTGTGCCTGATCTCCAGGATTTGGGGACCCGGTACCAGCCTGCCGTAGGTCCCCTGGACCCCAAACTTGGCACACATGTAGCCCTATTTCTCCTCTATAAGTGTGCAAAGTTTGTTGTCTGGGGGACATACGGCCGGGGAGCACTGATTTTTCAAAGCCGGGCACCCCTTCCATAGACTCCCATGTTAAACGTCAGTCTAGTCATGGACAGTGAGGCATGCAGATGGACACCCTAGGCTTATACTCGAGTCAATACGTTTTCCCATTTTTTTGTGGTAAAATTAGATGCCTCGGCTTATATTCGGGTCAGCTTATACTCGAGTATATACGGTAATCAACAATCAGAAAAATTGGTACATCCAAAGGAAATAATGCATGAAAAGTGAACACACCAGTGTATGGCAGTAATACTAATGATATATTAATAATTAGGTAAACAGACACAAACACAATACATTAAAATAGAATCTACACCTCTCTTTATGTGGAAATGCTAGTTTCCTGGCTGTTATGTTATTCAAATAGCTTCTTCCTGAGTTTCCTAGAAAAAGTATGTAGATCAGGAGTTTTGACTGTCCTTGGATTTTATTAGGTGTATGCTCATTCCTATTATTAGAAGAATTAGAAAATGTTATGATCTTGGGACCTCACCTGCCTGGAATGACTGGGGCAGTTACAAAAAAGCTAAAATGGAAGAAAACATTCAATAGTGTTTCTTGTTTTTACTCTCTGGCTAAAATAATTAAGGATCCTGATTTCTCACTAAGGGGAACCACTTGCTCTTGATCTTGTTTCTTTTCTTCAGCATTTTATAAATAGCCTCTATGTTCTGCACACCACTTGGATTCATACAGATGATTTGATTTCTTCCAACCAATCTGAGCCATACTGTATTCCATCTAAATTAGCCTCAGAAAGTATGCATGTATGTGACCATCCCAGGAAATTATAAATGAAGACACATCTTGTTTGCTATTCAACAGACAAGCTATTAAATTTTACTAGGGTATGACTGTCTTCTTCTACATAAATCCTTATTTTTTCTGTATTTGAGGGCAAGCAATGGGAACAGTTGCTGTTTAAAATGAGAGGATAATCTGTTATTGAAGTACCTCCAATAGTTTTTTAGAGTTCAAGTCAAAATTGTTACCGAAAATTTCCAACGAGCAATATCCTTACAGAAAACAAAACATGTGTGTCAAAATTTATAGGCTCACTACTTTATATAGCTCTGACAATTTATACAGAGCTTTATATACCGTACATTCACACCAGTCCCTGCCCTCAAGGAGCTTACAATTTAAGTTCCTTACCTCCTGTGCATACATACACATACTAGGGCCAATTATTCTACCAGAACGTCTTTGGCGTTTAGAAGGAACCTCATGCAAGCACAGGGAGAATGCAAAAACTCCATGCAGATAGTGACCTGGCTTGGATTCAACCCCACCAAGCACTGAAAGAACATGTAAAATCCATGGCTGGTATTCAAGTCAAGGACCCCAGTGCTGCTAGGTAGAAGTGCTAACCACTAACCCAATTAAGGTGTTTATTAACATGGTAGTTTCCTATATACCATAGAGACTTTAGCAGTGAGATGTCTGCAACATACACCAAAGTGGATGAAAAGTGCAGTTAAATGCAGAAAAAAATGGATGACTGTACTGTGAGTCTGGTGAATCCATCTTTATTAGAAATACTCCATACAAAGCAACAAAAAAACAGCCAATGGGTTCAGCAGAGAGAGAGAAGTTAACGCATTTCGTGCTGTTCTCATAACCCTCATTAAAGTGCAGTTCTGTCCAAATGTGATGACCATCACAACATCAAATTGTACAATTTCTATAATGTAAAATAGGCAACATAACAAAAAAGGCAACTTCATTGTAGCCTTATGAAAGGGGCAGGGATACCTACTACCTAAAGGAAATCTTGCCACAGGGGTCTCTGATTTGTAAAAAAAAACATCACATCATTCAACCAACCATTTCAATACTTAACCAGTTTTGGACATTGGGCAAACCAGGGCTTTGCATTGCACCAGAAACACTTCTGCCTGGCATCACTAGGGTCGTTGGTTTGAATCCCAACCACAGCACTACCTGCCTGGAGTTTGCATGTTCTCTTTGTGCTTGCGTGGGTTTCCTCTGGCTATTCCAGTTTCTTCTTACACTCCAAAGACATGCTGGTAGATTATTATGCGCCTGTCTAAACTGGCCCTACTAGGTGTATGTATGTATGTGAGTTAGGGACCTTAGACTGTAGCAGGGGATTCGTCACTTTCGGGTCCCGTGTGATTATCCAGCAGGCCCAGCATTGAGGCTGAATTCACACTACAGCGTTTTGAATAGTAGGCACATTTGCCACAAATCTGCCCGCAATTTGAAAGCGCCGATGTGTGAATGACAAATCACAGAACTCGTTTTTGAGATGCCATTTATTTGAAGATGTGAGAGCCATAGGGGGGGGGGTTGTGAAAATTGGTGAGAGGGCAATCAGCATAATAATAAGGAGTTTCCTCCTATAACAGGTATTTATTGTCATTCATTCCAGCCAGCCTATAACCCTGATGTAACTACGTTATGTCAGGGTTATTGACTGGCCGTTCTGCTGTACGTAACTTAGGGTTAGGGGGGTTAGGGGGAGCAAAATACTTGCAGGCACTGGCAACCCACGCTACGCGACTGATACTTACATTGGTCCAAGATGGACCAATGTAACTATTTAATAAAAACCGTGTATGGAGTTAAACTTTAAAAAGAAAAATCTTATTGTGTTTCTGCTATTTTGTTCACCTTGTTAGATATAGATTAACTGTGCAGATAGATGCAGGAAGAACTATTTTTCCTTACAACACTTTCTCTAGAAAACTTTCTCCATTTGACAGCTTCCAATTTTGAATGTCATGATTGATATGCATACAGGCAATGGGGTTGATTTACTAAAAGTGGAGAGTGTAAAATCTGGTGTAGCTGTACATGGTAGCCAACCAGATTCTAACTTCAGCTTGTTCATTTAAGCTTTAACAAAAAAAAATATGGAAGCTGATTGGTTTCTATGCAAAGCTGCACCAGATTTTGCGCTCTCTAGTTTTAGCAAATCAACACCATTATCTTTCTTCAACATTTTCATTTTCTTTTAAACACATTGAGAACATTTGCTTGAAAGCACAAGAAACTCAACTGGGCCTCAGCAATTTCCCGTGTTCGCGAGTGACCCCAAATCTTCTTTCGTCTTTACACTTGTTGTGCTTGATTTCACAACCAAAGAAAGCACTTACCAACAAGACGTGTTAGTTAACAGTATACTTTATGTTTTCTCTTGCATGTTTTCCTTCACTTTACTTATATATGTGGATTTTGTTTATTTAAATTACCGTGCTTACTTTTAAATGTCTAATTAAAATAGTTAATTTTGTCTGGCATTTTTGGAAGAAAACCCAAATGATTTAGGTCAACACATTTTCCAATGTGTATGTGTGTGTATGTTTTATAGCAGAATATGGAAACCTGTTCTTAAACTGAAAAAGAGCTTTATGGTTTAAAGGTTTAGATAGCAAGTACAGACAGAGAAGTATTTAAAGCTTAGTGCCTGGAGCCAGGAAAAAATTATCTATAAACAGATGGCCTCTATCAAGAAATGCTGCAGGAATCTCTTCACCTCAAATGTGCACTTTGATTGTAAACCAAATCTAACATTAAATACAAATTTTTCATCAAAGGTGGAACCGTAAGGTTGCTGAAGTCACTCACTAGCTCTGTATGAGCACTGTGACGGCAAATCAGAGTTCCCAGTGTACAAGTGCAGTAAAATCCCTCACCCATAAGAATTTGTGTTGATTCAAAGGTTGTTTGGCTGTGAAAATAAAGCAACATTATTTCTGAATAAACATTTTATATCATCTGGTCATCACTGATAAACAGACGTTTCTTGTGTGCTGTTTACTGATAGAGTCAAACACTCTCCCTTCACATGGCTCCAATGAATTGCTGAAGGGTGTTGCACTCAAAAGCTAACAGAATCGCTCACAGCACCTCTATGCTGATCTGCAGGGTCGGTTGCTCTTTCGCAATACAAACTAGCAGCCAGGATAAATGGTCCATTTATTTTCTACTAAATATTCCTCTGGGGGTGGAAAAGTCATCAAATCTGGAGCTGTGATGTCTTTCATATTCACCTGAACCGCTGGTCCATCATGTCTGAGAGACTTCAGTTCAAAGAGTGAAGATTCTTGGAATGGAGAAACAAACTGTTAATTTGACTGTGGAATTAATATTTTTATTATCTTACCTGCTCAAGGGAATATTTCTGTGCTGTCATGAATTGTTTGCAGTAGGCTTTTCATAGTCAAATTATAGGTATTTTAATATAGATTTCACATTTAAGGGAAAACTCCACCTTTGGCGTTTGGGTATAATTCTCCTCCACTTTCCAAAATATCCTTTTTGTAAAACTCTTTTTTTCTCGTAAAGGTCTTCCTAGCTTTTTCATAAGGTGTTTTACAGGCCATGTAAACAGAAAAACAAACAAGGCGCCTCTAAGTGCAGAAGTATAAAACTTTTAATATCCCCTAAAAGGGTTAAAAACACTTACAAGATAGTGGATGAAACAGGCATGTAGTAGGTAAGTGCGTCCAGGAGATGTTCCAGTGGCAGGGCAGTCCCAGTCTCTGATGTTAAAGCTTCCAGGAAAGTCCACGATAACAGCTGATTGTGCTGTGAATGTTCAGAGGACACAGTAACGCTGGAGCCTGGGGATGATGTCAGAGGAAGCGAGACAGAAACCAGCATGGAACAGCTCATTGGTTCCTTCTTCAGCCAGTGACAGTCACTGGCTGAAGAAGGAACCAATGAGCTGTTCCGAAACGCGTCCCGCCTCCATGACACACTTCCTGTCCACTTCCTGTTCGTGTTCCATGCTGGTTTCTGTCTCGCTTCCTCTGACATCATCCCCAGGCTCCAGCGTTACTGTGTCCTCTGAACATTCACAGCACAATCAGCTGTTATCGTGGACTTTCCTGGAAGCTTTAACATCAGAGACTGGGACTGCCCTGCCACTGGAACATCTCCTGGACGCACTTACCTACTACATGCCTGTTTCATCCACTATCTTGTAAGTGTTTTTAACCCTTTTAGGGGATATTAAAAGTTTTATACTTCTGCACTTAGAGGCGCCTTGTTTGTTTTTCTGTTTCCATTAGAGATTGCTTGTCTCCCTGAGTGCTGCCTAAAGTGTGTGAAGATTTGCTACCCTCTCCAACACAGACCTTATCTGTCAGGATTCAAATGCTTGGAGCGCCCTGGATATACACATTTTACAGGCCATGTAGCCACTGCCTTGATCATATGTGACATCAAGTCCCACAAAGCCTTGGCAAGTGCTTATGCAGTTATGAGTGCTCAGAAAAGCGGGCCTGCATGGTCTACTGGTCACAGCATAAAACTGGTGGTGGAAAACCCGGCTGTGGTTAACTAAAAAAAAACAAACACAACCTCCCAAGTGAATTTGTGGACTTTTAAAGGCAAAAAGAACATATGAAGAGGTGGGGAATCTGCAAGAGATTGCAGAAAAGGCTGTAAACTGGTGAAGATCTGCTTGGTTTTTAAAGGCTTCCATTTTTAATCTCTTATTTTTTAAGTAGAACTACAGGCAGTCCCCGGGTTACAAACAAGATAGGTTCTGTAGGTTTGTTCTTAAGTTGAATTTGTTTGTAAGTTGGAACAGATACATTTTTTGTTTAAATATATTTTTGAAATTTTCATCATAGAAATTTATAGAAATGTACAAGAAAAAAGAAAAAAACACAGTTAGCAACTTGGAAATGTACGATAAAGCCCATTAATGCCCTAAGTATATTTAGAGATCAGCCCATGGAAATTACCATAGATTACCATAAAAAAAATATATATATATATATATATTTTTTTTTTAAGTAGAAAATGTACATTTTTTTAGTGTAACTCAAGCTAAAAAATGATTTTTAAGTTTGTTGGATAGCATAGGGAAGGGTTAACACCCCTGTAATGTTTGTTTTGCTGTCTGTGCCCCTGTTCAGAATATTTCACCTCACTTTCTGTCCCTGTGACAATTGGATTTTGAAAATATTGGGTTGTCGTGAAAACAAAGATTGGTAATAAAGCTCCAGTGGAGACACCTTTTACCCATAATAACTCTTACAGGAGTGAATTTTCCTTCCTAGGGGTAGATTTACTCTCACATCCTGTTGTTTCCCTCCATTTGTACAGTAAGTATGAGTCATATGTAAGTTGGATGTATGCAAGGAAGATAAATGGAGGGCTATGTATAGCTATCTCATCCAAAAAAGAGTTCAGAAAAAAGGAGCGCATATACGGACTATAGCGGTATCAGAAAGAGACGCACAACCAAAATTATATCAAAAAGTTTTATTGCAAAGATTAAAAAATAACATTTATAAAACACATTAAGAGCAAAGCTCATGTATAGATAATGTGTGCTGTGTGTGCCATTTTTCGGCCACATCCAACAGGAGGCCAGCACCCCCTATGGGCTGACTCCCGGCCATGAAAAAATCCAGCTCTTTACTCATGGTATCAGTACATAATATTATTCTTAACAGCTACAAAATGATCACGTTGGTATGATGACATCATGTATAGAAATACATTGTTTAGCTAAGTGGAAACTTTCAGAATTATTGAGTCACCACTTGCAGTATAATCAGGGGGTATTGTCACAATTAAACATCTGGCAATAGATCAGTAATGTGCAATAAAAAAAAACAATAATATTAAAATGCCCCCCCATGAATGTCTGTTAAACATATAATCTGTGTTACAAGCCAACGTAATGGAAAAGAGATTTAATGCTTCATCTTCACAGTCTTCTTAGACATCATTTTCATTCCTAACTGTATTGTTGTAACCCTAAGTTAAATAAACCAGCAAGATCAATAATGATGCTTGCATATTAAAAGGATTTCTGGCAAATTACAATGTTACCAAAGCTGTGAAGTGACTGAATTAAGCTGTGCTAAACCTTGTTCCGGAAAGAGCAAGTTTTGTACCATATCCCTTAGGCTGGATGAGATAATGACTAGTTACACTATGAGTTGGAGCTAACGTACAATGTATAGTTAACAAGTTGCTACCACATATGCTTGCTTTGTATGAGAAATGTTCACTATAAAAAATAAAAAAAAACAATAAATATATATATATATTTCTTGAAATGCAGTGCCACTGGATCTATTATACAAAACTGCATGTGGCCATTTAGACATAGAAGACACTATTGAATGTATTCTTGCTGTATGCTTTTTTTTTATTTTGTTTCCAGTTTCACCTCACCCTATTCATTTCAATAAAGCCTCAGAAATTGTTAATACAGTCTTGTTTATTGGAGAATAGGAAAGTTTAGCTGCATGTCGAGCTGCACATAGGGAAACATGTAGCAAGGACAGAACAGAGCCAGTGAGATGTTTTCTGTATGCCAGAAATCGTTGATTTGCATTTTGCAAGTCTAGAACTCTGGAAGCACAATAAAAATAAAGCATGCTTAAAGTGTGTCTAAAGGCATTTTTTTTTTGTCTTCTATAAAGTGGTGAGTAGAGATGGACCGAACTACACTCTTTTCGGTTTGCGGCAGAACTTTCGAACATCGCAAACGGAAAATCAAAAGTACCCATTTTGAAGGGTTATATGCAAGTAATTGGGCATACAATGGTTATGGGGTTCCAGGTACTGCCCTTGGGGACATATATGAATGAAGAAAAAACATAATTTTGATGAGCAGGGATTTACTGATGCGTAAAGTGAAACCATAAAAATGAGAAATAACAATAAAAATGAAAAATTCCTTTAAATATAGTGCCTGGGGGGCACAAGATTAGAGTTTTTTTGGATAAATTCTGGTGTCTCTTTCGCAGATTTTGGATAGAAATAACTGGTGCAGAAAAATTGGGCTTTGGGTGTTGGTGGTGTCTTCACACCGTAACCCTATAGAGCAGTGATTCTCAACCAGGGTTCCGTGGAACCCTAGGGTTCCTACAGAGGTTGCTAGGGGTTCCTTCAGCATTGGGCAATTTCTGCCTCTCAGATAATTTCCTACTGACACCATTGATCTTTTTATCTATCTGTAAGAAGGTAATTCTTCCCAATGACCACAAGTGTAAGGATCATCCTTCCCACTGACCATCACACAAAGGTATCATGAATTGTAGATTTCTAATTTTTAGCAGGGGTTCCCCGAGACCGGAGAACTATTTCAAGGGTTCCTCTGTGTTGAAAAGGTTGAGAAAGGCTGCTATAGAGGTACTCTTGATTAAAGCAAGATAGGCCTCGCTGTCAAAATTTTTAATGCTATGCACCTGTCAAACAGGTGCAGAAAATTTGGTCTTTCGGTGTCGGTGGTGCCTTCACACCATAACCCTATAGAGGTACTCTTAATAAAACCAAGAATTGGTCTTGCTGTCGGTGGAACGGTGCGCGTGCATGCGCGCTAATGCGCCAATAGGAATACAGACGGGCCTATATAAAGAGGACTAGCTGCACTGACAGGTTGCTGGTTTGTTGTCAGCTTTCCTGTTGTACCTGGTTTCCTGTATCTGCACTTGAACTCCTGTTGTGACCCGGATCGGCTTGACTACTCTTCTCATCTCTCCTGGACCTGACCCGTACCTCCAGCCCTGACCTGCTGCTTGTACCAATCTGGACTTATACTTGTCTACTGTGTTAGACCCCCGGCCTGCACTTCCAACATCAGCAGCCCGCATCCGGACTAAGTTTCCGCCTGCTTCCTCTTACCCCCTGTTTGCTCTGGACTTCTGCCTTCAGCTAGTGCCTGCTAAGAGCCTGCACCCACCTGGTGTTTGACCCTCAGCCTGTTCTCGGTCAACTCAGCTGTACCAGATTATCTAGCAAGACTTAACCCACCTGCTGGTAGCCAGTGCCTCTTCGCACCATCCTCTCCCTGTCTCACCTCCAGGGGGCGGAGTGCGTCAAGTCGCAAGGGTGGACCGCTCTCGGCATCTCGGCCTCAGTGAGTACATACCTGACAACAGGTGCAGAAAAATTGGTCCTTGGGTGTTAATTGTGCCCATGAAACCTACACCAAAAATTTTCTTCCAGATGAAATCAACACCAACAAAGCTAGGCAGCCTAGACAGTCTTTCATAGATTCAAGATCCAGAAAGCACTTCATCAGTGACATCGGCATCAGGGGCTTTCTTATCGGTCACAAAACCTCCGACTGCACTAAATGCCCGTTCGGAAAGCACGCTGGTTGCAGGGCAGCCCAGCAACTCAATTGCATACTGGGCAAGTCCTGGCAAGTGGTCTATTCTCATGACCCAGTAGCCCAGTGGATCATCAACTGGAAAGATCTCCATATCTGTTTCACCCCTAGATAATCTCCCACCATATGATGCCGACTCTGCCGATGGGATGTGAATGCTAACAGCCCTGGGCGCCAAGGACTAAAAAATGTTTGAAATGCATCACTGAGGTGGCCCCCTTCTCCACTGCTCCTCTGTTGACCAACAGAAGCCTCAAATCGATGTTTTCCACCAGACTGTAACCTACCAGAGGCGGGAAAGGCATTACATAAACTCCTCTTTAAGGTGTCCTCAAGAGATTTTATCTTCTGCTCCCTCTGTGGGGATGGGATGAGTTCCGAAACTTTCCCCTTGTAACGGCGGTCAAGGAGGGTTGCCAACCAAAAGTGATCCTTCTGCTTGATGCCACGTATTTTTGGGTCCTTTCGCAGGCTTTGAAGAATGAGGAAGCCCACACACCGAAAATTTAGGATTACAATATCTGGAACTGCCTCCTCCAAGCCACTTACTGCTCCCATAGGTTCTAGGAATGGAAAACCATTTGTTAAGGGTTGACGTATGGCTTGCTCTGCTTCAATGCCTCCAAAATTGCCAGAATCCTCCTCCTTCTCCTCCCTCTCCTCTTGTCTGTTCTGTGGCGTCGCAAGAATGGTGTCTGCATAAAGCGGGACTTGAAAGGAACGGAAGTCCTCTTCTCTGCCTTGAGTGCCCTGTCCATAATGCCACACAGAGTCTGCTCCAGCAGGAACACAACAGGGATTGTATCATTGATGCATGCATTGTCATGGCTCACCGTCCTTGTGGCCTCCCCAAATGGTGACAGTACAGTGCATGCATGCTTTATCAGCAGCCATTGGCATGGGGAAAAAAAGCAGAGCTGGCCTGAGCCTGTCATTGTGCTTTACTCACACAGATACTCGTTGACAGCCCTCTGCTGCATGTGCAGCCGCTGCAGCATTGCCAAAGTCGAGTTCCACCTGGTGGGCATGTCACAAATCAGGCAATTTATGGGCAGGTGGAATTCCTGGTGAATTTCAGCCTACCAAGTACTGGCTGTGTATGACCGCCTGAAATGGCTACAGACTCTTCTGGCCTGCTTTAGCAGATCTTCCAACCCTGGGTACCTATTTAAGAAACGCTGCATCACCAAATTGAGGACATGTGCCAGGCATGGCACATGTGTCAACTTTCCCTGTCTAAGTGCGGACAGGAGGTTTGTGCCATCGTCGCACACCACCATTCCTGGCTCCAGCTGGCATAGCATGAACCACCTCTGGGCCTGCGCATGCAGAGCTGTAAGTGTCTCTGCTCCGGTGTGGCTCCTGTCCCCTATGCAAACCAGCTGAAGCACTGCATGACACCTTTTAGCCTGACTCATTGAATAGCCCCTGTATACACCGCTCCTAAAGCGCCCCTACCCATTGAAATCAATGGGCAGTGCCGCCAAACCGCGGGCAAAGCACGGGAAAAGCCCCGCTGCAGCGGCGCTTTGCGGGTGGTTTAAACCCTTTCTCGTCCGCTAGCGGGGGTTAAAAGCTCCAATGCCTAGCGCAGTGTGAAAGCAGCCTAAAGTAAAAATGAATGGTCAAACTACACTCACACTGCACTATCACTAGATTCACACTAAACGGATATTCTACACTGAGAATAGAAGCACAAAAGCACACTAACTCTCTAGTAGCACTGAACAGAGCCCTATTCTATCTCTCTCCACGCCAATATCACACTTCAATTGGCAGCTATGGGGAGAATATTTTGATAGCGTGGGGTGGGACTAAGAGCAATGAGCCATGATTGGACATAGTCATCATTTCTTTCTCCAATCATGGCTCTGACAGTGCTCTGTGTCCTGAATGGGCAAAGCTTTTGTTGCTTCAGCTTATCAGGGCTTCCAATGCACTTGGCACCGGTGCAGTGCATTGTGGTAGAACGGTTGAACACCCTAATAATTCGGGTGTTCATTGTATGGACAGGCCGAATGTACCAAGTTGATCGATCGACCAACTTGGGTACAAACTATTGTGTAGGATTTTAGTTGCGATTATCGCTATCAGCTGCTTTAGCCACTAGCAATAATCACTGTCTTCTGCAGGCAGGGATAGCATCCCCTGAACCTCCCCCACTAGGGGAATACAATGTCTCTGCAGGAGGGATTCACCTGTCAGCATTGTCTGTGTTGATGGAAAATCGTGCAAATTTCTTTCCTACAGCCTGTGGTTGCAGGAAAGAAATTTGCAACGCCTATGGCCTGCCTAAGCAGGATCATCTTTCATTCAGTAGAGTAAGGAGTTTTAACCATTCCTAACTCAAAAGTTAAAAGGAAAATTGCTTTAAATATAATGTAATTTTGATCTAAACCCAAACTAAACTATAATTTTTATAAATACTTTTTTCTAACATTTATTTTTGGGTTTCATCAAATACATGCAAATAACAAAACTCTGTACTCTAGGATAGATAAAGTTGATAACGAAAACAGGACTCTGTTTAGCCTCACTGCAGAAGCAGTAAGAGATAGCACGGCCACCCGACACCGTGCCCGCCCCGAGTGTTTAACAAGTAAAAGCAGTCTCAGCCTGATTCATCCAGGTCGCTCTCCCAACATGTTATGCTCCACCCTCCCATAGCACACATGTCCTGCTTAAAAAACATATTTCATATGAGGTATTAAAACTAGCCCTGTGTAGTGTGTAAATAGATCTGGGGGGATTTTCCGGAATCAAGGACTATGAGGTCCCTGGGGGGTAGGAGGTGGGGAAAATAGGTAGCGGAATCAATACACGGCTTTAAAGCTGGAGGAGGGAGGATGAAGAAGGAGAAGAAAAAAAATACCACAAAGAGGGAGAGAGGCAAGAGCAGGGCCGGTGCTACCACTAGGCGGACTAGGCAACCAAAAATTCCCCCTCTCCGCTCTGAGATCATGATGTCACATGATCTACACACTTCTCCCGAGTCCCGCCCCTCTTGTGTGCTCCGTCCAATCCACCTCTAGCATGTCTGCCCCGAGCAGCTACAGACTTCTACACACTTTTCCAGCGTCCCGCCTCTCCTGTGCACTCCGTCTGTGAAGGGGAGGTGGGCGGGAAGATTAAACACAAGCAGCCAAAAACCACACCGAAAAACTGCTGTGACCATTACAAGTGAGTGAGCTCTTTCACTGACCAGACTCTGCTCCCTTCTCTCTCTCCCTGAGCCCCACTCTCTCTCCCTGACCCCCCTCTCTCTCCCTGAGCCCCCCTCTCTCTCCCTGACCCCCCTCTCTCTCTCCATGACCCCCCATCTCTCCCTGACCCCCCTCTCTCTCCTTGACTGCCCCCTGTCTCTCCCTGACCCCCGTCTCTCCCTGAGCCCCCCTCTCTCTCCCTGAGCCCCCTCTCTCTCACTGACCCCCCTCTCTCTCTCTCTGAGCCCCCCTCTCTCTCCCTGACCCCCCTCTCTCTCTCCCTGATCCCCCTCTCTCTCTCCCTGACCCCCCCCCTCTCTCTCCCTGACCGCTCCCTGTCTCTCCCTGACCGCCCCCTGTCTCTCCCTGACTGCCCCCTGTCTCTCCCTGACTGCCCCCTGTCTCTCCCTGACTGCCCCCTCTCTCTCCCTGACTGCTCCCTGACTGCCCCCTCTCTCCCTGACTGCTCCCTGACTGCCCCCTCTCTCTTTCTGACCCCCCTCTCTCTCACTTATCCCCCTCTCTCTCCCTGACCCCCTCTCTCTCCCTGACCCCCCTCGTCTCTCCCTGACCCCCCCTGTCTCTCCCTGACCCCCCCTGTCTCTCCCTGACCCCCCTGTCTCTCCCTGACCGCCCCCTCTCTCTCCCTGACCGCCCCCTAAGACCCCCTCTCTCTCCCTGACCGCCTCCTAAGACCCCCCTCTCTCTCCCTGACCCCCCTCTCTCTCCCTAACCCCCCCTCGCTCTCCCTGACCCCCCTCACTCTCTATTTCCTTGTCAGGACTGGAAGTAGCTTTACTCCAGTCTGTTTATCTATTGTTTTAACTCCTTCCTTACCATCATCTGCCTATACATTGATGTATAACAGAATTACTTAACTTTATCCTATTAAAGTGGTATTAAAGCAAAGCAAAATATTTATTATACTGCAGATTACCATTTTATAGATGGGTGGCTGCATTAGTTTTGTTTTTTGTTTTTAGGTTTTCTCTTTTATATTCACCTGGTGATCCTGCTAGTAAGTCTGTTGTTTTTCAAAAGAACAAGCTGTCTTGCAGATGTAGCAGTTAGAGGGTTGAATCAAACTATTTAACATTGGCAAAGGGGGTGGAGTCAGGGGCGGACCCAGAGGGGGCCGCAAAATCAGGTTTCGCCTAGGGTGTCACAAATCCTTGCACCGGCCCTGGGCAAGATGGAGTGGGTTTTTTGCGGAAAGGTGAGAGTACAGGCTGGAAATTTCATATATCCTTAAACACTGCCAATGCCATAGCCATTACAGTGGCAGCAGCACTGGCATGTACATTAACTCCAAGCAATCAATAGTTTTTTCACCTGTACATCTTTACATGGTGATGATTCTGAACAAGCCACCTTCCGCACCTTACCCCTTTGCCACCATGTGATCACCAAAAGTAAGCTGATTCAAAGCAATGGTATGCAGGCAAAGCTAGTTCAAGTTCATGTAGACAGGAAGTATCTAAAACGGACTGGAAGAAATCAGTAGAGCTGAGATGCAAAATAGCATGAAAAAATTGTGATATCTATATTTAAAAAGTGGTAATTTTTTATTATGCACAGTAGTTTAGCAAACTAATTGTTATCAAGTTAGGGTTCCAATATACTTTGATGGTCATAAAGAGGCAATTCATAGAGTAGGAGTCGGCAGAAACAGACTGGTGAACCCAGATGATTGGCCTTGGTGATCCCAGAGAGTCATCTTCTGAGCTTGGCTGCATTTGCCTCCCCCTACACCACTTATGTGCATCCTTGGACACAATTGTCTGTGCTCACATTTTTTTTGTTGTGAGTTGTGACTGTGTCTGTCGGAAGTTGCTAATAACTTTAAGTGGGACAAAAAACCTTATGAAAACAGTATGATGAATGTGCTGTTAGTATTACAATATGTGTCATCAATAATAGAAAACATGTTGTTGCTGCAGAATGTAACCAAATAACACTTTACTAGAAACAATGACAGTTGTATTATTTTTCCTCTTATTAAAAATGCAGAAATATAAAACATTGCAGACCTTACTTTTTTAGGAGGGAATATGAATTAACTACAGCTGTAGAGGATGGTATGATGAAATACCATAAAAGCCCAGGATACCATAGAAGATGTTTACTTGCAGAAATTGTCAGGTACTTTTTGGTTTGTTTTATTGTTTTGTGCATTACTTTAACTTATTTATTTTACTCAAATAGAATGCAAAAACAGAATAGGAGCTGTAGACCAGAACTGCAAAGAAGTTATATGACAAGGGCTTGGTAGGGTAAATAAAACAGATACTAAATATTCATCTAGCTTGCTTAAGTTTAGTAGAGTAGGTAATTTTGAAGTTTAAAGCCCTGTACACACGATCGGTTTTACCGATGAAAACAGTCCGATGGACTTTTTTCATCGGACAAACCGATCGTGTATGGGACCCATCGGTCTTTTTTCCATCGGTTTTAAAAAATAGAACATGTTTTAAATTTTTCCGATGGATCAAAAACCGATAGCAAATTTCGATTGTCTATGGGCAAGTCCATCGGATAAAAAACCCATGCATGCTCAGAATCAAATCCACGCATGCTCAGAAGCATTGAACTTCATTTTTCTCGGCTCATCGGAGTGTTTTACGTCACCGCGTTTGGAACGGTCGGTTTTTTGACTGATGGTGTGTAGGCAAGACTGATGGAAGTCAGCTTCATCGGATTTCCGATGGACAAAACCATCGGATTAGAATCCATAGGATATCCGATCGTGTGTACAGGGCTTTACCCCAAACAGCTAAATACATAGATGAAAAAAAATTATATATATATTTACAGTATCTCACAAAAGTGAGTACACCCCTCACACTAAATATTTTATTAGATCTTTTCATGTGACAACACTGAAGAAATTACACTTTGCTACAATGTAAAGTAGTGAGTGTACAGCTTGTATAACAGTGTAAATTTGCTGTCCCCTCAAAATAAATCAACACACTATTAATGTCTAAACCACTGGCAACAAAAGTAAGTAAACCCCTAAGTGAAAATGTCCAAATTGGGCCCAAATAGTCAATATTTTGTGTGGCCACCATTATTTTCCAGCACTGCCTTAACCCTCTTAGGCATGGAGTTCACCAGAGCTTCACAGGTTGCCACTCTTCCACTCCTCCATGATGATATCACAAAGCTGGTGGATGTAAGAGACCTTGCGCTTCTCTACCTTTTGTTTGAGGATGCCCCACAGATGCTCAATAGGGTTTAGGTCTTGAGACATGCTTGGCCAGTCCATCACCTTTACCCTCAGCTTCTTTAGCAAGGCAGTGGTCATCTTGCAGGTGTGTTTGGGGTCGTTATCACGTTGGAATACTGCCCTGCGGCCCAGTCTCCAAAGGGAGGGGATCATGCTCTTCTTCAGTATGTCACAGTACATGTTGGCATTCATAGCATTCATGGCTCCCTCAATGAACTCTAGCTCCCCAGTCCTGGCAGCCCCAAACCATAACACTCCCAACACCATGCTTGATTGTAGGCAAGACACACTTTGTACTCCTCACCTGGTTGCCGCCACACATGCCTGACAGCATCTGAACCAAGTTTATCTTGGTCTCATCAGACCACAGGACATGGTTCCAGTAATCCATGTCCTTAGTCTGCTTGTCTTCTGCAAACTGTTTGCAGGCTTTCTTGTGCATCATTTTTAGAAGAGGCTTCCTTCTGGGACGACAGCCATGCAGACCAATTTGATGCAGTGTGCAGCGTATGGTCTGAACACTGACAGGCTAACCCCCACCTCTCCAACATCTGCAGCAATGCTGGCAGCACTCATACATCTATTTCCAAAAGACAACCTAGGCTCTCTTTATGTAGAGCAACAATATATTTTTTTCAGATCCTCAGAGAGTTCTTTTCCATGAGGGGCCATGTTGAACTTTCAGTGACCAGTATGAGAGAGTGAGAGCGATAACACCAAATTTAACACACCTACTCCCTATTCACACCTGAGACCTTGTAACACTAACGAGTCTCATGACACCAGGGAGGAAAAATGGGTAATTGGGCCCAATTCGGACATTTTTTACTTAGGGGCGTACTCACTTTTTTTGCCAGCAGTTTAGACATTAATGAGTTATTTTGAGGGGACAGAAAATTTACACTGTTATACAAGCTGTACACCCACTACTTTGTATTGTAGCAAAGTGTAGATTCTTCTGTGTTGTCACATGAAAAGATATAATAAAATATTTACAAAAATGTGATATAGATAGATAGATAGATAGATAGATAGACCCAAAGGGGTCAGTGTCTGTAAGGGAGATGAGAGTGCATGTGTGCACTATGGTGTCCAGGTCGGGACAGAGGGAGGCCTGAGGCTGAGAGAGAGTACATGAGGGACAGAGGAACAGCTAGGAATCTGTAAGGAATCTGTAAGGAAGACGCAGAGCTGAGGTGCAGCATCTGTGCATTGTCAAGAGGACCAAAAGGGTACTAAAGTTCAGGAGAGAACCTGAAGAGGTACTTGGAACATTAAAGCTGCCAAAAGAGAGCCAGGAGGCTGAATGTTATGCTTTTGCAGTGATGGTGAGAAACTCATGCATGGGAAGACATACCTGTGTAATTTTTGATGTTCTTTTAAATAAAAGTGGGCAGGAGAGCCCTGAAAACTATATCTGGCGTGGAGTAAACTCACTGTTTTGGCACTACCATTGAGCTAAGAAACCCTGACGTGTCACAATATCTATTTACTGTATCCATCCACCTTAAAATGAATACAGACTGAATGCTTTTCAAATGTCTCTTTGGTAATCCTGCATTTATATTCCTGCTGTTCCCCTCCACCTTAAAATGAATATAGACTGACTGCTTTTCAAATGTCTCTTCCCTGTCCTCCACCCTCGACGAGCTTGCCCCCTCACTACACAGAGAATCAGGCCTTGACCCCTACAACCCTGGCAAACACATGACACCAGAAGTCTCAAAAATGTAGCCATGCTCTTGCGCATCTGTAGCATAAGACTAAGTCTCTCAAAGACTTCAACCAATATAAATCTGCCCTCTATAAATACAATTCTTACCTCCACACTGCACACAAGCAGACCTATTTTATCACTCTCATTAACACCTTCTCATCCAGTCCCTATCAACTCTTCTCTCTACCTTTAACTCTCTACTTCGTCCTCCACTGCCTCCACCCACTAACTCACTCACTGAGTATATGTGGCGTAGCACATGAATAAACATTATCATCAACATAAAATAGTTAGACTTGTATGACATTTAAAAATCAAAATTAATTATTTATATTTCAAGGCAGTAAGGCAATAGCATTGCTCCCTGACTATATCTAATATATACAGTTGTAATAATGTACAAATGGTTAGTGTTGTTATCCGACTAGATCCCTATCTCTCCTCAGCCAAGGAAGATGCACTGACTCAGCAACATCTGAAAAAGAGAAACAAACAATGCAAAAGCATTCTCTCCTATAAAAGCATTGTGCGATTAGTACATAGTGATTTAAACTGGTCCTCAGCCAAGGGCAGCATGAAATGTAAGAACATCCTATATATGTCTACATTATTTATATTGTTTTGAAAGTGGGCCCCATTCTCTGTAAGAATGCCACCCCATTCATCATCAGTATAGAACTATACAACTTTTAGCAATACTTCAATCAGTAACAGTCCTGATATATGTGCATGAGTCCGTTATTTAAAGAAATAGGCAACCATTTCTTTATTACAGCCTATTCTAACTATCTACATGTTTAGTGTCCATGACCGGTTACCGTCCATTAACTTTTGTTCCAAATGGACTACATTTCCCAGCAGTTCCTTTTCTTCTTTAAAAGGAAACTCCGGGCACAGGGCATGACTGCATTTCAAGCAACAAGCAGTTAGGCCAGTTTGCAAGGGACCACACTTCGGGACACAGGCCCCCTTGCAATAACATCTTCAGTCTGCCCACCTGGCAGTCAAAGACAACTTTCTTCATTCTCTTTTTTTTTCACCAACAACCTGCTGAAGTCCACAGATCGCTTTAGAGTGAAACACCCCCAACAACTTTTAATCTTTTGGCCAACGGGCTCAAGTGATCGCTTTCTGTAACGGCCAGTAGCATTCAGTCCAGCACTGTCCTGGCATCACAGCTTTCTGAGATTTCCCAGTATTAACATTTCAAATGGGTGTGCAAGGTAACTATCAGTCCTTGACATCACACAACCCATATCTGTAATCCACAGAGATGATTTTGACAAGGCTTCACCAGTAATATCTGGCATCTGGCTTGCGGTTGGTTACGCTGTCCAGATTACTTTTACGGCCGTACCTCCAGACATTTAACAAAGGTATCTCCCCTTTTCAAGAGCTTGATATAAAGAAACTGAAATAACTTCAGCAGAGCGTCCTTTACTCCAGGAGTGCACATTTATAATTATAAGCAATGGAAGTATCCTGTTGCTGTTGTCCCTAAAGGGCCGTACACACAGGCCAAATATCAGGCGGCAATAGAAACAGGACGACATTCGGCTCGTGTGTATAGCAGCCAGTCTGACAGAAGCCGGCTTATGTCGAAAGGGCATGACCAAGAAAGGTCTGACGATCGGCATCCAATCAGCAAGAGCGCTGACCTGTGTGTCTGAGACTGCTGACCTGTGTGGCTTAGAGCGCTGACCTGTGTGTTCTGGCATTGGGGGGCCTTCCCCCTGTCAGAACACAATAGCAATAACATTACATAGTTAGTACAGCGGCTCCTCCTGAGCTCTTCATTTTTTTTTCATTCAGGCCGCTGGGAAAAATTGGTCTTTGGGTGTTGGTGGTGCCTGCACACTGTAACCCTATAGAGGTACTCTTGATGAAAGCAAGAATTGGCCTTGCTGTCAAAAATGTAAATGATATTTCCAAACTGTGGCGGAAAAATCTGTCTTTGGGTGTTGGTGGTGCCTTTACACACCGTAACCCTATAGAGGTACTCTTAATGAAAGCAAGAATTGGCCTTGCTGTAAAAAAATATATATTATATGCATCTGTAAAACAGGGGCAGGAAAAATTGGTCCTTGGGTGTTAATTGTGCCCATGAAACCTATACCAAAAAATGTATTCCAGATAAAATTAACACCCACAAAGCTAGGCAGTCTTCCACATCCCAAAAACACTTAATCAGTGACATCGGCATTAGGGGTTTAATAGGTGCTGCTAATCCAGGAATGATTAATTTTGATAAATGTCAGCTGATCAACGAAGTCTGTGGACAGACACGCTCTTTTATCTGTCGCAGGGAGGATGAGGATGGTTTATTGAACCAGTCCATCACCTCCTCTGCATGCTGTGACTGGGTAGCACGGGCAACATCACTAAACAGAGGAAATGATGCCCTACCTGAGGACAAACCATTAGACACGTGCACTGCCGAAAAATTCGTTTTTTTTTGTTTTAGTTTTTTTCGTGTTTTTGCTTTTTTTGGAAATTCTGGAAATTCAAAAAATTGTTTTTTTTAGTTTTAGTTTTTTGTTTTTTTTTCTTTTTTCGGAAATTCGGAAATTCTGGAAATTCAAAAAAAAAATTTTTTCCGTTTTTTTTTAGTTTTTTTGCTTTTTTTTCGGAAATTCGGGAAATTCAAAAAAACAATTTTTTCCGTTTTTTTTTCGTTTTTTTGCTTTTTTCGGAGATTCGGGAAATTCGGAATTCCGAATTTCCGAAAAAAGCAAAAAAAAACCTATTAACCATTTAAGCCCCGGACCATTTGGTAGCTAAAGGACCAGAGGTGTTTTCAGAATTTTGCACTGCGCTGCTTTAACTGGAAATTGTGCGGACATGCAATGTTGTACCCAAACGAAATTTGCGTCCTTTTCTTCCCACAAATAGAGCTTTCTTTTAATGGTATTTGATTGCCTCTGCGATTTTTATTTTTTGCGATATAAACGGAAAAAGACCGAAAATTTTGAAGAAAAATTATATTTTCTACTTTTTGTTATAAGAAAAATCGAATAAACTCAATTTTAGTCATACATTTAGGCCAAAATGTATTCAGCCACATGTCTTTAGTAAAAAAAATGTCAATAAGCGTATATTTATTGGTTTGCGCAAAAGTTATAGCGTTTACAAACTAGGGTACATTTTCTGGAATTTACACAGCTTTAAATTTATGACTGCCTATCTCATTTCTTGAGGTGCTAAAATGGCAGGGCAGTACAAAAATCCCCCCAAATGACCCCATTTTGGAAAGTAGACACCCCAAGGAAATTGCTGAGAGGCATGTTGAGCCCATTGAATATTTTTTTTTTGTCCCAAGTGATTGAATAATGACAAAAAAAAAAAATTACAAAAAGTTGTCACTAAATGATATATTGCTCACACATGCCATGGTTATATGTGGAATTGTACACCAAAATACATTCTGCTGCTTCTCCGGAGTACGGGGATACCACATGTGTGGGACTTTTTAGGAGCCTAGCCACGTACCGGATCCCAGAAACCAAGCACCGCCTTAAGGATTTCTAAGGGCGCAAATTTTTGATTTCACTCCTCACTACCTATCACAGTTTCGAAGGCCATAAAATGCCAAAATAGCACAAAACCCAGCCAAATGACCCCATTTTGGAAAGTAGACACCCCAAGCTATTTACTGAGAGGCATGTTGGGTTCATGGAATATTTTATATTTTGCCACAAGTTGCGGGAATATGACAAACTTTTTTTTTTTTTGCACAAAGTTGTCACTAAATGATATATTGCTCACACATGCCATGGGCATATGTGAAATTACACCCCAAAATACATTCTGCTGCTTCTCCTGAGTACGGGGATATGGGGATACCACATGTGTGGGACTTTTTGAAGGCCATAAAATGCCAAGATAGCCACAAACCCCCACAAATGACCCAATTTTGGAAAGTAGACACCCCAAGCTATTTGCTGAGAGGCATAGTGAGTATTTTACAGCTCTCATTTGTTTTTTGAAAATGAAGAAAGACATTTTTTTTTTTTCAATTTTCAAAACTTTGTGACAAAAAGCGAGATCTGCAAAATACTCAACTTACCTCTCAGCAAATAGCTTGGGGTGTCTACTTTCCAAAATGGGGTCATTTGGGGGGGGGGTTTGTGCCATCTGGGCATTCCATGGCCTCCGAAACTGTGATAGGCAGTGAGGAGTGAAATCAAAAATTTACACCCATAGAAATCCTGAAGGCGGTGCTTGGTTTTCGGGGTCCTGTACGCGGCTAGGCTCCCAAAATGTCTCACACATGTGGTATCCCCGTACTCAGGAGAAGAAACAGAATGTATTTTGGGCTGCAATTCCACATATAACCATGGCATGTTTGAGCAATATATCATTTAGTGACAACTTTTTGTACATTTTTTTTTCTTTTTGTCATTATTCAATCACTTGGGACAAAAAAAATTATTCAATGGGCTCAACATGCCTTTCAGCAAATAGCTTGAGGTGTCTACTTTCCAAAATGGGGTAATTTGGGGGGGTTTTGAACTGTCCTGGCATTTTATGCACAACATTAGGAAGCTTATGTCACACATCATCCACTCTTCTAACCACTTGAAGACAAAGCCCTTTCTGACACTTTTTGTTTACATGAAAACATTACTTTTTTTTGCAAGAAAATTATGTTGAACCCCCAAACATTATATATTTTTTTAAAGCAAAGGCCCTACAGATTAAAATAGTGGGTGTTGCATTTTTTTTTTTTTTTTTTGCACACAGTATTTGCGCAGCGATTTTTCAAACACATTTTTTGGGGGAAAAACACACTTTTTTTATTTTTAATGCACTAAAAAACACTATATTGCCCAAATGTTTGATGAAATAAAAAAGATGATCTTAGGCCGAGTACATGGATACCAAACACGACATGCTTTAAAATTGCGCACAAACGCGCAGCGGCGACAAACTACATTCATTTTTAAAAGCATTTAAAAGCCTTTACAGGTTACCACGTTAGATTTACAGAGGAGGTCTACTGCTAAAATTACTGCCCTCGATCTGACCTTCGCGGTGATACCTCACATGCATGATGCAATTGCTGTTTACATATGACACTAGACTGACGCTTGCGGGGGGGACAGCGGTGCTTTTTTTTATTTTTTTATTTTTTTTATTATTTATTTTGCTTTTTTATTAAATTTTTAAACTGTTCCTTCCATATATTTTTTTTTTTACCATTTTTATTGTTATCTCAGGGAATGTAAATATCCCCTATGATAGCAATAAGTAGTGACAGGTACTCTTTTTTTAAAAAAAAAATTGGGGGTTAGACCCTACATCTTTCCTCTGCCCTCAAAGCATCTGACCACACCAAGATCGGTGTGATAAAATGCTTTCCCAATTTCCCAATGGCGCTGTTTATATCCGGGGGGGGGGACATTCCCTCCCACTGCTTGTAAAAGCAGTCTAGAGGCTAATTATCTGCTAGAATTGCTTTTACATGAAAGCCAGCCACTGGCTGAAAAGAATGATACCAAGATGATACCTAAACCTGCAGGCATCATTCTGGTATAAACATTCAAAGTCCAGCAACATACCAGTACGTTGCTGGTCCTTGTTGGGCATGTATTGTAATCTTTTTTTTCATGCAGCCTGTTGGCTGAATGAAAAAAAGAGATTGATCGGTGGGTATGCCCACCATTAGAATACCTCCCTTCATCCACCCACTTCTAATGATGGGCATACATGCACCATTTATATATGCCGAAGCATGGGGGCAAACGCTGTTGCTGTCAAGATAAATAGATCCGCGCTGCAACTGAATGGCGTACCTGATAAGCAAATGATGGTTAACATTAAAACAAAGTAACATTACAGTACAACAGTAAGACCTTACCATACCATACCTGCAAAGCAAATACCAAAACAAAACCTAGTAAAAAATAAAACATTTTTTTAACGCAACCTGTGCCTAAAATATATATATGCCGAAGCATGGGGGCATCCTCCCGCAAAAAAGTTATGCCGCGTACACACGGTCGGACTTTTCCACAGGCAAGCCTCCGTCGGAATTTCAACCGTATGTACGCGGCATTAGGAGCAAAATCGCTCCTCCGCCCCTGCTGCCCCCATGCTTCGGCATATATGCTCTTTTTTTTTTTAACTGTGGTGGTGAAATCACCCCCTACAGCACTGGAGTCATGGCTTTATGTATCGTGGGAGCAAACGCTGTTGCTGTCAAGATA
This sequence comes from Rana muscosa, assembly GCA_029206835.1. Lineage (NCBI taxonomy): Eukaryota > Metazoa > Chordata > Amphibia > Anura > Ranidae > Rana > Rana muscosa. Next base: position 10,518,494 of record JARGYO010005626.1, on the reverse strand, counting down.
AATAATTCCGCGCGGCAGCTGAATGGCGCACCTGAAAACAAAAAATTACATACCTGAAAAGCAAGCATGATAAAACATTGCAGAATAGAATACAGTAAAAAAGAGCAGAACAATAGAGAGAAAATAGAGAGAGAGAGAGAGAGAGAGAGAACAATAAAACGACAACTATTTTTTTTTTATATATTTTTTGTGTTTTGTTTTTTCCTTTTTTTTTGTAACTTTAACAACTGTAATGGTTCGGGTCTCTCAAAATGTAATGGCATCTTGGGAGACCCTGTGTAAGTGTGTCCTAGTCTGTGAAATGCTGTACCCTACGCTAAAACTTCACTTTTGAGTGGTAGCGTTCAAAACATTCACCAAGGCAAAGACCAGGTTTGTCAGGACAGAGTGGACAAAAAACACAGGTGTCATGCCTAAATCCGCGCTTGCTACAGACACGACATCTTTTTTGGGGGGTTCGTTGGGTAGGGGTACTCGGGAGGGCATACGGATAATGCCTCTCATGCAGCCGGCTTACTGCATTTGGTAGGAGATGGTGAGGTGCAGAACCGCCTGGATACAGGAGGTCTGTGACTATCTCATTCTGGAATTTTAGAAGAGATAAAGTCCCGCCTGAAGCTCTGTATAGCACATGAGCGTACAGCAAAGCCAATTGGAATAAGGATAGAGACACTTTTTTGTACCAGCGTCTCGCCTTACGGTCAATTAGATACGGCGCCAACAACTGGTCGTTGAGGTCCACCCCTCCCATATTTTGGTTATATTCGTGGACACAGAGGGGTTTCTCCACAACACCAGTCGCCGTACGAATTTGGACTGTCGTGTCTGCATGAAGGGAGGTAAGAAGGAAAACATTCTTATTGTCCCTCCACTTCATAGCAAGCAAGTTATTACACTTCAAGCAGGCTCTCTCCCCCAGCCTAAGACGGGCATCTACAAGCCGCTGGGGAAAGCCCCGGCAATTAGGTTGCACGGTGCCACATGCTCCAATCTGATGATCAAACAAGTGACTAAACAGTGGCACGCTCGTGTAATAATTGTCCACATACAAGTGGTACCCCTTTCCGAATAAGGGTGACACGAAGTTCCACCCTATCTTGCCAGCGCTCCCTATGTAATCCGGGCAGTTGACCGGCTCAACCTGACTGTCTTTTCCCTCATAAACCATAAAGCTCCATACATAGCCTGTTGCCCTGTCACAGAACTTATAGAGCTTGACCCCGTATCTGGCACGCTTGCTGGGAAGGTACTGCTTGAAAGACAAGCGGACAGAAAATTTAATCAGGGACTCATCAACGCAGACAACTTGATCGGGAATAAACAAGGCTGCAAAACGTTCATTGAAGTGGTTTATGAGGGGCCGAATTTTATAGAGCCGGTCGTATTCAGGGTCTCCACGTGGACGACAAAGTTCATTGTCGTTGAAGTGCATGAACCGCAAAATCTGCTCGTATCGTGTCCTGGGCATGGAGGCAGAGAACACGGGCATGTGGTCACTTGGGTGCGTGGACCAATAAGCACGCAATGACGGGAATTTATGTGTGCCCATGTTGAGGGAAAGGCCCAGAAAGGTCTTAAATTCGGAAACCGTAATTGGTTTCCAATCTTTGGCAATGGAAGGCAACTGGGGGTTAGCGGCGATGAATTGACCAGCATATAAATTACTCTGGTCCACAATAGATCTATAGAGATCTTCCGTGAAAAACAGCGAATAAAAATCAATTGGCATAAAATCAGCTGTTTCCACCTGAATACCGGGTTGGGCAGTGAATGGGGGAAGTACGGGTTCTGCAAGTGGTGGGGACCCAATCAGGATAGGCGAATTCTGCAGGAAGGGCACTATGGGCACGACGGGCCTGCCTTTGTCTTCTTGGTGGCAGCGGGACACTACTTGTGCTTGCCACCTCGCCAGCTTGAACTGCACTTATGGGACTCGCCACGTCACCACGTGATATTGCAGTGCTGGATGTACGCCCAGGCTGTACTAGGCCGCTGGTGCTTGCCAATTCACCAGAAGGAATAGCGGCGCTAGTACTACTCTGCTCCATGATACGAGAGACCTGCGGTTCTTGCTCCTCAACAACCTCAGAAGATCGGGATCGGGTACGCCTGACCTTAGCAGGGACCTCACCTTCGTCGTCAGAGCTATCTGACGTGGAGCCGCTGACTTCACTGTCTTCTACGGGAAGATATTCTGAGCCTGAATCTGACAGATGCGTGACCTCCTCTTCACTATCTGTCATGCTCAGAATCTCGTAGGCCTCTTTACTAGTGTACCTTCGTCTTGCCATTTTGGGCTCTAAATTTAGGGGTACACTAGTAAGATTCACAGGTAAAAAAAGCACCTGACTGTCAGCAAATGTATCAAACGCCACCAAAAAAACTGTTAGCGATCGCAGGGATCAGGACTGTCTCTGCGAACGCTGCAGTTATGTGTGTTGTGTTTGGTAAGTGACAGTGATCGATCGATACTGCACTTGGGTGGGCTGGGCTGGGCTGGGCGGAGGGGCTAAACGCAGGTGCTAGCAGGTATCTGGGCTGATCCCGCTAACACTGCGTTTTTGGGAACCCTAAACCGCTGGGGACGCTAGTATAGATCTGATCAGATCAGATATTGATCTGTTCAGATACTACACCACTAAGGGAGGTGTATGCTTTGCGCGTGGGTGTTAGCGTTACTGGCACTAACCTGACGCTGCCTGGGGCGACGCAGACCCTCTCTGGCGCTAAAACCTAATTGATATCAGCCGCCGGGCGATCAGGGGGTTAAACCTTTATTGGGTTATATACGGCGGGTGCCCTGATGCTATAAAAAGCAAACTAACCAACCAGCGTCACCCGTAAAACGTATATGGTGAATACTGGTGAAAGGTTTAACTAGGGGCAATCAGGGGGTTAAAACCTTTATTAGGTTATATATGGGGGTACCAGACGCTATATAAAAACCTGACGGGTAACCTAAATAACTAAATAACTAACTGGCTAACCAGTGTCACCAGTAAAACTTATACGGTGATCACTGGTGAAAGGGTTAACTCTAGGGGCAATCAGGGGGTTAAAATAATATATGGGGGTACCTGACGCTATAAAAACCTGCAGCGAAACTAAAAATAAATAACTGGCTATCTAGGGCACCACCGGCACTAAATACAGTGATCGGAAATACGATCGCATAGTGACACTGGCATTAGGGGGTGAAAGGGTTACCTGGGGGGTGATCAAGGGGTTAAACCTTTATTAGGGGGGGTTAGGGGGCTACCCTGGACCTAAAGGGGCCTAAACCTAACTGCCCTGCAACTTTTTACTGTCACAAATGACACTGATTGCAGTGATCAGTAAAAAAATGACCACTGCAAACGGTGCACTGTGACTGGGGGTACTGGGGGTGATCTGGGGGGTGATCTGGGGGTGACTGGGGGGTGAAAAGTGTGCCTACGTGTACTGGTGTCAGTGGGCTGTTGGTGCACTTACTGTGAGATGTCTTCACTCCTCGCGCCGGATCTAAAAGACCGACACGAGGAGAGATAACATCACTTCCTCTGCCTGTGTTTACATTTACACAGCAGGGGAAGCTTTTCATTCGCCGGGAGCGATCGCGAGGGGGTGGCCGGAATCGAACGGCCGTCCCCTCATCTCGGATCACTCCCCAACGAAAAACGACCGCTCACTGTATAGGAGGGGGGTCCGATCGATAGATATACGTGACTTTGCCTGTCGGTGCCATTCTGCCGACGTATAATTACAGTGGGCGGTCGTTAAGTGGTTAAAACGAAAAAAAAGAAATTTTTCGAATTTCCGAAAAAAGCTAAAAAACGAATTTCCGAATTTTGGAAATTCGGAAATTCAAAAACTTTCCAAATTTCCCATTTTCGAATTTTAGATTTTCGAATTTTGCAATTTCGAATTTTCGAATCTCGAATTTCGAAATTCAGAATTTTTTCAGTTTTTTTTCGTTTTTTTGCTTTTTTCGGAAATTCGAAAAATTTTGTTTTTTTCTTTTTATTTCGTTTTTTTTTTTTTGCTTTTCCGAAAAAAGCAAAAAAAACAAAACAAAACGAAAAAAAAATCGGAAAATTCGAAAATTCGAATTTCCGAATTTCCGAAATTCCGGAATTCGGAAATTCAAAATTTCGGAAACCCTAAAATCCGAAAATTCGGAAATTGAAAAATTCGGAAATCCAAAAATTCGGAAATTGAAAAATTTGGAAATTCGGAAATTCAAAATTTCGGATGTTCGAAATTTCAAAAATACGAAAATTTGTAAATTGAAAAATTTGTAAATTCGTAAATTTCGGAATTACGAATTTTTCAAAATTAGTTAAAAACGAATTAGAAACGAAACGAATTGCACATGTCTACAAACCACGTCCACCTTTGCCTGTGGACACAGTGCCATTGGAATGTCTGCCTTTCTATGTTTACCTCCCACACATGATGCAGTGGCTTTTTAACTGTAATAAAGATGGGGAAATGTGGATTCACTTTACTCAATGGAAAATGGTGTTGGCTGCACTATTTTTAGATTCACACTAAACTGACACTCTAGTCTACACTCAAAATAGAAGCACAATAGCACACTATAGCACACTAACTCACTAGAAGCACTGAACAGAGCCCTGTTCCATCTCTCTCCACGCCAATATCACACTGCAAATGGCCGCAATGAGAATAATATCTTTATAGTGTGGGGTGGGACAAAGAGCAATGAGCCATGATTGGATAGAGTCATCATCACAGTGTCCAATCATGGCTCTGACAGTGCTATGTGCCCTGATTGGGCAAAGCTTTCATTGCTTCAGCCAATCAGGGCTTCCAATGCACTGTGCTGCGGAGCAGTACATTGTGGTCGTTCGGTGGGCAGAACAAACAGTCGAACACCCTGATAATTCGGGTGTTCGTCGAACGTGCAAACAGCCAATGTTCAGCCCGAACTCGGGCTAAACTGTTCGCTCAACTGTATTTGACACCAGCCATTTGAGGTTTGACAGTTTGGTTGAGGACAAAAGCAAATGTGACAGTGTGCAATCCTGGCATTCCAGGAATGTAACTGATTTTTTTAAACTGTTAAATCGATGGGTTTTGTTACGCTTTATGGTTTACTGCTGTTCAGGGGCTCTGGGCTTCAGCAAAATGGCAGCCTCCAACAATAAGAAACAGGAGCAATGCTGGAGGCAATTTACAGCACACACTAATCTTGGTAGCATAATTATAAATGTGGGATGTATGTTCCTTGCTAAAGAACTTTTTTTATCAAGTTGTTATGGGTAAAGTTACACTTTAAGAGTGAGGACTGTAGATCGGAGATATATGGATTCAAAAAAAAATTACATTGTTTGTCGCAATTAATGGAAGAAAGAAAACAGGACTTTCATGTTACCCAATATAGAAAGACATTATCACAAAATAAAAACATCTATATCAAAAATGTCTTTCATTTCAAAAATCGCAAAAAAAAAAGCATCAGATTGATAAAGGTGTTCTATCATCACCTGTTTATGGACCAGCCCCTAACACAGTATCAGATTCATAAAGGTCACAATATTGTATTGCTTCAATCATATTTAATATTTCACGTTACCAAGTAGGATTATAAGATAGGAAGATATAACAATGTAGTTCTATGTGTTTCTTAGATCAACTGTCTACTTCTTTAGGAGACCGCAGTAGGTAAGTAACTATAATTATAAAAATACATCTTGTTATAACACACATATAGATACTCACAATATGCTGAAATATATTGATCAATATAGCTTACAATATACATCAAATATGATTATCAACCCAATTCATCAAAATCATTATTAACATACAGTATGTGCATGAACATCCCATATGCTTTGGAGGACTGCAGGGGATCTCAAGGGAAGGTTATACTAGTTAGATACAAAAATCTTAAATATCAATTTATGATATAAAGATTGGTAATATTACTTCCAATCACTGAGAAGTCCCTTGCAGTTTCATTAGCTAGCTTACCCATTAAGAATCTTAATGTCCCATGGCACCAGTCTTCTATTATGTTAGTAAAAGATCAATTAGAGAATTCACAAAACATTTTACTGTTTCCAAAGAGAGCTTGGAAGGTGTCTACGATGCCTTGATCCCAAAGTAATCTCCAAACTCACCCTCACAACACAGTCACTGGTATAACTTGCATGGCATCAGATGCACAGGTGCAATACATCGATCACATCTTCCCATCATAAATGGTGGTCTCTTCTAGCAGAATTTAACATTGTAAAACAAATCCTATCAATGTATTACAAAAATGTGAATAACATCTCAAAATAAACATCAAAATACTAAATGCATACCATATATAATTTTTAATCATTAGGTACCTATAAAGTTATCTTAGCGTTTCATATTCCTTGGCATGCTTTATGGGTTTAAAATAAACCTCTTTCAAAGTGGAACTTTGAAACAGTATTCTTAAAAAAATACATTCATACTTAGCTAGATGGATGCAGCATCGATTCAATACTGCATCTGTCCCCGCCGACTCTAAGACAGAGAACTGAGCGATCAAAGATGACTAATCGCTCCGCTCACAGCCTTCAGTAAGCAGAGAGCCTGCAGCTGTCATTTACCAGCTCTTTGCTCTGCCCCTCAAGTGCTCACTGGAGTGCTAAGCTGTGGACGGGACAGGAGAGGGCAGGAGCGACTGGCTCAGCCTCTCAGCGGCTCGCTGAGAGGGTGAGCCAGCTGCCAATCCAGGCATCTTTTCATAACCTGGAACAGCTCCGTGATGTAAGCGGACAGCGGGCTTTAGCCCACTGTCAGCTGCAAACAGGTTACAGGAGGGCAGAACAAACTGATACAGAAGAGACATACTATGCAATAAAGCTCCCTTACCTGCCTATCCGCGCTGTACACTGAGCTGCTCATGCAGTGTAGAATTTTGGAAATGCCAAGTGACTGAACTCCTGCACCTGCACAGGGGTGATGTCACCTCAGCCTGGCCAATTAAACCATTTGAGGACAGATACCTGGAAGCTGAAGCTGTCAGCAGCCAATGAGGAGCTCTTGAGGATCACAGCACTGGAGAACCAGTGAATATAGTTCTGCTTTAAACGAAAATGTAGCAAACATTTTGGACCTTTAGGTACATTTAAAGAGGACCTCCCCCCAGGTCCCTATTCTATACTTTACTAAGGGAAAATAAACAATCATATTTACCTATACCCTGTGACCTTGCCTTTCCTTGATATTTACATATTGTTGTCCTGTCTATGTGCAGCATGGGTCCCTGTTACAAATGTCCGTGATACTGCCAATGCGTGAGATGAAGAGCATGATGTCCTGCACTTTATCTTGCACAAGTACTCTAAGAAACTACAGGCACCTATTGGGGGAAAAAAATCTGTTGAGCATCTCAGGAGAAGCTTATTGTTCCCCAGGAAATGACTGTAATTTTGTACCGCCATGATGACGTCATGCATTGCATGATGCACATATACAGTATGATAATACTTCCAGATCTCATGAGATCCATAGTTTAGGTATGGGATTGCCCTGAAGGCAATGGCGACGTTGCCTTCCCAGGGGGTATCTGTGAGGCCGAGGCCTTCAGAGAAACCAGAAAGTGGAAGAGAAAGAAGATAGGTAAAGAAAATACAAAAAAGGATTAGGTGATTTCACATCAGCATGCAGAGATGCATTCTGGTGTGAAATTTAGGGAGAATGGGGAAAGATCTGCTTTTAAACTAATATTCTATAATTAATCTGATGTCAATTTCACGGTAAAGGGCTGAGGCAAATTGTTTTTGTTGGGCCCAAATACAGGCTAATTCCACCCCTTTTTATTTTTCAGCATTTCATACAGACAAAACATTTCAATGATAAGGAGATGTTATTCAACTTACAAGGAATAAAAACCATAACCTTTTTCAATATATAGTTAAATTAACATATACCGTATATACTCAAGTATAAGCCAAGATTTTCAGCCCTTTTTTGGGGGCTGAAAGTCCCCCCCTCGGCTTATACTCGAGTCAGTGAAATTGAACATTGTAAATTGTACCTGAAGGCTGCGGCGTCCATCGTTTAAAACTTGCGGTCTCTTCCTGGTCCCTTCCGTGATAGGCGGAACTGTGTCTGCTGAGAATCGCCTATAACGAACGTTCTCTCATCCTCAGTTTCCCAGCAGACGTCCGTGATTGGCGGAAACTGAACACAGTGTCTGCTGGGATGGGTGAGGATGAGAGAACATTCGTGATAGGCGATTCTCAGCAGACACAGTTCCGCCTATCACGGAAGAGACCGCAAGTTTTAAATGATGGATGCCGCAGCCTTCAGGTACAATTTACAATTTACAATGTTCAATGTTAATTCTAGGGGCACAGTGAGGATGGGCACAGTGAGGATGGGCACATGTGGGGATGGGCACATGTGAGGATGGGCACATGTGAGGATGGGAACAGTGAGGATGGGAACAGTAAGGTGGCAATGGGCTTAGTGAAGTTGCAATGGGCACAGTGAGGCTTGCAAATGGGCATTGTTGGCCCTCGGCTTATACTCGAGTCAGTAAGTTTTCCCAGGTTTTTGTGGTAACATTAGGTACCTCGGCTTATACTCGGGTTGGCTTATACTCGAGTATATACGGTACATTACATGTGCTAGTCATGACATCACATATTATAGTGATATGAAATGATTAACCATCAAAATTGAGAGGTGAATATAGATGGTCAGTCTTTCTCCTTTTACTTTTGTAAATTGTTGGGAACAAAAAAAATGGGCATGCTCTTTGAGATGGACCCCTGGGTAAATGGTATATTTTGCACAGCTGGTGCCAAGAATTCATTCTGGATTTAGAGTAATAGAGGCTTGCTTGCTGGGTTACCCCTTTTAGATAAACAATATTTAGCTACAGCACATTTGAATGAATTCCTTTTTCTCTTTATGACTAGGGATGAGCTCGGTGTTCGAGTCGAACATAAGTTCGATTCGAACATCGGCTGTTCGACCGTTCGGCGAACATCGAACGATTTGGGCCGTTCGCGCCAAATTCGAGTGACGCGAACGGCCCACAATACACTGCGCCATCGCAGTGCAATCCTGGCGCTGTGATTGGCCAAGCATGCACTGTGACCCCGCATGCTTGGCCAATCACAGCGCCGGCAGCTAGGAGAGCCATAATTGGCCACAGGCAGGTTGCCTGTGGCCAATTATAGCTCAGGGGATTTAGCACACGCCCCACACTATAGAAGGCCGCCAGCGCAGCGGCCTTGTGTAGTGTTCCGGCGCAGGGAAAGAGTTACATAGGCATGGACAGTGTCAGTGCTATTTGTACCTCAAACTTGTGTGTAGGGAGAGAGAAGGATAGGCAGGGAGAGTGTCAGTGTCATATTCTTTGCTAAACCTTGTGTGCAGGGAGAGAGAAGGATAGGCAGGGGACAGTGTCAGTGTCACATTCTTTGCTAAACCTTGTGTGCAGGGAGAGAGAAGGATAGGCAGGGAGAGTGTCAGTGTCATATTCTTTGATAAACCTTGTGTGCAGGGAGAGAGAAGGATAGGCAGGGAACAGTGTCAGTGTCATATTCTTTGCTAAACCTTGTGTGCAGGGAGAGAGAAGGATAGGCAGGGAGAGTGTCAGTGTCATATACTTTGATAAACCTTGTGTGCAGGGAGAGAGAAGGGTAGGCAGGGGACAGTGTCAGTGTCATATTCTTTGCTAAACCTTGTGTGCAGGGAGAGAGAAGGATAGGCAGGGAGAGTGTCAGTGTCATATACTTTGATAAATCTTGTGTGCAGGGAGAGAGAAGGATAGGCAGGGGACAGTGTCAGTGTCATTGTTGCTAAGCCTGCTGCACCTTATACACCTGAAGTTAGCCTGTATTGCTGCGTTTTCCTGGTGTGTTACACCAACAGGCATTTGCAGCACTTACAGCGGGCGGAGTGTGCCTCCTGATCATATTACACCTGAAGTTAGCCTGTATTGCTGCTTTTTCCTGGTGTGTTACACCAACAGGCATTTGCAGCACTTACAGCAGGCAGAGTGTGCCTCCTGATCATATTACACCTGAAGTTAGCCTGTATTGCTGCGTTTTGCTGGTGTGTTACACCAACAGGCATTTGCAGCACTTACAGCGGGCGGAGTGTGCCTCCTGATCATATTACACCTGAAGTTAGCCTGTATTGCTGCATTTTCCTGGTGTGTTATACCAACAGGCATTTGCAGCACTTACAGCGGGCGGAGTGTGCCTCCTGATCATATTACACCTGAAGTTAGCCTGTATTGCTGCTTTTTCCTGGTGTGTTACACCAACAGGCATTTGCAGCACTTACAGCAGGCGGAGTGTGCCTCCTGATCATATTACACCTGAAGTTAGCCTGTATTGCTGCGTTTTCCTGGTGTGTTACACCAACAGGCATTTGCAGCACTTACAGCGGGCGGAGTGTGCCTCCTGATCATATTACACCTGAAGTTAGCCTGTATTGCTGCTTTTTCCTGGTGTGTTACACCAACAGGCATTTGCAGCACTTACAGCGGGTGGAGTGTGCCTCCTGATCATATTACACCTGAAGTTAGCCTGTATTGCTGCTTTTTCCTGGTGTGTTACACCAACAGGCATTTGCAGCACTTACAGCGGGCAGAGTGTGCCTCCTGATCATATTACACCTGAAGTTAGCCTGTATTGCTGCTTTTTCCTGGTGTGTTACACCAACAGGCATTTGCAGCACTTACAGCGGGCGGAGTGTGCCTCCTGATCATATTACACCTGAAGTTAGCCTGTATTGCTGTGTTTTCCTGGTGTGTTACACCAACAGGCATTTGCAGCACTTACAGCGGGCGGAGTGTGCCTCCTGATCATATTACACCTGAAGTTAGCCTGTATTGCTGCGTTTTCCTGGTGTGTTACACCAACAGGCATTTGCAGCACTTACAGCGGGCGGAGTGTGCCTCCTGATCATATTACACCTGAAATTAGCCTGTATTGCTGCTTTTTCCTGGTGTGTTACACCAACAGGCATTTGCAGCACTTACAGCGGGCGGAGTGTGCCTCCTGATCATATTACACCTGAAGTTAGCCTGTATTGCTGTGTTTTCCTGGTGTGTTACACCAACAGGCATTTGCAGCACTTACAGCGGGCGGAGTGTGCCTCCTGATCATATTACACCTGAAGTTATCCTGTATTGCTGCTTTTTCCTGGTGTGTTACACCAACAGGCATTTGCAGCACTTACAGCGGGCGGAGTGTGCTTCCTGATCATATTACACCTGAAGTTAGCCTGTATTGCTGCTTTTTTCTGGTGTGTTACACCAACAGGCATTTGCAGCACTTACAGCGGGCGGAGTGTGCCTCCTGATCATATTACACCTGAAGTTAGCCTGTATTGCTGCGTTTTCCTGGTGTGTTACACCAACAGGCATTTGCAGCACCTACAGCAGGCGTAGTGTGATTCCTGCAAAATATACTCCTGAAGCTAGGCCTTATTGCTGGTTTTCCCATTTCCCTGCAGGCCATTAGAATGTCTGGAAGGCAAACAAGGAGAGGCAGACAGTCAGGAGCCAATAAAAGAGGGCAAGCAGGCTCTGTATCTAGAGACAACAGTGCTGGTCGTGGACGCGGTGCATCGCCATCAGCACGTGGCCATGGGACACGCTTGTCCATCTTTTCGGCAGCTGGACGTGTTGAGCCGCATCATGCCGAAGACTTGGTAGAGTGGATGACCAAGCCCTCCTCATCCTCCTCATCCTCTCTCACCCAGGCTCAGGGTACTGGCAAAGCAGCTGCCAAAGCGTCCTCTTCCCTGGTATCAATGTCATCATCAGTCACTCCTTCCCTAGACCAACCATGTCCTCCTGAGGAGTCCCCCGAACTGTTTGAGCACAGTGTTGGGTACATGCTCCAGGAGGATGCCCAGCGTTTCGAAGGGTCTGATGATGATACCCAGCTAGAGGAAGGCAGTAGCGTGAGAGCAGAGAGAGGGGATGCTCAAGAAAGACACCAATCTGGCAGTCATGCTCCAGCAGCTGCAGCATACTGCCAGATTGGCTCCAGTGATGAGGAGGGAGGGGATGATGAGGTCACTGACTCCACGTGGGTGCCTAATAGGAGAGAGGAGGAGGAGGAGGAGGATGAGGAGGAGGCACATCTCCAACGAGGCAGGATGCCCTCGGGGGGCCAGCGTAAGGGCAGCACACAGACGGAATCACACCACAGAGCTCCGCCTGTGCAGGGCGCTGCCTCTGCCCGTTATTCAAAAAGTTCTTTGGTGTGGGCCTTTTTTGAGTCGAGTGCATCAGATCACACAGCTGCTGTTTGCAACATATGTCTCAAGCGTATATCGCGTGGCCAAAACATCACCCACTTGGGCACCACATGCTTGACCAGACATATGTTGACCTGCCATGCAGCTCGTTGGCAAGCCTACCTTAAAGACCCACACCAAAGAACAAAGCGGACCTCTCCTTGCACCGCATCAACTGGGATCTCCAACCCCACTATACCTTCAGTCCTCTCTGAAACCTGCACTGAGAGGAATGAAGGTGTAGAATTAGGTGTGTCACAGCCAAGTACTTGCGGGCACTCTGCTAGCAGTACACCGACGTCCGATTCTAGCAGGCAAATTTCCCTGCCCCAGCTGCTGGACCGTCAAAAGAAGTTCACTCCCAGCCATCCACATGCCCAGCGGTTGAATGCTAGCTTGGCTAAATTGCTAGCGCTTCAACTGCTGCCTTTTCAGTTGGTAGACTCGGCCCCCTTCCGTGAGTTTGTGCAATGTGCGGTTCCTCAGTGGCAGGTTCCCAAACGCCACTTTTTCTCACGGAAGGCGATTTCCGGCTCTCTACCGACATGTGGAAGGCAATGTCTTGGCCTTGCTGGACAGGGCGGTCAGCGGTAAGGTGCATATTACCGCTGACTCATGGTCCAGCAGGCATGGACAGGGTCGTTACCTTTCTTTCACGGCCCATTGGGTCACTCTTTTGGCAGCTGGGAAGGATGCAGGACAAGGTGCAGTAGTGTTGGAGGTTGTTCCGCCGCCATGCCTCCAAAATGCTACTACTGGTTGTGACACACCTCTCTCCTCCACCCCCTCCTCTTCTTCTTCCTCCATGGCCTCTTCCTGCGCTTTGTCCTCGGAACCAGCGGTGCTCCGTAGGCGTTCAAGGGGCTACGCAAGTACGCAGGCAAAAAGATGCCATGCCGTGCTTGCGCTGGTGTGTTTGGGGGACAGGAGACACACTGGGGCAGAGGGGCAGGCCGAGAGGTGGTTGACGCCACGCCAGCTTAAGCCAGGAATGGTGGTTTGCGACAATGGCACCAACCTCCTCTCCGCCCTCCGACAGGAACAACTGACCCATGTGCCCTGTGTGGATCACGTCCTTAACCTGGTGGTGCAGCGGTTCTTGGGCAGGTACCCGGGCTTACAGGATGTCCTGAGGCAGGCAAGGAAAGTCTGTGTGCATTTCCGCAGATCTTATAATGCCAGTGCTCGCCTGGCTGAGCTGCAAAAGGAGTTGAACCTGCCCAAGAACCGCCTTATATGTGACATGCCCACCAGGTGGAACTCAACCTTGGCCATGCTGCAGCGGCTGCACACGCAGCAGAGGGCCATCAATGAGTACCTGTGCGACTACGGCACCAGGACAGGGTCAGGGGAGCTCGGGTTTTTTTCACCACGCCAGTTGGGCATGATCAGGGATGCATGCACTGTCCTGGCACCATTTGAGTAGGCCACGAGGATGGTGAGCAGTGACAGTGCATGCATCAGTGACACTGCACCTCTTGTCCACCTGTTGGAACATACGCTGCGTGGAATAATGGACAGGGCACTTGAGGCAGAACAGAGGCAGGAAGAGGAGGACTTCCTTGCCTCTCAAGGCCCCCTTTACCCAGACAGTGTTCCTTCTGTCCCACCCATCACACAGGAGGAGGAGGAGGAGGATTGTGTCAGCATGGAGGTGGAGCCTGGCACTCAGCATCATCAGCAGCAGTCTTTTAGGGATGATTTACAGTCCCAAGAAACCAGTGGACGTGTACGTGGCTGCGGATCATGTCGTCCTTAGTGACCCAGAGGACTCCGGACCGAATGCCTCAGCTAACCTACGCTGCATGGCCTCCCTGATCCTGCAAAGTCTGCGGAAGGATCCTCGTATTCTTCGGATCAAGTAGAGGGACCATTACTGGCTGGCCACTCTCCTTGATCCACGGTACAAGGGTAAGGTTGCGGACCTTATCTTACCGTCGCAGAGGGAGCAGAGGATGAGACAACTCCGGGAGGCCTTGCAGAAAGGTCTGTGCAACGCGTTCCCAGAGACTGGGAGGTTACAAACTCCTGGTCCTGGACAACGAGTTGCTGAGGCTTCGGTTAGTCAAAGAAGGAGCGGTGGGGAAGGTGGCCGTCTGACCGATGCGTTCAGACAATTCTTTAGTCCGCAGCCCCAAGGTATGATCGGTTCCAGCAACCATCGCCAGCGTCTGATATACATGGTGCAGGAATACCTAGGGGCAAGGTCAGACTTGGACACCTTCCCCACCGAAAATCCTCTGGCTTACTGGGTCTTGAGGATGGATCACTGGCCAGAGCTTGCACAGTATGCAATTGAGCTACTGGCCTGTCCTGCATCCAGCGTTCTTTCAGAACGCACATTCAGTGCTGCTGGAGGATTTGTCATGGATCACAGGGTGCGCCTGTCCACCGACTCGGTTGATCGACTGACCTTCATAAAGATGAACCAGTCTTGGATCACCACCAGCTACCAAACACCTGAAGCTGATATAACAGACTAATTTATTTTCAAATGTCACATCCCTTCAAGACTGATGCTGATGCTGAGAGACTGTCCTGTTATGTTGACTGACTATCCTCCTCCTCCTCAATGATCCAATTGATGATGATAGCTTGGAAGAACATTTTTGTTTCTGGGTGCCGCTAACCAGTGGCTAAGGCCCAATTTTTCAGCCCCTGTTTAAAAGGGGCATGTAATTAAAATTTTTTATGCAATGCTTTGCAGCAGGGCTCATTCCTGCACTCCAACTAGAGTATCTGGGAGAGGTTGCAGTGTCGTGGCACCAGCACCAGTGGCTAAGGCCCAATTTTTCAGCCCCTGTTTAACAGGGGCGTGTTATTACAATTTTTTATGCAATGCTTTGCAGCAGGGCTCATTCCTGCACTCCAACTAGAGTATCTGGGAGAGGTTGCAGTGTCGTGGCACCAGCACCAGTGGCTAAGGCCCAATTTTTCAGCCCCTGTTTAACAGGGGCGTGTTATTACAATTTTTTATGCAATGCTTTGCAGCAGGGCTCATTCCTGCACTCCAACTAGAGTATCTGGGAGAGGTTGCAGTGTCGTGGCACCAGCACCAGTGGCTAAGGCCCAATTTTTCAGCCCCTGTTTAACAGGGGCGTGTAATTACCATTTTTGATGCAATACTTTGCAACAGGGCTCATTGCTGTGCTCCAAGTACAGTATCTGTGAGGGGTTGCAGTGTTGTGGCACCAGTGCCTAAGGCCCAATTTTTCTGCCCCTGTTTAACAGGGGCATGTAATTACAATTCTTGATCTAATAATTCACAGCAGGGCCCATTCCTGCGCCCACCAAGAGTAACTGTGAGGCCTTACAGTGTTGTGTCAACACCACCACCACCACCACCAAAGGCCCAATTTTTCAGCCCCTGTTCAACAGGGGCATGCAATTACAATTCTTGATCTAATAATTCACAGCAGGGCCCATTCATGCGCCCACCAAGAGTAACTGTGAGGGCTCACAGTGTTGTGGCAACACCAACATGTAAGGGGCAAATTTCAGCTGAGTATATACGGCAGGCCCCTACTTTCAAACATCCAACTTACAAACGACTCCTCCTTGCAAACGGAAGGATACAACAGGAAGTGAGAGGAAATCTACCCCTAGGAAGGCAAATTCTCTCCTGTAAGAGTTAATATGGGAAAAAAAGTGTCTCCTCTCCACTGATGCTTTATCACCAATTCTTGTTTCAATAAAAACCCCAAATTTTCAAAAAACATTTGTCATTAGGATGGAAAGTGTGGTGAACTGTTCTGAACAGGTGCACACTGCACAGACAGCAAAACAAATGTTACAGGGGTGATAACCCTTCCCTATGTTTTCCATAAAGCTTAAAAATAGATTTTTTGGGCTGGAGCTACACTTAAACAATGTACCTGTTCAAAATTACTAGGGTTGTCCCGATACCGATACTAGTATCGGTATCGGTATCGATACAAAGCATTTGCGCGAGTACTTGTGTATCGGTATCGATACAAAGCATTTGCGCGAGTACTTGTACTCGCGCAAATGCTCCCGATGCCCAGTCCGATACTTTTTTTTTCTCAGAGCGGGGAGCGGAGAGTGGGATGGAGAGTGTGCGGCGGGGGGCGGATACCAGGGCGGAGAGCGTGGCGGGGGCGGAGACCAGGGCCGAGAGCAGGACGGAAAGTGTGCGGCGGGGGGCGGAGACCAGGGCGGAGAGCGGGGCGGGGGCGGAGACCAGGGCCGAGAGCAGGACGGAAAGTGTGCGGCGGGGGGCGGAGACCAAGGCGGAGAGCGTGGCAGAGACCAGAGCGAGTCTTCAGGCAGGTAAGTAAACTGAATCTGATCCAATTGCCTGTCTGCTGCTCAAATGCTCCCGGAGCTGTTCCCCCTTCACCTCCATGCCGCTGTGCCCCCTTCACCTCCGTGCCGCTGTGCCCCCTTCACCTCCGTGCCGCTGTGCCCCCTTCACCTCTGTGCCGCTGTGCCCCCTTCACCTCCGTGCCGCTGTGCCCCCTTCACCTCAATGCCGCCGTGCCCCTCCTCCACCCCCTCGGTATCTCAGGATGGAGAGCGGAGGTAGGAGCCGGTAAATCCGGCTCCTTACTTGTCGGAATGTACAGAGTCATCACTGACTCTGTCCATTCACATAACTGAAACATCGTAAACTGTGTTTACAATGTTTCAGTTTATGAATGGAGAGGAGCCGCTGTCTTCTCTCCATTCATTTTCAGCGCAGCTGAGGCTGCTGAGAGAGGGACTGGGGAATCTGTGTCCCTAGACCCTTTCCCTGTCTCAAAGGGGAGATGTCAGAGGTCTGTTAAGACCCCTGATATCTCACCAAAGCCCCCCACAACAAGGCTGATAAAAAAAAAAGAATAAAATAAAATAAAAATTTATTGTAAAAAAAAATTAAAAATAAAAACACACACTGACACTGACCCCCCCTTAAAAAAACAAAGCATTGTAAAAAATAAATAGGGGCACGACAATAAAATAAATTGTAAAAAAATAAAAATGTAAAAAAAAAAAAAAAAACTGACACATGAGATTAAAAAAAAGTATCGGTATTCGGTATCGGCGAGTACTTGAAAAAAAGTGTCGGTACTTGTACTCGGTCTTAAAAAAGTGGTATCGGGACAACCCTAAAAATTACAAACAGATTCTACATAAGAACAAACTTACAGTCCCTGTCTTGTATGCACCGCCTGTATATGGCTGTTCAGAGTATATAGGGCCTTTTTTATTTTGTGTGCGGGGTTCCCCTTAATATCCATACAAGACCCAAAGGGGCTGGTAATGGGCTGGGGTGGGGGGCGGGGGGGCTGTGATGGGGTAGCTATGCCATTTTTCTTAAAGATTTTCATCCATATTACCGGGACCAGACATTACATTAAAGCCGCAAGCAGTTTTAAATGGCTTTTTTTCCTTTAGAAATGTCATTTTGTGCAGGGACAGTTCTAAACACGGGAAACACGTGGCACTTCACAGGCATACTTTAGACACCCCCAGGTACGACATTTAAAGGAATATTTGACTTTTTTTTTCACTTTATGCATCATTAAAAACGTTTTTAAAACTTTTTTTGGGATTGATACATGTCCCCTGGTGCAGAACCCGGGTTCCCAAACCCTTTTTAGGACAATAACATGCATAATAGTCGTTATAATTAGCACTTTAGATTTCGAACGTTCGCATCCATTGTATTTAATTGGGTTCTAAAGTTCGTGCGAACTTTCGGTCCGTTCGTGGGTTCTGGTGCGAACCGAACCCGGGGGTGTTCGGCTCATCACTATTTATGACATATTGTTTGAATGCGTGTCTTATTTTGGATGTATATTGATATATATGTCTTTACAGAACTGACCACTGAGGAAGGTAACACTGATTTGCGAAACATATTAAAAACAGATGCCTCTGTGGGCTAAAGAAACCACCCAGTATGTTGTTTTTTTTTTTTTACAAGATATATGTTAGATTTTACAACTAGACAGTTATTTCATATGACTATGATATGTAGAGTTACAGTATAATGAGCACATTTAAGTCAATAGATTAAGTTTATTTAGCTTGTTGTACTATACCTTTTGACATGGTTTGATATGACATGGTATGATATTATAGAATACAGGTGAAACTCCAAAAATTTGAATATCGTGCAAAAGTTAATTTATTTCACTAATGCAACTTAAAAGGTGAAACTAATATATGAGATAGACTCATTACATGCAAAGCAAGCTAGTTCAAGCTGTGATTTGTCATAATTGTGATGATTATGGCTTACAGCTCATGAAAACCCCAAATCCACAATCTCAGAAAATTTTAATATTGTGAAAAGGTGCAATATTCTAGGCTCAAAGTTTCCCACTCTAATCAGCTAATTAAGCCATAACACCTGCAAAGGGTTCTTGAGCCTTTAAATGGTCTCTCAGTCTGGTTCAGTAGGAATCACAATCATATTGTCAGACTTGCACATACCTGGTCAGCGAGCCCAATGGAGCAGAGGAAGGTCTCCCTTACGGATCCAACTCGCGGCCCCTGGTAGTGAAGACAGGAGGCACGGGGGTATGAGAGCCTGGTAAGTGGTTGCAGAAGAGATGGCTCTGGATCCGGGTGCAGAGAGGATGTCAATCCGTTGGAACTGCAGACAGGCAAGCAGGTGTACGGGAGGTTGAGGATGAGCAGGAGCAAGTAGATTGGTCAGGTCACAGGCGGGGTTGGCAACGGTCAGGCAGCGAGGTACAGAGGAGCAGGCAGGTTCAAGGTTAAGGGCTAGCCGAGGTCAGGTGCTGGCAGAAGGCAAGGGAGTAATCCAAGTACAAGCCGGGTAATCAGGAAGTCAGCAGATAACGGGAGCAAGGTAACAGGGAGCTGAAGATCAGACAGCACCGGTCTGAAGTATTCCAGGGGTTTAAATAGACTGTTTGGCGCCAAGCAGCAAACGCGCACGTGCTGCGCGCGCACAGGCACACCATCGCGCACAGGCGTGCACGCGCATAGTTCAGGACGTGAACCAGCGCGCACAGGGGCATGCACAACAGCGCGCACCGGAGCGCACACACCATCGCGCATCGGCGCGCACCAAGTCGACCAACACCACGTCCGGCAAGGTAAGTTCTCTGACACATATATTAGTTTCACCTTTTAAGTTGCATTAGTGAAATAAATAAACTTTTGCACGATATTCTAATTTTTCGAGTTTCACCTGTATATGGTAAGTGGCATTAGCTTGTATATGGGCCAAACAAGATTATGTGAGTTACACATTTTAATGAGCTATGCAATATTTCACATTTTTGGTAAATTTTTTGTTTAATTTGAGAGTGTGATGTAGAAGCTTGGCAGGAGGAACCACAGCGGGAAGCAGGTATGTAGCAATCCTGGAAATATTGCACAGGGATGAACACTGCAGTGTGGTTTTAACACATGCTGCTGGAAAGGAAAGGGTACAGCATCTTGTTTTATGGGGTGGCTTTAGTTTAATTTTAACTTAGTACTGACAGGGTAAACTTCTCCGCAACTTTATCCCTGACCTGGTGTGTTTCCTGGCCTTCACAAAGTGGCACATAATTGTGAAGTGGAAGGAAAATGATAAATGGCTTTCAAAATGTTTAACAAATTGATATCTGAAAAGTGTGGCATGTATTTGTATTCAGCCCCCTTTACTCTGATACCCCTAACTAAAATCTAGTGGAACCAATTGCATTCAGAAGTTACCTAATTAGTACATAGAGTCCACCTGTGTGTAATTTAATCTCAGTATAAATACAGCTGCTCTGTGAAGCCCTCAGAGGTTTGTTAGAAAAACTTAGTGAACAAACAGCATCATGAAGGCCAAGAAACACACCAGACAGGTCAGGGATAAAGTTGTGGAGAAGTTTAACCACTTCAATACAGGGCACTTTCCACCCTTCCTGCCAAGGCCAATTTTCAGCTTTCAGCTCTGTCGCAGTTTAAATGACAATTGCGTGGTCATGCAACACTGTACCAAACAACACTGTTATAACATTTTGTAAATAAGGAAGTTTTCTCCTTCACTGATGGGAACTGATGAGGCTGCACTGACGGGCACTGATGGGCACTGATGAGGTGGCACTAATGAGGTGGCACTGATGATGAGGCACTAATATGCAGCACTGATGGGCACTGATACGTGGCACTGATGGGCACTGATACGTGGCACTGATATGCAGCACAGATGGGCATTGATAGGTGGCACTGATGGCCACTCATAGGTGGTACTGATGGGCACTAATAGGTGACACTGATGGGCACTGAAAGGCCACTCTGATGGCAACTTATAGCTGGCACTGATGGGCACTTATAGGCAGCACTGATGGGCACTGATAGGCAGCACTGATAGGTGGCACTTATGGGAAAAGAGCATGCATGTTTGTGCTTTGGATTTTATTCTGACGGACTTGTGTACACACGATCGGATAATCCGACGGCACACATTTGTTGTCGGAAAATTTGAGAGCATGCTATAAAACATTTGTTGATGGAAATTCCGGCAACAATTGTCCGATGGAGCGTATAAACGGTCGGATTATCCGACAAAAACCTTGCCATCACACATTTGTTGTTGGAAAATCCGATCGTGTGTACGGGCCTTTAGAGTGAACAGTATTTTGCTACATTTTTAAGCAATTCCTTTTTCTCTTTATGACATTATTATTATTATTATACAGGATTCATATAGCGCCAACAGTTTGTGCAGCGCTTTACAACATGGGGGGAAGACAGTACAACACAATCCAATAAAGGAGGATTTAGAGGGTCCTGTTCTTTATCCATTTCGTTTGCAAACATTTTTTATGGACATATATTGATATACATGTTTTTACAGATCTGACCACTTAACATTTTCTGTTCTTTGAAAAAAGTTAATACTGATTTTTGAAACAAACTAGAAACAGATGCGTCCGTCGACTAAAGAAGTCACCCAGTGTTCAAATTTTACAAGATTACAAGATAGGTGTTTGATTTTAGATCTGGACAGTCATTTCATATCACTATGATATGTAAAGTTATAATGAGCACATTTAAGTCAATACATGAAAGTGATGCTAAACCCTGTTTTTTTTTATTTCAGAAGATGAGATCTACATATAAATATTATGTGTAGTTCTCTTCATCTGATATTTCCCTTTCCTCCTGTAGCTGAGGGTCCCAAGAAAGCTGTCCACGACTTCCCATTTGTGTCCTCTTAGCTGGCCATGTGCCAAGGAGACACCTGTGCATGCTCCCTCCCTGACCTGAGCTGTCCTGACCTGAGCTGTGTGTGTTTATAGACACACACAGCAGCAGCAAGCCACGCCCCTGCATTATGCTCCCAGCAGTTTGACTGATGGCAACAGGAGTCTATTGCTTTCTGCTGAAGTTCAGGAAGCAGCGCTGATGAATCCCAGACCCAGCAGCTTTAACAAGGACAGTATTTGGGGACAAGGGGATAGGAAAACAACTGGGACTTTGTTTTTACCTTAATTCTGTGAATGTATTAAGGTAGAAAAAAATGTAGCCTTTAGAAATACGGTAGGTTTAAAAAGTTTACTGTATTATGCCTTCAGACATGGTTTGATATATTATGATAGGATGTACTTTAAAGTGGTTGTAAACCCACTTTTTTTTTTTTTTCCTTTTTGGCCAACCTGTAAGAGAAAGGCATAATGAGCTATTATGACTAGCATAATAGCTCATTATGTACCACTTACCTTAGATCGGGGCCCCCGAGGCAGTCCGCGTCCCTCTGTCCAGCCGCAGACATCACTGCGGCGATAGCCGGAATGTTACTTCCGGGTATCGCCGCACCAGCCAATCACAGCGCCGCTCCGGCGCTGTGATTGGCCGGAGCGGCGGAGACGTCACTCTGCGCATGCGCGCGAGAGTGTTTTCATTCGGCTACGCCCATCGATTGCTGGGAAGTAGCCGATTTTGTGAATGGGATTAACCCCATGAATGCGCCGTTGTCTACGGCGCGCATGCGCTGTAGACAGCGGCGCCTGTCTTTTTAGTAAATATCTCCTAAACCGTGTAGGTTTAGGAGATATTTCTTGCACCTACAGGTAAGCCTTAATCTAGGCTTACCTGTAGGTGCAAGTTAAAAAAGTGGGTTTACAACCACTTTAAGTAATATTAAGAAGTTGCATTAGCATGTATATGGGCCAAACAAAACTGTGTATGGTACACTTTTTAATAAGATATGTGTAGTGATTCTTTATAGTTAGTTAATTGCTTGCTTCTAACTGCTGCTGGGGTTAAGGTTGCCACCTCATCCCTTTTAAACCTGAACACATATGAATTACACAGGTTCTGAGGCTAATTTATTGCACATACGACACCAAGTGAGTTTAATTACCACCTTAATCAGCCAGAGAACTTGTGTAATTAATATGTGTTCGGGTTTAAAGGGATGAGGTGGCAACCCTAGCTGGGGTGTGCAAGAATATTCAATAAGGCTGGCTTATAAATTTGTATGTCCCCCTTGCCAAA
The DNA here is from genome assembly GCA_029206835.1 of Rana muscosa. Classification (NCBI taxonomy): domain Eukaryota; kingdom Metazoa; phylum Chordata; class Amphibia; order Anura; family Ranidae; genus Rana; species Rana muscosa. The sequence continues at coordinate 10,495,778 of JARGYO010005626.1, read as the reverse complement.
CAGGTGGACATAAAAAGTGGATATTAATATTTGGGTGAGACCCTGTTCCCTCAGGTTCTTAGGTCTGCTGCCTAGGGAGGACACCCATGTGTTTGTGAATTAAGGCCAGTGTATGGATCAAGGTTTGCAGGCTATCCAGAAGTAAAAAAGCAGTGCAGGGTTTGGATTGCGGTTTGCAGTCCAACCAGAAGTGATGGTTCTGCTGGCCAGAGAACAAGTCGTGGTCGGAGGTAGAAAGGAAGCTGTCGCCAGCAAGTACCGGAGCAGCATTCTCACCGAACGGGCACGGTGGAGAATCTGGAAACTTCAGGCAGTGATAAAGTCAGGGACCCAACTAACAGAGGTAACGCTTGCAGAGCAGCCTTGTGAGTCAAGCCAGGGATCGAGCCGTTAGCAGGGGTGAAGCCTGAGAAGTATCTGGAGTGCCAAGCTAGGGACCCAGCAGGGAAGCGTGGGTGACGCTTGAGGGAGATACCACCGCAAAGCTTTGAGGAGCTCCAGGGATTCAGAGTCAGTGAATCAGAGGGTCCAGTGAGAGACCGGGAGCTCAAGGGGCTGAAGAACTACATGTAGAAGTTGTAGTGAAGCAAAGATGACTGTAATGATTTGTGTTAGGAACTGTTAAAGTCTGTTGACATAGGAGACAACAATCCTGCAAGTGCAGAAGTGGCACCTTGCTGGGGGCCTTTACCTGTACGGCTGTCCTCCTATTGAAGTCTCGGAGTCTGCCAACTGAAATTGCAACTGCTTAAGGGTGTCCTGGCCCTAACCCTCTTTCCCTCACAAAATATAAAAAGGACTGTTAAGAGAAAAAAAAATTTTTTTACATCCAAGAAGTGTCTGGTGCCCAATAACTTTATCCACCTTGCACCCACTATGCCTCACAGCTCACCACATACAGAAGGATGTCAGCTATCTTTGGCCCTGAAGGTTCTCATTAGACTGGAGGAGGCTAAAGACTTTGCTATAATTCTATGGTGTACTAAAGTAGGTAGATATCACTGGTTACCTGCCCTCTGTTTTCATTATTGAAGAACTATTAATCACGCTGAACTTGCTAACTAAATTTGCAAGGTCTTTATCTATTTCATCCTGGAGCAAATTGTGTTCTCATATGACCACTCTTATTGTCCCTTACAAGACACAGATATCTGGTGCAGAAGCTGAGCATCCTATTCTCTCACATTAGCCATAGCTCCCAACTGTCCCTGATTTTGAGGGACTGTCCCTGATTTGGAGCAATGTCCCTCTTTCCTCCTCATTTGTCCCTCATTTGGTCTGATCTACTGTATATAGATGTATATGTAGCACTACCCCCTAGAAGCTGCTGGTTTAAAGTTTTGGGCCTACCGTTACCTTTCTGTTCACCACACTCGTGTCAAGGATCCCTCTTGAAGAGCTTTCATGAATGTTCACACCAACGCTTGGTTACTTTTTCTTCAAGAGCTTTATTATACCAGTTCCAACAGAGGGGTAGATGGATAGGGGAGTTTCAGGTACTTTGCTTTGCGGATCACAGGCACAATCTTAGATCCAGAGGACAAATCAGTTCCACGCTCGATTCAGCAACCACCGGTTAGGCCTACTCTCACTGGCCTAGCAACCGGTGCGAAACTCGTTCAATGTCTCTGCAACAGATTTGATGAGTGTCGTGTAATTGTTCCACAATCTTCCGCCACAAGATCGTGTAACCACACTGACACTTTGCAAAAGTTCCTTTAAAAGTACACAGCTCACGGTGCCAGAATCTTTCAGCCAGCCGGCAGCACCGTGAGGCTACCTGGCCAGGATGCGTCCTTCAATTGAGTCCCCAATTGTTCTGATTCTTCCCTCAGGCAAGACCGCATAGGACCATCCCTGGACTAGTAGGCCCCAGTAACTTCTGGGCCTACTTCTCAGTTGCAGAGCCTCGGGCCAGCAGGCCCCGAGGCCGAAAATGTCTCGCACATCCCTGAGGCCAGGAGGGCCCTCAGATCAGGATCCGGCAATGAACCCCGATAGAGCGGTCTCTGTCTCTTAAGTACCCCCTCCCAGAATGCACAGCGGGTTGACCACGCCCCCTGAGCCACTTCTGGGAATAGAATACCCAATACACCTAGCCTGCTGCATTTCCAACCCTGACCTATGGTGACAGTGACACCTACTGTCAGGTGGAAAACACACAACCCAGCTAGACTGAAACAGAGCCAACAATTTAGCATAATCCCTCCGAGATAAACTACAGCTCAGATAACTAAATTTAACACATAGTGCCTACCCAACAGGAGTAGGGCGCTACATATATAAAATACAATTTTTATCTATCAAAAAGTGTTTTCCAGCGATAAAACTTTCATCTGATTTGTAAATTGCTGCATTTGTAAATTCCAAAAGCCAGTACAAAGGATGAGTAGTGCTAAAAAAGCACGTGTGGGTCTAACCAATTTTTTTTGTACAATTCACCTTTAAGGGGGCGTGGCAAGGGGTGTGTCCTATCCCTGCATACTTTTGCTGATAGGTGTCCATCATTCCCATCTCAAAAAGTTGGGAGGTATGACATTAGCCCATTGCCCTGCACAGCCAAATCTGTTACAGACTGGGTATCCTGGGCATCTATAGAATAACATAAGGCCAAAGCTAAAATGCATGGCATTAAGTAAGAAATATTGTCAGGCCTCCCTTTGGTGCACCCCAATAATATTTACACTGACTTGTAATAATGTTTCCATGTACCCTCCCTCTTAGATTGTAAGCTCTAGCGGGCAGGGTTCTCTGATTCCTCCTGTATTGAATTGTATTGTAACTGTACTGTCTGCTCTCATATTGTAAAGCGCAAACTGTTTCTATTTAAATCCTGTATAATAACAATAATGTAATAGCATTTTTGAAGTGTCGGCACATTGTGGACGTTGAAGGTAGTTGTTTTATTGTTCAGATAACTATCTGTCTTCCTGTCAAGCCCCTTTGGATCCCAGTCCCAGACTTTACACTTTCTGACACTGAAGCCTCGTACACACGAACGAGTTTCTCGGCAAGAAACGACAAGAAAACTGCAGAGATGGCTTTCTTGCCAAGCAAATCGTTCGTGTGTATGGTTTCTCGTCGAGAAAACTGACCAGAATCTTGACGAGAAAAATAGAGAACCAGCTCTCTATTTTCTCGTCGAGATTCTCGTCGGCATGTTTCTCGACGAGAAAACTGTGTGTGTGTGTACACTTACCTGTCGCCGTGGAAACCCGCGCATGCTCGAATTGACTTTGACACATGGGCGGTAGCTTCCTAGGCATAGGTAGGGTGTAGCAAGATGGCAGCGACGGTATCGAATGTGACGAGCGCACGCTCGTCGTAGTTGATGAAGTCACCACGTTCGCTCCATTCAGAGAACCGCGGATTCTTTGAATGGAGCGTGTGTACACTCGGCCAGGACAAGTTTCTTGTCCAAGAATCTCGTCAAGAAAAACGACGTGTTTTTTTCCTGACGAGATTCTCGGCCGTGTGTACGAGGCCTAAGTCCCAGCCTCATCATCCAAGCGACAAAAGTCAGGGCCTGTACTGACATTCTGACATATAACAGATTAATGTCACGACACAATGCTAATCAACAGGAAGGGGTTGAAGTGGTAGTAAACCTCAAACATGAAATATGAACAAAGCACACCTTTCTATACTCTGCACTTGTCTCTATCCAAAGCACTGATTGTGATTCCTTTCTGCTTTCTCATTCCTCTGTTATCTGCATGAGCCTGTGATTTAAATCCTTAGCTCTACATCCTTCCTGTGTGCTTTGTAGAAGGAGATGTGTCCCTTTCCCCCAATCAGCTCTCAGACCTGTCCTTACAGTGTGTAACTTGAGATCCTGTTCCCGGCCGCTGGAGCTGAGAAAAAATCTTTTGATCTGTGTGTTTTTAGAACAATCAACAGGACAGATGGCAGCAGATAAACAGGTACAACATACTGTATGTAAGAGGGTTTGTTTAATCTCTGTGGGGCTGATTTACGAAACGTTTGCGCCATGAGTATCGGCGCATCTGCGCACGCAATGGCTGTTTTAGTATTTACAAAACATTAGCGCCGGTAGCGCAGCCCTATTTCCCATTTACTATAGTGTTCTCGGCGGACGGGAGGAGGCGCTCAGTGCGCCACTATGGACCTGGCGCACGGCATCTTAAAATCTAAATATAAAGAAGCTGGAAGTGAGAATATAATGGGGGTGATGTGGGGTAATGTGAGGAAGTGTAGTGACACCTGCCCAAATAACTAATATGCCCAAAATAGAGTGAGAAAGTAACTTTTTCTAAACCAGCCCGCTGCGCCGGCAAGTACGATTAGAGCTGCGAGAGGTTTTTTTGAGCTCAGCGTGGGAATTTTACTTCTTCAAACGTGCCAAGACACTGCGCCAGCAAAATCTTAGTAAATGTCAAGTCACGTAACTCAATTTGCATAAGTTGAACAGGCGCAGCTCTGAACTTCCCAGTGTGCCTGCAAAATGACATTTCTAAAGGGGAAAAAAAAGGCATTTAACCACTTGTCCACCGCCCACTGTCTATTGACGGTGGGCGGAGGACGCTCTCGTTCTGGGAGGACGTCATATGACGTCCTCCCTTTGAACAGGGATGGCGCGCATCCGTGTGCTGTCGGTGGCGGCGTGTCAATGAGACACCGCTCGTCACTGACAGGGGTGAATAACCGCCGGCAAGTGCGGTTAACCCCGTGATTGGCCGTGATAAAGTCACGGCTGATCACAGATTCTTCCTGCTTGTGTTACACGCTGCAGGCGCGAGATCGGGAGCGCGCTGCGCGTGTCCATCGGTGACTGTGTGTTCCCGAGAACACTACTCGTCACCGACGATGGTACACAGGCGTTGGCCAGGGCTGTGTACCATGTGATCGGCTGTGATCCATTCACAGCCTGATCACTAAATGTAAACAAAGATTTGTATCTAACTGTTGCCAGCTCTTCTCTCCTCACACACCGTTTCCAGTGTGAGGAGAGAAGAGCCAGAAGCAGTGAGTTACAGATCTATGTCAGTAGTGTCTGCACCAACACCACACCTGTCCCATCGCCCCCCCCCAATTGTCATCTGTCACCCAACAGTCACCCCATAAGTGCACCTGTCACATAAGAGACTGCCATCAGTGACCATCAGCGGTGCAACCGTCACCCATCAGTGACGTGCCCTGTCACCCGTCACCCATCAGTGACCGTGCCCTGTCACCCGTCACCCATCAGTGACCGTGCCCTGTCACCCGTCACCCGTCTGTGACCGTGCCCCATCACCCGTCACCCATCAGTGACCTTGCCCTGTCACATAAGAGACTGCCATCAGCCCTGTCACCCGTCACCCATCAGTGACCGTGCCCTGTCACCCGTCACCCATTAGTGACCGTGCCCTTTCACCCGTCACCCATCAGTGACCGTGCCCTGTCACCCAGTGACCGTGCCCTGTCACCCATCAGTGACCATACCCTGTCACATATCACCTACCACATAAGAGACTGCCATCAGTGACCATCAGCGGTGCAACCGTCACCCATCAGTGACCGTGCCCTGTCACCCGTCACCCATCAGTGACCATCAGCGGTGCACCCATCATCCATCAGTGACCGTGGCCTGTCACCCATCAGTGACCATCTCCCGTCACACCATCATCACCTATCAGTGAACGTCACCTGCCACCCATCGCACAGCCCATCAGTGATCGTCACCTGCTACCCATCTGTCACCTGTCACACAGCTACCCGCCACACAGCCATGTCCAAAAGACTCTATACCAGTGAGGAGGCATTCCAGATCCTCTCCATGACTGATGAGAGCACCGGGGAGTTCTCAGCAGATTCCAATTCTGATTACGAATCAAATTCGGAATTTGAACCGATCGAATACAGTAATGATTCGGATGAAGAATGGGTCCCTCCTAAAAGGGCACGGCACTCTGGAAACCAGGCAGCCGCCAGCAACCAGGATTATATTCCCAGGCCCAGTACCAGCGCTGCCACCACCAATAGGCCCCGGGAACAAAGGCCCAGTACCAGCGCTGCCGCCAGCAAAAGGCCCAGTACCAGCGCCTCCGCCAGCAAAAGGCCCCAGGAACAAAGGCCCAGTACCGATGCTGCCGCCAGCCAAAGGCCCCAGGAACAAAGGCCCAGTACCGATGCTGCCGCCAGCCAAAGGCCCCAGGAACAAAGGCCCAGTACCAGTGCTGCCGCCAGCGAAAGGCCCCACGAACAAATGCCCAGGGCCAGTACCGGGGCTGCCACATCACACCCGAGTACCAGCACAGGAAATTTAACTCCCCCAACTACTGGAGTGTCACGTCCCCCAAGACCCAGTGCTACATACATGCCAGATGGTCTTGCCAACCCAACATGGCTGCCTTCCGACTCGGGATCACCAATTATTCCCCCTTTCACAGCACAGCCAGGTGTGCAGGCTAACACCCAGAATTTCAGAGAGGTTGATTATTTTCACCTTTTTTTGCCCAACACTATTCTGCAGTTCATTGTGGAGCAGACAAACTTATATGCCCAGCAGTATATTGCCGACAACCCCCAATCATCTTATGCCCGTCCATTTGAGTGGAGAGATTTGGATTTGGAGGAGTTCAAAATGTTTTTGGGCCTCACCATAAACATGGGGCTTACAAAAAAAAATCAAGGACATGCCTATTGGTCCATAAAACCCATCTACCACATGCCCATGTATTCTTACGTAATGCCCAGGACCCGATATGAGATGATAATGAGATTCTTGCATTTTAATGACAACACCCAGTGCCCTCCCCGCAACCATCCAGATTCCGATAAGCTGTATAAACTTCGCCCACTGATAAATTTCCTTTCCAATCGATTTGCAGAACTCTATGTCCCCGAGAAACATATATGTGTGGATGAGTCCCTGGTACCCTTTTCAGGCCGGCTAGGAATAAAACAATATTGTCATGGATATGCATTAATGTCTGTCTGCCATCTTACCTTCCTCCTCATGTGTTCATCTAGAGACCAGACCTCCTTCACCTGGCTTCCTTTATAATCTCCTCCCAGCCTGACCCCACCCCAGGCCCTATCACTGAACACTATATTAACCTGTGCACTGCAAGCCTGCTTTGCTGATCAACGTGTTTGTTAGGCATTGTGTGTTTGGGTTCCTGCCTGCCGTGTGCTACGTCTGTCTCTCTGTTACGTTATTGGCTTGTCCCCGACCATCCCTGTCTGCTCGTGACCCTTGACCTTCGGCTCGTTCTTCGTTATCCTTGTCTGCTTGTGGCCCCTGACCTTCGGCTTGTTATTCGGTTCTCTCTATCGTGTGCTGCTGCTTCCCCTTATCCTACGGGGCGTGAGCTAGGAAACTCCAGGGGCCGCGACCTGGTCCCAGCCTGCAGCGTAACATCCTCACCACTAGAGGCCCTGGAGAAGACCAGCTGGGTCTTAGACTCCGCGCCCTGGGGAATCTTGGCTCTCGCTTCCGTTGGGATCCCGGTTGTGCTCCTCTGGTCCCGCTTTCCACAACCACCCAGTTTCCTATCCACAGAAGCCAGCCATAGGGTTCACTACCTCGCGGTGCTCTCCTGTCCCCCTACGGTGTGCATCTGTCACCTGGCCACAGGTGACCCTGACAGTTTGATCAGCCATGAACCCGGCTGACATCCCGCTTCCCGCGGATGATCCATTGCAGGGCATAGTTCGCAGACTTGAGACCCAGGAATCAAATCAGACCCAGGTGATGCGATTCCTCCAGGATCTGGCTTCTCGATTCGAGCAGCTTCAGGTCTCCTTGGGAACCCCGAATCCGCAACCCCAAGTACAACCAGCGGCTGTACCTATCGCACCAGTCGCAGCCTCACACTCACTAAGATTGCCAGCTCCGTTCCGTTTCTCTGGGGACTCCAAGGCCTGCAGGGGGTTTCTCAGCCAATGCACTATTCATTTTGAGCTTCAGCCTCAAAGCTTCCTATCTGACCGGGCTAAGGTAGCCTATATCATTTCCCTCCTCTCCGGTGAAGCTTTGGCCTGGGCTGCCCCCCTGTGGGAGAGGAACGATCCGGTGGTTTCCAGTCTGTCCGAATTCTTGAAGCTCTTTCGTAATATCTTCGAAGAGCCGGCTCGGGCTTCTTCAGCGGCTAGTGCTGTCTTACGTCTTCGCCAAGAATCTAGTTCAGTGGGGCAATATGCTCTTCAGTTCCGTATCCACACAGCTGAATTGAGCTGGAATAATGAGGCCCTGGTCGCTACCTTTTTACATGGCCTCTCTGACCGAGTGAAAGACGAATTAGCGGGAAGAGCCATTCCCGTCGGTCTGGACGATGTAATTTCATTATGCAACCAGATCGACATTCGTTTTCAAGAGAGGTCCTTAGAAAAAAGACGCCAGCACTCTCTGGGTCCTAGCCAGTCTGAGCTCCCCTCCCTTCATTCCGTGGAGCATCCTCTACCTGCTGAAGAACCTATGCAGCTGGGCCGGACCAGACTAACCCCCGAAGAACGTGCTAGGCGCAGAACTCTGGGCTTGTGCCTCTATTGTGGGGGCAAGGGTCATTTTCGTGACTCCTGCTCGCTTCGTCCGGGAAACGCTCGGGTCTAATACATTTGGAAGGTGGAGTATTGGACCCAGAAACATCACCTTCTCGCCTGCTCTTGCCGGTGTCCCTTCATGTAGGCACTTCTCCTCAGTCAACCCTTGCATACCTGGATTCCGGGGCTGCCGGCAATTTCATGGATTGGAGAACTGCTTCTTCTATGAAGCTTACCCTTTCACCTCTCACTACCCCATTGGTAGTCTCGGCAATTGATGGCACTGTTCTCCCAGGGGGCCCTATTCGCTTCCAGACGCTACCCATTAGGATGTCGGTAGGGATTCTCCACCAGGAGTGGATATCCTTTCTTATTCTACCCAAGGCCTCTACCCCAGTTGTATTGGGCCTCCCTTGGCTACAGCTCCACTCTCCACATGTGGACTGGGTCTCTGGGCAGATCCTGGCCTGGGGTTCCTCATGTTTCTCGTCGTGTCTTCTCAAGGTGACCCCCAAGGAGAGTCTTCCGGTTGCTGCCACTTCTGTTTCTTCTGATCTTCCCGCCGCATACAGCGATTACCGGGATGTGTTCTGTAAAAAATCAGCTGAGGTGCTTCCTCCCCACAGGTCTTTTGACTGTGCTATTGATCTTGTCCCCGGAGCAACTCTACCCAGGGGTCGTACCTACCCTCTGTCCATCCCAGAGACCCAGGCCATGTCGGAGTATGTAGCAGAGAATCTGGAGAGAGGGTTCATCCGGAAATCCTCATCGCCTGCAGGGGCAGGGTTCTTTTTTGTTGCCAAAAAGGATGGTACCTTAAGACCCTGCATCGATTATCGGGGTTTAAATGCGGTTACTATTAAAAATCGATACCCCTTACCCTTAATATCTGAGCTATTCGATAGGTTGAAGGGTGCCTCCATTTTCACCAAGTTGGATCTCAGAGGCGCGTACAATCTCATTCGAATACGGGAGGGTGACGAATGGAAGACTGCATTTAACACTAGAGACGGGCATTACGAATATCTGGTGATGCCTTTTGGTCTGTGTAATGCTCCAGCCGTGTTTCAAAACTTTGTCAATGAAATCTTCAGAGATCTGCTGTACCAGTTTGTTGTCATCTATCTGGATGACATTCTGATCTTTTCTGAAAATCTGCTCGTCCACAGAAACCATGTCCGCACTGTACTTCAACGTCTTAGAGAGAACAATCTCTATGCCAAGCTGGAGAAATGTTCCTTTGAATGTTCTGAGGTCCTGTTTTTGGGGTGCTTTGTCTCATGTTCGGGGCTTCGTATGGACCCTGGGAAGGTCTTGGCTATCACCAACTGGCCTCTTCCTGCTAGCCTCAAGGCCACACAGCGCTTTCTTGGCTTCACTAATTATTATAGGCAGTTCATAAGGAATTACTCTTCCATTGCCGCGCCTATTATCGCTTTGACCAAGAAGGGTGTGAATGCCAGAGACTGGCCTCCCGAAGCTGTCTCTGCATTTCACAACCTGAAACAGGCCTTTGTTTCTGGCCCCCTCTTGAGGAGACCAAATCCTGGGAATGCATTTTTTATTGAAGTGGACGCTTCCTCAATGGGGGTGGGAGCTGTGCTTCTTCAAATCTTTGAGAAGAGACGCCAACCATGTGCGTTCTTCTCCAAAAAAATTTCTCAGGCAGAGAGGAATTATGCCATCGGTGATCGGGAACTTCTCGCAATTAAATTGGCGTTAGAGGAGTGGCGTCATCTCTTGGAGGGTTCCCCTCACTCCATAACGATCTTTACCGATCACAAGAATTTACAGTATCTACAGAATGCTAAACGTCTGAATCCTAGACAGGCCAGGTGGAGTCTCTTCTTTGCCCGTTTTAATTTCACGATTACCTACAAACCTGGTTCCTGCAACGGTCGGGCTGATGCGCTCTCTAGGTCATTTGACACTTTGGACGAGGAGTCCGCCCCTGAACCTGAGCCGATCATTCCCACCTCATGCATTGTTGCCCACTCTACCACCCTGAAGTCTAAAATTCCGCCTGGTAAGACCTTTGACCCCACTGAGCTAAGAGCTAAGATCCTTCGTTGGGGACATGATTCCAAGGTGGCAGGGCATTCTGGATTCCTCCGATCCTTCCTACTCATCAGTCGTCACTACTGGTGGCCTAATCTCCGCTCAGACGTCAAAGACTACGTTAAAGCTTGTCATGTCTGTGCTCAGTCCAAATCCTCCACACAAGCTCCTGCTGGTCTCCTCATGCCCTTGCCTATTCCTAAGGAACCCTGGGCCCATATTGCCATGGATTTTATCACCGATCTCCCACTGTCTGAGAATAATACAGTCATTTGGGTGGTAATCGATCGATTCTCCAAGATGGCTCATTTTGTTCCTCTTCCTGGTCTTCCTTCTGCCCCTGCCTTGGTTCCCATTTTCATTCGAGAAATTCTCCGCCTACATGGGGTCCCTTCTCATATTGTTTCCGACAGGGGAGTCCAATTCACGTCTCGTTTTTGGAGAGCCTTTTGCAAATCCCTCAATATTGTCTTGGATTTTTCTTCTTCTTACCATCCCCAATCCAATGGACAGACTGAGAGGGTTAATCAGGAGTTAGAGGTCTTTCTTCGCACCTTTGTGTCTTCTCACCATGACGATTGGTCCTCTCTACTCCCGTGGGCAGAATTCTCCCATAACAATCATGTGAATACCAGTTCGCAGAAGACACCCTTTTTCACAGTTTATGGAAAACACCCTCAACTTCCTCTTCCTATGATCTGTTCTCCAGACATTCCAGCTTTGGCTTCGGTTCAGGAGTCTCTCAATTCCGTTTGGGGTCACGTTCATGATTCCCTCCGGGCAGCTGCTGAAAAATTCAAAGGCTTTGCCGACCGCCGCAGGCGTAAACCGCCTTCTCTTCAGCCAGGGGACAAAGTCTGGCTCTCTACCAGGAACATCAAGCTCCGAGTTCCTTCTCTGAAGTTTGCTCCACGATTCATCGGTCCATACACGGTAACTGCTAAACTGAATCCGGTTTGTTTCAAACTCCAGATTCCTAAGAGCCTTAAAATCACTAACTCCTTTCATGTTGCTCTTCTAAAGCCTTTAGTCCTCAATAAATTCTCTCGTCCTCTTCCTACCGTGGCGCCTGTCTCTGAGGATAATCAGGAGTACGAGATCAGTCAAATTCTGGACTCCCGACTCTGTAAAGGCGTTCTTCAGTACCTCGTTCATTGGAAAGGGTTTGGTCCTGAGGAGAGGTCTTGGATCACTGCATCTGAGGTCTTTGCACCTCGTCTGTTAAAGGAGTTTCATCTGAAGTTTCCCTCTAAACCTGGGCCCAGGCGGGGAAGGGGGAGGCCTCGTAAGAGGGAGGGTACTGTCATGGATATGCATTAATGTCTGTCTGCCATCTTACCTTCCTCCTCATGTGTTCATCTAGAGACCAGACCTCCTTCACCTGGCTTCCTTTATAATCTCCTCCCAGCCTGACCCCACCCCAGGCCCTATCACTGAACACTATATTAACCTGTGCACTGCAAGCCTGCTTTGCTGATCAACGTGTTTGTTAGGCATTGTGTGTTTGGGTTCCTGCCTGCCGTGTGCTACGTCTGTCTCTCTGTTACGTTATTGGCTTGTCCCCGACCATCCCTGTCTGCTCGTGACCCTTGACCTTCGGCTCGTTCTTCGTTCTCCTTGTCTGCTTGTGGCCCCTGACCTTCGGCTTGTTATTCGGTTCTCTCTATCGTGTGCTGCTGCTTCCCCTTATCCTACGGGGCGTGAGCTAGGAAACTCCAGGGGCCGCGACCTGGTCCCAGCCTGCAGCGTAACATCCTCACCACTAGAGGCCCTGGAGAAGACCAGCTGGGTCTTAGACTCCGCGCCCTGGGGAATCTTGGCTCTCGCTTCCGTTGGGATCCCGGTTGTGCTCCTCTGGTCCCGCTTTCCACAACCACCCAGTTTCCTATCCACAGAAGCCAGCCATAGGGTTCACTACCTCGCGGTGCACTCCTGTCCCCCTACGGTGTGCATCTGTCACCTGGCCACAGGTGACCCTGACAAATATATTCCTAGCAAAAAGGCCAAATCCGGTGTAAAATTTTACAAGCTCTGTGAGAGAGCCACGGGATATCTTTCTGCGTTCCGCATATATGAAGGAAAAGATTCCCAGCTCCAGCCCCCTGAGTGCCCGGCCTACATGGGCACAGCTGGAAAAATTGTATAGGACCTGGTTTACCCACTTCTAAAATAAGGCTATCATTTATACCTGGACAACTTTTATACCAGCCTGCCCCTTTTCAGACACTTGTACCTCGAAAAAACCCTGGCCTGCGGAACCACCAGGAAAAATAGGAAGGGCTTCCCACAATCAATTGTGAACAAAAAGCTGCAAAAGGGGGAAAGAGCAACACTGAGGTGCAAAGAAGTGCTGGCCTTGAGGTGGAAGGATAACAGGGACGTGCACATGATGTCCACCATTCATGATGACACTGCAGTTGTAGTTCAGCGAAGACGAGGTCCCATCGAAAAGCCGACTTGTGTCCAAGACTATAATCTCTACATGGGGGGGGGTTGATTTCAATGATCAAATGATTCAGCCCTATTTGTCCATTAGGAGGTTCCGATTCTGGTACAAGAAGGTAGCAATTTATCTCATCCATTTGGCCATGTATAATTCCTACGTAGTTTACACCAAATCAACAGACAACCCAGTCTCCCTCCTACTATTCTCAGAAGAAGTAGTCACATCCCTCATCTATCAACAAAGACCCCCCCCGAAGAAAACCTTCGCTCTGATGCTGTTAGCAGACTTCATGGATGGCACTTCCCGTACAGCATCCCACAATCCGAAGCAGGCCGAAGACGGCAAAAAATATGTCGCGTGTGCAGCAAAGGAGGAATTCGAAAAGATACCAGCTACCATTGTCCCCGGTGTCCCTCCCAACCTGGCCTTTGCATTGGTGAATGCTTCGAATTTTATCACACATCCGTAAAATATTAGCCCATATTTTTAACCATTTCCCCCCCATTTTCATAATCTGTGCTGACCATTTTCCATGCTTCCCTAAATAACCATGCCACTGCCTTCCACGTGAACTGACCCTGGCCTGCTTTTTGACTATGCCTCTGCCTACTGTTTGGACTGCTTCCACGTAAACTGACCCTGGCCTATTTTGTGATTATGCCTCTGCCTACCGTTTGGACTGCTTCCACGTGAACTGACCCTGGCCTGTTTTGTGATTATGCCTCTGCCTACCGTTTGGACTGCTTCCACGTGAACTGACCCTGGCCTGTTTTGTGATTATGCCTCTGCCTACCGTTTGGACTGCTTCCACGTGTACTGACCCTGGCCTGTTTTATGGACTATGCTTTTGCCTACCGCTTGGACTGATCTGTTGCCCTGCTACTGTAGTACACAGGGGTCTCACATATGTGAGGGGCTCCAGAATTGTTTTTCCGGATGGAGAAAACAATTTTTTTGTTTTCTCCGGGTTTAATTTCCGGATTAGGGTCTGGAGTCCAGAGGCTTCATAGAGATTTGGGTGGGTCGAAGCCTCTACCCCTGTGCCCCTGTGCACAGGTCTTACCCGATTGCCGCCCTCAGCCTGCTGCTGACTTACTGCCATCATGCCTTTGCCTGCCGCATGAATGGACCACACAACTGCCTGCTACCTGGACTATGCAAATAATTAGCTGTGGCAAGAGGCAGTATGTTTATGAAGGGCTGGAGAGCGGTACAATAATGAGTGTCTGCAGGTAACGGTGAACCAGGACCAATAATATGGCTGTGCTGGCTGTCTCTGCCTGGACAATTTCTATGGACAAATGCTTTGGCTGTGCTGAAAATATCCTTGTGCTGACCATAGACAATATGACAATATCCTTGTGCTGACCATAGACAATATTCCTGCCTGCTGCATGGATAATTACTATTGCTGTCGCTAAGCACATCCCCGACTGCTGCCTGGACCAGTGCTCTCTTCTGTGGACACTACTAAAAGCACAGGTAATACTTTTTTTTTTACCCTTTCCGCAATAGAATTTATTTTGGATTGTAATTCTTGGTATGTACATGCTATGTGTTAGAAATATGAAGGGCCTTCAAAAATAATAGGTTGCCAGGAAATTATATATGTAATGTATGCTCCTAGAACGCCTGATGATGCTACTTCAATGTTGGGCCTCTGTATGTGGCCAAGCTGTGTAAAAGTCCCACACATGTGGTATCCCCATACTCAGAAGGAGTAGCAGAATGTATTTTGGGGTGTCATTTTTGCTATGTATTTGCTACGTGTTGGAAATATCTTATAAATGGACAATTTTGTGTAAATAAAATGCGTTTTCATTTTTTTTCCAAAAACTTCTGGAAAAAAAATAACCGTTCAAAAGACTCATTATGCCTCATAGATTATACGTTGGGGTGTTAGCTTTCCAAAATGGGGTCATTTTGTGGGCAATTCCATTGTCCTGGTGCTCCAGGGCCTTCAAAAGTGTAATAGGTGGTTGAGAAATGAGATGTGTAATTTATGCTCGTAGATCGCCTGATGGTGCTACTTCAATGTTGGGCCTTTGTATGTGGCCAGGCTGTGTAAAAGTCCCACACATGTGGTATCCCCATACTCAGGAGTAGTAGTAGAATGTATTTTGGGGTGTCATTTTTGCTATGTATTTGCTATGTGTTGGAAATATCTTATAAATGGACAACTTTGTGTAAATAAAATGCGTTTTCATTTTTTTTCCACATTTTCCAAAAACTTCTGGAAAAAAAATAACTGTTCAAAAGACTCATTATGCCTCATAGATTATACGTTGGGGTGTTAGCTTTCCAAAATGGGGTCATTTTGTGGGCAATTCCATTGTCCTGGTGCTCCAGGGCCTTCAAAAGTGTAATAGGTGGTTGAGAAATGAGATGTGTAATTTATGCTCGTAGATCGCCTGATGGTGCTACTTCAATGTTGGGCCTTTGTATGTGGCCAAGCTGTGTAAAAGTCCCACACATGTGGTATCCCCATACTCAGGAGGAGTAGCAGAATGTATTTTGGGGTGTAATTTGTTGTATGCATATGCTCTGTGAGAGAAATAACCAGTTAATATGACAATTTTGTAAAAAAAAAAAAAATTCTTCATTTTTCAAAGAATTGTGGGAAAAAAATACAACTTAAAAACACTCACCATGCTACTTACTTAATACCTTGGAATGTCTACTTTCTAAAAAGGGGTCATTTGGGGGGTATTTGTACTTTTATGACTTGTTAGTATCTCAAGAAATGAGATAGGCCGTCAGTACTTCAGGTGTGATCAGATTGATCAATTTTCAGGGATTGGCACCATAGTTAGTAGACTCTATAACTTTCACAAAGTCCAAATAATATACACTAATTTGGGTTATTTTTACCAAAGATATGTAGCAGTATAAATTTTGACCAAAATTTATGAAGAAAAATTACTAATTTGCTAGCTTTTATGACAGAAACTACGAAAAAGGCAAATTTTCACAAAATTTACGGTCTTTTTTTATTTATAGCACAAAAAATAAAAAACCCACTAGTGATTAAATACCACCAAAAGAAAGCTCTATTTGTGTGAAAAAAGGACGCAAATTTTATTTGGGTACAGTGTTGCATGACTGAGTAATTGTCATTCAAAGTGTGAGAGCACCGAAAGCTGAAAATTGGTCTGGGTAAGAAGGGGGTTTAAGTGCACAGTATTGAAGTGGTTAAAAGCACCCACGGCTGTAATGAATTGTCGGCTCCTGGCAATATAGAGAAAAGTCATTGAAAGTCATTGATAAAAACAAAAAAAAAGCGTGGGGGTCCCCCCAAATTCCATTACCAGGCCCTTCAGGTCTGGAATGGATATTAAGGGGAACTCTGCCGCAAATTTAAAAAAAAATGCGTGCGGTTCCCCCAAATATCCATACCAGACCCTTATCTGAAAAGAGGGGGGGACTAGAGAGCGGCCCCCCTCCCTCCTGAACCATACCAGGCCCCATGTTGATGGGGACAAGGGCCTCATCCCCACAACCCTTGCCGGTGGTTGTGGGGGGTCTGCGGGCGGGGGGCTTTTCGGAATCTGGAAGACCCCTTTAACAAAGGGGATCCCCAGATCCCGCCCCCCCCTGTGTGAAATGGTAATGGGGTACATTGTACCCCTATCATTTCACGAAGAAAGTGTAAAAAATTTAAAAAATGACAATAGCTGGTTTTTGACAATTCCTTTATTAATGTCTTCTCTTTTCTTCCATCTTCTTCTTCCATCTTCTTCTTTTTCCATCTTCTTCTTCCATCTTCTTTTCTTACAAAAAAAAAATGCGTGCGGTTCCCCCAAATATCCATACCAGGCCCTTCAGATCTGGTATTGATTTTAAGGGAAACTCCACCCCAAATTTAAAAAAAAAATGGCGTGGAGTCCCCCCAAAAACCCACACCAGACCCTGTCTTCTCTTTTCTTCCATCTTCTTCCATCTTCTTCTTCCATCTTCCATCTTATTCTTCCATCTTCTTCTTCCTTATTCTTCTTCCATCTTCTTCTGTTCTCCATTCGGGTTTCTTCCTCCATCTTGTTCTTCATCTTCCTTCTTCCTTCTTCCTTCTTCCTTCTTCCTTCGGTGTTCTCATCCGCATCTTGCTCCGGCTTCTTCTTTCTTCGGCCGCTCCGTTTGAATTCGCTGTGTGACGTTCTTCAGTTCTCCTCTTGGTCCACTGCCACCCGGTGACCCACGCCCCCCTCTGACACCACAGGGAAAGTCCCCGTGAAATCCATGTGCGTCAGAGGGGGGCGGGGTCACCGGGTGGCAGCGGACCAAGAGGAGAACTGAAGCGTCACACAGCGGGAACCTCCAATTCAAACGGAGCGGCCGAAGAAAGAAGAAGCCGGAGCAAGATGCGGACGAGAACACTGAAGGAAGAAGGAAGAAGGAAGATGAAGATGAAGATGAAGAACAAGATGGAGGAAGAAACCCGAATGGAGAACAGAAGAAGATGGAAGAAGAATAAGGAAGAAGAAGATGGAAGAATAAGATGGAAGATGGAAGAAGAAGATGGAAGAAGAAGAAGATGGAAGAAAAGAGAAGACAGGGTCTGGTGTGGGTTTTTGGGGGGACTCCACGCCATTTTTTTTTTAAATTTGGGGTGGAGTTCCCCTTAAAATCAATACCAGATCTGAAGGGCCTGGTATGGATATTTGGGGGAACCGCACGCATTTTTTTTTTTGTAATTTGCGACAGGGTTTCCCTTAATATCCATTCCAGCCCTGAAGGGCCTGGTAATGGAATTTGGGGAACCCCCACGCATTTTTTTTTTTTCAAAGACTTTCAATGACTTTTATCTGTATTGACGTGAACCAGCAATTCATTACAGCCACGAGTACGTTTTAATGACTATTATTTTACTTTAGAAATGTCATTTTGCTCTTGAACTGTTATAAACATGGAATACATGCGCTACTTTACAGGCATACGATAGACACCCCCCAGGTATGATATTTAGGGCCAGTTCACACCGGATGCAGTGCAGTGCGTTTTTTTGATGCATGAAAAACGCAAAGAAAGTTGATCACATTAATGCCAATCGCATAGTTCACACCACTGGAGTCCGTTCCAGTGCGTTTCAGAAAGGAAAAACAAATGGTCATGCTGCATTTTTTAGGTACAGAACTGTACTGTACCACAGTAAAACACATCAAAAAAGCAACGGAACGTACCAAAAACGCACTGGAATGCACCGGAACGCACCTAAATGCACCAAAGACGCACTTCAACACACTTGTCCTAAGTGAAAAGAGGGGGGAAAAAACACTGGACTGCATCAAAAACGCATCAAAAATGCACTGGAACGTTTTAAAAACGTGCATGCAGAAAAGCACCTGGAACGCATCCAGACTGCGTTTCTATGGTGTAAACTAGGGCCAGTTCACACCATAGAAACGCAATCCGGATGCGTTCCAGGTGCTTTTTTGCATGCACGTTTTTGATGCATTCCAGTGCATTTTTGGTACGTTTTTGATGCAGTCCAGTGCTTTTTTTCACCCCTCTTTTTTATTAACCATAGATAAGGACAGGTGTGTTCCAGTGCGTTTTTGGTGCATTTAGGTGTGTTCCGGTGCGTTCCTGTGCGTTTATGATGCGTTTTGCTGCGTTCCAGTACAGCCCAGTGCAGGTAAAATGCAGCATGTTCTACTTTTTTGGTGGAACTGGAACGCACTGGAACAAACACTGCCATTTAGAACCATATAACCAACTTACCATGCATTTTTGATGCATAAAAAACGCAATGGACTGCATGTGGTGGGAAATGGCCCTTAAGCAATTTGGCATATTTAAAGGCACTTCTCCTTGTTTTGTTTTTGGTGTTGTCCAAATTGGTGACATTGATATATGTCCCTTAGGGTGGGACCTGGGCCCCCATTTTAAGGCCAATAACTAGAAGATAAGCCAGCCAAGTGGGGACTAGAAAAATTAACAAGTCAGTTCCCATAGACTGCAATGGTATTTGTTGGTGGTTGGGGGGGTGATTGTCCCATTTCTAATTTTGTAGCATGCTGGATGATGTGCTTCATTTTGGACGGGGGGGGGGGGTATTTTCTGCTAGCTGCATTTGAGTTCTTCTGAGCATGCCCAGCCAGTTAGATTTTTTGGTGGTGCTTTTTTTGTGTGAACAGCACCTGGATATTTTTGGGCATGCTCAGAGAGTGTTTTTATGGGTTAGTAATTGAAGGACATCCTTAACAGGTGTACCCACTTTGAAGTTCAGTCTCTACATTGGGTGAACTTGCATTTTGGGTGTTTCATGGACTGTGCATGTGTTTTCAATTGCCTCATTAGTTCACAAACCTATGTTATATAAAGCTCACAGATAGCATTCTCTACCTTGCCCTGAAAAGAGGCAAGTGTGTGTGTCCGTCCGTCCGGCAAAATGTACATTTTGGTGTCCTTATCGAGTTTGTAACACATGTATTTTATTTGTTATGTCTTTGCAAAACAGGTGTTTGTTTTAATTTTGTGGATTGTATTTTTTTGTGTGGGGGAATGTTCCCCTGAAATAATTTTGATGTTGTTAATGTGTGTCGTTTGTTCACTTTGATTTAATTGTCTGTGCTGCATTATTTTGCGAAAACTTTCTCAAGATGTTGTGAGTCTGTAACTGTTTCAAATTGACCCTGTTTTTTTTATTTTGGCTTCACTTTTGTTTTGTTGACCAATAAAATTTGATGCAAAGTTTTGAGGTTTGTTTTGCGTTTTCTTTGCAACAAATGTGACAGCTGATTGGCATGTCAAAACAACAGTGATTTTTCTACCCTGGTGCCTTCATGCTAGCATATGCATGTATTGTGTGCTGCCATGGAAAATCACCAGGAAATGAAAAATACAGAGCGGTAAGTATTCAATTTTCCTTTTTACTGCAGTGGTTCTCAGCCTCAGTCCTCAAGTACCCCCAACAGGACATGTTTTGTGAATTTATCTTATTGAGAATTGCTGTCCAAAATTCAAAACCATTGACTGTGATTTAAAGCACATGTGCAAGATGAAGGAAAACCTGCAAACATGGCCTGTTGGGGGTACTTGAGAAGCACTGATTTAGAGCACTGCACTTAAAAATAGCTCAAGGCAATACAATTCTAATTGTGGGCATTTTGAGGGAAACCAAGTAAGTGTTAGAACCCCTGTTTTTTTGGGTTTTTTTTTTAGGTTGGGCTTTGCGTCCCCTTTTAGTAAAATTGGCTTCACTTCCTGTCACACAGCTAAACAGGAAGTGAAGGTAAAACCCTACCAATGTCTTTTCTTGGGGACACACAGATCAATCTAACTAGTGTCCCCATTAAGCAAATTGCACTCTAGCACTTTGTTGTGTACACCCCAAATCATTGGGTAGTTTGGGGTTTAGTAAAGACAAATCCACTCTGCAGTAAAAGTGTAGCTGCTGAAAATCTGAGGGATCACTGGTGATTGTAACATCCAATCATGTAAAAGCAAAGATGGTGTTTTTTTTGTTTGCATGTCCCCCTCGGATATCCAGCAAGTGCACTTGTAGTGCAAACTAGATTTGCCTTTAGTAAATAAACCCCAAAGTCCAAAATACCTTATAATAATTTGGGGTGTAACCTGCAAAATGCTGGAGTGCAATGTACATAATGGGGAAAGTATTTAGATTGACCTGTGTTTCCCCAAGGAAAGACATTGGTAGGGATTTCCCCTCACTTCCTGTGTGGCTATGTGACAGGAAGTGAATTATTTTGAAGGATAAAGTGGCCAAATTTGGCAGTTGTCTTAACCCTATCAGGGGTGCAGACATCCCCCAAAAACTGTCTAGACTTGTAATCCCTCTGCACTCTATCCCCAAGCAAAAATAAGAAAGGATTTCATTTAGGTTAACTTTGCAAAGACACATTCCTAAGTTGAATTGTGATGCATGTCAATGGCCCATTTAGACCCTCTTTAATCACTTGAGGTCAGCGCTATAACTGATCGACGGCCACAGCACGGTCTTCAATTGCCGGGAGTCCGTCAATAGACGTCCTCCCCTTCGCGCGTGCGCTGTGGTCACCGAGTCACTGAGACTCGGGTGATGACAGATCCGAGTAAGGGGCCGATCCCTGCCCTTTACCATGTGATCAGCTGTCAGCCAATGAAAGCTAATCACGTGATGTAAACAAAAGCGTGAACATAAAAAAAGGCAATCACTGGCTTATGTGAAAGGGACATCGGGCCCGAAGAGGAAGAGGCAATTCTGTGACAATCAGTAGCCCCTGCCAGTGCCACCTATCAATGCCAATCAGTGGCACCTAGCAGTGCTGCCTATCAGTGCCCATCACGTCCAACTATCATTGCCACCTAGCAGTGCCACTTCTCAATGCCCACCAGTGTCAACTAGCAATGCCACCTCTCAGTGCCCACCCTTGCCACCTTATCGGTGCCCATCAGTGCAGCCCATCAGTGCAGTCTCATCAATGAAGGATAAAAATTACCTTTTTTCTAAATTGTCAAAATATTAACCACTTTCCTACCGCCCACCGTCAAATGACGTCCTTGGCTTTGTGCGGTGACATCTGAATGATGCCTGCAGTCGCAGGCATCATTCAGATATCATTCTTTTCAGCCGTCGATTCTGTGCACGATAAAAATGATCATAGTTCCGCCGCTTGATCGTTCTTATAGCCGGCGGGAGGGGACGTCCCCGCCCTCCCGCCACCGCCATCCGGTGCTTCTCCGGGCTCTCCCATGCTATCTGGGGCTCGGAGAACGAATTGGCCGGCGCGGGATGGGAAGCATAGAGATGATTGGTGACCAGATGGTCACCAGTCATCTCTATGACCGTCGGAGGCCCGGGCGCGACGTTATGACATCACGCCGGGTTCCCGTATGTAAACAAGGCCGTGATCTCGGCTGTCAGCATGAGATCGGTGAATTTGTTTGACCGATCTCATGCTTTCCAGCCTGGAGGAGAGATGTGGGGTCTTATTGACCCTGCATCTCTCCATAAAGAGGACCTGAAACAATAGATTCCTATTACAAGGGATGTTTACCTTCCTTGTAATAGGAATAAAAGTGATCAAAAAAACAAAAAAATTAAAAAAAGAGTAAGAAATGCAAAAAAGTAAAAAAAAAAAAAACAAACAAAAAAAAAACGCCCATGTCCCCGGTAGCTCGCGCTCAGAAGCGAACACACACGTAAGTCCCGCCTACATATGTAAACGCCGTTCAAACCACACATGTGAGGTATTGCTGCGTGCGTTAGAACGAGTGCAACAATTCTAGCACTAGACCTCCTCTGTAATGCGAAAATGGTAACGTGTAAAAAATTTTAAAGCATCGCCTAGGGAGATTTTTAAGTACTGAAGTTTGGTGTCATTCCATGAGTGTGCACAATTTTAAAGTGTGACATGTTAGGTATCTATTTACTCAGCATAACAACATCTTTCACATTATCTCAAAAAATTGGGCTAACTTTACTGTTTTGTAATTTTTTTTTTATTCATGAAACCATTTAAAAAATAAAAAAGGCGTTTGAAAATTTATTGCGCAATTACCGAGCGAGCTAAAAATTTGCAATGACCGCCATTTTATTCCCTAGGGTGTCTGCTAAAAAAACATATATAATGTTTGGGGTTTTGAAGTAATTTTCGAGCCCTAAATTTATGATTTTTACATGAAGGAGAGAAGTGCCAGAATAGGCCCAGTGCTGAAGTGGTTAAAATATAAAACATCACCCGGTGACCACGGCCCATGCCAATATAAGTGGGTGCCGCTCTGCGGTAAGAGCATCGTAGCGGCGGACAGCGACGAGGCAACATCGGACGGAGAGAAGAGGGAAGAAGACGACGATGAAGACCGGGACCCCGCTAGCAAAAGAGCTGGAAGAAGATAGCGGGGCGCCCGGCAGAAGGCAGAAAGAACCGGAGATCGTGGAGAAGGCACCGGAGAGCGGGAGAAGAACCGGAGAGCGCGGAGACGACACCGGAGAACAGAACAAGAGACCCCCCGAAGTCGGAAGAAGACAATGAGGAAGCCCGGGACCCCGCTAGCAAAAGAGCTGGAAGAAGATAGCGGGGAACCCGGCAGGAAGACCCCCAGAGCTGCCTAATAAATTACTTTGAAAACCTGTGTTGTGTTTTTTATTGACTTTTTTGCCACCAGGTGAATGGGTAGGGGTACGATGTACCCCATACTCATTCACATAGGGTGGGGGGCCAGCATCTGGGGGCCTCTTTATTAAAGGGGGCTCCCGGATTCCGATAAGCCCCCCGCCTGCAGACCCCGACAACCAACGGCCAGGGTTGTCGGGAAGAGGCCCTTGTCCCCATCAACATGGGGGCAGGGTGCTTTGGGGTGGGGGGCCGCAGGTCGCCCCCCCTGCCCCAAAGCACCAAACCCCCAATGTTGAGGGCATGCGGCCTGGTACGGTTCAGGAGGGAGGGGGGCCGCTCTCCGCCCCCCCTCTTCCCCTGCGGCCTGCCAGGTTGCGTGCTCGGATAAGGGTCTGGTTTGGATTTTGGGGGGACCCCCATGCCGTTTTTCGGCTTAGGGGGTTCCCCTTAAAATCCATACCAGACCTAAGGGCCTGGTATGCTCCTGAAGGGGAACCCATGCCGGTTTTTTAATTAAAATTTGGTGTGGAGTTCCCCTTCATGATTCATACCAAACACGGGACAGCGAGGCTGCCGAGAACCAGCGCGATGCCATCGCGCTGGAGACATTCTCGGCCAGCTAGTCACCTCTAGGACACGACTTGAGCGACTGCTTCACGCTCAGGTCGTGTCCAAGTTGCCTCGCAAAGTCAGCCTGTGTCAGCCGGCACACGAGTCGCCCCGCAAGTCGGATCGGCTTCATCCGACTTCCCGGGCGACCTCTATTCAAATCAATGGGCTCCCATAGGGAACCATTCATTTTCAATAGAGCGCCGCTGACATTTTTATTTACTATAAGGCCTCATGCCCACGGACGTTTTTACAGCCGCGTTTTTTACAGCTTAAAAACGCCTGTCCATGTTATTGTATAATTTTTTTACTTATTTTTTTTGCGCGTTTTTTGACGCTTCACTTTTTTTATGCCTAACGCCGATGCTGAGGAACGCACTGGTCCTGGGTTTTTTTTACAGCTTAAAAACGTCTATGCTATTTGCAGCTCAAAAACGTCTAGGTGGGCATGAAGCTATAGACTAACATGGACAGGCGTTTTTAAGCTGTAAAAAACGCTCAAAAACGCGGCTATAAAAATGTCTGTACTACATCTGGTACTCCACCGGGTGGGTTCATTTTGAAGGTCAATTTCAACAGGGCACTGGTGTATGGAATCACCTTTAAGTTTCCATGTTCTCTCAGAGACAGAGATTACTGGATTTCCTTGTGGTAATTTGAGTCTCTGCCCCTTGCTATTAAAGATTAACACTGGTGTCACTCCCATGCAGCTAGACTTCCTAATTGTTTGTTAACCCAACATTTTATATTATCTACTTGGCACTGCCATTGGGTTTTGTGATGCCTGTGGCAGTTGGTGGTATTGAAAATCCTGGTGATCTCACATTACTGGAGATAAAAGTGATATACGATTTAACTTGCTAGAAATCATGCAAAACTGAAAATCATTTTTTACTTCTAAACCCAATAAAATGTTGTTCTGGGTACTAAAACTTTATTTAATATATTGAATTCCAGTGGCAAACACACAGTTAAATCCAAGGCTAGTTAAAATGGGCAGCAATAATCTTGTATGTGGAATGTTATTTGCAAAGCAGTCAGATATCACTTCTCATAAATGTGTGCTGTTATGCTGTTGATTTCAGCCCGTAGGGAGAACAAAGACCCGTTTGAGTAAAATTTGAAACTAAACAACTACATGTCCCAATGAGCACCAGAGTTTGCACTAATTGCAAAAGTACTGTAACTTGTTTGCCAATAATTTTACAATGTTTATATATATGGCCAGGAAATTTACTGGCAGCAAACTGCAGGTAAATGCAATCAATTACAGATAAAACATGTTGTGTACAATGCCCAATTGTCCTCTTTTAACAGCATGTTGTTAATTTAACTGCAACCATTATATTGAACAATATTCAGTCCAACAAGCTGTGCTGTGTGACTTCTTAGGCCACCCAATGGCCATTACATGCACTGTGAATGCTCAAAAAGCTCTAAATCTATTAACATCTTTAAACTGAATTATATTAAAAAACTTTTACTATTACAATAATTCACATACAGTACATTGAGGAAGAAAGTATCATAACTCATACATATGCAGATGAGGCTTGTTTAAGGCTAGGTTCACACTGTTGTGAATTGGATGCGGCTTACATCGCATCCAATTCGCAGAACATTTGCAAATATGTACTTTTCAATGAATATGGTTCACATATGCATAGCTCCCAACTGTCCCTAATTTGGAGGAACTGTCCCTGATTTGGAGCAATGTCCCTCTGTCCCCCTTCCCCCCTCATTTGTCCCTCATTTTGGTCTGATTTGTATAGTTGTATATAAAATGCACTTTTTATCTTTCAAAAAGTTTCCCAGTGCTAAACCTTTCATCCAATTTCTAAATTGACGCATTTGTAATTTTTAAAAACCAATATAAAGGAATAGTAGTGGTAAAAAAAAGTCCTTGTGGATTTAATTGACTTTTTTTTAATTAATTCTCCTTTAAGGGTGTGTGTCAGGAGGGAGTGTCTTATGGCTACCTACGTTTGCTAGTAGGTGTCCCTCATTCCCATCTCAAAATTTTGGGAGGTATGCATATGTGCGTTGCATCCACACTCCGCATTGCACAAAAAGTGTGTGCTTTTTCTAGGCAGTGCGGTGCGAATTGCAGGCACATAATCTTCAATGGGAATGCATCTGATTTGCAGAGGTGTTCAGTTCTGAACAGGAATTCTCTCCCCGTCCTCCTAAACCTCCCCCTCTCCCTGGTCAGCTGATCCGCAGCTACAATGTAGAGAACCCGCTGAATGAATACAGCTGCAATTCGCAGCGGTCTAGTGTGAACCCAGCCTTATACTTACCCCCAATATTTTGCTGCATATAAGGTTTTCTGCCATTTTTCTCTCCAATGCAGTTACCCACTTGGTTATCCAATCAGAGGAAAAATTTGATTGTTTAAAGGCTGTGTCTGGTCATCTCTTTTGAACAACTGTTTAAATGCTCCCCAATATTCATGTATATGAAGTATATGTACTTAAAGATAGATGGAAGACTTAACTCTTAGTAAGGCATACCAATGGAAGTAGAATTAGCATGAGCTAATGTGCTATGTGTATGTGCTATCCTATTCTCCTCTTTGCATGCCCATCATTTACTTCAGCCAAACAGGGCTTTACCAGTACCGTATTTTTCGCTCCATAAGACGCACTTTTTATCCCCCAAAAAACGGGGGGAAATGTGTGTGCGTCTTATGGAGCGAATACTACTCAGGAGAGCCGCTGATAGGGGGATCGTTTAGACGGCAGAACGATGCCCTATGCATCACTCTGCCCCAGCTAGATCCTGTTTCTCTAATGCTTTCAGCTGCTACTGGGAGAGAAACAAAAGGGTATTGTTCTGTATTTAACCCCCACAGGATCGGCATTGATATGTAAATCGTGCGGGCATTGTTATGTTAATGAGGTCAGCCGCCGCGATTCATATGCTAATTACGCCAGCGCCTCTGCCCACCTAGAAGGTGTGAACAGCATACAGGTGAATATAGGGGGCATGTAGAGGGGATCAAAGAGGGGGGTTTGAGGTGCAGAGGCTGCAGAGTTGAATGGGAAGGAAGGGTTGGAGTGCAGATGTTAGAAGATGAGGGGTTTGGGGGACAGAGGTTAGCAGATGAGTTAGAGGGGCAGAGTTGTACTGAGAGGGAGATAAGAATGCAGAGATTAGTAGAGAGATGGGGGAGGGGGTTACTTTAAATACACCATTTACATCACTGGTCAGTGTAAATGTCTCAATATGCAAATACTCCTGTTGTATTGAGGTCATGTAAATGTCCCAGTTAAATTGGGGATCAGTGTAGGGTGCCCCCTTAACATTAGTTGTTAGTGTAGAAATATTATTCTGTTATACTTTATTAAATATTTTAGTACACCATTTGGTTCAATTTTTTTTTTTTATATTTTCCTCCTCTAAAATCTAGGTGCGTCTTATGGTCAGGTGCGTCTTATGGAGCGAAAAATACGGTAATTACTTTGACTGATGTCCAAATACTGACAGTGATGGTGCAGCGACATTACAGCTGCTTCCAGCCAAAAAAGAGTCAATCTAGTACAGCTGGGCCTGAAGACAACCAACATACCGTGCATTGGCTATGGCTACTGTTAGAAATATCAGATATGGTGGCCCAAAAAGATGACCATTTGCTCACACGTGGTGAGCTGCTGAAGGACACTGGGGTGATGGTCCTGGTGATCATTATTTACTAGCACTGTGAAGCCCTGTACACACGATCGGATATCCTATGGAGTTTCGTCCGATGGATTCTTTTCATCAGACAAACCGATCGTGTATGGGACCCATCGGTCTTTTTTCCATCGGTTTTTAAAAATAGAACATGTTTTAAATTTTTCCGATGGATAAAAAACTGAAACTCTGATCGTCTATGGGCAAGTCCATCGGATCAAAAACTAACGCATGCTCAGAATCAAGTCGACGCATGCTCAGAAGCATTAAACTTCATTTTTCTCGGCTCATCTGAGTGTTTTACGTCACCGCGTTTGGAACGGTCGTTTTTTTGACTGATGGTGTGTGGGCAAGACTTATGGAAAACAGTTTCATCAGATATCCAATGGACAAATCCATCGGACGAAAATCCATAGGATATCCGATTGTGTGTACAGGGCTTAAGTGATTATTATTATTATGGTGGGATGTCCATGTTGTAGTTGATATCTGCCTGGGGCATTCTTTCAATCGCGTAGGTATTGATGGAGGATGGGTGGTTCAGTACAGATTGGAAGTGCTCAACCCAACACTCTAGAATCAGAGTCTTCTGAGTAATGAAATTTGCACCATCTAAGTCCAGTAGAGGGGAGCTCCCTGAGGGCTGAGGTCCATACAAGGATCTGAGGGCAAACTTCTGGATTTCATCTGCTTTGCCATTCAACCAGAAGTCCTGCATTTTGCAAAGCTTGCTCTGCTTGATCCTGTGAGTGTTGTTAAAGGCATTTTTCTTAGCTGTTGATGACGGGTCCAAGAACCTTTAGTGCAGAATAGTGCACAATATCTTGGAAGCGTTCCCAGTCCTTCTCAGCATTTTCAACTAATTGCAGCTCTGAGAGTTGGTTGAAGCTGTGTTGAAGTTCCTCAGTTTACAGACATTGATCTTTTTCATCACAGCTTTATTTCCTTGTGGATGCCTCTTTGGCTTGATGTGAAGGCTTAAATTGGAGATGATGAATCTGTGGTCAGTCCAGCAGTCAGCATTGGGCATGGCCTTGGTTACCCTTACATCCTGTCTGTCTTTCCTTTGCGCAATGACATAATCAATGAGATGCCAGTGCTTGGAGAGTGGGTGCATACAGGACGTTTTTTGGCGAGTAGGCAGGCGGAATATGGTATTGGTGATGATCAGATCATGAGCCACACATGTCTTCAATAGTAGTAGGCAATTGCTGTTACAATTGCCAATTCCCTTTTTTACAATGACGCCATCCCAGGCAGAGTGATCAGACTCCACTATTGCGTTTAAATCGCCAAGTAGAATTAGCCTATCAGTGCCCTTCATGGATGAGTGTAGGGCATTGAGATCTTCATAAAACATGTCCTACTTCATCCGGATTCCTTATTGTGAGTAGGGATGGGCCCGGTGCTCGATTCGAACCCACGTTCGAATCGAGCACCGGGCGTTCGCTCGCTCGGCGAGCCCAGAACTATTTGGGCCGTTCGCATCACATTCGTGTGATGCGAGCGGCCCCGCAATGCATTGCGGCCGGCGCGGCCGGCGCAGTGCATTGCTGGCTGATGATTGGCCAAGCATGCACTGTGACCCCGCATGCTTGGCCAATCACAGCGCCCGAAACTCGGAGAGCAATAATTGGCTACAGGCAGGACGCCTGTAGCCAATTACAGCTCAGGGGCTTTACTACACGCCCCACCATTTAAAAGGCCGCCACGCCGTCGGCCCCGGTCACATGAGTTCCGGCTTTAGGAGAGATCAGTCTGCTGATTCTGTCTTTGCTTGATACTGAAAGATTTGCTCTTCTTTGCTAAACCATTGGCTATTTCTTTGCTAAACCATTGCTACCTAAGTCATTGATCGTTCATTGCTGCTGATTGCACAGTTAGTGTGTTATTAGCTGCTGCTGGGGATTAGTCTGGTGCGTGCTTACTGTTAGTACAGTATTGCAGTAGTACCAACCGCAGTGCTGTTAGCACAGCATTGCACCCCAACAGCACCCATAGGACTTCTAGTGTGTTAGTGGCAGCAAACAGAGCTCCTATATTTTCTTCTCAGCAGCACCCATAGGACTTCTAGTGTGTTAGTGGCTTCACACAGAGCTCCTATATTTTCATCTCAGAAGCACCCATAGGACTTCTAGTGTGTTAGTGGCATCACACAGAGCTCCTATATTTTCTTCTCAGCAGCACCCATAGGACTTCTAGTGTGTTAGTGGCAGCAAACAGAGCTCCTATATTTTCATCTCAGAAGCACCCATAGGACTTCTAGTGTGTTAGTGGCATCACACAGAGCTCCTATATTTTCTTCTCAGCAGCACCCATAGGACTTCTAGTGTGTTAGTGGCAGCAAACAGAGCTCCTATATTTTCATCTCAGAAGCACCCATAGGACTTCTAGTGTGTTAGTGGCATCACACAGAGCTCCTATATTTTCTTCTCAGCAGCACCCATAGGACTTCTAGTGTGTTAGTGGCAGCAAACAGAGCTCCTATATTTTCTTCTCAGCAGCACCCATAGGACTTCTAGTGTGTTAGTGGCAGCAAACAGAGCTCCTATATTTTCTTCTCAGCAGCACCCATAGGACTTCTAGTGTGTTAGTGGCTTCACACAGAGCTCCTATATTTTCTTCTCAGAAGCACCCATAGGACTTCTAGTGTGTTAGTGGCATCACACAGAGCTCCTATATTTTCTTCTCAGCAGCACCCATAGGACTTCTAGTGTGTTAGTGGCAGCAAACAGAGCTCCTATATTTTCTTCTCAGCAGCACCCATAGGACTTCTAGTGTGTTAGTGGCAGCAAACAGAGCTCCTATATTTTCTTCTCAGCAGCACCCATAGGACTTCTAGTGTGTTAGTGGCTTCACACAGAGCTCCTATATTTTCTTCTCAGAAGCACCCATAGGACTTCTAGTGTGTTAGTGGCATCACACAGAGCTCCTATATTTTCTTCTCAGAAGCACCCATAGGACTTCTAGTGTGTTAGTGGCAGCAAACAGAGCTCCTATATTTTCTTCTCAGCAGCACCCATAGGACTTCTAGTGTGTTAGTGGCATTACACAGAGCTCCTATATTTTCTTCTCAGAAGCACCCATAGGACTTCTAGTGTGTTAGTGGCATCACACAGAGCTCCTATATTTTCTTCTCAGCAGCACCCATAGGACTTCTAGTGTGTTAGTGGCATCACACAGAGTTCCTATATTTTCATCTCAGAAGCACCCATAGGACTTCTAGTGTGTTAGTGGCATCACACAGAGTTCCTATATTTTCATCTCAGAAGCACCCATAGGACTTATAGTGTGTTAGTGGCATCACACAGAGCTCCTATATTTTCTTCTCAGAAGCACCCATAGGACTTCTAGTGTGTTAGTGGCATCACACAGAGCTCCTATATTTTCTTCTCAGCAGCATCCATAGGACTTCTAGTGTGTTAGTGGCATCACACAGAGTTCCTATATTTTCATCTCAGAAGCACCCATAGGACTTCTAGTGTGTTAGTGGCATCACACAGAGTTCCTATATTTTCATCTCAGAAGCACCCATAGGACTTCTAGTGTGTTAGTGGCATCACACAGAGCTCCTATATTTTCTTCTCAGCAGCACCCATAGGACTTCTAGTGTGTTAGTGGCATCACACAGAGCTCCTATATTTTCTTCTCAGAAGCACCCATAGGACTTCTAGTGTGTTAGTGGCATCACACAGAGCTCCTATATTTTCTTCTCAGCAGCACCCATAGGACTTCTAGTGTGTTAGTGGCATCACACAGAGTTCCTATATTTTCTTCTCAGCAGCACCCATAGGACTTCTAGTGTGTTAGTGGCATCACACAGAGCTCCTATATTTTCTTCTCAGCAGCACCCATAGGACTTCTAGTGTGTTAGTGGCATCACACAGAGCTCCTATATTTTCTTCTCAGAAGCACCCATAGGACTTCTAGTGTGTTAGTGGCAGCAAACAGAGCTCCTATATTTTCATCTCAGAAGCACCCATAGGACTTCTAGTGTGTTAGTGGCATCACACAGAGCTCCTATATTTTCATCTCAGAAGCACCCATAGGACTTCTAGTGTGTTAGTGGCAGCAAACAGAGCTCCTATATTTTCTTCTCAGCAGCATCCATAGGACTTCTAGTGTGTTAGTGGCATCACACAGAGCTCCTATATTTTCATCTCAGAAGCACCCATAGGACTTCTAGTGTGTTAGTGGCATCACACAGAGCTCCTATATTTTCTTCTCAGAAGCACCCATAGGACTTCTAGTGTGTTAGTGGCAGCAAACAGAGCTCCTATATTTTCATCTCAGAAGCACCCATAGGACTTCTAGTGTGTTAGTGGCATCACACAGAGCTCCTATATTTTCTTCTCAGAAGCACCCATAGGACTTCTAGTGTGTTAGTGGCATCACACAGAGCTCCTATATTTTCTTCTCAGCAGCACCCATAGGACTTCTAGTGTGTTAGTGGCATCACACAGAGCTCCTATATTTTCTTCTCAGAAGCACCCATAGGACTTCTAGTGTGTTAGTGGTATCACACAGAGCGCCTATATTTTCTTCTCAGCAGCACCCATAGGACTTCTAGTGTGTTAGTGGCATCACACAGAGCTCCTATATTTTCATCTCAGAAGCACCCATAGGACTTCTAGTGTGTTAGTGGCATCACACAGAGCTCCTATATTTTCTTCTCAGAAGCACCCATAGGACTTCTAGTGTGTTAGTGGCATCACACAGAGCTCCTATATTTTCTTCTCAGCAGCACCCATAGGACTTCTAGTGTGTTAGTGGCATCACACAGAGCTCCTATATTTTCTTCTCAGCAGCACCCATAGGACTTCTAGTGTGTTAGTGGCATCACACAGAGCTCCTATATTTTCATCTCAGAAGCACCCATAGGACTTCTAGTGTGTTAGTGGCATCACACAGAGCTCCTATATTTTCTTCTCAGCAGCACCCATAGGACTTCTACTGTGTTAGTGGCAGCAAACAGAGCTCCTATATTTTCATCTCAGAAGCACCCATAGGACTTCTAGTGTGTTAGTGGCATCACACAGAGCTCCTATATTTTCTTCTCAGCAGCACCCATAGGACTTCTAGTGTGTTAGTGGCATCACACAGAGTTCCTATATTTTCATCTCAGAAGCACCCATAGGACTTCTAGTGTGTTAGTGGCATCACACAGAGTTCCTATATTTTCATCTCAGAAGCACCCATAGGACTTCTAGTGTGTTAGTGGCATCACACAGAGCATTTTCTTCTCAGCAGCACCCATAGGACTTCTAGTGTGTTAGTGGCATCACACAGAGCTCCTATATTTTCTTCTCAGCAGCACCCATAGGACTTCTAGTGTGTTAGTGGCAGCAAACAGAGCTCCTATATTTTCATCTCAGAAGCACCCATAGGACTTCTAGTGTGTTAGTGGCATCACACAGAGCTCCTATATTTTCTTCTCAGCAGCACCCATAGGACTTCTAGTGTGTTAGTGGCATCACACAGAGCTCCTATATTTTCTTCTCAGAAGCACCCAAAGGACTTCTAGTGTGTTAGTGGCATCACACAGAGCTCCTATATTTTCTTCTCAGCAGCACCCATAGGACTTCTAGTGTGTTAGAGGCATCACACAGAGCTCCTAATTTTCTTCTCAGCAGCACCCATAGGACTTCTAGTGTGTTAGTGGCATCACACAGAGCTCCTATATTTTCTTCTCAGCAGCACCCATAGGACTTCTACTGTGTTAGTGGCAGCAAACAGAGCTCCTATATTTTCATCTCAGAAGCACCCATAGGACTTCTAGTGTGTTAGTGGCATCACACAGAGCTCCTATATTTTCTTCTCAGCAGCACCCATAGGACTTCTAGTGTGTTAGTGGCATCACACAGAGTTCCTATATTTTCATCTCAGAAGCACCCATAGGACTTCTAGTGTGTTAGTGGCATCACACAGAGTTCCTATATTTTCATCTCAGAAGCACCCATAGGACTTCTAGTGTGTTAGTGGCATCACACAGAGCTCCTATATTTTCTTCTCAGAAGCACCCATAGGACTTCTAGTGTGTTAGTGGCATCACACAGAGCTCCTATATTTTCTTCTCAGCAGCACCCATAGGACTTCTAGTGTGTTAGTGGCAGCAAACAGAGCTCCTATATTTTCATCTCAGAAGCACCCATAGGACTTCTAGTGTGTTAGTGGCATCACATAGAGCTCCTATATTTTCTTCTCAGCAGCACCCATAGGACTTCTAGTGTGTTAGTGGCAGCAAACAGAGCTCCTATATTTTCTTCTCAGCAGCACCCATAGGACTTCTAGTGTGTTAGTGGCATCACACAGAGCTCCTATATTTTCATCTCAGAGGCACCCATAGGACTTCTAGTGTGTTAGTGGCATCACACAGAGCTCCTATATTTTCTTCTCAGCAGCACCCATAGGACTTCTAGTGTGTTAGTGGCATCACACAGAGCTCCTATATTTTCTTCTCAGAAGCACCCATAGGACTTCTAGTGTGTTAGTGGCATCACACAGAGCTCCTATATTTTCTTCTCAGCAGCACCCATAGGACTTCTAGTGTGTTAGTGGCAGCAAACAGGGCTCCTATATTTTCATCTCAGAAGCACCCATAGGACTTCTAGTGTGTTAGTGGCATCACACAGAGCTCCTATATTTTCTTCTCAGCAGCACCCATAGGACTTCTAGTGTGTTAGTGGCAGCAAACAGAGCTCCTATATTTTCTTGTCAGCAGCACACATAGTACCTATAGTGTGTTAGTGTCAGCACTAGGGATGAGCTTCGAGTTCGAGTCGAACTCATGTTCGACTCGAACATTGCCTGTTCGCCCGTTCGCCGAACAGCGAACAAATTGGGGTGTTCGCGGCAAATTCGAAAAATCTATGGGAGAAATCTAAAGTGCTAATTATAAAGGCTAATATGCAAGTTATTGTCCTAAAAAGTGTTTGGGGACCCGGGTCCTGCCCCAGGGGACATGTATCAATGCAAAAAGAAGTTTTAAAAACGGCCGTTTTTTCGGGAGCAGTGATTTTAATAATGCTTAAAATGAAAAAATAAAAGTGAAATATTCCTTTAAATTTCGTACCTGGGGGGTGTGTATGATATGCATGTGAAGTGGCGCATGTTTCCCGTGCTTAGAACTGTCCCTGCACAAAGTGTCATTTTTGAAAGAAAAAAATGCATTTAAAACTGACTCGCGGCTATTAATGAATTGTCGGCTCCCGGCAATACATACAAAAGTCATTGATAAAAAAAAAAAAAAAGCGTGGGGGTTCCCCAGAATTCAATTACCAGGCCCTTCAGGTCTGGAATGGATATTAAGGGGAACCCCGCCGCAAATAAAAAAAAAATTGACGTGGGGTTCCCCCAAATATCCATTCCAGGCCCTTCAGATCTGGCATGGATTTTAAGGGGAACTCCACCCCAAATTAAAAAAAAATGGCGTGGAGTCCCCCTAAAAATCCATACCAGACCCCTTATCCGAGCACGCAACCTGGCCGGCCGCAGGGGAAAAGGGGGGGGCGAGAGAGCGGCCCCCCCTCCCTCCTGAACCGTACCAGGCAGCATGCCCTCAACATGGGGAGGATGTCCCCATGTTGATGGGGACAAGGGCCTCATCCCCACAACCCTTGCCCGGTGGTTGTGGTGGTCTGCGGGCGGGGGGCTTATCGGAATCTGGAAGACCCCTTTAACAAAGAGGACCCCCAGATCTACGCCCCCCCCCCCCTATGTGAATTGGTAAGGGGCACATTGTACCCCTACCATTTCACGAAGAAAGCGTAAAAAAATGTTTAAAAAAACACACAAACACCTTGAAAAAGTCCTTTATTAAAAAAAAAAAAAAAAACCCATTCCAGCGGTGAAATCCAGTGTCCCGCGGCGATCCCGATGTCCAGCGCTGTCCGTCATTGGTTGTGCCTGAGCGGACCTGATGGGGAACTCCCTCTCAGTATTTTAAATGTATAGACCCGCCCCTTCTAAAGTTCCCCATCAGGTCCGCTCAGCGGACCAGATGCGGAACATGAGAAGGGGCGGGTCTATACATGTATTACCAAAGTGAGAGCAGTTCCCCATCAGGTCCGCCTCCTCGGTATGTCGGACCCGCCTACGTCATTGGCTTGAGCGGGGAACTTCCTTCACTGTGTAATTTAAATTTACATAGTGAAGGAAGTTCCCCGCTCAAGCCAATGACGTAGGCGGGTCCGACATACCGAGGGGGCGGACCTGATGGGGAACTGCTCTCACTTTGGTAATACATGTATAGACCCGCCCCTTCTCATGTTCTGCATCTCGCCCGCTGAGCGGACCTGATGGGGAACATTAGAAGGGGCGGGTCTATACATTTAAAATACTGAGAGGGAGTTCCCCATCAGGTCCGCTCAGGCACAACCAATGAAGGACAGCGCTGGACATCGGGATCGCCGCGGGACACTGGATTTCACCGCTGGAATGTTTATTTATTTATTTTTTTAAATAAAGGACTTTTTCAAGGTGTTTGTGTGTTTTTTTAAACATTTTTTTACGCTTTCTTCGTGAAATGGTAGGGGTACAATGTACCCGTTACCAATTCACATAGGGGGGGCGGGATCTGGGGGTCCCCTTTGTTAAAGGGGTCTTCCAGATTCCGATAAGCCCCCCGCCCGCAGACCCCCACAACCACCGGGCAAGGGTTGTGGGGATGAGGCCCTTGTCCCCATCAACATGGGGACATCCTCCCCATGTTGAGGGCATGTGGCTTGGTACGGTTCAGGAGGGAGGGGGGGCCGCTCTCTCGTCCCCCCCTTTTCCCCTGCGGCCGGCCAGGTTGCGTGCTCGGATAAGGGGTCTGGTATGGATTTTTAGGGGGACTCCACGCCATTTTATTTTTAAACTTGGGGTGGAGTTCCCCTTAAAATCCATGCCAGATCTGAAGGGCCTGGTAATTGAATTCTGGGGAACCCCCACGCTTTTTTTTTTTTTTTTTATCAATGACTTTTGTATGTATTGCCGGGAGCCGACAATTCATTAATAGCCGCGAGTCAGTTTTAAATGCATTTTTTTCTTTCAAAAATGACATTTTTTGCAGGGACAGTTCTAAGCACGGGAAACATGCGCCACTTTACATGCATATCATACACACCCCCCAGGTACGAAATTTAAAGGAATATTTCACTT
The DNA here is from genome assembly GCA_029206835.1 of Rana muscosa. NCBI lineage: Eukaryota > Metazoa > Chordata > Amphibia > Anura > Ranidae > Rana > Rana muscosa. The sequence goes on along the minus strand of JARGYO010005626.1, from coordinate 10,459,304 downwards.
TTATTTTTTCATTTTAAGCATTATTAAAATCACTGCTCCCGAAAAAACGGCCGTTTTTAAAACTTCTTTTTGCATTGATACATGTCCCCTGGGGCAGGACCCAGGTCCCCAAACACTTTTTAGGACAATAACTTGCATATTAGCCTTTATAATTAACACTTTAGATTTCGAACGTTCGAGTCCATTGTATTTAATAGGGTTCTAAAGTTTACACGAACATTTTGTCTGTTCGCAGGTTCTGGTGCGAACCGAACAGGGGGGTGTTCGGCTCATCCCTGGTCAGCACCCATAGGACCTACAGTGTGTTGTGAGCACACATAGGAGCTCTATTTTTTATACTATATACACTACCGACTACAATGGCTGGAAGACCGCCAAGGAGAGGCAGAGCGTGCCGAGGCAAGAACACAGGGCAGGCAGGCTCTGTTTCTAGAGACAACAGTGCTGGCCGTGGACGTGGTCGTGCATCGTCATCAGCACGTGGCCATGGGACACGCTTGTCTTTGTTTTCGGCAGCTGGACATGTGGAGCCGCATCATGCCGAAGGCTTGGTAGAATGGATGACCAAGCCCTCCTCATCCTCCTCATCCTCTCTCACCCAGGCTCAGGGTACTGGCAGAGCAGCTGCCAACGCGTACTCAATGGCATCATCAGCCACCCCTTCCCTAGACCCACCATGTCCTCCTGAGGAGTCCCCCGAACTGTTTGAGCACAGTGTTGGGTACATGCTCCAGGAGGATGCCCAACGATTCGAAGGCTCGGATGATGATACCCAGCTTGAGGAAGTCAGTAGTGTGCGCGCAGAGAGAGGGGATGCTGAAGGACAGCAATCTGGCAGTACTGTTCCAGCAGCTGCAGCTTACTGCCAGGTTTGCTCTAGTGGTGAAGAGGGAGGGGATGATGAGGTCACTGACTCCACGTGGGTGCCTGAAGGGAGAGAGGAGGAGGAGGAGGAGGAGGATGCGGCGTCACATGTCCAACGAGGCAGGATGCCCCCTGGAGGCCAGCTAGAGGCCAGCACAGCAACTGTACCACACCGCAGAGCTCCGCCTGTGCAGGGCGCTGCCTCTGCACGTTATCACAAAAGTTCTTTGGTGTGGGCCTTTTTTGAGACGAGTGCATCAGATCGCACCACTGCTATTTGCAATATTTGTCTCAAGCGTATCTCGCGTGGCCAAAACATCAGCCGCTTGGGCACCACAAGCATGAGCAGACATATGTCGACCTGCCATGCAGCTCGTTGGCAAGCACACATAAAAGACCCACACCAAAGAACAAAGCGGACCTCTCCTTGCTCCTCATCAGCTGGGATCTCCATCCCCACTATATCTTCAGTCCTCTCTGAAAGCTGCTCTGAGAGGACTGAAGGTGTAGAATTAGGTGTGTCACAACCAAGTACTTGCAGTACACCGACGTCCGATTGTAGCAGGCAAATTTCCCTGCCCCAGCTGCTGGACCGTCAAAAGAAGTATACTCCCAGCCATCCACATTGCCAGCGGTTGAATGCTAGCTTGGCTAAATTGCTAGCACTTCAACTGCTGCCTTTTCAGTTGGTAGACTCGGCCCCCTTCCGTGAGTTTGTTCAATGTGCGGTTCCTCAGTGGCAGGTTCCCAAACGCCACTTTTTCTCACGGAAGGCGATTCCGTCTCTCTACCGGCATGTGGAAGGCAATGTCCATGCCTCGCTGGACAGGGCGGTCAGCGGTAAGGTGCATATTACCGCTGACTCATGGTCCAGCAGGCATGGACAGGGATGTTATCTTTCTTTCACGGCCCATTGGGTCACTCTATTGGCAGCTGGGAGGGATGCAGGACAAGGTGCAGTAGTATTGGAGGTTGTTCCGCCACCACGCCTCCAAAATGCTACTACTGGTTGTGACACACCTCTCTCCTCCACCCCCTCCTCTTCTTCTTCCTCCATGTCCTGTTCGAGTGCTCTGTCCTCGGAACCAGCGGTGCTCCGTAGGCGTACAAGGGGCTACGCGAGTACGCAGGCAAAAAGATGCCATGCCGTGCTTGCGCTGGTGTGTTTGGGGGACAGGAGCCACACTGGGCCAGAGGTTCTGGCAGCTCTGCAGGGGCAGGCCGAGAGGTGGTTGACGCCACGCCAGCTTAAGCCAGGAATGGTCGTTTCTGACAATGGCACCAACCTCCTCTCCGCCCTGCGACAGGGGCAGCTCACCCATGTGCCCTGTATGGCTCACGTCCTCAACCTGGTGGTGCAGCGGTTCTTGGGCAGGTTCCCAGGCTTACAGGATGTCCTGAGGCAGGCCAGGAAAGTCTGTGTGCATTTCCGCCGATCTTATAATGCCAGTGCTCGGCTGACTGAGCTGCAAAAGGAGCTGAACCTGCCCAAGAACCGCCTAATATGTGACATGCCCACCAGGTGGAACTCAACGTTGGCCATGCTGCAGCGACTGCACACGCAGCAGAGGGCCATCAATGAGTACCTTTGCGACTACGGCACCAGGACAGGGTCAGGGGAGCTTGGCTTTTTTTCCCCACGCCAGTGGAGCATGATCAGGGATGCATGCACTGTCCTCTCACCATTTGAGGAGGCCACGAGGATGGTGAGCAGTGACAGTGCATGCATCAGTGACACTCTACCTCTTGTCCACCTGTTGGAGCATACGCTGCGTGGGATAATGGACAGGGCACTTGAGGCAGAACAGAGGCAGGAAGAGGAGGACTTCCTTGCCTCTCAAGGCCCCCTTTATCCAGACAGTGTTCCTTCTGTCCCACCCATCACACAGGAAGAGGATGAGGAGGAGGAGGAGGAGGAGGATTGTGTGAGCATGGAGGTGGAGCCTGGCACTCAGCATCAGCAGCAGCAGTCTTTTAGGGATGATGTACAGTCCCAACAAACCAGTGGACTTGTACGTGGCTGGGAGGAGGTGGCTGGCGATCATGTCATCCTCAGTGACTCAGAAGACGCCGGACCGAATGCCTCAGCTAACCTACGCTGCATGGCCTCCCTGATCCTGCAAAGCCTGCGGAAGGATCCTCGTGTTCTTCGGATCAAGGAGAGGGACCATTACTGGCTGGCCACTCTCCTTGATCCACGGTACAAGGGTAAGGTTGCGGACCTTATCTTGCCGTCGCAGAGGGAGCAGAGGATGAGACATCTCAGGGAGGCCTTGCAGAAAGGTCTGTGCAACGCGTTCCCAGAAACTGGGAGGTTACAAACTCCTGGTCCTGGACGACGAGTTGCTGAGGCTTCGGTCAGTAGCAAAAGGAGCGGTGGGGAAGGTGGACGTCTGACCGATGCGTTCAGACAATTTTTTTAGTCCGCAGCCCCAAGGTATGATCGGTTCCAGCAACCATCGCCAGCGTCTGATATACATGGTGCAGGAATACCTAGGGGCAAGGTCAGACTTGGACACCTTTCCCACCGAAAATCCTCTGGCTTACTGGGTCCTGAGGATGGATCACTGGCCAGAGCTTGCACAGTATGCAATTGAGCTACTGGCCTGTCCTGCATCCAGCGTTCTTTCCGAACGCACATTCAGTGCTGCTGGAGGATTTGTCACCGATCATAGGGTGCGCCTGTCCACCGACTCGGTTGATCGACTGACCTTCATAAAAATGAATCAGTCTTGGATCACCACCAGCTACCAGACACCTGAAGCGGATATAACGGAATAATTTATAATGTCACATCCCTTCAAGACTGCCTATGCTGATGCTGAGTGACTGTCCTGTTATGTTCACTGACTATCCTCTTCCTCCTCCTCAATGATCCATGCCACCACACCAGTGCCTAAGGCACAATTTTTCAGCCCCTGTATAACAGGGGCGTGTAATTACAATTTTTTTAAAAGATGCTTCGCAACAGGTGTGACTGCTGTGCTCCAAGTACAGTATCTGTGAGGGGTTGCAGTGTTGTGGCACCAGCACCAGTGCCTAAGGCACAATTTTTCAGCCCCTGTTGGGGCGTGTAATTAAAATTTTTAGGCAATGCTTTGCAACAGGTCTCATTGCTGTGCTCAGAGTACAGTATCTGTGAGGGGTTGCAGTGTTGTGGCACCAGCACCAGTGCCTAAGGCACAATTTTTCAGCCCCTGTATAACAGGGGCGTGTAATTACAATTTTTTAAAAGGATGCTTCGCAACAGGGGTTACTGCTGTGCTCCAAGTACAGTATCTGTGAGGGGTTGCAGTGTTGTGGCACCAGCACCAATGCCTAAGGCACAATTTTTCAGCCCCTGTTTAACAGGGGCGTGTAATTACAAATCTTGATCTAATAGTTCACAGCAGGGCCCATTCCTGCGCCCACCAAGAGTAACTATGAGGGCCTACAGTCTTGTGGCAACACCGTCCACCACCACCACCACCACCAAAGGCCCAATTTTTCTGCCCTGTTCAACAGGTGCATGCAATTACAAATCTTGATCTAATAACTCACAGCAGGGCCCATTCCTGCACCCACCAAGAGTAACTGTGAGGGCTTACAGTCTTGGGGCAACACCGTCCACCACCACCACCACCACCACCACCAAAGGCCCAATTTTTCTGCCCTGTTCAACAGGTGCATGCAATTACAAATCTTGATCTAATAACTCACAGCAGGGCCCATTCCTGCACCCACCAAGAGTAACTGTGAGGGCTTACAGTCTTGTGGCAACACCGTCCACCACCACCACCACCAAAGGCCCAATTTTTCTGCCCTGTTCAACAGGTGCATGCAATTACAAATCTTGATCTAATAACTCACAGCAGGGCCCATTCCTGCACCCACCAAGAGTAACTGTGAGGGCTTACAGTCTTGTGGCAACACCGTCCACCACCACCACCCCCACCACCAAAGGCCCAATTTTTCTGCCCGGTTCAACAGGTGCATGCAAGTACAAATCTTGATCTATTAACTCACAGCAGGGCCCATTCCTGTGCCCACCAGTCTTGTGGCTACACCAACATCTAATAGGGCAAATTTCTGCAGAGTATATACGGCAGGCCCCTACTTTCAAACATCCAACTTACAAACGACTCCTACTTGCAAACGGCAAGAGAAAACAGGAAGTGAGAGGAAATCTACCCCTAGGAAGGGAAATTCTATCCTGTTAGATTTAATTTGGGAAAAAGGTATCTCCTCTCTACTGATGCTTTATCACCAATCCTTGTTTCAATTAAAACCCCACTTTTCCAAAAACATTTGTCATTGGGACGGAAAGTGAGGTGACATGTTCTGAACAGATGTGCAAAGACAGCAAATGTTACAGGGGTGATAACCCCTCCCTATGTTCTCCAAAAAGCTTAAAAATAGATTTTTTTGGGATGGAGCTACACTTCATAATGTACCTGTTCAGATTCTACTTAAGAACAAACCTACAGTCCGTGTCTTGTTTGCACCACCTATATACTGCTGTTCAGAGTATATAGGGTTGTAGGTATAGGGTTTTATTCTGGGTGCGGGGTCCCCCTTAATATCCATACAAGACCCAAAGGGGCTGGGGTGGGGGGGGGGAGTGTGATGGGGTAGCCATGCCATTTTTCTCAAGGATTTTCAGCCATATGGCGGCCAGGACAAGACATGACATTAAAGCCGCAAGTGGTTTAAATTGGCTTCTTTTTTTCCTTTACAAATGTCATTTTGTGCAAGGACAGTTCTAAACACGGGAAACACATGCCACTTCACAGGCATACTTTAGACACCCCCCAGGTACCATATTTAAAGGAAAATTTCACTTTTTTTTTTCACTTTATGCATCATTAAAATGACTGCTCCCGAAAAAACGTTAGTTTTTAAAATTTCTTTTTGCATTGATATATGTCCCCTGGGGCAGGACCCGGGTCCCCAAACCTGTTTTATGACATTAACATGCATATTGGCCGTTGTAATCAGCAATTTTGATTTTGAACGTTCGCGTCCATTATAACGAATAGGGTTCGAAAATTAGCGCAAACTTTCGGTCCGTTCGAAGGTTCTGGTGCGAACCGAACCCGGGGGTGTTCGGGACATCCCTAATTGTGAGTGCGTAGGCATCAACTCAGCATGGATATCCCAATATCAGAGGCTGGAACCTTACAGGCCATCAGCCAGCTGTCCAGAGGCAAGGCCACATGAACTGACACGATTCCAGTGGAAATCAATAAGGCTGGTGGTGCAGTGATCGTAGACAATTTTACTCAGCCATTCCAGTCTTTCTGGAATCAAGGATCTATTCCTCAGGAACTAAAAGATGCGTTCATTGTACACCTCTACAAGAGAAAAGGAAATCAACAAGTCTGCGATAATCATAGAGGAATATCACTGTTTTCCACCACAGACAAGATCCTTGCATGAGTGTTGCTAAATCGCCTGATTGACCACCTGGAACATGGTCTACTACCCGAGACACAGTGCGATTTCCGCAAAGAGCGTGGCACGGTGGACATGATCTTCACAGCCTGACAACTCCAGGAAAAGTGTCAAGAGCAGAATCATGAACTGTATACAAGCTTTGTGGATCTTACCAAGACTTTTGACACTGTCAGTCGCAAAGGATTGTGGCGCATCATGTCGAAGTTTGAGTGCCCTGACAGATCCATCCTGATGGTACGTCAGTTCCATGGCGGCATGACGGCTCATGTTCCAGAAGACAGAAAATATTCAGAGGCCTTTCCCATCACAGACGGCGTCAAGCAAGGGTGTGTGCTGGCAACGACCCTTTTCAGCATAATGCATCTATGGCTGTTCCTGCTCAAGAGAAATTGATCTAATGATCAGCTTCTCTTGAACAGGAATGCTTGGAAATTTTAATTCTATGCTGCAGAGCTCATCAGTTTTTTTGACAGCGGAGGAGTCCCTGCTGTCAGAGTACAACAGCACAGCGGGATGATTCGTGAATTCACCTTGATTGTGTGGATGGGGGGATTTGTTTTGTTTTTTTTCTGTTTTTTTTATCAGCCCTTCGGCTGATCAAAAAAAAAATCCATCTAATCTATGGTCAGTCTTAAAGGGGATTTTTCTCACTTTGGAGAGAGTTCCTATTCTTTACAATTGGGCTGGCCATACACAGAGTGAATTTCTTTCCTGCAATCCGCTCTATTCCCTCATGCTGGACCATCATCTTCTCCTGGTTGGGGGACTAGGGAAACCGTCCCTGCCGGGAGAAAACAGTAATTATCGCTAGCGGCTATAGTAGTCGAACCGTCCGAGATTCAAACTGTGTATGGCTGGCCTTACTTTGGTGTGCATAGGACAGGAAGTGAGAGGAAATCTCATCACTGGGACACAGATGGCAAAAAAAACCTGACAGGGGTAGATTGGTATTTGGTACTTATTTGTAGCAAATTAAGATTTGAGAAATATTTACATACACAACTAGAGTTATACTATTTATTATAGTAAAGTATAGTTTTTACACTATTCCACTGTGACTGTATTTTGTTTCCATTATAATACTAAATGACATTTTTAGAATTTGCTACGCATTAAGTATATCACAGACTATTTTATTACTAGTAAGAAAATCCTGCTGGCTTTCTTTTAGTCCACACAAATAAATCTTCTAATATAAATAACATTAAAATTAAATTCATGATACTGTATTGCATGATGGTACTTATGACTAAACCTTTAATGGAATAGAAGAGAATTAATGGCGTTTGTAAAGGAGGATTATAAGTCATAATGTGCTTGATAATAGTAAAGATAATTTTTCTTATGGTATAAAAGTGATGTTTTTACTGTCTAATAATTTTACACTTTGCTGCAAGACATTGGCCAGCAATGTGCAATCCAGGAATAATGGATGCGGCAAGTGAATGGAAATGACAGTTAACATGGAACACGAGATGTGATCAGATAAAATGAATTACTAATGTTCTTTTGACTCTGCCCCTGGAGTGATAGGTATAGTGTCAACATTGTAGCAAAAGGTCACAGTGTGTTTCTACCATCTATATGTTTACATTAGCAAATGGGCCAAAGGATTGAAAAGGACTCTATGAGGTAGTGTTGGCTTTCATCAGCTGCTCTCATTTAAGACTACAGCCAAGACTGGCCCCTACATCCCTGAGTTTACTCTACTCCAGATGTGCTTCGGCTCCAGTGTGGCTGCCATGTAACTGTAAATCGGCAGCAGAGGGCTCGTCAATCTATGAGACAGAACACTCTGGTGTCGCCAGGCCACCATTAAGCAAAGTCAGTTATTTGGACTGCTCAGCCCTAGGTGTGCAATGAGAACTAAAGGAACAAACTGTACTGCACAGAAGATATGTACAAGGCTTTGTATTTTGAAATAACATTTTAACTGAATCTACACACGCCCATTCAAGATAATAAAGAATATTGCTCAGATTTGTTTTAAAAAGTTTTATAATACTAAATGGACAAATTTATTTATTAAAGTGATTATTATTTTTATAACATATTACTCCACTTGGTACCTCCCTTACATAATATTGCTGAGGCAACCGGGAAATGTTGTCTTTGGTTCATTCACATGTGTGGAAAAAGTGTTGTGTTTATTCAAAAAAGAATGAATGCCTCAAGGCATGAAAAATGCACCTGTACTACTTTTCACAGCACAGAGCACCACAGTGCACAGACGATTCACTTCTGTGCATTGTGATGTCCTAGATAGCATTAAAGTGGTTGTAAAGTCAGAAGGTTTTTATCTTAATGCATTCTATGCACACACACTGGGGCGGCCTTAGCGGTAAATAGCGGCTCTTTACCGTCAATTTTGAGGCGCTATTCGGCAGCTAGCGGGCGGTTTTACCCCCCGCTAGCAGCCAAGAAAGGGTTAAAAACCACTGCAAAGCGCCTCTGCAGAGGCGCTTTGCCAGCGGTATACCCGCGGTGCCCCATTGATTTCAATGGGCAGGAGCGGTGGAGGAGCGATGCGCACACACCGCTTCTTCACCGCTCCAAAGATGCTGCTAGCTTGACTTTTTATACCGTCCTGCTAGTGCACCGCTCCAGTGTGAAAGCCCTCGGGGCTTTCACGCTGGAGAGACAGCAGCGGCTGTTTCAGGTCGCTTTGTAGGCGCTATTTTTAGCGTTATAGCGCCTGCAAAGTGACCCAGTGTGAAAGGGGTCTTAAGGTAAAAAAACTCTGTGTGTAGCAGCCGTCCCAGTACCCCCTAATAATTACATGAGCCTCATCTCTCTCCAGCAATGTCCACCAGTTCCTCGGCCATCCGGGACTCGCCTGCTGAGACACATCAGCAGTGCCATTGGCTCCCGCTGCTGTCAATCAAAGTCAGTTAGCCAATCAGGAGAGAGAGTGGGTGGGGCCGAACCAGGGCTCTGTGTGTGAATGGACACAGGGAGCTGTGACTCGGCTAGGGTGCCCCATAACAAGCTGCTTGCTGTGGGGGCACTCGTCAGGAGGGAGGGGCCAGGAGAGCCAAAGAGGGACCCGAGAAGAGGAGGATCAGGGCTCATCTGTGCAAAACCACTGCAACAGAGCAGGTAAGTATAACAGGTTTGTTATTTTTAGAGAAAAAAAAAACAAGACTTTACAATCACTCACTGCACTTTGCACATTATATTTGCCATTTGGAGTCCTTTATGGAATATAAAAATTGTACAATCAGAAAGCAACATGTGTGATCAGATTTAGTGTCTGACTGAATTGGAAACTAATGGGGGGGGGGTAGTAATTGAAGCAGAACTACACTGAATCTGAGCACCACAAACCAAAAATGTTACTTATTTTATTGTTGATATTCAAAGCAAACTTCCCCATCCCTCCATATCTCCATGCTTTATTTTGTTGACAAATCACTTTGAAAAACAACCCCATAGCATTTCTAGCTGTGGCTATCTTGAGTAAGGGCAGATGATTCATGTAGCATTTACCTCATGGAATCTAACTGCCCTTAGCTCAAAAATGCAGGCAGGAGGGTGGGCTTATCTGAGAAAGCCCCTTCTGAAGACTCCGGGGATGTTTCCCTAGGCCTGGAAACCATGTAGTAATTGAAGAAATGTAAAAAAATAAATAAAAAAGAAGTATGGGAAAGATTTTTTCTCTTGAATCATACTTACCTAGGTGGATGCAGCTTCGGCCTGAAGTTGCATCTGTTCACTGCTGGCTCAAGCACTGAGAACCAAGCAATCAAACACCGCAGTCACCGGCTCAATGCTCTGTCCCCCCCCCCCATGCTCACTGGAGCGCTGGGCTGTGGAGTGTGCAAGAGCGGCTAGCACAGGCTCTAAGCGGCTTGATGAGAGGCTCAGCCAGGTGTCAGTCCAGGCATGTGGATGGATCCCAACCGTATTTTCATAATCTTTCCCGAGCCTGGACCAACTCTGTGACATCAGCCGACAGCGGGCTTCAGCCCACTGTCTGCTGAAAACGGATCACAGAAGTGCAAAATGAACTGCACTTCTGTGATCCACAGAAGTACAGCCAATTGAGCTTTGGCTGTACTTCTCATTTAAACAAGTATATATGATATACTTTTCTACCTATTTACTAATGCTAGCAGCTTAAAGCGGAGTTCCACCTATTTAAAGTGCAGCTGTTGACTTTTAATAATCGGACACACACCTGTCCCACAGTCCAGCGAAGCGGGCGAATGAAACCCCGCTCCTCTCCCCCTCCTTTCTGCGGTGCAGGCATCACCACTGTGGGCGCCCAGCTGTAGCCTTACAGCCGGGCACGCACTGTGCATGAGCGAGCCACGCTGCATGCTGTGATTGGCCGGGCAATCTTCTGGGACGTGTCCCAGAAGATTGCAGGGAGGGGGGAGAGGTGAACTTCCTTCCGGTGCCACAGAGCCTCTGGAGGAAGTGGGAGCTGGATGCCTCTAAAAAGAGGGTATCCACCCCCCCCCAAAAACAAATGACATGCCAAATGTGGCATGTCAGGGGGTCACCATCACTTAAAGCGGAAGTTCCATTTTAGGGTGGATTAAATAACTCATGTTAATTGAAAGAGTGGAGTTCCACTTTAAATGAACTCCTTCACAAAGCAAAAAGGATTTTGTTACGAAGGTGTATCTCTACCAGTGTGCTACAGCCTACTTTTTCAGTTTTAACAATTACATATCTGTCTTCCTTTAAAATGTTTCATTTACAGCAGATATGTATGCAATGCTTAGGTAATTGCTGCAGAAGATATTATTTCATTTTCTATTTCTTTTTACACCAAGCTTTACATTTAACATCTGGCAAAAGAAAAATCACCTAGTGCTGCAAATTGGCCATCATAACTCACCTATGTCAAAACAGAACAAACACATTTCCCACAGTTACTTGAAAGATAAAATTCAGAAACCTGGATCGTGCAATCAACAATAATCACATAATGTTCTTTAATCTTGCCAAGCGTAGAAATTACAGCGTGCCCCTCTATGCTGGATTCCTGGACACCACAAGTATTTTTTCCAAAGCCTGTATGTGAAATGTAATTTAATAATCATTGTCATAGAGCATTTAAAATTATAGGAGACCTTTCTAGCAAAAATAGATTCTTTGGAACAACCAATATCAAAATAACTACTTCTTAATAACAATAATTTACCTCTACCTGAAGCTTTGAAAATATTACATAGCAAGTGCTTTTTTATTAAACTTCTAATGTGCTTTATACAGTATATTGAGCCTTAGACTTCAATTTATCTGAAATGCTTAATAAAGTACCGGTAAGGTAATGTTATTTATTTTTTTAGGGATGGAGAAGGGTCTTTTACATGAGTAATATTTTCTTTTTTCACACCACTAAATAAAAGTTGTCCCCGATCTTCTAAGACAGATTGCAGGCTCCTTTAGAAGTAGCAATTTATAGCACCACACCAGATCCCAGGTAACTGTGCACTAAGTCATTATAATGTGTAAATCTTATCCAGAAACCGCGCTAACACTAGCATTGTGTCCAAAATAATTTTTGCAAAGCAGTGACTCAAACATGTGACATAACCATGGTAAATATAAATACAAAAAACAAAGCCGTGCTTGTGCAATATATAAATTAATCAAAAAAACATTCAGTAAAATATAGCACTATAATGATGAATAAAGTCCACGTGAATAAGTGAGTGAAGAAATATCCTTAAAGACTCATTGAAAGGGATCCAACACCATTAGTGATATAAGCTCCATCAGTGAAAATCTCCACCTCTAAAAATAAGGGCGTTTACCAGATCCTATTGACTCTCTATCTCTAGAGAGGTCAATCGAGCAGAAATCATAACCATCTTTGGAATATTGCAGATAAAGGTACACTCAGATAAAAAAAATTATCACCACTGCTTGTCTCCCGACCAGCCACACCAAATACCGTGGATCAGGGTATAAAAGGAAAAAGATGCTCCAATAGTGTAAAATCGTTCAATCGTTTATTTTAAAAAAAATTGATAAAATTGCACTTACATATGTAAATGATAAACATGCCAAACAGTGCAGTCTTTGCCGACAAACAATTCACCTGTGCTTCCAGGATCTGTATGGACGCGATGAACTCAGCATGCAGCACCGTCCTACATGTTTTGTTATAAATGATGTCTTCCGGGACACAGAAGACATCATTTATGCCAAAACATGTAGGATTTGCAGATAAGGATAGTATCATTAGTAGTAACCAACATGGATTTATGAAAGATCGTTCTTGCCAGACCAACCTATTAACATTCTATGAGGAAGTGAGCTGTATTCTGGATATAGGAAGGCCTGCGGATGTAGTGTATATAGACTTCGCCAAAGCATTTGACAAGGTACCCCAAAAACACTTCATCCACAAATTGAGGTTTGTTGGCATTGAGAATAGTATATGTACCTGAATAGAAAACTGGGTACAGGGTACAGGGGCGCGTCTAGAGGTTGGTGATAAATAGCGTATCTTCTGAATTGTCTGCAGTTGTAAATGGGGTCCGACCAATAAGAGGGCTGGAGGATCTCAGTTACTGCAAGCATTTAACTTATTCTCCCTGGAGAAGAGACGTCTAAGATGGGATATGATAGTGTTATACAAATATCTTAATGGTGATGCCAGAAAATTATTCAGTCTCAGGTCACTCAAGAAGACATGTGGCCACTCAATGAAGTTGGACGAGAAGCAGTTTAACCCTAAACTGCGTAAGGGACTTTTTACTGTTAGAGAGGTAAGAATGTGGAACTCCCTTCCATGCTCAGTTGTTTTTAGAGGGAAAAGTCGCTAATTTCAAAAAACTTAGATGCGCATCGTATTGAACACAATATACAGGATATAGGAAGGGGTAGAGACATAAACACACACGCACATTGAACTGGATGGGCTGGTGTCTTTATTCAACCTTACCAACTAGGTAACTACAGTATGCCTGCACAGGGGATGCACAGAACACCTATGCATCCCTGTGCAGGTAAATACGGCCCTGCAAGGACATTTGGTAATGTAAGCACCTTGTGAACAAGGCCTTAATATTGTCAGTGCATACTGGTAGGATCTTCAAGTAAGAAACTTTGCAATAGATTCACGAAAATAGTTTGCTTAAGAAAACTGTATACAGTGAGGCATGATACTAAACATACAGAAAAATTGATGCTTGGTTTACATACACTTTAACAGCTATATGGCATTCCTGGGAAAGTAGCAGCACTTCTCAGTCAACCAAAAGCAAGATTGCACAATGGCTTGTGTAGTAAAGCCTTTCTCTATGAGGGAATGTCTGAAACATCAACATTTTTCTATCAAACATTACAAATGTCAAGTTCACAAATATAACGAGATTTAATATTCCCGAGTTATTCCAGTGTTTTCATTGCTAATTTTGCTGCTACCTTCAACGCACATTTGTAACCTTTTCAACAGTAATGAAACGTTACTATCCACTAAAAAGGCAATTCCCTACTGCAAAGAGAATTCAGTGAAGAATAAATTGAGTAGACATGTCTTGTGAAACATTCCATTTTCCTAAAGTCTAAACAAGGTTTATTTTTCAGCTGGGACCAATAGAGTGTGGCCAGGTCACATCGCAGAAGCCACAGGGTATCTTGTAAATAGCAGAGCCTTGCCATTTGCACTGATGTATAACAGGAGGGTAATAGAATTGATCTCCTGTGGAATGTCTTCTGCTCTGAAGGGAGGTGACCAGCAATGTGACCTGTTCATAAGAGGACTGGTCTGTTCCCTCTAGAAACAACAGGAGACCCTTTAAATGCACTTAATGTTATCTGTCCAATCAACTGACTGTGACAAAGACTGTGACAAAATCTAAGTAAAATGTAAAAAGTGTGTCCTTGGTCAGAATGTATAGGCAGTACTGTTTATCCTCTGCAAGATCATGATAATGATCCCCCAGGAGAATGACAATAACTGTGTTCTGTTGGGTTTTCATTCTATTACTTGTGAAGCAACCCATTGCCTTATTTCCATATAAGAACTTACAGTAGGTGATTCCTGGAAATCTACAGTGGACTTCAGGTTCTGCATGCCTTCTACTTACTGAGGGCAACCAAACCCAATTGGATAGACGTCAACAGGTAGCATCAGATATCATTTACAGTATATGTATGTAGCGGCCTCACCCTCTCTCTTCTTCTTTAGCGGTTACTCTGGCTCCGGGCTAGGGGGACCTTGAAGGGGAGAGCGAGGTGCGCCACGGCCCATGTCCTCTAGATTACAGCATGTAGAGGTGAAGGCCAGCACCAGATTACCTTCGGGCTGTGTATACGCTCAGAGCCAAGTCTGTTCTGCTGATAACCCCCTTTGCTCCCAGTAATTGGAGTACCACACACTGAAAAGGTCCAACACTTATTTATTCCATAACGGCAAACAAATAGTCCTTTGCGAGCAGACAGTTTGAGACCCATAGAACAGTTCAGTATTGGTGGGGAGTAGGTCAAGGCACAATCCTCAAAGAAACTAAACCGTTGAGGTTTCACCAACGGTTGCTAAGCACAGTGGCTGTAAAACGTACTTTTTGGCTTCAGAGTCTCTTCCAGCGACTCTAATGAACAGGAACTGGAGTTACCTTCGCTACGCTGCAGCCCCTGTCAGGGGGAAGACATCCCTCCAAGAGAGTTACCAGAGGCCCCGCCGTCACCGGATTAATGCTGTACCGGGCTATTCGGAAGGGTTACACTCCCCGGCCTCCTCACCTCAGATACGGGTCCCAACACCTTAGGGCCCCTCGGACTCTTCCACCCTCGCGGAACCCAGTCGAAGTTACTGGGCCCCAGGCCTCGGCCCTAGTACCTCAACCCAGGCTTAAGGTGCCTGGGATGGACTCCATCTCTCGCTCCAGCCAGGTCAAGGGCACCTGGGCCCGGAACTCCGGAATGCCAGCACCCAGGCTGAAGGTGCCTGGGTGCGGCCGCGTCCTCCAACTCCGAACTCTGAACCCTCTGACCACAACAACCACGTGGTAAGGGCGTCCGCCCCTTTTATCCCCTCTCCCTTTGCGTCACAGTGGGTTCCCCGCCCCGCTGTACCAGCTCCAGGGGAGGACAAAAAGGCACAGTCTTGCGATGTGAGTTCACCTCCGGCCCAGGGCAACAACGCCACCTGTAGGCCGCAGGGAACCTCACATCACCAGAGTCCTCCAAGAACCACAAAAGAGGTTCTCAGACTCCCTTACAATTAGTGCATCTGGGTTGAATAACCCAGATACTCCCCCCCTAATTTAAATGCCCGCTACATGTATATCTGATGGAGACATTCATACATATTCATGGCCAGGAAAACAGCTAAATACATTTATTAAAATACCCATACTTAGTTATACTTACTTACATGACAAAGGATTGGCCATTCTGCTTGGCCACCTTTGTGTTTCATATACCTCATTCAGATGAAAGGGAGCAGCTAGAGGGCGACAACACATTTTTGTTAGTTAGAATGACACCAAACTCTAGTTTAAAAAATAATATCCTATTGAAATATGTATTGTATTCTTGGCTCAAAAAGTACCTATAGCCTCCTCCAAATCTACAAATTCCTATCTTTGCTGCCGTGATCTGACTTTGAGGGTAGTTATGTTCCTTCTCTATGATCCCACTGTATGCAGGAACATACCTAACGTGCATTGCTCATTCCAAACAAACAGAAGTGAGATGGAAGAAGAGAGGTTTGGGAGCTAACAAACTATGTTACAAGGAGGCAGTAAAGTATAGTAAGAAATGAATAAAAATGGATTTCAAGGCCAATAAATAGTGGATGTGAACGGATTTAAAAAATTTTTTTTAATATAGTTTAGTGTTATTTAAGGTGTCACCTTCTCATCTGCTGCCCAATGTATGGACAGTGAAAATGTTGGAACACTGCTTTCTGTCAACATATTAATTGTTAGAAAGTGGGCTTGAAGCAGAACCTGATAGGTCTCTAGTGCTCCACCTCTCTCTTCCAAGTTGAGTGCTGCTCTGTAGAGGATAACAGGAGGCCTATATCAGATCTGATTCAAGTACCTATATTTGTATGTAACAATACATTCATTTTAAAAGGGAGCTCAGTCTTTTACAATAAAAATGTATTTACTAAAACTCAAGTCAAGAGTGTAAAATCTGGTGCAATTCTGCACAGAAACCAATCAGCTTCCAGGTTTTTTTTTGTCAAAGCTTTAAGCCTCGTACACACGACCGGTTTTCTCAGCAAGAACCAGCAAGAAAATTGCTGGCAGAGCATTCTTGCCGAGTAAACAGTGCGTGTATACGAGGCTTTCAGGTTTCTCGTCAAGAAAACTGGCCAGAATCTCGATGAGAAAAATAAAGAACCTGCTCTCTATTTTCTCGTCGGGATTCTTGTCAGCCTGTTTCCCGACGAGAAACCCTAGAGTGTGTACGCTTACCTGACGCAGTGGAAACCCGCGCATGCTCGAAATTACTTTGACGCATAGCTTCCTAGGCATAGGTAGGGTGTAGCAAGATGGCGGCGACGGCATCGAATGTGACAAGCGCACTCTCGTCGTAGTCGATGACGTCACCACATTCATTCCATTCAAAAGAACGGCGGTTCTTTTGAATCGAGCGTGTGTACACTCGGCCGGGTCAAGATTCTTGTCAAGAATCTCATCAGGGAAAAAAAACAGTTTTTTTCCTGACGAGATTCTCGGTCGTGTGTAAGAGGCTTAAAGCGGTTGTATGGGTAATTTTTTAACTTTTACCTACAGGTAAGCCTATACTAAGGCTTACCTGTAGGTAAAAAAAATATCTCCTAAACCTTTACGGTTTAGGAGATATTCCCCTCGCAATGCGCCGCTGACAGCAGCGGTGCATGCGCACAGGGGATTCTCGGGCTGAAGGCTCGGCCGACGCCGGACCTTGCCGGAACGAAGTCTCCCGCGCGCAGGCGCGGGAGTGAGACATCGCGGCTCCAGCCACTCACAGCGCTGGAGCCGCGATACCCGGAAGACACGCAGAGGCAACATGTCATCTCCCTCGGCGTGGACCAGGTGAGTCAACGATGCCTCGTTCTAAGGTAAGTATTTCATAATGAGCTAGTATGCGGTGCATACTAGCTCATTATGCCTTTCCCTTGCAGGTCACTAGTAAAAAAAAAAAAAGTTGGTTACTTTACAACCGCTTTAAGGCTGCTTTCACACTGAAAGTGCTAGCCGTTAGTGCTTAAGCACCGCTAGTTTTAGCGGTGCTTTAGCGTTGTTTAACCGCTTCAGCCCCGGAAGAATTTACTGACGAGAGCACTTTTTGCGATACGGCACTGCGTCGCTTTAACTGACAATTGCATGGTCATTCGATGCTGTACCCAAGCAATATTGACGTCCTTTTTTTCCCACAAATAGAGCTTTCTTTTGGTGGTGTTTGATCACCTCTGCGGTTTTTATGTTTTGCGCTATAAACAAAAAAAGAGTGACAATTTTGAAAAAAAGCAATATTTTTGACTTTTTGCTATAATAAATATCCCCTAAAAGTATATAAAAAAATTATTTTTTTCCTCAGTTTGGGCCAATATGTATTCTTCTACATATTTTTGGTAAAAAAAAATCGCAATAAGCGTATATTGATTGGTTTGCGCAAAAGTTATAGTGTCTAAAAAATAGGGGATAGTTTTATGGCGTTCTTATTATAATTTTTTATTTTTTTACTAGTAATGGGGGCGATCTGTGATTTTTTTTTAAACAAAAAAAAAGGTTAATTGTCATTTAAATCAACAGTACAGGTTTGTAATAGAGTGTTATAGCATTCAGTATACAAAGTAGATCTGGACTCGAAAGCCCTCACCAACAGGAAGGAAGCATGAGCCGTGATCTTATGTTATATTCAAGATAAAAATAAAAAATAAATGAAAAAGTCCTCAGGACCCGATGGTCCAGAACCTGGGCCATGCCCGGATGGGTGTAAACCTGTAGAATGGGTGTATAATACACAACAATAAAACCTAAAAGTTGTCATCCTCTAGAAAAGATAGAACGGTTAAACCTCAAGTAAGAGCCTAAGAAGAAAAAAATAAAAAAATTGGAGAAAGAGAGAGAAAGAGGGGGAAAGAGAAAAGAGAAAAAAAAAGGAGGCAGGACAAGAAGAAGAGGAGAAGGAGAAGAGGGAGAAAGAGAAGAGGGAAGCAGGAGGTCCACGGGGTGCGCGCAAGAGGGGTCCTATAGTGACAGCAATGCAGCGTCGAATCTAGAAGGGTGGTAATATGTGATCCAAGGTTGCCAGACTCTGAGAAACTTGTCATGCGTATCAGAAAGAATAGCTGTTAGTTTCTCGTTGACCATGATATCGTTCAGGCGGTTCTTGACTGCCTCAAAGCTTAGTGTAGGGGTTTTCCATGCTCTCGCAATTGTCAATCTAGTTGCAGTAAAAAGATGTTGGGCTAGTTGCCGTTCTGGACGCAGTAGTTCCACGATGGGCTTACCAAGGAGAGCTACATAAGGGTCTCTTTTGATATTAATCTGAAAAAGGTTGCGGAGGAGAGTATATACCCTAATCCACAGTCTGCACGCCCGCGGGCATGACCACCAAATATGTGCCATGGTGCCTTCCTGGGAACACCCCCTATAACAAAGTGGAGAATAATTTGGGATAAAGCGAGCCAATCTTGCCGGTGTGTAGTACCACCTATACAATACTTTATAGGCATTTTCCAAGATTGACACATTACGTGAGCATTTGGACAGAGTTAGTGTCATCGTCTGCCAGTCCTCAGGGTCCAACTGCCTCCCCAACTCTTTCTCCCATTGAAGGTGGTAAGGCCTCAATGGGGGTCTCTTTATTGATATCACCGCCGAGTATATCAGTGATATTAGACCCGGAGAATGGGGCCTGGCTCTACAAAGGCTCTCAAAGGGGGTCAAGGTATAAGGGGTAGATTGAAACCTAATAAGGCTCTGAAGAAAGTGGCGAATTTGTAAATAGCGATAGTGCTCACGCAAGGGAATACCGTGAGAAGAGCGTAAAGCGTCAAATGCCAAAATCCTGGTAGGCCGTAGCAATGAGTGAACATCTGTGAACCCGTTCATGGTCCACCATAGAAATTGGGAGGGATTATCACAACCTGGAGGAAACAGCGGGCAGTGTAAGAGTCGTAAGAGTGGGAAATGTGGGGAGATCAGCCCTGCAGAGTACTTTACCGAGTCCCATAGTCGCAAGGAGTGGGCCAAGCAGGACCCCATGACCGCCGGACGATGCACAGGTGGGAGCCAGGGTAATGAGGAGATAGGAATAGGGTCGATGTCAACCAGGTCAAGCATAGCCCAGAGCGGGAGCTGATAGGTTTCATGAAGGCACGAAAGTGGGGCTATGTTAGCAGCTATGTAATAGGCCCGTAAATTAGGAACCGAAAGACCACCATTGACTCGCTTAGCAAACAAGACCTGTTTGGCGATTCGAGGGCGGGTCGAACCCCATATAAATTGCATAATTCTTCGCTGATGTATGCGGAGGATATGCGAAGAAACCTGAACAGGCAAGACACGGAAAAAATATAATAGTTTCGGGAGATAGGACATACGAACAGCCGTTATTCTGCCGAACCAAGACAAAGGCAAATGAGACCAAGACAACAGCATATCCGTTAGTCTCTTGAACAATGGTGGAAAGTTGGCCTGGTACAATCCAGAGTACGTGGGGGTAAGGTGGATTCCCAGATAGGGCAGCGAGGAGACCCACCGAAAGGAGAATGCCGACTGTAAATCCCTCATCAGGCCAGGAGAGAGGTTAACCGACAGCACCCTCGATTCTGAGGGATTAACCCGGAGCCCCGAAAGGGAAGCAAAGGTATCCAAAAGGGTTTGCAAGTTTGGTAAAGAACTTCTGGGGGAGGTCAAAGTGAGAAGGACATCATCGGCAAATAGGGAAATTTTATGGGGACAACCCGCTAATTCGATGCCTCGTGTATCCGGATGAGAGCGAATCGCCTCTGCCAGGGGTTCCAGAGCCAATACAAAATGAAGAGGTGATAGGGGGCAACCCTGACGGGTGCCCCTCTTGATATTAAAGAGAGGAGATTCGAATCCATAATACTTAATTTTTGCCCGGGGGGAATCATATAAGACAGATATCCAGTGCATAAATGAAGACCCGAAGCCATAATGTCGAAGAACAGACATGAGGTAAGGCCATGACAAAGTGTCAAAGGCCTTGTTTACGTCCAGAGACAAGAGCATGGATTCTAGCGAGCGAGTATGAGCTATGTGTTGGAGTTGCAATATACGCCGAATAGCGTCACCGGCCTGTCTCTGAGGTATAAAGCCGACCTGGTCCTTCCCGATTAATCGAGTAAGAAAAGAGTTTAGGCGATTAGCCAGAATTTTGGTCAAAATTTTCATGTCAACGTTAATTAGGGAGATAGGCCTAAAATTAGCCCAGGAGGAATGATCGCGATCCGGTTTAGGGATCATCACTATGTTTGCCGTTAAGAGGTCCGGGGTAAAGGAGCATCCATTTTTAACAGAGTTATACATTGCCGTTAGATGCGGAGCTACCATAACTGCCAGTTTCCTGTAGTAAAGCGCCGTAAAGCCATCCGGCCCCGGTCGCTTTCCCACCTTAAGATCTTTTATACCTTGGAGGACCTCTGAAATTTGTATATCCCGGTCCATAAGAGTAACATGCGCCTCCGTCAGGGTCGGGAGAGGGAGACGGCCGAGGAAATCAGCAGTGTCCTGGGCGTTAAACTGCTCTGGGTCTGAGTACAATTTAGTAAGGCGGAAACGAAACTCCTCCAATATATGCAACGGTTTACCCGTAAGTACATTGTGTCGGTTGCGCAAAGTGATGGGGGTGAATTTAGGAGCGAAAGTCCGGAGTCTGTTGGCTAACATTCGATTAGGTTTATTCACCCTGGTATACCACCTCTGGCGGGACCAACGTAAGACGCGTTCAGCCCCCTCAGTGAGACAAAGATCCAACTCCGAACGGACCTGTTCCAAGAGTTTACGGTTGCCAGAGGTGGGGGATTGTTTAAAAACCGCAGATAATGTCTCCAGACGAGTCTCCAGGGCCTTTTGTTTCAAACCCCTTTCCCGCTTACGGGCCCAAGCTACCCGAATAATGTGGCCACGGAGTACCGCCTTATAAGCCTCCCAAAGCGTTACCGGCGACGTACCCGACCCCTGATTTTCACGGAAGTAGTCCTCTGAGGCCTTAAAAATACCTTCCCGGACCTCTTTAAGCGATAAGAGCGAATCATTCATCGCCCAGGGTGAGAATTGGGGTCTGTCCAAAACGGAGTGGCAGACCACCAAAACAGGGTCATGATCAGACCATGGAACAGCCAGGATAGAGGCCCTGACCACCATGGGAAGGTGGCGTCGTAGCATGAACATATGGTCAATTCTGGAGTGAGAGTGATGAGGGTGGGAATAATGTGTAAAGTCCTTACCCTGAGGATGGCATTCCCTCCAAAGATTGACCAGATCATGTAATTGTAAAGAGCGAGCAAATTTTTTAGCGCCAGGCGAGGGAGCGATATGCTCCGAGGGGTATTTATCCAGTGAGGGATTCAAAACTAAATTTGAATCACCCGAAAGAAAGAGAGTACCCTTGTGATGGGATGCTAGCAGGGCGCAGACGTGAGTCAAGAAGGGTCCTGGGTTGGAGTTTGGCGCATAATAAGTCATGATGGTAACCTCCTTTCCTTGGATAGTGCCTTGTAGCAATAGATATCTGCCATCAGGGTCTGCGATCTGTCTAGTGCAACTAAATGAAACCGACTTGCGGAAAGCTATGAGCACCCCCTTTTGCTTGGTTGGAGCCGTGGCCAAAAACACCTGGGGAAACTGAGCATCAAAGTATTTAGGGCAGGAAGACGCAGAAAAATGGGTTTCCTGTAAGCAGGCGATGTCAATCCGCTGCTTCCTAAGATACTTAAAAATCTTCACCCTTTTCTGAGGAGAATTCATACCCTGAACATTCAGGGACAGCCAATTAAGCGTCATAGTAGGACTAGCAATCGGCAGAAGATCATTTCCCTAAGCACACACCCCGCGGACCTTGTAGAGGGAAAAAAAAGGTGAAAGACCAGTGAGTCAAGTAGGGAGACAGTGAAAGGAATCAGATAAAGGAAAACAAACAGACCGAGTAAAACTCGGAGTAAAAACATTCCAGTCATCTAGGTTGCAATTGGTAGTGGGGCTGGAATCCCACTAAAAGGTCGGAAGTTGGCCAAAACTTTCGTTCGGACCAAGTTCCAAGCCAAGGGGGAGCAGTGGTCCGTCGGACACCACTCGGCATATTTTTAAAGTAGTCTGAACAATGAGATCAAATCGACATCAGCATAAGGTAAGCAGAAAAAACATGTTCAATAGACACCACCTAAATAAGGATTAACCACTTAAGCCCCGGACCATTTGGTAGCTAAAGGACCAGAGGTGAATTCAGAATTTTGCACTGCGCTGCTTTAACTGTAAATTGTGCGGACATGCAATGTTGTACCCAAACGAAATTTGCGTCCTTTTCTTCCCACAAATAGAGCTTTCTTTTAATGGTATTTGATTGCCTCTGCGATTTTTATTTTTTGCGATATAAACAGAAAAAGACCGAAAATTTTGAAAAAAAATGATATTTTCTACTTTTTGTTATAAGAAAAATCGAATAAACTCAATTTTAGTCATACATTTAGGCCAAAATGTATTCAGCCACATGTCTTTAGTAAACAAAATGTCAATAAGCGTATATTTATCGGTTTGCGCAAAAGTTATAGCGTTTACAAACTAGGGTACATTTTCTGGAAATTACACAGCTTTTAATTTATGACTGCCTATCTCATTTCTTGAGGTGCTAAAATGACAGGGCAGTACAAAACCCCCCCAAATGACCCCATTTTAGAAAGTAGACACCCCAAGGAAATTGCTGAGAGGCATGTTGAGCCCATTGAATATTTTTTTTTTGTCACAAGTGATTGAATAATGACAAAAAAAAAAAATAAAAATTACAAAAAGTTGTCGCTAAATGATATATTGCTCACACATGCCATGGTTATATGTGGAATTGCACCCCAAAATACATTCTGCTGCTTCTCCTGAGTACGGGGATACCACATGTGTGGGACTTTTTAGGAGCCTAGCCACGTACGGGACCCCGGAAACCAAGCACCGCCTTCAGGATTTCTATGGGCGCAAATTTTTGATTTCACTCCTCACTACCTATCACAGTTTTGAAGGCCATAAAATGCCAAAATAGCACAAAACCCCCCCAAATGACCCCATTTTAAAAAGTAGACACCCCAAGGAAATTGCTGAGAGGCCTGTTGAGCCCATTGAATATTTTTTTTTTGTCCCAAGTGATTGAATAATGACAAAAAAAAAAAATTACAAAAAGTTGTCACTAAATGATATATTGCTCACACATGCCATAGTTATATGTGGAATTGCACCCCAAAATACATTCTGCTGCTTCTCCTGAGTACGGGGATACCACATGTGTGGGACTTTTTAGGAGCCTAGCCACGTACGGGACCCCGGAAACCAAGCACCGCCTCCAGGATTTCTAAGGGCGCAAATTTTTGATTTCACTCCTCACTACCTATCACAGTTTTGAAGGCCATAAAATGCCAAAATAGCACAAAACCCCCCCAAATGACCCCATTTTGGAAAGTAGACACCCCAAGCTGTTTGCTGAGAGGCATGGTGAGTATTTTACAGCTCTCATTTGTTTTTGAAAATGAAGAAAGAACATTTTTTTTTTTTTCTTTTTTTTTTCAATTTTCAAAACTTTGTGACAAAAAGCGAGATCTGCAAAATACTCACAATACCTCTCAGCAAATAGCTTGGGGTGTCTACTTTCCAAAATGGGGTCATTTGGGGGGGTTTTGTGCCATCTGGGCATTCCATGGCCTCCGAAACTGTGATAGGCAGTGAGAAGTGAAATCAAAAATTGACACCCTTAGAAAGCCTGAAGGCGGTGCTTGGTTTTTGGGGTCCCGTACGCAGCTAGGCTCCCAAAAAGTCTCACACATGTGGTATCCCCGTTCTCAGGAGAAGCAACAGAATGTATTTTGGGGTGTAATTCCACATATGCCCATGGCATGTTTGAGCAATATATCATTTAGTGACAACTTTGTGCAAAAAAAAAAAAAATTGTATTTTTTCCGCAACTTGTGTCAACATATAAAATATTCCATGGACTCGACATGCCTCTCAGTATATAGCTTGGGGTGTCTACTTTCCAAAATGGGGTCATTTGGGGGGGTTTTGAACTGTTCTGGCATTTTATACACAACATTAGGAAGCTTACATCCACTCTTCTAACCACTTGAAGACAAAGCCCTTTTTGACACTTTTTGTTTACATGAAAACATATTTTTTTTTGCAAGAAAATTATGTTGAACCCCCAAACATTATATATATTTTTAAAGCAAAGGCCCTACAGAATAAAATGGTGGGTGTTGCATTTTTTTTTTCTACACAGTATTTGCGCAGCGATTTTTCAAACGCATTTTTTTGGGAAAAAATACACCTTTTTTAATTTTAATGCACTAAAACACACTATATTGCCCAAATGTTTGATGAAATAAAAAAGATGATCTTAGGCCGAGTACATAGATACCAAACACGACATGCTTTAAAATTTCGCACAAACGCGCATTGGTGACAAACTACATACATTTTTAAAAGCCTTTAAAAGCATTTACAGGTTACCCCGTTAGATTTACAGAGGAGGTCTACTGCTAAAATTACTGCCCTCGATCTGACCTTCGCGGTGATACCTCACATGCATGGTGCAATTGCTGTTTACATATGACGCCAGACCGACGCTTGCGTTCGCCATTGGGCAAGAGCAGGGCAGGACAGGGGTGCTTTTTTTTTATTTATTTTTTTTTATTATTAATTTTGCTTTTTTATTTTATTTTTAAACTGTTGCTTCCATATTTATTTATTTTTATCACTTTTATTGTTATCTCAGGGAATGTAAATATCCCCTATGATAGCAATAGGTAATGACAGGTACTCTTTTTTGAAAAAACTGGGGTCTATTGGACCCTAGATCTTTCCTCTGCCCTCAAAGCATCTGACCACACCAAGATCGGTGTGATAAAATGCTTTCCCAATTTCCCAATGGCGCTTTTTATATCCGGGGGGGGACATTCCCTCCCACTGCTTGTAAAAGCAGTCCAGAGGCTAATTAGCCACTAGGATTGCTTTTACATGAAAGCCGGCCGCTGGCTGAAAAGAATGATACCAAGATGATACCTAAACCCGCAGGCATCATTCTGGTATAAACATTCAAATTCCAGCAACATACCAGTACGTTGCTGGTCCTTGTTGGACATGTATTGTAATCTTTTTTTTCATGCAGCCTGTTGGCTGAACGAAAAAAAAAGATTGATCGGTGGGTATGCCCACCATTAGAATACCGCCCTTCATCCACCCACTAATGATGGGCATACATGCACCATTTATATATGCCAAAGCATGGGGGCATCTTCTCGCAAAAGTTATGCCGCGTACACATGGTCAGACTTTTCCACGGGCAAGCCTCCGTCGGAATTTCGACCGTATATACGCGGCATTAGGAGCAAAATCGCTCCTCCGCCCCTGCTGCCCCAATGCTTCGGCATATATGCTTTTCTTTTTTCAACTGTGGTGGTGAAATTACCTCCTACAGCACTGGAGTCGCAGGGATCAGGCCTGTCTCTGCGAACGCTGCAGTTATGTGTGTTGTGTTTTGCAAGTGACAGTGATCGATCGATACTGCACTTCGGTGGCCTGGGCTGGACGGAGGGGCAAAACGCAGGTGCTAGCAGGTATCTGGGCTGATCCCACTAACAGTGCGTTTTTGGGAACCCTAAACTGCTGGGGACGCTAGTATAGATCTGATCAGATCAGATATTGATCTGTTCAGATACTATACCACTAAGGGGGGTTTATGCTTCACGTGTGGGTGTTAGCGCTACTGGCACTAACCTGACGCTGCCTGGGGTGTGACGCAGACCCTCTCTGACGCTAAAACCTAACTGATATCACCCGCCGGGCGATCAGGGGGTTAAACCTTTATTGGGTTATATACGGCGGGTGCCCTGACACTATAAAAAGCAAACTAACTAACCAGCGTCACCCGTAACACTTATATGATGATCACTGGTGAAAGGGTTAACTAGGGGCAATTAGGGGGTTAAAACCTTTATTAGGTAATATATGGGGGTACCTGACGCTATATAAAAACCTGACGGCGAACCTAAAAAAAAATTACTGGCTACCTATCGGCATCACCGACACTAAGACAACGATCATAAAAACGATTGCTTAGCGACAGTGGTGATAGGGGGTGAAAGGGTTACCTGGGGGGTGATCAGGGGGTTAAACCTTTATTAGATAATATATGGGGGTACCTGACGCTATAAAAACCTGCGGCGAACCTAAAAAAAATTACTGGCTACCGATCAGCATCACCGACGCTAAGACATCGATCAGAAAAATGATCGCATAGTGACGGCGGTGCTAGGGGGTGAAAGGGTTACCTGGGGGGTGATCAAGGGGGTTACACCTTTATTAGGTAATATATGGGGGTACCCGACGCTATAAAAACCTGCGGCGAACCTAAAAAAAATTACTGGCTACCGATCAGCATCGCCGACGCTAAGACATCGATCAGAAAAATTATCGCTTAGTGACAGTGGTGATAGGGGGTGAAAGGGTTACCTGGGGGGGCGATCAAGGGGGTTAAACCTTTATTAGGTAATATATGGGGGTACCCGACGCTATAAAAACCTGCGGCGAACCTAAAAAAAATTACTGGCTACCGATCAGCATCACCGACGCTAAGACATCGATCAGAAAAATGATCGCATAGCCACGCGGTGCTAGGGGGTGAAAGGGTTACCTGGGGGGTGATCAAGGGGGTTAAACCTTTATTAGGTAATATATGGGGGTACCCGACGCTATAAAAACCTGCGGCGAACCTAAAAAAAATTACTGGCTACCGATCAGCATCGCCGACGCTAAGACATCGATCAGAAAAATTATAACTTAGTGACAGTGGTGATAGGGGGTGAAAGGGTTACCTGGGGGGCGATCAAGGGGGTTAAACCTTCATTAGGTAATATATGGGGGTACCCGACGCTATAAAAACCTGCGGCGAACCTAAAAAAAATTACTGGCTACCGATCAGCATCACCGACGCTAAGACATCGATCAGAAAAATGATTGCTTAGTGACAGTGGTGATAGGGGGTGAAAGGGTTATCTGGGGGGTGATCAGGGGGTTAAACCTTTATTAGGGGGGGTTAGGGGGCTACACTGGACCTAAAACTAAATGTAGTGACACTTTTACAGTCACAAATGTCACTGATTGCAGTGATCACTAAATAAATGGTCACTGCAATCAGTGACACTGTGACTGGGGGCTGGGGGGGCTGGGGGGTGATCTGGGGGTGTCTGGGGGGCCTGGGGGGGCGATTTATGTGCCTATGTGTCCTGGTGTCAGTGTGCTGTTTTGTGTACTAACCTGCATCTTCTCCTGTACGGCGCTCGGTATATGTGAGCGCCGCAGGAGAGATGACATCACTTCCTCCTTCCTGGCAGGCAGGGGAAGCTCTCTCATTCGCCGGGAGCGATCGAGAGGGGGTGGCCGGAATCGGACGGCCGTCCCCTCATGCCGGATCGCTCCCGAAGGTAAAACGACCGCTCACTGTAAAGAAGGGGGGTCCGATCGGACCCCCCAACTATACAAAGGCAATCACGTACATATACGTGATTCTGCCTGTCGGTGCCATTCTGCTGACGTATATTTACAGTGGGCGGTCGTTAAGTGGTTAAAGCAGTCTCAATCAAAATTATGTAACATATCAACTTTAAACTGTGAATGAATTATAGTGGGCCGTGGTCATCCTTGCATCCCGGAGCCCCCAACCAAAGTACGGGGAGTCCAGGACACGAAGCCGACCCACCGCAAACACAAGGACAATAACATACACATACTACGGCCAAAACTGCGAAGGCCACAAACCGTGGACCGTGATGGGCAGGGCACACCCACAACTTTAATGGGGGTGTGCAGCACAGTACAAGGATAGTCCTCTCGAGCGACAGATCAAAAGCCTTCGCCTGAGGGGAAAAAAAAAAAAAAGGAGGGGGACAGGGGACAAGAATCCAGGTGGGCCAAATGACCATGCGAACGTAACCACAGCACAGAGGCCCAATGTCGCCATCACTCAATTGGGGCAACATCGGACAAGGGGTCAGCCACATGACAAGGCCTCCAGGAGCAGGGAAGGAGGGAACACAATGGGGCCACCGGGCCCAGGAAAAAAAAAAAAAAACAGTCCAGATATCATTTTGGTTGAAAGGCAGAAATGTTCATGTACTGCAATTGGGCCCACAGAATGGGAAGTCTAAAGGTGAAATTTAGATTTAAACTTATAGTTCAAGGTGAGATACTGCTGACAGTTAAGAATAACAGGGTGCTGGCAGGTTAGCTCCTCAGAGTGACAAATGAGAATCGGTGCTGTCATCCTTTAGGGACATCCTGGAATCGCTGTGCTTGCAGTGATCGAAGCGCCTGGGACCCCTGCTGAGACATTTGTGAGGAACCGTGGGGTGGCCTGGATGATCGTGGCTGGGCCAAAGAAGGCTCCGGTTGGGAGGGAGGGAGATCAAACTGCAGATCCTGAAAATGTCGCCGTAAGTCAGGCAGGGAGGAGGCATGAAACTGGCGGCCAAGGTGATAGAAGGAGAGCTTGAAGGGGAACCCCCATCTGTAACGAATGCCCCGAGCTTGTAGAATCTGCAAATAAGGCTTCAGACTCCGCCTTTTGGCTATGGTGACCGGAGAGAGGTCTGCAAATAGTTGGAGGGGACTACCCTGGTAAGAGAGGTCCGGGAGATCCCGTGCAGCCTGCAGGAGCCGCTCTTTGGTCTTGTAAAAGTGAAATTTTATTATAACGTCTCTGGGGGGACCCTCGGTGGGCCTGAGAGCTAGGGACCTGTGTATGCGATCAAATTCCAAGCGCTCCAAAGGGACGTCAGGCGCCAGCTCCTGAAAGAAAGCCGTGGCCGTCCCCTGCAGGTCGGTTATGGCCTCTGGGAGCCCACGGATGCAGAGGTTATCCCTGCGAGCCCTATTCTCAGAGTCCTCTAATTTATCCTGTAGGCTCAACAGTTCAGCATTCAGCCTTTCAACTTCGTCCTCATGACCCTCTAGGACTGTTGTTGTTAAATCCATCCGCTGTTCCAGTTGGTTGGTGCGGTGGCCTATCTCCTTGAGACCCTTCACCAGTTCTGCTGAGAGCTTACGGGAGGCAACGTTTATTTCATCCCGCACTATACTGCGGAACTTCTGGAGCATGGCATCAGAGCCAGCGTCAGTGGGGCTTGCCAGGTTGGAGGGGACCTGAAGCAAGCTGTCCTCAGAATGCTGAGTGGTGTCATCCGGTTCCGGAGGCTCGGGCGCCATTTTGCTCCTCCCCTTCCCCACGGTGGGAGAGGCCTTCTGCTGGGAGCGGTAGCGCTGTCGGTTTCGAGAAGTATTGTGCATAGGTAATGTTAGGCGATGTCCGTCACTCAGGGAGCATGCGCGGTGGTGTCAGGGATTCAGGATGTGCCTTATTCGCCGAGACTGAGCGGTCCGACGGCGCAGAGCAGGGAGATCAAGCTGTCATCCTCCCCGACTCTGCGTAGTTGCCCCCCAGGGCTGTAGGTTCAGTACATAGCAAAAGTTAGTATATATAGCTATCTGGTTTAGGGGCCATAGCCTGGCCGGCCAAAGCACCTAGGCTTCCAGGGGCAACTTGTTAAATGAGAAAAGTCTGAATAATGGGCACTATGGTGCAGCAAGATGGCCGTCTAGCACAGTGTTGTATCCGATCCACAACCTGCAGGCCGCAGACAGGGGGTGCCACTAAGTATTGTGGATAGTGGGAGGCATATGAGTGTGCACCAGTGGCCGTGTCTTGAGAGAGTTAGGTGCGTGGCGAGTCCTGAGAAGCTGAAAAAGGCAGCAATGTCCTATTAGTAGGGTGGAGCAAGATGGCCTCCGTACAGTAGGCCGAGTTGCAGCCTGGCCATACAGAGTGCCAATCTAGAGTCCCAGTTCAGGTAGGGATCTGCTCAGGGGAAACCCGGTAATCGGGATGGAGGACGTGGTGGTTAATTATTTGCCCTGGAGGGACGGGGAGGCTACTGAGGGGCTGTGGGTGTATCAAGATGGCCGCCGCTCACCTCCATTCACAGAGCGCCGTCCTCTGCAGGGTGCTTCCGCAGGCTTTCGTGTCTCCCCAGCTCCTCTCCCGGACTGGGAAGCTGCCTCAGGTGGAATCGGGGAAGGTTGCCGTAGGTCCCGCGGCCGCGTCACCCGAGCGCGGAGGATTCAGAGGTCTCACAAGGCCGCAAGATGGCGGCGGATCATCAGGGAATGGCGCCGGCCGCGTCCTGGATTACAGAGTGGCCGGTCGTCTTTGAGGCTCAATTCAGGTAAGAACCTGCTCGGGGGAGACCCAAGAGTCAGGATGGAGGACTTAGTGAGCCGGATTTAGGGTGCTGACCCAGGATGGCTGTGGATACTGTCAGGCCCGGCGGAGCTCCCCCAAGGCACGTCTATCTCTGCTCGCGGCTGGACATGCCCCCATGTTGCACAGTTTTTAACTAGTAAAAGGGAACCCTTGCAGTGGCTGTGGGAAGAGGAAAGAGGTAGTGGCCCTGTGCAGGGAGAGCTGGGCGGCAGAGGGGTTAAAGCAGGCCGTGTTTTAACTGTATTGGGGCCTCGGGTGCAGCAAGATGGCCGCCGTCTTCCGGGACTAGGCCGAAGCCGCGGACTTTCCTACGCTCGGCCGCCGTCCGGAAGAGCTCCGCTTCATTTGGGCCACAACTTCCTCACTAAGGGCTGGCGACGGATCCCAGCCAGCGATCAGTCAGTCTATCGGCACCGGAGGCGCCGGCTGTATCACAGCAGCGCCGGGCGTCTATCACTGTACCTGAGAGGATGCAGCCGGGTCTGAAGGCCTCAAGATGGCGTCGGGTCCGCCGGATCACGGAGCTCTCCTGCGGGGGATCAGCGCTGTAAGTGGCCCCTAGGAGAGTCGCTGTATACCTACGGGGTTGTGGTGGAGAGGGATGGAGAGTCCGAATCCCTCGTGGATCTCGGCAGGCGAGGTCGGGGATCGCCGGAGGCTCCGTAGGCCTCAAGATGGCGGCAGGCCTCGGCAGCGTCAAGCCAGCTGCAATCCCAGGACGAGTCCGACCCGGCAAAGTCCGCAAAAACCGGATGGGGCTGCGGCAGGAGATGCCCAGGTATGGGTAAGGTCACTTTTTATGCCCAGTGGGGTAAAATAAGCAAGGGATGGCTAAGGATTGTCCCCGTGGGTACAGAGCCCAGCACCAGCACGTCTTCCCTGCTTCACGTCCGGACGCGATCTGTGATTTTTATCGTGACTGCTATATTGCGGCAGACACATTGAACACTTTTGACACTATTGTCATTTATTGCGACCATTGTCATTTATACAGCGATCAGTTCTATCAAAATGCACTGATTACTGTGTAAATGACAGGGAAGCGGTTAAACACTAGGGGGCGATGAAGGGGTTAAGTGTGTCCTAGGGAGTGATTCTAACTGTGGGGGGGTGGGCTACAAGTGACATGACAGCAATCACTGCTCCCGATGACAGGGAGTGGTGGATCTCTTTCCTGTCACAAGGCAGAACAGGGAAATGCCTTGTTTACTTAGGCATCTCCCTGTTCTGCCTCTCCGTGACACGATCACGGGCCGCCGGTGAACATCGAGTTCACTGGGCCCGCGGGCACGGTCACGGAGAGCGTGGCCGCCGCACGACTTCTTAAAGGGGACGTACCTGTATGTCCATTTGCCCACCGCTGCAATTGTGCCGACGTATATTGGCATGCAACGGTCGGCAAGTGGTTAAGCAGCGCCTTTGCCCTGCTTTTCGGCTGCTTGCGGGGCACTTTTAACCTAAAAAAAGTGTTTAAAAACTCCCTTTTTGCTTTAAAAGCACGGCCCATTCATTTCAATGGGCAGGGTGTTTTGGGAGCGCTAAATACAGCATTCCCAACCTGGCCCCAAAGATGCTGCTTGCAGGACTTTTCAGAACGTCCCGCAAGTGCACCACCCCAGTGTGAAAAGACACACTAAAATGAATGGGAGGCGCTTTGCAGAGGCTATTTCTAGCGCTAAAACGCCTGAAACCCACCCCAGTGTGAAAGGGATCTAAACAACAAGCTGAAGTTAGAAGCCGATTGGCTACCATGCACAGCTGCACCAGATTCTGAGTGCTCCAGTTTTAGTAAATCTCCCCCTATTAAGCCTCGTACACACGGCCAAGAATCCCGTCATAAAAAAAAACGTCGGTTTTCTCTTGCCAAGCTTTCCTTGCATACACACTGTCAATCCAAAATCTTGTCGGCCTAAAACACGGTGACGTACAACACGTACGGCGGCAGTATAAAGCGGAAGTTCAATTCCAATGGCGCCACCCCTTGGGCTGCTTTTGCTGATCTTGTGTTACTGAGTGTTAGTAAAAGTTTGGGGAGAGACGATTCGCGCTTTTCAGTCTTCGTGCTTTCAGTAAGTTTTCTGCGGTTCAGTTTGTGCTTGTGGGTTCGTATCTTGTCTTTCAGGGCGTGTAGTCAGGTCGTATCTGTTTTTCAGTGCGTTCTTGTCAGCTCGTTTCTGATTTTCAGGTCGTTCTTAATAGGCCTTGCTGTTTTTAAGTGCATTCTGTTTAGTACTTTCTGATCAGATGACCGTCTTCTAGCCATGTTACGTTCTCGTTGTAGAGTTCGTGCTGTGCGGGCGATTGGTGTTGGTCTTCTTGTCTTGGACCACGACCAGTCCATTAACAGGTTGAGGAGGAGTTCATGGACCAAGAATTGGTTGCTCCAGTGGGACCAATTCTCTCACATGCCTTTGCTGCGGGAGATCCAGGAGAATAATTCTGATGACTACAGGAATTTTCTCTGGATGTCGGACCCCGTTTTTCAGCATCTGTTGGCTTTGGTGTCCCCCTATATCACCAGGCAGGACACCGTTATGCGGGAAGCTATCACTGCTGAGCAGAGGCTCATCGCCACGTTGCCATACCTGGCGACTGGGAGAAGTCTGCAGAACCTGAAGTTCACGACAGGCATCTCCCCCCAGGCTCTGGGACTCATTATCCCAGACACCTGTTCTGCCATCATCCAAGTCCTGCAGAAGGACTATATTAAGGTAAGTTTTCTCCTTTAACATCACATTCTATGTAATTCATGTATGCTAATGTATTGTATTTCTTTCACCCTTCCCTAATTATCATGATTGTAATATGCTGTGAATGTCCCATTTGTCCCCATGCGTGCTGTAAGCTTTTAATGCTCCTTTTTAGGCCTACATGCATATTTCCCTTCACTAACCTCTCCAGCATGCTATCCTGGGCCCAAACACACCTAGCCTAGTCACTTACCAATGTATTTTGTCAGCTCTATTGTAGTGCTTTACCCCCCCCCCCAAACACCCCCTAAAATGTCTACAAATGTATATTTTCACATTAAATTATGAGTGGTGTTTTTTCTTTATTTTGGTTCTCATCTAGCCCCCCCTAAAAATTTTACAATGGGCCATCAGAGGGGATTATGAATCTGATAATTGGGCCTTCTATTTTTGTATTTAAATACTCCTTAAAATAAAAGTTATATTGATGTTGGCCAAGAATGTTTTTTTGTGTAATTTACTAGCAATGTTATGTGCAAAAGTACGAATTTTTTTTATCTTGTTTGAATCCTCAGCTTCTTCCACGCCACAGAAATGGCAGACTGTGGCATCCCATTTTGCCACACAGTGGGACTTCCCCAACTGCGGAGGGGCAATAGATGGGAAGCACGTCCGCATCGTGCCACCACCAGGGGGCGTTTTTGTACAACTACAAGGGGTTTCATAGCATCGTGCTGATGGTGGTGGTGTCAGCACAGTATGAGTTCCTCTATGTGGATGTGGGGAAGAATGGCCGGATGTCGGATGGGGAAGCCTTCACCCAGACGGAGTTTGCTCTTCGTCTCCAGAGTGATGACCTTGCATTGCCACCGGATGCAGGGAATGTGGAAGGACTTCCCTTTGTGTTTTTGGCTGATGAAGCCTTTGGACTGGGACCGCATCTCATGAGGCCATTTCCCCAGAGGACCCTCACCCCAGAGAGGAGGGTTTTCAACTACCGGCTGGCCAGAGCCCGAAGAATTGTGGAGAATGCCTTCGGGATAATGGCCAGCCGGTTCCGCCTGTTTATGACTTCGATCAACATGACGGAGTACAAAATAAACTATATCGTTTTTTGCTGCTGCATTCTCCAAAATTTCTTGCGCAGAAATGCGCCAACTTATATGGCCTCAATTGGGCCTGAGACCGGACTTTCAGGAGACAATTGCTTGCCGGGCCTTGAATCTGGCAGTCCTGACTTGCCCTCCCAAAATGCCTGTGAGGTTCGGCAGCAATATGTTGACGATTTCACGGGTAGGGGGGCCATTCCTATGCCCGGCAATGTTTATTAATCCTTTTATAAACCAAAAAAATAAAAATCTGCTTAAATGTATTTTTGGATGTACTGCTTGTTTTTCTTTTAGCTGTCTCCTAGTTTTTCCTAGTGCACTTGTAGTGCCAAGTGTATTTTCCTTTAGTAAATACCAACCATTTCACTGGTAACACCAAAACTAAACACAAAAATGGTTATAGCGGATTTGATAAAGAAGCCACACTCTGTTGTTTTTCAAAAATTTTACTCTGTGCACATTCACACATGGTCTTTATAAAAAAAATTGTGGTATAAAAGATAAATTTCCTTATTTATTTATTTTTTTTGCCATAACCAGGCATGTTTTTTTTTTTTTTTAAGAAAATGCACAACTCTCATTAACATACAACAAAATACAACATTGTAAACCTCTAGGCAATATCAGACATTCTAGTTTTTGAAAAATGTCTCTATCTGCCCTTCATAATATGGGGTGTTGTCACCCCTGAACAAGCCAAAATTTGAAGATGCACACAATTTTAGGGTTTTTAAAAAGGGGTATTTCCCTCCTGATCCTTATTGTCAACATGTGCTATCTGCCATCATGGGTGATCAATGGATGTGTTTTGGGGGTGCAACCCCTTCTTCCTTTCACCTACTTGAGTTGCGAGGAAGGGGTTGTACCCACAAAACACGTACATGGATATCCCCTGATGGCAGATAGCACATGTTGACACACTGTGTGCATCTTCAAAATTTGGCATGTTTGAAAAAGTGCAACTTTTTTTTTAAAACTTCAAAAATAGAAAAAAGGCGGGTTTGTTTTTCATTCAATTCACCCCAAAACATCAATGATGTCCGTAAATGTTTGTTCCATAACATTTATCCTTTTCTTCGTTATGTCGAGTTCACTACTACACTCCATAACTTGCTGAATGATTCTTTGTACACTATCACTTGAGAAAGAAGGACTTTCTTCCTCAACAACATGTTCATCCCCTAAAAAAAAAAAAAAGGTATTATAACTCTGCAGGCCTACAACTCTTACCTGAAGCTGTGGTGACAGACACTGACCTGTTGTGGTGACAATTTCCACCACGTCATCCACTTCTCCTTCCTCCACTTCTCCTTCCTCCACTTCTCCTTTCTCCACTTCTCCTTCCTCCACATCCTGGTTTTGGGGTTCATGCTGAGGTGTGGGGTTCCTGTGCTCCCTGGAGTGGTGTCCTCCCAGTCTTCTCTCCCCTATGAGAATGAAACAAACGGTATACTTAGCACACAGATATTTCAGGGAAAAAATAGGAACATGATACATTGCTTAGAAGTGGGGTACAAGTGTCTGTTTGGGCAGAGTTACAAGCTGAAGACATTATTTTTCGAAAACACAAATCTTGACTACTCACCTTTTTGGGACAAGTTTCACACATGGAGACACCCCAATAATCCACTGGAGCACCTGTGTTGGACACCCTAAAAAGGTTGTTCTGGT
Organism: Rana muscosa; assembly: GCA_029206835.1. NCBI lineage: Eukaryota > Metazoa > Chordata > Amphibia > Anura > Ranidae > Rana > Rana muscosa. Next base: position 10,423,087 of record JARGYO010005626.1, on the reverse strand, counting down.
GGCCCACACTATAGTGCTCCAGAGTGCAGATGTGTAAACAGCTGCTGAGTGTCCTCTTCTTTACACTGTGAATCAAGTTTGCATTTCAATCTAGTTACAAACACATCATCTAGACAACAATGTAATAACATTTATGGAATACAAAAAGGCATGTCAAAATAATTTTAACCCTGTATCTTACAAAAACATTGTATGTAGTGGGTGAAAGATGTGTCTGTAACGAACGATTACTGTGCCCACTAAATTTTTTGAGATGACATTTTCTAAGGTCCAATAGTATAAAGCAACAACATGGAGCAACATGCAAGTTCGGAAATACAATAATAGGAACACAGGACAAGTACTTACTTTTTTTTAGCATTCTCTTAATACTCCTTAACTGCTCCGGCTCCCTCAGTTTCAGGTCAGACCACCTCTTTCTAAGCTGCTCCTTTGATGTGCGTACCCCAAAATTCTTCTTCAGACTTTTGACTACTTTCTTCATAATTTTGGCCTTCCTTAGATTAGGGTGGGTATACGGCCCATGCTTGCCATCATAATCCGCCTTTTTCAATATGTCCACCATCTCTGCGAAGGACATAATAGATGCCTTGTATCGCCTCCTTGATCGTGACGTTTCATGCTCCAGGCTTGTCTCGTCGTTAGAGGAATTAGTATACACCTGCTGTGACTCTGCCATGTCATCTGCGCGCTGAAAGAAAAGGGGCGGGGGAAAAGTCGAGAATGAACGCCATGGGCGGGGGATGTGTGCGGAGTTTCACGCATGCGTAGTGTATATAAAGCTAACACACATGTGACGTTACTACGTTCTGTGTGCGAAGATAGGAGAAAAGCGACGAACGTCAGACCGAAGGTATGATTTTTAACTTGGGACATCAGTGGCCTATACTGCATAGATATTGATTGAGGATATATATGGGGATAAGATTACTAGAGTTTAGACTGACTGACATTACTATTTTTGTCTTGTGTTTAGTCTTGCAGAAATAATGAATCCATTTCTGGATAGGGATTTTCTTAGTGAATTTAACCATCGCTTAAGGGAGCTGCCCGCTCTGTGGGAGACCAAAAACCCCATTCATAGAAAAAGAGGAGTAAGGACAGCAGCGCTGGAGACCCTGCTCCCATTTGTGCATACCAGGATGCCCACAGCAACCATCCAACAGGTGGATACTAAAATTGGGACCTTGAGAGGGACATAAAGGAGTGAGCGCTTTAAGGTCCTGGCTTCTCAGAGGTCAGGAGCAGCAGCAGCGGATGTATATGTCCCGACTTTGTGGTACTACAACAGATTGTCCTTTCTGATCGACCACCTGGAAGCAAGGACATCACTTTCTAGTCTTACCCCCAGACTTCCCTGCAGCCAACCTGAGCCTTCTCTGGAGCAAGAAGAGCCTTGCATCCGGGAAGAACCTGATTTGGACATCTGGACCCAATTAGTATTTTCTAAACAATTATTGTGATAAAATTAATGCTGGAAAAAAGATGTTCATATGGAAAGAAAACAAACATGTTTGATCAAAAAGTGTTTTACATATCAATAGACATTAGTGGTGAAAGTGAATATATAGATGAATTATATACTTGTGGAGGCGCTAAATATAATTACTCGTGATAAATTAATAAAATACCAAGTGTAAATAAAAATTAAATATAATGAACCAAACACCAGCCTACCTAAACACACTATATTAAACAGTGTTAACTGAATCAAAATTGTGCAAAATTTGCCCAAATCTTGCATAAATGTGTATAGAATGGAGTCCTGTAGTACGATACAGAACAATTGAACACCTTTGTACAAAATTACATTTGTTGAAAACTGTACATGATGAATTTATATATCAAGTGCCATCAAGTCCTTGAAATCAATAAATAACAAAAAAAGTCAAGTGTGAGATCTGAAGTGCTGCGAGCAAATCAAAAAATCCAAAGAAAGTGACAGCTGTCAGAAGTCCACCTTCACCGACTGTAAACCAATCACCCAAATGTGCTCAAATAAGGATGGCAGCTTACCAAATGAAGTTGACCCTTTTAATTAAAAAAAGAGGTCAAATACGCTTGCAGCAAATCTTTGCTTAGGTTAAATGGAGAAGATGATACCGGACCACTTTCACCACTATTTGGTTCCACACCTTGGAATTTTTGGAGAGCAGCTTTAATTTATTCATGTTGTTATATTAGGCGCAAGATTTTTTCCTTTATTAATAGACATTAGTGGCCCAAAAAGTTGGGGAGACGAATGAAAACTGCCGGGGTCATAATGATAGTCTTTTCTATTTATTTACATTCAATTTGCAACAGTCATTAGCTGAAAATTGTGTGTAATTGATGAACCAAAAACTCAAACTATGTCTCTTTTTCATACACAGGAAGACATCAGCCAGGATGAGAGGCAGGAAAGTGTCAGGCAGGAGGAGGCAGGGCCCACTGTGAGTCAGGAGGAGGCAGGGCCCACTGTGAGCCAAGAGGAGGCAGGGCCCAGTGGCACACAGGAGGAGGCAGGGCCCAGTGGCAGACAGGAGGTGGCCGGGCCAAGTAGCAGAGCAAGATGTCAGGTGCCTCCCTTACAAGAAGGACCAGGAGCATGGGCGCATGGGCGTCCGCTGAAATTTTTTCAGGGGGGTGCGCTTCGGCAGCGGAGATACACAGTCGCATTTAACCCTGTCTTCGACCGCTAGCTGGGGTTTAAACCCCACCCCCTCTAGCGGCCGAATAGCACCACTAAAACGATGGTAAAGCGCCGCTAAAACTAGCGGCGCTTTACCGATAACGCGGCCAGCTGGCCGTGTGAAATAGCTCTTGAGGATAATTCCGCTTCACTCCATGCCCATATAAATATAGTCTAGACAAGAGAATGTACATCTTTCTATATTGCAATGTATTGCAATACATCTGTTGTGACCATATTTTGATCTTGATGAAAACAGCCTATACTGTATGTATAGGTTGTTTTCATCAAGATCAAAATATGGCCGCCCACAACACAGATGTATTGCAATACATTGCAATACAAAAAGATGTACACAGTGGTGTCGTGGCACCTGTATTCTGTATGTCCCTTGCTGTTTATGCTCATGACAATGTCAGGAATATACTGGGACTTTTCAGGTTCTACATAGAAGCATGGGTGGGCTGGGCCGGGATGCAAGCTGGAGATTTCCCCCCAGGCTGTCCTGACTTATATCCAAAACGGCCGTGTGCCCTCGCTGCCATTTTTTTTTTTTTTTTGATGAAGTCAGCCAGATGCACGGCCGCATGCTGTGGCATTCTGGGACTTGTAGGCGGCAGGCCACACAGACGCCCTGTGATTGGCCAAACAGGGTCATGTGCAGCCGCATGCTGTGGAATTCTGGGACTTGTAGTCATGATGCGAGCCTTGCATCATGACTACAAGTCCCAGAATTCCACAGCGTGCGGCCGCACATGACCCTGTTCAGCCAATCACAGGGCATTTGTGTTGCTGGCACCCTGCAAATGGTTCGGCGGAGCTGGTCACGTGTGGATGCGGCCAAGTGGGGCTGGTCGTGACCACTTGCTGGAGTCCTGCCTCTCTGCGTGTTTCTGAGGTCTCTAAGTCTCATCTACCCCCCTCTCTGTCAGCACCCCTCCCCCAGCCCCCTCTCTGTCAACCCACCTCCTCTCTGTCAGCCCACCCTCCCTTTGTCAACCCACCTCCTCTCTGTCAGCCCACCCCTCCTCTCTCAGCCCATCGCCCACCCCCCTCTGTCAGCCCACTCCCCATCTCAACCCACCCCCGTCAGCCCTGCTCTGTTAGCCCACCCCCACTCTCAGCCCACCCCTCCTGTCAGCCCACCCCCCTCTGTCAGCCCACCCCCACTCTCAGCCCACCCCTCCTGTCAGCCCACCCCCCTCTGTCAGCCCACTCCCCCTCTCAGCCCACCCCTCCTCTATCAGCTCCCCTCTGTCAGCCCACCCCCCCTCTGTCAGTCCACCTCCCCTCTGTCAGCTCACTCCCCCTCTGTCAGCCCCCCTCTCTCAGCTCACCCACCTCTGTCAGCCCACCCCCTCTCTGTCAGCCACAGCAGGGAGCCAGGCCAGCCACCTGCAGCAGGGTGCACTGTGCCAGCCAGCCAGCCATCCACCCACTGACTCACAGCAGGGAGCCAGGCCAGCGACCCACCCACAGCAGGGTGCACCGTGCAAGCCAGCCACTGACCCACAGCAGGGAGCCAGGCCAGCCACCAACAGCAGAGTGCACTGTGCCAGCCAGCCACCCACTGACCCACAGCAGGGAGCCAGGCCAGCCACCTGCAGCAGGGTGCACTGTGCCAGCCAGCCAGCCACCCACCCACTGACTCACAGCAGGGAGCCAGGCCAGCCACCCACCCACAGCAGGGTGCACCGTGCAAGCCAGCCACTGACCCACAGCAGGGAGCCAGGCCAGCCACCAACAGCAGAGTGCACTGTGCCAGCCAGCCACCCACCCACCCACTGACCCACAGCAGGGAGCCAGGCCAGTCACCCACAGCAGGGTGCACAGTGCAAGCCACCCACTGACCCACAGCAGAGAGCCAGGCCACCCACCCACAGCAGGGTGCACCGTGCAAGCCAGCCACTGACCCACCCACTGACCCACAGCAGGGAGCCAGGCCAGTCACCCACAGCATGCTGCACCGTGCCAGCCAGCCACCGACCCACCCACTGATGCACGACAGAGAGCCAGGCCAGCCACCAACAGCAGGGTGCCAGGCAGCCACCCAAAGAAGCCAGCCACCCACGGTGACCCACCCAGAGCAGGGCCAGGGTGCCAGCCACCCATGGTGACTCATCCACAGCAGGGCCAGGGTGCCAGCCAGCCACCCACGGTGACCCACCCACACCAGGAAACCAGCCAACCACCCACAGGAGCCAGCCAGCCAGCCACAGTGACCCACCCACAGCAGGGAGCCACCCAGCCACCCACAGAAGCAAACCAGCTACGGTGACTATCCACAGCAGGATGCCAGCCAGCCACCCACGGTTACCCACCCACACCAGGGATCCAGCCAGCCACAGCAGAGTGCCGGCCAGCCACCAACAGGTGCCAGCTAGCCACCCACAGGAACCAGCCTCAGAGGATGCGGGAGCCAGTCACAGCTACAGCACCCATAGTTAAGGTAAGAGTAGTGCTACAATTTTATTTCTACTTTGTGAGAGGTTGGGGCAGGGGTGAGAGTCATGGCACAAAGAGGGGGTCCCATTAGACTCTGTTGTAGTCCCTAATGGGGCCTGGAGGGGACACTTTATAACTGACTGTCCATGGAACACTGTTAGATAAAGACCCCCCTCCAGGTCCCATTAGACTCTGTTGTCAAACAGTGTTTTTTTTTTAAAAGGTAGTACTTTGCACAAATTGAAGGGGCGGGGCCAGGGGTGGGTCATGATAGGGCCAGGAATGGGTCATGGGCAGGGCCTGACAGGGGGCCCTTGCTTTATTTTGTCTGGGGACACTGGGTGTTGTCAGTCCACCCCTGGGCAGCAAGGCACGCAAGGGAGTTGGGACCCACATGACTGGCTTGGGCTGCAAGTTTACTTGACCCCAGGACAGGAGCATCACTTCACACCCCCAGGATCGGAGGAGGCCATGCAAGGACCTGCTGAGCTGGTACTGGCAAGGGCAGCTGCCATCACTGAGGTGAGAGACCCTGACACCCGCAGCTGAACCCCACATCCCATCTACCCCCCCATACACCCTATTAACCCTACCCCAGGCAAGTGCCCACCCAGTAACCTAAAAATCGCCATCAACACTGTGGGTCCTGCTGGGAGCTGGCCATGGCCAGCAGGACCCACAGGCCATGGCCAGCAGGACCCACAGGTCCGTAGCCAGCAGGACCCCCAGGTGCACAGGCAGCTCCCAGCAGGACCCACATGTGTGGGTCCTGCTGGGAGCTGGCCACGGACCTGTGGGTCCTGCTGGCCACTGACCTGGGGGTCCTTCTGGCCACTGACCTGTGGGTCCTGCTGGTCACTAGCCTAGGGTGACCAGACATCCCCGGACTTAGGACACTGTCCCTGGACCAAGTCTGGCCAATTGGGAGCTGGTGCATTGTGAGATGGGGCATTGGGAGAGTGCCCAGGGTCTGTGCCCATTGGGCTGCCTCGGAGGGGGAGCCCCACCAGATTTCACAGATCGGGGATCTCCCACTTACCTGGCGGCCACTGTCATACAAAGTCCCACCTCCTGGACTGAGTCTTGTGATAGACAGCACACTGATGACTTTCATCATGGGAGCGGCCACGCTGGGTAAGTGGGAGATCTCCGCTCTGTGTAATCCGGCTGCTCTCCTCTCTAATCCCCATGCACTGAACAGACTGCGCTGATGGGCACTGGTGAGGCTGCGCTGATGGGCACTGGGGATGGTGAGCTTATTTGGGGATTCAAAGGGCCACTTGACTGGACTTGCCCCCAGGCCTAAGGCTGCCAGCCCTCCCCTGCATAGAAGTATTCCATATTATCAAAAATAATAATTTTTAATAAGATATAGTGTGTGTGTGGAATGCATCCATGTGGAGCCTGAAAAGTCCCAGTATATTCCTGACATAGCCGAGGTTTTTACTTTCTCTTTTAGTAAACCTGCACTGCAAGATGCAGAACAGGTTTACAGCACAAAATAATACAGCTTGGAAGGCAAAACAGGTTGGGACTCACGGGAGGAGAATATGCAGTGTGGCATCTGTCCTCTATTATCTTCATTCTGCCTCAGGGTGAGCCTTGATGTCTGCTGGGCAGGAAGCAGTGATCGGGCTACAGTCTGTGTAGGGTCGCTTGCTCCGCCCACCTGTAGAGGAGCTTTGTTACAGCCCGGATCCAGCCTCCCAGCCTGAGAGGAGCCTGTGTCCAGGAGAAAGGGTGTGCTGCTGCCATAGAAAGGAAGCTGGCAGTAGATATAGGCGCATCCTCGTCCCTGCTTTTGGATTCTTCAGCTGCCTCCCCCTTGTCTGGGCCCGCTCCCTCCTGCATGCAATCAGCGGCAGGCAGTGTGAGCTCACTGAAGTTCCACGGATCCCCCCTGCACTCAGCATTAGTGCGGGGTGGACTGACAATGGGCCGCTAGTGAGTCGGCGGGGGGGGGAGACACATCATACACGGAGCAATCTCGCCACTCTCGGTGCAGTCTGGTCTGAATGATATGTATGGGTCTGGCCGCGGAGGCCATTGCAACACAGGGGGCAAGTGTGTCTTCACTCTGACTTCCAGGGGGGGCAATTGACCCCCCTTGCCCTATGGAGCGGACGCCCATGACCAGGAGGGATAGGAGCACAAGCAATGCAGCAATGGCCCTGATAAGAGAGGCACATGCCACACTCCAGGAGCCAACAACAACAGAAGAGGCCTATGCCGTCCTAGTTGGGGCAAAAATGAAAAACATGGCGATGGATCAACTGTGTGAGCCCCTGCTTCTCACCTTGCTTAATAAGGGGTTGATGGGAACAATTACCACCAATACTGCCATTTGTGAGGTCGCCCATCCCCATCCTCCTCCTCCTCCTCCACCTCCTTCTCCTCCACCCCCTTCTCCTCCACCTCCTTCTCCTCCACCTGACACGAGTACACCTCGAGTGCCACAGGCTCCAACCACGCGCACCAGGAAGGCTGCAGAGAAGGCTGCAAAGAAGGCTACCAAGAAGACTAGAAAGTGATGGCCTTTCTTCAATGTGGTCTGACAGAAGGCAGGCTGTTGTAGTGGGACATATATTTCACCTGCTGCTGTTCCTGACCTCTGGGAGTCCAGGATCAGATTGTGCTCACAACTGGATGTGCTTCTCAAGGTCCCAATTTTAGTGTCCACACAGAGTTGATGTGTGCTCTGGGGTCCCAAGGATGCACAAATTGCAGCAGGTTCTCCAGCGCTGCCTTCTAATTATTTTCTTATATACCATTGTAGTGGGTGTTAACATTTAGGGGGAGTATCTGGGTGGTAGTATGACCCAGATACACTAATTGTTAGGAATCTATGGCCAGTTTGATTCCTGGAGGATATAATGGTGCTCAGTTCCCTGCGGCCCCTGGGTGGCGCTGTCGCCTTGGGCTGGGGTTGAACCATCATTGCAGGGCCGTGCCCTTTGTGTCCTCTCGCGGCAGTAGTATGGCGGGGCGGGGAACCCGCTGTGCCTGCTGGGAGAGGGTATAAAGGGGGCGGACATCTTGCGCACGAGGTCCGAGCCCCAGGTACCTTCAGCCTGGGGGCTGCTGTTCTGTCATCCGTGCCCAGGTGCCCTAGGCCTGGGTGCAAGGGAGTTTGGGTTCCATCCCAGGCACCTTAGGCCTGGGGTGAGGTACTAGCAAAGACCCGGGGCCCAGTACCTTCGACTGGGTCCTGCATGGGAGAAGATGCCTAGGGGGCCCACCGAGTGAGGGGACCCGAGTCTCGGGCGAGGAGAACCAGGGAGGTGACCTGGCCTGAAGATCCAGCGCAGCATTGGCTGGTGACAGTGCAGGCCTCTGGGGACCATCCGGGAGGGATCATCTCCCTAACAGGGGTCGTCATTAGAAGGTAGTTCATGTTCTATGGTCTTTGCAGAGACCCAGCTACATCAGGTCGGTGGCAGAGGCTTATTCTAAGGTCTGTGGCAGAGACCTCATCGTTCACCCGGTCTGTGGTAGGGACTAACCTCACGGTCGGTGGCAGCGACCGTGCGCCAAAAGTTGTTGTGAGTTCCTAGCAACTTATCTGATCCAAAAGGATTGTGCCTGAACCCTCACCCCACCAAGTTGTGTTTGTATCAACCTGTCTGCTTGCAAAGAGGCATATTTATCTCTGCGGAAATAAATATAGATGTTGTACTGTCACCTGGTATGGGCTTACTTTTCTGGGAGCAAAGTGTTCTACATTCACCTATCTACTGGTCATTTTTGAAGTGGAATCTCTGGACAGGGACACAGACCCGAAGGTAAAGATCATAGCTCAAACCTCTACACACCTAAGAGGGGCAAGCTGGTGGCAGCATCTCACTCCTCCCCCCTTGGTTCCCCTAAGCAAGTAAACCAGCCAAAAGGAAGAAGGGAGACAGCGGGTGAGACCGCTACACCATAATAAATTTTTTTTTTTTTTTTTACAGTTAATACTTGCCTATGTGTTTTTCTTAAAGTAAAATATTTCGCTTTTGAGTAGCCAGATACATTTTAAACAAAAAAAAAGTTTAATTAAAAAGGGACAGGCATACTTACGGTTCCGGCGCCGCATGAGGTAGCTGTGCCTCCTTCAGCTCCCGCACCAGGACCCGCTAAATCTGCCTAAAAACTCGGCCTGAGAGCCCCCCTCAATACCGGCACCATCTCCGGGAGCCCCCCTCTCGCTGTCCAGCCTAGGATGGACCGTTTTGTCGAAAAAACAGGTGTCCGCTCGTTCGCGGCCACGGCGGCGCCGTCGGCCAAGCCGCAAATCGAGGCCCCGGCTTCGGCCTACTCCCACGCCGCGGCGGTGACTCAGGCGGCCGACATGGAGGTGTGTGAGCATCCCTCCCAGCACTCCAACACTCCTGAGACTTCCTCCCAGGGGATAGCTCCACCACACACCTCACCTGCCACACCAGGGGGACTGGCAATATCCTCACCCCCAGGGGATGCAGACCACACACACCGCATTGCCAATGCAGTGGCAGCCCTTCTCTCCCCTATGATCTCCTCCTCCGTGGAACAGGCAGTTAATGCGGGCATGAAACAAATCAAAGCCCAACTCACTGAACATTCCCATAGATTAAATGAGGTGGAACACCGCCTATCAGAAGTGGAGGACGAACTTTACCAAGTGCAGGCCACGGAACAGACGCAGGACAAGACTAATCAGTTTATCATTCAAAAATTGGAAGATTTGGAGAATAGATCCAGGAGGAGCAACTTGTGTTTTATAGGTGTCCCCGAATCGCTCCCCCCTGCAGCTCTGGCGGAATTCTGCTCAAAACGCATCCCGGAAGCCATGGGCCTTTCAGGCCTGTTCATGGTGGAACGCGTACACCGTATGGGCTCCTTCAATACTGAACGCAAAACACCCCGTCCCATCATTACCAAGTACCTCAACTATGCTGACAAATCTCTTATCTTACAGTCATTCCGACAATCCCCATCTCTCCAAATTGACGGGGTAAAAATCCTCATTTTCGCCGACTACTCGATTGAGGTTTCCAAGAAGAGAAAAGCTTTTCAACCGATCTGCTCTGAACTCTTTAAGCAACAAATAAAATTTACCCTGGCTTTTCCTGCAACTCTACACCTCAAATCACCAAAAGGGGAACAACTGTCCTTCCAGGACCCCTTGGAGACAGAATCCTTTCTCCGTTCCATACGGGGTGATGCTCTTCCTCACATTCCTTCCAAGGCGTCTTCGAGTCTCCGATCCCTGGAACAAAGAAGCCCTCGCAAGGACTCTCCGAAACGTTTTAAGCCTACTGCTCCGGATCAACGCAACCGTAACTCTCCGCGGTAAAATACCCCGCACAGCCAAGGACTTTCGTTATCCCGATCCAGGTCGTATGGTCTCTCTCTTTTGAACCTGATGATTGTGATGTTTTGCCCCATTTATATGTTCCCTTCTGCGGTCACCCAGAGTTCACCTCAGGGCAATGACCCCTGAATGGTCACCCAGGGCTTATCCTCTCTCGTTTGTCTTGGACACACTTATTGTTCTTTCATATGCATTCTACTATACTGTTGGTTACATCAGAGCTCGTTGTTTCTTTTTTTCCTATGTGTTAGGTCAACACTGTATTCATGCCACTCTGAACGCAATCTTGTCCACGTTTAGATGTCCGTCATGCCTTCGCTGTGTGACGTTCCTGGCCCCTTTTATTATAGTTGAAATCCGGGTGCCCCTCGCGCATCGCTGATGCTCCTGGGGCGCTTAGGCATGTTTGATGCTGTCCTCTTTCCATGCTGGGTCCTGCATGGGGAACTATCTCACACAGCGTACTCATGCGGAAAAAAGTGAAGTTCATTCTGATGTTTATTTTAGTTAGTCGTTTTGTTACTCCTTGTTCTCTCTTCTCCTCCCTCCCTTTTCCCCCTAACACCCCAGTCCACATTCTTATCTACGCTCACTACTCAAGGGCTCCACTTATAGATGTTCCTGATTCTCCAGTGCCTTCAGTATGCCTCCAAACCCCAACATACTCTCCTACAGGTACTAATCCTACATTCATACCCCTCCTTATTCGAGACGTCTTAGGGTAATCTCATGGAATGTGAGGGGTCTTCGTTCTCCTAACAAGAGAATGAGGATTCTTCGCCACCTCAAAAGGCTAAAGGCCGACATAGCACTACTGCAGGAATCTCATCTTACGGCATCTGACTTTGGTCGTATGCAGAAACTCTGGGTTGGTACGGTTTTAGGGGCGGAATCAGTTGGACGGAAGGCTGGCGTCCTCCTTCTGATTCACAAAAACCTCCCATGTACAGTTATATCCACGCAAACAGACGACCAAGGGCGTTTCATTTCTACCAGGGTCAAAATAGGCACCAAAGAACTAGTCATTTCTAATGTTTACGTGCCTAACAGCCCCACAAAGACCTTTTATTCCCAACTCTCCTCTTGGCTCCTCACTGTCCCTCACTTGCCCCACTTGGTTGGGGCAGACTTCAATTACCTCATGTATCCTCCAGACGATAGGTCCACACCGAAGCAATCCACCCGGGCACCTACTAAGTCCGCTCCCACCCTATTTGCCTCAACTATGGACTCCCTACATCTCACTGACATTTGGCGTTTATCACACTCGGTAGGCAGAGAGTATACTTTTTACTCTAACCCCCACAAGATCCTCACTAGGATCGACTACTTTTTTGGATCTGACAACCTTATTCCTCTAGTCTCGGACTCTGAGGTTGGAGACATAGCCATTTCAGACCATGCCCCGATAACCCTCACTCTGGAAAAGCTAGATCTCCCACCTCATCCTAACATTTGGCGCTTCCCATCCTTCCTCCACGATAATGCTGACTTCAAAACATACATGGAACGATCATGGGCAGAGTTTTCCTTCGCTAATGCTCCACATGCAGGGGATCCGAACCTTCTATGGGATGCTGGTAAAGCATACCTAAGGGGTCGGATCATATCATACGCCATTTCCTTCAAAAGAAATGCTTTATCGAAATACAGACTGGCCAGTGATAGACTTCACCTTGCGCAACGTAACCTCGCTACCTCAACCTCACGGCTAACAGGGCTGAATGGTCGGCGGCTAAAACCGCTTTTGACACCTGGGCTGATACTCTGGAACTCACAAAAAGAGCACACCTAGATGCCACTCTACATAAATATGGCAATAAGGCTGGCAAACTCCTCTCCAGACTATGTAAGGGCACATTCCGTCCGACACACATCACTTCACTGCGGGACCACACTGGATCTGTACATTCTACCCCACTGCAGGACTTCTCTCAGATGACTTCCGCCTTCACAAAGGGACCAGACAGGGCTGCCCTCTTTCCCCCCTCCTGTTCAACATAGCATTAGAACCCCTCTCCAGATATCTATCCCAGATAGCCCCCCTACGAGGTATCAAAATAGGTGACACTGAATTTCGCACTTCATTATTCGCCGACAACGTCCTTGTATTCACGGCCAATCCCCGAGATGACATACTGACCATTAAAAGCACCTTTGATGACTTTCGACTGTGCTCTGGCCTCCGTATTAATTACTCCAAGAGTGAAATCCTACCTATTGGCATGCACTCCCCACCCCCATGGGCCAAACACTCCCTGTTCAAAGTCGCCACATCTCACATTACTTATCTAGGAATAAAGATTGGGAGACCACCCTCCTCTATTTATCACCTCAACTATCCCCCTCTTTTCACCAAACTTTTTCAGGAACTGTCTAACTGGATGGATCTCTCCCTCTCACTCCTGGGAAGGTGCCACCTTGTCAAAATGATTAGCTTCGCCAGACTGCTTTATCCTTTGCAAACCATACCTTTGCTCTTAAAACACAAACATGTCAAATCTCTCAATTCCAAAATTTCGCGATTCATCTGGCACGGCAAAAGACCTCGGATAGCCTTTAAAAAATTACACCTTCCCAGACGTGACGGGGGTATCAGTCTACCTCATATCAGATTGTACAATTTAGCATGTCTGTTTAGGACCAGTCTAGACTGGATAGCCCACTCTTCCCAACACTCTAACTACGCCCTAGAATCCGAAATGGCTCGCCCCTACTCATTGGTAGCTCTCCTACACTGCAGATGGAAAACGGTTCCCTCCCCCCCCCCCATATCAACACAATCTCCTTTTACGGGATACAGCTCTAGCTTGGAGAGAAATCAGGAAGATCTCCAAGTTATCTCCCTTCATATCTCCCCATTTACCGATCCAGGGGAATCCTGGCTTCCTCCCTGGTCTTCAATGTAAAGCGTTCTCGGTCTGGCAGGATCGAGGACTGTCAAATTTTTCTTCCTTGTGTGATGGCGCCACTGGAAAACCTCTCCCTTTTTCCACTATATCCACAGCATTTTCTCTGCCTCCTTCTCACGTTTTTCACTTCCACCAATGCATCAGTTTCCTATCTACCGCCTGCAAAGACGCACACCAGAGATTTCAAACCAGCTTTTCTGAACTCTTATTACAAAATGGTTATTACAAGATTTCGGATATCTACAAACCTCTCTTGCGAGACTCATCCCTGTCCTTGTCTTCCTCATCTGTTGCTAACTGGGCTGCGGACTTCCCAGATCCCTACATAATGAACAAGATCCTGGCTGGGCTGCAAAAAACTCTTCAACTGACACCCAACGAAATTTGGAGAGAAACCCAACTCAAGTTTGCCCACCGGGCCTACATCCCATTCCTTTCCCCCAAATCCAATAAGGATGGTGCCTCATGTCCTTTATGCAAGATACCTAAACCTCCCCTCTCTCACCGGTTTTGGTCCTGCTCATACATCTCCTCATTTTGGGATCAAGTCCTATCTTACGTTTTCAAAACCACTTTATTGAAACTGCCTAAAGACCCTTTACTCCTAATATTCGGGTATCGGGACCCTCTACTGCTGCCCTGGTCTCTGTCCCCTGCTGCATCAACCCCCTCTGTATCCACCAATCATTCTTCCTCTAAGGATTGGATTTTGCTTTGCCTTCTCATCGCTAGGAGACTCATTCTTAGGCACTGGATCTCTCCTCAAAGCCCTTCGCTCATCCAACTCGAGAAGGAATGCCTTACTCTTTTCTATAAAGAAAGTTTTCTAACGGACTTCAAGGAACCCAGGTCTAGAGATCGCTTTCTCGGTAGATGGCGATCCTTCATCACTTCAACCCTCTCATCAACTGACCAGGCGGCTCTGGACCAACTCTCCTTCTCCTATGATGACCCGATCCCAAAAGGACCATAAGAACTTCCTTGGCACAACTCAATCTATGCTTCCCTCTGGGTCCTATCATGACTTTTCGCTCTTGAAATCCCCCATGTTTTTTTTTTTTTTGGAACAAATAACCAGCCACTATTTCTGGACTCTCTCCCCCCCCCCCTCCCATTCCACTTATTATTTTCTGTTGTGTTCCCTCCCCTATTTTTCTACTTTAATGAATGGGGGCGTGTAGAAAGATCCATCCAGTATGTATCTCCAGGACATATATCAGTATTGGTAACTATCTTGATATTTATCTAGGATGACTTTATACATTCTTGCTAGGTGAGATTAGTGTCTACGCAACTTTCTACTACCCCTCAATGTCAATCTTCGAGTGTCGAATTTTATCTTTCATCTACGTTCTCTTTGATCTTTACAACTCGCTAAATCTTTGTCTATAAGAAACATTGTTTGTAACCGATTGCCGATTTCCTTGTACAATTGTCTTTTATTTCCCAATAAAAACGTATTTAAAAAAATAAATAAAAAAGGGACAGATAACACCAACCAATCTCCTTGAAGGTCAAAAAATACAATATAATAATGTTAATTGTGGTAACTTGACACAACAACATTAAAAATCAAATCATGGAGATCACTAGAAATTAAATAATCATTTAAAATGAAGATCTGTATTCAAAATAAAAAATAAAAATAAAAAAATTAAAAATAAATATATTAAGGAGATCTTGCTCTATATAATAATAAAAAAAATTCATGAGATCAGCATTAAAAATTTTGCAAAAAGTTAGTCAGAACTGTGTGAATATCAGCAGCAAAACAAGTTCATTATTGTTCATTATTGTACCATTCTAAAGAAGATTTTAATGCGCACCATTTAAACGATGCAATAATTTACAGCGTGACGAATGTGCTATCTCCATTACGAATGCTAGTTTTTCCAGAAGGAGCGCTCCCGTCTCATACTTGATTCTGAGCATGCGCGTTTTTTTAAGACTCGGAAAAGCATACACATGACCGGTTTTCTCGTCGGGAAACAGGCCGACGAGAATCCCGACGAGAAAAACGAGAATCCTGACGAGAAAATAGAGAGCAGGTTCTCTATTTTTCTTGACGAGATTCCCGGCAGTTTTCTCGACGAGAAACCATACACACGAATGGTTTTCTCGGCAAAAAGCTCTGCCAGCAGTTTTCTTTTCGTTTCTTGCCAAGAAAACCGGTCGTGTGTACGAGGCTTTAGTCTCAAATCAGGTTTCATCTCCTTCAGGAAAGTCTCTGTGACAGGATTACAGACCTGTGTGTTAAGGTCTGGGACAGCCATTTTTCCTACTGATATGAGACAGATTTGCACTCTAAACTGACACATAATTAAAGCTGAACTCCAAGTATGATCAAACTGGACCAATGTAAGTATGCATATCTCATACCTGAGGAGCTGCTGGGAAAGCTGACAATCACTGTAGTAGTCGGTGCTACTACACCAATAGCTGAAATCTTCCAGGTGCTGCTGAAATTCTGTGCGAGCGGCTTCCCCTCTGAACACAGGGGCTTACTCAATTGGCACTGCTGCCATACATAGAATGCCTTGGATGGAAGAGGTGGAGAGGAGGGATGGTGACATTATGTCTAGCTTGTCCAATCAGAGAACAACTTGCATTTATTGAAAAAAATACCAGGCATTTTATGAATGGTGACAGTGATGAGCGAGCAACCCCCTGAGGTCAGTGTGCAGAAGGAAAGCCTCTCACGCAGGACCTGGAAGATCACAGCTATCACTGCAGTAGTGCCAACAAATTCAGTGATGGTAAACTGCCCCAGCAGCCATTCAGGTATGAGATAAACATATTTACATGTAAGGAAATGTAATAAAGATCATTCTTGGAGTTCAGCTTTAGGAAGTGATCAGGGTCAGGCTCAATTAAGTAACCATGGGACTGCAGGGCAGCCATAAGAAGGAATCCAGGCTGTAAACTTGTTTTAAATGTGTCTCAGGATGTATTTTGCTGTTACTGTTTAGCATTGCTTTTCTGTGTTTAGGAACAGAATGTGGGGGGATGGGAAGATAATGGAACATTTTTGACATTAATATATACAATGCGTTAGGGAAAAATATATATTGTGACTTTAAAACCACTTTAGTTCTTGCCAAGCAATTTTCTTCTGACTGTACACTGAACCACACATGAGCATCTTAGTGTACAATCTTGACATGCCTTGGGTGCATGAACAAATAAACTCCCATGCACGTGTTTGGAAGTTATGCCGTCCTGAGCCAGCGGAACTGACCCCAATAGAAGACCCTGAGAAGATGTTAGATGTCATCAGAATGACAAGGGAAATTGCAAATAGCACATTGCAGAAGGAGAGCACTTTTGGAATTAAAGTGGTTCTAAAGGCTCAAACTTTCTCTGTGCACCAGCCCCTCAAGCCCCCCAAAACTTACCTGAACCCTATCGTGATCCAGTGATGTGCATGAGAGCCTCGGCTCTCCAGGGACTCTCACTCCTCATTGGCTGAGACAGCAGCTGGAGCCATCACAGCCAGTGAGCCAGTGAGAAGAGAGAGCGGGTGGGGCCGAGCCATGGCTCTGTGTGTCAATGGACATGCAGAGCAGTGGCTCGGGAGCGAGCCTGCTTGGGTGCCCCATAGCAAGCTGCTTTCTCTAGGGGCACTCAACAGGAGGGAGGGTCCAGGAGCATCGGCAGGTACATGAGAAGAGGAGGGTCGGGGCTGCTCTGTGCAAAACTACTGCACAGAACAGGTGAGTATGACATGTTTTTCTCATTTAGAAAAAAAAATGGGAACCTTTATTATCACTTTAAGTGTACCATAAAGTGCAAGTATGCTGTCTATTCTTGAATAATATGACAAGAGTCCACCCACCACAATATAGACTTTGGTTCCACTTTAAGGAGATTGCAACAACTGTGCTGAAGCAGCAAGAGAATTAAAATGTCATGATTATGAAGCAGAGCCAGGGTCTGTCAAAAAGAGATCTTTCCACTAATGTTTCTAAAGTGGTTTGAAATGGTAGTGAGTAATTCAGCCCACCAACATCTATCTATAATAAAAATATCAGTGCTTGGTGGACTTAAAGTGGTTGTAAAGGCACACAGTTTTTTACCTTAACTGAACTCTATTTTATGCACGAAGGTAAACACCCCCCAATACTTACCTGAGCCCCCTAATGATCCAGCAATGTCCACGAGAGCCTTGCCTATCCGGGGACTCGCACTGCTGTCAATCGCAGCCAGTGAGCCAGTCAGGAGACGGAGAGGGCGGGGCCGAACCGTGGCTCCGTGTGTGAATGGACACACAGAGCAGCAGCTCAGCTCTGTGCTCCAATAGCAAGCTGCTTGCTGTGGGGACACCCGACAGGAAGGAGGGTCCAGGAGTGCCGAAGAGGGATCCGGGAAGAGGAGGATCCAGGTTGCTCTGTGCAAAACCACTGCACAGAGCAGGTAAGCATAACACAATTGTTATTTTAATGAAAAAAGTTAATGCTCTACAATCACTTTAAGAGACTAAAGAACTTTACTGACCCCCCCACCCCCCCCCCCCACCCCAAAGCCCCAGTGTTGTTACTTTTTTTTCTGCAGTCTTCAGTCAAGTCTGGTCATAACATGGATACCTCTTATTCCTACCCAGCAGCAGTGATGAGCTGTCCTTCCCCCTTGACCGAGCATGTAAAGTTCAGGTGTACTGTGTTTGTGGCTGTTACAGCAACCAACCGGTTACCAGATATCCTATTTAATCATCATTTGCGAAAAAATAAAGAAATAAATGTATTTTATGTAGCGGTACCCCCGTGAGGGCTGCTAGTAGACTCTATACCCCAATGGTTACCTCGACTCTGCAGATCCTCTCTTACCTCTGACACCTTTTGTTCCATCCTGCAATGCTGGTAGTAATGAGAAACTCACACAGTATCACTGAGCCACTCAGATATGTTTACTGAGATGAAATGAACACAAAGAATGGCATGAATAAAATACAGCTTTAGTTTAACAGTGAATAGGTCTCATAACTGATATGCAAAGGTGCTTGACATAAATCTACTACAAGACCTATGTGAGCAGGTAGACAGAGAAACAAATACCCAACACTGTAACACATACATTGGATACTTTCCCTCTGTGTCCTCAGCACATAGACCAGCAAACAGTGATGAACATATGCATATATTGAACACAATGTAAATTGAACAATATCCTATAGATTATCTCCCCCTGTGTTTGTAGTTTAATGCTTTGGCAAGGGGATGTAAGAAGTTGTGCACAACAAAAAAGAAATGACAAGTGTTTCTTCAGTTCCGGTTATCTTCAGCTAGCTTGTTATTTATACTGCAGTGAAATTTGTAATCCAAAGTAGGAAAAGGAGAACAAAGATGAACTAATCTGCACTTTATCTGAAGGAATGTTACCACATGTATGCTCCTCTTTAACTGTGTCAGGAAGATGTTCACAGTACTGGTTTTAAAGCACAATGGGGAAAGAATAGGCGCCAAGCGCCTGCTGTGTGAGGTCTGGGAAGACGTAGATTCACATCTGTGGAACTAAAAGTATCACCAGCCAGTCTGTAAAGAAATTACTCAGCAATATTGTTATCAACTATCACAAGTAGGGATGAGCTTCAAATTCAAGTCAAACATGAGTTTGACTCGAACATCGGCGTTTCGCTCGTTCGACGAAGATCGAACATTATGGGCCGTTCGCGCCAAATTCGAGTTGCACGTCACGGCCCATAATGCACTGCGTCATCGCAGTGCATTGCTGGCTGATGATTGGCCAAGGATGCACTATGACCCGCATGCTTTGGCCAATCACAGCGCCGTCAGCACAGAGAGCCATAATTGGCCAAAGTCAGGGTGCCTTTGGCCAATCATGGCTCAGGGGATTAGGTACACGCCCCACACTATATAAGGCCGCCTGCGTGTCGGCCTTGTGTAGTGTGCTGCGGCATTGTGAGAGTCTGAGAGAGATAGAGAGAGAGTCAGAGTGTCATTTAATTTCAGTTAGATAGAGCAGGCAGGAGATTCAGGTAGCTGCAGTCAGTGTATTTAGTATATATATGCATCCCAGGAGTTGTTTATATATATATACACTATATTCAGTTTAGCTAGATCTCACCTTAGAGTGTTCCTGTTATTCTCGCTGCAGTATATTAAGTCAGTGTACTGGCGGCGCTCAGAGAGAGAGATTGTTGTTTTATTTCAGTTAGCAATAGCTAGATTGAGCAGGCAGTTGATTTAGCTAGTTAGATCCAGTATTCCAGTATGAAAAAATGTCTGTGCGTGAATAAAATGTTGGGTGATCAAACACAGAACTAAGACATATGTATGATCCGCCTAAATGGAATCTATATAACAGTGACAATTATAAATGACAGAGATCCTGTACAAGAAAAAACAAATGTGTAAATAAATCTTAATGAAAAAATTATACGTAATCGTCTTCACTGGAGATTATACAATGGTCATTAAAGAAAATAGTCTATGCGTGTAAACAGAGAGTGACCATGTATCTTATATTACATCTGTACATAAGACAAATACATAATCTGTCCAAAAGGAACTATGTACTACAGTCTCAAATGTCGACATATGTTCTACAACAATGGAGTGATTTATATTGAATAGTATGGAGCACTTCACACATGCATCTATGGGTATGAAACCATCATAGATACAGGGTTCTCAAGATACAGTGCTGACTGACTTCACAATGTCCATCCAAGAGCAACCTATGGTGGAAAAGGAAGGTGCCTCAAAGTGTTCCCTGATGAGTAATGCCGCGTACACACGATCGTTTTTCATGCCATTAAAAATGCCATTTTTAAAAATGGCCATTAAAACCGATCGTGTGTATGCTCCAGAGCATTTTTAACGGCGTGAAAAACGGCCATTAAAAATTTCAAACATGCTCTATTTTTTCACGTCGTTTTTCATGTCGTTTTTTTTAACGGCGTGAAAAACGATAGTATGTATGCTTTGACGAGGTGAAAAAAAACGCGCATGCTCAGAATCAAGTATGAGACGGGAGCGCACGTTTTGGTAAAACTAGCGTTTGTAATGGAGATAGCACATTCGTCACGCTGTAACGGACTGAAAAGCAGGAGGCTGAAAAGCGCGAATCGTCGCTCAACAAACTTTACTAACATGAAGGGTGGCACCATCCGAACGGAACTTCCCCTTTATAGTGCCGTCGTACGTGTTGTACGTCACTGCGCTTTGCTCGAGCGTTTTTTTTAATGATCGTGTGGATGCAAGACAGGCTTGAGAGGAAACATGAAAAAAAACGACGAGAAAAACGTTGGTTAAAAAAATGGCATGAAAAACGATCGTGTGGGCCTGCAGATTGCCACGATCTGAGTCCCTGCAGTGGACACAAGCCTGGCTGACCCACCACCGTATGGTGACTTGGGTCCAGAGATAGTGGTAAGAGTATTCAATTCTCTTTAATATCTTAGCGTGAAGACGTCTTAGAATCTGCGAAAATCCTTACTCATCAGGGAACACTTTGAGGCACCTTCCTTTTCCACCATAGGTTGCTCTTGGATGGACATTGTGAAGTCAGTCAGCACTGTATCTTGAGAACCCTGTATCTATGATGGTTTCATACCCATAGATGCATGTGTGACGTGCTCCATACTATTCAATATAAATCACTCCATTGTTGTAGAACATATGTCGACATTTGAGACTGTAGTACATAGTTCCTTTTGGACAGATTATGTATTTTTCTTATGTACAGATGTAATATAAGATACATGGTCACTCTCTGTTTACACGCATACACTATTTTCTTTAATGACCATTGTATAATCTCCAGTGAAGACGATTACGTATAATCTTTTCATTAAGATTTATTTACACATTTGTTTTTTCTTGTACAGGATCTCTGTCATTTATAATTGTCACTGTTATATAGATTCCATTTAGGTGGATCATACATATGTCTTAGTTCTGTGTTTGATCACCCAACATTTTATTCACGCACAGACATTTTTTCACACTAGCCGTTATTGGTTCACTTTATTGTGTAAACGTTTCCCTTCAACGCAACGTTTACGGGTAGGATTTCTCGTACACCTACTTTTCTTTATTATCGCCCACATTTTTATATCTTTTTAACTTTCACAATTATAGTCAATTGTTATGTAGGCTGCTCACATCTATTACTCTTTTTGGCTGGCGCAGTATTATCCCACTGCTTTATAGTATTCCAGTATATTTAGTATATATATGCATTGCACGCTTTGTATATATATATATATATATATATATATACTATATACAGTTTAGCTAGATCTCTTTGCTTAGCGTTCCTGTTATTATATTCCTACTAATAATACAGGCAGTTGATTGTGCTAAGCTGCAGTATATTAAGTCAGTGTACTGTATACTGGGCACAGCGTGCAGGTAAAGCTGACTGCAACCAATTCCTGTTCCCTTCCTAATAATACAGGCAGTTAATTGAGCCAACCTGCAGTATATTAAGTCAGTGTACTGTATACTGGGCACAGTGTGCAGGTAAAGCTGACTGCAGCCAATTCCTGTTCTCTTCCTAATAATACAGGCAGTTGATTGAGCTAACCTGCATTATATTAAGTCAGTGTACTGTATACTGGGCATAGTGTGCAGGTAAAGCTGACTGCAGCCAATTCCTGTTCTATTCCTTATAATACAGGCAGTTGATTGAGCTAACCTGCAGTATATTAAGTCAGTGCACTGTATACTGGGCACAGTGTGCAGGTAAAGCGGACTGCAGCCAATTCCTGTTCTCTTCCTAATAATACAGGCAGTTGATTGAGCTAACCTGCAGTATATTAAGTCAGTGTACTGTATACTAGGCACAGTGTGCAGGTAAAGCTGACTGCAGCCAATTCCTGTTCTCTTCCTAATAATACAGGCAGTTGATTGAGCTAACCTGCAGTATATTAAGTCAGTGTACTGTATACTGGGTACAGTGTGCAGGTAAAGGTGACTGCAGCCAATTCCTGTTCTATTCCTAATAATACAGGCAGTTGATTGAGCTAACCTGCAGTATATTAAGTCAGTGTACTGTATACTGGGCACAGTGTGCAGGTAAAGCTGACTGCAGCCAATTCCTGTTCTATTCCTAATAATACAGGCAGTTGATTGAGCTAAGCTGCAGTATATTAAGTTAGTGTACTGTATACTGGGCACAGTGTGCAGCTAAAGCTGACTGCAGACAATTCCTTGTGTACCTATTCCAATACATCAAATACAGTATGTCTGGAAGGCCAACAAGGAGAGGCAGACACTCACAGGCCAATAAAAGAGGGCAAGCAGGCTCTGTGTCTAGAGGCAACAGTGCTGGTCGTGGACACGGTGCATCCTCATCAGCACGTGGCTGTGGGGCACGCTTGTCCTGTTTTTCGGCAGCTGGCCGCGTTGAGCCGCAACATGCAGAAGAGTTGGTAGAGTGGATGACCAAGCCGTCCTCATCCTCCTCATCCTCTCTCACCCAGGCTCAGGGTACTTTGTCTGCCAAAGCAGCTGCCAAAGCGGCCTCTTCCATCGGCTCAATGGCATCAGTCACTCCTTCCCTAGCCCCACTATGTCCTGAGGAGTCCCCCGAACTGTTTGACCACAGTGTTGGGTACATGCTGCAGGAGGATACACAGCATTTTGAAGGCTCCGATGATGGTACCCAGCTTAAGGAAGGCAGTAACGTGAGCCCAGAGAGAGGGGGTGCCCAAGAAGGACAGCAAACTGACAGTCATGTTCCCCCAGCTGCAGCATGCTGCCAGGTTTGCTCCAGTGACGAGGAGGGAGGGGATGATGAGGTCACTGACTCTACGTGGGTGCCTGATAATAGAGAGGAGGAGGAGGAGGAGGCACATCTCCAATGAGGCAGGATGCCCTCCAGGGGCCAGCTTAAGGGCAGCCAACCGACTGCATCACACAGCAGAGCTCCGCATGTGCAGGTTGCTGCTGTCTCTGTACGTTTTTCCAAAAGTTCTTTGGTGTGGGTCTTTTTTGAGACGTGTGCAGCAGATCGCACCGTTGCTATTTGCAACATATGTCTGAAGCGTATCTCGCGTGGCCAAAACATCAGCCGCTTGGGTACCACATGCTTGACAAGACATATGTCGACCTGCCATGCAGTCCGTTAGTAAGCGTACATAAAAGACCCACACCAAAGAACAAAGCGGACCTGTCCTTGCTCCTCATCAGCTGGGATCTCCAACCCCACTATACCTTCAGTCCTCTCTGAAACCTGCACTGAGAGGAATGAAGGTGTAGAATTAGGTGTGTCACTGCCAAGTACTTGCGGGCAATCTGCTATCGGTACACCAACGTCCGATTGTACCAGGCAAATTTCCCAAGCCCCAGTTGCTACACCGGCGAAAGAAATTCACTCCCAGCCACCCACATGCCCAGAAGTTGAATGCTAGCTTGGCTAAATTGCTAGCACTTCAACTGCTGCCTTTTCAGTTGGTAGACTCTGCCCCTTTCCGTGTGTTTGTGGAATGTGCGGTACCTCAGTGGCAGGTTCCCAAACGCCACTTTTTTTCACGGAAGTCGATTCCGGCTCTCTACCGGCATGTGGAATGCAATGTCTTGGCCTCGCTGGACAGGGCGGTCAGCGGTAAAGTGCATATTACCGCTGACTCATGGTCCAGCAGGCATGGACAGGGACGTTATCTATATTTCACGGTGCACTGTGTGACTCTGCTGGCAGCTGGGAAGGATGCAGGACAGGGTGCAGTAGTGTTGGAGGTTTGTTCCACCCCCACGCCTTCAAAATGCTACTAGTTGTGATTCTGACACGCCTCTCTCCTCCACCCCCTCCTCTTCTTCTTCCTCCATGGCCTCTTCCTCTGCTGATTTGTCCTCGGAACCAGCGGTGCTCCGTAGGCTTTCAAGGGGCTACGCAAGTACGCAGGCAAAAAGATGCCATGCGGTGCTTGAGCTGGTGTGCTTGGGGGACAGGAGCCACCCTGGTGCAGAGATTCTGTCAGCTCTGCAGGGGCAGGCTCAGAGGTGGTTGACACCACGCCAGCTTAAGCCAGGAATGGTGGTTTGCGACAATGGCACCAACCTCCTCTCCGCCCTCTGACAGGGACACCTGACCCATGTGCCCTGTTTAGCTCACGTCCTAAACTTGGTGGTGCAGCGGTTCTTGGGCAAGTACCCGGGCTTACAGGATGTCCTGAGACAGGCCAGGAAAGTCTGTGTGCATTTCCGTCGGTCATATAATGCCAGTGCTCGGCTGGCTGACCTCCAAAAGGAATGCAACCTGCTCAAGAACCGCCTAATCTGTGACATGCCCACCAGGTGGAACTCAACGTTGGCCATGCTGCAGTGGCTGCACACGCAGCAGAGGGCCATCAATGCGTATCTGTGCGAATATGGCACCAGGACAGGGTCAGGGGAGCTTGTTTTTTTTTTTGCCACGCACTGTCCTGTCACCATTTGAGGAGGCCAACGAGAATGGTGAGCAGTGACAGTGCATGCATCAGTGACACTGTCCCTCTTGTCCACCTTTTGGAGCACACGCTGCGTGGAATAAGGGACAGGGCACTTGAGGCAGACAGAGGGAGGAAGAGGAGGACTTCCTTACCTCTCAAGGCCCCCTTTATCCAGACATTGTTCCCTCCGATCACACAGGAAGAGGACGAGGAGGAGGAGGATTGTGTAAGCATGAAAGTGGAGCCTAGCACTCAGCATCAGCAGCAGTCTTCAAGGGATCATTTACAGTCCCCAGAAACCCATGGACTTGTACCTGTCTGGGAGGAGGTGGTTGCGGATCATGTCGTCCTTAGTAACCCAGAAAATGCCTCAGCAAACCTACGCTGCATGGCCTCCCTGATCCTCCAAAGCCTGCGAAGGGGTCCTTGTATTCGTGGTATCAAGGAGAGGGAGCATTACTGGCTGGCAACCCTCCTTGATCCACGTTACAAGGGTAAGGTTGCGGACCTTATCCAGCCACCGCAGAGGGAGCAGAGAATGAAACATCTTTGGGAGGCCTTGCAGAAAGGTTTGTACAACGCGTTTCCAGAGCCTGGGAGGTTACAAATTCCTGGTCCTGGACAACGTGTTGCTGAGGCTTCGGTCAGTCACAGAAGGAGGTGTGGAGAAGGTGGCCATGCATTCAGACAATTTTTTAGTCCGCAGCCCAAAGGTCTGATCGGTTCCAGCAACCATCGCCAGCGTCTGATTTACATGGTGCAGGAATACCTAGGGGCAAGATCAGACTTGGACACCTTTCCTACCGAAAATCCTCTGGGTTACTGGGTCTTGAGGATGGATCACTGGCCAGAGCTTGCACAGTATGCAATTGAGCTACTGGCCTGTCCTGCATCCAGCGTTCTTTCAGAACGCACATTCAGTGCTGCTGGAGGCTTTGTAACCGATCACAGGGTGCGCCTGTCCACCGACTCGGTCGATCGCATGACCTTCATAAAAATGAATCGGTCTTAGATCACCAGCTACCAAGCACCTGATGCTGATGTAACCGAATCATTTTTTTTTAATGTGAGATTTCTTCAAGACTGCCTATGCTGATGCTGAGTGACTATCCTGTTATGCTGAGTGACTATCCTCTTCCTCCTCAATGTTCATGTTGATAGCTTGTAAGAGCATTTTTGGTTCTGGGCACCACCACCAGTGGCTAAGGCCCAATTTTTCTGCCCCTGTTTAACAGGGGCGTGTAATTACAATTTTTTCTGCAATACTTTGCAGCAGGGCTCATTCCTGTGCTCCTACTAGAGTATCTGTGAGGGGTTTCAGTGTTGTGGCACCAGCACCAGTGCCTAAGGCCCAATTTTCTGCCCCTGTTTAACAGGGGCGTGTAATTACAATTTTTGCTGCAATACTTTGCAGTAGGGCTCATTCCTGCGCTCCAACTAGAGTATCTGTGAGGGGTTGCAGTGTTGTGGCACCAGTGCCTAAGGCCCAATTTTCTGCCCCAGTTTAACAAGGGTGTGTAATTACAATTTTTGCTGCAATACTTTGCAGCAGGGCTCATTCCTGCGCTCCAACTAGAGTATCTGTGAGGGGTTGCAGTGTTGTGGCACCAGTGCCTAAGGCCCAATTTTTCTGCCCCTGTTCAACAGGGGCATGTAATTACAATTCTTGATCTAATATTTCACGGCAGGGCCCGTTCCTGCGCCCACCAAGAGTAACTGTGAGGCCTTACAGTGTTGTGGCAACACCACCACACCGTCCACCACCAAAGGCCCAATTTTTCTGCCCCTGTACAACAGGGGCATGTAATTACAATTCTTGATCTAATATTTCACAGGAGGGCCCGTTCCTGCGCCCACCAAGTGTAACTGTGAGGGCTTACAGTGTTCTGGTACCACCAACACCAAAGGCCCAAATTTCTGCAGCGTATAAAGGGCAGGCCCCTACTTTCAAACATCCGACTCCTACTTACAAACGGAGGGAGACAACAGGAAGTGAGAGGAAATCTACCCCTAGGAAGGGAAATTCTCTCCTGTAAGAGTTTATATGGGAAAAACGTGTCTCCTCTCCACTTATGCTTTATCACCAATCCTTGTTTCACTAAAAACCCCAAATTTTCAAAATCCAATTGTCATTGGGACAGAAAGTGAGGTGAAATATTCTGAACAGGTGCACAGACAGCAAAACAGATGTTACAGGGGTAATAACCCTTCCCTATGTTTTCCAAAAAGCTTAAAAATTGTACCAGTTCAAAATTACAAACAGATTCTACTTAAGAACAAACCTACAGTCCCTGTCTTGTTTGCACCGCCTGTATACTGCTGTTCGGAGTATATAGGGCCTGGGGGCCCCACGCCTTTCCTTTTTTTATTTTGGGTACGGGGTTCCCCTTAATATCCATACAAGACCCAAAGGGGGTGGTAATGGGCTGGGGGGGGGGGTACCCATGCCATTTTTCTCAATGATTTTCATCCATATTGCCGGGACCAGACATTACATTAAAGCCGCAAGCAGTTTTAAATGACTTTTTTTCCTTTAGAAATGTCATTTTGTGCAGGGACAGTTCTAAACACGGGAAACACACGCCACTTTACAGGCGTACTATAGACCCCCACCAGGCACGATAGTTAAAGGAATATTTGACTTTTATTTTTTCAAACTAAGCATCATTAAAATCACTGCTACCGGAAAAACTGACGTTTTTAAAACTTTTTTTTGCATTGATACATGTCCCCTGGGGCAGGACCCGGGTCCCCAAACAATAACTTGCATATTAGCTTTTAAAATTCGCACTTTTGATTTCTCACGTTCGAGTCCCATAGACTTTAACGGTGTTCGAAAGTTCGTGCAAACTTTCGGTCCGTTTGCATGTTCTGGATGTGAAACGAACCGGGGGGGGGGGTGTTCAGCTCATCCCTAATAACAAGGGGCTATGCCCACTCACCACTACGGACATCAGATGGATGGAGGGTTTCAGCCGGAATTCTCTGTGTCTCTGTCCTGTGGAAACAGCGCCGCAACGCTGCAGCTCCTGGTGGACTGGATTGCAGGTGTACTCCAGATGGTCTGGAACGCAGGCCGGTCCGCTGTGCTGGAATAGCTATGCTGTCCTCTGAGATCCCTCTGAGGTCGGTGATCCGGCTCCCCGCTGTGTAGGCCACAGATTCTCACTCCCTGTCACACAGACATACTGCTGGCAGGGTCGGAATGGCTTCCAGAGAGAGCGAAAACAGGCAACACCCGCTCTTTTATTTCCTCTCCCAGCAAGCTGCTCTATGCACACAGCATTCTGTTACCTGTGGTCCAGATTGGTCTGGCCAACAGTGTCACTTCCTCATCCCGGACTACATGTTCCATGATGCATTGCTCTGGTCATTCTCAAAAAAGAAAAAAGCACACATAGAGTTCAGCATGCACTAGAGGGAGCCAATCTCATACATAAAAAAACAACAAACTGTCCCTTAACGATACGATAACCACAGTAGCAAACATTGGCTATGTAGAAACCTCACCCCTCTCACCCCTTCTCATTCTCGGCTTGTCTTTCTTTGTCTAGGGGTGTTAGTGCTGGGGGGAGGGATGAGATACACCACGGCCCATGTCCTCCATAGTGAAGAGGTGAAGGCCAGAAAGATAGGGCTTTGTGTAGGTGTCCTAGAGTCAAGTCCTGTACTTCGTCCCTGACTCCTTTGCTCCTAGTAACCAGAGTTCCACACAGTGAATAGGTCCAACACAGTTTTATTCTTCTCATCGAATAAACACACAGCACGGTTAAGTTGGATTCTTTTGCAACAACTTAGTCTTAACGGGAATAGGTCGAGGCACAATCCTTTCCCTTCTCTTGCCAACCACTGTGGTATCACCAGTGGCGAATAGTCACTGCCACTGACTATGTGAAATAGAACGTGAATTACCTTCGCTAGCACGGCCCCTGTCAGGGGAAGGATATCCATCCAAGAGAGATACCGGAGGCCTCTCTGTCACCAGCGATGCTGCGCCGGACTCTCCAGAGAAGTTCTGCACACCAGACCTCACGAACTCAGACACGGGCACCCAAGGAGTTAGGGCCCCCTCGGATTCCTCCACTCTCGCGGAACTCAGTCGAAGGTACTGAGCCCCAGGCATCCGCCATAGTACCTCACCCCAGGCTAAAGGTGCCTGAGATGGACTCCATCTCCGCTCCGGCCAGGTCAAAGGCACCTGGGCCCAGAACACCGGGACGCCAGCACCCAAGCTGAAGGTGCCTGGGTGCGGCCACGTCCTCCGACTCTGCACTCTGAACCCCGTGGTAAGGGCGTCCGCCCCTTTTATCTCCTCTCCCTTCGCGTCACAGCGGGTTCCCCGCCCCGCCGCACCTGCTCCAGGGGAGGACAAAAAGGCACAGTCCTGCGGTGTGAGTTCACCTCCGACCCCCGGCAACAATACCACCTATAGGCCCAGGGAACCTCACACCACCAGAGTCCTCCAAGAACCATAAAAGGGCCTCAGATCCCCTAGCAATCAGTGCATCTGGGTTACACTACCACCCAGATGCTTCCCCTAAATTCAAATACCCGCTACAGCTACATTTAAATAGCCTAGTTTTTATTAAATTATATAATAAGGATTACATAGTCAGTTGCAAGGGCTTTTTATTGCAGGTATTCCTACGACTCACAAACTAAAAATTACAAGTGCACTTAACCTGAAATTATGTAAGTATACCGGTAAATTGACATTTAACCTTACTATAGTTTTCTTGTCTATTTCTGAATTTTGCAGTGCTGTGAAATATAGGTAGTTAGACATATAAACAATTATCCTGTAAATGTATTATTTGTAGCTATTTTCACAAGTAATAATTGTCCATGCTTGAAAATGGGAAACAAGTATTGCAGAAGTCTTTGAAAACGATGTGGACATATTGTTTGTAAAATACAGATGAAATTTAATGCATGCAAGTGATGTATTTTGAGGACACTCGAAATGGAAGATAACATCTTTTTTAGGAGCCAAACTTCAGATTGGTGTCACTCAGCCATTTTTCATGAGAAGACTGTGGGAATACAGTACATCATTTGTACATGTTGTTCTTTATTACTTGGAAAGCACATTTGTGTTCTACTAGCTTCTTTTCCCAACAGAGTATTAGCTTTTGCACTATTTCAGATTGTGACCTCTTAACAAAGACCTCCCAGCTTAATCAGCACAATATGTTTAAAAAAAATAAACCTGCAGTAGAAACACAGTATAACCTACCAAGAAATCATTGCATGACAAGATCATGGTTTTATAATAAACTATAGGGTACAAAAATTAAATTTCACTTCAAGTTGGAAGTTAGTCTCTAAATCATAACTGGATGGCATGTTGTTATATACTATATAGTACTGAGTGTTATAAACAATTGGCATTTTTTTTATAGGATATTGTTTCCATCTTTTTCATAGGATACTGTTCTTTTAGCTATTTTTTTTTTTTTTTTTGTCAACTCAGTGCTGCTGATCTCCTCTACCCTTTTTTAGTAATTTTCTGTCTTTAAGCAGTCTCTCCAGCGTCAGGTGCATGGCATTTCTCAGGATTGGTAGACCACACTTGTGCAAACTGTATAGTCATGACCTCTTAAGCCTCATACACACGATCGGATTTCCATCGGACAAATTATTGGAATTTTGTGCGAAGGACGTTGGCTGTGAACTTGTTCTGCATACAGACCTGCAAAACATTGTTGGCCAATAGTGATGAGCCGAACACCCCCGGGTTCGGTTCGCACCAGAACCCGCGAACGGACCGAACGTTCGTACGAACATTAGAACCCTATTAAATACAATGGATGCGAACGTTCGAATTCTAAAGTGCTAATTATAACGACTATTATGCATGTTATTGTCCTAAAAAGGGTTTGGGAACCCGGGTTCTGCACCAGGGGACATGTATCAATGCAAAAAGAAGTTTTAAAAACGGTCGTTTTTGCATAAAGTGAAAAAAAAAAAGTCAAATATTCCTTTAAATATCGTACCTGGGGGGTGTCTAAAGTATGCCTGTGAAGTGCCACGTGTTTCCCGTGTTTAGAACTGTCCCTGCACAAAATGACACTTCTAAAGGAAAAAAAAAACATTTAAAACTGCTTGCGACTTTAATGTAATGTCTGGTCCCGGTAATATGGATGAAAATCTTTAAGAAAAATGGCATAGCTTCCCCCCCCCCTACCCCAGCCCATTACCAGCCCCTTTGGGTCTTGTATGGATATTAAGGGGAACACCGCACACAAAATAAAAAAGGCCCTATATACTCTGAACAGCCGTATACAGGCGGTGCATACAAGACAGGGACTGTAGGTTTTTTCTTATGTAGAATGTGTTTGTAATTTTGAACAGGTACATTGTTTAAGTGTAGCTCCAGCCCAAAAATCTATTTTTAAACTTTTTGGAAAACATAGGTAAGGGTTATCACCCCTGTAACATTTGTTTTGCTGTCTGTGCCCCTGTTCAGAACATTTCACCTCACTTTCCGTCCCAATGACAACTGTTTTTGAAATGTGGTGTTTTTCTTGAAACAAGGATTGGTGATAAAGCATCAGTACAGAGGAGACACCTTTCTCCCATATTAATTCTTACAGGAGAGAATTTTCCTTCCTAGGGGTAGATTTCCTCTCACTTCCTGTTGTCTTCTTGCGTTTGCAAGTAGGAGTCGTTTGTAAGTTGGATGTTTGAAAGTAGGGACCTGCCGTATATACTCTGCAGAAATAGGCCCCTTAGTTGTTGGTGTTGGCACAACACTGTAAGCACTCACAGTTACTCTTGGTTGGTGCTGGAACGCCCTGCTGTCAACTATTATATCAGGAATTGTAATTACATATAATTGTTGAACAGTGGTAGTAAAAATTGGGCCTTTGATGGTGGTGCTGGTGCCACAACACTGTAAGCCCTGACAGTTACTCTTGGTGGGTGCAGCAATGGGCCCTGCTGTGAATTATTAGATCAAGAATTGTAATTGCATGCCCCTGTTGAACAGGGGCTGAAAAATTGGGCCTTTCGTGGTGGTGGTGGTGTTGCCACAACACTGTAAGCCCTCAGAGTTACTCTTGGTGGGTGCAGGAATGGGCCCTGCTGTGAATTATTAGATCAAGAATTGTAATTACATGCCCCTTTTGAACAGGGGCTGAAAAATTGGGCCTTTTGTGGTGGTGGTGGTGGTGGCGTTGCCACAACACTGTAAGCCCTCAGAGTTACTCTTGGTGGGTGCAGCAATGGGCCCTGCTGTGAATTATTAGATCAAGAATTGTAATTACATGCCCCTGTTGAACAGGGGCTGAAAAATTGGGCCTTAGGCACTGGTGGCACAACACTGCAACCCCTCACAGATACTGTACTTGGAGCACAGCAATGAGCCCTGTTGCAAAGTATTGCTTCAAAAATTGTAATGACACGCCCCTGTTAAACAGGGGCTGAAAAATTGGGCCTTAGGCACTGGTGGCACAACAATCCAACCCCTCACAGATACTGTACTTGGAGCACAGCAATGAGCCCTGTTGCAAAGTATTGCTTCAAAAATTGTAATTACACGCCCCTGTTAAACAGGGGCTGAAAAATTGGGCCTTAGCCACTGGTGGCGGCACCCATAAACAAAAATGATCTTCCAAGCTATCATCATCAATCGTATCATTGAGGACTCGGAGGAGGAGGATAGCCAGTCAACATAACAGCACAGGCACTCAGCATCAGCATCAGTCTTGAAGGGATGTGACATGTTAAAATCAATTAGTCTGTTATATCAGCATCAGGTGTGTGGTAGCTGGTGGTGATCCAAGACTGGTTCATCTTGATGAAAGTCAGTCGATCAACCGAGTCGGTGGACAGGCGCACCCTGTGATCCGTGACAAATCCTCCAGCAGCACTGAATGTGCGTTCCGAAAGAACGCTGGATGCAGGACAGGCCAGTAGCTCAATTGCATACTGTGCAAGCTCTGGCCAGTGATCCATCCTCAAGACCCAGTAAGCCAGAGGATTTTCGGTGGGGAAGGTGTCCAAGTCTGACCTTGCCCCTAGATATTCCTGCACCATGTTTATCAGACGCTGGCGATGGTTGCTGGAACCGATCATACTTTGGGGCTGCGGACTAAAGAATTGTCTGAACGCATCGGTCAGACGGCCACCTTCCCCACCGCTCCTTCTTTGACTGGCCGAAGCCTCAGCAACTCGTTGTCCAGGACCAGGAGTTTGTAACCTCCCAGTCTCTGGGAACGCGTTGCACAGACCTTTCTGCAAGGCCTCCCGGAGTTGTCTCATCCTCTGCTCCCTCTGCGACGGTAACATAAGGTCCGCAACCTTACCCTTGTACCGTGGATCAAGGAGAGTGGCCAGCCAGTAATGGTCCCTCTCCTTGATCCGAAGAATACGAGGATCCTTCCGCAGACTTTGCAGGACTAGGGAGGCCATGCAGCGTAGGTTAGCTGAGGCATTCGGTCCGGAGTCCTCTGGGTCACTAAGGACGACATGATCCGCAGCCACCTCCTCCCAGCCACGTACAAGTCCACTGGTTTCTTGGGACTGTAAATCATCCCTAAAAGACTGCTGCTGATGATGCTGAGTGCCAGCCTCCACCTCCATGCTGACACAATCCTCCTCCTCCTCCTCCTCCTCCTCCTCTTCCTGTGCGATGGGTGGGACAGAAGGAACACTGTCTGGGTAAAGGGGGCCTTGAGAGGCAAGGAAGTCCTCCTCTTCCTGCCTCTGTTCTGCCTCAAGTGCCCTGTCCATTATTCCACGCAGCGTGTGCTCCAACAGGTGGACAAGAGGTACAGTGTCACTGATGCATGCACTGTCACTGCTCACTATCCTCGTGGCCTCCTCAAATGGTGCCAGGACAGTGCATGCATCCCTGATCATGCCCCACTGGCGTGGAGAAAAAAAACCAAGCTCCCCTGACCCTGTCCTGGTGCCGTAGTCGCACAGGTACTCATTGATGGCCCTCTGCTGCGTGTGCAGCCGCTGCAGCATGGCCATCGTTGAGTTCCACCTGGTGGGCATGTCACATATAAGGCGGTTCTTGGGCAGGTTCAACTCCTTTTGCAGCTCAGCCAGGCGAGCACTGGCATTATAAGATCTGCGGAAATGCACACAGACTTTTCTGGCCTGCCTCAGGACATCCTGTAAGCCTGGGTACCTGCCCAAGAACCGCTGCACCACCAGGTTAAGGACGTGAGCCACACAGGGCACATGGGTCAGTTGTCCCTGTCGGAGGGCGGAGAGGAGGTTGGTGCCATTGTCGCAAACCACCATTCCTGGCTTAAGCTGGCGTGGCGTCAACCACCTCTC
Organism: Rana muscosa; assembly: GCA_029206835.1. Lineage (NCBI taxonomy): Eukaryota > Metazoa > Chordata > Amphibia > Anura > Ranidae > Rana > Rana muscosa. The sequence goes on along the minus strand of JARGYO010005626.1, from coordinate 10,389,041 downwards.
GGCCTGGCCCTGCAGAGCAGACAGGACCTCTGCCCCAGTGTGGCTTCTGTCCCCCAAACACACCAGCGCAAGCACGGCATGGCATCTTTTTGCCTGCGTACTTGCGTAGCCCCTTGAACGGCTACGGAGCACCGCTGGTTCAGAGGACAAAGCACAGGAAGAGGCCATGGAGGAAGAAGAAGAGGAGGGGGTGGAGGAGAGAGGTGTGTCACAACCAGTAGTAGCATTTTGGAGGCGTGGCGGTGGAACAACCTCCAACACTACTGCACCTTGTCCTGCATCCTTCCCAGCTGCCAAAAGAGTGACCCAATGGGCCGTGAAAGAAAGGTAACGTCCCTGTCCATGCCTGCTGGACCATGAGTCAGCGGTAATATGCACCTTACCGCTGACCGCCCTGTCCAGCGAGGCCAAGACATTGCCTTCCACATGCCGGTAGAGAGCCGGAATAGCCTTCCGTGAGAAAAAGTGGCGTTTGGGAACCTGCCACTGAGGAACCGCACATTGCACAAACTCACGGAAGGGGGCCGAGTCTACCAACTGAAAAGGCAGCAGTTGAAGCGCTAGCAATTTAGCCAAGCTAGCATTCAACCGCTGGGCATGTGGATGGCTGGGAGTGAACTTCTTTCGACGGTCCAGCAGCTGGGGCAGGGAAATTTGCCTGCTAGAATCGGACGTTGGTGTACTGCTAGCAGAGTGGCCGCAAGTACTTGGCTGTGACACACCTAATTCTACACCTTCATTCCTCTCAGTGCATGTTTCAGAGAGGACTGAAGTTATAGTGGGGTTGGAGATCCCAGCTGATGCGGTGCAAGGAGAGGTCCGCTTTGTTCTTTGGTGTGGGTCTTTGAGGTAGGCTTGCCAACGAGCTGCATGGCAGGTCAACATATGTCTGGTCAGGCATGTGGTACCCAAGCGGCTGATGTTTTGGCCACGCGATATACGCTTGAGACATATGTTGCAAACAGCAGTTGTGCGATCTGATGCACTAGCCTCAAAAAAGGCCCACACCAAAGAACTTTTTGAATGACGGGCAGAGGCAGCGCCCTGCACAGGCGGAGCTCTGCGGTGTGATTCCGTCGGTGTACTGCCCTTACGCTGGCTACCAAAGGGCATCCTGCCTCGTTGGAGATGTGCCTCCTCCTCATCCTCCTCCTCCTCCTCTCTCCTATTAGGCACCCACGTGGAGTCAGTGACCTCATCATCCCCTCCCTCCTCATCACTGGAGCCAATCTGGCAGTATGCTGCAGCTGCTGGAACATGACTGCCAGATTGGTGTCCTTCTTGAGCATCCCCTCTGTCTGCTCTCACGCTACTGCCTTCCTGTAGCTGGGTTTCATCATCAGACCCTTCGAAACGCTGGGCATCCTCCTGGAGCATGTACCCAACACTGTGCTCAAACAGCTCAGGAGGAGGACATGGTGGGTCTAGGGAAGGAGTGACTGATGATGAGTCTGACATTGATACCAGGGAAGAGGACGCTTTGGCAGCTGCTTTGCCAGTACCCTGAGCCTGGGTGAGAGAGGATGAGGAGGAGGAGGAGGGCTTGGTCATCCACTCTACCAAGTCTTCGGCATGATGTGGCTCAACATGTCCAGCTGCCGAAAAGAAGGACAAGCGTGTCCCATGGCCATGTGCTGATGACAATGCACCGCGTCCACGACCAGCACTGTTGCCCCCAGACACAGAGCCTGCTTGCCCTCTTTTATTGCCTCCTGACTGTCTGCCTCTCCTTGTTTGCCTTCCAGACATTCTAATGGATGGCCTGCAGGGAGATGGGAAAAAAGCAATAAGGGCTACCTTCAGGTGTCCTTCTCTGTCCCTTTACTTAAGGATTTCTAAATATGGTTGAGGATGATTGCTTTCGCACAGAATAGCACAACGACAATTTCCCTGACTGTCCAAAAAACAAGGATTTCAAAGATGGTTGATGAGGAATGCTTTAGCACAGTATAGCACAAGGAGAATTTCCCTCACTGTCCTTCCCTGTCCCTACAAACAAGGATTAGCACAGTAAAACACACTGACACTCTCCCTACCTATAGTTTTCTGTCCCTATAAAAAATGTTTTTTTAAAGATGGTTGATGATCAATGCTTTAGCACACTATAGCACAAGGAGAATTTCCCTCACTGTCCTTCCCTGTCCCTACAAACAAGGATTAGCACAGTAAAACACACTGACACTCTCCCTACCTATAGTTTTCTGTCCCTATAAAAAAATGTTTTTTTAAAGATGGTTGATGATCAATGCTTTAGCACAGTATAGCACAAGGAGAATTTCCCTCACTGTCCTTCCCTGTCCCTACAAACAAGGATTAGCACAGTAAAACACACTGACACTCTCCCTACCTATAGTTTTCTGTCCCTATAAAAAATGTTTTTTTAAAGATGGTTGATGATCAATGCTTTAGCACACTATAGCACAAGGAGAATTTCCCTCACTGTCCTTCCCTGTCCCTACAAACAAGGATTAGCACAGTAAAACACACTGACACTCTCCCTACCTATAGTTTTCTGTCCCTATAAAAAATGTTTTTTTAAAGATGGTTGATGATCAATGCTTTAGCACACTATAGCACAAGGAGAATTTCCCTCACTGTCCTTCCCTGTCCCTACAAACAAGGATTAGCACAGTAAAACACACTGACACTCTCCCTACCTATAGTTTTCTGTCCCTACAAAAAATGTTTTTTTAAAGATGGTTGATGATCAATGCTTTAGCACAGTATAGCACAAGGAGAATTTCCCTCACTGTCCTTCCCTGTCCCTACAAACAAGGATTAGCACAGTAAAACACACTGACACTCTCCCTACCTATAGTTTTCTGTCCCTATAAAAAATGTTTTTTTAAAGACGGTTGATGATCAATGCTTTAGCACACTATAGCACAAGGAGAATTTCCCTCACTGTCCTTCCCTGTCCCTACAAACAAGGATTAGCACAGTAAAACACACTGACACTCTCCCTACCTATAGTTTTCTGTCCCTATAAAAAATTTTTTTTTAAAGATGGTTGATGATCAATGCTTTAGCACACTATAGCACAAGGAGAATTTCCCTCACTGTCCTTCGCTGTCCCTACAAACAAGGATTAGCACAGTAAAACACACTGACACTCTCCCTACCTATAGTTTTCTGTCCCTATAAAAAGGGATTTTTATAACAGCTTACCTGTAAAATCCTTTTCTTGGAGTACATCACGGGACACAGAGCGACTTAGTCATTACTAATGGGTTATATAGATTACCTTCAGGTGTTGGCACTGGCCAATTCCAAACCGGAAGTACCCTCCCCTATATAAGCCCCTCCCACCCGGGAGCACCTCAGTTTTGTAGCCAAGCAATAAGTGTCCCAAAAAGAGGGGTGGGAGCTCTGTGTCCCGTGATGTACTCCAAGAAAAGGATTTTACAGGTAAGCTGTTATAAAAATCCCTTTTTCTTTTTCGTACATCACGGGACACAGAGCGACTTAGTCATTACTAATGGGACGTCCCAAAGCAATGCCAAATGAGGGGAGGGATACATAAGCTGGGCGCCATCAGGCATGAGGCTCTTTTGCGGCCTGCAACACACTGCGCCCAAAGGCGACATCCTCCTGACTTCTGACGTCTACCTGGTAGAATCTAGTAAACGTGTGTACTAAGGACCATGTTGTGGCCTTACAGTACTTGAGCCAGGGAGGCTTGGTGATGCACTGCCCATGAAGTTCCAACTGCTCTTGTGGAGTGCGCCCTAACTTTGAACGGAGGCGGTCTCCTTTTCAAGCCATAGGCTTGTATTATGACCTGTCGAATCCACTTGGCTAAAGTAGATTTTTGATGCTGCCTGACCCTTTCTGGGGCCTTCCGGCAGAACAAACAAAGTATCCGTTCTACGAATCTGAGCAGTGGCTTTTAGATAAGCTTTAACTGCTCTTACTACATCCAAAGAATGCAATAACTTTTCCTCTACCGAACTAGGTTTGGGGAAAAAGGAAGGAAGAACCACACCTTGGTTCAAATGGAACCTCGATACCACCTTAGGAAGAAAGGCTGGATGAGGACGTAATACTACTCTGTCCTTATGGACAACCAGATATGGCTCCTTACAGGACAAGGCGGCTAATTCCGATACTCTTTTAGCCGAACAAATGGCTACTAAGAAAATCAATTTCCTGGTGAAAAGAACCAAGAAAATGTGCCGCAATGGTTCAAATGGTTGTTTCTGTAGAACCGACAGAACCAGGTTTAAGTCCCATGGACATATGGGAATACTAACCGGAGGGCTAATACGCATCACTCCTTGTATGAAAACTTTGACTAATGAATGCAAAGCCAAGGGCCTTTGGCAAAAAAAAATATTGACAAGGCCGTCTGACCCTTGATAGTACTCAAGGCAAGCTTCCTATGTACAGCCCACTGTAGGAAGTCCAGAATCCTACCTATTACGTACTTACGTGGATGCCATTTCCTGGCCTCACCCCACGTGATGTACGCCTTCTAGATCCTATAATAGATCTGCCTGGATACCGGCTTCCTGGCATTGATCATGGTAGATACCACAGGATTAGAGAGCCCTCTCTTTTTTAGAATGTGGGCTTCTATAGCCAGGCCGTCAAACCTAGGGCTGGTAAGGAAGGGTAGTATATCGGTCCTTGCGAAAGCAGGTCCGGACGATGTGGGAGGGTCCAAGGACTTCCCACTGACATTTTTACAATCTCCGCGTACCATGCCCTTCGGGGCCACGCTGGAGCCACCAGAATCACTGGTTTCTTTTCTACCCTGATTCTGCGGATTAATCGCGATGGGAATGCATATATCAGCTTGAACTGATTCCAAGGGAACACTAGGGCATCCGAACCGCAAGCTAGGAGATCCTTTGTGCGAGACACAAATCTGTCCACCTTTGCGTTGAATCTGGATGCTAGCAGATCTACATCCGGTGTTCCCCACCGCTGGCATATTGCCTGGAAAACCTCGGGGTGAAGAGACCATTCCCCCGGGCATAATTGCTGGCGACTTAAAAAAGTCCGCTCTCCAATTTTCCACTCCTGGGATGAAAACCGCGGATATGGCTGTGACATACCTTTCTGCCCACTCCAGGATGCATTTCGCTGCCCTCTGGGCTGCACGACTCCTGGTGCCACCCTGGTGATTGATATATGCCACTGCTGTGGCATTGTCTGATTGAATTCTGACAGGTGACCCTTGGAGTTTGGATGTCCATGCTACTAGGGCATACCGGGCTGCTCGTATCTCTAAGAGATTGGTGGGCAGGGCCTTCTCTGCTTCTGACCACTTGCCCTGGAGAGACCATTGCTCCAGTACTGCCCCCCAGCCTATGAGGCTGGCAACTGTAGTGACCACCTTCCAAGAAACCGAACTGAAGGGTTTCCCTTCCCAGATTCTGGGGCACCAACCACCAATGGAGGCTCTTGCGAACGGAAGGGGACAGGGACATTGGTAAGTCTAAAGCCTGAACTTTTTTGTTCCAGGCTGACAGTATGGCCCTCTGCAAGTTCCTTGAATGGAATTGACCGTAGGGTACCGCTTCGAATGAAGCCACCATTTTTCCCAGCAGCCTTATACACAGGCGTATGGATGGTTTTTCTTTTTTGTACCCACTAAGTGGGTCAAATCTTTCAAAGACGACATCTTCTCTGGAGGTAAGAAAATCTTTCTCTGCTTTGAATCCAGTCTTAGCCCCCAAGTATTCCAGGCTTTTGACTGGTTTTAGGGCTGACTTGTCTCGGTTGATAATGCAACCGTGAGATTCCAGATACTTGATTATCTTGTGAACGACCACTTCTAGTTTTTTCCCACTGAGTGGTCTATCAGCAACAAGTCGTCTAGATATGCCATTATCGTTACACCTTGTGTTCCTAGTTTGGCCAATCGTAGGGCCAGAATTTTTGTGAACACTCGTGGTGCCGTGGCCAGACCGAAAGGTAAGGCTCTGAACTGAAAATGGCGCCCTTCTACTGCAAAGCGTAGAAATTTCTGATGGGCCGGAAAGATGGGAACAAGCAAATAAGCATCCCTTATGTCGATCGAGGCTAACCATTCCTGCCCTTGTAGGGCGGTGGCCACCGATCGGATCGACTCCATCCGAAAAAAGTCCTGATATGTAGGAACTTGTTTAGCCCTTTTATATTCAATATGGGCCTCATGTCCCCATTTGGTTTGGGGACTGTGACAAGGTTCGAGTAAAACCCGAACCCGTTTTCTTTCAAGGGAACCTTCATGATTACCCTTGGGGCAATAGTTGCTCTAGTGCCAGAAGGAGGGATCCACTCTTCTGGGGATCGCTTGGCACGTTTGACCTTATAAAATGGGCAGGAGGAATGTCTTTTAACTCCAGCCTGTATCCCAGACTTACTGCGGGGATCACCCATCTCTGATGGTGTCCCGCCAGGTCTCTGTGAACAACTGAAGTCTTCCCCTCACCCGACTGAGTTGGGGCAACCCTTCATGACTTAGGGGGAGGTTTTGTACCTCCCTTGACCCAGGGTTTCTTGATACCCTGTGATTGTCCCTGATTTCTGCCCCCTGGATTTGACCGCGGAGGCCGTCGGAACTGTTTCACAGCCGATGTGCCAGGGACTGGAGAAGTAGGCCTCTTAAAAGAAGGACTTCTACCCTTGTTCTTAACCGGTAAGAGTGAACTTTTACCGGCAGAAATTTTCTGGATATATTTGTCCAGATCTTCTCCAAATAAGCGTTCTCCATGAAATGGGAAGCTAACCAGCAGTTTTTTACAGGGAGCTTCAGCAGACCAGTTTTTGAGCCACAGAAGCCTACGCATATGTCTATAGACAGCGTAAAGCGGGAGGCCTGTTGGATTGTATCCTTTATGGCGTCCACCGCAAAACACAAGGCTCTAGGCAGGTCAGCTAGGGCAAGAGCCTGCTGATCTGGTAAGTCCCTTAAGACTTGTTTCAACTGATCTTTCACTGCTTGGCAGACTCCAATCGCTGCTACCGCAGGTTGTGTCACCATGCTTGCTGTAGAGAAAGCAGATTTTAGTAAAGACTCCAATTTTTTATCTATTGGGTCTTTGAACATTGGAACATTATCTACTGGACATGTCAGTGATTTGTTAACAGAAGAGATGGCTGCGTCCACTATAGGGACCCTCCATTTTCTTATGAACTTATCCTCCATGGGATAGATCACCGGAAATCTCTTGGGGGGAGCAAATATTTTATCAGGATGCTCCCAATCCTGGTAAATAAGCCCTTCTAATAAAGGGTGGATTGGGAAGGAACAGACCGCCTGGGGAGCTTTTAGCGACCCCAGCGAGGAAACCGTAGTGGATGGTGGTTCCGCCAGAGGCATTTTAAATGCTGATCGGACCATGTTAGTCAGAGACTGAACCCATAATCTTTCAGCCTGAGAAGCTGAGAAAGGTTCTTCCACTGTTGATTCCTCTATAAGTGAATCAACCTCATCCTGATCCCCTTCAGGTAGGTCGATCTCTGTGTGGGGCTGTTCCTCCACTAACAGGCACTCTGAAGGAGGAGACGGAGATCGGACGCGCTTTTCCTGTGACAGGGAAGCAGCGAACAATGCTGTTAATCTCTCTTCCAATCCTCCCAGAGTTGAGGATAAAACCTCCTCTGTTATATATACAGGAGCTGGTGGACTGGGGACAGCCGCAGCACCAGGCATTCCTGCGGGGTTTCTACGGCTACTGACCTCTGCATTCTCAGGGGAGATTGGTGCAGTGCAAGCATGCCCAATATCCTCAGAGCCCGATGGAGACCCCTTTGGCTTCCTGGAAGATTATTTCCGGAGCGTCTGGACGACATATCCTTTAAGCACAAAGCTGAGGTATTCCCGTCGTCATACACCAATTTTTGCTGGTAATAGTCTAACACAGGTGCTGCTATATACCAGCTGGTGTCCACTAAAGTGCCTTTCTATGGGGATGCCTGCATCAACCGCCTCTGTGTGCCACTGTTTGTTGCTAGCTCTGTTTGCATGCAGCTGACACTTGTACTGTGTCTTTTAACCATGCTGGGACGCCCGCACATGCGCAGAAGCGCCGCGGCGCGCATCGAGCGTCATCCACCCGCCCCGCCCCTTTTTTTTCATAGGAGGCGCGTGCACGCGCCCGCGCGCGCGCCCGTGCGCCAATGGCGCCCTTTTCGAAAACCAACAGAGGACTAGGAGCCAGGGCCCTTTTTGCCGGAGGGCCTGTGCGGTGGATGAACGCAGCAACAGGGCAGAGGAAGTGGATTCCCTCAGAGAAACTTACCAGCTGCCTGGATCTTTTGAGTTGAGAAAACCAAAGATCCACATTTACAAGAAAAATGGACTACAGCGGCCTCTAGTGGTTTAACACAGGTACCGCGGTCCCTGTTTTTTTTTTTTTTTTCTTGACTACTATTAAAATTTTACATTTTCAGTAGTTATAGGCAAACACAGATATTTAGCGGGAATACCGTTAGGTAACAGACAGAAAGACAAATTAGGCTTGGGGGTCCCCCAATAGAACCAAGTTCCTGAGGGCCCCCACTTACCTGATCCCCGCCGCAGGACTTTGTTTGGTCCACAAAAGTCCAAACTTCACCTATCACGGCAGGCATTGTAATTAAACCTTCAGGGACCGGGTTCCCAAGGATTCCACTCCCCTGGACCTGTATAGCACCCTGCACAGACAGCGTCTTGGTCGTGGGTATGACCAGAGCTCTGGATCCCAGGGTCCAGCCCTCCTAAGAGAAGCATTACAGGCAAAACCTTGCTCTTCTGCTGCAAGGCCCGGGTACCGACCGTTTAGCTATGAAGCTTTTTTTGGTGGGATCCGGAACAGCTTACTAAGGCCCAAAAGAACCTGTACGCAAGCCCAGTGAAAACACATGTTACTCTTTGGCCAACACCTTAGACACTGGCAAAAAACTGAGGTGCTCCCGGGTGGGAGGGGCTTATATAGGGGAGGGTACTTCCGGTTTGGAATTGGCCAGTGCCAACACCTGAAGGTAATCTATATAACCCATTAGTAATGACTAAGTCGCTCTGTGTCCCGTGATGTACGAAAAAGAAAAAATGTTTTTTTAAAGATGGTTGATGATCAATGCTTTAGCACACTATAGCACAAGGAAAATTTCCCTCACTGTCCTTCCCTGTCCCTACAAACAAGGATTAGCACAGTAAAACACACTGACACTCTCCCTACCTATAGTTTTCTGTCCCTATAAAAAATGTTTTTTTAAAGATGGTTGATGATCAATGCTTTAGCACAGTATAGCACAAGGAGAATTTCCCTCACTGTCCTTCCCTGTCCCTACAAACAAGGATTAGCACAGTAAAACACACTGACACTCTCCCTACCTATAGTTTTCTGTCCCTATAAAAAATGTTTTTTTAAAGATGGTTGATGATCAATGCTTTAGCACACTATAGCACAAGGAGAATTTCCCTCACTGTGCTTCCCTGTCCCTACAAACAAGGATTAGCACAGTAAAACACACTGACACTCTCCCTACCTATAGTTTTCTGTCCCTATAAAAAATGTTTTTTTAAAGATGGTTGATGATCAATGCTTTAGCACACTATAGCACAAGGAGAATTTCCCTCACTGTCCTTCCCTGTCCCTACAAACAAGGATTAGCACAGTAAAACACACTGACACTCTCCCTACCTATAGTTTTCTGTCCCTATAAAAAATGTTTTTTTAAAGATGGTTGATGATCAATGCTTTAGCACACTATAGCACAAGGAGAATTTCCCTCACTGTCCTTCCCTGTCCCTACAAACAAGGATTAGCACAGTAAAACACACTGACACTCTCCCTACCTATAGTTTTCTGTCCCTATAAAAAATGTTTTTTTAAAGATGGTTGATGATCAATGCTTTAGCACAGTATAGCACAAGGAGAATTTCCCTCACTGTCCTTCCCTGTCCCTACAAACAAGGATTAGCACAGTAAAACATACTGACACTCTCCCTACCTATAGTTTTCTGTCCCTATAAAAAATTTTTTTTTAAAGATGGTTGATGATCAATGCTTTAGCACACTATAGCACAAGGAGAATTTCCCTCACTGTCCTTCCCTGTCCCTACAAACAAGGATTAGCACAGTAAAACACACTGACACTCTCCCTACCTATAGTTTTCTGTCCCTATAAAAAATGTTTTTTTAAAGATGGTTGATGATCAATGCTTTAGCACAGTATAGCACAAGGAGAATTTCCCTCACTGTCCTTCCCTGTCCCTACAAACAAGGATTAGCACAGTAAAACACACTGACACTCTCCCTACCTATAGTTTTCTGTCCCTATAAAAAATGTTTTTTTAAAGATGGTTGATGATCAATGCTTTAGCACAGTATAGCACAAGGAGAATTTCCCTCACTGTCCTTCCCTGTCCCTACAAACAAGGATTAGCACAGTAAAACACACTGACACTCTCCCTACCTATAGTTTTCTGTCCCTATAAAAATTTATTTTTTAAAGATGGTTGATGATCAATGCTTTAGCACACTATAGCACAAGGAGAATTTCCCTCACTGTCCTTCCCTGTCCCTACAAACAAGGATTAGCACAGTAAAACACACTGACACTCTCCCTACCTATAGTTTTCTGTCCCTATAAAAAATGTTTTTTTAAAGATGGTTGATGATCAATGCTTTAGCACACTATAGCACAAGGAGAATTTCCCTCACTGTCCTTCCCTGTCCCTACAAACAAGGATTAGCACAGTAAAACACACTGACACTCTCCCTACCTATAGTTTTCTGTCCCTATAAAAAATGTTTTTTTAAAGATGGTTGATGATCAATGCTTTAGCACAGTATAGCACAAGGAGAATTTCCCTCACTGTCCTTCCCTGTCCCTACAAACAAGGATTAGCACAGTAAAACACACTGACACTCTCCCTACCTATAGTTTTCTGTCCCTATAATTTTTTTTTTTTTAAAGATGGTTGATGATCAATGCTTTAGCACACTATAGCACAAGGAGAATTTCCCTCACTGTCCTTCCCTGTCCCTACAAACAAGGATTAGCACAGTAAAACACACTGACACTCTCCCTACCTATAGTTTTCTGTCCCTATAATTTTTTTTTTTTAAAGATGGTTGATGATCAATGCTTTAGCACACTATAGCACAAGGAGAATTTCCCTCACTGTCCTTCCCTGTCCCTACAAACAAGGATTAGCACAGTAAAACACACTGACACTCTCCCTACCTATAGTTTTCTGTCCCTATAAAAAATGTTTTTTTAAAGATGGTTGATGATCAATGCTTTAGCACAGTATAGCACAAGGAGAATTTCCCTCACTGTCCTTCCCTGTCCCTACAAACAAGGATTAGCACAGTAAAACACACTGACACTCTCCCTACCTATAGTTTTCTGTCAATATAAAAATATTTTTTTTAAAGATGGTTGATGATCAATGCTTTAGCACACTATAGCACAAGGAGAATTTCCCTCACTGTCCTTCCCTGTCCCTACAAACAAGGATTAGCACAGTAAAACACACTGACACTCTCCCTACCTATAGTTTTCTGTCCCTATAAAAAATGTTTTTTTAAAGATGGTTGATGATCAATGCTTTAGCACACTATAGCACAAGGAGAATTTCCCTCACTGTCCTTCCCTGTCCCTACAAACAAGGATTAGCACAGTAAAACACACTGACACTCTCCCTACCTATAGTTTTCTGTCCCTATAAAAAATGTTTTTTTAAAGATGGTTGATGATCAATGCTTTAGCACAGTATAGCACAAGGAGAATTTCCCTCACTGTCCTTCCCTGTCCCTACAAACAAGGATTAGCACAGTAAAACACACTGACACTCTCCCTACCTATAGTTTTCTGTCCCTATAAAAAATGTTTTTTTAAAGATGGTTGATGATCAATGCTTTAGCACAGTATAGCACAAGGAGAATTTCCCTCACTGTCCTTCCCTGTCACTACAAACAAGGATTAGCACAGTAAAACATACTGACACTCTCCCTACCTATAGTTTTCTGTCCCTATAAAAAATTTTTTTTTAAAGATGGTTGATGATCAATGCTTTAGCACACTATAGCACAAGGAGAATTTCCCTCACTGTCCTTCCCTGTCCCTACAAACAAGGATTAGCACAGTAAAACACACTGACACTCTCCCTACCTATAGTTTTCTGTCCCTATAAAAAATGTTTTTTTAAAGATGGTTGATGATCAATGCTTTAGCACAGTATAGCACAAGGAGAATTTCCCTCACTGTCCTTCCCTGTCCCTACAAACAAGGATTAGCACAGTAAAACACACTGACACTCTCCCTACCTATAGTTTTCTGTCCCTATAAAAAATGTTTTTTTAAAGATGGTTGATGATCAATGCTTTAGCACAGTATAGCACAAGGAGAATTTCCCTCACTGTCCTTCCCTGTCCCTACAAACAAGGATTAGCACAGTAAAACACACTGACACTCTCCCTACCTATAGTTTTCTGTCCCTATAAAAATTTTTTTTTTAAAGATGGTTGATGATCAATGCTTTAGCACACTATAGCACAAGGAGAATTTCCCTCACTGTCCTTCCCTGTCCCTACAAACAAGGATTAGCACAGTAAAACACACTGACACTCTCCCTACCTATAGTTTTCTGTCCCTATAAAAAATGTTTTTTTTAAAGATGGTTGATGATCAATGCTTTAGCACAGTATAGGACAAGGAGAATTTCCCTCACTGTCCTTCCCTGTCCCTACAAACAAGGATTAGCACAGTAAAACACACTGACACTCTCCCTACCTATAGTTTTCTGTCCCTATAAAAAAATTTTTTTAAAGATGGTTGATGATCAATGCTTTAGCACACTATAGCACAAGGAGAATTTCCCTCACTGTCCTTCCCTGTCCCTACAAACAAGGATTAGCACAGTAAAACACACTGACACTCTCCCTACCTATAGTTTTCTGTCCCTATAAAAAATGTTTTTTTAAAGATGGTTGATGATCAATGCTTTAGCACAGTATAGCACAAGGAGAATTTCCCTCACTGTCCTTCCCTGTCCCTACAAACAAGGATTAGCACAGTAAAACACACTGACACTCTCCCTACCTATAGTTTTCTGTCCCTATAAAAAAATTTTTTTAAAGATGGTTGATGATCAATGCTTTAGCACACTATAGCACAAGGAGAATTTCCCTCACTGTCCTTCCCTGTCCCTACAAACAAGGATTAGCACAGTAAAACACACTGACACTCTCCCTACCTATAGTTTTCTGTCCCTATAAAAAATGTTTTTTTAAAGATGGTTGATGATCAATGCTTTAGCACAGTATAGCACAAGGAGAATTTCCCTCACTGTCCTTCCCTGTCCCTACAAACAAGGATTAGCACAGTAAAACACACTGACACTCTCCCTACCTATAATTTTCTGTCAATATAAAAAAAATTTTTTTAAAGATGGTTGATGATCAATGCTTTAGCACACTATAGCACAAGGAGAATTTCCCTCACTGTCCTTCCCTGTCCCTACAAACAAGGATTAGCACAGTAAAACACACTGACACTCTCCCTACCTATAGTTTTCTGTCCCTATAAAAAATGTTTTTTTAAAGATGGTTGATGATCAATGCTTTAGCACAGTATAGCACAAGGAGAATTTCCCTCACTGTCCTTCCCTGTCCCTACAAACAAGGATTAGCACAGTAAAACACACTGACACTCTCCCTACCTATAGTTTTCTGTCCCTATAAAAAATGTTTTTTTAAAGATGGTTGATGATCAATGCTTTAGCACACTATAGCACAAGGAGAATTTCCCTCACTGTCCTTCCCTGTCCCTACAAACAAGGATTAGCACAGTAAAACACACTGACACTCTCCCTACCTATAGTTTTCTGTCCCTATAAAAAATGTTTTTTTAAAGATGGTTGATGATCAATGCTTTAGCACAGTATAGCACAAGGAGAATTTCCCTCACTGTCCTTCCCTGTCCCTACAAACAAGGATTAGCACAGTAAAACACACTGACACTCTCCCTACCTATAGTTTTCTGTCCCTATAAAAAATGTTTTTTTAAAGATGGTTGATGATCAATGCTTTAGCACACTATAGCACAAGGAGAATTTCCCTCACTGTCCTTCCCTGTCCCTACAAACAAGGATTAGCACAGTAAAACACACTGACACTCTCCCTACCTATAGTTTTCTGTCCCTATAAAAAATTTTTTTTTAAAGATGGTTGATGATCAATGCTTTAGCACACTATAGCACAATGAGAATTTCCCTCACTGTCCTTCCCTGTCCCTACAAACAAGGATTAGCACAGTAAAACACACTGACACTCTCCCTACCTATAGTTTTCTGTCCCTATAAAAAATGTTTTTTTAAAGATGGTTGATGATCAATGCTTTAGCACAGTATAGCACAAGGAGAATTTCCCTCACTGTCCTTCCCTGTCACTACAAACAAGGATTAGCACAGTAAAACATACTGACACTCTCCCTACCTATAGTTTTCTGTCCCTATAAAATTTTTTTTTTTAAAGATGGTTGATGATCAATGCTTTAGCACACTATAGCACAAGGAGAATTTCCCTCACTGTCCTTCCCTGTCCCTACAAACAAGGATTAGCACAGTAAAACACACTGACACTCTCCCTACCTATAGTTTTCTGTCCCTATAAAAAAAATTTTTTTAAAGATGGTTGATGATCAATGCTTTAGCACACTATAGCACAAGGAGAATTTCCCTCACTGTCCTTCCCTGTCCCTACAAACAAGGATTAGCACAGTAAAACACACTGACACTCTCCCTACCTATAGTTTTCTGTCCCTATAAAAAATGTTTTTTTAAAGATGGTTGATGATCAATGCTTTAGCACAGTATAGCACAAGGAGAATTTCCCTCACTGTCCTTCCCTGTCACTACAAACAAGGATTAGCACAGTAAAACATACTGACACTCTCCCTACCTATAGTTTTCTGTCCCTATAAAAATTTTTTTTTTAAAGATGGTTGATGATCAATGCTTTAGCACACTATAGCACAAGGAGAATTTCCCTCACTGTCCTTCCCTGTCCCTACAAACAAGGATTAGCACAGTAAAACACACTGACACTCTCCCTACCTATAGTTTTCTGTCCCTATAAAAAATGTTTTTTTAAAGATGGTTGATGATCAATGCTTTAGCACAGTATAGCACAAGGAGAATTTCCCTCACTGTCCTTCCCTGTCCCTACAAACAAGGATTAGCACAGTAAAACACACTGACACTCTCCCTACCTATAGTTTTCTGTCCCTATAAAAAATGTTTTTTTAAAGATGGTTGATGATCAATGCTTTAGCACAGTATAGCACAAGGAGAATTTCCCTCACTGTCCTTCCCTGTCCCTACAAACAAGGATTAGCACAGTAAAACACACTGACACTCTCCCTACCTATAGTTTTCTGTCCCTATAAAAATTTCTTTTTTAAAGATGGTTGATGATCAATGCTTTAGCACACTATAGCACAAGGAGAATTTCCCTCACTGTCCTTCCCTGTCCCTACAAACAAGGATTAGCACAGTAAAACACACTGACACTCTCCCTACCTATAGTTTTCTGTCCCTATAAAAAATGTTTTTTTTAAAGATGGTTGATGATCAATGCTTTAGCACACTATAGCACAAGGAGAATTTCCCTCACTGTCCTTCCCTGTCCCTACAAACAAGGATTAGCACAGTAAAACACACTGACACTCTCCCTACCTATAGTTTTCTGTCCCTATAAAAAATGTTTTTTTAAAGATGGTTGATGATCAATGCTTTAGCACAGTATAGCACAAGGAGAATTTCCCTCACTGTCCTTCCCTGTCCCTACAAACAAGGATTAGCACAGTAAAACACACTGACACTCTCCCTACCTATAGTTTTCTGTCCCTATAAAAAAATTTTTTTTAAAGATGGTTGATGATCAATGCTTTAGCACACTATAGCACAAGGAGAATTTCCCTCACTGTCCTTCCCTGTCCCTACAAACAAGGATTAGCACAGTAAAACACACTGACACTCTCCCTACCTATAGTTTTCTGTCCCTATAATTTTTTTTTTTTAAAGATGGTTGATGATCAATGCTTTAGCACACTATAGCACAAGGAGAATTTCCCTCACTGTCCTTCCCTGTCCCTACAAACAAGGATTAGCACAGTAAAACACACTGACACTCTCCCTACCTATAGTTTTCTGTCCCTATAAAAAATGTTTTTTTAAAGATGGTTGATGATCAATGCTTTAGCACAGTATAGCACAAGGAGAATTTCCCTCACTGTCCTTCCCTGTCCCTACAAACAAGGATTAGCACAGTAAAACACACTGACACTCTCCCTACCTATAGTTTTCTGTCAATATAAAAATATTTTTTTTAAAGATGGTTGATGATCAATGCTTTAGCACACTATAGCACAAGGAGAATTTCCCTCACTGTCCTTCCCTGTCCCTACAAACAAGGATTAGCACAGTAAAACACACTGACACTCTCCCTACCTATAGTTTTCTGTCCCTATAAAAAATGTTTTTTTAAAGATGGTTGATGATCAATGCTTTAGCACACTATAGCACAAGGAGAATTTCCCTCACTGTCCTTCCCTGTCCCTACAAACAAGGATTAGCACAGTAAAACACACTGACACTCTCCCTACCTATAGTTTTCTGTCCCTATAAAAAATGTTTTTTTAAAGATGGTTGATGATCAATGCTTTAGCACAGTATAGCACAAGGAGAATTTCCCTCACTGTCCTTCCCTGTCCCTACAAACAAGGATTAGCACAGTAAAACACACTGACACTCTCCCTACCTATAGTTTTCTGTCCCTATAAAAAATGTTTTTTTAAAGATGGTTGATGATCAATGCTTTAGCACAGTATAGCACAAGGAGAATTTCCCTCACTGTCCTTCCCTGTCACTACAAACAAGGATTAGCACAGTAAAACATACTGACACTCTCCCTACCTATAGTTTTCTGTCCCTATAAAAATTTTTTTTTTAAAGATGGTTGATGATCAATGCTTTAGCACACTATAGCACAAGGAGAATTTCCCTCACTGTCCTTCCCTGTCCCTACAAACAAGGATTAGCACAGTAAAACACACTGACACTCTCCCTACCTATAGTTTTCTGTCCCTATAAAAAATGTTTTTTTAAAGATGGTTGATGATCAATGCTTTAGCACAGTATAGCACAAGGAGAATTTCCCTCACTGTCCTTCCCTGTCCCTACAAACAAGGATTAGCACAGTAAAACACACTGACACTCTCCCTACCTATAGTTTTCTGTCCCTATAAAAAATGTTTTTTTAAAGATGGTTGATGATCAATGCTTTAGCACAGTATAGCACAAGGAGAATTTCCCTCACTGTCCTTCCCTGTCCCTACAAACAAGGATTAGCACAGTAAAACACACTGACACTCTCCCTACCTATAGTTTTCTGTCCCTATAAAAAATTTTTTTTTAAAGATGGTTGATGATCAATGCTTTAGCACACTATAGCACAAGGAGAATTTCCCTCACTGTCCTTCCCTGTCCCTACAAACAAGGATTAGCACAGTAAAACACACTGACACTCTCCCTACCTATAGTTTTCTGTCCCTATAAAAAATGTTTTTTTTAAAGATGGTTGATGATCAATGCTTTAGCACAGTATAGGACAAGGAGAATTTCCCTCACTGTCCTTCCCTGTCCCTACAAACAAGGATTAGCACAGTAAAACACACTGACACTCTCCCTACCTATAGTTTTCTGTCCCTATAAAAATGTTTTTTTAAAGATGGTTGATGATCAATGCTTTAGCACAGTATAGCACAAGGAGAATTTCCCTCACTGTCCTTCCCTGTCCCTACAAACAAGGATTAGCACAGTAAAACACACTGACACTCTCCCTACCTATAGTTTTCTGTCCCTATAAAAATGTTTTTTTAAAGATGGTTGATGATCAATGCTTTAGCACAGTATAGCACAAGGAGAATTTCCCTCACTGTCCTTCCCTGTCCCTACAAACAAGGATTAGCACAGTAAAACACACTGACACTCTCCCTACCTATAGTTTTCTGTCCCTATAAAAAATTTTTTTTAAAGATGGTTGATGATCAATGCTTTAGCACACTATAGCACAAGGAGAATTTCCCTCACTGTCCTTCCCTGTCCCTACAAACAAGGATTAGCACAGTAAAACACACTGACACTCTCCCTACCTATAGTTTTCTGTCCCTATAAAAAATGTTTTTTTAAAGATGGTTGATGATCAATGCTTTAGCACACTATAGCACAAGGAGAATTTCCCTCACTGTCCTTCCCTGTCCCTACAAACAAGGATTAGCACAGTAAAACACACTGACACTCTCCCTACCTATAGTTTTCTGTCCCTATAAAAAATGTTTTTTTAAAGATGGTTGATGATCAATGCTTTAGCACAGTATAGCACAAGGAGAATTTCCCTCACTGTCCTTCCCTGTCCCTACAAACAAGGATTAGCACAGTAAAACACACTGACACTCTCCCTACCTATAGTTTTCTGTCCCTATAAAAAATGTTTTTTTAAAGATGGTTGATGATCAATGCTTTAGCACACTATAGCACAAGGAGAATTTCCCTCACTGTCCTTCCCTGTCCCTACAAACAAGGATTAGCACAGTAAAACACACTGACACTCTCCCTACCTATAGTTTTCTGTCCCTATAAAAAAATTTTTTTTAAAGATGGTTGATGATCAATGCTTTAGCACACTATAGCACAAGGAGAATTTCCCTCACTGTCCTTCCCTGTCCCTACAAACAAGGATTAGCACAGTAAAACACACTGACACTCTCCCTACCTATAGTTTTCTGTCCCTATAAAAAATGTTTTTTTAAAGATGGTTGATGATCAATGCTTTAGCACAGTATAGCACAAGGAGAATTTCCCTCACTGTCCTTCCCTGTCACTACAAACAAGGATTAGCACAGTAAAACATACTGACACTCTCCCTACCTATAGTTTTCTGTCCCTATAAATTTTTTTTTTTTAAAGATGGTTGATGATCAATGCTTTAGCACACTATAGCACAAGGAGAATTTCCCTCACTGTCCTTCCCTGTCCCTACAAACAAGGATTAGCACAGTAAAACACACTGACACTCTCCCTACCTATAGTTTTCTGTCCCTATAAAAATTTTTTTTTTAAAGATGGTTGATGATCAATGCTTTAGCACACTATAGCACAAGGAGAATTTCCCTCACTGTCCTTCCCTGTCCCTACAAACAAGGATTAGCACAGTAAAACACACTGACACTCTCCCTACCTATAGTTTTCTGTCCCTATAAAAAATGTTTTTTTAAAGATGGTTGATGATCAATGCTTTAGCACAGTATAGCACAAGGAGAATTTCCCTCACTGTCCTTCCCTGTCACTACAAACAAGGATTAGCACAGTAAAACATACTGACACTCTCCCTACCTATAGTTTTCTGTCCCTATAAAAAAATTTTTTTTAAAGATGGTTGATGATCAATGCTTTAGCACACTATAGCACAAGGAGAATTTCCCTCACTGTCCTTCCCTGTCCCTACAAACAAGGATTAGCACAGTAAAACACACTGACACTCTCCCTACCTATAGTTTTCTGTCCCTATAAAAAATGTTTTTTTAAAGATGGTTGATGATCAATGCTTTAGCACAGTATAGCACAAGGAGAATTTCCCTCACTGTCCTTCCCTGTCCCTACAAACAAGGATTAGCATAGTAAAACACACTGACACTCTCCCTACCTATAGTTTTCTGTCCCTATAAAAAATGTTTTTTTAAAGATGGTTGATGATCAATGCTTTAGCACAGTATAGCACAAGGAGAATTTCCCTCACTGTCCTTCCCTGTCCCTACAAACAAGGATTAGCACAGTAAAACACACTGACACTCTCCCTACCTATAGTTTTCTGTCCCTATAAAAATTTCTTTTTTAAAGATGGTTGATGATCAATGCTTTAGCACACTATAGCACAAGGAGAATTTCCCTCACTGTCCTTCCCTGTCCCTACAAACAAGGATTAGCACAGTAAAACACACTGACACTCTCCCTACCTATAGTTTTCTGTCCCTATAAAAAATGTTTTTTTTAAAGATGGTTGATGATCAATGCTTTAGCACACTATAGCACAAGGAGAATTTCCCTCACTGTCCTTCCCTGTCCCTACAAACAAGGATTAGCACAGTAAAACACACTGACACTCTCCCTACCTATAGTTTTCTGTCCCTATAAAAAATGTTTTTTTAAAGATGGTTGATGATCAATGCTTTAGCACAGTATAGCACAAGGAGAATTTCCCTCACTGTCCTTCCCTGTCCCTACAAACAAGGATTAGCACAGTAAAACACACTGACACTCTCCCTACCTATAGTTTTCTGTCCCTATAAAAAAATTTTTTTTAAAGATGGTTGATGATCAATGCTTTAGCACACTATAGCACAAGGAGAATTTCCCTCACTGTCCTTCCCTGTCCCTACAAACAAGGATTAGCACAGTAAAACACACTGACACTCTCCCTACCTATAGTTTTCTGTCCCTATAATTTTTTTTTTTTAAAGATGGTTGATGATCAATGCTTTAGCACACTATAGCACAAGGAGAATTTCCCTCACTGTCCTTCCCTGTCCCTACAAACAAGGATTAGCACAGTAAAACACACTGACACTCTCCCTACCTATAGTTTTCTGTCCCTATAAAAAATGTTTTTTTAAAGATGGTTGATGATCAATGCTTTAGCACAGTATAGCACAAGGAGAATTTCCCTCACTGTCCTTCCCTGTCCCTACAAACAAGGATTAGCACAGTAAAACACACTGACACTCTCCCTACCTATAGTTTTCTGTCAATATAAAAATATTTTTTTTAAAGATGGTTGATGATCAATGCTTTAGCACACTATAGCACAAGGAGAATTTCCCTCACTGTCCTTCCCTGTCCCTACAAACAAGGATTAGCACAGTAAAACACACTGACACTCTCCCTACCTATAGTTTTCTGTCCCTATAAAAAATGTTTTTTTAAAGATGGTTGATGATCAATGCTTTAGCACACTATAGCACAAGGAGAATTTCCCTCACTGTCCTTCCCTGTCCCTACAAACAAGGATTAGCACAGTAAAACACACTGACACTCTCCCTACCTATAGTTTTCTGTCCCTATAAAAAATGTTTTTTTAAAGATGGTTGATGATCAATGCTTTAGCACAGTATAGCACAAGGAGAATTTCCCTCACTGTCCTTCCCTGTCCCTACAAACAAGGATTAGCACAGTAAAACACACTGACACTCTCCCTACCTATAGTTTTCTGTCCCTATAAAAAATGTTTTTTTAAAGATGGTTGATGATCAATGCTTTAGCACAGTATAGCACAAGGAGAATTTCCCTCACTGTCCTTCCCTGTCACTACAAACAAGGATTAGCACAGTAAAACATACTGACACTCTCCCTACCTATAGTTTTCTGTCCCTATAAAAATTTTTTTTTTAAAGATGGTTGATGATCAATGCTTTAGCACACTATAGCACAAGGAGAATTTCCCTCACTGTCCTTCCCTGTCCCTACAAACAAGGATTAGCACAGTAAAACACACTGACACTCTCCCTACCTATAGTTTTCTGTCCCTATAAAAAATGTTTTTTTAAAGATGGTTGATGATCAATGCTTTAGCACAGTATAGCACAAGGAGAATTTCCCTCACTGTCCTTCCCTGTCCCTACAAACAAGGATTAGCACAGTAAAACACACTGACACTCTCCCTACCTATAGTTTTCTGTCCCTATAAAAAATGTTTTTTTAAAGATGGTTGATGATCAATGCTTTAGCACAGTATAGCACAAGGAGAATTTCCCTCACTGTCCTTCCCTGTCCCTACAAACAAGGATTAGCACAGTAAAACACACTGACACTCTCCCTACCTATAGTTTTCTGTCCCTATAAAATTTTTTTTTTTAAAGATGGTTGATGATCAATGCTTTAGCACACTATAGCACAAGGAGAATTTCCCTCACTGTCCTTCCCTGTCCCTACAAACAAGGATTAGCACAGTAAAACACACTGACACTCTCCCTACCTATAGTTTTCTGTCCCTATAAAAAATGTTTTTTTTAAAGATGGTTGATGATCAATGCTTTAGCACAGTATAGGACAAGGAGAATTTCCCTCACTGTCCTTCCCTGTCCCTACAAACAAGGATTAGCACAGTAAAACACACTGACACTCTCCCTACCTATAGTTTTCTGTCCCTATAAAAAATTTTTTTTTAAAGATGGTTGATGATCAATGCTTTAGCACACTATAGCACAAGGAGAATTTCCCTCACTGTCCTTCCCTGTCCCTACAAACAAGGATTAGCACAGTAAAACACACTGACACTCTCCCTACCTATAGTTTTCTGTCCCTATAAAAATGTTTTTTTAAAGATGGTTGATGATCAATGCTTTAGCACAGTATAGCACAAGGAGAATTTCCCTCACTGTCCTTCCCTGTCCCTACAAACAAGGATTAGCACAGTAAAACACACTGACACTCTCCCTACCTATAGTTTTCTGTCCCTATAAAAAATTTTTTTTAAAGATGGTTGATGATCAATGCTTTAGCACACTATAGCACAAGGAGAATTTCCCTCACTGTCCTTCCCTGTCCCTACAAACAAGGATTAGCACAGTAAAACACACTGACACTCTCCCTACCTATAGTTTTCTGTCCCTATAAAAAATGTTTTTTTAAAGATGGTTGATGATCAATGCTTTAGCACAGTATAGCACAAGGAGAATTTCCCTCACTGTCCTTCCCTGTCCCTACAAACAAGGATTAGCACAGTAAAACACACTGACACTCTCCCTACCTATAGTTTTCTGTCCCTATAAAAAATGTTTTTTTAAAGATGGTTGATGATCAATGCTTTAGCACAGTATAGCACAAGGAGAATTTCCCTCACTGTCCTTCCCTGTCCCTACAAACAAGGATTAGCACAGTAAAACACACTGACACTCTCCCTACCTATAATTTTCTGTCAATATAAAAATTTTTTTTTTAAAGATGGTTGATGATCAATGCTTTAGCACACTATAGCACAAGGAGAATTTCCCTCACTGTCCTTCCCTGTCCCTACAAACAAGGATTAGCACAGTAAAACACACTGACACTCTCCCTACCTATAGTTTTCTGTCCCTATAAAAAATGTTTTTTTAAAGATGGTTGATGATCAATGCTTTAGCACAGTATAGCACAAGGAGAATTTCCCTCACTGTCCTTCCCTGTCCCTACAAACAAGGATTAGCACAGTAAAACACACTGACACTCTCCCTACCTATAGTTTTCTGTCCCTATAAAAAATGTTTTTTTAAAGATGGTTGATGATCAATGCTTTAGCACACTATAGCACAAGGAGAATTTCCCTCACTGTCCTTCCCTGTCCCTACAAACAAGGATTAGCACAGTAAAACACACTGACACTCTCCCTACCTATAGTTTTCTGTCCCTATAAAAAATGTTTTTTTAAAGATGGTTGATGATCAATGCTTTAGCACAGTATAGCACAAGGAGAATTTCCCTCACTGTCCTTCCCTGTCCCTACAAACAAGGATTAGCACAGTAAAACACACTGACACTCTCCCTACCTATAGTTTTCTGTCCCTATAAAAAATGTTTTTTTAAAGATGGTTGATGATCAATGCTTTAGCACACTATAGCACAAGGAGAATTTCCCTCACTGTCCTTCCCTGTCCCTACAAACAAGGATTAGCACAGTAAAACACACTGACACTCTCCCTACCTATAGTTTTCTGTCCCTATAAAAAAATGTTTTTTAAAGATGGTTGATGATCAATGCTTTAGCACACTATAGCACAAGGAGAATTTCCCTCACTGTCCTTCCCTGTCCCTACAAACAAGGATTAGCACAGTAAAACACACTGACACTCTCCCTACCTATAGTTTTCTGTCCCTATAAAAAATGTTTTTTTAAAGATGGTTGATGATCAATGCTTTAGCACAGTATAGCACAAGGAGAATTTCCCTCACTGTCCTTCCCTGTCCCTACAAACAAGGATTAGCACAGTAAAACACACTGACACTCTCCCTACCTATAGTTTTCTGTCCCTATAAAAAATTTTTTTTTAAAGATGGTTGATGATCAATGCTTTAGCACACTATAGCACAAGGAGAATTTCCCTCACTGTCCTTCCCTGTCCCTAAAAACAAGGATTAGCACAGTAAAACACACTGACACTCTCCCTACCTATAGTTTTCTGTCCCTATAAAAAATGTTTTTTTAAAGATGGTTGATGATCAATGCTTTAGCACAGTATAGCACAAGGAGAATTTCCCTCACTGTCCTTCCCTGTCCCTACAAACAAGGATTAGCACAGTAAAACACACTGACACTCTCCCTACCTATCCTTCTCTTTCCCTAAACGAAAGGAATCCAGGTTAAGCAAGAAAAAAAAATGTCACTGTCCCTGCCTATGCTTCTCTTTCCCTGCTCCGGAACACACTACACTAGGCCGCCGTGCTGGCGGCCTTTTATAGTGTGGGGCGTGTACTAAACACCCTCAGCAATAATTGGCCACAGGCATCCTGCCTGTGGCCAATCATTGCTCTCCTCGCTGCCGGCGCTGTGATTGGCCAAGCATGCGGGGTCACAGTGCATGCTTGGCCAATCACAGCGCCTGGATGACACTGCAATGGCGTAGTGCATTGTGGGCCGTTCGCGTCACTCGAATTAGGCGCGAACGGCCCAAATCGTTCGATCTTCGTCGAACGATCGAACAGCCGATGTTCGAGTCGAACGTATGTTCGACTCGAACACCGAGCTCATCCCTATTGGCCAACATGCACGAAACAACGTGTTTTTTCAGCTCTTTAGCGCCTTTTCTACACACGATCGGATAATCCGACAAGACACATTTGTTGTCGGAAAATTTAAAGCATGCTATCCCACATTTGTTGTCGGAAATTCCGATAACAATTGTCCGATGGAGCGTACAAACGGTCGGATTATCCGACAAAACCCTGCCATCACACATTTGTTGACGGAAAATCCGATTGTGTGTACGTGCCTTTTTTTTTTTTTTTAAAGATATTTTTAATAGGTTTAAGACAAACCAACAACAAGAAAGAAACATACAAAAAAAAACAACAATACCAACAATACCACCAGACAACCTAGTCATAAACATTAGGCAATACACTCAAACATAGAAAAAAAATCTGACATCAGTGCAAAATATAAAGTAGGCACAATGGTAAAAGGCTCAGGTATAATACCGGGATATAGCAAAAGCGGAGGTCCAGACATTAGAGATCCCTGAGGCACGGTCCATCAATGGTCAAGCAAGAGTAGTACAATCAGTGCTGGGAGAGGGTTAGCGGACTAGCCAACCATCTACCCCAAATTTTGTGGAAGGTTTTGTTCCGTTTCCGGAGTTCAAAAGTAAGTTTATACAGTGGGATAGCGTCATTAATACGTTTTAACCAGAGGGATTTCAGAGAGGTCTGTACGCCCTTCCAGGACAGTAAAATAGCTTTTTTTAACATAGAAGAAGAGCATACCGTGCAGTCTCTTGGCATGTGATGATAGGTGTAATTCGCCAAAAATGCCTAATAGGCAGTTCTTGGGGTGGATTATGTTTGGGAGGCCTAGCGCAGATGAGATGAAAGCACCCACTTCTTCCCAGAAGTCCTGGACTACTGGGCATGACCAGAAGCAGTGTAAGAAATCGGCCTCTTGGCCACAGCTGCTGAAACAGGCAGCCTAGGGCAGAAGACCCATCTTGTGTAACCTAGCCGGTGTGAGGTGAGTTTGATGAAAACTTTTGACCTGTATGATCCGGTCCCTGGAAGCAATAACAGAGGTTTTATACGTATTACTAAATTCTGACCAGTCCTTTTCTACCAGAGAGATGTCCAGAGAGGTCCATTTTACCTGAGCTTTGTGAAACCTGGGGTTAAAGTCAGTCATTAGAGCTGCATAATAGGTGGAGACAAGTTTAGTTGGATCTGGCTGTCTGAGCAGTTTTTCCAATGGGGGCAGGTCAGTGGGATCATCCAGGGAGCCAAACTGGGCGCGAATAGCGTGCCTGAGCTGGTAGTAATAAAATAAGTACGATCTTGGTAGATCGAAGTCTAAACGTAGCTGAGAAAGAGATTTAAAGCCCTGATCGTTGTACAGGTGGCATAAATATTTAACCCCTCTGGAGTACCAGCGATTCTGATCGGGAAGGGAGTATAGTTCCTGCAGATTAGGGTTAAACCACAGGGGGTTGTTGGGAGATTTCAGCCAGGTGTGCCTGGATACTTTTGTGACAATATAACAGAAAGTGTAAAGGGAAGTGGCAAGTACGGAGGTTCCGGGACGATCGGGGACCCGGCCTCTGTAGATAATATTATGTAGGGTTTCCTGGGAAGATGCGATGGCTCCTTCCGTGGAGGTACAGGCATTGGCCGAAACCGAGCACAGCCAATCGTGGATGTGCACCAACTGAGATGCCAAATAATATAGAAAGAAGTTGGGAAATGCCAGGCCTGCCAAGTGCGCTGGCAACCGTAGTGTTTCAAGTGCTACCTTGGGGGAGCCACCCTTCCAAAGGAAAGTAGTACATATTGAATCTATGTGTTTAAAAATAGATTTAGGTATTTTGAAAGGGGAATTGGCAAGGATATAGAGTAATCTCTGTAGGTAGATCATTTTGAGGATGTTGGTGCCTCCCCATAAGATCCAGAGGCAGATCCATCCACTGCTTGGTCTGCTCCTGAAGGTGGACCAATAGAGGATCTAAGTTATTGGCGACATATGAAGATAAAGGGGTTTGCACCAGAACCCCAAGGTACCTAAAGGAGGATACCACTTGAAGCTTGGAATCCGGGTGAATCAGGGGAGTCTCAGCCACGTCTAGGAGGAAAAGACTAGACTTATCTCAATTCACCCGGAAGCCAGAATAGTCTCCAAAGGTATTCATCTCCACCAACAGAGCCTGAAGTGAGTCATTAGTATCAGCCAGATACACCAATGTGTTATCCGCTGTGACAGCAGGAAGGTAAAGTCACCTGGTTGCATCCAGGGGGGTAGATATATTTCGCCCAGATTCAGGCTTTACGCCGACTTATACAACTAGGTGGAGAGTTGTATAAGCCCAGCTGAGGCTAGTGGGCTCATGGATGACTCATACCTCTAGGGAGAGCGTGGGGCGTCGTGCAGACAGGGAGTTGATGAGACCAGCTGAAGCTTGTCAGCTCGTTTAAGGCCTCTATAAAAACTCCCAGATTCATTAGGTGTTTGCTCATGCCTGGAACCAGACCTGTGTGGACTGTCTAGGGAGAGTGAACCCCTGTGCGGTGAGACAAAGCCTGTGTGGCTATTTGCTTGGACATTTAAAACCAGGGACTTAGGGACTAGGACAGCACTAGGCTGATCCCAGTTGTTAGTTAGGAAACCTGTATGTTTACTCAGAGGTCAAGTTGACCAGGATTTATTTTATTTATGTTTCTTTTGCTTTGCTGTGTTTTGTCACTGTAAATAGAGAATAAACCGCACCTTTTTGATTTTGAAAACCACAACCTCCGTTTGCTGGGCCTGTTTTTGTGTGGGGAGCCCATCCCGGGGGTCACACACACCCGCTGCCGAGCTAACCCCCTCACAGTTGGTGGAGAACCAGTGGCAGTTTTTTTTTAAGCCAGCATGGAGGAGATACTGAAACAGCTGGCTCTAGCAAATGCCAATCAACAGCAGACAAATGCAGGTTTGCAAAGGAGCCTTGCAGCTCAACAACAGAACTTCGCAGCCCAGCAGCAAGCTCATCAACAGAGCCTTGCAGCCCAGCAGCAAGCTCACCAACAGAGTCTGGAAGCTCAGCAACAAGCCCAGCAGCAATCTGAGGCCCGCTTCATAGACCTGTTACAGAAGCAAGAGCAGAGACTACAACAAATGGAAGCAGTAATGCAGCAACGTCCGCAGACCAGTGAGGAAAGCCGTCCCACTAATACCGCGTCCTTTGGGGTGAGTCGTTTATTGACAAAAATGACTGGAGAGGATGATCCAGAGGTATTTTTGACCACATTTGAAAGGACCGCTGAAAGAGAAAAGTGGCCTGAGGAGCAGTGGGCTGGACTGGTGGCTCCTCTGTTAACTGGTGAATCGCAGAAAGCTTACTATGACCTAGAGCCTAACCAAGCAAAAGACTATGTGATGCTAAAAGCTGAAATTTTGGCAAGGCTGGGTGTCACCCAGGCTGTCCGGGCTCAGCGTGTGCATAACTGGACTTTCCAGCTTGGAAAACCCCCCAGGTCTCAAATGTATGATCTCATTCACCTGAGCAGAAAGTGGCTACAGCCAGAGACTTTGTCCGCACCAAAGATTGTGGAACGTGTTGTAATGGATCGGTTTTTGAGAGCTCTTCCTACTGCCATCCAAAAGTGGGTAAGCCATGGAGACCCAGAGACGGCCGATGGTCTTGTGGATCGTGTGGAGAAATACTTGGCTACAGAGAACCTGACGGCCTCTTCCAGAGACACTCGGACTTTCCACCCTAAGACCAGACCATCCCCAGGGGCGGATAAGAGGATTCCAAGGGGTGAGGGTGGAGAGAGTGAGAGGGTGGGAGCTCTACCCCAAGTTTGGCGAGAACAGCCTGGGAAATCAGCGGCTCAAGAGGCGGCAAGAAGGATCGTTTGCTACCGCTGCCGGCAAGCGGGACATATTGCAGCCAATTGCCCGGTTGTGGAGGAACCCATGCAGTGTGAGTTTCTGACGGGCAGACGTCAGTCGCTGTGTGCGACAGTCGCATGCACTGCCATTCGAGGAACTGAGAAACATTTATGCAAAATGTGTGTTAATGGTAGAAATGTTGTGGTATTGCTGGATTCAGGTAGCCTTGTGACCCTGATAAAGGCTGAATTAGTTAAAACAGAGGTCTCTGGGAATAGCAAGGTAGCTGTTATTTGTGTGCATGGGGACACCCGAGAGTATCCAGTGACTACAGTGTGTTTCGAGACCCCCAAAGGTACCCTCTCTCATCCAGTGGGGTTAGTATCTCAATTACCGCATGATGCCATTGTGGGAAGGGATTTTCCGAAGTTCTGGGAACTGTGGGATGATCCTGAGCCCCCCACTGGTGCCCCTATGTACCAGGAATGTGATAGCCAGAACTCCTCTGAGAGTGGTGAGGACTCTCCAGAATTTCCCTTGTCAGTATTGGCAGGGGAGACTCAAGAAACTGGAGAGGAGCCCACCTCCTCAGACGAAAACCTACCGTCTGTGGAGTTTTCTGATCTGGAGGTTCACAGGGAAAATTTTGCCACAGAACAGTTAAAAGACCCCGCCCTAATAAAGGCACGGGAAAACATAGTGGAAATAGATGGCGAGTTAGTGAACCCAGATAATACCTGCACTTACCCATACTTCAGCGTAGAGAAGGACCTACTGTATCGGGTGGCAAAAAGGGCAGAAGAAACCGTTGAACAGCTTGTGGTGCCCAAACCTTACAGGAAGTTGGTGTTGGAGTTGGCCCATGGGCACATTCTTGGAGGTCATCTGGGGACAGAGAAAACCCGAGAGAGGGTATTACAGAGATTCTATTGGCCTGGGGTGATGAAGGACATAGAAAATTATTGTTCCTCCTGCCCTGTGTGTCAGAGGTCGGCCCCGATGCCACATTTCCGTAGCCCGCTGGTCCCTCTACCCATCATTGAGGTCCCGTTTGAGAGAATCGCAATGGATTTGGTAGGTCCTATAATCAAGTCCGCTAGGGGGCACCAGTACATACTGGTTATAATGGACTATGCCACCCGTTATCCAGAAGCGATCCCTCTCAGAAATACCTCGGCCAAAACCATAGCCAAAGAGCTATCTCTTGTTTTTAGCCGGGTGGGTATTTGTAAAGAACTGCTTACGGACCAAGGTACACCCTTTATGTCCCGGGTTATGAAAGAGCTGTGTAAATTGTTCAAAGTGACGCAATTGCGTACATCTGTGTATCACCCCCAAACCGATGGGCTGGTTGAAAGATTCAACAAAACCCTAAAACAAATGTTGAAGAAAGTGGTGGATAGAGATGGAAAGGATTGGGACTGTCTACTTCCTTATTTGATGTTTGCTATTAGGGAGGTGCCCCAATCCTCTACGGGATTCTCCCCCTTTGAGTTACTGTATGGGAGACACCCAAGAGGGCTGTTGGATATTGCCAAGGAAACTTGGGAAAGTGAGAGTTCTCCCCACAGGAGTGTGATTGAGCATGTCGCCCTGATGCAAGACCGAATTGCACAGGTAATGCCCATCGTGAAGGAACATTTGGCCCAAGCGCAGTTAGCACAGCAGAGAGTGTACAACCGTGGAGCCAAGACCCGTACCTTTTCCCCGGGGGATAGGATACTGGTACTTGTCCCTACGGTTGAAAGTAAATTCCTTGCCAAATGGCAAGGCCCCTATGAGATAATGGAAAAAGTGAGCGAAGTGAATTACAAGGTCAGACAACCAGGAAGGCGAAAGCCCGAACAGATCTATCACGTTAATCTGTTGAAAGCCTGGAGGGATAGAGAGTCCCTAGTCGCAGACACTTGGTCACCAGCTCAAACTGGTTGCGTGATTCCTGAGGTTGGAATAGCAGCCACCTTGTCACAACCCCAACAACAGGAGGTTAAGGAGTTTGTGCTTCGCAACAAGGAGGTATTCTCTGAGCTGCCGGGACAAACATCTGGGGTAGAGCATGACATCATTACCCCGCCCGGTGAAAGGGTGAAGTTAAAACCCTATCGGATCCCAGAGGCCCGACGGGAGGCAATACGGGAGGAAGTACAGAAAATGCTGAACTTAGGGGTGATAGAGGAGTCCCAAAGTGATTGGTCTAGTCCCATTGTGTTGGTGCCTAAACCGGATGGGAGCTGGCGATTTTGTAACGATTTTCGTCAGTTGAACAAAGTTACAAAATTTGACACCTACCCCATGCCACGTATAGATGAGTTGATCGACCGGCTGGGAACAGCCCGATACATGACGACTCTTGACCTCACAAAAGGGTATTGGCAAATCCCCCTGGCCGAGTCGGCCAAAGAGAAAACCGCATTTGTAACCCCAGACGGGGCGTTCCAATATAAAAGAATGCCGTTCGGGTTACAGAATGCGCCGGCCACATTCCAGCGGAAAATGGACCAGATGCTGAGGCCCCATCGGAAGTATGCTGCGGCTTACCTGGATGACGTAATTGTCCATAGCACAGATTGGGCCTCACATCTGCCAAAAGTGCAAGCAGTCCTGGACTCTGTTCGGGAAGCGGGGTTTACGGCTAACCCCAAGAAGTGTACCATTGGGCAGGAGGAGGCCAAATATCTTGGGTACACCATTGGGAGGGGAGTAATAAAACCCCAACTCAACAAAGTCGAGGCCATCCAGAGTTGGCCACGTCCCAACAGCAAGAAGCAGGTACGAGCCTTTCTGGGAATCGCTGGGTATTATCGGCGATTCATTCCCCACTTTGCTTCTAAGGCTGTGCCCCTAACCAACCTGACGAAGGGGAAAGGGTCGGTCATGATTAAATGGACCCCCGAGGCTGAGGCAGCATTCCAATTCTTGAAACAAGCCTTATGTAGCCAGCCAGTGTTGTACTCACCCGACTTCTCTAAAGACTTTGTCGTACAAAGTGATGCGTCAGATGTGGGGTTAGGAGCAGTATTGTCCCAGGTCTGGAACGGGGAAGAGCACCCAGTCATTTACCTCAGCAGGAAGTTGAAGTCCCATGAGGTAAATTACGCCACCGTTGAAAAGGAGTGTTTAGCGGTGAAGTGGGCTCTAGATTCCCTTCGGTACTACCTGCTAGGTAGGCACTTTGACATGGTTACGGATCACGCTCCGTTAAAGTGGATGGCTCAAAACAAGGAAACAAATAGAAGAGTGAATAGGTGGTTCCTGGCCCTCCAGGAATTCAACTTCACAGTAAAGCATCACCCCTAATCTGCCCCTGCTCCCCACGGTGCACAGCCAGACCCCCTGCAGTCTCAGGACTCCCCCATAGACAGTGAGGATGGCTCAGGCCCTGATTCCTCTCTTGCTTCAGGAGAGAAAAGTCCATGCGGACTGATGCAATCTGTGCAGTGAGAGAGGCCTTGCAGTCCTGTATAGCATGCATGATAGAGGCCAGGGTGGGCTCAGCAGGAGAGGAATCAGGGCCTGAGCCATCCTCACTGTCTATGGGGGAGTCCTGAGACTGCAGGGGGTCTGGCTGTGCACCGTGGGGAGCAGGGGCAGATTCACTCACCAGAGCCTGTGATTTCTTGTGAGGAGTGGAGATGGGTGGATGCAACAGCATGCCATGCTGCTCTGCCTGTGTCCTGGAGCCATCTTGCAATCTACTGTAAATCACGCCAGCTGTCCCACCGCGGATGCTGGCGTGGGTGGCCCGTATTCCACCATGGATGCCAGCCTGGAATGTTCCCACTACCGTGGGGAGTATTTAGAAGTTGGTCCGGTGCAAATAGGACTTAGGATGCCTGCAGGATGCCACTCGGAAGACAGAGCTGAAGTCTCACACGTCTGCTCCCTCTGCCATCCGGACACGCCCCTGTGCCTTTTTAGTTTCAACCAGGGGACACATGTGACAGCATTACAAAGCAAAAGCAAAAAAATAATGTAAAAAATGGTTGTCACCCCATTAAAGGAAGTCCCTGAACAAGCACCTACACAATTGTATTATTCTTGTAAAAGAACATTTTAAAAAGATCAAAAAACCTTTTGAAATTACTTTATAATGGAAAAACGTATGTGAGAATTCAGTGGCTGGTTTTGGATGTACCTTAAAGAGGCAATCCATATGTATAGACAAAATGTTTTTTAGGGTAAGGAGGGGGTACAGGAGGGTTAAAACCTATGCCAGGTTTTTGTGTACCATTAGGGAACTTTACCTTCAGTTCCTGTTCCAGAGTAGTAACAGGAGGTGAGAGGAAATCTCCCCAAAGTGAAGTTGACTGGTCAATTCCCATGCATCCTCCACTCATCTTTCCTGGGGTACTCTCTATGCTGCCAACTCCACCACCCTCCCTTCACCTCCCTACATAAACTTTTTTGTAACTGCAGGGGAGGAGCAAAGAGGAACACTATAGAAAGTCACTTGAGTGACAGTTCTGAGTCTGCTTCTGGGGCTGTAGACATCACATCTTACATAACGGCTCTTGGTAGCGGTAAAAGGGTCTTTTGGATATCTACAGGCTTTTAAATATAAATAAAATAAAATGCATGCATAAAATATGTTAAATGCACATATAATCATTTGGAAATATTTTTGTTCAAGTAAATGATCTAGGGACAGCTCCAGGCAACAATATAGGCCAGCCGGTGCTGGTACCTGCAGTATGTTTATATGGGATTCTGGCAAAGCTTGCGAGTTTCTAGTTCATAATGTTAACAGCACATCAAAATGTAATCTGATAGTGAGGTAAGGTAATATATACAGTATACGACCTAATGACACTTGTAAGTCTTAAGCTGGCTATACATTATACAATTTTCTTATTCAATTTCCTTTAGATTTACCTTCAACTATGTAGTACAAGGACCTGCCTGATCGCATACAAATTTAAAGTGTTTAGGTTTGACTTCATATTATATGGTTTTGATAAATCTAAAGGGAAATTGTGCAAGAAAGTTGTATAGTGTGTAACCAGAGGAGTGAGTTCCGGTGTAATAATTGTATTAAGCTGTCTTGCTGCCCTGTCATTTCAGCCAGTAACATGTTTATGTCAATATTTCTGTCTTTAATGTACCTTGAACCAGGTATTCAAGAAAAAGTATTTTTTTATATATATGATTATTTGAGATAAAAACTGATTATTGAATCAAAGGAGATTCATAGCCACTGCATACACATTTATTTTATAACATCAGCATTTTAATAGTAATACAAACAATAGTTTTTTTTGACAATCCTGTATAAGCTTACTTGAAAATGCTTCTTTCATGTTGTGAGTTCTGCCTGTCTGCTGGCCATTTCTTTCCACAACTTCCTGAATTCCCAGCATGCTTTGCAGCTTCTTGTCTCTTTACTTTTTTTTTTAAGGACTACATATCCCAGGGTACCTTGCTGCCTGCAAGAAGTGATTCCCGTACTGACTCTGCCTCCTGAAACTCCTCTTCTCATCGCTTCTGTAGATCAGAAGGCAGACTCTGTGAAATATGTGACACAGCAGAGCTTGCTCACAAGGTATAGTGAATATGTGTCAGTTAAGTGGGTTAAGTTTGCTTACAAAAACGCACATAGATCTAAATATTAACCTCTTTGCGACCATACTATAGCCGAATGACGGTTACAGCACAGCCACACTTTGCCGGGGGGCCAACTTATGAAGTCCTCCAGTGCTCGTGCTGCCTGTGCACCTTCTGCGACACACATCAGCAGTGATCTGTGATTGCTATGTCCAATCACAGCTGATCTCAATGTAAACAGGATTTGCCAGTTATCGGCAATCCTCTCTTTGCGCTGACAGCGCATGAGGAGAGGAGAGCCGATAACTGGCAAATCCACACAGGGACATCTACACTGATAATCAGGGACCCAAAAGTGCCCACCAGTGCTGCCAATCAGTGCCCTCAGTGCCCACCAGTGCTGCCAATAAATGCCCATCAGTGATGAATATCAGTGCCGCGTATCAGTGATGCCTCTCATTGCCACCTATCATTGCCGTTGCCGCCTATCAGTGCCGCCTATTAGTGCCCATCAGTGTCTCATATCAGTGCAGCCTCATCAGTGCCTCCTCATCAGTGGCCATCAGTGCCGCCTCATTGGTGCCCATTAGTGCCACTTCATCAGTGCAGCCTCATCAGTGCCCATGAGTGAAGCCTATCAGTGTCCATCAGTGCAGCCTCATCAGCACACATCAGAGAAGGAGAAAATTTACTTATTTACAAAAATTTTGACAGAAACAAAGGAAAAATATAAGTTTTTGTTGAAAATGTTGTGTTTAGCAAAAAATGAAAAACCCCAATGGGGATTAAATACCACCAAAAGAAAGCTCTATTTGTCTACAAAAAATTACAAAGATTTTGCTTGGGTACTGTGTTGCATGATTACGAAATTGTCATTCAAAGTGCGACAGCACCGAAAGCTGAAAATTGGCTTGGGCAGGAAGGGGGTGAAAGTGTCCAATATGCAAATGGTTAATCATGAATCTCTAGGCCCTAAGTTTAAATGAAAAGGACAAAAATGATTATTTTAGGGTGAACAACCAAAATGTTGGATCGAGTCTTTGAATAGTACAAATGTCAGAAATTTCTCAAAAGAATAAAATCCTTGTATTACTTGACATGGAATTTTTTTTATTGGATGGCATAGAGGTTTTCATTCCCATTTTCCATTTTTTCTATGTATCTGCCATAATCTACAAAGCAGAAAAGTAAGCAGGAAGTATCTTTATGCCTTATTCCTTTATGTTGGATAATAGACAAAGTAAAAAATAACAAATATGATACAGTCTGTCAGTACCAAGAACACAGCAGTTAACTACATACACAGGTTACTACATTCACAGCACTTAACTACATACAGAGTACTTAACATCTCCTTTTGGTCCTGCCATTTTCTTTAAAGAGACCAAGCAGTCCAGCAAAAGTGTCAGTTGGGACCAACCATTTAAAACGGGGGTATTTACAATGGTAAACTTTTATTAATTTACTTAAAGTGGAACTAAAATTAGTAAATACAAAATTGTAAGCAAGCATGCTATGTCTCTTCTTCAATAAAACAAACTTACTGCTTGTTCACAGTTTTCCGTAGAATACACAATGAGCTGTACAGCTCAGTTTACATTCTTGGCACGGTATAATTGTGTCGGAATGAATGCATTCCTGAGCATGCACAGCCAATCAACACGACTGGAGACCAGCACATGGAATAAGCCAGGATGAAGATGGAAGAAGCCAGGAAGAAGATGCCAGCCCCATTGGGGGAACTCAAATACCTTGGATAGTTGGAGAGGAGGTAAGTGTTTGCAGAGTCTGGTTCCACTTAATAGCTTTCATACCAAAAGGTTTTTTAACTGCGTAAGGTTAGCTGGAGTTAGACTTTCATTTTTAAGTCACTTGTAAAGTTCATCAAGATCTACTAATCCGCCTAACATTACCCTCTCCACAGGTTGGCAATGCTGCTGTCTAAAAGTGACTAAGCTGCTCCTCCATAAATACAGTGGAGGAGTGAGCGTAGCCATCTTAAAATATGAGGTTTTATTAATAAAGGAAAAAATGAAACAAAAAAAAGAAACCTTATGCAACCACCACATCTAGGTACCTGTAAGCGGCAAAATATCATATTTTCATTTTTGGGTTTAATTTTTGTATACCAACAGATTATTTTGTATGATAAACATCGTCTTTAAACCAGCATAAATAATCTAATTTAAATACAAATGGAATAACTGCTTAAGTCTTTTAATCATTTTAAATATGAGGTGGTCTGATAAGTCTGGAAGATGTTATATTGCCAAATCAGAATGAATTGCAGGAATGTGGTTTCCTGAAGAGTTTCCAGAAATTACACGGGAATCAAACTTTCAGTATGGACATAGAATTGTCTACACTTCCCGCCTGAAACATTTAAAGAAGCAGATGGATATTCACATTGTTACTAATACCTTCACTGACTAGAGCAGCAATCTTTAACCAATCAGATTTATCTACTGACAGCCACTCAATAGCCAGTAAAGCAACAATGGCTGTCTACATCAGTTGTTCTCAACCTTTGTGATGCCAGGTCCCAGTAAATTCTTTCAAAAAACCTCTATGCTACCAACAGTGAAAAAAAAAGGGGGGTGGGTTCCAGTCTGTATACTGCAGTTTTGACAACAAGGGTCCTGCGGGGATCCAGTGGCAGTCAAAACAGTAGTTTCAAAATAACTATGGGCATAGGCGTGCCCACGGGGTGTGCCGGGTGTGCCTAGGCACACCCTAATCATCCCTGTGCCTTGTCTGTGTTTCACAAGTTTTCTTAGTGCTAAATGCCTGCAACATTAGGCCGGTAAAAACAGCTGTGCTGCGAGTGGGAGGTAATCGAGCAGGGAACTAGGACCTCAGCCACGGAGTAAGCCCGACGCATTTTCCGATGCAGCTTCTATAGTTCCGGCTGCAGGTCCCCACAGGCGCCGGCGGAGTGATCTACATCTGCACTCCGCCCCCCTTTCGGCCTTTCTCTCCCTTAGAATAGAAGCAGCGGACTGGAGCCTGCTTTCTCCCCTGTGAGGTGCCTGCTGTCCAACTTCCTCCCCCTGCCAGTCAGCCAGCCTGTTCAGCAGCGCAGGGGACAGAACAAGGAGAAGAAGCAGCAGTGACAGTCCAGAGCTCCTTCACAGACATCGAAGGTGAGTCACCTCCCTCCCCCTCTGCACTGTGGCCGGAGCTGTTGTGTGTGTAACTCTATGAATGTCTTCACTAAACTGCCATTCACCTTATTAAGAGGGAGGGTGGGGGGGGGTGGGTGGTTGGCAGATGTCTGCATTCTTCCTAGTCAGTGGTCTCTTTCTACCAGAGGGGGGTTATCAAGGTCCCCTCTTATCATCCCTCACCTATTCCTGGATGGGGGTCCTCCTTATCACCCCTTCAATCCTCCTAGCTGGAGGTCTTCTTTACTGGAGGGAGATCCCCTCTTATCACCTCCCGCAGTCCTCCTAGCTGGAGGTCTTCTTTAACTGGAGGGGTGAGGTAGGGGGATTTCCTGTATTCCTGGATTGGGGTTTCCTGTTATGTGTTAGCATAAGCTAACCTGGGGAGGATTAATACTGGGAAACAGACTGACCTTCTGGCCACACCTACTGTTCATCACGGCATCACATTACTGCTCTTTTGGGGCACCCAAAGGTGTCCCAATTCTTTTACAATCCTATAGTGTATACTGCAAAAAAAATTAAAACTGCTGTGCGCCGCTAAAGTGTTTGGGTTTGGCTTAATAAAAGGGGGCAACCCTAGTCTGTGCTGAAAGGGGGGATGTGCTGAAGCGGAGGTCTGTGCTGAAGGGGGGTCATCTGTGCTGAAGGGGGGGGTCTTTGCTGAAGAGGGGGTCTGTGCTGAAGGGGGGGTCTGTGCTGAAGGGGGGGATCTGTGCTGAGGGGGGCTGTGTAATGTAAAGGGGTCCAGTGATGCAGGATGCTGTGTAATGTAAAGGGGGCCTGAGGTACAGGGTGCTGTGTAATGTAAAGGGGTCCAGAGGTGCAGGGTGCTGTGTAATGTAAAGGGGTCCAGTGATGCAGGGTGCTGTGTAATGTAAAGGGGTTCAGAGGTGCAGGGTGCTGTGTAATGTAAAGGAGTCCAGTGATACAGTAGTGACAAAGATATATTGAAAGATGCAGGGGGCACAGTGGGGTGTTTTTACATTTTAACGTGGGGGGGTGGCAGATATAGGATCCGCCCCGGGTGCCAAATGCTCTAGGTACACCCCTGGAAACCCCCCTCTCCTCTGTCAGTGCTTCCAACTAATGCCACCTATCTGTGCCAATCAGTGCCACCTGTCAGTGCCAGTGCCGCTTGTCAGTTTGTCAGTGCCAATTAGTGCTTCCAATCAGTGCCACCTGTCAGTGCCAATCAGTATCAGTGCCACCTATCAGTGCCAATCAATATCAGTGCCGCCTGTCAGTGCCAATCAGTGCTTCCAATCAGTGCCTCCTGTCAGTGCCAATTAGTGCTTCCAATCAGTGCCACCTGGCAGTGCCAATCAGTGCCAATGCCGTCTGTCAGTGCCAATCAGTGCTTCCAATCAGTGCCACCTGTCAGTGGCAGTCAATCCCACACCAGTGCAAATGAGTGCCACCTGTCAGTACCAATCAATGGCGCTTATCAGTGCTGTTAATCAGTGCACTGAGTGCAGGGATGGGGGTGATGAACTCAGCAGACAGGCACATTGTTCAAGGGGGTGCCGGCCTGGTGGGACACAACTGAAATCTGTTGTTTATTAATGCCACATGCCGATTTTAGTATAATAGGTAATCACCACACTACTATTTGCAAGAAACTACTGGAGATAAAATAAAAAAGTGTAATTGAAAGGCCTCCCGCTAAGCACTGTGGTGTTCCCACACCACCAAAAAAAAAAAAAAAAAAGTGCAGAGCTAACTTACTGATCAATAACTTTACAATAATGGTGGAATCCTCTAATGCAGGGGTCTCAAACTCAAATTACCTGAGGGCCACAGGATGAGTTTTCATATCCCAAGGGGGCCGCATGCAAATTTTCAAGCTTCAAAAAGAACATTAAACTAGCATATATAGAGGTAGTTACTGCTTGCTACCAGTCACTGCTTACTGCTAGATGCTTGGCAGTCTTTGCTCTGCAGCGTCTAACAGGACCCACAGTTCTGTAGCCAGTTCTGTAGCCAGCTCCCAGCTTGTGGGTCCTGCTGGGAGCTGGCTGTGGACCTGTGGGTACTGCTGGGAGCTGGCTGTGGACCTGTGGGTACTGCTGGGAGCTGGCTGTGGACCTGTGGGTACTGTTGGCCACTGACCTATGGGATCCCACAGGTCAGCGTCCAGCAGGACCCCACAGGTCAGCATCCAGCAGGACCCCACAGGTCAGCGACCAGCAGGACCCCACAGGTCAGCGACCAGCAGGACCCACAGGTTCGCAGCCAGCTCCTAGCAGTACCCACAGGTCCACAGCCAGCTCCCAGCAGTACCCACAGGTCCACAGCCAGCTCCCAGCAGTACCCACAGGTACCCACAGCTCCTATCGGGATCCGCCTGTGGATCCTGCTGGCCATGGCCTATAGGTCCTGCTGGCTGCTGGCCTGTAGGCCATGGCCAGAAGGACCCGCAGGTCCCATAGGCCATGGCCAGAGGCCATCGTGACCTCACAGGTCAGCGGCTAGCAGGACCCCACAGGTCAGCAGACAGCAGGACCCACAGTTCTGCAGCCAGCTCCCAGCAGGACCTACAGCTTGTGGGTCTTGCTGGGACCTGTGGGTCCTTCTGGCCTGTATACCATAGCCAGCAGGAACCGCAGGTCAGCAGGACCCATAGGCCATGGCCAGAGGCCAGCAGGATGCCACAGGTCAGCGGCCAGCAGGACGCCACAGGTCAGCGGCCAGCAGGACCCCACAGGTCAGCGGCCAGCAGGACCCCACAGGTCAGCAGCCAGCAGGACCCCACAGGTCAGCAGCCAGCAGGACCCCACAGGTCAGCAGCCAGCAGGACCCCACAGGTCAATGGCCAGCAGGACCCCACAGGTCAGCGGCCAGCAGGACCCCACGGGTCAGAGGCCAGCTCCTAGCAGGATCCACAGGCCATGAGCACTTGGGCAGCTCCCAGTGTTGAGGGCTATTTTGAGGTTCCTGGATGTGCATTGGGGCAGGGTAAATGAGGTGTATGGGGGATAGATGGGATGATCATGTGAAGGTCAGCTGGGGGTGTCAGGGTCTCTCACTGTGACCTCGGCGATGGGCCGATGGCAGCTGCCAGCTCAGGCTCAGCAGGACAGGTCCTCCTCCTTGCACGCCAAGCCAATGAGTCAGACTCAGCCACGACGGTGTCCAAAAAGATCCCACTGGGAGTTGTAGTTTGGCTGTAGTCAGTAGCGTCACTAGGGTTGGTGTCACCTGGTGTGGTAAAACATGGTGTCACCCCCCCCCCCCGTCTAGGCTGCACAGCACCATGCAGACAGTGCACGGTCATGGGGTGCACCCCATACCAGCCCCTGTAAATGATAGTATAGGGTGGTATAGTGGCAGGTTAGGGTAGTATAGGGTGGTATAGTGGCAGGTTGGGGTGGTATAGGGCAGGTTATGGTGGTATAGGGCAGGTTGGGGTGGTTTAAGGCAAGTTAGGGTGGCATAGGGCAGGTTGGGGTGGTATGGGGAAAGTTAGGGTGGCATAGGGCAGGTTGGGGTGGCACAGGGCAGGCTAGGGGGGTACAGGGCAGGCTAGGGTGGTAAAGGGCAGGCTAGGGTGACACAGGGTAGGCTGGGGTGGCACAGGGCAGGTTGGGGTGGTACAGGGTAGGTTGGGGTGGCACAGGGCAGGCTGGGGTGGCACATGGCAGATTGGAGTGGCACAGGGTAGGTTGGGATGGTACAGGGCAGGCTGAGGTGGCACAGGGTAGATTGGGGTGGCACAGGATAGGTTGGGGTGGCACAGGGTAGGTTGAGGTGGTACTGGGAAGGTTGGGGTGGCACAGGGCAGGTTGGGGTGGTAGAGAGCATCTTAGAACTCTATGTAGTGACAGTGTGCAGAGTAACTTACATAGCATGCCTCATGCCTGCAGATGAAGACCCGGGCAGGTGGGCGGGGCTGCTGTGTCTGTCCTTGCCTCTATCTGCTTCAGCTGCAGCATCAGTGGGGATGACAGCTGCTCGTGTCATCAGAAGCAGCCAATGAAATCTGCAGATACAACACGGTAGCCTACTGGGTGGGAGGTTCAGCCACTCACTGCACAGCAGCGTGTTGGGGGAGGGCGGCACAGCCACTCATAGCACGGCAGCCAATTGAGTGGGAGACTCCGCAACTGATAGCGCCGCAGCCTATTGGATGGGAGGCTCGGCCACTCACAGCACGACAGCCTAATGGATGGGCGGCTCAGCTGCTCCCAGCGCAGCAGCCTATTGGGTGGGAGGATCAGCTTCTCACAGTGCAGCTTCCTATTGGTTGAGAGGATTGAGTCTGTGGGAGGAGTGGAGAAGGCAGCCACATCCCCAGCCCCTCCCGCATCCCTATAGCAATGCCAATGGCTGTAGTTAGGCTGGCGGCGCTCGCTGCTCTCCAGACTCCACACGCCGGGTGCAGGGAGCTTGAGCGCACAGCCGTAGACTACAATTACCAGAAGCAACAGCGGCGGACGTGACGTGATGTCACAGATGTCAGCTAGCCCGACTTCCTCCGAGTAAACCAGGAAGAGAAAAAAAAAATCGTAAGCAGGCGGCCATTGCTTACCAGTAAATGTATCAATATCAATCAGACCTGCAGGCCAATTGTAACCGTTCCGCGGGCCGTAAATGGCCCGCGGGCCGGTACTTTGAGACCCCTGCTCTAATGTATGGAAATCTCAATAAACTTCAATATTATCACAATACCAATCTCTGTAATACGCAACTTCACATAATAAACATCAAGCTGAAAATAAGACATACTGACTGTATAAAAATAAACTTAGCAGGGATGGTGGAAAGCCCTCCTAATGATATTTACCATACAGATTAATCTCACGTGAAACAACCTTTTAGTTGCGAGTTTTCCACCATTATAGCACTTTGGAATTTTTATTTTTTAGATTGTTACACTTAATTTTAGATGTTTTAGTTACTATTATAATGTGAATTTTTGCACTGGAAGGTAATTTGCCACCACCCCTGCTAAATCCCTGTCTTTATGGACCTTGCTTTGTGCACTGGTGCACAGTCATGTTGGGACAGGAAGGGGCCGTCCCCAAACTGTTCCCACAAAGTTGGGAGCATGAAATTGTCCAAAAGGTCTTGGTATGCTGACGCCTTAAGATTTTCCTTCACTGGAACTAAGGGGCCAACCCAACCCCTGAAAAACAACCCCCACACCATAATCCCCCCTCCACCAAATGATTTGGACCAATGGACAAAGCAAGGTCCATAAAGACATGGATGAGCGAGTTTGGGGTGGAGGAACTTGACTGGCCTGCACAGAGTCCTGACCTCAACCCGATAGAACACCTTTGGGATGAATTAAAACGGATACTGCGAGCCAGGCCTTCTTGTCCAACATCAATGCCTGACCTCACAAATGCGCTTCTGGAAGAATGGTCAAAGATTCCCATAGACACTCCTAAACCTTGTGGACGGCCTTCCCAGAAGAGGTGAAGCTGTTATAGCTGCAAAGGGTGGGCCAACTCAATATTTAACCCTACAGACTAAGACTGGGATGTCATTAAAGTTCATGTGCGTGTAAAGGCAGGCGTCACAATACTTTTGTCTGTTTGAGCTTTAGGGTGCACACCCTAATGCAATAGGCTGCGCACGCCTATGACTATGGGAGATACAGGCGCTGTGCATTGGCCCGGCATCCTGTGACTTCATGAAGCGATTTGCAGTGGCACAAACTGACCACATTAGCACAGGTTTGCTTTCATATTCCACATGCTCAGTTTACAACAAGGCAGAAGGAAGATAGGCAGGATTTATCATGCACTAAGTGAATAAAAAGTGAAAACCATCACAGTCACACATACATAAAAAAAATGATGAGAGGGTAACCTTTATTAATGAAGAAAGGGATGCAAAAACAAATTTAACTGAAGTGTGGTATTGCTGAAAGATGGGGAAAATTCTTTATTGATTTACAAAAAGTAAAGCATATACATTAATATATTACAAACAGTGTGGGAGTGGGACCTCTAAATCCTTTGCAATAAAAATTTAGGCCCCATTCACACCTGAGTGTTGTAGTTTGAATCTTTAAAATGCTCAACCCCTAAGCACCGACCACACACAAATATGCGGCCTCCTTGCAGCCGGGCCTTGGCATAGAGGGGTTACATTTTTGCATTCATTAACACTGATAGGGCTTTGCCGAGAGCGCACGCACTGCGCGCTCCTGCCACAGTGACCGGCGGCTCACAAAAAGCTCCCAGTCACTTCTTACAAGGGAGTTACTGATCATGTGACCGCCGTGATAGCCAATCACAGTGGTCACATGGTCACAAGCCCCGCCCCACCTCCTGGAATGGCAAACCCCTAAGGGGCCGGTGGGAGCCGGCGCCAAGGGGTTAAAGAGGATCTTCATCCTAGAAAGAAAAAATATAAAGTCAGCAGCTACAAATACTGTAGCTGATGACTTTTAATAGAAGGACACTTACTTGTCCAGGGATCCAGAGCCATACTCACCTGGGCTGGCTCTTCGTAGTGGCTTCACAGCCATATTTCCCACTGCACATGCGCAAGCTGCATTGCCATTTGTAAATGGTTCCAAATGTAAGCAGGTGCTATTTGGGAATTTCTGTGCTGGTTGTGTTCAGTACTTTCAGGGTTAAATGTATTTTCAGTTCATGGCTTGATGGAAGGCATTCCGTGTCGGCGCACTGGCTTTAGAATAACACAGGTGAACATTGTGACAGCCCAGCAGAAGGAAGGATGGGGTCCACCAGTGGCCTGGCCACAGCCTGGTGGTTGAGAAATACTGTTAGTTTTATCATGAGAGGTTTTATTCAAGCAACATTGTAGATCCCTAATTTATAAATGGCTCCTAGAAAGAGCAAATCTGTCTGATAAAATTTAAAACACACAACAGAAGAGAACTAGTGTTTGAAAGTCCCATCAAGCTTTTTGAAGTGTTTCGAGTATATATCATCCTACAGATAATACTGT
Source organism: Rana muscosa (assembly GCA_029206835.1). NCBI lineage: Eukaryota > Metazoa > Chordata > Amphibia > Anura > Ranidae > Rana > Rana muscosa. The sequence continues at coordinate 10,344,820 of JARGYO010005626.1, read as the reverse complement.
TACAATAGGTATAGAAACCTTATCGTTACGTGTCAATGATGACTACAGAGAAAACTACGATTATGAAATCCAGGATTCAATTTAAACATTTTACCTTTGAAATGTATTATGTCACATGATAGAATAACTCACACAGATTAAGGGATAAAAAAATTAATCATTTAAAAAAAATACTGTCGCCTTGCTTTTTCAGGGCAGAGTAATGCCGCGTACACACGACCGCTTTTCATGTCAAGAAAAAAACGTCGATTTTCTCAACGTTATTTTTCTTGTTTCCTCTCAAGCCTGCCTTGCCTACACACGATCGTGAAAAAAACTGATCTAGCAAAGCGCGGTGACGTCCAACACGTACGACGGCACTATAAAGGGGAAGTTTCATTCTGTTCGCGCCACCCTTTTGGCTGCTTTTGCTGATTTCGTGTTTCCGCGTGTTAGTAAAAGTTTGGGAAGAGACGATTCGCGCTTTTCAGTCTTCGTGCTTTAAAGATCGTTTTCGGGAGTTCAGTTTGTGCTTGTGGGTTTGTATCTGGCTTTCAGTGCGTGTAGTGAGTTTGTATCTGTTTTTGCAGTGCGTTCTTGTCCGCGCGTTACTGTTTTTCAGCTCGTTCTTCATAGGCCTTGCTGTTCTTCAGTGCGTTCTTTTAGTTCGTTCTGATTAGACGACCGTTTTGAAGCCATGTTGCGCGTACGTTCTTGTCACCGAGATCGCGCTGTGCTTGCTGCTGGGCTTGTTGCTATGTCCCAGATCCGGTCCATGAGGAGGGTGAGAAGGAGTTCATGGACCAAGAATTGGTTGCTCCAGAGGGACCAATTATGTCATATGCCTCTGCTGGGGGAGATCCGGGAGAATAACCCTGATGATTTCAGGAATTTTCTTAGGATGTCTGACCCCGTTTTTCAGCAGCTCTTGGCTTTGGTGTCCCCCTATATCACCAGGCAGGACACCGTTATGCGGGAAGCCATTACTGCTGAGCAGAGGCTCATCGCCACGTTGCGATACCTTGCGACCGGGAGAAGCTTGCAGGACCTCAAGTTCTCGACAGGCATCTCCCCCCAGGCTCTGGGCGTCATTATCCCAGAGACCTGCTCTGCCATTATCCAGGTCCTTCAGGAGGACTATCTTAAGGTAAGTTTTCTCCTTTATAAACATCACAATCTATGTTTTTTTATGCTTGCTAATGTATAGTATATTTTGTACTGTCTCTAATTACCATGATTTGAATATGCTGTGAATGTCCCCTTTGTCCCCCTGCATGTTGTAAGCTTTGAATGTTCTATGTTTTTGGGCTACATGCATATTTTTTGGTCAAGCAATCTCCAGCATTAGATCCTGGGCCCAAACACACCTAGCCTAGTCAATCCTCATTTTTGTTTTGTACGCTCCATTGTAGTGCTTAGATTGCCTGATTCCCCCCCCCCCCCCCCTAATTTTTTAAGTTTGTCTAATCTACCCAAATAAATTACATCGTACTATAGATTTTAATTATGATGTCCCCAACTCATCTCAAACCCTCCACCCTCTCCGAATTTCTCAGGTCCATCAGAGTGGGTGATGTTTTTGTTGCTTATTTTTCTATCTTATTCAAGCGGACCTCCATCCTAAATTTTGTGGGTCCGCTCATTGTAACCCTCCCCCGGTGTCAAAATTGACACCTTTCAGGGGGGAGGGGGGTGAAGATACCTGTTTAAGACACATCCCACATCCGGGAGTCATCTCTGCGGCAAATCTGCCTGAGCCAAGTCACTTCCCGCAGAAGACCCGTAGTGTTCTTGTAAACACTTGACTCACAGAACACAGGAGGACCAGTCTGAACTGCGCAGCGCTTCTCGTGCATGTGCGTTTGGGAACCGGGCAGTGAAGCCGCAAGGCTTCTCTTTCCGGTTCCCTCACCGAGGATGGCAGAGGGGGCAGCAGAGTGACGAGCAATTGTTCGTCCTCTGCTGCGGACGTTGCTGGACTCCAGGACAGGTAAGTGTACAATTAGCAAACCTCTGCAGCTGCTGTAGCTGGAGCTGCTGTGTTATTTTATAGTATTTTGGCTGCGTAGCTCCGCTCTAAAAGCCTCCTTCCAAATTAATGCTATCCTGATGTTTTGCCCAGTGTTTTGTGCTAACATGCTTGCAATGTATAGGTAGTAAAGTTTTTTTTTTTTTTTTCCTTTGACTCCACAGTTACCATCGACACCACAGGAATGGCAGAATGTGGCATCTGATTTTTCTCAGCGGTGGAACTTTCCCAACTGTGGAGGAGCCATTGATGGCAAGCACGTCCGCATCGTGCCACCAGCCCATTCTGGGTCGTTTTTTTGGAATTACAAAGGCTTCCACAGTATTGTGCTCATGGCGGTGGTGTCTGCGAACTATGAGTTCCTATTTGTTGATGTTGGGAAAAATGGGCGGATGTCTGACGGTGGTGTTTTCGCCCAGACAGAGTTTGCAGACCGGCTTCTTTCAGAGGACCTGGCATTGCCACCTGCTGAAGATAATGAACATGGCCTCCCGTTTGTGTTCCTGGCAGATGAGGCTTTTGCGCTTGGACCACATTTGATGAGGCCTTTTCCCCAAAGGTCCCTCACCCCTGAGAGGAGGGTGTTTAATTATCGTCTGGCCAGAGGGCGAAGGGTGGTGGAAAACGCCTTTGGCATCATGGCCAGTCGCTTCCGGCTTTTTCTGACTGCAATAAACATGGCGGAGTATAAATGGAACCATTTGGTCATGTGTTGTTGCATACTGCACAATTTTTTAATCAAACACTCCACAAATTATCTTGCTACAGTTGACCTTCAGGGCACACAGGGTTTGGATGGACCATTGCCAGCCCAGTTAGCTGGCCCTACAGGCTTGGCCCCCCAAAGCGGCCGTGATGTGCGGCAACGCTATGTCGAATATTTTATGGGTAGGGGGGCCATTGCAATGCCTGATCAGTTTTAAATCAATTTTGCTTGTAATAAAAAATAATATACTGAAAACATCTTGTTTGCTTTTCTTTTGTTGTATTTGTTCTTTCTTCTAGGTCAGTGATGGTGAACCTTGCCACTCCAGATGTTTTTCAACTCCATTTTCCATGATGCTCAACTACACTGCAGAGTGCCTGAGCAACATTAGAAATGTAGTTCCAAACCATCTGGGTTGCCAAGGTTCACCATCACTGTCCTCGGTTATACTAGTGCAGTTGTAGTCCCATGTTTTTTCCTAACAAGTAAATTACAAGCATTTATAGAGTCTAAACACACATTTTTGTTGGGGGGGGGGGGGCAACATTGATATAAGAAGCCACACATTGTTTAGTGATAGGGATGAGCTTCGAGTTCGAGTCAAACTCATGTTCGACTCGAACATTGCCTGTTCGCCCGTTCGCCGAACAGCGAACAAATTGGGGTGTTCGCGGCAAATTCGAAACATCTATGGGAGAAATCTAAAGTGCTAATTATAAAGGCTAATATGCAAGTTATTGTCCTAAAAAGTGTTTGGGGACCGGGGTCCTGCCCCAGGGGACATGTATCAATGGAAAAAGAAGTTTTAAAAACGGCCTTTTTTTTTTGGGAGCAGTGATTTTAATAATGCTTAAAATGAAAAAATAAAAGTGAAATATTCCTTTAAATTTCATACCTGGGGGGTGTGTATGATATGCATGTAAAGTGGCGCATGTTTCCCGTGCTTAGAACTGTCCCTGCAAAAAATGTCATTTTTGAAAGAAAAAAATGCATTTAAAACTGACTCGCGGCTATTAATGAATTGCCGGCTCCTGGCAATACATACAAAAGTCATTGATAAAAAATAAAAAAAAAGCGTGGGGGTTCCCCAGAATTCAATTACCAGGCCCTTCAGGTCTGGAATGGATATTAAGGGGAACCCCGCCGCAAATTTTAAAAAAAAATTGACGTGGGGTTCCCACAAATATCCTTCAGATCTGGCATGGATTTTAAGGGGAACTCCACCCCAAATGTAAAAAAAAAATGGCGTGGAGTCCCCCTAAAAATCCATACCAGACCCCTTATCCGAGCACGCAACCTGGCCGGCCGCAGGGGAAAAGGGGGGGACGAGAGAGCGGCCCCCCCTCCCTCCTGAACCGTACCAAGCCACATGCCCTCAACATGGGGAGGAGGTCCCCATGTTGATGGGGACAAGGGCCTCATCCCCACAACCCTTGCCCGGTGGTTGTGGGGGTCTGCGGGCGGGGGGCTTATCGGAATCTGGAAGACACCTTTAACAAAGGGGACCCCCAGATCCCGCCCCCCCCCCTATGTGAATTGGTAAGGGGTACATTGTACCCCTACCATTTCACGAAGAAAGCGTAAAAAAATGTTTAAAAAAACACACAAACACCTTGAAAAAGTCCTTTCTTTAAAAAAAAAAAAAAAAACATTCCAGCGGTGAAATCCAGTGTCCCGCGGCGATCCCGATGTCCAGCGCTGTCCTTCATTGGTTGTGCCTGAGCGGACCTGATGGGGAACTCCCTCTCAGTATTTTAAATGTATAGACCCGCCCCTTCTAAAGTTCCCCATCTGGTCCGCTCACCGGACCAGATGCGGAACATGAGAAGGGGCGGGTCTATACATGTATTACCAAAGTGAGAGCAGTTCCCCATCAGGTCCGCCCCCTCGGTATGTCGGACCCGCCTACGTCATTGGCTTGAGCGGGGAACTTCCTTCACTATGTAAATTTAAATTACACAGTGAAGGAAGGATCCTCCCCATGTTGAGGGCATGTGGCTTGGTACGGTTCAGGAGGGAGGGGGGGCCGCTCTCTCGTCCCCCCCTTTTCCCCTACGGCCGGCCAGGTTGCGTGCTCGGATAAGGGGTCTGGTATGGATTTTTAGGGGGACTCCACGCCATTTTTTTTTAAATTTGGGGTGGAGTTCCCCTTAACCACTTAAGCCCCGGACCATTTCGGGCCATTAGGACCAAGCCTGTTTTTGGGATTCGGCACTGCGCTGCTTTAACTGTAAATTGTGCGGACATGCAATGTTGTACCCAAATGAAATTTGCGTCCTTTTCTTCCCACAAATAGAACTTTCTTTTAATGGTATTTGATTGCCTCTGCGATTTTTTTTTTTTGCGATATAAACAGAAAAAGACCGAAAATTTTGAAAAAAAATGATATTTTCTACTTTTTGTTATAAGAAAAATCGAATAAACTCAATTTTAGTCATACATTTAGGCCAAAATGTATTCAGCCACATGTCTTTAGTGAAAAAAATGTCAATAAGCGTATATTTATTGGTTTGCGCAAAAGTTATAGCGTTTACAAACTAGGGTACATTTTCTGAAATTTACACAGCTTTAAATTTATGACTGCCTATCTCATTTCTTGAGGTGCTAAAATGGCAGGGCAGTACAAAACCCCCCCAAATGACCCCATTTTGGAAAGTAGACACCCCAAGGAAATTGCTGAGAGGCATATTGAGCCCATTGAATATTTTTTTTTTTGTCCCAAGTGATTGAATAATGACAAAAAAAAAAAATTACAAAAAGTTGTCACTAAATGATATATTGCTCACACATGCCATGGTTATATGTGGAATTGCACCCCAAAATACATTCTGCTGCTTCTCCTGAGTACGGGGATACCACATGTGTGGGACTTTTTAGGAGCCTAGCCACGTACGGGACCCCGGAAACCAAGCACCGCCTTCAGGATTTCTAAGGGCGCAAATTTTTGATTTCACTCCTCACTACCTATCACAGTTTCGAAGGCCATAAAATGCCAAAATAGCACAAACCCCCCAAATGACCCCATTTTGGAAAGTAGACACCCCAAGCTATTTACTGAGAGGCATGTTCAGTCCATGGAATATTTTATATTTTGCCACAAGTTGCGGGAATATGACAATCTTTTTTTATTTTGCACAAAGTTGTCACTAAATGATATATTGCTCACACATGCCATGGGCATATGTGAAATTACACCCCAAAATACATTCTGCTGCTTCTCCTGAGTACGGGGATACCACATGTGTGGGACTTTTTGGGAGCCTAGCCGCGTACGGGACCCCAAAAACCAAGCACCGCCTTCAAGGTTTCTAAGGGCATAAATTTTTGATTTCACTCCTCACTACCTATCACAGTTTTGAAGGCCATAAAATGCCAAGATGGCACAAAACCCCCCCAAATGACCCCATTTTGGAAAGTAGACACCCCAAGCTATTTGCTGAGAGGCATGTTGACCCCATTGAATATTTTTTTTTTTTTGTCCCAAATGATTGAATAATGACAAAAAGAAAAAAAAATGTACAAAAAGTTGTCACTAAATGATATATTGCTCACACATGCCATGGTTATATGTGGAATTGCACCCCAAAATACATTCTGCTGCTTTTCCTGAGTACGGGGATACCACATGTGTGGGACTTTTTGGGAGCCTAGCCACGTACGGGACCCCAAAAACCAAGCACCGCCTTCAAGGTTTCTAAGGGCATAAATTTTTGATTTCACTCCTCACTACCTATCACAGTTTTGAAGGCCATAAAATGCCAAGATGGCACAAAACCCCCCCCAAATGACCCCATTTTGGAAAGTAGACACCCCAAGCTATTTGCTGAGAGGCATGTTGACCCCATTGAATATTTTTTTTTGTCCCAAATGATTGAATAATGACAAAAAGAAAAAACAAATGTACAAAAAGTTGTCACTAAATGATATATTGCTCACACATGCCATGGGCATATGTGGAATTGCACCCCAAAATACATTCTGCTGCTTCTCCTGAGTACGGGGATACCACATGTGTGGGACTTTTTGGGAGCCTAGCCGCGTACAGGGCCCCAAAAACCAAGCACCGCCTTCAGGATTTCTAAGGGCGTAAATTTTTGATTTCACTCCTCACTACCTATCACAGTTTCGAAGGCCATAAAATGCCAAAATAGCACAAAACCCCCCCAAATTACCCCATTTTGGAAAGTAGACACCCCAAGCTATTTACTGAGAGGCATGTTGAGTCCATGGAATATTTTATATTTTGCCACAGGTTGCGGGAATATGACAAACTGTTTTTTTTTTGCACAAAGTTGTCACTAAATGATATATTGCTCACACATGCCATGGGCATATGTGAAATTACACCCCAAAATACATTCTGCTGCTTCTCCTGAGTACGGGGATACCACATGTGTGGGACTTTTTGGGAGCCTAGCCGCGTACGGGACCCCAAAAACCAAGCACCGCCTTCAAGGTTTCTAAGGGCATAAATTTTTGATTTCGCTCCTCACTACCTATCACAGTTTTGAAGACCATAAAATGCCAAGATGGCACAAAACCCCCCCAAATGAACCCATTTTGGAAAGTAGACACCCCAAGCTATTTGCTGAGAGGCATGTTGAGCCCATTGAATATTTTTTTTTTTTTTGTCCCAAATGATTGAATAATGACAAAAAGAAAAAAAAAATGTACAAAAAGTTGTCACTAAATGATATATTGCTCACACATGCCATGGTTATATGTGAAATTACACCCCAAAATACATTCTGCTGCTTCTCCTGAGTACGGGGATACCACATGTGTGGGACTTTTTGGGAGCCTAGCCGCGTACGGGACCCCAAAAACCAAGCACCCGCCTTCAAGGTTTCTAAGGGCATAAATTTTTGATTTCACTCCTCACTACCTATCACAGTTTTGAAGGCCATAAAATGTCAAAATAGCCCAAAACCCCCACAAATGACCCCATTTTGGAAAGTAGACACCCCAAGCTATTTGCTGAGAGGCATGGTGAGTATTTTACAGCTCTCATTTGTTTTTGAAAATTAAGAAAGACATTTTTTTTTCTTTTTTTTTTTCTTTTTTTACATTTTCAAAACTTTGTGACAAAAAGCGAGATCTGCAAAATACTCAACATACCTCTCAGCAAATAGCTTGGGGTGTCTACTTTCCAAAATGGGGTCATTTGGGGGGGTTTTGTGCCATCTGGGCATTCCATGGCCTCCGAAACTGTGATAGGCAGTGAGGAGTGAAATCAAAAATTTACACCCATAGAAATCCTGAAGGCGGTGCTTGGTTTTTGGGGTCCCGTACGCGACTAGGCTCCCAAAAAGTCCCACACATGTGGTATCCCCGTACTCAGGAGAAGCAACAGAATGTATTTTGGGGTGTAATTCCACATATGCCCATGGCATGTTTGAGCAATATATAATTTAGTGACAACTTTTTGTACATTTTTTTTTTTTTTGGTCATTATTCAATCACTTGGGACAAAAAAAAAAAATATTCAATGGGCTCAACATGCCTCTCAGCAAATAGCTTGAGGTGTCTACTTTACAAAATGGGGTCATTTGGGGGGGTTTTGAACTGTCCTGGCATTTTATGCACAACATTAGGAAGCTTATGTCACACATCATCCACTCTTCTAACCACTTGAAGACAAAGCCCTTTCTGACACTTTTTGTTTACATGAAAAAATATTTTTTTTTGCAAGAAAATTATGTTGAACCCCCAAACATTATATATTTTTTTAAAGCAAAGGCCCTACAGATTAAAATAGTGGGTGTTGCATTTTTTTTTTCCACACAGTATTTGCGCAGCGTTTTTTCAAATGCATTTTTTGGGGGAAAAACACACTTTTTTTATTTTTAATGCACTAAAAAACACTATATTGCCCAAATGTTTGATGAAATAAAAAAGATGATCATAGGCCGAGTACATGGATACCAAACACGACATGCTTTAAAATTGCGCACAAACGCGCAGCGGCGACAAACTACATTCATTTTTAAAAGCATTTAAAAGCCTTTACAGGTTACCACGTTAGATTTACAGAGGAGGTCTACTGCTAAAATGACTGCCCTCGATCTGACCTTCGTGGTGATACCTCACATGCATGATGCAATTGCTGTTTACATATGACGCTAGACCGACGCTTGCGTTCGCCTTTGCGCAATAGCAGGGGGGGGGACAGCGGTGCTTTTTTTTTTTTTTTTTTTTTATTATTTATTTGGCTTTTTTATTTTATTTTTAAACTGTGCCTTCCATATTTTATTTTTTTACCATTTTTATCGTTATCTCAGGGAATGTAAATATCCCCTATGATAGCAATAGGTAGTGACAGGTACTCTTTTTTTGAAAAAAATTGGGGGGTTAGACCCTAGATCTTTCCTCTGCCCTCAAAGCATCTGACCACACCAAGATCGGTGTGATAAAATGCTTTCCCAATTTCCCAATGGCGCTTTTTATATCCGGGGGGGGGACATTCCCTCCCACTGCTTGTAAAAGCAGTCTAGAGGCTAATTATCTGCTAGAATTGCTTTTACATGAAAGCCGGCTGCTGGCTGAAAAGAATGATACCAAGATGATACCTAAACCCGCAGGCATCATTCTGGTATAAACATTCAAAGTCCAGCAACATACCAGTACGTTGCTGGTCCTTGTTGGACATGTATTGTAATCTTTTTTTTCATACAGCCTATTGGCTGAACGAAAAAAAGAGATTGATTGGTGGGTATGCCCACCATTAGAATACCTCCCTTCATCCACCCACTTCTAATGATGGGCATATATGCCGAAGCATGGGGGCATCCTCCCGCAAAAAAGTTATGCCGCGTACACACGGTCAAGCCTTCGTCGGAATTTCGACCGTATGTACGCGGCATAAAAGGTTATGCCGCGTACACACGGTCGGACTTTTCCACGGATAAGCCTCCGTTGGAATTTCGACCGTATATACGCGGCATTAGGAGCAAAATCGCTCCTCCGCCCCTGCTGCCCCCATGCTTCGGCAGATATGCTCTTTTTTTTAACTGTGGTGGTGAAATCACCTCCTACAGCGTTGGAGTCACGGCTTTATGTATCGTGGGAGCAAACGCTGTTGCTGTCAAGATAAATAGATCCGCGCTGCAACTGAATGGCGTACCTGCTAAGCAAATGGTGGTTAACATTAAAACAAAGTAACATTACAGTACAACAGTAAGACCTTACCATGCCATACCTGCAAAGCAAATACCAAAACAAAACCTAGTAAAAAATAAAAAAATGTTTTAACGCAACCTGTGCCTAAAATATATATATGCCAAAGCATGGGGGCATCCTCCCGCAAAAAAGTTATGCCGCGTACACACGGTCGGAATTTTCCACGGGCAGGCCTCCGTCGGAATTTCGACCGTATGTACGCGGCATTAGGAGCAAAATCGCTCCTCCGCCCCTGCTGCCCCCATGCTTCGGCATATATGCTCTTTTTTTTAACTGTGGTGGTGAAATCACCTCCTACAGCACTGGAGTCACGGCTTTATGTATCGTGGGAGCAAACGCTGTTGCTGTCAAGATAAATAATTCCGCGCTGCAGTTGAATGGCGCACCTGAAAACAAAAAATTACATACCTGAAAAGCAAGCATGATAAAACATTGCAGAATAGAATACAGTAAAAAAGAGCAGAACAATAGAGAGAAAATAGAGAGAGAGAGAACAATAAAACGACAACTATTTTTGGTTTTTTTATTTTATATTTTTTTTGTGTTTTGTTTTTTACGTTTTTTTTTTCTTTTTTACACTTTTTTTTGTAACTTTACAACTGTAATGGTTCGGGTCTCTCAAAATGTAATGGCATCTTGGGAGACCCTGTGTAAGTGTGTCCTTGTCTGTGAAATGCTGTACCCTACGCTAAAACTTCACTTTTGAGTGGTAGCGTTCAAAACATTCACCTTGGCAAAGACCAGGCTTGTCAGGACAGAGTGGACAAAAACTACGGGTGTCACGCCTAAATCCGCGCTTGCTACAGACACGACATCTTTTTTGGGGGTGGCTTTGGGTAGGGGTACTTGGGAGGACATACGAATAATGCCTCTCATGCAGCCGGCTTACTGCATTTGGTTGGGGATGGTGAGGTGCAGAACCGCCTGGATACAGGAGTTCTGTGACTATCTCATTCTGGAATTTTAGAAGAGATAACGTCCCACCTGAAGCTCTGTATAGCACATGAGCGTTCAGCAAAGCCAATTGGAATAATGATAGAGACACTTTTTTGTACCAGCGTCTCGCCTTACGGTCAATTAGATACGGCGCCATCAACTGGTCGTTGAGGTCCACCCCTCCCATATTTTGGTTATATTCGTGGACACAGAGGGGTTTCTCCACAACACCAGTCGCCGTACGAATTTGGACTGTCGTGTCTGCATGAAGGGAGGTAAGAAGGAAAACATTCTTATTGTCCCTCCACTTCATAGTGAGCAAGTTATTACACTTCAAGCAGGCTCTCTCCCCCAGCCTAAGACGGGCATCTACAAGCCGCTGGGGAAAGCCCCGGCGATTAGGTCGCACGGTGCCACATGCTCCAATCTTATGATCAAACAAGTGACTAAACAGTGGCACGTGTAATAATTGTCCACATACAAGTGGTACCCCTTTCCGAATAAGGGTGACACCAAGTTCCACACTATCTTGCCAGCGCTCCCTATGTAATCCGGGCAGTTGACCGACTCAATCTGACTGTCTTTTCCCTCATAAACCGTAAAGTTCACTACATAACCTGTTGCCCTGTCACAGAACTTGTAGAGCTTGACCCCGTATCTGGCACGCTTGCTGGGAAGGTACTGCTTGAAAGACAAGCGGCCAGAAAATTTAATCAGGGACTCATCAACGCAGACAACTTGATCGGGAGTAAACAAGGCTGCAAAACGTTCGTTGAAGTGGTTTATGAGGGGCCGAATTTTATAGAGCCGGTCGTATTCAGGGTCCCCACGTGGACGACAAAGTTCATTGTCGTTGAAGTGCATGAACCGCAAAATCTGCTCGTATCGTGCCCTGGACATGGAGGCAGAGAACACGGGCATGTGGTCAATTGGGTGCGTGGACCAATAAGCACGCAATGACGGAAAATTATGTGTGCCCATGTTGAGGGAAAGGCCCAGAAAGGTCTTAAATTCGGAAACCGTAATTGGTTTCCAATTTCTGGCAATTTTAGGCAACTGGGGGTTAGCGGCGATAAATTGACCAGCATATAAATTACTCTGGTCCACAATAGATCTATAGAGATCTTCCGTGAAAAACAGCGAATAAAAATCAATTGGAATAAAATCAGCTGTTTCCACCTGAATACCGGGTTGGGCAGTGAATGGGGGAAGTACGGGTTCTGCAGAAGTGGTGGGGACCCAATCAGGATAGGCGAATTCTGCAGGAAGGGCAGTATGGGCACGACGGGCCTGCCTTTGTCTTCTTGGTGGCAGCGGGACACTACTTGTGCTTGCCACCTCGCCAGCTTGAACTGCACTTATGGGACTCGCCACGTCACCAAGTGTTACTGCAGTGCTGGATGTACGTCCAGGCTGTACTAGGCCGCTGGTGCTTGCCAGTTCACCAGAAGGAATAGCGGCGCTAGTACTACTCTGCTCCATGATACGAGAGACCTGCGGTTCTTGCTCCTCAACAACCTCAGAAGATCGGGATCGGGTACGCCTGACCTTAGCAGGGACCTCAACTTTGTCGTCAGAGCTATCTGACGTGGGGCCGCTAACGTCACTGTCTTCTACGGGAAGATATTCTGAGCCTGAATCTGACAGATACGTGACCTCCTCTTCACTATCTGTCATGCTCAGAATCTCGTAGGCCTCTTTACTAGTGTACCTTCGTCTTGCCATTTTGGGCTCTAAATTTAGGGGTACACTAGTAAGATTCACAGGAAAAAAAGCACCTGACTGTCGTCAGCAAATATATCAAACGCTACAAAAAAACTGTTAGCGATCGCAGGGATCAGGCCTGTCTCTGCGAACGCTGCAGTTATGTGTGTTGTGTTTGGTAAGTGACAGTGATCGATCGATACTGCACTTGGGTGGGCTGGGCTGGGCTGGGCTGGGCGGAGGGGCTAAACGCAGGCGCTAGCAGGTATCTGGGCTGATCCCGCTAACACTGCGTTTTTGGGAACCCTAAACCGCTGGGGATGCTAGTATAGATCTGATCAGATACTATACCACTAAGGGGGGTGTATGCTTTGCGCGTGGGTGTTAGCGTTACTGGCACTAACCTAACACTGCCTGGGGCGACGCAGACCCTCTCTGGCGCTAAAACCTAATTGATCTCACCCGCCGGGCGATCAGGGGGGTTAAACCTTTATTGGGTTATATACGGCGGGTGCCCTGATGCTATAAAAAGCAAACTAATCAACCAGCGTCACCCGTAACCTTTATATGGTGATCACTGGTGAAAGGGTTAACTAGGGGCAATCAGGGGGTTAAAACCTTTATTAGGTTAAATATGGGGGTACCTGACACTATATAAAAACCTGACGGGTAACCTAAATAACTAAATAACTTACTGGCTAACCAGTGACACCAGTGACGCTTATACGGCGATCACTGGTGAAAGGGTTAACTCTAGGGGCAATCAGGGGGTTAAAATAATATATGGGGGTACCTGACACCAATAAAAACCTGCGGCGAACCTAAAAAAAAAAATAACTGCCTATCTAAAACACCAGCGACACGAATACAGCGATCGGAAAAACAATCGCTTAGTGACGCTGAAGTTAGGGGGTGAAAGGGTTACCTGGGGGGTGATCAAGGGGTTAAACCTTTATTAGGGGGGGTTAGGGGGCTACCCTGGACCTAAAGGGGCCTAATCCTAACTGCCCTGCAACTTTTTACAATCACAGATGACACTAAATGCAGTGATCAGTAAAATAAATGATCACTGCAATCAGTGACACTGTGATTGGGGGCTTTGGGGTGACCTGGGGGGTGATCTGGGGGTGACTGGGGGGTGATTTGTGTGCCTATGTGTACCTACGTGTCAGTGGACTGTTAGAGCACTAACCTCTGTCTTCACTCCTCGGCGCCGGGAACGAAAAGACCGCGGCGAGGGAGATGACATCACTTCCTCCAGCCTGTGTTTACATCACATGGCGGAGGAAGCAATTTCATTGGCCGGGAGCGATCGCGAGGGGGGGGCGGAATCGAGCTTCCGCCCCCTCATGCCTGATCGCTCCCGAACACTTAACGGCCGCTCACTGCAGTGAAGGGGGGTCCGGATGGACCCCCCAACTGCACAAAGGCGATCACGTAGATCTACGTGATTCTGCCTGTCCGTGCCATTCTGCCGACGTAAATCGGCGGTGGGCGGTCGTTAAGTGGTTAAAATCCATGCCAGATCTGAAGGGCCTGGAATGGATATTTGGGGGAACCCCACGTCAATTTTTTTTTTAATTTGCGGCGGGGTTCCCCTTAATATCCATTCCAGACCTGAAGGGCCTGGTAATTGAATTCTGGGGAACCCCCACGCTTTTTTTTTTTTTTTTATCAATGACTTTTGTATGTATTGCCGGGAGCCGACAATTCATTAATAGCCGCGAGTCAGTTTTAAATGCATTTTTTTCTTTCAAAAATGACATTTTTTGCAGGGACAGTTCTAAGCACGGGAAACATGCGCCACTTTACATGCATATCATACACACCCCCCAGGTACGAAATTTAAAGGAATATTTCACTTTTATTTTTTCATTTTAAGCATTATTAAAATCACTGCTACCGAAAAAACGGCCGTTTTTAAAACTTCTTTTTGCATTGATACATGTCCCCTGGGGCAGGACCCCGGTCCCCAAACACTTTTTAGGACAATAACTTGCATATTAGCCTTTATAATTAACACTTTAGATTTCGAACGTTCGAGTCCATTGTATTTAATAGGGTTCTAAAGTTTACACGAACATTTTGTCTGTTCGCAGGTTCTGGTGCGAACCGAACAGGGGGGTGTTCGGCTCATCCCTGTTTAGTGATTACAAATTTTTATGAGTATAAAATTGGTAAGGTTTGTATCAAAATATAACCCAAATTTTTTTTGGAATTTCTAAAATATTTGCTTTTTACAACTCAGTACAAAAATGTACAACACGAACAATATCCCTTTATAGAAATAAAACATTTTCCCCCCAAAAAAATTAACATTTTTTTAAAAATATATACAAGTTTTAAACACTCCCAAGAATATGCTCAATTTTTTTAAGTTTTTTCTCCATCATTTTGTTTGTTTGGTACATCTGGACCAGGTTGTGTTTTATGGTTTCAACCTCCCGAGAGCAGACCCTCACTTCTTTCAGCAACATCTGGGCAGTGGCTCTGGTGAAGGTTGCTGGTGCCGCAGGCATTAAAGTCCCTTTAAGTTGTGAAAAGAAAATGTCTTACTAAATATACAGGCCAACATCTATTACGTGAGGCTGTGGTGTATGACACTGACCTGGTGAGTTGCCATTTCCCTCTTCTGCCACATCCTGCAGTTGTGGGTCTTGAGTTGGTGGTGCGGGGTTTGCAGCCTCGTGTCTCTTAGCTCTTTGAAGCCCTAGGAGATATAACCAAAAGGTAGACTTGTGTATCTAAATATATTTAGGCGTGAAAGAGGAATATTAATCATTCTTGGGAAGTGTGTTACAATTGTATTACTGATAATTTTGGAGAAGATGAACACATGATTGTATCCATTTCCCAAGATGGTAGATTAATCTCTTTAGGTCATGTTTCACACATGGAAACACACCAGGTATCCACTGGATCACCTGTGTGTGACACCATCAAAAGGTTGTTCTTGTGGCCCACACTTGTGCTAATGAGTCCAGATGTGTAAGCAGCTGCTGAGCATACTCTTGTAAACGTACACTGAATCTAGTTACATTAGCCAAATCTAATTACCAACAACTACACAAACATGTTTATAATTACTTCTCACATAAACATTTCATGATGTCCTGTTTCATGTTCTTGGGCACAAGAATCCAACGTTGAAATCCTCGTTCAATAACACCCAAACGATGTTTTGGTGGAATACATTGCTCAAAACATTTGAACCTGCCGATTATTTTGTGATTGATAAAATGTTGTTCGAACAATGATGAATCGTGGCAAAAGCTTGTGATTGAGTGAACGTTTGAACGACCATTTATACGATCGATTCGTGTGGCCAAAAACATGAAACATGACATTTTTCACTGTAATACATACATTATTTAAAAAACACATGCAACACCACGTTATTAGGCAAAATCACATTTAATGTTAATCTACTTACTTTTTTTGATGACTTTTTTAATCTTTTTATATTGATCCGGCTCACGCAACTTAATGTCTGACCATCGTTTCCGGATCTGTTCCCGCGACCTGCGAACCCCAAATTTTTCAAAGAGCGTTTTTACCACTTTATCCATGATCTTGGCCTTCACTTGATTTGGCTTTTTGTAGGGCCCATTTTTCTCGTCGTAATCATCCCGGAGCAATATGGTGACCATCTCCACCATCTCCTCAAAGCTCATGTTAGTGGCTTTATACCTTCTGGGTCGGTGCCTGCTTTCTTCCCCACTTTCCACATCCTGTTGATTCGCCGCCATGTTTACACTCTCCGTCATTAAGGAGTAGCGAGAAGGGGCGGGGAAAGTAGTGTAACGAACGTCAGGGGCGGGAAAGCGTGCGGAGCGTCACGCATGCGCACTGTATATAAATCCAAAAAACATTGTTGAAAGCGACGTTCAGTGAGTGGAAGAAGGTCAGAGGAGACGAACGTGTAGATCGCGGGTACGTAACATTTTTCTTACTTGATATGGCTGTGTCCAGGAGCATTAAACCTATAAACATTCATTCACTGTATGTTCGGGGCCGGGGTTGGGCAATATGCATGTAACTTGGCGCTTGCTTCCCGTGCTGTTAGTACTGGCCGTGCACAAAGTGTCATTTTTGAATTGGGACTAAACTTTGAAAAGTCAATCGCGGCTCTAAATGAATTCTTGCCTCCCGGCAAATGGCAAGACTTTGAAAACTGATTTGTACCTGAAAAAAAAAAAACGTGGGGTTCCCCCAAATTCGGGTTGCAGGCCCTTCAGGTCTGTCAAGGATTTTAAGGGGAACTCCACCCCCAAATCATGAAAAAAAAGGGCGTGGAGTCCCCCCCAAAATCCACAACAGACCCTTTATCCGAGCACGCAACCTGGCCGGCCGCAGGGGAAGAGGGGGGGACGAGAGCGGCCCCCCTCCCTCCTGAACCATACCAGGCCACATGCCCTCAACATGGGGAGGAGGTCCCCATGTTGATGGGGACAAGGGCCTCATCCCCACAACCCTTGCCCGGTGGTTGTGGGGGTCTGCGGGCGGGGGGCTTATCGGAATCTGGAAGACCCCTTTAACAAAGGGGACCCCCAGATCCCAGCCCCCCCCCCTATGTGAATTGGTAAGGGGTACATTGTACCCCTACCATTTCACGAAGAAAGTGTACAAAATGTAAAAAATGACAGTAGTCAGTTTTTGACAATTCCTTTAATTTTTAGTTTGGCTTTCTTCCATCTTCTTCCTTCTTCTTCTTTTCTCGCTTCGTGTTTCTTCATCCATCTTCCTCTTCCTCTTCATCTTCCTTCTTCCTTCGGTGTTCTCGTCCGCATCTTGCTCCGGGTTCTTCTTTCTCCTGCCGCTCCGTTTGAATTGGAGGTTCCCGCTGTGTGACGCTTCAGTTCATCAGTTCTCCTCTTGGTCCGGCGACCCCGCCCCCCTCTGACGCACAGAGATTTCACAGGTACTTTCCCCGTGCAGTCAGAGGGGGGCGGGTCCCCCGGCTCGTAGCGGACCTAGAGGAGAACTGTCTAACTTTGCGTCACACAGCGGGAAACTCAAATTCAAACGGAGCAGCGGGAGAACAAGGAAGAAGCCGAAGCAAGATGCGGACGAGAAGCCCGAAGCAAGAAGGAAGATGAAGATGAAGAGGAAGATGGAGGAAGAAACTCCAATGCAGAAAAGAAGAAGGAAGAAGATGGTTGAAAAACAAAACCAATAATAAAGGAATTGTCAAAAACCGTGTAGTGTCATTTTTCAGATAATGCCATTTTTTAAGGTGAAATGGTAGGGGTACAATGTCCCCCATTACCATTTCACATAGGGGGGGCGGGATCTGGGGGGCCCCTTTCTTAAAGGGGTCTTCCAGATTCCGATAAGCCCCCCGCCCGCAGACCCCCACAACCACCGGGCAAGGGTTGTGGGGATGAGGCCCTTGTCCCCATCAACATGGGGACATGCTCCCCATGTTGAGGGCATGTGGCCTGGTACGGTTCAGGAGGGAGGGGGGGCCGCTCTCTCGTCCCCCCCTCTTCCCCTGTGGCCGGCCAGGTTGCGTGCTCGGATAAGGGTCTGTTATGGATTTGGGGGGGGGACTCCACGCCATTTTTTTAGGGAATTTGTGGGGGAGTTCCCCTTAAAATCCTTGACAGACCTGAAGGGCCTGGTATGGATATTTGGGGGAACCACAATGCTTTCCCAATGTTTGTATCAATGACTTTTCTATGTATTGCAATTGACAGGAGACAACAATTAATTATACCCAGGAGTGAATTTAGGGTTAATTTAAATTTATTAAAAAATGACACTTGGTGCAGGGACAGTTCGAGGTACTCCTTTATTTTTGGGGAGTCCTTTTATTCACCCTATTTACAGGGCTTAATTTACTTAAATGGGGTTTGGGTTCGGGTAAAGTCAGGTCACGAACTCTAGCTTTTTACAAAGTTAGCTAAAAAGAGTTCAACACAAACATCCAGGTGTCCACTCAACTCTATGATGACTGATCAATTGCTACGTTAGTGGCCTATATATGGTTAGAAAGATTTGGAGTAGTCCTGACTGACATTCCTTTTTTGGTTTTGGGTTTTGAATTGCACAGATAATGAAGGCATTTAAGGACCCCGATTTTATGCTGGAATTCCTCCAAAGATGGAAGAATCTTCCAATTTTATGGGAGACTAAAAATAAAAATAATAAAAATAAAGAAGCCAGGAAGAGAGCACTGGAGACCTTGCTGGAATTTGTGAAAACTCAGATCCCCACAGCAACACTACAGGATCTGAAGAACAAAATTGGGACCATTAGGGGCACATACCGGGCTCAACGGAATAAAGTTCAAAAATCCCTGCGGTCAGGAGCAGGTGCAGAGGACCGATACATACCAAATCTGTGGTACTATCAGCACCTGAGTTTCCTAGATGAACATCTGGAATCCAGGGAATCCCTTTCCAGCCTTCCACCCAGAGCGACCTCCAGCCTTCCTTGCAGCCAACCCTCCAGCCAACCCTCCAGCCTTCCCTCCAGCATTCCATGAAGCCAAGCCTCCAGCCAAGTTGAGGTCTCTTTGGAGGAACAACCTCAAGTCCTGGAGGAGGATTTAAATATTTGGAGCCAGGTATAATATTTCACAAAATATTTAGAGTAATAAAAGTTGAATGTTGTAAAAGTTTAAAAAAAAGTGTGAAAAATGTTAACAGTTTAAAAAAAGTGTCTGACATATCAATAGACAGCAGTGGCCACAAATTAAGGGCACCAAAAAGAAATATACTGGTGTCAGAATGATTGACTTTAATATTTATTAGCATTCAATTACCAGATGTCATGAGGAGACAAATGTGTGTGAAAGATGAAGGCAAAACTAACTCGATGTACCTTTTTTTTACAGGATGAGGAGACAGGCCCCAGTGGGACACACGAGGAGGCAGGTGCCACTGGAAGCCAGGAGGAGGAAGGCCCCAGTGGGACCCAGGAAGAGGCAGGCCCCAGTGGGACCCAGGAAGAGGCAGGCCCCAGTGGGACCCAGGAAGAGGCAGGCCCCAGTGGGACCCAGGAAGAGGCAGGCCCCAGTGGGACCCAGCACAACACCAGGCCCCAGATCCCTCTGCTGCGGATTCCTGCAAAAAGATCTAGGAGGCTGGTTCAAATGGAGGAGGAGACACAGACCCTAATTAGGGAGGCTACTGCTGCACTCCGAGAGCCCCCCACCGCTGCAGAGGGATTTGCTGCCCTTATTGGGGAGAAACTGCCACAAATGGGACTGGACCAGAGGCTGAAATGTGAAACCCTTATATTGAAGGTGGTCAATATGGGCCTGTTGAACAAACTAAAGGAGTTCACAGATGTTGTGGACCTTTCCTATTTTTTTGCACAAGTTCCTGCCCCACTCCATGCTCCCGCCCCACTCCATGCTCCTGCCCCACTCCATGCTCCTGTCCCAGGCCCTGCTCCCGTCCCAGTCCCTGCTCCTGTTCCAGACCCTGCTCCTGCTCCAGTCCCTCCTCCACGGACACAGCCTCCAAGGAAGGCTGCAGGGAAGGTCAAACAAAAAAGACGAAAATGAACCCAGGATATGTGCCTCACATGGGGCCAGTTTTGTTCTTCACATGCTTTGGTGTTTGCTGTGGTGATCTGGGTGTGCACTAATTTCAGCAGGGTCTCCAGTGCTGTCTTCCTGGCTTCTTGATTTGTAGTTTACATATGGTTTTGTTTTGGCTTACCTTTTAATTTGTTATTAGGCCATAATAAATGGGAATTTTTTTTGAAGATACAAAATTAACATGTGTTTTTCTTCTAAATAGCCAGTTTGTAAGTGAGTAGGCAGGGACAGTGGATAAAAAATTGAGAAATTAACAAGGGACACTAACCTCATTGAGGCAAAATTAGAATAAAGAATAATGTTGTGGTAACTTGACACACTCCAAAATAGCAAATAATATGTAAAAACAGTCTAAAATCTAAGACCACAAATTAAAGCAAAACAAAAAAAAAAAAAATGTAAAAAGTTTTGGGTATTTAGGGAGATCTGGCTCCCCAAAATAGAGATTAATCATGATAAAACAATAAATCATAAAGACCAAAGATTGTCCTAACTCTGGGACAATATCAGCAGCAAGAGAATTGGAATATTGCAGCATTAGAACGAAGAAAAGAATGCGCTGCATTAAACGATGTAATAATTTCATGCATGACGAATGTGCCATCTCCATTCCGAACAGTAGTTTTACCAGAACGAGCGCTCCCTTCTCCTCACTTGCTTCTGATCATGCGCGCTTTTTTAACATCGTTAAAGCCTACACACGATCATTTTTCATGATGAAAAAAACGACGACCTGAAAAACGGCGTGAAAATTTAGAACATGTTCTAATTTTTCTCGTCGTTTTTAATGCCGTTTTTCTCGTTGAAAAAAACGACATAAAGCCCACAGACGATTGGTTTTCTCGGCGAGAAAAAAAATGACGTTATTCTCGTCGAGAAAAGCGGTCGTGTGTATGCGGCATAAGAGTTTCTGTGTAATACTTAACCAATATGAGCTTTAAAGTGATTGTAAAGTCTCTTTTTTTTTGTCACAATGTAAGCACCTAGTTTCTGTAACCATGTTGCCATGCCATATAAAAAGTCACCAAAACCTCCTAATCCCTTAAAGTGGTTCCATCCACCTTTAGCAATATCTCTGGTCTTATTCTGTAGTTCTCTTATCTTAGCAATATGCCCTTTAACCACTTAAGCCCCGGACCATTTGGTAGCTAGAGGACCAGAGGTGAATTCAGAATTTTGCACTGCGCTGCTTTAACTGTAAATTGTGCGGACATGCAATGTTGTACCCAAACGAAATTTGCGTCCTTTTCTTCCCACAAATAGAGCTTTCTTTTAATGGTATTTGATTGCCTCTGCGATTTTTATTTTTTGCGATATAAACGGAAAAATACCGAAAATTTTGAAAAAAAATGATATTTTCTACTTTTTGTTATAAGAAAAATCGAATAAACTCAATTGTAGTCATACATTTAGGCCAAAATGTATTCAGCCACATGTTTTTAGTAAAAAAAATGTCAATAAGCGTATATTTATTGGTTTGCGCAAAAGTTATAGAGTTTACAAACTAGGGTACATTTTCTGAAATTTACACAGCTTCAAATTTATGACTGCCTATCTCATTTCTTGAGGTGCTAAAATGACAGGGCAGTACAAAACCCCCCCAAATGACCCCATTTTGGAAAGTAGACACCCCAAGGAAATTGCTGAGAGGCATGTTGAGCCCATTGAATTTTTTATTTTTTTTGTCCCAAGTGATTGAATAATGACTAAAAAAAAAAAAAAAAAAAAATTACAAAAAGTTGTCACTAAATGATATATTGCTCACACATGCCATGGTTATATGTGGAATTTCACCCCAAAATACATTTTGCTGCTTCTCCTGAGTACGGGGATACCACATGTGTGGGACTTTTTGGGAGCCTAGCCGCGTACGGGACCCCGGAAACCAAGCACCGCCTTCAGGATTTCTAAGGGCGCAAATTTTTGATTTCACTCCTCACTACCTATCACAGTTTCGAAGGCCATAAAATGCCAAAATAGCACAAAACCCCCCCAAATGACCCCATTTTAGAAAGTAGACACCCCAAGGAAATTGCTGAGAGGCCTGTTGAGCCCATTGAATATATTTTTTTTGTCCCAAGTGATTGAATAATGACAAAAAAAAAAAAAAAAAATTACAAAAAGTTGTCACTAAATGATGATATATTGCTCACACATGCCATGGTTATATGTGGAATTACACCCCAAAATACATTTTTCTGCTTCTCCTGAGTACGGGGATACCATATGTGTGGGACTTTTTAGGAGCCTAGCCGCGTACGGGACCCCGAAAACCAAGCACCGCCTTCAGGATTTCTAGGCACAAATTTTTGATTTCACTCCTCACTACCTATCACAGTTTCGAAGGCCATAAAATGCCAAAATCGCACAAAACCCCCCCAAATGACCCCATTTTGGAATATAGACACCCCAAGCTATTTGCTGAGAGGAATGGCGAGTATTTTACAGCTCTCATTTGTTTTTGAAAATGAAGAAAGAAAATATATATATATATTTATTAATTTTTTTCAATTTTCAAAACTTTGTGACAAAAAGCGAGATCTGCAAAATACTCACAATACCTCTCAGCAAATAGCTTGGGGTGTCTACTTTCCAAAATGGGGTCATTTGGGGGGGTTTTGTGCTATCTGGGCATTCCATGGCCTCCGAAACTGTGATAGGCAGTGAGAAGTGAAATCAAAAATTTACACCCTTAGAAAGCCTGAAGGCGGTGCTTGGTTTTTGGGGTCCCGTACGTGGCTAGGCTCCCAAAAAGTCTCACACATGTGGTATCCCCGTACTCAGGAGAAGCAACAGAATGTATTTTGGGGTGTAATTCCACATATGCCCATGGCATGCTTGAGCAATATATCATTTAGTGACAACTTTGTGCAAGAAAATAAAAAAAATTGTCGTTTTTTCCGCAACTTGTGTCAACATATAAAATATTCCATGGACTCGACATGCCTCTCAGTATATAGCTTGGGGTGTCTACTTTCCAAAATGGGGTCATTTGGGGGGGTTTTGAACTGTTCTGGCATTTTATACACAACATTAGGAAGCTTACATCCACTCTTCTAACCACTTGAAGACAAAGCCCTTTTTGACACTTTTTGTTTACATGAAAACATTTTTTTTTTTGCAAGAAAATTATGTTGAACCCCCAAACATTATATATATTTTTAAAGCAAAGGCCCTACAGATTAAAATGGTGGGTGTTGCATTTTTTTTTCTACACAGTATTTGCGCAGCGATTTTTCAAACGCATTTTTTGGGTTAAAAAATACACTTTTTTTAATTTTAATGCACTAAAACACACTATATTGCCCAAATGTTTGATGAAATAAAAAAGATGATCTTAGGCCGAGTACATAGATACCAAACACGACATGCTTTAAAATTTCGCACAAACGCGCATTGGCGACAAACTACATACATTTTTAAAAGCCTTTAAAAGCCTTTACAGGTTACCCCAGTAGATTTACAGAGGAGGTCTACTGCTAAAATGATTGCCCTCGATCTGACCTTCGCGGTGATACCTCACATGCATGGTGCAATTGCTGTTTACATATGACGCCAGACCGACGCTTGCGTTCGCCATTGGGCAAGAGCAGGGCAGGACAGGGGTGCTTTTTTTTTTTTCTTTTTTTTTTTATTATTAATTTTGCTTTTTTATTTTATTTTTAAATTGTTCCTTCCAAGTATTTTTTTTTTTATCATTTTTATTGTTATCTCAGGGAATGTAAATATCCCCTATGATAGCAATAGGTAGTGACAGGTACTCTTTTTTTGAAAAAACTGGGGTCTTCTAGACCCTAGATTTTTCCTCTGCCCTCAAAGCATCTGACCACACCAAGATCGGTGTGATAAAATGCTTTCCCAATTTCCCAATGGCGCTTTTTATATCTGGGGGGGGGGGCATTCCCTCCCACTGCTTGTAAAAGCAGTCCAGAGGCTAATTAGCCGCTAGGATTGCTTTTGCATGAAAGCCGGCCGCAGGCTGAAAAGAATGATACCAAGATGATACCTAAACCCGCAGGCATCATTCTGGTATAAACATTCAAAGTCCAGCAACATACCAGTACGTTTCTGGTCCTTGTTGGACATGTATTGTAATCTTTTTATTTCATGCAGCCAGTTGGCTGAACGAAAAAAGAGATTGATCGGTGGGTATGCCCACCATTAGAATACCGCCCTTCATCCACCCACTTCCAATGATGGGCATACACGCACCATTTATATATGCCGAAGCATGGGGGCATCCTCCCGCAAAAAAGTTATGCCGCACACACATGGTCAGACTTTTCCACGGGCAAGCCTCCGTCGGAATTTCGACCGTATGTACGCGGCATTAGGAGCAAAATCGCTCCTCCGCCCCTGCTGCCCCAATGCTTTGGCATATTTGCTTTTTTTTTTTAACTGTGGTGGTGAAATCACCTCCTACAGCACTGGAGTCACAGGGATCAGGCCTGTCTCTGCGAACGCTGCAGTTATGTGTGTTTTTGTTTTGTAAGTGACAGTGATCGATCGATACTGCACTTGGGTGGCCTGGGCTGGACGGAGGGGCAAAACGCAGGTGCCAGCAGGTATCTGGGCTGATCCCGCTAACACTGTGTTTTTGGGAACCCTAAACTGCTGGGGACGCTAGTATAGATCAGATCAGATATTGATCTGTTCAGATACTATACCACTAAGGGGGGTGTATGCTTCACGCGTGGGTGTTAGCGTTACTGGCACTAACCTGACGCTGCCTGGGGTGTGACGCAGACCCTCTCTGACGCTAAAACCTAATTGATATCACCCGCCGGGCGATCAGGGGGTTAAACCTTTATTGGGTTATATACACGGCGGGTGCCCTGATACTATAAAAAGCAAACTAACTAACCAGCGTCACCCGTAACACTTATATGGTGATCACTGGTGAAAGGGTTAACTAGGGGCAATCAGGGGGTTAAAACCTTTAGTAGATAATATATGGGGGTACCTGACGCTATAAAAACCTGCGGCGAACCTAAAAAAAATTACCAGCTACTGATCTGCATCACCAACACTAAGACAGCGTTTAGAAAAACGATTGCTTAGCGACAGTGGTGGTGGGGGTGAAAGGGTTACCTGGGGGGGGGCGATCAAGGGGGTTAAACCTTTATTAGATAATATATTGGGGTACCTGACGCTATAAAAACATGCGGCGAACCTAAAAAAAATTACTGGCTACGATCTGCATCACCGACACTAAGACAGCGTTTAGAAAAACAATTGCTTAGCGACAGTGGTGATAGGGGGTGAAAGGGTTACCTGGGGGGCGATCAAGGGGGTTAAACCTTTATTAGATAATATATTGGGGTACCTGACGCTATAAAAACCTGCGGCGAACCTAAAAAAAATTACCGGCTACCGATCTGCATCACAGACACTAAGACAGCGTTTAGAAAAACGATCGCTTAGTGACAGTGGTGATAGGGGGTGAAAGGGTTACCTGGGGGGCGATCAAGGGGGTTAAACCTTTATTAGATAATATATTGGGGTACCTGACGCTATAAAAACCTGCGGCGAACCTAAAAAAAATTACTGGCTACGATCTGCATCACCGACACTAAGACAGCGTTTAGAAAAACAATTGCTTAGCGACAGTGGTGATAGGGGGTGAAAGGGTTACCTGGGGGGCGATCAAGGGGGTTAAACCTTTATTAGATAATATATTGGGGTACCTGACGCTATAAAAACCTGCGGCGAACCTAAAAAAAATTACCGGCTACCGATCTGCATCACAGACACTAAGACAGCGTTTAGAAAAACGTTTGCTTAGTGACAGTGGTGATAGGGGGTGAAAGGGCTACCTGGGGGGCGATCAAGGGGGTTAAACCTTTATTAGATAATATATTGGGGTACCTGACGCTATAAAAACCTGCGGCGAACCTAAAAAAAATTACTGGCTGCCGATCGGCATCACTGACGCTAAGACAGCGATCAGAAAAATGATCGCTAAGCGACAGTGGTGATAGGCGGTGAAAGGGTTATCTGGGGGGGTGATCAGGGGGTTAAACCTTCATTAGGGGGGGTTAGGGGGCTACACTGGACCTAAGACTAAACTTTGGTGACACTTTTACAGTCACAAATGTCACTGATTGCAGTGATCAGTAAATAAATGGTCACTGCAATCAGTGACACTGTGACTGGGGGCTGGGGGGTGATCTGGGGGGTGATCTGGGGTGTCTGGGGGGGCCTGGGGGGGCGATTTATGTCCCTATGTGTCCTGGTGTCAGTGTAGTGTTGTGTGCACTGACCTGATATCTTCTCTTGTACGGCGCTCGGTATATGTGAGCGCCGCACCAGAGATGACATCACTTCCTCCTGCTCCCTCTGTCTGACACAGACAGAGGGGGCATTTCCATTCGCCGGGAGCGATCGCGAGGGGGTGGCCAGAAACGAATGGCTGCCCCCTCATCCCGGAACGCTCCCGGACACTTAGCCACCGCTCACTGTACAGAAGGGGGGTCCGATCGGACCCCCCAACTATACAAAGGCAATCACGTATGCTCTACGTGATTGTGCCTGTCGGTGCCATTCTGCCGACGTATATATACAGTGAGCGGTCGTTAAGTGGTTAATAATGTCCTTATTATCAGAAATGTATATACAACAGTCAGTGCAAATAACCTTACACATCCCACCTTGAGCTGCAGAGAGATAATTTGTAATATAAATGGTTATTTTTCCATTTCTCAGTTCTCGCAAACAACAGCAAAAGAAACATAATTATTTTTTCAAAGGATATCATCAATTCAGGATTTTCTTACAGTGGCTGGTATGAATCCAGGTGGGCTTTCCTTCCAACTTGACAGCAGAACCGGTTGTCAAAAGCACCAAATGTGGTCCATCAAATTTTGGTTCTAGCCTCTTTCTGATATGTCTCTTGACCACCACCCAATCACCTGTTTGGATTCTGTGAACACCTAAAAGAGAGACTGGGTCAGGGATAGATTTGTAAACACCTTCATGTATTTTATTTAATGTTCTTTGCAAAATCTGAACATATTCTAACAGACTAGAGCACAGGTGTCCAACACAAGGCCCGTGGGCCGAACCCGGCCCTCCAGGCCATTTCACGTGGCCCTCGCACCTCTCCTGCAGCTGCAGGAGAGCTCCAGCCCTCCTCTGGTCCTAGTCCAGACCCTTACTTTCTACTTTCAAGCAATGCATCCAGCTTCTTCCCAGCAGCAGCATAAGGAAAGGGGGGTGCACTGTGATGTAAGGGAGAGTGGGGGACTCAACTTTTGATGGTGGGGTGGCTCTTGACATCTAATATATGGGGAGGTGATGCGCTGGACATCTAATCTTTCAGATAAAACTGGCCCTTTTGAGGGCAATCATAATGCTGATGCAGCCCATGATGAAATTGAGTTTGACACCCCTGGACTAGAGTGAGAAGCCCGCAACTGTTGGGGGAAAATATAGCCCTGTTTTGGGTGGCCCTCCAAATAAAATCTCATATGGGGACAGCCCATGTGGTTGTTTAGGGTTAGTTCATACAGAATATAGGACTATTGACAAAACTTCCCCCCATCTTTTCCTGTATCTGCTTTAATTTTTGCACATCTGTTTTTCAAAATTCCATTAAGTCTCTCAACTTTACCACTACTTTGGGGATGATAAGGTGTATGGAGAGCTTGCTGTATGTGAAGGGCTTCCATTACCTCTCTCATTACTTCCCCAGTAAAATGGGTTTCTTTGTCACTCTCAATAGTTTCAGGAAATCCATATCTACAAACTATTTCATTCAAAATTTTCTTTGCTGTTGTTTTTGCATTTGCTTTAGCTACTGGCCAGCACTCAGGCCAGCCTGAAAACATGTCAACGCACACTAGAGCGTACTCATAGGTGCCTATTCTGGGTACCTGAATGTAGTCTATTTAAAATCTTTGGAAAGGGAAATTTGGCTTAGAAGAATGCTTTTGGGGAACACAGACAGGCCTCCCTGCATTGTACAGAGCACAAGTGAGACGTGAAGCACAAAACCTGGCTCCAAGTGCACTAAATCCAGGTGCCATCCAATAGAAGTCAGTAAGTGCCACCATCGCACCCTTAGCAAGATGACTGATGCCATGTGCCAGTTGTGTTATAACTGGCTACAAACTCCTTGGTAGACACCACCTATTCTCAGCGCTCCACAAGCCCTGCTCATTTTGGGTAGCATTATGCACACGACCATTTTTCACGACGAGAAAAATTCCATTTTTTTATTTGGTCAATAAAAACAATTGTGTGTAAGCTCCAGAGCATTTTTCGCGACGTGAAAAATAGCCATTAAAAATTTGGAACATGCTCTATTTTTTCTCATCGTTTTTCACGTCGTCGTTTTTCTCGTCGTGAAAAACGTCCGTGTGTAGGCTTTAACGACGTGAAAAAAACGTGCATGCTCAGAAACAAGTTATGAGACGGTAGCGCTCGTTCTGGTAAAACTAGCGTTCATAATGGAGATAGAAAATTTGTCACCCTGTGACTGAAGAGCACGAGGCTGAAAAGCGCAAATCGTCTCTCACCAAACTTTACTAACACGAGGATCAGCAAAAGCAGCCCAAAGGGTGGCGCCATCCGAATGGAACTTCCCCTTTATAGTGCCGTTTTTCACAATAGTGTGTAGGCAAGGCAGACTTGAGAAGAATCACGTCGAGAAAAACTTTGTTTTTTTCAATGACATTAAAAACGGTCATGTGTACGCGGCATTACATTTGATCCACTTATCCTTCTCTTCGTCAGAGGCCCGGTTATGCAACTGAATTAAAGTTTCTATATCCCATCCTCAGCTATTGATGAGGGGAATCTGTGCCTGCTACCTGCGCAACCCCTACAGTGGGTGTGACTCCTAATGCCATAAGGGCAGCATCCTTTGCCCCTTGGTCCGCTAAAGCATTTGCTCTGGCTGTCATGTCATTTCCCCTTGCATGTCCTTTTACCTTCAGGATGGCAACTTCTGCTGTTTTCTGAAAGGCCTCAAATAGACGCTCTATGAGTTTTCAATGTCTCACTGGCTTCCCTGCACTAGTCAGAACGTTCTGTGCTTTCCAAATAGGTCTAAAATCGTGAGCTATTCCAAATGCATATCTGCTGTCAGTGTAAACGTTTCCCCTTTGATTCTCTAGGAGATTACATGCTTTGACTGCAGCACACACTCAGCTTCCTGTGCTGACATCTGGGGTGTCAATGCTTCTTGATGTAAAATAGTTTCTCTAGTGGTTACAGCAAACCCTGTGTGTGGCTGACCATCATCAGTGTAAAATCGGGAACCATCTACAAATAAGTGTGTGTCACAATCTGATAAAGGCTCATCTTTTCCTGGTGTGACACAGGCCCTTTCTACCCCCATCAGAGACATACAATCATGAGAAAAACTCTCAGGTTCTACATCAGTACCATTTGTTGCATCTCCCTCATCAGTTATAGGAAGAAGAGTAGCCAAATTTAATATAGCACATCTTTATGCCCAATAGGCTCTGTTATGTACTGTTTACTTTGAAACCTGCAATAAAAACAAAAAGTAACACATCGTTTGATTGTTAATATCACGTACCTTACCAGAGACCGAAGTGCTGGGAGGGCTTCCCTTGCGACTAAGTGCAGAGCGCCCCCTGAAGGTGGCACAGGGAGTGCTATACCCAAAGAGGCAGGGGTTGCCAGCTGCGACAAGTTGAGGTGATGCTGGAGATCTGCTGGTGAACAGGGTAGACTGCCAGACGGGGGTACCTCTGAAGTACCAGATGAGGCTGTGCAGCAGGGAGAACCAAAGGTGGAGTCAGGAGCCAAGCCAGAAGTCATACACAGGTTAGCAAGCAGAGGTAGAGTCACTGGAACAGGTCAAGGGACAAGCCGGGGTCATACACAGGATCAGCAGACAGGAGCAGGATACAGGAACAAGCCAGGGATCAAGCCGGGATCGCACACGGAGAAGAGTAGTCAGGTAAGCCGGGTCAATAACGATAATTCAGGACAGCAGACACAGGAACTCAGGAACAGTCACAGGAAGGCTGAAGATCATGCAGCAGTTATTGACTGCTGCAGCAAGCTTTAAATAGGCCACTGGGCGCCAAGTGTCACTCACGTATTGTGTGCGCTTTGGTGCACGCGCATTGCGTTATGGCGCACGTGGATCGCGTTCTGGCGCACGCGCATGTGCATGTACATGCACATTGCGTTCTGGCGCACACGCATGCGCACTGGGGAACGTAGATTCTGCTGGACATGGAGAGAGCTGCCAGTCCTTCTGCGGATAGTTCCCTGACAGTTAAATTTGATGGAGCAAAAAGAGCAGACTGGTACTTGTCAAATCTACTGGCAGACACATGTCTGGTATTTACTTGATTCATGATTTCCTGTACTGCATGTGGCACATACAGGATCAGAGCAGAATCTAGTACAAGCTCAGTTACTTTGTCTAGCAGCAAAATGCAGGCTGCTATGGCTCGCATACAACTAGGGGAGCCTTTGATGACAGGGTCTAATGAGGCTGATACATACATCACAGGCCTCTGTTTGTCTCAATGTAGCTGGGTGAGTACACCTGCAGCAAATCCATTCACTTCATGACAAAAAATATAAGAAGGTTTTTGTATAGTCAGGAAGTCCAATGACGGGAGCTTCAGATAAAATGTTAATAAGCGCCTTCATCTGCAGTGACCCAGGAAGATCACTTTCTCTTGCCAGTATTGTAGCTTATCTTTGCTAACTTTGTTGTTACTGTTATAGAGAAACATGAGAAGGCTTATGCCTTGTACACACGAAAAAGTCTGACGGAATTTTTTCATCGGATATTCCGACCGTGCGTGTGCCCCATCAGACTTTTTTCCATCAGAATTTAGAAAGAGAACATGTTCTCTTTTTTTACATGGAAAAAATTCCTATCAGAAATTCCGTTCGTCTGTGTGGAACTCCGAAGGGAGAAAAAAACATGCATGCTCAGAATCAAGTCAATGCATGCTTGGAAGCATTGAACTTAATTTTTATCGGCTCGTCGTAAGTGTTGTACGTCACCGCGTTCTTGACGGTCGGAATTTGGTGTGACAGTGTGTATACAAGACAGCTTGAACGGAATTCCATCAGAAAAATCCGTCTGAGTTTATCCCGACGGAAAATCCGATCGCGTGTACAAGGCATTACTGTTTCTCTGCTGCGAATGTCCTTTGTATCAGAACAAATAAGCAAATCGTCTATGTACTGAAGCAAAACTGTGTTTGGGTGTGAGGGGGACCATTGGTCCAATACTTGATTTAACACAGTATTATATTCAGAGGGGCTACTTACACAACCTTGGGGCAATCTTGTTCATGCTAACTTTTGGGCATCATGGGTAAATGAAAAAAGGCGCCAGCAATCTGGGTATAGGGGCATCGGAAAAAAAGTATTTGCAAGATCAATCACTGTAAAGCAGGTGCTGGAAGCAGATATTCCACTTAGCAAAGTGCGGGGGTTGGGCACGATTTTTGATATCTAAATAGAAAAAATAAACTGCGCTCCCCTTATAAACAGAAGTGAAAAGATCTTAAAAATTAATGATCAACCATTGAGTGACAATCAATTAATCGACACCTAAGGAATATCACATATTAACACATAATATATAAACCAGTGGCATAGATTAAGAAATATGTGATGAAATAAAGAGATAAATTCCTTAATGATTGTAAATAAGAATAAAGGAATAGTCCATATGTGGTGAGTATTAATGAAAGTCCATAAAGCCAGAGAAAATTGAGGTCCACAGGTTGAATTAAATCAAACAGGTGTCCACCAAAGATTCCGTGCACCACCACCGTGAAGATTGCAGGCTTACCAAAAGCAAGCTTTGGACCAGCATGCGGCTATAACCCAGCACGGGTCCTGTAACAGGAAGCAGCAATCGATTGGATTCGAACCTGGCTCTCCTATAGGCAGATATTCCGGCTGGAAGCCCAGGTACACCTCCTCCCCTCGTTCCTCCGCTCTTCTTCTGACCTTCGCTCGCCTCCTCTGATTGGGATATCTGCCTCAATTATATTGCTAATGGCTCTCAAATCATGCACCATGCAGTATGTTACTTGCCCACCCTTCTTGTCTGGCTTCTTTGCAATTGGGAACAGGGATGTATTGGCTTGGGACTTAATTGGTACAACAACCCCTGCTGCTTTCAGTTGAGTGATCAGAATTCTTTATCCACTCAGTCTGCTGGTGGCCCATAAATCAGCGGGAATCACTTCCAATTCTGGTGGAAATGGTGGAGTGGAGTCTTGGATTAAAAATACTCCACAGGCAGAATTTAAAATTTATCCTGACAGATTACTGACCACTTGGACACCTGTCGGAGTATAATCTATGTTTGCTAAAATTTGGTTCAAAATGTCAGCTCCCAAAAGATTGGTAGGAACTGTGTCTGAAACTAACACTTTAATCACAATTTCTGTTTGCTGTCCTAGCTTGAGTGGCTTGGATTCAACCAAATCAGTAGAGGTCCCGGTTAGGCCAACACCAGAGATAACATTTTAAGATAATAATCCTGGAGGTAAGTCCTCTATATTAAAAACTCTTTGGCTTGCACCAGTATCATTTAAACAGGGGAAGTTCTTGTAAAAATACTTTTACTCTGGCCTCGGGACCATTGTCTCCCCTATTTAACATGATTGATACAGGGATGTCATTTTCCTAGTCCGGATCCACTGCTTTTGGCATAGAACTGGAATCAGCATGAGGTGCCTCTATGCTCATTTCCAGTATAAGGTCAGAAAGATGGCAGAATTTGGCTATTTGTCATTCCCCATTACAACTGTAGCATATAATTGGTCCCCAGTTGCCATGATTTCTGAAATTGCCTTTGTCTCTTCCTCTTCCTCTTCCTTTTCCACTCTGCTTCCCCATGTACATAACCTTGGGTTTGCTGTATTTCTAGTTAATCCTGTTTTATATGAATAACAGGATAGGCAGGAGGTCTCGAATAGACATATTGCCTGTCTCAGGCCTTGCTGCAAACAACTTTTCTTTTAACTGGGGTATTAAACCATCAAGAAATCTTTGTTTCACCAGTAGGGTTGAGGGAACACGAACTGTAAAGTTCGCGTCCGTACCGAACATTAGAGATTTTGGGCACCGGACCCGAACCCAAACAATTGCGTGTATGTTCGAGTTCGGGTCCGGTGCTCGGCGATGTAATGGCGCATTTAGAAAAGCTTCAGGGGGCAGCCAATCACCTTTTGTTTAGCTGGTGTGCCCTTAGAAGCCATCATAGCCATGCCTACTAATGGCATGGCTGTGATTGGCCAGTGCAGCATGTGACCCAGCTCAGTGCAGCATGTGACCCAGCTTCTATATAAGCTAGAGGCACACAGCACAGCACGTCACTCTGCTTTAGACAGGATAGGGAGAGGTTCCTGGCTGCTGTTGCTTATTAGGGAGAGATTGAAATACATGAGTTAGTCCTGATTCTGCAATCTGAGAGAAAAGATAGAGAGACAGTGTAGGGGAAGGTTCCTGATGGTGCTTTCAGGGAGAGAGATTTATATAGGATTCCAGATTCAGAGATCTAATAACTCAGCGATCTGCATAGGTTTACCTGTTTGTGTTGCAGTGCACAGTCTTTTTACACTGCCATGAGCCCAGTGTCAGAGAAAATCTAACTTTTATCTGCAAGCTCAGTGCACCAGCACTGCATATGTTACGTTGAGAGATACACCGTTTCCATACTGTGGGTGTATTGTGCTCTTGCAAAAAGACCCATTTAGGGCAAAAAAATTAAAATTAAAAATTGC
Organism: Rana muscosa; assembly: GCA_029206835.1. Classification (NCBI taxonomy): domain Eukaryota; kingdom Metazoa; phylum Chordata; class Amphibia; order Anura; family Ranidae; genus Rana; species Rana muscosa. Next base: position 10,310,987 of record JARGYO010005626.1, on the reverse strand, counting down.
AGTGTTTTCTGCATATATGCAAGTGTGAGATTTACAAATTTATATATTTTTCTTGTATTGTGCTATTCCAGAAAAATTGTTTTAGGGCAAAATCTTTTTTTTTAATAGCATTTTTTGTATTGCTGTAGGTGTGAGATACACCGTTTCCATACTGTGGGTGTATTGTGCTTTTGCAAAAAGACCCATTTAGGGCAAATAAAAATTGCTGTGTTTTCTGCATATATGTAAGTGTGAGATTTACAAATTTATATATTTTTCTTGTATTGTGCTATTCCCCAAAAAATTTTTTAGGGCAAAAACTTTTTTTTTAATAGCATTTTCTGTATTGCTGTAGGTGTGAGATACACCGTTTCCATACTGTGGGTGTATTGTGCTTTTGCAAAAAGACCCATTTAGGGCAAAAAAATAAAATAAAATTGCAGTGTTTTCTGCATATATGCAAGTGTGAGATTTACAAATTGATATATTTTTCTTGTATTGTGCTATTCCAAAAAATTATTTAGGGCAAAAACTTTTTTTTAAATAGCATTTTCTGTATTGCTGTAGGTGTGAGATTCACAGTTTCCATGCTGTGAGTGTATTGTGCTCTTGCAAAAAGACCCATTTAGGGCAAAAAAAAAAATTTTGCAGTGTTTTCTGCATATCTGGAGCTGTGTGAACTAAACAATTTCTATATATTTTTCTTATACTGTGCTATCCTAAAAAAATAACATTTTTTTTTAATAGCATTTTCTGCAGTTCTGTAGCTGTTAGATACAGCGTTTATGTACTGTGGGTGTGTTGTGCTCTTCCAAAAACACCCATTTAGGGCCACAAAAAATATTTTGCAGTGTTTTCTGCATATCTGGAGCTGTGTGAAATAAACAATTTATATATTTTTCTTCTACTGTGCTATCCTAAAAAAATAATTGTAGGACAAAAAAAATTTTTTTGAACAGCATTTTCTGCGGTTCTGTAGCTGTGAGGTACAGCGTTTACGTACTGTGCGTGTGTTGTGCTCTTCCAAAAACACCCATTTAGGGCCACAAAAAATATTTTGCAGTGTTTTCTGCATGTCTGGAGGTGTGTGAAATAAACAATTTATATATTTTTCTTCTACCAATACAGTCAGGATGACCTTGAGCTTCTCCTTCTAAGAACTAGCCCATATCAAGGGGAAGACATCTCTCCAGGGAGTCAACAGACCCTTCCTTCACGTGCCTCCAGCATCGGGCCATCAGAAGGTTCCTCCCTTCCCTGGAACAGGGTCCCCTACACGAGACGGCACCCAAAGACTCCTCGAACCTTAGCGGACTCCAGACGAAGGCTCTGGACCCCAGGCTTTACTCCCGCCCCTAGGCCTCCATACCCAGGGCAGCAGGAACTCCAGGATAGTACCTATAGTACCTCACCCCGGGCTAAAGGTGCCCGAGATGGAACAGGAACACGTGCACCCAGGTCGAAGGCACCTGGTGCGCGGACCCCACTGGACATCAGCCCCCAGGCCAAAGGTGCCCGATCAGGAGGCGTCTGCCCCTTTTATATCCTCTCCCGGCATGCACAGCAGGTTCCCCGCCCCGCTGTACTACTGCCAAGAGGGGACACAAAAGGCACAGCACTGTATCGGCGGTTCAACCCTAGCCTACCTGCAGCGCCACCTGTAGGCCGCAGGGAACTGCACACCAATACTGTCCCCCGAGGACAAAATGGTCCATGAATCCTACAGAATTAGGGTGTTTGAGCCTATTTACCACTCAAACACTTCCCATAAATTTAGCACCCCGCTACATTTTTATTTCAAAGTATTTTATTTTCCCAGTAGCTTATCCATTAAATTGAATAATGTTTTCCAGAAAGGGCGTATTCTGGGGCATTCCCACCATATGTGTGGCATCGTGACGTTGAGTTTCTGAGGTTCTTAATGACTTCCTGTACCTCTTCTGCTGAAAAGGGGGCCTCCAGCATATTTTTTTATTTTTAAGTTATTTCCCAATCCACATTTGTTTGCAGAGCACTTCCCATGCTCTTAACAACATTTTGCTGCCATTTGCAACCCTCTAGCCCAGGGGTCTCAAAGTACCGGCCCGCGGAGCGGTTACAATTGGCCCGCAGGTCTGATTGATATTGATACATTTACTGGTAAGCAATGGCCGCCTGCTTACGATTTTTTTTTCTCTTCCTGGTTTACTCGGAGGAAGTCGGGCTAGCTGACATCTGTGACATCACGTCACGTCCGCCGCTGTTGCTTCTGGTAATTGTAGTCTACGGCTGTGCGCTCAAGCTCCCTGCACCCGGCGGGTGGAGTCTGGAGAGCAGCGAGCCCCGCCAGCCTAACTACAGCCATTGGCATTGCTATAGGGATGTGGGAGGGGCTGGGGATGTGGCTGCCTTCTCCACTCCTCCCACAGACTCAATCCTCTCAACCAATAGGAAGCTGCACTGTGAGAAGCTGATCCTCCCACCCAATAGGCTGCTGCGCTGGGAGCAGCTGAGCCGCCCATCCATTAGGCTGTCGTGCTGTGAGTGGCCGAGCCTCCCATCCAATAGGCTGCGGCGCTATCAGTTGCGGAGTCTCCCACTCAATTGGCTGCCGTGCTATGAGTGGCTGTGCCGCCCTCCCCCAACATGCTGCTGTGCAGTGAGTGGCTGAACCTCCCACCCAGTATGCTACCGTGTTGTATCTGCAGATTTCATTGGCTGCTTCTGATGACACGAGCAGCTGTCATCCCCACTGATGCTGCAGCTGAAGCAGATAGAGGCAAGGACAGACACAGCAGCCCCGCCCACCCGCCCGGGTCTTCATCTGCAGGCATGAGGCATGCTATGTAAGTTACTCTGCACACTGTCACTACATAGAGTTCTAAGATGCTCTCTACCACCCCAACCTGCCCTGTGCCACCCCAACCTTCCCAGTACCACCTCAACCTACCCTGTGCCACCCCAACCTATCCTGTGCCACCCCAGCCTGCCCTGTACCACCCCAACCTGCCCTGTACCACCCCAACCTACCCTGTGCCACCCCAATCTACCCTGTGCCACCTCAGCCTGCCCTGTACCATCCCAACCTACCCTGTGCCACCCCAATCTGCCATGTGCCACCCCAGCCTGCCCTGTGCCACCCCAACCTACCCTGTACCACCCCAACCTGCCCTGTGCCACCCCAGCCTACCCTGTGTCACCCTAGCCTGCCCTTTACCACCCTAGCCTGCCCTGTACCCCCCTAGCCTGCCCTGTGCCACCCCAACCTGCCCTATGCCACCCTAACTTTCCCCATACCACCCCAACCTGCCCTATGCCACCCTAACTTGCCTTAAACCACCCCAACCTGCCCTATACCACCATAACCTGCCCTATACCACCCCAACCTGCCACTATACCACCCTATACTACCCTAACCTGCCACTATACCACCCTATACTATCATTTACAGGGGCTGGTATGGGGTGCACCCCATGACCGTGCACTGTCTGCATGGTGCTGTGCAGCCTAGACGGGGGGGGGGTGACACCATGTTTTACCACACCAGGTGACACCAACCCTAGTGACGCCACTGACTACAGCCAAACTACAACTCCCAGTTGGATCTTCTTGGACACCGTCGTGGCTGAGTCTGACTCATTGGCTCGGCGTGCAAGGAGGAGGACCTGTCCTGCTGAGCCTGAGCTGGCAGCTGCCATCGGCCCATCGCCGAGGTCACAGTGAGAGACCCTGACACCCCCAGCTGACCTTCACATGATCATCCCATCTATCCCCCATACACCTCATTTACCCTGCCCCAATGCACATCCAGGAACCTCAAAATAGCCCTCAACACTGGGAGCTGCCCAAGTGCTCATGGCCTGTGGATCCTGCTAGGAGCTGGCCTCTGACCCGTGGGGTCCTGCTGGCCGCTGACCTGTGGGGTCCTGCTGGCCATTGACCTGTGGGGTCCTGCTGGCTGCTGACCTGTGGGGTCCTGCTGGCTGCTGACCTGTGGGGTCCTGCTGGCTGCTGACCTGTGGGGTCCTGCTGGCTGCTGACCTGTGGGGTCCTGTTGGCCGCTGACCTGTGGTGTCCTGCTGGCCGCTGACCTGTGGCATCCTGCTGGCCTCTGGCCATGGCCTATGGGTCCTGCTGACCTGCGGTTCCTGCTGGCTATGGTATACAGGCCAGAAGGACCCACAGGTCCCAGCAAGACCCACAAGCTGTAGGTCCTGCTGGGAGCTGGCTGCAGAACTGTGGGTCCTGCTGTCTGCTGACCTGTGGGATCCTGCTAGCCGCTGACCTGTGAGGTCACGATGGCCTCTGGCCATGGCCTATGGGACCTGCGGGTCCTTCTGGCCATGGCCTACAGGCCAGCAGCCAGCAGGACCTATAGGCCATGGCCAGCAGGATCCACAGGCGGATCCCGATAGGAGCTGTGGGTACCTGTGGGTACTGCTGGGAGCTGGCTGTGGACCTGTGGGTACTGCTGGGAGCTGGCTGTGGACCTGTGGGTACTGCTAGGAGCTGGCTGCGAACCTGTGGGTCCTGCTGGTCGCTGACCTGTGGGGTCCTGCTGGTCGCTGACCTGTGGGGTCCTGCTGGATGCTGACCTGTGGGGTCCTGCTGGACGCTGACCTGTGGGATCCCATAGGTCAGTGGCCAACAGTACCCACAGGTCCACAGCCAGCTCCCAGCAGTACCCACAGGTCCACAGCCAGCTCCCAGCAGTACCCACAGGTCCACAGCCAGCTCCCAGCAGGACCCACAAGCTGGGAGCTGGCTACAGAACTGGCTACAGAACTGTGGGTCCTGTTAGACGCTGCAGAGCAAAGACTGCCAAGCATCTAGCAGTAAGCAGTGACTGGTAGCAAGCAGTAACTACCTCTATATATGCTAGTTTAATGTTCTTTTTGAAGCTTGAAAATTTGCATGCGGCCCCCTTGGGATATGAAAACTCATCCTGTGGCCCTCAGGTAATTTGAGTTTGAGACCCCTGCTCTAGCCCTTTCCATTACGTTTTTAGAGCCTTTTTAGTCCTCAGAAGTTCGGGTCCTCATTGACTTCAATGGGGTTCGAGTTCGGGGTAAAGTTCGGGTCAAGTTCAGTCCCGAACTCAAACTTTTTCCCGAAGTTCGGCCGAACCCGTCGAACCCGAACATCCAGGTGTCCGCTCAACTCTATTCACCAGTTGTGTAGATGGACTTTCAGTTTCTCCCACCTTTTCTTCCTCTATTTTAAGGCCTGCTTCCTCAGCCATATCGCTTAACAGCCTCCAATAAGCCCCTGTGGCTTCCTCTTTCCCTTGCTTAGCATTCATAATTTCAGCATGTCTGGTTTGTCCATATACTTCTGGCAATTTTTCACAAACCTTCCTTCCACTAACCATCTTATCAAGATTTGTAACGTCTACACCACATTCTTTAAGAATATACCCAGACATGTTGCTTCCCACTTCTTTAATAAGAAGCTAATGAATGTCAGTAGCAGAAGCCTCATATGCTTCCTGTGCAGCACTAAGTTTGTTTGCAAACACAATCAGATTCTTTCTAGAATCTCCCAGTCGCGCTAATATTCAAGTGAAGGTAAATTGGGTATCTGGTGCTCCAGGAGCCAATGCCCTTAATTTGCAATAATGTACATTTGATTAGTCAGTCTTTAGGTAAAAACAAAGTTCAACCACGGTAAAGAGGTGATTTAAAAAGAGGCAGCCATCCTCAGAGTGTGTCCAGCAACACTGCAAGACATATAAAAGAAACAAGGGGGTGCGCCTCTCTAAGTGTAGTATTAAAACAGTAACATTTACTGCACAAGATTAAAAAAACTTACAAGATATAAGTGGGAGTCATGCTCATCATAAGTATGTAGTCCTGGCAGTTCTACTGCGTCCCACAGGCTCCTCGCACGATCCGGGTAGCTGGGAAAGATTCTGGTGTGATGTTGTGCTGATTAGCTGTACATTCAGGAAAACCAGGTGGTAGTCAGCTCTATTTCTAATATGGCTCTCATTTCTTGGGGACTAAAAGGTACATGCCATTTCATTTGAGACTTTCTGTCAACAGCATTACCTTTGAAAAATAATTGGGTTCTAACAGGATAAACTGCAACAGATTGCTCTGTGACAGAGGCAGAAAGGGGTGGCTCCTACCTCCATTCTTCCTTCATCGTACTGCCACAATTTGGAAATTATGGTTTGCTCCGGAAGTTCAGACTCTATCTCTCTTTCTCTGGCCAAAGCCCTAAGTTCAGAGAGATTTAGTTTTGCATATGTGCCTATTGATTTATGCCAATCATCTGTTTCTAGGACATGAACTAAATTCCTCTTTGTAGGTTGATATGGGGCTGTTAAACCTCTGCTCTCTACTATATTACTCAGCTCATCTTTTGTCTGTTTCAAGTAATCCAATTCTTGTGCTTTTGTGGATGGACCTCTTAAAGCCAAACTGGCAGCCACATAAGGTGGGGGGTCCTCCTCTACAGTGTCTTCTGGCCAAACGTAGTAAATTTGGGCAGTACTTTTATTACATTTCCGTCAAGCCAGTTTGATTTGCTACCTTAGCTTCTGTTTCTCATGTGCAAGCTATACTCCACATTCCTTCACTGCACAGTAATGGGCCATAATTGTGCACAAAAGTTTGCCATACTTGTAAATCAAAAGTCTCTTCAGATTTGAAAGGTTTACCTGTTCGTTTTTTCCATTCCACCCATTTATCTAGGGGCTCTGTATAGACGGAACTGTTCCTTCGATTCATATACTCTCTAGCGCTCATCTTGCGCTGGGAATTTTCTGAAGGTCTCTCACCCTTCATTCCCTTATTTAATCTAATGCCCATAATGACTGCCCAGTCTTTTCTCTTCTCTACTTGTGTCTATACCTTCTTGCCTGTAAAACAAATAGTACAGCAAATCTGCAGATTTACAAGAATAGTCTCCACTTATCTACGTGGATAGAAGGGGTTCATGACAATAGACAAAACACTCACTAAGAGACCCTCCTTGTCTCTTCTCTTCTCTGGGTTATATCTGACCCTACCATGCGCCTCTGACCCAGGTCGCCCACAAGGAGTCAACCCAGGGAAATGCAGAGGATTCACCCTATCCACACACAGTCCAACCCATGAAGGGGAACACAAACACATTCACACACACACATTACCCAAGCAGAAAGGTCAGAGAGTGGTCTGGTTTCCTTGAGAACTGAGAGATAGGATACATAGAAAGGACAGAAAATATAGCAAGATTAAGGACAGCTTACCTAGCTTGCATTTAGGCCCCTTTCACACTGGGGCGTTTTTCATGCGGTTTAGCGCTAATAATAGCGCTGTTATACCGCATGAAAAAATCCTGCCCTGTGCCTTCAATGTGAAAGCCCGAAGGCCTTCACACTGAAGCGGTGCGCTAGCAGGACCGCTCCAAAAGTCCTGCTAGCCGCTTCTTTACAGCGGTAAAGGAGCGGTGTGTTCACCGCTCCTTTACCGCGGTCTCCCATTGAAATCAATGGGACAGCGCGGTAATACCGCCCGCAAACCGCGGCAATAGCCGCGGTTTGCAGGCGGTATTAACCCTTTTTCGGCCGCTAGCGGGGGTTAAATTAACCCCCCTAGCGACCGCATAACGCGGTAATAACGACGGTATAGCAGCGCTGAAAATCGCGCTGCTATACCGCCACCGCTCCTGCCCGCCCCAATGTGAAAGGGGCCTTAGAGGTCTGCGTTCCCCATGATCCCGATCAAAGTGCGGTTCCTTCTGGAGACTCTGCCAAACTCCTGATATGACTCGCCAAAACTGTTATGGGAATATTTCTGATTGTGACTCTAAAAACAAAAGTTAATAGTGCAATTGCAGGAACAGATTCACAGGACGCAATTACTTTTTAAAATGTCCTTTCATGGCAAAATGTTTTATTACATGTTTTTTTATACATAGATAAGAAAGGGATGGTGTGAGATGTTATTAAAAACTAACAAATAGAAATATGTTATTAAATGCTAGTGAATAGAACAATTGCAAAAGTAGGAGGGGGGTGTAGAGACAGAGAGAGCTTTTAGCAGAAGTTGTGTGAAGGTTACAGAACACATTTCAACTAGACATGTGCAAAAGGAAAAAATTTGTTTCGTTTCGTTTCGTTTTAATTCGTTAATTAATTAATTTCGTTTAGTTAGATTCGTTAAATTTGTTAAATTCGTTTTCGGATTTCGTTTTGTTTTCGACTGAATTCGAAAATCGGTCGCATTCGAAAATATTTCAACCGAATTCGAAAATATTTCTACCGGATTCGAAATTATTTCAACATGATTCGAAATTATTTCAACCGCATTTGAAACTATTTCAACCGGATTCGAAAATATTTTGCGACCCGACTTTGGGTCCACGTATCTCAGGGTCACTTAGTAATATAAACCCCAAATTTGGAGATGTTATAGTGCTAGTTCTACTGTGTTTGCATACCAAATTTGGGGTTTCTAGCTACAAGTGGCCCCGAGATATGTGGCCCCAAATTCGGGTCGCAAAATGTCATTCTCTGCTGCAGAAAAGTGTTTGACATTTTGCGACCCGATTTTGGGTCCACGTATCTCGGGGTCACTTAGTGATAGAAACCCCAAATTTTGTGTGCAAACACAGGAGAACTAGCACTAAAACATCCCCAAATTTGGGGTTTCTATCGCCAACTAACCCCGAGATATGTGGACCCAAAGTCGGGTCGCAAAATATTTTTGAATCCGGTTGAAATAGTTTCAAATGCGGTTGAAATAGTTTTAAATGCGGTTGAAATAATTTCGAATCATGTTGATACTATTTAAAGCGGATTCGAAAATATTTTGCGACCCGACTTTGAAAAAAAAAATGAAATTGATTCTAACAGTCTGCAGGAGATCTGCAAAAAAAAAAAGAAGTGAAATGGCTGTTAATAGTCTACAGGAGATCTGCTAAAAAAGAAATAGATGCTAATAGTCTGCAGGAGACCTGGTGAGAAAACTAAATAGATACTAATAGTCTGCAGGAGATCTGCAAAAAAAAAAAAATGCTAATAGTCTGCAGGAGATCTTATGTAAAAAATAGTAATCTGCAAAAAAAAATTAAACATGAAATAGATAGTATCTATATTCTATTCTATTCTATTGTTTTTCTAGTGTATTCTCTATTTCTATTCTAATCTATTCTATCCAAAGTTAAAATTAATTAATTACATTTTTTTTAATTCCTACTATTCGAAATTCAAATGTATTCTATTCGAAATTCGAATTTCATAAGATGGTTGCATATTCTTTCTATTTTATTCTATTAAATTATATATTTTTTTCTATTCTGTTCTAATCTTTTCTATTTGAATTATAAATTTTGGAAGATGGTTAGTTACTTACTTATATACATCTGTCACATAAAATAAAGATGTGAAATGGCTGTCATGGATGTAGATCGCAAGGCAAGTACATATGCTGTATGTCATTGTCCGAGTGCCACGTGACCGGCCACGTGACCAAGTTGTGGATTGTCCACTTGCCACGTCACCTGCCACAAGTTATGGGGTTCCTAGCACCAAGTGACCCCCAGATAGGGGCGATCTGTCAAGTGCTTTTCTGCAGCAGAGAATTAAATTTTGTGACCCGACTTTGAGGCCACGTATCTCGGGGCCACTTATAGCTAGATATCCCAAAATATTTGGTATGTAAACACATTACAACTGGCACTACAATAACCCCAAATTTGGGGTTTCTATCACCAAGTAACCCCGTTGTAATGCTAGTTCTACTGTGTTTGCATACCAAATTTGGGGTTTCTAGCTATAAGTGCCCCCGAGATACGTGGCCCCAAAGTCGGGTCACAAAATGTCATTATCTGCTGCAGAAAAGTACTTGAAATATCGCCCATATCTGGGGGTCACTTGGTGCTAGGAGCCCCATAACTTGTGGCAGGTGACGTGGCAAGTAGACAATCCACAACTAGGTCACGTGGCAGGTCACGTGGCACTCGTGGCCGTTCACGTGGCACTCGTGGCAGGTCACGTGGCACTCGTGGCCGGTGTCGTGGCACTCGTGGCCGGTGTCGTGGCACTCATGGCAGGTGTTGTGGTAAGTGGACCCCAAATTTGGGGTTTCTAGCTCCAAGTGGCCCCGAGATATGTGGCCCCAAAATCGGGTCGCAAAATGTCATTCTCTGCTCCAGTAAAGTGCTTGACATTTTGCGACCCGACTTTGGGTCCACGTATCTCGGGGTCACTTAGTGATAGAAACACCAAATTTGGTATGCAAACACAGAAGAACTAGCCCTACAACATCTCCAAATTTGGGGTTTCTATCACCAAGGAACCCCGAGATACATGGACCCAAAGTCGGGTCAAAAATATTTTTAGATTCGAAAAAATTCGGATTCGGTTAAATTCGTTATTCCGAATGTCCGAATAATGAAAAATTCGTCCGAATTTCGATTCGGAACGAAACGAAATGCACATGTCTAATTTCAACAGCGTGAACAAAATGGAGTCTCTTGTGCTTAAATGAACAATACAGTGAAAGTCCATGTCAGTTTAGTCCAACTGCTCCACTTTTCTTCTATGATTAAAATCTCTAGATTCTGAGAAGTTGAGAAATGCTGCATTGCAGAATATGTTGGCAGTATGAAAATGAAAGAAAAAAAAACAATGTTTTTGATCATTTTTAGGTTTGATAAATTGGTGTATTAACGTGAGTCATTCTGCACCAAAAGTTTGTAGCAATGAATGATTTTAACTTAGATGCTGTGTGATGAATAGTCCCCGAAGAACTTAAGCAATCCTCTTTCTTGTATGCATTTGTTACATAGCCATCTTACATTTTTGTTGTGTAAGGTAAACATTGATGTGTTCTGTTCTCAATCTTTCATTCTGTGTCATTACCTCTTCCTATTCTCTGCTACAAGACTGAGCTGGCACACAATATACAGACTGGCATGAGATTTACATTTAAAATGTCTGCTGAAATGAAAAATTTATGTTAGATCACAAAAGCGTTTGAGATTCCAAATCAATCATCAAATACATTCCAGAAATTTAGCAACACGCTGCATCTATTATTCATGCTAAATCATAATAGAACATCAAACATTGTGAACAATGGCTATCAGTTGGAACTGAACCATGAGATAACATCTTTAGAGCCTGACACATGAGGAGAAAACCCTGCAGAGGTCAGTTAAAGAGTTTGTTAAACTAAAATGTTTTCTTCTTTAGTTCCCTCTGATATAGAACATTAGTCTCCCCAGTGGATGTCATTTATAAATATATGCGGTTTAATAGCTTATTTCAGAGTGCCGTTCGGGTGCTCAGCTGACTGCCCACTGGTCTCCTCTCCCAATCAGATAGCTGCATAGGAGGTACTGGGAAACCCTCACTGACGTCAGCCGGAAAGTGGAGAGGAGGGGAGGAGACCGGCGGGCAGTCACGTGAGCGCCAAACAGCGCTCTGAAGTAAGCTGTTATACCGCATATTTTTATAAATGACATCCAGTGGGGAGACTAATGTTCTAAATCAGAGGGAACTATAGAAGGAAAAAACACATTTTTTTTTAGAGCAGGAGGGGAGGATCAGGGAGCTGCCAGGCAGGGAGGGGAGGGGGAGGAGGACAGAGGGAGACACAGACACAGGAAAGCAGGGCTGTGGTTGACGGAGGCACGTACTGTGAACACGTTGTCAGGGCTCAGCAGCCTTGATTATCGTGGTCAGCATACAGGGGGGAGAGCAGAACTGTCAGGATCGGCCAGGTATTTTAGGTAATACGGGGGGCCAAATTACACCGCACAAGCACTGTGCTATATAACATGCTTCAAGGGAACAGGATCCATTCTTTTCTTTTTTTTTTAAGTTAACAAACACTTCAACAAAGTAAAATAAAATACATGCACTTTCCAGATCACAGACTATGTGTAGCTGCACTTTTCTTCATCATATGATTCTCTGTTTTCTCTGCAATTGCTTTATTTTACACTTACTACTTAAATGTATTTGGTTAGGTCAAATCCCACTGCTGGCACACAATTCCTGTCCCAATATACACTTCTAAAATTCTTTCCAGCTCAGGGCAGTCATGTGCAAATTTGCCCAACACTCATAGCCCACCAATTCATATGGCAAATACGTTATTCCATACACTCACAATGAACATGTTTAAATGGATCTGCACTGCATCTAAGCACCACAAATCAAAAACACTATTTAATATTTTTTAATTTAATAAAAACATCCATCCATGTTCCCATGCTTTATTTTGCTGAAAAATCACTTTGAACAACACCCACCTAGCATTTCTGGCTGGGCCATCTTGAGTAAGGGAAAATGCTTTATGTAGCATTTACTTCCTGGAATCCATTTGCCTTTAGCTATGGAATGTATAAGGTAGATTTAAATAACTTGGCAGAATGACTATAAATCATCAGAAGCAAACTAAGACTTGTCATATATTATACAATTTTCTTGTACAATTTTCCTTTAGATTTACCAATATCAAACCTAAACACTTTCAACTTGTATGCAATCAGACAGGCCCTTGTACTACATAGTTGAAGTAAAATCTAAAGGAAATTAAACAAGAAAATTGTATAATGCATAGCCAGCTTAAGACTTTGAGGAATTGGGAAGGACAGCAATGCTGAGTCAGATGGTCAAAAGAATGTAGTCAATAAATTAAAATTGATACCACCAGTCAACATTGATGGTGGCAATGGATGAGACAAATGTAGTCAGAAAGACAGCTATATCAAACCTCATGTGCCCCATGAGCTAACAAACGCTACAATGAGCAATTTGGATCAGGAATGGACTTAAGGGAAAACAACCAATCAGAACATATAGCAATTCTTGCTGATTCCTGTATGTCCTTGGATATTTCTCTCCAAGTGGATAGCCTGCCTGAGGTCAGTCAGAAAATCAGAAGAGAGAGGCAGCGGAGTCGGGCCGCAGCTCTATGTCTGAATGGACACAGGAACTGTGACTCAGCTTGGGTACCCCTATAGCAAGCCGCTTGCTGTGGGGGCACCCAACAGGGTCAGGCCAGTGTTTAAGAAATACAGGTAACAGTGTGGTGGATAAACAGATGGATGGATAGGTGAGACGGTGAATAGATGGTTAGGAGAATGGATGGATGGATAGATAGATGGGTATATGGATAGAGGACCTATTGGTGGATGGAAAGACAGGAGGATGGATGGAGTGACGGATGTAAATAGGATTATGTTTAGTAATGGATCAAAAATTTGTAGCTACCACCCCAAACTGGAATCATTTGGACCAATTGTGCATTTTTCATAGCATAATTTTTATTTCATCTCCCTGATGAAATGAGATCGTGTATATTACTGTACTAGCAGCAAAAAAAAAAAATATTGTAATTTTTTTTTTTTAATCAGCAATTGGCCAGTATATACTGTGGTTGTGAACAGAACATTAAAAGAGAACATATCAGGATATAGACATGTGGTTTCTACTGCTAACTTGTTATAAAGGGGCAGATCAGGAATGGTCATCCTCATCCTAACCTTACTATTTACTGAGTCTCTGACCTCAGTTATGTGATGTCCTTGTTGTATTGTGCAAACTGCAGAGCAAATGTGTATTGAAATTTTGGATAGCATACCTACCCAAAAATTACCTTGATCGTGTTTATCACTAGAGATTCTAGTATTTCAATTTCAATAGGGATGACCATCCTGACAAGCAAATATAACACCATATGAAATAGAACCAGCAATGAACTGTTTCTCTACAGCTCCTGCGAGCCACATGGCCCCTGACTGCCAGTAATAGCCATGTCAGGGTGGTTTCAGATCACACAGGACCTCTGTGTGTGCACAGATCACTCATGGCAACTGGTAAAGTAAGATGAAGTGAGTAGAGCCAGAAAGATATGTCACAGTGAGGAGTCATATAGATGGTAAATAAAGTTTATGAAATTGGAAGAAATGAAGAATGCAACAAAAGATCTTACAGAAAGAAGGAAACGTTTAGTTGTTCTTTAACCCTAAAGGGACACTATTCTTGAGATCCTGCAGTGTACTCCTAACATTGCTGTAGCTCAAGGCTGTGAAATAACTTGTACTCCATTTTGCAGCTTAATTTCAAGAAGTTCTGAGCACCAAAGGGTGAGGCTTTACTATTTGGTCATAAATTGGCAGTTAAGCCTTGCTCACACTTTACTGCTTGTCTAGAAAAGGAAGAAAAGAAAGATGGCGTGACTTGATTGTAGTGTTGCACGCCCTGAGGTGCCAAGCAAGATGTAGGCAGTAAGCCACAGGAGATCTGATGTAGGTTCCTAAACCTCCCTGGGCCTGAGTCTACTATTCACAGCAGAGCTATAATAACCATTTAGTTAGTTTTCTTTATTAAAGATTACAGTGTCTTTAAAGTGGTTCTACAGGTTGGAATTTAAAAACAAAACAAACACGTTATACTTACCGCCCGATCCTCTTCTTTTTGGGTCCTTCACCAGTGGACCTGGCTCCTCCCCCTTGCTGATTTCCCCCAATAGCAAGCAGCTTGCTATGGGGGCACTCGAGCAGGCTCACTTCCCGACATTACCCATTCACACACGGAGTGCAGTTTGGCCCCATCCCTGCTCTCTCTTCATTGGCTCACTGGTGTTGATTGACAGCAGCAGGAGCCAATGGCTCCAGCTGCTGTGGGAGCCAATGAGGAAACAGAGACCTGAGAGAGCCACTACTCTCATGTACATCGCTGCATTGAGATGGGGCTCAGTTAAGCATTGGGGGGGCTGCACCCAGAAGGTTTTTTACAACCCCTTTAATTGAACAAGCTGGACCAGATTTTGCACCCTCCAGTTTTAGTAAACCAACCCCTGGGTGTAGATCTGCTACGAAAGTACTTGGACATGTCTGCAATGTGAAAATAGATCAACATTTTTCCTTCATTACTGGTCAAAAGTTTGCTAATAGTGAACCTGTGAGGACAGTATATAGGAACTGCCATTATTTGAATTACCTTTACATAGACTATCCCCCCTTCAGTCCATCATGAATGCTGCTGCAAGACTCATACACCTTACCAACCATTCAGTGTCCTCCACCCCTCTCTGCCAATCCCTCCACTGGCTCCCACTCACCCAACGAATAAAATTCAAAGTACTAACAATAATTTACAAAGCCACCCACAACTTGGCCCCCAGCTACACCACTAACCTAGTCCCAAAATACCAACCAAGACGCTCTCTTCGGTTCTCCCAAGACCTTCTGCTTTCTAGCTCCCTTGTCACCTCCTCCCATGCTCGCCTCCAGGATTTCTCCAGAGCTTCTCCCATCCTTTGGAACTCCCTACCCCAATCTGTCCGACTGTCCCCAAATCTATCCATATTTAGACGATCCCTGAAAACTGTACTCTTTAAAGAAGCCTATCCTGCTTCTAACTAACTTGTACTTCCTCCATCAGCTCATGCCCCACAGCTATTACCTTTTGTATCAATTGACCCTCCTTTTTAGATTGTAAGCTCTAATTAGCAGGGCCCTCTGATTCCTCTTGTACCAAATTGTAATGTAACTGTAATGTCTGCCTTTATTTTGTAAAGCGCTGCGCAAACTGTTGGCGCTATATAAACCCTGTATAATAATAATAATGTATAATAATAATTATTTACACAGAATGGGATCATAAAATATGAGCAGGTTGGAGTTATAGGGAAAATGAAAAATAATAGCACTAACTTGACAATACATTGGCACGGGGAAAACAGGAAACTGTGCTAATACATGGGAAACAAAAAAGTATTTTATACGGCATATGAGCAAGAAACAAACAATTTTGAAAACATTTTTTTAGCACACAAACAGGTCGAAGTTGGTTCAAAGAGCTTTCCTAACCCTTAGGGGGCATTTAAAGCTGATTGCACCCTGAAAATCACCTAAACCCACCTTCATTTCACCTTTGACACTAATGCATTTTGTGGTAAATAATACATTTCATCACAATATAATGGTTTTCAGCGGAATGCCTATGAAATTAAAACTTCCAATTTCACTAATCCCTATTTATTATCCAGGTGCCCAAAGAGTACAATAATAGATGTTCAACTTAAAGGGGTTGTAAAGCTTCGTGTTTTTTCACCTTAATGCATCATGTGCATTAAGGTGAAAAAACACCTTGCAGTCACCGTCCCCCCGGAGACCCCGTTTTACTTACCTGAGACCCGAATCTGCGTGGGCGCGATCCCGCGTTGCTTTTACAGAGCTCTAGTCAGCTCTTCATTGGATGATTGATAGCAGCACAGCCATTGGCTACCACTGCTGTCAATCAAATCAATGACGCGGCACGCCAGGGGGCGGCAAAGTCATACACTTGGCGGCTATGGCCGCCAAATGTATAACAGGGGAGCCCGCCCGCAAGGTAACCCCCTCGGGAGTTAGCTTCCCAGAGGGGGTTAGCTCTTGCGGGGAGGAGCTGCGAGAGCCGCCGTGGGACCCCAGACGATCTGGGCCACTCTGTGCAAAACGAACTGCAGAGTGGAGGGAATTATGACATGTTTGTTTTTTGTTTTTTTTAATTAAACAAACTTATAGTTTCCCTTTAAAGTGGATCTAAATCCGAATATTTTTTTTTAATTAAGGCTTGTAACTTTTACAGTATAGAATTTAATTTCATCTATGCCCAGTCTTGCCACAAAGAGTTAATCCAGCTCTGAGCAATCCTCTTATCTTTTTTTAGTGAGATAAAACTGACAAACTGGTATTTCTTTTGTCAGTTCTTCCCCCATGCTGTGAGTGACAGGTGCTTTACATATCTCATGCACCAGCGGCTCCTCTCCATTTATAAACTGAAGCAGAGTAACACATAGTTTACACTGCTCAGTTATCACAGGTAGTGATGAGCCGAACACCCCCGGGTTCGGTTCGCACCAGAACCCGCGAACGGACCGAAAGTTTGCACGAACATTAGAACCCTATTAAATACAATGGATGCGAACGTCCGAATTCTAAAGTGCTAATTATAACGACTATTATCCATGTTATTGTCCTAAACAGAGTTTGGGAACCCGGGTTCTGCACCAGGTGACATGTATCAATGCAAAAAGAAGTTTTAAAAACGGACGTTTTTCGGGAGCAGTCAATTTAATGATGCATAAAGTGAAAAAAAAAAGTCAAATATTCCTTTAAATATCGTACCTGGGGGGTGTCTAAAGTATGCCTGCGAAGTGCCACGTGTTTCCCGTGTTTAGAACTGTCCCTGCACAAAATGACATTTCTAAAGGAAAAAAAAAGCCATTTAAAACTGCTTGCGGCTTCAATGTAATGTCTGGTCCCAGGAATATGGATGAAAATCTTTAAGAAAAATGGCATAGCTACCCCATCACCCCCCCCCCCTACCCCCGCCCATTACCAGCCTCTTTGGGTCTTGTTTGGATATTAAGGGGAACCCCGCAACACAAAATAAAAAAGGCCCTATATACTCTGAACAGCAGTATACAGGCGGTGTAAACAAGACAGGGACTGTAGGTTTGTTCTTAAGTAGAATCTGTTTGTAATTTTGAACACGTACATTGTTTAAGTGTAGCTCCAGCCAAAAAATCTATTTTTAAGCTTTTTGGAAAACATGGGGAAGGGTTATCACCCCTGTAACATTTGTTTTGCTGTCTGTGCCCCTGTTCAGAACATTTCACCTCACTTTGCGTCCCAATGACAACTGTTTTTGAAATGTGGTGTTTTTATTGAAACAAGGATTGGTGATAAAGCATCAGTAGAGAGGAGACACCTTTCTCCCATATTAATTCTTACAGGAGAGAATTTTCCTTCCTAGGGGTAGATTTCCTCTCACTTCCTGTTGTCTTCTTCCGTTTGCAAGTAGGAGTCGTTTGTAAGTTGGATGTTTGAAAGTAGGGACCTGCCGTACATACTCTGCAGAAATTGGCCCCTTAGGTGTTGGTGTTGGCACAACACTGTAAGCACTCACAGTTACTCTTGGTGGGTGCTGGAACGCCCTGCTGTCAACTATTATATCAGGAATTGTAATAACATATAATTGTTGAACAGTGGTAGTAAAAATTGGGCCTTTGATGTTGGTGCTGGTGCCACAACACTGTAAGGCCTGACAGTTACTCTTGGTGGGCGCAGCAATGGGCCCTGCTGTGAATTATTAGATCAATAATTATAATTGCATGCCCCTGTTGAACAGGGGCTGAAAAATTGGGCCTTTGGTGGTGGTGGTGGTGGTGGTGGTGGTGTTGACACAACACTGTTAGGCCTGACAGTTACTCTTGGTGGGCGCAGCAATGGGCCCTGCTGTGAATTATTAGATCAATAATTATAATTGCATGCCCCTGTTGAACAGGGGCTGAAAAATTGGGCCTTAGGCACTGGTGGCACAACACTGCAACCCCTCACAGATACTGTACTTGGAGCACAGCAATGAGCCCTGTTGCAAAGTATTGCATCAAAAATTGTAATTACACGCCCCTGTTAAACAGGGGCTGAAAAATTGGCCTTAGCCACTGGTGGCACAACACTGCAACCCCTCACAGATACTGTACTTGGAGCACAGCAATGAGCCATGTTGCAAAGTATTGCATCAAAAATTGTAATTACACGCCCCTGTTAAACAGGGGCTGAAAAATTGGGCCTTAGCCACTGGTGGCACAACACTGCAACCCCTCACAGATACTGTACTTGGAGCACAGCAATGAGCCCTGTTGCAAAGTATTGCATCAAAAATTGTAATTACACGCCCCTGTTAAACAGGGGCTGAAAAATTGGGCCTTAGCCACTGGTGGCGGCACCCATAAACCAAAATGATCTTCCAAGCTATCATCATTAATCGGATCATTGAGGAGGAGGAGGAGGATAGCCAGTCAACATAACAGCACAGGCACTCAGCATCAGCATCAGTCTTGAAGGGATGTGACATTTTAAAATCAATTAGTCTGTTATATCAGCATCAGGTGTGTGGTAGCTGGTGGTGATCCAAGGCTGGTTCATCTTGATGAAAGTCAGTCGATCAACCGAGTCGGTGGACAGGCGCACCCTGTGATCCGTGACAAATCCTCCAGCAGCACTGAATGTGCGTTCTGAAAGAACGCTGGATGCAGGACAGGCCAGTAGCTCAATTGCATACTGTGCAAGCTCTGGCCAGTGATCCATCCTCAAGACCCAGTAAGCCAGAGGATTTTCGGTGGGGAAGGTGTCCAAGTCTGACCTTGCCCCTAGGTATTCCTGCACCATGTATATCAGACGCTGGCGATGGTTGCTGGAACCGATCATACTTTGGGGCTGCGGACTAAAGAATTGTCTGAACGCATCGGTCAGATGGCCACCTTCCCCACCGCTCCTTCTTTGACTGCCCGAAGCCTCAGCTACTCGTTGTCCAGGACCAGGAGTTAGTAACCTCCCAGTCTCTGGGAACGCGTTGCACAGACCTTTCTGCAAGGCCTCCCGGAGTTGTCTCATCCTCTGCTCCCTCTGCGACGGTAACATAAGGTCCGCAACCTTACCCTTGTACCGTGGATCAAGGAGAGTGGCCAGCCAGTAATGGTCCCTCTCCTTGATCCGAAGAATACGAGGATCCTTCCGCAGACTTTGCAGGATCAGGGAGGCCATGCAGCGTAGGTTAGCTGAGGCATTCAGTCCGGAGTCCTCTGGGTCACTAAGGACGACATGATCCGCAGCCACCTCCTCCCAGCCACGTACAAGTCCACTGGTTTCTTGGGACTGTAAATCATCCCTAAAAGACTGCTGCTGATGATGCTGAGTGCCAGCCTCCACCTCCATGCTGACACAATCCTCCTCCTCCTCCTCCTCCTCCTCTTCCTGTGCGATGGGTGGGACAGAAGGAACACTGTCTGGGTAAAGGGGGCCTTGAGAGGCAAGGAAGTCCTCCTCTTCCTGCCTCTGTTCTGCCTCAAGTGCCCTGTCCATTATTCCACGCAGCGTGTGCTCCAACAGGTGGACAAGAGGTACAGTGTCACTGATGCATGCACTGTCACTGCTCACCATCCTCGTGGCCTCCTCAAATGGTGCCAGGACAGTGCATGCATCCCTGATCATGCCCCACTGGCGTGGTGAAAAAAACCCGAGCTCCCCTGACCCTGTCCTGGTGCCGTAGTCGCACAGGTACTCATTGATGGCCCTCTGCTGCGTGTGCAGCCGCTGCAGCATGGCCAACGTTGAGTTCCACCTGGTGGGCATGTCACATATAAGGCGGTTCTTGGGCAGGTTCAACTCCTTTTGCAGCTCAGCCAGGCGAGCACTGGCATTATAAGATCTGCGGAAATGCACACAGACTTTCCTGGCCTGCCTCAGGACATCCTGTAAGCCCGGGTACCTGCCCAAGAACCGCTGCACCACCAGGTTAAGGATGTGAGCCATACAGGGCACATGGGTCAGTTGTCCCTGTCGGAGGGCGGAGAGGAGGTTGGTGCCATTGTCGCAAACCACCATTCCTGGCTTAAGCTGGCGTGGCGTCAACCACCTCTCGGCCTGCACCTGCAGAGCAGACAGGACCTCTGCCCCAGTGTGGCTCCTGTCCCCCAAACACACCAGCGCAAGCACTGCATGGCATCTTTTTGCCTGCGTACTTGCGTAGCCCCTTGAACGCTTATGGAGCACCGCTGGTTCTGAGGACAAACCACAGGAAGAGGCCATGGAGGAAGAAGAAGAGGAGGGGGTGGAGGAGAGAGGTGTGTCACAACCAGTAGTAGCATTTTGGAGGCGTGGCGGTGGAACAACCTCCAACACTACTGCACCTTGTCCTGCATCCTTCCCAGCTGCCAAAAGAGTGACCCAATGGGCCGTGAAAGAAAGGTAACGTCCCTGTCCATGCCTGCTGGACCATGAGTCAGCGGTAATATGCACCTTACCGCTGACCGCCCTGTCCAGCGAGGCCAAGACATTGCCTTCCACATGCCTGTAGAGAGCCGGAATCGCCTTCCGTGAGAAAAAGTGGCGTTTGGGAACCTGCCACTGAGGAACCGCACATTGCACAAACTCACGGACGGGGGCCGAGTCTACCAACTGAAAAGGCAGCAGTTGAAGCGCTAGCAATTTAGCCAAGCTAGCATTCAACCGCTGGGCATGTGGATGGCTGGGAGTGAACTTCTTTCGACGGTCCAGCAGCTGGGGCAGGGAAATTTGCCTGCTAGAATCGGACGTCGGTGTACTGCTAGCAGAGTGGCCGCAAGTACTTGGCTGTGACACACCTAATTCTACACCTTCATTCCTCTCAGTGCAGGTTTCAGAGAGGACTGAAGGTATAGTGGGGTTGGAGATCCCAGCTGATGCAGTGCAAGGAGAGGTCCGCTTTGTTCTTTGGTGTGGGTCTTTAAGGTAGGCTTGCCAACGAGCTGCATGGCAGGTCAACATATGTCTGATCAAGCATGTGGTGCCCAGGCGGCTGATGTTTTGGCCACGCGATATACGCTTGAGACATATGTTGCAAACAGCAGCTGTGCGATCTGATGCACTCGCCTCAAAAAAGGCCCACACCAAAGAACTTTTTGAATGACGGGCAGAGGCAGCGCCCTGCACAGGCGGAGCTCTGCGGTGTGATTCCGTTGGTGTGCTG
This sequence comes from Rana muscosa, assembly GCA_029206835.1. Classification (NCBI taxonomy): domain Eukaryota; kingdom Metazoa; phylum Chordata; class Amphibia; order Anura; family Ranidae; genus Rana; species Rana muscosa. The sequence goes on along the minus strand of JARGYO010005626.1, from coordinate 10,289,524 downwards.
CCCATACGCTGGCCACCCAAGGGCATCCTGCCTCGTTGGAGATGTGCCTCCTCCTCATCCTCCTCCTCCTCCTCTCTCCTATTAGGCACCCACGTGGAGTCAGTGACCTCATCATCCCCTCCCTCCTCATCACTGGAGCCAATCTGGCAGTATGCTGCAGCTGCTGGAGCATGACTGCCAGATTGGTGTCCTTCTTGAGCATCCCCTCTCTCTGCTCTCACGCTACTGCCTTCCTCTAGCTGGGTATCATCATCAGATCCTTCGAAACGCTGGGCATCCTCCTGGAGCATGTACTCAACACTGTGCTCAAACAGTTCGGGGGACTCCTCAGGAGGAGGACATGGTGGGTCTAGGGAAGGAGTGACTAATGATGACATTGATACCAGAGAAGAGGACGCTTTGGCAGCTGCTTTGCCAGTACCCTGAGCCTGGGTGAGAGAGGATGAGGAGGATGAGGTGGGCTTGGTCATCCACTCTACCAAGTCTTCGGCATGATGTGGCTCAACATGTCCAGCTGCCGAAAAGAAGGACAAGCGTGCCCCATGGCCATGTGCTGATGACAATGCACCGTGTCCACGACCAGCACTGTTGCCCCCAGACACAGAGCCTGCTTGCCCTCTTTTTTTGCCTCCTGACTGTCTGCCTCTCCTTGTTTGCCTTCCAGACATTTTAATGGATGGCCTCCAGGGAGATGGGAAAAACAGCAATAAGGGCTACCTTCAGGTGTATACTGTGCAGGAGGCTTAGCAACAATGACACTGACACTGTCCCCTGCCTATCCTTCTCTGTCCCTAAACACAAGGATTTGCAATATGCTTCAGCAAGATTGGTTTAGCACAGAATAGCACACTGACACTTTCCCTCACTGTCCTTCTCTGTCCCTACAAACAAGGTTTAGCACAGAATAGCACACTGACAGTTTCCCCGAGTGTCCTTCTCTGTCCCTAAACTCAAGGATTTCAAATGTGGTTCAGCAAGATTGGTTTAGCACAGAATAGCACACTGACAGTTTCCCTCACTGTCCTTCTCTGTCCCTACAAACAAGGTTTAGCACAGAATAGCACACTGATAGTTTCCCCGAGTGTCCTTCTCTGTCCCTAAACTCAAGGATTTCAAATACGGTTCAGCAAGATTGGTTTAGCACAGAATAGCACACTGACAGTTTCCATCACTGTCCTTCTCTGTCCCTACAAACAAGATTTAGCACAGAATAGCACACTGATAGTTTCCACGAGTGTCCTTCTCTGTCCCTAAACTCAAGGATTTCAAATACGGTTCAGCAAGATTGGTTTAGCACAGAATAGCACACTGACAGTTTCCCCGAGTGTCCTTCTCTGTCCCTACAAACAAGGTTTAGCACAGAATAGCACACTGACACTTTCCCTCACTGTCCTTCTCTGCCCCTACAAACAACGTTTAGCACAGAATAGCACACTGACAGTTTCCCTCACTGTCCTTCTCTGTCCCTACAAACAAGGTTTAGCACAGAATAGCACACTGATAGTTTCCCTGAGTGTCCTTCTCTGTCCCTAAACTCAAGGATTTCAAATACGGTTCAGCAAGATTGGTTTAGCACAGAATAGCACACTGACAGTTTCCCTCACTGTCCTTCTCTGTCCCTACAAACAAGATTTAGCACAGAATAGCACACTGATAGTTTCCACGAGTGTCCTTCTCTGTCCCTAAACTCAAGGATTTCAAATACGGTTCAGCAAGATTGGTTTAGCACAGAATAGCACACTGACAGTTTCCCTGAGTGTCCTTCTCTGTCCCTAAACTCAAGGATTTCAAATATGGTTCAGCAAGATTGGTTTAGCACAGAATAGCACACTGACACTTTCCCTCACTGTCCTTCTCTGTCCCTACAAACAAGGTTTAGCACAGAATAGCACACTGACAGTTTCCCCGAGTGTCCTTCTCTGTCCCTAAACTCAAGGATTTCAAATATGGTTCAGCAAGATTGGTTTAGCACAGAATAGCACACTGACACTTTCCCTCACTGTCCTTCTCTGTCCCTACAAACAAGGTTTAGCACAGAATAGCACACTGACAGTTTCCCCGAGTGTCCTTCTCTGTCCCTAAACTCAAGGATTTCAAATATGGTTCAGCAAGATTGGTTTAGCACAGAATAGCACACTGACACTTTCCCTCACTGTCCTTCTCTGTCCCTACAAACAAGGTTTAGCACAGAATAGCACACTGACAGTTTCCCCGAGTGTCCTTCTCTGGCCCTAAACTCAAGGATTTCAAATATGGTTCAGCAAGATTGGTTTAGCACAGAATAGCACACTGACAGTTTCCCTCACTGTCCTTCTCTGTCCCTACAAACAAGATTTAGCACAGAATAGCACACTGATAGTTTCCACGAGTGTCCTTCTCTGTCCCTAAACTCAAGGATTTCAAATATGGTTCAGCAAGATTGGTTTAGCACAGAATAGCACACTGACAGTTTCCCTCACTGTCCTTCTCTGTCCCTACAAACAAGGTTTAGCACAGAATAGCACACTGATAGTTTCCCCGAGTGTCCTTCTCTGTCCCTAAACTCAAGGATTTCAAATACGGTTCAGCAAGATTGGTTTAGCACAGAATAGCACACTGACAGTTTCCCTCACTGTCCTTCTCTGTCCCTACAAACAAGGTTTAGCACAGAATAGCACACTGACACTTTCCCTCACTGTCCTTCTCTGTCCCTACAAACAAGGTTTAGTACAGAATAGCACACTGACAGTTTCCCTCACTGTCCTTCTCTGTCCCTACAAACAAGGTTTAGCACAGAATAGCACACTGACACTTTTCCTCACTGTCCTTCTCTGCCCCTACAAACAAGGTTTAGCACAGAATAACACACTGACACTCTCCCTACCTATCCTTCTCTGTCCCTAAACACAAGGAATCCAGGATTAGTAAAGGAAAAAAATGACACTGTCCCTGCCTATGCTTCTCTTTCCCTGCCCCGGAACACACTACACAAGGCCGCAGCGCTGGCGGCCTTTTATAGTGTGGGGCGTGTACTAAACCCCCTCAGCAATAATTGGCCACAGGCATCCTGCCTGTGGCCAATCATTGCTTTCCTCGCTGCCGGCGCTGTGATTGGCCAAGCATGCGGGGTCACAGTGCATGCTTGGCCAATCACAGCGCCTGGATGACACTGCGATGGCGTAGTACATTGTGGGCCGTTCGCGTCACTCGAATTTGGCGCGAACGGCCCAAATCGTTCGATCTTCGTCGAACGATCGACACAGCGGGCAGATGAGGAGGACACAGAGGGGAGCAGAGATGAAGGGGGTGTTGGAGGAGAACACGGGTGCTGGAGGAGGAGGAAGGAAGACCTGGGGGACAGTCGGGGATGATCGTGCGGCGGGGACAGCTGTGAGCACCGATCTCCCTGCATGGCTTTTCATCAGCCGCTTCTCCTTCTCTCCCTCCCGTGGCTGTCAACTGAAAATCCATACAGGGGGATCGGTGCTCACACCGATCATTCCAGACTGTCACTGGACAACTATGTGTATGTGTGCAGGACTGTACAAGAGGACTCTATAGGTGGGCGGGGAGTCTGCTGATGTCACGACTCCGTTCACCGAGCACCGCACAACAGACCCGCCCACTGAATCCAACGTTTTTCGGGGGTTCCAAATAGAGAAGGGGGAGACATTTGAAAGGTAAGGGTACATGCAGGAGGCATGTATATCCTTATAGTTCAGCACTATTGCAGTAGTTTATAATTGATGAGAGTGGGTTTACATCCTCTTTAAATATACTCTATCTTGTCAAAAAGCATAAAATTGAAGAACAGAGTCAAAAAAGATAAGTATAATTTATTCCCTTTTGCAGCAATTCTAAATTTATTTCAGAACAGATGCTGTACTGTCAACATGAGTTATAGTGTGAATGTATGTATACACGTGTGATAGTACATGTACTGCCGTGTTCCTAAGCAGCGGCATGCACATCATATCATAGAGTTTCCCTGTCCATGGTACTGAATTAATCTGATTCATTAAGTTTATGCAATCTGCCAAAGGACAATGTAGTAAGTGTGGATCACCTTTCACTGATCTTACTTCAGTAAACTGAAATCTGTTTAGTTGTATGTTATGGGTTACAGCTTTTTGCATATCATAATGGTCCTTTACTTTGCATTTATTCAGCCAATATAGAGAAAAATAATGATGTGCAAAATGCAACAATCCACAACAACCAATCACACCTCATCCTTTTTGTCATCTCATTTCAGAAAACTGAAATCAATCTGTCTGCTATGGGAAACTAACACTCTCTCATTGTTTCTTAGGCTGAATTCTCACCTGAGCATAGCATCTATGAGCACTTTTCCAGCATGTTTTCGCACATTTTTATGTGAGTTTTTGGTGCGTTTTCATATAATAATAATAATATATATATATATATATTGTGGGGGGGTTAGCTCGGCAGCGGGTGTGTGTGATCCCCTGGATGGGCTCCCCACACAAAAACAGGCCCAGCAGACGGAGGTTGTGGTTTTCAAGATCAAAAAGGTGCGGTTTATTTCTCTATTTACAGTGACAAAAAAACACAGCAAAGCAAAAAGAAACATAAACAAAATAAACCTTGGTCAGCTTGACCTCTGACTAAACATGCAGGTTTCCTAACTAACAACCGGGATCAGCCTGGTGCTGTCCTAGTCCCTAAGTCCCTGGTTTAGTAAATGTCCAAACAAATAGCCACACAGGCTTTGTCTCACCGCACAGGGGTTCACTCTCCCTAGACAGTCCACACAGGTCTGGTTCCAGGCATGAGCAAACACCTAATGAAGCTGGGAGTTTTTACAGAGGCCTTAAACGAGCTGACAAGCTTCAGCTGGTCTCATCAACTCCCTGCCTGCATGACACCCAGCACTCTCCCTAGAGGTATGAATCATCCATGAGCCCACTAGCCTCAGCTGGGCTTCATCAACTCCCTCCCTAGTTGTATAAGTTGGCATAAAGCCTGAATCTGGGAGAAATATATCTACCCCCCTGGATGCAACCAGGTGACTTTACCTTCCTGCTGTCACATACCCCCCCCTCTTGTTTTAACCTTGGGGTTGGAACACCAGCAATCAGGCATTCATGTACTCGAGACAAAGCATCCACATTCCCCATTTGAACGCCAGGGCGATGCTTTACTGTGAAGTTGAATTCCTGTAGGGCCAGGAACCACCTATTCACTCTTCTATTTGTCTCCTTGTTTTGAGCCATCCACTTTAACGGAGCGTGATCCGTAACCATGTCAAAGTGCCTACCTAGCAGATAGTACCAAAGGGAATCTAGAGCCCACTTCACCGCTAAACACTCCTTTTCAACCGTGGCGTAATTTACCTCATGGGACTTCAACTTCCTGCTGAGGTAAATGACTGGGTGCTCTTCCCCGTTCCAGACCTGGGACAATACTGCTCCTAACCCCACATCTGACGCATCACTTTGTACGACAAAGTCTTTAGAGAAGTCGGGTGAGTACAACACTGGCTGGCTACATAAGGCTTGTTTCAAGAATTGGAATGCTGCCTCAGCCTCGGGGGTCCATTTAATCATGACCGACCCTTTCCCTTTCGTCAGGTTGGTTAGGGGCACAGCCTTAGAAGCAAAGTGGGGAATGAAGCGCCGATAATAACCCGCGATTCCCAGAAAGGCCCGTACCTGCTTCTTGCTGTTGGGACGTGGCCAACTCTGGATGGCCTCGACTTTGTTGAGTTGGGGTTTTATTACTCCCCTGCCAATGGTGTACCCAAGATATTTGGCCTCCTCCTGCCCAATGGTACACTTCTTGGGGTTAGCCGTAAACCCCGCTTCCCGGATAGAGTCTAGGACTGCTTGCACTTTTGGCAGATGTGAGGCCCAATCTGTGCTATGGACAATTACGTCATCCAGGTAAGCCGCAGCATACTTCCGATGGGGCCTCAGTATCTGGTCCATTTTCCGCTGGAATGTGGCCGGCGCATTCTGTAACCCGAACGGCATTCTCTTATATTGGAACGCCCCGTCTGGGGTTACAAATGCGGTTTTCTCTTTGGCCGACTTGGCCAGGGGAATTTGCCAATACCCTTTTGTGAGGTCAAGAGTCGTCATGTATCGGGCTGTTCCCAGCCGGTCGATCAACTCATCTATTCGTGGCATGGGGTAGGTGTCAAATTTTGTAACTTTGTTCAACTGACGAAAATCGTTACAAAATCGCCAGCTCCCATCCGGTTTAGGCACCAACACAATGGGACTAGACCAATCACTTTGGGACTCCTCTATCACCCCTAAGTTCAGCATTTTCTGTACTTCCTCCCGTATTGCCTCCCGTCGGGCCTCTGGGATCCGATAGGGTTTTAACTTCACCCTTTCACCGGGCGGGGTAATAATATCATGCTCTACCCCAGATGTTTGTCCCGGCAGCTCAGAGAACACCTCCTTGTTGCGAAGCACAAACTCCTTCACCTCCTGTTGTTGGGGTTGTGACAAGGTGGCTGCTATTCCAACCTCCGGAATCACGCAACCAGTTTGAGCTGGTGACCAAGTTTCTGCGACTAGGGACTCTCTATCCCTCCAGGCTTTCAACAGATTAACGTGATAGATCTGTTCGGGCTTTCGCCTTCCTGGTTGTCTGACCTTGTAATTCACTTCGCTCACTTTTTCCATTATCTCGTAGGGGCCTTGCCATTTGGCAAGGAATTTACTTTCAACCGTAGGGACAAGTACCAATATCCTATCCCCCGGGGAAAAGGTACGGGTCTTGGCTCCACGGTTGTACACTCTCTGCTGTGCCAACTGCGCTTGGGCCAAATGTTCCTTCACGATGGGCATTACCTGTGCAATTCGATCTTGCATCAGGGCGACATGCTCAATCACACTCCTGTGGGGAGAACTCTCACTTTCCCAAGTTTCCTTGGCAATATCCAACAGTCCTCTTGGGTGTCTCCCATACAGTAACTCAAAGGGGGAGAATCCCGTAGAGGATTGGGGCACCTCCCTAATAGCAAACATCAAATAAGGAAGTAGACAGTCCCAATCCTTTCCATCTCTATCCACCACTTTCTTCAACATTTGTTTTAGGGTTTTGTTGAATCTTTCAACCAGCCCATCGGTTTGGGGGTGATACACAGACGTACGCAATTGCGTCACTTTGAACAATTTACACAGCTCTTTCATAACCCGGGACATAAAGGGTGTACCTTGGTCCGTAAGCAGTTCTTTACAAATACCCACCCGGCTAAAAACAAGAGATAGCTCTTTGGCTATGGTTTTGGCCGAGGTATTTCGGAGAGGGATCGCTTCTGGATAACGGGTGGCATAGTCCATTATAGCTAATATGTACTGGTGCCCCCTAGCGGACTTGATTATAGGACCTACCAAATCCATTGCGACCCTCTCAAACGGGACCTCAATGATGGGTAGAGGGACCAGCGGGCTACGGAAATGTGGCATCGGGGCCGACCTCTGACACACAGGGCAGGAGGAACAATAATTTTCTATGTCCTTCATCACCCCAGGCCAATAGAATCTCTGTAATACCCTCTCTCGGGTTTTCTCTGTCCCCAGATGACCTCCAAGAATGTGCCCATGGGCCAACTCCAACACCAACTTCCTGTAAGGTTTGGGCACCACAAGCTGCTCCACGGTTTCTTCTGCCCTTTTTGCCACCCGATACAGTAGGTCCTTCTCTACGCTGAAGTATGGGTAAGTGCAGGTATTATCTGGGTTCACTAACTCGCCATCTATTTCCACTACGTTTTCCCGTGCCTTTATTAGGGCGGGGTCTTTTAACTGTTCTGTGGCAAAATTTTCCCTGTGAACCTCAAGATCAGAAAACTCCACAGACGGTAGGTTTTCGTCTGAGGAGGTGGGCTCCTCTCCAGTTTCTTGAGTCTCGCCTGCCAATACTGACAAGGGAAATTCTGGAGAGTCCTCACCACTCTCAGAGGAGTTCTGGCTATCACCTTCCTGGTACATAGGGGCACCAGTGGGGGGCTCAGGATCATCCCACAGTTCCCAGAACTTCGGAAAATCCCTTCCCACAATGGCATCATGCGGTAATTGAGATACTAACCCCACTGGATGAGAGAGGGTACCTTTGGGGGTCTTGAAACACACTGTAGTCACTGGATACTCTCGGGTGTCCCCATGCACACAAATCACAGCTACCTTGCTATTCCCAGAGACCTCTGTTTTAACTAATTCAGCCTTTATCAGGGTCACAAGGCTACCTGAATCCAGTAATACCACAACATTTCTACCATTAATACACATTTTGCATAAATGTTTCTCAGTTCCCCGAATGGCAGTGCATGCGACTGTCGCACACAGCGACTGATGTCTGTCCGTCAGAAAGTCACATTGCATGGGTTCCTCCACAACCGGGCAATTTGCTGCAATATGTCCCGCTTGCCGGCAGCAGTAGCAAACAATCCATTTGGCTGCCTCTTGAGCCCCTGACTTCCCAGGCTGTTCTCGCCAAACTTTGGGTAGAGCTCCCACCCTCTCACTCTCTCCACCCTCACCCCTTGGAATCCTCTTATCCGCCCCTGGGGATGGTCTGGTCTTAGGGTGGAAAGTCCGAGAGTCTCTGGAAGAGGCCGTCAGGTTCTCTGTAGCCAAGTATTTCTCTACACGATCCACAAGACCACCGGCCGTCTCTGGGTCTCCATGGCTTACCCACTTTTGGATGGCAGTAGGAAGAGCTCTCAAAAACCGATCCATTACAACACGTTCCACAATCTCTGGTGTGGACAAAGTCTCTGGCTGTAGCCACTTCCTGCTCAGGTGAATGAGATCATACATTTGAGACCTGGGGGGTTTTCCAAGCTGGAAAGTCCAGTTATGCACACGCTGAGCCCGGACAGCCAGGGTGACACCCAGCCTTGCCAATATTTCAGCTTTTAGCATCACATAGTCTTTTGCTTGGTCAGGCTCTAGGTCATAGTAAGCCTTCTGCGACTCACCAGTTAACAGAGGAGCCACCAGTCCAGCCCACTGCTCCTCAGGCCACTTTTCTCTTTCAGCAGTCCTTTCAAATGTGGTCAAAAATACCTCTGGATCATCCTCTCCAGTCATTTTTGTCAATAAACGACTCACCCCAAAGGACGCGGTATTAGTGGGACGGCTTTCCTCACTGGTCTGCGGACGTTGCTGCATTACTGCTTCCATTTGTTGTAGTCTCTGCTCTTGCTTCTGTAACAGGTCTATGAAGCGGGCCTCAGATTGCTGCTGGGCTTGTTGCTGAGCTTCCAGACTCTGTTGGTGAGCTTGCTGCTGGGCTGCAAGGCTCTGTTGATGAGCTTGCTGCTGGGCTGCGAAGCTCTGTTGTTGAGCTGCAAGGCTCTTTTGCAAACCTGCATTTGTCTGCTGTTGATTGGCATTTGCTAGAGCCAGCTGTTTCAGTATCTCCTCCATGCTGGCTTAAAAAAAAACTGCCTGCATTCTCCACCAACTGTGGGGGGGTTAGCTCGGCAGCGGGTGTGTGTGATCCCCTGGATGGGCTCCCCACACAAAAACAGGCCCAGCAGACGGAGGTTGTGGTTTTCAAGATCAAAAAGGTGCGGTTTATTTCTCTATTTACAGTGACAAAAAAACACAGCAAAGCAAAAAGAAACATAAACAAAATAAACCCTGGTCAGCTTGACCTCTGACTAAACATGCAGGTTTCCTAACTAACAACTGGGATCAGCCTGGTGCTGTCCTAGTCCCTAAGTCCCTGGTTTAGTAAATGTCCAAACAAATAGCCACACAGGCTTTGTCTCACCGCACAGGGGTTCACTCTCCCTAGACAGTCCACACAGGTCTGGTTCCAGGCATGAGCAAACACCTAATGAAGCTGGGAGTTTTTATAGAGGCCTTAAACGAGCTGACAAGCTTCAGCTGGTCTCATCAACTCCCTGCCTGCACGACGCCCAGCACTCTCCCTAGAGGTATGAATCATCCATGAGCCCACTAGCCTCAGCTGGGCTTCATCAACTCCCTCCCTAGTTGTATAAGTTGGCATAAAGCCTGAATCTGGGAGAAATATATCTACCCCCCTGGATGCAACCAGGTGACTTTACCTTCCTGCTGTCACAATATATATATATATATATATATATATATTGTGACAGCAGGAAGGTAAACCAGGGGGGTAGATATATTTCGCCCAGATTCAGGCTTTATGCCGACTTATACAACTAGGTGGAGAGTTGTATAAGGCTAGTGGGCTCATGGATGACTCATACCTCTAGGGAGAGTGTGGGGCGTCGTGCAGACAGAGATGAGGAGACCAGCTGAACCTTGTCAGCTCATTTAGGCCTCTATAAGAACTCCCAGCTTCATTAGATGTTAGCTCATGCCTGGAACCAGACCTGTGTGGACTGTCTAGGGAGAGTGAACCCCTGTGCGGTGAGAAAAAGCCTGTGTGGCTATTTGCTTGGACATTTAAAACCAGGGACTTAGGGACTAGGACAGCACTAGGCTGATCCCAGTTGTTAGTTAGGAAACCTGTATGTTTAGTCAGAGGTCAACTTGACCAGGATTTATTTTGGTTATGTTTCTTTTGCTTTGCTGTGTTTTGTCACTGTAAATAGAAAATAAACCGCACCTTTTTGATTTTGAAAACCACAACCTCCGTTTGCTGGGCCTGTTTTGTGTGGGGAGCCCATCCCGGGGGTCACACACACCCGCTGCTGAGCTAATCCCCTCACAGTTGGTGGAGAACCAGTGGCAGTTTTTTTTAGGCCAGCATGGAGGAGATACTGAAACAGCTGGCTCTAGCAAATGCCAATCAACAGCAGACAAATGCAGGTTTGCAAAAGAGCCTTGCAGCTCAACAACAGAGCCTTGCAGCCCAGCAGCAGACAAACGCAACTTTGCAACGGAGTCTGGAGGCTCAGCAACAAGCCCAGCAGCAATCTGAGGCCCGCTTCATAGACCTATTGCAGAGGCAAGAGCAGAGACTACAACAACAGATGGAAGCAGTAATGCAGCAACGTCCGCAGACCAGTGAGGAAAGCCGTCCCACTAATACCGCGTCCTTTGGGGTGAGTCGTTTATTGACAAAAATGACTGGAGAGGATGATCCAGAGGTATTTTTGACCACATTTGAAAGGACTGCGGAAAGAGAAAAGTGGCCTGAGGAGCAGTGGGCTGGACTGGTGGCTCCTCTGTTAACTGGTGAATCGCAGAAAGCTTACTATGACCTGGAGCCTGACCAAGCAAAAAACTATGTGATGCTAAAAGCTGAAATATTGGCAAGGCTGGGTGTCACCCTGGCTGTCCGGGCTCAGCGTGTGCATAACTGGACTTTCCAGCTTGGAAAACCCCCCAGGTCTCAAATGTATGATCTCATTCACCTGAGCAGAAAGTGGCTACAGCCAGAGACTTTGTCCGCACCAAAGATTGTGGAACGTGTTGTAATGGATCGGTTTTTGAGAGCTCTTCCTACTGCCATCCAAAAGTGGGTAAGCCATGGAGACCCAGAGACGGCCGATGGTCTTGTGGATCGTGTGGAGAAATACTTGGCTACAGAGAACCTGACGGCCTCTTCCAGAGACACTCGGACTTTCCACCCTAAGACCAGACCATCCCCAGGGGCGGATAAGATGATTCCAAGGGGTAAGGGTGGAGAGAGTGAGAGGGTGGGAGCTCTACCCCAAGTTTGGCGAGAACAGCCTGGGAAATCAGCAGCTCAAGAGGCGGCAAGAAGGATCGTTTGCTACCGCTGCCGGCAAGCGGGACATATTGCAGCAAATTGCCCGGTTGTGGAGGAACCCATGCAGTGTGACTTTCTGACGGGCAGACGTCAGTCGCTGTGTGCGACAGTCGCATGCACTGCTATTCGAGGAACTGAGAAACATTTATGCAAAATGTGTGTTAATGGTAGAAATGTTGTGGTATTGCTGGATTCAGGTAGCCTTGTGACCCTGATAAAGGCTGAGTTAGTTAAAACAGAGGTCTCTGGGAATAGCAAGGTAGCTGTTATTTGTGTGCATGGGGACACCCGAGAATATCCAGTGACTACAGTGTGTTTCGAGACCCCCAAAGGTACCCTCTCTCATCCAGTGGGCTTAGTATCTCAGTTACCGCATGACGCCATTGTCGGAAGGGATTTCCCGAAGTTCTGGGAACTGTGGGATGATCCTGAGCCCCCCACTGGTGCCCCTATGTACCAGGAATGTGATAGCCAGAACTCCCCTGAGAGTGGTGAGGACTCTCCGGAATTTCCCTTGTCAGTATTGGCAGGGGAGACTCAAGAAACTGGAGAGGAGCCCACCTCCTCAGACGAAAACCTACCGTCTGTGGAGTTTTCTGATCTTGAGGTTCACAGGGAAAACTTTGCCACAGAACAGTTGAAAGACCCCGCCCTAATAAAGGCACGGGAAAACGTAGTGAAAATAGATGGCGAGTTAGTGAACCCAGATAATACCTGCACTTACCCATACTTCAGCGTAGAGAAGGACCTACTGTATCGGGTGGCAAAAAGGGCAGAAGAAACCGTTGAGCAACTTGTGGTGCCCAAACCTTACAGGAAGTTGGTGTTGGAGTTGGCCCATGGGCACATTCTTGGAGGTCATCTGGGGACAGAGAAAACCCGAGAGAGGGTATTACAGAGATTCTATTGGCCGGGGGTGATGAAGGACATAGAAAATTATTGTTCCTCCTGCCCTGTGTGTCAGAGGTCGGCCCCGATGCCACATTTCCGTAGCCCGCTGGTCCCTCTACCCATCATTGAGGTCCCGTTTGAGAGGATCGCCATGGATTTGGTAGGTCCTATAATCAAGTCCGCTAGGGGGCACCAGTACATATTAGTTATAATGGACTATGCCACCCGTTATCCAGAAGCGATCCCTCTCCGAAATACCTCGGCCAAAACCATAGCCAAAGAGCTATCTCTTGTGTTTAGCCGGGTGGGTATTTGTAAAGAACTGCTTACGGACCAAGGTACACCCTTTATGTCCCGGGTTATGAAGGAGCTGTGTAAATTGTTCAAAGTGACGCAATTACGTACATCTGTGTATCACCCCCAAACCGATGGGCTGGTTGAAAGATTCAACAAAACCCTAAAACAAATGTTGAAGAAAGTGGTGGATAGAGATGGAAAGGATTGGGACTGTCTACTTCCTTATCTGATGTTTGCTATTAGGGAGGTGCCCCAATCCTCTACGGGATTCTCCCCCTTTGAGTTACTGTATGGGAGACACCCAAGAGGGCTGTTGGATATTGCCAAGGAAACTTGGGAAAGTGAGAGTTCTCCCCACAGGAGTGTGATTGAGCATGTCGCCCTGATGCAAGACCGAATTGCACAGGTAATGCCCATCGTGAAGGAACATTTGGCCCAAGCGCAGTTAGCACAGCAGAGAGTGTACAACCGTGGAGCCAAGACCCGTACCTTTTCCCCGGGGGATAGGATACTGGTACTTGTCCCTACGGTTGAAAGTAAATTCCTTGCCAAATGGCAAGGCCCCTACGAGATAATGGAAAAAGTGAGCGAAGTGAATTACAAGGTCAGACAACCAGGAAGGCGAAAGCCCGAACAGATCTATCACGTTAATCTGTTGAAAGCCTGGAGGGATAGAGAGTCCCTAGTCGCAGACACTTGGTCACCAGCTCAAACTGGTTGCGTGATTCCTGAGGTTGGAATTGCAGCCACCTTGTCACAACCCCAACAACAGGAGGTTAAGGAGTTTGTGCTTCGTAACAAGGAGGTATTCTCTGAGCTGCCGGGACAAACATCTGGCGTAGAGCATGACATTATTACCCCGCCCGGTGAAAGGGTGAAGTTAAAACCCTATCGGATCCCAGAGGCCCTACGGGAGGCAATACGGGAGGAAGTACAGAAAATGCTGAACTTAGGGGTGATAGAGGAGTCCCAAAGTGATTGGTCTAGTCCCATTGTGTTGGTGCCTAAACCGGATGGGAGCTGGCGATTTTGTAACGATTTTCGTCAGTTGAACAAAGTTACAAAATTTGACACCTACCCCATGCCACGTATAGATGAGTTGATCGACCGGCTGGGAACAGCCCGATACATGACGACTCTTGACCTCACAAAAGGGTATTGGCAAATCCCCCTGGCCAAGTCGGCCAAAGAGAAAACCGCATTTGTAACCCCAGACGGGGCGTTCCAATATAAAAGAATGCCGTTCGGGTTACAGAATGCGCCGGCCACATTCAAGCGGAAAATGGACCAGATGCTGAGGCCCCATCGGAAGTATGCTGCGGCTTACCTGGATGACGTAATTGTCCATAGCACAGATTGGGCCTCACATCTGCCAAAAGTGCAAGCAGTCCTGGACTCTGTTCGGGAAGCGGGGTTTACGGCTAACCCCAAGAAGTGTACCATTGGGCAGGAGGAGGCCAAATATCTTGGGTACACCATTGGGAGGGGAGTAATAAAACCCCAACTCAACAAAGTCGAGGCCATCCAGAGTTGGCCACGTCCCAACAGCAAGAAGCAGGTACGAGCCTTTCTGGGAATCGCTGGGTATTATCGGCGATTCATTCCCCACTTTGCTTCTAAGGCTGTGCCCCTAACCAACCTGACGAAGGGGAAAGGGTCGGTCATGATTAAATGGACCCCTGAGGCTGAGGCAGCATTCCAATTCTTGAAACAAGCCTTATGTAGCCAGCCAGTGTTGTACTCACCCGACTTCTCTAAAGACTTTGTCGTACAAAGTGATGCGTCAGATGTGGGGTTAGGAGCAGTATTGTCCCAGGTCTGGAACGGGGAAGAGCACCCAGTCATTTACCTCAGCAGGAAGTTGAAGTCCCATGAGGTAAATTACGCCACCGTTGAAAAGGAGTGTTTAGCGGTGAAGTGGGCTCTAGATTCCCTTCGGTACTATCTGCTAGGTAGGCACTTTGACATGGTTACGGATCACGCTCCGTTAAAGTGGATGGCTCAAAACAAGGAGACAAATAGAAGAGTGAATAGGTGGTTCCTGGCCCTACAGGAATTCAACTTCACAGTAAAGCATCGCCCTGGCGTTCAAATGGGGAATGTGGATGCTTTGTCTCGAGTACATGAATGCCTGATTGCTGGTGTTCCAACCCCGAGGTTAAAACAAGAGGGGGGGGTATGTGACAGCAGGAAGGTAAAGTCACCTGGTTGCATCCAGGGGGGTAGATATATTTCGCCCAGATTCAGGCTTTATGCCGACTTATACAACTAGGTGGAGAGTTGTATAAGGCTAGTGGGCTCATGGATGACTCATACCTCTAGGGAGAGTGTGGGGCGTCGTGCAGACAGAGATGAGGAGACCAGCTGAACCTTGTCAGCTCATTTAGGCCTCTATAAGAACTCCCAGCTTCATTAGATGTTAGCTCATGCCTGGAACCAGACCTGTGTGGACTGTCTAGGGAGAGTGAACCCCTGTGCGGTGAGAAAAAGCCTGTGTGGCTATTTGCTTGGACATTTAAAACCAGGGACTTAGGGACTAGGACAGCACTAGGCTGATCCCAGTTGTTAGTTAGGAAACCTGTATGTTTAGTCAGAGGTCAACTTGACCAGGATTTATTTTGGTTATGTTTCTTTTGCTTTGCTGTGTTTTGTCACTGTAAATAGAAAATAAACCGCACCTTTTTGATTTTGAAAACCACAACCTCCGTTTGCTGGGCCTGTTTTGTGTGGGGAGCCCATCCCGGGGGTCACACACACCCGCTGCCGAGCTAACCCCCTCACAATATATATATTAATTTTTTATGTTAGGGGTAATTATTATTTATTTGTTATTACATATTATTCATTTATTTTATTATTAACTACTTGCCGACCACCCGCCACAGATGTACTGCGGCAAGGTGGCTCGGCTGCGCAAATTGCCGTATCGGTAGAGCGATTTGCACCCAAGAATTCGGGGGAGCCAATCAGCGGTGTCCGGCGGACTCGATGTCCGCCGGATACCCGCAATCGTTCCCCGCAGAGACAGAATGGGGATCTGTTGAAGTAAACAAGGTAGAACTCCATTCTGTCAGGGGATGACACTGAGATCTGTCTTCCTGCTTCCCCTGTCACACAGTCCCCCATACAGTTAGTAATCACAAATAGACATGTGCGATTAGCTTCGTACGAATCGAAAATTCGTACAAATTTTTCGAAATTCGTACATTTGTACGAATCCGAATTACGAATTTTTACGGAAACAAATTCTGTACGAAATACGGAGTTTCGTTCACAAAGTTTCGTTTACGAATTTCAGCTCCAAATTGAAAAGTTTCGACATTATAGAGAGAAAAGATTCGACATAGAGAGAAAAGATTCGACATTATAGAGAGAAAAGATTCGCCATTATAGAGAGAAAAGATTCGACATTACAGAGAGAAAAGATTCGACATAGAGAGAAAAGATTTGACATTATAGAGAAAAAAGATTTGACATTATAGAGAGAAAAGATTTGACATAGAGAGAAAAGATTTGACATTATAGAGAGAAAAGATTCGACATTATAGAGAGAAGATTGCTGCTGGAATTGGGTGGGGAAGTACATTTCCGGTCGAATCATTCATTCGTTCCGGTCGAATCGGTCGTTATACGCGTCGTACGAAATTCGTATTTCCTACGAATCCGAATTGAATTCCGTACACGAATTACGAATTACGATTTTTTTTTAATACGAAATGGAACGGAACAGAACGAAACAAATTTTTCGACGGCTCCCATGTCTAATCACAAACAGGGAACACATTTAACCCCTTGATCGCCAGTGCCATTAGTACAATAACAGTGCATATTTTTAGCACTGATCACTGTATTAATGTCACTGGTTCCCAATAATGTGACAAAAATGTCAGTTAGGTGTCTGATCTGTCCGCTGCAATGTCGCAGTCCCGCTAAAAATCGCTGATTGCCACCATTACTAGTAAAAAATAATAATAATAAAAAAAAATGCCATAAATCTATCCCCTATTTTGTTATTTATTTTGGATATGTGTTATAGCAGAAAGTAAAACATTTTTTTTTTTTCAAATTTTGTTTGTTTATAATGCAAAAAAAAAAAAAACACAGAGGTGATCAAGTACCACCAAAAGAAAGTTCTATTTGTGGGAAAAAGGATGTCAATTTCGTTTGGGTACAATATCACAGGACCGCAAAATTGTCAGTTAAAGTAACGCAGTGCCGTATCACAAAAAATGGCCTGGTCATTAAGGGGGCAAATCCTTCTGGGCTGAAGTGGTTAATTTATGATGATTATTTGAGTATTTATTTTACATTTATTTATTCATATATTATTGCTATTTTTGTATTTATTTATTTTTAATATTTTTGCATTTGAGCAGAAAATGTGCGCAAAAATGTGCAACAAAACATGGAAAAGCGCAAATCGTGAGTTTCCATTCGTTTCTATGAGAATAACAAACCCATTGCTCTGTAGTTCTCAGCACAGAGCTTTCAGTGGTAAAAAGAAGTGTTTTTTCCACACTCCATAACATGATCCTTAAGCTACTTCTTACACTTAAAGCCCATTTGAGGACTTTGTGCTAACAATCTGCATTATATACTTAAATCCCATTTTCCTGTTAGAGCAGTTATTCAGTGTATTTTATGAGTGATGAGGGCACTAGAGTTTGACCACAATGCACAGATTATTCCATAATCTAGCTAACCTGGTCCGATACACCCTCTCTCATACTTAGAGGTACAAGCGATTGCGAGGGTGCATGTGCTAAGGGATGGGGTCAGTATAAAGCTCATAAGTTGTAGTGCAAGAAGCACATTATCAGCAAGAGAAAGTGGCAAGATCATAACATGGTAGTACATGGCTGTAAAAAAAAAAAAAAAAAAGAGTGAGACTTCAATTGGGTTTCAACTCTCCCATCACCTAAACCCTAGAACATAACCTACCCCCTAACTTAAACCCAACATCGAATCTACCCTCGAGCACTTAACATAACCTTGAAAATGTACTTTTAACACTTGTAGTCCGACGCCATGTTCTAATTTTTTGTTTTGAAAAAGCAGCCAATCAGCTGAAGTGTTGATCTGAGTATTCTGACAGCAGGGAGCCGGGAGACTCCCCCAGCTATCACAATACAATCTCACAGCAGGGAGGATTCCCACATCTATACTGAATGTGTGGATGGGAGAATTGCTTCAGTTTTTTTGTTCAGCCGGACGGCTGAACCTTGCATGGTCAGCTTAATGTAGTTCTAAAGGGTAAAGTTTTTTTACCTTCATGCATTTTATTAATTCTATACATGAAGGTAAAAAAACTTCTGTGCGCAGCACCCCAGCCCCCCAATTCTTACCGGTGCTCCTCCAGCGATGTTTATTTATTTTTATATATATATATATATATCATATTTATTCATTTTTCAACAATTCCATACATCAAAACAAGAGACTATATAAAACAGATTAAATCTTCCATCATTAACAATTTTTAGTTAGTGATGACACCCTGTTACACTATGACCAACAAAGGGTCACCAGGACAGGAAGAAAAATACAATCTCTCCGACAGGGACACTAGCAGCAATAAATAGTTGTCAGAAGCTCTAAGGTAGGTGATGTCATCTTCCGTATTTAAAAGGCAATTTAAACTGACAGAGGTCATAAATCTGTCCAAGCAAATAAATCAGGTTTTGTCTGGCAGGGAAACCTATTAGAAAAGTAATATTGGAACTGCAGTGCTGGCTTCCTTCTAAAAATACAAGTGTCTTACCTGCTGTGTTGATCCTCTGGTTTAAATGTCAGAACAGGTATGTAGATCTGTTAGGTCAGAAAAAAGTCAGAAGTCCATATCTGCATACTTGTTCTGGTCAGTGACATAAATAATTAAAACCAGAGGATCAAAATGATGGCCAGATGACTGCCATTTTCAGGTGAGGTTATCAATGGAAGCTTCCATATCTCTGTCAGTACAGGTTTCCATTGATGGGTAAATTTTTAGATCCAAAAAGCTCTGGTGCTTAACCACTTAAGCCCCGGACCATTTGGTAGCTAAAGGACCAGAGGTGAATTCAGAATTTTGCACTGCGCTGCTTTAACTGTAAATTGTGCAGACATGCAATGTTGTACCCAAACGAAATTTGCGTCCTTTTCTTCCCACAAATAGAGCTTTATTTTAATGGTATTTGATTGCCTCTGCGATTTTTATTTTTTGCGATATAAACGGAAAAAGACCGAAAATTTTGAAAAACAAATGATATTTTCTACTTTTTGTTATAAGAAAAATCGAATAAACTCAATTTTAGTCATACATTTAGGCCAAAATGTATTCAGCCACATGTCTTTAGTAAAAAAAATGTCAATAAGCGTATATTTATTGGTTTGCGCAAAAGTTATAGCGTTTACAAACTAGGGTACATTTTCTGGAATTTACACAGCTTTAAATTTATGACTGCCTATCTCATTTCTTGAGGTCCTAAAATGGCAGGGCAGTACAAAACCCCCCCAAATGACCCCATTTTGGAAAGTAGACACCCCAAGGAAATTGCTGAGAGGCATGTTGAGCCCATTTTTTTTTTTTTTTGTCCCAAGTGATTGAATAATGACAAAAAAAAAAAAATTACAAAAAGTTGTCACTAAATGATATATTGCTCACACATGCCACGGTTATATGTGGAATTGCACCCCAAAATACATTCTGCTGCTTCTCCTGAGTACGGGGATACCACATGTGTGGGACTTTTTAGGAGCCTAGCCACGTACGGGACCCCGGAAACCAAGCACCGCCTTCAGGATTTCTAGGCACAAATTTTTGATTTGACTCCTCACTACCTATCACAGTTTCGAAGGCCATAAAATGCCAAAATAGCACAAAACCCCCCCAAATGACCCCATTTTGGACAGTAGACACCCCAAGCTGTTTGCTGAGAGGCATGGTGAGTATTTTACAGCTCTCATTTGTTTTTGAAAATGAAGAAAGAATTATTTTTTTTTCAATTTTCAAAACTTTGTGACAAAAAGCGAGATCTGCAAAATACTCACAATACCTCTCAGCAAATAGCTTGGGGTGTCTACTTTCCAAAATGGGGTCATTTGGGGGGTTTTGTGCCATCTGGGCATTCCATGGCCTCCGAAACTGTGATAGGCAGTGAGAAGTGAAATCAAAAATTTACACCCTTAGAAAGCCTGAAGGCGGTGATTGGTTTTTGGGGTCCCGTATGCGGCTAGGCTCCCAAAAAGTCTCACACATGTGGTATCCCCGTACTCAGGAGAAGCAACAGAATGTATTTTGGGGTGTAATTCCACATATGCCCATGGCATGTTTGAGCAATATATCATTTAGTGACAACTTTGTGCAAAAAAAAAAAAAAAAAATTGTTTTTTTTCCGCAACTTGTGTCAACATATAAAATATTCCATGGACTCGACATGCCTCTCAGTATATAGCTTGGGGTGTCTACTTTCCGAAATGGGGTCATTTTGGGGGGTTTTGAACTGTTCTGGCATTTTATACACAACATTAGGAAGCTTACATCCACTCTTCTAACCACTTGAAGACAAAGCCCTTTTTGACACTTTTTGTTTACATGAAAACATATTTTTTTTTGCAGGAAAATTATGTTGAACCCCCAAACATTATATATATTTTTAAAGCAAAGGCCCTACAGAATAAAATGGTGGGTGTTGCATTTTTTTTTTCTACACAGTATTTGCGCAGCGATTTTTCAAACGCATTTTTTGGGGAAAAAATACACTTTTTTAATTTTAATGCACTAAAACACACTATATTGCCCAAATGTTTGATGAAATAAAAAAGATGATCTTAGGCCGAGTACATAGATACCAAACACGACATGCTTTAAAATTTCGCACAAACGTGCATTGGCGACAAACTACATACATTTTTAAAAGCCTTTAAAAGCCTTTACAGGTTACCCCGTTAGATTTACAGAGGAGGTCTACTGCTAAAATTACTGCCCTCGATCTGACCTTCGCGGTGATACCTCACATGCATGGTGAAATTGCTGTTTACATATGACGCCAGACCGACGCTTGCGTTCGCCATTGGGCAAGAGCAGGGCAGGACAAGGGGTTTTTTTTTTTTTTATTTTTTTTATTAATTTTGCTTTTTTATTTCATTTTTTTAATGTTCCTTCCATATTTTTTTTTTTTTATCATTTTTATTGTTATCTCAGGGAATGTAAATATCCCCTATGATAGCAATAGGTAGTGACAGGTACTCTTTTTATGAAAAAACTGGGGTCTAGACCCTAGATCTTTCCACTGCCCTCAAAGCATCTGACCACACCAAGATCGGTGTGATAAAATGCTTTCCCAATTTCCCAATGGCGCTTTTTATATCCGGGGGGGGACATTCCCTCCCGATGCTTGTAAAAGCAGTCCAGAGGCTAATTAGCCACTAGGATTGCTTTTACATGAAAGCCGGCTGCTGGCTGAAAAGAATGATACCAAGATGATACCTAAACCCGCAGGTATCAATCTGGTATAACCATTCAAAGTCCAGCAACATACCAGTACGTTGCTGGTCCTTGTTGGACATGTATTGTAATCTTTTTTTTTCATGCAGCCAGGTGGCTGAACGAAAAAAGAGATTGATCGGTGGGTATGCCCACCATTAGAATACCGCCCTTCATCCACCCACTTCTAATGATGGGCATACATGCACCATTTATATATGCCGAAGCATGGGGGCATCCTCCCGCAAAAAAGTTATGCCGCACACACATGGTCGGACTTTTCCACGGGCAAGCCTCCGTCGGAATTTCGACCATATGTACGCGGCATTAGGAGCAAAATCACCCCTCCGCCCCTGCTGCCCCAATGCTTCGGCATATTTGCTTTTTTTTTTTAACTGTGGTGGTGAAATCACCTTCTACAGCACTGGAGTCGCAGGGATCAGGCCTGTCTCTGCAAACGCTGCAGTTATGTGTGTTGTGTTTTGTAAGTGACAGTGATCGATCGATACTGCACTTGGGTGGCCTGGGCTGGACGGAGGGGCAAAACGCAGGTGCTAGCAGGTATC
Organism: Rana muscosa; assembly: GCA_029206835.1. Taxonomy (NCBI): domain Eukaryota; kingdom Metazoa; phylum Chordata; class Amphibia; order Anura; family Ranidae; genus Rana; species Rana muscosa. The sequence continues at coordinate 10,267,633 of JARGYO010005626.1, read as the reverse complement.
TGGGCTGATCCCGCTAACACTGCGTTTTTGGGAACCCTAAACTGCTGGGGACGCTAGTATAGATCTGATCAGATCAGATATTGATCTGTTCAGATACTATACCACTAAGGGAGGTGCATGCTTCACGCGTGGGTGTTAGCGTTACTGGCACTAACCTGACGCTGCCTGGGGTGTGACGCAGACCCTCTCTGACGCTAAAACCTAATTGATATCACCTGCCGGGTGATCAGGGGGTTAAACCTTTATTGGGTTATATACGGCGGGTGCCCTGACACTATAAAAAGCAAACTAACTAACCAGCGTCACCCATAACACTTATATGATGATCACTGGTGAAAGGGTTAACTAGGGGCAATTAGGGGGTTAAAACCTTTATTAGATAATATATGGGGGTACCTGACGCTATAAAAACCTGCGGCGAACCTAAAAAAAATGACTGGCTACCTATCTGCATCACCGACGCTAAGACAGCGATCAGAAAAATGATCGCTTAGCGACAGTGGTGATAGGGGGTGAAAGGGTTACCTGGGGGGCGATCAAGGGGGTTAAACCTTTATTAGATCATTTATGGGGGTACCTGAAGCTATAAAAACCTGCGGCGAACCTAAAAAAAATTACTGGCTACCGATCTGCATCACCGACGCTAAGACAGCGATCAAAAAAATGATCGCTTAGCGACAGTGGTGATAGGGGGTGAAAGGGTTACCTGGGGGGCGATCAAGGGAGTTAAACCTTTATTAGATCATTTATGGGGGTACCTGACGCTTTAAAAACCTGCGGCGAACCTAAAAAAAAAATACTGGCTACTGATCTGCATCACCGACGCTAAGACAGCGATCAGAAAAATTATCGCTTAGCGACAGTGGTGATAGGGGGTGAAAGGGTTACCTGGGGGGCGATCAAGGGGGTTAAACCTTTATTAGATCATTTATGGGGGTACCTGACGCTATAAAAACCTGCGGCGAACCTAAAAAAATAATACTGGCTACTGATCTGCATCACCGACGCTAAGACAGCGATCAGAAAAATTATCGCTTAGCGACAGTGGTGATAGGGGGTGAAAGGGTTACCTGGGGGGGTGATCAAGGGGGTTAAACCTTTATTAGATAATTTATGGGGGTACCTGACGCTATAAAAACCTGCGGCGAACCTAAAAAAAATTACTGGCTACCGATCTGCATCACTGACGCTAAGACAGCGATCAGAAAAATGATCGCTTAGCGACAGTGGTGATAGGGGGTGAAAGGGTTACCTGGGGGGCGATCAAGGGGGTTAAACCTTTATTAGATCATTTATGGGGGTACCCGACGCTATAAAAACCTGCGACGAACCTAAAAAAAAAATACTGGCTACCGATCTGCATCACCGACGCTAAGACATCGATCAGAAAAATGATCGCTTAGCGACAGTGGTGATAGGGGGTGAAAGGGTTACCTGGGGGGCGATCAAGGGAGTTAAACCTTTATTAGATAATTTATGGGGGTACCTGACGCTATAAAAACCTGCGGCGAACCTAAAAAAATAATACTGGCTACTGATCTGCATCACCGACGCTAAGACAGCGATCAGAAAAATTATCGCTTAGCGACAGTGGTGATAGGGGGTGAAAGGGTTACCTGGGGGGGTGATCAAGGGGGTTAAACCTTTATTAGATAATTTATGGGGGTACCTGACGCTATAAAAACCTGCGGCGAACCTAAAAAAAATTACTGGGTACCGATCTGCATCACCGACGCTAAGACAGCGATCAGAAAAATGATCGCTTAGCGACAGTGGTGATAGGGGGTGAAAGGGTTACCTGGGGGGCGATCAAGGGGTTAAACCTTTATTAGGGGGGGGGGGTTAAGGGGCTACACTGGACCTAAAGCTAAATGTAGTGACACTTTTACAGTCACAAATGTCACTGATTGCAGTGATCAGTAAATAAATGGTCACTGCAATCAGTGACACTGTGACTGGGGGCTGGGGGGTGATCTGGGGGGGCCTGGGGGGGCCATTTATGTGCCTATGTGTGCTGGTGTTAGTGTAGTGTTTGTGCACTAACCTTGATGTCTTCTCTTGTACGGCGCTCGGTATATGTGAGAGCCGCACAGGAGATGACATCACTTCCTCCTGCTTCCTCTGTCTGTGTGTACATTCCACAGATAGAGGGGGCATTTCCATTCGCCGGGAGCGATCGTGGGGGGGTGGCCGGAATCGAACGGCCGTCCCCTCATGTCGGATCGCTCCCCAACGAATTCCGACCGCTCACTGTACAGAAGGGGGTCCGATTGGATCCCCCAACTGTACAAAGGCAATCACGTACACTGTAAAACCTTTATTAGATCATTTATGGGGGTACCTGACGCTTTAAAAACCTGCGGCGAACCTATAAAAACCTGCGGCGAACCTAAAAAAATAATACTGGCTACTGATCTGCATCACCGACGCTAAGACAGCGATCAGAAAAATTATCGCTTAGCGACAGTGGTGATAGGGGGTGAAAGGGTTACCTGGGGGGGGTGATCAAGGGGGTTAAACCTTTATTAGATAATTTATGGGGGTACCTGACGCTATAAAAACCTGCGGCGAACCTAAAAAAAATTACTGGCTACCGATCTGCATCACTGACGCTAAGACAGCGATCAGAAAAATGATCGCTTAGCGACAGTGGTGATAGGGGGTGAAAGGGATACCTGGGGGGCGATCAAGGGGGTTAAACCTTTATTAGATCATTTATGGGGGTACCCGACGCTATAAAAACCTGCGATGAACCTAAAAAAAAAATACTGGCTACCGATCTGCATCACCGACGCTAAGACATCGATCAGAAAAATGATCGCTTAGCGACAGTGGTGATAGGGGGTGAAAGGGTTACCTGGGGGGCGATCAAGGGAGTTAAACCTTTATTAGATCATTTATGGGGGTACCTGACGCTATAAAAACCTGCGGCGAACATAAAAAAATAATACTGGCTACTGATCTGCATCACCGACGCTAAGACAGCGATCAGAAAAATTATCGCTTAGCGACAGTGGTGATAGGGGGTGAAAGGGTTACCTGGGGGGGTGATCAAGGGGGTTAAACCTTTATTAGATAATTTATGGGGGTACCTGACGCTATAAAAACCTGCGGCGAACCTAAAAAAAATTACTGGGTACCGATCTGCATCACCGACGCTAAGACAGCGATCAGAAAAATGATCGCTTAGCGACAGTGGTGATAGGGGGTGAAAGGGTTACCTGGGGGGCGATCAAGGGGGTTAAACCTTTATTAGATCATTTATGGGGGTACCCGACGCTATAAAAACCTGCGGCGAACCTAAAAAAAAATACTGGCTACCGATCTGCATCACCGACGCTAAGACATCGATCAGAAAAATGATCGCTTAGCGACAGTGGTGATAGGGGGTGAAAGGGTTACCTGGGGGGCGATCAAGGGGGTTAAACCTTTATTAGATAATTTATGGGGGTACCCGACGCTATAAAAACCTGCGGCAAACCTAAAAAAAATTACTGGGTACCGATCTGCATCACAGACGCTAAGACAGCGATCAGAAAAATGATCGCTTAGCGACGGCGGTGCTAGGGGGTGAAAGGGTTATCTGGGGGGTGATCAAGGGGTTAAACCTTTATTAGGGGGGGGGTTAAGGGGCTACACTGGACCTAAAACTAAATGTAGTGACACTTTTACAGTCACAAATGTCACTGATTGCAGTGATCAGTAAATAAATGGTCACTGCAATCAGTGACACTGTGACTGGGGGCTGGGGGGTGATCTGGGGGGGCCTGGGGGGGCCATTTATGTGCCTATGTGTGCTGGTGTTAGTGTAGTGTTTGTGCACTAACCTTGATGTCTTCTCTTGTACGGCGCTCGGTATATGTGAGCGCCGCACAGGAGATGACATCACTTCCTCCTGCTTCCTCTGTCTGTGTGTACATTCCACAGATAGAGGGGGCATTTCCATTCGCCGGGAGCGATCGTGGGGGGGTGGCCGGAATCGAACGGCCGTCCCCTCATGTCGGATCGCTCCCCAACGAATTCCGACCGCTCACTGTACAGAAGGGGGTCCGATTGGATCCCCCAACTGTACAAAGGCAATCACGTACACTGTACGTGATTGTGCCTGTCGGTGCCATTGTGCCGACGTATATATACAGTGAGCGGTCGTTAAGTGGTTAAAGAGGACCTGAAGGTTGGGAGAGTGCCCAAATGAGGCAAACAGAGGGCAACAGGACTAGTCACCAATTTTGCCTCCATGTTCTCTTTATCTGATATTTTCCCCAGTGACTGAATTAGGCCCCTTTCACACGGACGGATATAATGGTGCTTTTAGCTGCGGATTTTCTAGTTTTCTACCGCACACAATGCTTTCCTATGCCCCCATTCACACACATCGTTTAGCTGCGATTTCGTTACATGCGGTTCGGTGCGAATAGAAAAAATATAATTGAATGCGTCCAGGTGCGATGTAGCGCAGCTATATGCACATAACGGCAGGTAATCGCAGTCTTTTGTGTCAACTGCGGATAGCAGCGTGAGAAAAAAAAAAAAGATCACCCGGAAGCACATCATAACCAGTAGGTGTACCTGGGAATAGACACAGGAAGTTCAGATGGATAGAGGAAAGGGGAGAAGACAGCATGGCGGTGCGATATATCTCACATGAGGCCATTATATCCCTGGTGCATGCCCGACCAGAGTTATGGGACTCAGAATGCCCAGGATATGCCGATCGAGTGTTGAAGAGATTAAAGTGGGAGGAAGTATACAGATTTGTCACACCGAACTGGGACAATATGTCTGAAACTGAACAGGATAACCGAGGTGAGTGCAATGTTTGTTGTGTCTATGAAGCAGGGTACACATGCATCATAGCTGTTTCCCATAATAACCACAAGCAGAAAATGTATCCGCTAAATGACCAGGCCATTTTTTAGCGATACAGCACTGCGTCACTGACAATTGTGCAATGCTGCAAACAAACCAAATTGGAAAATGGGAAATCAAATGGTTGGTGTCTTCCCTTAAGTTTTTTTTTGGGTGGGGGGGTGAGAGCAGATCTCTCTCGACTTTTGTTCCTAACATGCGTTACGTTTGATATATATATTGCAGGAAAGGAGGTTTATACACGTTGGAGGTCCCTACGTGACCGGTACAAAAAAGAAGTCAACGAAGAGAGGTCTGCGGAGAGAAGCGGAGCACCCTCAACTCGTCGCAGGCCTAACCCCCATGCAGAGGCTTTGTCATTTTTGAGGCGCACCACCGAGATGCACTTGTATGTATATTACTTTTAACTAACGCTTTGTGGGCAGTATAGCCGCACTGTCCCATTGATTTGAATGGGCTGGAGAAGTGAAGGAGCGGTATACACACCGGACCTTCAACACTCCAAAGATGCTGCTATCAGGTATTTTGGCCGCGTCTTGCCAGCACACCGCTCCAGTGTGAAAGGTGTCTAAACCCCTTTTTAATGTTCACCCAGCTCCATATAGAGGGCTATTCTGTAGTGTACACATGACAGTATTCATGGTAAATGTAATTTTGTTATTGTTACCTAGAACTGTGTCAAGTGTTCCTGCGAGAGCAAGCGCAAGGTGTGAAAGTTTGTCACCAGAAGACGCTGACACCAGTCAAGAAACCAATTCAGAGACAGTTTCATCACAAGAATATCAACCATCCACTCAAGAACCTGCGGTATGTATTTTCAAAACGTCACAATCTCCGTCCACAAAATACGTATTACTGACATATTGTAATGGCAGCTGGTGTTGGTACATAAATGTCCTTAAGGAGAAACAACAACGGCTTACTTTTTGGGCAAAGTACCACTTCAGTACTTCTGGTTTTGGAGGTCTGGCTGTTAATACAGTGACATCAGGTTTTTGGGGCTAAAACAAGTGCCTGTGTCTGATCTATTCTAAACAGGTGCTGCAAGCTCTGACATGACTTCAATATTTGTACAAGCATCATGTTTAGCAGTATGCTGTTCACTAAAGTGTGACCTCAACATCAGAAGCATAATCTATATATTCAATCTATTTGCAGGTAAATCTAGATAGGAGAGTCTGGTCTACGTCCACCACCCGTCGAACACGCCTTACTCAACAAGAGACACCTTTGAGGAATATTTAAACCGTATTATTGCAGAAATGAGAAACCAATCACAAAACCAGGCCAAAGATGATGAATTCCTCAACATCTCAGACCCAGATGTTATGTTTTAGAGAATGTTGCTTTGTGTAGTCAGGGAGATTCCTCCTGATAAGCGCACTGTGGTCAGGGGTGATATACATGTCTATTTAGCGTATATCGTGTCCGCTTGCAAAGAGCAACGCCCATATCCAAAATTTCAGCCATGGGCTATGGGTTTTAATTCACCCAGTGGCTCTTTGAGTAAACCAATGGCCAGTCAGCAGTGCCATGACACCACACCTGCCATTAACGCTTATGCAGGACCCCCACCGATGTATACACCTTACCCATCTAATCCTGTTTATCAAAGGATGCATGTGCAGCCACACCCAGTTACTTCACCCTCATCTTCCCAATCAGGATCACCCATAGATGTTGGCAGTGAACCAAGCCACTCTTCCCTGCGTCACCCTTATCCATTGTATGAAAACTTGTAGTTTTGTCCTTCTAATTTGTTATTTATATGACTGGTTAATTTTTCATGTTTTGTTAATTTAATGTTATTGATACCTACACGAACTAATGTTTACAACAACAGATTCCTCCATCTACGCTGAACTGTGCGGATGGAAGAATCTCCCACCGTCCCAAGCTTCCATATCTTGCTACTCGGCCCCGCTGGCTCTCACAATACCTGAACATTCTGATTGGGTGCAAGCATTGTTTAGGTTGAGAGCCAGCGGGGCCGACTAGAAAGATACTGAAGCTTGGCCCAGTGGGAGATCCCCCCATATATACAGTGCAGCATACATGGAGAAATCTGTTTCAACAAATGTTTACCATCCCTTTAAGTTAAGGAGACGACGGTTAGGTTTATGACACTTTATCGATGGGGCCATCTCTCAGCAGAATGTAAGACTGGCCATACACCTATAGATTATCTTCTGGTTTTCTATGTTCAGATGGAAAAAGTGGAACAGATTCCTCCATCTACGCTGAACTGTGCAGATGGAAGAATCTCCCACTGTCCCAAGCTTCCATATCTTGCTACTCGGCCCCGCTGGCTCTCACAATACCTGAACATTCTGATTGGGTGCAAGCATTGTTTGGGTTGAGAGCCAGCGGGCCCGACTAGAAAGATACTAAAGCTTGGCCCAGTGGGAGATCCCCCCCATCTACACAGTGCAGTGTACATGGAGAAATCTGTTGCACTTTTTCCATCTAACCATAGACATTATGCAGATAATCTACAGGTGTATGGCCAGCTTTAAGCACTTAAAAAACATTTTTAAATTGTTTCCTTACATTTGGACATTGTTATCAAACCTCCGCTACACAACAGTTGGTAAAGTTGTGAAAAAAATATTTCAAAGCTGTTTACTGCACTCACAGTGTCCACATATAGTCAAAAATATGGTTAACAGCACGTTAGAAATACTCTATTTTTTAATGGGGGGGGGGGGGGGTTTGGGACTCATGTTATCTGTTGTACTGGGTCAATTTATACTTGAAACTAAAAGAACATTTTCAATATTCCAAAGGAATTAAAAACATAGTTTTCTATACATGCAAGCATTCAATGTTGTGTAAGGTTTGTCTATTTTTTCTACCTTTTGTTACTTTACATAGCAAAGATAAAAATAAAAACAATTTAATTGTAAAAAATTGTCGACTACTTTATTTCAAGCGAAAATGTAAACTGTGATATAAGTGTAGCGCCTTCCCCTCTTCTCTCTCCGTGCGACTCGCACTGTCTCTTGTCTAGGGGTATCTGATGGGGGGGAAGAGAGAGAGCGGGTGGGCTACGCCTAGCTTCCACCACGTGGGAATACCTGTGGTATCAGCAATGTCTTGTTTACCTTCGGGTCTGTGCTGTGCACCCGGATCCTCCCTCCAAGAGTCACCGTGAACTTCGTCCGCCAGGAAGTGAGCCTCACACCATTAAAGTCCAACTCTCTTTTATTAGAACACACCATACAGGGACTTCCTTGATAGATAGAACAGAAAAGGAGGTGTGAGTGTGAATAGGCCCAGACACAAATTCGGTCCTCCACTCTCCTCCTGAAGAGTGGGCTATTGTCTCTGCACGAGGTGAAGGGGATCCTTCTGGACGGTCTCCGACAAGAGACTCACCCGTCACCGGCAGTCTGCTGCACCGGGTCTTCGAGTGAGGAGCTCTCCCCGGTCCATTGCGTCTTACTCAGATTCAGGCCTCCATCTCCGAAGTGCCTTAGGACCCTTCCCTGTTGGGCACTGAGCTCCGGACCTTCTTGTAAGTACCTCACCCCAGGACTGAAGGTGCCTGAGGTGGAACACGATCTCCGTTGATCCCCTAGGCCGAGGCCTCCTAGGGGACGAGCACGAACCCACGTCTGCAAGCTGAAGGTGCTTGGGACGAAGACCCCGTGACCAAGATGGCTGGCCCCCTTTATACCCTCCCCCAGCAGGCACGGCGGGTTCCCCGCCCCACCATACCGCTGCCGAGAGAGGACAAAAAGGGCTATGGCACATAGTGATATTTGTCCCTCCGGTCACAGTGACAGCGCCACCTCGTGGTCCACAGGGAACATAGCACTGATGTCACAGCCAGATTCAAAAAATGCACCCGGGAAAATAAGTACCCGCTACACATTCCCCCCTGTCTTTCGAAACTGGACCCCAGTGTCTGGAGTGAATCACGCCCTCAACGGCTGACATAATCCAATCCAGAAACCAACTAACAATTTGAAAAACCAAAAAAATTTGGGGGAAACTATCCTAACGGAGAAGTTGTGTCTGAGCCCCTGCAACAAAAGAGGAGTGAAAGACAACATTTAAAACATTATACTTTTCCCTCCCATCCTAACTAAGAACCACCCCAGGTTCCATAATCTTGCCGGGACGCTCTCCTGCAGAGGGAAGAGAAAAGAAACAATAAAACCCTGACACATGTGTATGTGTGAGAGGAAAAGAAACTCCTCCGAAGAGAAATATCTTTTCCTCCAGTGTGAGTGTGTACAATGTGTAACGTTGCACGAGACTGCCACCTGGTGACAGCCTCGCGGTAACTGCACCCGTTGAACCATCTTCTCTTTTCTTGCTGCTTGACTCCAGGCCCTATCTACCCCAAAGTCTGCAACTTCTCACCGGAGAGGAAAGAAAAACAACAACTGGAACAGTTCTTCCTTGGAATGACACAAGCACCCCTCTTGCAGGGCAAAACACTGATGATGGCACCAGCAAGAAAGTCAAACAGCAAAGTTCAGGGGGTGCAAAGTCCTTTAAAAAAAAACAAACAAATGGAGTCTCTTTCTCCTCAGAGGTAGAAGCGGGGATGCGGCAGAACAATAGGTTTTAGATGCCGATCCATGGTCTCCAAATGGTACTCCACATCCGAACCTTCTTTGCGTCGGATCAACACCTTAGCCGCATGGATGTGTCTTCCCCTCATCCACTCTGCCTTGCAGTCTTTGAACAGCTGAGATGTCTTTGGAGAGCATGTCAAATACCTGCGGGCATGTGGGACCTTAAGGTGGGTCCACACGAAGTCATTATACCAGCGCTCTCGGTACACCTCCACTTCGTAGAGTAACTCCTTGGGAAGGTACGGATATTCCCACCCGTAGTCAGCAGCAACTTTCTGGCAGAAGAGTCTCTGAAGCCTTGACAGCCAAGGCATTGTGGCTTTGTCCCCTTCGCCGGGTAGAACTATAGAGTCCGGATGGCGAGGGGCCTTAACCACTTCTGGTTGGGGCATAGGTGCCCGTAGTATCAACCTCTGCTCCCCAATACCTGATGCAGGCGGCACCGGAGATGTAGATGTGGGCTGGGGACAGGACCCTTGTTCAGGCGCTGGTGCCTCCACCCGGGGTGTACTCTCCCCCGTGGACATGGGTGAATCTCGAGGCCTTCGGAGTGAAGCTAGCGGCACTTTGTCCCAGCCCTTCTCTGCAAACAGTTTGTCAATAGCGGTGTCATCTCCCATATCAGAGAGCGACTCCAGATACAAGGTATCACACTCCTCCGCGGGTATGTAGCCCGTTGTAGAGACGGAGCTAACACCTCCCGCAGGCGTACTGGGCCATGCCTTCCCGGCACCTCCGCCCATGCACCAAGTCTCTTTGCCCGGCTCACCTCGGCCTTTACTTGAAGCGGGACGTCCAGAACACTCGTCAACGGATCCGTCTAGGCCTGGCGTAAGCTGGCGAGATGGTCCGCCACCACCACTGGTCGGGGCCACCATGCTGGTTCTCTTCTTCGGTGGCGGACGCTGTGAGACAGTGGTGACCGAGTCAGCATCCTCGGATTTCTCCTGTTGAGTTTTAACGACCTCCTCCTCGGTCGCCGCAGTGTGCGCTGGGATGGCTTTTACAGCAATAATTCCTCCTCTGCGAGTAGTGTTACCTGAAGCCCGGCCTGGGTAGATGGTTCTCGGCCTTTCAACTACCGGATCCACCTCGAGCAGAAACTCTCCACAGGCCTCACATTGTCCGAAGGGCTTCAGGTGGCACACCAGTCCCGAGCACCCGGGACAAATTAAGCCCCGTACACACGATCGGTTTGACTGATGAAAACCGTCCGATGGATGGTTTTCATCAGACCAACCGATCGTGTATGGTACCCATCGGTCTTTTTTCCATCGGTTGTAAAAAATAGAACTTGTTTTAAAATTTTCCGATGGATAAAAAAAACAATGGGAATTTCCGATCGTCTATGGGCAAGTCCATCGGTTAAAAAACCCACGCATGCTCAGAATCAAGTCGACGCATGCTCAGAAGCATTAAACTTCATTTTTCTCGGCTCATCTGAGTGTTTTACGTCACCGCGTTTGGAACGGTCGGTTTTTTGACTGATGGTGTGTGGCCAAGACTGATGAAAAACAGTTTCATCGGATTTCCAATGGACAAATCCATCAGACGAAAATCCATAGGTTATCCGATCGTGTGTACGGGGCTTAACACCCAGGGCCTCTACGTCCATGCACGAATACAGGGCGAATCGACCCCTTGGCTTCAGCCGGATCCCGGTATCCGTTATCGGAGCAGCAGCAGTCATCGTGGTAGTAGCAGGGTGAACTGGAATCCATGAAGTATGTCCAAACATGGTGACTTCTTGCTGGTCCATCGCACACTGCAGAGTTTTCGCGTCAATGTCCCACGTGTAGCCCTCTCACGTATTGGACTCCTCCCCTTTGCTCCAGTTCGCGGGCTTTTCACTTTCTTTGGTTGAGCCACGCCCACGAACTAAGCGGCGTGGGTTGTGTCTGTTGGCGCAGTGCAATTAGAAACCCCCACGTGTAGTACCTCACACGGCTGGGCCTCCCCCCGTTCACCGCTCTTCCTGCGCGGGCCTTTCCCTTGTCTAGGGTCAATTCCACGACTTCGAGCAGGGCTGCACTTTGGCCTATTCAGTTAACTCATCCAGCAGACTTGTTCCATACTGTGATGCACAACACAATCCCGGACGAGCTCCCACGTGTAGCGCCTTCCCCTCTTCTCTCTCCGTGCGACTCGCACTGTCTCTTGTCTAGGGGTATCTGATGGGGGGGAAGAGAGAGAGAGGGTGGGCTACGCCTAGCTTCCACCACGTGGGAATACCTTTGGTATCAGCAATGTCTTGTTTACCTTCGGGTCTGGCTGTGCACCCGGATCCTCCCTCCAAGAGTCACCGTGAACTTCGTCCGCCAGGAAGTGAGCCTCACACCATTAAAGTCCAACTCTCTTTTATTAGAACACACCATACAGGGACTTCCTTGATAGATAGAACAGAAAAGGAGGTGTGAGTGTGAATAGGCCCAGACACAAATTCGGTCCTCCACTCTCCTCCTGGAGAGTGGGCTATGGTCTCCGCACGAGGTGAAGGGGATCCTTCTGGACGGTCTCCGACAAGAGACTCACCCGTCACCGGCAGTCTGCTGCACTGGGTCTTCCAGTGAGGAGCTCTCCCCGGTCCATTGCGTCTTACTCAGATTCAGGCCTCCATCCCCGAAGTGCCTTAGGACCCTTCCCTCGCGGAACTCAGTGTTGGGCACTGAGCTCCGGACCTTCTTGTAAGTACCTCACCCCAGGACTGAAGGTGCCTGAGGTGGAACACGATCTCCGTTGGTCCCCTAGGCTGAGGCATCCTAGGGGACGAGCACGAACCCACGTCCGCAAGCTGAAGGTGCTTGGGACAAAGACCCCGTGACCAAGATGGCTGGCCCCCTTTATACCCTCCCCCAGCAGGCACGGCGGGTTCCCCGCCCCACCATACCGCTGCCGAGAGAGGACAAAATGGGCCTCGGCACACAGTGATATTTGTCCCTCCGGTCACAGTGACAGCGCCACCTCGTGGACCACAGGGAACATAGCACCGATGTCACAGCCAGATTCAAAAAATGCACCCGGGAAAGTAAGTACCCGCTACATAAGGTTAATGCAACATGGGTAACAAAGATAATTCTACACATAGTCATATTGCCATGGGAGCTGTCCATCTTCGGTCAAAAAATAATCTGTGAAATCTTCAAGCACTTGTAGGGCTTGATTAGTGGGACGAGTGCCAGTAACACGACCTCTGTGTTCTTTTGAAATAGGTAACGGGATTCGGTGGACACCATCTCCTTACCCCTCAAAAAGTTGTGGAGAACACAACATGCCAAAACAACATTGACCGCATGATCTACTTCTAGGTGCATGGCTGTCATCAATACACGCCATTTGGCAGTGCAAATAGCAAATGCGCACTCCACCATTCTCCGAGCTCTGCTGAGACGATAATTAAAAATGCGCCTCCTGGCAGTGAGACCATGCCTCGTATAGGGCCTGAGAAGGTGGGTGGATAAGGCAAATGCCTCATCTCCAAGCACTACAAAGGGAAGATCCGGCACAGCAGTACCAGGAAGAGGCCTTGACTGTGGCACATGAAATTCACCATATTCAAAACGCTGGCCCATCATGGAATTACGGAAAATTCTGGAATCTCCAGAACTCCCGTAAGCTCCGACATCCACAGCAATGAATATGATGTTAGCATCACTGAGTCCCAGGAGGACAATGGAGAAGTACTTTTTGTAATTGTAATAGCGGGAACCCGATTTTGGTGGCTTGATGAGCCGGATATGTTTCCCATCTAATGCCCCAATGCAATTTGGGAAGTTGGTCTTCTCCCAAAATTCTTCCGCTATTTCCTCCCACAGACTGGATGTTGGTTTCGGCATGACTGTGGTTTTAAGCTCTTCCCATATAACAAGACAAGTATCATGCACTATTGTAGATACAGTGGAAATTCCCATTAGGAATTGATGATGGAGGGAGGTGAAACCGGCAACAGTGGCAAGGTATCTGCAATACAAAATTGATAACAATTCAGAATATATAAAAAATTGTAAATTAAATAAAATAAGCAAAATAAAATCAATAGACATAAGGAGTAAAAGCAGAGTTCTACGTGGTAACAAATAAAAATCAGCACCTATGTAGCTGCTGACTTTTAACTCATCGCAGCCCAAAGACGACATGTCCCTTGGCTCTGGGTGCAGGTGTCGGCATCCTTGGAAACAGGAAGCCTTGTGGTGGGTGGGGCTAATAAAAAAATCAGTTGGAGGTTCCTTACATGATAATGCAAATTTCTGCCTTTGTGTTTAGAGCTCACCTACATAATTATAAACTACTGAAATACTATGATGTTTCATATTTTCATAAAAAAGGACATTCACGATTTTCACTATAAGTAAAATAGTGAACATTTTCTTTGTTGGGACGGAAACTTATGCACCTCCACACAAATTTGGCCTCATCATATAAGGATACCGATAAATATATGGTAAGGATCAGAAAAAAAAGAATCTGCAAGGCACGACAAATCAATTTCAAGGATGAAAAATAATGGTAAGGGCAGTAATGCGAGAAACTTCACCGCTGTGATATAGATTTATAGGCCATAGATTTATATATATGTATATACACACAAAGACATATATATATATTATGCAAGTACATACATACACACACATATATATATATATATACATACACACTATTGTCAATAATATTGGTACACCTGCATGTACATTAATTTTAAGCATCTGTTCAAGATATGGAAAACCTACCTTAACTACTTCCCACCCGGCCACTGTACATATACGGCCGGGTGGGTGCTCTCTCCTTCTGAGTGGACGTTCCTGAGCGTCCTTCAGAAGGAGGGGGATCGCACGCGCGCCGCCGGCGGCGCATGCGCGCGCCCGCCGCGTTACCAAGGACCCGGTGCGCGTGCCCGGCGGCCGCGATTGCCGCCGGGCACCAGCGATTGCCCGGGAACCAAGCAGGAAAGTGGATCTGTGTGTGTAAACACACAGATCCACGTCCTGTGAGGGAGAGGAGGCTGATGGTGTGTCCCTTGTACATAGGGACAACCATCGGTCACCTCCCCCAGTCAGTCCCCTCCCCCCACAGTTAGAACACATTGAGGGAACATATTTAACCCCTTCCCGCCCCCTAGTGGTTAACCCCTTCCCTGCCAGTCACATTTATACAGTAATCAATGCATTTTTATAGCAGGGATCGCTGTATAAATGTAAATGGTACCAAAAATGTGTCAAAAGTGTCCGATGTGTCCGCCACAATATCGCAGTCACAATAAAAATCACAGATCGCCGCCATTACTAATAAAAAAATAATAATAATAAAAAAGTGCTATAAAACTATCCCCTATTTTGTAGACGCTATAAATTTTGCGCAAACCAATCAATACGCGCTTATTGCGATTTTTTTTATACCAATATATGTATATGTAGAAGAATACGTATCGGCCTAAACTGAGGAAAATTTTAATTGAAAAAAAAAATAGGTATTTATTATAGCAAAAAGTAAAAAATATTGTGTTTTTTTTTCCAAACTGGACGCTCTTCTTTTGTTTATAGCGCAAAAAATAAAAACCGTAGAGGTGATTAAATACCACCAAAAGAAAGCTCTATTTGTGGGAAAAAAAGGACGCAAATTTTGTTTGGGAGCCACGTCGCACGACCACGCAATTGTCATTCAAAGTGTGACTGCGCTGAAGGCTGAAAAATGGCTTGGGCAGGAAGGGGTTTTAGTGCCCAGTAGGGAGGTGGTTAAAGTAAGTAACAGCCGTTCTTCTGCACCAATGCTTCTTCTCATGTTGGTCCTGGTTCTGCTCATGCGTCCTCTACAAAGTTCCAACAGTTCATCGAAGCTTGCCACCGACATCCTCATGTAATTATAGAACATGTCTCCGTGAGTCCTCAGCTCACCGAACATGAGGGCAAAGTAGCCAATCGACAGACGCTGGGAGGTTAGGGGATGGACCCAGTAACGACAGGGACGTCGCCTACACTGGATCTCTCTTCTCCTCTTCATCCTCATCATCAGCAATATGAGCATTGCCAGCAAACTACTCATATTTGCATTAATTTTCGAAAATCTCAGGCACAATACACTGATTACTCCTCTCACTGCAAAACTCCAACACACACTCAGCAAGTGAACAAAGAAACAGGAAATAGATGGTTTGAAATGCAGAGGACCGAAATGCATCATGGGTAGATCCAAGGGATCAAACAAATAAATAAAAATAAAAGGGTTGCTATGGGAATGACTGTATTACCTAACTGTAGCTAAACGCAAACCGCAAAAGAATGCACGTAAATGCAGATAATCGCACTGTACAAATGCAGCTGATCGCTGTGCCTGGAGTCTTGAATTTCACAGACAAAAATAAACATGCTAAACTGCGGCAGAACAGCCGTTCGTGTGAAAGGGGCCTAACACTGGTGTTGATTTACTAAAACTAGAGAGTGCAAAATCTGGTGCAGCTGTACATGGTAGCCAATCAGCTTCTAACTTCAGCTTGTTCAATTAAGCTTTGACAAAAACACCTGGAAGCTGATTGAATTCTATTTGAGCGGCACCAGTTTTTGCACCAGTTTTAGCAAACCAGCCTCACTGTGTCTCTGTGTATGGCCACCATCCTGAGGAGCAGAGCTTTGCTTCATCATGTCAGACTAGTACTTTAATGAATGGTGATCTGACAACTGGTGAATACATTTTTAGCACAGTAGTGACCTCACCAAATATCACCCTGAATCTTGTGATAATAAAGGCTATCATATACTCATTTAGGCCAAACTCATTTTATTTATGCTAACTCATGC
The DNA here is from genome assembly GCA_029206835.1 of Rana muscosa. Classification (NCBI taxonomy): domain Eukaryota; kingdom Metazoa; phylum Chordata; class Amphibia; order Anura; family Ranidae; genus Rana; species Rana muscosa. The sequence goes on along the minus strand of JARGYO010005626.1, from coordinate 10,251,390 downwards.
TAAATCAAATAATCAACTTATTTTTAAGACCCCTTTCACACTGGGGCAGCTTGCAGGTGCTATTGCGCTAAAAATAGCAACCGACCTGAAACAGCGGCTGCTGTTTCTTCAGTGTGAAAGCCAGAGGGCTTTCACACTGGAGCGGTGCGCTAGCAGGGCCACTCCAAAAGTCCTGCTAGCCGCATCTTTGGAGTGGTGAAGGAGCGGTGTGTTTACCGCTCCTCCACTGCTCCTGCCCATTGAAAGCAATGGAACACCGCGGCTATACCGCCGGCAATGCGCCTCTGCAGAGGCGCATTGCCAGCGGTATTAACCCTTTTTCGGCCGCTAGCGGGGGGGTAAAACCGATAGCTTCCGAATACCGCCGCAAATCCGACGGTAAAGCGCTGCTAAAAATAGCGGCGCTTTACCCCCACCACACCTACTGCCCCAATGTGAAAGGGGCCTTAAGCAGCTGGGTGAAAAATTGTTAACTCAACAGCATTGGTATTATACACCAGACTTTGTTGCTTGTTCAATCATTATTTTTACTGCTTTTACACATGTAGCGGGTGTCGCTTTAAATTAGTGCAAAGACTACTATACCCAGTGTACAGCGGAGCACCCACAGTGCATTGCCCGGCGCAAGGTCTGCTGGGGAAGGACTATTTAAGGAGGGAGGAGCAACACGCGGGTCTCTTTGGACACCGCCCTCCTAGCAAGTGGAGCCTACGGGGCCTGTTCCTTTGGACTAGGCCAGAGAGCCTGGGCCTAGGGGATCTGGAGAGCTTGCTGATCGTCACTGGAGAACCCAGAGTCGTCTCATCCATCAATCTCCCTCGGATGGTCGAGAGGATCAGAGACTACGGGTATCGTGAGACTGTGTGCTGGAGCACCAACTACTGAAGTCGGTTGTACGGACTGGTCCGGTCGGGTGAGAGAGCACTTGCTCAGTATTCATTGACTATCTTTTAGGCCCAGTATCCTTTGTTCAGGGCTCACCGTTACCGGAGTGTTACATTGCACCCCAGTGGGACAGTGTGTTGTGCAGACGGAGTTAAGTTTCCTTATTGCATGTTGAGTAACTACAATTTAATACCTTTGGATTACAAATAACCTACAAAGTGCACCACCATTGCTAACGAAGATCCTTCTCAACGAATTAACTGTGTGTGAATTAGTCAGGCCTGACTGTTCAGCAGGGAGACATTGTTTGAGCGCCATATTGGCCACGAGGGGAAAGCTTGTGAGCGTAGTTTGCTAAGAGACATTTAGTGTGCTTAATACTGTTAGAACATAGTACTTGTTATTTGTTTGACTTTTAATATTGCAGGGCTCTGCATAGATAAATGTACCATTGTCTAATTTTATGCTTCCACTCAGTAAAAGTATTCATGGTTAAGCAAACACGTGTGTGGTGTACTGTCTATCCCAGCTGAAGCAGTCAGCTCAGGTAATCTGGTATTTACTGATTGTGTGTGTTTTATTACGGAGAGTGATTCCCATAGCATAACGGGATTCACACTTCCATTTGCGCTAGCTGTGCCAAGGGAGGTTAGAGCCAGTTCCTGGGGGTTGACAGCAGTGTGTCACAGGCCCAAAACTATACCTGCAGCCCTCTTAACTGGGGGTATTGCTACATACAGTATATCACAGCTTCTTTCCTGTTGGTTACTAGGGAAGTGAAGGGTCAACGATGTCACCCAGGAGACCATGCCTTTTTATTTATTTTTAGTGGTGGGGCCCAGAGAGATTTCCGTTGGTCAAGAAGATTTTTGCTTTTGGTGGGCGTTGGGCATCGTTCATCATAGTTGATGTGGATTTTAGATTTGTGGACTTAGTTTCAACGGGAGCTTCCAGGCGCTGTAATTTCCTAACAATTTGGACAACATTTTATTTCTTTGTAAATGTCAACTTTGCTGTAATAGGTTGTATACATTGCACAGATGTGCCATGTTACAGGCAGGGTCAGGGCATCCCTCAGGTACATTGTTTAAAGGAATTTTGCACTTTTAAAGCATTACTAAAATTGCTGCTCCTTGCCAACCAGAATTGTTTTAATCATTTGGTCCCCAGAGCAGTACCCAGCCCCCCATGCAATTTGTTTGACAATCCCTTGCCCATTAGTCTAGAAAATTGTCATATTGTCATTACTTTTTTTAACATGCATCTTCAACTGACTTTAATGGGGTTCAGATTTGCACCCATTGGCTAAACTAAAACAATCTATAAAGCCCTGTACACACGATCGGTTTTACCGATAAAAACAGTCCGATGGACTTTTTTCATCAGACAAACCGATCGTGTATGGGACCCTTACTGTGCTTTTTACTAGAATTCACTACAATTTTTTCTCCAGGGTATCTGCTATCAGAAAATATATAATGTTTGGTGGTCTGTACTAATCTTCAGGCCTAAAATGTGCAATTGAACACATGCAAAATAAAATTGCAAAGAACAGCTTTGACAGTAAAAGGGTAAATCAAACAAAGGTGGATTAAAATTTGAACAGCTTTATAAAAATGGTGATTTAAACCATTCTAAACCTTCTGTCCTTTTTTTTGCCCTATACTTGTTTAGAGATGGTCACCATTAAGAGTCTGTCAAATAATTCAACAACTAAAACTGTGCATAACATTTGCTCTTAATCCATGCCATATGGATAATGTTTCATGCTATTGCACAATTTTTTGAGTTTTACATCAGTCCATTTGAATTGTCATCAGCATGGTTTAAACTTATGAAATGATGTTTATTAATGGCTGTGGTACATGACCACATACTACATTTCAACTGTATCAAATGTTATAAAATAAATAAACATAACACATATGAAAACTCCCATAGCTGCATCATGTGGTTGTGGTTTACAGACCCTTAGGGCTACAGAGGAAGAGGACTGAGTATTTCAAACTTTAATAAATATGTGATTGTTTTCATGTCGTTGCAGGATCAATATGTAATTAAGTAAACTGCTTCTTACCAGTGTTACTGAAATGATGATGACGTTTTTTTTTTACGCAACTCTCTTTCATTCTTCTGCTATTACTAAGTTTTATTGCTGTATTGTTTCCATTAATAGGACATTACATTTAACTAAAAACACTGCTGGGATTACCAGTAATGCTGGGCATACACATTACAATCCATTTGTATGATTAAAATCAGTTCAGCTACAGACACGTGTTTTTTTTTTTATTTGCTTATTTATTCATTGGAAGGAGAGAGGGGGTTACAGCCTCTGTCATGTTTATATTGATATCTGTCCCAATTTGGGTGGTTTCTTTATAATTTTCTGTCTGACAGAAATAGGTCCATTTATAATAAAAAATGCTTGAACAATCCCTCTAAATTGTGTATTATCTTTACTTTCTATGATTGTCAGCGCCGTCTAGAGGCCATAATGCAGTATTTTTATAAAATACCTCAACCAGGAAAATAACCACAATATGGCCGGTAGATAGAGCGGAAGATCATAGGAAGTAAATACGGTAAATTACGAGGATTGTTCAAGACAGCTGTGTTACTGCTTGGGACAGACTTTGAACCTAATAAATAGGTTTAGTAGGTGTGCAGGAAGACATACCTTTAAAAATTACATCTAAACCTATATAATGTATTTTTTTTTGCTTCTGTACACTATACCCATCTACAGGCCTGGATTGGCCATAGGGCATACCGAGCAAATGCCCGGTGGCCCGCGACAGCCTGCGGTGGCCCGCGGGCCGCCGGACAGCATGTCACGTCTTCCCCATCATCTCCAATGTCTCCGGAGGCAGCCGGTGTTGGTGGGCGGAGCTGGGGGTGTGGCTGCCCCCTCCACTCCTCCCACAGACTCGTTCACCCTGGCTGATCCCACAGCTGAAGGAGAAAGAAATGAGGACACAGCAGCCATAGTGTCTTCATCTCCAGGCATGCTGTAAGTTACTGCACTGCTGCACATGTCACTACATAGAGTCCTAACCTGGCACCATACCACCCCAGCCTTCCTTATGCCACCGCACCCTGCCCTATGCCACCGCAACCTGCCTTATGCCACCGCACCCTGCCCTATACCACCCCAGCCTGCCTTATGCCACTGCAACCTGCCCTATGCCACCGCAAACAATAGATGAATTGAGCGCACTCTGGATTAGGAAATACAAAAGAAAAACTAAACCTTAAACGGGGCAGACAGAATGGGAATGGAACTAAAATAGGCTGTATAAAAACAAACGTTAAAAGTCCATATCAATTAGTCCATGTGTGGAATAGCTTGAAGACTATCCGCAAGGAAGGCTGCCAGCTTACAGATAGAAGTGATCTGAAATAAGACAGGGAGAGGAAAAAAGCAGCACCTTCTAAGCGTAGTAGTATCAGAAATTTATTAAAAAAATATATTTTACAGCGGCAAGAGATACACTCACAAACGAGTATAGTAAGAGGCTTATCTTAAAAGTTGTCATCCGCTCGACCCGGGAGCTGCGAATCCTGATGTTCACAAGCTGGAATCCCACATAGTGGTTGGCAGTGGTAGAAGGAACTTCACTCTCGCGGCCGCAGAGATGGGGAAGAATCCTCACTGGAACACAGCTAGTGGAATCGTCACTTCCGGGTATGATGTCAGCGGGGGTTGCGCGCGTTCGAAGCATGCGTGCTTCTTCATCAGGCTCATAAGGGCCATCTTGGAGTGGGGCAATTTATACCACACCACAATGCAAGTGAATTAGCTTACTTAGTTGCCAAGGAGATGGATACAGGACGCGGCTAAAGGACATAGCATGGCGCTTACAATATGGATTTAGATAGCGCTGATAGGAGTGTTGTCAAATAATAAAAATAAGGAGGGGGAAAAACAAAAAGAAGAAAGAAGAAAGCACCACCTAAATACAATAAATGGATACAAATAGGGAGTACAATAAAAGTATATACATATATATATATATACATACATGTATATATATATACACACACATGCACAATCATATGCACACATACATATGGACAAAATATATAATAAAAACATTATAAAGATAATGTATAATCAAGCACTCAAGGTGCAGTATTAAAATATATTGTATTATATAATATTATAAATGTTATAAATATAATATATATAAATTATTAATAAATTGAAAAAATATTAATAAAATTTGGGAATCCGAAGTTTACTATAACTTCCCCCAAACCTCACTTTTAGGATCCTTCAATACCTCATAAAAAATAGGATAAAAATAAATATTAAAAATTAAAAATGTAAAAAAGAATATAAATTTGAATAAAGTTAATTGGGTGGTATAATAGGCATCATTATGCTTAAGCTGACGCGTGCGCACCTGATACCTTTTCTATTTATCAATCAGCTCAAAATGGTCACCCTAATGTACCATGTAAAATAAGCCACAAGGAATGGATGTGGCAAACCTATACTCAATGTACTGAATAACACTATATTATAAGAGTATGTTAATTTCAATACCCTCATTAAGGCCCCCAGGAGAGAGGCTATCTAAAGTGTAGATCCAGTAATTTTCCCTCTCACATAGCCTCTTATAACGTTCTGCCTTGGGCAGGTGTTTGGAAACGGCCTCTATGACCCAAACACGTAGCCCCTCAGAAGACTGCTGGTGAAATTCTTTAAAGTGCCTTGCAACACTATATTTTTCTAGGCCCTTCTCCACAAAATTACGGTGCTCCCCAAACCTTTTGCGGAGGGTACGAATAGTGCGGCCCACATAATATAGGCCACAAGGGCACGTAAGACAATAGACAACATACTCGGAAGAGCACGTGAAAAACTCAGGTATGGTGTATGTTTTATCCTTACACGTAAACTCTTTTTGTCTGTGAGTGACATGTTTACAGGTGAGACATAGGGCTTTCCTGCATTGATACATCCCCTTTACATTAAAAAATGTCAAAGAGGTGCTAGCGATAGGCCCTAATTGTGTAATTTTACTTGGGGCTATACGTGCCTTCAGGTTTTTGGCTCTTCTATAGCTGACTATTGGTCTTTCAGGGAGTGTTGATTTGAGGTGGGGATCCTCACTCAAGATTGACCAATGTTTGACCAAGATCCTTTCCATTCGTCTAAACTGACTATGGAATTGGGTAACAAACCTGACCTGTTGTAAGTTGTCATCTGTGGTAGTAATTTTGTCACTCCTAGCCTCAGTTTTGAGGTAATGTTGAAAGGCTCCCTCCACTAACTGATCGGGGTAACCCTTTTCTAAAAACTTAGTCTTCAGATTTAAGCCATGAGTGGTATAATCCTGTAGCTTAGTGCAGTTATGTCTAAGTCTACAAAATTGGCTTTTGGGTATATTATTCACCCAACGTGGATGATGGCAACTCTCATAGTGCAAAAAGGAGTTACCTGCAGATGGCTTGGTATAATTCTGGGCATGTATGGTATGATCATCATGAGACAATTCCAAATCAAGAAAAGCTAGAGTGTTCTCATCAGTGACAGAAGTAAATGATAGACCCATGGTGTTAGAGTTACAGTAATGTAGAAAGTCTGGAATAGACGTGTCTGGCCCATCCCAAATAATCACTACGTCGTCTATGTAGCGACCGTAAAAGACCAGATTGGAGGAAAAGGGGTTATTATGCCAAATATGAAAATGTTCCCAGTAGCCCATTGTGAGGTTCGCATAACTGGGGGCAAAATTGGCCCCCATCGCTGTACCCTGAATCTGTATATAGAACTCACCATTCGTTTCGAAATAATTATGGGTGAGACAGTATTCTAACATATCAAGGAGAAGGTGTATTTGTCTAGGATTAAGTAAAGGGTCCTCATTTAAATAGTATTGTGTGGCTAACAAGCCCACATTATGGGGAATCGACGTATAAAGAGAAACTACGTCTAGTGAGAGCCAACGATATGAGGGCTCCCATCTATAAGACTGTAACATTTTTAAAAGTTGTATACCATCTTTGATATATGAAGGGAGATTTTGAACTAAAGGCTGTAGAAAGTGGTCTATATAAATAGAAAAATAACTTGTCCCACTTTCCATGGCCGCCACAATCGGTCTCCCGGGCGGGTTGGTCAGATCCTTGTGAACTTTCGGGAGATTATAAAAATAGGGTCTTTTGTAAAAATCATGTAACAGAAACGCGACTTCTGTTTTGGTAACAAGTCCCTCTGTCTTGGCCTGATTGACAAGGTCATGGGCCTCCTTAGAAAACCAAGGTAATGGGTCACCGGGAAGTTTTTGGTATATAGTGCTGTCTGAGAGCAACCGAGAGGCCTCCAACTGGTAATCAACAAGATTTTGTACTAATATGCCACCTCCTTTGTCAGCTGATCTAATAATGAGCTGTTTATTCTCTGCTAGCTGTTTAAGGGCAATGGTTTCGGCCTTTGAAAGGTTGGAAGATGATTTGTATATTGGCGATTGTTGGCACATGCGTAATATTTCAGTGTATACCACCTGGTAGAAACTTTGAATATAAGGGCCCTTGGCAAAAGTGGGGTAAAATATGGATTTAGGACGAAATTTAGTCTGTAGGATGGGAGGGGAGGTAGGTAGGTGTTGGGTGAGTAACTCAACATAGTCATCAGAATCTTCGGTATATAAAAGTTCCAGATGATTGAGGGCTATGCGTTCAAGAGCACTGTTTTCTTGGGTATTATCTATAGATGGATCAGTGTTATCAAGGTCATCAGGTGAACAACCCCCCGCACCAGAATCTTTTTTGGCTTGTAGGTTAAAGTATCTCTTAATGGTAATATTTCTAATGAATCTATTTAGGTCCAAAAATAAAGTAAATGGATTGGGGGGTGCTGTGGGAGCAAACTTAAGACCTCGGGCAAGGAGTGACTCCTCTGGTCTAGACAAAGTGTGATTGGACAGATTAAAAATCTTTACAGTCTGCGGGATTTCCCCTTTCTTTCTGTGTCTACATCGTCCCCCTCTCCTGCCTCTATGACGAGCTTTCTTTTTGGGCCAGGGAGGGGGGCAACCGCTAAAAAAGAAGAGGAAGAGGGCAATGGGGAACCTAGAGAACCTAGCCCTTCAGCATGCGTCCCAATGATCGCACTTCCAAGGGGCGGTACTGGTTCCACCAATATAGCTGCACTATCAGGGTTAGTAATAGTGCCATCAAGGATCTTCACGGAACTAAGAACAATCTCAGAGGGAACAGAGACTCCGGAATCTGGATAGGAGGACAAAGGACAATTAACAAGAGTAGTGTCAGTGGATGTGATATTTGCTAATGCAGTTAAATTGGTAATATGTGTAGATGTAGTCTTATTTGTCATACTAATTGGTAGAGGTTCAATGAGAGGGGATTTATCACTGGAGGGGTGAGACCCTGAAGGAAGAACTAGGTGAAGATTAGTTCGAGTAGTGGAATGTGATACGGGCCTAGGGAAGGGGGGGGGTCTATGTTTATTCACACTAGACCCAGATGGAAGTGGGAGCGGTCTGATGGTAGGCCGGGGAACACACTCCATTAGGGGTATAAGGCCAATAGACCCCACCTGACCCCGATCCCCATGATCCGGGCTGGAAGGGTGTATATGAGGGGCCCTAGGTTTTTTCCAACAGAAAACTCTGTTGGTATTATAATCTTCAAAATCTCTCCGGATTTTATGTAATTTCATTCCAATGAGTGAATCCTCTTGGAATTTGGTATTTAATTTAAGTTTCTTAAACCATGACAGAGGTAATGAAGTAATCTCTAATTGAAGAGATCGAATAAGATCTGATAATTTGGAGAGAAGGTGAGTATATTGGATATCCCTTTGTTGAGCAACAATTTTCATCCATTTCTGGGTACAGAACTCAGAGGTATACGCCCATTCACGGGCTAAGTCCGCACCCAGAAAGGAACAAGTTTTGGTGTTTCTAAGTCCTCTAGGGGAAATTTTATACTTAAGGTATTGGTCTAAAAAGAAAGAGTCCCACCACTGTTGGTCAGCTGCAACGATGGTATCCTTTATTTTACGGAATTTTGCACATGTCAACCTATAACATGATCTAGGGACTGATGTAGAAACTGAGAAAAAATTATCAGGAAACAGAGCATACATCTCATCAAGAATGACATATTTAGCTGATTCAATTTCTAATATAATCTCCATGGCAACAGAGATAGGCTAAAATAAATGTACACTCTCAGAGATTAGAGTGTACAAGAGCATTAGACAATTATGATGCAAATATCAAAAGGAGATAATCAATCTTGAATGATTAAACAAAAAATACACAAAAAAAAACAAAAAATACCTATGTCCAGCGGCTGCTCAAAAATGACTTCAAGAGTAATACATGTAACATAAACAATAGATGAATTGAGCGCACTCTGGATTAGGAAATACAAAAGAAAAACTAAACATAAAACGGGGCAGACAGAATGGGAATGGAACTAAAATAGGCTGTATAAAAACACACGTTAAAAGTCCATATCAATTAGTCCATGTGTGGAATAGCTTGAAGACTATCCGCAAGGAAGGCTGCCAGCTTACAGATAGAAGTGATCTGAAATAAGACAGGGAGAGGAAAAAAGCAGCGCCTTCTAAGCGTAGTAGTATCAGAAATTTATTAAAAATATATATTTTACAGCGGCAAGAGATACACTCACAAACGAGTATAGTAAGAGGCTTATCTTAAAAGTTGTCATCCGCTCGACCCGGGAGCTGCGAATCCTGATGTTCACAAGCTGGAATCCCACGTAGTGATTGGCGGTGGTAGAAGGAACTTCACTCTCGCGGCCGCAGAGATGGGGAAGAATCCTCACTGGAACACAGCTAGTGGAATCGTCACTTCCGGGTATGATGTCAGCGGGGGTTGCGCGCGTTCGAAGCATGCGTGCTTCTTCATCAGGCTCATAAGGGCCATCTTGGAGTGGGGCAATTTATACCACACCACAATGCAAGTGAATTAGCTTACTTAGTTGCCAAGGAGATGGATACAGGACGCGGCTAAAGGACATAGCATGGCGCTTACAATATGGATTTAGATAGCGCTGATAGGAGTGTTGTCAAATAATAAAAATAAGGAGGGGGAAAAACAAAAAGAAGAAAGAAGAAAGCACCACCTAAATACAATAAATGGATACAAATAGGGAGTACAATAAAAGTATATACATATATATATATATATATATACATGTATATATATATATACACACACATGCACAATCATATGCACACATACATATGGACAAAATATATAATAAAAACATTATAAAGATAATGTATAATCAAGCACTCAAGGTGCAGTATTAAAATATATTGTATTATATAATATTATAAATGTTATAAATATAATATATATAAATTATTAATAAATTGAAAAAATATTAATAAAATTTGGGAATCCGAAGTTTACTATAACTTCCCCCAAACCTCACTTTTAGGATCCTTCAATACCTCATAAAAAATAGGATAAAAATAAGTATTAAAAATTAAAAATGTAAAAAAGAATATAAATTTGAATAAAGTTAATTGGGTGGTATAGTAGGCATCATTATGCTTAAGCTGACGCGTGCACACCTGATACCTTTTCTATTTATCAATCAGCTCAAAATGGTCACCCTAATGTACCATGTAAAATAGGCCACAAGGAATGGATATGGCAAACCTATACTCAATGTAATGAATAACACTATAATATAAGAGTATGTTAATTTCAATACCCTCATTAAGGCCCCCAGGAGAGAGGCTATCTAAAGTGTAGATCCAGTAATTTTCCCTCTCACATAGCCTCTTATAACGTTCTGCCTTGGGCAGGTGTTTGGAAATGGCCTCTATGACCCAAACACGTAGCCCCTCAGAAGACTGCTGGTGAAATTCTTTAAAGTGCCTTGCAACACTATATTTTTCTAGGCCCTTCTCCACAAAATTACGGTGCTCCCCAAACCTTTTGCGGAGGGTACGAATAGTGCGGCCCACATAAAGTAGGCCACAAGGGCACGTAAGACAATAGACAACATACTCGGAAGAGCACGTGAAAAAATCAGGTATGGTGTATGTTTTATCCTTACACGTAAACTCTTTTTGTCTGTGAGTGACATGTTTACAGGTGAGACATAGGGCTTTCCTGCATTGATACATCCCGTTTACATTAAAAAATGTCAAAGAGGTGCTAGCGGTAGGCCCTAATTGTGTAATTTTACTTGGGGCTATACGTGCCTTCAGGTTTTTGGCTCTTCTATAGCTGACTATTGGTCTTTCAGGGAGTGTTGATTTGAGGTGGGCATCCTCACTCAAGATTGACCAATGTTTGACCAAGATCCTTTCCATTCGTCTAAACTGACTATGGAATTGGGTAACAAACCTTTTATTGTACTCCCTATTTGTATCCATTTATTGTAATTAGGTGGTGCTTTCTTCTTTCTTCTTTTTGTTTTTCCCCCTCCTTATTTTTATTATTTGACAACACTCCTATCAGCGCTATCTAAATCCATATTGTAAGCGCCATGCTATGTCCTTTAGCCGTGTCCTGTATCCATCTCCTTGGCAACTAAGTAAGCTAATTCACTTGCATTGTGGTGTGGTATAAATTGCCCCACTCCAAGATGGCCCTTATGAGCCTGATGAAGAAGCACGCATGCTTCGAACGCGCGCAACCCCCGCTGACATCATACCCGGAAGTGACGATTCCACTAGCTGTGTTCCAGTGAGGATTCTTCCCCATCTCTGCGGCCGCGAGAGTGAAGTTCCTTCTACCACCGCCAACCACTACGTGGGATTCCAGCTTGTGAACATCAGGATTCGCAGCTCCCGGGTCGAGCGGATGACAACTTTTAAGATAAGCCTCTTACTATACTCGTTTGTGAGTGTATCTCTTGCCGCTGTAAAATATATATTTTTAATAAATTTCTGATACTACTACGCTTAGAAGGCGCTGCTTTTTTCCTCTCCCTATGCCACCGCAACCTGCCCTATGCCACCGCAAACTGCTCGATACCACCCCAACCTGCCCTATGCCACCGCAAACTGCTCTATACCACCCCAACCTGCCCTATGCCACCGCAACCTGCCCCCTTACCACCGCAAACTGCCCTAAACCACCCCAGCCTGCCCTATACCACCCCAACCTGCCCTATGCCACCGGAAACTGTTCTATACAACACCAACCTGCCCTATGCCACCCCAGCCTGCCCTATATCACCGCAACCTGCCCTATATTACCCCAACCTGCCCTATATCGCCCCAGACGGCCCAATACCACCCTATACTTTAATTTACAGGGGTCATTTGGGGGTGCACCCCATGATCGTGCGCTGCCTGCAGGGCGCTGGGCAGGATAGACAGGAGGGGGGTGACACCATGTTTTGCCGCACCAGGTGACACCAACCCTAGTGACGCCACTGCCCCAGTGCACTCTCAGCTGCGAGTCGGAGCCGCACTCGAGTGACAGTGACACCCGTCGGCACATCAGGGGGCAGGGACCCGCAACGATCCCCTTCTCTCTGGCAAGGTGGCCGTGGCACTAATGATCTGATCAGTCTCGGCTCGGCTGTCTCACACAGCCAAGCAGAGTGAAGCCATCTCCCCCTCCTCCTTTATGTCCACACAGGGGGAGGGGACCCAACATGCAGTCCCGCGCTGATCTGAGGTACATTATGGGTCTGAAGGGGGGGTCTGTATTGCGGGAGGGGTCTGTATTGTAGGGGGGGTTTCTGTATTGTAGGGGTGGTCTGAAATGTAGGGGGGTTCTGTATTGTAGGGGGTTCTGTATTGTAGGGGGTTCTGTATTGTAGGGGGGTTTTAAAATGTAGGGGGGTTCTGTATTGTAGGGGGGTCTGTATTATAAGGGGGTCTGAAATGTAGGGGGGTTCTGTATTGTAGGGGGGTCTGAAATGTAGGGGGTTCTGTATTGTAGGGGGGTCTGTAATGTAGGGGGGTTTTGTATTGTAGGGGGGGGCTGAAATGTAGGGGGATTCTGTATTGTAGGGTGTCTGAAATGTAGGTGGGTTCTGTATTGTAGGGGGGTCTGTATTGTAGGGGGGTTCTGTATTGTAGGGGGTCTGTAATGTAGGGGGGTTCTGTATTGTAGGGGGGTCTGAAATGTAGGGGGTTCTGTTTTGTAGGGGGGTCTGAAATGTAGGGGGGTTCTGTATTTTAGGGGACGGTCTGAAATGTAGGGGGTTCTGTATTGTAGGGGGGTTCTGTATTGTAGGGGGTTCTGTATTGTAGGGGGGTCTGAAATGTAGGGGGGTTCTGTATTGTAGGGGGTCTGAAATGTAGGGGGGTTCTGTATTGTAGGGGGTCTGTATTGTAGGGGGGTCTGTAATGTAGGGGGGTCTGTATTGTAGGGGGGTCTGTATTGTAGGGGGTCTGTAGTGTAGGGGGTTCTGTATTGTAGCGGGGGGTCTGTATTGTAGAGGGGGTCTGTAATGTAGGGGGTCTGTATTGTAGGGGGGTCTGTACTGTAGGGAGGGGGTCTGTAATGTAGGGAGGGGGTCTGTAATGCAGGGGTGGTCTGTATTGTAGAGGGGGCCGTATTGTAGGAGGGGTCTGTATTGTAGAGGGGGTCTGTACTGTAGGGGGTCTGCACTGTAGGGAGGGGGTCTGCACTGTAGGGAGGGGGTCTGTACTGTAGGGAGGGGGTCTGTACTGTAGGGAGGTCTGTGTAACATGCAGGGGGTCCAGAACTGTTAGGGGGTGTCTGTGTAACAAACTGTGGGGGGCTGTGTAATGTAAAGGGGTCCAGAGGTGCGGTGCTATGTAATGTAAAGGGGTCCAGAGGTGCAGGGTGCTGTGTAATGTAAAGGGGTCCAGAGGTGCAGGGTGCTGTGTTACGTAAAGGGGTCCAGAGGTGCAGGGTGCTGTGTAATGTAAAGGGGTCCAGAGGTACAAGGTGCTGGAACCCCACATCCCATCATTAACCGCCGCCGCAAAGCGCCGCCGCCGCGCCGCCGCCGCGCCCCCCCCCCCCCCCCGGGCTGCTCAGTCTAAAATGCCCGGGCCTATTTTTCGTCCCAGTCCGGGCCTGCCCATCTAACATATACTTCGCTGTATCCTACACCCATCACTCTACATATAGGAAGTGTGGCCCTTGACATTAAGTAAAGGCTGCATATTTTTTCTGTATATACAATATATATATATATTTATTATTTTAATAACTTGTAATAACTTCAATATTTCAACAGACCTTGTGATATAAAAGACCTAGAAAGACTGCAGAAATGTTGTAGGAGACAATCAGGCAGGGCCGGTGCTACCACTAGGCGCACTGCTGCCTAGGGACGCTCGGCCGCTGGTTTCCCTCCGCGTCTGCATCTAGGGGGGTTCTGTATTGTAGGGGGTTCTGTATTGTAGGGGGGTTCTGTATTGTAGGGGGGTTTTAAAATGTAGGGGGTTTCTGTATTGTAGGAGGGTCTGTATTATAAGGGGGTCTGTAATGTAGGGGGGTTCTGTATTGTAGGGGGGTTTGAAATGTAGGGGGTTCTGTATTGTAGGGGGCTCTGTAATGTAGGGGGGTTTTGTATTGTAGGGGGGGTCTGAAATGTAGGGGGATTCTGTATTTTTGGGGGGTCTGAAATGTAGGTGGGTTCTGTATTGAAGGGGGGTCTGAAATGTAGGGGGGTTCTGTATTGAAGGGGGGTCTGAAATGTAGGGGGTTCTGTTTTGTAGGGGGGTCTGAAATGTAGGGGGGTTCTGTATTTTAGGGGACGGTCTGAAATGTAGGGGGGTTCTGTATTGTAGGGGGGTTCTGTATTGTAGGGGGGTCTGAAATGTAGGGGGTTCTGTATTGTAGGGGGTCTGTATTGTAGGGGGGTCTGAAATGTAGGGGGGTTCTGTATTGTAGGGGGTCTGTATTGTAGGGGGGTCTGTAATGTAGGGGGGTCTGTATTGTAGGGGGGTCTGTATTGTAGGGGGGTCTGTAGTGTAGGGGGTTCTGTATTGTAGCGGGGGGTCTGTATTGTAGAGGGGGGTCTGTAATGTAGGGGGTCTGTATTTTAGGGGGGTCTGTACTGTAGGGAGGGGGTCTGTAATGTAGGGAGGGGGTCTGTAATGTAGGGGGGTCTGTATTGTAGAGGGGGCCGTATTGTAGGAGGGGTCTGTATTGTAGAGGGGGTCTGTACTGTAGGGGGATCTGTACTGTAGGGAGGGGGTCTGCACTGTAGGGAGGGGGTCTGCACTGTAGGGAGGGGGTCTGTACTGTAGGGAGGGGGTCTGTACTGTAGGGAGGTCTGTGTAACATGCAGGGGGTCCAGAACTGTTAGGGGGTGTCTGTGTAACAAACTGTGGGGGGCTGTGTAATGTAAAGGGGTCCAGAGGTGCGGTGCTATGTAATGTAAAGGGGTCCAGAGGTGCAGGGTGCTGTGTAATGTAAAGGGGTCCAGAGGTGCAGGGTGCTGTGTAACGTAAAGGGGTCCAGAGGTGCAGGGTGCTGTGTAATGTAAAGGGGTCCAGAGGTACAAGGTGCTGGAACCCCACATCCCATCATTAACCGTTGCCGCAAAGCGCCGCCGCCGCGCCCCCCCCCCCCCCCCTCGGGCTGCTCAGTCTAAAATGCCCGGGCCTATTTTTGTCCCAGTCCGGGCCTGCCCATCTAACATATACTTCGCTGTATCCTACACCCATCACTCTACATATAGGAAGTGTGGCCCTTGACATTAAGTAAAGGCTGCATATTTTTTTCTGTATATACAATATATATATATATTTATTATTTTAATAACTTGTAATAACTTCAATATTTCAACAGACCTTGTGATATAAAAGACCTAGAAAGACTGCAGAAATGTTGTAGGAGACAACCAGGCAGAGCCGGTGCTACCACTAGGCGCACTGCTGCCTAGGGACGCTCGGCCGCTGCTTTCCCTCCGCGTCTGCATGCTCTGCAGACTGCAACATGTAACTAACTCAGTCTCAGGCAGCTGCTCCATCTGACCGGTAATGTAATTAGAGGCAGCGCAGCACTGGAGCCAACGCTAGAGGATGCAGAGCCGATGCTTCCTGTATAGCGACGCCATCTGTCAGATGGGCAGGGCAAAGGGGGTGGAGCCAATGGGGGCAGCATAATGAGATTTTGCCTAGGGTGTCAAAAATCCTTGCACCAGCCCTGCAACCAGGCATTGCAGAAATGCAATGAGAGAGGGAAGCTCATTCACTTCATGAGCTGCCATATGTGCGTTTGTTGCCCAAAAAGAAGCTCATTCTCCTTTTTGAGTGACAAGCGTAGCCCACTATCCCAAATCACGAGATGTGAATGGGGCCTAAGACCTCATTCATGGGCAATAATACCTACTGTATATTGCATGAACAGGCTGTTTTTTTCTTCCAGGTGCTACGTGCAGGTAGCTCAATGAAGTCTATCAGGATGCACAGTTGTGTAGACACAGCTGCTCATCTAATGTGATAGGCATGCAGGTGAGCAGCCCCAAAGTGAACTCTCTTAGTTCGGGCCCACTTATCTACACCCACATTCCTGTTGCATTAGGACGCGTCATTTGCCAGCACCGGCATGCACAGGTTTTCCATGCATACTGTTGTGGCATTCCCTTAGATGTCTATTTGGACACATGGTTGCACCCACACAGCCGCCATGTTTCAATATGGCATCTGTGCATGGGCGTGTCTCAAAAACACACCCTGGGTGCATTCAGGGCTGTGCCCCCTCTTGGGTGTCACATTAGGACACAAAAGCTGTGTCAGTGCAGCCATGTGTCCCAATAGACATCTATGGGACTAACGAACACTGGGATGCATGCAAAACCTGTGCATCTCTGCGCTGGCAAAACAAGCCTCTGCATGGGACACAGAAGTGTTTGGTCGTGTAATCGGGGCCTAATACGCCTGGGATTCTACTCAAGTTTTTATTCCAGATTCCATTCTACTTTGGATTAAATTTTAAGGGCTTTCAAATGAAGTTAGTCGACTCAATGATGGGAAAATTGAATGCTTTGGCAAAGATTTTTCAGAATTTCCGTACAAACGTTCTAATGAAATTCTACTGGTGTATGGCCAGCTTTAGAAACTATTTGAACTAAATTCCTCAGGGATCTCCATGCCTGGACAACCCAAGTCTCAAATCATTGCTTTCTCCTCCTTCTATATTTGTCAACAACAATTTGGGGTAACAATATTCTACAGCAGAGATTTCTTACAAAAGAGCTGTATAGTACACAAGATTGTATGCAGAATAGCATGTTGAATTAAAAAAATCACTGTTTTCTACACCACTGTTTGTTTTAACTCTTCCATCCTAACATAGTCATGCCTAAAGCTTGCTCAGATGCCTTCAGTCTCACAGATGTATCCATGTATCACATTTCTACCTGTACCTTTCCATTAATTTGCAGGTTTAGACTCAGTGCGAGTTTTAAACACTTTTCTTAGTAGGAATTGGCCTGAGGGAAAAAATGCAGTGCCAAGAAATGATGCTAGTGGATACCTGTTGTTGAGAAATGAACCTGTTCTTGTTAAAAGAAGATGTGTTCTTGTGTGTGCATGTCTTATTAGGTGGGAGTACAGACAGGTGCCTTGAAGCTCTAACAATGCATTAGCTATGTCGGTTGTACAGTTACAGCTTGTTGTATTTTATCTAATATTGCACTATTATAGTAAAATGTTCTGAACTCAGGAAGAGGTTTTTGCATGCTAGAGATGATTTTGGCACATTTAGTATACATTTTCTGTAGGTCATTGTAACTATAGTAGTAATCAATGCAAACTTTAATTAACATGGTCCTTTCATCTGACAGACCACCAAGTGATTTGGCTCCCCTGAAGCTTACAATACTTTCAACTACAGTGAGTTATTCACGGTATGGTATAATAGGGTGATCCTGCCACTTTAGAACATTGTTTAAATTATGGCACACCTGTAAAAGAAGACAGTACATACTCACATTTCCTGCTGCCGAACTCTAAACTCTAAGAAAGAATTTGTTTCTCAAGAGAAAGCGAGACTTGCAGGAGTGTTAAAGCGGAGTTCCACCCAAAAGTGGAACTTCCACTTTAAGTACTCCTCACCCCCTTACATGCCACATTTGGCATGTAATTTTTGTGGGGGGGGGAGTGGGGGCTTTGGTAGGAGTGGGACTTCCTGTCCCACTTCCTACTTCCACCTACAGACCGCCTAGGCGACTCCTCTTTTCGCCTTAGGCGGCCCCTCCCTCCAGGCGATCTTCTGGGACACGTGACAGGTCCCAGGAGATCTCCTGTCCACTCCTAGAGCGCAGCACGACTCGCTCATGCGCAGTGCGCGCCCGGCTGTGAAGCCGAAAGCTGTCATGGCCGGGTGCCCACAGTGTGAATGGAGGCGCCGGCAGAGAGGGGGGGAGAGGAGCGCTGCTCCGGGCGGCCTCATCGCTGGACCATGGAGCAGGTAAGTGTCTGTTTATTAAAAGTCAGCAGCTCCACTTTTTGTAGCTGTTGACTTTTAATAAACATAAAAAGGCTGGAACTCCCCTTTAATAAACTTGGTCTTCAGCAGCTCTTACTGGTTTCTTTGTCTGATCTTCACCCATTACAGAATACAGTAGTGATGTTCAGATCAGCAGGAGCAACCAACAATAGCTGCAGGAGACTCGGGAACTCAAAACTCTGTGTTGGTTGACTGTGAATTTCTGTAGATTTCTCAGTGTTGGAGCAGAGTTTGGCAGCATGGGCATCAGAAAATGTGAGTGCAACAAACACCCTCTTCATTTCTACTCCAGGAGAAAATAGACGGAACTCTCTGAATGTCTCATTGCTGGGCATGTAGGATGTGAAGGAGGTGCTCATTGTCTGGCACAGCTTGAATATTACAAACTAGGAGAAAAACTAGAACATCATGAAAATGCCTCCCATCACTCATGCAAAGAAAGAAAGCTATGCTCAATCTCCTCATCCAGTTCCATTCATCAGTGAACATCAGTGCTCATCTTCAGCCTCCGCAAGCTGTTCCAGTAATGGTTATAACAAACACAAGCCAGTGCTTCAGTAAAGACCCTTGGTCTCCTTTATTATATCAAGTAGCTAAAAAAAAACAGCTCGACAGGTAAGCTAACACATTTCAGCCACTGTGTGCTAGACATGGGCGCCGTCAAAAAATTTGTTTAGTTTTGTTCCGTTCCGTTTCGTATTAAAAAAAAATCGTATTTCGTAATTCGTGTACGAAATTTAATTCGGATTCGTACGAAATACGAATTTCGTACGAATCGTAAATTTTAAACGTCGCGCATGTTTCCCGTGCTTAGAACTGTCTCTGCACAAAATGTCATTTTTGATGGAAAAAAAGTAATTTAAAACTCACTCGCGGCTATTAATGAATTGTCGGCTTTTATCAATACATAGAAAAGTCATTGATAAAAAAAAAAAAAAAAGCGTGGGGGTTCCCCCAAATTCAATTACCAGGCCCTTAAGGTCTGGAATGGATATTAAGGGGAACCCCGCCGCAAAAAAAAAAAAAGGTGTGCGGTTCCCCCTAAATATCCATACCAGGCCCTTCAGATCTGGCATGGATTTTAAGGGGAACTCCACCCCAAATTTAAAAAAAAATGGCGTGGAGTCCCCCCAAAAATCCATACCAGACCCTTATCCGAGCACGCAACCTGGCTGGCCGCAGGAAAAGAGGGGGGGACGAGAGAACCGTACCAGGCCACATGCCCTCAACATGGGGAGGATGTCCCCATGTTGATGGGGACAAGGGCCTCATCCCCACAACCCTTGCCCGGTGGTTGTGGGGGTCTGCGGGCAGGGGGCTTATCTGAATCTGGAAGACCCCTTTAACAAAGGGGACCCCCAGATCCCGGCCCCCCCCTATGTGAATTGGTAAGGGGTACATTGTACCCCTACCATTTCACGAAGAAAGTGTAAAAAAATTTAAATAAAAACACACAAACACCTTGGAAAAGTCTTTTATTAAAAAATTTATAAAAAAAAAACATTCCAGCGATGAAATCCAGTGTCCCGCGGCGATCCCGATGTCCAGCGCTGTCCGTCATTGGTTGAGCCTGAGCGGACCTGATGGGGAACTTCCTTCGCAGTGTTTTAAATGTATAGACCCGCCCCTTCTAAAGTTCCCCATCAGGTCCGCTAAGCGGACCAGATGCGGAACGTGAGAAGGGGCGGGTCTATTCATGCATTACACAGTGAAGGAAGTTCCCCATCAGGTCCGCTCCCTCGTAGAGTGGACCTGATGGGGAACTTCCTTAACTGTGTAATACATGAATAGACCCGCCCCTTCTCACGTTCCGCATCTGGTCCGCTTAGCGGACCTAATGGGGAACTTTAGAAGGGGCGGGTCTATACATTTAAAACACTGCGGAGGAAGTTCCCCATCAGGTCCGCTCAGGCTCAACCAATGACGGACAGCGCTGGACATCGGGATCGCCGCGGGACACTGGATTTCATTGCTGGAATGTTTTTTTTTTTGTATTTATTTTTTAATAAAGGACTTTTCCAAGGTGTCTGTGTGTTTTTATTTACATTTTTTTACACTTTCTTCGTGAAATGGTAGGGGTACAATGTACCCCTTACCAATTCACATGGGGGGCCGGGATCTGGGGGTCCCCTTTGTTAAAGGGGTCTTCCAGATTCCGATAAGCCCCCTGCCCGCAGACCCCCACAACCACCGGGCAAGGGTTGTGGGGATGAGGCCCTTGTCCCCATCAACATGGGGACATCCTCCCCATGTTGAGGGCATGTGGCCTGGTACGGTTCAGGTGGGGGGCGCTCTCTCGTCCCCCCCTCTTTTCCTGCGGCTGGCCAGGTTGCGTGCTCGGAAAAGGGTCTGGTATGGATTTTTGGGGGGACTCCACGCCATTTTTTTTTATTTGGGGTGGAGTTCCCCTTAAAATCCATGCCAGATCTGAAGGGCCTGGTATGGATATTTAGGGGGAACCGCACGCCATTTTTTTTTTTTTTTTGCGGCAGGGTTCCCCTTAATATCCATTCCAGACCTGAAGGGCCTGGTAATTAAATTTGGGGGAACCCCCACGCTTTTTTTTTTTTATCAATGACTTTTCTATGTATTGATAAAAGCCGACAATTCATTAATAGCCGCGAGTGAGTTTTAAATGACTTTTTTTCCGTCAAAAATGACATTTTGTGCAGGGACAGTTCTAAGCACTGGAAACATGCGCGACTTTACATGCATATCACACACACCCCCCAGGTACGAAATTTAAAGGAATTTTTCACTTTTGGATCCGAAATTCGTAAACGAAATTTCGTATTTCGTACAGAATTCGTATGCATAAAAATTTGTATTTCGGATTCGTACGAATGTACGAATTTCCGGAAATTCGTACGAATTTTAGATTCGTACGAAACTAATCGCACATGTCTACTGTGTGCCTTACACATAACTTCCCATCATTACCTGTCCTAGTAGTATATAGGTCCATATGATGGTGAGAGAGAGTCCCAGCAATATAATCTAGTACAAAATGGGCACCTTCACCCCAGAGCCCTTGGGCAGCTGCACTGTATATTCTACATAAAGAGTTTGTGCCCACCTGTCATGAAGTTGCTTTTGTTATTTTGGCCTATAAAAGTACTGTATTATTTTTTGTTCTTTCTAACATGCTCTTGGCTCTTCATTCTGTCATAAGTGCTAAACTAGCTATACAAATTACAATCTGATTACACAATTACTCAACAATATACTTTACCTTTACCAAAAATATGCAATGTAAAGGCCTACCTAAGCAATCTATTCAATTCATGTCAAATCATACATGTCCTTGCCCTTGTTTGTAGATTTAAAGGTGATTGTATAGTAACCATAAAACAGAAAATTTCCCCAACACACTTGTCTAGCAATTTATGGTAAAACACTGTCTAACAATTTATGGTAAAAACAGGGATTTTAGTTGCATACATTTGTAATTATATGTGGAAGCCAACTCGCTCCTCTGTAAGGCTCCATGTACACTGGGCTTAAAAAAACATTTGTTCTCTTGGGAGTAAAAAACACTCATATAGAGCATTTTTTGTACAAAGTCTAGACGAGTTTAGAAGAGTTTTACGTTTTTTATGCCAGTAAAAGCTCCAATCAGGAACGCGAACCAGAAGGGTTTTTTTTTTTTCTGCCTCTAAACATTGAGCTCAAAATATGCCTCTAAACGTCCTAATGTGCATGGACACATAGGATAACACTGAGCTGCTTCTACAGGCAGAGCACAACACTCCTGTAGAAGCAACGTTTTTTAAGCCAGTGTGCATGGAGCCTAGAGTGCATGCCTAACTCTACTTTGGGATAAAGATTTTATGTAAATGAATAAAAGATAGCACCCCTGTCAGCGGTAAATGGTTTGTCTCAAGCCTCTAATTTCCACTTTTGCAGTCAACTTGGTCTGTTAAAGAATGTGGGAAAATATCAGACTCAACAAGTAAAAAAAATAAAGAAAAACTAATGAAAGAAAACGAATGAGGCTACCACATCTAAGAACAGGTAAGCTGCAATATATTTCATTTTTGGTTTTGGGATGAATATCGCTTTATAGCAGAACTCAATGGATTTAACTGTTTCCCAGGACAGGCTGTGAATGACAAATATCACAATTCCTTGTGCTCTCAACTAAACTATCAAGCAATCAAAATTTGCTGCACTATGGCAACTGCAGCTAAAACATAGCTTGGATGGCGGCTGTAAGGGATAGGAGAGTTTAGTTCCACTTTATGCATTGAGACTGCAATCTTTCTGCAGCATAGTGTTACTTCTGTACTTTTACGACACTAACTAGCCACTAAATGCAATACAGTTTAAAATGCATTATAGAATCAATGTTTTTTTTTTATTTATTTTTTAAGAATGGAGAGGGAGTAATTTTTTTGCTGTCTGTTCCTCTTTTAGGGAGAGTTACCACCACTATTTATACCTGTCACATCAGGACAAGAAATAATGGGAACAGGGGTCAAAGGAACAGAAGGTTACCCCACTAAAAGGCTTTTCCCGGACAACCTGTCAGAATAGGAAGTGAGGGGAAAACCCCCAATCACCCTGTATATAGCAGATAAGCTAAAGAGAAAATCCCATAACATGTCCTTCTACAATAAAAACAACCACTAAATCTCAACACCTAATTGAGCAAAGTGTCTCACATGACCCATCAGAAAGTAGCATGACTCCATGCCTGTAGAAATAAAGAGAAAGCTGTCAATACATCTACAGTTTATAATAGACAGACCAGCCATATAACCAAGTGAACTGGAATTCAGAGAAAAGAGTCATTCTCCTGTAGGTCATCCAGTGTGGTCTACTCCATTCTGTTTATGAAAACATGCTGTGGGTAAAAGGGAGAGACTGTGTCCGGCAAATCTATGTGCTCAAATTTAATATCAGTTTAGGACGACATCATTGAAAACCTCAAGGTCACTATATTAACAGGCAGCTTCAAAACACAGCAGCAGGAAAAATAGAATTTTAAATCTGTGAAAAATGTAATACGCTTCCGGCGAGGCTTCAATAAAAAAAAGTGAATTTTGTGTCAAATTATTATGATTAACTTCACTCTGATGCATCCAGGAGCACTACAACTCAGCAAACCTCCAACAAAGGTCACTTTACATTCCAAAAGATACTGGCATTAGAGTGTCATCTCCTAACAAAGAGGTGTGAATTGTGTTTGGCCTCTTTACCTTTGATGCATGAATCTAATCAATATCAGTAATATATTTTACACAGGGATGTCAAAATGATAAGAAAGCTATTATCCTGTCTAAGTGAGTATAAATTATAAGAAATTTCAGTTTCCATAATACATCATACCTGACACTGAAACCTGAGCTGTCTCAAAAGCTTGCAGTGGTAATCTACTCAATTAGCCAAATAAAAGGTATTGTTCAACGCTGAGTTTTTCTTCTTTGTTCAACAACTGCAGCACAGACAGCGCTATACACCTGGCTCTAACTCTTCCTCACACTACCCAAAAAGCCAAGAGATTTGGCTGGAGTTGGGCTCTAGGGGAAATGCACAACGCCGCGGATCGGATGGACAGATTGTTGGGTGGGGCTGAGGGGGACCCAGCTGTCATAGTATACATTGGTACCTATGACAAAATTAGAGGAAGGCGGAGTGCCCTAAAAAGCCTCTTTCAGGGACTTAGGAGCTATATTGCAGAAAAGGACCTCCAAGGTAGTATTCTCAGAAATACTGCCTGAACCTCCAGCCACAACAGAGAGGCATTAGGAAATTAGGGAGCTTAACTAGTAGCTGAGGAACTGGTGTAGGAAGCAGGGGTTCGGGCTCCTGGAGAACTGGGCTGACATTTTAGTCGGTTTCTGGCTCTTTAGCAGAGACGGAGTGCACCTAAAATGGGAGGATGCAGCTCTGTTGGGAGAGAAGATGGCCAGAAAGTTAAAGGGAATTTTAAACTAGGTGTTGGGGAGGAGGGACCAGATGAAGTAATAGCCAGCAATGAGCAAGGTTCAGCAGATACTATTGGGAGCAATAGTGGTAGGGTGACTTGAATACCTAAACACAACAACTAACAAGGAAATAATATGTGATTGGACAAAATGAAGGGTCATGTGCACAAATGCTAGAAGTCTAGCTAATAAAATGGAAGTACTGGAGCTGTTATTTTACGAGGAGGATTTTGATTTTATGAGAATATCAAAAACTTGGTTTGACAGCTCACATGACTGACTGGTAAACGTTCAGGGGTATTCTCTATATCTTAGGGACAGAGAGGGTAGGAACAGGGGAGGTATGCCTGTATATTAAATATGTTTTGCGAGTGAACGTTCGGGACAACATCACTAATGGAGCAAGGGAGGAAGTGGAAACCTTGTGGCTAGAACACCAAAGGGAGGAAAATAATGGGAAAGTAATAGTGGGCATATGCTACAGGTCCCCTAACCTGAATGATGAGGAGGAGCTTGACCTCCTTTCACAGTTAGGAATGGTAGCAAGGCAGGGCAATGTTGTTATGATGGGAGATTTAAATTATCCAGATATCGACTAGGCAGAAGGAACTGCTCATTTATCCAAGGCTCGCCATTATCTATATGTCTTGCAGGACAATTTCATGGGTCAGTTGATGAATGCACCAACAAGAGATAATGCATTACTAGACTTACTGATTATAAACAACACAGACCTGATCAGGGATGTGGAAATACAGGGCAACTTAGGCAACAGCGATCACAAGGTAATTACATTTAGTAAACATCACTAGAAAAGGAAGCACACGGGTAATACAAGCACACTGAATTTCAAAGAGCCAACTTCCCTAAACTGCTCTCTATGCTACACAATATTAAATGTGATAAAATCCTACAAACAAGGAACACTGAGGAAAAATGGGAGTGCTTTAATTACATATTAAATAAAGGTATTGGCCAGTGCATTCCAATGGTCAATAAATATAAAATAGGTAATTGCCAGCATTTCAACACTACAAAGAATGCAATATGAAGTGTCAAGCCCCGTACACACGATCGGTTTGACTGATGAAAACCGTCCGATGGATGGTTTTCATAAGACCAACCGATCGTGTATGGTACCCATCGGTCTTTTTTCCATCGGTTGTAAAAAATAGAACTTGTTTTAAAATTTTCCGATGGATAAAAAACGATGGGAATTTCCGATCGTCTATGGGCAAGTCCATCGGTTAAAAAATCCACGCATGCTTAGAATCAAGTCGACGCATGCTCAGAAGCATCAAACTTCATTTTTCTCGGCTCATCGGAGTGTTTTACGTCACCGCGTTTGGAACGGTCGGTTTTTTGACTGATGGTGTGTGGCCAAGACTGATGAAAAACAGTTTCATCGGATTTCCGATGGACAAATCCATCGGACGAAAATCCATAGGTTATCCGATCGTGTGTACGGGGCTTAAGAGTGCAATCAGGGTTGCTAAAGTAGACCGTGAAAGGCACATAGCGGAGGACAGTAAAAAAAAATCTCAAATAAATATTTTAAATATATTAACAATAAGAAAGTGAGGTTCAAGCATATTGGCCCCATAAGAGATTATCAGGGGAAGTTGGTTACAAGGAGAAGGCATCGGTAAAGGAGAAGGCATCGGTATTAAATGCATTCTTCTCCTAGTTTTCACAAAGGAAAGGGGGGGATATAGCAACCAAGACTGGACTGTATTGTTAAAAGCGCATCACAGAATGTACCCGTGTGACTAACAGAAGACAGTGTCAGAAATAGACCTGAAAAACTTAACATAAATAAATCACAAGGACCAGATGGCTTACACCCGAGAGTCCTTAAAGAACTTGCTCAGGTGATAGCTAGACTATTAACTGACTAGAATGGTACCAGCTGATTGGAGGAAAGCCAAATGGTACCAATATTTAGTCAGTCTAACATCAATAGTTTGTAAATTATTGGAGGGAATGATAAGGGATTATATCCCAAAATTTGCTGATGAAAACAGTATTGTTAGTAGTAATAGCATGGATTTATGAAAGATCTTCTTGACAGAACAATCTGTTAACATTCTACGAGGAAGTGGGCAGCCATTGAGATAATGGAAGGCCTATGAATGTGGTATATCTGGATTTTGCAAAAGCATTTGATACAGTTCCCTATAAATGTTTACTTTACAAACTGAGGTCTGGTCTGTCAGCATGGACCATAGGGTATGTACCTGGATAGAAAACTGGTTACAGGAATGCATTCAAAGGGTGGTGATAATTAGTGAACTTTCAGAATGGTCTGGTATGGTAAGCGGGGTCCCCAAGGTTCTGTTCTGGGACCAATTCTGTTTAATTTATTCATAGATGATATAGAAGTTGGTATAAATAGCTCAATCTCAGTGTTTGCTGATGATACAAAGCTAAGAAGGCCAATAGCTTCACAACAAGATATGGAAACCTTACAGGAGGACCTCAATAAAATAATGAGTTGGGCAACTACATGGCAAATGAGGTATAATGTTAAAAATATAAAGTAATACATTTGGGTGCTAAAAATGTGAAGGCAATTTACTGACTAGGGGGAGAACCACTGGGGGAATCCAGAATGGAAATAGATCTGGGGGTCCTATTAGATGACAGGCTCAATAATAGCATGCAATGCCAAGCTGCTGCAAGCAAAGCAAGTTGAATATTAGCATGCATAAAAAAGGGGATTTACTCAAGAGATAAAACGATAATTCTGGCACTCTACAAGACTTGGGACACTTGAGTGTGCCATCTAGTTCTGGGCACCAGTCCTCAAGAAGTGCTGGAACTGGAGAGAGTCCGGAGAAGGGCAAAAAAGCTAATAAAGGAACTAGAGGGCCTCAGTTATGAGGAACGACTACATGCATTAAACAAATTCTCTCTGGAGAGCAGACTATTGAGAGGAGATATGATAGTGATATACAAATACCTTAATGGTGGCTCTAGCATAGGGAAAAAAAAATTCTGTGGGAGGGAGTTTAAAAAGACATGCACCCATTCATTGAAACTGGAAGAGAAACGGTTTAACCTTAAACTGCATAGAGGGTTTTTTACTGTTAGAGTGGTAAGGATGTAGAACTCCCTTCCACAATCAGTGGTATCAGCAGGGAGTGTTGATAGTTTCTAAAAACGATTAGCTGGGCATCTTAACGATCGCAACATACAGGGATATGGGATCTATTATTGACATAAACTCACACACACCAGAGGTTGAACAGGATGGACTGGTGTCTTTATTCAACCTTTCAACTATTTAAACATGTAACAATCAGGATTAAAGTATTAGTATAATGTTCTTGCATTGTGGCTCACAGGTCAACAATGTTGCTAGGCAGCAATGGGATCCTGAGTCCACTGGGCCTTTCAAATGCATTAAATTTGTATTTCCTGCAGATAATTTGGTTTCTTCCTATAACCCAAAATACACTGCTAGATAAATAGCATCTTCTCTATGATAGTGGTAGGAACCAGGGCCGGCCCTACCATGGGACCCGATGGTACCACGGTCCCAGGCGGCACTTTCAGGGGAGCGGCAAATCAATGTTCAAACTGCTGCCTAAAAATCTTTCTGTGTTTGAGCCAAGCTCAGCAACGGGCAGCGGCGGGTGTCCTGTGATTGGCCGAGCAGGTTATGTGGGAGGGACGGACGGCAGACATGAGGCTTGTGATTCGCCTAGAGGAGCGGAGGAGCTGGACTGTGGGTAATCGCGCCAGCCCTGCATGCTCCCGGAGTCCTAACTAGCCCTGTGTGTCACAGGAGACCTGAGGTCTGTCTCTCTCATCTCCCTGTCAGCTGCCCGCGGCCCCCCTCTCTCTATCAGCGCCCCCCCCTCCTTAGGTCTGTCTCTCATCTCCCTGTCAGCTGCCCGCGGCCCCCCCTCTCTCTATCAGCCGCCCCCCCCTCCTGAGGTCTGTCTCTCAGTCATCTCTCTGTCAGCTGCCCGCGGCCCCCCTCTCTATCAGCCGCCCCCCCCTCCTGAGGTCTGTCTCTCTCATCTCCCTGTCAGCTGCCCGCGGCCCCCCCCTCTCTATCAGCCGCCCCCCCCCCTCCTGAGGTCTGTCTCTCTCATCTCCCTGTCAGCTGCCCGCGGCCCCCCCCTCTCTCTATCAACCGCCCCCCCTCCTTAGGTCTGTCTCTCTCATCTCCCTGTCAGCTGCCCGCGGCCCCCCCTCTCTCTATCAGCTGCCCCCCCCTCCTGAGGTCTGTCTCTCTCATCTCCCTGTCAGCTGCCCGCGGCCCCCCCTCTCTCTATCAGCTTCCCCCCCCTCCTGAGGTCTGTCTCTCTCATCTTCCTGCCAGCTGCCCACGGCCCCCCCTCTCTCTATCAGCCGCCCCCCCTCCTGAGGTCTGTCTCTCTCATCTCCCTGTCAGCTGCCCGCGGCCCCCCCTCTCTCTATCAGCCCCCCCCTGAGGTCTGTCTCTCTCATCTCCCTGTCAGCTGCCCGCGGCCCCCCCTCTCTCTATCAGCCGCCCCCCCCCCTCCTGAGGTCTGTCTCTCTCATCTCCCTGTCAGCTGCCCGCGGCCCCCCCTCTCTCTATCAGCCGCCCCCCCCCCCTCCTGAGGTCTGTCTCTCTCATCTCCCTGTCAGCTGCCCGCGGCCCCCCCTCTCTCTATCAGCCGCCCCCCCCCCCCCTCCTGAGGTCTGTCTCTCTCATCTCCCTGTCAGCCGCCCGCGGCCCCCCTCTCTCTATCAGCCGCCCCCCCCCTCCTGAGGTCTGTCTCTCTCATCTGCCCTGTCAGCTGCCCTCGGCCCCCCCTCTCTCTATCAGCCGCCCGCGGCCCCCCCTCTATCAGCCGCCCCCCCTCTTGAGGTCTGTCTCTCTCATCTGCCCTGTCAGCTGCCCGCGGCCCCCCCTCTCTCTATCAGACGCCCCCCCTTTTGAGGTCTGTCTCTCTCATCTGCCCTGTCAGCCGCCCACTGCCCCCCCTCCTCTCTATCAGCCGCCCCCCCTCCTTAGGTCTGTCTCTCTCATCTCCCTGTCAGCTGCCCATGACCCCCCCTCCTCTCTATCAGCCACCCCCTCTTCTGAGGTCCGTCTCTCTCATCTGCTCTGTCAGCCGCCCCCCCTCCTCTCTATCAGCCCCCCTTCCTCTCTATCAGCCCCCCCTCTCCTCTCTATCAGCCGCCCCCCTCCTGAGGTCCGTCTCTCTCATCTGCCCTGTCAGCCACCCGCGGCCCCCCTCCTCTCTATCAGCCACCCCCCTCCTCGCCCCCCCTCCTGAGGTCTGTCTCTCTCATCTGCTCTGTCAGCCGCCCCTCCCTCCTCTCTATCAGCCCCCTTTCCTCTCTATCAGCCGCCCCCTCCTCTCTATTTTCCGCCACCCCCCTCCTCTCTGTCAGCCGCCCCCCTCTTCCTCTCTATCAGCCGCCCCCCTCTTCCTCTCTATCAGCCGCCCCCCTCTTCCTCTCTGTCAGCCGCCACCCCCCTCCTCCTCTCTGTCAGACCCCCCTCCTCCTCTCTGTCAGACCCCCCTCCTCCTCTCTGTCAGACCCCCTCCTCTCTGTCAGACGTGTGGCAGGTGACGTCATGGCAAGGGACAATCCGCTACGTGTGGCAGGTGAAGTGGCAAGTGACAATCCACTACGTGTGGCAGGTGATGTCGTGGCAAGTGACAATCTGCAATGTGTGGCAAGTGACAATCTGCAATGTGTGGCATCGTGGCAAGTGACCATCCGCAATTTGTGGCAGATGGCATCGTGGCAAGTGACAATTCGCAACAAGTGACAATCTGCATCTGGTGGCAGGTGACGCGGCAAGTGACACACTCAGGGCTCCCACTGATTCTGCATTATGGTGAGTTGAACTATTTTATTTTATATAACAATAGAAATAATGCACTTCAATCATATTTTTGCGATTCGGCACTGCATCGATTTAACTGACAATTGCGCGGTCGTGTGACGTTGTACCTAAACAAATAGAGCTTTCTTTTGGTGGTATTTGATAACTTCTGCGGTTTTTATTTTTTGTGCTATAAACAAAAATAGCGACAACTTTGAAAATTGTTTTTTATTTTAACTTTTGCTATAATAAACATCCAAAAAAAAAAAAATTTCTTCATCAGTTTAGGTCGATAGGTATTCTTCTACATATGTTTGGTAAAAAAAAACAAACGCAATAAGTGTATATTGATTAGTTTGCACAAAAGTTATTGCGTCTACCAAATAGAGGATAGATTTATGGCATTTTTATTATTATTATATATTTTTTTTACTAGTAATGGCGGTGATCTGCGATTTTTAGCGAAACTGTGACATTGCGGTGGACAGATTGGACACTTGACACTTGACACTTTTTTGGGACCAGTGACATTTATACAGCGATCTGTGCTATAAAAATGCACTGATTACTGTGTAAATGTCACTGTCAGGAAAGGGGTTAAATGTGTTCCCTGGGAGGTGTTTCTAACTGGGGGGATGGGGACTGACTGGAGGAGGAGAGAGATCTCTGTTCCTAATCACTAGGAACAGCAGATCTGTCTCTCCTCTCCTGTCAGAATGGGGATCTGTCTGTTTACATTGACAGATCCCCGTTCTGGCTCTATGGAGCGATCGCGGGTGGCCAGCTGACATAGCGGCCAACGGCCGCGCACAGGTCCTTTTATACTCCTATATACATGTGTAGAGCCATGACAGGTCCATTTTGGTTATCATGATATAAAATAATGAATATGGGGGCATTTTGGTGGGCGTGATTTTTCTTTTGGGGGGGGGGGCAGCATTTCATTCTTGGTACCAGGCAGCACAATGTCTTGGGCCGGCACTGGTAGGAACATTAGGCTGGCCATACACCAGTAGAATTTTGTTTGAATATTCATATAGAAATTCTAAAATATAATTCGATAAAGTATTAGATTTTGCCATCAGTGAGTCAAGTAATTTTTTTAGAAAGCCTTTGAAATTTTGTTTAGACTGCTTGCTTAGGCTTTTTGAGATGTATTAAACAGGTTTCCTTTGTGCTTCGATCATGTGCTTTATGTAGCACTGACCCCCGAAGGAGCTGCTGGTAATTAATTGGGCCTGTACTCTGCTCTCCTACCCCCAAATAAATTGTCTCAGCCCGCTTGACACAGCTGTGTAACAGAGTTGATGTGAAGCATTGTTCCACCTGTTAAGATAATGAACAAGCCTCACACCAATGGTGATTTACCAGAATGTAAGTTTACTGAAACTGGTATAAAAACAGTGGTTATAATAACTGTGTGTGGCGGGGTCCTCAAATTGATGGGATACACCTGGGGAATAGTGTGACCCAGGTGTATAATTGTGTTAGGGTTCAGACCCCTTTTTGTTTCGTGGAGGATTGGAGGATGTAGTATTCTCCTTTGCCTGTGGGTGGCGGGGTACCCACAGGCTTCAGGTAGAATCATCTCCTGCAGTGCTCCCTGTTTTGTCCCTTCCCGGAGATGGTATGGCTGGGGCGGGGAAGGAGATGGGAGGAGATAAAAGGGGGAGACGCCCTTACCACGAGGTCTTGCGGAGAAGGAGGTCCTCGGAGGAGGAGGGTTGCAGTCCGCACCCAGGCCCCTTAGGCCTGGGTGCTGGAGATCCAGGAGTCTGGTCCAGGTGCCCATGGCCTGGTCCGGAGTCATGTTGGCGTCCATCCCAGGCACCTTTAGCCTGGGGTGAGGTACTATCGAGGAGGCCTGGGGCCCAGTACCTTCGACTGGGTCCCGCTAGGGTGGACTGTCCGAGGGTCCCTGAGCGGAGGGACTTGTATCTGAGGTGAGGAGGCCGGAGAGGTTACCCACTGGAGATCCGGAGCAGCACCAACCCGGTGACAGTGGGCCTCTGGGAACTCTCTTGGGAGGACACATCCCCCTGATAGGGGCCACAGCGTATCGAAGAGGGCTCCATTGCTGTTCATAGGGGTTGCTGGAAGAGACCCCATCTTTCCTGTTCTGTAACAGCCGGATTGGCTTAGGCGCCGCTGGTCATAGTACAGTGGCATAGAACTTAAACTTTAGGAAGTGCCTCGGTCTGCTCGCCCCACCGTTGGCAAGGTTATAGGTCCCAACCAGTTTGCTGCAAAAGAACTGTTTATTGTGCTTTGCTTATTGGAGTGTCAAATAAACAAGTGTTGGACCTTTCTCCGGTGTGTGAACTCCAGTTACTGGAAGCAAAGGGGAGGCTGGTGAGCTTGCAATTACAGACTCAGTGCATTCACAGAACACACCGGCCCGAGGAAACATCAGTAAGTGGCCTTCACCTCCCTACTACAATGGGGAGAACATGGGCCGTGGCGCATCTCACTCTCACAACCCAGGAACCCCTAGACATGAGTTGGTGTGTAACCGATAAAGATGGAGAGAGAGTGAGGCCGCTACATGTATCAATATACAAACTTACTAAAATAGTGCAATGAGTGTTCGCAAATTATTAACACTTAAAGGTTCCTTGAATCTCTACTGCAGGCATGTCTCCAAGTGGGACTAGTGCTCAGAGTGACAATGCCTTGACACTGGCCACCTTCCCACTTCCAGTACGGCCGCACTAAACACACTAATGCAAGGGTATCAAACACAGCACAATACAATTTCTCAAGAGCTCCCCCTGAGGTATAATGCAGTCCTTTTTACTGTAACCGAAGCACAAAACCTCCCAGTGAGAAGTGTAGTCTCTGGTCTTCTTTCTTCTGCTAGCTATTATACTGCAGTGTTTGTAATCCAAGGGTTAAACGATTCATTAAGTAACATAAAATGAAGAGTGATAACAATTCCTGCTATGCAATACACTTGTAGATGCTTCCCCGGTGTAGGTATCCCTTAACCGTCAGTCAACCCTCAATGAAGTATAGGCTTCGAGGCCTGATTGAACTCAGTCTATTTGAATGAGACCTCCCTGTAGGACTATAGGTCTCAGCAACTCTGTGAGATGAGTCTAAGTTTGTTAAGTGTGTTAAATAACTTCTGTGCGACAGCCCCCTCACCACACCAGGCCTGGAAAGTTGGGAACCTCCGCTCCGGTTGTCTCAGTCCTGCTGCCAGTCAGCACCGTCACGCTGCTCCGCTCCGCAAGATGACCCGGACCCTCACTTGGCTCCGTCAGGGGTTCTGGATCCTCAGACCCGATCACACTGCTTCTCCAGCACACTGTGGTAAGGCAGGGTCAATGGTTGCTGTTCTGCTCCGCACGATGTAGGCCCTCTTCTGGAACACTCTTTCACAGATCCCTGCAGACAGGCCATGCATCCAGAAGAGACAGAAAATGGCTGCACTTGGCCTTTTATTACCAACCCAGCATGCAGTTCAGCCACCTAGGGTTCATTGGTAGGTGGATGTGCATTGTGGGTAAGTGAGTCCTTTCACAGAATAAATAAGTCACTTCCTGCATAGGTTTTTATGTGGAGAATAAACAAGTCTCATTCACACTATACGCCACCAGAGGGAGCCAAATACCAATCTTTAGCATTGTCCATTATTTAGCAATACATGGCAAAAATACCAGCGCTACATTTATAATATGTAAATTTTTCCCCAAATAAAAATCATGTTCACAGTTATATTTTTGTTCATGCGAGAAAAATAATCTATCCCGTTCCTTTGAATTTTCTCATCACTGTGATCAAAAACAATCATTGATTTGGGCCAAACGTTCCGAAAATGAACATTTTTTAAACATAATTCATCTAGTGTATGGCCAGTTTTAGAATGGTTTAATGTTCTCTGTTAAATACTCACAAATGACACATAGTTTTGTAGAGCACTCTAAAATAAATCAGATTTATTAAAATATAATATATATAGTATAATACATATTAAAATATATAATAATACTACTAATAATAATAATAATATTACAATATTATAGCTTCATTTCATGTAATACAGTATTCCCCTTACTTTTATTTTTTTTTCTCTCACTCCACTATTATGCACATCCTCTAGACTTTTTGTATGAACTTCCAATGAATATTTGCATGTTCCAACAGTGCCTGAACAGTACCATTACTTTGGTTACTACGTCATAACATGTCTGCATTGTGCATTGAAAGGACTGCTTGAAGTCTGACTCAGTGTACTGGAAAGGATGACAATGCTGTAGCTGAACTGAGAAAAAGTTGTCAATGTAGAAAATAAAGTGCCTGAGGATAAACCTTGGTGGTAGGATTTATTGAAAGAAGGGCATAAAGAAAACATGGATTCAGCTTTTTGACATTGCATGACTATGTGCAACAACATATTTGATTTAATTATTTAATTAATATATGTTCCAGGTATTTAATTAATTAATTAATATATGTTCCAGGTATGTATATTTTTGTCTTGTTACATTGGTCCTGCGTAGAGTAATGTATCTATGCATATACCATACCTGGCCGATCCCCTGGAAACTGGAAATCACTGCAGTAGACACCGTAACTCCAGCGATCTCCACTAGCTTTTGGGTCCCATACTGAGCAGCTGCCCTGCTACATTGTGTACACAGGATGCTGCCAACCTTTCACCGCACCATTCAGAGAGCATTTTTCATTTGGCAAAGCATTCTCTGATTAGATGAGGTAGAGAGGCCAGGATTGTGACATCATCAGCGCCACCTCATCCAATCAGAAAATGCTTTTATTCACTTACAGAATGCAAAGCTTTCTCTGAATGGTGCCTGTGCCAAGAGAGTGACCTCCTGTATTTAGTAAGCAGCAGAGCAGCCACTCAGCAAAGGACCCAGTAGCTAGTGATGATTTATGACTTTTTTAAGAATTCCATAGGTATGGTATATGCATACAGGCGGTCCCTGGGTTACAAACAAGATAGGGTCTGTAGGTTTGTTCTTGTTGAATTTGTATGTAAGTTGGAAAAGGTAAATTTTTTAAGTGGAACTCCAGCCCAAAAAAATATTTTTACGTTTTTTGGGATAGTATAGGGAAAGGTTATCACCTCTGTAATGTTTGTTTTGCTGTCTGTGTCCCTGTTCAGAAGATTTCACCTCACTTTCTGTCCCAATGAGAATCGGATTGTTAAAATTTTGGGCTGTTGTGGAAACAAGGATTGGTGATAAACCTGGAGACACCTTTTTCCCAGGTTAACTCTTATGCCCTGTACACACGGTAGGTTTTTCCGATGTTAAAAAATAGAACATGTTTTAAATTTTTCCGATGGAAAAAAAACTGATAGGAAATTCTGATCGTCTGTGTGGAACTCCAACGGAGAAAAAACCCATGCATGCTCAGAATCAAGTCAACGCATGCTCAGAAGCATTGAACTTCATTTTTCTCGGCTGGTCAGAGTGTTTTAGGTCAGATTCATCGGAATTCCGACGGAAAATTCCATCAGATTTTATTCCATCGGAAATCCGATCGTGTGTACAGGGCATTACAGATGTGAATTACCCTTCCTAGGGGTAGATTTCCTCTCACTTCCTGTTTCGCCATCCTTTTTAAGTATGAGTTGTTTGTAAGTCGGATGTTTGAAACTCAGGGACTGCCTGTAGTTACATTGGTTCCACTTGAACAATGTGAAAATTTCCATACCTTTTAGGGCGGCGTCCAACATGCCAGAAACATTTACTCCAGGAGACTATATTACCTTTGCCTCTGCCTCCCCATTAAAGTACATTGTACCTTTTCCCTATTCCATCGCTGAGGGTTTGTCCTCACGGTTTTGAGGAGGTGATCACTCTCTGCTTATCCTCCGCAATTTAAGTTGGGTGTACATTGGTGGCAGTGCCTACCAAAGACACTATCTATAGGAACCAGATTAATCATCCTTACATATTCAGCTTCCTGGATATTAACGATATAATCATAACTACCTATGAATAGTGTGTCCAGACATGTCGTGTGGACTCCGCTTCCATCTACAATAACATGTATATAATTTAAAATCTACTTGTCAATCCACCGTTACTACATCTTGAGTAAGTCTATCTTCCTTTCACCTTGAAATATAGAGTAGAGAGGGATTCCTCCATAATATGTGTATTAATTCCAAATATTCTATGTTCAGATAGGATAAATAGATCAACCACTTCTACATACACCTTTGGCTGGTCTACTTGAACCCCTATGTCCATCCCCCAGACTGTCATTCGCTAGGGATTGGACGAACACTGCCCTATATAAGCTATGTTGAGTTATCTCATGGTACCACTAATAATACTATATTGATGCGAAATGATCACAGAGTTGTTTTCTAATATGAAATGTGTTTACTTTAAGAGAATGTTGTCTGTATACCTACAATTGTATGGCCCTGAAGAAGCTATCTGCGAAACGTGTTGACCACTGATCGGACAAGAACATATGTAGCCACGTATCTACCATATGTATTACTATATTTTTCTTGTCTGTGATTCAAAAGTAAGGTGCAAACAATATATATACCTTAAGGAGGTTTTTCCTCCTGTTCTTTCTCTTTGCCTTTATTGGGCTAGGCTCGAGATACAGGACCTACCCCTCCTTTTAACGTTTCGTGTTTTAGACTATAGCTTGAATAAGTTTATATTTTATTGAAATTAACTTTGGATATGTGTCTTATGTTGTGCCCTTAAAGTCCACGTTACATACAGGGGTTTCTACACTAGAACACCTGTTATTCTTTTGTCTTGGTTTGCTTAGGATGTTGGCACACTCAGGAAAGCCTTTCTTTTCAATCCATACCTGGAAGTCATCTTTAAGTTTCTTGGTTTAGATACACTTAAGGCACTGTAGAATAAATTGGCACTATGTACACAAACTATTTGATTTGTGCATATATGATATTTGTGCAGCCATCCTCAATATAACAGGTTTGTTATATTGAGGATGGCTGCACTATAGCTCTAAATAAAAAACACAAAAATGTTAAAAAGTTAAAAGAGAGGAAAAAAGAAAAACACAACTTAATGAAAATGAAATCATATGCAAAAATAAAACCACATGCCAGAAAACGGAGGGCTGGTGGGAAGATTTTATGTCTCCAGCACATTTCTCCTTGGGGATGGCTGCGAAGCCTTTATGTTTGGGAAGGCTCTCAAGAAAAATGTTAATGGGCTACAATAAAAAATGATGTGAGCCTGCAAGTTCCTCCTACGTTCTTCACAATGACACACAAGGCAGGTTGCATAGTAACTATGTGTGGGATTTAATGCTGTCTTTGGGAACCAAACAGATTAGAGGACATGTGTTGCCCTGAAAAACCATAAGCGCAGCCAGTGTTTATTTGCCAGGCCTGGTGACCATGCCAGCAGCAGGGCGATCCTTGTCTGCCACAAACTCCCACAGCGACAAGACTGCACTTTGAAGACAGTCACTGAGAGCCAGTGTTTATGCAGTGAGGAGAAGTAGGGAGGGAGGAAGGTGAGGGAGAGATCCTGGGTAACTGTAACACTCATTGTGGCTGCAATGAACTGGCCTGGGTGGCATGCTCTTAAAGCTCAGAGCATTCATCAACCTGCTCAGTGGGCCGACAGGCTGGAGCCAGTACTTGACTCTTTCCCTTATTCCGTCCTGTTTCACTGTGTCAGGCATGATCCTGTCCAACTTCACAGTCTGATCTTGAGCCAGAAAAACTCTGGTCAGCGCTAATAATCCCTGCTCTGATTCCTGTAGTTACTCAGCAAGTTGTAGGCACACAGAGCTCCCTCAGGAAGCTGTCGTCAGCGCTCATTCTCCTTTACCTTGTCCCTTCAAGCAGCAGAATAAATAGAAACCTGTTCATACTAGTTGTGCAGCCCAAAGTTTAACTGGGATTTGGGAGCAAATTTAGCGGCTGCTATATGAAGTCATTTGAATGCAGGAATGCAAGAAACCATCAATGTTAAATATGTGTAACAAAATAGCGTCTGCACTTGG
This sequence comes from Rana muscosa, assembly GCA_029206835.1. NCBI lineage: Eukaryota > Metazoa > Chordata > Amphibia > Anura > Ranidae > Rana > Rana muscosa. The sequence goes on along the minus strand of JARGYO010005626.1, from coordinate 10,213,351 downwards.
AATTTTTTCACAATGACGACAAACTGTCTGTTCACATACTGTACATACTATATGGCGAGACAAATTTTATACGAGGTGCATTTTTGCTGCCTCAAAATTCAAAGCAGTGTTTAGTAAGCACCACTTTTTTCTAATAAATAACGGTTTTAATAACTGGTGTGTCTAAACCCAAAAACGAAAAGTAATGTATTGCAACTTATCAGTCCTTAGGCAAGGTCCCTGGAATTTGCTTTCTTTTTTCAGTCTTTTTTCTATTTATTTTCACCTGGTAATTGTGGTAATAACACACTTCCGGTACCTAGGTGGTTACATTCACTTCTCCACTGTGAAGGAACCATTGTTGTTACCCAGGTTAGACTTGTCCAACTTTTTTTTTTATTTCTGTTACATGGTGGGTCAATGAAACTTTCATTTTACACAAGAAAGATTGTTTGTGACTTCTTTTCGGCTCACTGAAAGTGACAAGCGAGTATTTTTTGCAAGATTTACAGGTGCTTTTTGTAATTTCTAAAAATGTTCTTAGTCTGAAAAAAAGAAAAAAAAAATGCAGCCACCACATCCAAGGACTGGTAAGCTGCAATATATTAAATTTTTGTTTTTAGATATATTTTAAAGTGTTACTAAACCCAGGACCCTGCATTTACTATATCTGGTCTCCCACAGTAAACAGAACATGGAAATGCAATTATTTTAGTAAATATAAACTGCTAAATACCCTCATCCGCAGTATATAGCAATCTTGGGACTTCTATCAGTGTCTGGTTAATGCTTGTAGGGGGAGCGTCCATTCTCCTCTAACTGTCCTATGAGGCTGCAGAACCCCTGACCCTCTTTCTGGAAAGTGCTAATTGGCCCTGTGCTGATCACATGCACCCTCCCAAGAAAATAAAAACTCTCTAGCAATACACATCAAACTGAGCATGTGCAAAGTGACTCCAAAGGCTCTGCGCTATCAGGAGATGGATTGGGGACAGTGGAATAAGGATCAGAGAAAACAGGCACAAACAGCCTTTTTACACAATGTGGAGGATTAACCCATTAGGTTCCACAGCAAGTATAACAAGCGTGCTTTACTGCATATACAGACTCATTGTATTGTTGTGGGTTTAGTAACACGTAGCAAAGTAGCATGGGGCCTTAGGTAAGGTAGTAGCCAACCTTTCCTATTCCTTCAATCAACCTCAATAAAGCTTGCAATAGGGACATAGAAGCTGCCCCATTTGTATTGCATATGCTGGCAAGGCTTGCCCCATCAGACAACAGCTACCTTGATCAGTGATCAGCAGATGCACATGTAGCGCTACCCCCAGTTAAGAGAGCCGCTGGATTTTGTTTCGGGCCCTGAGTACAGCACCGCCAACCCCCGGCAATCTACTCGACCCACTCTGGCACAGTTAGTCTAGGGGTTGTTATCTTATCACAATCTAGCAATATATGCACAATGATAACACACTGAGGGCGAAGTGTTAAAATATAACTAGTTTACTTTTGTGTAAAAGGCATAGGTTAACACATAACACATATATTGTCTGCAGAGCCCTGAAACGGTAAATATAGTACACACTGAGGATGCTGGCGATTACCCGCCAAGTGCAGCTATTCCTATTTATGCGCCCTTATGGCGCAGCAACAAAAAAGTTCTAACTCCTGGTCAGGCCTGACTCAGATATAACTCAGTCTCTTGGAGAACAATTTCTTCGTATGCAGCTTGAACGGTGGTGCACATATAGAAAGAAACAGTATTTGTAATCCACACGATAGGTAATAGAAGAACACTTCACCGGAGACTACACGACCCAGTTCTGCTACTAGTCACCGGTGGAACAACAGATAAAACTTGGTGGGCCAAGGCAGTCTCTAGGCCTAATCAGAGTAAAGTATTTTTTTGGATTGAGCAGGTGCTCGTTCACCACTCCGGATGCGATCCCAGTCCGGGACTTCCACCGACTGTGTTTCCGCACACAGCGTCTGCAACGGCCGGGTCCCCGGTCCAACTGATGTCTGCAACTTGGAGAAGTCAGATGCCACCCGGGCTCGCAGTGGGGTGAAGGCTTTCTGGAAGTTGTGCAAGGCCCTGGCTTCAGGCCCTGCACTGCAGAAGATCCGCACGGGAAGACCTGTTGATAGCAGCACGGTGTCCAAAGAGGCCGAGCTCAGCCTCGCCCTCCTCTTAAATAGTCCCACCCATGAGTCTCTGCGGTGGCAAAAATGCACCCTGGGTGCCGAACGGGGTTATGGGTAACGTAGTGTCGGGGCCTTAAAGGAGACCCCGCTACACACAGATTTGACTAATTTTGAAATCCTTCTGGTTTCATGCAGGAGAATGAATGTTGTAGCCCACCACCCTGGACATCCACAGATGAGCTCATCTCCTGTTAAATCCTGGTAACTTTAAAGCAGAACCCCAGGATTTAAAAAATCCCCCATTAGTACCCAACCCCCCCCCCCCACAAAACACTAAACAATTATTGCATTTGTGAAATTTCTTATGCCGCGTACACACGACCATTTTTCTCGTCGGGAAAAATTTCTTTGACGAGAAAAAACGCCCGTGTGTGGGCTTTTCAGCATTTTCCCCGACGAGAAAAACTGCAAGAATCACGACGTGAAAAATTGCTCTAATTTTTCTCATCGTGATTCACGCCATTTTTTTCCACGGCAGTTTTCCCATAGGGAAACACTGCCAGGGAGCCTACACACGGTCGTTTTTCACAACCAAAAGAAAAAATGTCATGAAAACCGGCCGTGTGTAGGGGACCAAGCCGGTCCTCGTTTTTCATGTCGATTTTCTCGGCGGTGTTTTCACCGTCGAGAAAATCGATCGTGTGTACACGGCATTACCGTTTAAGAGATATGATTTCATTTTCAGGAACTCAGTTCTGTGATTCAATAAATGCTTCATCTTTTCTGCCCAAGAGGAGGTGTTAGAACAGTGATTACATCATATCCTATTCTCTCTTTCTCTCTCTTAACTGTAATCAAACTACATTTCCCATGAATCCTTGGGATGGGAGTGAATGTGGGTGATACACTAGGCTTGTACATGTAAATGTGAACTCGCCCACTTCAACATAAATCACACCCCTCATTCTGCAGCCAGCAAGCCATTCATAACACACGGTATGATAGGTTACAGCCTTGAAAATGCAAAGCATTTTAATATATATGCAGATTAATATAATATTAATTTAATGCTTTTAATTAATACATTTAAATTAAATTAATATATTTAATGCATTTAATATAAATGCAAACCCGTGCAGCTTATCAGTGTCAGCCAGTGCCGAATGTCAGGGACCACCATGTCAGGGACCACCTGTTAGGGACCACCATGGCAGGGGCCACCTGTGCCGAATATCAGGGACCACCAGTGCCGCTTGTCAGGGACCACCATGTCAGGAACCACCAGTGCCGCTCGTCAGGGACCACCACGTCAGGGACCACCAGTGCCGCTCGTCATGGACCACCATGTCAGGGACCACCAATGCCACTTGTCAGGGACCACCATGTCAGGGACCACCAGTGCCACTTTTCAGGGACCACCATGTCAGGGACCACCAGTGCCACTTGTCAGGGACCACCATGTCAGGGACCACCAGTGCCGCATGCCACGGACCACCAGTGCCACTTGTCAGGGACAACCATGTCAGGGACCACCAGTGCCACTTGTCAGTGACCACCATGTCAGGGACCACCATGCCAGGGACCACTACTGCCACTTGTCAAGGACCACCAGAGCAGAGCGGGGACTATCATCAGTGATTACTTGTATATACACAGCGGGGATCTCCCGCGGTGTCCGGTATTGTTATATGAGAACGCAGAGCGCTGATGCCTAGCCCCCCACCGTTATAATGATTGACAGCTAACTGTTCCTATAATGGCGGGGGGCGGGACATCAGCATCGGTGTTCTCATATACTATACCTGACACAGTGGGAGATCCCCGCAGTGTCATACAAGTAATTACTGATGATAATCCCTGCTCTGCACAGAGATAGCAGGCGGGCGGTGGTGGGGGGGCAGTGGGGTACGGGGGGAGGGGCAGTGCGGCGGGGATAGAGTGGAGGGGGACGAAGTGGAGGTGGAGTGGGGGCGGGGACTGGCAGAGAGGAGGAGGAGGGAGGAGAGAGGAGAAAACCTCCTCCATGGACGGGACAAGACTGGGGGCTGTGAGACCCCCTCCGCCCACAACATGTCTGCTTCCTCCTGCTCGGCTTTCTGAGGACTACAAGGGGGCGTGCCAGAGTGCTGGCTGAGCTCAGGAGAGGGATAGCAGCCAGCGGTCTTACAAACAGGATGTCACCAGGCAATTAAGTTTTTTCAGCAAGTTCAGCAGCCTATTACAGAGGAACTACAGTGCTCAGAAGAACATGGATGGCAAAGAGGGTGAAGGTAAGAGATCAGCAACAAGGACATGAAAAAGATTTTTTGGCTGGAGTTCTGCTTTAAGATGATCTGGTTCCACGGACCACTTACAGTGAACAATGTTTACAATCGCTGTCTAAGGCCTTCGACCTCCTGATTGCTTGTATTTATAGCCCAGATACAGTAATGGGAGCTTTCCCCAATCGTGTGTTTTTCTGTTTATTTTCATGCTTCTGTGTACCATTGCTTAAGACCTCAAAAAAGTGCATGTTCAATTCATGTGCAATTTGGATGCCAACGGGTCCCTGCCAAGTGGGGTGGACCTACTCCACTTGGTTAGAAAGCCATACGTCTGTGTGCAGGACAAGCAAAAGCTAGGAAAACTGCAGGGACACGAACAATATATTTATAACAATAATGCATAACAATAATAAAGGGGGCAGGAAAAAACGGGACTTTGAGTGAAGCATGTGCGGGAAAAGGTTTGGGTAAATAGAAGGTAATAACACATCTGGAATACATTGTATCTTTAAAAATGTATTTTATACTTTCACATAATGCACCGTCCATGACTATATTGCATTATTAAAGAAATCAAAATACACACACACACAGATTTAGTTAATAAAAATAAATTGTTGCAACTAAGGACCCGAATACACAAAAATTACAATGTAGTATACTGCAGTGATGCATTTTGGAAGCATAAAGCATGAAGTAGATAGCTCTATGTGTTTCACGACTTTAGTCGCTCATCAGGAGCAGGCATGCATTTGTTTCTGTAATGACATAAACATATTTTTAGTTGTTCCAGGACATCAGACATACAAGGGACCATGAACAAGTCAGGGTCCTAGATGGTACTCACCAGGTAACCATATGTTGCTGGCATGGAGGTGAGGCCCAAGCAGGCCCCAATGGGCTAAAACATGTAAACTTGTATTCTGGCTATGGTTTTTGGGCTCTCCTGGCCCCTCTGTGGGTTCGGCTCCAATCCGGGGGCTGCGACGCGCCTTGACCACGCCCCCTGTCCCACGCTACTCTGATGCAGGGATGTGTGGGCAGGCATTGCGTGTCAACGTCACGCCGCCCCTTTGGCACGCACAGAGAGGAATTTCTCTGTGCGGCCATGGCTTGATAGCTATTCGGGTCCTTAGTTGCAACAATTTCTCTTTTTAACTAAATCTGTGAAGTGTATATGTATTTTGATTTCTTTAATAATGCAATATAGTCATGGACGGTGCATTATGTGAAAGTATAAAATACATTTTTAAAGATACAATGTATTCCAGATGTGTTATTACCTTCTATTTACCCGAACCTTTTACCGCACATGCTTCACTCAAAGTCCCGCTTTTTCCTGCCCCCTTTATTATTACAAATTAAGGGATGGAGGCATCTGACCCATTTCCTCATTACTGCCCCACTATACCCATCTTCCCCCCCCCCTCCCCTTCTAAGGCTCCATGTACACTGAAGCTGATAAACTGCAGTTTATTGGCGTTTTGGCGGTTTTTTAAAAAGCCCAATAACTGCACTCTTTGTTAGCCTATGTGTTCATACATGGTCGTTTTTTAGCGTTAATGAGCAGTGGAGTTAATGGGCTTTTTTCTGAACGCAGTAAATTTGCGTTCAAAGTGCCGTTAATCAGCGGGAAAAAATGCTGAAAAATGCAAAACGCCAAAAAAACGCTAATAAATGCTCAAAAACGCAGCTCGCCAGTGTTTTCTAGCGTTTTTTTTTGATCCATTGAAAAAAAAAAAAGCTAAAAAACGCAACACTGAAAAACGCTAATAAACGCTATTACAAAAACGCTAAAAAACTTTGAAAGGCTCCCTGCAAAGCTACTGGCATTTTTTATAGCTTTTTTTTGCGTCCAGTGTACATGGAGCCTAATGCATAACAATATTTTTTTCCAATCATAGCTTATACATAAATGAAAAACCTGTTAAAATGCTTATTTTATTCTCTAATGAACAAACTATTACTATTTATTCAGGAATATACAAAAAATCATTGTGTGCAATAAAACAAGAAATTTTGCATTAAGTACATTTATTTTCCAATAATGAAATGCACATTAATACAAAAGGCCTGTTTCACTTAAAATGTGTATCTGAATTCAATCAGCAATTTATTACATGGCAGTATTATTTAGGCATTCTTTCCCTCCCAGTCACAGCAATAACTTAGACGCAATTACTTAATTAACTTTAGAGTTTCATATTCGAGGCTTCGTGATTTAGGATTGTGAAAGGTTATTGCTCAACATCACACAACGCAAACTTTATTACAGCAGCTTTTAAAACACAGGTTACAGTTGCCTTTTTGTAAAATTACCATATATAGTCCACATTATAGTTGTTAAGAATTTTAAAAGTAATTCAGTTTACAGAGCTACCAGCATGGCTAATTTCAGCTGCCTAATAAAGTATATTTTTTGTTTCCGAACTAACTTCCCGGCCAAAGTAATCTAAACTTAATGAAATCATTTGTGTGAGTGCTACGCAAGTAAATAGGTACACCTATATGTGATAGTTGGTTCTGGTGCAAACATCCAGTCTCTGTAAATAATCACAGAAGGCAACTTTGGGGACTTTACACACAGGAAGTCTCTTGCTAGCTTAAACCTTTTCAGGTTTAAATAACAACTCCAATCCAAAGATACAGTTGTACTCATAAGTTTACATACCCTGGCAGAATTTATGATTTCTTGGCCATTTTTCAGAGAATATGAATAATAACACAAAAAAAAATTCTTTCACTCATGGTTAGTGTTTGGCTGAAGCCATTTATTATCAATCAACTGTGTTCACTCATTTTAAATCCTAATCACAACAGAAACTACTCAAATTACCCTGATCAAAAGTTTACATACCCCAGTCCTTAATATTGTGTATTGCCCCCTTTAACATCAATGTCAGCTTGAAGTCTTTTGTGGTATTTGTGGATGAGGCTCTTTATCTTCTCAGATGGTAAAGCTGCCCATTCCTTTTGGAAAAAATCCTCCAGTTCCTGTAAAATCTTGGGCTGTCTTGCATGAAATGCACGTTTGAGATCTCCCCAGAGTGGCTCAATGATATTGAGGTCAGGAGACTGAGATGGCCCCTCCAGAACCTTCACTTTATTCTGCTGTAGCCAATGACAGGTCGATTTGGCCTTGTGTTTTGGATCATTGTCATGTTGAAATGTCTCATGCACAGCTTCCTGGCTGATGAATGCAAACGTTCCTTCAGTATTTTTTGATAACATACTGCATTCATCGTGCCAACAATTTTGACCAAATTTCCTGTGCCTTTGTAGCTCACATATCCCCAAAACATCAGCGACCCACCTCCATGTTTCACAGTAGGAATGGTATACCTTTCATCATAGGCCTTGTTGACTCCTCTCCAAATGAAGCGTTTATGGTTGTGGTCAAAAAGCTACATTTTGGTCTCATCACTCCAAATGACTTTGTGCCAGATGGTTTGTCTCTGTGCTGTTTGGCGTATTGTAAGCGGGAAACTTTGTGGCATTTGCGTAGTAATGGCTTTCTTCTGGCAACTCGACCATGCAGCCCATCTACCTCCTTATTGTGCATCTTGACTCTGCCACACCACATGTTTTCAGAGAGTCCTGTATTTCACCTGAAGTTATTTGTGTGTTTTTCTTTGCATCCCGGACAATTTTCCTGGCAGTTGTGGCTGAAATTTTAGTTGGTCTACCTGACCGTGGTTTAGTTTCAACAGAACCCCTCATTTTCACCTTCTTGATTAGAGTTTGAACACTGCTGATTGGCATTCTCAATTCCTTGGATACCTTTTTATATCCCTTTCCTGTTCTATACAGTTCAACTACCTTTTCCCGCAGATCCTTCGACAATTCTTTTGCTTTCCCCATGACTCATAATCCAGAAACATCAGTGCAGCACTGGATGAAAGATGCAAGGGTCTGTCAGGAGTGCAGAAACTCATTGACCTTTTATACACACACTAATTACAAGCAAACAGATCACAGGTGAGGATGGTTACCTTTAATAGCCATTCAAACCCATTTGTGTCAACTTGTGTGCATGTTATCAGGCCAAAATCACCAGGGTATGTAAACTTTTGATCAGGGTCATTCGGGTAGTTTCTGTTGCTATTATGATTTAAAAAGAGCAAACACAGTTGATTGATAATAAATGGCTTCAGCCAAACACTAACCATGAGTGAAATAAATGTTTTTGTGTTATCATTCATAGTCTCAGAAAAATGGCCAAGAAATCATAAACTCTGCCAGGGTTTGTAAACTTATGAGCACAACTGTATTTTTGGTACAATGATCCACATCCCTTGCATTATCAGGTTTAGCAGCCCTAAAATATGCAGGGGGGACTCTACTCTAAATTGTCCATTGCCAGGTTGTATACAGCCTTGACTGATTTATATAGTCTGTCTTCTGTAAGTTTCCTTAGACTCAGGTGATAAACCAACATTTCTTTTAAAATTCTGGAGAGGGAGGGTTAGGGTGTACAAGGTGTATACATTTTGAGGGGGTACCTCATGCAAACAAAAATCCGGTATAGATTTTAAGTAGGATCTCCACCAAAAAAAATGTGAGAAGTCCCTCGGGAAATCCATAGTGGAACCTTTTCTTCTGATTTTAATTTTAAGGGGGACCTCAAGTATATTTTTTTTCACATTTTTTGTTTTTTTTGTGCATGAGGCAACCCCTTCACTCCCCTTTAAATAAACTTCCTATTGAGCAAAGATTAATGGAATGGAGGTCCATCAAATTGTTGTTGCTGGATGTTTATTCAGTCTTGTAGAGATATTGTGCGACTCTTACCCCGAGACAGACTAGTTATGCTATATGAATAGGGACAAGTAACAAATATAAAGTAGGTGTAAACCCAATCCAGCTGCAAAAGTGGAATACACTTTAAAACTGAACCCATTAGGCCAAAAAAAAAAAACTTAAGGTAACAACTTTGCCAGAGTAGGAAGACATGGTTGATCTGGACATCTGCACTCCAACAATACACTTATTTGGTATAAACATTAAAACCAAATAACAGATGGGACAAGTACAGTGAGGGACAAGCAGGTAGACATGTTTTGCGCTGGAGTCAGTCAGAGTACCTTGTAGTAAATGCAAATAATTATGTTATATCCTTGTGCTGTGTTTGAAACCTCTTACAGAGTAACTTCCACTCCTTCCTTTCAAATTAAACTGCCACCATTTTTGTAATTATCATCGTAAAATAAACGCATGTAAGTATAACTACTTCCCTTCTTGGTTTGTATGTTACCACATACTAATGCTCCTTTTCTCCTCCATCTTAAATTTCACACCACCATTTTGAATAGTAGACATCATTGGTGACCAGCTTTTTCTTCCGCATTTTCCCTACCAGCCCATTGCTTCTGCCAGTGCCAGATATGGTGCATGCACTATACAAGATATGGTGTTTTTTGTTATTGTTTATACATTGCCATGGCTACAGCAATGTAAGAAATATTATGCCACCTGACATTTACATTGTACTGTAGTCACTGGTAATATAGTCTTTCCAGGGGCAGCTGTAAGGTTAGGAATACCTCACCACTGCCTCAGAATATACAGAAAGTGGATTTTAATAAACTCTTTGCTTTTACATATGACAAAAAGATTATTTCAGAACGGCATGTAGAGTTGCATGCACCGAGAATTTGTTTTGTTTTGGCGGGAAAGATTTGCTTTAAATCCTAGGAACAGTCTGTACACAGGCCCTCAACTTTTGTTCAAGTTGAAAGAAGCCACACTGCCATTAAATAGCTGTCAAGTGTCCATACTGTCCATAGTTGCACTCTGCAGGTGCAGTTGCTCTAGAGCTCATGAGGTTTAGCTTCACTTTGCAAAGACTATCCAATCACAAGCTAGGACAATAAAAACCAGCATTTTTGCTTGCATATGTTTGGATGATGGAAGTCAGCAGAGCTTCCCTTCATGTACTAAGCTCTGGAGCAACTGCACTTGCAAAGCCCACAGTCTATTTTCCTTTATAAAATAAACTCCATTGTGCAGAGGTCTATGTCAACTCCATTGTGCAGAGGTCTGTGTAAAAACCCACTGCTCAGGTAATGTCTGCCTTTCTTTTGTTGAAAGATGACAAACTTTGTTCTTTAAAAAACTATTCACTATTTAGCCTGCCTAAGTTAACTCTCCACTCACTATCTAGCCTGATTCCAGGGTTTATATTGAGCTTTTTCCAGCTGACTGGTCTGTTACTACTGATTCTCCATTTTTGTCACATATCTGGCATAGGTTGTCTGTCTGGCCTGAGATTGTTTTTGTAGCTTGCTTGCCCTAGATCCTATCTCTGCCTGTTGTTGCTCTTGTGCAAATGTCTGCAAGTCCAAACACTCACTCTGAAACCGGTAGTTGTATTCATAATGACAGCCCTAGCAGTAGGGATCTTCTGTCGAGGAAATATTTGATTACCCAGATGTAGTAATTTTGCTGATTCCTTCCAGGTGTATTAGCATATTGGGTTCAGGTAACCAGTGCCCTAGAAAGACCTAGGTCAGTGATGGGGAACCTTGGCACCCCAGATGTTCTGGAACTACATTTTCCATCATGCTTGTGCACTCTGCAGTGTAGTTGAGTATCATGGGAAATGTAGTTCCAAAACATCTGGAGTGCCAAGGTTCGCCATCACTGACCTAGGTGGTTGTCAATGTGCAAAACAGATCCAAGAGACAAGGCCCTAGATTTTACAATCTACCCAGATGTGGGGTGTGTTGTAACATCAGGGGTCCTGTGTTGTTCGAAGGCTCCAGTGCTGAATGACTAATATCTCACCCAACTGTTGGGATACCTGCTCCTTTGATGGACTTGATGGGGAATCGGGTTCTGTGTGTCTTGGTGAATCAGGGCCTCTTGCCTGCTACTAAACCCTGCCAGTGGAGTCCCATACCTCTTACCAGACCCAGGTGGTGGAGGATGCATGGTTGTTTCTTTGTGTGAAATAGTGGTACCTACAGTACTACACTGATTTTCAGATTCCATGGGAATCAGCCAGGTAATAAATATATGCATTCTTACACTGGTTCAGACTGGACCAATATATCTATGCAAAAATATCCCTACCTAAACTTGAGCTTTAAAAACATTGCCTCTATAAAGAAGCAACCATGGTTGTAAAATCTATTACATTCCTGTCTTGATGTAACAGCGAGTGATACATTTTTTTTTATAGGTCAGATATGTAACAGCTGATGCGGTGGGCAATGCCTGTTTATGGTAAAACATGTTTTGAAAGGCAACTGATCACTTAACCTGCCCCAGTGACAATTACTCTCAGTCTGTTGTTGCTCTGCCATGAGCCTGAAGATCTGTGCGTTTGGTAAGGCTAAGAGTCTTATTGTCGCCCTTAGTTCCATTCATTTATATCTTTTATATCTGCCTAGAGTTCAGCTTTAAATTTAAATGTCTTTCTACTTGTTTATTGTGTTGGGTAGATCTTACCTTTTATTTGGAGTAGAGCTGAAAAAATTAAAACCAGAATTTCATTGCTACTGTTAGATCTAATTCACTAACACTAATGTGGACAATTATAAAAATCTACAGAGGTCCTAACTCTTCCCCTACTACAAAGGAAAAAAAAAAAATTGAAGGTGAGGTTACCTTCTTAGCATAACTTAATATAGCACTCTGTGGCCTCTTTCTTAGGAAATCATAGTGTGTTTTTTTTTTTTTTAACTCAGTAATACATATGCATTTCTTACCTAAGTGAGCTACAGACCTATATTAAACGTAGCATTCTTGCTTTGAATTAGAACATTATTTTTGTGATGGGTGTAACAAATTAGAGAAGGTTTTGTTTAATGTTTGTTCCTTGATATTTGTTGCCTTGTCATCTCTAATAACTGTAGGATTGTCTTTTAAGAGAAAGGATACATTATCGTTAAGAATTCTGGCAATTTACATAAAAGACTGATGTCTTATGACACAGCAGTTTCCAGGACAGGAATGAAGATAATTACAAAAGGTCCTGTTTGTATTTAAAACATATGTTCATCTTATAGAAAAAAAACTAAGAATAAAAATAGTTAGAATAATCCCCACCTATTGTAAAACCCAATCCTATAATTGTGTTTCTCTGCAACCAAAACTGTTATTTTTGTGTAACTACACAGAAATCCCCACCACCTCCCTACCAATATTCTTCCCTGGGGAAAAGAGCCTTAATTTCAATATATGCTTACAGCGCAACCTGCAGGTTAAGCCTGGTATTGTTGGCCGACCACTGAAATGTGATAATACGAGAGTCAAAAATTATCCTCCCTCTATTCATATAATTGATTATAACAGTAGAGAATGTACAGTTACATAATTTTTCAACATCTTCCCTCTTTCAGTCCCTCTTCTTTTCAATGTCCTGCCTCCAGCGTTCCACAAGCTTGTCTATACTCTCAGGAATATTATTTTTGGTCTGTCCCTCAGCCATACAGTGGGTCAAAAAAGTATTTAGTCAGCCACCAATTGTGCAAGTTCTCCCACTTAAAAAGATGAGAGAGGCCTGTAATTGTCTTCATAGGTATACCTCAACTATGAGAGACAAAATGTGGAAACAAATCCAGACATTCACATTGTCTGATTTGGAAAGAATTTATTTTCAAATTATGGTGGAAAATAAGTATTTGGTCAATATCAAAAGTGCATCTCAATACTTTGTTATATATCCTTTGTTGGCAATGACAGAGGTCAAACGTTTTCTGTAAGTCTTCACAAGGTTGTCACACACTGTTGCTGGTATGTTGGCCCATTCTTCCATGCAGATCTCCTGTAGAGCAGTGGTGTTTTGGGGCTGTCGCTGGGCAACACGGATGTTCAACTCCCTCCAAAGGTTTTCTATGGGGTTGAGATCTGGAGACTGGCTAGGCCACTCCAGGACCTTGAAATGCTTCTTACGAAGCCACTCCTTCGTTGCCCGGGCAGTGTGTTTGGGATCATTGTCATGCTGAAAGACCCAGCCACGTTTCATCTTCAATGCCCTTGCTGATGGGAGGAGGTTTGCACTCAAAATCTCACGAAACATCGTCCCATTCATTCTTTCATGTACATGGATCAGTCATCCTGTTCCCTTTGCAGAGAAACATCCCCAAAGCATGATGTTGCCACCCCCATGCTTTACAGTAGGTATGGTGTTCTTTGGTTGCAACTCAGCATTCTCTCTCCTCCAAACACGAAGAGTTGTGTTTCTACCAAACAGTTCTACTTTGGTTTCATCTGACCATATGACATTTTCCCAATCCTCTTCTGGATCATCCAAATGCTCTCTAGCAAACCTCAGACGGGCCTGGACATGTACTGGCTTAAGCAGGGGGACACGTCTGGCACTGCAGGATCTGAGTCCCTGGCGGCGTAGTGTGTTACTGATGGTAGCCTTTGTTATGTTGGTCCCAGCTCTCTGCGGGTCATTCACTAAGTCCCCCCGTGTGGTTCTGGGATTTTTGCTCACCGTTCTTGTGATCATTTTGATCCCACGGGGTGAGATCTTGCGTGGAGCCCCAGATCGAGGGAGATTATCAGTGGTCTTGTAGGTCTTCCATTTTCTAATTATTGCTCCCACTGTTGATTTCTTCACACCAAGCTGCTTGCCTATTGCAGATTCAGTCTTCCTAGCCTGGTGCAGGTCTACAATTTTGTTTCTGGTGTCCTTCGACAGCTCTTTGGTCTTCACCATAGTGGAGTTTGGAGTGTGACTGTTTGAGGTTGTGGACAGGTGTCTTTTATACTGATAACAAGTTGAAACAGGTGCCATTCATACAGGTAATGTGTGGAGGACAGATGAGCCTCTTAAAGAAGAAGATACAGGTCTGTGAGAGACAGAAATCTTTCTTGTTTGTAGGTGACCAAATACTTATTTTCCACCATAATTTGCAAATAGATTCTTTCCAAATCAGACAATGTGATTTTCTGGATTTGTTTCCACATTTTGTCTCTCATAGTTGAGGTATACCTATGATGACAATTACAGGCCTCTCTCATCTTTTTAAGTGGGAGAACTTGCACACTTGGTGGCTGACTAAATACTTTTTTGCCCCACTGTATATGTACCGCTTCTTGCACATGTTGGTGTGTGGCAAATCAATGACTTCTTAAGACATCTTTAAGTGGACCAAACAGATGGTGATCTGAGGAAGTAAGATCTGGGCTGCATGCAGGATGCTCCTATAACTCAAAACCCAGTTTTTGAATTGTTTGAACAGTGTGGACAGCAGTTTGTAAGCATTCATTGTCATGCAACAACAAAACACCCTTCGACAATAGGCCTCAGCGTTTTGGTTTGGCTCACTGTAACATGAAATGTTTACTTTTGGGTCCTCCTCCAAAAAAATATTGTGAGTCCCAAAAACTGTGAGCATCACTTTTCTTGTGGAGAGTTGAGTTTTAAATTTTTTCTTGACTGGCAATTCTGGGTGTTTCCATTCCATACTTTGGTGCTTGCTTTCTGGTTCAAAGTGATGAATCCAAGTTTCATCTATTCTTTTCAAAAAAGCTTCACCTTCAATAGCATAGCGGTCCAGTAAGCATCAACAGATGGCCATACGATTGCGCTTGTGCTCTTAGGACCCATGTTACACTAAAAGCCGATTATAAATTCATATGCAGAACCACGTCTAATTTGCATATGATTTGCAATTTCACCAATCATCACTCATCAGTTCTTCAGAATCATGGCACAGACTTGCTAAGTCTGGTTGTCAGTAGTGGATATGGATGGGCGTCCTTCTGTGTGCATAATGCTTATCTGACTGTTTTTGAACTTCTCAATCCATTTGTATAAACTTCACCTTGGTAAAACACTGTCTCCCTATCTTATATGAATGTGCACAGGAACACCTTAATCACACTGTGCAGCACATATCCCCCCCCCCCCCTCTTTTCCTCTCCCGTCGGAAGCTGCTGCGAAAACACAAGGGGATTGTTTCAAGATGGAGAATGGGGGAAGAGGTCAGCAAATATGTCATTTACTGGCTCCTTCCTTTTGTGAATGAACCGATCACTCATTGTGTCCATTTATAACAGAAGCATAGTAAACAAATTTTACTATGCTTTAGTTTGTGGATGAACAGGAAGCCCCTCAGCACAGAACACTTTCAATTCATTCACTGTCCCCTGCAGCTGAGGCTGCAGAGAAAGGGACTGGAGAATCTTTGCCTTAAGTCCCTTTCAATGTCTCAAAGTGAGACATCAGAGGTTTGTTTAGACCCCTGATAGTTCAGCAGAGCCCGCCAACAGAGCTCCTACAAAAAAATAAAGTAATATTGTAAAAAAAAAAAAAAACATTGTAAAAAATAAAATAATAAAATAATACAAATAAAGAACTACTGACACCAGCCACTGCCCTACTGACACCAATCTCTGCCCTACTGACACCATCCACTACTCCACTGACACGGTCTCTGTTTTAAACACACATTTTTAAATGTGTGTTTACATTTTTTTATTATTAAGAGTGTGTATATATATATATATATATATATATATATATACAGTGGGGAGAACAAGTATTTGATACACTGCCGATTTTGCAGGTTTTCCTACTTACAAAGCCTGTAGAGGTCTGTAATTTATATAGGTACTCTTAAACTGTGAGAGACGGAATCTAAAACAAAAATTTGGAAAATCACATTGTATGATTTTTAAATAATTAATTTGCATTTTGTTGCATGACATAAGTATTTGATCACCCACCAACCAGTAAGAATTCCGGCTCTCACAGACCTGTTATTTTTTCTTTAAGAAGCCCTCCTGTTCTCCACTCATTACCTGTATTAACCACACCTGTTTGAACTCATTACCTGTATAAAAGACACCTGTCCACACACTCAATCAAACAGACTCCAACCTCTCCACAATGGCCAAGACCAGAGAGCTGTGTAAGGACATCAGGGATACAATTGTAGACCTACACAAGGCTGGGAATTAGTATTGAGCGAACCCGAACTGTAAAGTTCGGGTCCGTACCGAACTTTAGCTTTTTCCCGAACCCGAACCCGGACTTTGCGCAAAAGTCCGGGTTCGGGTTCGGCAATCTAATTACGCAGTTAGAAATGCTTCAGGGGCCAGCCAATCACCTTTTGATTAGCTGGTGTGCCCTTAGAAGCCATCATAGCCATGCCTACTAATGGCATGGCTGTGATTGGTCAGTGCAACATGTGACCCAGCTTCTATATAAGCTAGAGGCACACAGCACACACGTCACTCTGCTTCAGAATAGATAGGGAGAGGATCTTGTCTGCTGCTGCTGCTTTTAGGGAGAGATAGAAAAATACATGAGTTAGTCCTGATTCTGGAATCTGAAGGAAAAGATAGAGAGACAGTGTAGTGTAGGGCCAGGTTCCTGTTTTTTGCTTTTAGGGAGAGAGAATATTATATAGGAATAGGAGTCCAGATTCAGAGATATAACTCAGCGATCTGCATAGGTTTACCTGTTTGTGTTGCAGTGCACAGTCTTTTTACACTGCTATGAGCCCAGTGTCAGAGAAAATCTACCTTTTATCTGCAAGCTCAGTGCACCAGCACTGCATATATTACGTTGAGAGATACACCGTTTCCATACTGTGGGTGTATTCTGCTCTTGGAAAAAGATCCATTTAGGACAAAAAAAAAGGCACTTTATTGTGCTCTTTTCCAAAAAACCCATTAAGGGCAAAAAAAATAAAGAATTTCCATTTTATTTTGCTCGTGCAAAAAAAGACCCGTTTAGGGCAAAAAAATAAAAAAATAAATTTGCACTTTAATGTACGCTTGCAAAAAGACCCATTTAGGGCCACAAAAAATATTTTGCCGTGTGTTATACATATGTGGAGGCGTGTGAAATAAACCATTTCTATATATTTGTCTTCTACTGTGCTATACTAAAAAAACAACATTTTTTTTAATAGCATTTTCTGCAGTTCTGTAGCTGTGCGATTCAGTGGTTACGTACTGTGGGTGTGTTGTGGTCTTCCAAAAAACGCCATTTAGGGCCACAAAAAATATTTTGCAGTGTGTTATACATATGTGGAGTTGTGTGAAATAAACAATTTATATATAGTTTTCTTCTACTGTGCTATACTAAAAAAACAACATTTTTTTTAATAGCATTTTCTGCAGTTCTGTAGCTGTGCGATTCAGTGGTTACGTACTGTGGGTGTGTTGTGGTCTTCCAAAAAACGCCATTTAGGGCCACAAAAAATATTTTGCAGTGTGTTATACATATGTGGAGTTGTGTGAAATAAACAATTTATATATAGTTTTCTTCTATTGTGCTATACTAAAAAAACAACATTTTTTTTTAATAGCATTTTCTGCAGTTCTGTAGCTATGCAATTCAGCGGTTACGTACTGTGGGTGTATTGTGGTCTTCCAAAAAACGCCATTTAGGGCCACAAAAAATATTTTGCAGTGTGTTATACATATGTGGAGGTGTGTGAAATAAACAATTTATATATAGTTTTCTTCTACTGTGCTATACTAAAAAAAAAAAAAAATTTTAATAGCATTTTCTGCAGTTCTGTAGCTGTGCGATTCAGTGGTTACGTACTGTGGGTGTGTTGTGGTCCTCCAAAAAACGCCATTTAGGACCACAAAAAATATTTTGCAGTGTGTTATACATATGTGGAGGTGTGTGAAATAAACAATTTATATATAGTTTTCTTCTACTGTGCTATACTAAAAAAACAACATTTTTTTTGAATAGCATTTTCTGCAGTTCTGTAGCTGTGCGATTCAGCGGTTACGTACTGTGGGTGTGTTGTGGTCTTCCAAAAAACACCATTTAGGGCCACAAAAAATATTTTGCAGTGTGTTATACATATGTGGAGGTGTGTGAAATAAACAATTTATATATAGTTTTCTTCTACTGTGCTATACTAAAAAAAACACATTTTTTTTTAATAGCATTTTCTGCAGTTCTGTAGCTGTGCGATTCAGCGGTTACGTACTGTGGGTGTGTTGTGGTCTTCCAAAAAACGCCATTTAGGGCCACAAAAAATATTTTGCAGTGTGTTATACATATGTGGAGGTGTGTGAAATAAACTATTTCTAAATAGTTTTCTTCTACTGTGCTATACTAAAAAAACAACATTTTTTTTGAATAGCATTCTCTGCAGTTCTGTAGCTGTGCGATTCAGCGGTTACGTACTGTGGGTGTATTGTGGTCTTCCAAAAAACGCCATTTAGGGCCACAAAAAATATTTTGCAGTGTGTTATACATATGTGGAGGTGTGTGAAATAAACAATTTCTAAATAGTTTTCTTCTACTGTGTTATACTAAAAAAACAACATTTTTTTTTTAATAGCATTTTCTGCAGTTCTGTAGCTGTGCGATTCAGCGGTTACGTACTGTGGGTGTGTTCTGCTCTTCCAAAAACACCCATTTAGGGCAAGATCCTAAATTTGGAAAATATGAGGAAAAGGTCAAAGGGACGTGGTGGCCCCGGTCGTGGTGCTACTGGTGGAGCTCCTGTTGCAGGGAGAGGACGTGGTGGGTCTGCCCCCTTTAACTTCTGGGTCTCCAAATTGGGCACATGGCCTGAGCTTGCCCTTTATGCCTTGGAGGTGCTGGCCTACCCTGCAGCCAGTGTATTATCTGAACGTGTATTTAGCACGGCAGGGGGCGTTATCACAGACAAGCGCAGCCGCCTGTCCAGAGCCAATGTGGACAAGCTCACGTTCATTAAAATGAACCAGGCATGGATCCCACAGGACTTGTCCGTACCTTCTGCAGAATAGACATGTATACCGGTGTTGTGACAAAAACTGTCCGGCCATCGGATTGTGTCCGGCCCGTACTGCGAAGGTGCAGCGCTTGCGCAGTACAGAGGACAAGGAGATTCACAAAATCTCCGAAGATGAACGGCGCCTGCGCCGTGAGTGCAGGTTCAAGCCCCAACATCCAAGTGGACATACGGTAGCACATAGTAATAGGGCCCCTCACGGGCTCGCTTCGATCGCCACGCTTCGGGCATGGCCTCACTTGGCTCGGCTTGAACCACGGATGGTGTGGCCTTCACCTGAACTCACCACGCAGGCGCCGTTCATCTTGGGAGATTTTCGAAATCCTCTTGTCCTACATACTGAGCAAGCGGAGTACAGGGTGGACACTATTCGACGGGGGACAGAATTCGACACATCACTGGCCTTACCCAGCCATTGTTGTATTTTTGAACCAGTGTTGGCTACCTCGTCCTCCTCCACCGCCGCTTCCACCTACACAGCCACATCCACCGCCACCTCAACCTCCTACTCCATATGGACCTCGTCCTCCTAGGTCAAGATTATAATTTTTATTTTATTTTTTTGTAGCGCACAGATCCTTTCCCCCTTACCTGCCTTTATGTTGATGGCTCCTCGCAGGAGGGAGAAAGGCACACCGCACTACCAGCCCGTACCCTCCTATATAAAGAGGTTGAGCGGTGTACTTGACGGGCCGTGTCCACAGCCGGAGTCAAAACTCCTCCAGAGGATGATTCTCACCTCTACTGTAGGTAGAGGCAAGTCCTTTAATTCCCAGTAAAGTCAATGTCCACACCAGCTGAAATTACAACTCTTATTCTCTCATGGCAAAATAAACTCTACTCGGATAGAAAAGGTTAGAGCAAAGAAACAGGAGGTGTGTAGGAGGTCCAGGCACAAACGTAGCACATTCACTTCACTACTTAGGTTTCTCAAACAGTTTTAGGTGCATGGTCTCTGCCACAGAACTTGAGGTTGGTCTCTGCCACAGACCGGGTGTACAAGGCCCCTGCCACGGACCTGGAGAACTTTGGTCTCTGCCACAGACCAGGGTGTATAAGGCCCCTGCCACGGGCCGGGTGAATAAGGCCTCTGATACAGTCAAGATGACCTTGAGCTTCTCCTTCTATGAACCTAGCCCATATCAAGGGGAAGACATCTCTCCAGGGAGTCAACAGACCCTTCCTTCACCGTGACTCCCGCATCGGACCATCAGAATGATCCTCTCTTCCCTGGAACATGGTCCCCTACACGAGCCGGCACCCTAAGACTCCTCGACCCTTAGCGGACTCCAGACGAAGGCTCTGGACTCCAGGCTTTACTCCCGCACATAGGCCTCCATACCCAGGGCAGCAGGAACTCCAGGATAGTACCTCACCCCGGGCTAAAGGTACCCGAGATGGAACAGGAACACATGCACCCAGGCCAAAGGCACCTGGGCGTGGACCCCACTGGACATCAGCCCCCAGGCCAAAGGTCTGCCCCTTTTATATGCTCTCCCGGCATGCACAGCAGGTTCCCCGCCCCGCTGTACTACTGCCAAGAGGGGACACAAAAGGCACAGCACTGTATCAGCGGTTCAACCCTAGCCTACCATGGCAGCACCACCTGTAAGCCGCAGGGAACTGCACACCAATACTGTCCCCCGAGGACAAAATGGTCCATGAATCCTACAGAATTAGGGTGTTTGAGCCTATTTACCACTCAAACACTTCCCTTAAATTTTTTATTTCAAAGTATTTTATTTTCCCACTAGCTTATCCATTAAATTGAATAATTTATTCCAGAAAGGGCGTATTCTGGGGCATTCCCACCATATGTGTGGCATCGTGCCGTTGAGTTTCTGAGGTTCTTAATGACTTCCCGTACCTCTTCTGCTGAAAAGGGGGACTCCAGCATATTTTTTAATTTTTTTTAGGTTATTTTAAGTTATTTCCATATCCACATTTGTTTGCAGAGCACTTGCCATGCTCTTAACAACATTTTGCTGCCATTTGCAGCCCTCTAGCCCTTTCCATTACTTTTTTAGAGCCTTTTTAGTCCTTAGAAGTCCGGGTCCCCATTGACTTCAATGGGGTTCGGGTTCGGGTTCGGGTTAAAGTTCGGTCCCGAACTTTTTTCCGAAGTTCGGCCGAACCCGTCGAACCCGAACATCTAGGTGTCCGCTCAACTCTACTGGGAATGGCTACAGGACAATAGGCAAGCAGCTTGGTGAGAAGGCAACAACTGTTGGCGCAATTAATAGAAAATGAAAGAAGTTCAAGATGTCGGTCAATCTCCCTCGGTCTGGGGCTCCATGCAAGATCTCACCTCGTGGGGCATCAATGATCATGAGGAAGGTGAGGGATCAGCCCAGAACTACACGGCAGGACCTGGTCAATGACCTGAAGAGAGCTGGGACCACAGTCTCAAAGAAAACCATTAGTAACACACTACGCCATCATGGATTAAAATCCTGCAGCTGATGCAAGGTCCCCCTGCTCAAGCCAGCGCATGTCCGGGCCCATCGGAAGTTTGCCAATGACCATCTGGATGATCCAGAGGAGGAATGGGAGAAGGTCATGTGGTCTGATGAGACAAAAATAGAGCTTTTTGGTCTAAACTCCACTCGCCGTGCTTAGAGGAAGAAGAAGGATGAGTACAACCCCAAGAACACCACCCCAAACGTGAAGCATGGAGGTGGAAACATCATTCTTTGGGGATGCTTTTCTGCAAAGGGGACAGGACGACTGCACCATATTGTGGGGAGGATGGACGGGGCCATGTATCGCGAGATACATGGCCCCAGGGGCCTTGCGTGCTTTGTAGGATTTTAATCCATGACGGCGTAGTGTGTTACTAATGGTTTTCTTTGAGACTGTGGTCCCAGCTCTCTTCAGGTCATTGACCAGGTCCTGCTGTGTAGTTCTGGGCTGATCCCTCACCTTCCTCATGATCATTGATGCCCCACGAGGTGAGATCTTGCATGGAGCCCCAGACTGAGGGAGATTGACCGTCATCTTAAACTTCTTCCATTTTCTAATAATTGCGCCAACAGTTGTTGCCTTCTCACTGAGCTGCTTGCCTATTGTCCTGTAGCCCATTCCAGCCTTGTGCAGGTCTACAATTTTATCCCTGATGTCCTTACACAGCTCTCTGAGTAACTTGCTTGTGGTTGGTAACAGTTGTTTCTGATTGATGGAAGTATTATTATTATTAGTTAAAGTGGAATTCCAGGCAAACCCTAACTAACCCTAAAACTGACCCCTCCCCCCTTCTAACACCTCTGCTAAGTAACCTGTGTAAGAAAGATCTGTATACTTACCTATTTGCAGGCTGCTCTGATCCAGTCTCGTAATCCTGCTCTCATTTGTCTACTGATGCAGGGGAGAGAAGGGAGCACCAACAACACATGGGCCATTGAAGCCTATGGGTGACATCATGCTCCCAGGCATTACCAGCCACTGTCAGAGTGTTTTTTCCTCTCCCCTGCAGCAGGAGCTGGGGAGATCACGTGACCGGACCGGAATGGCATGAAATAGGGAAGTATTCAGATCTTTCTTTTACAAGTAATGCCGTGTACACACGATCGGAAAATCCGACAAGAAAAACGTGGATTTTTTTCCGACGGAATGGTGGCTCAAACTTGTGTTGCATACACATGGTCACACAAAATTCAGATCGTCAAGAACGCGGTGACGTACAACACTACAACAAGCCGAGAAAAATTAAGTTCAATGATTCTGAGCATGCGTGGTTTTTGGTGTGTCGGAATTGCATACAGACGATCGGAATTTCCGACAAGAACTTTTCTTGTCGGAAAATTTGAGAACTAGCTCTCAAATTTTTGTTGGTGGAAATTCCAACAGAAAAAGTCAGATGGAGCCCACACACGGTCGGAATTTCTGACCAAAGGCTTACGTCAAACTTTTCTTGTCTGATTTTCCAATCGTGTGTACGCGGCATTAGTCAGAATAGGTGATAGGAGGGGGTTGGGGACAGTTTTAAAGGAGTTCTACAGGCAGAAGGTTTTTTATCTGAATGCATTCTATGCATTCAGATAAAAAGCCTTCTGTGTGCAGCAGCCCCCCTCAGCCCCCCTAATACTTACCTGGGCCCCATCTCTGTTCAGCGATGTCCATGAGTGTCTCGGCCATCCGAGACTCTCCTCCTGATTGTCTGAGACACAGCAGCGGCGCCATTGGGTCCCGCGGCTGTCAATCAATGTCAGTTAGCCAATCAGGAGAGATAGGGCAGGGCCGAACGGCAGCTCCGTGTCTGAATGAACTGTGACTCGGCTCGGGTACCCTCATAGCAAGCAGCTTGCTGTGGGGGGCACTTGACAGGAGGGAGGGGCCAGGAAGTGGTTCCCGAGAAGAGGAGGATTGGGGCTGCCCTTTGCAAAACCACTGTGCAGAGCAGGTAAGTATAGCATGTTTGTTATTATTTTTTTTAAACAAGACTTTACAATCACTTTAAGAGTAGTTAGGTTTTGGCCAAAATTCTACTTTAAATTGAGAAAGAGGGGGAATTGGGAAAAAAGAGGGGGGGGGGTTGGGACTTTGT
Organism: Rana muscosa; assembly: GCA_029206835.1. Taxonomy (NCBI): domain Eukaryota; kingdom Metazoa; phylum Chordata; class Amphibia; order Anura; family Ranidae; genus Rana; species Rana muscosa. The sequence goes on along the minus strand of JARGYO010005626.1, from coordinate 10,189,703 downwards.
ATGAAACACAGCACTTGGGTGGAATGAATCAATCAATATAGTATAGACAATATTTATTATCACAATTGAGCATAGTACAGTACATAATAGTCATCATAAGTCAGTAGATATAATACAAATTAAAATATAACATGATTGGTAAATCACGAATGTTATAATAAATTGCATGATATACATAATAGCACATAATAATTGATGAGCTCAGCAGTATACCCAAAATAGGTAAAAAATGTAAAAACATGATTGGTATTGTATTGAACTGATTGATGATTCAAACAACGTAAAACCCATGGTAAGTACATGATTGATGTTACATGACAACAATTGTGTAAGCTCTACGCGTTTCGTGGATTGTTCTCCACTCATCAGGAGCAGCTAAAACTGGGAATACCTAAGATAAAAAGTAAGTTAATAATCAATGGTAATTGATTAGAAATAGGGGGAAAGAGAGGGAGCAAATTGATTGGTCCTATCACTCTTACCTATGGGTAGATTTAAAAGAGTATGTAAGATGATGTTGGTAGTAAAAGACGCTTGGGGATGAGGAACATCCCCCTGGGAGCTGAGGTGTAGACAATGCGGCAGCAGGTGGAGCCCGGACCCAGAAGTGAGGGATTGCATGAGAGAGTCCCCCTTGTTATTCCACAGCTGCAGTAATTGTAATGAGCCCAAAAGGGCTTCTGTAACAAATAGTGATATAAAAATTGGTAAGCATATAGATAATGATACTGAGCTAGTGAAAGGGAGGAAAAGGGTATGAGACATATATGTGAGTATGTGGAATAGGAGCGTGTGGAACGGCAGTCCTATTAATGTGAGTGAGATAACAAAAGGTGAGAGGGTAGGTAAGGTAACAATTAAGCAAGTAACAAAAATAGATATAATATCTGCAGTGAATTTACCTGAAGCTTGAAATGTGATCAAATCATAATGTGAGTGTGCCATGATTAGGTGATGATGTATGGTGAATTGTCCGTAGGAACTAGGGTAAGTATAGCATGTTTGTTATTTTTTTTTAAACAAGACTTTACAATCACTTTAAGAGTAGTTAGGTTTTGGCCAAAATTTCGACTTTAAATTGAAGCTATCCCAATATTGCACATGAAATAGAGCAAGCAATTGGTAGTGCAAGAAACCTTTAGACAACAGTACTTTGAGGCCCCAGTGATCTGTACAAACTGTGCCATAGGCTCCAAAATTCCTTATTACCCTTGTGCAGTCAAGTGCCCCTTGATTTCATTATCCAAATAGTATGGGTTATCCATGAAAGCAGTAGGCTTTATGGTGAAAGGGTCAATCCCTTTGAAGTACTAAAAAAAAACATTACTATTCTCCTGTGTTTATGATTATTAAAGGGAGGTAACAGCAAAAACGCAAATCAAGAAAATATGTCATCTCATGTTTATTTCACAGGTAGAATTATATTCAGTGTGGAAAAGCAAGTGAAATGTTTCATATGTGATGGAGGCAGCAGCTGAGAAAACATCGCTGACACCGACAAGGAATCCAGAGGCGGGAGGGGTAAACTCCATTCAGCAGGTGGAAACATGCACTAGAAGCTGCACCTGTTCAAGAAGCTTTCAGTTATGTAGCACTGATGGAACAGGCATTTATCAGTCATACCAGCTGTCCATGTTCTGTCTACAATCACCTTTAACTGAATACACTGTATATAAAAAAAAAAACAATGAATCTATTCTGTTATCACCTAAACAATGTAACATGGGTTTTAACAAAGCAACTGCAACAACTTCATGACCATCTATTTGAAGCCCAGATGTCTAGATCAAATTTTATTAGCATCGGTATGCATAGATTAACCTGATAATAACTCTAATTTGCCTACCTAAATAATTTATAGGGTTCTTATATTGTACATTGTTTAAATAAATATCTTACTCATGAAAAAAGAGGAAAGGGGTCCTGGGACTTTAAATGAGGCAAGGATATGTGTCTGAAAAGGTCTAGGATATCAAAAAATAATATACTGTCACAATCCCAACTGGGAAATCTCTGTAGCCATGAGAGACTGCTGTGTAGTCAAACCAATAAACGAGATATCAAAAGTGGATATGGAAATTATATAGTATGTACCATCTTAGATAATACTCGGATCATGCAGACAAAGGCATAATACAAGTCATAATAATAACAGTGACATATTTAATATTCATTTAGGGGGTAATCAAGACTAGAAAAGCAATCACAATCAATAAATAGACATACAGATGGAGTGAACATGATTATCCTAATAAAATAGATACACATTACGATTGGTAAAAAATTAATTGTTGGGCAAACTTGACTTGGCATCCCTGAGCATAGACTCGACGCGTTTTTGGCTTTTGATCCCCTGATGAAGTCACGTGATGTGACGATATGCGTCGGGATTGGAGCATTAGGTTTACCAACTTTATGGAAGTAGGAAGACGAGCGCGGCGCTCGTGGATACTCTGCATGATTTTTACCTGCTAAATGTGAGTTTTACTTGTTTTATGATTATAATAAATGTTTTATCAACGGGATTACGCTATGAATGCCTCCCTTCTATTCCTCATATTTTTCATCGAGTACTTATCCCATTGATGACCTGGTAATAGAAGGGGATCAATACAGAGCCATACACACACTGAGGGCTTACGAACTCGGCGTTCGTGGAGTTTTGCCCACGCTCCCTTTACTACCAAGTGAGTGTAATACCGTGTGACTGGCGCCTGCCTTTCTGTAGTTCCCTGCCTGTGGTGCGCTATGATTGCTCTCCCCTCTTTTACATCTTATGTACGTCTTCCATCTGCTACTGAGAGGACTGCAGCAACATAAAGGAGACTGCCATACCGTTGCAAACACCATCTCTAGTTTACCCTGCTGTCTGCATATGATTTCCATATCCACTTTTGATATCTCATTTATTGGTTTGACTACACAGCAGTGTCTCATGGCTACAGAGATTTCTCAGTTGGGATTGTGACAGTATATTATTTTTGATATCCTAGACCTTTTCAGACACACATCCTTGCCTCATTTAAAGTCCCACGACCACTTTCCTCTTTTCTCCATATACAGGGAGGGAGGCATGGATGTGTTATTTGAGGGCTCCATACGGTCTTTCGCTTTTTATCAAATATCTTACTCATGTTTTTTTTTTTCAATTATAAGTCTCCTTTCACATTAGCGCACCTCCAAAGTCGCACAATTTCAAGTGCAACTTTGGAGCGCAACTTTGTTTCGACTGTTGAGTTGAGTGCGATTTTGATTGGATTTTACATTCTATGGATCACAGTCGCACCCAAGTAGTGCAGCCATCTTTTCAAAGGGATTTGAATGGGTGCTATTGAAAACAACGATCTGCGATTTGTCATGCGACTTTGATCTCCAACAGTGAATGGAGTCTAAGCTGACTAATGAACAAATATTTTTGTTCATTTATACATAAGGTTTTAAATCAAATTTTTGCGCTTACACTTGCAGTTGGGAAGCAGGAACAACGTGTGACTGAGATGCATTTTTTACCACCACCCCGACCACTCCCCCTTCAGCTACAAAAACAGTGAATAGGGGTATCCACATGTTGCAGCTGCAATTCTTTGCATTATGGCACGGCAAAAGTTATACCCCTATCATGTGAACAGTACATTCATCTGAATGGGGCTGTGACAATACTGCCCCGCAACCACATGCAATGCACATTGTTTCAGCATGGTGGTGTGGGGTTTTAGGGGTTAAAACAGGTGGTGAGGAGGCAAATTAATGCCTCCTCATCTCCTGTCAACTGCCTTACACTCATCTCACATCGTATTTAAATTATGTCTGGCCTACTCTTATTGATCTGAATGATCCTGAACTTCGTAAGCATGTATTGTGAAGATCCTCACACATTTACTTTCCTAAATTCTGTGACATATATTCTCTATGGTCTTTTGTTGTGTCACAGAATTCACAGAGCCTGCCCTCTGCACTATAGAGGTGATGAGAGGAGGAGTTTCAGGAGGCAGAGTCAGTACAAGAATCACTGCTTGCAGGCAGCAATGTACCATGGGACATGTAGTCCTTATAAATTGAAAGTAACAGAAGAGGAAAAGCCGGAAAGCATGCATGGAATACAGGAAGTTGTGGAAAGGTATGGCCAGCAGACAAGCAGATTTTTCAAGTAAGTTTATATTGGATTATTAAAAATATCTATTGTCCGTATTGCTATTATAATGATTATGTTACAAATGAAAGTGTATAGTGTAAACATAGAAAACCTTTAAAATTTATTTCCTCTCTATCCCAGCAAGTCCTCCAAGTCTAGCATTACCTGTGCATAAACCAAGAAAATCTTCCCTGTGGGACTATTGGATGCTGTACTTCAAGGAAGCTCTCCCAGCCCAGTCGTGCATGAGCAATAGCTTCCCCACAGAAGACCATTGATTGTCGATCCCACTTTTGATTGTGGCTGAAACATATGCTACCTCTAACATCTTTTAGGTCTCCAGTGGCAAGATATCCCCACAATAATAATATTATACCCTAACCCAACTATCATAGCCATTACAAAGTCAAATGATGATGGTGGTGGCACTCTCACTTCTCCATAATACAGATTAAGGAAATAACTGGAAAGTCCAGAATCAAGTAGAGTGACATCCACATTACTTCTTTGAAAAATCTGCATTAAGTCTGGCAATGTCTTAATTGCCATAAGTACATTTTAGGTGAGGTTTGTTTTATTTTAATTATTTAATAATGGTAGCTTGACTATATTTTTTCTTTATCCCCCTCAAATCTCTGTAGCTGGCTGTCAGAGAACCCTATAAGCCACTGGTTCCTGGGCTTTTAGCAGTTGGGATCTATATTTTAATGGACTAGGGTCACTGGGGGGTAACTGTAAATGGTGAGACCTCAACAAAATAATGACAGGGCCCTTAGCTCTCCAGTCTCTACCTTAGAAACTATCCCACTACTAAATCCAATAGTATTCAGCAGCATTCATATTACTTTCACATGAATAGTAAAGTATAGTATTTCAAGAATCTTTGAACTACTGTACTATAAAACAGATAGAAAGCGTACCAGCATTGCATGAAATCTTAAAACCTTTTTTTTCAATACCTTGTACTCAAGAATTCCTTTTTCAAGAAGCATGTATAACGTAAATTTCAAATGCCAAGTTCAGAAGGACTCAATCAACTGGATACAAATGTCTGACTGTCAAACTCACACAACAACATGCAATCATTGCCTCAAATACACAAAGTTGCTTGCATATTTAAAGGACAAACCCTGAAAAAGTAGGTCTGCCATTTAAATAAGCAAACCACTTTGCACGTTTGAGGCAGCAGTTACATATTTGTAAATAGAAGAACAAAGCCAGGTAGTTACACGAAATTCGTAAACACAAGCAGAGAGAAAGACCCCCACCTCCGGCAGGTGGCAGACATGATGACATCACAGATTTTGCCCCTGCTAACACGTTTCATTGGCAGAGAACATCGTCAGGGGAACAGGAGCATCAATAATAATATACGCTTAAAGTAAATCTTTTTTTACTCTTAAACATGTAAACATAATATTATCTTCATAATACGTATGCTCCGTTAGCTAATAAACTCTATTTTCTGCATAACACGTAGTCCAAGCAGAATATACTAGCAGTTACTAGAGTACAAATTGTGACATTTTGTCAGATATCTTCAGAAGAGCCCTCACCTTTGTATCTAACAACTCTAATATCACTATACATAATTGGGCATTTGTAGTGAAAACAGCTTCACTAGACTAAAGCTGGCTATGCATTGATCAGTTTTTTTTTTTTCATTCAGCCAGTGGGATCAGAAAAAAATGAACGGATTCCCCCAAGTAAGGTGGACGGGGAAATCCTCTTCGCTATGCTATTGTATTCTGACAGTGGGGACTCCTCCACTGTCAGAATACACTGATTAGTGCTGCAGCCAAATTTTCCAACAAGGCCTTTTGTGAAAAGTCAATCATTAGAGGGACTTCACATGAATGGGAATGGCCATAGATGGATTGAAATTTAGCCGGTCCCTGCTCTACTGGCTGAATTCCAGCTTAAGTGAAAGTTTATTGTCCTTTAGTAATTTAAACCAATCGCTACCACAACAAGTCAGAATAATTACAAACTAGACATTATTGTCCATGGGTATCTATAGATTAGGTTTCTCCCACTGCAATCATGTAAACACTATAGGATCTGGGGATTTTGTCCACAGACTTTTCTCTCTAACTAATTCAAAATCAAGATAACCAACAACGTAAGGATTGCATATGAATCTGGTGGGCCAACGTTAACAGGTTAACAAGCAAAAATCTTGCATTTGTTTAACTGGTTTCCCACATCAGAATGAAGGCTTAACTTTTCCATATTGTTATGTAAGCCTTGCCAAGCAGTAAAGTAATAAAATACACCTGGCTACAGGAATGTGTGTAGTACTATAACAATGATTGGTGATATGCAATACATTTAGTGGGCTCAGAGACCATTTCCTTTCATCTTTTCAAGCCGATCCACCCTTGCTGTTTCCATGGAAAGCAACTTCAAACTGGATCTTAAAGAAGGAAATAAATCTAAAACTACGGTAAACAGGGGGTAAATATTTTTATTCTATTATGCTGTGAAATATTTATTTTATATATGTATTGGTTTCAGCTTCTTTGAAGGAATCTGCAGTGAATTTGTCTGCTACAAACATCCTAAAAGATTCCTGACCTCAAAGGCTGGATGTAGCCAATCTTTTAGATTACAGCTGACGAACTGGACAAGGTTAACTCATAGATCATATTCTGTGCAAGGTTCTGTGTCCTTGAAAGCACTGGGGGTTACATGATTACAACTGACTTTTCACAAAATAAAATTATCCTGGTATATGTGGTGTTTTGCCAAACCATAGATAAATAACCAAAGGGGTCATAATAAATATCAAATATTGCAAAGGAATTTTTTTGTTTTAGGGAGTCATCCATAACATGTTCTAGATAGAAAAAAACAAAGTTTACTATTTCTTTTTTCTTTTTTAATCACAAACAGGCTTGCTTACACAGGGCCTGATTTACTGAAATATGGGGAAAAGAGCATTTATTCCTAGCAACCATCCAATAAAGTGTATTAAAAAGTAATAAAAATAGTATTTTTTTGTACTCACCGTAAAATCCTTTTCTCTGTCGTCCATGGACGGACACAGCTCCTTAAATCTTGACAAAGTGGGTTATGTTCCTGTTCATAGGAGAGGACTAGGCAGTAGGCTTGTGCAATTCGAATCAAAATTCGTCCGAATTTAGCAACTTTCGGACGTTCGGAAGCATTTGAATTTCCGAACAAAGCAATTACGAATAAAAACGAATCCGAAATAAATTATATCGCAAATAGCGAATGCCCGAATGTCTTTGGCATAATTCGTTATGAAAAAAGTTACGAATGTACGAATCCATTTGAAGCACAATAATGCCGCGTACACATGACCGCTTTTAATGTCATTGAAAAAAACTGCGTTTTTCTCGACGTGATTCTTCTCAAGCCTGCCTTGCCTACACACTATCGTGAAAAAAAAAATGCCCGAGCAAACACGTACGACGGCACTATATATGTGTCCAGAATCAACGAAAAACAATGTACTCTACCGAAAGTACGAATTATAAATCAACTAAAAATAAGGCTTACATTAATACGAATCATTCCGATTCAACGAAAAATGTCGCATGCGAAAATACGAATTAGTCCGAACGCGAAAAAAGGATTTTACGGTGAGTACAAAAAAATCCTATTTACTCTTTTCGTCCATGGACGGAAACAGCTCCTTAAATCTTGACAAAGTGGGACGTCCCCAAGCAGTGTCAGAAAAAACGAGGGGTGTAAACAGCAATCAAAAGAAGACTTAACTTCACCCCAAACAAACATAGCTCCTCACGTAGGAGTTGCAACCTTAAACAGCCACCTGCAAAACCTTGCGGCCAAGGAAGCATTCGAAGATGCACACACATCAACCTTGTAAAACGTTGGGAAAGTGTGAACAGACCACCAGGTCGCTGTCTCACACACCTTAAAGAAAGATGCTAGATGACGGTAAGCCCAGGAAGCACCATATGCCATGGTTGAATGTGCCGTGACAGGAAAGGGAGGTGCCCGCCCCTAAGGGCAAAGGCCTGGATGACGATCAGCCTGATCCACCTAGAAAGGTGGCCGATTAGACCGTCAGGCCCTTCTGTGGACCAGATACTGGCACGAACAGTGAGTCAGAACTCCGAAACGGAGCAGTAGCAGACAGGTACACCCGTAGGGCACGTACCACGTTCAAGGTATGTAGCGCAGCCTCCTGGGATGCGATGGCCGAGGACACAAGGATGGATACTGTATTATCCAGGCTGCTCTATATACCGGCTATTGACAGCCGCGATCCCACTAGTGATGAGCACGGGGACACCCGAGCGACATAGCACAGGGTAGACCAGAACTCCTGGACTCAGCAAAGCACAATGTCCTCGTTTAGGTGAAAAGCCGAAAACACCTTAGGAATGAATGAAGGTTGCGGGTGAAGCACCGCTTATCCTTATGGAGGACCAAGTAAGGCGACTTGCAAGACAAGGCCGCCAATTCAGAAACCCTTCTGAACAAAGTAATGGCAACCAGAAAGGCAACTTTTTGAGAAAGCGTGGAATCTCCCTGATGTTCTCAAAAGGAGGTTCCTGAAGTACCAAGAGCACTAGAGTCAAGTCCACGGAGGAAGCGGTGGTCCAATCGGGGGAACCACGTGTCGGACCCCCTGCACATACGTACTTACCAGTGAGTGAGCCACCAGAGGCCGTTGGAAGAAGACAGCCAAGGCTGAAATCTTCCCCCTTAACAGTGTTCAGGGCAAGGTTCAGATCCACTCCGCACTGTAAGAACAGCAGGATCCGAGAAACCGGCTATGTCCGTGGGCGCCCGGCCATCTCATCACACATAGAGATGTAGGCCTTCCAAGTGCAATGGTAGATCGTCCGGGAAGAAAGGCCCTCAACATGAAGGGGATTATCGAATCTGCCAGACCACGGTCCCTTAGTACCTGGCTTTCAATAGTCAAGGCGTTAAAGCCAGCGACTGTAAAACAGGATGAAGCATGGGACCTCGAGACAGAGGGTCCTCCCGCATTGGCAGCCGCCGGGGAGTGTCAGCTACCAGTCTCCCGAGGTCAGCGAACCAGGGATGTTGGGACCATTCTGGGGCAATTAGAATCACCAGAATCCCCGCGGCCTCCACTCTGGGGAGCAGACAAGTAAGCAATTCCAGTAGGGGAAAGGCATAAATTCCCCATGGAGCCACCAACGCGTCCGACGCATCTGCCCAGGGAGCCCTGGACCTGGCCACAAACCTCGACACCTGCGATTGAGTCGAGAAACCAGGAGATCCACAACTGGTGTGCCCCAATTCTGACAAAGTAATTGAAAACACCTCCGGGTGAAAAGACCATTCCCCTTGGTCCAGCATCTGGCGACTCAGATAGTTTGCCTGTCAGGTCTCTACGCCCGGATGTAAGCAGCCGATAGAGCCGGCACGCTACTTTCGGCCCAACTTAGGATGCGAGCGACTACTGATGCTGCGGCCGTCCAACTGAAACCTGATCAGACGCCCCTGAAGTCTCTTCAACCACTTGGAGAGGCACAGTCCGATCACTCGAATTTCGAGAACATCGATCGGCGGGCGAGATTCTTCCAGATTGTGAGGCTGGCGTCCGTCGCGATCACAGTCCTATGGAAAGGAAGGAACGACTTCCCGGACTGAAGACTTCCCGGACTGAAGAGCCGGGAAATGCACCCGCCTTGACCAGGTGACTTACCTGAATATAGATACAATGGAGATCTGTTCCAAGTGGACAGGATCTCTTCCTGCAATACTCGAGTGTGAAATAGGGCAGACGGAACTGCCTCGAAAGAGGCCACCATGAGGCCCAGAACTCGTGCAAAAAAGGGGAGAGACAACCATTTGCGGGATGCCAACAATTTCACCGCCAACTGGAGCGTCTGCAACTGCTCCAAAGGAAGGAAGACCTTCGCCTCCAAAGAACTCAGGATCAGGCCTAGGGACTTCAGACACTGAGTCGGTACCAACACCGAATTCTGTATGTTCAGTACCCAACCAAAGTCCCGGAGGGTCTGACTGGCTATAGACATGTCCTCCTTTAATTCTGAGTCCGAAGCAGCTTTCAGAAGAAGAACGTCCAAGTAGCCCCCGATATCAATGTCTCGCTGTCTCAGCAAAGCCCAGATCGGGGCGAGCACCTTGTGAGCAACTCTTGGTGCCGACGCTAAGTCAAATAGCAAAACGCAGAAACCTCAGATGGCTGTTGCCGATGGGGACATGCAAGTATGCGACCCTAGTGTCCAGAGACGCTAGAATTCCCCAAAAACAATACATACACACACTGTGTATGCATTAATGTGTATGTTCTTACTGTGGCGCCGAAGACGCGTATGTCTTTGGAGTGTGGGGAGAACATGCAAATTCCAGGCAGATGGTGTCGGGGTCCGGGTTTGAACCAGTGACCCTCTTGCTGCCAGGTGAGGGAGTTAATCACTACACCACTGTGCTGCCCTACAAGGTATTGAGGGCCCTGAGGTTCAAGATTGGACGGACACCGTCCTTCCGTGGGACTACCAACATATTTGAATAGAATCCCTGAAACCCTTCCACCAGGGGCACAGGTAAAATTATTCTGCACCAGAGCAAGTCTTGTACTGCTCCCATCAAAGCAGACCGATGAGCCGGAAGGAGAGGAAAAATTTGAGGGAAAGATCTGTTTGGTGGACAAGAAGAAACTCTATCTTGTACCCCTAAGTGACCACCTCGCAGACCCACTGGTCAGAGAGCAGAAAGGTCCACCAAGCTGCAAACTCGCAAAATCATCCCCCCCCCACCCTTGAGTCGGGCGGGGACAAAATATCATGTGGTAGCATGGTATGTTAGCCGGCACATTCGTGTACGCACCCAGGGACGCTTCTGTCCCCCATCTACTGATGAAAATACCGCTTCTGCATGGAATCGGAGGGCCCCGGCCACCGGCGCAGCTCCTTCCTCTCAGAGGACTGTGAGAGAAGAGTGCTCTTACCTCCAGTGACATCTTAACAATGTCGTCCAGCGAGGTACCAAAAAACCTCAGAAAGGCATGCCAGAGCTCACCTGGGAGCTTAGCCAGCGGACCAGCATTCCAGCCAATCAGGCAGCGCAGTACCACCGCAGATACAGAGGTTCTGGAAATCATTTACATACACACACCGAGTATGTATTAGTGTATACATTTTTTCCGTGGCGCCGAAGGGGCGTGTGTCTTTGGAGTGTGGGAGGAAACCGGGTCACCCGGAGGAAACCCACGCAGACACAGGGAAATAATGCAAACCCCAAGCAAACTGCGACTGGGCCAACCATTCATGGAATGTCGCAGCCATATATAGGTCGCAACACTGACCCCAGCATCCCCGCCTTGGACCTCCTATCAGAAGGGTCCTGTAGGATAACGGACCGCCACGCGCTAGGGGGCCACAAGGACCTCTGCGGCCGTTCCCATTCCTTATTTATGAACTTATCAAAGAAAGTAACATAAGGAAAAAACGTCACAAAGCGGGCAGATTTGTGTGACCTAAGGGAGACAGACTCCTCTGCGGAAGTCCCAGCTGGAGAGTGTCCCGCACAGCATCAGAAGTGCACTAGAAGTGCCCTGACAAACATTTCCCAGAAGATGGTGGGGGGAGGGGGCGCTTCCTTACCCCCCTTACGCCCGCAATCCATTTCTACCTTGGCAACAAAAGGTTCCAGGACTATCTATAACGTATCCATGGAAACCGTAGGTGCAGGGGCACCATTTGCTGCCTCTGGCAATGTATGGGAAGAAAGGTCACATACTGACTCCATAAACACCCACTGACAGCCCTCAGGGACCAAGTGAAACACACATAAGAGTCCACCCTCCATGCTGCACTAAACAGGGGGGGTAACCAAGGGGACTCACCACCCAGAAGGAGACCGCTCAGCACCGCTGCCCGCCTTGTATACACAGCGTGTGTGTGATGAAAAAGCTGTGAGGAGAAAGAACTGCGCTATTCAGAAAGCCAGTGCTAGAGGTCAAACCCACTCCAAAATGGCCACCAGACACCTCAGATAAAAAGGGTACGGACCACAAGAAAATGGCCGCCCACAATACCGACCTGCGCCACAGCGCAGCTACAACAAAATGACCGCCAATGGAAGTTTTAACACAGAAAAAAAACACACTAAAAATGGCATCAGCGCCGAAAAAAATGGCGCCCGATGCCAGGGATGTGGACGAGAAGGCCTGCAGAGACTCCCAGCAGACAGACCCCCCTCACAGAAAGCGGTCCCTGGCACCCCACGGTCCCCCACAAGGACTCGGAGCCCCCCCACAGGTACACCCCGGTTGCAGCGGGCTCTAGGGCAGGAGGGGAAAGGGCAACAGAGAGCAGGGAAAGGAAGGACAGGAGAACCCCTAAATCCTGGGAATGCCCAGCTGTTCCATCCTGCCGAGACAGGAGGAACCATACTTACCAGTCCTTGCGAGAACAAGCTGGCGCGTCCCTGACAGACCCACAACCGATGGTACGGAGTAGCTGTCGGCCCGGTCCACTGTGAGTGAAGCAACAAGCAGCCCAGTCATATGTGGACCCTGGAGCATGTGCTCACTGGCCACCCCTAGAGCCATGGGGTATGTCGTGGTCAGAACCAAGCACGAAGCAAGGGACTGGCATGCTCGATAGCCAGAACTGGGAAGACTACAAGGATCTATATATGCAGCCTGTCGCCCAGCCGGCAGCTGATAGAAGATATCACAAAAGAAAAAAGAAAAATAAAAAAATCCTTCAGGACTCTGGGCCCAAAGGGAGCCACGTCCTTCTCCTCTGCTAGGCAGAAAAAAACTGAGGCTGCTGGCTGCAGGTAGGAGGGTTATGTACGGAGGGACCTCCCCCTGGGAGGGGCTGTTCAACTCTGTTAAAGTTACATGTTTTAAGATAACTAACATGTTCTGCCTAGTCCTCTCCTATGAACAGGAACATAACCCACTTTGTCAAGATTTAACCACTTCTCCACCACTGACTTTGAGGGGGATATCTGAATGATGCCTGCAGCTACAGGCATCATTCAGATATCATTCTGTCATGCCGGCGATTCTGCATACCATAAGAGCGATCATAGCTGTAGTTCCACCGTTTGATCATTCTTATAGGCGGTGGGAGGGGACATCCCCCCTCCCGCCGCCATCCGGTGCTTCTCCAGGCTCTTCCGTGCCATCGGAGGCCCAGAGAATGAATCGGCCTGCGTCGCATGAGGATCATAGAGATTTCCGGTGACCAGATGGTCACCAGTCATCTCTATGACCGTCGGAGTCCCGGGTGCGACGTTGTGACGTCACACCCGGTACCCGGAAGTAAACAAAGCCGCAATTGCGGCTGTCAGCATGAGATCAGTGAATTTTTTTTCACCAATCTCATGCTTTCCAGCCTGGAGGAGAGATGTGTGGTCTTATTTACAAGGGATGTTTACATTCCTTGTAATAGGAAGAAAAGTGATTAAAAAAATAAAAAATAAAAAAAAGTGTCAAAATAAAATTCAGTAAAAAAAAAAAATGAAAAAAAAATAATTTAAAATGCCCCTGTCTCCGGTAGCTCGCGCTCAGAAGCAAACACGCATGTAAGTCCCGCCCACATATGTAAACGCTGTTCAAACCCCACATGTGAGGTATCGCTGCGTGCGGTAGAGTGCAACAATTCTAGCACTAGACCTCCTGTGTAACTCGAAAATAGTAACCTGTAAAAAAAATTTAAGCGTCGCCTATGGAGATTTTTAAGTACCGGAGTTTGGCGCCATTCCATGAGTGTACGCAATTTTAAAGCGTGACATGTTAGGTATCTATTTACTCGGCGTAACAGCATCTTTCAGCATTATACAAAAAAATTGGGCTAACTTTACTGTTTTGTTATTTTTTAATTCGTGAAACCGTTTTTTTTTCCCCAAAAAAGGCGCTTGAAAAATTATTGTGCAAATACCGTGCAAGTTAAAAAGTTGCAATGACGCCCATTTTATTCCCTAGGGTGTCTGCTAAAAAATATATATATATATATATATAATGTTTGGGGGTTCTGATTAATTTTCTAGCAAAAAAATTATGATTTTTATATGAAGGAGAGAAGTGCCAGAATAGGCCCGGTGGAGAAGTGGTTAAGGAGCTGTGTCCTTCCATGGACGAAAAGAGAAAAGTATTTTTGTTTTTAAACTCTATGAATTGTACATGGATTCCATGGATTGTATATGACTGACTGGGTGTTTGTGTGCACAGGTTCTCATCACTTTTCCTGACTTCATATAGAAATAAATCAGGTCTATAGGATAATGAGCAGAGATCTAACTAGACATCAGAGAGCTGTTTAGTGAAATGTCCAGTTCAACACCTGACACAGTTCCAAAGGTATTTTAAAGCCCACCCTAATTTACCCACTGTTATATATATGCTCCAGTTTGACTCTCAAAAATATAGAGTTAGGGCCACAGTATACAGAGGAGCCTTGGCATAGGCACTGCGGCTTCTACATATATTTGCAAATGTGTGCAACTAAAACCTCTGTTTGTAACATGAACTGTTAGACAGAGTCAATTTGGAGTTTTTGCAGGCTAGCTGGTAAGTGTGTGGGGAATGATTTGTCTGTTTGTGTTGTGCATTGCCCTTCCATGTGCACCTTACTGCAAAGGATAGTTATAGTTTGGGGTGGTTGCCATCTTTTTGTATAGCTTGTTCGCTGGATTTGGCATGGGGACACATTGATTGCCTTCAGCTGCCATTGTGCTCTAGCTGGGCTTCCAATGTGTCCCTGTGCCTTTAAGGAGAAGTGGGCTCCCTCCATGCAAACTTAACATCCCCTAATATCCCCACTGCTATATATGTTCCAATTTGGAGACTCTCAGAAACATAAAGTTAGGACTGGAGTACACAGAAAAGCCTTGATTCAGGCACCACTGCAGCCTCCACATATATTTGCAAATGTGTGCAGCTAAATCCTCTGTTTTTAACGTGAATTGTTATACAGGGTCAATTTGTTTTTGTTTTTTTGCAGGCTAGCTGGTAAGTGTGCTGGGAATTTTTTTTCTGTTTGTATTATCAGCTAACTGCCTGAATATATTGCATTTAAAGTGCCATAGACAGTATACAGTCCATTAGTTTACACAAGCTACAGTCAGATAAACTGATCAGTGGTGTAGTGTGGGTGGGTACACAGGTGCGTTTGCCCCAGGCGCAAAATCATACCTCCCAACCTTCCTGAATTCTGCAGGAATGTCTTGGGATTTCTACAAAATCTACAAAATCCCCAAAAAGTTCCAGTAAGAGGATGGGGGAGGCAATTTAGGAGAGGAGAGGATTTGTGCTAGAATGGGAGAGATGGTTGAAAGTATACTCGAGTATAAGCCGACCCGAATATAAGCCGAGGCACCTAATTTTACCACAAAAAATGGGAAAACGTATTGACTCACGTATAAGCCTAGGGTGTCCATCTGCATGCCTCACTGTGCCTCACTTTGCCTCACTGTGTCCATGTGCATGCCTCACTGTTCCCATGCCTCACTGTGTCCATGCCTCACTGTGTCCATGCCTCACTGTGCCCATGCCTTACTGTGCCCATGCCTCACTGTGCCCATGCCTCACTGTGTCCATGACTAGACTGACGTTTAAAATGGAAGTCTATGTAAGGGGTGCCCAGCTTTGAAAAATCACACTTGTACAGAAGAAATGGGGCTACATGTGTGCCAAGTTTCGGGTCCAGGGGACCTACGACCGGCTGGTACTGGGTCCCCAAAGTCACCGGAGAATTGACCGTTTAACATTGGAGTCTATGGAAGGGGTGCCCGGCTTTGAAAAATCAGTACTCCCTGGCCGTAAGTCCCCCCGACAACAAATCTTGCACACTTGTAGAGGAAGAGTGGGGCTACATGTGTGCCAAGTTTTGGGTCCAGGGGTCGGTACCGGGTCCCCAAGGTCCGGGAGATCAGGCGCAAAAAGGTGACTCGAGTATAAGCCGAGGGGGGCCTTTTCAGCACAAAAAAAATGTGCTGAAAAACTCGGCTTGTACTCCAGTATATACGGTATATATATATATTCTGGTGGAGGAGACTCAAGGAGTGCTAGTGGTCCACAGATTATGTTTTGAAGTCACATGAATATTGCATTCAAGAATTTTTTGTATATTTTGTGTATGTTTCCATATGTGCTCTTAAAAATATTTGCATATTATATACTTTTATAGCTATTTTTGCAGGTTGTCACTTGCGACTTCTTAGTTGCATGAATTTCGCCATATGCACTTTAGATAGGGTATATGCCCCTCGCTTCAAAGTTCCATTCACTTCACAGGTTTTTGTTTTTTTGTAATCTCTTTGGGTAGAGTCATCTGCTCAATACACCAGTAGCGCTACACTTTACTTTTCATGTTTGATCACAATTTTGTCTGATTGTTGTGTTGACTGCTTATAATAATTTGGTTGGCGCAGTATAGTACCTTATATTATTTAGGGTAGGCAATACTTGCCTTGCAACCAATGCTATCACACTGAAAGTGGTTATGCCTTAGGATGCCCAATCCCAAGCTACAGTTTACAGCTATCTACCCAACCCATATTATGATCAATATTATGGTGCTAGTTTATAAAGAAGAGTGGATTTCTTACAGACTCCACAATATCTACTTCATTTAACTCATTAAATGCAGGCTATGGTGTGGAGTCCCGCAAAGTATCCCCATTGTATAACTTTGACAGGTCACATGGCCAGGCATTCCTCTTTCCCTTTTTTTCTTTCATTAATTGACATAAATGGCATTTAGTGTTTCTTTGGAGTCCTAAAGCAAGTGGAGCATAGTAAAGCATAGTGTAGCTCTGTGCTTTATAAATGTGTTGGACTTGTAGGGGTAAGGCCATACTTCTGCTTTATAAATTAGACCCCCAAATCTCATTCAGTTAATATGTACATCTGCCAAGTAATTTGAGCTGTTGAACTAGGTGTAATGATCGTGCCATTGTAAAGAAAAGTAGACAATCTGCTTAAAAAGGAAAACATGAATTTGACAAAGATATAAAGGCTGTAAAAGGATAGAAGATTTGGCTTTCATTCAAACTTGACAGAGGATGCATTTCTGGAATTTGGTTTTTGAATAACTTCGAAAAAAAAAATTGTACTGCCCCTTATACATTCTGAAGCCATGCAGATGTATTTCCATCTGTTGAGTCTTAGCTCATCTTCAGTTGTAGCTCTCTACCACACACAAACTGATTTTTATTAAGTGAGAATGTACATTGTTTCAAAAGCTGGGACTTTTCCATTAAGCCCGGAATAAATATAATAGAGGAACAAAATGCGACAGCCCATTAAACAACAGAAATCTACAAAGCACTATTTCCTATATACAGGCAAAGGGATCTGTTCTAGGTCTGCCAACACTATCACATAAAAAAGTGGTTATTGGTTTTGGCATGTTTTCAGAAAACAAAACCATTACTTTTATCTACTATATTTTACCAAGTCACTGTGTTTCTAACACAATTTGGTTTCTTGATTATTATTTATTTCTTAAAAACATGTAAAACAAAAAACAAAAAAAACACAACAATTAAAAGTGTTGAAATGTCTTGTATAATAGTTATGTTATTTTAGTTCAATTTTTTAAATTTAACTAACAATTCAGCTGATAGATTGGCACTTTATATCTACTTACCTAATTCTGTTGCTTTACTGCTAAGATTAATTACTTTAATGGTTCCCTAATACAACCATTACTTTCATTGTATAAAGCTTGTATAGTATCCAACTTTACCTTCCATCTTGCATAGTTTTACAGGCTCCTCTCTTGTATTAACGTTGCTTACTCTGATTACACTGCACATTGTAAGTTTCATTAAGTGTAAATTTTGAAGGGATTGCTTAAATGTGCATCCTCACAGGGTGACACTGTGGATGCACTGGTACAAATGTGCCAACGTCCCGATATAGCAGGAGAGATACTAAAAAAACTAAGAAATTGACTTTTGACGGCACATGGATAAAGAAATCTAGTTTTTTTTTATTTTATTTTAGAAAAATAGTAAAAAACATATAAATACTTCCATTATTGTTTGTCTTTTAGCTCGGTCACACTATTGTCTTGGGGCTGTACTGTGGACAGAGATTCTCTGCCCAGCCCATGCACCAGGCTTCTACTGGTGCACACCCTTTTGGCGTTCCTATCTCTAGAGTCCTGGAGGACACCTTCTTTTGCTGCTTACCAGCAGCCTGTGTTTTGTTTCACTATCCTGCTGTCGTTTATTATGGTGAGCACTCTCCCTTACTATTTTGGATTTTTTATTCCCCCTACTTTAAGTTTGATTTACCCTGTCAGACACTTTTTGATGGCCAATAATGAATTTTGTATATTTCCTTTCCCTTTTAGATTTCTACCAAATCAATTGGCTACTTATTTTAGATATTTTTCCAATTTATTAATACCCAGATTTGTGTTACATCTTCCAATTCGACCTGTTGGTGAGTATATATACCTTTATCTATCACTTCCTATTTTACTGACTTTATTATATATTTTAGATTTTTACTCCCATTTTTCTAATATGAGGGGATCATCACCGCTATCCTAGGTGCAGATTTATTATTTTATTACGCACCCTTATTTGCCCCAGCATGAGGGATGTAGTGCATTTGCCCTAGATGGTTTGGGTTGAGATGTGTGAGGCATTCATACCATATTTGGTCAGCAATTGATTTTATATTCATTTTATGTTATGTTGTTGTATGCATTTTGTTTTATGTATTAAAAATATGATTTTTATGTTCTGTTTATGTATATGTTCTACAGATTATCATGCTCCTGAAGAAGCGTTACAACATGCGAAACATGTAGAGCAATTCAAGACAACAATTTTACATACTGGACCCACGGCTAATGTCACTCGCTTCATATGTACACATCATCATCATCTCCTGTTTACTGGATATGTATCTCCTTTATTATTGAGTTTGCCTATGTTACTGTAGTTTTTGAAGCGACACTAGAGCATTACCCTGGGTCATGTATTAGTAATTATCACCTCAATAATTCTGAAAGTATTTATGTATTTTTTACTATTTTTCTAAAATAAAATTTAAAAAAACTAGATTTCTTTATCCATGTGCCGTCAAGTCAATTTCTTAGTTTATTTAGTATCTCTCCTTCATATACTGTAAGCTGCAGCTCAGAAAACAGAAAAAAGAAGCACGATCCCAATGAAATATACAGACTAGCTTATTAGAATGCAAAACAAAGCACACTTACATCAGCGGCTTCCAGGGATAAGCAGGATTCAAGGTGTATTACAGTGGCAACTACACAGGATCCTATGGCCGGCACTGGGGAATCCATGTGAAGACATATGAAAAAACACTCCTTTATTAGGTAAGTTGATAAAGGAGTGTTTTTACTCGGAAATGCGTTACCAGCCCTTCATCCACACGCTGTCAGTGTTATGAGTTTCCAGGGTGGCGGGTCTAGCTGCATCCATTGATGGTTTTCATCTGTCTTCACATGGATTCCCCTGTGTCGGCCATAGGATCCTGAGTAGTTGCCGCTGTAATACACCTTAAATCCTGCTTATTCATTGAAGCCTCTGATGTAAGCGCTCTTTGTTTTGCATTCTAATAAAATACTTCCTTGGAATCGTGCTTCTGTTATTCTCTTTTCTGAGCTGCTTTGGATCTACCTGGGATCTCACAAGAAGCTTCAGTCCATCTGAAAATACAATCATATTAGAAACCATTCCTTGTAATCTGTGCCCTCATCTACGCTAATTCTTTGAACTTGGCTGACTGGAATTTGGCAAGCTGGGACTTGTTGTGAGCTGGTTGGGGTTTTAAGTTTTTTTTCTACTTTTAAGCTGCAGCAAATTAGAGCCAGCTCATTTGCTGTCTGGATGCATTCAGCATCATCTAGTGATGGCGAGCCTTGGCACCTCAGATGTTTTGAAACTACATTTCCCATGATGTTCAATTACACTGCAAAGTGCATGAGCATCAGGGGAGGGCTGGGCCAGGGGGCAGGGTGACAAATGCCTCCCAGGCCGCCCTAACTTATGTTCAAAATGGCCGGCAGCCGCTGCCGGCTACCATTTTCTTTTTTATTCTGGTCTAGGAAGTCGGGCCAGGGGCATGGCCATGGTGGCCGACCACTAGCTGTTGCATTCCGGGAGTTGTAGTCCGCACTCAAGCTTCTGGTGGGTGGAAAACACAGCAGCGCAGAGGAAACTACAACTCCCTGGGACCGGATTATTGGAAGCAGGCAGAGGCAGGGCGTGCCAGGGAGTTGGGACGCAGGGCTGCAGGGCTGGGCACTGGCTGCAACTTGACCCCAGGATCAGGAGCGTTACCCCCCCAGGAGACTGTGGCATGCAAGGACCTGCTGAGCTGAGATCGCTAAGGTGAGAGACCCTGACACCCCTAGCTGACCCCCCATCTCCCCCCCATATACCCCATGTAACCTGCCCCAGTGATCAGGCTGCATTGATGGGCACTGGAGTTGCTGCACTGATGGGGACTGGTGAGGCTGCATTGAAAAACCAGGTGGGCCATGGATGGTGAGCTGATTCGGCGGTTCAATGGGCCACTTGACTTGACTTGCCCCCCAGGCCTTAGGCCGCCAGCCCTCCCCTGATGAGCATCATGGGAAACATAGTTCCAAAACATCTGGGGTGCCAAAGTTCACCATAACTGATCTAGACCTTTCCTTCCAAGCCTTATTGTCCCTGGTCTGCCTATTTAATTTATTGTATTTAATTTCTTTCAAACATAGAGGCTAATGGGTTAGTTAACCTTTACAGAAAAAATGTAAAGGTGAACTAATACTGGACATCCTCCCCACCCCCCAGTCTCTGCTGCACATACACATGAGCTGTCAGAAATCCCGCAGCCTGTCCAAAGATCTGGAATTTGGAATCCCTGCTCATCTTCCTCTTCTCTGTGTGGTGCTTCTGGGACAGACATGATCAATGCAATGTAATGGCGCCATCCAATAAGAATCAATGTTGTATATCCCTGAAGTGCTGCATGGAGAAGAGGGAGATAAGCAGAGATTTCCTATCACTGGACCAGCTTTGAGGTGCTGACAATTCAACAACCCCAGAGGTAAGTACAGTGAGGTCCATGGGGGTGGGGAGATTGTCCAGTGTTAGTTCACCTTTTCATTTTTCTGTAAAGGTGAACTAACATTTAAGCATCAACTGTAGAAATTGATATAGCTTCTATTTTCAGGAAGCTATATAAAGAGCCCTGCCGGCCCCTTCCACCAGCCCTAGTAGTCTAGCTGCATTGTATAGAGAAGCACAAAGACCTAGTGATAATGTCACTGGATCTAAAATAGCATATGTAATGAAAACAATAATTAACTTGGCATGTAGATATGCGAGCAAGGAGGGTCCAGGGAAGACAATATATAACCACAATAAACTTTAGATTTAAGGGAAACATGTAGTGAGAAAGCATTGAGGCTTCCATTGTCCACTTCTCTTTCTGAAATTCTTGTCCTGGATGTCATTCTGGTCCAGTGACTTCCGTCAGTGACTTTCAAAGTCATTTGCCCTGGGAAGTGGTAAATGTGTGCTTGGGACCAAATACCATCAAATGACTGTGTAAAAGTTAATAAATATGCTTTATTAAATGGCACTTTCCACCTTCCTTTTCCCCATTCTTCTCCTTAATTAAGAAAACTATAAAATAATCCACAGAATTTCATATTTCGTGCTCATCCCTTGTTGGTTCCAACTCCTGGTAAAAAAAAAAAAAAAAAAAAAAAAAACACCCTGTCCAGATCGACAGAGGAGGAGGAGAAAATTTCCCCTGCATCTGTTCTGTGTGTTTTCTGATGCCTAATGTTTCAACTTGTAAAAATTTATTAAAGTGTATACATAGCCAAAATATTTTGTGGGATTTTGAATAGAGAAGGGATGGGTTTAAAACACTTTTAGGTTATTTTTTTTTCTTTGTGTCCCAGAAATGCAACAGGAAATTACAGGAGATCTCCAAAGTTACGGGAAATTCCTCATTAGACAGTTTTCACTGGAAGAGGTGACCTACTGAAACATTTCCTCTCACTTCTTGTTCTTGGGACAACTTTTAATGAATTTTTGGGAGAAATATCTTATCTTGTCCTTGTTCACAATAGGTGCATAAAATCCCAGTACCCATCAGCAGTAGCTAAGTTCTAAAAGCATCCATTGTTTTTTTTTGGGGTTTTTTTTGGGTCCTTTCATCTTGCTACTTTGCTACTCAGTGCCAAATATATAGGCTGGTATAAATTTAAAAGGAAGCTCCACGCTTAATGGCCATCTTGCTCTAGAAATAGTTGCCAAAATGCTTGGTGTACCCTTTTTTCTGAAAACATTTGTAAGGTGTCATAAATGCTGGTTAAACCGCAATATTCGATTATACTTTGTAAAAGAATATAATTATTGGTTACTTAGAAAAGCAGGTGTATAGAATAGTACATAGCAGTCCCCCAGTGGCTCCAAAAGTTAAAATCTGCAAAACAAAGTTATTGTATAATCCTAAACTCTGAAATAATTTCAGAAAGCTCAGCTCTTTCCACTACATTGAAAAATGGCTTGAGGGCAGGTAGGATTTTTATTGGTTCAACAGTCTTTTTAAGTATAAGTCAGGATGTCAGACTCATAGGGTGTGATACTTGGCAAACCTGATTTTATAATGCAAACTGTAATTTTTTATTTGCAACCTGTAAAGTGACAAAAAAGGAAATGCATAAGAAATATTTGACTCAAACTAGATTCTCAAGGGAAAAAAGGCCAATGGAGAGCAAATTGACAACCATGTGAATTATATATTAATAAATAGTGATATTTTTGATTCCATGGATTATTTGCATGCTGAATTAACCAGTCTGTAGTGAATCAGACAAATC
This sequence comes from Rana muscosa, assembly GCA_029206835.1. Classification (NCBI taxonomy): domain Eukaryota; kingdom Metazoa; phylum Chordata; class Amphibia; order Anura; family Ranidae; genus Rana; species Rana muscosa. Next base: position 10,166,750 of record JARGYO010005626.1, on the reverse strand, counting down.
ATGAATTGTGATTGCTTGAATTTCCAAACTGCATGAGGAATGGATCAAAAATGCAACAAGCTGGCTACTTTTCTGATCTGGTTATCCCTATGGGATAGGCCAGATCTAGAGGGTTGCTGGGGGTGGGCTGTGCTCTCACAGATTTCAGCTGCGACCCCTTAGGCAACCCTTCATGGATATTGTGCCCAGGCAGGTTGCCAACCATTTATCAGTGGAATCAGTCTGTAGGGCAGGCTGGCTGCATCTGTCAAGTTATAGTGTCCCTCAAACTATAAGCAGCAAGCTCTACCCACCCCACCCTACCAACCTCTGCATAGAAGGGAGAAGAGAGAGAAATTTATCTACTCCAGCTCCTCCTGCCCTCTCCTCCTGTGTCTGCACCACCCACACTCCAATCCCCAGCCAGTGCTGTGCCAGCTTGGGGTGAGTGAACACTGAACACTGCTCTATGAAGGAACTGTCCCCATCCCCTTCCCTTCTCCCCCCCCCCTCCCACTCCCCTCCCTGTTCTTCTAGGAGCTTTCACAAACTTGCAGAGTTGATTTCATGTCCAGGGACACCTGAAGCACTATTGGGGATGGCTAACAAGCTACCAGTTGGATAAACTGATGGGATTTTTACTCACAAGTTTGTGATGCTTCTGTTTAACCCCTTCCTGACCATCATCCCTTTAGGAGCTCCTTGACATGAGCTTTGGTCTCTGAAGAGCAATCTGTGTTCAGATCACTCTTTAAACAGCATTTGGTAGGCAGTGAGGAGGTGTTGTATCACCTCCTCACCGCCTACTTTATCCTCTGGAACGCCACATTAGCACACTGCAGCATTGCCTGCAGTTGTGGGGTGCTTGCAGAGCAGCCCCATTCACTTGAATAGAACACGGTCATCAGGCGCTGTGCCCACAGAAATTAACAGAGGGTATAATTTTTGTCACGGCCATGAAACGAAGCATCACAGTGGCAGCATGTATACACCCCTGCCCTGTGTTGCCAACCACCTGTAAATTTACAGATGGTTTGTGAAAAAATACACTTTTCTCCTGATTCTCCTGTCCATGAATGTCTGTGGACAGGAGAAAAGTGCCCGTAAAATTCTTCTTTTCATCAGCTCTGAAATGTGAAGGGAAACAGTACTGGAGTCAGCCAATTAGAGAACTTCTGGACTGTGCGCCTGCGCAGTGACATCATGGCATGAGTTTCAGCCAAACCCAGCAGTTCGCTAATTGGCTGGCTCTGGAGCTGCGCATGTGCAGTTCAGAGCCAGTGACAAGGGGATTTTTTAAAGCCTGTTCATATCATGTGCCCGCCAGTGGTGAAGGTATATGTAAAGGGGGCACTCTGCTGGGCTCTGATGTAGGGGCGGTCCTCTGCTGTAAGGTGTGACTTTGGTGTAAGGGGGGTCTCTGATGTAAGTTGGTGGCCCTCTGGGGACACTGATGTAAGGTGGGACTTTGGAGGCACAGACGTAAGTTAGGGGCTCTGATGTGTAGGTGGAATTCTGGGGAATTTGATGTGAACATGGCTCTTATCCTGACTGCTGCATATGTTATTTGTTTTTTTACTTACTCCTGACCCCTGCACTCTATGCTGTAAATAGACCTGACCAAGGTGCTATTTGTCTCAACTGTTGCTGGTTTTAATAAAGTTTTTCTTTAACCACTTTAGTTCTGGGCATTTTACCCCCTTCCTGCCCAGGCCAGTTTTCAGCTTTCAGCGCTGTCGCTGTTTGCGTGGTCATTCAACACTGTACCCATATGACATTTGTATAATTTTTTTCACACAAATAGAACTTTCTTTTTGAAAGATATAACACCAACATGTCAGAAAAAATAAATAAGATCAAAAGCAGAATCACTGAGTTGGAAAAAGGACAACCCCCTTATGTCAGTATTTTGTTGAACCACCTTTTGCTTTAATTACAGCCTTTAGTCTGTTGGGTAGGGATGAGCTTTGAGTTCGAGTCAAACTCATGTTCAACTCGAACATTGCCTGTTCGCCCGTTCGCCGAACAACGAACAATTTGGGGTGTTCGCGGCAAATTCGAAAAGTCTATGGGAGAAATCTAAAGTGCCAATTATAAAGGCTTATATGCAAGTTATTGTCCTAAAAAGTGTTTGGGGACCTGGGTCCTGCCCCAGGGGACATGTATCAATGCAAAAAAAAGTTTTAAAAAACGGCCGTTTTTTTAGGAGCAGTGATTTTAATAATGCTTAAAATGAAAAAATAAAAGTGAAATATTCCTTTAAATTTTGTACCTGGGGTGTGTGTATGATATACATGTAAAGTGACGCATGTTTCCAGTGCTTAGAACTGTCCCTGCACAAAGTGTCATTTTTGAAGGAAAAAAAGTCATTTAAAACTCACTCACGGCTATTAATGAATTGTCAGCTTTTATCAATACATAGAAAAGTCATTGATAAAAAAAAAAAAAGCGTCAGGGTTCCCCCAAATTCAATTACCAGGCCCTTTAGGTCTGGAATGGATATTAAGGGGAACCCCGACGCAAATTTTAAAAAAAAATGGCGTGGGGTTCCCCCTAAATATCCATACCAGGCCCTTGAGATCTGGCATGGATTTTAAGGGGAACACCACCCCAAATTTAAAAAAAATGGCGTGGAGTCCCCCCAAAAATCCATACCAGACCCTTATCCGAGCACGCAACCTGGCCGGCTGCAGGGGAAGAGGGGGGATGAGAGAACGGCCCCCCCTCCCTCCTGAACCGTACCAGGCCACATGCCCTCAACATGGGGAGGATGTCCCCATGTTGATGGGGACAAAGGCCTCATCCCCACAACCCTTGCCCGGTGGTTGTGGGGGTCTGCGGGCGGGGGGCTTATCGGAATCTGAAAGATGCCTTTAACAAAGGGGACCCCCAGATCCCGGCCCCCCCCTATGTGAATTGGTAAGGGGTACATTGTACCCCTACCATTTCAAGAAGAAAGTGTCAAAAAATGTAAATAAAAACACACACACCTTGGAAAAGTCCTTTATTAAAAAATTAAAAAATTATAAAAAAAAAACATTCCAGCGATGAAATCCAGTGTCCCGCGGCGATCTCGATGTCCAGCGCTGTCCGTCATTGGTTGTGCCTGTGCAGGCCTGATGGGGAACTTCCTCCGCTGTGTTTTAAATGTATAGACCCGTCCCTTCTAAAGTTCCCCATCAGGTCCGCTCAGCGGACCAAATGCGGAACATGAGAAGGGGCGGGGCTATACATGTATTACACAGCGAATGAAGTTCCCCATCAGGTCCGCCCCCTCGGTATGTCCGACCCCGCCTACGTCATTGGCCTGAGCGGGGAACTTCCTTCACTGTGTAATTTAAATTTACACAGTGAAGGAAGTTTCCCGCTCAGGCCAATGACGTAGGCGGGGTCCGACATACCGAGGGGGCGGACCTGATGGGGAACTTCTCTCACTTTGTAATACATGTATAGACCCGCCCCTTCTCATGTTCAGCATCTGGTCTGCTGAGCGGACCTGATGGGGAACGAGAGAAGGGGCGGGTCTATTCATGTATTACACAGCGAACGAAGCATCTCGGCCTCCTACCAAGAGCGTGACAGTATAAACCAGCCATGACAGAGGCCAACGGAGGTGTCTCCCTGATGGAAACCTTAATGCAACACGTCACAGCCCTGACTATCACCTGCAGCACCTGCGACAGTCGTCCACCTCCACAGGTCAAGGTCCACCTTAAGCCAGTCCTCCTAAAGTTGCCCCTACTGTGGTTACATTTCCTCCAGAACCACGAGTCCCAGTACCAGAACGTTTCCGTGGAGATCGAGAGAAGTTCTGGTCCTTTAGGAATGCCTGCAACTTGTACTTTTCCTTGCAGCCACGGACATGATGACCCCCAATGAACGACCACGGCCGAAGCTACTCTGCATGTTCTCCGGCAGGCTCAGCGCCCTGCAGAGGATTATACGGTGGAATTCTGTACATGGTCCACAGACTCTGAATGGAATGAAGCAGCCTTGAAATATCAGTATCGGATGGGATTGTCTGAATCTCTTAAAGACGAACTGGCCAGGGTAGAGACCCCCTCAACATTGGAGGGTCTCATCCAGCTGACCATTCAGCTCGACAGACGCTCGCGGGAACGTCACTCTGAACGTGCCCGAACCTTCATGCCTACCCAGACACTGCCTGAAGCCATGTGTTCGTCAATCCCCGTACAGCTTGGCATGGTCCATCCAGCACTGACTACAGAGGAGAGACTTTGTCGCCGACAGTCGAATCTTTGCTTCTACTGAGGGGGTACAGGACATTTCATAAACAATTGCTCCATAAGACCTAGGAAGCCAACCCCCCGCACTCCAGTCACTTCCAGGTAGCCAAGTCTTCTTCGGCTCATATTGCCCTTCCTGTCACATTACGGTTGACAGGAGAAGAAATGCACCTCCAGGCAATACTGGATTCTGGGGCATGTAGTTGCTTCTTGGATCTGGCTTTCAGCAAAAAGACTTGCTTATTCCTCTTCATCCCAAGAAGCAGAGACTGACAGTCGATCTGGCCGATGGCTCAATGCTGAGTTCTGGGCATGTCACCCAAGAAACAGTGCTTATCCTTACCTCTACCAACTCAGGTCATCAGGAATTCCTTCGATTTGACGTCCTAAGCTCCCCCATTTTCCCGGTCACCTTGGGAATTCCATGGCTACAGGCGCACAATCCCCAGATTAATTGGCCCAGGAAAGAAGTACTCTTCACATCCTCCTACTGCCGGAAACATTGTCTTGCTCCCTTACCCAAGGACTTCTCCAGTTGTCTGACTGTATTACCCACGTCCAATGTGGACCCGAACATACTGGCAGCCTACCAGGAATTCCTGGATGTCTTAGACAAAAAGAAAGTGGATAAGCTACCTCCACATCATCCATATGACTGCCCCATCGAGTTATTGCCAGGGGCTGAAATCCCTTTCGGCCGCATATTCCCTCTTTCTGAAACTGAGCTTGAGACTTTAAGGGAATATGTCGATGAGAACCTTAAAAAAGGGTTTATCCGCCCGTCCTCCTCTCCTGCCGGTGCGGGCATTTTCTTTGATGAGAAGAAGGATAAGACTTTGAGACCATGTGTAGACTACAGGGAATTAAACAAAATTACCCTTAAGAATCGCTATCCGCTTCCCCTCATTCCCAAACTTTTCCAGAGGTTCCGTACAGCTCACGTGTTTACCAAGCTAGACCTACGTGGAGCCTACAACCTCATCCGCATCCGGGAGGGGGACGAGTAGAAGAAAGCCTTTAGAACAAGATTCTGACATTTTGAATATATAGTAATGCCATTCGGATTGTGCAACACCCCAGAGACATTTCAGCATTTTATAAATGATATTTTCCAAGAACATTTGGATCACTTTGTTGTCGTCTACCTCAACGACATTCTTATATTTTCTGCCACCCTGTAACTCCATAGAACGCATGTCAAGAAAGTGCTGTGCATCCTCAGAACACACAGGTTATATGTCAAGGCCGAAAAATGCGATTTCGAAAAAGTGACAATCCAATTCCTGGGGCTCATCATCACCACAGGTGGGATAGCTATGGACCCATATAAAGTGAAGGCTATTCTTGAATGGCTGGTTCCATCTGACAAAAAGGGCTTACAAAGATTCATCGGCTTTGCAAATTTCTACAGGAGATTTATCAAGAATTTCTCCACCATCGTAGCAACGATTACCCAGGTAGCCCGCCAACATACTAAATTCCAGTGGTCCACAGCAGCACAAACCGCCTTTGACCAACTTAACGCCTTCTTTACCACTGCACCAATCCTACAGCATCCTGATCCTGCCATGCCCTACGTCTTGGAAGTTGATGCTCCGGAAGTAGCCACAGGGGCGGTACTATCTCAACGTCAGGGCCCCAAAGCACTACTGCACCCTGTGGCTTTCTCTTCACGGAAGATGAGTCCTCCAGAGAAAAATTACAATGTGGGGATCGAGAACTCTTAGCCATTAAAACTGCTCTAGAGGAATGGAGATATCTCCTGGAAGGTGCCACTCATCCCATCTTAATTTTTACAGACCACAAGAACTTAGACTATCTTCGCACAGCCAAACAATTAAGACCCCGACAGGCTCGGTGGGCTCTGTTCTTTTCAAGGTTCGACTTCCAAATCACCTATCGCCCAGGCTCTAAAAACTGAAAAGCCGGTGCCCTGTCCCGAATGTTCCCAGACACCCCTAAAGAGATCACGCCCAGTACAATTTTGTCATCGCACAACTTTCTCTCGATTCAGCCTGATCTAAGGACTTCAATTGAGCAGGCCTCCTCCCAATGTACTGAAGCAGAAGTCTCTTCCTTAAGGAGTCAGGAGGGCCTTCTATGGCACCAGAACAAAATTTTTGTCCCACTGCAAGCCAGGCTACAAGTGTTAAAGACGTTCCATGACCATCAGCTGGCTGGCCACTTTGGGGTCCGTAAGATGACCGAACTTGTTCAACGGTCCTTATGGTGGGCTGCTCTGAGGTCTAACTGTAAAGAATATGTAAATTCCTGAATAACCTGCCAGAGGAGCAAGGGGTCCAACACCAGATCGGGGGGCCTGTTAAGACCATTGCCAGTCCCGGAACAACCTTGGAAAGAAATTTCTATGGACTGCATAGTGGATTTGCCCCCCTCAGAAGAATTTACTACCATCCTGGTCGTAGTAGACCGATTGTCCAAGATGGCACATTTTCTACCAATGATGAGCTTCTGCCATGGACACAGCAAAGATCTTTATAAAGGAAATCGTCAGATTACACGGCATACCAGACAACATCGTATTCGATAGAAGTGTGCAATTCGCCTCTAGGTTCTGGAGAGACCTCTGCAAATTACTTTCAATCAACATATGCTTATCCTCAACCTACCACCCTCAAAGTAACGGTCAAACTGAAAGGACCAATCAGACTTTAAAACTATATCTGTGATGCTTCTGTTCTTTCTCTCAAGATGATTGGATTCCATTTTTATCTTGTGCAGAATTTGCATATAACAACTCCGTGCACACTACTACCAACCAATCACCCTTCTGGGCAAATTATGGCTTTCATCCTTCATTCTTACCTAACATCATCCCGGAATCATCAGTACCGGCAGTTCAGGACAGAGTAAATTTCATTCAGACAAACTACCAAATACTCCAGGACACAATGAAGAAAGCTCAGGAAGAATACAAAAAACAATATGATAAAAATAAATAAGGAAACCCTACCTATAAGTTAAGGGACAAAATATGGCTGTCATCTGTAAATCTCAAATGATCTTGTCCATCCCAGAAATTGGGACCCAAGTTCCTGGGTCCTTTTGAAATGAAACGTGTAATCAATCCTGTAGCCTTTGCACTTACCTTACCAGAGTCTTTTAAGATCCATACGGTATTTCATGTTTCTCTTCTTAAACATGTGATTTCTAGTCCTTTTCCAGGGAGAGAAGAAGTGCCCCCACCTCCGGTCCAGGTTGGAGATGGAACTGAATTTGAAGTGGAGTCCATTCTTGACTGTCGTCGGAGAGGTAGAACAATTCAGTTCTTAATTAAGTGGAAGGGGTATTCTGCTGAAGAAAACTCTTGGGAGCCTGCAAGCCATGTGCATGCTCCTAGGTTCAGACAAAGGTTCCGCAACAGACACCCCGAAAAATGGGCACGTCTGGGCATCCGGGGGCTGCCCCTTGGGGGGGCACTGTCAGGGTAACAGGCGCTTTCCTGTGCACAATGACACAAGGTTGGCAAACTGGCATAGGCAAGGACGCGCTGATGCACATCAGCGTGCAAGTGTCACAACCAGAGAGACGCGCAGCGCCGGGGTCAGGCGCGCACGCATGCGCAATGGCACACGCACGGCGTGTAAGGTTCACCACTGCCTATTTAAGCCCGCTGCTGACAATGGCGCATCGCTGGTTTATCTTCAGCTTGTCTGATCTTCTGTGTACCAAACCCGGCTTGTCTGACCTGCTCCTGTTGGCTTCCTGGCATGATCTCCTGGCTTGTACCTGACTTCCTGCTGCTGCTTCCTGTACCTGGCCCCGGCCTGGCTAACAGACTCCGCTTACCTTGTCTTCCGTGCAAGGACTCAGCTCTGCTGTGATCTCGGACTGTCTTGCTGTGTTTGACCCCTGGCCTGGCTCCTGACTCTGCTATCTGAACATTCCACTGGTCCTTACCCTCTGGACCTCCTAAGCACGCCTGCGTCCCTGCAGTATGTCTATCCTACCAAGTTCCTGGCAACCAGCACTACCTACCAGGCAACTCGTGCTTCTGTGGGCACCACACCCCCTGTGTCATCTTCAGGGCTGTGCTGCGCTCGGCCGCAAGGGGATAAAGGCAAGCCAAGGACCGCATCCAGCCCCTGGGCCGCAGTTTGGAGACCACTGGACTAGGCCATACAAGATCATTTATCTTTTTCTCCTTCAACCACTGTGTGGTCTCTTTTGCTGTGTGCTTTGGGTCATTGTAATGTTGGAAGGTAAACCTTCTTCCCATTGACAATTTTCTGGCAGAGGGCAGCATATTTTCTTCAGGATTTGGATGGTATTTTGCTCCATCCATTTTTCTTCTTTCCTGACAAGTGCTCCAGTCCCTGCTGCAGAGAAATACCCCCCATGCTTTTCTGTGGAAATGGTGTAATTTGTATGGTGAGCTGTATTGGATTTCCGCCGGACATATCGTTTGGTGTTGAGGCCAAATCATTAAATTTTAGTCTCATCTTAAATGCACCTTGAACATTCTGAGGCCACATGGAAAAATGTGTTATGGTTAGATGAGATTAAAATAAAATTATTTGGCCTCAACACCAAACAATAAGTCTGGGAGAAATACAATACAGCTCACCATCCAAATAATACTAGCCCATTATGTGAAACTTACCTGCAAACGAAGCCCTTGTCGTTACTGCTGGAGGCCGCATCCATCTTCGCCTGTCTTCCTTCCGAGTCCATGCGCGTGGGAGCCATCGGTCACCGCACAGGGCTATGAAGAAATGGCACGGGTGGCCATTCCGTCAGAGCCCATGCACTGATGACATTATCAGCTGCATATACAGTAAATCTCTCCTAAACTGCGCACGTTTAGTAGATATTTGTAAGGTACCTGTGATAGGTAGTGTCCGAAGTGGAACTTGTGTGCTGAGGATTCAGGCGAAAACGTAGTCAGGCAGATTAGGTTGGCAACAGATCAGGCAAAATGGTACACGATCGCAATCCAGAGAGTGGTCAGGCAGGCAAAGGTCATACACGAGCTGGCAGTGAAGTACAAAATCAGCAGGCTGGAGAGTAGTCAGGAATTCAGGCAGAAGTTCAACACGAAAATCAGGATCAAAAAGCAGTCACAACACCCAGGGAGCTATTCCACACAAACGGGCGCTGAGAGATAGCATCACTTCCTTTTTAAGGGCTGCTTTGATTGAAAATTGTCCACAGCTGGCAGTAGGTGGGGCTAGTGAGTCCAAGGTAATGTTTAATACTGAGAGGACATTTCCAAAAGTCTAGATCTGCTCAGTAGCGCAACAGGTAAGGCTGCAGCTTTGGGACCAGGAAGATCCCGGTTCAAATACACCCAGGTACATGACAGGGCCCCCCCCCAGTGGACCCCTCTGGGGGCCTAGCGGGGCTTAGTGGGAAAGGAGGCATGGAAGTCTTGAATAAGAGAAGGGGCATGCAGATCTTTGGCTGGAACCCAGGAACGGTCTGTGACAGGATATCCCTTCCAATGAACCAGATACCGAAGGCCACGACCCTGTTTTCTAGAATCAAGAATCTTGGAGACTTCAAACTCATTTTGTCCATCAACAAGAACAGGAGGAGGTAGCTGTTGTGTTCTTGAGTAGCGATTGAAAATTGCTTTTTTGAGGAGGGAAACGTGGAACACAGGATGAATCCGGAGAGAGGAGGGTAATTTCAACCGATAGGAGACTGGCCCGACTCGAGCAATAATTCTGTAAGGACCAATGAATCGAGGGCCCAATTTGGTAGAAGGTTGTTTCAGTCTCACATATTTGGTTGATAGCCAAACTCTGTCCCCCACCACATATGGAGGTATATGGCGTCTTCGTTTGTTGGAAAAAAGTGCATACTTGCCTGCTGACTTCCGTAGTAATAAGCAAATCTTTTTCCAATGTAGCAGAATATTTTTAACCCGCTGATCTGCTGCTGGTACACCAGAAGAAGGCTGAAGTAGGGGAAAAGTCTGAGGGTAATAGCCTAGGGCTGCATAGAATGGTGTGGTATGAAGAGCACTGTGCCAACGGGAATTAATGGCGAACTCAGCTAAAGGCAAATACTCAGACCAGTTGGAGTGTAAGGCATTGACATAATGTCGAAGATAGGTTTCTAGGGTCTGGTTCATGCGTTCGGTTTTACCATCTGTTTGAGGGTGATGTGAGGTAGAGAGTGAAAGCGTTACTCCCAGTTTCTTGCAGAACGCTCTCCAGAATCGGGAAACAAACTGGGATCCACGGTCTGAGACGACATTGGTAGGTATGCCATGATATCCCACAATATGGGAAAGGAAGAGAGTAGACAGTGCTTCCGCTGTAGGTAATCCCGGGAGCGGCACAAAATGAGACATTTTTGAAAAGCGATCCACTATGACCCATATAGCAGTCATGCCCTCGGACTTGGGTAAGTCTGTAATGAAGTCCATAGTCAAATGGGTCCAAGGCTGACGAGGTGCTGAAAGTGGTTGTAACAGTCCAGTAGGCAATGTACGGGGTACTTTATTAGCAGCACAAGTTGGACAGGCAGCCACATAGTCAGTAACATCCCTTTTCATATGAGGCCACCAGACATGACGCTGCAAGGTCTTAAGAGTGATGGTGACACCAGGATGACCAGATAAAACACCATCATGTGCCCAGAGGAGTACAGGTTTTCTGAGGCTAGGGGCTACGAACAGGCGACCTGGTGTTATCTTCAAGCCTTGGGGAACACAATTCTGGGTTTCTTGTAACTGTTGGGAAAGAGCCGTAGAGATCTGTGCGACAATTTTGTGAGGTGGGATTATATACTGCTCGGTAGGTTGGTCTTCTTCAGAGGTAGCAAACTGTCTGGAAAGAGCATCGGCTTTCTTGTTTTTATGCCCAGGAACATAAGAAAGAACAAAATTAAAACGGGAGAAAAACAGAGCCCATCGAGCCTGACGTGAGTTCAAACGTCTTGCAGTCTAAAGGTACAGTAGGTTTTTATGGTCAGTGAGGATAGAAAAAGGTTTGGGAGCCCCTTCCAGAAGATGTCGCCATTCAGACAATGCCAATTTGATGGCCAGTAGTTCTCGATTCCCAACATCGTAATTCATCTCCGCTGGAGAAAACTTTCTAGAAAAAAATGCTACTGGATGGATTCTACCAGACTTAGGCTGTCTCTGGGAGAGCATGGCACCTGCTCCTACCTCAGAGGCATCAACCTCAACTATGTACTGGAGATCGGGATTTGGATGCTGAAGAATTGGAGCTTTGCTGAACATGTCTTTTAATTGCTGGAAAGCCGATTCTGCTTCTGAGGACCATACCTTGCAATTTGTACCTTTCTTAGTCATAGCAGTAAGGGGGGCCGCAATGGAGGAAAACCTTTGATGAAGCGTCTGTAGTAATTTGCGAACCCTAGAAAGCTTTGGAGCCCTCTTAAAGTGGTCGGTTGGGGCCATTGCAAGACAGCGGAAAGTTTTTGAGCGTCCATTTGGAAACCGGCAGCACTTATAATGTATCCAAGGAAAGGAATACGGCTTTGATGGAAACTGCATTTCTCAATCTTCGCGTAAAGATGGTTTTCTCTCAGTCGTTGCAATACCTGCTTTACATGCGAGATGTGCTCTAGATGAGTCTTGGAAAAGATTAAAATGTCGTCCAAGTAGATGATCACAAAACTGTTGCTGAAATCATGAAAAATGTCATTCATGAAACGTTGGAAGACAGCAGGGGCGTTACACAACCCGAATGGCATAACCAGATATTCAAAATGTCCATTACGAGTGTTGAATGCTGTCTTCCACTCGTCCCCATCTTTAATTCGAATTAGATTATAAGCCCCTCGTAGGTCTAGCTTGGAGAAGATAACAGCCCCCTTAAGTACATCAAACAGTTCAAGAATGAGAGGCAAAGGGTAGGAGTCTTTTACAGTGATTTGATTTAACCCTCGATAGTCTATGCATGGTCGAAGACCCCCATCTTTTTTTTCAACAAAGAAAAAACCTGCCCCTACTGGAGAAGAAGAGGGTCGGATAAAACCTCTTTCCAAGTTGTCTTTTACGTATTCCTCCATGGATTTTTGTTCAGGCAAAGACAGGGGATAGGTCCTTCCTTTGGGAAGAGGTGCTCCAGGAATCAATTTAATTGCACAGTCAAAAGAACGATGTGGACGTAAAACCTCTGCCTTTTGCTTGCAAAATACGTCTGCAAACGCATGGTATTCATGAGGCAAGGTAGGTGGGACGGCCACGGAAGCCAACATACAAGCAGGAAGTCTTTTGGGTTGAGACAAACAGTTTGAATGACAGAACGACCCCCAAGAGGTTAGTTCTCCATTTTCCCAATCAAAAGAAGGGTTATGTTGTTGTAACCATGGGTAACCAAGGATTACAGGCAGAAGTGGAGAATCAATAAGAGACAAGACAACTTCCTCTTTGTGGAGTACGCCTACCTGAAGGGTGATTGTCATAGTCTCAAATTTTACAATGCCATCTCCCAAGGGTTGTCCATTCACGGTGGTAATGTTCAGGGGTCTAGATTTTGGAACAAATGGGATATTATTTTTTTTAGCAAAAGTGTAGTCCAAGAATATGCCAGCAGCTCCAGAATCCACAAAAGCCTCACAGGAGACAAGTTTAGAGGGTAAATGGATAATTGCAGGAATGGTAATCTTGGTCTTGGAGGATATACCTGTAAGGTCTAAGCCAGCTCCTCCAACACTGGTTAGACCCTGCCTTTTACTGGACGGGAAGGGCAGACAGATAATAAATGTCCTTTAAGTCCACAGTATAGGCATAGGCCCAATGCACGCCTCCTTTGTTTCTCAGACTCAGTTAGGTGGAGACGGCTTACATCCATGGGTTCCACAGGTGTCTGGGGTTCAACTGAGATTTCAGGTTCTGCCTGAGGTGGTGCTTGGAAGTTAGGGGCCAAACGGTAGACTGGCCGAGGAAACTTGCGAGTTCTAAGTCTCTCTTGGCACCTTTCATGATACTGGACATCCAGACGAACACAGAGCTCTATGAATTTCTCTAGGTCTTCTGGGGAATCCTTATAGACTAATTCGTCTTTGATGCGATCTGCAAGACCTTTTAGGAAGGCTGCACGTAATGCCCTTGAGTCCCAAGTAGTCTCAGCAGCAAGGGTACGAAACTCAATAGCATATTGTGCCACAGATCTGGTGCCTTGTTGCATGTCCAAGAGTGAGTACTCAGCTGCAGAAGCTCTATCTGGCTTGTCAAATACAGTCTGGAGAGAAGCCAGAAATTTGTCAGCGTCTTGCAGCACAGGATCATTGCGTTCCAGATAAGGAGAGACCCAGGCCAGGGCCTTCCCCTTTAACAAGGAAATTACAAAAGTCACTTTGGCAGAAGAAGTGCTAAAGGTCCCAGGGTTGTTGCGGAAATGCAAACGGCAAACATTTAAAAAGCCTCTGCAGTCCTCAGTATCACCACCAAATTTGTCAGGCATAGGAAGTTTGGGTGGTACAGAAGAGGTGGGTTGGATCGTAGCAGGAGTAGGATCCAGAGTCTGGACCGTTGCAGAGGAAGCAGGCAAACAAGATTTAAGCATAGTACAAAGTTCATCTAACTTGGCGTCCAGGGAAGAAAGATGCTGTTCATGAGCTCCAATCAATTGTCCCTGACGTGAAATCGCCTTAACAATCTCAGCAGGGTCCACTGTCATTGTGGCCCGTTTGTAATGTAAGGTACCTGTGATAGGTAGTGTCCGAAGTGGAACTTGTGTGCTGAGGATTCAGGCGAAAACGTAGTCAGGCAGATTAGGTTGGCAACAGATCAGGCAAAATGGTACACGATCGCAATCCAGAGAGTGGTCAGGCAGGCAAAGGTCATACACGAGCTGGCAGTGAAGTACAAAATCAGCAGGCTGGAGAGTAGTCAGGAATTCAGGCAGAAGTTCAACACGAAAATCAGGATCAAAAAGCAGTCACAACACCCAGGGAGCTATTCCACACAAACGGGCGCTGAGAGATAGCATCACTTCCTTTTTAAGGGCTGCTTTGATTGAAAATTGTCCACAGCTGGCAGTAGGTGGGGCTAGTGAGTCCAAGGTAATGTTTAATACTGAGAGGACATTTCCAAAAGTCTAGATCTGCTCAGTAGCACAACAGGTAAGGCTGCAGCTTTGGGACCAGGAAGATCCCGGTTCAAATACACCCAGGTACATGACAATATTTACATTATCTATAGGTAAGCCTTATTATAGGCTTACCTATAGGTACAAACAATACATGGAAGTTTACTTCCTCTTTAATGCATTAAGGTGAAAAAACTTTTTTTGTGCTGCAGTTTCCCCCCTGCTCCCCTTTTTCTTACCTGAGCCCGATCTGATCCACCTCCCGCCGCTGACTCACTCCTCATTGGGTAGATTGGTAGCAGTTGTGACATGTAAGTTGGGGATGGGGCCAAGTCCCGCAGTCTGTGTCAATGAACACAGCAGGGGGCCATGAGAGCGAGCATGCATGGGTGTCCCCATGGAAATCGGCTTTATGTGGAGCACCTGCTGAAGAGGAGGGGCCTGGAGCGCCGGCGGGAGACCCCAGAAAAAAAGGACCATTGCACAGAGCAGGTAAGTGCGACATGTTTGTTATTTTAAGAAAAAAAATTAAGCTTTAATACCACTTTAAGCTAAGTGAATATTCCCTTACAAAGTGAAGATTGTAATTCAACCTCACTGAGTTGCATGGGTTACATACAACATATAGGAAGGAAAGAACACATATGCGAGAGTACCCTGGGCTGCACAACCCAAGAAATGTACACAACAAGGAAGATTTCCCCAGGGGGTTTTTAAAGCAGCAAAACATTAGAAAGATTATTTGTTGAATAATTTAAATAAAGAAATTGGAATTAAAATGAATACATTTATTAAAATGCAAGCTCTGGTTCATGATACAATTAACAGCACAAAACATCATTCATGACAAAGAGGCCTCCAGGAGAACATAACTGGTCAATTATATTGCGACATTGATATCCAAATAAACACCCCAATGCATTTCAACCCATTCTGGTCTTCTTCAGGGAGTTTAGCGTTCTAGGAGAATATATCAAAGAATAAGATTTAATTCAAACCATTTGACAGTATACGAAAATATCATTGTATTATTTAAAGTTGTACAAAAACATGTATCTCCATATACATGGAGGTGTATTTACCATTTAATAAATGCAAAGGTGGAAATGCATCACACAGACCAGATAGCTTGAACCATTCGCGCTCGATAAACCCACCGGCTCCGCACGTCCTCTCCGCACCCACCAGGCGGATCCACAGTCCATCGGGCTTTCAAGGAGCCAAGCACTTGGAGCTACAGGGGAGGATGGGGGGGGGGGGTATGCAAGGCACCTGCAACTGGACATGGAGAGAACTAGGTCAAGTATATATATGAATATTTTGTGTAGTTTTTTTATAACTGTGAACTGGCACATATTGAGTTAGATAATTATTCATATTAGTTGAACCTATGGGTTTGATTACATAATTTCACCATTAGTTTGGATAGTTTATAGTTTAGTTAATTTGGATTTTACATGAATTAGATAAATTTGGTATAATATAAAGAGGGGGTGTTGATGTTCAAATAATAAAGGTGAGTGTGCTTACTGTGCTGAAGTGTACTTAGTAGTAAGGGAAATGCTGAAAGTATGGTGAAAACGTGATGCAGAAAAAAGGTGAGATGAAATAACGAAATGTGAATAAGCTGGGTTGAATTATAGTGAAAGTTGTGAGGGTTTGAGAGGAGTGCATAGAGTGCCTGTGTGGGTGTATCGGTTATAATGAGCAAAAAAATAAAAAATAATAATAATAATAATTAACAAAAATTAAATACAAGAATATGTAATACTATGGTTAGATGACCACCAATTTTGTATATAACTCTGTACATAATTATTTCAACATTATAGTTTGCCATTCTGCGCTCATCCCCCATTAGGCCGCTGCGTCTGGCTCGGTGGCACTAGGTACTTGATCCCCTTTTCCATCTGACTTCCCGGCACGGTGGGGAGACGCATTCCCTTTGCAGTTCTCCCCTTGTGTTTCCCACAGTGGAGCCCTTCCCAGGGGCCACTGTGGGGAGTCTCTTCCGTGCCGGCGGCGTCCCTTGATCACCACCGGACCGTCAATTATGCTGCGCGCGCATGCGCGGGTTCTCCCGTGGGCGCGCATGATGTAGTGACGTCACGCCTTTGCGTCAGGGGTGACGGCAATTGCCGGGGCTCACGCCTTCCGGAACGCCGGGGGGGGCCACGTAGACACCGCCTAACCAGTTGCGGGAGCGAGCAGGGGAGGTCTGGTGGGGAGGAGGCTGGCACCTGCAACCTATGGGCAATTAATGGAGATTCAATTTAAGCTGGTGGCTCCCAGATGATCCCTAGTTGATCCTGGGAGTGTCGCCACTGCACATCATAAGAACAAGTAAGCATTAGATAAGCATAGTACTTTAAACATGCCAGTTTGGCTGACACTGGTACCCTATTAACACTTCATTGAGTCTTGCCTCCCCAATTTGGGGCTAACTACTTTAACATTATCAAGCCCATTTACCATATTATTTAATTACGTCCTTTTTATTGCTGCAAAGAGCAGGTCTATTCATCTTATTCCAACACAGGTAGCTAGCATTTTTTTGCTCATTATAATCGATGCACCTACACAGGCACTCTATGCACTCCTCTCAAACCCTCACAACTTTCACTATAATTCAACCCAGCTTATTCACATTTCGTTATTTCATCTCACCTTTTTTCTGCATCACGTTTTCACCATACTTTCAGCATTTCTCTTACTACTAAGTACACTTCAGCACAGTAAGCACACTCTCCTTTATAATTTGAACATCAACACCCCCCTCTTTATATTATACCAAATTTATCTAATTCATGTAAAATCCAAATTAACTAAACTATAAACTATCCAAACTAATGGTGAAATTATGTAATCAAACCCATAGGTTCAACTAATATGAATAATTATCTAACTCAATATGTGCCAGTTCACAGTTATAAAAAAACTACACAAAATATTCATATATATACTTGACCTAGTTCTCTCCATGTCCAGTTGCAGGTGCCTTGCATACCCCCCCATCCTCCCCTGTAGCTCCAAGTGCTTAGCTCCTTGCAAGCCTGATGGACTGTGGATCCGCCTGGTGGGTGCGGAGAGGACGTGCGGAGCCGGTGGGTTTGTCGAGCGCGAATGGTTCAAGCTATCTGGTCTGTGTGATGCATTTCCACCTTTGCATTTATTTAATGGTAAATACACCTCCATGTATATGGAGATACATGTTTTTGTACAACTTTAAATAATACAATGATATTTTTGTATACTGTCAAATGGTTTGAATTAAATCTTATTATTTGATATATTCTCCTAGAACCCTAAAACCCCTGAAGAAGACCAGAATGGGTCGAAATGCATTGGGGTGTTCATTTGGATATCAATGTTGCAATATAATTGACCAGTCATGTTCTCCTGGAGGCCTCTTTGTCATGAATGATGTTTTGTGCTGTTAATTGTATCATGAACCAGAGCTTGCATTTTAATAAATGTATTCATTTTAATTCCAATTTCTTTATTTAAATTATTCAACAAATAATCTTTCTAATGTTTTGCTGCTTTAAAAACCCCTGGGGAAATCTTCCTTGTTGTGCACATACAACATATATTGAATGGTATTAAAGAAGGTCTGTTACAATCAAAAGCCTGGTGAGAAGCATCCGATTGAAGTTACCACCATCTAGCTCCTGCACTGAATTATTTGTGCTCACTGCCCCTACAAGAACATTTGCTGCAAGGCAGGGAGTGGCTGTAACCATCAGCAGATTCTCACACAGGTATTTAACTTTGTAAACACATTCTACTAATACTTAACTTTTTTGCCATAATGTAAACACAGTCACTACTGCTTATTCTTGCTCAGACATGACATCACAGAGAACTGGAATAGTCCTTGTTTCTTATGTGACTCGAGTGTGTGAACATTTGTAAGGATGTTGCTAGCGGGGAATACTTCACTCATAGTGCCAGCAGCATGATAATATATTTCCACCTAATAACTCAGGGCTATACAACTCATTTCCTTAATTAGTAAATCTACAGTGACATACAATCAGTCTTGGCTCATAGCTATGGCATTGTTCTTTTAGATAAATAAGGCCTGTACTCATACCTGTCACCTGTTTTGTTCATTCATACAGATGAAGGGAATGTAAATCTGCCTGGTCTTGTATTTGTAAGCACTGCAGAATTCCAGTGCATTGTTTCCACACAAGATAGTGGGTACACGTACCTCCAGGCATTGAGTAGAGGTTTGTATTATTTAAACAAACAGACATTATGGTATTAGTGCTTATATATCCAATGACATATTATCCATAATTCCTGTGTAAAATGCCCTTACTATTAGGGATGAGCTCGGTGTTCGAGTCGAACATACGTTCGACTCGAACATCGGCTGTTCGATCGTTCGCCGAACAACGAACGATTTGGGCCGTTCGCGCCTAATTCGCGGCCCACAATGCACTACGCCATCGCAGTGTCATCCAGGCGCTGTGATTGGCCAAGCATGCACTGTGACCCCGCATGCTTGGCCAATCACAGCGCCGGCAGCGAGGAGAGCAATGATTGGCCACAGGCAGGATGCCTGTGGCCAATTATTGCTGAGGGTGTTTAGTACACGCCCCACACTATAAAAGGCCGCCAGCACGGCGGCCTAGTGTAGTGTGTTCCGGAGCAGGGAAAGAGAAGCATAGGCAGGGACAGTGACATTTTTTTTCTTGCTTAACCTGGATTCCTTTAGTTTAGGGAAAGAGAAGGATAGGTAGGGAGAGTGTCAGTCTGTTTTACTGTGCTAAACCTTGTTTGTAGGGACAGGGAAGGACAGTGAGGGAAATTCTCATTGTGCTATACTGTGCTAAAGCATTCATCATCAACCATCTTTAAAAAAACATTTTTTATAGGGACAGAAAACTATAGGTAGGGAGAGTGTCAGTGTGTTTTACTGTGCTAATCCTTGTTTGTAGGGACAGGGAAGGACAGTGAGGGAAATTCTCATTGTGCTATACTGTGCTAAAGCATTTATCATCAACCATCTTTAAAAAAACATTTTTTATAGGGACAGAAAACTATAGGTAGGGAGAGTGTCAGTGTGTTTTACTGTGCTAATCCTTGTTTGTAGGGACAGGGAAGGACAGTGAGGGAAATTCTCATTGTGCTATACTGTGCTAAAGCATTTATCATCAACCATCTTTAAAAAAACATTTTTTATAGGGACAGAAAACTATAGGTAGGGAGAGTGTCAGTGTGTTTTACTGTGCTAATCCTTGTTTGTAGGGACAGGGAAGGACAGTGAGGGAAATTCTCATTGTGCTATACTGTGCTAAAGCATTCATCATCAACCATCTATAAAAAAACATTTTTTATAGGGACAGAAAACTATAGGTAGGGAGAGTGTCAGTGTGTTTTACTGTGCTAATCCTTGTTTGTAGGGACAGGGAAGGACAGTGAGGGAAATTCTCATTGTGCTATACTGTGCTAAAGCATTCATCATCAACCATCTTTAAAAAAACTTTTTTTATAGGGACAGAAAACTATAGGTAGGGAGAGTGTCAGTGTGTTTTACTGTGCTAATCCTTGTTTGTAGGGACAGGGAAGGACAGTGAGGGAAATTCTCATTGTGCTATACTGTGCTAAAGCATTCATCATCAACCATCTTTAAAAAAACATTTTTTATAGGGACAGAAAACTATAGGTAGGGAGAGTGTCAGTGTGTTTTACTGTGCTAATCCTTGTTTGTAGGGACAGGGAAGGACAGTGAGGGAAATTCTCATTGTGCTATACTGTACTAAAGCATTCATCATCAACCATCTTTAAAAAAACATTTTTTATAGGGACAGAAAACTATAGGTAGGGAGAGTGTCAGTGTGTTTTACTGTGCTAATCCTTGTTTGTAGGGACAGGGAAGGACAGTGAGGGAAATTCTCATTGTGCTATACTGTGCTAAAGCATTCATCATCAACCATCTTTAAAAAAACATTTTTTATAGGGACAGAAAACTATAGGTAGGGAGAGTGTCAGTGTGTTTTACTGTGCTAATCCTTGTTTGTAGGGACAGGGAAGGACAGTGAGGGAAATTCTCATTGTGCTATACTGTGCTAAAACATTCATCATCAACCATCTTTAAAAAAAAATTTTTATAGGGACAGAAAACTATAGGTAGGGAGAGTGTCAGTGTGTTTTACTGTGCTAAACCTTGTTTGTAGGGACAGGGAAGGCCAGTGAGGGAAATTCTCATTGTGCTATACTGTGCTAAAACATTCCTCATCAACCATCTTTGAAATCCTTGTTTTTTGGACAGTCAGGGAAATTGTCATTGTGCTATTCTGTGCGAAAGCAATCATCCTCAACCATATTTAGAAATCCTTAAGTAAAGGGACAGAGAAGGACACCTGAAGGTAGCCCTTATTGCTTTTTTCCCATCTCCCTGCAGGCCATCCATTAGAATGTCTGGAAGGCAAACAAGGAGAGGCAGACAGTCAGGAGGCAATAAAAGAGGGCAAGCAGGCTCTGTGTCTGGGGGCAACAGTGCTGGTCGTGGACGCGGTGCATTGTCATCAGCACATGGCCATGGGACACGCTTGTCCTTCTTTTCGGCAGCTGGACATGTTGAGCCACATCATGCCGAAGACTTGGTAGAGTGGATGACCAAGCCCTCCTCCTCCTCCTCATCCTCTCTCACCCAGGCTCAGGGTACTGGCAAAGCAGCTGCCAAAGCGTCCTCTTCCCTGGTATCAATGTCAGACTCATCATCAGTCACTCCTTCCCTAGACCCACCATGTCCTCCTCCTGAGGAGTCCCCCGAACTGTTTGAGCACAGTGTTGGGTACATGCTCCAGGAGGATGCCCAGCGTTTCGAAGGGTCTGATGATGAAACCCAGCTAGAGGAAGGCAGTAGCGTGAGAGCAGACAGAGGGGATGCTCAAGAAGGACACCAATCTGGCAGTCATGTTCCAGCAGCTGCAGCATACTGCCAGATTGGCTCCAGTGATGAGGAGGGAGGGGATGATGAGGTCACTGACTCCACGTGGGTGCCTAATAGGAGAGAGGAGGAGGAGGAGGATGAGGAGGAGGCACATCTCCAACGAGGCAGGATGCCCTTTGGTGGCCAGCGTAAGGGCAGTACACCGACGGAATCACACCGCAGAGCTCCGCCTGTGCAGGGCGCTGCCTCTGCCCGTCATTCAAAAAGTTCTTTGGTGTGGGCCTTTTTTGAGGCTAGTGCATCAGATCGCACAGCTGCTGTTTGCAACATATGTCTCAAGCGTATATCGCGTGGCCAAAACATCAGCCGCTTGGGTACCACATGCCTGACCAGACATATGTTGACCTGCCATGCAGCTCGTTGGCAAGCCTACCTCAAAGACCCACACCAAAGAACAAAGCGGACCTCTCCTTGCACCGCATCAGCTGGGATCTCCAACCCCACTATAACTTCAGTCCTCTCTGAAACATGCACTGAGAGGAATGAAGGTGTAGAATTAGGTGTGTCACAGCCAAGTACTTGCGGCCACTCTGCTAGCAGTACACCGACGTCCGATTCTAGCAGGCAAATTTCCCTGCCCCAGCTGCTGGACCGTCGAAAGAAGTTCACTCCCAGCCATCCACATGCCCAGCGGTTGAATGCTAGCTTGGCTAAATTGCTAGCGCTTCAACTGCTGCCTTTTCAGTTGGTAGACTCGGCCCCCTTCCGTGAGTTTGTGCAATGTGCGGTTCCTCAGTGGCAGGTTCCCAAACGCCACTTTTTCTCACGGAAGGCTATTCCGGCTCTCTACCGGCATGTGGAAGGCAATGTCTTGGCCTCGCTGGACAGGGCGGTCAGCGGTAAGGTGCATATTACCGCTGACTCATGGTCCAGCAGGCATGGACAGGGACGTTACCTTTCTTTCACGGCCCATTGGGTCACTCTTTTGGCAGCTGGGAAGGATGCAGGACAAGGTGCAGTAGTGTTGGAGGTTGTTCCACCACCACGCCTCCAAAATGCTACTACTAGTTGTGACACACCTCTCTCCTCCACCCCCTCCTCTTCTTCTTCCTCCATGGCCTCTTCCTGTGCTTTGTCCTCTGAACCAGCGGTGCTCCGTAGCCGTTCAAGGGGCTACGCAAGTACGCAGGCAAAAAGATGCCATGCCGTGCTTGCGCTGGTGTGTTTGGGGGACAGAAGCCACACTGGGGCAGAGGTCCTGTCTGCTCTGCAGGGCCAGGCCGAGAGGTGGTTGACGCCACGCCAGCTTAAGCCAGGAATGGTGGTTTGCGACAATGGCACCAACCTCCTCTCCGCCCTCCGACAGGGACAACTGACCCATGTGCCCTGTGTGGCTCACGTCCTTAACCTGGTGGTGCAGCGGTTCTTGGGCAGGTACCCGGGCTTACAGGATGTCCTGAGGCAGACCAGGAAAGTCTGTGTGCATTTCCGCAGATCTTATAATGCCAGTGCTCGCCTGGCTGAGCTGCAAAAGGAGTTGAACCTGCCCAAGAACCGCCTTATATGTGACATGCCCACCAGGTGGAACTCAACGTTGGCCATGCTGCAGCGGCTGCACACGCAGCAGAGGGCCATCAATGAGTACCTGTGCGACTACGGCACCAGGACAGGGTCAGGGGAGCTTGGTTTTTTTTCTCCACGCCAGTGGGGCATGATCAGGGATGCATGCACTGTCCTGGCACCATTTGAGGAGGCCACGAGGATGGTGAGCAGTGACAGTGCATGCATCAGTGACACTGCACCTCTTGTCCACCTGTTGGAGCACACGCTGCGTGGAATAATGGACAGGGCACTTGAGGCAGAACAGAGGCAGGAAGAGGAGGACTTCCTTGCCTCTAAAGGCCCCCTTTACCCAGACAGTGTTCCTTCTGTCCCACCCATCGCACAGGAAGAGGAGGAGGAGGAGGAGGATTGTGTCAGCATGGAGGTGGAGCCTGGCACTCAGCATCATCAGCAGCAGTCTTTTAGGGATGATTTACAGTCCCAAGAAACCAGTGTACTTGTACGTGGCTGGGAGGAGGTGGCTGCGGATCATGTCGTCCTTAGTGACCCAGAGGACTCCGGACCGAATGCCTCAGCTAACCTACGCTGCATGGCCTCCCTGATCCTGCAAAGTCTGCCGAAGGATCCTCGTATTCTTCGGATCAAGGAGAGGGACCATTACTGGCTGGCCACTCTCCTTGATCCACGGTACAAGGGTAAGGTTGCGGACCTTATGTTACCGTCGCAGAGGGAGCAGAGGATGAGACAACTCCGGGAGGCCTTGCAGAAAGGTCTGTGCAACGCGTTCCCAGAGACTGGGAGGTTACAAACTCCTGGTCCTGGACAACGAGTTGCTGAGGCTTCGGCCAGTCAAAGAAGGAGCGGTGGGGAAGGTGGCCGTCTGACCGATGCGTTCAGACAATTCTTTAGTCCGCAGCCCCAAAGTATGATCGGTTCCAGCAACCATCGCCAGCGTCTGATAAACATGGTGCAGGAATATCTAGGGGCAAGGTCAGACTTGGACACCTTCCCCACCGAAAATCCTCTGGCTTACTGGGTCTTGAGGATGGATCACTGGCCAGAGCTTGCACAGTATGCAATTGAGCTACTGGCCTGTCCTGCATCCAGCGTTCTTTCGGAACGCACATTCAGTGCTGCTGGAGGATTTGTCACGGATCACAGGGTGCGCCTGTCCACCGACTCGGTTGATCGACTGACTTTCATCAAGATGAACCAGTCTTGGATCACCACCAGCTACCACACACCTGATGCTGATATAACAGACTAATTGATTTTAACATGTCACATCCCTTCAAGACTGATGCTGATGCTGAGTGCCTGTGCTGTTATGTTGACTGGCTATCCTCCTCCTCCGAGTCCTCAATGATACGATTGATGATGATAGCTTGGAAGATCATTTTTGTTTATGGGTGCCGCCACCAGTGGCTAAGGCCCAATTTTTCAGCCCCTGTTTAACAGGGGCGTGTAATTACAATTTTTGAAGCAATACTTTGCAACAGGGCTCATTGCTGTGCTCCAAGTACAGTATCTGTGAGGGGTTGGAGTGTTGTGCCACCAGTGCCTAAGGCCCAATTTTTCAGCCCCTGTTTAACAGGGGCGTGTCATTACAATTTTTGAAGCAATACTTTGCAACAGGGCTCATTGCTGTGCTCCAAGTACAGTATCTGTGAGGGGTTGCAGTGTTGTGCCACCAGTGCCTAAGGCCCAATTTTTCAGCCCCTGTTCAACAGGGGCATGTAATTACAATTCTTGATCTAATAATTCACAGCAGGGCCCATTGCTGCACCCACCAAGAGTAACTCTGAGGGCTTACAGTGTTGTGGCAACGCCACCACCACCACCACCACGAAAGGCCCAATTTTTCAGCCCCTGTTCAAAAGGGGCATGTAATTACAATTCTTGATCTAATAATTCACAGCAGGGCCCATTCCTGCACCCACCAAGAGTAACTCTGAGGGCTTACAGTGTTGTGGCAACACCACCACCACCACGAAAGGCCCAATTTTTCAGCCCCTGTTCAACAGGGGCATGCAATTACAATTCTTGATCTAATAATTCACAGCAGGGTCCATTGCTGCACCCACCAAGAGTAACTGTCAGGGCTTACAGTGTTGTGGCACCAGCACCACCATCAAAGGCCCAATTTTTACTACCACTGTTCAACAATTATATGTAATTACAATTCCTGATATAATAGTTGACAGCAGGGCGTTCCAGCACCAACCAAGAGTAACTGTGAGTGCTTACAGTGTTGTGCCAACACCAACAACTAAGGGGCCTATTTCTGCAGAGTATATACGGCAGGTCCCTACTTTCAAACATCCAACTTACAAACGACTCCTACTTGTAAACGCAAGAAGACAACAGGAAGTGAGAGGAAATCTACCCCTAGGAAGGAAAATTCTCTCCTGTAAGAATTAATATGGGAGAAAGGTGTCTCCTCTGTACTGATGCTTTATCACCAATCCTTGTTTCAAGAAAAACACCACATTTCAAAAACAGTTGTCATTGGGACGGAAAGTGAGGTGAAATGTTCTGAACAGGGGCACAGACAGCAAAACAAATGTTACAGGGGTGATAACCCTTACCTATGTTTTCCAAAAAGTTTAAAAATAGATTTTTGGGCTGGAGCTACACTTAAACAATGTACCTGTTCAAAATTACAAACACATTCTACATAGAACAAACCTGCAGTCCCTGTCTTGTATGCACCGCCTGTATACGGCTGTTCAGAGTATATAGGGCCTTTTTTATTTTGTGTGCGGTGTTCCCCTTAATATCCATACAAGACCCAAAGGGGCTGGTAATGGGCTGGGGTGGGGGGGGGGGGGTCATGGGGTAGCTATGCCATTTTTCTTAAAGATTTTCATCCATATTACCGGGAGCAGACATTACATTAAAGCCGCAAGCAGTTTTAAATGGCTTTTTTTTCCTTTAGAAGTGTCATTTTGTGCAGGGACAGTTCTAAACACGGGAAACACGTGGCACTTCACAGGCATACTTTAGACACCCCCCAGGTACGATATTTAAAGGAATATTTGACTTTTTTTTTTCACTTTATGCATCATTAAAATGACTGCTCCCGAAAAACGACCGTTTTTAAAACTTCTTTTTGCATTGATACATGTCCCCTGGTGCAGAACCCGGGTTCCCAAACCCTTTTTAGGACAATAACATGCATAATAGTCGTTATAATTAGCACTTTAGAATTCGAACGTTCGCATCCATTGTATTTAATAGGGTTCTAATGTTCGTACGAACTTTCGGTCCGTTCGCGGGTTCTGGTGCGAACCGAACCCGGGGGTGTTCGGCTCATCACTACTTACTATATAAAAATCTTGTATCTTTCTCAAGATGAGAGTGCGGGTAATACAATTTGTTACTGCTAATCAGTAAAGGATATATTATGAAGAAATGTTATGTATCATTGTCAGGTCACCTGAAGCCAGGTGACAGATGCACACCGTTGGAGTCATGAGTGCACCGCTAAGGTAGTGAACCATATGACTGACTGCTGTGGATGGAACTCTGGGTGGTTAAGGAAGGCAGGTCCACTGAAGCACTAACAGGGATCCCACAGGGAGCAAGAGCCTAAGATTCCCCAGTGCGCGGAGTCTAAGATCCAGCAGGTGTTCACCAGAGCCTCTAGTGGTGACGATGGACTGGGCTGCAACTGTATCCAGGTCGCGGCCCCCAGAGTCTCTCAGCTCACACTCACAGTAGGCTATAGAGGATAGAGGGGAAGCAGCAGCTCAGGATACAAGAGATAGTGAGGGGATAAGCCAAACGTCGGGGCGACTAGCAGACAAGGATAAACAAAGGACAAGCCAAAGGTCAAGGTCACAAGCAGACAGGGATAGTAGAGAACAAGCCAAGATCGGTAAAACAGAGACAGACGTAGCAATCGGCAAGCAAGAACCCAAACACACAATAGCTTAACAAACAGCGTTGATCAGCACGGCTGGCTTGCAATGCACAGGTTAATATAGTGTTCCCTGATAGGGCCTGGGGTGGAGCCATGTTTGGAGGAGAGATTATTTAAGCAGCCAGGTGAGAGTGGCTGGCCTCTAAGGTGAACCCATGGAGAAGGGGTAAGCTGAGAGACAAACATTACTGCATAACCATGACAATCATCCATATAAACATGTGCTCTATGTATAATGTATATTGTATAAATTCCCATACGTCTACAATGAATCTGCAACAGTTGGTTGGACTGTTTTATAGCAAACTTGATGGAATCATATCATTTATACTTATATCTGTGTACATTGTAGATGCAGTCCTACTTCCAGTCTGGGCCAATTCTGACATTCCTCTCTTACATGTATAAAACATAATTTATTGCTAGAAAACTACTTAGAACCTCCGAACAATATATTGTTTTTAAACAGAGGCCCTAGAGAATAAAATGGTGGGTGTTGCATATTTTTATTTCACACAGCATTTGCACAGGGGTTTTTCAAACACAATTTTTTTGCAAAAAGTAAATTTTTATGAATTTTAATTCACAATAACACAATATAATACCCAATGTTTTGGTAAAATATAAAAGATGATGTTACGCCGAGTAAATAGATACCAAACATATGTCACACTTTCAAAATTTGTCTGCCCGTGAAACTGCGCCAAACTAAGGTACCTAAAAACAGGTGACACTTTAAAAGCATTTACACGTTACCAGTTTTGAGTTGCACAGGAGGTCTGGAGCTAGAATTATTGCTCTCACACTAACATTCCATGAAATAGCTCACATGTGTGGTGCATATGTGTGCGGGACCGATGCGTGAGGTCACATTGTGCACGGGCTAATGGGACACTTTAAAAAAAAAAAAATTATTATTTCATTTTTTTTGTTTTTGTTTTTTTTTTAATCACTTTTATTGCTATTACAAGAAATGTAAACACCTCTTGTGATAACAACAAGCAGTGACAGGTCCTCTTTACTGAGACATCTGGAGTCTATTAGACCTCAGATGTCTCCTCTGCCCTTGAAAGCTTCGGATCAAGCTTGGATTGGTTTGATCCGAAGCTTTCCTAAGCTAGCAATGGCCGGTAAATAACAGACAGAAACCAGAAGTGACAAAATCCTCATTGCTTCTGCAGCTATTGTCACTGCCTCTCCTCTAAAATGAATTGCTTCATGTTGGTTCCTGACCATGGAAGTAGATCTGTATTAGCATGGCCAGTTTTCGTCTTTGTGACCTTATACAGTAAAATGCCCCTCTGTCCAGCCTAGCAAAGTCTGATTGTCAGTGGTTCCATGCAAGCCACTGTGACATCAGCAGAAAAAAATCATTTTAAGTAGTCTCTGTCCCTGGGAGGTGAGGGAGCAGTGGCAGTGCGTCCATAAGGGGCGCATGGGCGCCGCCCCCTCTCTCCTGGCACCGCTCTTTCACCAATAGATAGATTCATGCATTGCGAATTGCGAATAAATCGCTTTCCTAACACTGAACTGCCTCTCAGCCAATCAGGTGCTCAGGTCTGTTACCTGTCACCTGATTGGCTGAAACAACAGGAGCTGTGATTGGACGCTGCCTATCAGGCGTCCAATCATAGCAGTGGACGGGAAGAGAGGGTGGGAGAAGAGATCGAGGAGCGTAGAGGACATCGCCGCCGTGACCCGCTGCCCCACTGAGACAAGGTAAGTGCCGGCAGGCGGGGGATGCACACTGGCAGCATTTGATGGGCACAGTAGCGGAAATTGATGGGCACACTGGCAGCAGTTGATGGGCACAGTAGTGGCAGTTGATGGGCACACTGGCAGCAGTTGATGGGCACAGTAGCAGCAGTTGAGGGGCACACTGGCAGCAGTTGATGGGCACAGTAGTAGCAGTTGATGGGCACACTGGCACCAGTTGATGGGCACAGTGGTGACAGTTGATGGGCACACTGGCAGCAGTTGATGGGCACAGTAGTGGCAGTTGATAGGCACACTGGCAGCAGTTGATGGGCACAGTAGCGGCAATTAATGAGCACACTGGTAGCAATTGATGGGCACAGTAGTGTTAATTTATGGGCACAGTGTCAGCAATTGATGGGTACAGTAGCTGCATTTGATGGCACAGTGGCAGCAATTTATGGGTACAGTGGCTGCATTTGATGGGCACAGTGGCTGCATTTGATGGCACAGTGGCAGCAATTGATGGCACAGTGGCTGCGTTTGATGGCACAGTGGCTGCGTTTGATGGGCACAGTGTCTGCAATTGAAGAGCACAGTGGCTGCGTTTCATGGCATAGTGGCTGCGTTTGATGGGCATAGTGGCTGCGTTTGATGGGCATAGTGGTTGCATTTGATGGCACAGTGGCTGCATTTGATGGGCATAGTGGCTGCGTTTGATGGCACAGTGGCGGCAATTGATGGGCACAGTAGCTACGTTTGATGGGCACAGTGGCTGCAATTGATGCTTTTTTTCAGTTTGTTTGCGCCACCCCCCAAAAAAAATTTGAGCACCAGTCGCCACTGTCAGGGAGTAAAATGGAATATGACCACCAATACAAAAAATCCCTACAGTTTTTGTTAATTTCAATATATAACCCTTTGCCGCCGAGCGTACGCACATATGCATCCTCAGCTTTCGGGGGTAACACCGGGATGATGCCTGCAGCTGCAGGCATCATCCGGTACTGTTGTTTAGAACGGGCGATCGGCTTTCCAGGCATAACAACCGATGCGGCTAAAACCTGCTCGGTTGTTATCTCAGAGGAGCGCCGCTCTGACCGGGCCTCCCATCCCACCGGGAGACCCGATACGCGATCCGGCACTTTCAGCGCCTTGTGACAGACTGAAACATCATTCCAGTCTCCTGAATGTAAACACAGAAGCGACATCACAATGTCACTTCCGGTTTGCTCGGCTACCAATGGCGCCGGATTTAAAAAAATATACAGTATTCAGAATCTATGTTTTCGGCGATCTGAATACTTTGAAGTTTAAAGGAGGGATTTGGGGTCTTTTAGACCCCCGATCCCTCCATAAAGAGTACCTGTCACCACCTATTACTGTCACAAGGGATGTTTACATTCCTTGTGACAGCAATAAAAGTGATCAAATTTTATTTTATTTTTTAAACACAATTTAATAATGTACAAATAAATAAAATAAATAAGAAAAAAACATTTTAAAGCGCCCCCGTCCCCGCGAACTGGCGCAGGAAAAGAAAACACATACGGAAGTCGCGCCCCCATATGTAAACGGTGTTCAAATCACACATGTGAGGTATCGCCGCGATCATCAGAGCGAGAGCAATAATTCTAGCAGTAGACCTCCTCTGTAACTCTAACTTGGTAACCATAAAAAAAAATTACAGCGTTGCCTATGAAGATTTTTAGGTACCGTAGTTTGTTGCCATTCCACGATGCGTGTAATTATAAAGCGTGACATGTTTGGTATGTTTGATATATATTTACTCGGCATAACATCATCTTTCACATTATACAAAAAAATTGGGCTAACTTTACTTTTTCATTTTTTTTTTATTCATGAAAATTTATTTTTACCAAAAAGTTGCGTTTAAAACACTGCTGCACAAATATCGTGTGACATAAAATATTGCAACAATCGCCATTTTATTCTCTAGATTCTCCGATAAAAAAATATATATATATAATGTTTGGGGGTTCTAATTAATTTTCTAGCAAAAAATACGGATTTTAACTTGTAAACACCAAATGTCAGAAATAGGCTTAGTCATGAAAGAGTAAAACTAAAGGAGTTTATATAAACTTCAAAGAAAACCTTTAAGCCATTTTAAATACCGGTACTTATATTTTGCCTAAGAGTGGGTACCACAATGTGCCAGTTACTACTTATATCAGCCAAAAAAAAACGACTTCTGGGCTAATGCCGCGTACACACGACCATTTTTCTCGTCGGGAAAAATGAACTTTTTTCTCTTTGACGAGAAAAACGACCGTGTGTGGACTTTTGGTCATTTTTCCCGACGAGAAAAACGGCATTAATCATGACGAGAAAAATTAGAACATGCTCTAATTTTTCTGGTCGTGATTCACGCCATTTTTTTCCGCGGCAGTTTTCCCATAGGGAAACACTGCCGGGGAGCCTACACACGGTCGTTTTTCTCGACCAAGAGAAAAAATGACGGGAAAAACGGCCGTGTGTGGGGGAACAAACCGTTCCTCGTTTTTCCCGTCGATTTTCTCGACTGTGTTTTCACCGTCGAGAAAATCGATCGTGTGTACGCGGCATAAGCCTTGCTCAATTTTCAGATACCTAATCTTTAGCAGAATTGTAAAATCTTTAAAATGCACAAAAGGTGTGCATTAAGCATATTTTTTTTTCTATTTCTATGGACATTCCTGTCTCACTAAAATAATACAATGGCTAATATCAATAAATATAGTTTAGAGCGATAAACAATTTTAAAGTGAGTTGCATAATCATGCACATCTGTTTGACAGACCTGGTTATTTTAACACAAAAAATAATTTATTACCTTAAATACCCTGCTTGAAACACACTAACATATGGTATATGTGATAAATGCTATAACATTACCTTATGATCAAGCACATTCTTTACGGTGATCTGATAACTGATTTCACCTATGTAATTTTATTAATGTGTTGGACATGAGTGTTAGTATCCTTCTATCATTTGTAATCCCGACCTCACCTTCATTACCCAGTTTTGAAGTGGAAGTGGAACCTTTAAACAATCAGATGAATAGAAATTTCCTAGCAGCAGAGACCAGCTTCAGAGATCTAAATTCTTATGGGTAAAAAGTAGTGAAGGCAGATTTACATTTGACAAGAGCTGCACTGACATACTTGTTGGGCAATAAACATGCACCAAATCAGAAGACATACACCAAGATTATGACTAAAGGGACAGATGTTCCAATGTATCCTCCTTAGTGACTGGTCCAATTGCTGCTTATTATTCTATTCACCCAAAGGTTAAAATGGAGCACACTTATCAAGCATAGGGTAGGATCTGCTTAATTTCAGAGATTGTCAAACATTTGAATTTATTCAATATCGACATCAATTCAGTGCTGACATTTCTACTGTTCACAGCTTGACAACTGTCTTTGCAGATGACACTAAGCTATGCAGTGGAATAACGTCCTTACAGGATGTCTCCAATTTACAAGCTGACCTCAATGCTCTGTCTAATTGGGCAACTAAGTGGCAAATGAGGTTTAACGTTGGTAAATTTAAAGTTATGCACTTGGGGGCTAAGAATATGCATGCATCATACATACTAGGGGGAGTACAACTAGGGAAATCAATGGTGGAGAAGGATCTGGGGGTTTGAGTAGATCTTATTAAAGCTTAATAATGGCATGCAATGCAAAGCTGCGGTTTCCAAAGCAAGAAAAGTCCTTTCTTGTATTAAGAGAGGTATGGACTCCAGAGAGAGAGATATCATTTTGCCCCTGTACAAATCATTAGTAAGACCTCATCTGGAATATGCAGTTCAGTTTTGGGCCCCAGTTCTCAAAAAGGATATTGGGGAAACTGGAGAAAGTGCAGAGAAGGGCAACTAAACTGATAAGAGGCATGGAGGAGCTCAGCTATGAGGAAAGGTTAGAGGAACTGAATTTATTCCCTCTTGAGAAGAGGAGATTAAGGGGGGATATGATCAACATGTACAAATATATAAGTGGTCCATATAGTGAACTTGGTGTTGAGTTATTAACTGTAAGGTCATCACAGAGGACAAGAGGGAACTCTTTATGTCTAGAGGAAAAGAGATTTCATCTGCAAATTCAGAAAGGTTTTTTCACAGTAAGAGCTGTGAAAATGTGGAATAGACTCCCTCCAAAGGTGGTTCTGGCCAGCTCAGTAAATTGCTTGAAAAAAGGCCTGGATTCTTTCCTAAATATACATAATATAACTGGGTACTGACATTTATAGGTAAAGTTGATCCAGGGAAAATCAGATTGCCTCTTGGGGGATCAGGAAGGATGATGTAGCAAATTTGATCATGCTCTGCTGGGGTTTTTCGCCTTCCTCTGGATCAACTGTGGGTATAGGTTTGTGTATATGGGATTGTATTATTATTATAATTTTTTTGGTAGAACTAGATGGACTTGTGTCTTTTTTCAACCTAACTATGTAACTACTATGTAACTTACATCAAGCCATTTTTGGACAAAGTGCACAGTGACAGTGTCTCTTTAAGCACTTAAGGACCCCCTCCAGTAGATATACGTCGGCAGAATGGCACGTACAGGCACATCAACGTACCTGTACATCGCCTTTAACTGCCCGACGTGACCCCGCTACCTTCCCAGTGAGTCGGACCGTGGGTCCCGCGGACTCGATCGCCGCGGGGATCCCCGCGATCGTCTCACGGAGGGATGTAGCGGGGAGATGTTAGTGTAAACACAACATATACCCGCTCGCCTACTGACACTGTCACTGATTTCTGCTCTGTGTAATCAGAGCGGAGATCAGTGACGTGTCACTCATAGCAACGCCCCCTAACAGTAGTAATCACTCCCTTAGGCACACTTAACCCCTTCAGCGCCCCTTGTGGTTAACCCCTTCACTGCCAGTGTCATTTTTACAGTAACCAGTGCATTTTTATAGCACTGATCACCGTAAAAATGACAATGGTCCCAAAAATGTGTCAAAAGTGTCCGATGTGTCCGCCATAATGTCGCAGTCATGAAAAAAATCCCTGATCTCGGCCATTACTAGTAAAAAAAAAAATTAATTAAAATGCCATAAAACTATCCCCTATTTTGTAAACGCTATAACCAATCAATAAACGCCGATTGTGATTTTTTTTACCAAAAATATGTAGAAGAATACGTATCGGCCTAAACTGAGGAAAAATATTTTTTTTTTATATATTTTTGAGGGATATTTGTTATAACAAAAAGTAAAAAATATATATATTTTTTTCAAAATTGTCGCTTTATTTTTGTTTATAGCACAAAAAATAAAAACCAAAGAGGTGATCAAATACCACCAAAAGAAAGCTCTATTTGTGGTAAAAAAAGAACGTCAATTTTGTTTGGGAGCCACGTCACACGACCGTGCAATTGACAAAAAGGGGCCTGGTCATTAACCTGCCAAAATGGTCTGGGGCTTAAGTGGTTAAAGCCCACCCCTGACATATTTATACTCACCTCCACAATGCTTCTTCTCTGTACCTTGTTATGGCCACTAGGATTGAGGTTTGTGTTTGCTTCTCAGCAAAAAATACCCAGGAGTCAGCTGTTGTTGGAACTTACAGGGAGCAAAGATAACAGCCTCTCTGGCACGTAACAGTGTGCATCATGACAGGAGAGTCATGGGAGCTCTGTGAAGGTGAATATCAGTGGATTAAATAATAAACATTAAATAGACCCTTCAGGGATTTTTTTTTTTTTTTAAAGAAATGTTTTTCATTCTTTTTAGTTTCCAATGTTTTTATTTCGAATTTCAAAGAAAGAATGAAGAGACAAAATAGTACAGTATAGAAGGGTGTGCTAGAATAAGTTAGGGCAAAGATAGAGTACCTACAGTACGTTCTATGAAATCAAGAATGTCAGAAAATATTATATAGAGGCAAAACTGACTTTTATGGTACGGTATGAACTCACAGTACAGTCATTTATAAAAATACAAATTTATTGAATACATTCATTAAAAATTTACCCATTAAGGGAAAATAGACAAAATGAACGAAAAAAGATGCATATATTCCATAGGGGACAACAGACAGTGCTGATAAAAAAATAATAAATTCCTCTAATATAGGCTGGGAATAAACTTGTATTCCCCCCCCCCCCCAATCAAGGGGAACTTTCATTCATAAAATTCCAGTATCATACTCGAGTATGAGACTGGAATTATATGAATGAAAGTTCCCGTTGATTGGGGTGATATACAAGTCTTTTCAAAGTCTATATTAGTGGAATTTATTATTTTTTATCAGCACTGTCTGATGTCCTCTATGGGATATATGCATCTTTTTTGTTCATTTTGTCTATTTTTCCTTAATGGGTACATTTTTAATGAATTGATTCAATAAATTAGAATTTTTATAAATGACTGTACTATGAGTTCATACCGTATCATAAAAGTCAGTTTTGCCTCTACATAATATTTTCGGACATTCTTAATGTAGTATAGAAAATTATTATGGTTACAAAGCCACATAACTTCCACAAATATATTGTAGTTACAGAATTAAATTACCAACGGTCAGATCAACACAAAATCTCAAATATCTTACTCACGTGGGCACAGAAACGAAAATACGGCTAATGCCCAAATGGAGTCACAACTAATTGCAAAAAGAAGAAAACAAAAAAGTATAGAATGCAAACTCTTCAATTTATTATCAAAAAGTGACCATGGTTCCAGAATCTATTGTACAAGAGACTTTCAAATGCAATAACAGAGCCTTAAGCGAGGAACAAGTCAAACGTTACAGTTCGCATACTAAATACAGGGTCACATATACCCTCCAGTAAAGAGAGGATGGACTTGCCATTCTTATATGATGAGTGGGGTTAACCCTTTTTTAAATAGTTATTAGAGTAAAGAATAAATAAATAAAACTTTTTCAACTAGGCTTTAAATCAGTTTTCTACCAAGCGCAAGATGTAGATTTAGACATACGTCTAAATCTCCCTTTCCTCTGAAGCCTGATCAGCATTCGGATCGCCTTATAGAGGCTACTAACAGACAGTGAGGAAGTGAGATGATGCCTCCTTACCACCTTAACCCCATTTTGCTGACAAATGCCCCACAACCACATGCATTGCACGTGATTGTGGGGTGCTTGCAGCGCTTCCCCATTTTCTTAAAGCATGATTCCACCCGCGATGTATTTATTTTTAAAAGTCAGCAGCTACAAACACTGTAGCTGCTGACTTTTAATAAGGACACTTACCTGTCCTAGGCGCCGGCGATGTCGGCCCCCCGAGGGCAATCCCTCGATCGTGGAAGGTTCCGGCGCCGCCATCCTAACTAAGGGAAACAGGCAGTGGAGCCTTGCGGCTTCACTGCCCATTTCCTACTGCTCATGCGCGAGTCTCGCAGTGTTTTCTGAATGGGCGGCTGCTGTCTGGGATACACACAGTTCCTAGAAGGCAGGGCGCATCATTCCCCAGAAGACAACGCAAGGATGAAGACCAGCCGCAGAGGATGAAGAGGCAGATTAGGAAGATCCGCATAGCAATCGCTATTTCTCGTAAGTAAAAAAAATATGTTTTTTTCTATATATTTTTTTCTATTTATTTGTAGATTTTTGGTGAATTTTTTTTTTTTAGGGTGGAACTCCACTTTAAGTGTGTAGTATTCAGCGGGCTTGCTGCCTTCCCAATCGCCACATGTCAGGTGAACTTTGCAACAGGTGCGAATCAAAGCCTCATGACCATGGCATGTAAACACCCAGGTCCATTGCCTATTGCAGCTTAAGGGGGGGAAGCTGGAAACAAGCAAAAATGTGGCTCAACCATCTAAAGGTGTTTGCGTCTCTGGTGACCTCAATGTCTTGAAATGTTTTGTATTGGTCTTTTAAATATTTACCTATACAGATTGTACCTCTAAAGCCTGGTACACACGGGCTGAGTATTGGCCAGTTCAACAGAAGCCAGCTGACGTTCGGCCCGTGTGTATAGCTGCCTGTCTAAAAGAAGCCGGCTGAACGTCAGGCTACTCGCGAACGGGCAAGCTGGAAAAACAGCTGCCGATCGGCATCCGATCAGCTCTCGCTGCCAATGGCGGCGAGTGCTGACCGGTGTGTTCTGGAAGGGGGGCAGTCCCCAATCAGCATGGAGATCGCTGTACTAACATTGCATAGTACAGTGAGACACGTTGGGCCAAAAGAAAAAAAACTCATAGTGTGTCCCCCGCATTAAAGGTACTCTTTTCCTTTGTAAATAGATTTATCTATGTCAATTCATCTTCATATCTAAGTTAGTCTATTCCCTGTAATTTAGTTTCCTTTCTTTTGCACTCTTTTGTAATCTTGGAGTCCTATTTGTACGCTGGTGTCTGAAACTAAATGGCATGCTCAAGATACATTTTACTTCTCCACTGCAAAATGGTAAAATGATGCCTCTCTTGCTGAACCTTAGATCTGTTAAATAGAAGACAGTATTTTGTTAGCTTTAGAAGCTGCAAATTGCTATAGTTTGTTAATCTGCTGTTTAGCCTGTGGTCTACAAGGACACAAAGATCCTTCTCCTTCAAAGATTTACCCAGCGGTTTCCCACACATTCACATTTTATGTATTTTGTGATTTACTTGCTTTGCTCATTAAGAGAAGAATTGTCTTGGATAAATTAGAGTAATATTGAACATACGCTACATTGCACAATTTAGTATATTAGAGCTGTTCTTGCGCCAATCATATTAAAGTGATTGTGTATTCTCTATGATCCATTAAAGGTTATGCACACATTGTTTTACTTACCATTACCATGACATGTAGAATTTGGATGATGTTTTTTTTCAGTAGGGTTGTTCTGATTAATTCTATTTCTGAAACATGTGACATTTGCCTGTCTTCCTAGTTATATAATCTTGGCAATTATTATTTAATCTCTAATGCAAAAGCAAATGTTTTTTGCATTTTAATAGCCCATAGAACTTAAATGTATCCGAGAGTACATTTGTTTACTCCTGTTAATTACAGTATCATGCTTTTAAAAGATTAAAGCAGGTGTAAACCACTGGGTGCCTTTTTTTTCTGACCTGCAAGGTAAAGCCATAGTATGGTAGTATGTATTATGTGAAACTTACCTGAAAACTAAGCCTTGCGCTGTCATCACTGGAGGCCACTTCCATCTTCACCCGTCTTCCTTCCGGGTCCGCAGACTCTGGCTGTGTGACTGGTCAGAGCCGCAATGATGTCACTCCTGTACATGCACTGGGGGGGCCACCGTTTATGGCACAGAAATCTGAAGGAACAGCCCGGGTGGCCATTCCTTCAGAGCGCATGCGCCGATGACGTCATCGGCTGCATATATAGTAGGCTTACCTATAGGTACAAGTCAAAGATTGAAGTTTATAACCACTTTAAGCATATAAACATGAAACATCTTGAAATGTAAAAATGTCCCTTCTTATAGTCATTAGGGTTAAGGTTTGTATTTGCTGCGACACTGGGTTTTCAGTGAACTCTGGCTGTTTGTCGATCCTCAAGCAAAGTAAATAGCCTATTTGCAAGCCCATGGAAGTGAGCCTCCAGTTGCTACAGTTAAGCCTCGAACACACGACCGAGTTGCTCGTCAAAAAACTACAAGAAAACTGCTGAGAGAGCTTTCATGCCGAGAAAACCGCTTGTGTGTATGGTTTCTCGTCGAGAAAACTGCCGGGAATCTCGACAAGAAAAATAGAGAACCTGCTCTCTATTTTTCGGTCGTGTGTATGCTTTTCCGAGTCTTAAAAAATCGCGCATGCTCAGAATCAAGTATGAGACGGGAACGTTTCTTCTGGTAAAACAAGCCTTCGTAAATGAGATTGCACATTCGTCACGCTGTAACGAACTGAAAGCACGAAGACTAAAAAGCGCGAATCGCCTCTTCCCAAACTTTTACTTCACACGCGGTAACACAAGATCAGCAAAAGCAGCCCAAGGGATGGCGCCATTGAAATCGAACTTGCCCTTTATACTGCCGTCGTATGTGCTGTACGTGACCACGCAGAACAATGACGAGATTTGGAATTGACAGTGTGTATGCAAGGAAAGCTTGACAAGAAGCTCGTCAAGCTTGACAAGAATCTCGCCGAGAAAATCGACGGGTTTTTTACGACGAGAAACTCGGTCGTGTGTACGAGGCTTAAGTCACTAAATGTGACTGGTTGCTGCTTAGGGTTGTGCATCTGCCCCATGCCATTGGCTACTAGAACAATGGTGCTTTTTTTGTTTTGTTTTCTTTGTTGCTCGTTAAAATCCAAACCAATCAGAAAGAAGGGTGTGGTATGGCACCTCAATGTTTTTTGGGGGGTTGCCTAGGCCCTCTCCAAGTCCATATTGTAGTCTTATCACAGATTAGAAAATAAGAAGGGGGTTTTTGGGACATCAGATGCTCCTGATGAGTGGCATCTGGCCACGAAACGCATCAAGACTATCAATGTCATTATGTTCCCAACACATAGCTTAACCTCAAATGTGATTCATTTTCATCCTATAACCCATTTGTATCCATACTCAATAAGCATTTGGCTTTTTATACTAGTTATTTCCATGGGATACTATGTGATTTTTAGATGCGTGCATGTATATATATATGAATTTCTCTTTTTTGTATGCCATCGCCTTGTATACAGATAAAATACTCTTGTTCAATGATGTATCACATGTTTATGAGGTATGCTTTGTTTATATGCCTACCAAACAATTTTACAGTTTCTCCTACCACGTGTCTTGTCCCTCACTCAAAGTCCCACAAACCCCCTTCTTATTTCTGAATTAGGGATGGAGGTGCATGTTATCAAGCACCTCATTTAAAGTCCCAAAACCCCTTTGCTATCACAGATTAGGGTCTGCTTTTTTGATTTTTTACATAAATAAACAAACCAGAGGGGTAACTGTTAAAACATTTTTTCTAAAATAGTCACTCTTGCTAAATGTTTTTTTTTTTTTTTATATACATTTTTCTTTGGCATTAGTATATGCCCCATAGATCATTGCCAGCTCCTTGTGTCCTTTGTTCCATTTTAGTGGTCTCCATGCAGTTTTTGCCATTTTTTTATTTTGTTATGTTTTGGACTTTTTTGTCATTTAGTGGCACTTTTTTTTCTAAGGTCACTTTTAATTGTGTATATTGTCATCTCCAAGCATATTTTTTTAAAGAAATTGTGTATTTATAATCTTTTACTTGCTCCCAGCTGTATTTTTATACATTTTTTTTTGGTACATATAGTATACTCCAGGGCAGAGCCCAGCTAATCAATTTCCCTGTTTGACAACCCCTTGCCCATTAGCATTGCAATATAGGGATTTTACTTTTCAAGATTCAACTCCCCTTGACTTCAGTGGAGTTCACTTTAACATTTGCAATTTGCAGATTTTTGGAAGAATCAAACACTCATAAACACTAATGCCACATAAAACTTTTTAAAATGTAGTTCTAAATTAAGACTAAAACCTGTGGCTATAAGGAGCCCTGGGTGCTATGCTGCAATGGGCATAGCTGGGTAGGAGCCTCTCCTGTCTCTTCATTATCCCAGCCATCTCTTGCACTGTGCAGAACCGAGCTGTCAGACTGACAGCTCGGTCCTGCAGATTACTTTAGGAGAGTGACATTCTTCCTTTATAATCAGCACAGTTCTGCTGTCACATTTTCCTTTTGCTTTAACCGTAGCGCTAGCAGCAGGATCTGTAGGCACAAGTAGTGGAGAGACAGGGGAAAGAGATGCCTAGGGCAGTGCTGAAGAGGAGATATTGACCTAGTATTTATACTGTTTCAAAGACTATCTGTAGGTTATATGCATAGCAATGTCATTTTGGAACTTTGTTTCCTTTAAAATTTAGAGGGAGGCAATGCACAAAAGATTTCTGTCAGATATCTGCCAGAATATCTACGGTAATAGCTGCAGTGGGAGCTCCAATCATTAGCTGTATCATGTCTAGTGTGTTGTTCAGAGATGGTTGCACCTACTGATCCCCCATTCGATGGTGGCATTTGGCACTTACATGAAACACCCAAATGACAAATTTGATCATTACCTAAATAGGCTAAATCAGTGTCAGAACTTGGCCACCCACGTGAGCCAAGATTAAGTATCAGCTGGCCCAGCCTACACCCATGTGGACAGTATGACTTACTATAGATTAAGTTAATTTAGAAAGAAAATAAAATTATGTTTAGTTAAAGATCAAAAGTTAATCTTGTCTTTATTAGGCTCGACTGGATACATTTTCTTTTAAAAGGCTTTTCTTAGGAAAGCACACTTTCCCCTGATTTGTGTGTATTTAAGCCTCCATCAGTTATGTTCCTTAGACGCAAGTGAGATCATGACTTTTTTCCATTGACTTTAGAAGAGGATTTAAATGTTGTCCCCAAGTGACGCATTGCTCTCTTTCTGACATTATCTAGCTGTATTTTCCACCTTTTACTGATTTTCACTCTATTATTGCAGTATTCTGTAATGTCTAGATAATAAATCCACAGGACTTTTTGCACAAGATTTAACATACTCATAGTGTTTATTTCATAAACTGTATCTGGCACACAGTTCAAATAATACGATTCACCATGTGTGCGTTAAAGGTCAATTTAGAAGCATGTTTCATGTGACTGTGGCATAATTTTCCCTAAATGTATTTGTACTGTACTACTTTAATTTTGTTGTGTTTCCTGTCCAATGCAGTTCAGTTAACCACTTCAGCCCTGGAAGGTTTTAACCCCTTAATGACCAGGCCATTCTTTGCGATATGGCACTACTTTAACTGACACGGTCATGCAACGCTGTGCCCAAAAAAAAGATGTCCTTATTCGCCAACAAATAGAGCTTTCTTTTGGTGGTATTTGATTACCTTTGCGGTTTTTATTTTTTGCGCTATAAACCAAAAAAAACGCGACAATTTTGAAAAAAAAAAAAATTTTTTTACTTACTCTGCTATAAAACATACCCAATAAAAAAAAATTAAAAATCTAATTTCTTCATCAATTCAGGCCAATATGTTTTCTGCTACATATTTTTGGTAAAAAAAAATCCCAATAAGCGCATATTGATTGGTTTTCGTAAAAGTTATAGCGCCTAACAAACTATGGGATATTTTTATGGCATTTTTATTTATATATTTTTTTACTAGTAATGGCAGCAATTAGTGATTTTTAGCGGGACTGTGACATTGCGGCAGACAAATCAGACACCTAACGGACACTTTTGACACTTTTTTGGGAACCAGTTGACATTATTACAGTGATCAGTGCTAAAAATATGCACTGTTAGTGTACTAATGACAGTGGCAGGGAAGGGGTTAACACCAGGGGCGATCAAAGGGTTAAGTGTGGCCCTAGGAGGTGCTTGCTAACTGTGTGGGGGATGGACTGACTGGGTGAACGCAGGAACAGAAGATCTCTGTGTCCTCGCCTGCCAGAACAGCGATCTGCCTTGTTTACGTGGGCAGATCACTGTTCTGCCTCTCTGGAGAACGATCGTGATTGGCTCCCTCTCTGTCCAATGGGTGCATGCACGCCCACAGTATCTATTGCACGTAATGACGTACATGTACATGATTTTGTGCAATAGAGATGCCCATGCCGCAGTACATATGCGGTAGGCGGTCTTTACGTGGTAAAGGATGTCCCAAACCATCAAATAAATAAAACTAAGCCATCCAGAGGTGACTATTCG
The DNA here is from genome assembly GCA_029206835.1 of Rana muscosa. Classification (NCBI taxonomy): domain Eukaryota; kingdom Metazoa; phylum Chordata; class Amphibia; order Anura; family Ranidae; genus Rana; species Rana muscosa. The sequence goes on along the minus strand of JARGYO010005626.1, from coordinate 10,124,739 downwards.
TAGGTAATCCCTCCATGAGCAAATACGTGTGAATGGCCGCAATTAGCTCCTGGTTGTAAATGGGGTTTATTCAGGAAAAGAGAGCAGTCACTAGTGGTGTACCATAAGGCTCTGTCCTAGGTCCTGTTCTATTTCATCAGTTTGTAAGTGATATAACTAAAGATTTGTTGGGCAAGGTATGTCTTCTTGCTGATGACACAAAGGTGCGCAATAGGGTTGATATCCCTGGAGGTGTCTGTAATACATGATTTGGCATTGTTGAAAGATTGGTTAAAGGGGTTGTAAAGGTTCGTTTTTTATTTTCTAAATAGGTTCCTTTAAGCTAGTGCATTGTTGGTTCACTTACCTTTTCCTTCGATTTCCCTTCTAAATGTTTTTTTTCCTTTGTTTTCTTTGTCTGAATTTCTCACTTCCTGTTCCTCCTCAGTAAGCTGTTCAGTAAGCTGTTCTGGCTGACTCCACACCACTCAGATGATGGTGTGAAGTTTACTGAGGAGAAACAGGAAGTGAGAAATTCAGACAAAGAAAACAAACATTTAGAAGGTAAATCAAAGGAAAAGGTAAGTGAACCAACAATGCACTAGCTTAAAGGAACCTATTTAGAAAATAAAAAACAAACCTTTACAACCCCTTTAAAGCAGTGGAAACTGCAGTTCAATGTTTAATAATGTAAAATAATGAATCTAGGGAAAAAGACCCCTTTTGAGAAGTACAATATTGGGGGTACAGTGTTAGCCAGGGAAATCAGGATCTCCTTCCTCCTGCTGGTGATCCCTCTAGTGTTGCATCCTAGAATTCTGTTTGCTTTTTCCCACTGCCTGGCCATATTGTTTGTTAATTTTACTACTAACTAAAATAAGTACCCCCAAATCATGAAATTTTCCACATTTTGTCATGTTACAACCAAAAGCATAAATGTATTTATTTGGTATTTTATGTGATAGACCAAAACAAAGTGGCCCCTTAACTAAAATCTAGTGGAACCAATTGCCTTCAGAAGTCACCTAATTAGTAAACAGTGAACAAATAGCATCATGAAGGCTAAGGAACGCACCAGACAGGTCAGGGATAAGTTGTTGAGAAGTTTTACCACCTCAATACTGGGCAATTTCACCCCCTTCCTTCCCAGACTAATTTTCAGCTTTTAGTGCTCTTGCACTTTGAATGACAATTGCTCAGTCATGCTACACTGTACCCAAATGGAATTTTTATAATTTTGTTCACACAAATAGAGCTTTCTTCTTTTTTTTTTGGTGAGAAAGGGCGAAAATTAAAAAAAAAAAAATATTTTCTACTTTCTGTTTTAAAAGAAATCCAATAAAACCTAATTGCATCCTAAATTTAGGCCAGAATGTATTCTGCTACATGTCTTTGGTAAAAAAAAAATCCTGATAAGTGTATGATAATTGGTTTGTGTGAAAGTTATAAAGTCTACAAGCTATTCTATGTATCATTGAAAATTGATCAATCCTGATGTACCTGACGGCCTATCTCATTTCTTGAGCCCCTAAAATGTCAGGACAGTACAGATATCCCCAAAATGACCCCTTTTTGGAAAGAAGACAGTCCAAAGTATTTAGTAAGAGGCATAGTGAATTTTTTTAGGTTTCTATTTTTTCCCACAATGCTTTGGAAAATGAAGAAATATTTTTTTTTCTTTTTTTTTTCACAACATTGTCATATTTACAAGTTATTTTTCACACACTGCATAGGCATACTTGCAATTACACCCCAAAATGCATTCTGCTACTCCTCCTGAATATGGTGATATCACATGTGTAAGACTTTTCCACAGCCTGGCCACATACAGAACAGCAATAGCAAATGCAAGCGCTTGGGATGCCTGCACAGACAAACACTATTAATCCTAAATGTGTAAAGGATATTATGCAAAGGTTGAAAATCAAAAGAACAAAAAAAGGTTCAAATCAGGTGGACATAAAGTTATTATTGTTACCAAGGGATGGCAGGTAGCATAAAGATGAAAAACTCTATAGTAACAATTGTGGATAGGAAGTCTTTAATAAAAACTCAGTTGCCCAGGGCAGCTCTTCTCCAAGTTGAAGCCGACTCAAGGAAAATGACATGAAAGGAAAAATAGAAAAGCGCCTCTTAGCAAAACAGTTTTATTATGTAGCAGACAATTTGTATCAAACACTTACATCATGGTAAGTTTCAGGTGTCATCCAGTAGGATCAATGTTTATATTGCGTCCAGGATCTCTGACGCTACTCCACGGATTTCCCAGGTCCCGGTTATGGCGGCCGCAAGTAGCCGGGATGCAGGCTGGCTTGTCCGTGATAGGAGACAGCAGCGAAGGATGGCAGCGGTCGGTCCGGAGAGGAGCGTCTGACGTCAGCTGGATGGTGCAGGGAACCACAACGCGTTTCAGAGCATGCGCAGCTCTCGTACAGGGCATGCGCGCTCCTTTCTCAAGTGTACAAGGAGACAGAAAGGACGGATGTTTAAAAGTAATTCTGCCCGTCAGCGCAGCAGAATTCAATGATTGCTATGACAAGTGTGTTGCATGGAAAAAAACGGGAGTTTTAACCCCACTAACTTGGGATACACTGTGGTACACTGTGTTCATCACAACCAGTTTCCACAAAGCGACGATGTTTGCCAAAACGCTGTCTTAGTGGGTTAATAGTACGACCCACATATAGCATTTTGCATGGGCATGTTAGGCAATAAACGACATAATCACTTGAACAGTTGAAAAAATTGTCAAGTTGATAAGTCTTGTCCCTATGAGAGAAGTTTTTTTGTCCATGTTGGACAAAATTGCAAGTTTTGCACAGGGCTTTATTGCATCTATACATCCCTTTAAGGGGGGCCGGACAAATAGCACTAATTGATTTAGTGTGTTTTAACTTGCTAGGCGCTATTTTATTTTTTAGAGTCGGTGCCCTTCTGTAGGTAACTTTAGGTTTATCACAAGCAATTGTAGCTAGGTGGGGGTCTTGCTTCAAGATGTTCCAGTGTTTATGAATGATATGTTCCATTTTTCTATACTGTCCATGGAACCCAGTGACAAATCGAACAACCGGTTTTTCTGGCGATTTTATTCTCTTGGGTTTCTTGCCAGAAAGATAGATGGTATGGGCATGGTCTATAATTTTTTCTGGGTATCCTTTATCCAAAAATTTTTGTTTCAAGTGTGCACTTTGTAGTATGTAGTCGCTGTCCCTGGTGCAGTTCTGTCTTAATCTACAGTATTGACCCTTAGGTATATTTTTTACCCAGAGGGGGTGGTGACAGCTATCGTAATGGAGGTAAGAGTTACCTGCAGTGGGTTTAGTATAATTACGAGTAAAGATCTTATCTAACTCATGATTGAGTTCTAAATCAAGGAAAGCCAAACTGTCCTTATTGCAGACAGCGGAAAAGGAAAGTCCCATGTCATTGGTATTGCAGTATGTGACAAAGTCATCAACCTGGGAGGAGGAGCCATCCCAGATGATGACAATATCGTCGATGTACCTGCCATAAAATACTATGTATCTAGCAAAGGGGTTATTTTTCCATATGAGTAGATTCTCCCACAGTCCCATGGTCAGGTTGGCATAGGAGGGGGCAAAATGAGCCCCCATCGCTGTACCATGGGTCTGTAGGTAGAAGTCTCCCTCGAAATGGAAATAATTATGCGTAAGGCAAAACAGAGTAGCGTCCAGAATAAATTCAGCTTGTTTATTGTTGAGCATAGGGTTGGAGGATAGATAATGTTGTACGGCCAAAAGGCCTATATTGTGGGGGATGGAGGTATATAGGGAGTTAACATCTAATGACAGCCAAGAATAGCTGTCAAGCCAAGTATATGGAGACAGAAGTTCCATGAGATGTATAGAGTCCCGTATATATGATGGGAGATCCTGAGCGAGCGGTTGTAGAAAATAATCAATGTATTGTGAAAAGCCACCAGTTACACTGTTCATAGAGGCAACGATCGGCCTGCCGGGAGGGTTCTTTAAATCTTTGTGTATTTTTGGTAAATGATAAAAGTACGGTGTACTGTAGTAGTTTTTTCGTAAAAAAGCTGCTTCTTTTTTGTCGATGACTTGATCTACTAGAGCTTTCTTAACCAATGTCTTTGCTTCTGTACGAAACAGAGGTAAAGGATCAGATGGAAGTTTTCTGTAAGTGTTTTGATCGGACAGCAGCCTCATGGCCTCAGCCACATAATCTGTTCGATCTTGGATAATGATCCCACCCCCCTTATCAGCAGGCTTAATGATAAGATTGGGGTTGTCAAGGAAGCATTTAAGTGAAGCTCTCTCACCGGGTTTAAGATTATAATGGCGATGTTTGCCGGCATTTTCTGTAGCTTGGCATAATTTTTGGAGGTCAGCAAACACAACTCTATAGTAAGATTCTAGATAGGGTCCCTTGGATTTGGTAGGGTAAAAAATGGACTTAGGCTGTAAAGGTGTATGTGTAACCGGGGGTGATGTTTGAAAATGTTGAGTGAATAATTCAAGATCAACGTCTAGATCCAGCTCGCCAGGTTCTAGATCATACATGTTAAATTGGCTATCAGGACTGTAGGAAGAAGCTTCTGTGATTGCCTTTGCAACAGTGGCAGGAGAAAGTGTGCTGTCAGGATCAGCTAATTTGCCTTTGGTGGATTGTATATTATAAAATCTTTTAAGAGTAAGGTTTCTTATGAATTTGTTAAGATCCTTAAATAATTGGAAGGAATTGGGTTGTATGGTGGGAGAAAAAGTGAGGCCTCTACCCAGAAGGGAGACGTCATCAGGTGACAATATATGGGAGGAAAGATTGAACAACTTTATAGTTTCTGTTGTTTTGCATTGATTTTTGGATTTTCTGCGTCCTCCCCTACATCCTCGTCTGTGTGCTTTCTTTTTAATCTGTGTTTTGGGTGTGAGCCCTTTTCTAAAAAAGGCGAGAAGGACAGGGAGGCAGAATAAGTTGGTATGTCATGGATGTTAAAATCACCGAGGAGAAGATCAAAGGTGGTAGATACTTGGGGAGTGGTAGGAATTAAAAAGTCATCTTGGCTCACAATTTGAGCTGCAATACCAAGACTGGTAGTAGAAGATTGTGTTAGTATATCAATGGAATTGGAATCAGAGGTAGTGCCAGAGGGGATATCATCTATAGATACAAGCGACATGTTACCATCAGGAACTATGCCAGTAGATAATGTGTTTTCATCTAGGATGGGAGCCACATTATCTCTAGGCGAGGGAATTTCCCTAGGTGGTTGGCATTTATTTCCAAGTCTTCGTCTAGAATGAATTCGTTGGGGTAATGGGCTAGCTGTACGTGAATTGTTGGTGTTAACAGAACTAAATTTATCCTTGGGTCTGGATATGACATTAGAAATCACTCTAGCATAGGGTACTATAGACATGAGTGCTGGTATTTTTGTATTATTTTTCCAAGAAAAAATCTTTTTTTGGCGGTAATCATCTAGATCCCTATGAAATTTACCTAATTTAATCTGTATTAGTGAATTCTCTTTAGTTTTGGTGTTCCTTTTAAGTGTGTCCAGCCAGGTCAATGGAATTTTTTGCTGTGAGCCTATAATCTCCAATGAAAGCATTTGTACATGATGCACCAATTCATTATATTTGATGTGCCGCTGACTAATAATGATCTCTATCAATTTATTGGTGCAAAATTCGGCTATCCCTTCCCATTCCTTATTGTGGGCAGTATCTAAGAAGGAACAGGTTTTAAGGATTCTTAGGCCTCTAGGAGAAATTTTATGTTCAGCATATTTTTTTAGAAAAAACTCATCCCACCACTGTGTGTTGGTGGAGTGAATTAATCTTTCTAGTTTTTTGAACTTTCCACAAAGAATGTATCGGTCTGAATGTTTAAGTTTCGCTGAGTTGCTAAATAAATCAGGGGGTAAGCTTGAATACAATATATCGAGTACATCATATTTGTGATATTCAATTTCGTTAATCAATTCCATTTTAAAAGAATGATAGGCTGAACTAAGTCGAGCTTGATCAGGAAGGCAAGGAGCTAGAGTGCTGTCTCATAAAGCAAAAAATATTAAAACCATTAAAATCTACAAGAAATATAAAAAGAATGATCTATATATGTGCATACGTACGTGCATATAAAAGAGTCCAAACACGCATGTGCAAGGTCAAAAATTATTAAACAAAAAACCGAAAAAAAATAAAAAAAATAAAATAAAATATAGGATAAAAACAAAATTAATTGTTATTAAATTACTGAAGTAGTTGTGTTAACCGTGCCTGCAGTCCCAGCTGCTATACAAGACTTCAGAAAGACAAGAACAACAATAGCAAATGCAAGCGCTTGGGATGCCTGCACAGACAAACACTATTAATCCTAAATGTGTAAAGGATATTATGCAAAGGTTGAAAATCAAAAGAACAAAAAAAGGTTCAAATCAGGTGGACATAAAGTTATTATTGTTGCCAAGGGATGGCAGGTAGCATAAAGATGAAAAACTCTATAGTAACAATTGTGGATAGGAAGTCTTTAATAAAAACTCAGTTGCCCAACACCCAAGTAGCACCTTCAGGCGTTCTAGGAGCATAAATTACCCAGCTATGTCATGACTTCCTATCACAATTTTGAAGGCCCTGGAGCACCAGAACAATGGAAACGCCCACAAAATGACCTCATTTTGGAAAGAAAACACCCCAACGTATATTCTATATTTTTTTCCCACAAGTTTTGGAAATGTGAAAATGTGGAAAGAAAATGAAAACGCATTTTTTTTTTTTACACAAAGATGTCAATTTATAAGATTTTTCTAACACATAGAATTTACATAGCAAAACTTACACCTCAAAATACATTTTGTTACTCGTCCTGAGTATGATGATACGACATGTGTGGGACTTTTACACAGCCTGTGGAAATTACACATCTAAATTCTCGACTAGTTATTACATTTTGAAGGCCCTAGAGCACCAGGACAATGGAATTACCCACAAAATGACCACATTCAACAAATGTGGATCACTGGGACAGATGTGTGCAGCTGATGATCACTGGGACAGATGTGTGCAGATGACAGATGTTGATTACTGGGACAGATGTGTGCAGATGTTGATCACTGGGACAGATGTGCACAGATGACAGATATTGATTACTGGGACAGATGTTGATCACTGGGACAGATGTGCATAGATGTTGATTATTGGTACAGATGTTGATCACTGGGACAGATGTGCGCAGATGTTGATCACTGGGACAGAGGTTGATCACTGGGACATATTTGAGCAGATGATAGATGTTGATCACTGGGATAGATGTGCACAGACGACAAATGTTGATTACTGGGACAGATGTGTGCAGATGACAGATGTTTATTACTGGAACAGATGTACTCAAATGACAGATATTGATTACTGGGACAGATGTTGATCACTGGGACAGATGTGCGCAGATGTTGATTACTGGGACAGATGTTGATCACTGGGACAGATGTGTGCAGATGTTGATCACTGGGACAGAGGTTGATCACTTGGACAGATTTGAGCAGATGATAGATGTTGATCACTGGGACAGATGTGCACAGACGACAGATGTTGATTACTGGGACAGATGTGTGCAGATGACAGATGTTTATTACTGGGACAGATGTACTCAGATGACAGATATTGATTACTTAGACAGATGTTGATCACTGGGACAGATGCAGTGGCGGTGCATCCATAGAGGGTGCCGGAGCGCTCTCGCTCCCGCACCGCCACTGAAAGACAATACACAGATTCATGCATTGCATGAATCTGTGTATTGTCACCGCTGCCGTGCTGCCCACTATTCATATGGCCGGCCTCCTGGTGAGCGCCGGCCATATGAATTAGAGCGGCGGCCGGCGGTGGGTGTAACTTGGAAGTGCCTATCAGAGCCAGCGGCTCTGATAGGCTTTCCAAATACAGCTCTCACGCTGTATTCCGCTTCCAAAAACTCCTCCCAGGTACGCACGGGGGTGCGTTCCTGGAAGAAGACTGTGTGGAGGCTTCAGCCAATCAGGTTCACCGGATCTGGTTACCGGTAACCTGATTGGCTGAAGCGACATCGAGGACGGGAGAACACATCGAGGACGGCGCGGACCGAGGAAGGTAAGTGCAGGGCTGGGGGGGGGACAGGCTGCATTTGGGGGACAAACTGGCTGAATATGGGGCACAAACTGGCTGAATATGGGGCACAAACTGGCTGAATATGGGGCACAAACTGGCTGCATTTGGGGGGAACTGGCTGTATAAGGGGGACAAACTGGCTGAATATGGGGGACAAACTGGCTGAATATGGGGGACAAACTGGCTGAATATGGGGGGAACTGGCTGTATATGGGGGACACGCTGGCTGCATTTGGGGGGAACTGGCTGTATATGGGGGACAAACTGGCTGCATTTGGGGGGAACTGGCTGTATATGGGGGACAAACTGGCTGAATATGGGGGGAACTGGCTGTATATGGGGGACAAACTGGCTGAATATGGGGGGGACTGGCTGAATATGGGGGACAAACTGGCTGAATATGGGGGGAACTGGCTGTATATGGGGGACAAACTGGCTGAATATGGGGGGAACTGGCTGAATATGGGGGACAAACTGGCTGAATATGGGGGGAACTGGCTGTATATGGGGGACACGCTGGCTGCATTTGGGGGGAACTGGCTGTATATGGGGGACAAACTGGCTGCATTTGGGGGGAACTGGCTGTATATGGGGGACAAACTGGCTGAACATGGGGGGAACTGGCTGTATATGGGGGACAAACTGGCTGAATATGGGGGGAACTGGCTGAATATGGGGGGAACTGGCTGAATATGGGGGACAAACTGGCTGAATATGGGGGACAAACTGGCTGTATATGGGGGACACGCTGGCTGCATTTGGGGGGAACTGGCTGTATATGGGGGACAAACTGGCTGCATTTGGGGGGAACTGGCTGTATATGGGGGACAAACTGGCTGAATATGGGGGGAACTGGCTGTATATGGGGGACAAACTGGCTGAATATGGGGGGAACTGGCTGAATATGGGGGACAAACTGGCTGAATATGGGGGGAACTGGCTGAATATGGGGGACAAACTGGCTGAATATGGGGGGAACTGGCTGAATATGGGGGACAAACTGGCTGAATATGGGGGGAACTGGCTGAATATGGGGGACAAACTGGCTGAATATGGGGGACAAACGGGCTGAATATGGGGGGAACTGGCTGTATATGGGGGACAAACTGGCTGAATATGGGGGGAACTGGCTGTATATGGGGGACACGCTGGCTGCATTTGAGGGGAACTGGCTGTATATGGGGGACAAACTGGCTGCATTTGGGGGGAACTGGCTGTATATGGGGACAAACTGGCTGCATTTGGGGGGAACTGGCTGTATATGGGGGACAAACTGGCTGCATTTGGGGGGAACTGGCTGTATATGGGGACAAACTGGCTGTATATGGGGGCACACTGGCGATATATATGGGGACACACTGGCTGTATATGGGGGCACACTGGCTATATATATGGGGACAAACTGGCTGTATATGGGGGCACACTGGCTATATATATGGGGACACACTGGCTGTATATGGGGGCACACTGGCTATATATATGGGGACAAACTGGCTATATATGGGAGCACACTGGCTGTATATGGGGGCACACTGGCTGTATATGGGGGCACACTAGCTGTATATATGGGGGCAAACTGGTTATATATATATATGGGGGCACACTGGCTGTATATGGAAACAAACTGACTGTATTTGAGGGGGCAAACTGGTGGCGTTTGGGCACAGTGGCTGCGTTTAATGGGCACAGTGGCGGCAATTGATTTTTTATTTATTTTTTCAGTTTGTTTGCGCCCCCCCAAAAATTTTGAGCACCAGCCGCCACTGGACAGATGTGCGCAGATGTTGCTCACTGGGACAGATGTGTGCAGGATGTTGATCACTGGGGCAGATGTTGATCACTGGGACATATGTGTTTTACTGTGTGAGGACACTGTGTGGGGACACTTATTGTGTGATCAGTGAGTGCTTTACACTCACTCACACCCACCGGCAACACAGACCGGCTCTCCTTCTCTTCTCTGACAAGCTGCGTGTGAGGAGAAGCAGAGCTGATCAACTGACAGCCGGCTTTGTTTACATCACACGATGCCTGTGCTTGGACACAGCCATCATGTGATCAGAAGGGCCAATCACAGAGCCCTTCTGCCGATCGGAGGTACGCTGTGTCCGGGGGACATGAGCGCATCAGGATTGCGTGGCTGCGTAGGCACGCGACCGCGCGATTGCGCTACTTCTGAGGGACGTTCAAGAACGTCTACTCAGGAGGACAAAACACCCACCTGGTAGTTTATGTACAGTGGTCAGGTGGGAAGAAGTTAAAGCAGGGTAAGGTTATAAAAAAATATCACAAGCTTTGAACATCTCACAGAGCACTGTTCAATCCATCATCCGAAAATGGAGAGAATATGGCGCAACTGCAAACCTACCAAGACATGGCCTTCCACCTAAAATAACAGGAGAGCATTAATCAGAGAAGCAGCCAAGAGGCCCATGGCAACTCTGGAGGAGCTGCAGAGATCCACAGCTCAGGTGGGAGAATCTGTCCACAGGACAACTATTAGTCGTTCACTCCACAAATCTGGCCTTTATGGAAGAGTGGCAAGAAGAAAGTCATTGTTAAAAGAAACCCATAAGAAGGCCCATTTGCAGTTTGCGAGACATGTGGAAGAAGGTGCTCTGGTCAGATGAGACCAAAATTTTACTTTCTGGCCTAAAAGCAAAATGCTTTGTGTGGCGGAAAGCTAACACTGCACATTTCCCTGAACACACCATTCCCACCGTTAAGCATGATGGTGGCAGCATCATGTTGTGGGTATGCTTTTCTTCAGCAGGGACAGCGAAGCTGGTCAGAGTTGATGGGAAGATGGACGGAGCCAAATACAGGCAATCTTAGAAGAAAACCTCTTATGCCGCGTACACACCATCGTTTTTCTTGTCATGCAAAAAACCAAAGATTTTCTCGACGTGATTCCTCGTGATTCCTCTCAAGCCTGCCTTGCATACACACGTTCATGAAAAAAAACGCTCGAGCAAAGCGCGGTGATGTGCAACACGTACGCCAACACATACAAGGGCACTATAAAGGGGAAGTTCCATTCGAATGGCGCAACCCTTTGGGCTGCTTTTGCTGATCTCGTGTTAGTAAAGTTTGGTGAGAGACGATTCGCGCTTTTCAGCCTTGTGCTTTTCAGTCCGTTACAGCGTGACGAATGTGCTATCTCCATTACAAACGCTAGTTTTACCAGAACGAGCGCTCCCGTCTCATACTTGATTCTGAGCATGCGCGTTTTTTTTCCTCCCAGAAAAGCATACACACGCCCGTTTTTCGCGACGAGAAAAAGAATGACGGGAAAAACGACGAGAAAAAATAGAGCAGGTTCTAATTTATGGCGGGCAGTTTTCGCGTCGAGAAAACTGCTATGGAGCATATACACGACCGGTTTTCACGACCAATCTAAAAAATGGCAGTTTACTCGTCATGAAAAACGGTCGTGTGGACGCGGCATAAGAGTCTGCAATAGACTTGAGACTGGGGCAGAGGTTTACCTTCCAACTGGACAACGACCCTAACAACACAGCCAGAGCTACAATGGAATGGTTTAATTCAAAGCATATTCATGTGTTAGAATGGCCCAGTCAAAGTCCAGACCTAAATCCAATTGAGAATCTGTGGTAAGACTTGAAAATTGCTGTTCACAGACGCTCTTCATCCAATCTTACAGAGCTTGAGCTGTTTTGCGACGAAGAATAGGCAAAAATTTCACTCTCTAGCTGGTAGAGACATACAGGCGGTCCCCGGGTTACAAACTACCGACTTACAAACGACACCCATTTACAAACGGAGGGAGACAACAGGAAGTGAGATTCACTCCTGTAAGCATTATCATGGGAAAAAGGTGTCTCCACTGAAGCTTTATAATATACCTTTACTTTCCATCTCAATTATCTACCTATGGGGAACCTAAAGCCATATGTTAGACCTAAAGCCATATGTTTGTAGATGTTAATACAAAAAATCTTATCAATAATGTACAGGGACCTGACGAATATCGCATCAAAGCTACTTTAAAATTTTATTTGCTTTTAACATCTGATTTTGGAATTAAAAGAATTTCCCATATGCCTTTTCTAATTTTCTCATCACTATGGTCAAAAAGGATCCAACTAACCATTGGAAATCAAACAATCATCCTAAAAATTACAGTTTTCAAATTAAATCCTCTTAGCGCATGGCTAAACTTAGGTGACTAAATTAAATGTTTTAAAGTGTATTAAACCCAAAAGCAAACATTTATTATATTGCAGCTTGCCATTTCTTAGATGTGATGGCTGCATTTGTTTTCTTTCTTCAATTTTCATCTGGCGATGTAGCCAGTAGTGATGAGCCGAACACCCCCGGGTTCGGTTCGCACCAGAACCCGCGAACGGACCGAAAGTTCGAACGAACATTAGAACCCTATTAAATACAATGGATGCGAACGTTCGAATTCTAAAGTGCTAATTATAAAAACTATTATGCATGTTATTGTCCTAAAAAGGGTTTGGGAACCCGGGTTCTGCACCAGGGGACATGTATCAATGCAAAAATAAGTTTTAAAAACGGTCGTTTTCCGGGAGCAGTCATTTTAATGATGCATAAAGTGAAAAAAAAAAAGTCAAATATTCCTTTAAATATCGTACCTGGGGGGTGTCTAAAGTATGCCTGTGAAGTGCCACGTGTTTCCCGTGTTTAGAACTGTCCCTGCACAAAATGACACTTCTAAAGGAAAAAAAAGCCATTTAAAACTGCTTGCGGCTTTAATGTAATGTCTGGTCCCGGTAATATGGATGAAAATCTTTAAGAAAAATGGCATAGCTACCCCATGACCCCCCCCCTACCCCAGCCCATTACCAGCCCCTTTGGGTCTTGTATGGATATTAAGGGGAACCCCGCACATAAAATAAAAAAGGCCCTATATACTCTGAACAGCCGTATACAGGCGGTGCATACAAGACAGGGACTGTAGGTTTGTTCTTATGTAGAATCTGTTTGTAATTTTGAACAGGTACATTGTTGAAGTGTAGCTCCAGACCAAAAATCTATTTTTAAACTTTTTGGAAAACATAGGTAAGGGTTATCACCCCTGTAACATTTGTTTTGCTGTCTGTGCCCCTGTTCAGAACATTTCACCTCACTTTCCGTCCTAATGACAACTGTTTTTGAAATGTGGTGTTTTTCTTGAAACAAGGATTGCTGATAAAGCATCAGTACAGAGGAGACACCTTTCTCCCATATTTATTCTTACAGGAGAGAATTTTCCTTCCTAGTGGTAGATTTCCTCTCACTTCCTGTTGTCTTCTTGCGTTTGCAAGTAGGAGTCGTTTGTAAGTTGGATGTTTGAAAGTAGGGACCTGCCGTATATACTCTGCAGAAATAGGCCCCTTAGTTGTTGGTGTTGGCACAACACTGTAAGCACTCACAGTTACTCTTGGTTGGTGCTGGAACGCCCTGCTGTCAACTATTATATCAGGAATTTTAATTACATATAATTGTTGAACAGTGGTAGTAAAAATTGGGCCTTTGATGGTGGTGCTGGTGCCACAACACTGTAAGCCCTGACAGTTACTCTTGGTGGGTGCAGCAATGGGCCCTGCTGTGAATTATTAGATCAAGAATTGTAATTACATGCCCCTGTTGAACAGGGGCTGAAAAATTGGGCCTTAGGCACTGGTGGCACAACACTGCAACCCTTCACAGATACTGTACTTGGAGCACAGCAATGAGCCCTGTTGCAAAGTATTGCTTCAAAAATTGTAATGACACGCCCCTGTTAAACAGGGGCTGAAAAATTGGGCCTTAGGCACTGGTGGCACAACACTGCAACTCCTCACAGATACTGTACTTGGAGCACAGCAATGAGCCCTGTTGCAAAGTATTGCTTCAAAAATTGTAATTACACGCCCCTGTTAAACAGGGGCTGAAAAATTGGGCGTTAGGCACTGGTGGCGGCACCCATAAACAAAAATGATCTTCCAAGCTATCATCATCAATCGTATCATTGAGGACTCGGAGGAGGAGGATAGCCAGTCAACATAACAGCACAGGCACTCAGCATCAGCATCAGTCTTGAAGGGATGTGACATTTTAAAATCAATTAGTCTGTTATATCAGCATCAGGTGTGTGGTAGCTGGTGGTGATCCAAGACTGGTTCATCTTGATGAAAGTCAGTCGATCAACCGAGTCGGTGGACAGGCGCACCCTGTGATCCGTGACAAATCCTCCAGCAGCACTGAATGTGCGTTCCGAAAGAACGCTGGATGCAGGACAGGCCAGTAGCTCAATTGCATACTGTGCAAGCTCTGGCCAGTGATCCATCCTCAAGACCCAGTAAGCCAGAGGATTTTCGGTGGGGAAGGTGTCCAAGTCTGACCTTGCCCCTAGATATTCCTGCACCATGTTTATCAGACGCTGGCGATGGTTGCTGGAACCGATCATACTTTGGGGCTGCGGACTAAAGAATTGTCTGAACGCATCGGTCAGACGGCCACCTTCCCCACCGCTCCTTCTTTGACTGGCCGAAGCCTCAGCAACTCGTTGTCCAGGACCAGGAGTTTGCAACCTCCCAGTCTCTGGGAACGCGTTGCACAGACCTTTCTGCAAGGCCTCCCGGAGTTGTCTCATCCTCTGCTCCCTCTGCGACGGTAACATAAGGTCCGCAACCTTACCCTTGTACCGTGGATCAAGGAGAGTGGCCAGCCAGTAATGGTCCCTCTCCTTGATCCGAAGAATACGAGGATCCTTCCGCAGACTTTGCAGGATCAGGGAGGCCATGCAGCGTAGGTTTGCTGAGGCATTCGCTCCGGAGTCCTCTGGGTCACTAAGGACGACATGATCCGCAGCCACCTCCTCCCAGCCACGTACAAGTCCACTGGTTTCTTGGGACTGTAAATCATCCCTAAAAGACTGCTGCTGATGATGCTGAGTGCCAGCCTCCACCTCCATGCTGACACAATCCTCCTCCTCCTCCTCCTCCTCCTCCTCCTCCTCCTCTTCCTGTGCGATGGGTGGGACAGAAGGAACACTGTCTGGGTAAAGGGGGCCTTGAGAGGCAAGGAAGTCCTCCTCTTCCTGCCTCTGTTCTGCCTCAAGTGCCCTGTCCATTATTCCACGCAGCGTGTGCTCCAACAGGTGGACAAGAGGTACAGTGTCACTGATGCATGCACTGTCACTGCTCACCATCCTCGTGGCCTCCTCAAATGGTGCCAGGACAGTGCATGCATCCCTGATCATGCCCCACTGGCGTGGAGAAAAAAAACCAAGCTCCCCTGACCCTGTCCTGGTGCCGTAGTCGCACAGGTACTCATTGATGGCCCTCTGCTGCGTGTGCAGCCGCTGCAGCATGGCCAACGTTGAGTTCCACCTGGTGGGCATGTCACATATAAGGCGGTTCTTGGGCAGGTTCAACTCCTTTTGCAGCTCAGCCAGGCGAGCACTGGCATTATAAGATCTGCGGAAATGCACACAGACTTTCCTGGCCTGCCTCAGGACATCCTGTAAGCCCGGGTACCTGCCCAAGAAGCGCTGCACCACCAGGTTAAGGACGTGAGCCACACAGGGCACATGGGTCAGTTGTCCCTGTCGGAGGGCGGAGAGGAGGTTGGTGCCATTGTCGCAAACCACCATTCCTGGCTTAAGCTGGCGTGGCGTCAACCACCTCTCGGCCTGGCCCTGCAGAGCAGACAGGACCTCTGCCCCAGTGTGGCTTCTGTCCCCCAAACACACCAGCGCAAGCACGGCATGGCATCTTTTTGCCTGCGTACTTGCGTAGCCCCGTGAACGGCTACGGAGCACCGCTGGTTCATAGGACAAACCACAGGAAGAGGCCATGGAGGAAGAAGAAGAGGAGGGGGTGGAGGAGAGAGGTGTGTCACAACCAGTATTAGCATTTTGGAGGCGTGGCGGTGGGACAACCTCCAACACTACTGCACCTTGTCCTGAATCCTTCCCAGCTGCCAAAAGAGTGACCCAATGGGCCGTGAAAGAAAGGTAACGTCCCTGTCCATGCCTGCTGGACCATGAGTCAGCGGTAATATGCACCTTACCGCTGACCGCCCTGTCCAGCGAGGCCAAGACATTGCCTTCCACATGCCGGTAGAGAGCCGGAATAGCCTTCCGTGAGAAAAAGTGGCGTTTGGGAACCTGCCACTGAGGAACCGCACATTGCACAAACTCACGGAAGGGGGCCGAGTCTACCAACTGAAAAGGCAGCAGTTGAAGCGCTAGCAATTTAGCCAAGCTAGCATTCAACCGCTGGGCATGTGGATGGCTGGGAGTGAACTTCTTTCGACGGTCCAGCAGCTGGGGCAGGGAAATTTGCCTGCTAGAATCGGACGTCGGTGTACTGCTAGCAGAGTGGGCGCAAGTACTTGGCTGTGACACACCTAATTCTACACCTTCATTCCTCTCAGTGCATGTTTCAGAGAGGACTGAAGTTATAGTGGGGTTGGAGATCCCAGCTGATGCGGTGCAAGGAGAGGTCCGCTTGGTTCTTTGGTGTGGGTCTTTGAGGTAGGCTTGCCAACGAGCTGCATGGCAGGTCAACATATGTCTGGTCAGGCATGTGGTACCCAAGCGGCTGATGTTTTGGCCACGCGATATACGCTTGAGACATATGTTGCAAACAGCAGCTGTGCGATCTGATGCACTAGCCTCAAAAAAGGCCCACACCAAAGAACTTTTTGAATGACGGGCAGAGGCAGCGCCCTGCATAGGCGGAGCTCTGCGGTGTGATTCCGTCGGTGTACTGCCCTTACGCTGGCCACCAAAGGGCATCCTGCCTCGTTGGAGATGTGCCTCCTCCTCATCCTCCTCCTCCTCCTCTCTCCTATTAGGCACCCACGTGGAGTCATTGACCTCATCATCCCCTCCCTCCTCATCACTGGAGCCAATCTGGCAGTATGCTGCAGCTGCTGGAACATGACTGCCAGATTGGTGTCCTTCTTGAGCATCCCCTCTGTCTGCTCTCACGCTACTGCCTTCCTCTAGCTGGGTTTCATCATCAGACCCTTCGAAACGCTGGGCATCCTCCTGGAGCATGTACCCAACACTGTGCTGAAACAGTTCGGGGGACTCCTCAGGAGGAGGACATGGTGGGTCTAGGGAAGGAGTGACTGATGATTTGTCTGACATTGATACCAGGGAAGACGACGCTTTGGCAGCTGCTTTTCCAGTACCCTGAGCCTGGGTGAGAGAGGATGAGGAGGAGGAGGAGGGCTTGGTCATCCACTCTACCAAGTCTTCGGCATGATGTGGCTCAACATGTCCAGCTGCCGAAAAGAAGGACAAGCGTGTCCCATGGCCATGTGCTGATGACAATGCACCGCGTCCACGACCAGCACTGTTGCCCCCAGACACAGAGCCTGCTTGCCCTCTTTTATTGCCTCCTGACTGTCTGCCTCTCCTTGTTTGCCTTCCAGACATTCTAATAGATGGCCTGCAGGGAGATGGGAAAAAAGCAATAAGGGCTACCTTCAGGTGTCCTTCTCTGTCCCTTGAAACAAGGACTTTCACAGTGAAAGAAACTGACACTGTCCCTACCTAGAGTTTTCTGTCCCTAGAATAAATGTTTTTTTTAATCACAATATAGCACAAGGACAATTCACTCAATGTCTCTCCAGGTCCCTGGAAACAAGGACTTGCAGAGTGAAAGAAACTGACACTGTCCCTACCTAGAGTTTTCTGTCCCTAGAATAAATGTTTTTTTTAAGCACAATATAGCACAAGGACAATTAACTCACTGTCCTTACAGGTCCCTGGAAACAAGGACTTGCAGAGTGAAAGAAAAAAAACACTCTCCCTACCTACAGTTTTCTGTCCCTAGAAAAAATGTTTTTTTTAATCACAATATAGCACAAGGAAAATTAACTCACTGTCCTTACAGGTCCCTGGAAACAAGGACTTGCAGAGTGAAAGAAACTGACACTGTCCCTACCTAGAGTTTTCTGTCCCTAGAATAAATGTTTTTTTTAATCACAATATAGCACAAGGACAATTAACTCACTGTCCTTACAGGTCCCTGGAAACAAGGACTTGCAGAGTGAAAGAAACTGACACTGTCCCTACCTAGAGTTTTCTGTCCCTAGAATAAATGTTTTTTTTAAGCACAATATAGCACAAGGACAATTAACTCACTGTCCTTACAGGTCCCTGGAAACAAGGACTTGCAGAGTGAAAGAAAAAAAACACTCTCCCTACCTAGAGTTTTCTGTCCCTAGAAAAAATGTTTTTTTTAATCACAATATAGCACAAGGAAAATTAACTCACTGTCCTTACAGGTCCCTGGAAACAAGGACTTGCAGAGTGAAAGAAAAAAAACACTCTCCCTACCTAGAGTTTTCTGTCCCTAGAAAAAATGTTTTTTTTAATCACAATATAGCACAAGGAAAATTAACTCACTGTCCTTACAGGTCCCTGGAAACAAGGACTTGCAGAGTGAAAGAAAAAAAACACTCTCCCTACCTACAGTTTTCTGTCCCTAGAAAAAATGTTTTTTTTAATCACAATATAGCACAAGGAAAATTAACTCACTGTCCTTACAGGTCCCTGGAAACAAGGACTTGCAGAGTGAAAGAAACTGACACTGTCCCTACCTAGAGTTTTCTGTCCCTAGAATAAATGTTTTTTTTAAGCACAATATAGCACAAGGACAATTAACTCACTGTCCTTACAGGTCCCTGGAAACAAGGACTCGCAGAGTGAAAAAAAAAAAACACTCTCCCTACCTAGAGTTTTCTGTCCCTAGAAAAAATGTTTTTTTTAAGCACAATATAGCACAAGGACAATTAACTCACTGTCCTTACAGGTCCCTGGAAACAAGGACTTGCAGAGTGAAAGAAACTGACACTGTCCCTACCTAGAGTTTTCTGTCCCTAGAATAAATGTTTTTTTTAAGCACAATATAGCACAAGGACAATTAACTCACTGTCCTTACAGGTCCCTGGAAACAAGGACTTGCAGAGTGAAAGAAAAAAAACACTCTCCCTACCTAGAGTTTTCTGTCCCTAGAAAAAATGTTTTTTTTAATCACAATATAGCACAAGGAAAATTAACTCACTGTCCTTACAGGTCCCTGGAAACAAGGACTTGCAGAGTGAAAGAAAAAAAACACTCTCCCTACCTAGAGTTTTCTGTCCCTAGAAAAAATGTTTTTTTTAATCACAATATAGCACAAGGAAAATTAACTCACTGTCCTTACAGGTCCCTGGAAACAAGGACTTGCAGAGTGAAAGAAAAAAAACACTCTCCCTACCTACAGTTTTCTGTCCCTAGAAAAAATGTTTTTTTTAATCACAATATAGCACAAGGAAAATTAACTCACTGTCCTTACAGGTCCCTGGAAACAAGGACTTGCAGAGTGAAAGAAACTGACACTGTCCCTACCTAGAGTTTTCTGTCCCTAGAATAAATGTTTTTTTTAAGCACAATATAGCACAAGGACAATTAACTCACTGTCCTTACAGGTCCCTGGAAACAAGGACTCGCAGAGTGAAAAAAAAAAAAACACTCTCCCTACCTAGAGTTTTCTGTCCCTAGAAAAAATGTTTTTTTTAAGCACAATATAGCACAAGGACAATTAACTCACTGTCCTTACAGGTCCCTGGAAACAAGGACTTGCAGAGTGAAAGAAAAAAAACACTCTCCCTACCTAGAGTTTTCTGTCCCTAGAAAAAATGTTTTTTTTAATCACAATATAGCACAAGGAAAATTAACTCACTGTCCTTACAGGTCCCTGGAAACAAGGACTTGCAGAGTGAAAGAAAAAAAACACTCTCCCTACCTAGAGTTTTCTGTCCCTAGAAAAAATGTTTTTTTTAATCACAATATAGCACAAGGAAAATTAACTCACTGTCCTTACAGGTCCCTGGAAACAAGGACTTGCAGAGTGAAAGAAACTGACACTGTCCCTACCTAGAGTTTTCTGTCCCTAGAATAAATGTTTTTTTTAAGCACAATATAGCACAAGGACAATTAACTCACTGTCCTTACAGGTCCCTGGAAACAAGGACTCGCAGAGTGAAAAAAAAAAAACACTCTCCCTACCTAGAGTTTTCTGTCCCTAGAAAAAATGTTTTTTTTAAGCACAATATAGCACAAGGACAATTAACTCACTGTCCTTACAGGTCCCTGGAAACAAGGACTTGCAGAGTGAAAGAAAAAAAACACTCTCCCTACCTAGAGTTTTCTGTCCCTAGAAAAAATGTTTTTTTTAATCACAATATAGCACAAGGAAAATTAACTCACTGTCCTTACAGGTCCCTGGAAACAAGGACTTGCAGAGTGAAAGAAAAAAAACACTCTCCCTACCTAGAGTTTTCTGTCCCTAGAAAAAATGTTTTTTTTAATCACAATATAGCACAAGGAAAATTAACTCACTGTCCTTACAGGTCCCTGGAAACAAGGACTTGCAGAGTGAAAGAAAAAAAACACTCTCCCTACCTACAGTTTTCTGTCCCTAGAAAAAATGTTTTTTTTAATCACAATATAGCACAAGGAAAATTAACTCACTGTCCTTACAGGTCCCTGGAAACAAGGACTTGCAGAGTGAAAGAAACTGACACTGTCCCTACCTAGAGTTTTCTGTCCCTAGAATAAATGTTTTTTTTAATCACAATATAGCACAAGGACAATTAACTCACTGTCCTTACAGGTCCCTGGAAACAAGGACTTGCAGAGTGAAAGAAAAAAAACACTCTCCCTACCTAGAGTTTTCTGTCCCTAGAAAAAATGTTTTTTTTAATCACAATATAGCACAAGGAAAATTAACTCACTGTCCTTACAGGTCCCTGGAAACAAGGACTTGCAGAGTGAAAGAAAAAAAACACTCTCCCTACCTAGAGTTTTCTGTCCCTAGAAAAAATGTTTTTTTTAATCACAATATAGCACAAGGAAAATTAACTCACTGTCCTTACAGGTCCCTGGAAACAAGGACTTGCAGAGTGAAAGAAAAAAAACACTCTCCCTACCTACAGTTTTCTGTCCCTAGAAAAAATGTTTTTTTTAATCACAATATAGCACAAGGAAAATTAACTCACTGTCCTTACAGGTCCCTGGAAACAAGGACTTGCAGAGTGAAAGAAACTGACACTGTCCCTACCTAGAGTTTTCTGTCCCTAGAATAAATGTTTTTTTTAAGCACAATATAGCACAAGGACAATTAACTCACTGTCCTTACAGGTCCCTGGAAACAAGGACTTGCAGAGTGAAAAAAAAAAAACACTCTCCCTACCTAGAGTTTTCTGTCCCTAGAAAAAATGTTTTTTTAAGCACAATATAGCACAAGGACAATTAACTCACTGTCCTTACAGGTCCCTGGAAACAAGGACTTGCAGAGTGAAAGAAAAAAAACACTCTCCCTACCTAGAGTTTTCTGTCCCTAGAAAAAATGTTTTTTTTAATCACAATATAGCACAAGGAAAATTAACTCACTGTCCTTACAGGTCCCTGGAAACAAGGACTTGCAGAGTGAAAGAAAAAAAACACTCTCCCTACCTAGAGTTTTCTGTCCCTAGAAAAAATGTTTTTTTTAATCACAATATAGCACAAGGAAAATTAACTCACTGTCCTTACAGGTCCCTGGAAACAAGGACTTGCAGAGTGAAAGAAAAAAAACACTCTCCCTACCTACAGTTTTCTGTCCCTAGAAAAAATGTTTTTTTTAATCACAATATAGCACAAGGAAAATTAACTCACTGTCCTTACAGGTCCCTGGAAACAAGGACTTGCAGAGTGAAAGAAACTGACACTGTCCCTACCTAGAGTTTTCTGTCCCTAGAATAAATGTTTTTTTTAATCACAATATAGCACAAGGAAAATTAACTCACTGTCCTTACAGGTCCCTGGAAACAAGGACTTGCAGAGTGAAAGAAACTGACACTGTCCCTACCTAGAGTTTTCTGTCCCTAGAATAAATGTTTTTTTTAATCACAATATAGCACAAGGAAAATTAACTCACTGTCCTTACAGGTCCCTGGAAACAAGGACTTGCAGAGTGAAAGAAACTGACACTGTCCCTACCTAGAGTTTTCTGTCCCTAGAATAAATGTTTTTTTTAATCACAATATAGCACAAGGAAAATTAACTCACTGTCCTTACAGGTCCCTGGAAACAAGGACTTGCAGAGTGAAAGAAACTGACACTGTCCCTACCTAGAGTTTTCTGTCCCTAGAATAAATGTTTTTTTTAAGCACAATATAGCACAAGGACAATTAACTCACTGTCCTTACAGGTCCCTGGAAACAAGGACTTGCAGAGTGAAAGAAAAAAAACACTCTCCCTACCTACAGTTTTCTGTCCCTAGAAAAAATGTTTTTTTTAATCACAATATAGCACAAGGAAAATTAACTCACTGTCCTTACAGGTCCCTGGAAACAAGGACTTGCAGAGTGAAAGAAACTGACACTGTCCCTACCTAGAGTTTTCTGTCCCTAGAATAAATGTTTTTTTTAATCACAATATAGCACAAGGACAATTAACTCACTGTCCTTACAGGTCCCTGGAAACAAGGACTTGCAGAGTGAAAGAAACTGACACTGTCCCTACCTAGAGTTTTCTGTCCCTAGAATAAATGTTTTTTTTAAGCACAATATAGCACAAGGACAATTAACTCACTGTCCTTACAGGTCCCTGGAAACAAGGACTTGCAGAGTGAAAGAAACTGACACTGTCCCTACCTAGAGTTTTCTGTCCCTAGAATAAATGTTTTTTTTAAGCACACTATAGCAGAAGCACAAAACACACTGACACTCTCCCTACCTATCCTTCTCTTTCCCTAAACTAAAGGAATCCAGGTTAAGCAAGAAAGAAATAACAGTCACTGTCCCTGCCTATGCTACTCTATCCCTGCTCCGGAACACACTACACTAGGCCGCCGTGCTGGCGGCCTTTTATAGTGTGGGGCGTGTACTAAACACCCTCAGCAATAATTGGCCACAGGCATCCTGCCTGTGGCCAATCATTGCTCTCCTCGCTGCCGGCGCTGTGATTGGCCAAGCATGCGGGGTCACAGTGCATGCTTGGCCAATCACAGCGCCTGGATGACACTGCGATGGCGTAGTGCATTGTGGGCCGTTCGCGTCACTCGAATTTGGCGCGAACGGCCCAAATCGTTCGATCTTCGTCGAACGATCGAACAGCCAATGTTCGAGTCGAACGTATGTTCGACTCGAACACGAAGCTCATCCCTAGTAGCCAGTAAGGCTGGGTTTACACTAGATGCCGATTCGGCTCCCAGCAGGGGCCTTGTGCGTCCTGGTTCACAGTTTCAGGTCTGATTTCAACACCAAATTTTGGGCTGAATTCAGGCCTGAAACGGACCAAAAGACACACGGGGCTCCTGTGCAAATTCACACCGGAGCCGCATCAGAGATACGTGAACCGGCTCCATAGAGAGCCGGTCACATTCTCCTGCTATTGCAAATTGGATTCGAGAATCCCGCATCCAATTCGCAATAGTGTGAACCCAGCCTAAGTCTGTTGTTTTTCAAAAGAACAAGCTGCAAATGTACTGTATCGGTTCCTGGAATGAGACAAACCATTTACCACTGACGGGGTGCTTACAACGATCGGCTTTTATTTATTTATGTAAAACCTATATCCCAAACTAAAAAAAAAAGTTTGTTGTTACTGCTTATAAAGTATTAGCTGGAGTTTAGCTTCAATTGTTTAGTGTATTTAAATCTGCTATTCCATCTAACACTCCCCTTCTCCCAGACTGACAATTCTGCTGTCCAATGGTGTCAGTGTTGTTCCTTCACTCCATCCAGAGTGGGGACACTCGAATACAGGAGGTGTGTTACTGGCCCAATCACCAGGTGAAAAGAGATAAAAGAAAAAGCTTAGAAGAAGAAAACAAATGCAGCCACCAAATCTGATGATTTGTAAACTTCAGTAAGTTAAATTTTTGGTTTTGTGTTTAATATCGCTTTAATCAAGCAAGGATAAGTAGGGTCAACTTGCAGAAATAGATTATTTAAATTTACATGTAAAAACAAAAAAAGTTTTTTGCTTTTTTTTGTGAACTTCACATAAACTCATGACTAATGTTCTCTTGTGTAATTTAAAACGAAATCTTCAGCCTGAAAATGTCCTCAGGAGGCTCTCTTGTATCCATCTCTGTGAGTCTAACTACATTCTCATCATCTGTAAAGCAAGTCTCATAATTAGCAATATTCATACAATGAGTCAGTGGATTGTTTTGTTAGGCTCATTTCCTTTAGCATACAATAGGCTGATGCTACATATAAAAAAGCTTGTCTCAGGATCTGAATATATCCATAACAAAACAATGCTAATGTATTTGCCCTGTGGACTTTTGTACATTTGCTGATGGAAGAAGGTGGTGGATTCAGATTAAATGCACAATGAAGCCACATGTTTGAGTATAAATAATTATGTCTTCAGTGTGATAATGGGTCTTCATTTTCAACACCACATGGAAATAGATATAGGAGCAGATAAATGAGGTAATGGAAAAGTAAATGAACGATTTTACTTGTACTTAAAGGTGTACTGTACCAAAACAAGGATAACTCTTTTAGAGGCTGAAAATAGGTGGGTGTTCTAAGGAAATATAGAGGCTCTTCTTAAACCAATACTAAAATATCTCTCCTTCACCGATGGGGTGCATGCGAGCTCCCTCACCAGCTTCGTCAGTTCCCACTCTTCTTCCAGGTTTGGAATCTTTGAATTCCCATGCAGAGTTAAATCCTCCCGGCTGCAGGTGAAACTCAGTGTACATTCTTGTAAAAAAAGGAAGGTAAGATGGATTTATTGCAGAAGAGACATAGTGGGGTAGATTTACTAAAACTGGTGCACTTAGAATCTGGTGCAGCTGTGCATGATAGTCAATCAGTTTCTAACTTCAGCTTGTTCAATGAAACTTTGACAGTAAGGCCCACCTCACACTGGTACGACATACGCTCTGACTTTGGGAGCACATGTCCCATGACTTGTATAAATCAATGGTTCCCTATAAGAGCCATCTTGACTGGTTTGACACAAGTCGGTCTGACTTTGAAAAAGGTTCCTGCACTACTTTGGTCTAACTTCAGCCCATTCAATATCAATGAAGTCGGATCAAAGTCGGATTATCATCTTCACTGATCCGACTTTGGCAGGCGACTTGTGTGCTGAGGATCTTCAAGGGGAACCCCACGCCAAAATGTAAAAAAAAAAAAAAAACGCGAGGGTCCGCCCCCAATTCCATACCAGGCCCTTTTGGTCTGGTATGGATCTTGAGGGGAAACCCCACGCCAAAATATAAAAACGGTGTGGGCCCCCCCCCCCGAGACCATACCAGACCCTTATCCAAGCACGCAGCCCGACAGGTCAGGAAAGGGGGGAGAATCGACTGCCCCCCTCCTGCACCATACCAGGCTATATGCCCCCAACATGGGGTGATGGGTTCTTTGGGGCAAGGGCCTCTTCCCGATAACCCTGGCCTGTGGTTGTCAAGGGCTGCAGGAGAGGGGCTTATCAGAGTCTGGAAGCGCCCTTTAACAAGGGGGCCCCCAGATCCCAGCCCCCACATTATGTGAATGAGTATGAGGTACATTGTACCCCTACCCATTCTTTCAAAAAATGTGTCAAAAATAAATAAAACCTGTACACAAGTTTTTGACAAAGTCCTTTATTAAAGTAGCTCCAGCGTGTCTTCTCCCTCTGATTTCTTCTCCCTCTGTTCCCTCTCTCCCTGACGATGTCTTCTTCCTCCAGTCTTCTTTCTCTGCCGGTTCTTCCTCAAGTTCTTCTCCCAATGCTTGCTCCCGCTCTTGTGTTAGCTCCGGTGTGTGCCATTACTTATAAAGCCATGGGGCGTGGCCATCCGGTGACATCATCCGGAGACCCCGTCCCTTGTGACGTCACTGCCCCATCATGCCTATTCATTTGAATGGGCTGCCCTATGCATGTTTGTTGTGCCAAAGAAGCTCAGGAACCACATTTTGGCCCTGAGCCAGGCACGTTTTTACACTCACATTTTGCCGCGATTTGTCGTGTGACATTCGTGGCTAAACCTCATTGGGTTTAGGAATGAATAGCACCCAAACACGCTTTACCATGTTTTTGTGTCAATTTGGGATCGCAGGCAGAATCGCAACATTCTGCTCATGATTCCAAATTACTAAGTGTGAATGGGGCCAAATGGGCTGCCATATGCGCTGTTGAAGCAAAGAAGCTCAGGGACCAGATTTTGACCCTGTACAAAAGATGCAGGGGAATGTTTTCAATATAACCACTCACAGGCCTCACTGTTCATCACTGTTCAACAACATTATCTTTGCATGCTTGAACACAACTTTTTCGAGCATTATGACAGAATTGTACTAAGTGCAACGCCATGGTTGCCAATTTTTTAATCCCATGTTCCAAGATGAAATTTAAGATAGTGTGACAGGGCACATGCTCGTTTCCCCAAATGCATTTTTTAAACATTACTTAAGAAGGTTCCACACTATCTATTTGTCACTCCATCGTGCACAAGTCGTCTGGCTAATGTGGCTGTGAAGGGGTGGGTGACAGGTGCACCACATTCTTTTAAAACTTAATGGGTAACAGACTGACTGCTATGGTTAGGGTTTCAAAAAAGAAATAATATTTGGGTTGGAGTTAGGCTTACTCAAGAGTTAGAATAGAGATAGAGTTAAGACTAAGTTTAGGATTGATGTTTAAAGCTGAACTCCAAGCAAAAAACTCTCATTTAAATAATTTCCTTAATGGCTATAGAGCCTAAAAATGCACTATTGTATGCACCAAATCTATTGCAAACTCATATATTACCATATAAAAGCAGCAGTGACTCCATTACTGTGCTGTAGGGATGAGCTTCGTGTTCGAGTCGAACATACGTTCGACTCGAACATCGGCTGTTCGATCGTTCGACGAAGATCGAACGATTTGGGCCGTTCGCGCCAAATTCAAGTAACGCGAACGGCCCACAATGCACTACGCCATCGCAGTGTCATCCAGGCGCTGTGATTGGCCAAGCATGCACTGTGACCCCGCATGCTTGGCCAATCACAGCGCCGGCAGCGAGGAGAGCAATGATTGGCCACAGGCAGGATGCCTGTGGCCAATTATTGCTGATGGGGTTTAGTACACGCCCCACACTATAAAAGGCCGCCAGCGCGGCTGCCTTGTGTAGTGTGTTCCGGAGCAGGGAAAGAGAAGCATAGGCAGGGACAGTGTCATTATTTTTCCTTTACTATTCCTGGATTCCTTGTGTTTAGGGACAAATAAGGATAGGTAGGGAGAGTGTCAGTGACAGTGTGCTATTCTGTGCTAATCCTTGTTTGTAGGGACAGAGAGGTACAGTGAGGGAAAGTGTCAGTGTGCTATTCTGTTCTAAAACTATTTTGCTGAACCATATTTTCAATCCTTGAGTTTAGGGACAGAGAGGTACAGTGAGGGAAAGTGTCAGTGTGCTATTCTGTTCTAAAACTATTTTGCTGAACCATATTTTCAATCCTTGAGTTGAGGGACAGAGAGGTACAGTAAGTGAAACTGACAGTGTGCTATTCTGTTCTAAACCAATTTTGCTGTTCCATATTTTCAATCCTTGAGTTGAGGGACAGAGAGGTACAGTGAGTGAAACTGACAGTGTGCTATTCTGTTCTAAACCAATTTTGCTGTTCCATATTTTCAGTCCTTGAGTTTAGGGACAGAGAAGGACACTCGTAGAAATTATCAGTGTGCTATTCTGTGCTAAATCTTGTTTGTAGGGAGGGACAGAGTAGGACAGTGAGGGAAAGTGTCAGTGTGCTATTCTGTTCTAAAACTATTTTGCTGAACCATATTTTCAATCCTTGAGTTGAGGGACAGAGAGGTACAGTGAGTGAAACTGACAGTGTGCTATTCTGTTCTAAACCAATTTTGCTGTTCCATATTTTCAATCCTTGAGTTGAGGGACAGAGAGGTACAGTCAGTGAAACTGACAGTGTGCTATTCTGTTCTAAACCAATTTTGCTGTTCCATATTTTCAATCCTTGAGTTTAGGGGCAGAGAAGGACACTCGTAGAAATTATCAGTGTGCTATTCTGTGCTAAATCTTGTTTGTAGGGAGGGACAGAGTAGGACAGTGAGGGAAAGTGTCAGTGTGCTATTCTGTTCTAAAACTATTTTGCTGAACCATATTTTCAATCCTTGAGTTGAGGGACAGAGAGGTACAGTGAGTGAAACTGACAGTGTGCTATTCTGTTCTAAACCAATTTTGCTGTTCCATATTTTCAATCCTTGAGTTGAGGGACAGAGAGGTACAGTGAGTGAAACTGACAGTGTGCTATTCTGTTCTAAACCAATTTTGCTGTTCCATATTTTCAATCCTTCTGTTTAGGGACAGAGAAGGACACTCATAGAAATTATCAGTGTGCTATTCTGTGCTAAATCTTGTTTGTAGGGAGGGACAGAGTAGGACAGTGAGGGAAAGTGTCAGTGTGCTATTCTGTTCTAAAACTTTTTTGCTGAACCATATTTTCAATCCTTGTGTTTAGGGACAGAGAAGGATAGGCAGGGGACAGTGTCAGTGTCATTGTTGCTAAGCCTCCTGCACAATATACACCTGAAGGTAGCCCTTATTGCTGTTTTTCCCATCTCCCTGCAGGCCATCCATTAAAATGTCTGGAAGGCAACCAAGGAGAGGCAGACAGTCAGGAGGCAAAAAAAGAGGGCAAGCAGGCTCTGTGTCTGGGGGCAACAGTGCTGGTCGTGTACGCGGTGCATTGTCATCAGCACATGGCTATGGGACATGCTTGTCCTTGTTTTCGGCAGCTGGACATGTTGAGCCACATCATGCCGAAGACTTGGTAGAGTGGATGACCAAGCCCACCTCATCCTCCTCATCCTCTCTCACCCAGGCTCAGGGTACTGGCAAAGCAGCTGCCAACGCGTCCTCTTCTCTGGTATCATTATCTTCATTAGTCAATCCTTCCCTAGACCCACCATGCCCTCCTCCTGAGGAGTCCCCCGAACTGTTTGAGCACAGTGTTGGGTACATGCTCCAGGAGGATGCCCAGCGTTTGGAAGGATCTGATGATGATACCCAGCTAGAGGAAGGCAGCAGCGTGAGAGCAGAGAGAGGGGATGCTCAAGAAGGACACCAATCTGGCAGTCATGTTCCAGCAGCTGCAGCATACTGCCAGATTGGCTCCAGTGATGAGGAGGGAGGGGATGATGAGGTCACTGACTCCACGTGGGTGCCTAATAGGAGAGAGGAGGAGGAGGAGGATGAGGAGGAGGCACATCTTCAACGAGGCAGGATGCCCTTGAGTGGCCAGCGTATGGGCAGCACACCGACGGAATCACACCGCAGAGCTCCGCCTGTGCAGGGCGCTGCCTCTGCCCGTCATTCAAAGAGTTCTTTGGTGTGGGCCTTTTTTGAGGCGAGTGCATCAGATCGCACAGCTGCTGTTTGCAACATATGTCTCAAGCGTATATCGCGTGGCCAAAACATCAGCCGCTTGGGCACCACATGCTTGATCAGACATATGTTGACCTGCCATGCAGCTCGTTGGCAAGCCTACCTTAAAGACCCACACCAAAGAACAAAGCTGACCTCTTCTTGCACCGCATCAGCTGGGATCTCCAACCCCACTATACCTTCACTCCTCTCTGAAACCTGCTCTGAGAGGAATGAAGGTGTAGAATTAGGTGTGTCACAGGCAAGTACTTGCGGGCACTCTGCTAGCAGTACACCAACGTCCGATTCTAGCAGGCAAATTTCCCTGCCCCAGCTGCTGGACCGTCGAAAGAAGTTCACTCCCAGCCATCCACATGCCCAGCGGTTGAATGCTAGCTTGGCTAAATTGCTAGCGCTTCAACTGCTGCCTTTTCAGTTGGTAGACTCGGCCCCCTTCCGTGAGTTTGTGCAATGTGCGGTTCCTCAGTGGCAGGTTCCCAAACGACACTTTTTCGCACGGAAGGCTATTCCGGCTCTCTACAGGCATGTGGAAGGCAATGTCTTGGCCTCGCTGGACAGGGCGGTCAGCGGTAAGGTGCATATTACCGCTGACTCATGGTCCAGCAGGCATGGACAGGGACGTTACCTTTCTTTCACGGCCCATTGGGTCACTCTTTTGGCAGCTGGGAAGGATGCAGGACAAGGTGCAGTAGTGTTGGAGGTTGTTCCACCGCCACGCCTCCAAAATGCTACTACTGGTTGTGACACACCTCTCTCCTCCACCCCTCCTCTTCTTCTTCCTCCATGGCCTCTTCCTGTGGTTTGTCCTCGGAACCAGCAGTGCTCCGTAGGCGTTCAAGGGGCTACGCAAGTACGCAGGCAAAAAGATGCCATGCCGTGCTTGCGCTGGTGTGTTTGGGGGACAGGAGCCACACTGGGGCAGAGGTCCTGTGTGCTCTGCAGGGGCAGGCCGAGAGGTGGTTGACGCCACGCCAGCTTAAGCCAGGAATGGTGGTTTGCGACAATGGCACCAACCTCCTCTCCGCCCTCCGACAGGGACAACTGACCCATGTGCCCTGTATGGCTCACGTCCTTAACCTGGTGGTGCAGCGGTTCTTGGGCAGGTACCCGGGCTTACAGGATGTCCTGAGGCAGGCCAGGAAAGTCTGTGTGCATTTCCGCCGATCTTATAATGCCAGTGCTCGCCTGGCTGAGCTTCAAAAGGAGTTGAACCTGCCCAAGAACCGCCTTATATGTGACATGCCCACCAGGTGGAACTCAACGTTGGCCATGCTGCAGCGGCTGCACACGTAGCAGAGGGCCATCAATGAGTACCTGTGCGACTACGGCACCAGGACAGGGTCAGGGGAGCTTGGTTTTTTTAACCACGCCAGTGGGGCATGATCAGGGATGCATGCACTGTCCTGGCACCATTTGAGGAGGCCACGAGGATGGTGAGCAGTGACAGTGCATGCATCAGTGACACTGTACCTCTTGTCCACCTGTTGGAGCACACGCTGCGTGGAATAATGGACAGGGCACTTGAGGCAGAACAGAGGCAGGAAGAGGAGGACTTCCTTGCCTCTCAAGGCCCCCTTTACCCAGACAGTGTTCCTTCTGTCCCACCCATCGCACAGGAAGAGGAGGAGGAGGAGGATTGTGTCAGCATGGAGGTGGAGGCTGGCACTCAGCATCATCAGCAGCAGTCTTTTAGGCATGATTTACAGTCCCAAGAAACCAGTGGACTTGTACGTGGCTGGGAGGAGGTGGCTGCGGATCATGTCGTCCTTAGTGACCCAGAGGACTCCGGACTGAATGCCTCAGCTAACCTACGCTGCATGGCCTCCCTGATCCTGCAAAGTCTGCGGAAGGATCCTTGTATTCTTCGGATCAAGGAGAGGGACCATTACTGGCTGGCCACTCTCCTTGATCCACGGTACAAGGGTAAGGTTGCGGACCTTATCGTACCATCGCAGAGGGAGCAGAGGATGAGACAACTCCGGGAGGCCTTGCAGAAAGGTCTGTGCAACGCGTTCCCAGAGACTGGGAGGTTACAAACTCCTGGTCCTGGACAACGAGTTGCTGAGGCTTCGGGCAGTCAAAGAAGGAGCGGTGGGGAAGGTGGCCGTCTGACCGATGCGTTCAGACAATTCTTTAGTCCGCAGCCCCAAAGTATGATCGGTTCCAGCAACCATCGCCAGCGTCTGATATACATGGTCCAGGAATACCTAGGGGCAAGGTCAGACTTGGACACCTTCCCCACCGAAAATCCTCTGGCTTACTGGGTCTTGAGGATGGATCACTGGCCAGAGCTTGCACAGTATGCAATTGAGCTACTGGCCTGTCCTGCATCCAGCGTTCTTTCAGAACGCACATTCAGTGCTGCTGGAGGATTTGTCACGGATCACAGGGTGCGCCTGTCCACCGACTCGGTTGATCGACTGACTTTCATCAAGATGAACCAGTCTTGGATCACCACCAGCTACCACACACCAGATGCTGATATAACAGACTAATTGATTTTAAAATGTCACATCCCTTCAAGACTGATGCTGATGCTGAGTGCCTGTGCTGTTATGTTGACTGGCTATCCTCCTCCTCCTCCTCAATGATACGATTAACGATGATAGCTTGGAAGATCATTTTGGTTTATGGGTGACGCCACCAGTGGCTAAGGCCCAATTTTTCAGCCCCTGTTTAACAGGGGCGTGTAATTAAAATTTTTGATGCAATACTTTGCAACAGGCCTCATTGCTGTGCTCCAAGTACAGTATCTGTGAGGGGTTGCAGTGTTGTGCCACCAGTGCCTAAGGCCCAATTTTTCAGCCCCTGTTCAACAGGGGCATGCAATTATAATTATTGATCTAATAATTCACAGCAGGGACCATTGCTGCGCCCACCAAGAGTAACTGTCAGGCCTTACAGTGTTGTGGCACCAGCACCACCATCAAAGGGCCAATTTTTACTACCACTGATCAACAATTATATGTTATTACAATTCCTGATATTATACTTGACAGCAGGGCGTTCCAGCACCCACCAAGAATAACTGTGAGTGCTTTCAGTGTTGTGCCAACACCAACACCTAAGGGGCCAATTTCTGCAGAGTATATACGGAAGGTCCCTACTTTCAAACATCCAACTTACAAACTACTACTACTTGCAAACGGAAGAAGACAACAGGAAGTGAGAGGAAATCTACCCCTTGGAAGGAAAATTCTCTCCTGTAAGAATTAATATGGGAGAAAGGTGTCTCCTCTCTACTGATGCTTTATCACCAATCCTTGTTTCAATAAAAACACCACATTTCAAAAACAGTTGTCATTGGGACGCAAAGTGAGGTGAAATGTTCTGAACAGGGGCACAGACAGCAAAAAAAATGTGGCAGGGGTGATAACCGTTCCCTATGTTTTACAAAAAGCTAAAAAAAAGGAATTTGCCATGGAGCTCCACTTAAACAATGCAGCTGTTCAAAATTATAAACAGATTCTACATAAGAACAAACCTACAGTCCCTGTCTTGTATGCACCGCCTGTATACGGCTGTTTAGAGTATATAGGTCCTTTTTTATTTTGTGTGCGGGGTTCCCCTTAATATCCATACAAGACCCAAAGGGGCTGGTAATGGGCTGGGGTAGGGGGGGGGGGGGTTGATGGGGTAGCTATGCCATTTTTCCTAAAGATTTTCATCCATATTACCGGGACCAGACATTGCATTAAAGCCGCAAGCAGTTTTAAATGACTTTTTTCCCTTTAGAAATGTTATTTTGTGCAGGGACAGTTCTAAACACGGGAAACACGTGGCACTTCACAGGCATACTTTAGACACCCCCCAGGTACAATATTTAAAGGAATATTTGACTTTTTTTTTTTCACTTTATGCATCATTAAAATGACTGCTCCCGGAAAACGTCCATTTTTAAAACTTCTTTTTGCATTGATACATGTCCCCTGGTGCAGAAGCCGGGTTCCCAAACTCTGTTTCGGACAATAACATGGATAATAGTCGTTATAATTAGCACTTTAGAATCCGAACGTTCGCATCCATTGTATTTAATAGGGTTCTAATGTTCGTGCGAACTTTCGGTCCGTTCGCGGGTTCTGGTGCGAACCGAACCCGGGGGTGTTCGGCTCATCACTACTGTGCTGTACATACCATATGCAACCAACAGAGCTGTGGGAGGAACCTAACAGGCTCCACACAGTACAAGCTGCAGGCAGAAAACTACAGGAGGGGGCGGAGACAAGACCAGTCTCCCTGCACAAGTTGAGAGAGCAGCAGTAACCGGTCTTTGTTACAGTATGCTATTGCACAGAGGCAAAGTTTAACACTGGATTGCTGCACAAAACTGAAGAAGTGCACAAAGCACACCAAGATTTAAGAATACTTACTTATGCCTCTTGTATTTAGGCCAAATTTGCTTATCCTGGAGTTCAGTTTTAAGATAAACCATGGCTTGGTTTGAGCATTTTTTAATATTGTGCAAGTATGAATGGCAAAGCTGTGCATTATGGCAACATTACCTCTCAGTTTGCTTTCTTAACCTTCTTAGCGGTATTCCCGAGTGTGGCTTGGGGTGAATTTTCCATTCCAAGAGCGGTAACCCCAAGCCACACTCGGGGCTGCATCGCAGTATCCAGGGTAAGTTACTTACCTTGTCCCCAGGATCCTGCAATGTGTCCCCGCTGTGTGCGGTGACTGTGTCTTCCGCTCGATGCTCTATATGCCGGGCTCCGTTCACCGCGAGCGGCGCAACGCACGGGGACAGAGCCCGGCGGGAAATTCAAAAAGTGCAAAAAGCATAATACATACAGTACACTGTAATCTTACAGATTACATTACTGTATCAAATCATTTCACCTCCCATTTGTCCCAAATGCTTTGTTCAGTGCCCTGCATTCACT
The DNA here is from genome assembly GCA_029206835.1 of Rana muscosa. Taxonomy (NCBI): domain Eukaryota; kingdom Metazoa; phylum Chordata; class Amphibia; order Anura; family Ranidae; genus Rana; species Rana muscosa. The sequence continues at coordinate 10,090,362 of JARGYO010005626.1, read as the reverse complement.
TTGATATTATATATACTGTTCTTTCTGCCTGGAAACTGGAGATTGTCCATAGCAACCAAAAAGTGTCCCTTTACATAAAAAAGCAGTTTTAGACCAGCTAGAAAACAGCGATAATAAATTAGAACACTTGCAGAATTGAGCGATAGTGATTTGTGGGGAAATTCGTCATCAAACACTGAAAGTGACGGCAGCGACAATTCTGCAACTGAGCAAATTTCTGTGTTTTTGAGTTGATTACATTATTGAATACATTTTATTATTATTATATTATTATTTTTGATAATTCTTTATAGTTATTTATTATATTATAATTTATGATTTTGTGTTTCAAACTTTTTCATACCCGGGATGTCTACTAGACTCTTGTTTGGACAGATTTAAAGTGGTTGTACACCCTGTACAACCACTTTTCCCTACAGGTAAGCCTATGATAAGGCTTACCTGTAGGAACTGGAAATATCTCTTAAACCTCTACGGTTTAGGAGATATTCGCCATATACGCCGGCGCCGACATAATCGGCGCATGCGCACTGAAGAAAGGGTACGATCCGTGACGTTTCTATAGTGCTTGTTCCGTGACAGTCGGCTCTCGCGCGCATGCGCAGGAGTGACATCACGCGACTCCGGCCAATAGTAGAGCCGGAGTCCACGGCCCCCGGAAGGAAGAGGGGTTGAAGATGGACGCGATTAGAGAGAGGGGACAGCGCTAACATTGCGGGCTTCTTCTGCAGGTAAGTGCCACATAATGGGCTAGTATGCAATACATACTAGCCCATTATGCCTTTACTTTGCAGGGAACAAAGAGGAAGTAAAACCCATCAGGATTTACTTCCTCTTTAAGCGAGTTATTCCTAAGAATTACAGGCCTACAATATAAAACGCCAAATTTCCATGCGAAACAATGTACAACTTTCAGCATCAAAAATCTGACATAATCATACCGCCAGGGAGGTTAAAGAGCTGACAGAACTGAGATCTTTTTTGCCCCTCTGCTGCAGATGCCATTTACTGTGCCACTTCTTCCATATTCAATGTCTTTTATCTTTGGCCATTGGAAAGCCAGGATGATGCATCCTAGTACATGCAATTTGGTGTTGCATATTCCTGACACCCAGCACCAGTCTCAGCAACTTACGAAGTATAGTGGGCTTGATTTACTAAAACTGGAGAGTGCAAATTCACTGGTGCAGCTGTACATGGTGGCCAATCAGCTTCTAACTTGTTCAATTGCACTTCCACAATAAAACCTGAAAGCTGATTGGCTCTATATGTAGAGCTGCACCTGATTTTGCACTCTCCAGTTTGAGTAAATCGACCCCAATGTGTACTGTACTGTGCTTGCACAGACTTAAAGTGGTTGTAAACCCAACCACACAACTTGCACCTACAGGTAAGCCTAGATTAAGGCTTACCTGTAGGTGCAAGAAATATCTCCTTAACCTACACGGTTAAGGAGATATTTGCAGAAAACCCTGCACCGATGTCTACAGCGCATGCGCGCCGTAGACAACAGTTCAGGCGCACTGAGCGTGCCAGTTTTCTGAATGGGAGAATGCCGGCCCAGCGGCATGTGTGGTACGTCATCGTCGCTCCGGCCAATCACACCCCCGAAGCGGCGATACCCAGAAGACGGTTGGAGGGGGTATGGTGGCGGCGGAGGGGGACGAGGAGTGCTTTGGAAGCTTCGATCTGAGGTAAGTGCCACATAATGAGCTAGTATGCATAGCATACTAGCTCATTATGCCTTTATCTTGCAGGTGTTATTTTTTATTTATTTTTTGAAAAATAGGATTTTTATAACAGCTTACCTGTAAAATCCTTTTCTTGGAGTACATCACGGGACACAGAGCGACATAGTCATTACTAATGGGTTATATAGTTACCGTCAGGTGCTGGCACTGGCAACTTCCAAAACCGGAAGTACCCTCCCCTATATAAGCCCCTCCCATCCGGGAGCACCTCAGTTTTGTAGCAAAGTAATAAGTGTCCCCAAAGAGGGGCGGGAGCTCTGTGTCCCGTGATGTACTCCAAGAAAAGGATTTTACAGGTAAGCTGTTATAAAAATCCTATTTTCTTTCTCGTACATCACGGGACACAGAGCGACATAGTCATTACTAATGGGATGTCCTAAAGCAATGCCAAATGAGGGGGGGGGATACACCATATATAAGCTGAGCGCTATCAGACATGAGGATCTTTTGCGGCCTGCAACACACTGCGCCCAAAGGCGACATCCTCCTGACTTCTAACGTCCACCTGGTAGGACCTAGTAAACGTGTGTACCGAAGACCATGTTGCGGCCTTACAGATTTGAGCCAGGGAGGCCTGGTGATGCACTGCCCATGAAGTTCCAACTGCTCTCGTGGAGTGCGCTCTAACTTTGAACGGAGGCGGTCTCCTTCTCAAGCCATAAGCTTGCATAATGACCTGTCGAATCCACTTGGCTAAAGTAGACTTTGACGCTGCCTGACCCTTTCTGGGGCCTTCCGGCAGAATAAACAAAGTATCCGTTCTGCGAATCTGAGCAGTGGCTTTTAGATAAGCTTTAACTGCTCTTACTACATCCAAAGAATGCAATAACTTTTCCTCTACCGAAGTAGGTTTGGGGAAAAAAGAAGGAAGAACCACATCTTGGTTCAAATGAAACCTCGATACCACCTTAGGAAGAAAGGCTGGATGAGGACGTAACACTACTCTGTCCTTATGGATAACCAGATATGGCTCCTTACAGGACATAGCTGCTAATTCCGATACTCTTTTAGCCGAACAAATGGCTACTAGAAAAATCAATTTCCTGGTGAGAAGCACCAAGGAAATATGCTGTAATGGTTCAAATGGTTATTTCTGTAGAACCGACAGAACCAAGTTTAGATCCCATGAACATATGGGAATATTAACCGGAGGCCTAATACGCATCACTCCTTGTATAAAGGCTTTGACTAGTGAATGCGAAGCCAAGGGCCTTTGAAAAAATATTGACAAGGCCAAAATCTGACCCTTGATAGTACTCAAGGCAAGCTTCCTATCTACAGCCCACTGTAGGAAGTCCAGAATCCTACCTATTACGTACTTATGTGGATGCCATTTCTTGGCCTCACACCACGCGATGTACGCCTTCCAGATTTTATAGTAGATCTGCCTGGATACCGGCTTCCTGGCATTGATCATGGTAGATACCACAGCATTAGAGAGCCCTCTCTTTTTTAGAATGTGGGCTTCAATAGCCAGGCCGTCAAACCTAGGGCTGGTAAGGAAGGGTGGTATATCGGTCCTTGCGAAAGCCGGACGACGTGGGAGAGTCCAAGGACTCCCCACTGAAATTTTACAATCTCCGCGTACCACGCTCTTCGGGGCCACGCTGGAGCCACCGGAATCACTGGTTTCTTTTCTACCCTGATTCTGCGGAGTAATCGAGGTAACCATTGTGGCGGTGTGAATGCATATATCAGCTTGAACTGATCCCCAGGGAACACTAGGGCATCCGAGCCGCAAGCTAGGGGATCCCTTGTCCGAGAGACAAACCTATCCCCCCTTGCGTTGAATCTGGATGCTAGAAGATCTACATCCGATGTTCCCCACCGCTGACATATTGTCCAGAAAACCTCGGGGTGAAGGGACCCTTCCTCTGGGCCTAATTGCTGGCGACTTAGAAAGTCCGCCTTTCAATTCTCCACTCCTGGAATGAATACCGCAGATATGGCTGGGACATATTTTTCCTGTCCATTTCAGGATGTAATTTACTTCCCTCTGGGCTGCACGACTCCTGGTGCCCCCCTGATGATTGATATATGCCACTGCTGTGGCATTGTCTGATTGAATTCTGACAGGGGACCCTTGGAGTTTGGATGTCCATGCTACTAGGGCATACCGGGCTGCTCGTATCTCTAAGAGATTGATGGGCAGGGCCTTTTCTGCATCCGACCATCTGCCCTGGAGAGACTATTGCTCCAGTACTGCTCCCCAGCCTATAAGGCTGGCATCTGTAGTGACCACCTTCCAAGAAATCGGACTGAAGGATTTCCTTTTTTCCAGATTCTGGGGAACCCACCACCAACGGAGGCTCTTGCGAACGGAAGGGGACAAGGACATTGTAAGTCTAGGGCCTGAACTTTTTTGTTCCAGGCTGACAGTATGGCCCCTTGCAAATTCCTTGAATGGAATTGACCGTAGGGTACTGCTTCGAATGATGCCACCATTTTTCCCAGCAGCCTCATATACAGGCGTATGGACGGCTGTCTTTTTTGTACCCACTAAGTGGATCAAATCTTTCAAAGACAACACCTTTCCTCGAGGCAAGAATATTTTTCTCTGGCCTGAATCCAACCTTAGCCCCAAGTATTCCAGACTTTTGACTGGTTTTTAGGGCTGACTTGTCTCGGTTGATAATCCAACCGTGAGATTCCAGATACTTGATCGTCTTGTGAACGACCACGTCTAGTTTTTTCACTGAGTGGTCTATCAGCAACAAGTCATCCAGATATGCCATTATCATTACACCTTGTGTTCTTAGATTGGCCAATAAAGGGCCAGAATTTTTGTGAACACTCTTGGTGCTGTGGCCAAACCGAAGGGTAAGGCTCTGAACTGAAAATGGCGCCCTTCTACTGCAAAGCGTAGAAATTTTTGGTGGACTGGAAAGATGGGAATGTGCAAATAAGCATTTTTGATGTCGATCGTGGCTAACCAATCCTCCCCTTGTAGGGCAGTGGCCACCAATCGGATCGACTCCATCGGAAAGTCCTGATATACAGGAATTTGTATAGCCCTTTTTAGAATTAATATGGGCCTCCCGTCCGCGTTTGCTTCGGGACTGTAAAGAGGTTTGAGTAAAACCCGAACCCTCATTCTTCCAGGGGAACCTCCATAATTACTCCTTGGAGCAATAGTTGTTCTAGTGCCAACAGGAGGGACTCTCTCTTCCGGGGATCCCTTGGCACGTTTGACCTCAAAATGGGAAGGAGGAGAGTCTTTTAACTCCAAACTGTATCCCAAACCTACTGCGGAGAGCACCTATCTGTCTTGATCGTGTCCCGCCAGGTCTCTTTGCGAACAACTGGAGTCCTCCCCCCACCCGACTGAGTGGGGGCTTCAATGAATTTAACTTTGGGGGAGGTTTTGTACCTCCCCTGACCCAGGGTTTCTCATTACCCTGCTACTGTCCCTGTTTTTTACCCCCGGGATTTGACCGAGGAGGCCGTCGGAACTGTTACACAGCCGATGCCCCAGGGACTGGAGAAGCAGGCCTCTTAAAGAGGGACCTCTAACTCTGCTTTTAACCGGCAAGAGCGTATTTTTACCGCTGGAAATTTTCTGGATATATTTGTCCAGGTTTTCCCTGAATAAGCGTTCACCATGAAATGGGACGCTAACCAGCCATTCTTTACAGGGAGCTTCAGCAGACCAGTTTCTGAGCCATAGGAGCCTACGCATATGTACTATAGACAGCGTAAGGCGGGAGGCCTGATGGACTGAATCCTCTATGGCGTCAACCGCAAAGCCTAAGGCTCTAGGTAGATCAGCTAGGGCAAAGCCTGCTGATCTGTCAAGTCCCTCAAGACCTGTTTCAACTGATCCTTCACTGCTTAGCAGACCCCAATAGCTGCTACTGCTGGTTGTATCACCAAGCAGATTTTCATAAGGACTCCAATCTTTTATCTATTGGGTTCTTGAACATTTGGACATTATCCACTGGACATGTCAGTGATTTATACATACAAGAGATGGCTGCGTCCACTGTAGGGACCTTCCATTTTTTTTTTTTTTTTTTTTTTTTTTTTTTTTGATGAACTTATCCTCCATGGGATAGACCACCGGAAATCTCTTGGGGGAATAAATATTTTCTCAGGACGTTCCCAATCCTGGTAAATGAGCCCTTTCAGTAAAGGGTGAAGTGGAAAAGAACAAACAGTCTGGGGGCTTCTAGCGACCCCAACGAGGATACAGTAGTGGTTGATGGTTCCGCAAGGTGCATTTTTAAATGCTGATCGGACCATGTTAGTCAGAGACTGAACCCATAATCTTTCAGCTTGAGATGCTGAGAAAAGGTTCCCCCACTGTTGATTCCTCTATAACAGAATCAACCTTATCCTGATCCCCTTCAGGCAGGTCGATCCCTGTATGGGACTGTTGCTCTGCTAACAGGCACTCTGAAGGAGGAGACGGAGATCGGGCGTGCTTTCCCTGACAGGGAGGCAGCGATAAATTTTGACAATCTCTCTCTAATCCTCCCAGAGCTGAGGAAAAAACCTCCTCTGTTACATACACAGGAGCAGGTGACTGAGGACAGCCACAGTACCAAGTACCCCTGCGGGGTCTCTACGGTCACTTACCTCTGAACTTCAGGGGAGACTGGTGCAGCAGGAGTATGCCCAAGATCCTCAGAGCCCGATGAGACCCCCTTCGCTTCCTGGAAGATTCAGTTCCGGAGCTACTGGACGGCATATTCCTAAGCCTAAAGCTGAGGTATTCCAGCCGTAACACACCACTTTTACTGAGAATAGTCTAGCACAATTGCTGCTATATCACAGTTGGTGTCTACTAATGTGCCTTTCTAGGGGATGCCTGTATCAACCGCTTGCTGTATGCCTTTAAATGTTGCCAGCTCTGTCTCTGTACTTCATAGCCAGCTTACTGCAATAATGTGGCTTTTTAAAAACCTGCTGGGACGCCCGCACATGCGCAGAAGCGCTGCGGCGCGCACAGAGCGTCATCCCCCAGGCCCCGCCCCTTTTTCCGGCCACCTCTATATATAGAGGCGCGTGCACGCGCACGCGCGCGGCCACGTGCGCCTCGGCGCTAATTTTCAAACATGGAAACCAGGGACAGGAGCCAGGGCCCCCTTTGCCGCAGGCCGGGGGATAGACGAACACTGCAACATGGCAGAGGAAACAGTTTCCTGTAGGAGAACTCACCAGCTGCCTGGACTTTGTTCTCTGAGAAGAAACTAGTCCATATGACAAGAAAAACATTCCACAGCGGCCTCTAGTGGACAAACACAGGTACCGCAGTTTAATATACTAAACATATATAAAAAAACATTCTTTTTTTTTTTTTTTTTTCTTGACCACCATTAAAAATTATTACATTTTTTTAGTAGTTACAGGCATGCACAGATATTAGCGGGAATACCGTTAGGTAACAGACAGAAAGACAAATTAGGCTTGGGGGTCCCCCAATAGAACCAAGTTCCTGGGGGCCCCCACTTACCTGTTCCCCGCCGCAGGACTTTGTTTGGTCCACAAAAGCCCAAACTTCACCTATCACGGCAGGCATTGTAATCAAACCTTCAGGGACCGGGTTCCCAAGGATTCCACTCCCCTGGACCTGTATAGCACCCTGCACAGAAAACATCTTGGTCGTGGGTATGACCAGAGCTCTGGATCCCAGGGTCCAGCTCTCCTAAGAGAAGCATTACAGGCAGAACCTTGCTCTTCTCTGCAAGGCCCGGGTACCGACCGTTTAGCTATGAAGCTTTTTTGGTCGGATCCGGAATAGCTTACTGAGGCCCAAAAGAACCTGTACGCAAGCTCAGTGAAAAACACATGTTTCTTCTTGGCCAACACCTTAGACACTGGCAAAAAACTGAGGTGCTCCCGGATGGGAGGGGCTTATATAGGGGAGGGTACTTCCGGTTTTGGAAGTTGCCAGTGCCAGCACCTGACGGTAACTATATAACCCATTAGTAATGACTATGTCGCTCTGTGTCCCGTGATGTACGAGAAAGAAAGTGGGTTTACAACCACTTTAAGTCTTTTAATTTAAAAAGTTATTTTTTCCATGAATACAAAATCTGGTCTATTATATTGCTTATAGGTTAAGCAAATATCAGGTCTCAGTCTTCAGGTGCATTGTGGGTGTCCCGCACATCATTTAAGACTGCAGGAATTTTGCTGCTTTCAATCAGATAAATCTTATTGGTGAGCTAAAAGGGTCAGTGGGACAACCTGTATATATAAAACTTTGTTAAAAATAAACACATGTTGAATAACAACTATCAGCTAATCATTTTTACATCTTCAAAGAAATGTTGATCCTTTTTATTACATGAAATCAAACATGTAAAGTAAAGGTAGCCCATGTCACATGATTTTTATCCACTTATCATTGCATCAAAGAATGTATTGCCCTCAGTGAGCAGCGCGATAATAAAAAGGAGCCAATTCACAAAAGTAAAATGTACTGTACATAGCTAATTGCAAGAAACACAAAAGTGAGGAGAGGAGGTGCACTTTCAATGTGAAATTTCATTTTGTTTCACCTCATTCAGTAAGATAAGTGAAAATTCCCTTTGTAACATGAAAATTTACTTTGAAAGTAAACCTGCTCTTCTCCTTTAGTAAATCAGCGTCAAAGGGAATTTTTTCACTTTACAAGGGGATGTTCCCCAAGGTTTGAGGTAAAACTCTGCTGACTTCAATCATCAAAATGCGTACAAGCAAAAATAGATTTTTTCAATTTTCCTTGCACATGATTGGGTATTCTCCGCATTTACTAAGCTAAGAGAAAATGTCTCTGCAAAATGAACAGCATATTTATCTTTAGTAAATCGAATGCAACGTGTTTAATATATTAACATGCAATGAAAAGACTGGTTACATTATAAGTTGGTCTCTTTTAGAATTACTAAATAAACATTTAATTATTCTAAAAGACTCCAACACACTCCAACACAAATCTAGTTTCATTCTCTGATTAGTGCTTCATGCCCTTCTGGGACCCTTCTGGGACCGAAATCACCAGATGGTGCTGACCACTTGAGCTTACACTGAGGTAGGTCAAAAAGTACTGGATCACAGCCCTACTGTGTGTGTGGCAATTTGACCTTGGAAATTGCCACACACAGCGGGGCTGTGATCCAGTGCTTTTTGACCTACCTCAGTGTAAGCTCAGGTGGTCAGCACCATCTGGTGAGTGTTGAAGTGGCACAGACTATTGCACTTTATTCAATTAAGGAGATTTATAGCACCGCACTTTGGCACTTTTATTGCACTTGCACTTTATATGAAATTGTATAGCATTGTGTATGATTTTGTGATTTATAGAGTATATGTGATAAGGGGTTAAGATTGAGTAGGCGCAGTTTTTATTTGCCAACATTAATTCTACATTAAATTAGTGATGAACAAGTAATTAAACGGGAACTTCAGGCAAACAGCTAAATACACCGATGAAATGCGTATAGTTTTACCTGCCAAAGAATTTATTATTTTGGCCAGTCATTCCTTTGATACACACACACATCTCTGCTAATCTAAAATATTGCTCTGCTGCCATCTGGTTTACCCTACGGGCCCATTTACACCTGCATTAGTCTCTGAAAAGGAATCTGCAGGCACAACTGTCAGGCATTCAGAACAGGTTCTGGCACTGAGCTTGAGCTCCGTTTACTTGCCTAACAGGGGTGCGCTAGCGTGGACACCCGGGACACCTGCCCCTCATCTCTTGTGGGGTGCCTGGGGTCCCACACTGGTGCTCATCCCCTTTGTGGCAGCTGTTATCTCTCCCCACCGACTGCCTGCACACCTCCAAGCAGAGCTAATTGAAGCCTCCTCCTCGGCTGTTCTCCTGTACAGACAAGAGGGTGAGGAGCCGGGCAGAAGGGACATTACACTGCAAGAGCTGCGTTGATGATCTGAGGTCTGTGTTTATGGCTATATATATATATAGAGGAGGGGGACACAGTAATCAGGAACAGGGGGCAGGTAATAAGGCTATACACCTGTAGGAGTGATGTGGGGGTAAGAGGATATGTGCTGGGGGGTGCTTTGGAAGGGGAGAGGACTTGTGCTGGGGGGGGGTTGGATTTGAAATCCCCACACAACACCTTCTAGCACAAGTCCGCCTGCCCAAGGGGGACAATCACAATGTCTGGGACCCCTGGCACCCATAAGAGATGCGGGGCAATTGCCCCGGGTGCCCACTCTGTCGTGCCCTTGTTAATGTGCAAAGTACTGGAGCCAAGTGCGAGAACTTGCTCTGGCACTGGCCTGCAGAACTCAGCACAGATTTATGGAACACCAGGATTTGTTCAAATCTTGAGAAGGTCCTGCCAAAAATGCTACAGATAGGAGATACGGATTTGTACTAGAAGGGGGGAAAGAATTTGTTTTGGGGGTGAGTTTGTACTGGGAGGGGGTTTTGGGTGGGAGGATTTGTGATAGAACTATGTAGAGGAATTGTGCTAGAGAGGATTGGGGGGAAGGGAGAATTTGTACCGGGATGGAGGGGTGTTGTGCTGGGAAGGGGGATTTAAGAGAATTTGTGCTGAAGAGGATTTGTTCTAGGATGGACAGAAGGGGGAATTTGGAGGAGAAGATTTGTGCTAGAAGTGGGGAGAAGATTTGTGTTGGGCAGGGGAATAGAGGGTGGTGGAGATAAGTGGAAGAAGGGGGAATTTTCCTGGGAGGAGGGATTTGGGGAGAGTTGAGGAGGGCTTGTGCTGAAGAAAGGGGAAGACGTTTTGTGGAGGGGAGTTTAGGGTAGAGGATTTGTTCTGTGAGGAGGAGACATGATTTGTGCTGACATTTATAAAGCTTGTTTGAGCTTTTAAAAAGCAGGAGGTAGAAAGATGAAGTTAAACATTGCAAAGCTCAGTGAGAGCTGATTGGAGGGAAGAGATACACCTCCCTTCACACAGCACACAAGAACAAAGCTGAGGCTGTCAATCGCAGGCTGTGTGTCAGAGCTTCCTGCCCTGACACCTTTTTATCTTTTGGTGTCAGGAAAGCTTGTCAGAAGTGACTCATGCAGATAGTGGAGGAACAAGGCAGCAGAAGGAAATGACTCTTATGCCGTGTACACACGATCGAGTTTCACGGCGGTGAAAACACCGCCGTGAAACCCGATGGGAAAAACGAGGACCGGCTTGGTCCCCTACACACGGCCGTTTTTCACGACATGTTTTCTCTTGGTCGAGAAAACCGGGCATGTGTAGGCTCCCTAGCAGTGTTTCCCTATGGGAAAACTGCCGAGGAAAAAAATGCCGTGATTCGCGACGAGAAAAATTAGAGCATGTTCTAATTTTTCTCGTCGTGATTCTCGCCGTTTTTCTCATCGGGAAAAATGCTGTAGAGCCTACACACAGCCGTTTTTCTCGTCCAAGAGAAAAGTGATCGTGTGTACGCGGCATAAATTCTCTGGATTGAGACCAATTGCACACTATAGAGGGATATGCTTTGTTCAGATTATAACAACTTTAATCCTGAGTACTCCAAAACTGCTCTTTATCATCCCCCCTAAAAGGAGCACAACCCAAATAAGGGTGACATGTGATTATCATTCAGGACCCATCTGTGGCATCCTGTACACAATGCTGATGTTATAAAATTAAAGTGATTGCTGCGCAGCTTTTTTCAGTATTTGAACTGATGCTTTATACATTTTTTTTTTTATCATTTGTACAAATATATTGTTTATTAGTCGGATATACCTTTATAGAATGTATTATATAAGGAAAAGTAGACTGCTTTATTATTACGCAAGAAAGTAAGCAATGTGATAATTAAACTAGGACCAACAACATTACATGCTACGCTTAGATACAGAGCTTCTTTCTTTGGAATTGTTCAAGCACCATACACAGCTCTAGCTCATGTGACACCTCCTAACTGTAGGCAAAACAAAAACATGTTTACAACACTTGGCAAGACACATGATAATCCTAACATCCTACATAGAAAAAAATAAATAGCAGTATTTTAATACATACACTGGTTCTTGGGTTCACAGAAAGCCACACTACCACTATAGTACATACCTTGCCCAACAAACCTTTGATAAAACTAAAGGTTTGTTGGGCAAGGTACACAAAGGTGTGTAATAGGGTTGATATTCCTGGAGGTGTCTGTAACATGGAACATGATTTGGCATTGCTGGAAGGTTGGTCAAAGCAGTGGAAACTACAGTTCAATGTTTCTAAATGTAAAATAATGTACCTAGGGAAAAAGATTACCTTGAGAGAGTACAACATTGGGGGTACAGTGTTAGCCAGCACTACAGAAGAAAAAGATTTGGGGGTACTTATTTCAGATGATTGCATAATGAGCAAACAGTATGACAAGTGGGAAGAGCGAGCAGAATTCTAGGATGCATCACTAGAGGGATCACCAGCAGGATGAAGGAGGTCCTGATTCCCCTATATAGATCTTTAGTGAGACCTCATTTAGAATACTATGTCCAGTTCTGGAGACCTCACTTACACAATGATATTGATAAGATAGAACGAGTCCAGAGACGGTAACAAAAATGGTAAAAGGCTTTGGGGATAAAACATATTGAGAGCGACTTCAGGAACTTAAAGTTCCACTCAAAAGTTGTTTCCTTATCCCCACCCCCTCCAGTGACACATTTGGCACCTTTTGGGGGTGAGGGGGGAACAGGTACCTGTTTTTGACAGGTACCTGTCCCCACTCCTGGGAGACCTGGCTGTGGCGAGATGCAGTGAGGTCCCTCGGAAGTTCGCTCCCCTCCTTCCGCATCAGGGCCAGTTAGAAAGCACAGCGCACTTCGCACATGCGCAGTAGGAACTGGCTGTGAAGCCGAAAGGCTTTATTGCCAGTCTCCCTTACCACGAATGGCAGCGGGAGCAGCACCCAAGAGGCAATCGGAAAATCAGCTGGGTTGCCGATATCACGGAATCCCTGGACAGGTAAGTGTCCTAATAATTAAAGTCAGCAGCTACAGTATTTGTAGCTGCTGACTTTGAATTTTTTGGTGGGGGGGCTGGACCTTCTCTTTTATGTATAGTCCAGCCATTCTTACCCAGGGTTCCGTGGAACCCTGGGGTTCCTCCAGAGGTTGCTAGGGGTTCCTTGAGCTGTGGCTGATGGACAACCTATTTGATGATTTCTACAGAGTTCAAGGTTCAGCTGTCTTTAAGGGTGGCATTCTGAACACCACTTTAAGGGGGACCTTCTTCCTATTGATCACCAATATAAGGAGCATTGTTCCTATTGAGCCCTGCTGATTTTGTTTTAGTAAGGGTTCCTCGAGACATGAAAATTATTTTTGGGGTTCCTCTAGGGTTAAAAGGTTGGGATAGCCTGGTATAGTCTGTAGGAAAGAAATTAAAGAAGAGACATGGCTGAAACCTTTAAATACATCAAGGGGTGAAAAAGGTTTAGGAGGGCAATTTCTTTAATATGAAACCAAAATCAAGAACATAGGGATATGACTTCAAATTAAAAGGAAAGATCAAATCTAATTCTAGAAAGTATGATTTTACTGATCTATGACTAGTTAAATGGCCATTGAACTAGAGGTTGGATTAGCTCTGAGGAAGGGGGTCTGTCCCTGGAAATGCATCAGCCATACAATCCGTTTTGGTCCTATGACAGGCACATCATGTTCTGCTGAAGCATTGGTGTTTTATGCCTATTGATTTTTACTGTCTGTGAGTATCCATTTGTCTTGCGTGTTGGAACAGAAAAAAATAAAAAATGGGCAGACTCGATGGACTACTCTGTCTTTTTTTCTGCTGTCACTTTCTAGGTTTCTACAACAGAAAATGCTATAAAAGAGACAAGGCAAAGCAGGACCCATACCTGATAAACCCCCAATTGCATGTTGAATTTGCATGAGTGTTTAGCCACACTGTGAATCCCAGCAGTAAGAATCTACCGATTTCTGGTGCTGGGATTGACAGCTATGCGCAGATAGCTGCGGCCACTGAGCCAGTACAGAGCAATGACAGGCTGTTGGCGGGCCGCATCTATTCATGACTATTCGCACAGCCAGCGACTACCGGGACTGATCATTGTTGGATGCACTTATACTGTAGCTGTCAATCCCAGTCACAGAAATCAGATTCTTGTCTCTAAGATATGCAGTTTGAATGCATCTTTAGCTTCATGTTTAAAGAATCAGTGCACACAATACTTATATTTCTCTGTTTCAAATATTTTATTGAATTTTATAATTAACAACAAAATTCCATTAACAGAGCATGTACAATAATATAATAGAAATAGATATTCCATTAACAGAACATGTACAATAGTATAGTAGAAAAAGGTGTAATCATTCAGGAAAGTAACTTATAAAAGTAAATATAAAATAGATAATAGATAATATCGGATTGTAGGATCAGATTTTGTAACATGAAGTGTCATAATCATAGCTTCATGGCAGCTATTTGACGACAAGTAATTGCAAAATTAAGTTGATTGAAATAATATAATTATGTCATCTATGAAGAGAATAGAATTGAATGAACCTATAAAGAAATATAAAGTTATTGTGTTGTAGAATAGCTGGGGGAAAAAATAGGCTAAACCAGGGCCAAGTTCCTTCTCTTGGCTTGGCTTTATTTGGTGCGAAGGTCAAAAATCACAACCATTCAAAGTATCTTCTATTACAGTTGGTATATCAGATAATTAACAAGAATAAACCTAGTAGAGGGGAGAGAGAAGGAAATGTCCAGGGGGACAATACTTATATTTCAGAAGAGATGGAGAGATAACCCAACAAATGATTCCTTATATCTCTAAACCTAATCTAATAATATACCTTATTACTCATTAGTAAACCAATTACTAAAATCTCATAACATGCTAACATTCCTCTGTCTCTCAGATATGCTTATGTGCTGCCAGTGCCAGGGCAAGATCATCCAGTGCCCAGGGCAGAACTGCCAAATTGCGCCCCCCACCTTCATTATGGTGAGCTTATGAGGAGGGGGAGAGGGAGCACAGCATGCATCTCCTCTCAGCTCTTTCTTCCTCTCCTTGCTGCTTTCAGTGCTGGGCTGACAGAAGTAGTGATGCCACCGTCACTACTTCTGTCAGCCTTATAGTAGAAGGAACGTGCGGAGCCCCCATCCCTACAATACATACTGGGCCTAGGGCAGCCACCCCTTCTTCCCACCCCGTGTGTTGCTACCCTGCCACGTGGTTTTCCAATAGGGACTGCAAGTGACTGTTTCAATACACACAAAAAAGGCATGTTTCGCTGTTGTCACCAGAAGAAATGTCATGCAGTTATCAGTGGAGTGCATGTATGTAGACATGAAATGGCTGCAACCAGGCCACAGGAGATATGCAACTCTGAACGGCAACAAATAAATAGGGGTAACATAAGTATTTTTTTTTTTATAATGCGCTTTATTGATTATGATAATAATAATAATAATAATAATAATAATAAGTATGCCTAATATTGCATGGGAGACAAGTGGTAATATTGGCTGATGCCATACCTCCCCCTGCCCACTTCTGTTTGCTTTGCAAAAAAAAAAATGTCGCTGCATACATCATGCATCCATTATGCATCCATTTATATGTCCTGTATGTTATCGTCATTCTTACATTAAAAAGAAAACACATGTCCATGAATATTAATAGATATTATTGCACAGTTGGCCATGACTGAAAACATTCAAAGTACAAGGAAAAAAAATCTTTAAAAAACATCCCAATTAGGAACTGCTGACTGTACTGTTAAAACATCATGCATACTCGTCTCCTGTCTCAGCAATCCTAGCCAGGACCTTATAAATTTCATCTATCTCCATCATTTAACCAGCAATAAAATATATTTAAAAGTACTTGCATATTTATTCTGGCCTGGATATCTTTTGTTGATTTTTTATTTTTTTTGTAATTCTGTCTGTGTATTAGATTTGCAACTGTGTGATGTGTGAATTGTGGAGTCTGAAAGCTTTATTTGAACAAATGTTACTAATTTATATGATCAAAATTAATTTGCAAGCTTTTAAACAGTCCTGTGATTTGCTGCCAGTTTTATACATCTGGGATCATCATGATTAAACTGTAAAACTTTACAACATGATCATAAATCTAAATATTAATGAAAAACGATAAGCTGGAAAAGTTGTATGTGAACAGATATACTGACATGTATCCTATAGGTTTTACAAGAGACAAATACAGGGAGTAAAATTACGTTTATTTTTCTGCTCTTAGTTTCAGGTTGAAATTCAGATTTAATGGTCAAAACAATAGCAGAGTATAAGCATTAGGTTGTTTTTTAGCGGTAAATAATGTTTAACAGTTACATTTAAAATTGTAAGTGAGAAAGACAAATGTTTAAAAAATAATTTTACTCTTATACTTCTCAAAGATAGCATATGTGTTTCATATGAATATGGTGGGTTGGTGTTCAGACATCATTAGGATTGCTCCCATATCCTCATGCAAGCGTAATATTCCCTGCGCACACATTCAAGAAACTGGCTGTTCAGTAGTGCTGGGTGCTGTAATGACCATAGGCTGGAAACCGTGGACGATCAGAGTGAAGAAAATATCATCAGCACACCAGAAAGGGTCCAAAGCTTTATTTTTATTGTTACATGATAAACATACTGCAATGTTTCAGAGCCATGCAGGGCCCCATTATCAGGCAAGTGTCACTTGATTGATGAAGGGGCCATGCATGGTTCTGAAACGTTACTGTATGTTTATCATGTGACCACAAAAATAAAGCTTTGGACCCTTTTGAAAAATCCTTGGTGTGCTGATGACATTTTCTTCACTCATATTCTAATTCATGCACAGTGAGAAAGGCAAATTTTTGAAGAAAATTTTCACGTGTACTGCACTTCTCAAAGATAGCATCTGGGTTTCATATCAATATAGTGGGTGGGCAGGTGTTCAAGCATCATTAAGATTATACCCATATCCCCTGTAGCACCCTCTAGTGTAGGTTTTTTCCTAGTACAGGTAAATTTCCAGGCTTGGCTGGTAGCCATGCCTGGGTGTGTTTTGTGATCTGGGTTAGGAGTGGCTCATAGTCCTGGGTGACTCACAGGTGGCATTACTAAAACCTCCTACTTCTTTTTAGAATGTTCCAGTGTTTTCTAGAAAGTGAGGCCGCAGGGAAGGTGGAGCCACCTAGGGTATTCTGAGGGGCCCTGTCCAATCCCCAACTTGGATTGGCAGGGGTTAGGCCTCCTTAAATACCCAGGGTCAGCCCAGTTGGGGAGGAGTTGATTGGATGGAAGTGTTAAAAGCTGGGGCCTTTGAGGGAGCTCCCCGTCTGGGGGGGTGACCTTGGGCCTGGGCTCGGGTGCAGACTGGGCCCTCCATCAAATCGTAGAGGTGTCCTGGACAGGAGGCACAGGAGGAGCAAGAGAGGAGAGCGGGAGAACACTGCCAGGCAATTCTCTAGGAGTTCCACAGAAGCAGCCAGGAGTGCTGATGAGTGAGCACACCGTCGGGAGAACTGGGAGGCACTCCTGAGAGGATGGATGTCCTGGGATGGGTGTAGAGCCAGTCTGGAGGATGGTAGTGTCATGGGCAGTGGAGCAAGGCAGCTGCAGCCAGGAGGGCTGGCAGTACCTGAAGAGGTGGTACTGGGAGCAGTAGCCACAGGGACTAGCAATGGGACTTTTCTATTTGCTACACCATAGGTCCCCTCAGTCCTTGCCTGTAAAGGGCACTTGCTTTAGGCCTGGCTGTGCCTGTGTCAGGCCTACCAAATCAGTGCTAGCTTGTCTGGAGAAAATTTGAGAGAACGTGATGTGCAGGAGGAAAAATGGAGTGATGCATATACCAGATGTATATAATATAGTCCCAAATTGCAATGTTCTGATCACTTGGGCATCTAATAAGTCCCCATCCCTATCCCTATCCAAGTTTAATATCCCTCAATAAAACAAACAAAAACAAATTGCAAGGACTGCTTTATTGTCTTTAAGGAGTGTAAAGGTGTGTGCCTGGCTGGGCAGGGTGACAGGCGGACCACAATTCTCAGAAGCCCCTATGGGGGTACAGCTACATCCCATACATGCACAGTATGCAAATGCCATATAACCATACATGCACAGCTGAGATGCATGTTTTTTTTTTTTAAAGTATAACTAAAGGGAAACATTTTTTTTTTTTAGTTTGGACAGAGTGGAGATGGATTAGAGCCCCTGTCAGTTTTTATTGCTGACTGTACCCCCATTAAAAAGATTCAGCCTCTCAATGTATTCTGTTTACCATTATCATTGAAAGTGAAAGTAAATAAATTACACATTTTGGGGTGTCCCCAGAAAAGTAATAGAGGGGGAATCTTCCAATGGGGACCTGGGGGTCCCCAAGGAATTTCCATATTTTGCAGGGATTTCCTCTCACTTCCTATTTGGCTATGGGACAGGAAGTGAAGGAAAATCTACAGCACTTTTGTATGGAGAAGAGATCGGGTGCTGGTCTAATGCTAGGAGGTCAGTCCCTATTTCCAGGGGAGGAGGACTGTGACTGGCCACTACTGAAGCTAATCACAGTCCGGCTAGCCCCACCTACTGGATATTAGGATAGAATTAGGCTGGCCATATACATAAAGATTAACAATCAGAGGTTTCAAAGTTTCCATAAAAAATGGTTGTTTGCCATCACAACAGCAAAAAAAAAAGATTGATTCTAACCAATTTTTCAACAAGACCAAATACTCTTTTATGATCATTTATAGATCAAATTGCTCATTCGATACAATTGATTTAATAAAGATACGAGTATGTCACTTAGTCCTTACCTTTGGACTTTGCGTCACTTACTACTCCCCTCCAAGTAGAACATCCATGGCAACCAGGACCTTCAAGAATGTCATTGTCATGCTTGTGGACATTTCACACAATAAATGTGGATGTTAGTGATTAGCTAATGTGGTGGCCTTTCCCTTCTGCACACAGTCAGTGAGTTTGGACAGCTAGATTTACCTCTGGCCCCGGTGTTTAAGTGGTGGCGGGGAGAACATTTTTGCTCAATGCCATCCAAATGATTAGGAAGAAGGTTTTGTTTGACCATCAGTTTGACCAAAGTCCGAGCTGTTTGGAGTTCACTGAACAGGCAAACTAAATAGCCACAATTGGCCAGTTCGACCCCATTCCCCAACCTCCCATTGTTGCAGCCCAAATAAATACATTTAGTGACGTATTACTACCCCCGCAAAATGTCAGCTTTTGTTTGCCCTCCCACAGCTTGTTTCCAGGTTGGTCAATAAAATCAGCCAGCATCACCAACACGTTTGTTGATAATAAATTAAAAACCTCTATCTTTCTAGCAGGCATTTTGTAATGCAATTTCTCCTTTTGGCCACAAGATGGAGACAGAGAGATGCTGACTTGTCCTTCCAGAAAACTCAGAAACACAAAGCACACTGGGAAAAAGGGGAGTTTCAGGAAGTGCTAAGGTAAATGAGGAGAGGGACGTACTGAGGAAAAGGGAGAGAGAGTACTGATAGGAGACAGAGGAGAGGAGATTGCTTAAAAGAGAGGGAGATATCAAGGCTAAAAAAAGTCCTTTGCTGGGACACAGTGACACTTAACAGTGAGGAGAGAAGGAGTGTGAAAAGAGAACTGTGCGTCCATGAGGGACAACCATTCAGTCCAGAACCCTCCCAGACAAGAGAGCCCATGCCACAAAAGCCTCTTGAGTTGTGCCAGCCTGGACTCTGCGCTGCCCCATCATCTTAAGGCTGCCGAGAACTGTACGGAGGACAGTGTGGTGAGAGGATGGGTGCTGAGGGGAGTGCCATCTTAGAGAGAGACTGAGCCAGAGAGGGGTGGCTGAAGTGTGGCTGAGGAAACGCTAGCAGAGAGAAAGAGGGATCAAGCCACTGAAGGCCCTTTTGCTGTACCACAGTTTGCACCCAGAAGTGGAGAGAGACCCTCACCACCAGAGAGAGAGAGGCTGGACTCAATAGACGTCCTCCCCTTCGCGCGCTCCCCGCGTGCCCCTGCAGGGCGCGCGCTGTGATCCCCCGAGTCACTGAGATTCGGGTGATCACAGATCCGTGTAAGGGGCCTGCCAGTGCCCACAGTGCCACCTATCAATGCCCACAAGTGCCACCTAGCAATGCCCACAAGTGCCGCCTATCAATGCCCACCAGTGGTGCCAATCAGTGCCTCATCAGTGCCACCTAGCAATGCTGCCAATCAGTGTAACCTATCAGTGACGATCAGTGCCCATTATTGCCACCCATCAGTGCCCATCACTGCCACCCATCAGTGCCTATCACTGCCACCTATCAGTGCCCATCACTGCCACCTATAAGTGCCACCTATCAATGCCACCTATTAGTGCCACTTCTCAGTGCCCACCAGTGCCACCTATCAATGCCCTTCAGTGCCACCCATCAGTGCCACCCATCAGTGCCACCTCTCAGTGTCACCTCTTAGTGCCCACCAGTGCCGCCTTTCAGTGCCCACCAATGCTGCCTATCAGTGCCCACCAGTGCCGCCTTATCAGTGCTCATCAGTGCAGCCCATCGGTGCCCATCAGTGCAGCCCATCAGTGAAGCCAATCAGTGCCCATCAGTGCAGCCTCATCAGCGTACATCAATGAAGGAGAAAAATTACCTGTTTGCAAAATTTTATAACAAAATTAAAAAATATATATATATATATATATATTTATTTTTTTAAACAGTCTGTTTAAAAAAATTTAACAAAAAACAAAAAATGCATAGGTTATCAAATACCACCAAAAGAAAGCTCTATTTGTGGGAAAAAA
The DNA here is from genome assembly GCA_029206835.1 of Rana muscosa. Classification (NCBI taxonomy): domain Eukaryota; kingdom Metazoa; phylum Chordata; class Amphibia; order Anura; family Ranidae; genus Rana; species Rana muscosa. The sequence goes on along the minus strand of JARGYO010005626.1, from coordinate 10,069,912 downwards.
ATTATAAAAATGTCATTTGGGTATGACCGCGCAATTGTCATTCAAAGTGCATCAGCGCTGAAAGCTGAAAATTGGTCTGGGCAGGAGGGGGGTTTAAGTGCCCAGTAAGCAAGTGGTTAATAGAATAAGCATATTTACCACAAGACAGGTGTGTGTTTGTTTATTGGCAATTGGCAATACCCCACAGCCATGACGAAAGGTATAGCTCACCTGTATTGTAATTTCTGCTCGCAGTGGTATTGTTCAGCCAGGTGTGTCTAAGGGGCTGAGGATGTTCTTGGAGTTGAGGCACAGAACAGAGAACCCAAAATTACCAACTGGCTCCTTCGGGGGTGGCACTACACTAGAAATCTAGAATATAGATATGGTATACTTTTTCTTTGTTTTTTCTTCTGCAAGGCATGCAGCGTGGTATCTATCAGCAGGGAAGGGACACCCTCGCTCCCCCCTCTATTCCTGGTCATCCTAGCTGCCATAGGTGTGCGCAGCTTTTGGCATTAGGGTGTGCACCCCAAAGCTCAAACACACTCTACCGATCACTCACGATGTTCATTCAGAAAGGGAAGTGGCTGATAAATGGCATATTTACTGGCCCCTGCCCCCACCTTGCTAAAACATCCACAGCAACAACCGGTGGGAGAGGAGGGAAGACGGTAGTGCTGTGGGGGGAAGGAGGGGGAGCCAGGTCAGTAGGGGGAGTCTGTTCTGCACAGGGTGATTAGGGTGTGCCTGGGCACACCTGGCACACCCTGTGCGCACGCCTATGCTAGCTGCATACCTGAAAAATTATCTGATGTGGCTTTTAAGAGGGACCTCATGTAAAAAAGTTTCGATTAATTATAACGCACATTCAGATCCAACTACTTTTAGCTGATCTTATTGCAGGCTGATTCCCAGTGCAGCTACCAACCACTGGAAAAATGGATAGCAGGATACAAAAAACACACAAAGGCAGCGCTCGATGGGAATAGCATTAAAACTTTTATAGTCTTCAAGTAGGTAACAAAATAAATATTGCACTGGAGATAAAATCGATGTAGCTACATAAACTGTAAAAATGGTGCGAGTAATACCAAACGGCAGCAAAATCAGTCATAAAAACATGTAGCTAAGTATGATACTGGTATAAAAATGTGTACAACGATACCACTGCTGAATCCAGATGAGGAGGGGTTAACATCAGTCCGTCGGCATGTAGATGTCCCGTGAAGGGAACTATCACAACTCCCAGTGGATGGCTGTAGAATCCCAAGTTGATAGAGGGAAGTGATAGAGGGAAGTGTAACAGCCCTTGCATGTGGCAGATAGTAAGGTCCCGCCGGCATGCAATTATGAAGGCACAGCAAAGGAGCCCTTCAGATGGACACGGCAAGCCCCGCCGGTGTCCGTGACGTCAGCAGTTCTCCGACGAAACTCCCTGAAAAATGCTAGAAAAACTAAATAAAACTACAATAGGCTTTAATGAGATTTGGGCACTATGTTCAAAATTTGTGAATTTTTTCAGGTGTTCAACAAATCTGTAGTAAACCAAACTTTGCTCGTGTTTGCTCATCACTACATATGACCAAATACAGATACAGTATCTAGTTTTCCTTGGGTTATTACTGAATTTTGTCTTTTACCTGCAATTTTCCATTATTATTCACTACATTCCAGGAGTGAGCAGTGTAGACACATCAATCATTATTTTCATGAAAGATCGATGTATAATACTTCTTAACACTTCACTTCAACGTTTTCCTTCCCAGAGTGATTTTACTATGTATTATCAATCACAGCTTCTCCTTACCTACTGTCCCCTCCTGATAATGACACAGGGATTATAGGCATTGTGCAAGTGACAAGGTCAGGCAGCAGAAAGACAAGTTGTTTAAATATTAGTCCCTGTATTATTTTTGAAACAAACTTATTTTAATGTAGTGGATTTTAGATTTCATCTTTCCAACTGGGTGTTTGGAAAAAATAATTGGAATTAGTACAATGTTCCAGATTAAACGCTAATGATTAATCAGCAGCACGTCCCACATACACTGCTAATTACTGTATGAGAATGTAAGTACTGTATTTATTGGTGTATAACACTCACTTTTTTACCCTGAAAATAGAGGGTAAACTGTGCCTGCGTGTTATACGCAGGGGGCTGTGGAAAGGGTTTTTTTTTCTGAAACCTCCCTCTTAAAGTTAGGGTGCGTGTTATACGCCTGTGCGTGTTATACGCCGATAAATACGGTAATACCACACAAGTGTCCATACTGATTGGTAGGTTGCATGCATTTGTGATACACTTTAAGACAACTGGTCAACAAGAGTATCTACAGTGAGAATTTTTTTTTTCAGCTCCTGGTAAAAAGATTTTTCCTGAGACAGGAAGTGATGGAAACTTTCTTTAACAGCAACACAACACAGAAGTAAAAAAAAACAAAAAAAAAAATATTTTTCTCCCAGATAGCAGTGAAATCTGACAGGGTTTCTAACCTTTCTCCATTCTATCCAAATAGGTATAGATTCACTTTCATGCGGAAATCCAGACAAACAGCTACTGTATTTATCGGCGTATAACAAGCGCCGGCGTATAACACGCACCCCAAGTTTAGGAGGAAATTTTAGGGAAAAAAACTTTTAGGAGGGAAGTTTAAGGAAAAATAACATACATTTAAATGCAGCCTTGTCAGTGTCCATTGCAGCCTTGTCACAGTTCAGCCTTGTCAGTGTCCATTGCAGCCTTGTCACAGTGCAGCCTTGTCAGTGTCCATTGCAGCCTTGTCACAGTGCAGCCTTGTCAGTGTCCATTGCAGCCTTGTCACAGTGCAGCCTTGTCAGTGTCCATTGCAGCCTTGTCACAGTGCAGCCTTGTCAGTGTCCATTGCAGCCTTGTCACAGTGCAGCCTTGTCAGTGTCCATTGCAGCCTTGCCCCAGAGTCCATTTCAGCCTTGCCCCAGAGTCGCCGTGCAGCCTTGCCCCAGTGTCGCCATGCAGCCTTGCCCCAGTGTCGCCGTGCAGCATTTTAAAATTGGCGCCGAGACTGTGCGGACGCCGCCGAGAACGCCGAGAATGCAGGGACGCAGGGACGCAGGGACTGGGCGGAGCCGCCGCCGAGATACACATAGCCGAGTGTACTCGGCTATACTCGGCTTTTTCTCGGCTCCGCTCACAGTCACGCAGAGTCCCGCCCTATGATGGACATAACACAGGTCCAATGGCGGGACTGGGCGTGACTGTGAGCGGAGCCGAGAAAAGCCGAGTATAGCCGAGTACATTCGGCTATGTGTATCTCGCTCCGCTCCGCTCACAGTCAGCGGAGACAGCTCAGGGATGTGGGTATCGGCGTATAACACGCACCCACGATTTTCCCCTGATTTTCAGGGGAAAAAAGTGCGTGTTATACGCCGATAAATACGGTATATGCTTTTCGGCTCAATATTTATTTTTGAAAGTTAAAGCAACTGAACAGTCACATTACCGAATCTACCACACGGAAGAATACAACATAGCATGGAACCTCCTTCGAGAAACAGCTACAATATTATGGTTACAATGTTTGATCAAGAGATCCAGCAGTAGAAGTATGTCTTAATATTTAAAACTGTTTAAATTCACACGGTTGGGAGAAAGTGAGTGTTGGTAGGAAAGAAATGGTGTGAGAGGGTAATCATGAAGGGGTAGTGAGTGTAACAGATCCAAAATGGGTCAGCTCAGGTCCCTTAGACTAACAGAGTCAAAGGTCACACATTCATCAGGTTGCGGTTGAAGTTTTCCGGTAGGTAATGTAAGACTCCCAGTTTCCAGGTCTATCCCTAAGGCCGGTTCCACACCAGTGCGCTGCATTTTGGGCACAGTGTGATTTTATGTGCGTTTTACACACAATTTAGGTGTGCTCCTATTGACTTCTATTAGACCATGCGTTTTCATGAAAGTGCATTAAAGTCCTCCATGCTGTATCTTTTTTGTGCTTTCAGTAAACGCACAGTTTAATGGAAGTAATTTGTAGTGCACCTAAAACTGCATGTAAAACATTCATGCAATCGCACTGAGCTCCAACCAATATGAACACAGCCTAAATAATCACAGTCAACAGCTTCCAGGGATACCCATCTGGGTGTTTCAGAACAGTGTGATACTTAGTCAAGGAAGCTAGTTGAGCATCTCAATTATTTTTGGAGGTAGGGGACGCCCAAACCATCCCTTAAGTCTGGAAATGAAGCATTTGGTTGATAAGTACAGATAACATAGAAAGAGATCTCAATGGGCAGTAACCTAAAGATACACAATAACTTCAGAAGATAGGTCATTTGTATTGCTGCTACGTGACTGAGCCAAGAGAGTAGGTAGTTAGTCCAGAACTCAAGTAGACTGTTATGTTTTTTTCAGTGTAGGGATGGATAGTTGGCCTTGTTTAGGGTCAAACTGTTATATACATAGTATATGTGAACAATCTTTTTCTTATGATTCACACAACAGTGCCACAGCCCCTGTTGGGTAGATGGCTTTTGTCAGCTTTGTAACTTTCTGTGTCACCTGTCTGCTCATTGGACCTTGAAAGCACAATATTACACGGAGGCTCTCCCTGTACTCTTCATTTTGTACTCCTTTCCCTTCCTTCTCCTATTGCTTGAAAACATGTTAGAATGTCAGCATTGCATAATGAGATAGAGACGTGATTGGCACAACCTCTACTCTTCAGTAAAGTAGAATAAAGAGAACAAACTCAGGTGTATTTTGGCCATATATTGTATACTAGTAAAATAGAATGCAGGTAATGTTTTTTTAGTGATTAAATAACTGGAATGAAATCTGATTTTGGTGTACTGTAAAATCCTATTCTTGGAATACATTACCGGTGACAAGAGAAGTAAACAGGGTAATATACTCATTAGGATGCCAATATAAAATCACTATTTATTGTATATATATGTAGCGGGGTCCCCAAATTTAACCCCGCTATACCTAAATTTAGGGGTGACCAGAGCAATAGTTTGGCTCGGGTCTCTTGATTGTTTGGACTCCGCCTTACTGCTGTGTCACCTGGCATGCAGTTCCCCTTTGGGCGTATAGGTGGTGCTGTCACCTGTACCTGGGGTTGAACCACAGGTGATGCCCTCTTTGTCCTCTACACGTGCAGAGATGCAGAGGCCTTGGGCATGATTTGTGCGAAATGCCAGGGACTGGTCGTACAGCTTCGCCCTTTCGGGAGATGTACCCGCTGTCGGGAGTTCCTCTTTGAGGTAAAACAGCCAACGGAGGTGCCGAAAGTCTACCGCCTGGACTGTATCTCAGGTACTGTTGCTCCTGAGGAGGAAATGTGTACTCCCACAGCCATGCCCACGCGCACAACCGCGGAGATAGCGGAACTAAAGACTGAAGCTCCAGCCATTAAGGAGCTTGAGGCCGTAAACACAGCAGATGCTGCCTCGGTTGCAACGGAGTCCTCCCTTCCGGCTGCTAAAAGGAAGGTGGGATATGTGAAGGCTTCCCGTGGCCGTGGTCAAAGCCTAACCCAGCGCCTACCTGAACCGGATCGTCCCGCCGGGGGGATCTCCAAACGATCCATGGAGGGGGAAGGTAAGGAGGCTGGGAGAACTGTGTCAAGTTTGCCGGGGAAAGGGAAGAAGTTTAGCGTCTGTTCCATTATGCTTGGGTACCTGACCCGCGGGAACTTTTGAAAGTAAAGGAGTCAGTGTTGACCAGGAACTATATCCAGCGGAAGAGTACGATACCTCAGATATAGACTCTTCCTCTGAAGTTGGCGATGATGTCAAAAATAGATGAACTGTTTGCAAAGAAGGAATGGGACAAAATTTCGCTGACCTCTCCCCGTAGTGTAAAGGGATCGCCCATGGACTCTGGGAAAACTGCACCCCGGGTGGAAACCCCTGTTCTTGCTGGAGAAGTTGTTCCTGTGTCCACCTTGCATGCTCCGGTGTCTTCCGTGCCTGCTGTTCCGGAGGCCCGTTCCTCATTAAGGCCGCCTATGCCACAGTTGGAGCCTGTGCGCCCCCCCAGATGCTATTGTCTTGCCAGGAACTGGAGATCGGGCGACCATGCCGCCTTTGGCCCGACTGCAACGGCTATTAAATCAAAAGGTTGCTACGGACTATGGATGGGAGTATCCGTACGTTCCAAGGAACTTGCTCTTTGGAATTGAGGCCTTTTGGGAACGATGGTACAGGGACTTCGTCTGGGATCATTTGGAGGTAAAGAAAGGCCATAGGTATTTTACATGTTCGGCCGTAATGACTGAGCGATACAAAGGCTGCCGAAAAGATTGGACTCTGGGTCGGCACATACATGCGGATCGGGTCGTGATCTGCAGTAAAAACAGACGATGTGATTTATTCCATAGAGACCTTGGATAAGGACTGGAAGCCTCTTGATCTCCCTGATCCCAGTTTTTATCTCTGAAGTAGGACTTGTGTTTTTTGTTTTTATTATATCACTTCAGGGACAATGCCTTGAACTGCTGTTTGACTCTATGCCCAGGGAATTTACTCTCTGGAGGTTTGAAGGACAAGTTTTTTTTTCTCCTTCCCTCTTTTGAAAAAAAAAAAGAGAGATGAACTTTGGGGTAGAGTTAGTCAGGGCAAAGCTGGAAGCCGCCGTGATCAACCAAAGAGGACTTTGTGTTGTGGTGTGTCTGTACGCACTTAAGCTAGGTAATGATGTGTGCTGCCACTAGGTGGTAGTGGTTTGCCGGACTTTTTCTTTTATGCACTTATTTTAGGGAAATGTTATTTCATACACAAGGCTTAGTGTGTGCAGCTTCAGTAGAAGGGAGCTATCTTTCCTTGGAGAGATAGTTCACTTCTGAGTAATAGTGTTAGAATGTTTATAGCGTGTAGAATATTTAGCGTGTAGAATATTTTTCTTTCCCTGCAGGAAGACCATCATGCAACTACACTGGAGAAAGGGTGGGATATAGTTGTGATAGGATGATGGGAGGGATTGTTACATAATGTGTATGTACATTTGAAAATTGTTTTCTGTCCTGCTCCCTCTTTGCTATACTTCAGGTCTTGATTCAGGCACCATCCTTGCATTGTACATAGTTTCAGGAATAAATTTGCGCTTGCTCAGGACTGAGTGTGTGAATTTATTCCAGACACTGGGAACAGTGTCTCATTTAGAGAGGGGTGTATGTAGCGGGGTCCCCAAATGTAACCCCGCTATACCTACATTTAGGGGTGACCAGAGCAATAGTTTGGCTCGGGTCTCTTGATTGTTTGGACTCTGCCTTACTGCTGTGTCACCTGGCGTGCAGTTTCCCTTTGGGCATATAGGTGGTGCTGTCACCTTTACCCGGGGTTGAACCACAGGTGATGGAGTAGGTATTGGATGTCCTTTCTCGGCTGCCGTTGGTGGGCGGTTCTGGCCTGCTGTGCATGCTGGGAGAGGATATATAAGGGGCAGACACCATTGCACGGGGAGCATTTTCCTGGAGCCCACTGCCCGGAGGGCGTTATCCCTCAGAGGGGGGGTGCGCCCCATCTTGATCGAGGAGTCTTGGGCACCTTCAGCCTGAGGCTACAGAGTTCCAGGTAGGCCCAGTACCTTTGACTGGGTCTACAACCGAAGAGGAGTCCCAGGGAACCCGCGTGAGGGTAACCGCTCTGACATAGAGGAAACCAGGGGAGGATCGAACCCATAACAAGAGGGCGAGTAATAAAGTATTGCTGACTCGGGAAGGGCCTGGTGACCTGTCGGAGGGAAGGATTCCTCACTTCACAGACTGTCTCTGCAGAGTGTTGAAAGTTCAGGAGGGATCTCCTTGATTTGGTCCTTGGAGGGGACTGAGTCATTGTTCCAGCATCACGCCGGCTGCTAGTGCTATTGAGTGACTATCCGGGTGAGCTGTACCCACTCAGGACCGAGTGGTGACAAAGCCAAGAGTGTGCCTGAATCCACTTCTATCTGCTAACCTTTTTCTCACTTCAATTCTCTGGTTCCTGAAAGCAAGATAAAATAAACTCACGTTGGAGTTGATATGTTGTGTGGACATTGACCTAATTTGGGAAAGATAAAGACTCGCCTCTATAAACATAGAGGGGAGAACCAAAAGAAGGAAGCAACTAACTGCAGGACCCAAGTATGTAACACCGCCTGACCTTTATAATCTAGAGGACACGGGCATGTGGCATGGTGTGTCTTATCCCCCTGTTCGAGAAGGTAAGAGGGGGAAAAATATTGGTGTGCTACATATACATTAAAAACAATATCAATTCCTTAAAAAGGTGTATAAATCAACCAGAATCCTTGTAACATCTATGTCAATAGTAAAAGTTCACAATCTCATAAATTTCAAAAGCCCTCCGTCTCAATGCATTTCGCTGTAAATAGTTGGTGAATCCACTGATATATCCACCAAAAATTTCCCTATATGAAAGGTAAAGGAAAGAGAGTTGACAGCAATACCATGTCATATAATGCACCTACCTAAAAAAAAAAAAAAAACATATCTATGAATCACTTATCTAAAAATTATTGGAGACATCTTACAGTCAGGTCCATAAATATTGGGACATCGACACAATTCTTATCTTTTTGGCTCTATACACCACCACAATGGATTTGAAATGAAACGAACTAGACGTGCTTTAACTGCAGACTTTTAGCTTTAATTTGAGGGTTTACATCCAAATAAGGTGAACGATGTAGGAATTACAACAGTTTGTATATGTGCCTCCCACTTTTTAAGGGACCAAAAGTAATGGGACAGATTACCAATCATCAATCAAACTTTCACTTTTTAATACTTGGTTGCAAATCCTTTGCAGTCAATTACAGCCTGAAGTCTGGAATGCATAGACATCACCAGACGCTGGGTTTCATCCCTGGTGATGCTCTGCCAGGCCTCTACTGCAACTGTCTTCAGTTCCTGCTTGTTCTTGGGGCATTTTCCCTTCAGTTTTGTCTTCAGCAAGTGAAATGCATGCTCAATCGGATTCAGGTCAGGTGATTGACTTGGCCATTTGTATAACATTCCACTTCTTTCCCTTAAAAAACTCTTTGGTTGCTTTCGCAGTATGCTTCGGGTGATTGTCCATCTGCACTGTGAAGAGCCGTCCAATGAGTTCTGAAGCATTTGGCTGAATATGAGCAGATAATATTGCCCGAAACACTTCAGAATTCATCCTGCTGCTTTTGTCAGCAGTCACATCATCAATAAATACAAGAGAACCAGTTCCATTGGCAGCCATACATGCCCACGCCATGACACTACCACAACCATGCTTCACTGATGAGGTGGTATGCTTTGGATCATGAGCAGTTCCTTTCCTTCTCCATACACTTCTCTTCCCATCACTCTGGTACAAGTTGATCTTGGTCTCATCTGTCCATAGGATGTTGTTCCAGAACTGTGAAGGCTTTTTTAGATGTTGTTTGGCAAACTCTAATCTGGCTGTCACGTACCTTATGATGGGAGCCCAACGTGCAGGGAGCGGCCTCTCGTAATCCCCTGGCTCGAGAGCCCCTGATAGAGCAGACAGAGGCTCAGGAGGACAGGGGGCACAAGTGCCTGGCAGGTAAGCAGGATATTGGGTAGTTGCGGCAGCAGATGGTGCACGGCAAAACTGGAACAGTCCAAAGATAGCTGGGAGGTGCACAGTAGGACCAATCAGAATGCAGACAACAGGCAGATGTATAAAAGTCCCAGATCAGACTGCAGAAACAAGGTGGTGTATTGTAGTACAGGCTGAGGTGTACTGTAGCTCAGGCACAGGTGCAGGGTAGTTCAGGCAGAGATGCGCTATGATTCAGGCAGAGATGCACAGTGGCTTCAGGCAGGATGCACTGTAGTTCAGGTGGAGGTGCGGACCAGCAGGCGACCAGGTACAGGGATGACCAAGAGAGTTGTCAGAGCAAGCCGAAGTCGGGGCGGGCAGCAATCGGGGTTAAACAGAGACAAGCCGGATCAGATAACAGGTGTACAGGAATCAGAAGTCAATAGCAGGGGTCTCGGGAATGCTGTAGACCAGACAGCAAGGAGCAAGGTATGCAGATAGTTTAAATACCTTGTTTGGCACCAAATGCTGTCACCGCGCGCGCTCCCGCGAACGCGCGCGCGTGCGCGCTCCCGTGAACGCGCGCACGCCGATCGCGCTATTGTGCACGCGCATGCGCGGAATGGACCTATGGAGTATAGACGATCTCCTGGCGGCACTGTTGCCAGGCAGATTGGAAAAACGCCTTTCCTGACATTGCCCCCCCCCCAAGGGGCAGCCTCCGGATGCCCAACTGGGCCACTTTGTCTGGGTGAGATTTCTCAAAGTCCTTGATTAGCCTTTCCGCGTGGACATTCACCTCTGGTTCCCATGAGTTTTCTTCTGGGCCGTAACCCTTCCATTTCACCAGGTATTGGATCTGGTTTCGTCTTCGTCTACAACCCAGAATGGACTCGACCTCAAATTCCTCTTCTCCATCGATAAGCACGGGTTCGGGAGGATTGGTGTCCCGATCCGTAAAGGGATCAGGAACCGTGGGCCTAAGCAGGGCTACATGAAAAACTGGGTGAATCCGGAAGGACTCAGGCAGTTTCAATTCATAAGCTACCTCGTTAATCTTCCTTGTTATAGGGAAGGGACCCACGAATTTAGGGCCCAACTTCTTGGATGGGCATGCCAATTTTAGATTCAGGGTAGAGAGCCAAACTTGGTCCCCAGGTGCCAGGTTGAGCTCCCCTCTCCTCTTTCTGTCGAAAATTTCCTTGTTGTAGCTTTGTGCCTTAGTCATGGTCTCCTGGAGAAGTTTATTGTTGGTGGAGAAGAAATTTAAAGTTTCCTGGGCGGCTGGTACCGGACATTCGGGCATGTTGTTAGATAGAAATAATGGGTGAAACCCATAGTTTGCGAAAAATGGGGATTGCTTGATGGCAGAATGAACAGAGTTGTTGTAGGCAAACTCAGCAAGAGGCAAAAGAGGGGCCCAATCATTCTGGGAGAAGCTTGAAAAGCAGCGCAGGTACTGCTCGAGCGTTTGATTGGTGCGCTCTGTTTGGCCATTGGTTTGGGGATGGTACGCTGAGGAAAAGAACAGATCGATCTTCAGTGATTTACATAGTGCCCTCCAAAATCTTGATGTAAACTGTACCCCCCGGTCAGATGTAATGTTAGCAGGTACACCGTGCAGCCTTACTATTTCCCTGATGAAGATTTTTGCAGTCTCAGAGGCCGAGGGGACGCCCCTCATGGGTAGGAAATGGGCCATCTTGGAGAGTCTATCCACCACTACAAAGATGGTCGTAAACTCTTCTGATGGAGGTAGTTCAACTATAAAGTCCATTGAGATCATGCTCCATGGCCTCTCCGGGACGGGTAGTGGCTTTAGTAACCCCCAGGCTCTGGTTTTGCTGTCTTTGTTCTGGATGCAGGTGGTACAAGATTCCACATAGCGCTTGCAATCTTGGGATAATCGTGGCCACCAGAATGTCCGCTGGAGAAGTTTGGAAGTTTTGTACACACAGAAGTGGCCGGCTAACTGGTGGTCATGACAGGATTTCAAGACGGCCACCCGAAGTTGTTGAGGTACAAAAATCTTGTCCTTGTTCCACAGCAGACCGTCTTTAGACTGTAGGGCAAGGCCAGAAAATGGGCATGGTCCCGAGGAGGCCTGTCTGATTTGGGACAGGAGGTCCTCTTGTAACAGGAGGAAGTTACCGGGAGGTAGAATGGTATCCGGGGGGGAAAGGACCTTAGGTTCGGCAAACATCCGGGAAAGGGCGTCCGGTTTGGTGTTCTTTGATCCGGGTCGGTACGTGATGTGAAACGAAAATCGGGTAAAAAAGAGTGCCCACCTGGCCTGGCGTGGTCTCAGTCTCTTGGCAATCTTTAAGTATTCCAGGTTTTTATGGTCGGTATAGATCAGGATAGGATGTGCTGCTCCTTCCAGGAGGTAGCGCCATTCCTCAAGTGCGGACTTTATTGCCAGAAGTTCCCTGTCCCCGACGTCGTAGTTTTTCTCGGCCTCCGTTAGTTTACGGGAGAAGAAGGCTACTGGGTGCAATGCGGCCTTTGGGCCTTGTCTCTGGGAAAGTATTGCTCCAACTGCCACTTCAGAGGCATCCACCTCCAAGATGTAGGGTAAGGACGGGTTGGGGTGCTTTAGGACAGAGGCCGAGATGAACAGATTCTTAAGGTTAGCGAAGACGGCCTGAGCTTCGGGGGACCAGTGAAACCGGTTACCTTGTTTAGTTAAGTTGGTAATGGGGGCAATGATAGAGGAGAATCCTTTAATGAATTTCCGGTAGAAGTTCGCAAAGCCCACGAAGCGTTGGATCCCCTTCTTATCGCTGGGGGCTGGCCAATCCAGAATGGCCGTGATCTTCTGAGGGTCCATCTTAATACCCTCTACCGAAATGATTAGCCCTAGGAACTGAATATCTTGTTGTTCGAATGCACATTTCTCGGGCTTGGCGTACAAACCATGTTGGCGAAGTCGGGCCAAGACCTTCCGGACGTGTTCACGATGGTCGGATAAGGAGGAAGAGAAGACCAGGATATCGTCTAGGTAGACGATGACAAATAGATCTAGGTAGTCTCTAAAAATATCGTTTATGAAATGTTGGAACGTGGCAGGGGCATTACATAGCCCGAAGGGCATGACCAGGTATTCAAAGTGCCCGAATCTGGTGCGAACCGCTGTTTTCCATTCATCACCGCTCCGAATGCGGACTAAGTTGTAGGCCCTGTGGAGGTCCAATTTAGTGAAAATGGCTGCTGTCCCAAGTCTTTGGAAAAGTTTGGGTACTAATGGCAGGGGATACCTATTTTTAATAGTTACTTTATTCAGGGCTCTGTAATCCACACAGGGGCGTAGGGAGTGGTCCTTCTTTTCTACAAAGAATATACCGGCTCCTGCAGGAGAGGTGGAGGGACGTATGAATCCCTTCTCTAAGTTGTCATCCAGATACGTCTTGAGAGTTCCAAGCTCTAGTTCAGATAAGGGGAAAATTCTTCCAAAAGGGACCTCTGCCCCCGGAAGAAGGTCAATAGGGCAATCGTAGGGCCTGTGCGGAGGTAGAGTCTCCGCGCCCTTTTTGCTAAAGACATCTAGAAAGTTGTGATAGGCCTCCGGTACCAGCCGACGGTTCTCCATGTCACTCCCCAGACAAAGTAATGGGGACGAGGTGTCGGATGGCGCTGGGAAACAGTGTTCACGGCAATAGAGAGATGGAAAGCGAACCTCTCCAGTGTTCCAGTCGATCTGAGGATTATGAGCTTTTAGCCATGGTATCCCCAAGATAATTGGGAAGAGAGGGGATTCTATAATGTCCAAGCACAATAGTTCTTGATGCTTGTCCGCAATGGTGGTGCGCAGGGGAATTGTCTGCTGCGTCACTGGTCCAGATCTGATGGCCGATCCGTCGGCAAGATGGACCGTGAGTTCTTTAGGTCTGGGCCTCAAAGAGACTTGATGTTTCAAGGCAAAGGAAAGGTCCATGAAGCCGCTGCAAGCACCGGAGTCAATAATGGCGGGAGTCCGGATGTTCCTTCCTGGGAGCTGTAGAGAGATGGAAACGGTCAGGTGAGCGGAATGGTTAAGCAGAACAGGCGAGACAGTAGAGGAGAGGTGGCACTTACGCAATTTAGCGGGGCACATCCTCACGTAGTGTCCTGACTCCCCGCAGTAGAGGCAGAGGTTGTGAACCCGGCGTCGCTGGCGCTCCTCAGGAGTAAGCGAGGGTCGGATCAACCCCAGTTGCATGGGTTCAGAGGCATCGGTAGCGGAGCGTGGGGAGGTCGAAGAAGCGGAATGAGGAGGATAGGGTACCCGTGGCAGCATCCATACTGGGCGGGATGGTCCCGCTGACCGTTCAGCTCTACGCTCCCTTAGTCGCCTGTCGATCTGAATAGCTTGAAGGATCAAGGCATCGAGCGTGTTCGGTATACCGACCCAGGCCAGCTCGTCCTTCAAGGGCTCTGATAGTCCCAGCCGGAATTGGTGTCGCAGGGCGGCGTCGTTCCAGCTGGTATCGGCGCTCCAGCGCCTAAAGTCTGATACGTAATCTTCAGCGGCTCTGCGACCCTGCTGGAGAGAGCATAATGCTGCTTCGGCGGTAGCGGCCAGTTGAGGGTCCTCATAGAGGAGGTCCATGGCCTGGAGGAAAGTACTTAGTTGGTCAAGGCAGGTGTTTTTCTGTTCCAGGAGGCGGTGTGCCCAGGCCTGAGGTTCACCGGACAATAGGGCTATGACAAAGCCCACCTTGGTAGATTCAAGGGAGAAGGTCCTGGGCTGTAGCGCAAAGAAAAGTTTGCAGGCGTTACGAAAAGCCCTGTACTTGCCGCGGTCCCCAGAGAACCTCTCTGGAGTAGGGACCCTGGGTTCAGGTGGCAACATGACAACCGACGGTGCAGGTGAAGCACTTGATGCGACAGGTGCTGAGGTAGCCAGGGTCTGGACACGCTCCTCTAGCCGGGTATATCCCTCTTGCAAACTCCTGACTGCAGCAGTAAGTCCGTCCAGGTGGCGGCATAGTTCCTCCATGGGAGAGGCCCCCTGCGTAGGCTCCGACATGGCTGTCTGGTACTGTCACGTACCTTATGATGGGAGCCCAACGTGCAGGGAGCGGCCTCTCATAATCCCCTGGCTCGAGAGCCCCTGATAGAGCAGACAGAGGCTCAGGAGGACAGGGGGCACAAGTGCCTGGCAGGTAAGCAGGATATTGGGTAGTTGCGGCAGCAGGTGGTGCACGGCAAAACTGGAACAGTCCAAAGATAGCTGGGAGGTGCACAGTAGGACCAATCAGAATGCAGACAACAGGCAGATGTATAAAAGTCCCAGATCAGACTGCAGAAACAAGGTGGTGTATTGTAGTACAGGCTGAGGTGTACTGTAGCTCAGGCACAGGTGCAGGGTAGTTCAGGCAGAGATGCGCTATGATTCAGGCAGAGATGCACAGTGGCTTCAGGCAGGATGCACTGTAGTTCAGGTGGAGGTGCCTTATAGTTCGAACAGACCGATGGGTCGGACCAGCAGGCGACCAGGTACAGGGATGACCAAGAGAGTTGTCAGAGCAAGCCGAAGTCGGGGCGGGCAGCAATCGGGGTTAAACAGAGACAAGCCGGATCAGATAACAGGTGTACAGGAATCAGAAGTCAATAGCAGGGGTCTCGGGAACGCTGTAGACCAGACAGCAAGGAGCAAGGTATGCAGATAGTTTAAATACCTTGTTTGGCGCCAAATGCTGTCACAGCGCGCGCTCCCGCGAACACGCGCGCCCACGCACGCCGATCGCGCTATTGTGCACGCGCATGCGCGGAATGGACCTATGGAGTATAGACGATCTCCTGGCGGCACTGTTGCCAGGCAAATTGTAAAAACGCCTTTCCTGACACTGGCCTTCCTGTTTTTGAGGTTCACTGATGGTTTACATCTTGTGGTGAACCCTCTGTATTCACTCTGGTGAAGTCTTCTCTTGATTGTTGACTTTGACACACACACACACACCTACCTCCTGGAGAGTGTTCTTGATCTGAAGGGTGTTTTCTTCACCAGGAAAATAATTCTTCGGTCATCCACCACAGTTGTTTTCCGTGGTCTTCCGGGTCTTTTGGTGTTGCTGAGCTCACCGGTGCGTTCCCCATTTTTAAGGATGTTTCAAACAGTTGATTTGGCCACACCTAATGTTTTTGCTATCTCTCTGATGGGTTTGTTTTGTTTTTTCAGCCAAATGATGGCTTGCTTCACTGATAGTGATAGCTCTTTGGATCTCATATTAAGAGTTGACAGCAACAGATTCCAAATGCAAATAGCACACTTGAAATGAACTCTGGACCTTTTATCTGCTCCTTGTAAATGGGATAATGAGGGAATAACACACACCTGGCCATGGAACAGCTGAGCAGCCAATTGTCCCATTACTTTTGGTCCCTTAAAAAGTGGGAGGCACATATACAAACTGTTGTAATTCCTACACTGTTCACCTGATTTGGGTGTAAATACCCTCAAGTTAAAGCTGAAAGTCTGCAGTTAACCACCTCGCGCCCGCCGTACGAGAATATACGGCCGCAAGGTGGTTGTCAAATGCCGGGAGGCCGTTATTATACGGCCTCCGCTATTTGGCCACTGGGGGGCGCGCGAGCGCCGCCGGCGGCGCGCGCACGTGTCCGGCGCTTCACTGCAATGCCGATGCGCGTGCCTGGCGGCCGCGATGTCCGCCAGGCACCCCCGATCGGCGGTTACAGAGACAAGGACATGGATCTGTGTGTGTAAACACACAGATCCATGTCCTGTCAGGGAGAGGAGACCGATGCTGTGTCCCTTGTACATAGGGACACAGATCGGTCACCTCCCCCAGTCAGTCCCCTCCCCCCACAGTAACAATCACTCCCAGGGAACACATTTAACCCCTTCCTCGCCCCCTAGTGTTAACCCCTTCCCTGCCAGTCACATTTATACAGTAATCAGTGCATATTTATAGCACTGTTCGCTGTATAAATGTGAATGGTCCCAAATTAGTGTCAAAAGTGTCCGATGTGTCCACCATAATGTCGCAGTCACAAAAAAAATCACTGATCGCCGCCATTACTAATAAAAAAAATATATATATAAAAATGCCATAAAACTATCCCCCTATTTTGTAAACGCTATAACTTTTGCGCAAACCAATCAATAAACGCTGATTGCGATTTTTTTTTACCAAAAATATGTAGAAGAATACGTATCGGCCTAAACTGAGGAAAAATATATAAAAAAAATAAAAAATTGGGATATTTATTATAGCAAAAATCAAAAAATATTGCTTTTTTTTCAAAATTGTCGCTCTATTTTTGTTTATAGCGCAAAAAATAAAAACCGCCGAGGTGATCAAATACCACCAAAAGAAAGCTCTATTTGTGTGAAAAAAAGGACGTCAATTTTGTTTGGGAGCCACGTCGCACGACCGCGCAATTGTCATTCAAAGCGTGACAGTGCTGAAAGCTGAAATTTCGCCTGGGCAGGAAGGGGGTATATGTGCCCAGTAAGGAAGGGGTTAAAGTACATCTTGTTCCTTCCATTTCAAATCCATTGTGGTGGTGTATAGAGCCAAAAAGATTAGAATTGTGTCGATGTCCCAATATTTATGGGCCTGACTGTATATTCTCCTACCAACCAGGCATTTAAAGGCTTGTACATGCCATAAATAATCACGTGTGTAAGTATGGCACAAGGACAATATTTCATAGCATTACAGTGTTTTTGCACCACTAAGACCTCAAACCAAATTTTCCCACAGCATTCCAACTTTTTTGGCCAGCTAACATCTTGTGCCCTGCATGAATATTTCTATAGGGCAAAGGTGTTTTAGCACCATTAACACCCCAAGCCTAATTGTTCTGCAGCTGTTTCACTGTTGCAAAGAATAAAAATGTTTAGGCCAGATAACATCCTGGGCTCTGCATGAATATTTATGTAGGGTTAAGGTGTTTTAGCATGACTAACGCCCCAGCCCATTTTCTCTTCAGCTGTTTCACTGTTGCAAAAAAAAAAAAACATTTTTAGGCAGATAACATCTTGTGCTCTGCAAGAATATCTGTGTTGGTTCGCGGTGGGTTGGCACCAATAAAACGTAACACCTCATTTTGAGACCGCTGTTTCCCAAGGATAAATATTTGTATATATTTTTTGGCTGGGTAACTACTGCCTTGACCATTAATGTTTGTATTTCATTACAGTGCATCATCATTAGAACAGACTTTATGTTTCTGCATCTTTCTTTTCAGCTTGGAAATTTTGTTGGCTTTCATGCAGATTATATCATGCTCTTTTAGATACACATTTTTTAGCCACCTCAATCAGGGGTGTATGTGCAGGAGAGGAGTGCGGAGTGTATAGAGGTGGTTAATATGTGCAGAAGAGGAGTATGGAGTGTATGGTAGACAGTGTCAGTAGGACAGTGGACAGTGTCAATAGAGCAGTGAATGGTGTCAGTAGTTTTTTGTTTTTATGTATTTATTTTTTTACAATTTAATTTGTCTTTCATGTTTTTTCACAACGCTTTTTGGGGGGGTTGGGGCAGTGGGCAGTGTCGGTAGGGCAGGGGGGATGGTGCCAGTAGTTTTTTATTTCATATTATTTTTTTACCATTTAATTTTTTAGAATTTTTTATTTTGTAATATTTATTGCCCCTGACATCTCCCCTTTAAGACAGAGGAAGGGACTGAGGACACAGATTCCCCAGTCCCTTTCTCAGCAGCCTCAGATGTGAAAAAATAAATAAACAGGAGATAGAGACACAGTTTACTATGCTCAGGTATCAAAGGACACAGGAGCGATCAGTAGCGATCGCTCACTGTGTCCAATTGAGAAAAGGAAAAGGCTGGTAAATTACATATTTAACCACCTCGCGCCCGCCGTACGAGAATATACGGCCGCAAGGTGGTTGTCAAATGCCGGGAGGCCGTTAATATATGGCCTCCGCTATTTGGCCACTGGGGGGCGCGCGAGCGCCGCCGGCGGCACACGCGCGCGCCCAGCGCATCACTGAGATGCCGATGCGCGTGCCTGGCGGCCGCGATGTCCGCCAGGCACCCGCGATCGGCGGTTACAGAGACAAGGACATGGATCTGTGTGTGTAAACACACAGATCCATGTCCTGTCAGGGAGAGGGGACCGATGCTGTGTCCCTTGTACATAGGGACACAGATCGGTCACCTCCCCCAGTCAGTCCCCTCCCCCCACAGTAACAATCACACATAGGGAATCACACATAGGGAACACATTTAACCCCTTCCTCGCCCCCTAGTGTTAACCCCTTCCCTGCCAGTCACATTTATACAGTAATCAGTGCATATTTATAGCACTGTTCGCTGTATAAATGTGAATGGTCCCAAATTAGTGTCAAAAGTGTCCGATGTGTCCGCCATAATGTCGCAGTCACGAAAAAAATCACTGATCGCCGCCATTACTAATAAAAAAATATATATATAAAAATGCCATAAAACTACCCCCTATTTTGTAAACGCTATAACTTTTGCGCAAACCAATCAATAAACGCTGATTGCGATTTTTTTTTACCAAAAATATGTAGAAGAATACGTATCGGCCTAAACTGAGGAAAAAAATATATAAAAAAAAAATGGGATATTTATTATAGCAAAAATCAAAAAATATTGCTTTTTTTTCAAAATTGTCGCTCTATTTTTGTTTATAGCGCAAAAAATAAAAACCGCTGAGGTGATCAAATACCACCAAAAGAAAGTTCTATTTGTGCGAAAAAAAGGACGTCAATTTTGTTTGGGAGCCACGTCGCACGACCGCGCAATTGTCATTCAAAGCGTGACAGTGCTGAAAGCTGAAATTTCGCCTGGGCAGGAAGGGGGTATATGTGCCCAGTAAGGAAGGGGTTAACAGCCCTTTCCTCTGCTTTTCATTCTGACAGGTTCCCCACAGCAGACAGCTTTCATTTGGTGGTATTTAATCACCATTTTTATTTTGTTTTTGTTGTTATAAACAAAAAAAGACCAAAAATATTGAAAAAATACAAGTTTTTCTAAGTTTCTGTTACAAAATGTTGCAAATAAGTAATTTTTCTTCATAAATTGAATCCAAAACTTATACTGCAGCATTTCTTTGGAACCCAAATCATATTATATTATTTGGTCTGTGTGAAAGTTATAGAGTCTACAAGCTATGGTGCCAATCATTTAAAATTGACCACACCTGATGTACTGACTTTCTTGAGGCCCTAACATGCCAGTATAGTACAAATATTCCCCCATCCAAAATGATCCCTTTTTGAAAAGTAGACAGTCCAAGGAATGGTGAGTTTTTGGAAGTTTATAGAAATAAAAATACCTTGCGCCAATTAAAAAATGTAAATCTTAAATAAAATGAGAAATAGCTGCTAACCCCAAACTGAATGAATATATCACTAGTGCAGATTGAAATGGATTGGTAGGGGGCGCTAATGTGAATAGTTAAGTAAATTAATTATACTATAAAGGTTTGGAATCCAAAGATTCCTGGGTAAGTGAATGTTACCAAGTACCGGAGTGCACCAGTCTAACAAAAAAAGTTATTAGTGATGAAAAGTGACATAGCCTAAAGCTATTTGTGATTAGCCATACAGAGAACAATAAAACCTGTTGCAAAGGTGTCACTAGTAGTGTAAAAGAAAAATTGTACACACACAGAAACAGTAATGCCCCATACACACGATCGTTTTTCTTGCCATTTTTTTTCTTGCCGTTTTTCACGTCGTTTTTTTTCATGTTTCCTCTCAAGCCTGTCTTGCGTACACACGATCATTTAAAAAAACGATCAAGCAAAGCGCAGTGACGTACAACACGTACGACGGCACTATAAAGGGGAAGTTCCGTTCGAATGGCGCCACCCTTCATGTTAGTAAAGTTTGTTGAGCGACGATTCGCTCTTTTCAGTCTCGTGCTTTTCAGTCCGTGACTGCGTGACGAATGTGCTATCTCCATTACGAACGCTAGTTTTACCAGAACGAGCGCTCCTGTCTCATACTTGATTCTGAGCATGCGCGTTTTTTTTCACGTCGTTAAAGCATACACACTATCGTTTTTCACGTCGTTAAAAAAAACGACATGAAAAACGACGTGAAAAAAGAGAGCATGTTCGAAATTTTTAATGGCCGTTTTTCACGTCGTTAAAAATGCTCTGGAGCCTACACACGATCATTTTTAATGGCCATTTTTTTTAATGGCATTTTTAACGGCATGAAAAACGATCGTGTGTATGGGGCATAAGACTTGAAACGTAGTGACAATGGTGAATACTATATCCTAAAACAATTGACTTGAATGATCAAAAACAATGCCACAAGAAATAATTGATATAAGTCCAATGTGATGAACACTGATGAGAAGTCTTCCAATGCTGAAGATAGATGAAGCACATTCACCGGCTAAGATATCACCCAAAGTGCTCAGTAGATAGGTGTCTGCTTACCAGATGATGTTGACCTTTTTAATGAAAAGAAGGTCAAATCAGGCCTTAGCAAGATAATGGTTGCTGCAATGATGGAGACTGTAGACTGGATCAGTCCCTTACACCGGTAGGAGTCACAGATGGGATATTTGAAAAAACGCGGAGGAAACCAGAATAGTGTAATCCATTTTAATGAAAATAGTAAAAAACAAAAAGCCAAGTGGCAGCTTACATTGTTGGGGCCATCGTCTGGCACTGAGGCTGGAGTGCGTATAGGAAGGTGGATGACGTCCCGCAGTAGCACTGGTGGCTGGCGTGCGTTCCACCTACGACGGTGAACAACCAGAAGGGACCGGAAGTGATGAAATTGCGTGACCAAGTACTGCCTCGACATACATTTAATTTTCACGTCATCAGAAAGCGTACTTGGTCACTAGAGGCATGAGCTTAAATAGTGTGGACTGATCCACGTCGGATCCAGTGCCGGTTATGAGAAAGCATAAGGGCTTACATTGTAAAACCCAGCATAAAAACATTAGCAGCTTTGGAAAAATAGCACAGATCCAAGTAAAAACGTAAGTGCAATAGCATGGAAGTAACATATTGAATATACTTATTAATTTCCACACACTAGTGGGAAATTATATTAAAACCCGACTGGAATAAGTACAGTTAACAGATAGCCTGTGATTCTGTACTTGCCAAATATGCTGCAGAAATCTCCCTCCACTGAGTCTGGCTGCAATTATTTTAACTGTGGGCAGCTGAAGCTGCTGCCTGTTCACTTTCTGGATTTACACAGACACACAGAGGCAAACCTTCAGCTCTGCAGCTCTCATTGGCCTTCGTATGACTCATCACTCATCTGAGAGAGAGAGAGAGAGAGCTGTGCATGATGTCATACGCCTAGGCTTTTTTTCCAGACAAGAAACAGGAAGTGGGTTGTATGAGGTATTTACTGGCATTTAAAAATGTTTTACTATCCAAAGTTAAAACATCAAGGGCAGAAGATGTAATAGATGGAAAGATGAAAAAATTACTGAAGTTCCACTTCAGAAGAAGAAGCAACATTGTTTTTTTTTTTCTCAAACAAGTTCTTTATTGAGCAGTTGTAAAAACAAAAGACAGAATACATCCTCGCACAGTTCCAGATAACCTACAGTATGACAAATCAGTGTGACTCAGCACACCCAAATACACTTTATTCAACCTTCCCCACCTGCCCTCCCCCAGATCACCGTCATCTCCTGTATACTGGTCCTGAACCAGGTCAGAACAATCGATCATATATCAAATCCAAAGGTGCCAAACCCGGAACACTCAGCCATGGGTCCCATAATTTGTCATATTTTGTACAAGTCCCTCTGCGTTGGTAGACAAGTTTTTCCATCCTAAGCGTAACCCCCATCTGTGTGATCCACTCCTGTACCGTGGGCGCCGCAGTATCTTTCCAATGTCTCAAAATCATCAGACGGGCCTGGAATAAGGCCCTACTAATAGCCTGCCTGGGGATACCCCCCAACTGGAGGTGATCTAGTATCCCCAGCAGGCAGACCCGAGGGTCCAGTGGTATCTGAGAGTGGAAAGCGCCATTGATAGTGCCAACGACCCGCGTCCAGTACAAGTGAAGCTTCGGGCATCTCCACAGCAAGTGAATGAGATCCCCGTGATCCCTGCAGCACCTGGTGCAGGACGGATCGGGGTCACCCCCATGCGGGCCAATCTAGCCGGTGTGTAGTGAACCCTCAGAAGAATATAGAGCTGAGACAACCTATGAGCCACGTTCAGGGAGCACGAGGGGACCGCTTGTAAAGCCTCCTCCCACTGCTCTTCCTCGAACGCGCCCACGTCCTGTTCCCACAGGGACACTGCCCTCAAGGGGGCGCCCTGTAGAAAGAGGTTAAGCAACCTGGCATAGCAGCAAGAGATGAACCCCTTATATGTCGTCACCTCAAACAAGCAGCTGAAGACCGGCGCCGAGTCCAAGGACCAAACGTCCGTCTCCCTCTGCGCTTCAACTGCGTGTCTAAGCTGGAGATAGTAAAACTGCGTGGAGACCGGCAGTCGGAACTCCATCCTTAGCTCCTGAAAAGTCTTTAACCTGCCATCTCTAAATATATGAGTCATATGTGACACCCCATACTGCGCCCATCTCTGTCCATACGGCAATTTGGCAATTTCCCTGTGGTATTGGTTTTCCCATGGAGAAGAAGGAGAAAAACTGCGCTAAATAAATAAATTAAGAAAAAAAGAAAGAAAAAAACTCCAGACGTTTAACTGGTAGCTTTGTAGCTATGGAGAGCTGCGATTAGAGATGTAAACTACCATACATGGTAATGATTAAGGAAAAAAAGTTGGTGGAAATCGCGCTACCCCCGTGACCAATCACTGTGACAGTGAACAAGTGGATTAAAAATCAACAGTTAACCCATACATCACAAATCAGAAATGAACGGATAAGTGAAAAAAGGTTATGTATATAAAACAAACTATAAATCTATGAACATTAGATAAATAAAAAATGGTCCATCAAAAAAGTTTGTTTAAATAAAGTCCAAAGTATTAACACCAGTGCTTTATGTAGAAATCATAAACAAATTGTGCTGTGTCCACATTCATCTGTGACATTCCACCACCAAAACTCAGGATTTCTCCTTACCAGCTGTACATGACCCCCTATTACAGCTGTACATGCCCCAGGAAGAAGTAAACTGTTACGAAACGGACGTAGGGCGGAGCGGAGCGCTGTCGTCACCTCTGATATTTCCAACAAGGACGGGCGTCTGTTGAATGTGCTACGGCCGGCACACCAGACGTAATCAGGCGATTTTTTAACTGCATACATGTAAGTGCAATACTTGCTTTTTATGGAATAAATTTTAAAAAAAGATATAATGCACTATGTGGAGTGTGTTCCATTCTTTTTATACATATGAGCCCATTGATGAGAACCGGAGGTCGGTATCTTAGGAATCTCTTGTGTTGTGTGCTGCGGTGACCTGTGGGAGAAACTACTGAATGCATACACTGACCCTCTGTAATAGGGGGTCATGTACAGCTGGTAAGGAGAAATCCTGAGTTTTGGTGGTGGAATGTCACAGATGAATGTGGACACAGCACAATTTGTTTATGATTTCTACATAAAGCACTGGTGTTAATACTGTGGACTTTATTTAAACAAACTTTTTTGATGGACCATTTTTTATTTATCTAATGTTCATAGATTTATAGTTTGTTTTATATACATAACCTTTTTTCACTTATCCGTTCATTTCTGATTTGTGATGTATGGGTTAACTGTTGATTTTTAATCCACTTGTTCACTGTCACAGTGATTGGTCACGGGGGTAGCGCGATTTCCACCAAATTGGTTTTCCCATATAGGACTGTAGACGGTAAAGCCAGTCACTCCCTGAAGCATCCGGACCTTATTCCAAATTTTTTGCATGAGTGCATACGTGGGGAAGAGCTTGTTAGATTTACTGTACCTCAGGGCCTCCAGACCATCCGCCACTCCCCCCCCTCCCCCCGTCGTGTAACTAAGTAGTTGGACCGAGGGGTCCATCAAATTCAGTGCCAGGTCCTGGCGAGGGGATATAACTCGTGCAATATGCTGCATTTGTGAAGCTAAATAGTACAGCCAGGGATTGGGCAATGCCAATCCCCCGTTGTCCTTGGGGCGCTGCAATTGTTCAAGTTTGACCCTAGGGGGTTTGGAGAGCCATATAAGTGATCGAAAGATCGAATTAATAATTCTAAACTTTTTCAGAGGGATAACCATGGGGGAATTGTGTAGTACGTACAGCAGCTGCGGCATAAGGATCATTTTTATCAGGTTCACCCTCCCCACCAGTGACAGCCTCAATTTGCTCCACACCTTTACCCGATCGCGACAGCGGTTGATCAGAGGGGTGAGATTAAGGTTAACATATTCGAGCAAGCAAGCTGTGACCTGGATGCCCAAATATTTAAAGGACTTAGCAACAGGGATGTCCTGCAAGGTCGGAGAGAATGCCGAAGGATCCCGATCCAACAACAGGAGGGAGGACTTAGTCCAATTAATAACTAACCCGGAGTATGTACCGAATTGCCGCACTATAGCCATGGCCACAGTCAGTGAAGTGGAGGTATCCCCAAGGAGAAGCATAGTGTCATCTGCATATAACAGGATCTTCTCCTGAAGATCCCCATATTGAAATCCCTGCACTGAGGGACAGTCCCTAATCAAGGCAGCTAACGGCTCAATGGCCAGGGCAAACAGGAGTGGGGAGAGGGGGCAGCCCTGTCGTGTGCCTCTATGTAATTTAAACGTATGCGAAATCCTTCCCCCCTCCCGTATAGCCGCTACCGGTGAAGAGTACAGCAGCTGCACCCACTGAATGAACTCAGTCCCAAACCCAAACTTCCTCATTACCGCCCACAGATAGTCCCATTCGACGCTATCAAACGCCTTATGGGCATCTAGGGATAGCAATGCCCGGTCACCTACATTGTCCGCCCGCGATTGAATGTTCAGATAAAGTCTACGCAGATTTATCGCTGTCGATTTTTGGGGCATAAACCCAGACTGATCCGAGTGAATTATAGTAGATATAACCTTATTTAGTCTCACTGCCAGTGCCTTGGCCAGGATCTTAACATCGTTTTGTAAGAGCGAAATGGGCCTGTACGATCCCGGGTCTAAGGGGTCCTTGCCTGGTTTCAGAATTAAAACAATGTTAGCTCTAGTCATGGACTGGGGGAGGATACCGGTCGCCTTTGCTGCATTAAAGACTCTCAGCAGGTGCGGTAGCACCTGCTCTCCATACTGTTTGTACACTTCGGCAGGAAGCCCATCATCTCCCGGTGCCTTCGAATTGGGAAACATGTTAGCCGCCGTCTGCAGCTCACCCAGGGTCAAAGGGGCATCAAGCTCCCCTCTAGCGGAGTCCGTCAAGGTAGGTAGAGGGACATGGTCCAAGTAGTCATCTAAAGACTCTAACGAATACGTGCGCTTGGATTCATAAAGGGAAGAGTAAAAATGACCAAGCTCTATCAAGATTTGGTCTGGGGAGTTAGTCACCACTCCCGAGGGAGCACGTAGTGCTCCAATTGAAGGGGACAGCTGCTGGGAATGGGCAATGGTCGCCAACATGCGGCCTGTGTGCTCCCCCTCCTCATAGAAAGCCGCCTTCTGAAAAAAGCGCTTCCTCTCTGCGCCTGAAGACGTGACCCGGTACAGGGCATCCTGCGCCGACAGCCACGCCTTTCTATTCAGTTCAGACGGGTCCGTGACATAGGTGCCCTCTAGTTCCTTGGCCAACAGTTCCATTCCCTCCCTCCGAGCATGAGTCTTCATCTTAATAGCCTGTATTTCTGTAATAAATATACCCCTCAAAACAGCTTTAAAGGCCTCCCAATCCCTGGACACAGTCTCAGGGGCCTCATGAATACGCCAAAATTCCAAAATTTGGGACTCTATCTGTTCATGAGACGAAAAGAGATTCATCCAAAAGGCGTTCATCTTCCACGGGGCCTTGGCCACTGCGGAAGGGGGACGCACCTCCAAAGACACAATCAGTGGCGAGTGATCCGACACGCTTCTGGGAGCATACTTCATCCCCGAAACGTAGCGCCCAGCCGCATAAGAGCATATACATAAATCAATCCTGGACAAAGACGAATTGCCCTTTGAGAAGCATGAAAATTGCTTCACTCCCGGGTTCCTTGCCCTCCATGGGTCCGTCCACCCCACCTAAGAAGCAACATTGTTGCAAGGAACATTTCTTTGAGAGAAAGATACATTTCATCTCAACATAAAAAGTATTTATTTAGGGAGGTTGCAATTGTACCATTAGAATCAATGGCTGAAACTCGCATTGGGCTACATAACGCTAATTTTCACTCTCAAAAATGCTTTTTAACCCAGCGCTCATTTTGGTATTTACTATAGCGCCCTGTAAAAAAGAATGCTCTGTTGTGCTGGCACCTAGTTGTACAGAGACTGGGAATTTATCTATCTTCAGTGTATGGGTACTGCTATGGGAAGTAAAATGGCAGCCCAATCTGCAAACTTATTTATAGCTGACCTGGAGGACATATTCCTGAACAGTATACATCAAAAGCCATACAGATACTATCGCTATATCAATGATGTTTTCATCATATGCACAGAAGGTGAAGAAAATATAAAATTATTTTACTTATTGATCAACACTTTTCACCCATCAATCAAACGAAAAATGGATTATTCAAACACCAATGTCAACTTTCTAGACACCACAGTATATATCAGGGATGATGAGCTTCACACTTCGATATACAGAAAACCCACTGACAGATGCAATTATCTCCATAGTTCTAGTTTTCACCCCCAACACACTAAATGGGCCATCATACACAGTCAGGCCATCAGATACCATTGAATATGTTCAGATCCAGAAGACATAGATAAGACATAGATAAACATAGATAAACATCCCAGAACACTCCCTCTATAAGAAAGGTTACAAGTACAAAACCATCAACACCAGCATAAACACAGCCTTGAAAACTAAAAGAGAAAATCTACTCCAATTCAAAGAGAAAAAAACTAATAACTGTGTACCTCTAGTAACCACAAACAGCCCATCACTAGAAGGGATAAGAAAGATAATCAAATAATTAACAACCCATCATAACAGAGGATTATACTCTAAAATAAATATTCCAACAAGCCCCATCCAACAACCCCCATCCAACAATCCCGAATACTGGCTTTCAGACAACCACCCAACCTCAGACATAAACTAATCAGCAGGAAACTTCATTGTGATTATGAAGTCACAAATGATGGAAGAAAATCCTGCAATTAAAAATGCTGCAAACTGTGCAACCAAATCAATCCATCTAAAAGTGTCAAACACACAAAAAGGACCTTCAATATCATGGGATCATACAGCTGCACCTCCAGTAATGTCATATACTTCATCCAATGCAAAAAATGTAGCAAATGATCTTATTTTGGTGAATAGGGATGAGCCGAACACTCCCCGGTTCAGTTTGCAGCAGAACATGCGAACAGGCAAAAAATTAGTTCGAACACACGAACACCATTAAAGTCTATGGGACACGAGCGTGAAAAATCAAAAGTGCTAATTTTAAAGGTTAAAATGCAAGTTATTGTCATAAAAACTGTTTGGGGAACTGGGTCCTGCCCCAGGGGACATGTATCAATGCAAAAACAAGTTTTAAAAACTGAAGTTTTTTCAGGAGCAGTGATTTTAATAATGCTTAAAGTGAAACAATAAAAGTGAAAAATACCTTTAAATTTCATACCTGGGGGGTCTCTATAGTATGCCTGTAAAGTGGTGCATTTTTCCTGTGTTTAGAACAGTCCCTGCACAAAATGGCATTTCTAAGGGAAAAAAAGTCATTTAAAACTGCTATAATGGATTGTCGGGTCCCGGCAACACAGATAAAAGTAATTGGAAAAAATGGCATAGGTCCCCCCCCACCAGTCCATTACCAGGCCCTTTTGGGTCTGGTATGAATAATAAGGGGAACCCCGAACCAAAATTTTAAAAAAAATTGTGTGGGGGTCCCCCCAAATTCCATACCAGGCCCTTCAGGTCTGGTATGGATATTAAGGGAAACCCTGCGCCAAATTTAAAAAAATGGTGTAGGGGTCTCCCTCAAAATTAATTTTAAGGGGAACCCCGCGCCAAAATAAAAAAATGGTGTGGGGACCCCCCCAAAAATCCATACCAGGCCCTTATCCAAGCACGCAACCTGGCAGGCCGCAGGAAAAGAGAGGGGATGAGAGAGCGTCCCCCCTCCTTAACCGTACCAGGCCACATGCCCTCAACATGGGAAGGATGTCCCCATGTTGATGGGGACAAGGGCCCCACCCCCACAACCCTTGCCAGGTGGTTGTGGGGGGTCTGTGGGCAGGGGGCTCATCTGAATCTGGAAGCCCCCTTTAACAAAGGGGACCTCCAGATCCTGCCCCCCATGTGAATTGGTAACGGGGTACATTGAATGTCAAAAGTGGTTAAAAACACACGACACAGCTTGGGACAAGTCCTTTATTAAAAAAAAACATTAAAAAAAACATATCTATGAATCACTTTTCTAAAAACTATTGGAGACATCTTACAGTCAGGTCCATAAATATTGGGACATCGACACAATTCTTATCTTTTTGGCTCTATACACCACCACAATGGATTTGAAATTAAACGAACAAGACGTGCTTTAACTGCAGACTTTCAGCTTTAATTTGAGGGTTTACATCCAACCATCTCGACCCAGGATACAGAAAAAAAACGCCGCCATGATCCGATTCCACCTCCATGGGAGGCGCCCGCCGAATGGCGCTACACCCGTCGTGACAGCTCTTAAATAGCTGAGGGCGGGGGCCACCCGTGACGTGCGTGGGTGACCCCGCTCCCTCTGACGCAACAGGGAAATGCCGCGGGGTTACCCAGTGACATGTACGGGTGACCCCGCCCCCTGTGACGCCACGGGGGTTACCCGTGGCATCAGAGGGGCAGGGTCACGCGTGACGCCACGGGGAAACCGCCAGAAACCCCCGTTGCATCAAGGCCCGCCCTCAGCTATTTAAGAGCTGTCATGGTGGGTGTAGCGTCATGTTGAGGGCATGTGGCCTGGTACGGTTCAGGAGGGGGGGCGCTCTCTTGTCCCCCCTCTTTTCCTGCGGCCTGCCAGGTTGCGTGCTCGGATAAGGGTCTGGTTTGGATTTTTGGGGGGACCCCCACGCTATTTTTTTTTACATTTTGGCATGGGGTTCCCCTTAAAATCCATACCAGACCTGAAGGGTCTGGTATGGATTTTGAGGGGGTCCCCTACGTAATTTTTAAAACTTTTTTTTGCATTGATACATGTCCCCTGGGGCAGGACCCAGGTCCCCAAACACTTTTTATGACAATAACTTGCATATTAACCTTTAAATTAGCACTTTTGATTTCTCCCATAGATTTTTAAAGGGTGTTCCGCGGGTTTTGAATTTGCTGCGAATACCCCGAATTGTTCGTTATTCGGCGAACAGGCGAACACCCGATGTTCGAGTCCAACTTACGTTGGATTCGAACATCGGGCTCATCCCTATTGGTGAAGCAGGACAGAAGTTGCGAACAAGGATGAATTTGCACAGACATATTATCAAGGAACATAAAGAAGATGGGTTCTGCACACCCGTGGGACATAACTTCTCACAACCGGGCCACACTATGGAAGACCTCAATGTCTTAGTTCTTAAAGGGAATTTCAAAACTATTCAGGAAAGTTTAAATTTTGAACTAAAAATTATACTTCTATTTGACACAAAAGATAATGGCCTAAATCTAGACCAGGGGTTTCTTACTCATTATCCAACAGTTTTACAATCCCCTCTGTGACTGTCCTCCAACCCCCTCCCCCAGTCTATAGCTTTCTCTCTGTCTAATCTCACTAGCTATCCCAGTTTAACCACTTCAGCCCCGGGAATAATTTACCCCCTTCTTGACCAGGCCATTTTTTGTGATACGGCACTGCATTACTTTAAGCCCAGGTTCACACTGGGCTGCAGGAGTGAAGCCGTGCGAGTTCAGCTGAACTCGCGCAATTTCACTCCCGCCTGTCAGTCCCGATTTCGGCCGCGATTAAAGAGACATCTGTGCAGGTTTCTGCATAGATGTCAATGTAAATCACGGGCAGAAATCGCAAAAAGTAGTACAGAAACTACTTTTTGAAATTGGTGTATCGCCGCAGATGCGGGGTCGCACCGATTAGGACTGTGCAATTGCCGGCAAATGCCGCCGTTTTGACATGCAATTTGACATGTCAAAACGCATGGCAAAACGCACCAGTGTGAACCAGGGCTAACTGACAATTCCGCAGTCGTGCGACGTTGTACCCAAACAATATTTATGTCCTTTTATCTCCCACAAATAGAGCTTTCTTATGGTGGTATTTGATCACCTCTGCGGTTTTTATTTATTACACTATAAACAAAAGAAGAGTGGCAATTTAAAAAAAACCACAATATTTTTTACTTTTTGCTATGATAAATATCCCAAATTAAAAAAAAAACAAAAA
This sequence comes from Rana muscosa, assembly GCA_029206835.1. Lineage (NCBI taxonomy): Eukaryota > Metazoa > Chordata > Amphibia > Anura > Ranidae > Rana > Rana muscosa. Next base: position 10,038,990 of record JARGYO010005626.1, on the reverse strand, counting down.
AAAAATTTCTTCATCATTTTAGGCCAATATGCATTCTTTTACATATTTTTTGTAAAAAAATTGCAATAGGAGTATATTGAGTGGTTTGCGCAAAAGTTATAGCGTCTAAAAAATAGGGAATAGATTTATGGCATTTTTATCATTTTTCTTTTTTTTTACTAGTAATGGCGGTGATCAGCGATTTTTATCAGACCTGTGACATTGCGGCAGACAGATTGGACACTTTTGACACTTTTTTGGGACCTTTGACGTTTGTACAGCGATCATATCTAAAAATAGCCACTGATTACTGTATAAATGTCACTGGCAGGGAAGGGGTTAACACTAGGGGGCGATCAAGGGGTTAAATGTGTGTTCCCTAGATGTGTTCTAACTGTGGGGGGGATTGGACTGACTGGGGGAGGAGACATATCGTTGTTCCTACTTAGTAGGAACAGACGATCTGTTTCTCCTCCCCTGACAGGACAGGGATATGTGTGTTTACATCAGGTCCCCCACCGTGCAGCGGGCGCCTGCTATGGCTCTTAAAGAAGTTGCAGTATATATATGGCGATTCGCGCAGCAAAGCCATTCTGCCGCTGTGTACATTTGTTTGTGTTTTTTGCTTTTTTTTCTCCCACAGAGAGTTTTTTTTAGGGAGATTGGTAGACAAGAGACTTGGTAGTTCAAATTTCATAATGGAATTCTGTTACTAGAAAAAATATTTGGGATTGACATATTAGTTTATTTAGCGCCCCCTATTGGTTTTGATTCATAACGAGTGTATATATTTACACTGGGCAGCCAGGCAGGCAGCTTATAATATAAATACACTGTGGCATGGGGTTTTTTGTTTAAATTAAATCCATATTTGGGCCTTACTGATGTGATCAACTGTAATATAACCATCTCTACATTACTTTGGCTTCCACCCGGTCTCCTACCATCGTCACTTATCCCTCCTTGGAGCATTCCCTCAAAGTCTGGGATTCATTAAAATATTAATTTCCCCTAATTTACCATGACCTAATCTGATAAAATGCCCATTATTTCCCCTAGACTTGAAGCTCCTTCTAGATTCAAATAGTAAATTAGTAAAGGCTTCACTGATGTTTATTCATTTCTGACATTAGACGGCATCAAATTGTTTGATTACTTTAGAGAAAAATCCAAGGCTCCCTCACGGAAACTCTTTTGCTTGTGGACATTCACCCCCTCCTTTCTTTTTGTGCAGTTTCCCCTACCCACTCCTCTCTTCCCCTTCTCTTCTACTTCCCTTTCTGGTCCTTTTTCTTTCTCTTTTCTCTTCTTATTATCCCTCTTACTATCCCTCTATCCATCTACGAGAAAAATTCAGTAAACATTACATACACTGTATTGTCAAAAGTATTGGGACACCTGCCTTTACACACATAAACTTTAATGGCATCCCAGTCTTAGTCCATAGGGTTCAATATTGAGTTGACCCACCCATTGCAGCTATAACAGCCAAATATGGCCCTTCCAGCTATGTAATATCTTGTAAACATAATCTATACACATGGTGATTTGCACTTCAAATCTTGTAATATAAACGTCAATAAAATATATTGAACAAAAAGAAGCTAATTATTAAAGCCCTTTTCTTATGGAAGTCAATTATATTGATTTGCCGCTGCTGTATGTAAGTCAATGAATAATGTAAAATAAGAAAATTCCCTAAGCGTGCAATTTATGTGCCACAATATGGTGTTGCTGGTGCTGTCCCTGAGAATCATAATGTTCTGTGCAACCACGTACAGCTTTAAGGCAATCCCTAAACATGTAACTCAAAGGGTTTTTGTATCTTTAATTTTGCCCTTTAGGCTGCCTGAAAAGACCCTGCCCCCCCGCATTCACATTGAGTGATAAATATAACATAAATTGGTACCTGTCGCCCAGGCCACTGCCCAGCTCCCGATGCCTTTTTGAATATCCCTTGCCTGTTAGCCAAGTAAATGGCCATTACTGATTTATAAAATTCTGCTCTCATTAACTTCAAACATGTTTTCCACACCTGTGTCGAACCGAACCTGGGTACATCTGGCTCATCCCAAACTATGACTCATTTGGAGAGGAGTTACACTGGAGTAGCATGCCAATGTTTGCATAGATGCTAACAAGTTTTATAACATGAAGCAGGCTGGAGGTAGAGACTGAAATTCCTGTTTGTAACCAATATCCAGAAACCCCCATTGTGAGCAGGACTTTTTCAGGGACCTGGAGAACCTGAGGGTCCAGGCTTTTCCTTAGACTTTGAGGACTTTTTTAGCCTTGGGAGCAGAAAGCTTCCTAGGTGGAGAATTTGCCTTTTTTTTACTAGAGCAAAGTGTTACTCTTCCTTCCAGCGACTTCCTTAATAAAGCACAGGAACTCGCTAAAAAGGTTCTTCATTTAAAAAAAACATACACAAGAGGCACTAATACTCCACAGGCCAACAGTTGAGCCAAACAGTTATTCACATATGTACTTAAAAGTGGCTTATTATGGATACTTGATGAAAAATATCCACTAGCTCGTCAACACAGGGCCACAGGTATGAGCTGGAGTTACTGTAAAATAGGAATGAGCTCGGTGTTCGAGCCGAACATAGGTTCGACTCGAACATCGGCTGTTCGCGCGTTCGGCGAACAACGAACGATTTGGGCCGTTCGCGCCAAATTCGAGTGACGCGAACGGCCCACAATACACTGCGCCATCGCAGTGTAATCCCGGCGCTGTGATTGGCCAAGCATGCACTGTGACCCTGCATGCTTGGCCAATCACAGCGCCGGCAGCGAGGAGAGCAGGATGCCTGTGGCCAATTATAGCTGAGGGTGTTTAGTACACGCCCCACACTATAAAAGGCCGCCAGCGCGGCGGCCTCGTGTAGTGTGTTCCGGAGCAGGGAAAGTGAAGGATAGGCAGGGACAGTGTCAAATCCATTCTTTGCTAAACCTTGTGTGTAGGGACAGAGAAGGATAGGCAGGGAGAGTGTCAGTGTCATATTCTTTGCTAAACCTTGTGTGTAGGGAGAGAGAAGGATAGGCAGGGAGAGTATCAGTGTCATATACTTTGATAAATCTTGTGTGCCGGGAGAGAGAAGGATAGGCAGGGGACAGTGTCAGTGTCATATTCTTTGCTAAACCTTGTGTGCAGGGAGAGAGAAGGATAGGCAGGGAGAGTGTCAGTGTCATATACTTTGATAAACCTTGTGTGCAGAGAGAGAGAAGGATAGGCAGGGGACAGTGTCAGTGTCATTGTTGCTAAGCCTCCTGCACATTATACACCTGAAGTTAGCCCGTATTGCTGCTTTTTCCTGGTGTGTTACACCAACAGGATTTTGCGGCACTTACAGCGGGCGGAGTGTGCCTCCTGACCATATTACACCTGAACTTAGCCTGTATTGCTGCTTTTTCCTGGTGTGTTACACCAACAGGATTTTGCGGCACTTACAGCGGGCGGAGTGTGCCTCCTGACCGTATTACACCTGAACTTAGCCTGTATTGCTGCTTTTTCCTGGTGTGTTACACCAACAGGATTTTGCGGCACTTACAGCGGGCGGAGTGTGCCTCCTGACCATATTACACCTGAGCTTAGCCTGTATTGCTGCTTTTTCCTGGTGTGTTACACCAACAGGATTTTGCGGCACTTACAGCGGGCGGAGTGTGCCTCCTGACCATATTACACCTGAACTTAGCCTGTATTGCTGCTTTTTCCTGGTGTGTTACACCAACAGGATTTTGCGGCACTTACAGGGGGCGGAGTGTGCCTCCTGACCATATTACACCTGAACTTAGCCTGTAATGCTGCTTTTTCCTGGTGTGTTACACCAACAGGATTTTGCGGCACTTACAGCGGGCGGAGTGTGCCTCCTGACCATATTACACCTGAACTTAGCCTGTATTGCTGCTTTTTCCTGGTGTGTTACACCAACAGGATTTTGCGGCACTTACAGCGGGCGGAGTGTGCCTCCTGACCATATTACACCTGAACTTAGCCTGTATTGCTGCTTTTTCCTGGTGTGTTACACCAACAGGATTTTGCGGCACTTACAGCGGGCGGAGTGTGCCTCCTGACCATATTACACCTGAACTTAGCCTGTATTGCTGCTTTTTCCTGGTGTGTTACACCAACAGGATTTTGCGGCACTTACAGCGGGCGGAGTGTGCCTCCTGACCATATTACACCTGAACTTAGCCTGTATTGCTGCTTTTTCCTGGTGTGTTACACCAACAGGATTTTGCGGCACTTACAGCGGGCGGAGTGTGCCTCCTGACCATATTACACCTGAACTTAGCCTGTATTGCTGCTTTTTCCTGGTGTGTTACACCAACCGGATTTTGCGGCACTTACAGCGGGCGGAGTGTGCCTCCTGACCATATTACACCTGAACTTAGCCTGTATTGCTGCTTTTTCCTGGTGTGTTACACCAACAGGATTTTGCGGCACTTACAGCGGGCGGAGTGTGCCTCCTGACCATATTACACCTGAACTTAGCCTGTATTGCTGGTTTTCCCATTTCCCTGCAGGCCATTAGAATGTCTGGAAGGCAAACAAGGAGAGGCAGACAGCCAGGAGCCAATAAAAGAGGGCAAGCAGGCTCTGTGTCTAGAGACAACAGTGGTGGTCGTGGACGCGGTGCATCGCCATCAGCACGTGGCCATGGGACACGCTTGTCCTTCTTTTCGGCAGCTGGACGTGTTGAGCCGCATCATGCCGAAGACTTGGTAGAGTGGATGACCAAGCCCTCCTCATCCTCCTCATCCTCTCTCACCCAGGCTCAGGGTACTGGCAAAGCAGCTGCCAAAGCGTCCTCTTCCCTGGTATCAATGTCATCATCAGTCACTCCTTCCCTAGACCAACCATGTCCTCCTGAGGAATCCCCCGAACTGTTTGAGCACAGTGTTGGGTACATGCTCCAGGAGGATGCCCAGCGTTTCGAAGGGTCTGATGATGATACCCAGCTAGAGGAAGGCAGTAGCGTGAGAGCAGAGAGAGGGGATGCTCAAGAAGGACACCAATCTGGCAGTCATGTTCCAGCAGCTGCAGCATACTGCCAGATTGGCTCCAGTGATGAGGAGGGAAGGGATGATGAGGTCACTGACTCCACGTGGGTGCCTAAAAGGAGAGAGGAGGAGGAGGAGGAGGAGGATGAGGAGGAGGCACATCTCCAACGAGGCAGGATGCCCTCGGGGGGCCAGGGTAAGGGCAGCACACCGACGGAATCACACCGCAGAGCTCTGCCTGTGCAGGGCGCTGCCTCTGCCCGTTATTCAAAAAGTTCTTTGGTGTGGGCCTTTTTTGAGTCGAGTGCATCAGATCGCACAGCTGCTGTTTGCAACATATGTCTCAAGCGTATATAGCGTGGCCAAAACATCACCCGCTTGGGCACCACATGCTTGACCAGACATACGTTGACCTGCCATGCAGCTCGTTGGCAAGCCTACCTTAAAGACCCACACCAAAGAACAAAGCTGACCTCTTCTTGCACCACATCAGCTGGGATCTCCAACCCCACTATACCTTCAGTCCTCTCTGAAACCTGCTCTGAGAGGAATGAAGGTGTAGAATTAGGTGTGTCACAGCCAAGTACTTGCGGGCACTCTGCTAGCAGTACACCGATGTCCGATTCTAGCAGGCAAATTTCTCTGCCCCAGCTGCTGGACCGTCGAAAGAAGTTCACTCCCAGCCATCCACATGCCCAGCGGTTGAATGCTAGCTTGACTAAATTGCTAGCGCTTCAACTGCTGCCTTTTCAGTTGGTAGACTCGGCCCCCTTCCATGAGTTTGTGCAATGTGCGGTTCCTCAGTGGCAGGTTCCCAAACGCCACTTTTTCTCACGGAAGGCGATTCCGGCTCTCTACCGGCATGTGGAAGGCAATGTCTTGGCCTCGCTGGACAGGGCGGTCAGCGGTAAGGTGCATATTACCGCTGACTCATGGTCCAGCAGGCATGGACAGGGACGTTACCTTTCTTTCACGGCCCATTGGGTCACTCTTTTGGCAGCTGGGAAGGATGCAGGACAAGGTGCAGTAGTGTTGGAGGTTGTTCCACCGCCACGCCTCCAAAATGCTACTACTGGTTGTGACACACCTCTCTCCTCCACCCCCTCCTCTTCTTCTTCCTCCACGGCCTCTTCATGTGCTTTGTCCTCGGAACCAGCGGTGCTCCGTAGGCGTTTAAGGGGCTACGCAAGTACGCAGGCAAAAAGATGCTATGCCGTGCTTGCGCTGGTGTGTTTGGGGGACAGGAGCCACACTGGGGCAGAGGTTCTGTCTGCTCTGCAGGGGCAGGAGGCCGAGAGGTGGTTGACGCCACGCCAGCTTAAGCCAGGAATGGTAGTTTGCGACAATGGCACCAACCTCCCCTCCGCTCTCCGACAGGGACAACTGACCCATGTGCCCTGTGTGGCTCACGTCCTTAACCTGGTGGTGCAGCGGTTCTTGGGCAGGTACCCGGGCTTACAGGATGTCCTGAGGCAGGCCAGGAAAGTCTGTGTGCATTTCCGCAGATCTTATAATGCCAGTGCTCGCCTGGCTGAGCTGCAAAAGGAGTTGAACCTGCCCAAGAACCGCCTTATATGTGACATGCCCACCAGGTGGAACTCAACGTTGGCCATGCTGCAGCGGCTGCACACGCAGCAGAGGGCCATCAATGAGTACCTGTGCGACTACGGCACCAGGACAGGGTCAGGGGAGCTCGGTTTTTTTTTCACCACGCCAGTGGGGCATGATCAGGGATGCATGCACTGTCCTGGCACCATTTGAGGAGGCCATGAGGATGGTGAGCAGTGACAGTGCATGCATCAGTGACACTGTACCTCTTGTCCACCTGTTGGAACATACGCTGCGTGGAATAATGGACAGGGCACTTGAGGCAGAACAGAGGCAGGAAGAGGAGGACTTCCTTGCCTCTCAAGGCCCCCTTTACCCAGACAGTGTTCCTTCTGTCCCACCCATCGCACAGGAAGAAGAGGAGGAGGAGGAGGATTGTGTCAGCATGGAGGTGGAGCCTGGCACTCAGCATCATCAGCAGCAGTCTTTTAGGGATGATTTACAGTCCCAAGAAACCAGTGGACTTGTACGTGGCTTGGAGGGGGTGGCTGCAGATCATGTCGTCCTTAGTGACCCAGAGGACTCCGGACCGAATGCCTCAGCTAACCTACGCTGCATGGCCTCCCTGATCCTGCAAAGTCTGCGGAAGGATCCTCGTATTCTTCGGATCAAGGAGAGGGACCATTACTGGCTGGCCACTCTCCTTGATCCACGGTACAAGGGTAAGGTTGCGGACCTTATCTTACCGTCGCAGAGGGAGCAGAGGATGAGACAACTCTGGTAGGCCTTGCAGAAAGGTCTGTGCAACGCGTTCCCAGAGACTGGGAGTTTACAAACTCCTGGTCCTGGACAACGAGTTGCTGAGGCTTCGGTCAGTCAAAGAAGGAGCGGTGGGGAAGGTGGCCGTCTGACCGATGCGTTCAGACAATTCTTTAGTCCGCAGCCCCAAGGTATGATCGGTTCCAGCAACCATCGCCAGCGTCTGATATACATGTTGCAGGAATACCTAGGGGCAAGGTCAGACTTGGACACCTTCCCCACCGAAAATCCTCTGGCTTACTGGGTCTTGAGGATGGATCACTGGCCAGAGCTTGCACAGTATGCAATTGAGCTACTGGCCTGTCCTGCATCCAGCGTTCTTTCAGAACGCACATTCAGTGCTGCTGGAGGATTTCTCACGGATCACAGGGTGCGCCTGTCCACTGACTCTGTTGATCGACTGACCTTCATAAAGATGAACCAGTCTTGGATCACCACCAGCTACCAAACACCTGAAGCTGATATAACAGACTAATTTATTTTCAAATGTCACATCCCTTCAAGACTGATGCTGATGCTGAGAGACTGTCCTGTTATGTTGACTAACTATCCTCCTCCTCCTCAATGATCCGATTGACGATGATAGCTTGGAAGAACATTTTTGTTTCTGGGTGCCGCCTCCAGTGGCTAAGGCCCAATTTTTCAGCCCCTGTTTAACAGGGGTGTCTTATTACAATTTTTTATGCAATGCTTTGCAGCAGGGCTCATTCCTGCACTCCAACTAGAGTATCTGGGAGTGGTTGCAGTGTCGTGGCACCAGCACCAGTGGCTAAGGCCCAATTTTTCAGCCCCTGTTTAACAGGGGCGTGTAATTACAATTTTTGATGCAATACTTTGCAACAGGGCTCATTGCTGTGCTCCAAGTACAGTATCTGTGAGGGGTTGCAGTGTTGTGGCACCAGTGCCTAAGGCCCAATTTTTATGCCCCTGTTTAACTGGGGCATGTAATTACAATTTTTTATGCAATGCTTTGCAGCAGGGCTCATTCCTGCACTCCAACTAGAGTATCTGGGAGAGGTTGCAGTGTCGTGGCACCAGCACCAGTGGCTAAGGCCCAATTTTTCAGCCCCTGTTTAACAGGGGCGTGTAATTACAATTTTTGATGCAATACTTTGCAACAGGGCTCATTGCTGTGCTCCGAAGACAGTATCTGTGAGGGGTTGCAGTGTTGTGGCACCAGTGCCTAAGGCCCAATTTTTATGCCCCTGTTTAACAGGGGCATGTAATTACAATTTTTTATGCAATGCTTTGCAGCAGGGCTCATTCCTGCACTCCAACTAGAGTATCTGGGAGAGGTTGCAGTGTCGTGGCACCAGCACCAGTGGCTAAGGCCCAATTTTTCAGCCCCTGTTTAACAGGGGCGTGTAATTACAATTTTTGATGCAATACTTTGCAACAGGGCTCATTGCTGTGCTCCAAGTACAGTATCTGTGAGGGGTTGCAGTGTTGTGGCACCAGTGCCTAAGGCCCAATTTTTATGCCCCTGTTTAACAGGGGCATGTAATTACAATTTTTTATGCAATGCTTTGCAGCAGGGCTCATGCCTGCACTCCAACTAGAGTATCTGGGAGAGGTTGCAGTGTCGTGGCACCAGCACCAGTGGCTAAGGCCCAATTTTTCAGCCCCTGTTTAACAGGGGCGTGTAATTACAATTTTTTATGCAATACTTTGCAACAGGGCTCATTGCTGTGCTCCAAGTACAGTATCTGTGAGGGGTTGCAGTGTTGTGGCACCAGTGCCTAAGGCCCAATTTTTATGTCCCTGTTTAACAGGGGCATGTAATTACAATTCTTGATCTAATAATTCACAGCAGGGCCCATTGCTGCGCCCACCAAGACTAACTGTGAGGCCTTACAGTGTTGTGTCAACACCACCACCACCACCACCACCAAAGGCCCAATTTTTCAGCCCCTGTTCAACAGGGGCATGCAATTACAATTCTTGATCTAATAATTCACAGCAGGGCCCATTCATGCGCCCACCAAGAGTAACTGTGAGGGCTCACAGTGTTGTGGCAACACCAACATGTCAGGGGCAAATTACAGCTGAGTATATACGGCAGGCCCCTACTTTCAAACATCCAACTTACAAACGACTCCTCCTTGCAAACGGAAGGATACAACAGGAAGTGAGAGGAAATCTACCCCTAGGAAGGCAAATTCTCTCCTGTAAGAGTTAATATGGGAAAAAAAGTGTCTCCTCTCCACTGATGCTTTATCACCAATTCTTGTTTCAATAAAAACCCCAAATTTTCAAAAAACATTTGTCATTAGGACGGAAAGTGAGGTGAACTGTTCTGAACAGGTGCACACTGCACAGACAGCAAAACAAATGTTACAGGGGTGATAACCCTTCCCTAGGTTTTCCCAAAAAGCTTAAAAATAGATTTTTTGGCTGGAGCTACACTTAAACAATGTACCTGTTCAAAATTACAAACAGATTCTACATAAGAACAAGTCTTGTATGCACCGCCTGTATACAGCTGTTCAGAGTATATAGGGCCTTTTTTATTTTGTGTGCGGGGTTCCCCTTAATATCCATACAAGACCCAAAGGGGCTGGTAATGGGCTGGGGTAGGGGGGGGGGTGTGTGATGGGGTAGCTATGCCATTTTTCTTAAAGATTTTCATCCATATTACCGGGACCAGACATTCCATTAAATCCACAAGCAATTTTAAATGGCTTTTTTTCCTTTAGAAATGTAATTTTGTGCAGGGACAGTTCTAAACACGGGAAACACGTGGCACTTCACAGGCATACTTTAGACACCCCCCAGGTACGATATTTAAAGGAATATTTGACTTTTTTTTTTCACTTTATGCATCATTAAAATGACTGCTCCAGAAAAACGGCCATTTTTAAAACTTCTTTTTGCATTGATACATGTCCCCTGGTGCAGAACCCGGGTTCTCAAACCCTTTTTAGGACAATAACATGCAAAATAGTCGTTATAATTAGCACATTCGATTTCGAACGTTCGCATCCATTGTATTTAATAGGGTTCTAAAGTTTGTGCGAACTTTCGGTCCATTAGCGGGTTCTGGTGCGAACCGAACCCGGGGGTGTTCGGCTCATCACTACTGTAAAACAGAGGAATCTGTCAGGATAGATCCAGGATCCTGGAACATACCCTTAGACCAGACAGCTAAGGTTTTTTTGGGGGGTCAGAAGTCCAGCAGGTGGACTGACTGCAATACCAAAAAATGAATATACTTTTTCTTCCTGCTCATGTTTAGGGTCATGGCTCTTCTTGACTACATAGATATTAAAGGAGTTCTAAAGTCACAGCATACACTTTCATTTTATAACTTCGCATTGTAATAGTAATACGAACAATAGTTATGTTTGACAATCCAAAATCAGCTTACTTGTAAAATTTCTGCCTACCTGCTTGGCATCTCTTTCCACTACTTACTTGTTTCCCCGCATGCTTTGCAGCTCCTCCTCTGCTGTGTACATTCAATTTCTTAGGACTACATATCCAATATCCAATGGAACTTGCTGCCTGCAAGCAGTGATTCCTGTACTGACTCCTCCTGAAACTCATTATCTCAGCACCTCTAAAGTTCAGAAGGCAGGCTCTGTGAAATGTGTGACACAGCACTGCTCACCCAAAGAGCATAGTGAATATGTGTCACGAGGATGCTATACACAGACATCCAATACAGGTGGTCAGATCATTGGGCTGCACATTAAGGAATCAGGAACAGAGTAAGTGAAAAATATAAATATTTATTAAAGTGGTTGTAAACTCTATATTTTTTTTTCCCCCATAACCACCTGTAAGAGAAAGGCATAATGAGCTAATATGACTAGCATAATAGCTCATTATGCATCACTTACCTTAGATCGGGGCCCCCGAAGCCGTCCTCGTCTCCCTCTTCAGCCGCATCCATCGCTGCGGCGATACCTGGAAGGTTACTTCTGGGTATTGCCGTACCAGCCAATCACAGCGCCGCTCCGGCGCTGTGATTGGCCGGAGCGGCGGAGACGTCACTCTGCGCATGCGCGCGAGAGCCGTCACAATCGGCTACGCCCAGCTGTTGCTGGGAAGTAGCCGATTTTGTGAATGGGATTAACCCCATGAATGCGCCGTTGTCTACGGCGTGCATGCGCCGTAGACAGCGGCGCCTGTCATTTAACTAAATATCTCCTAAACCGTGTAGGTTTAGGAGATATTTCTTGCACCTACAGGTAAGCCTTAATCTAGGCTTACCTGTAGGTGCAAGTTGAAAAAGTGGGTTTACAACCACTTTAAAGATAAAGACACACGTGTAAACAAAACCACAGCAAACCATAAGCAAGACACAAATACAAAAGAACACAACAAACCCCAAAAACAACCTAATCTAACTAGCTAACTAATATGTACAAAAGAGAACACACATACATGAACAAGGCAGGGATGAGAGACAAGGGGAGCAGAAGGCCAGGTACTGGGAGCAGTCAGAAAGGGGGAGCTGGTATCAGGGGACAGGTATCAGGGGACAGGTCTCAGGGGACAGGGTACAAGGATCAGAGTCCAGGACAAGGCAGGGAACAAGGCAGGGAACAGATCAGGATCAGGTAACGGATCAGGTAACGGATCAGGCAGGGACCAGGCTTACAGAAGGAATTCTGGAGCACTGAGCTTTGTTAAGGGCGGGTTTATATAGTCCAGCAGACCCAGATCAGGTGTGCTTGATGGCTGGAAGAGAGTCTTGGTGAGGAGACACCCGCTGGTGGCCACCAGAACTACACCCACTGGTGCTGAAAGCAACAGTGCCACCAGCAGGTGAGCCCAGTAATGACACCATTCCTGACAATATGTGCCACAGAATTCAAGGACTAAAATATGTGGGGATCCTCACAATGTAAGTTTACAAACTTCAAGTTTGTTCAGAGTAATAAGAGTAGCCTGGAAGTATTTGAAAAACAATGCGGAAATTAATATATGATTTTAAATTTTGATAATAGATTTTACGCTTTAATTTTAGGATGAAGGGAAAAAAAGGCACCTAGTTTCTTTACTTAAGGAATCTTTTTTCACTGGAAAAACACTACATATACATTCCTTTGAAATGCTACACACAAGCATTTTTTAAACTCCGCTTATAAACTCTAGACCAGTCTTTCTCAAATCTTATTACCCCAGGGGAAATCCTAAAAACTTCTTATCTTAGGAAATCCCTGTTGTAAACTGTTGCTGCAGCTCAAGGCACATTAGACTCATGTGGACTCTAACACCCTTCTATGCAACATGTCACGTCTACCCAAACGCAGGTGGTCAGACACTATAGCTGGCTACTGCGTTCTTCACCTATAGCAGCCCCCTTTCCCAGAAGGTAAGCAGGCCTACTGGTGCTCGGTTGCCCCCAGGACTTATACACAATGCTATCAGTGGTGCGCTGGTGACGTTTTAGGATGGGGGGCGCCAGACCCCGTCCCACCTTTTTGAAACATCCCACTTCTCATAAGCCCCACCCCTTATAAAATCCACCCACTCCATCCCCTGTATTCCACTAGCTTCCACCAATAGTGTCAAGAGTATTTAGCTCAGCATCACAGGACAGAGTATACAGCCCTAGAATCACAGAACAGGAGTATACAACCCCAGCCCCACAGAACAGGAGTATACAACCCCAGAACCACAGGACAGAGTATACAGCCCCAGCACCACAGGACAGAGTATACAGCCAGCCCCAGCATCACATGACAGAGTATACAGCCCCAGATTTTACAGGACAGAGTATACAGCCCCAGCACCACAGGACAGAGTATACAGCCCCAGCACCACAGGACAGAGTATACAGTCCAGCACCACAGGACAGAGTATACAGCCACAGAATCACAGGACTGATATTCTGAAAAAAGGCACTGCTCGGGCCGTGCGTTCCATCCACAGAGCCGCTGTGTCCCTTCCGGTTTAAATTACCTTTTTTTTTGTGACTAGCTTTGGGGGGGCAGCGCCCGTGTGCACCCTATGGACGGGCCGCCTCTGAATGCTATAGTGCCTGGGCACCAGGCCAGGGCATGCGTGAACCGAGCAAAGCAAACAGGTACTTGCGATAACTAAGCAGACAGGTAGCGTGGTTCTATGACAGCCCAGGTAAAAGGCAGGCTGAGTTCAGGGAATAGTCCAAAATCCGGTCCAAGATTATACACAGGGAAATAAAATCTAGCAGGGAAGACAGACAGGGAGCTTGATCAGGAACAACACACATATCACTCTCTATCACAAGCATCCGAATGAGGGTTTAGCTTGCTTATAACACGTTTGAGTTTCCACCCAGAGACTGACTACATCAATTAGCCTGCAGGCGGACAAAGATAGGGAGAACGCCATAGCCAAAACCCGGATGCTGGAATGAGGAGTAGGAGCGCTAGACGCTCCTGACACAACATAGTTTTAATAATGAAATAAAACAAATAACTATAGTTAATAATTATTACTATAATTAACAGAACATAAACAAAGACAAAAATTGCAGTACTGTATTCTGTTACCCTAGTGGGCAGTAGAAAAATGTTGTCCCCTTGTACATTGAAGGCTAGTGGAGAAAAGCCACTTTAACCACTTCAGCCCCGGAAGGATTTGCCCCACAACCACTTGCCCACTGGGCACTTTTTTTTTGTAAAATTATTTTTATTGAGTTTTTTAAGACATAACATACAAAACACATAAATGACTCAGCACAACACCAAGTCTAACATTCGGCCAACATGGCCGGCAGAAACATACACTAACAACATGCCATCAACTGACAGCAACTACATCCAGAAGTGAAACCCCCCCCCCCAACCATCCCCTTACTCAGTTCCCCTCCCCCTTATTATAATATAGAGATCCCTGATGAGCAAATAACCTCTTTCATCCCCACGTACTGTTGCGGAAGTCTGGAATCTGGCTCCACCCTTTTTAGGAAAATGACCCAAGTAACTCAGGACCTACCCAACAGCCTTAATTCAATTATGTACTAACCCACTGTTTGATCAGAATCATACCATGCATGCCATACTTTCTCAAATTTCTTTCCACAACCTCTGGATATATATTAAAACAAGGGGGGATTAAGGGAATTGGGACTTTAAGTGAGGCCATGGCTGGGTAGAAGTCATGTGCCTCCATCCCTGTCATAGACAAAAGGGGAACACCGATGCTCTGTGAAAAGCTCTGTGAAAAGCAGCGATGCAAACAAAAAAGTTGGGACTTTGAGTGAAGCTCAGAAAGACAAAATGAATGGATGTTCGAATTGCAAGGTTTAATAAATATTAAATCTTGCAATTCCACATCCATTCATTTTGTCTTTCTGAGCTTCACTCAAAGTCCCAACTTTTTTGTTTACATCGCTGCATTTCACAGAGCATCAGTGTTCCCCTGTTGTCTCTGGATATATATGTCGCCTTGTAAAATGGGATCATTGAGTTTACCAGCCCCTTCCAGAAAACTAGTTCAGGGGCCCCCGGCTTTTTCCATCGAAGCAAGATGGCCTTCTTCCCATAAAATAGCAATATGTTAAGTAATGTTCTGTGAGCCCTGGACGGAACCTCCTCCACCAAATACAGGAGACACACACTGATTGTCAACAGAACCGACACCTTCAGTACCTCAGCTATACAGGAAGTGACCCCAGTCCAGAACTGCTGAATTTTGGGACAACTCCAAAATATATGACGTGCGTCTGCCGGTGCAAACGAGCATCGCCAACACTCTGGGGGAACAGAGGGGTAGATCGAAGCCAACCTAGCAGGCGTATAATATACTCTATGCAGGAACTTAAACTGTATCAGCCTGTCTCTAGCCACTACTAGATATTGAAATGGATGGTCCCACATATCATCCCAATCCTCCTGTATATCCGGGACATCAGCTTCCCAGCGTTCTCTACATTTAAGCACGGCCTTGGGGCTAGTTTTGAACAAGTCTTTATACGTCACTGACAGGGTTTTGAGTAGCTCCTCCGTCATAAGTAAGTTTTCCAATCCGGAAGGAAAGGATTCAACACCCCCTGTTTTAAATTGGGTTTGGAATGCATGTCTTAATTAGAGATAATGAAAATATTGAAAGTTTGGAAGGTCATGCTTAGCTTTGAATTGGTAAAATGTCAATAGTTCCCTGTCCCATGTAATATCTTTGAGTAGTTTGACACCTTTAGTCGCCCACCCCATGGGATCGTCAAATGCATAAAACTGTTGTAATTTTGTATTTATCCAAAGGGGGGCTGAAGGGGAAAAGCACTTGTAACTTGGGCAAGCCAGTCTCACCGCCTCCTCCCATGCTTTAATTGTGGCCTTCATAGATTCCGTAAGAGGAAGATCTTGCTTAGTGCCCCTGTGAATGGCCAGATGAAGGGATTCGTACGAACCTAGGTGAGCCGCCTCCAGGACAGTGGCCGAGTCCCCAGCACCGGAAACCAGCCACCTGTGCACAAAGTTCAATTGGCCTGCCAATTACCGTATTTATCGGCGTATAACACGCACCGGCGTATAACACGCACCCCAAGTTTAGGAGGGAATTTTAAGGAAAAAAACTTTTAGGAGGGAAATTCAAGGAAAAAAAACTTACATTTAAATGCAGCATGCAGCCTTGCCCAGTGTCCATCTGCAGCCTTGCCCAGTGTCCATCTGTCCATCTGCAGCCGTGCCCAGTGTCCATCTGTCCATCTGCAGCCGTGCCCAGTGTCCATCTGTCCATCTGCAGCCTTGCCCAGTGTCCATCTGTCCATCTGCAGCCGTGCCCAGTGTCCATCTGTAGCCTTGCCCAGTGTCCATCTGTCCATCTGCAGCCGTGCCCAGTGTCCATCTGTCCATCTGCAGCCGTGCCCAGTGTTCATCTGTCCATCTGCAGCCGTGCCCAGTGCCTTTGCGATCGTGTCAGTCCCGGCGGTTTTTAAAATTTGGCGCCGATTTCTGTGGAGAGGAGCGAGCGGGGCCGAGTGTACTTCGGCTGGACTCGGCTCCTCTCGCAGTTCCGCCCATCTCCACTGACTGCGCCGCTGACGGAGAAAGCCGAGTGTACTTCGCCTAGACTCGGCTCTGCTCACAGTCACAGGCAGGACTGCGAGAGGAGCCGAGACTAGGCGAAGTACACTCGGCTTTCTCCGTCAGCGGCGCAGTCAGAGATGGGCGGGACTGCGAGAGGAGCCGAGTAAAGCCGATTGTACTTCGGCTTCGGCTCCGCTCGCTCCTCTCGCTCGTTTTCAGCAGGGGAATTCGGAGTATCGGCGTATAACACGCACCCACGATTTTCCCCTGATTTTAAGGGGAAAAAAGTGCGTGTTATACGCCGATAAATACGGTAATATTTACGCCAGTCTGGTAGTGCCAAACCACCCTACCCCCATGGTTCCTGCAGGACTTTCAATCCTATCCTAGGCAGTTTAGGGTCCCATAGGAACGAGCTGGTGATGCCATCTAATTTCTTAAAGAATGACTTTGGGATCCAAACTGGAGCATTCCTTAGAAAGTACAAAATTACAGGAAGAATTTTCATCTTTAAAAGGTTGACTGAGTATGGAGATTCCACATGTGTGAGACTTTTCCACAGCCTGGCCACATAAAGAAGCGCAACATGCAGGGAGCACCATCAGACACATACATTTCAAATCTATTTTGACTAACTATTACACTTTTGTGACACACCACACTGATGGGCACTGTAGTGGCAAGGATGCCGCATGGTTGAGAACTGATGTGGCATGGATGTGGCACGGAGGAGTACTGATGTGGCACAGATGAGTACTGATGTGAAACGAATGAGCACTGATGTGGCACGGATGAGCACTGATGTGGCATGGATGAGCACTGATGAGCACAGCTGTGGCACGGATGAGGCATGGATAAGCATGAATGAGCCATGGGTGTGCATGAATGAGCCATGGATGGAGCACGGATGGAGCTTGGATGGAGCATGGATGGAGCACGGATGGAGCATGGATGAGCATGGATTGAGCATGGACGAGCATGGATGGAGCATGGATGAGCACGGTTGAGCATGGATGAGCACGGATGGAGCATGGATGAGCACGGTTGAGCATGGATGAGCACGTATTGAGCATGGATGAGCACGGATTGAGCATGGATGAGCACAGATGAGCCAAGGATGGATGGAGCATGGATGAGCCAGGGATGGATAGAGTATGGATGGGCACATATGGAGCATGGATGAGCCCGGGATGGATGGAGTATGGATGAAGCAGGGATGGATGGAGTATGGATGGGCACATATGGAGCATGGATGAGCCAGGGATGGATGGAGAATGGATGAGTCAGGGATGGATGGAGTCTGGATGGGCACATATGGAGCATGGATGAGCCAGGGATAAATGGATGGATGTTACATGGATAGGCACATATGGAGCATGGATAAGCCAGGGATGGATGGACGGATGTTACATGGATGGGGAATATGGAGCATGGATGAGCCAGGGATGGATGGATGGATGTTACAAGGATGGGCACATATAGAGTATGGATGAGCCAGGGATGGATGTTACATGGATGGGCACAGATCAGCACTGTGGGCTCTCCAGAGACAGCCCACAGCACTGCTGCACCTGGCTCACCCCTCTCCTCGCACACTGTACCGCACATGTGAGGAGAGGGGAGGAGCGGCACCGGACAAGCTCTGGTTTGTTGACAAGTGATCGCTCCATCATTACCTGGTCATTGGCCCTTTACCTCGTTCCATATCGCACCGAGTCTGGACATTCCTGGCTGCGCGCCCCGGGGAGCGCGATTCTGGGAGGATGTCCGTGGACGCCCTCCCAGAATAAGCCGGCCACGCTGTAGCCGTCTTTTGGCTATGGCCCGGTTGGCATGTGGATATTGACCAGGCCATTTTTTACAATACGGCACTGTGTTACTTTAACTGATAATTGTGTGGTCGTGCGACGTGGTGACTGAACAAAATTGGCGTCATGTTTTACCCACAAATAGAGCTTTCTTTTGGTGGTATTTGATAACCTCTGTGGTTTTTATTTTTTGCGCTATAAACAAAAAAAGACCAACAATTTTTTAAAAAACAACTTTTTTTACTTTCTGCTATAATACATATCCAATTTTTTTTATAAAAAAAACTAATTTATTCATCAGTTTAGGCCGATATATATTCTTCTACATATTTTTGGTTAAAAAAAAACGCAATAGGCGTATATTAATTGGTTTGAGCAAAAGTTATCGCGTCTACAAACTACGGGATAGATTTAGGGACTTTTATTCATTTTTTTGATTGTTTTTACTGGTAATGGTGGCAATCTGCGATTTTTCGCGGGACTGTGACATTGCGGCAGACAAATTACACATTTTGGGGACCAGTGACATTATTACATTGATCAGTGCTATAGAAATGCACTGATCAATGTAAAAATGTCACTGGCAGGGAAGGGGTTAACCCTAGGGAGCGGTCAAGGGGTTAAGTGTGTTCCCTCAGGGTGTTCTAACTGTAGGGGGGGTGGGCTTACTGGAACATGACAGAGATCACTGTACCCAATCACTGGGAACAGTAGATCTCTGTCATGTTATCTGGCAGAACGGGGAATCGCCTTGTTTACATAGGCAGTTCCCATTCTGCCTCTCCTCACCGTGACCGTGGGTCGCCGGCGGACATCGAGTATGCGAGATCCGTGGGCAAGCTCCCTTGGCGAGCGGCGGGCGCTATCCTCCTTGCACGGACCAACGTACATGTATGACGGTTCGCGCAGGAGAGCTGACCTGCCGCAGTATATCTGCATGAGCTGGTCGGCTAGTGATTAAATTGGGAAATCGCACAGGACTCTTTTTACCAACTTTAGCCCAGGAAAGATTTACCCCCTTAATGACCAGGCCATTTTTTTGCGACACGGCACCGCGTTACTTTAGCTGACAATGTCGTGCGAACATTGTACCCAAATAAAATTGATGTCCGTTTTTTTCCTACAAACAGAGCTTTATTTTGGTGGTATTTGATCACCTCTGCGGTTTTTATTTTTTGTGCAATAAACAAAAAAAGACCGGCAATTTTGAAAAAAAATAAATAATTTTTTATTTTCTGCTATAAAACATAACAATCATTTTTTTAAAATCCTATTTCTTCATCAATATAGGCCAATCTGTATTCTGCTACATATTTTTGGTTAAAAAAAAACCAATAAGTGTAGATTGAAGTTTTAGCATCTACAAAATAGGGGATAGATTTATGGCATTTTTTTTTTTTTTTTTTACTAGTAATGGCGATCATCTGTGATTTTTAGCAGAACTGCGACATTGCGGTGGACAAATTGGACACCTAACTGAAATTTTGGACACTTTTTTGGGAAACAAGTGACATTATTACAGTGATCAGTGCTAAAAATATGCACTGATATTGTACTAATGGCACTGGCAGGGAAGGGGTTAACATCAGGGGCGATCAAGGGGTTAAATGTGTTCCCTGGGTGTGTTTACTAACTGTATGAGGGATGGGCTGCCTGGAAATAACACAGAGATCTGTCTACCTGCATAGCAGAAAGACAGATCTCAGTGTCATCCCCTGACAGAATGGAGATCTGCCTTGTTTACTTTGGCAGATCCCTGTTTAGGGTTGCCACCTGTCCAGTTTTGACCCGGACAGTACGGGTTTCGAGACATGTGCCCGGGTTTCCACCCGCCGGAAACCCGGGCACACATTCCACCGTCATGTGGCCAGTGGCAGCGGCTCTATGGCCCTAGCTGCAACATCTGGAGATAGGCGCCGCGCTTCCCGTGCTCACTATCGATGTCACACAGTGCCAGTGTACATCGGTGCGCTCTGAGCCCAGCGGGTGCCCTGATTGGCCGAACGGTCATGACATGAGGGTCATGACATGAGCCCCGCAGAGGCTGCTGGTCACATGTGGAGGCGGGGCTGGAATGTGGATAATCGCGCCTGCTTGTTCCCAGAGTCCTGCCTCACGCTGTGTCTCCTAAGGTCGCTCTCATCTGCTCTATCAGCCCCCTTCTCTCTGTCAACCCCCCTCCTCTCTGTCACCCCCCTCCTCTCTGTCACTCCCCCTCCTCTTTGCCACCCCCCCTCTCTGTCACCCCTCTCCTCTCTGTCACCCTCCTCCTCTCTGTCAACCCCATCTCCTCTCTGTCACCCCTCCTCCTCTCTTTTACCCCACTCCTCTCTTTTACCCCCCTCCTCTCTGTCACTCCCTTCCTCTCTGTCACCCCCCTCCTCTCTGTCACCCCCCTCCTCTCTGTCACCCCCCTCCTCTCTTTTAGCCCCCCTCCTCTCTTTTACCCCCCTCCTCTCTGTCACACCCCCTCCTCTCTGTCACATCCCCTCCTCTCTGTTACCCCCCTCCTCTCTTTTACCCCCCTCTTCTCTGTCACCCCCCCTCCTCTCTGTCACCAATCCTCTCTGTCACCCCCCCTCCTCTCTGTAACCCCCCCTCCTCTCTATCACCCCCCTCCTCTCTTTTACCCCCCTCCTCTCTTTTACCCCCCCACCTCTCTGTCACCCCCCCTCCTCTCTGTCACCCCTCCTCCTTTCTGTCACCCCTCCTCTCTGTCACCCCCTCCTCCTCTCTGTCACCCCCCCTCCTCTCTTTTACCCCCCTCTCTTTTAGCCCCTCTCCTCTCTGTCACTCCCTTCCTCTCTGTCACCCCCCTCCTCTCTGTCACCCCCCTCCTCTCTGTCACCCCCTCCTCTCTGTAACCCCCCTCCTCTCTGTCACTCCCCCTCCTCTCTTTTACCCCCTCCTCTCTTTTACCCCCTCCTCTCTGTCACTCCCCTCCTCTCTGTCACCCCCCCTCCTCTCTGTCACCCCCCTCCTCTCTGTCACTCCCCCTCCTCTCTTTTACCCCCTCCTCTCTTTTACCCCCCTCCTCTCTGTCACTCCCCTCCTCTCTGTCACCCCCCTCCTCTCTGTCACCCCTCCTCCTCTGTCACCCCTCCTCTCTGTCACCCCCTCCTCCTCTCTGTCACCCCCCCTCCTCTCTGTCACCCCTCTTCTCTGTCACCCACCTCCTCTCTGTCACCCCACCCCTCCCCTCTCTGTCACCCCCTCCCCTCTCTATCACCCCCTCCTCTCTGTCACCCCCTCTCCCCTCTTTTACCCCCTCCTCTCTTTTACCTCCCTCCTCTCTTTTACCCCCCCCCCTCCTCTCTGTCACCCCTCCTCTCTGTCACCCCCCCTCTCTGTCACCCCCCCTCCTCTCTGTCACCCCTCCTCTCTGTCACCCCCTCCTCCTCTCTGTCACCCCCCTCCTCGCTGTCACCCCTCTTCTCTGTCACCCCCTTCTCTCTGTCACCCCACCCCTCCCCTCTCTGTCACCCCCTCCCCTCTCTATCACCCCCCTCCTCTCTGTCAATCCCCCTCCTCTCTGTCACCCCCCCTCCTCTCTGTCACCCCCACTCCTCTCTGTCACCCCCTCCTCTCTATCAGCCCTCCTCCTCTCTGTCAGCTACACCCCCTCCCCTCTGTCACCCCCCCTCCTCTCTGTCATCCCTCCTCTCTGTCACCCCTCCTCTCTATTACCCCTCTCCTCTCTGTCACCCCCCTCCTCTGTCACCCCCCCTCCTCTCTGTCACCCCTCCTCTCAATCACCCCCTCCTCTCTGTCACCTCCCCTCCTCTCTGTCACCCCCCTCCTCTCTGTCACCCCCCTCCTCTTTATCAACCCCCCTCCTCTCTATCACCCCCCCTCCTCTCTGTCACCCCTCCTCTCTATTACCCCTCTCCTCTCTGTCACCCCCCCCTCCTCTGTCACCCCCCCTCCTCTCTGTCACCCCTCCTCTCAATCACCCCCCTCCTCTCTATCACCTCCCCTCCTCTCTGTCACCCCCCTCCTCTCTGTCACCCCCCTCCTCTTTATCAACCCCCCTCCTCTCTATCACCCCCCCTCCTCCCTGTCACCCCCCTCCACTCTATCACCCCTCCTCTCTGTCAGCCCCCCTCCTCTCTGTCAACTACCCCTTCTCTCCTCTGTCAGCTACCCCCCCTCCCCTCGCCTAGTAATGGCGATCATCTGTGATTTTTAGCAGAACTGCGACATTGCCGTGGACAAATTGGACACCTAACTGAAATTTTGGACACTTTTTTGGGAAACAAGTGACATTATTACAGTGATCAGTGCTAAAAATATGCACTGATATTGTACTAATGGCACTGGCAGGGAAGGGGTTAACATCAGGGGCGATCAAGGGGTTAAATGTGTTCCCTGGGTGTGTTTACTAACTGTATGAGGGATGTGTGCCCTAGGGAGTGATTCTAACTGTAGGGGGGATGGGCTGTGTGTGACATGACAGTGATCACCGCTTTCGATTAAAGGAAGCGGTGATTAGTGTCATTGTCACTAGGCAGAGCGGGGAGATGCTTGTTTACATCAGCATCTCCCCATTCTTCCTCATCGTGAGACGATAGCAGGTATCCCTGCAGCGATCGAGTCCGCGGGACCCGCAGTCGGCTCATGGAGCTCGCGACGGGCGTGCGCATACGCCGCCTGCGGCACGCACTTCCACAATGCCGCTTCCATAAAGGGGACGTATATATACGTCCTTCTGCCCAGGAGTGCCATTCTGTCGATGTATAAGTGTGTGCGGCGGTCGGCAAGTGGTTAATTGTATAAATATTCTTTTGTTCCATATATTTCAGAATTTTTTCTTCTCCTTATGGTTGCAACTTGCCCCTCTGACCTAGGCTCTAGAGGAATTGCCATATTCAATTGATCCAAGTACCGTATATACTTGAGTATAAGCCGAGTTTTTCTCAGCACATTTTTTTGTGCTGAAAATGCCCCCCTTGGCTTATACTCGAGTCCTCATCTGCAGCCTAATGCCCCGGCGCTGTGATACATTCAGTGTAATCGGCGGCCATGCAGTGTAACCAAGCGCCGCCTCCTCCTCCTCGTCCTCATCCGTGATAGGCTGAACACTGACTCACTGCTGGGAAGTCAGCGTTCTGTCACGGAGGAGGACACGGAGGATGAGGAGGAGGCGGTGCTTGGTTACACTGCATGGCCGCCGATTACACTGAATGTATCACAGCGCCGGGAGATACCGTAATAAGGCTGCAGATGGGCACAGACAGTGCCAGGAGATAATAACGCCGATCAAGGTACAGTGAGGCTGAGGCATGCAGATGGGCACAGTAAGGCTGAGGCATGAGGCTGAGGCATGCAGAGGAGCAGAGTGAGGCTGAGGCATGCATATGGACACAGTGAGATGGACACAGTGAGGACACAGTGAGGCTGAGGCATTCAAATGGGCACAGTGAAGCTGCAAATGGGCATTGTTGACCCACTTTTCCACTTACTGTAGCTGCTGCATTCTCAAACTAGACTTATACTCAAGTCAATAAATTTTCTCATTTTTTGTTGTAAAAGTAGGTGCCTTGGCTTATATTCGGGTCGGTTTATACTCGAGTATATATGGTATTTGATTTTAAAGCATCCGGTACGCCTCTATTCCCAGTTTGGTATTTGACGATTTTGTGTAATCATGTTTAGCTAAATGCTATGTGTCTCTATTATGACGTTATTGTCACAATACAATTTAATGCTAAATTGCTAATATTCACAAATATTTGTTTCTTTCATAGTATCAACTTTATGCAGTACTTTGCAGTCTCCTGAGGAAGCTCTTTTGGGCGAAACACGTAGAGCAGAAGTGGCTGCCCTGTTGTATGAATTATATGTTTTTGAATACTCATTGTCATTTTAAAGAAACTGATATAAAATATATATAAAACTAAAATAAAATGTATATTTTTCTAAATAAGTTGTATATTTGTTCTGGCCCCTTTTAAGTCCCGCCTCTTGTATCTCTCAGGACAAATAGGGTTTGATTTACTAAAACTGGTGCAGCTGTGCATAGAAACCAATCAGCTTCCAGTTCTTTTGGTCAAAGCTTAATTGAACACTCCTAAGTTA
Source organism: Rana muscosa (assembly GCA_029206835.1). Classification (NCBI taxonomy): domain Eukaryota; kingdom Metazoa; phylum Chordata; class Amphibia; order Anura; family Ranidae; genus Rana; species Rana muscosa. The sequence continues at coordinate 10,014,789 of JARGYO010005626.1, read as the reverse complement.
GAAGCTGATTGGCTTTTATGCACAGCTGCACCAGATTGTGCACTCTCCAGTTTTAGTAAATCAACCCCATAGAAAGAGTGAATCCTCCTAAAAAGGGCACAGACAGCAATAAAATCATGACAGGTGTTCTAAGCCCTCTCCACCCTATCCAAAACTAAAAAGAAGAAAAAAGTTTTTCCTTTAGTTATACTTTAAGGTATATATTTAAATGAAGATTTTTGTTCCTGGAGTTCAGTTTTAATTATTAACTTATATTACTAAGATCTATCTCTATATTTACTTTCACTTTAAATAGTTTGTTTGGACTATTCAAACTATTTCCTTTACTAATAGATGCCTCTTGTCAAGGCGAGTACTTACCGAGGCTGAGATGCCGAGAGTGGTTCACCCTTGCACCCAAGCGCACTCTGCCCTCTGGAGGTGAGACAGGGAGAGGAAAGCACGAGGGAGCACTGGCCACCAGCAGGTAGGAGTATCTTGCTGTAGGGTCTGGTAGAGACGGGTTGACTTGAGAGCAGGCCAGGGGTCAAACACCATGAGTAGACAGGCTCAGACAGGAACCAGTAGCAAGAGAACAAAGTCCAGGCAGGAGCTTAGCAGCAAGCAACAAGTCCAGGCAGAGACTGGTAGGCAGGTTAAACAAAAGAAGTCCCGGGTGCAGGCAGAGGGTCAGGGGCTGGAGACAAGCAGCGGAATCTGAGTCACAGGCCGAGGGTCAAACACTTGGAGAAAGGTGGAAGTCCGTAAAGCAAGCCAAGGGGTCAGGTCCAGGAGAAGTAGGAGCGTAGTCAAGCCGGTCCGGGTCACAACAGGAGATCAACTTATTTTCAGGCACTAGGAAACACAGGAACGCTGACAAACCAGCAACCAGACAGTGTCACTGAGCTTGTTTAAATAGGCCCGCCTGTAATCCTATTGGTGCGCCATTGCGCACGCGCGCGCGCCGATGCGCGCACCCGAGAACGCCGTACCGCCGTACCGCCGTTCCGCCGCACATGTGCGCTGGGCGCAGATGGGTGACAACAGATGGAGAATTTCCCTGACACATCTGCTATCAGCGCTGTATAAATTTGCTACATACAGTATCAGCGGTATGAGGACTTTCCGCCTGTTAATGGAACAAAATCGAGTTGGTCTGAGTGCTGCTCAGCCATTCACAGAGGCCCCTGTATTTTTATGAATGAATTCAAGTCTGATTGGCTGAGGTGGCAAGATGGGTAGATGATGTCACAGCTCAGCCAGTCAGAGTTAGCCTAGTATTCATTGATAAAATAGAAGACTTCCTGTGAATGGCTGAGCAGTGCTCAGGCCAACTCGATTTTGTTCTGGCAGCAGATGGGAAGTCTCCATGCCACTGCTGGAACACAGCACTATACAGTATATTGTATGTAGCTGATGCTACATACAGTTTATACAGTGATAACACCAAGTGCATCTATTATACAAGGAAAAAAACAAAAATACTATACATTCCCATTAAACCAGGGGTCATCAACCCCCGGTCCGCGGCCCACTACCGGGCCGTGGCCCTTCTGCAGCCGGGCCGCGGGTGCGGGCGGGCGGCATGAGAGAGCCCGGCGGCCAGCTGTAGGATGAGAAGTTCCTCAGAGTGGATGAACAATGTCGGGGAAGGTGAGAGTGAAGCACACAGTGTTGTTTATTATGCACCGTGGCCCCTCCCTATGTCTCTCACACGGACACTCCCCGTGCAGTGTGAATGGACATGCCGCCTCCTCACTGAGCTTTCCCCGCCCTTCTGTCATAGGGGAAGGCGCAGCACACCGTCACCTCCAGGACAGCCCACAGTAACAGGGAAGCCACTGGTGTCCCTTGATAGAGCTGAGAGGAGACGAGTCCACACTTCTTCCGGGAAAGCATGGAGCCGCCCCTCCCCTCTGATCCCTCCATACACTTACCTGCTGCTAATCCTCAGCCCTCATCACCGAACACACACCAACATGACTGAGCTCCGGAGGAGAGGCACGGGGGAGCCCCGAGTACGACAACACTGCCAGTGACAGGGTGAGTGTGAACTGGGACTGACTGTGACACGTGTGTGCATGGAGTGTACAGGGCCTAGTGGGGGCACTACCTTCATCTGTGGGGGGGGTACTTCCTTCATCTGTAGGGGGGTAATACCTTCATCTCTGGGGGGGGCCACTACCTTCATCTGTGGAGGGGGGGCTACCTTCATCTGTGGAGGGGGGGCTTCCTTCATCTGTGGAGGGGGGCTGCCTTCATCTGTGGAGGGGGGGCTGCCTTCATCTGTGGAGGGGGGGCTGCCTTCATCTGTGGAGGGGGGGCTGCCTTCATCTGTGGAGGGGGGCTGCCTTCATCTGTGGAGGCACTGCCTTCATCTGTTGGGGCCTTACCACATCTGGTGGCAGGCAGCGTGGCAAGTGACATTCCGCATCTGGTGGTAGGCGACATGGCAAGTGACACGCTCAAAGCTCCCACTGATTCTGCATTATGGTGGGTTGAACTATTTCATTTATTACTACAATGTAATAATAGAAATAATGCGCTGACAAATTGCCCGCGAAAAACCGCTTACCCCCCGCGTGCCATCCCCAACCTCCCCCCAACCGGGTCTTGGCGCAATTTTCTTCCACGCAGCCGGTCCCCGTGCCAAAAAGGTTGGGGACCACTGCATTAAACTCTTTGAAATAAAATATAATTATAAGACTTTAGAACTAAAACAAGAGAATTCTATATAATTTGTGAGCTGGATATATGGTACTCAGTGTTAAATATGATCACTGTGGGATTTACCTTGGAAAAGTAGTGCCAAGTTTTCTTTAAAGCGGAGGTTCACCGAAAATATCAACTATATTCCTAATCAATCAATGCACTATATACATCATTAAAAGGGAGGCGACTGTTTTTATAAATATATAAATACCGTAGTATTTCGATTCCAATACAGACTTCCGGGATTCATCTCTCGCGGGAGTAGGCGCGTCTAAGCCTTTCCCCGGCACCGCAATGCAAGTTGGGAGTTCGCTGCAATGTATTCTGGGAGCACAGTGTCGTGCTTCCCAAAATACATTGTGGAACGCCGAGCAGCGAAATCTCAAGAGATTTCACATACTAAGTGACGCGCTCTATCCCCTACTGAGCCGTGTCAGTTTTTTTTTTCTTGCATACCATCACAATTGGGCGTGAACTATCATTGACGCCACCCGTTGTGATGGCAACCAGTTTGTTTACGGCGCTACTCGCCATAAACAATGAGCAGGTGCGAGAATGAGCGGTGAATGCTGGGATGGCATTCACCGCTTCCAGGAAATGCTTGCTTGTGGGCTTCACAATGCCCACAAGCAAAATGGAAAATCACAGGAACGGATTTTTATAACTCCGTTTTTCGAACGAAAACGGACAGCGGATACTTGGGGAGACCAAAGAAGTGAGTTTACCTTTTATGTGTTAATCCCCATAGAATGTTTAAAAAAAAAAAAAAAAACAATCTGCCGCGGAACCCCCGCTTTAACTCAATCAAATGCACAAATAAACAATACCTTGTCATTATTTATTCAATGGAATCGTTCTGTATGGCTCGGAGACCTATATTTGTTTTAATTGGATCATGTGAGAATAGTGTGCCTCAAATATTTTAGCTTCAGGTACAAACAAATTTTGTTTGACTAGTGTGATCAATGTACCTTCAGAAACGTACCATTACAATATATGTCATGTATTTATTATACATCATATTCTGTTTGCAGTACTTTTTACTCTTGTAATGGAGATATAAATGTTCAAGTTTCACTTACCAAAATCACTTGTTATGAGAACAAATGCTGGAGATTTAATTCAAAGACTGGTTTTCTGTGTACTTTCAGCGCTTTGAATAACTGTAACGTTTATTTTGCTTACATTATAAAGGCAGTTTGGCCAGAGTATTCTAAACACAACTGGGTCGTAAGGTTTAGGCAGTGCCAGAAATGACTGTATGCTATAGATTTACCTCTATAAATTGGTCTGTTATTTGTTATAATGAAAGTGATATGGAACATCACATACTTCCGTTCTCAGGTTATTGAGAATTTACAATGTTGAATGTAGTTGTTCATCTGATCTCCATACTGTTTACTTACCATACAGCGAAATACACACATGAGTACACCACCTTTAACTTTATAAGGTCATCGATTTAACAACAATACTTTCAGTTCAGATTACAGCAGTAAAGAAAACATGCTTTTATTATACATGCTCCATTGTTTTTAGAATGGGGATTACAATGTAGCTCAAATGTTCATGTTAAAACATACATATGCTGAACCTTGGGTTTACGAGACTGAAAGGAGAAGCACTTCTACATCCTGTCTTGGAGAGGGAAGGAATGAGTGGTATCATTGAACATTAGGCAATGTAATGCCTGACACAACCGTAGCACTGATGTTCACTTTTTGAACTTAGGAGACAAAATTAAAACCTTCCTATCAGAAGACATCAGTACAGATAACTTGTTATCACAAGGGCAGAGCACAGAGACAGCAATTGACTGGGGCTTTTCACACAATCTCCCATACTTTACTTGGTATTGGGCATCGGCCTGTTCAATAGAAACCGGCCAACATTCAGCCCATGTGTACGGCAGCCAGTACGACAGAACAGAATACGGCTTCTATAGAAGGAGCATGACCAAAATAGGTCTGTCGAGCGGCATCCAATAAGTGCTCTCAGCCAATGGCTGAGAGTGCTGACCGTTGTGTTTTCCGGTGGGAGGGGTCCCCCTGTCAGAACACAATAGCTCAGCGGGGGAGATCGCTGCACTAACATTGCATAATCAGTACAGCGGCTCCACCCGAGCTCTTCAGTTTTATTTGTTCAGCCCACTGGGTTGAACGAGAAAAGACAAATAGTGTGTACTAGGCTTTAGGCTTCGGGTGACCGATATCTATTCTACAGTAGATATAACTATACCTCCATTTATAAATATAAATATATATATATATATATATATATATATATATATATATATATATATATTAGATATGGACAAAGCAAAATAGATGGAGCAACAGAAGGTCAGAACACCCACCCTACTGCAGGAACCAGATAGAATTAATTCCTATGTAATCTGAATCATTGTGCAGGAGCATAAGGAACCAAATGTTGAGTAATGTTTATTTTATTTTTTTAACACCTACACGTTTGGTTTGCATAATAACCCCTTTCCCTATTTGTAGGATGCTCAAAACCTGAGAACAACATTATCCTTAGGCTTCATGCATATTGGTTTACTGTTTAGCAGCATTTGGTGTTTGGTAGTTCATTTATCTACTTGGCCAGAATTTCGAATTATTCTGGCCCTTGAAACTAATGAATGCTGCAGTGCTAAACGTGCCTAGCGTTTAGGTGTGTTTGGATTTCTGCTCTCCTGAACGTGATTCTTCTGCTTTGATTGCCTCTAAACTTTGCTGCTCCTTAACTCTGGTAAAAGTCTATGTGTGCATGGACACAGAGGCTTTTATTAAGCTAAGTTCAGGGGCTGTGGCCTCGTACACACGGCCGAGATTCTCGTTGAAAAAAACATGTCGTTTTTTTCAACGAGATTCTTGGACAAGAAACTTGTCCCGGCCGAGTGTACACACGCTCGTTTCAAAGAACCCGCGGTTCTTTGAAAGGAGTGTACGCGGTGATGTCATCGACTACGTCGAGCATGCGCTCGTCACATTCGATGCCATCGCCGCCATCTTGGTATACCCTACGTATGCCTAGGAAGCTACCGCGCATGCGTCGAATTCATTTCGAACATGCGCGGGCTTCCGGGCGGACAGGTAAGTGTACACACACTCACTTTTCTCGTCGAGAAACACGCCGAGGAGAATCTCGACGAGAAAATAGAGAGCAGGTTCTCTATTTTCTCGTCGAGGTTTCTTGTCGGTTTTCTCGACGAGAAACCCGCTAGCAGCGTACACACGACCGATTTACTCGGCAAGACCTCTCTGCCAGCAAGTTTCTTGCTGGTTCTTGCCGAGAAAATCGGTCGTGTGTACGAGGCCTTTGGCAAAAAAAATGCCAAAAGCTCCTAAATGTGAGTTTAGGAGCAGCAGTGTGCATGAGGCCTTAGGAATCACATGTGAATACCTGCATTGATATTGGGGTAATTCTTCTCACTTCCCGTTGCATCTCCAAGACAGAAATTCCCATCTTAACCTCCCTGGCGGTATGATTCTGTCTGTAATTATGTACCAAAAGCGGTACAATTATTTTGCATTGAAATTTGGTGTTTTTTATTGTAGGCCTGCAATTCTTAGTAATTACTTACTTAAACCTGACCAAACAAGAGTCTAGTAGACATCCCAGGTATGATAACGTTTGAAACACAAAATCATAAATTATAATATAATAAATAACTATAAATAATTCTAACAAATAATAATGTAATTATAATAAAAATTATTCAATAATGTAATCAAATCAAAAACACTGAAATTTGCTCAGTTGCAGAATTGTCGCTGTCATTCGATTTTTTTGTTTGATGATGAATTTCCCCACAAATCGCTATCACTCAATTCTGCGAGTGATTCTAATTTATTATCGCTGTTTTTTAGCTGGTCTAAAATCACTTTTGACATAAAGGAACACTTTTTGGTTGCTATGGACAATCTCCAGTTTCCAGGCAGAAAGAACAGTTTTTATTATATAAAACTGCATGCAGGACACTGGGCAGACCACTAGGGACAAAGAGGATGTGTTATTATTACATACAGTACTGTAATCAGTAAGATTACAGTATACTGTATGTATACTATGTGTTTACTTTTTTGAATTTGGCGCCGAACTCCGCCCTCGTGCGCCGCAACGTCGCAGGGAACGGAGCTCGGCACTCGGCAGTGAGGATCAAGCGTGACACGGCTCGCACACACTGTGGAAGGACATCGCAGGATCCAGGGAACAAGGTAAGTTACTTCCCCTGTATCCTGCGATACTCGGGAATACCGCTAGGGAGGTTAAAGTGGTTGTAAAGTCAGAAAGTTTTTTTTTTTCCTATTGCATTCTATGCATTCTATGCATTAAAATAAAAAAACCTTCTGTGTGTAGCAGCCCCCTCAGCCCCCCTAATACTTACCTAAACCCATCTCTATCCAGCGATGTACACGATTGCCTCAGCCGTCCGGGACTCTCCCTCCTGACTGGCTGAGACACTGCAGTGGAGCCATTGGCTCCCGCTGCTGTCAATCAAAGTCAGTTAGTCAATCAGTAAAGAGGGAGGTGAGGCCGAACCACGGCTCCTTGTCTGAATGGACACACGGACCTACGATTCGGCTTTGGTGCCCCTAATGCAAACTGCTTGCTGTGGGGGTACTCAACAGTAGGGATGAGCTTCGTGTTCGAGTCGAACATACGTTCGACTCGAACATCGGCTGTTCGATCGTTCGACGAAGATCGAACGATTTGGGCCGTTCGCGCCAAATTCGAGTGACGCGAACGGCCCACAATGCACTACGCCATCGCAGTGTCATCCAGGCGCTGTGATTGGCCAAGCATGCACTGTGACCCCGCATGCTTGGCCAATCACAGCGCCGGCAGCGAGGAGAGCAATGATTGGCCACAGGCAGGATGCCTGTGGCCAATTATTGCTGAGGGTGTTTAGTACACGCCCCACACTATAAAAGGCCGCCAGCACGGCGGCCTAGTGTAGTGTGTTCCGGAGCAGGGATAGAGCAGCATAGGCAGGGACAGTGACTGTTATTTCTTTCTTGCTTAACCTGGATTCCTTTAGTTTAGGGAAAGAGAAGGATAGGTAGGGAGAGTGTCAGTGTGTTTTGTGCTTGTGCTATAGTGTGCTTAAAAAAAACATTTATTCTAGGGACAGAAAACTGTAGGTAGGGACAGTGTCAGTTTCTTTCACTCTGCAAGTCCTTGTTTCCAGGGACCTGGAAGGACAGTGAGTCAATTGTCCTTGTGCTATATTGTGCTTAAAAAAACATTTATTCTAGGGACAGAAAACTGTAGGTAGGGAGAGTGTCAGTTTCTTTCACTCTGCAAGTCCTTGTTTCCAGGGACCTGGAAGGACAGTGACTGAATTGTCCTTGTGCTATATTGTGATTAAAAAAAACATTTATTCTAGGGACAGAAAACTGTAGGTAGGGAGAGTGTCAGTTTATTTCACTCTGCAAGTCCTTGTTTCCAGGGACCTGGAAGGACAGTGACTGAATTGTCCTTGTGCTATATTGTGATTAAAAAAAACATTTATTCTAGGGACAGAAAACTGTAGGTAGGGAGAGTGTCAGTTTCTTTCACTCTGCAAGTCCTTGTTTCCAGGGACCTGGAAGGACAGTGACTGAATTGTCCTTGTGCTATATTGTGATTAAAAAAAACATTTATTCTAGGGACAGAAAACTGTAGGTAGGGAGAGTGTCAGTTTATTTCACTCTGCAAGTCCTTGTTTCCAGGGACCTGGAAGGACAGTGACTGAATTGTCCTTGTGCTATATTGTGATTAAAAAAAACATTTATTCTAGGGACAGAAAACTGTAGGTAGGGAGAGTGTCAGTTTATTTCACTCTGCAAGTCCTTGTTTCCAGGGACCTGGAAGGACAGTGACTGAATTGTCCTTGTGCTATATTGTGATTAAAAAAAACATTTATTCTAGGGACAGAAAACTGTAGGTAGGGAGAGTGTCAGTTTCTTTCATTCTGCAAGTCCTTGTTTCCAGGGACCTGGAAGGACAGTGACTGAATTGTCCTTGTGCTATATTGTGATTAAAAAAAACATTTATTCTAGGGACAGAAAACTGTAGGTAGGGAGAGTGTCAGTTTATTTCACTCTGCAAGTCCTTGTTTCCAGGGACCTGGAAGAACAGTGACTGAATTGTCCTTGTGCTATATTGTGATTAAAAAAAACATTTATTCTAGGGACAGAAAACTGTAGGTAGGGAGAGTGTCAGTTTATTTCACTCTGCAAGTCCTTGTTTCCAGGGACCTGGAAGGACAGTGACTGAATTGTCCTTGTGCTATATTGTGATTAAAAAAAACATTTATTCTAGGGACAGAAAACTGTAGGTAGGGAGAGTGTCAGTTTCTTTCACTCTGCAAGTCCTTGTTTCCAGGGACCTGGAAGGACAGTGACTGAATTGTCCTTGTGCTATATTGTGATTAAAAAAAACATTTATTCTAGGGACAGAAAACTGTAGGTAGGGAGAGTGTCAGTTTATTTCACTCTGCAAGTCCTTGTTTCCAGGGACCTGGAAGGACAGTGACTGAATTGTCCTTGTGCTATATTGTGATTAAAAAAAACATTTATTCTAGGGACAGAAAACTGTAGGTAGGGAGAGTGTCAGTTTATTTCACTCTGCAAGTCCTTGTTTCCAGGGACCTGGAAGGACAGTGAGTGAATTGTCCTTGTGCTATATTGTGCTTAAAAAAACATTTATTCTAGGGACAGAAAACTGTAGGTAGGGAGAGTGTCAGTTTCTTTCACTCTGCAAGTCCTTGTTTCCAGGGACCTGGAAGGACAGTGACTGAATTGTCCTTGTGCTATATTGTGATTAAAAAAAACATTTATTCTAGGGACAGAAAACTGTAGGTAGGGAGAGTGTCAGTTTATTTCACTCTGCAAGTCCTTGTTTCCAGGGACCTGGAAGGACAGTGACTGAATTGTCCTTGTGCTATATTGTGATTAAAAAAAACATTTATTCTAGGGACAGAAAACTGTAGGTAGGGAGAGTGTCAGTTTATTTCACTCTGCAAGTCCTTGTTTCCAGGGACCTGGAAGGACAGTGACTGAATTGTCCTTGTGCTATATTGTGATTAAAAAAAACATTTATTCTAGGGACAGAAAACTGTAGGTAGGGAGAGTGTCAGTTTCTTTCACTCTGCAAGTCCTTGTTTCCAGGGACCTGGAAGGACAGTGACTGAATTGTCCTTGTGCTATATTGTGATTAAAAAAAACATTTATTCTAGGGACAGAAAACTGTAGGTAGGGAGAGTGTCAGTTTATTTCACTCTGCAAGTCCTTGTTTCCAGGGACCTGGAAGGACAGTGACTGAATTGTCCTTGTGCTATATTGTGATTAAAAAAAACATTTATTCTAGGGACAGAAAACTGTAGGTAGGGACAGTGTCAGTTTCTTTCACTCTGCAAGTCCTTGTTTCCAGGGACCTGGAAGGACAGTGAGTGAATTGTCCTTGTGTTATATTGTGATTAAAAAAAACATTTTTTCTAGGGACAGAAAACTGTAGGTAGGGAGAGTGTTTTTTTTCTTTCACTCTGCAAGTCCTTGTTTCCAGGGACCTGGAAGGACAGTGACTGAATTGTCCTTGTGCTATAGTGTGCTTAAAAAAAACATTTATTCTAGGGACAGAAAACTGTAGGTAGGGACAGTGTCAGTTTCTTTCACTCTGCAAGTCCTTGTTTCCAGGGACCTGGAAGGACAGTGAGTGAATTGTCCTTGTGCTATATTGTGCTTAAAAAAACATTTATTCTAGGGACAGAAAACTGTAGGTAGGGAGAGTGTCAGTTTCTTTCACTCTGCAAGTCCTTGTTTCCAGGGACCTGGAAGGACAGTGACTGAATTGTCCTTGTGCTATATTGTGATTAAAAAAAACATTTATTCTAGGGACAGAAAACTGTAGGTAGGGAGAGTGTCAGTTTATTTCACTCTGCAAGTCCTTGTTTCCAGGGACCTGGAAGGACAGTGACTGAATTGTCCTTGTGCTATAGTGTGCTTAAAAAAAACATTTATTCTAGGGACAGAAAACTGTAGGTAGGGACAGTGTCAGTTTCTTTCACTCTGCAAGTCCTTGTTTCCAGGGACCTGGAAGGACAGTGAGTGAATTGTCCTTGTGCTATATTGTGCTTAAAAAACATTTATTCTAGGGACAGAAAACTGTAGGTAGGGAGAGTGTCAGTTTCTTTCACTCTGCAAGTCCTTGTTTCCAGGGACCTGGAAGGACAGTGACTGAATTGTCCTTGTGCTATATTGTGATTAAAAAAAACATTTATTCTAGGGACAGAAAACTGTAGGTAGGGAGAGTGTCAGTTTATTTCACTCTGCAAGTCCTTGTTTCCAGGGACCTGGAAGGACAGTGACTGAATTGTCCTTGTGCTATATTGTGATTAAAAAAAACATTTATTCTAGGGACAGAAAACTGTAGGTAGGGAGAGTGTCAGTTTATTTCACTCTGCAAGTCCTTGTTTCCAGGGACCTGGAAGGACAGTGACTGAATTGTCCTTGTGCTATATTGTGATTAAAAAAAACATTTATTCTAGGGACAGAAAACTGTAGGTAGGGAGAGTGTCAGTTTCTTTCACTCTGCAAGTCCTTGTTTCCAGGGACCTGGAAGGACAGGGACTGAATTGTCCTTGTGCTATATTGTGATTAAAAAAAACATTTATTCTAGGGACAGAAAACTGTAGGTAGGGAGAGTGTCAGTTTATTTCACTCTGCAAGTCCTTGTTTCCAGGGACCTGGAAGGACAGTGAGTGAATTGTCCTTGTGTTATATTGTGATTAAAAAAAACATTTTTTCTAGGGACAGAAAACTGTAGGTAGGGAGAGTGTTTTTTTTCTTTCACTCTGCAAGTCCTTGTTTCCAGGGACCTGGAAGGACAGTGACTGAATTGTCCTTGTGCTATATTGTGATTAAAAAAAACATTTATTCTAGGGACAGAAAACTGTAGGTAGGGAGAGTGTCAGTTTATTTCACTCTGCAAGTCCTTGTTTCCAGGGACCTGGAAGGACAGTGACTGAATTGTCCTTGTGCTATATTGTGATTAAAAAAAACATTTATTCTAGGGACAGAAAACTGTAGGTAGGGAGAGTGTCAGTTTATTTCACTCTGCAAGTCCTTGTTTCCAGGGACCTGGAAGGACAGTGAGTGAATTGTCCTTGTGTTATATTGTGATTAAAAAAAACATTTTTTCTAGGGACAGAAAACTGTAGGTAGGGAGAGTGTTTTTTTTCTTTCACTCTGCAAGTCCTTGTTTCCAGGGACCTGGAAGGACAGTGACTGAATTGTCCTTGTGCTATAGTGTGCTTAAAAAAAACATTTATTCTAGGGACAGAAAACTGTAGGTAGGGACAGTGTCAGTTTATTTCACTCTGCAAGTCCTTGTTTCAAGGGACAGAGAAGGACACCTGAAGGTAGCCCTTATTGCTTTTTTCCCATCTCCCTGCAGGCCATCTATTAGAATGTCTGGAAGGCAAACAAGGAGAGGCAGACAGTCAGGAGGCAATAAAAGAGGGCAAGCAGGCTCTGTGTCTGGGGGCAACAGTGCTGGTCGTGGACGCGGTGCATTGTCATCAGCACATGGCAATGGGACACGCTTGTCCTTCTTTTCGGCAGCTGGACATGTTGAGCCACATCATGCCGAAGACTTGGTAGAGTGGATGACCAAGCCCTCCTCCTCCTCCTCATCCTCTCTCACCCAGGCTCAGGGTACTGGAAAAGCAGCTGCCAAAGCGTCGTCTTCCCTGGTATCAATGTCAGACAAATCATCAGTCACTCCTTCCCTAGACCCACCATGTCCTCCTCCTGAGGAGTCCCCCGAACTGTTTCAGCACAGTGTTGGGTACATGCTCCAGGAGGATGCCCAGCGTTTCGAAGGGTCTGATGATGAAACCCAGCTAGAGGAAGGCAGTAGCGTGAGAGCAGACAGAGGGGATGCTCAAGAAGGACACCAATCTGGCAGTCATGTTCCAGCAGCTGCAGCATACTGCCAGATTGGCTCCAGTGATGAGGAGGGAGGGGATGATGAGGTCACTGACTCCACGTGGGTGCCTAATAGGAGAGAGGAGGAGGAGGAGGATGAGGAGGAGGCACATCTCCAACGAGGCAGGATGCCCTTTGGTGGCCAGCGTAAGGGCAGTACACCGACGGAATCACACCGCAGAGCTCCGCCTGTGCAGGGCGCAGCCTCTGCCCGTCATTCAAAAAGTTCCTTGGTGTGGGCCTTTTTTGAGGCTAGTGCATCAGATCGCACAGCTGCTGTTTGCAACATATGTCTCAAGCGTATATCGCGTGGCCAAAACATCAGCCGCTTGGGTACCACATGCCTGACCAGACATATGTTGACCTGCCATGCAGCTCGTTGGCAAGCCTACCTCAAAGACCCACACCAAAGAACAAAGCGGACCTCTCCTTGCACCGCATCAGCTGGGATCTCCAACCCCACTATAACTTCAGTCCTCTCTGAAACATGCACTGAGAGGAATGAAGGTGTAGAATTAGGTGTGTCACAGCCAAGTACTTGCGCCCACTCTGCTAGCAGTACACCGACGTCCGATTCTAGCAGGCAAATTTCCCTGCCCCAGCTGCTGGACCGTCGAAAGAAGTTCACTCCCAGCCATCCACATGCCCAGCGGTTGAATGCTAGCTTGGCTAAATTGCTAGCGCTTCAACTGCTGCCTTTTCAGTTGGTAGACTCGGCCCCCTTCCGTGAGTTTGTGCAATGTGCAGTTCCTCAGTGGCAGGTTCCCAAACGCCACTTTTTCTCACGGAAGGCTATTCCGGCTCTCTACCGGCATGTGGAAGGCAATGTCTTGGCCTCGCTGGACAGGGCGGTCAGCGGTAAGGTGCATATTACCGCTGACTCATGGTCCAGCAGGCATGGACAGGGACGTTACCTTTCTTTCACGGCCCATTGGGTCACTCTTTTGGCAGCTGGGAAGGATTCAGGACAAGGTGCAGTAGTGTTGGAGGTTGTCCCACCGCCACGCCTCCAAAATGCTACTACTGGTTGTGACACACCTCTCTCCTCCACCCCCTCCTCTTCTTCTTCCTCCATGGCCTCTTCCTGTGGTTTGTCCTATGAACCAGCGGTGCTCCGTAGCCGTTCACGGGGCTACGCAAGCACGCAGGCAAAAAGATGCCATGCCGTGCTTGCGCTGGTGTGTTTGGGGGACAGAAGCCACACTGGGGCAGAGGTCCTGTCTGCTCTGCAGGGCCAGGCCGAGAGGTGGTTGACGCCACGCCAGCTTAAGCCAGGAATGGTGGTTTGCGACAATGGCACCAACCTCCTCTCCGCCCTCCGACAGGGACAACTGACCCATGTGCCCTGTGTGGCTCACGTCCTTAACCTGGTGGTGCAGCGGTTCTTGGGCAGGTACCCGGGCTTACAGGATGTCCTGAGGCAGGCCAGGAAAGTCTGTGTGCATTTCCGCAGATCTTATAATGCCAGTGCTCGCCTGGCTGAGCTGCAAAAGGAGTTGAACCTGCCCAAGAACCGCCTTATATGTGACATGCCCACCAGGTGGAACTCAACGTTGGCCATGCTGCAGCGGCTGCACACGCAGCAGAGGGCCATCAATGAGTACCTGTGCGACTACGGCACCAGGACAGGGTCAGGGGAGCTTGGTTTTTTTTCTCCACGCCAGTGGGGCATGATCAGGGATGCATGCACTGTCCTGGCACCATTTGAGGAGGCCACGAGGATGGTGAGCAGTGACAGTGCATGCATCAGTGACACTGTACCTCTTGTCCACCTGTTGGAGCACACGCTGCGTGGAATAATGGACAGGGCACTTGAGGCAGAACAGAGGCAGGAAGAGGAGGACTTCCTTGCCTCTCAAGGCCCCCTTTACCCAGACAGTGTTCCTTCTGTCCCACCCATCGCACAGGAAGAGGAGGAGGAGGAGGAGGAGGAGGATTGTGTCAGCATGGAGGTGGAGGCTGGCACTCAGCATCATCAGCAGCAGTCTTTTAGGGATGATTTACAGTCCCAAGAAACCAGTGGACTTGTACGTGGCTGGGAGGAGGTGGCTGCGGATCATGTCGTCCTTAGTGACCCAGAGGACTCCGGAGCGAATGCCTCAGCAAACCTACGCTGCATGGCCTCCCTGATCCTGCAAAGTCTGCGGAAGGATCCTCGTATTCTTCGGATCAAGGAGAGGGACCATTACTGGCTGGCCACTCTCCTTGATCCACGGTACAAGGGTAAGGTTGCGGACCTTATGTTACCGTCGCAGAGGGAGCAGAGGATGAGACAACTCCGGGAGGCCTTGCAGAAAGGTCTGTGCAACGCGTTCCCAGAGACTGGGAGGTTGCAAACTCCTGGTCCTGGACAACGAGTTGCTGAGGCTTCGGCCAGTCAAAGAAGGAGCGGTGGGGAAGGTGGCCGTCTGACCGATGCGTTCAGACAATTCTTTAGTCCGCAGCCCCAAAGTATGATCGGTTCCAGCAACCATCGCCAGCGTCTGATAAACATGGTGCAGGAATATCTAGGGGCAAGGTCAGACTTGGACACCTTCCCCACCGAAAATCCTCTGGCTTACTGGGTCTTGAGGATGGATCACTGGCCAGAGCTTGCACAGTATGCAATTGAGCTACTGGCCTGTCCTGCATCCAGCGTTCTTTCGGAACGCACATTCAGTGCTGCTGGAGGATTTGTCACGGATCACAGGGTGCGCCTGTCCACCGACTCGGTTGATCGACTGACTTTCATCAAGATGAACCAGTCTTGGATCACCACCAGCTACCACACACCTGATGCTGATATAACAGACTAATTGATTTTAACATGTCACATCCCTTCAAGACTGATGCTGATGCTGAGTGCCTGTGCTGTTATGTTGACTGGCTATCCTCCTCCTCCGAGTCCTCAATGATACGATTGATGATGATAGCTTGTAAGATCATTTTTGTTTATGGGTGCCGCCACCAGTGCCTAACGCCCAATTTTTCAGCCCCTGTTTAACAGGGGCGTGTAATTACAATTTTTGAAGCAATACTTTGCAACAGGGCTCATTGCTGTGCTCCAAGTACAGTATCTGTGAGGAGTTGCAGTGTTGTGCCACCAGTGCCTAACGCCCAATTTTTCAGCCCCTGTTTAACAGGGGCGTGTAATTACAATTTTTGAAGCAATACTTTGCAACAGGGCTCATTGCTGTGCTCCAAGTACAGTATCTGTGAGGAGTTGCAGTGTTGTGCCACCAGTGCCTAAGGCCCAATTTTTCAGCCCCTGTTTAACAGGGGCGTGTCATTACAATTTTTGAAGCAATACTTTGCAACAGGGCTCATTGGTGTGCTCCAAGTACAGTATCTGTGAGGAGTTGCAGTGTTGTGCCACCAGTGCCTAAGGCCCAATTTTTCAGCCCCTGTTTAACAGGGGCGTGTCATTACAATTTTTGAAGCAATACTTTGCAACAGGGCTCATTGCTGTGCTCCAAGTACAGTATCTGTGAGGGGTTGCAGTGTTGTGCCACCAGTGCCTAAGGCCCAATTTTTCAGCCCCTGTTCAACAGGGGCATGTAATTACAATTCTTGATCTAATAATTCACAGCAGGGCCCATTGCTGCACCCACCAAGAGTAACTGTCAGGGCTTACAGTGTTGTGGCACCAGCACCACCATCAAAGGCCCAATTTTTACTACCACTGTTCAACAATTATATGTAATTAAAATTCCTGATATAATAGTTGACAGCAGGGCGTTCCAGCACCAACCAAGAGTAACTGTGAGTGCTTACAGTGTTGTGCCAACACCAACAACTAAGGGGCCTATTTCTGCAGAGTATATACGGCAGGTCCCTACTTTCAAACATCCAACTTACAAACGACTCCTACTTGCAAACGCAAGAAGACAACAGGAAGTGAGAGGAAATCTACCACTAGGAAGGAAAATTCTCTCCTGTAAGAATAAATATGGGAGAAAGGTGTCTCCTCTGTACTGATGCTTTATCAGCAATCCTTGTTTCAAGAAAAACACCACATTTCAAAAACAGTTGTCATTGGGACGGAAAGTGAGGTGAAATGTTCTGAACAGGGGCACAGACAGCAAAACAAATGTTACAGGGGTGATAACCCTTACCTATGTTTTCCAAAAAGTTTACAAATAGATTTTTGGTCTGGAGCTACACTTCAACAATGTACCTGTTCAAAATTACAAACAGACTCTACATAAGAACAAACCTACAGTCCCTGTCTTGTATGCGCCGCCTGTATAGGGCTGTTCAGAGTATATAGGGCCTTTTTTATTTTATGTGCGGGGTTCCCCTTAATATCCATACAAGACCCAAAGGGGCTGGTAATGGGCTGGGGTAGGGGGGGGGGTCATGGGGTAGCTATGCCATTTTTCTTAAAGAATTTCATCCATATTACCGGGACCAGACATTACATTAAAGCCGCAAGCAGTTTTAAATGGCTTTTTTTTCCTTTAGAAGTGTCATTTTGTGCAGGGACAGTTCTAAACACGGGAAACACGTGGCACTTCACAGGCATACTTTAGACACCCCCCAGGTACGATATTTAAAGGAATATTTGACTTTTTTTTTTTCACTTTATGCATCATTAAAATGACTGCTCCCGAAAAACGACCGTTTTTAAAACTTCTTTTTGCATTGATACATGTCCCCTGGTGCAGAACCCGGGTTCCCAAACCCTTTTTAGGACAATAACATGCATAATAGTTGTTATAATTAGCACTTTAGAATTCGAACGTTCGCATCCATTGTATTTAATAGGGTTCTAATGTTCGTTCGAACTTTCGGTCCGTTCGCGGGTTCTGGTGCGAACCGAACCCGGGGGTGTTCGGCTCATCACTACTCAACAGGAGGGAGGGGCCAGGAGCACCGAAGAGGGACCTGAGAAGAAGAGGATTCAGGCTGCTCTGTGCAAAACCTTTGCACAGAGCAGGTACGGATAACATGTTTATTATTTTTAAAGAAAAAACAAGACAGAGCAGGTGTCCCTTTTCATAGATTTCCCCTCAACTCTTGTACTCGCGGCATCTCTAAAAGTTAGGATTCCCTCTTACTTTCTGTCTAGGTAACAATGTTGAGCAGGGTACAATCAACCTCACTAACTTGTCCCTCTTTAAAAAATATAGAACAAGAGAAATTCAAAAACAGGTTCTGAAATAGCATACAATAGAAACTGTACAAGAGGTGGGTTGGGTAGGGTTCAGTATTTAAGGAAAAAGTATACTTAGGCCCCATGCACACGAGACGCTGTTATTTGCTGTTCAGAGGCAGTTGGACGCTTTTTTCAACTGCCCCTGAACCCATTCAATGTTATCCTATGTGTCCATGCACACACTCTCGTTTTTTGGCGTTTACAAGCAGTTGCGTTTAACCTCGTTTTTCCAGAAGCAAAAAAATGGGTTCAGACGCAAAAGTTTTCCACGTTTCAGACGCTAAACGCGGCTAAACGCGGGTACCGGCGTTTTGCCGCGTTTGCGTTTATAAGCGTTTTTAAAGGTGACCTATTTTTTTACATTAGAAATCTCAAAAATGATGGCAAATGATGAAAAACCATTAAAAATATATAAAAAAAAAACTGTAATTGCTTGCATTACACTGTAGACAATCCACAACTTGTGTCAGGTGACGTGGCAAGTGGACAATCCACAACTTGTGGCAGGTGATGTTGCCAGGTGACGTGGCAGGTAGACAATCCACAAATTGTGGCAGGTGACGTGGCCAGGTGACGTGGCAGGTGACGTGGCAGGTGACGTGGCAAGTGGACAATACACAACTTGTGGCAGGTGACGTGGCCAGGTGACGTGGCAGGTGGACAATCCACAAATTGTGGCATGTGACATGGCCAGGTGATGTGGCAGGTGACGTGGCAAGTGGACAATCCACAACTTGTGGCAGGTGATGTGGCCAGGTGACGTGGCAGGTGACGTGGCAGGTGGACAATCCACAAACTATGGCAGGTGACGTGGCCAGGTGATGTGGCCAGGTGACGTGGCAGGTGACGTGGCAGGTGGACATTCCACAAATTGTGGCAGGTGACGTGGCCAGGTGACGTGGCCAGGTGACGTGGCAGGTGACGTGGCAGGTGACGTGGCAAGTGGACAATACACAACTTGTGGCAGGTGACGTGGCCAGGTGACGTGGCCAGGTGACGTGGCCAGGTGACGTGGAAGGTGACGTGGCAGGTGGAAAATCCGCAAATTGTGGCAGGTGACGTGGCAAGTGGACAATCCACAACTTGTGGCAGGTGATGTGGCAGGTGACGTGGCAGGTGGACAATCCACAAATTATGGCAGGTGACGTGGCCAGGTGATGTGGCCAGGTGACGTGGCAGGTGGACAATCCACAAATTGTGGCAGGTGATGTGGCCAGGTGACGTGGCAGGTGACGTGGCAAGTGGACAATACACAACTTGTGGCAGGTGACATGGCCAGGTGACGTGGCCAGGTGACGTAGCAGGTGATGTGGCAGGTGGACAATCCACAAATTGTGGTAGGTGACATGGCCAGGTGATGTGGCAAGTGGACAATCCACAGCTTGTGACAGATGATGTGGCAAGTGATACGCTAAATACAAGTACACTGCTGCTCTCTCAGCTGCTGGTCTCCCAAAATGGCTGAAATGGTTAAATAATACTGTTTTTTGAGCTTAGGGAGGGTCTTATGATGTTTCTTAACTAAACGCCTATAGACGCAAACGCGGTAAAACACGGTAAAACGACGCTAAAATCGCGGCAAAACGGGCGTTTTTAAACGCCGGTTTTAGCCTTTAAAAACGTGTGTTCAGCAGAGTTTGCACCGGCGTCTCGTGTGCATGGGGCCTAATGCCGCATACACACGCTCGGAATTTCCGACAACAAATGTTCGATGGGAGCTTTTGTTCAGAAATTCCGACCGTGTGTAGGCCCCATCGGACATTTTCTGTCGGAATTTCCGACAACAAAAATTTGAGAGCTGGTTCTCAAATTTTCCGACAACAAAATCCGTTCTCGTAAATTCCGAGCGTGTGTAGACAATTCCGACACACAAAATTCCACGCATGCTCTGAATCAAGTACGAGATGGAAGCGCTCGGTCTGGTAAAACTAGCGTTCGTAATGGAGATAGCACATTCATCACGCTGTATGGACTGAAAAGCACGAAGCTGAAAAGCCTAAATCGTCTCTCACCAAACTTCTACTAACACGAGATTAGCAGAAGGAGCCCAAAGGGTGGCACACTTGCTATGGAACTTCCGTTTTATTGTGCCGTCGTACGTGCTGTACATGACTGCGTTCTTGACGTTCGCAATTTCCGAAAACATTTGTGCGACCGTGTGTATGCAAGACAAGTTTGAGCTAACATCAGCATTAGAATTATTTACTTTGTTTACACACAAGTACAAAAAAGTGTAACTATTGTAAAAAAACAAACAAAAAAAAACATAAAAATAACTTGATGGAGCGTCTAACCCTTTCCTAATCGATCCAAAACTAAAAAATATGGGTTTGCCTGTACAGAGACATGAACTTGGTATAATAGTGACCATGGTGCAAAATGGACAATAACATACCAATGGTTAATGCAATAGAAATTGTAATGGCTAGATGCCAATAAAAAGGGATAATTAACAAAGCAAAGATGTTCAAAAATTAAAATGTAAAAGCAACAATTTTATCTGCCCTGCTCTTTCCTCTTTGAGATAAGTTAAATAATAAGTTTCTACATTGGGGTCTGCTATTCCAAAATAAGCTTAATCAATTATGACCAATCACAAATAATTTTGCATTAGGGATCTGATGAAAGGTTAAATCTTTAATTGGGCCTTCCATGTCAAATAGAAGGTCAATTTTCTTACAGATCCCCTACCTCCTATCCCCCAACACTTTAAAAAGCCATTTGTAAACAAGCATATCACCAAAATGAATAATCTTGGGCCCATTGGGTCCACCCTGTGAAACTTCCAGGAGAGAAGGGTGACTGCCTCCTGGGATATCTGGGTGTTCGAAATCCCATGAGAATGAGCAATTGCAAATGAGTAAAGCCCCGTACACACGATCGGTTTGACTGATGAAAACAGTCCGATGGATGGTTTTCATCAGACCAACCGATCGTGTATGGTACCCATCGGTCTTTTTTCAATCGGTTGGAAAAAATAGAACATGTTTTAAATTTCAAAAACCCACGCATGCTCAGAATCAAGTCGATGCATGCTCAGAAGCATTAAACTTCATTTTTCTCGGCTCATCGGAGTGTTTTACGTCACCGCGTTTGGAACGGTCGGTTTTTTGACTGATGGTGTGTGGGCAAGACTGATGAAAAACAGTTTCATTGGATTTCCGATGGACAAATCCATCGGACGAAAATCCATAGGTTATCCGATCGTGTGTACAGGGCTTTAGAGTGCATCTTCACAGGACTTCAAGCTTTAAACTATGCAGGAAGGCACGATGACATCATCCATGTCTCCCAGAAGCATGGGAAGCTGAGGCTAAGGTAACTAATTTCCTTTTCCAGTCCATCTCTCTTTACAAATGGCATTTTAAATGGCTTGCAAAAAAGCAGACTTTTATTTTGGTATGCAAGTTCCGCTTTAATGGCTTTTTAACACATTGCACATTTTAATACGGTTTTTTGCACTGCTTTGTTGACTAAGCTTGAAGATTTCTATATTAAGAAATCTTATTATATGCACTCTTTTTAAAAAAAACATATGCACTGTTACTGCAAAATATTATTATTCCACATATGCGTGTGTTCCAGAAATATTCAGAATATTAAGAAAATATTATTTGATCTCACAATAAGTACCGATACAAGTGTCTATAGAGAGCTTGAAATGTTGTCTAAGCAGCATTTCCTTATTCTAATCTTTGTGTCTGACCTAGTAGGCGATTTCAGCACTTGAAACTGTGTTCAAAGGGAATTTGCCATGAAAGTAATACTTGTTCTGACTCCCTTTGGAAAAAGATAGATCTTTGGCTGTCATGGCGATCCTCTACTTAAAGGCCGCTTTATTAAAACTGACAGGAAGAAAACATAATTGTTGCTTCTAGTGACCAATTAGTTTTAATTTGTTATTTTCTGGGGAAATGGAAGAATTTATTTTATACTAGTCTCTAGAATAAAAAGTTATTTCTCCTGTTTTTAAAACTATTGTATATACTTGAGTATAAGCCGACCCGAGTATAAGCCGAGGTACCTACTTTTACCACAAAAAACTGGGAAAACTTATTGACTTGAGTATAAGCCGGGGGGGGGGGGAATGTGCCCATTGCCACCTCACTGTGCCAATTGCCCAACCTTACTGTGCACATTGCCATCTCACTGTGCCACCTCACTGTGCCCATTGCCACCTCACTGCCCATTGCCACCTCACTGTGCCCATTGCAATCTCACTGTGCCCCCTTATTGTGTCCATTGCAGCCTCCCTGTGCCCGAGTCAGTCAGTGTACCTGAAAATCTTCTTATTCCGCGGCTGGCGTCCATTGTTTAAATCTCGCGCCTTTCTCCCTGTCCCTTCCGTGATAGGCGTTTCCAGCAAACACTGTTTTGAGTGTTGCGCCTATCACAGAGATCCTCTCATTCTCTGACTCCTTTTCCCAGCAGGCACTCAGTGTTCCGCCAATCACGGACATCGGACAAGAGAACGTCCATGATAGGCGCAACACTCAACACAGTGTTTGCTGGAAACGCCTATCGTGGAAGGGACAGGGAGAAAGGCGCGAGATTTAAACAATGGACGCCGGCCGCGGAATAACAAGATTTTCAGGTACTGACTCGAGTATAAGCCGAGGGGTATACTTTCAGCCCTAAAAAAAGGGCTGAAAAACTTGGCTTATACTCGAGTATATACGGTAAGTATATAATATTTACTAATCAGAAATCAGATACGCATACTGGGAGTTTTAGCTACATCAAATGCATGCTTTTTCTGGACCACCAACTTAGTCTGAAGAATTCTGTGTTTGCATCACTTCCTGCGCCTAATTCAAGCAAGAATTTGCGCCAGTTTAGGTGAAGTTACCAAGTTACGGTAGACAAATTCAGGTAGTTCTTACTACTGCCAATTTAAGAACCTGTCGCTATGGCTGCAACAGATTCTTAAAGAATTATTGCCAGTTTGCAAATTACAAAACTGGCAGTAATTAGGACCAGCTCCAAGCTGGCATACACAGGAATGCCAATGCTGAGAGTGGGGTATGTTTGTGCTGGGGAGCTGTTATAAATATGACAGGTTCTCACACAGGGCTCTATCCCCAGCCCAATTCAGATGTCAGCCGGGGAATCCCAAAGAGCCCAGGGATAGTAATGATGTCATTACCCAAATATGGCAATGACCATATTTTTCTAAATAAAAGCTCACAGGGAAGGCAGACCTGATGGAAAACTAGTCCCCACAGCCGCAGCACCTTTTGGATGAGTGGAGCCTGATGAGAAACTGGGGTACTAGTTACTTTTGATTCCAAATGGACTGCTGTGAGTGGATTCAAAAGCAGCTAGTGGAGTGAATAGCGGTTATGGATCCTCCTACGCCATTCAATAAATTACAAAAAGACAGGAAGGTCATGCAATACCCATGCAAAAAAGAATCCCGAAGTGTTATAATAAATGTTTCCCTATATTATAATATAATATAGAATAAATAAATATACTTAAAGGCCATTTAATCCAGTGTTGTCCTTTTCCCAGCTATGATTCTTGTGGTGCACTTCTCGTTCCGTTTCAAGGAGTATGGATGCCTTGGTTATAAATTACCACAAGTGCCTTGGCATCGTGAATTGTTATAGCTGCACCCCTGAACTATCTGTTACTTAGGTTAGCTTCACACCTATGATGTTTTTATGCATTTTTAACAAATGAATCTAGGGTGTAAAGAATTAACAGCGATACTTACCGTACCTTATTCTTCACTATCACAGGCTTCTTTACTGTCATTTGACTGCTCCAACTCAGCTATTCCTCTTTGCCCGTTTTTGTTCTCAAACTTTCTGATATCATAAGGTTCCCAAAAGACGTACAGTAAGGGAAATAATTATTTGACCCTTGCAGATTTTGTAAGTTTGCCCACTTACAAAGAAATGAAGGGTCTATAATTTTTATCATAGGTGTATTTTAAATGATAGAGACAGAATATCAACCAAAATACAGAAAAAAACACATAATACAAAGGTTATAAATTGAGTTTCAGTTCAGTGAGTAAAAAAAGCAAAACATGACTTATTACTTGGTGGAAAAACTATTGTTGGCAAGCGCAGAGATAAGACGTTTCTTGTGGTTGTTTACCAGGTTTGCACACATCTCAGGAGGGGTTTTGGTCCACTCTGCTTTACAAATCTTCTCTAAATCCTTAAGATTTCTTGGCTATCTTTTGGCAACTTGAAGTTTCAGCTCCCTCCATACATTTTCTATAGGATTAGGGTCTGGTGACTGTTCTTCTTCTTGAGCCACTCCTTTGTTGACATGGCAGTATATTTTGGGTCATCGTCATGCTGGAACACCCATCCATGATCATCTTCAGTGTTCTGGCTGAGGGAAGAAGGTTCTCATCCAAGATTTTACAATACATGGCCCCATCTATTGGTCCCTCAATGCGGCAAAGTTGGTCTGTACCTTTAGCAGAGAAACAGCCCCAAAGCATAATGTTTGCACCTCCGTTCTTGACTGTAGAGATGGTGTTGTTTGGGTGATAGTCAGCATTTTTCTTCCTCCAAACAGGCTGAGTCGAGTTAATGCCAAAGAGCTCAATTTTGGTCTCATCTGACCACAGCACTTTCTCCTTCTCTAAATCATTTAGATGTTCATTTGCAAACTTCAGACAGACCTGTACATGTGCTTTCTTGAGGAGGGAGACCTTGCAGGCGCTGCAGGATTTCAATCCCTGGCGGTGTATTGTGTTACCAATGGTTTGCTTGGGGACTGTGGTCCCAACTGTTTTAGGATCATTCACAAGCTCCTAACATGTAGTTCTGGGCTGATCACTCACTTTTCTCATAATCATCCTTACCCCATGAAGAAAAATCTTGCATGGATCTCCAGACTGAGAGCGATTGATGGTTATTTTGTATTTCTTCCATTTGTGAATAATCGCTCCATCAGTTGTCTCCTTCTCACTAAGCTTCTTGCTGATGGTCTTGTAGCCCATTCCAGCCTTGTGCAGGTCTACAATCTTGTCCCTGACATCCTTTGACAGCTCTTTGGTCTGCCCATAAGGGTGGGGTTTAAATGGAAGAAAGAGATTCTGTGGACAGATGTCTTTTTTACACATAACAAGTTGTCGTTAGGCACACCTTCTTAAATTGACAGAACTATTCTGTGTACCACATGAGCACTTACTGTAGCCGAACTGTGGGAGCCAGAATTATTGTTTCTTTGGTAGGGCATCAAATACTTATTTTACTCACTGAACTGCAACTCAGTTTATAACATTTGTATCATGTGTTTTTTCAGTTTTTTATTTTGTTGATATTCTGTCTCTATCATTTAACCACTTCAACACCAGGCTTTTTTTTACCACATCAATACCGGGCCTATTCTGGCACTTCTCTCCTACATGTACAAATCATCATTCTTTTGCTAGAAAATTACTCAGAACCCCCAAACATTATATATGTTTTTTTAGCAGACACCCTAGGGAATAAAATGACGGTCATTGCAACTTTTTTTCTTGCACGATATTTGCGCAATAATTTTTCAAACGCCGTTTTTTTGGAAAAAAATGGTTTCATGAATTAAAAAATAACAAAACAGTAAAGTTAGCCCAATTTTTTGGGAAAATATAAAAGATGATGTTACGCCGAGTAAATAGATACCTAACATGTCACGCTTTAAAATTGCGCACACTCATGGAATGGCGCCAAACTTTGGTACTTAAAAATCTCCATAGGCGACGCTTAATTTATTTTTACAGGTTACCAGGTTAGAGTTACAGAGGAGGTCTAGTGCTAGAATTGTTGCACGCGCTCTAACGCACGTGGCGATACCTCACATATGTGGTTTGAACGGCGTTTACATATGTGGGCGGGACTTACGTGTGCGTTCGCTTCTGATCGCGAGCTACCGGGGACAGGGGCGTTGAATTTTTTTTTTATTATTATTATTTATTTATTTTACTTATTTATTTATTTTTACACTTATTTTCCTTTTTTTTTATCACTTTTATTCCTATTACAAGGAATGTAAACATCCCTTGTAATAGGAATGTGTGTGACAGGTCCTCTTTATTGAGAGATGCGGGGTCAATAAGACCCCACATCTCTCCTCCAGGCTGGAAAGCATGAGATCGTGAAAATGTTTTCACTGATCATAGACTTACTAGCTGCAATGGCGGCTTTGTTTACATCTGACGACCCGGGCGTGACGTCATCACATCGTGCCCGGGCCTCCGACGATCATAGAGATGACTGGTGACCATCTCTATGCTCGTCACGTGACCCACCACCGGTGCCGGACGATTCTCTCCGGGTCCCCGATGGCACGGGAGACCCCGGAGAAGCACCGGATGGTGGCGGGAGGGGGGGATGTCCCCTCCCGCCGCCTATAAGAACGATCAAGCCGCTATGATCATTCTTATGGTGCGCAGAATCGCCGGCACAAGAAAAGGATATCTGAATGATGCCTCTAGCTGCAGGCATCATTCAGATATCCCCCCACAAAGCCGAGGACGTCATATGACGTCCACCCAGGATGGGAGATCCCATCTGTGGACGTCATATGACTATGGGCGGAAGGGAAGTGGTTAAAATACACCTATGATAATAATTTTAGAAATCTGCAGGGGATCAAAAAGTTATTTTTGCCACTGTAAAAGGGAATTTGCCCAGTGTAGACATAGACTTTCTGACCCTTTCCAGGTCTATATAAAACATAAAGCTTTGTCTGGAGTTAGACTGTAAGAATAAATGTAAGAACAATAACAAATATTGTTTTACCTTTCTTGTATGACTCTCTTTGTCATTGTTGATCAGAAAATTCAATAAAGTCTCTTATTAGGAAAAAAAATCAAATATTCCTGATGTGGTGGCTGCCATTGTTTTCTTTTTTTTTCTAGCAGAGTGTGTCCAGAAAATACCTATTGGTCTTGCCAGAAAAGCAATGTCCTTGTCACCTACTGTAAGCTGAACCAAAGGATAACTTCTTTCCTAGCCATTGGTGTGCACAGCCTGTTGCATTAGGATGTTCACCCCAGAGCACAAACACACATGCGTGTATATAAGCAGAGCAGTGGACTGTGTCAGTAGAGCAAATATTGGTGTCAGTAGAGCAGTGGACAGTGTCAGTAGTTTTTTTTTTTTTTTACAATATTTTTTTTTTTTTTTTTTTTTACAATATTATTTTTTTTTTCAATTTTTTAGCAGCCCCATTATGGGGCTTTTGTGAAATATCAAGGGTCTAAACAGAGAAAGAAACTGAGGACTTAGATTCCCTAGTCTCTTTCTCTGCAGCCTGCAGTAAACATAGTTTACTATGCTTTAGTTAAGAATGAAGACAGGCACAATCGGTACAAATCACACTTTGCGTTCATTCAGAAAAGGAAGAGGACGGTTAATGAAATATTTACCAGTCTATTTCCCGCTCCTGAGAGGAGAGGAGGGAAGCTGGCTCCACTGCAGGGGGAGAGAGGAAGCAGGGGGAATCGGCCCCGCACAGGATGATTAGGGTGTACCCAGGCACACCTGGCACATGTGCCTAGCTATGTAATTTACTAATTGTCCTCCATCCCATGTAATGGATATTAACCACCTCGCGCCCGCCGTACGACTATGTACGGCCGCAAGGTGGCTCTTAAATGCTGGGAGGCTGTCTTTTTACGGCCTCCGCTCCTTCGGCCACTGGGGGGCGTGTAATGTCATTGCACGTGCCTGGCGGCCGCGATGTCCGCCAGGTACCCGCGATGTCCGCCAGATACCCGCGATCATCCGGTACACAGACAAGGACGTGGATCTCTGTGTGTAAACACAGAGATCCATCCACGTCCTGTCAGGGAGAGGAGACCGATGCTGTGTCCCTTGTACATAGGGACACAGGTCGGTCACCTCCCCCAATCACTCCCCTCCCCCCACAGTAGTAATCACTCCCAGGGCACACATTTAACCCCTTCCTCGCCCCCTAGTGTTAACCCCTTCCCTGCCAGTCACATTTATACAGTAATCAGTGCATATTAATAGCACTGTTCGCTGTATAAATGTGTATGGTCCCAAAATAGTGTTAAAAGTGTCCGCTGTGTCCGCCATAATGTCGCAGTCACAAAAAAATCACTGATCGCCGCCATTACTAGTAAAAAAAAAAATTAAAAATGCCATAAAACTATCCCCTATTTTGTAAGCGCTATAACTTTTGCGCAAACCAATCATTAAACGCCGATTGCGATTTTTTTTTTACCAAAAATATGTAGAAAAATACGTATCGGCCTAAACTGAGGAAAAAAATATATAAAAAAATATTAAAAAATTGGGATATTTATTATAGCAAAAATCTAAAAATATTGTGTTTTTTTTTCAAAATTGTCGCTCTTTCTTTGTTTATAGCGCCAAAAAAAAAAAACGCAGAGGTGATCAAATACCACCAAAAGAAAGCTCTATTTGTGGGAAAAAAAGGACGTCAATTTTGTTTTGGAGCCACTTCGCACGACCGCGTTATTGTCATTCAAAGCGTGACAGTGCCGAAAGCTGAAATTTCGCCTGGGCAGGAAGGGGGTTTATGTGCCCAGTAGGCAAGTGGTTAAAAGATACCGACATGTTTGTAGTCTATATAAGGACAGTATCTTAGGGTGACAAACATGGCTCCCTCCATAGATACAGTAGAGGAGTTACGTAGCCACCCAGGAAGAGCAAGTGTGTAATCTTTACCAGGTGAAAATAAAGCATTAGGCCCCTTTCACACGGGGGGCGGATCCGTGAAGATCCGCCCCGTGAAGCTCCGCTTGCTTAGCGGGGATCGCTCCGTTGATCCCCGCTGAGCCGACGGATGACTGGGCGGTCCCCGCACACTGTGCAGGGACCGCCCTGTCAGAGCGCCGCTCTCCCCTATGGGGAATCGGATGACGACAGACCGTAGAGTCCGTTGTCATCCGATCCGCTCCGCCGACGGAAGGAAAAATAGGGTTTTCCTCCGTCACACTTTGGCGGAGCGGAGCGGATGTCAGCGGACATGTCTCCGCTGACATCCGTGCCTTCATAGGGGTACATGGAGGATCCGTTTTAGGTCCGCCTAAAAAACTGACAGGCGGACCTGAACGGACCTCCGTGTGAAAGAGCCCTAAGAAGCTTGCAAAAAGCAAACAAATGTACCCTCCACACCAAGGACTGGCAAGCTACAATATATCCCAGTTTTTGTTTTGTGTTTAGATACACTTTAAATTCTTGCATATGTCTAGTCATAACTAGTTCTATTTAATGAGTTTGTTGCTGCACCTGTAGCCTTATGCCGCGTACACACGTACGTTTTTAATGTCATTTTAAAAAACGACGTTTTTCTCAACGTGATCTTTCTTGTTTCCTCTCAAGCCTATCTTGCATACACACGTTCATGAAAAAAAACGCTTGAGCAAAGCGCAGTGACGTACAACACGTACGACGGCACTATAAAGGGGAAGTTCCGTTCGAATGGCGCCACGCTTCATGTTAGTAAAGTTTGTTGAGCGGCGATTCGCGCTTTTCAGCCTCGTGCTTTTCAGTCCGTTACAGCGCGACGAATGTGCTATCTCCATTACGAACGCTAGTTTTACCAGAACGAGCGCTCCCATCTTATACTTGATTCTGAGCATGCACGTTTTTTTTTCCCCTCGTAAAAGCATACACACTACCGTTTTTCACGACGTTAAAAAGAAAGACGTGAAAAACGACGTGAAAAAATAGAGCAGGTTCTCATTTTTTTTAGGCCATTTTTCACGTCGTTAAAAATGCTCTGGAGCCTACACACGATCGTTTTTAATGCCCAATTAAAAACATGGCATTTTTAACGTCGTGAAAAACGGTCGTGTGTACGCGGAATAAGATCTGTATTGGGGAAAAACTAAAAGAAATCTGTAATTTTCACATTTCTCTATGCAGTGGCCATTCCTTATATCCATTTTTTCCATTTAATTCCAGTGGGTATAAAGAAATGATAAAATATGCAGAACTGGTTCTGAACATTACAGTGCTTCACATTTCTGTTCATTTCAAAATCATCTGACATTTCCTACACAAAGTGGTGGGAAATAACGTGAAAGCATTTATAGAAAGCAGATGTTGGGGGAATGTATTTAGTATGTTAATGAACAAACAAGTCTATTGGGAAGTGTCCTATTTTACTCTCCAGGGACATTCCACAGCGGTTCATTGAAAAAAAGCACATACTGCTCAAGATGAATTTCACCTCCGCGCAAATATTAGGCAGCAATACTGTTCTTTCTCAAAACAAGACTGTGTGCTGGCAAAGGTCATACCTGTTCCCCATTTCCAGCACAAATGTAGCTATGCCTAATTAAGTGACAACAAGCAGCAGTCAATCTGAAACACATCACTTACTGTACAAGATGATCGAGGGTTACAGGAACAAAATTTTCAATCTGCAATGAGCTAAGGGTAGTATTTGTTTACTATTGCTTCATTGCAATACTCTTCTAATGGTAAAATGAACTAGAAAAGTCATGTACTGCAGTATTATTGAAAAAGTTTAAATTAGTTTCTCCTTGAGGATTCATTCATTGTGAATGCAAAACAGGAAGTACATTCTCTTGCTATGAAATTCACTTGTATATTATGGAAAAAGGCAAAGCAATAATAATTTTTTAAATCAAAATAGCTGGAGTTATTATATATTTTTAAATATATTCCATGTATAATATTTATATTGCAATGCCCCCATTGCCATACCATCCAACTTTCTTATGCCCTGTACACACGAGCGGAATTTCCGTCGGAAAAAAGTTGGATGGTTTTTCCAACGGAATTCCGCTCAAGCTTGGCTTGCATACACACGGTCACACAAAAGTTCTCTGAACTTTTGAGCGTTAAGAAAGCGGTGACGTACAACACTACGACGAGGCGAGAAAATGAAGTTCAATGCTTCCGAGCATGCGTCAAATTGTTTCCGAGCATGCATGTTTTTTTCCCATCGGAATTGTATACAGACGATACAAACTTTTTCCGTCGGTAAAAATAGAGAACCTGCTCTCAATATTTTACTGCCGGATATTCCGACAGAAAAAGTCTGATGGAGCATACACACGGTCGAAATTTACGACCAAAAGCTCACATCAGACTTTTGCTGGCAGAAATTCCGCTCGTGTGTATGGGGCATTAGATGGGAAAGAGGGACATCCTTTAGTACAAAGCGTGTAGGCAAAGGTCAGGATCATGAACAATAAAGCCCTGTACACATGATCGGTTTTACCGATGAAAACAGTCCGATGGACTTTTTTCATCAGACAAACCGATCGTGTATGGGACCCATCGGTCTTTTTTCCATCGGTTTTAAAAAATAGAATATGTTTTAAATTTTTCCGATGGATCAAAAACCGATAGCAAATTCCGATCGTCTATGGCCAAGTCCATCGGATAAAAAACCCACGCATGCTCAGAATCAAGTCGACACATGCTCAGAAGCATTGAACTTCATTTTTCGCGGCTCATCAGAGTGTTTTACATCACCGCGTTTGAAACGGTCGGTTTTTTGACTGATGGTGTGTAGGCAAGACTGATGGAAGTCAGCTTCATCGGATTTCCGATGGACAAAACCATCGGATCAGAATTTATAGGATATCCGATCGTGTGTACGAGGCTTTAGCAAAAAATTATTGGCTAAGCAAGAATGATTGGCTAAACCCAAAAGTGTTTTTTTTTTTCCACCACTATGATTACCACTAGACCAGATTGTAAAAACAATAATGTGATAAAAAAAAGGTTTGTGTGAAAGATTTAGAGTAATGTAACACTTTTGTTAGTTTAGTATTGTATTTTTATATAAGTCCACACATCTGTGTAAATGAAGAACAACTGAGAAGGAAGGAGGGACAGAGGGATTTAGTCCCAAAAGAGGGACAGTCCCTTCAAAAGAGGGACAATTGGAAAGTATGCCCACTGCTGTTCAGTTTAGTTTTCTTCACAAAGTGCAAGCCACCAGTTAGGGCCATTCTTTACTTTCAGTTGTTAGTACAAGGGACATGATCGCAAAATCTTTTTTTTTTTACAATTTTTTTTGTATTATTGCACAGATGTAGCACCCTCATAACTAGGCTGATACATTGGGGGGTAGGGGGGGGCTATATGCTGATGTCACACTGCCCCTTCCAGCTTCTTGGATGGTGGCCATCTTAGTCCAGCCACGTTTATTTGTTGATATCTCATGCTACATATTTTTTTTAATTTGGATCCCTATTGATAGCTTTTATACAATTCAACATTACTACAAAATACTACACTATATAAAGTATTTTTGGGCTCCGCGAGGTGAGCTTTTCTTTTTTAGTGTCTGGCTTGATTTGAACATCCAGTGGTGAGGATTGTTGTGATGAGTCCCTGTGGTGAGTCCCTGTGGTGAGTCCCTGTGGTGAGTACCTGTGGTGAGTACCTGTGGAAGATTTTGGCATAAAGCATTGTAATACATGCTGTTATATGCTAACCATCTGGTGAGTACATAAAGGGTGGAGGATAAGTGGCTCCATTTTCCACCTTTACACATTGGATAGCTTTTTCTGGAAGACACTCATTTTGCACGAGTGATTGAACTTTAGATGTTTATGGACGTTTTCATTATATTTTTTATAATAATATGTTATTGGATCACAGGAGTTTATTATTTGAGCTCTGCACTTTTCTGCACTTATTTCACAAGGGTTGTATTGTCATCTTTAGTGCCAGCTGCCCACACCTCTGAGCGATTACTTGTTTTGTTTAATGTTAGGTAAATTTAGTGTTGGTTTCTACAGTAGTCACAGAAGCAGTAATTGTCTAGTACAATCTGTTCGTGGTTTCACACGCTGGGAGTTTGATTACTTCCCCCTGCCTCTAGAAGAAGCTTCTAGAGCTTAGGGGTGGGAAAATTCTAATTCCCAGCCTGAATATTTAGTAGGGCCTAGCCAATCCCGGGGGAGGTGTGCCGAGAAGGGGGCTAGGTTTACTGTTAAATAGGCTGGAACCCCGGAGAGTCGGTTATTCTATCCCCTTTGTGGGGATGGATCCAGGAGCTCAAGGGAAGGGGGATACGTTTGCCTCTGTACTGCCCTCTTTGGACTTAAGCCACTTTGCTGGAGGTCGTATCTCTGGATTGATCCCCTGTATGCAGTGTCTGATGGTCCTGCAGCTGCTAGAAGTTAGACCATTTCAGCTTATTGCTGCTAAACTTGTTCAGCAATCTAGCTGGTCCCCAGCTGGGAGAGGATACTGTTTTTCTGCCATCTAGAGATAGAGAAGAGTTTTCTGCAATTTATGCAATCAAGAGCTTTGGAGTATCTCATACCCCACTCCCCTTCAGGTTATTAGTTACCCACCAATAATCTTAAAAAAAAGATACCCCTGGACTGTTTAATAAGACTGTATGGAAGAGATAGTGCTGTGTGCCTGGCTGCCTGCACTGATTAGAGAAAGAACCTGTGGAAAGTTACAGCGGCCCCTTCAGGGGCTACACAGGAAAGGTGACATTGTTCAGAGCACCGGTTTCTAGGCATTATCAATACCCTAAAAAAGGCTTTGGCTCATAAATTGCACTGTACCTGATGCAGCTACATGCATAGCAATCCTGTTCCTTATGTATACATTCCAATACTCAAATTTGATTGCAACATTAAGGTGGCCATATACAAGTGATCAATTTTAGAATGACTGATCGCAAACAAGTGATTCATCATCGATTAAAATATTTCACAATGCAACATACACAATATTTTTACACACTTTGCAATCCACGAGAGTGCAGGACAGGCACAGAGTGATCTCCTCCTTACGTGCCCACTGGTGCCAAGGAGGAGAGGAGAGAGTGCATGCATATAGCCGGTTCAGTTGCCACTAATTACTCTATGCTGGGGAAAGTGGGTTGCCTGTGGGAGTGGGAGGGTGGGATGTTTG
Organism: Rana muscosa; assembly: GCA_029206835.1. Classification (NCBI taxonomy): domain Eukaryota; kingdom Metazoa; phylum Chordata; class Amphibia; order Anura; family Ranidae; genus Rana; species Rana muscosa. Next base: position 9,981,118 of record JARGYO010005626.1, on the reverse strand, counting down.
AGTACAGCACAAAGCATACCATCACTAAAACTTGGAGGGGGGTAATATAAACATTAGCCTTGCCAATAATGAAGCTGAGCTAAGTGAGTCTTTAATTACATTGTATAATTATACCCTCCCTCAGCTTCATTGGTGGCAGTTTAATTTACACTGTTATTGCCACCGATGAAGGAGGCAAAGGGGGTTGTAATAGGGGCTGGAAAAAGGGAGGAGGCTGGTAGGGTAGGCAGCAGCTCCAGGACAGTGTTTTCAAGTGAAGGGGTGAGGGTGCCACATGCTGCCTGACCCTATCTAGATCTCCATAAAAGTGGGACTATACAGGATCCGACATGTCACAAGATTGCCACTGTCATTTGTAAACACAGATGACATCCATTACAGACAGATGTAGTAGAAGATTTTTCCCTGTGAGATTCTATGGTTACAAATGACAGCAGAGATCAAATGAGCTGTCAAATTCTGTGTTGGTCCCACCCTGTGAAGCCGTGTACACACGATCGGTTTTACTGATGAAAACAGTCCGATGGACTTTTTTCATCGGACAAACCAATCGTGTATGGGCCCCATCGGTCTTTTTTCCATTGGTGGGAAAAAATAGAACATGTTTTAAATTTATCCAATGGGAATAAAAATGATAGCAAATTCCGAACGTCTGTGTGGAACTCCATCGGACAAAAAACACACGCATGCTCAGAATCAAGTCGACGCATGCTCAGAAGCATTGAACTTCTTTTTTCTCGGCTTGTCGGAGTGTTTTACGTCACAGTGTTTGGGACGGTCGGATTTTTGACTGATGGTGTGTAGGCAAGACTGATGGAAGTCAGCTTCATTGGATTTCAGATGGAAAAATCCATCGGATTAGAATCCATAGGAAATCCGATCATGTGTACACGGCTTTAGAGGTCTGAATGGACTCTTGGAAGCCCACAACAGCCAGAACAGGAGATATCCACCCAACACTTGTCTACTGATTCCTGGGTCAAAAGTGATTACATTGCCACAAAAGAAAAAACACCCTCTTTCCCTTGGAACTCCAAGCTCAACATCGCACAAGCTCAACATCACACAAAAAAAGTTGTCTAAGTCGGTCACAGACTCCAGTCGCTTTTTAAAAACAGAGCTGTTTGATACACCTACATTCCTTACTTCTAAAAAAAATCACTTATTCACCTTGCCTAGATCTACTGACCTAAACTACCCAACCTCCCCCTAACACAGAGTGAAAGTCTTCTTTACTGGTGGAGTTGATCTATGCAATGAGCCCTCATAGGCTTGAATAGGACCACCAGGTCTCGATATCATACTGCACCTGTTGCTATTACAGTTAAAAATAGTTCATCTAAAATAAATATAACACTGCACATATTTTACCATATAATTATAACACATTGTATATGAAAAGTATATATTTATTTTGAGCTAGTCACATACAGGGATGTATACATTTATGGCATTGTAGTCATTCAATATTATGACTACAAGTGTATCATTTGTTTGAAGGTTCCTTTCTTTGCAATGCACTGAGGTCACCCTATTGTAATTAGAATTTGGCAAGTGCTCAGCAGCTGTCACAGTGATAGTAGAGTGTGCCTGGTGCCAGTCTCCTCAGTCACGACACAAGCACTGGTGTAAGGAATAGAACCTGCAGGATGCAAGACAATAGTGGGAAGGAAAAGGAGGGAATCCTCGACCTTGGGCTGTGTACTAGCCACAGCAGACCACTGAACCCAGTGTCTCCGCAAGCAGCAAAGAGACGATTTCTTGGAAACCAGAGACGCAGCAAGTGAAAACAAAAGATTCTATCATGAAGGAAATAGAAAAAAGTGCAACTAGAATAAATGATTTGTTTTCAGAGATAAAATAAGCAAAAGGGCAGAGGAACGCTGTCTTTTACACAATATCAACACCATGAAAAATAAACTAAGCTCACCAGCCAAAAGTTTAAAAAGTCAACAAACTTCACATCCTATTCTTAGGTATTCACTGCATTCTTTGAATGTTATTTTTAGTAAAAACACAATATATATATATATTCATATATTGTGGCAGAGCGAGGCTCTGTCCCAATAAAAATGGGATTAAAGTGGACACAGAGGCTGCATATCGCCTGAGTGCAGAGCCACAGAGCGTAAATTTAAAAACAGAAAAAATTGCTCTGGCGGTTTTCTCGGATTTTGCTATTTCTGCATGGGGCTCTGTGGCTTGGAGATCCTTCAGAGTCTTGGGTGGGATGGGATCTCCAACCCTGTGTCCGGGTTTTAAGGATAGCCAGCAGGGTATGTGCCCAGGTGCACACAGCCCACATAATGAGGGGCTGGGGAGAGCAGAAGTGAGAGGAAGGTGGAGTTGGAGCAGTGGCTGCTAGTGTCTCTGTGTGAGGATAGATGCTGTGTGCGTTGAAGGGCTTCAAAGCCGTGTCTGGAGGAGCTGGTGGTTGGAGGGACCAGTACCTGTAGCAGCAGTGCTATTGAAGAGTAGCCAGGTGGGCTGGTATTTTCAGTTATCTCTGAATGATGTTTAAACCCCTGCGTGGGATTCCTGAGTGGACTTTTGTTTTGTTTTACCTCATTTAATAAACGTGGGCTACCAGGCCCTTAACTATATATGCCTGTTTGGTGTGGACTCACTACACGAAAACGCATCTACCACGAGAGCTAAACAACCCCCAATACCACAATATATATATATACAGTATCTCACAAACTTGAGTACACCCCTCACATTTTTGTAAATATTTTATTATATCTTTTCATGTGACAACACTGAAGAAATTATACTTTGCTACAATGTAAAGTAGTGAGTGTACAGTTTGTATAACAGTGTAAATTTGCTGTCCCCTCAAACTAACTCAACACACAGCCATTAGGCCCCTTTCACACGGGCGGCTGTTCTGCCGCAGTTAAAAGCATGTTTTGTTATTTTAAAATTCAGAGAATCCTGGCACAGCATTCACTTGCAGTTGTACATTGCATTTAGCTGCGTTGGAACATTCTTGCCATTTCTGATGTGCTTCCAGTTCTTTTTCTCTCCTTTTTGCCGCTGCTATCCGCAGGTGAAATAGTACACTGCGATTACCTGCAGTTATGTGCAGATAGCTGCAATATATCGTTCCTGGAAGCAGTCAAATTTATTTTTTCTAACCGCACCAAACCCCATGTAACAAAACCGTTGCTAAACGCAGTGTGTGAATGGGGCCATAGGAAAGCATTGTCTGAGTTTAGCTGCAGTAGACAACTTGATCTATCCACAGCTAAAAGCTGAAATCTATCCGCCCGTGTGAAAGGGGCCTTAATGTCTAAACCGCTGGTAACAAAAGTGAGTACACCCCTAAGTGAAAATGTCCAAATTGTGCCCAATTATCCATTTTCCCTCCCCGGCGTCATGTGACTCGTTAGTGTTACAAGGTCTCAGGTGTGAATGGGGAGCAGGTGTGTTTAATTTGGTGTTATCGATCTCACTCTCTCATACTGGTCACTGGAAGTTCAACATGGTACCTCATGGCAAAGAACTCTCTGAGAATATGAAAAAAAGAATTGTTGCTCTACATAAAGATGGCCTAGGCTATAAGAAGATTGCCAAGACCCTGAAACTGAGCTGCAGCATGGTGGCCAAGACCATACAGCGGTTTAACAGGACAGGTTCCACTCAGAACAGGCCTCGCCATGGTTGACCAAAGAAGTTGAGTGCATGTGCTCAGCGTCATATCCAGAGGTTGTCTATGGGAAATAGATGTATGAGTGCTGCCAGCATTGCTGCAGAGGTTGAAGGAGTAGGGGGGTCAGCCTGTCAGTGCTCAAACCATACGCCGCACACTGCATCAAATTGGTCTGCATAGCTGTCGGCCCAGAAGGAAGTCTCTTCTAAAGATGATGCACAAGAAAGCCCGCAAACAGTTTGCTGAAGACAAGCAGATTAAGGACATGGATTACTGGAACCATGTCCTGTGGTCTGATGAGAAGAAGATAAACTTATTTGGTTCAGATGGTGTCAAGCATGTGTGGCAGTAACCAGGTGAGGAGTACAAAGACAAGTGTGTCTTGCCTACAGTCAAGCATGGTGGTGGGAGTGTCATGGTCTGGGGCTGTACGAGTGCTGCCAGCACTGGGGAGCTACATTTCATTGAGGGAACCATGAATGCCAACGTTGACTGTGACATACTGAAGCAGAGCATGATCCCCTCCCTTCGGAGACTGGGCCGCAAGGCAGTACTCCAACATGATAATGACCTCAAACACACCTCCAAGATGACCACTACCTTGCTAAAGAAGCTGAGGGTAAAGGTGATGGACTGGCCAAGCATGTCTCAAGACCGAAACCCTATTGAGCATCTGTGGGGTATCCTCAAACAGAAGGTGGAGAAGCGCAAGGTCTCTAACATCAACCGGCTCTGTGATGTCATCATGGTGGAGTGAAAGAGCACTCCAGTGGCAAGCTGTGAAGCTCTGGTGAACTCCATGCCTAAGAGGGTTAAGGCAGTGATGGAAAATAATGGTGGCCAAACAAAATATTGACACTTTGGGCCCAATTTGGAAATTTTCACTTAGGGGTGTACTCACTTTTGTTGCCAGTGGTTTAGACATGAATGGCTGTGTGTTGAGTTATTTTGAGTGGACAGCAAATTGACACTGTTATACAAGCTGTACACTCACTACTTTACATTGTAGCAAAGTGTAATTTCTTTAGTGTTGTCACATGAAAAGATATAATAAAATATTTACAAAAATGTGAGGGGTGTACTCACTTTTGTGAGATACTGTATATGTATATACACCGTATATACACATACACACTAGGGGTTTGTTTTCTTTAGCTGAATCTACTCCATTGTTTCTAGCAATAACTTGAGTTGATCTATTGTGTGAGACAGCCTAGTAAATATAGTCCATGTTTCCCATTAAATGTTGTGCCTTGTATGAATTATACTCAATGAAAAACAATATTCTGAAGATATGTAGGAATAGAGACTATCAAGTGAGCTTTATTTTTTTCCATAAACCTTACAGCTTAGGAATGTATGACATATTTATACCAGTTTTTCCATAGTTCTTGTGGCCTCTCCAAAGGTCACGTAGCCATGATCTCATCATTGTGGCCAGCCTATGTCTCTAGAAGCATTCTTCCAGTTAAACACCTAATATGATGCCTAGCTGACAAAGAAGCTGTTCATAAAACTCAGTTATATATTAAAGGGAGTTACAAAGTACAATTCCTGGTACTTTGCATGTTAATGTGCATTCCAGTAAGGCGGCTCATTCATTTTGAATGGACTGCCCAGGCACCCCAACACAAGTTATAAAGCACCTACAGCATTTTTTCATCACAGAACACCACACCTGCCTAATCCTACCTATGTGTGTTGGCACCGCTGTCATGGTTATGCAGTAATGTTTGTCTGTCAACTTACCTCTCCATGTGTTCAGCTTAAGAGGCCAGCCACTCTCACCTGGCTGCTTAAAGCGGAGTTCCACCCAAAATAACATCCATATATGACCACACTCCTTACACTACAAACATGTACAGTAGCCACTTATTTATTTTATTTTTTCTGTACATACCGTAATATTGTCATCTAAATTCCGGCTTCCGGGTACTCACTCCCGCGGGAGTAGGCGTTTCTGTTCTCCCGCAATGTAATCTGGGAGTTCGCCCAGATGTGACATGTCCTGCAGAAAAAGTTCCCCGGCGGATAAGGTTCCCCCCCCCCCCTGTACTGCGCATGCGCGGCACGAACCTCAGCGGAGTTTCCGAAAGTAGCCGAACATGTAGAGCTGCGAGTCGGCTCTACACGGCGCCTGCGCAGTCAGCTCTACATGGCTCCTAGTCATTGCGCAGGCGCCGTGTAGAGCTAACTCGCAGCTCTACATGTTCGGCTACTTTCGGAAACTCCGTTGAGGTTCGTGCCGCGCATGCGCAGTACAGGGGGGGGAACCTTATCCGCCGGGGAACTTTTTCTGCAGAACACCGTCCACCGCTACCAGGAAGTCAGTGCTTGTGGGCTTCACAATGCCCACAAGCAAAATGGAAAATTCTGACGGCTGATTTTAAAAGTGCATTTTTTGCCAGAAAAAAGACAGGGGAGGTTAAAAATCACCAAACACGTGAGTACTAATTGGTGATCTACAAATACTTTGCATGCAAGCTAAAAAAAAAAAAGATTTGCCGCGGAACCTCCGCTTTAAGTAATCTCTCCTCAAAGCATGGCTCCACCCCAGCCTCTATCAGGGAACTCTATATAAACCTGTGCACTGCAAGGCAGCCCTGTTGATCAATATTGTGTATCTGGCTACCGTGTGCTACTTGCTGTGTGTTCTACGTCTGATCCAGTTACCGATCTTGGCTTGTTCTTGACTATCCCTGCCTGCTTGTTACCCTGACCTTTGGCTATCCCCTGAACATCTCAGCCTGCTTGTTGCCCTGACCTTTGGTTATCTCCTGACTATCCTTTGTTGTCACAGTCTGCTGCTTCCTCTCTACCTCCCTGTAGTCTACCGCGAGCATGAGCTGGGAGGCCCTAGGGGTCGCGACCTGGAGCCAGACTGCAGCTAAATCCATCCCCACCACTAGGGGCCTCTGGTGAACCCCCTCTGGCTCTTAGATTCCAGGCCCTGAGAAATCTCATTCTCTGGCTCCCAGTGTCATCCGTGTTGGTACTACAGAGTACCTGCTCTCCTATATCACCTAGAGCTCCTTTCGCAGCAGTCAGCCGTATGGTCCACTCCAGACCCCAATGGGGTGCATCTGTCACCTGGACTCAGGGGACCTGACAACTGCAACATGTTTTGTGTGTTATACTGCTCATTACCACAAAGCACAGATCTAAATTGGGCCTCAATAAAAAATGTTAGCAGTGAGTGTGAGCTGGGATGCTTAAAAAGACTTGGAACAGTTGCTGCATGCATGGTACACTGGTGAGATGTGGTTAAGCTTCTAAATGTATATATTGTAGTCACTATGCCCATATGTCACAGCTGCTGAGTCCACATCCCCATAAGAAAGGTTAAAGGAGTTGTAAAGGCAGAAGTTTTTTTTTATCTTAATGAATTCTAAGCATTAAGATAAAAAAAACGTGTGTGTATCAGCAACCCCAGCACCCCCCTAATTACTTACCCCTAATTACTTACCTGAGCCCCACCTCTCTCCAGCGATGTCCACGAATGTCTAAGCCACCCGGGACACTCCTCCTGATTGGCTGAGACACAGTAGCGGCGCCAGCAGCTGTCAATCAAAGTCTGTCAGCCAATCAGGGGAGAGAGAGGGGGCCAGGTCGAAGCTTCATGTCTGAATAGGCACATGGAGCTGTGACTCGACCCCAGTGCCCCCATAGGAAGCTGCTGACTGTGGGGGCACTCGATAGGAGGAAGCGGCCAGGAGCAGCAAAGAGGGACCCGAGAAGAGAAGGATCTAGGCTGCTCTGTGCAAAACCAACTGCAAAGAGGAGGTAAGTATGACATGTTTGTTATTAAAATAAAAAAAATAAAAAAACGAGCCTTTACAATCACTTTAAAACAAAATTTGAATCGTTTTGGATTAATTTTATTTTGTAAGCTCAATGCCTTAGTGGTCATTGGTTTGAATCCCAACCACAACACTACCTGCATTTAATTTGCATGTTGTCCATGTGCTTATGTGGGTTTCCTGCTAAACTCCAAAGATGTGCTAGTAGGTACATTGGCCTTAGAATATGTATGAATGTGGGTTAGGGACCTTAGATTGTAAGCACCCTGAGGACTGGGACTGATGTGAACATACACCCCAGATAGCAAAGATAACTTGCCACAAATTTGTGGCAGTGATGAATTGTAAGTCTTGTTAACTTGCTGCACATTTTCACTGGCAAGTTATACACTTCCAGAGCACTTGAAGCACAAGTTCTAGTTGATACTTTTCTGGTTTGTAGCAAATTTGCATGGCAAGTTCAGTGTTGCCAACCCCCTGAATTGAAATTTACTGGCAGGACGCCAAAATTTACAAACACCACCAATATTTTTTTTTTATATATAGCTAGTGTTAGTAGAAATCTGTTTAAAGGGGTTGTAAAGGTTCATTTTTTATTTTCTAAATAGGTTCCTTTAAGCTAGTGCATTGTTGGTTCACTTACCTTTTCCTTTGATTTACCTTCTAAATGTTTGTTTTCTTTGTCTGAATTTCTCACTTCCTGTTTCTCCTCACTAAACTTCACACCATCATCCGAGTGGTGTGGAGTCAGCCAGAACAGCTTACTGAACAGCTTACTGAGGAGGAACAGGAAGTGAGAAATTCAGACAAAGAAAACAAAGAAAAAAAACATTTAGAAGGGAAATCGAAGGAAAAGGTAAGTGAACCAACAATGCACTAGCTTAAAGGAACCTATTTAGAAAATAAAAAACAAACCTTTACAACCCCTTTAAGTTAAACAAAATTCAAAAACCAACTTTCTCCATTTACATGAAGGTCAGGTTACTATAACCCAACCCCTCAGTGACTACTTTTCTCCATTTGAAGATTGAAGACGTGTGATATTAATCACAGAAAACAATCAGTTTGAAAGATTACTATGATTCAATTATTTATAATCTTTTCTAGGTGCACCAACAAATCTGCTCAGAACATTTTAGAATATCTTTGTAGAATAAGCAATCATTTATCGCTGTTCACACTTACTTTGCTTTACACTACGGCATACCAAAGGAATGCAGTTCTACATGAGACAATTGCTTTTAATGTTATCACTTTTAAGGAGGAATGAAGCGTTGCTTCAATGAGCTGTAAAGGTACCAACAAATTAGTCCAGCGCTATACATTTGGCAGCCGATGAAACACAATAGCCCTATCAAATGAGTTTCTGTGTCTCTGCAAAGCAAATTCCTATCAGGTGTCCAACATCTAAAGATAAATCACAAGCTAGGACTAGGGGAAAAAAAATAAAAAAAATCTTATGTTCATGTGCCGCTCACTTTCCAACTTAACAGAAAGCTTAACGTAGCTATAAAAACAATTTGAGCTACTTTAAAAGCTCCATAAACTGCTTGTAGATGCAATAGATTTTTCCAAGGAATGCACTGCCTTGAGATACAGCATGGGAAGTGTTCCTGGAAAAGCCACAGGAGTTGTAATCATATATTAGGCAAGTTTATGAGAATTATTTTCAGGTTGGCTGGGAACTTTTCGATTAAGCCAGCAGTTCTGTGGTCATTATGTATAAGTCATGGTGCAGTTTATTTTATTTCTGACCAATATATTCTGATCATTTGTTGGAGGGAAAACCTCAGAATTTTCAGACTATGAGAAATGAATACTGATGAAGGAAACTGGCCATTAACCCTTACTTCTCCTGCCCTAATACCTTCACTGGTTTGTATACTGCCCAACTAAGGTTGTTAACCCAAAACTGGTATTAAATATTAAAAAAATATTTTCTTCCTAATGAAATAAAACTTCTTCCAGCATGTTATTTTAAAAGCCATAACTTAAAATAAACCTTGTTAGGATTTTCTTGCTATTGTTCCCTATGGGGGATTTCTTCTCACTTCCTGTCGTAGTAATGGAAATAGGGCAATACATTTTGTTATGTAGAGAAGACATATTATTTTTATTTCCTTTCACCTCCCAGGCTGGTAACAAGTGTTGCTGGGCAGGAAGAGGGGAAATCTCAACTGGGACTTTGGAAAAAAATTACAGAGGTTCTTAACCCTTTCCCAGAAGTGAATGTTGCACTGGTGAATATGTGCTTCTGGGCTGGTAGTTTCTCTATACAATGCTAGCACATGCAAAGTATGCACAGAGCCCTGAGTGACCACTGAGAACAAAATCAAGATGAATAAAATGTTGGTGAAAGGGGCATTTAACTCAATGAAACAAGCCTAGTGACTTTGCTGATGATGCATCAGAAAGAAGTTTTACACCATGACTAGATTAAAGAGTTGCCAACATCCCATATGTTACTGGAACAAAAGAAGGTGTCCCCCTAACTAGGGGCTGGGACTTTCATGGCAACAAAAATTATAAACAAAAAATTGTTAGAGAATAAAGTAATTTATTCTGATAATTTAAAGAAGCCAACCATGTGGCGACCAAAGCTGACTGTAGAATAAAATTCATATACAGTAAGGTGCATAAAAACAAGAAATACAGATACAAATTGTTTTCCAATCTGTGGTTGAGCCCGACGCGTTTCGGGGAATGTTCCCTTTCATCAGGGGCGTGTCCTTGTTGGAGATTTAAATAGCATCTAAAAAATATATATACAAAGACATGGTCGGTAACAAGCAAAACAGGGGACAAATGAGCATCGTTGAAGCAAAAGGTAAAAAACAACTGGCAAAAAAAAGATGAACAATGATGCGAGACATGTGACATGTGTGAGATCATTCCCTGAAATGCGTCGGGCTCAACCACAGATTGGAAAACAATTTGTATCTGTATTTCTTGTTTTTATGCACCTTACTGTATATGAATTTTATTCTACAGTCAGCTTTGGTCGCCACATGGTTGGCTTCTTTATAATATCAGATTAAATTACTTTATTCCCTAACAGTTTTTTGTTTATCATTTTTGTTACAGTGAAAGTCCAAGCCACTAGTTAGGGGGACACCTTCTTTTGTTGTTGATGATGCCAGTTGCACAATAAAGGGAGAGAAAATACAAACAGTACCCTTGCCATGGTTGCAAGAAAGAGAATTTTAATGTTGACATGCTTGGCTGTATATCGGAATGGCGATGTTTAATAACAAGAAAATACATATGTTATTACTCACACTCCCTGTTTACAAACCACTGCATCACAGAAGTAAAAAAATAAAAATCGAAAGAACATGCATTAAAAAATACCCACCTCCTGTATTCCAGGCACATCCTATTGCTGATATCACTGAGCATCACAGAGAGATCTTGGGAAAGCTCAAGGTCCCAATTCTCATGAAGGGGCATTGAACTGGATTGTGTTCTTGTGGGATCTAGGATCCTAAACCTTTCTGGGATCCCACAAAAATTCCCACTGACATATTTTCACCTATGCGAGTAAGGTAAGTCTTTTTATAATTTTCTCCCTTTAATTTCCATAATGCAGCATTTTGACAGCAGAGGGTAGGGGGAGCGAGATAAGTGGTAGTAGTGGCAGGTCCGCTTCAACCGTTTTCCGACGGCTGCACGACGATATACGCCGGCAGAATGGCACGGCTGCGCAAAGGGACGTACCTGGACGTCCCTTTAAATCGCGGCATTGTGGACGTGCGTGCCCGCCGCGTGTTCCGTGACCGTGCCCGCGGGAGTGGCGATCTCTATGCTCGCCGGTGGCCCGCAATCGTGTCACAGAGCGGCAGAACGTGGAGATGCAAACAAGGCATTTCTCTGTTCTGCCTAGCAACATGACAGAGATCTACTGCTCCCTGTGATCGGGAGCAGTGATCTCTGTCATGCTGTAGTGAGCCCACCCCCCCACAGTTAGAATCACTCCCTAGGACACACTTAACCCCTCCATCGCCCCCTAGTGTTTAACCTCTTCCCTGCCAGTGTCATTTACACAGTAATCGGTGCATTTTTATAGCACTGATCACTGTATAAATGACAATGCTCCCAAAGTAGCATTTTTTTTATGGTAGCATACTGAGAAGACCAGCCTGGAGCACTGGCGGGGACCCCAGAAGAGGAGGTTTAGGACCCATCTGTGCAAAACAATTGCACAAAGCAGGTAACGATAACATGTTTATTAAAAAAAAAATTAAAACTATCTTTACAAAGCCTTTAAATATATTTTTAAAGGAAACCTGAGAAAAACCTGCGCTGATTTCCTTATGAAAATGCTAGTTGCCTGACTGTCTATCGCATTAGTATTTTTAGCCACTGAACAGTATGTTTTCTATGAATGGAGTTAAATCTCCTAATCTACATATATGCTACAGGTCAATGACTCAGATATGACTAAAGCCAAAGGATTACCATGACAGTCGGATAACTAGATTTTCCAGATGGAAAGGTCAGCAATGGCAATCTATTGCATAGCTCCCAACTGTCCCTGATTTGGATCAAAGTCCCTCTTTCCTCCTTATTTGTGCCTCATTTTGGTCTGATCTACAGTGTATATAGTTGTATATAAAATGCACTATTTATCTTTCAAAAAGTGTTTCCCAGTGCTAAACCTTTCATCCAATTTTCTAAACTGCTGCATTTGTAAATTTCAAAAGCCAGTATAAAGGAATAGTAGTGGTAAAAAAAGCATTTAACTAATATATTTTTTGTTTAATTCTCCTTTAAGGGGGCGTGACAGGGGAGCGGGGTTGGTCTTATGCCTACATACATTTGCTAATGGGTGTCCCTCGTTCCCTCCTCAAAAAGTTGGGGGGCATGCTATTGGGTTGATTAAATAAAACTGGAAAGTGCAAAGCCTGGTGCAGTTGTGCATGGTAGAAAAGAAAGAATGCCGCAAAGACAGGTGCAAACACTGCGTTATGGAACTAATAAGATAAATTAAAATAGCAAATGTATACAACATTTTGAAATAGATTAAAAATAATATATACAGGGTATAATATTATCTGTAATGATGATCATAATAATTGATCAACCTGAAAGAATGAATAAAGGGGTCACATTATGGGGCCACTTTCCTGAGATTGCGGCCTCCCTAGCACAAATTTAAAAGGTAAATTATTAAGTTAGGTTTAGCTGCATTAGTACAGTGGGGTTAGGGGCCCCGCCCCTTTTGGGGCCGGTCCACAAGGAAGCAAGAAGAGCCAATCAGGTTTCAGGGAACTTTCTGGATTTTGGGATTGCTTATAAAAGGGCCAGCAGGCGCAGGGTTCTGCCTCTTTTCAGCTGAACAAGCAGGAAGATTTGAGCTCTTACCTTACACGGAACATCTTACATGATGGAAGCGCTGGTGATGCAGCTATTAGAGAAAGCTGGCAGCTCAGGAGGAGAGGCATGGCTTAGACGCTGCCTGGAGTCAGCCCCGGAGGAAGAAGGACGGCTGCTGGAGCAAGAGGGTGGAGACTTGGTAGCGAGCGGCGAGAGGAGGAATGACACTGACATGGTGCAGGGAGTTCCTGAACCAGCTCCGCCTGCAAAAGCGAGGAGACGCGCACCGCCGGAGAGGGAAGGAGGGGCTTCCGCAGAAGCTACAGACACCCGTGCGCCGCTAGTCATGCTGAGGGAAGATGGTGGCGGTGTGACGTCACAAGGCCGCCGCGGAGGTCAGAAGAGGCGGACCTGTTCGCAGTCGCCGGCTGGAAGAGGAGGACGGCGCGGCCAGCCGCAGCAGGCCGCACAGGACAGTCGGGGGAGACAGCGCGCGCAGCGGTCTCCCGGGAACCAGCGCTTAGAGTGTCAGCAAGGCACTCAGAACACAGACATGCCACAGCATGCAACAGGTGAGCAGATGCTACAGGTGCAAGACCCCCCTTCAATGCTGGAGCAGGTGGCTCAGCAGCAGGTGTTGCAGGCTCCAGCTGGTGGTGAGTTAAACCAATTGCATGTACTATCTGGTTTGGTAGGCTCTTTGTCTTCCATAATACAATCACTGTCTAAAGGTTCAGCACCTGCTGTGTCTGCTGCTTCTATTTCTGTTAACCCTTCTGTGTCATCTCTTACTCCAGTACTGTCTAATCTGCCTGTCAGCTTACTATCTCAGCTAGATAAAGTTTCTGCTATGCAGTCTGACAAATCAGCTCCTGAGCTCTTGCAGATGGCTGGGCAAAGGGTACTGGTCCCTGAGATATATATGAAAGATTCCATGCCATGTGAAATGTCCCCTTTAGGATACCATTTAAGTGTAAATGTTAAGGAAAAGATTTGGAAAGGGGAATATGTAGACATTCTTTCTCTCCTGCCTGCGCATAAAGAATTTGTTAGAACAGAAAGGAGGGGGGAGGAGAGAAGCGAAGAAGAAAGTGGCAATCCCTAGGTCGTTTAACAATTGGCTTCAAGCCTTTTGTATTTATTCTGGCATTATGGCGGAGAAGCACCCGGAAAGATGTGGGGGGCTTTTCCAGCATCTAGATCACATCTTGGAAGCCTATAAAAATTTTGGGGGCCTGGGGTGGTTTTTCTATGACGAATCCTTTCGTCAGAAACTGTCCATTCACCCGTCTCTAAGGTGGGTATGAAAGATGTGGGCTTGTGGCTCAATTTGATTGTGCCACAAAGGCAGGTAGCGCCTAGACAACCCGCTGCGACAGGGTCGACAGCGGCCTTTAGGAAAGGCTGCTGTTTTGCATTTAATGACAGCCAGTGCCGCTGGAATAATTAGTGTAAATACAGACACGAATGTGCCATTTGTGCGGGGACGCACCCAGCGGCAAAATGTTTTAAGCGGAATGCAGTGACAGGAGCTAGCCCGGTCCAGCATATTTTTCCCAAAAGCCTGCGCCCGTGGCTGGACATCTACCCAAACAGGGAGAAGGCTTGTTTACTCAGTAAAGGTTTTGATCAGGGTTTCCCGTTGCCTTCCTTTTCGGGGGAGGGGTGTAAATTGGTAGGTAATTTGAAATCTGTAGATCAATTTCCCCAGGTGGTAAGGGATAAGTTATGTAAAGAACTAAAGGAAGGTAGAATTGCTGGCCCTTTTGAGCACCCCCCTTCTATAATTTTCGGATTTCCCCATTGGGGGTAGTGCCAAAACGGGAACCCAATGAATTTCGTATTATACACCATCTATCCTTTCCAAAAGGTGACTCCTTGAACGATGAGATTGACGGGAGCCTATGCTCAGTGTCGTATGCCACATTCGAAGAAGCGATTGGTAAGATCAGGAGGTTTGGCCCTGGGGCCTTGTTGACGAAGGCTGACATAAAATCCGCATTTCGCCTCTTGCCCGTCTCCCCGGAGGCTTTCAACTCGTTGGGGTTTTATTTTGAGGGTCAATACTTTTTTGACATGTGTCTCCCGATGGGGTGTTCGTTGTCATGTTCCTACTTTGAATCATTCTCTACATTTCTCCACTGGGTACTTGGCATCCGATCTGGGCTGGATGGTGCGGTGCACTATCTAGATGATTTTTTGTTTGTTGGCCCAGCAGACTCTAGTTTTTGTTCTGACTTGTTGCTGTCATTTCAGGCCATGGCTTTTGAATTTGGAGTACCGTTGGCTGAGGGAAAAACTTGCTTGCCAAGCACTTCATTGGAGTTTTTGGGCATAGAGATAGATGCTTGCGGTATGGAATTTCGTTTGCCGGAAAAAAAATTGAGTAAATTAAAATGGTTAATCACGACGGTGTTGCGGAAAAAGAAGGTACGCTTGAAAGAAATGCAGTCGCTGCTGGGGGTTCTGGCATTTGCGTGCAGAATCATGCCTGTTGGCAGAATATTTTCGCGTCGGCTTTACCTGGCGATTTCAGGCTTGAAATCTCCTTTGGATCATGTTAGAATAACGGCCCCCATTAAGGAATATCTTTTGGTTTGGGCCAACTTTCTTGACGGATATAACGGTAGGTCCTTTTTTCAGGCGGAATTTGTTGTGGCAAAGGATTTTTGTTTATTTACGGATGCAGCTGGCTCCAAAGGCTTCGGTGCCATCTGGAGATCGCACTGGTGTTGCGCGGCTTGGCCGGAGCCTTGGGTGAGTTCGGGAGTGACCAGGAACGTGGTATTGCTAGAATTATTTCCAATATTAGTGGCATTGGAGTTGTGGGGCTCAGAGTTCGCTAATAGGCGCATCTTGGTGGAAACGGATAACAAGGGTGTATTATATGCAGTGAACTGCCTTTCATCCAGTTCTTTGCCGGTAATCAAAATCTTGCGTCAGGTGGTCTTCAGATGCCTCAAATGTAATATTTGGTTGAAGGCTAGGTATACCCCGGGGATATTGAATAATATAGCTGATTCTCTATCTCGTTTTCAGGAGGAGCGTTTTCGGAGTCTGCTGCCGGAGGCGGACGCAGTTGGCAACTCATGCCCGGCCTATCTGTGGGAGATGATCTGAGTACTGTGACGAATGCTATAAAAAGCTCTTTAGCTCCTAGAACCTGGTTGAGTTACTCGGCAGCCTGGAGCTGCTGGATATCCTTTGCAAGTGCTGAAGGTGGTCAGTTTGATAAGCCTTCGGAAGGTACCATTTTGGCTTTTATGTCAAGTTTAATGCGGCAGCAACTTTCACATAGTTATGTGACAAGAACGCTGGCCGGTATGTCCTTTTTCTTCCGTTTATTGGGTCTGAGACCTTGTTCTTCTTATTTTTCTGTAAAACAGGCACTGAAGGGATACAAGAGATTTGTCATAGATGATAGGAGACCGATTTCTCTTGACATTCTCGGTGGCCTTTGCAGAATGACTTCAGTGGTTTGTTTTTCCTCCTACGAGGCCTTATTATTCAGGACAGCTTTTGTGCTTGCATTTTTTGGGGCATTTCGCATCTCGGAATTAATTCCAGTGAGCAAACAAGGTGGTTCGGGTGTGCGATTTGACCAGGTGCTAGTTGATCAATCGGGTGTTCATGTGTGGCTGCAGTATTCCAAAACAGACCAATATGGTAAGGGTAGATGGGTTCATCTAAAAGAACAAAATGAGAGCTTATTGTGCCCGGTAGCCTTGGTTAAACAATTTATGGGGCTTAGGCCTCCCGGGGAGGGAGTTTTTCTCATTCATGCTAATTTATTGCCCCTGACGAAATACCAATTCGATGCAGTTTTAAAAAAGAGTTTGTGTGCCATGGGTTTAAGTCATTTTAAGTTTTCCTCCCACTCCTTTCGGATTGGCGCAGCTTCGGAGGCGGCCCGATCGGGCGTCTCCGAATCAGATATCAAGGCATTGGGTGGGTGGAAGTCAAAATGTTTTAAGTTGTATGTTCGTCCTAATTTGTTTATTTAATTTTAGGTACCCAGCACACAGTGTGGATTTTGGGGCATTCATTTATTTATTGGGCACAAAAAAGAGCGGCTCAACGCAACTATTCATCAAATTTATCCTTGCACCCGGACTCATTTAGTTTGTTCTGGAAAGGTATAAGAGGCCTTCAATGGCCGCAACTGGATTTGCATGTGTCTAGGTTATGTCAGCTGTGGCCATTGCCATCCATACTGATAATTAATTTGGGAGGTAACGATTTGGGAAATGTTAACACTTTGGACTTATTATTTATGATTAAGCGTGACCTGCATCGCTTTAGTGCGACTTTCCCAGGTACAACCTTAGTTTTTTCAGAAGTGGTTCCTCGTCTTTCATGGCTCTCCTCTGCGCAGAGGAGGGTGATGGAAAAAATGAGGAAGAGAGTCAATAGGGCTCTCGAAAAGTTCATGCCCCAAGTTGGGGGACTGTCTTATAGGCACATGGACTTGGAAGGGGGATATCCAGGTCTGTACAGACTGGATGGGGTGCACTTATCAGAAGTAGGAAATGATATTTTTAATGTTGGTCTGCAGAGCATGATCGAAAAGGCCGCGACGATTGGGGTGTGCCGGTCTTGATGCTCAAGACCGGCGCGAGGGGACTTTTATTTTTCTTTGAAGTTGTGCTACTGCTCGAGTTCTAACAACTGAGCAGGTAGAAATATGTTATTGGATGATTTATGAAGTTTGGAATGATAATAAAGATTTATGGAAAATTATTTGTGAAAAACCAATAAAGGTGTCGCGGCCAAGTTTTTGCCATTTAAAAAATGTGTTCAGTTATTTATTTTAGTTAAGTTGTATCTGGGGAAGTTCTGGTTTGGGCGGGTGGGGCCTGCAATCTCATGAATAAAGGGGTCACATTATGGGGCCACTTTCCTGAGATTGCGGCCTCCCTAGCACAAATTTAAAAGGTAAATTATTAAGTTAGGTTTAGCTGCATTAGTACAGTGGGGTTAGGGGCCCCGCCCCTTTTGGGGCCGGTCCACAAGGAAGCAAGAAGAGCCAATCAGGTTTCAGGGAACTTTCTGGATTTTGGGATTGCTTATAAAAGGGCCAGCAGGCGCAGGGTTCTGCCTCTTTTCAGCTGAACAAGCAGGAAGATTTGAGCTCCCTCCCTCCCGCCCCAGTCGCGTACACTTTTATGTGGTGGGTCACCCTGGATCCAGGGGGGACTTTTATTTATCTTTGAAGTTGTGCTACTGCTCGAGTTCTAACAACTGAGCAGGTAGAAATATGTTATTGGATGATTTATGAAGTTTGGAATGATAATAAAGATTTATGGAAAATTATTTGTGAAAAACCAATAAAGGTGTCGCGGCCAAGTTTTTGCCATTTAAAAAATGTGTTCAGTTATTTATTTTAGTTAAGTTGTATCTGGGGAAGTTCTGGTTTGGGCGGGTGGGGCCTGCAATCTCAGAGAGTCCCAGTATAGAACATAAAGTCCATTTATAAAAGTAAAACAGTAGCACTGATGGCAGCTCCCTTAAGAGTGAAGCAGACTCTGGAAGGTAAGATAAGAAACAACAAGGTGCGCCTACTAAGTGCAGTATGTTAAAGAAACAGTTTATTAGTATAATCAGCCAAATGGCTACTCACATGACAGTTGTGAGAAACAAGCATGGGTATCTCAATATGGGGTGTGTGGTCACTCTGTAATCCGGGGATACATCCCAAGTGTGGTCCCAGTAAGCTGCAATGATCCGGACTAGGCAGGGGGATCAGGAAGATGGAGCCAGCCGGCCTGTGTCCTGCTCAGCGGCAGCGTGTGTGTCAGCGTGGAACGCACTCGGTGCAATCCGGAACCGGAAGTCTTCCGGTTCTGGATCGCACCTAGTGCGTTCCATGCTGAAACGCACGCCCCGTGCACAGAGGGAGAGCGCGTCTCCGCCGAGGGAAATCCGGGCCTCAGGTAAGTAAAACGGGGGGGGCGGTCACTGCCAGAAGTTTTTTTCATCTTAATGCATAGGAGGTGAAAAAACACAAGCTTTTACAACCCCTTTAACCACCTGCCTACCGGGCACGAAAACCCCCTTCCTGTCCAAGACATTTTTCAGCTTTCAGCACTGTCACACTTTCAATGACAATTGCGCGGTCGTGCGACGTGGCTCCCAAACTAAATTTGCATCCTTTTTTCCCCACAAATAGAGCTTTCTTTTGGTGGTATTTGATCACCTCTGCGGTTTTTATTTTTTGCGCTATAAACAAAAGAAAAGCGTCAAGTTTGAAAAAAAACACAATATTTTTAACTTTTTGCTATAATAAATATCCACTTAAAAAAAAATAATTAAATTTTCCTCAGGTTAGGCCGATACGTATTCTTCTACATATTTTTGGTAAAAAAAAAATCGCAATAAGCGTATATTGATTGGTTTGCGCAAAAGTTATAGCGTCTACAAAATAGGGGATAGATTTATAGCATTTTTTTTTTTTTTACTAGTAACGGCGGCGATCTGTGATTTTTATTGTGACTGCAATATTGCATCGGACACTTTTGACACATTTTTGGGACCATTCACATTTATACAGTGATCCCTGCTATAAAAATGCATTGATTACTGTATAAATGTGACTGTCAGGGAAGGGGTTAACACTAGGGGGCGAGGAAGGGGTTAAATGTGTTTCCTAGATGTGTTCTAACTGTGGGGGGAGGGGATTGACTGGGGGAGGAGACTGATGGTTGTCCCTATGTACAAGGTCTCCTCTCCCTGACAGGACGTGGATCTGTGTGTTTACACACACAGATCCATGGTCCTGCTCGGTTACTGGGCAATCGCGGGCACGTGCATCGGGTCCCCAGCGACGCGGTGGGCACGCGTGCGTGCAACCGGCGGCGCGCGCGCGCCCCCTAGCTGCTTTTAAAGGCAGGACGTCATATGACGTCCTGTCAGAACAAGAGAGTCTTCTGCCCGCCGTCATTTGACGGTGGACGGTAGACAAGCGGTTAAGCTTTGACAAAAAAAAGAAACCTGGAAGCTGATTGGTTTCAATGCAGAGCTGCACCAGATTTTGCACTAATTGTATATTTAAGAAATATGCGTATAGTAAACCAATGTAAAAAATTCTACAGTTTTACATCAAAGGTTATGGGTTTTGTAGACATTTTGTCTGATGCTTTTGTGATATCAAATCAATGTAAAACAAAATAGAGGTTTTAAAAAACTAATGTAACTATACATTTTTATGGTATGCTTTTTTTGCTAAAAGTATAAATAGCATATTAAAGTATATCAAAGCATATATTGACTGAATGCTATTTCACACTAGGAAGTTTTGACATTATTTAAATATTCATGAATAAACAGCATACATGGCCATTATTACCGGGGCTTGTCTCGTCTCCTCTATATTCTACATTCTTGTGTTTTAAATTACACCGTATCGATAGAACGGTTTTCAAGATCTTATTTTAAACAAGAGCATTACATTCTTGCATATATCAGAAGAATTTGCAGCATGAATAGTACTTAAGAACAAATACGCCTAATGAGAAATAAATAAATATGGACATAATCCACAAGACCCAAGAGAAATTTCTCAGCAGGAAAGCGTCTCTGTACTGCATGACCCTAAATCTATAAATCTTTTTTAGATCAGGCTGACTGGTGTGAGTGTTAGGGGCTGCACTGCCAGAAATAGCTCTCTTCCTGCAAGATGTAGAAAAGATTACAGCTGCAGGGGAGGGGGGCGAGTGGAAGAGACGGGGCTGTTAAAGGTAACTCATAAAAGTCCCATTTTGTTGGAAGGCTGGAGGAAGTAGAAGCAGCTTTGGCACACGTGTCTATAGTGCTAAATGAACTGTTAACACAAATAATCAAAGTGCAAGGCCCATCAAGGAGCTGGCGCCAGTGAAATGAGGGAGAGGCTAGGTCAGCACTGCCTCCAGAGCCGTTATAGCAGGTGGAGACCAACCAGGGACTTGACAGGATGGAAGTGCTTAGAAAATACATTGACCAACTGACAGAGGAAAACACCACTGCACTCCTGTTTTCCAGCTATTGTGTGCACGGGTGCAGACTTGTTTTCTGCTCGTGTTTGTGTGTGGGTATTATTTTTCATGTCTGTTGATGTCATAATTTCAACATGACAGGATATAGTAGGCCAATGGCTCTCCGGCGTTTGCAGCTGCCGTCTCTAGTCTATCTGCATTATTAAAAATATCTTCCTTATATCAGATCTGCATACATACCTGGACAACATGACTTTTTCCAGGGTCATCCACATTTACCAAAATCTCCTAAATAGGACCTGTCTTTTTTTGCATATACCAATAAATGAGATCTATCTTCTCTTTTTTTACTGGGTAAGTAAGGCCCCTTTCACACTGAGTAAGGCCCCTTTCACACTGAGGCGCTTTGCAGGCGCTATTGCGCTAAAATTAGCGCCTGCAATGCGCCCCGAAAAAGCCGCTCCATTGTATCAAGTGTGAAAGCCCGAAGGTTTTCACACTGGAGCATTGCGCTTGCAGGAGGGTAAAAAAACTCCTGTAAGCCGCATCTTTGAGGTAAAAATACTGCTCCTATAGCGCCCCTGCCCATTGAAATTAATGGGGTAGCGCCTCCAAAATGCCTGCAAAATGCTGCAAAAGAGGCGTTATTGCGGGCGTTTTTAACCCTTTTTCGGCCGCTAGCGGGGGTTAAAATCACCCCGGTAGCGCCCGCAAATCGCAGAAATAAAACGGTATAGCGGCGCTAAAAATAGCGCCGCTATACCGCCAGCCCATCCAGCACTTCAGTGTGAAAGTAGCCTAAAAGGGCCAATTCATTCGTTGCTACCAGTAATTGTAGAGCGACAACAGAGAATGGAAGTACCTTCAGCTTCAATTGCGGTGGGCAACAAAAATAAATTTTGATTCAGCCTCATTTGCACTTAAAGTGACATTAAACTGAAAAAACACGAATTTCTTATATTGCAGCTTATCAATCCCTAAAGTGATTGTAAAGCCTTGTTGTTTTTTTCCTAAAATAACAAACATGTTTTACTTAACTGCTCTGTGCAATGGTTTTGCACAGAGCAGCCTCGATCCTCCTCTTCTGCAGTCCCCCACTGGCACTCCTGGCTCCACTCCCCTCCCCTGCCGAGTGCCACTTGCTATGGGGGCACTCGTACGTGCTCGCTCCCGAGCCACACACACAGAGCAGGGCTTGGCCCCGCCCCTCGACACTGGCTGTGTTTGACAGCAGTGGGAGCCAATGGCTCCTGTGGCTGTATCTGAGTCAGTCAGGAGCTAGAGACCCGGGAGAGCCTTGGCTCTCATATGCATTGCTGGATTGAGATGAAGTTTGTATTTAGGGGGGCTACGGTGGGGAGCGGCATACAGAAGGTTTTTTACCTTGCTGCATAGAATGCAGCAAGGTAAAAACCTTCTTCCTTTACAAACACTTTGTACCCTATACTCATTCACATAGGGGGGAAGACTGGGATCTGGGGGGCTCCTTGTTAAAGGGGGCTTCCAGATTTCGATAAGCCCCCCACTCGTGGACACTCACAACTACCGGCCAGGGTTGTGGGGAAGAGGCCCTTGTCCCCATTAACATGGAGACAGGGTGCTTCGGGGGTGGCAGTCCCCTTCCCCAAAGCAGATCATGTGGCCTGGTATGGTTAGGGGGGTCGCTCGTCCCCCCCCTTTTTCTGACCTGCCAGGCTGCATGCTCCAATAAGGGTCTGGTATGGATTTTGGGTGGGACCCCACACCATTTTTTTAAACATTTTGGCATGGGGGTTCCCCTCAAAATCCATACCAGACCCGAAGGGCCTGGTATGGATTGGGGGAGGGGAACCCACGCTGTTTTTTTTCTTAATTTTTCATTGCCTGCAATTCTTTTGTTTTTACATTCAGCTTTCAGCGGGTAACCCCAAACACTTTAACAACCAGTACACATTCCTTAAATACCGCATGCCTCGACCACTACTTAATTACCCCATGCATTTAATTATTTATTTCCTTCTGTGAATTGAGTTTAACGCCTGTTCATGCGGTATTTACCAAGCGTTTTCAGTGTTTTGTGGTAAATATCCTAGAACGATATAGTGACTAGACAGGTTTTCAGGATTGAATGCAGTATTTAGGGAAAATGTGTCTGGACACTTACATACTGCATGCAATCTGGTTCAGGTGAAGAAAAAAGCTATAAAAATATAACTAATGCAGTCACCACATCTAAGAACTGGTAAGCTGCAATATAATCATTATTTTGTTTGTGGGCTTAATACTGCTTTAGCAATCAATTCTACTTATAAAGTGATATTAAAGGGGACTTTTTTGTCTTAAAGCAGAGGTTCACCCGATTTTTTTTTTTTTTAAAGCCAGCAGCTACAAATACTGCAGCTGCTGACTTTTAAAAAATGGACACTTACTTGTCCAACGCGCCCGTGATGTCGGCAGACGAGGCTGAGCAATCGCTCGGTCCTCGAATGCTTCCACCGCCATCCTCGGTGAGGGAATCAGGAAGTGAAGCCTTGCGGCTTAACTGCCCGGTTCCCTATTGCGCATGCGCGAGTATCGTGGCGCGCCGTTACTGGTCCCCGCTCTCTCCTGGGAACAGTGTGTTTCCCAGAAGACAGCGGGGGGGAGGGGGGAAGGGGCAGGACTCCCGCGGGAGTCAAAACCTGAAAGTGGTGCAAATACCTGTTTTATACAGGTATCTGCACCCCCGTCCCCCCTGAAAGGTGCCAAATGTGACACCGGAGGGGGGAGGGTTCCAAAAAGAGGAGGTTCACTTTTTGTGTGAACCTCTGCTTTAAAATTAAAAACGATGTTATACTTACCAGCTCTGTGCAATGATATTGCATAGAGTGGTCACTTACCTTCTCTTTGGTGGTCCCCTGCTTGCACTGTCTGCTCTTTCTTCCTCTGGGTGCTCCCTTCCTAGGTGGGTGCTAAGGGCATACCCATGTGCGCACGCTCTGGAGCCAGGCTGTGTGCTTTTCATAGATACACACAGCGCCTTCAAGCCATGCCCCTGTCCCCTCCTCACAGGAGTTTGACGGACAGCAGTAGGAGTCTACGGCTCCCACTGCCCTCAGTGTATCCTGTGAGACCTGGAAGTGAAGAAAGTAGTGCTGCAGCTGGATTCGGTGTGAAGAGTCAGGCAAGTGACGGGGAGGGTAGAAAAGATAGTGGGGCATTTTTTACCTTAATGCAATTGTAGCGGCCTCCACCCTCTCTCTCCGCTGCTGGCTGGTCACTGCTTGTCTAGGGGTATCCTGGAGGAGAGAGTGCGTGGTCACCACGCCAAGCCTTCACCCCAGATGTTTGTGTGGTGTGAGCAAACTTTCTTTACCTTCGGATCGGTGTTCGGTGTTTGGAGCCTCCGCTCCTTCTGTGGAACAGTGTCCTGCCAGTAAATGAGCCCCACACCAATAAAAGTCCAACACTCTTTTATTTTCCAATGTCAGGATGAAACACAATCAGTTGGACTCCCTCAACGAACAGACAGGGGGTGTGGATACGAGTAGGCCCAGGCACAATGAGCTCTCCTATTCCTCTACCAGCGAATAGGTTTGGCACATGATCTATGCCACCTGCTGAGAATCTTGGTCGCTGCCACCGACCGGGTGAACGGTGAACCTTCCTCCTGACTGCAATCGGCCCCTGTTTGGGAAGATACCCCTCCGGGCGGTCTCCTGAGGCTCACCCGGCACCGGCAATCTGCTGCACCAGGTCTTCGGGTGAGTAGCTCCTCCGGTCCCTTACGCCTCTGGATTCGGGTACCTCACTCCCGGGGTCCCCTAGGAAATCCTTCCCTCTCGGAGCCCAGCGGAGGACACTGGGCCCCAGGCCTCCAACCTGAAGGTGCCTGGGACTCAACAACCCCGTGACCAAAATGGCCGACCCCTTTATACCCTCCCCCAGCAAGCCCAGCGGAGCCCCCGCCCCGCTGTACTCATGCTGCGAGAGGCCAAAAAGGGTACAGTACTGCAATGATGGCTCAACCCCGGGCCCAAAGCGACAGCGCCACCCGCTGGGCCCCAGGGAACCATACATTACAGATATCCCCACCAAATTCAAACATGAGAGAAAAGCATACAGTATACCCGCTACACAATGAATGCATTTAGGTTTTGAATTTAGAACAACTTTAACCATTTCAGCCCCGAGAGAATTTACCCCCTTCCTTACCAGAGCACTTTTTGTGATTCGGCACTGCGTCGCTTTAACTGACAATTGCACGGTTGTGCGACGTGTTTTCCGAACAAAATTGACGTCCTTTTTTTTTGCACAAATGGAGCTTTCTTTTGGTGGTATTTTTTTACTTTTTGCTATAATAAATATCCCCAAAAAATCTATAAAAAAACTAAATTTTTCCACAGTTTAGGCCGATACGTATTCTTCTACATATTTTTGGTAAAAAAAATCACAAGAAACGTATATTGATTGGTTTGCGCAAAAGTTATAGCGTCTACAAAATAGGGGATAGTTTTATGGCATTTGTTTGTTTTTTTTACTAGTAATTGCGGCGATCTGCGATTTTTATTGTGACTGTGACATGCGACGGACATATCGGACACTTTTGACACATTTTTGGGGCCATTCACATTTATACAGCGATTAGTGCTATAAAACTGCACTGATTACTGTGTAAATGTGACTGGCAGGGAAGGGGTTAACACTAGGGGGTGCTGAAGGGGTTAAATATGTTCCCTAGTGAGTGATTCTAACTGTAGGGGGAGGGGACTCACAAGGGGAGGAGACCGATCTGTGTTCCTCTGTACTGGGAACACACATCGGTCTCCTCACCTCTGACAGGAGGTGGATCTGTGTGTTTACACACACAGATACACGGTCCTGCCGTGATCGCGGCCGCCGGGCACGCGCACCTGGCCCCCGATCGATGCTGCGGTCGCGCGCGTGCGCCCCCTAGACGGCCTGGGAAGCCCAGATCCTATCTGTGGACGTCATTTGACAATGAGCGGGTTGTCAAGTGGTTAAATGAGGTTCAATGTGAAAACAGTAGAGTACACTTTGAAACTGTTTCCTGTGCTACTGGGGAAGTGTCTTATGGAAAGCCCCCACAGGTGTATTTCACTTATATTACCAACTTTATAGAATTCCTATACAGAGGGCATAACTGTATATCTGTTTCCTCCAAACTTCAGCTGAGGCACCTGTTTCTTCACTATTCCTTTTTCTTATCCCTTTTTCTTTTTAAAAGCTGTCTCGGTGAACTAAAAGCGTGCAGTGGTAAACTAAAAGCCAAAGGTGTGATGTACACTTGTACTTTGCAAGTTCTGCTTCAATTTGCATAAGTGGAGTGCATATACAGCAAAATTTCTTTTTTTTAAAACTTTATTTCTTTATTGAGTTTTTTCACATTTTTACAAAAGGTTAAATGCAGATTTCCCCATGATGTCCCAACCCATCAACCCTGTTCACAAATTTAGTAAACCCTATATATTCTGAGCGATCTTGAGGTAGTACCTAGGTTGGGTCTCTCATAGGGTGATCTGTATATATATTTATATTAAATAATAGGGTTCTCCAGCACTCGCTTCTCTTTCACAACTTCATACTTGACACTCATTCCCACAACGTCCATTCTCTCACAATCTGGTTTCTCTTGGACCGTTACACATATTTTTAAATGTTTTTCTGTGCTTATTAGGGTTTATAAACTAATCCCTCTTGCTTCCCACCAGGGTTTCCAAATCATCTCATATTTCATTGGCGCGCCTTGCTTAATGTATATTGACTTTTCTTTAAGGATTACCCCGTTCATGTTATTTTGCCATTCCTCACTAGACGGACAGACCTTGCCGGAAATAAGCATCTCATGACCACTACTTGGGTACTTCCTAGTTTACCTGACTCCCCCACTAATCCCAAAAGGCATTGTTTCGGTTCCATCTCGGTAGATGTTCCAAAAATCCTGTCAATGATTTTCCTCACCTCCGTCCACTACCGAAAAATCTTCGGACATCTCCAAAACATATGGAGTAAGTCCCCCTCCATTTCCCCACATCTAAGGCAGCTAGGGTCTGGCCAACAGCCAATGTGAAAAAGTCTGTGGGGGGGTATAATAGGTTCTGTACAGTAGGAACAGATGTGACATCCTCTGTGAGGGCGACAAGGAGACCACTGGGGTCGGTTCAAGGATTCTGTTCCACTGTGACTCAAAGAGATCTCCTATATCTCTTTCCCATTTCCTTTTATACAGAGGGGGTTCTAACCCACTCAGTCTCCCATTATTAATATGTAGGTATATTTTGGAAATTAAGCCTTTCCCTGAGTCTGTGTTGATAATTTTTTTAAGTACAAGCATTATGGTCCATTCTAAAGGCCCTCCTCTAAACTGTTCCTCCAATGCATGCCTAACCTGCAAGTATTTAAAAAAGGATTTATTTGGTAAGGCATATTGGAGTCTCAGTTCCTGGAAGGTCTTCAGAGTGCCTTCTTGATATAGCTGTGAAACAAATTTTATTCCACATCTCTCCCACTCCCTTATTATCCCCAGCTTCTAGAGCTCTCCCAATTTACTGTTTTCCCACAGTGGGGTGAATTCCGTACAGCCCCTATAATCCAGTGTTATTTTCGCTATGTCCCAGACCCTCATCATTAAGTTCAAGGTTGGGAGTTTTGGGGGAAAAGATCCTGCCTCTAAGGCTTCAGGTATAGATTCATGTGAGGTGATTTTTAGGAGCATCTTCCTTCCTACTTCTTGACTGGCTATGTTACACCCCCCTATATATTGAAGCTGTGCACCAAAAAATAGCTAAATCGGTGTGGTAGCGCTACTCCTGCTTCCTGTTTCTGGAGCTGCAGCGTATTTAACCGAATTCTTGCTGGGCCACCTTTCCAGGTCATTTCCCTGAACAGGGTATCTATCCTTTGAAAACACTTTTTATAAAGCCAGATTGGGGAGTTATGTAATATGTAAAGGAACTGGGGCATCCAAATCATTTTAATTAAATTACAGCGGCCTGCCACAGATATTGGCAGGCGTTTCCAGACTTTTATTTTTCCTCTAAATTTCATCAACAAGGGATCAATATTATCTGTGGTATATTGTTGAGGATCTCTTGAAATATTTATACCCAAATATTAGAATTTATTAACAACTGGTATCTGAGCTGCCTCCTCTGGCAGGGGAACTCCCAAAGGGTCAACTGGTAGCAGACTGGATTTTGCCCAGTTTATTTTTAATCCAGATACTTGGCCAAATCTGTTGACTATGTTCATAGCTTCCCGAAGGGAGTCTCGTGTGTCTCCAAGGAAGAGCAAGAGGTCATCTGCATATAGTGCAACTTTTTCTTCCAAGTCCCCTCTTCTAAAGCCCCTCACCTGGTCAGCTGACCTGAGAGCAATAGCCAGAGATTCAATTGCAATGGCAAAGAGGAGGGGTGACAGGGGACATCCCTGTCTCGTTCCTCTCCCCAGTCTGAACTTGTCAGATTGTTCGCCTTTCACCCTTACTCTAGCCTCTGGTGCTCCATAGAGCATCTTGACCCAATTGATGAAGCCCGGACCCAACTGGACCATTTCCATAGCCTTGGACAGATACTGCCACTCTAAACTGTCGAAGGCCTTGGCGGTATCCAGGGACAAAATAGCCCTCTCCCCATCCCCGTCCGTCGGAACCTGGAGGTTCAAATATAGTCGTCTTATGTTAACACTAGTTGTTCTTCCAGGTATAAAACCCGACTGGTCGGGGTGGATAAGTTTTGATATAACCCTGTTCAATCTAGCCGCCAAGACCTTTGCCAGAATCTTCAAGTCAGCATTCAAAGGGGCAATAGGCCTATATGAGGCTACATCAAGTGGGTCTTTGCCCACCTTATGTATGATAATTATGGTGGAGTCCTTCATTGAGGAGGGGAGCTCTCCCTGTACCAACGAGCTATTCAGTATCCTTAACAACTCGGGAAGTATTACCTTCCCATAATGCCGGTATGTCTCGGCTGGGAGGCCATCTGGACCGGGCGATTTCTGTCACGCCATTTCGTTAGTAATGCGCGTCATCTCCTCCAGTGTTATAGGGCAACCCAATTCGGCTCTATCCGTTTCACTGAGGAAAGGCGGGTCCAGACCCCTAAAAAAAATGTCTATTGCTTCACTTATCTCTCTCTGCTGGGATCTATAAAGATTTTCATAGTATTCTTTAACCACTTCAACGCCAGGCTTTTTTTACCACATCAATACCGGGCCTATTCTGGCACTTCTCTCCTACATGTACAAATCATCATTCTTTTGCTAGAAAATTACTCAGAACCCCCAAACATTATATATGTTTTTTTAGCAGACACCCTAGGAAATAAAATGACGGTCATTGCAACTTTTTTTCTTGCACGGTATTTGCGCAATAATTTTTCAAACGCCTTTTTTTGGGGAAAAAAATGGTTTCATGAATTAAAAAATAACAAAACAGTAAAGTTAGCCCATTTTTTTGTGAAAATATGAAAGATGATGTTACGTAGAGTAAATAGATACCTAACATGTCACGCTTTAAAATTGCGCACACTCATGGAATGGCGCCAAACTTCGGTACTTAAAAATCTCCATAGGTGACGCTTTAAATTTTTTTACAGGTTACCAGGTTAGAGTTACAGAGGGGGTCTAGTGCTAGAATTATTGCACGCGCTCTAACGCACGCAGCGATACCTCACATATATGGTTTGAACGGCGTTTACATATGTGGGCGGGACTTACGTGTGCGTTCGCTTCTTATCGCGAGCTACCGGGGACAGGGGCGTTTTAATTTTTTTTTTTTTACTTATTTTATTTCTTTTTTACACTTATTTAACTTTTTTTTGGGGATCACTTTTATTCCTATTACAAGGAATGTAAACATCCCTTGTAATAGAAATGTGTGTGACAGGTCCTCTTTATTGAGAGATGCGGGGTCAATAAGACCCCACATCTCTCCTCCAGGCTGGAAAGCATGAGATCGTAAACATTTTTTCACTGATCTCATACTTACTAGCCGCAATGGCGGCTTTGTTTACATATGAGGACCCGGGCGCAATGTCATCACATCGCGCCCCGGGCCTCCGACGATCATAGAGATGACTGGTGACCATCTGGTCACCAGTCATCTCTATGCTCGTCACGTGACTCACCACCGGCGCCGGACGATTCTCTCTGGGTCCCCGATGGCACGGGAGAGCCCAGAGAAGCACCGGATGGCGGCGGGAGGGGGGATGTCCCCTCCCGACGCCTATAAGAACGATCAAGCGGCGGAACCGCCGCTATGATCATTCTTATGGTGCGCAGAATCGCCGGCACAAGAAAAGGATATCTGAATGATTCCTCTAGCTGCAGGCATCATTCAGATATCCCCCCTCAAAGCCGAGGACGTCATATGACGTCCACCCAGGATGGGAGATCCCATCTGTGGACGTCATATGACTATGGGCGGTAGGGAAGTGGGTAAACGTGTCCACTATTTCTGGGGTGTATGAGGTTACTCTTCCATCCTCCGTGGTGATCGTAGGTACCACAGAGGTGGGAGAGTTTGCCCTAACTAGCTGTGCCAACATACGTCCCACGCTTTCCCCTTCTCCAAAGGCAGCTTGTCTCTGAAAGAGATATTTATTCTCTACCTTGCGGAGGGTCATTAGTCGGTAATTTTGTTGCTCCTCTATCCAACTCCTGAGTGTATCTGGTGTCGGATTATTAATATATTGTTCTTCCGCAGTTGTTACCCGCTGTCCAATTATTCTCTCCCAATCTTTAGCCTGCTTCTATATTCTATATACAGCAAAATTTCACTTTCTTCCCTCATCTTTATCATCCAGGGATGTAAGGAGGCTTCAACAAAGCAAAGAGAATGAGCACAGTATGAAACATAAAGGAAGAACGTTAACAAGAACCCCTTAAACATTTATCCTCCGACCCTTTAAACCAGAAGCATGGATTCATTGACTCTGAAGCTATTGGCTCGGTATAACAACACTACCACACCACATGTTCTCAACAGTTCCAAAACTGTGAAAAAGATATGGAAAGTAATTCACAAGGATGCCTCTCTTGATTCAGTTTTGGGGCAATAGTTACAAGAAGAATCATCAACATACACTTTCATCATTGGAGTTGCACCAAAATGAATTTTTCTGCTTCATCATAAGGCATTTATTGAATATATGCATATATGGAATGAATATATGCACTTTATGGACATCTTACTGGCTGCAAACTTGTTCCTAAACTGTTAATTACGACATGGTGAAGCCAGGATCAGGATGACAACCCTGGAGTCTGTATCTTTAACAATTATCAACAATGCCAGTTTCTATGTTTCTGTGTTCAAAGGTTTGCTTTCAATCTCATGTTCCTGCCACAGTAATTGGAACACCAGCTAGGGCCTGAGGAGAGGCCCTCCTCCATCCTACTATGGAAAGACTCAACATACAAAGTCCATTTAAGTATGCTGAGCAGTGGGCACCCAGCCAGGACCCCAGTATTGTCACCATGCTTCTTGATAAGCCACTGTGTTGCCTAATTGTAAAGAACATTATTACCATTGACATGTGCTTACTTGTGTTCTGTTTGTGCATGTTACCGAGCGTGATTATTAGGTAAATACAAAATATTTAAATGGTTGTAAACCTCAGACATGAAATATGAACAGAGAATATCCTTCTATAGAGTGTACTTTGTTCCTGTGAGCTGTGTAAATTAGGCATGTTTATTCCCTCCAATCAGCTCTCAGAGCTCTCCTCACTGAGCTCTGCAGTGTAATGTCAGCTCTCCATCCCAATTTTTCTGAACTCTCAGACAAGCTTATAAATTCAGCACTTTTAACAGATGAACTAAAGCCTCGTACACACGATCGGATTTTCCGACGGGAATTGTGTGATGACAGGCTGTTGGCGGAAAATCCGACTGTTTGTATGCTCCATCGGACAATTGTTGTCGATTTTTCCGCGGACAAATGTTGGATGGTAGGCTTTAAAATTTTCAGTGGACAACGGGCTGTTGTTGGATTTTCCGAGCGTGTGTACACAAAAGTCCAAAGTACAAACACGCATGCTCGGAAGCAATGCTCACCAAACACGACATTAGCAGAAGGTGCCCAAAAGGTGGCGCTCAAGAGCTGAAATTTCACGTAGTACGTAACTACGTTCGTGTTTGTCGGCCAACAACTGTGTGCCCTTTGTATCCAAGGTAAAAACATGGCCAACGCCCTCCAGACAAAAGTCTGAGGCTTTGTCTGCGGAAAATCTGATCGTGTGTACGAGGCTTTAACTGGGTATATGTAGGGGTTTACAACCACTTTAAGAAAAGGTGGCTGTCATCACAAGTGCTTCTTTGTATTCTTTTTTATGCATTTATGTTGCACTGGTATTTTTGAGCCTTTATTTATATAGGTATATAGGACGTAGTATTACAAAGATAGTGGAATGGAAAAAATAAAACTGGACTTTACAAAACTTACAGCTAAATGGACATTGTAGATATGCGTTACAAATGTTCTACTTATTTTACACCTGTACTCTGTGTAAATATAAAGTGTGCAAGCACAGACAAATGGAATCGGATGTACAGAAAAGTTTTGGCAGACCATTGTACATTTGTAATCAGCGATAATGTATACAATCCCAGCTGTAGGAAACCTGGATGAGCCATTCCCTGGGAGTAATTAAACAGACACTCCACTTAAAAAGAATAACAATTTTAAGTAGATTTTTTTTATATCAGCCCGTGCTTTGTTCTGTCAATGGCTTACATGCTATATAACTGATTTGCCCTATAAGCTTGTAATTATTTAGTTAGGGAATCACAGTTCTGCATACTGGCACATGCTGAAGTCAACCCGACCTTTCTGTGCTGTCTAAGCACATACCTCCTCCAACCCCCCACCCACCCAACACCAGTGCATGTAATATCACACTATCAGAGCTATCAGAGATTAAATAGCATGAAAGTGAGATGTTTTTTTAAATCACCTCTAATCTGCCTGTTTCTTTCAATATTATTAGCTTGTGCAAACAAGGCTATTATCAGCTGGTGAACACACCACCATTTGTAGAAGGGTGCCAACTTGCTGCCAATTATAGGAAACGGTAATAGTCTTAGTAATGGTACCCTTGTGGCAAGCATTTGTTTGCTGTTCATAGATGTGTTGATGATTCATGCTGGCAAATTCTTTTTTTCTCATAGCATTTATTGAAGAGCTCTACTTTATTTTAGCTGCCAACGTGTTTGCAGTTGTAACATTAAAATAACATTATTTTATTTAGCTTAATTTAGTTTATTAAACACCTTCTACTCTGTTATACTTTTTAGTTAGTGGTAGTAAATAATCCTAAATTACACAAAGGCCTGTATTCCCTGTAAATGGAAATAACCTGACCCACCTACCAGAGGCGTAGCTTGAAACTTGTGGGCCCCAATGCAAAAGTTGAACTGGGCACCCCCTCCAACTACCACCCACCACTTTCACCATGCGTGCAGATACACCCACTGCACGCCAAGATACTCAAAATGGCTTAAGAGTTTTGAGTTCCCAGAGTTCCTCCCTACATCAGAGAACAGGGATCACCGCTGGAGAATCAGAGGACATGGATCACCGCTGGAGAATCAGAAGACAGGGATCACCACTGGAGAATCAGAGGACAGGGATCACCCGCTGGAGAATCAGAGGACAGGGATCATGGCTGGAGAATCAGAGGACAGGGATCACCGCTAGAGAATCAGAGGACACAGATAACAACTGGAGAATCAGAGGACAGGGATCACCGCTGGAGAATTAGAGGACAGGAATTACAGCTGGAGAATCAGAGCACAGGGATAACAACTGGAGAATCAGAGGACAGGGATCACCGCTGGAGAATTAGAGGACAGGAATCACAGCTGGAGAATCAGAGGACAGGGATAACAACTGGAGAATCAGAGGACAGGGATCACTGCTGGAGAATTAGAGGACAGGAATCACCGCTGGAGAATCAGAGGACAGGGATAACAACTGTAGAATCAGAGGACAGGGATCACCGCTAGAGAATCAGAGGACAGGGATAACAACTGGAAAATCAGAGGACAGGGATCACCGCTGGAGAATCAAAGAACAGAGATAACCGCTGGAGAATCAGAGGACAGGGATCACCGTTTTAGCAATTTCTTAAGGTTCCTCTGTCAGTGTTGAGGGAAGGTCAACACTCTAATTCCCCAGTTGTCGGAACAGAGGGGTGTGTGTGGACTGTAGAAGGCAAAGTAGAATCCCAGTACTGGAGCGTGGCTGTGGGGCCCTAGGGCAAAGCGAAGCTGGACTTTGTGGAGGATATGATATGGCAGGGAGGCTGCAGGGGCCCCCTGGAGCTAGGGGCGGGGTTGCGATTGTGACCCCTGCAACCTCTTATGCTATGCCAATGCCACCAACTATTGGCCAGTGGTACTCCAAAACAACATTATGTAGGAGGAGAATCTGACCTCTTCTTTGCAGAGCAGATATAAAGCCTCTAAACACACCTGGTTCTGCTGGATACAATTTCGGTTTTCCTTGGGTTATGCAGCAGCAGCACTCGAAGACATGGAGACTGAATGATCGGGATCTCTTTTTCATTCTTTTTTCCGAATGTCCCTATGAAACCTCAAAGATGTATTTTAAACAAATGCTTTATTATGTGGACCTGGAGGTGGATTCTATACATCTCCCCTGTGCACCCCCTCATCTGGAGAATGTGGTTCTTCTGTCCCCTGCCCTCCTCTACGCTTCCTCTTACCCTAACTTCCTGTTTGTTTTCCCTAGTATTGTTGTTTTTTTTTCACACCACCCAACGTCTTAGGTACCCCAGTTTTTGGCATGTTAATCCTCTTTTTCTTTTTATATACACGTTTAAGTATAAAATTCCATCTTTATAGCATATAACCTTAAATCCATACAATCTTTACCATACCACTTGGAAGATTAATGTCGTTTATATGCTTTACATGTGTCCTTTTCAAATCCTGACTTTAGCCTCATTATTCACGTTGTACCTTTGACTTTCGAAATTCCCTGTTAACCATTTGTCTGTGAATAGTATATGGTGAAACTTTGTAAAATTTGTTGTGGAGATAAATAAAGATTTTATATATATATTGTGAGGGGGTTAGCTCGGCAGCGGGTGTGTGTGACCCCCGGGATGGGCTCCCCACACAAAAACAGGCCCAGCAAACGGAGGTTGTGGTTTTCAAAATCAAAAAGGTGCGGTTTATTTTCTATTTACAGTGACAAAACACAGCAAAGCAAAAGAAACATAAATAAAATAAATCCTGGTCAACTTGACCTCTGAGTAAACATACAGGTTTCCTAACTAACAACTGGGATCAGCCTAGTGCTGTCCTAGTCCCTAAGTCCCTGGTTTTAAATGTCCAAGCAAATAGCCACACAGGCTTTGTCTCACCGCACAGGGGTTCACTCTCCCTAGACAGTCCACACAGGTCTGGTTCCAGGCATGAGCAAACACCTAATGAATCTGGGAGTTCTTATAGAGGCCTAAATGAGCTGACAAGCTTCAGCTGGTCTCATCAACTCCCTGTCTGCACGACGCCCCACACTCTCCCTAGAGGTATGAGTCATCCATGAGCCCACTAGCCTCAGCTGGGCTTATACAACTCTCCATCTAGTTGTATAAGTCGGCGTAAAGCCTGAATCTGGGCGAAATATATCTACCCCCCTGGATGCAACCAGGTGACTTTACCTTCCTGCTGTCACATACCCCCCCCTCTTGTTTTAACCTCGGGGTTGGAACACCAGCAATCAGGCATTCATGTACTCGAGACAAAGCATCCACATTCCCCATTTGAACGCCAGGGCGATGCTTTACTGTGAAGTTGAATTCCTGGAGGGCCAGGAACCACCTATTCACTCTTCTATTTGTTTCCTTGTTTTGAGCCATCCACTTTAACGGAGCGTGATCCGTAACCATGTCAAAGTGCCTACCTAGCAGGTAGTACCGAAGGGAATCTAGAGCCCACTTCACCGCTAAACACTCCTTTTCAACGGTGGCGTAATTTACCTCATGGGACTTCAACTTCCTGCTGAGGTAAATGACTGGGTGCTCTTCCCCGTTCCAGACCTGGGACAATACTGCTCCTAACCCCACATCTGACGCATCACTTTGTACGACAAAGTCTTTAGAGAAGTCGGGTGAGTACAACACTGGCTGGCTACATAAGGCTTGTTTCAAGAATTGGAATGCTGCCTCAGCCTCGGGGGTCCATTTAATCATGACCGACCCTTTCCCCTTCGTCAGGTTGGTTAGGGGCACAGCCTTAGAAGCAAAGTGGGGAATGAATCGCCGATAATACCCAGCGATTCCCAGAAAGGCTCGTACCTGCTTCTTGCTGTTGGGACGTGGCCAACTCTGGATGGCCTCGACTTTGTTGAGTTGGGGTTTTATTACTCCCCTCCCAATGGTGTACCCAAGATATTTGGCCTCCTCCTGCCCAATGGTACACTTCTTGGGGTTAGCCGTAAACCCCGCTTCCCGAACAGAGTCCAGGACTGCTTGCACTTTTGGCAGATGTGAGGCCCAATCTGTGCTATGGACGATTACGTCATCCAGGTAAGCCGCAGCATACTTCCGATGGGGCCTCAGCATCTGGTCCATTTTCCGCTGGAATGTGGCCGGCGCATTCTGTAACCCGAACGGCATTCTTTTATATTGGAACGCCCCGTCTGGGGTTACAAATGCGGTTTTCTCTTTGGCCGACTTGGCCAGGGGGATTTGCCAATACCCTTTTGTGAGGTCAAGAGTCGTCATGTATCGGGCTGTTCCCAGCCGGTCGATCAACTCATCTATACGTGGCATGGGGTAGGTGTAAAATTTTGTAACTTTGTTCAACTGACGAAAATCGTTACAAAATCGCCAGCTCCCATCCGGTTTAGGCACCAACACAATGGGACTAGACCAATCACTTTGGGACTCCTCTATCACCCCTAAGTTCAGCATTTTCTGTACTTCCTCCCGTATTGCCTCCCGTCGGGCCTCTGGGATCCGATAGGGTTTTAACTTCACCCTTTCACCGGGCGGGGTAATGATGTCATGCTCTACCCCAGATGTTTGTCCCGGCAGCTCAGAGAATACCTCCTTGTTGCGAAGCACAAACTCCTTAACCTCCTGTTGTTGGGGTTGTGACAAGGTGGCTGCTATTCCAACCTCAGGAATCACGCAACCAGTTTGAGCTGGTGACCAAGTGTCTGCGACTAGGGACTCTCTATCCCTCCAGGCTTTCAACAGATTAACGTGATAGATCTGTTCGGGCTTTCGCCTTCCTGGTTGTCTGACCTTGTAATTCACTTCGCTCACTTTTTCCATTATCTCATAGGGGCCTTGCCATTTGGCAAGGAATTTACTTTCAACCGTAGGGACAAGTACCAGTATCCTATCCCCCGGGGAAAAGGTACGGGTCTTGGCTCCACGGTTGTACACTCTCTGCTGTGCTAACTGCGCTTGGGCCAAATGTTCCTTCACGATGGGCATTACCTGTGCAATTCGGTCTTGCATCAGGGCGACATGCTCAATCACACTCCTGTGGGGAGAACTCTCACTTTCCCAAGTTTCCTTGGCAATATCCAACAGCCCTCTTGGGTGTCTCCCATACAGTAACTCAAAGGGGGAGAATCCCGTAGAGGATTGGGGCACCTCCCTAATAGCAAACATCAGATAAGGAAGTAGACAGTCCCAATCCTTTCCATCTCTATCCACCACTTTCTTCAACATTTGTTTTAGGGTTTTGTTGAATCTTTCAACCAGCCCATCGGTTTGGGGGTGATACACAGATGTACGTAATTGCGTCACTTTGAACAATTTACACAGCTCCTTCATAACCCGGGACATAAAGGGTGTACCTTGGTCCGTAAGCAGTTCTTTACAAATACCCACCCGGCTAAACACAAGAGATAGCTCTTTGGCTATGGTTTTGGCCGAGGTATTTCGGAGAGGGATCGCTTCTGGATAACGGGTGGCATAGTCCATTATAACTAATATGTACTGGTGCCCCCTAGCGGACTTGATTATAGGCCCTACCAAATCCATGGCGATCCTCTCAAACGGGACCTCAATGATGGGTAGAGGGACCAGCGGGCTACGGAAATGTGGCATCGGGGCCGACCTCTGACACACAGGGCAGGAGGAACAATAATTTTCTATGTCCTTCATCACCCCCGGCCAATAGAATCTCTGTAATACCCTCTCTCGGGTTTTCTCTGTCCCCAGATGACCTCCAAGAATGTGCCCATGGGCCAACTCCAACACCAACTTCCTGTAAGGTTTGGGCACCACAAGCTGCTCAACGGTTTCTTCTGCCCTTTTTGCCACCCGATACAGTAGGTCCTTCTCTACGCTGAAGTATGGGTAAGTGCAGGTATTATCTGGGTTCACTAACTCGCCATCTATTTTCACTACGTTTTCCCGTGCCTTTATTAGGGCGGGGTCTTTCAACTGTTCTGTGGCAAAGTTTTCCCTGTGAACCTCAAGATCAGAAAACTCCACAGACGGTAGGTTTTCGTCTGAGGAGGTGGGCTCCTCTCCAGTTTCTTGAGTCTCCCCTGCCAATACTGATAAGGGAAATTCCGGAGAGTCCTCACCACTCTCAGGGGAGTTCTGGCTATCACATTCCTGGTACATAGGGGCACCAGTGGGGGGCTCAGGATCATCCCACAGTTCCCAGAACTTCGGAAAATCCCTTCCCACAATGGCGTCATGCGGTAACTGAGATACTAAGCCCACTGGATGAGAGAGGGTACCTTTGGGGGTCTCGAAACACACTGTAGTCACTGGATACTCTCGGGTGTCCCCATGCACACAAATAACAGCTACCTTGCTATTCCCAAAGACCTCTGTTTTAACTAACTCAGCCTTTATCAGGGTCACAAGGCTACCTGAATCCAGCAATACCACAACATTTCTACCATTAACACACATTTTGCATAAATGTTTCTCAGTTCCTCGAATGGCAGTGCATGCGACTCTGATGCCCGTCAGAAAGTCACACTGCATGGGTTCCTCCACAACCGGGCAATTGGCTGCAATATGTCCCGCTTGCCGGCAGCGGTAGCAAACGATCCTTCTTGCCGCCTCTTGAGCCGCTGATTTCCCAGGCTGTTCTCGCCAAACTTGGGGTAGAGCTCCCACCCTCTCACTCTCTCCACCCTCACCCCTTGGAATCCTCTTATCCGCCCCTGGGGATGGTCTGGTCTTAGGGTGGAAAGTCCGAGTGTCTCTGGAAGAGGCCGTCAGGTTCTCTGTAGCCAAGTATTTCTCCACACGATCCACAAGACCATCGGCCGTCTCTGGGTCTCCATGGCTTACCCACTTTTGGATGGCAGTAGGGAGAGCTCTCAAAAACCGATCCATTACAACACGTTCCACAATCTTTGGTGCGGACAAAGTCTCTGGCTGTAGCCACTTTCTGCTCAGGTGAATGAGATCATACATTTGAGACCTGGGGGGTTTTCCAAGCTGGAAAGTCCAGTTATGCACACGCTGAGCCCGGACAGCCTGGGTGACACCCAGCCTTGCCAAAATTTCAGCTTTTAGCATCACATAGTCTTTTGCTTGGTTAGGCTCTAGGTCATAGTAAGCTTTCTGCGATTCACCAGTTAACAGAGGAGCCACCAGTCCAGCCCACTGCTCCTCAGGCCACTTTTCTCTTTCAGCGGTCCTTTCAAATGTGGTCAAAAATACCTCTGGATCATCCTCTCCAGTCATTTTTGTCAATAAACGACTCACCCCAAAGGACGCGGTATTAGTGGGACGGCTTTCCTCACTGGTCTGCGGACGTTGCTGCATTACTGCTTCCATTTGTTGTATTCTCTGCTCTTGCTTCTGTAATAGGTCTATGAAGCGGGCCTCAGATTGCTGCTGGGCTTGTTGCTGAGCTTCCAGACTCTGTTGGTGAGCTTGCTGCTGGGCTGCAAGGCTCTGTTGATGAGCTTGCTGCTGGGCTGCAAGGCTCCTTTGCAAACCTGCATTTGTCTGCTGTTGATTGGCATTTGCTAGAGCCAGCTGTTTCAGTATCTCCTCCATGCTGGCTTAAAAAAAAACTGCCACTGGTTCTCCACCAACTGTGAGGGGGTTAGCTCGGCAGCGGGTGTGTGTGACCCCCGGGATGGGCTCCCCACACAAAAACAGGCCCAGCAAACGGAGGTTGTGGTTTTCAAAATCAAAAAGGTGCGGTTTATTTTCTATTTACAGTGACAAAACACAGCAAAGCAAAAGAAACATAAATAAAATAAATCCTGGTCAACTTGACCTCTGAGTAAACATACAGGTTTCCTAACTAACAACTGGGATCAGCCTAGTGCTGTCCTAGTCCCTAAGTCCCTGGTTTTAAATGTCCAAGCAAATAGCCACACAGGCTTTGTCTCACCGCACAGGGGTTCACTCTCCCTAGACAGTCCACACAGGTCTGGTTCCAGGCATGAGCAAACACCTAATGAATCTGGGAGTTCTTATAGAGGCCTAAATGAGCTGACAAGCTTCAGCTGGTCTCATCAACTCCCTGTCTGCACGACGCCCCACACTCTCCCTAGAGGTATGAGTCATCCATGAGCCCACTAGCCTCAGCTGGGCTTATACAACTCTCCACCTAGTTGTATAAGTCGGCGTAAAGCCTGAATCTGGGCGAAATATATCTACCCCCCTGGATGCAACCAGGTGACTTTACCTTCCTGCTGTCACAATATATTAAAAATAATCCAAATTACAATTTTCTGCAAAACAAAGGTTTCCCTACTGCCTGACAAGAACAGAAGGTTTAACCTTGATGTACCTGCATATAGAGTCA
This sequence comes from Rana muscosa, assembly GCA_029206835.1. NCBI lineage: Eukaryota > Metazoa > Chordata > Amphibia > Anura > Ranidae > Rana > Rana muscosa. Next base: position 9,940,616 of record JARGYO010005626.1, on the reverse strand, counting down.
GAGTAAAAACCTGAATGTTTGGAAAAAAAAGAGCTAAGAAGATATTGACAGCTCAACGACTGTACCTGACCAAGTGGAAGCAGGGAATCCATACTCTTCCGTGAAAGGTCATGTACCTTGACATCTGCCTGTAGGATGAAATGAAAATGCTAATATGACTTGAAAAGTTCCACAAACAAACAAATGGTATTTGTGGCTTAGCATTTGGCAGCTTTGTGCTAGAACAGTCAGCAGACTATCCAAAGTGCCAAATGATATTATTTCTGGGCTATGACTGGACTGCATAGGGATTAATAGGATTCCTCAGGTGTTCTCTGTTTTTGTTAGCAAGTATGCAGATCTGACCAACTTCAATGATTCATAGAGTCAGGGGGGGACCATTTTTGTGTTAAACTTTGCTGTTACTGATGGTAGATTATACTTGTTATGCCTCGTACACACGACCAGTTTTCCTGGCAGGAAAACTGCCATGAGAGCTTTTGGCCGGGAATCCTGGCCGTGTGTATGCTCCATGGCAGTTTTCCCGACAGGAAAACCGCTGGGAATACCGGCGGGAAGAATGAGAACATGCTTCTTTTTTTTTTCGCCGGATTTCCCGGCGGTTTTTAACCCGGCAGTTTTCTTATGGGAAACACTGCGATGGAGCATACACACGGCCGGGATTCATGACCAAAGCTCTCATAGCAGTTTTCCTGTCGGAAAACCCGGCCGTGTGTAGGGGGAAAAAGCTTTTCCCCTCGGTTTTCCCGGTGGACTTTTTACCGCCGGGAAAACCGATCGTGTGTACAAGGCATTAGACTGCAATAGAAAAATAACATCTGCAATCACACTATTTGCTATCTAAGCTAAGTGTTAAAAATCCACTTAGCTACCCTTTAGACTAATCTGCTCCTTCCTTTACCTCCTGCCATGCTCCATGTTCCTAACAGGCCACAATGACCACCTCTCAAACACATCAGCCTGGGTCCTTTTATACTTGTAGTTCTCCAGGGGGCAGTGCAGTAATTAATCTTCTTGTATTTTGTAGTTCTCCAGGGGGCAGTGCTTTAATCTAATATTTTGCCTTTCTTGGTTCATCCCTTCTCCCCTTATCAGAATTCACATGAAGATGGGGAGAGAGTCCTTAACCCTGTGCAAGCTTCAAGTCACAACTTATGCCCTACAAAAGGCTATTGTTTACTGCTGGAAGCCAAACATGGCAAGAGAAAAAAAGAAAGGAAGGTGAGTGTGTACAGCTTGGGAGGGTGCCAGTTACATGAGCCGATTACTCTGCAAAGCACAGTTTCCCTTTAGGGGTGGTGATGGATGGGAGGCATTTCTTCACATCAGGAGTAAGGGATAAAGCCTCACTCAACCAAAGCCATCTAACCTTGGGGGCACCTTCACCAGCCTGTATGCATGTTTTGCTGAGTTTCTGCCATTCTGTCGGGGGTTAGTTAATTTTAGACTATAAAAAAAAAAAATAGCTGGTCAGTTTTATTAATGATATCAATTGGCTGTAACCAAGTGGCAGGTTAAAATTTTAACCTGGAGGATTGATTCTGTAAAATCTATTTTCTCTCTATATATATTACCCCCCACAAGCAGATAGCCCCTTGGCTCCTTAGATTCAGCACCTCTTGCAGTTATCATAATGGACAGGGAACAGGCCTTAGGTCTCACTGTATCTAGGATCATGGGTCTTGATGACTTCACAGGAACAGTGAACAATGTCCCCCGACTACTATTGAAAGTCCATGTCCTTTTGTAGTCTTATGATAAATTTCACAGGTCAATCCTTTAACCAGGAAAACTTAACATTTACAAAGATTCAAGGGCTGGCAAAATGACCAAGTAAGTTCACCATTGAATATGTATCTCACCATCTGGCCTGTAGTAGTAGTCTTCAAAGATCCCTGAGAGAAAAAGAGGTCATCAAAACTCTACATATACACAAGGATAAAATGTGAAGAAAACACAAGGGGGAGATCTACTAAAACTGGAGCACTCAGAATCTGGTGCAGCTGTGCATAGCAACTAGACATGGGCCAAACACCCCCCTGTTCAATTCACAGCAGAACTCCCGAACAAGGGAAATTTTCCAACCCGAATGGCAAACCCCATTAAAGTCTATGGGAGCTGAACAGCAAAAATCATAAGTGACAATTTTGAAGGCTTATATGCAAGTAATTGGCCATAAATGGGGTATGGGGGTCCGGGTACTGCCCTGGAAGACATGTATCAATATATATATTTTTTTAAATGATAGTTTTTTCAGAAGCAGTGACTTTAATTATGCTTAAAATCTTTTAAATATAGTGCCTGGGGGGCGCATCTGTAGCATGCATAAAACATGCTGCAGAAAAAATTACACAGGAAAAGTAATAAACACAGGAGACACGTTTTTGACAATTACTTTTATTAAAAAAATAGTGTCCCTCAAAGTAAATCTATTGTCAATCACGCCGCCTGTTGACCCCAAAAAATCAAACAAAATCAAAAATGCTCCCGCCTCCTGGGAGGCCTCCAGCCGATACCCTGCTCTGCGCTTTGACATTTCTTATATAGATAAGGGGCGGGGCCACCTGGCTACATTACCTGGTGGTACCGCACCTTCTGACATCACGGACTGGTGCATGCTGAGCATGTGACATCAGAAGGGGGCAGTGCCACAGGGTGATGTGGCCAGGTGGGCCCGCCCCTTACCTATATAAGAGATGTCAAAGCGCAGAGCAGGCATTCGGCGGGAGCATTTTTGAATTTTTTTTATTTTCCGGTCGGCGGGTGGCGTGATTGACGATGGATTTACATCGAGGGACACTATTTTTTTATTCTTTAGTAAAGGAATTGTTAAAAACTTGTCTCCTATGTTTTTTTTACTTTTTTGGTAATGAGAAGAGAAACACAGGCGCCTCTAGGTTAGAACTTTAAACATTTTAATGAGATACAGGTGCATTATCCACTTACATGGAGGTTAAGGAAGTAAGGCACGAGTCCATCCACACTGGCGTGGCGTTCACTGCAGAGCGGCGTTCTGAACAGCTGTTTTTTCTGCCTGTGGGGAAGAAATCCTAGCCAGCAGGATCTCTGGGACCATGGCAATGAAACCGAGGCTTGGATCAGGCGTATAGTGAGGGCTGGAACGCGGCTCCAGGCATGATGACGTCACTGGTGGGTTGCAACGGTGTTTTGAAACATGCGCACTGGTAGATGGAACTCAGGGCGCCTCCTTTGCTGGCTAGGATTTCTCCCCCACAGGCAGAAAAATCAGCTGTTCAGAACGCCGCTCTGCAGTGAACGCCACACCAGTGTGGATGGACTCCTGCCTTACTTCCTTAACCTCAATGTAAGTGGATAATGCACCTGTATCTAATGAAAATGTTTACAGTTCTAAACTAGAGGCGCCTGTGTTTCTCTTCTGATTTGCATATCTGGAGTTTGCTTTCAACTCCCCCCTCAAAGGCTGCCAAGGTTGTTTTGGACTGCTAAAGTAATCTATACAGGTCTCCCCTCTTCATCTCTCCCCCTCCACCTATACTGAGTATCCACTTCAAGGACTTATTGATGGATTAATGTGTTAAATCTCATACTATTTAGCAGGGCCACTACCCATTTTTTAGTCTATTACTTTTTTGGTGAATGGGTAGGGGTACTATGTACCCGATACTCATTTACATAGGGGGGCACGGATCTGGAGACCCCCTTGTTAAAGGGGGCTTCCAGATTCCAATAAACCCCCCACCTGCAGACCCCCACAACTACCGACCACGGTTGTACCCCCCCTGCCTCAAAGCACCCACCCCCCATGTTGAGGGCATGTGGTCTGGTATGGTTCAAGAGAGGGGGACGCTCGCTTGTCGTTTTTTTTTTTTATTGTGGCGAGGGGTTCCCCTGCAAATCTATACCAGATCCGAAGGGTCTGGAATGGACTGGGGGGGACTCCACACCATTTTATTCTTTATTTTTTTGCCGGTACTTTTTTTTATTGTTCAGCTATCAGCAGAGAAAACCATTGACAGCTGATGGCTCATCAGTTGTTATGGATGCCGTGGCTCCTTAACAACCAGCTTACACTGTGCCCTGCTTGGGCAAGGCTTTGCCCAAGCAGGGCGCAGAATGCACTGTACAGCGCTCAGTACAATTTGGGTGTTCGGACCGAACTCATGCTCGGTTCGAACCATTTGCCTATCCCTAATAGTAACGAATCAACTTCCCACTTCAGCTTGTTCAATTAAAGCGGAGGTTCACCCAAAAGTGAACCTCTGCTTTTCAGGAACCCTCCCCCCCCCTCCGGTGTCACATTTGGCACTTTTCAGGGGGGAGGGGGTGCAGATACCTGTATAAAACAGGTATTTGCACCACTTCCGGGTATAGACTCCCACGGGAGTCCCGCCCCTTCGCGTCACCCCCACCCCCCCCGTTGTGTTCTGGGAAACACACAGCTCCCAGAACCAGTGAACCTCCACTTTAAAGTGCTTGTTATCCCAGCATTTCATATTCCTGATATGTGCCTGCTGTACCATGTACCTGTAATTGTATGAAAAAGTATCCGGTACTCTTTGTATTGCTTCCTTCCTACTAAAAACTGACCACATTAAGCAGGAGAGCAGAGCGTGGTCAGTTCTCTAGCTGTGCTGGGAACACAGCCTCTCCTCCAATGATCAGACTTGTCCTGACACTACCCTCCTGCACAGCCTTTCACTGGGAAGATCAGTGTGCTGCTGTGACTCCTCTCCCAGCTCTTATGCAGCTGAGAACAGAGGGAACATAGGGAATTTGATCTCTTATAAAAAAGGGCAAAAAGGTATTTATAATGTTTTTATATATATATATATATCTATATACAAATTTTTTGCCTTTCATTTCAATTTCATTTAAACTGAATGGGTTGTTTTACAAGGTGATCATTTACAAACACTTTAAGGTTGCCCTCAGACTGAGGACAGTGTGGTAGTGGTGTGTGAATCAAAATGAATAGCTTAACAGAATTACAAATATGTTAGCAAATAAACCAGCTCTTTGCCAATAAAACCTGGAAGCCGATTGGTTACAATGCACAGTGGCACCAGATTCTGTGTGCACAAGTTTTAGTAAATCTCCCTCAAAGTCACACGGCACAACGATAATACAATGGTGTAATTTGTTTTTAAAAGCCCTCTGCTGTTCCCTCAAGTTTTAGAAATCCACATAATTGTACTTTTCCAAGACAGAGGAAAACAAAACTAGGTTATATGCTAGAAAAACAGATATCAATCAAATAAATAACTGTATATAAATACAAAACTGGATATAATGTGCAGTTTATGCTATAATTATATATATTTTAATTTTATTTTGGCAGTCTACAGGGTGCTGTGACTCACATCTGTCACCACCTACCTAGAACTGAATTTGTCTGTACAAAATGTCTAAGAAGCAGCGCCCATTTAAGGCTGGTGAACCTGATCCAATGTTATCTTGTTCCCATCTTGAATCGGGAAAGAATATGTAAGACAAAACCAGTGTGGGTTATACAGCATATTACGGTGGATTTATTCAAATCAGATTTGAATAATTTCAAAGCAAACATATCAAACCCAAGGCAAGATGTACTTCATTTTGGAGTCCATGAGCGCAGGCACGAACTGTCGGGCTGCTCAGGATGCTATGCACTAAGTAGCAATCAAACACTGATCAGCTTCCCTCTTAATTCAAACCCTGTGCTAAGCTGGTGGAAGGGAATACACAGCAGCAATGTAGAATACTAGGATGAAGAAGCTTACAAGGTGAAACTCAATATTATATTTTAGGTTTGGCAAGTGCACCCCAGATCTTTGAATTCTCTGCAATTAACCAGATCTCAGCATCACTGGCTCCAGAGAGCCGCAGAGATTTTGGTTTTATTAGCTATTTCCTTTCCCAGCCGTCAGCAATACCTCCCATCCTTAAGGTAGGGGGCTGGGAAAATCTCCCATAATGTTATGGTGCCATAGAAAGACCACAGCAAAACAAGTGCCAGCCAGTCTATTTTTTTTTTTTAAATGAACACAGAGCTCACATAAACCAGCCTCACGCTTGAATTAAACACGTTGTTGTATTCAGTCCTTTACGTGTGGCATAATTAAAAACATCCAGCAGTAATTCTTTGGATACTGCACTGCAGAGACACAAAGTCTAGAAACGTTCCTTCTGCAAGGTTTAACTTTTCAGGAAATGCAGAGGGCTACCTTTTCTGAGGATCTATACAGGGAATTAGTTCCCTCTGCAAAATTATTTATGGACAAAATAGGGAGGAACAAAGAGAGCACATTTAAGGAGTTGTACCAATCTGTCTTCAGCTTGCTGCACATAATGTAGCCTGCCAAAGATTATTCGATTCTGATGTACGTCTGAAAACATTGCACATTGGGCCTTTGCACAGATATTCGGTTTTAAGGGACTAAGTACTTTATGCCACTAAACTGCTTTTAGTATTACTGTCTACTTCAACATCCAGATTAAGGTTCTGGTGCAATGTCAAAGGAAAAGGTCCATAAGCCGCACATCATGAAGTAGACCCATGTGCATGCAGTGAGATGAATGGCAGCCTCAGCCTGGACTCCAGCCAGGCCACATCCCCAATGTGTTTCACTCCGCCCCCTTGGAGCTTAATCATGGGGACTTTACCTCTCTACCTGAGCGGTACCTAAATATTGTCTTTTTTCATTATCTTATCACTTACACACAAGCAGTTAATCTGTATGCTGGTCGCTGCCACAGGTTTCTTGTTTCAGGGTGGCTCCTTTCTCATGCAGTGTCCTATGAAGCCAACCTTGCATGTAGAGACTAGAGTTGTGTCTCCCAACACTGTGTGCATCAATAGAAATACACAGGCTGATAGCCTAGAATAGCAAGACACTCCCCTGCTCCTCCGTTCTCCAAGCTACAGCCGGCCATAGACGATTCTAAATTCAGGCAGTTCAGCAGGAAGGGTTTTAGGGTTAAACCAGGTGGTGGGAAGGGCACATAATGTCTCCTTACCACCTGTCAAACGCCCTCTGAAGGCAATCCACTGCAGAGGGCAACAACAGGTCAGTCATGATCACTTAGTGCCCCTGTTCCTCATTCCAGCACCCGGGTGTTGGCTGTTGCTTTTCCTCCCTGTCTGTGTTCACCTGTTAGGTGATTGATCTGCTCAGTCACCTGATATAAGCAAACCGAACACTCTATCCCTCACTTGTGATAGAGACAGACTTACCTGCATTGTTCCTCATCAAGCCTCCTGATAGTCTGCCTTGCTTGCTGTTGGATTCCCTGTGTATGACCCGGATTGGACTGGATTATTCCCTGAACTCTGCCTGCCTTTACCTGAACTGTCTTTGAACCACGCTATCTACTAAACTGCAAGTACCTGTTTGCTTTGCTCAGTTTGCATCTGCCTTGGCGTGGCCACCAGACACTATAGCATTGTGTATAAAGTCCAGGGGGCAACCAAGTCCCAGTAGGCCTGCTTGTTTTAAGGGAAAGGGGGCTGCTCTAGGTGAAGCGCACAGTAGCTAGCTATAGTGTCTGACCACCTGCGTTAGGGTAGATGTGACATTTGTGACAAGGTCTAACTTAAAATGCTAATATGGTTAGATAAGTCATAGTAGGTATCGTCACTGCCCAGCATTAGGAAAGGTGTCAAAGAAAATGCTCACATGGGAAGAGCTGATCATATCTGCTAGGAGCATAGACAAGTTTTGAGTAGAGTCTCTAAAATAATAAACACGAGTCTACACCAATGAGCTAATGCTATAAATATTTGTAATGAGGTTTAAACTCCTACACATGGTAGAGTGAATTCCACAAAATCACGTACATTGCCTTTCCACCACTTCCAAAAATAATTTATAACTCAACATTTACCACAATGTCTTCACTAAGGTGCTGAACCATTGCCGGAACTTACTGACTGTAAGGGCTCATCACTATCCCTGAGGAGATAGAAAACTTTTTAATTTTTAAGTTTCCCATGTTACCAGTAATTTTTTTTAAAGGGTTTCCCACAATCTGAATAGGAAATATGACGAAAGAGTAGATAAGCTAACTACTATTATACTCATCATTTGAACTGTTTAAAGTAATTCTAAAGATTTTTTATTTTTTTTTATAAAACAAAAATAACAAACATGTTATACTTACCTGCTCTATGCAATGGTTTTGCACAGAGCAGCCCTGATCCTGCTATTTTCAGGTTCCCCACCGGTGCTCTGGGCCCCTCCCCCTTGCCGAGTACCCCCATAGCAAGCTGGTTGCTGTGGGGGCAATCGTGCATGCTCACTCCAGAGCCGGCTCTCTGCATCCGTAAGACACAGAGAGCGCAACTCACCCCCCGCCCCCAGCTCCCGCCTCACTGGCTGTGATTGACAGCAGTGGGAGCCAACGGCTCCTGTTGCTGCATCTCAGTCAATCACTAAGGCGAGACCCGAGAGAGCCTCGGGTCTCGTGGACATCACTGGATCGAGATTAATATTAGAGGGGGCTGAGGGGGGAGCTGCACACTGAAGGTTTTTTACCTTTATGAATAGAATTCATGGAGGTAAAAAAAAAAAAAACTTCAGTCTGTACAACCACTTTAACCTTCCAAAGGGTTTTGTAACTAATTAGCCGGTTACCATAGATCCCTGCCACACAGCATAGTCAGGTCCCCAACCACATTTTTCTCCTCTGCTGTTAAAGTAATTCTGCATAGTCAATAACTTTCTCCAGCTTGTGAATGAATCACACTGATGAAGTCATCATTCTGCTCTCTCTTCTTATCAAGTCTGTGTTGTAGACTGACCAGTTCAGTCACTTTGTTTGCTAAGAAAATCTGATGGAAACAAATTCAGGTTACATTAGTTTGCACATCTGTCTTCAGTTCAGCTCAGTTTACACCAGTTTCATCTCCAGTTCAGTTTTTTTTTCACAAGAAAAACTCCAGTTCAGTTTAGTTCTATTAAGTTCAGTTTAGTTTACATCAGTCTACATTTGTTTTTGCATCCATTTTATGTGCCCCTTTTACAAGTGAGTTCTGGCTGTCCATTTTTCATCCACTGTTTGCATTTCTATTGGCAAACAGATATAAACGGATGATAATCCATTTGCATCTATTTACATCCATATCCATTCAGGTCAGTCGTTTTAAATGGAACAAGTCTCAATTTTTTTTTCCTTTTAAAAAACAGAAGCAGACCTAAATTAATATAAACTGATGTAAACGGACCTTTTTTTGCACACATTTTTTCATCTGATTTTGCAGTGGTTTTTAGGCGCTGGAACCTGCCGGTGTCCTAAAAACAACAAGAATGACAATAGATCTACATCAGGGGACTTTATTTTTAAATAAAGGACTTGTCAAAAACTATGCTGTGTGTTTATTTACACTTTACATTTTTTTGGAAGGGAATGAGTAAGGATACTATGCACCCCTATTCATTCACATGGGGAGCTAAGATCTAGGGGCAAACCTGTTAAAGGGGGGTTTCCAAATTCTGATAAGTCACCGCCGCACCCCTACAACCACCAGGCTGGGGTTGTGGTGAAGAGTCCCTTGTCCTCATAAACATGGGGACAAGGTGTTTTCCAGGAGTCCCCCCCCAGAGGCAGCAAAGTACCCCCCATGTTGAGGACATGGTTCAGGGGGGGCACACGCTCTTTACCCCCTTTTTCCTGGCCTGCCAGGCTGCAAGCTCAGGCAAGAGTCTGGTATGGATTTTAGGGCAGAACTGACGTTATTAATTTTTTGTGGTGTTAGGCTTTCCACCTCAATCCATACCAGACCTGAAGGGCCTCACACCATTTTTTTTGCCATTAGCCCCCCCAAAATCCATATAAGGCCCAAAGGGCTTGGTATGGATTGGGCCCCGTTCACACGGGCAATTTGTTCCAAGTCCCATGCAGGGTCATCTTTTACATGGGTGCACAGGTGCTGCGTGCATCTCTGTGTCTGCACTTTTTTTGAGTATATTGGGACTCATGGCTGCACGGACACAGCTACTTGGTCCCTATATGACATGTAGGTGCAGTGTGCATTCGAAGGCCCACACCTGCATGTCAAATTGGGGCACAGCAACTGTGTCAATGCAGTCACAGGCCCTAATAGACTCAAAAAGGATGCCAGCACAGGGATGCACGCAGCACCTTTGCATCCACATGCCGATATAAGACAGCCCAGCACGGGGCACAGAGAAAATCACCCCATTAGAATGTGGCCTTGGGGGGGAACCTGGATGCTTTTTTTTCTTTTTTGCTTCTTTAAAGGACTTGTAAAGGCAGAAGGTTTTTTATCTTAATGCATTCTATGCATTAATATAAAAAAAACTTCTGTGTGTAGCAGCCCCCCCCCAGCACCCCCCAATTACCTACCTGAGCTCCTTCTCTCTCTAGCGATGTCCCCGATCCTCTCAGCCATCCAGTACACTCCTTCTAATTGGCTGAGAGCAGCGGCGCTATTGGCTCCTGCGGTTGTCAGTCAGCCAATCAGGGAAGAGAGGGGGTGGGGTCAGATCGGGGCTCTGTGTCTGAATGGATACACGGAACTCTGACATGGCTTGGGTGACCCCTGTAGCAAGCTGCTGGCTGAGGAGCACTCAAAGGAGAGATGGGTCAGGAGCAGCAAAGAGGGACTCGAGACGAGGAGGATCTGGGCTGCTCTGTGCAAAACCAGAGGAGGTAAGTATAACATGTTTGTTATTTAAAAAAAAAAAAAAAAAAAGAGCCTTTACAATCACTTTAATGTCAGCTGTTTTGTTTACACAAAATCCCCCACTGACAGCAAGGATGAGTCATGGTTGTTAAGGATGCCAGCAGGCAGATGTAAAAATGGATGTAAACTGAACTGAAATGAACTGAAAAATGATGTAAACTGTTTCTGTTTTTTCATTGAAAAAAGTGACTGAACGGATGACACCTGTGTGAATGACAAAAGTATAAACATCACTCTCCAGGCTACTAGAAAAGTCCCAGGTGAAGTGTACTTGGTATCACTTCACCTGGGACAGGAGCTGGCACTACAGAGGAAGCATCAGCTTCTGTGGCTTCTGTTCTCTCCGCAGCAGCCTGCTTCCTCCACTGTCGGCGCAGGCTCCATGCCCTTTGATGCTCTGGGATGGGTTGGCAACCCGTTGATCGCTATCTGTGCTTGTTGACCCACCATCCCAGAGCATGGGCATACGCTTCCTTGGTTTGAGATCACAGGTTGAGCACCCCAGATCTAACAATTGACTTTTGTCAAACAGGAGTGGCCAAACATGGATCGAAATTAGAATTTTGATTCATCTATGACCAGCTTTAGTGTCCAATCTCCTCCATTTCATAAGTCTTGCAGCACAGGGAACTACATCTCCTACAAAAAAGGCAAAGGTACTAATTAAAATACATTTAAAGATTTTAAATGGATAAATAACTGGATTAAATGTGGATTTTCTTGTCTATAGTTCTTCCCTAAAGCTTTTGAAAAACTCTACAAAAACTAAAATATAGAACCATGTAACATGTATATTGACTAAACGCTTTTTCAATAAAATTGCTTTACAGTAAGTGAGCATTTTAAAAATACTTGTTTGTTCAGTATTTTAATGGGAAAATATAGCCACAGATTATCATGATTTTTTTTTAATTTATATTATCACTTGAATGTTTGCCTCATTTTGAATAAATATAAACGCCATGTAATGTAACTGAATATTGAGTTATTATTCCAAACGTACAGATAAAAAGAAATGTGATAGAATAAAAAAATCCTGTTTAAGCTCATCGTGCACTATACAATCTGATTGAACAATCCTACTTAGAATTACCACTGGCCATATAATGCAAAGCTGGCCATACACTTAAGGACTTCTCTTGTTTAGCCCCGTGGGCATGAACTAATGGATCTGCAGTGCTTGTTATTGTATTATAACAGCCAGTACCTGCGGCTTTCAGAATACCCAAACAGTGCCTGCATCTGATTGAATGCTGTTTGGTTGGGAATTTTCCTTCGACAAAAGTCACTTGGAAAAAATCTAATTTTGTCGAGCTTGGTGGTGCAGATGAGCCACCCACAGAACCATTTGGGGTAATTCGGCAGGAATCAGCTGCACACAAGACACAAACTGAATGGATTATTCTTGTTTCTCCTCAAATTATATAGTTATAATGTGTATGATCACCCTGCAGCCTAGAACTGAGTGGCCTTTTTACATATATAAGACTGTCTCCAGCCAACTGCTGTAGCAGGAGGGTGGAGATTCTCTAACAGATCAAGAGATGAACCATATAGTATCATAGACTAATGTTACGGATATTATTCCTAGTTATTTACAGGCCCTTTCCTTTAATGCTTAGGCACAGCACCAAAAACCCTTTTATCACTTTCCTACAGAGCATTGAAGAGACGGTGTAGATGTACTGTCTAGTGCAGAGGAAGGCAATCTTTGAGAGGTGGAGATCTACCTCCACAACATGGAAGAGATCAGTGATCACTGGGGTGTGGCATCTTTTTTTTTTTAAAGAAATGGTTCTTGTCTTCAGAGAAATTGGTCACCCCGCAAGTCTGATGCAGGTGTCCATCATGATGGTACTGAAGACTGACTTGCTTGAATAGTTTCAGGCCTGGCAGGCCATAATGCTAGCCTGGTTATCTGCTCTGAGTTCTGGCCAGTGTAAGTATTAAGTAGGGCAGTGTACAGAGGTCAGTAGGATATAGGGCAATTTACAGTGGTCCGTAAGATGTAGGGCAGTGTACAGGACTCAGTAGGATTTAGGGCAGTGTACTAAGGCCAGTAGTTTGTAGGTGGTCAGTGGTCAGTTGTACAGTGGTCAGTAGGATGTAGGGCAGTATACTGCTGTCAGTAGTATGTAGGACAGTGTACAGCGGTCAGTAGGATATAGGGCAGTTTACAGTGGTCAGTAAGATGTAGGGCAGGGTACTGTCATAGAAATCCTGTCAGCTACAGGATTCCTGGACTTCCTGATTCCCAATCTCGGGCACGTCCACGCGTGCGGGCACGCGCGCGCGCGCGATGGCGAGCACGTGCGCGCGCACACGCTTAGCGGGGGCGCGCGCACGCTCCACAAAGCGCGCCAGAAGGGCTATTTAAACATGCCTGTGACAGACAGTCCCTGCTGTCTGCTCTACAGCGTGTAGTACCCAAAGAGACCTGATTCGTGAATTTACCTGCATCCGACCCGGCTTACCTTGACCCTTCCAGTTTCCTGCCTGCCTCTGACCCCCGGCTTTGTTTGACCAATCTTCTGCCTGATCCTCCAGTACCTTGCCGCCAGCCAATTCTACCGACCCGGCTTGCCTGACCAATCTCTCCAGTTGCTGTGTCCTGGTTCCAGTCCAGTCAGCCTCATCAGTTCCAGTCCAGTTGCTTGTTCCTGGTTCCAGTCCAGTCTGCCTCTTCAGTTCCAGTCCAGTTGCTGTATGTTGGTTCCAGTCCAGTCAGTCTCATCAGTTCCAGTCCAGTTGCTGTGTTCCTGGTTCCGGTTCAGCCTGCCATACTTCCTGGGTGCCTGGATCCGTCCCAGTCTTCAGACTCTACTCTACCTTGATCCATCCTGCCAGGCACTCGTACCCCTTCTACCTCTGTGCCTCCTGTCTTCAGTACCAGGGGCCGCCGGTGGAAGCCGTAAGAGAGGCCTCCCTCTGCAGATCCGGGCTCGTCACCGTCAGGTACGCGACAGTAGCAGACAGCCATGTCTGAGCCCGGGCAGGGAGCCTCACCTATGGAGGAACTCTGTCGGCACCTGGCAGGTTTGTCTGAAGCAGTCAAGAGTCTTCAACAAGGCTACACCCGCTTGGAAGAACAAGTGCGGGCCCTCTCCAATCCTTCTGCCATCCAAGAGGGGCCCCACGCCTCTGCTTCTACAGCCGGAACAAGTTCCTCACCCACAGTGGTCATGCTTCCTCCTGAACCTAAGGTTCCTACACCCGAAAGATTTTCCGGGGATCGGAGCAAGTTTAGGGCCTTCCGGAATTCGTGTGAACTGTATTTTGCCCTACAGCCCCGTACCTTTTCTCTAGAGGCCACCAAGGTGGGCTTTGTGGTCTCTTTGCTCACTGGAGACCCTCAGAGCTGGGCCCACCGTCTCTTTGAACAGAAGGATGTATCACTAAACAACCTCGCTGCTTTTTTCGATGCCATGGCCCAGCTATACGAAGATCCCCAACTCTCAGTAACCGCAGAAGCCGCCTTGCGTTCCCTTCAACAAGGACGCAGACCAGCGGAGGACTAGGTGGCAGAATTCAGGCGGTGGAGTGCGGATACCAATTGGAATGATGCCGCCCTCCGCCATCAGTTTCGCTTAGGACTTTCCGATTCCTTGAAGGACGAGCTAGCTAGAGTCGGTGTACCACAGACACTCAACCTGTTGATTGATCTAACCATCCAGATTGACCGACGTCTGAGGGAACGGAGGGCTGAGAGGACCACTGGCTTCTCCCGCCCAACCTGGATGCTTCCTCGGGCTCCTAGTCACCTGTACTCGGCTCCTGCTACACCTCCAACTCCCACATCTGACACGCCTGAACCAATGCAGCTCGGGCTCCTTCGTCCATCCCTCGCTCCTGAGGAACGCCAGCGCCGCCGAATAAATAATCTGTGCCTGTACTGCGGGGAACCCGGACATTTCGTTAGAACCTGTCCCCTGAAGCTTCGTAAGTTTCTTTCAGTTTCTTCTAACATGACTAACCTACAAGCCAAAACCACATCTCACCTTGCCCTCTCTGTTTCATTACAGCTCCCAGGAAGGACTTTGCAAGTACCCGCCATTATTGATTCCGGAGCATGCAGCTGCTTTATGGACTCAACCTTTGCCATTAAACACCAAATTCCCCTTCGTACCAAGACCCACGGACTTCGTGTCCATCTGGCTGATGGTTCCGTCATTAAGTCCGGACCTGTGACCCAGGAGACCACTCCTATACCCGCTACCATCTTTACCACCTCTGGAACCCTCCAAGAATACTTATGTCTGGACATCATCTCTTCTCCGTTGTTTCCCTTGATCCTTGGTATGCCTTGGTTACAAGCCCACAATCCCACTATCAACTGGACTACGGGAATAGTTGCCTTTCCTTCTTCCTATTGCCAGCAGTCCTGTGGCTCATATAAACCTCCTGGGCCGGCCTCGTTACTATGCATTGACACAGAAGATGGCACCCGTCAATCCATCCCAGAAGTTTACCACGACTTTCTTGACGTATTTAGTAAACAAAAGGCAGAGACTCTACCGCCCCATCGGGCCTACGATTGCCCCATCGACCTACTTCCTGGAGCAAAGATTCCGTTCGGTAGAGTCTTCCCTTTAACGGAGGTGGAACAAGGGGCTTTAAAAAATTATGTTGATGAGAACTTGCAAAAGGGGTTCATCCGCCCTTCCACATCCCCAGCAGGCACAGGCATCTTTTTTGTAGAGAAAAAGGACCACACCCTTCGACCTTGTGTGGATTACCGGGAATTGAATAAAATTACAGTAAAAAATTGCTACCCTCTCCCCCTGGTACCAGAGCTATTTCAGAGACTAGGAACTGCCACCATCTTTACC
Source organism: Rana muscosa (assembly GCA_029206835.1). Taxonomy (NCBI): domain Eukaryota; kingdom Metazoa; phylum Chordata; class Amphibia; order Anura; family Ranidae; genus Rana; species Rana muscosa. The sequence continues at coordinate 9,925,121 of JARGYO010005626.1, read as the reverse complement.
AAACTTGACCTTCGCGGAGCCTACAACTTGATCCGTATCAAAGAAGGGGACGAATGGAAGACCGCCTTCCGTACCCGGTATGGACATTTTGAGTACTTGGTAATGCCATTCGGGTTGTGCAACGCCCCTGCCACTTTCCAGTATTTTATCAACGATGTTCTACGGGACTTCCTAGACCTCTTTGTTATTGTTTATCTTGATGATATCTTAATTTTTTCTTCCTCCCTTGATTCTCATCGCAGACATGTCAAAAATGTGTTGGGTCGGCTCCGCCAGCATGGCCTGTATGCGAAGGCCGAAAAATGCGAGTTCGAGCAAGAGAGTATATCATTTCTGGGGTTAATCATTTCCAGCGAGGGCATCAAGATGGATCCTCAAAAGATTACCGCAATCCTGGACTGGCCAGAACCGGTGGACAAGAAGGGAATCCAACGTTTCGTTGGATTCGCCAACTTCTACCGCAAGTTCATCAGGGGGTTTTCAGCTATTATCACACCCATTACTCAACTCACCAAGCAAGGAACACGTTTTCACTGGTCTCCTGAAGCCCAAGAAGCTTTTGAACGCCTGAAGGCCCTATTTACCTCGGCCTCTATCTTGAAACACCCAGACTCCTCACTACCATTCGTACTTGAGGTAGACGCCTCCGAAATAGCGGTAGGAGCAATACTGTCCCAAAGACAGGGAGTCAAAGCCTTGCTCCATCCAGTAGCCTTCTTCTCCCGCAAGCTTTCTGCAGCGGAGAAGAACTACGACGTGGGGGATCGGGAGCTACTAGCGATCAAGTCTGCACTAGAGGAATGGCGGTACCTGCTGGAGGGCGCGGCTCATCCAATTCTGATATTCACTGACCACAAGAACCTGGAGTACCTGAAAGCCGCAAGAAGATTGAATCCACGGCAAGCCAGGTGGGCACTCTTCTTCTCCCGGTTCTCTTTTCATGTTACTTATCGTCCTGGGGCCAAGAATATTAAGCCTGACGCCCTGTCTCGGATGTTCCATAAGTCCAAGGAGACTTCTCCGCCTGATACCATCCTTGCCCCCGGAAATTTCCTTCTTCTACAGGAGAACCTGTTCACTCAAATCAAACAAGCTTCCACCGGGCAGAGACAGTTCTCCGAGCCGGAATTGCAGGTTAAGGATGGACTATTGTGGTACCAAGACAGAATCTACGTACCTGAGAAATTAAGAGTAACCGCATTAGAACTCTGCCACGACCACGCCCTGGCCGGGCATTTTGGCGTTGCCAAGACCACTGACCTGGTACAGCGCACCTTCTGGTGGCCTCGAGTACGTGAAGACTGTAGGAGGTTTGTAGATTCTTGTACAACTTGCACCCGAAACAAGGGTTCCAGATCCAAGGCCTGGGGACTACTAAAACCCTTACCCGTTCCAGATAGGCCCTGGAGAATGTTGTCCATCGACTTCATTGTCGAGTTACCCCCGGCTGAGAACCATTCCACCATCTTCGTTATAGTGGACCGTCTGTCCAAGATGGCACACTTCATCCCTATGAAAGGGACTCCCTCCGCTCCTGAAACCGCACAGGTATTCATCAGAGAAATAGTCAGACTCCACGGGGTACCAGCCAATATTGTTTCCGATCGCGGGGTTCAATTTACCTCTCGATTCTGGAGATCCCTTTGCAAAACCTTAAAAATCGAATTATCGTTTTCCTCTGCTTACCATCCACAGACCAACGGACAGACGGAGAGAACGAATCAGACGCTCGAGCAATACCTGCGATGCTTCTCCTCTTTTGCTCAGGACAACTGGGTTTCCCTACTTCCGTTGGCCGAGTTTGCGTATAACAATTCCATTCACTCCGCTACCTGCCAGACTCCTTTCTTTGCAAACTATGGTTTTCATCCTACTTTTCTGCCTAATTCCCTTCCTGAGTGTCCTGTACCTGCAGTCCAGGAAAAGTTAAATTTTTTCTCGGTCAATAACCAGCTTCTACAAGAGACCATGACCAAGACTCAAGAACGCAACAAGACAATCTATGACAAGAAGAGACGGGGTGAATTAGTGTTGGTACCCGGCGACCAAGTATGGCTATCTACCACAAACCTAAGAATGGCATGCCCTTCTAAAAAACTGGGCCCCAAATTTTTAGGTCCATTCCCTGTTAAGAGGAAAATTAATGAAGTAGCTTATGAATTGGAACTTCCTGACTCTCTTAGAATCCATCCAGTTTTTCATGTCTCTCTCCTAAAACCCACAGTCTCCAATGCGTTTCCAGATCGGAAGCCGGATCACCCTGATCCGATCATTATTGACGGTGAGCAGGAATTCGAAGTAGAAGCTATCATGGACTTCAGGAGAAGAAATAACCAGAACCAATTCCTAATTAAATGGAAGGGCTACGGACCCGAGGAAAACTCATGGGAACCCGAGGAGAATATCCATGCCAGGAGTTTGGTACAGGCTTTCAAAAGGACTCACCCTGGAAGGTTCACCCGGCTGGGCATCCGGAGGCTGCCCCTTGGGGGGGGCAATGTCATAGAAATCCTGTCAGCTACAGGATTCCTGGACTTCCTGATTCCCAATCTCGGGCACGTCCACGCGCGTGGGCACGCGCGCGCGCGATGGCGAGCACGTGCGCGCGCGCTTAGCGGGGGCGCGCGCACGCTCCACAAAGCGCGCCAGAAGGGCTATTTAAACATGCCTGTGACAGACAGTCCCTGCTGTCTGCTCTACAGCGTGTAGTACCCAAAGAGACCTGATTCGTGAATTTACCTGCATCCGACCCGGCTTACCTTGACCCTTCCAGTTTCCTGCCTGCCTCTGACCCCCGGCTTTGTTTGACCAATCTTCTGCCTGATCCTCCAGTACCTTGCCGCCAGCCAATTCTACCGACCCGGCTTGCCTGACCAATCTCTCCAGTTGCTGTGTCCTGGTTCCAGTCCAGTCAGCCTCATCAGTTCCAGTCCAGTTGCTTGTTCCTGGTTCCAGTCCAGTCTGCCTCTTCAGTTCCAGTCCAGTTGCTGTATCCTGGTTCCAGTCCAGTCAGTCTCATCAGTTCCAGTCCAGTTGCTGTGTTCCTGGTTCCGGTTCAGCCTGCCATACTTCCTGGGTGCCTGGATCCGTCCCAGTCTTCAGACTCTACTCTACCTTGATCCATCCTGCCAGGCACTCGTACCCCTTCTACCTCCGTGCCTCCTGTCTTCAGTACCAGGGGCCGCCGGTGGAAGCCGTAAGAGAGGCCTCCCTCTGCAGATCCGGGCTCGTCACCGTCAGGTACGTGACAGGTACAGAGCTCACTAGGAGTTAGGGCAGTGTGCAAAGGCCAGTAGTTTGTAGAGCATTGTACAGTGGTCATTAGGATGTAGGGCAGTATACAGCTGTTAGTAGTATGTAGGACAGTGTACAGTGGTCAGGAGTATGTAGGGCAGTGTACAGTGGTCAGTAGGCTGTAGGGCAGTGAACAGAGGTCGGTAGGATGTAGGGCAGTGAACAGAGGTCGGTAGGATGTAGGGCAGTGTACCGAGTTCAGTTGTGTTCAAGGCAGTGTACAGAGGTCGGTAGGATGTAGAGCAGTGTACAGATGTCAGTTGAATGTACTGCAGTGTACAGAGGTCAGTAGGATGTATTGCAGCATACAGAGAGCAGTAGGGTGTGAGGCAGTGTACAGAGGTCACTAGGATGTATTGCAGTGTACAGAGGGCAGTAGGGTGTATTGCAGTGTACAGATGGCAATAGGGTGTATTGCAGTGTACAGAGGGCAGTAGGGTGTAGGGTGGCCATTGCATAGAGGTCAGTAGTATGTAGAGAAGTGTACAGAAGTCAGTAGGATGTACTGCAGTGTAAAAAGTTTAGTAGTATGTAGGGCAGTGTACAGAGGTGAGTAGGATGTAGGGCAGTGTACAGAGGTTAGTAGGATGTAGGGTAATGTACAGAGGTCAATAGTATGTAGGGCAGTGTACAGAGGTCAATAGTATGTAGGGCAGTGTACAGAGGTCAATAGTATGAAGGGCAGTGTACTGAGGTCAGTAGTATGTAGAGCAGTGTACAGAGGTCAGTAGCATGTAGGGCTAAGTACTGAGGTCAGTAGCATGTAGAGCAGTGTACAGAGCTCAGTAGCATGTAGGGCTGAATACAGAGGTCAGTCGCATGTAGATCAGTATACAGAGGTTAATAGGGTGTAGGGCAGTGTTTTCCACCCCCTTCCGGATCTGAAACACGGTAAGTGCACTCATGTAATGGTTGGTACTCAAAATGTTTTAGTGACTCTGTCATGCTGATGACTTTTTTGGAAATGTTAATTCTTTAGCTTCAGTGGTTTCCGAGTCTCTGACCTGGAATAAATAGAGAAATAAGGAATTCTGACACTTTTCTGACTCTCATTTACAGCATAATGTTATGGGTCTGCGATGAAAAGTTTTGAAGGCCGTCGCAGCCTGGCAAAAAGTATTTTTATAAAAGGGCTAGCACTGGCAACTCCCAAGACTAAGTCACTTTAAATATGCCCCAATCCTGAATGTAGAATGTTAAGCCCCGTACACATGGGACGGTTCAATAAAAAACATCCGACATTCGTCTCATGTGTATGTCGGTCTGTCCGACAGAAGTTGACCGTTTGGCCGGCTTCTGTCGGACAAGCATGCTGGAAAACCAGCAGTCGACTGACTCCCAATCAGCGCTCTTAGCCAATGACAGAGAGCGCTGATCGGAGTGTTCTGGCGGCGGGGGGCTGTTCTGGCGGGAAGGTGTCCCCCTGTTACAGCTCGGTGGCTGTACTAACTTTGGATAGTTAGTACAGGGGCTCTGAGTGGAGCTGTCAGGTTTTTTTTTCATTCAACCCGCTGGGTTGAACGAAAAAAAACTTGTAGTGTGTACCAGGCATTAGGAGATATACCATTGCTATAACGCATTGTAACATGACAGGTGTAATAAATATGCTGTTGTGGTGAGTTTATTATTTCTGTGGATACGTTTACACAGAGTAATTCATACATGTACTTTATATTTACTCATTTCCAGTGTAGACCTCCACCACAAAATATTTTTTGGTATACCTCAGATCAATTATCAAACCTGTGTGTAGGAGAAAAGAACGGGGGGGGGATTATTTCTTCCTTCAGCTGAGAATTACTGTAACTGTAAATGATTCTTGTGTGTTTTTGTAGCTATTTGCAAGTGCATACAGGAAATATTAGCTGAGGAAAACAATCTTGAGATAAATGGTTTTACCAGCACCATTAACTATCTTGAAGAAGCTTTTTAATGTAGCTTTTTCAAATTCATTACTTAGGAGGTTTTGGCAGGCATCATATCAGGACTTTGAGACACATTGCCGAAAAAATGATTACTAGCCTAGGCAGAGTGTGTACACCCCTTCTGTATTGTGCCAGTATTGAAAGCAACGCTTATTCTTGACACCTTGTTGCCAGCAATGTGTTGACATTAGCATTTTAAGAATTTGATTGCTTTTGTCTTACTTAAATGCTTCTCTTGGATAACCCTTGTTCCAGTCATCATTTTTCTGATAATGTAGACTCACAGTAAATGTGATTCATTGTTCCAAAAAGTGCTAAGGTAGAATAAAAATAAATAAAAAAAACGTTTGGTTTCCCGTTACAATTCTGTGTGTTCTTAAAATGAACCTGTGATCGAAATATGGAAGCTGTCACTGCTGAATTTTTTTAAAGTGAAACCACAATGGTTTTGGACCCTTTTTTTTTATATTTAAACAATTATTTATTTTAAACTGTTGTTTTATATAAAAAAAAATTATTATTATTATTATTTTTATACAGGGTATGTATATTGCTAACAGTTTGTGCAACACTCTACAAAATGAGATAAAGTTACACTACAATTCAATATGCGAGGAATGAGAGGGCCCTGCTCGGATGAGCTGAAAAAAAAAAAAAAAAAAGTTTAGATGTTAGGTAGAGGCAGGATAGGCTTCTCTGAAGAAATTAGTTTTTATGGATCGCCTAAAAGTGAATATAATCCTTGTGTTAAAAATGTATTGCATAAAAAAAGATTCACTATAAGTTGGCTCCTTTTGCAGCTCCCTTTGTCCAGTTGACTTTCTGCTCTTTCCTCTGCCTCAACTGACATAAAATACCCTGTACTTCAAGGTATGGGGGTCATGTGACCTCTTCCAATGTGACCTCTGCTCTGAACCAGCAGCAATTGGCAGATCCAAACACTGTCACAAAATGGTGGGGGTGAAGCCATCACTCCCAATACCTTTCTACACCATGTACAGTATTCTGGTGCTGGCTGAAACAGAAGACTGAGTGGTGGGAGAGCGCTGGCAAGGTAAGACTAAGTGGATCGGAGGTTGCACTTTACAGAAACTCTGGTGGTTGTTTACTAAAACTGAGAGTGCAAAATCTGGTTCAGCTCTGCAGAGAAACCAATCAACTTCCAGGTTTTATTGTCAAAGCTTAATTGAACAAGTTGAAGTTAGAAGCTGATTGGCTACCATGCACAGCTGTACCAGATTATAAATGCACCAGTTTTAGTAAATTTCCCTCACTGTCACTTTCTCCTGAATGGAAAAAGTGACAGTGCCTCTTTAAGCCCAGGTTCACCCTGGGCTGCGAGAGTGAAGCCGTGCGAGTTCAGCTGAACTCGCACGATTTCACTCCCGCTAGTCAGTCCCGATTTCAGCTGCGATTACAGAGACATCTGTGCAGGTTTCTGCACAGACGTCAATGTAAATTGCGGGCCAAAATCACAAAAAGTAGTACAGAAACTACTTTTTCAAATCTATGCAGCGCCGCAGATGCGGCGTCGCACCGATTAGGACGGTACCATTACCGTCAATTTGCGGCAAATACCGCAGTTTTGACGTGCGATTTGACATGCCAAATCGTATGTTAAAGCGCACCAGTGTGAACCAGGGCTAAGGCTCATTTCACAGAGCTACCACACCAGGACAGGGATATTTATGTAAAAAAAATTACAATTATTTTTAGTTGAGTCAACTGTTGTCTGAAAATAACAGTCACATGGCTAAAATAAAGATCCCTGTTGTTTTGTTAAAGCTTTGTGAAATGAGTTTTCATTGTGTAACACTAGTGAAAAAATAAAATCTCTGGGTCAAATATACACAATGCAAGGATTTTACTGGGGTCCAGGCCTTAAATGAAAATCCAAACTCTTTATTATAGAACTTGTGAGCAGAGGACGGGAGAAGATGGAATACCAAGCATGATCAAAGGGGCTCCTACAGATTCTCTGGCTAGCAGCCACTACCAGTGTCTCAGCATGCCAGAGCCACAGCCTCCACTGCAGCAATGTAGTCACAAAACTAGAGGTTTTCCTGGAACTCTTTTCCAGTTTTCTGACTCTAGCAGAGGACTACTTTAGGCACATGGTCTCCAAACATACAGCTTGATAGGGTGTTGCATCCTCTAGGCCTAGGCTCCAGTACTGGATACTCCAAACAGACAAACTCTCTCAGTGGACGTTTCCTCAGAATTGGAAGGATGAAGAACCTAAAACAGGGCCCTTCAAAATCCAGCGGTCATAACCAAGCAAAGTAGCTGGGAACTAATAGTGCAGTACAGTGGCATCGGTGTACTTTAACCTCCTGCAGACAAATCCTTAAAGAGTAATCTTCACTCACCCCCATTTTTCCCTCCTCTTACCTGTTATCCAGGGTCATCCCCAATTCACATACTCACCTATCTAGTGAATCTAGCATTGTATCACTGCGATCTGCCACACCCTGTGCCACCATCTTTGTCCCTGATGTCATCGGGTGCTGACTGCCTCCTCCTGGTTCAGACATCCCTGCCTCCTCCAGCCATTTTGAAGTAAATTTAAAGTATCCTGGGATATATGACCTACATATCTCAGGAGGTTTCAAAGTGGTGGAGACATCATTCTCACCTAAGCAAGAATGGTGGCCGGGGGGCTGGGCAGATAGCAATTGTAGGTTGTGGAGGGTGGGGAAGGAGAGAAATTATGTCAAGTGCACCAAGAGGGTGAAAATAATGATTTGGAATTTTGAAGAGAATGATTATCAAGTGTTGCAGTTTGTCAGCAAGGGGTAATCCATAGATTCTCTCAAGGAGCTCAGCAAAAATGAGGTGTCATGCAATGTAGAATAGGAGCATGAGGTAAAAATATATCAATTTAAAACCCTATTAGAGCCTTTAAAATAAAAAAGACCCTTTTCAACTGCCCTTCTTTACAACGTTAATGTACCGAAAGTGATATTTACTGAATGTCACGATAAATGTGTTCATACCTCATGACATTTTCTCTTTTAGCTGAAAAATACACGTGTTTAGAAAATACCTACAGTATATATACAATATGAATTGGTATATAATTTACTAGAAATAACAGATTATGCAAGGTCTGTTTACTTTGTTGACTGAAATGAACTTTAAATGTAATTGCCAGTAATATCATATGAGCAGTTAATAAATGCACTGATGGAAAGGGTTAGAAGACCTTTTAATGAATGTTGCATTCGGGTTTTGATGATTGTCTTTTATAGGCTTTTTGCAAATAAAATAACATGAATAAATGCACATTGATTTAAAAAATGTGCAATTATATATATTTTTTTTTTTTTGCGTTTTAGCCTCCAAAGCGCCGTGACTGCAATCAGTGGATTGTGGATGCAATGTTTCTGTTCCTCCAGCACAGGTCTGTACTGAGATATGGAACTTCAGTTGCAGAACTGAAAGAATTATTCATGGAATACAAGGGTGCTGACATCATCATACTTGTGCTCCATTGAGAACTACGAGTCCCTCTGCCACAGTGGTACTGACCACTTCAGTAAGAGAGAGGTACACTGTCGGTGTGGGGGAGAGTTGCAGACTGTGACTATGTTTCACATATGGGTGTAACATGAAACATGGTCAGAAAGGTGGACATTATCATTGTCATTATGGGGTATTGTTTGTAGAATTTTGAGGAAAATAATGAATTTAATCCATTTTGGAATAAGGCTGTAACATAACAAAATTTGATAAAAGTGAAGCACTGTGAAAACTTTCCGCATGCACTGTACTTATACTGTATAGTGCTTTGAAAATGAGACAAACTGTTAGAATTTAGATCTACCTTAAAGTGGATGTAAACCCGAAATTTTTATTATTATTTTTTTTTTGCTGTCACAATGTAGAGTATAAGATTTCCTATCATTTGTGCCAAGTCTTGCCACAAAGAGTTAATCCAGCTCTGAGCAATCCTCTTTTATTGTTCAGTGAGATAAAACGGACAAACAGAGAAAAACCTTTGTCCGTTCCGCCCTCTTGCTTTGAGTGACAGGTTATTTACATATCTCGTGCACTAGCTTTAGACAGGCATTATTTTTTAATTCCCACCCTCACTCCTTTTCTGAAGTCATGTGGTTACTTTTCTGGATTTTGACTGGATGTTAGTGATCATAGCAGAAGGAATACACAGGAGAAAATGCATGTTGACAAGGGGAGTGTAGAGGTGGGCGGGGAGTCTACTGACATCACGACTCCACCCACCGAGCTCCAGACAACAGATCCACCCACAGAATCTGCAGTTTTTCAGTTCTTATAACAGACAGAGGGGAGACATTTGACAGATAAGGATACATGCAGGAGGCATCTATATCCTTATAGATCAGCACTATGGCAGTAGTTTAGAAAGGATGAGATTTGGTTTACATCCACTTTAAAGTGTTTGTCAAAACAAAAACTTTTTTTCATTTTGACTAGATTGGGGAAGGATTAGAACCCCTTTCTGTTTATTTTTATTTTTTTCTATCTTTCAGGGCTCCAATTTCCCCCCACTTTCTGCCCTGCTGACAATGTTTTTACCAAACTAATGAGGTGAAAATCTGCAAAAAAAAAGGCAGAAATAAAAATTCGACAGAGGTCCCCTACTCTATTCCCCTACTTCCCCTACTCTACTACAGAAAAGCATTTTATCCCGCGTTGCTGTTGGAGAGTTCCCTTAATTTGTCGCCATAACAGAAACTCATGATAAATCTCCCCAATTCAGTGTCAGGAACTCCATAGGTGGTAATATTCATGCGCATGTGCAAAGATGATCGAGGACAAGAATCTGCAATAACATCCCTTGTACGCACAGGCACGCCAACAGATTCTGGCGCTTGTTGGCTTATTTAAACCTGAAGTCTATCTAGCCTCATTGCTGGATTATCTTCAGCTCTGGTTCTGTGTCCCATGGTCCTGAAAACCTGCTGATCTTGCTACTGACCCAATCTCTTTGGATTCCCCTTGTCTGTTATGTCTGCTACTGATTCATGTTACTGACCCCGGCCCGGACTTTTGACCAAAATTCTGCCTGTTGATTTGGTACTTGGCTTCCAGCACGTTGCAGATTCCTGCCTGTCTCTGACCAAGTTCAAGTTTGCTGAACCACCTTCTACTGCCCTAACAGTCCCTGTCTCCACCTCCAGGGGTGCTTGGAGGGAATTGTGCAAAGAGGCCACCCTTGTCTTCTCTGGATCCACAATCAGATACATGACATGTAGCCTGATTACCAGTAAATCTTGACAAGGGCTGACATGGGTTTTGGCTGGACGTACTGTTTGATAGTTTTGGGAGAAATCATATAATGGTTCTCCAAAGTGCTGTGTCCCTGAAAAAAGAATTCAGGAGTAGTCCAGCATGCTGGGTAATTGACAAACAAGTAAATAAGAAACACCTGCTTCTAATTAAACAATACTTATAGTGAATGCAGCTGCTGTCTATTATTCCCAACAGGGGATTTATCAATGTAAAATAATTTTTTTAGGCAGCGCTTGCTATAACATGTGAAAAATCTAATTTGTGTCTTAATAAATCGCAAATAACATGCTGTGAATACCAATAAAATATGAATCCCAACACATATAATTCACATTTGTGCCAAAACTTATTTTTAAAACTGTGCAATGTTGAATGCTCTGGTGCCTGATTCCCAGGGTATCCCCTGTAGTGAATGTTCCACCTCATGCTGAATTTTGACACACCACACTCACCAGATGTCGATGACCCCCTAACTGTACACCAAGGGAAGTCATAAAGGCTTGTCGGTCCTTAGGGAGCCCTGTCCTGATGTTCCTGGTGGTTTCCTGGTACAGATCCTTACTCCTCTTTGTAGTAATCCAGTTTCGTCCTGAAATAGCTTGCTTCTGAAGATGTCGCTGTTTTGATGACGAAACACGTTTAGCGTCTGTTTCTGTGCATCACTTCCGGCCTCGCGAGTGGAACACAAGCCGTAACTTATATAGTATCATTGCAATAGTGGCGCTTTTTTAATCATCATTTTAATAAATACATCCAAAGGATTTTACACGCTCCGTTTTTATTTCATTGCCTGCCTACAAAACTTTGGGAGTAACACTGGGATTACTACAAGGAGGAGTTAGGATCTGCACCAAGAAACCATCATGAACATCAGGACAGGTCTCCCTAAGGACCGACAAGCCTTTATGACTTCCCTTGCTGTACAGTAAGTGAGTCATCAACATCTGGTGAGTGCAGTGTGTAAACGTTCAGCACAAGTTGGAACATTCACTACAGGGGATACCCTGGGAATCAAGCACCAAAAGCACTCAAGATTGCACAGTTTTAAAGTGGTTGTAAACCCTCCTGAAAAAAAAAAGACACCCTGCAAGATAAAGGCATAATGAGCTAGTATGCATAGCATACTAGCTCATTATGAATTACTTACCTGAGAACGAAGCCCCTGCAGCCATCCTCGTCTCCCCCTCCGGCCGGCGACATCTATCCCGGAGGTTATTCCCGGGTATCGCGGCTCCGGCGCTGTGATTGGCCGGAGCCGCGATGACATCACTCCCGCGCATGTGCGGGAGCCACCGGGAACGGCACAGTACAACTGTGCTTTAGTTGGCTTAAGTGCGCATGTGCCGCATGACGTCGGCACATACAAATACAGGGATATTTCCTAAACCGTGCAGGTTTAGGAGATATCCAGTGCAGCTACAGGTAAGCCTAGTTATAGGCTTGTCTGTAGTTTAAAGACTTTTTGCACTATGTCACTTTAATATTTTGGCACAAATGTGAATTATGTGTGTTTAAGATTCATATTTCATTGGTATTCACAGCATGTTATTTGTGACTTATTATGACACAAATTTGATTTTTTACATGTTATAGCAAGCGCTGCCTAAGAATAATTGACAAACAACATTCCTGATGCTATTGGCTTCTAATTATGTGACATTAACTTGCTAAATTATTTGTTGCCAAGTATCTGTATGCTCATGTGGATGTGTAGCTTACGAAACACATGGTATAACTGTGTAGACTTTTGAGATGTATCTTTTTATCTTGTGACCTTTTAAAGGAGTCTCCAGAGCTAAGAATTTGTTTCAATATGTTCTCACCTTATCAGCCAATCATGTCATCTCTGTTGTATTAACTCCTCGGTGTCAGTGTTCAATGTGCTATTCTAGAATGTTCAGAATAAATCCAGTGTCAAAAGCTCCCTGCTATATATAGTCTGGTAAAGGTGATGGAACTAGAGGTCATCCTTGCTCTTAATCAATACACAGGAAATAGAACCTGGTATAGAATCACAGTAACTTTCTGCCTTGAATGTTTTGATTAGATTCACCTTACATCACAACAACACAATAAAAACTGTTTTTTTTTTTTACACAATTTACATGTTAATGGAGAAGAGCAGCATGCCTGTTGTAAGTATGGTAAAAAAATCCTGTAATCAAAAAGTCCATATTAATGATGATATGTATATGACTGAGGATCTCATCCCGTTAATAGCAAACAAATAGTTTAAAGTGACTTCTAAATTATTTTAAACATTTAAAAATAAAAGTGCTGCTTAGGAGCAAATACCACTTGATGCCTGTAATGACCTTTCATAGCAAGAAAAGCCTCTTCTGTGCCTGTCTGATGTCCTTTCTCTTTGTTTTTGGAGCCTGACTTTATTGGTAGAGGAAATTCATCAAGATTTTAGAGGCTATCACATTTCTATCCTCAGAGGTTGCCTAAAGTGAACCTGTGCCCCAGATCAAGTAGTTATGTATTCAAAATAAGCAATACAAGTCACTTTAAAGCATTCTTGTATCTCTCTATCTAAAGTATAAGCATTGTGAGAAAATTCATTTTCAAAGTTTCACCTCTGCGTTTTTTTTTTTTTTTTGCTAAAAAGTTTTTCTTTGTTTCTATTACAAAATTTTGTAAATAAGTAAGTTTCCTCCTTCACTGATGGGCACTAATAAGCTGCACTGATGGGCACTGATAAGGTGGCACTGATGAGTTGGCACTGATGAGATGGCACTGATAGGCGGCACTGATGTGTGGCACTGATAGGTGGCACTGATATGCAGCACTGATGGGCAATGATAGGCGGCACTGATGGGCATTCATAGGTGGCACTGGTGGGCACTGATGGGCACTGATGGGCTAAACTGATGGGCACTGGAAGGCTGCACTGATGGGTACTTTTGGGTGGCAGTGATAGGTGTTACTGCTGGGCACTGAAAGGTGGAACTGATGGCTGGCACTGATTACACTAATAGGCATCACTGGTGGCACTGGAAGGCATGGTGGATGAGCACTGATTGGCAGCTGTCTGGGCACTGATTGGCAGCTGCCTGGGCACTGATTAGCATATCCCTGGTGGTCAAGGGTGGCATACCTGGTGGTCCTGTGTGGTGGCCATCCCTGATGGTCCTGACGGCATCCTGGTGGTCCTGGGCAGGCATCGGCTGGGGGGCTGCGCTGATAAAAAATCAGCACAGACCTCCCTGTCAGGAGAGCCACCGATCTGCTCTCCTCTACTCGTGTCTTTCAGACGCGAGTGAGGAAAAGCCGATAAACGGCTCTTCCTGTTTGCATCGTAATCAGCCGTGATTGGACACAGCAGATCACATGGTAAAGAGCCTCCGTCAGAGGCTCTTTACTGAGAACGGTGCAGCGGTGTGTCAGACTGACATGCAGCACCACCGATCACCACGGTGCGCACCCCCACAGGAGCGCGCCAGCAGTTATCCTGCTGGACGTCATATGATGCCCAGTCAGCATAGTTGAACCACCGCTCGGCCGTCATTCTGATATAGGCCGGGCAGGAAGTGGTTAAAGTGATTGTAAAGTATTGTTTTAGAAATAAAATAAAAATAACAAACATGTTAAACTTACCTCCTCTGTGCAGTTGCTTTTGCACAGAGCAGCCCCGATCCTCCTCTTCTTGGGTCCCTCTTTGCTGCTCCTGGCTCCTGGCCCCTCCCTCCCACAGCTAGCAGCTTCCCATGGGGGCACTGGAGCCGAGCCACAGCTCACTGTGTCCATTCAGACATGAAGCCTCGTCCCGCCCCCCCTCCCCTGATTGGCTGACTAACTTTGATTGACAGCCGCGGAAGCCAATGGTGCCGCTGCTGTGTCTCAGCCAATCAGGAGTAGTGTCCTGAACGGCTTAGACATTCGTGGACATCGCTGGAGGGAGATGGGGCTCAGGTAAGTAACTAGTGGGGTGCTGGGATGGCTGTTACACATAAAAGTTTTTTTTATCTTAATGCATTAAGATAAAAAACCTTCTGCCTTTACAACACCTTTAAGGCTGAGCTGGAACACGCGGGCCGAATAATGGCCGGTATCACCTGGTTCATCAGAAATCGGTTGACCTTCAGCCCATGTGTACAGCAGCCTGACCAGCTTTTAACAAATGGGCATGCTGAAAAACCAGCATTCGATCAGCGCTTGCAGCTAATGGCTGCGAGCACTGATCAGTACGTCCTGGCGGGGGCGGTCCCCCTGTCAAAATACAATAGTATGCTGTACTAACATCACTTGTGTTAGTACAGCAATCTGTATTTTTTTTGTTCAGCCCACTGGGTTGAAGGAAAAAAGAGTCCCTATGTGTACCTGGCATTACACTACTTGCATTTAAAAAATAAACAACGGCATTTATTTCTGTATTTTATATTTTTTGACTTTAACCACTTCGCGCCCGGGCTATAAGCAAAAGACGTCCGCAAAGCGGTCGTCAATTGCTGATAGGACGTCTATGGACGTCCTCTTATTTACTTCCGCGATGCGCGCCACCGCGGGCACGCGTCGGGGAAAAACTGTGCCCGCCGTGTCAGGCGAGTGCCGATGCGCGTGCCTGGCGGCCGCAATGTCCGCCAGGTACGAGCGATCGGCTGTCACAGAGCCAGGGACGTGGATCTCTGTGTGTAAACACAGAGATCCACGTCCTGTCGGGGAGAGGAGACGGATGGTGTGTCCCTTGTACATAGGGACAACCATCAGTCACCTCCCCCAGTCAGTCCCCTCCCCCCCACAGTAAGAACATCTAGCAGGGAACATATTAACCCCTTGATCGCCCCCTAGCGGTTAACCCCTTCCCTGCCAGTCACATTTATACAGTAATCAGTGCATATTTTTAGCACTGTTCGCTGTATAAATGTGAATGGTCCCAAAAATGTGTCAAAAGTGTCCGATGTGTCCGCCGTAATGTCACAGTCACACAAAAAAAATCGCAGATCGACGCCATTACTAGTAAATAAAAAAATAAAAAAATAATTTAAAAAAATCATAATTCTATTCCCTATTTTGTAGGCGCTATAACTTTTGCGCAAACCAATCACTATACGCTTATTGCGATTTTTTTTTTTACCTAAAATATGTAGAATACGTATCGGCCTAAACTGAGGAAAAAAATAGTTTTTTTTTTTTTAAATGGGATATTAATTATAGCAAAAATTAAAAAATATTGTGTTTTTTTCAAAATTGTCGCTCTATTTTTGTTTATAGCGCAAAAAATAAAAACCGCAGAAATGATCAAAGACCACCAAAAGAAAGCTCTATTTGTGGGAAAAAAAGGACGTCAATTTTGTTTGGGAGCCACGTCGCACGACTGCGCAATTGTCATTCAAAGTGTGACGGCGCTGAAACCTGAAATTTCGCCTGGGCAGGAAGGGGGTTATGTGCCCAGTTGTCAAGTGGTAAATATCTCACTCAATTACTTACTATAAAAGGCGCACTTACTTATCACTTTCCTATCCAAAGTGAATTTTTCTATCTTCTGTATATGTAGATAATGACTTTGTACTGCAGTCAGTGTGACTATGTTTGACTATGTATTTAAGAAGCAGTGAATGTGAATTTTCCCAATGCGTGTAATAACAAGGAATGCCTAACCGCTTGTGAATGTTTGGCGAATGTCACATTCACTGCTTTATAAATATGCCCAATATGATCTATTGTGAGAAGCCATACAAGTAAAAGTCTACTAACTTTTCATTCCATGAGTCAGCAGGATGATGTAGTTTAATAATGAATAGAGTGAAAACAGTGACATCCTGTGGTTTCCCAGCATATTTTAATATGTAGCCATAGAATTGATGCTCTGTGATGTTTATACTTTAAAATTGTACTAATATACAGTAAATGTTAATAGATTCAACTTTAGTAAAGTAATTATGTTAAAGAAAAGAACATCCCTGTGCTTATAATGACATCTTCTTTCTAGTCAAATAATAAATGCACCACTAGAATGCATTACCAAAAGTATTGGGACACCTGCCTTAACACGCACATAAACTTTATTGGCATCCCAGTCTTAGTCCGTAAGGTTCAATATTGAGTTGGCCCACCCTTTGCCGCTATAACAGCTTCAACTCTTCTGGGAAGGCTGTGCACAAGGTTTAGGAGTGTGTCTATGGGAATGTTTGACCATTCTTCCAGAAGCGCATTTCTGAGGTCAGGCACTGATGTGGATGAGAAGGCCTGGCTCGTACCGTGTTTCCCCGAAAATAAGACCTACCCCGAAAATAAGACCTAGCGTTATTTTCCAGGAGAGCTGCAATATAAGCCCTACCCCAAAAATAAGCCCTAGTTAAAAATTTTGTAACATTCTATAATCCACTCTATTACAGAAGTATATAATGTACAATGTGTGTGTTTCTGTTATATAAATGCGGGAAAGAGAGCTCTGGCAGGTCACAGAAGAGCATAACGGTGCTATAACAAAGGCATTTGGCACAATTATATTACAGAAACACACACATTATACATTATATACTACTGTAATAGAGTGGATTCTAGGATTTTACAAGCATTTTAACTCAGTTCACACTGGGGATTCCTGTCAGGCAGAGGGAGGGAAGACAGCACATTACATGGTAAGACCTACCCCGAAAATAAGCACTACTGTGTCTTTTGTTGCCAAAATAAATATAAGACCCGGGCTTATTTTTGGGGAAACACGGTAGTCTCCACTCTAATTCATCCCAAAGGTGTTCTATCGGGTTGAGGTCAGGACTCTGTGCAGGCCATTCAAGTTCCTCCACCTCAAACTCGCTCATACATGTCTTTATGGACCTTGCTTTGTGCATTGGTCCAAATCATTTTGTGGAGTGGGGATTTTGATGTGGGGCTGTTTTTCAGGGGTTGGGCCCCTTAGTTCCAGTAAAGGGAACTCTTAAGGCATCAGCATACCAAGACATTTTGGACAATTTATTTCTCCCAGCTTTGTGGGAAGTGTTTGAGGATGGCCCCTTCCTGTTCCAACATGACTGTGCACCAGGGCACAAAGGGCCCTAAACCTGAAAGTAGTAATCAACGTATGAGTACGTTGCTTTGCCCACAGCGGGCACTCATATTGCGGTCACCAAGTGGTTAATAGCAGATCAGAACTACAGATTTAGCCACATAGGTTGAGAGTCAAAGGTAACTGCACCCATCCCCTCTCCAGTGAGCACTGGAGGGGCAAAGCGGAGATTGGTGACTGACAGTCTTTGCTCAGAGCTGACCGAGAACTGAGCGAATCAGCGGCAATGTGATCATTCAGTTCTTGGGCTTAGAGCCAACGTGGTACAGGTGCAGCATCACATCGATGCTGCAGAACGGAGGTGGGCATGCATGTTTGTTTCTTTGGTAACCGCAAACTTCTCCTCTAATACTTTTTGGTGGATTTCCTGTATGCAGAAAAATTATTGTATAACTAAAGGCAAAACTTCATTTTTTTTTTTTGTGGAGATGGATTAAAACACCTGTCAGGTTTTTATTGCAGTCTGTGCCCACCGGAGATTCTCCCTCTCTATTTGTTCTGTTTACCATTATCATTAAACGTGAAAGGAAAAAAAAAAACAATTTTGCTTTGTACCCAGAACAGTAATAGAGGGAAAATCTTCCAATGGGGACACTGGTTCTGGTGACCTGGCGGTCCCCAAGATACTCTCTTAATTTGCAGGGCTTTCCTCTCACTTCCTGATTTGCCTATGGGACAGGAAGTGAAGGGAAATTTCCCTAATGGGATACAGATGGCAAAAATAAACCTTACAGGGGTTATAACCCTCCCTTACTTTATCCAAAATGAGAGTAAAAAAATTTTTTTGCCTATAGTTCTTCATTAAGTGCTTCAAATTACAGTACAGCAATGTAACTAAGCACTTTCGGGATTCTCAGTATTATTAATATTGAACCTGCTCTACTCTTAACAGAGGGCGTTTTCATGTGGGGGGGGGGGGGGCTGCGTTAAGCCTTGAGATATCAACAATGGGCTACGTGGGCTGATGACTACGGAGGCAATTTCCCCACAACTCTCCTGCATACCCATTTAACTTTGTATTTTATCATACCGAATGATTTATCTGCACAAACCGCACATAGCAGAACCGTTTAAGCTAATGTTAGATGAAGCAGAGTATAAAAATAAAGGTAACGAAGCACAAGCAGAACAGTGGATGAGGCAGAGACTAAACAATGACTGAAAAACCTGCAGTTTGTTTTTTGATCATTTGTCATTTTTCATTTCAGTACACCTAAATACTAACAAATGGTCTGAATAAAATGGAATAAAGGCACCTTGGTAACCAGTGTAAATGGAAACCACCCCCACTGAAAATGTCAGGGAAATAACAACAGTATCAAGGACAAAACCACGGGGATGAGTGGGTGAATTCCAAACATACAGTGAGTCATGTGAAGAACACTGGCTTTAGACATTTCTCAGTGATGCGGCAGAGGTTACTTCTGAAACGGTCTCTGATGTGTCTTTCTACAATTAGGATTTTTCTGTGCAGGGAAACCCCGACAAACAACCTGGGGTAACGTTTCCTCCTTCTCTGATCGTTTGGAACCTTAAACAGCATGAAAGGGGGTACAGGAGTGCAAGAGGCAGCGTACAGGAGACCGAGTGCAAACGAAATGTCATTTAATGCTGTATATTTAGGGGCCTCAAAACTTTTCAATAAGAGGGCTACATTGTTTACTTCAAAGCGGAGTTCCACCCAAAAGTGGAACTTCCACTTTAAGCACTCCTCACCCCCACATTTAGCATGTAATTTTTTGGGAGGGGGGGAGTGGGGGCTTCGGTAGGAGTGGGACTTCCTGTCCTACTTCCTCCTTCCGCCCAGGGACTGCTTCCGCGACTCCTCCTCTTGCCTTAGGCGGCCCCTCCCTCTAGGCGATATCCTGGGACATGTGACAGGTCCCAGGAGATCGCCTGTCCACTGAGGGAGCGCAGCGCCGCTCGCGCATGCGTAGTGCGTGCCCAGCCATGAAGCCCAAAGCTGTCATGGCCGGGTGCCCACAGAGTGAATGGAGGCGCCGGAGAAGAGGGGGGGAGAGGAGCGACGCTCCGGGCGGCTGCTTCGCTGGACCGTGGAGCAGGTAAGTGTCTGTTTATTAAAAGTCAGCAGCTACACTTTTTGTAGCTGCTGACTTTTAATAAACCTAAAAAAAAGGCTGGAACTCCCCTTTAAGGATATTCGTGGGCCAAAAAAAAAAAATGTTTTAAAAATAAATGAATAGAATTTAAAGTGGTTCTAAAGGCTGAAGGTTCATAGAATGCATGAAGGTAAAAAACCTTCTGTGTGCAGCACCCCCGATCCTTACCTGAGCCCCCACCGATCCAGCGATGTTCACTATAGCCTCGACTGTATGCAGACTTTCCCTCCTCATTGGCTGAGATCACATCCACTATGCCAATAAGGAGAGAGCCTGAGTGGCACACACATTTTTCCCAGGTCACTGCCAATAAGGAGAGAGCGGGGAGCCGTCCGAGTCGCAGCTCTATGTGTCTTATGGATGCATAGAGCAGTGGCTCGGAAATGGTGGCTCGGTGCCCCCAAGGCAAGCGTCTTTCTCTGAGGGTACTACTCGAGGGGAAGGAACCAGGAGCACCGGCAGGGGACCCCAAAAGGAGAGGATTGGAGCTAGCCCATACAGGTAAGTATGACATGTTTGTTACTTAAAATAAACGCAGCTTTAATATCACTTTAAATGGAAGAATATGTTTTGCTTGAAGCTTTTTTGGAATCAGCATGATATGATAGAGAACAACAGAAAAAGGACTTTGTTTAAACAAAGCAAAGAAATTCCAAATAAACACGAGCCCTCTCTACATCAGAGCCTGTATCAGAGTCCCATTTACATGAGAGTCCCCATCCAAGTCTGTCCTTTCATTAAAGTCCCTATCAGAGTCCTCCTTACAACTAAGTCCCCATCAGAGTCCCCTTTATATCAGAATCCGTATCAGAGTCCCCCTTACATCAGATTCTCTTTCGGAGCCAACACTTACATCCGAATCCCCATCAAAGTCCACCCTTATCTCACACACAGTGTGGCTGGGAGCCTGGAAAGCCCAGTAATGATGGCTGTAGAAG
Source organism: Rana muscosa (assembly GCA_029206835.1). Lineage (NCBI taxonomy): Eukaryota > Metazoa > Chordata > Amphibia > Anura > Ranidae > Rana > Rana muscosa. The sequence goes on along the minus strand of JARGYO010005626.1, from coordinate 9,904,558 downwards.
TAGGCAGAGCAGGTCACGGTCAGAATGACGGAAGTACTATCCTCCGTGAATGCTGGAGCAAGGACATGATAAGTTGTTAGCGTGCTTGTAGGGGTAGGATAGTGGGGTGATTGTCACATCCTCCATGTTTCACTCCTCGTTGGGCATCAAGAAATGGTCACATAAGAGGCCCACCCTGGGGTTGGTTCTTCTGGGCTATGCTAAGCACTTTGGATAGGATCAGTGCCTTACACATGGGATACCTTTACTTGAACAAACCAATAAACTATAGTCAACTCCCTTGATGTTGATATACACCACCACGTCACTGTTGCATTTAGGAGGGGCATGCAGAGCCAATGCTCTCTCCACCTGTCATATCATCGTTGCCTCATTTCCAGTAATGGTATGGGGTCTCGCTGTGCACTTCACTAACTTCACCCTTTATTAACTTTTCCTCTTCCGTACCTGTGCACAGACTAAAGACCTCTGTGGTGCTGTTCTGCTCCGGTTGCTATGGGAGATGGACCTACTTTTGGAGAGAGTGCCAACAACAACTCCTCCTGCAAGAACTTATGTACATGCCACCTGTCACACGTACATGCTTACGACTGGCTGCTTTAGAAGCCTTTGTTACCCTTGGTAACCACTTGTATCTTCACACATTACACCCCTTGAGTAACTTCAGACCAGGCAAAAGGCAAAGTTGCAAAAGCTTTACTTAAATAATTTGGCATGACAGTCAAACAAAGCCAACAGTCTTTCCCTAAACTAACTCAGGCTTGAGGCTGCTCCAGCATACCTTTACAGGATAGCATCCATAACTGGCTGAGTCCATGATGTTAGTGTGCAGGATTGGCATCTTCAGGTGTTCATTAGCTGGCACTCCAGTCTTTACATATTTCAGCCAGCTAGCTAGCAGGATGTTCAGTAAGACTGGCACTCCAGTCTCTGCATATTTCAGCCAGCTAGCAGGATGTTCAGTAAGACTGGCACTCCAGTCTCTGCATATTTCAGCCAGCTAGCAGGATGTTCAGTAATAAACAGCCAGCAGCAGAGACTGAAGACCTTCTGGGTCCAGACCCCTGTCCCTTTTATAACACACATGACCAGTGGGTCGGAACCCAAAAAAAAGGCCGCCAAGAAAGAACAGAGAAACACAGTTAACACTAACCCTCCCGACTGGGTTAGCATATAACTCTATCTACCTACATGCTGGCAACCCTAGAAACCAATGACAATACAATAACAGTGCAGCTGAGGGACCTGTACTGGAGACCAAATGGGGATGGCTGTTGATGTTGAGCTGAAATAAAGACCATAGGCTGACCTGAGGACCTGTGTAGCAGGCCGCTGACCCTAGCTGTAGGCCAGATTTGGCCCATGGACTGTAGTTTGAAGACCCCTGATCTAAACAACAGAAATGTGTGTTATCTGGTATAACTTCAGTGAATTTTCAGTGGTTTTATTATCTGTTTATTGCGATATACATAGGAATTCCCTGCATTGTATGACAGTAAACCAGCTCTGTGCCTCAACAAAACAGTATCCCCTTAACACCTAACCATATTCCTTGTTTCACTCTTATCTACATCCAATAGGACAGCTGACATCATGTTTGTTGCTCGGGATTTTTTTTCATGTACTTTTTACACAGTTTTATAAATCAGATCTACTGTGATTTAGATACAAGTGCTTTTATCATGAACATGACCACAGAAAATGTGTACAAGGATAAGATCATTGATGAGGTAGGTGATGTCCTTGAAATGAGTCATGATGATGTACTCCTGCGATGTTCTCTGGGGAAAGGGTGGAAGCAATCATTCAAACCACACTGCATTTTAGGAATAACTTTATAAATTTATACATTACATGAATTTGATTAATGTATGATTTTCCATTAATGTGGGTGGGCACATTGAATTATCCCACCTAGTCAATTATTGGCAGATACATTTCCCCAAGTTTTTTTTCCTACAGAAAGTAAATGTGTGCCTACTTTACAGGTGCTCATGATTAAAAAAAAAAGTCCTATTGATGGAAGCTGTTTGTTGCTTAAAACTATCACAAATCTTGACAATTCTGACATGAGATGGAAAAAATGCAGAATCAGAGGTAAACTTCAGTGAAAGCTGCATGACAAAACAATCAGTAGATAATAGATACAGGTAGCTGAAATTAAATGTATATATAATTCTACACCAGTTTAAAACCTCACTCTGGGCAAAATGTATCTTCCTACCGCTCCTCCCTCTAACCTTTCTCTAAACCATTCTGCCAGGCTTAAAGCGGTTGTAAAGGCTATGCATGAAGGTAAAAAACCTTCTGTGTGATGCTCGCCCCACAGCCCCCCTAATACTCACCTGAGCCCCCTTTCGATCCATCTATCCCGGGTCTCTCTCTCCTCATTAGCTGAGATAAGCACAGCCAGTGAGCCAATGAGGACAGAGCGGGGGGTAGGGCAGAGCCACTGCTCTATGTGTCTTATGACATAGAGCAGGGCTCGGGAGCGAGCACGCACCAGTGCCCCTATAGCAAGGGGCTTGCTATTGGGGGCCTGGTCAAGAGGGAGGAGCCAGGTGCGCCAGCGGTGGACCCGAGTAGAAGAGGATTGGGGTTGCTCTGTGAAATAAACCTTTGGACAGAGCAGGGAAGTACGACAAGTTTATTAAAAAAACAACCTTTAATATCACTTTACTCAAGTTTTTCCATGACTTTTAGGCCCGGTTCACATAGGGACGACTCCTCAGGCGACTCGGTTATAGCTGCAGAGGGTGGGCCAACTCAATATTGAACTCTACAGACTAAGACTGGGATGCCATTAAAGTTCATGTTTGTGTAAAGGCAGGTGTCCCAATACTTTTGACAATATAGTGTATGTCCCCCCTCTGCAGGCCCCAGCTTAAGCCTGTGAAATATACCCCAGGATGATAGTCCATAAGAGCAACCATACAGAGAGTCAGAGTAGTGGCAACCAACCCGTCTATGCAGGATATGTGACCCTCTATTCAGAGAACTGTTATGCCACTAGCAGGAACGGCTGTTAAGTAAAGCATTCAGAAAAGCAAGCACTGCACAGTGCATGGATGTTATTTTGTTATTTGGTGAGCTGGGATGTGTAATATGTCTATATTGTATAAGGGTTTGTACACCCTGAAGGGTCTAAAGTATGACTTGGGCAGGAGACCAGTATGACTTCCTGGTGATCTTGTAGAAGTAAAATGGTGGAGTTCCCCAGCAAGTGAGAAGGATCTCCAAACCAGGACCCCTAGCATGGGAACTGACTTAACGACACTCCAGATATGGCCAAATGTGTCATTGGACAGAGCCCAAGATGTCTACAGCAGAGGAGTGTGCCACTACAGCAGGAATGTTGGCGCAAGTTGGAGTATCAAATGCCTCACCAGGGTCAGTCCCCGACCCAGAAGAAGAGGGAGGGAGTTTTCCTAATGGGACAATTGCAGGCTATAGCCTGGGTGTTATCTGTGGAGGAGGAGTTACGCACCGTTAGTGCCAAGCTCTGGACCTGTATATCAATTATCTGCTCTAACTCAGCCGGAGCAAAGAGCCTGCCTGTATGTCATTGAACAAGAGAAAGAGACTTCCAGAGGTGGTCTGTCTGAAATTGCTGGAATCTCCCATTGTGATATGGTCCCTGCATGCCTATTTTTTCCCAGGAGCGGGTAATGGTTTGTCCTGATTACAGTGCTATCTGAATTGCAAGATACTTGTTGATCATGGATCATTGTTCCCTATGTTCCACACGTTATGTATGTTATTTGCTACCGAGTCTGGTGAATAATCATGGCACCAAGGTGTGCCAAAGAAAATGGGGGGGGGGGTGGAAATGTAAAAGGGGTTATTTTCCCTTTCAAGGTGGTCACCAGCCTGTCTCAAGGAGTCTGGACTGAACCTCTGCATGGCTAGGGTATTTAAAGGAAGGAGCTGCTAGAAAGAGAGGTAGGTGGGAAGAGACAGCCATAATGGACGCCCATTTGTGGCATCCCTGTGGGCCCCCACTTGGGCCTGTGAAATAAACCTGAGGGTGACAGATACTGGCAGCCAACCCCTCTATGCAGGATAATGTGACCTTCTATTTGGGTAACTGTTAATCAGCGGCGGTGCGTCCATAATGGGTGCAGGAGCGCCGCCCCCTCTCTCCCCTGCGCCGTCACTCAAGTGCACAATACATAGAGATTCATGCATTGCACAAATCTTTATGTATTGTCGCCGTTGCTGCCCACTATTCAGATGGCCGGCCCCCTGGTGAGCGCCGGCCATCTGAATAACAGCAGTTTGTTGGTGTTTGGAAGTGCCTATCAGAGCCAGCGGCTCTGATAGGCTTTCCGATTACAGCCTGTGGGCTCTAATCGGCTTCCAAATAGTTAACCAGGGGACGCAGGGGGTGTGCGTTCCCTGGTTAACACTGACACTCATCTCAGCCAATCAGTTTCACCGGGTCTGGTTACCGGTAACCTGATTGGCTGAAGCGACATCGAGGGCGGGACTTGGGAGAAGACATTGAGGGAGGATGGCTGACCCGAGAAAGGTAAGTGCTGGGGGAGGGGTGAAGCAATCTGGCGGTTTTTGAGGGGGCAAACTGGTGGCAATTGATGGGCACAGTGGTGACAATTGATGGGCACAGTGGTGACAATTGCTGGCACAGTGGTGACAATTGATGGCACAGTGGCTGCGTTTGATGGCATGGCACAGTGGCTGCGTTTGATGGCATGGCACAGTGGCTGCGTTTGATGGCACAGTGGCGACAATTGATGGCACAGTGGCGACAATTGATGGCATGGCACAGTGGCGACAATTGCTGGCACAGTGGCGACAATTGCTGGGCACAGTGGCTGCGTTTGATGGCACAGTGGCGACACTTGATGGGCACAGTGGCTGTGTTTGGGCACAGTGAGGCTGCAATTGATGTTTTTTTTTGAGCACCAGCCGCCACTGGTTATGTTACTAGCTGTATTTGGTAAAGGAATGGCTGTTAAGTAAAGCATTCAGAGAAGCAAACACTGGTTGGGCAATACACCATTGGGTGAGCTGGGATGTGTAATATGCCTAATCTGTGTAAGGGTTAGCACATCATGAAGGGCCTGAAGTATGATTTAGGCAGCAGACCAGCAACGCTGTATCCTGGCCTAGGCCAACAAGGTCCAGGCCTAGGGCAGCACTTTGCAGGGGGGCAGCACGGAAAGAGTCCCCGCTGGCTTGCGCTACGCTGTTAGTGTAACGCAAGCTGCTTCTAATTTTGACTGTCCTATCATCCTGGACCACAAACCTTCCTCACTGAGCTATGTGTTTTATGCTTCATCATTGGCATGGTTAAATCTTCTTAGTCCTCTCCATAAAATTATCAGAAATTTGTGCTTAAAGTAGAACTATAGGCAACGCTTTTTTTTTCATTTTGGATAGAGTAAGGGAGGGTTATACCATCCTTGTCCCATTGCAGAGATTTCCCTTCACTTCCTGCCCCATAGCCAAACAGGAAGTGAGAGGAAATCTATGCAAATAAAGGGAATCCAATGCCCCCCCCCCAGGCCCTAAGAACTAGTGTCCCCACTCAAAAATGTCAGGGCGGGTCTTAAACAGAAAGGGGTGTGGCCTTGACAGGAAGGGGTGGGTCATATTTAAATTAGGTGGTGCACGAGTTTGGTCAGGCCTAGGGCAGCACAAAACCTAAATACACTACTGGAGACCAGCATCCTTTTGGACCCCTTTGGCCTTCTGTAAGATGATGAGGAGTTTCACAGCCGTGAGATGGATTTGTAACCCAATCCCCTCGTGTTTTACTGTTCTGCTGGTGGACCCCCGGCACGAGAAGTGGCCAACCAACCCACCATTAGGGGGCCCTCCTACATTCTGTTCATTGTTTTTTCTTGCTAGAAGCTCTGAAATGATAAATTAGACATTTTTACTTCTACCCAGATGGCTGCCTCCAGTACAGAACAAGGCATTGTACGTCAGTAATGGGAAAACATCAGCTGCTGCGAGAGTACAGGCAATACTGGTGTCATTTGCTCTCTTTCTGAGTTCCTTTTTATGCAACACAGATAAATCTATGCTCTGTCCACCCAAAACTTTCAGAGAAAGATGCAACTGTCCTGAACACTGCAAACCCAAAATGATCCAAGGCTTAGCAGAGGGTAACAGAGTGCAAATATACTGTAAATGCTATGTGTAGCAGGGGTTTCCTTTAATGCCTTAGAGACTACTGTACCCATAACCCCACTGGGCACCCATGGTGCATTGCCCCGCGCAAAGACTGCTGGGGTGGACTTTATAAGAGGAGGGCGGAGCCGGGTTCGGTCTCTTTGGACACTGCCCACCCAGCAAGTGGAACTCCTTTCCGAGCCTGTGGTGATACAAGGCCTGAAGCCTGGGCCTTTCTCCAAAGAGCCTTCCGCTCTCACTGAGGAACCTGAGGGACGTCTCTCCATCCACACTGTTGCTGCATCGTTGCCAGGAGGCCCGAAGACTTGGATGTCGTGAGACCTGTGTACCAAGACACAGCAGCAGAAGATACGGACACGGACTAGTCCGGTTGGGTGAGAGAGCACTTGCTCAGAGAACTATATAGGATTTCTAGGCCCAATAACTGTTATCCGGAGTTATCAATAGTGTTGCGCTGCGCACCGGAGGGACAGTGCATCGGAGCAGCTTTAGAGATTGCCTTAATTCACCAAGTTATCAAAACCCCTTTACCCTGTGGATTACAGTATTTCTTCAACAAGTGCACCACCGTTTTTGCTAGCAAAGATTTTCCCCTACGGAACTTCTACACAGTACAGTCAGGCCTGACTTAGCGTAGACATTGCTGGGCGCCATTTTTTTGCCCACAAGGGAGAATAGCTGCAGCGGGGACCGTTAGATTTATGCACCATACTGTATATCTGTCTGTTTATTGAGATACTCTTCTATTGCAGGGCTCTGCACATGATATGCACATTGTTAATTTTATGCTTACCCAACAATCTGAGTAAAAGTACAAAGGTTAAGTATACTGGTGTTGTGTCATTTAGGTACTTGCAGAAGAGACGGGTAAAGATAGCTATACTCTATTGCTGTGTGTGTGTTCTATTATAGAATTGTGTCTCTGTGAGTTGCAGGCTACACCATCCTATCATCCCCTACTAACTGTGCCAAGGGAGGTTAGAGCCAATTGCCGGGGGTTGACAGGGTGCATTACAGGGGCCCAAAAATTATACCAGCAGCCCTCTTAACTGGGGGTACCGCTAGATATGCATACACAATGTAGTTGATTTACTAAAACTAGAGAGTGCAAAATCTGGTGCAGCTCTGCAAAGAAGCCAATCAGCTTCCAGGTTTTTGTCAGAGCTTAAGGTGGTTGTAAAGGCAGAAGGTTTTATATCTTAATGCATTCTATGCATTAAGATAAAAAGCCTTCTGTTTGCAGCAGCCCCCCGATACTTACCTGAGCCCCTTCTTGATCCAGCGATGTTGCACAAGAGACTCGGCTGTCCGGGACTCTTCCTCCTCATTGGCTGAGACAGCAGCGAAGCGCCATTGGCTCCTGCTGCTGTCAATCAAAGTCAGCAAGTCAATGTGGAGATAGAGGGAGCAAGTCCGGGCCACAGCTCCGTGTCTGAATGGACACACAGAGCTGTGACTCTGCTCGGGTGCCCACATAGCAAGCTGCTTGCTGTGGGGGCACTGAACAGGAGGGAGGGGCCAGGAGCGCCAAAGAGGGACCCGAGAAGAGGAGGATCTGGGCTGCTCTGTGCAAAATGCCTGTACAGAGCAGGTAAGTATAACATGTTTGTTATTTTTACACACAAAAAAAGAGACTTTAGAATCACTTTCATTGAAAAAGCTGAAGTTAGAAGCTGGTTGGCTACCATGCACAGCTGCACCAGATTTTGCACTCTCCACTTTTAGTAAATCATACCCAACTTATGTAGTCATGTATAAATGGAAAAGCATTTATTGTGTTTTTAAATACATTTGGTATAGATAAGTTGTCTTACCATCAGCTTTATATAATCACTTGTACAGCATCACCCAGAATGGTAGAGGGTAGACCAACAGTGTAAGCCAATCGGTTGCTGCTGCATTTCACAGTGCTGTCAGTCTACATGGCAAATACTTACAGAAACAGCAGAGAGATTACTTTATCGGTGTCCTGCTGCTTTTACATTGTCCAGTGAGCAGTCAGTAGCAGGAAGGTGACACCGTTGTATTCTATCACTAAGAGAAATAATGATATTAACTTCCTGGCTATGCAGTGTGGAAGGCGAGGAAACTGAAAAAAAGAGGTTAAACAGAATCAGAAATATTTTGGCAGGTAAGAAAGTTCACCCACATTTTTAGCTGTATACTTTTGGCCAGAGTTCAGCTTTTTTTTAATCCCATCTCTCCAGCAAAAATCTAATGTGTAATACAGGGGTCTCTAGATGACTGCCAATGCAAAAATGTAATGTGTAATAGGGGTCTCTAGATGAACGCCAATGGGCCCACTACAAGATTTTATACAGTCCATGGCTAATGTCAGTGGAGTAGGGACAGCAAAATCTGCTTATGGTCTCTGCTTTAACCCTCCTTCCTCTCCCTCCCACATGTAACAGGGGACTCTGATGGGGACCCTAATGTAAGGGGGGCTCCTATGTAAGGGCAACTGTTATGAGCACCCTAATGTAAGGGGGAACTCTGATGGGGACCCTCATATATGGAGGACTCTGATGGGCACCCTGATGTAAGGGGGAACTCTGATGGGAACACTCATGTACTCTGATGGGCACCCTGATGTGTGGAGGACTCTGATGGGCACCTTGATGTAAGGGGGAACTCTGATGGGGACCCTCGTGTACGGAGGACTCTGATGGGGACCCTCATGTATGGAGGACTCTGATGGGCACCCTAATGTATGGAGGACTGTGATGGGCACCTTGATGTAAGGGAGAACTCTGATGGGGACCCTCATGTACAGAGGACTCTGATGGGGACCCTCATGTATGGAGGACTCTGATGGGCACCCTGATGTAAGGGAGAACTCTAATGGGGACCCTCAAGTACGGAGGACTCTGATGGGCACCCTAATGTATGGGGGAACTCTGATGGGAACACTCATGTACTCTGATGGGCACCCTAATGTATGGAGGACTCTGATGGGCACCTTGATGTAAGGGGGAACTCTGATGGGGACCCTCATGTACGGAGGACTCTGATGGGGACCCTCATGTATGGAGGACTCTGATGGGCACCCTGATGTATGGAGGACTCTGATGGGGACCCTCATGTATGGAGGACTCTGATGGGCACCCTGATGTAAGGGAGAACTCTAATGGGGACCCTCAAGTACGGAGGACTCTGATGGGCACCCTAATGTATGGAGGACTCTGATGGGCACCTTGATGTAAGGGGGAACTCTGATGGGGACCCCTAATGTACAGAGGACTCTGATGGGGACCCTCATGTATGGAGGACTCTGAGGGGCACCCTGATGTAAGGGAGAACTCTGATGGGGACCATGATATAAGGGGGGACTCTCATGGGGATTTTTTTCAGACCGCATTTGTAAAATATGATCTGGCTCTCATACTGAAAAGTTTGGAGACCTCTGGTGTAATATCCATTAAAAGCAACAATGTTTTCCCAACAATGTTTAAATTACACATACGAATATTGCCTATGCTGTATTCTAGAAATCACTACCAACATTTATGCAGGAAACAGCATCCTTTGATAAGACATACTTTGGTATTTTTATTACCACTTAGCACAATGCCTTGGTATCTTAATCTGCGAGTCCCAAAGTAGTTTAAACATTGATTTTGGTTTCTCTTCTCCATGCTGGCAGAATTTGCTTCAGCTGAACAAAACAATAGTGACATCTAGTGTATTTGAAGAATGTTTCTGGTGCCATGCGATTCTTATGTTACGTATGAAATGAGAAGCATCCTCTCACAGGACCAGTGCTGAGAGCTGGGTTGGGATTTGAATTTTTGACTACAGTCAAGTAAGACAAAGCAAACAAAAAAAAGAGAACAAACATATTTTACACTGTTCAAAGGCTCAGTCATACAAAATGCATTTGAAAACAAATACAATGGTGTGTGTTGTCACATGGTATGTGTTGTCATGCATCAAATGCATTGCTGTTTATGAACAGTTACTTTCAACTGCTTCGAATGGCAAATTGCAGATCAGTATGCAGAATCCTGGACTTTTTCTGACACAGTACCGTTACAAGAATGGATGCTACAGAGAGTACTGCACATTGCAAATCTAATGCCGCGTACACACGACCGTTTTTCCCGTCGAGAAAATCGATCGTGTGTACGCGGCATAAGTATTTTATCTGCCTTGACAAAAAAAATGCAGCATAAAGTTTTGCAATTCATCCAGTGAGAAATAGCCATAAAGGTAAAATCATAAAATAGACAAACTGATGAACATGTTTTTACATTCTGTCAGTGGTCAGTGTGTGCCTTGCCCATGCAGGAAAGGAGTATCTGTGCAAAGGGCTTCCTCTGAACCCTATATCAACATACCTACCTCCCTCACAGCTCCTTGCTAAAAACAGTTTTTTTTTGCTAGAAAATTACTTAGAACCCCCAAACATTATATATATTTTTTCTAACACCCTAGAGAATAAAATGGCGGTCGTTGCGATACTTTTTGTCTCACCGTATTTGCGCAGCGGTCTTAAAAGCGCACTTTTTGGGGAAAAAATTCACTTTTTTTAATAAAAAAATAAGACAGCAGTAAAGTTAGCCCAATTTTTTTTATATCGTGAAAGATAATGTTACGCCGAGTAAATGAATACACAACATGTCACTCTTCAAACTTACGCCCGCTCGTGGAATGGCGACAAACTTTTACCCTTAAAAATCTCCATAGGCGACGTTTAAATTTTTTTTACAAATTGTATATTTTGAGTTACAGAGGAGGTCTAGGGCTATAATTATTGCTCTCACTCTAACTTACGCGACGATACCTCACATGTGTGGTTTGAGCACCGTTTTCATATGCGGGCGCTGCTCACGTATGCGTTCACTTCTGCGCGCAAGCTCGTCGGGACGGGTCGCTTTAAAAAAAAATAAAAAATCTTATTTATTTTACTTTATTTATTTTTATTGACACTGTTTAAAAAAAAAAATTGGGTCACTTTTATTCTTATTACAAGGAATGTAAACATCCCGTAATAGAAAAAAGCATGACAGGTCCTCTTAAATATGACATCTGGGGTCAAAAAGACCTAAGATATAATTTTTAGACTAAAATGCAATAAAAAAAAAAAAAATTTTATGTCATTTAAAAAAAATAAAAAAAATGTCCCTTTAAGAGCATTGGGCGGAAGTGACGTTTTGACATTGCTTCCGCCCTGCAATGATATGGAGACGGGTGGGGGCCGTCTTCCCCTCCCTCGTTTCCATACCCAGGCAGGGAACAGACTCTATCATCTCCGCCACTGCTGACGGCTCCGGTAAGCGGCGGAGGGCACCGGAGTTCGGTGGGAGAGGGGGTCTTTCCCGCCACCGATAAAAGTGATCTTGCGGCGTATCCGCCACAGAGACCACTTTTATCTGAAAGAGGACTGCCCGCTGAAGAAGAAAATAATGGGGTTATGGTAGCTAGCTGCTACCATAACAACGGTATTCCTCTTCAAAGTAGCGACGTATAACGACGGCGAACAGTCCGTAAGTGGTTAAGAACTCCTTACCCCCTTACATGCCACAGTTGGCATGTCATTTTTTTGTGGGTACCAAGTTTTGACAGGTACCCCACTCTAGACATGTGCAGAACGAAAAAATTTGTTTTGTTTCGTTTCGTTTTGATTCGTTATTTTAATAAATTAGTTTAGTTAAATTAGTTTCATTTTTTTAACTCGTTTTTGGAATTCGTTTCGTTTATTCATTTTCGAATCGATTCGAAAAGTTTTCTAATCGAATTCAAAAAGTTTTCGAATTCGAATCGTTTTCCAATTTCCAAAAAGAATAAGATAGAATGGAAAATAAAGGAATAGAATAGAAAAAAATTATATATTTTTTTCTATTCTATTCCTTTATTTTCTATTTTATTATTTTTGGAAATTGCAAAACTATTCAAATTCAAAAAGATTTCGAATTCGAAAACTATCCAAATTCGAAAAGTTTTTGAATTCGAATTTGAAAACTATTCTAATTCGAAAACGATTGAAATTTTGAAATTCAAATTTTGTCAGAATTATTTTTTTCGTTATTTCGGTACTACACCATTATCCCTCACCATCTTGGTTTGGAAGTGGTTAGGTTATATCTAGCAAGAGGGTCTGACTTGGTTTCGTGGCAGATTGACTTCATTATGGAATTACTAGAATATGCCGCCAGCCACAATTATTTTTGGTTTAACCATCAATTTTATCGCCAGGATAGGGGTGTGGCAATGGGGGCGAAATATACCCCTAGCTTGGCCAATTTATTTATGGCCAAGTGGGAGGAGGACGTCGTCGACACCCACAGAAGACCGGAAGTGGTCCTGTGGGCAAGGTATATTGACAATGTCCTCCTCCTATGGGATGGCAATGAGTCTGACCTCCAAAGTTTCATGTCATTCCTTAACAATAATAACAGGGGTATTAGGCCTAATTTTGAAGCCAGTCTGGAGGAAATAAATTTTCTTGATTTGAAAATCTCTATGAAAGAAGAGAGATTTGTGAGGTCAACAGACAGAAACTCTTATATTCCGTTGGACAGTTGTCACTATGAACCTTGGCTGAGAGCAGTCCCCCAGGGTCAGTTCACACGTCTGAGGCGTAACTGTACCGAAGTAGAGGCTTTTGACAACCAAGCAGCGATGCTCTCAGGCAGGTTCATAGAAAAGGGTTATGATCAGACATTGCTGTCTCAGTTAGTGAATACTACTCGGGAGACAGATAGGATGTCCCTTTTGGTAGATAGAGCAAAAGGTACTGTTGTTAACAAGGTTTCCGTACCGTTTATTACTACTTTTTCAGTACAACACCAAAGCATTAAGAGGCTGATCCAAAAACATTGGCATGTTTTGGGGAGTGATCAAATTTTGGCCACTATATTGCCAGATAGACCCCAGATAGTGTTTAAAGGGGCATCTTCTTTGGGTAATAAGATTGCCCCCAGTGTTCAGGATCCCCCACAAGAGAATAGATGCTTTTTTCAGAATCTCACAGGGTATTACAGATGCAAAAACTGCCAGGTGAGTTCTCTTAACAAATGTAAGGACAAGAAAATCTGCAATTTTGTGTTCACCAGCTCTTTGCGGTCCTATGAGGTAGAACCATTCATCACTTGTTCATCTGAGTGTGTGGTCTATCTCATTCAGTGCTCTTGCGGATTACAATACGTGGGGAGGACCAAAAGGGCTCTTCGGGTTAGATTGAACGAACACATTGGCAACATTAGAAGAGGCTTTGACAAGCACTCAGTATCTAGACATTATGACCAGGTACATAATAGAGATCCCTCCAACACACTGTACATGGGGATAGATAAATATAGGCCCCATTGGAGAGGTAGCTCATTGGTCAAGGAAATTTCCAAACAGGAAATGGCCTGGATATACCGATTGAAAAAGGACATTCCATTTGGTCTTAATGTCGATACAGATGTAAATACTTTTATTAATAACTCATGATACCTGTGAGTCAACATTCAGCATTATTACTGTCGATAGGGGTTTATTAGGTTTTTGGGGGGTTTCCTAATTATGTTGATTGATGGTTAGTTGGTTACAAGATGCTGTGACAGTGGGGTTCTGTGTCATGGTATGTTTTGATTTAAATATCAACAACAGTTTTATGGGGGAACTTAATTATCTTTTTGATTAATGTATTAAGATTCAGTACCAGCCTCGGATTTTGAGCCTCTGTCCATTGGGTACTACTAACCCCTAACTGAATTTAGTCAATCCTTCATAGTTTAATCTTCTTATAGTTAGTTATGTGTGCACTTTTTAGATGCCGTCTAGTTTGTTTTTTATTATTTTTAATTACTCTTATATTATTTATTTTTGCCCTTAGCTGTTCACACCGCGTGTGGGGTTGATTACCCACATGCTGTGTTTTCCTGTATCGTAATTTGATGACATTACCTACCAATTCTCGCGGGAGTTCATGTTTGTTATTGTGTGAGACCATCTGCGGACAGCGGCTCAGAACGAGGCTTGGTTTGATATTGTGCGAGCCCGTCTGCGAACAGTGGCTCAGATCGAGGCTTGGTTAGGTTGTTATTGTATAAAGGGAGGTGACGTAGCGCACCGCCCGTGCCCCTGGACGACGTAACTCTATTACTAAACACGTAGGGCTGAGCGGAGCGACGTGCTGACGTCATCACCTGTTACTGCTCGTTTATCCAGACGGACTGGTCTATCTGTGTCCGGCCGGCACAACAGACTTAAGGCTTCTTTTGTCGATGCAAGTTTGTAAGTGTGATATTGTGCTTTTACTCTTTTAAATAAATCATAAGGTTTTACACTATTGGAGCATTATGTCTTTTACATGCCATGCCATATCCACACGGGTCTGATCATCTATGGAGTGTGTTGACTAGTGGTGCAGAAAGTCTTGGGTGCTTTTGGAAACAAGCTGTGTTACATTACACGCTTCTCTGGATCCTCTGTCACGAGGGATCACGGAGCTCTGGTAAACAGGAATTCTTTCCATAACGGTGGTTGATTTCACATTGGCTTTTTATTTCAACATTTGAGGAGTCCTTATTTATGGATGGACTTTATTATTTTTTGCACGGGTGGACAGCTATTATTCATTCAACGTCTTTGAACTTTTAATCTTGTTTTTTCACTGTATGAACTTATTTATTCATTTTCAAATATTTTTGTGGTTACACAGTTTTTTAGTAATCATTCACAGTTTTTTGTTCACTTTTCAGTGTTTTGTCATTTCATACGTGTTTACATTCCTATTTGTAATATTTATAGGTTTGGCACGACCCTATTTTCTTTTTCAGAGATCTACTGCTCCCTGTCATCGGGAGCAGTGAACTCTGTCATGTTCTAGTGAGACCATCCCCCCTACAGTTAGAATCACTCCCTAGGACACATTTAACCCCTTGATCGCCCCCTAGTGTTTAACCCCTTCCCTGCCAGTGTCATTTACACAGTAATCAGTGCATTTTTATGGCACTGATCGCTGTATAAATGACAATGGTCCCAAAATAGTGTCAATAGTGTCTGATGTGTCCGTCATAATGTCGCAGTCACGATAAAAATCGCAGATCACCGCCATTACTTATAAAGAAAAATAATAATAAAAATGCCATAAAACTATCCCTTATTTTGTAGATGCTATAACTTTTGCGCAAACCAATCAATATACGCTTATTGCGATTTTTTTACAAAAAATATGTAGAAGAATACATATCGGCCTAAACTGAGAAAGAAATGTATTTTTTTATATATTTTTTGGGGATATTTATTATAGCAAAAAGTAAAAAATATAGCTTTTTTTTCAAAATTGTCGTTATTTTTTTGTTTATAGAGCAAACAATAAAAACCGCAGAGGTGATCAAATACCACCAAAAGAAAGCTCTATTTGTGGGAAAAAAGGACGTCAATTTTGTTTGGGTGCAACGTTGCATGGCCGTGCAATTGTCAGTTAAAGCGACACAGTGCCGAATCGCAAAAAGTGCTGAAACAATGCTTTACTTCTGCTTTAAGCATGAATTAAGTGGAACTGCATTTAAGGGCAAGAAAAATTCTATTATACTAATTACCGTACCTTCCATAAGGCTTATATTAATTTTTTGCCTTTTTCCTCAGTTTCATGTACATATTGTTAATTTACACACCACCTATGTCCATGATATTTTTTCTCCACAGTGGTTTGTGGACTGGACCCCGTCACGTGCAGCTGGGTCACCACCTCAACATGCAGGTTGCAGGGCATCACAGGTTGCTGTTGCAGTGTCGATCAGTAGGGTTGAGCGAACCCAAACTGTAAAGTTCGGGTCCGTACCGGACATTAGAGTTTTTGGGCACCTGACCCGAACAATTGCGTGTATGTTTGTGTTCGGGTCCGGTGTTCGACGATGTAATGGCGCATTTAGAAAAGCTTCAGGGGCAGCCAATCACCTTTTGTTTAGCTGGTGTGCCCTTAGAAGCCATCATAGCCATGCCTACTAATGGCATGGCTGTGATTGGCCAGTGCAGCATGTGACCCAGCTTCTATATAAGCTAGAGGCACAAAGCACAGCACGTCACTCTGCTTTAGACAGGAAAGGGAGAGGTTTGTGGCTGCTTTTGCTTATTAGGGAGAGATTGAAATACATGAGTTAGTCCTGATTCTGCAATCTGAGAGAAAAGATAGAGAGACAGTGTAGGGGAAGGTTTCTGATGGTGCTTTCAGGGAGAGAGATTTATATAGGAGTCCAGATTCAGAGATCTAATAACTCAGCGATCTGCATAGGTTTACCTGTTTGTGTTGCAGTGCACAGTCTTTTTACACTGCCACGAGCCCAGTGTCAGAGAAAATCTAACTTTTATCTGCAAGCTCAGTGCACCAGCACTGCACATGTTACGTTGAGAGATACACCGTTTCCTTACTGTGGGTGTATTGTGCTCTTGCAAAAAGACCCAATTAGGGCAACAAAAAAAAAATTTGCAGTGTTTTCTGCATATATGCAAGTGTGAGATTTACAAATTTATATATGTTTCTTGTATTGTGCTATTCCAAAAAAATAATTTTAGGGCAAAAACTTTTTTTTTAATAGCACTTTCTGTATTGCTGTAGGTGTGAGATACACCGTTTCCATACTGTGGGTGTATTGTGCTCTTCCAAAAACACCCATTTAGGGCCACAAAATAAATTTTGCAGTGTTTTCTGCATATCTGGAGGTGTGTGAAATAAACAATGTATATATTTTTCTTCTACTGTGCTATCCTAAAAAAATAAAAAAAAATTTGAATAGCATTTTCTGCAGTTCTGTAGCTGTGAGATACAGCGTTTACGTACTGTGGGTGTGTTGTGCTCTTCCAAAAACACCCACTTAAGGCCACAAAAAATATTTTGCAGTGTTCTCTGCATATCTGGAGCTGTGGGAAATAAACAAATTTATATATTTTTCTTCTACTGTGCTATCCTAAAAAAATAATTGTAGGACAAAAATTTTTTTTTTGAATAGCATTTTCTGCAGTTCTGTAGCTGTGAGAAACAGCGTTTACGTACTGCGGGTGTGTTGTGCTCTTCCAAAAACACCCATTTAGGGCCACAAAAAATATTTTGCAGTGTTTTCTGCATATCTGGAGCTGTGTGAACTAAACAATTTCTATATGTTTTTCTTCTACTGTGCTATCCTAAAAAAAAAAAAAAAAAATTTGAATAGCATTTTCTGCAGTTCTGTAGCTGTGAGGTACAGCGTTTACGTACTGTGGGTGTGTTGTGCTCTTCCAAAAACACCCACTTAGGGCCACAAAAAATATTTTGCAGTGTTCTCTGCATATCTGGAGCTGTGGGAAATAAACAATTTATATATTTTTCTTCTACTGTGCTATCCTAAAAAAATAATTGTAGGACAAAAACATTTTTTTTTTGAATAGCATTTTCTGCAGTTCTGTAGCTGTTAGATACAGCGTTTACGTACTGTGGGTGTGTTGTGCTCTTCCAAAAACACCCATTTAGGGCCACAAAAAATATTTTGCAGTGTTTTCTGAATATCTGGAGCTGTGTGAACTAAACAATTTCTATATATTTTTCTTCTACTGTGCTATCCTAAAAAAATGAAAAAAAAATTGAATAGCATTTTCTGCAGTTCTGTAGCTGTGAGATACAGCGTTTACGTACTGTGGGTGTGTTGTGCTCTTCCAAAAACACCCATTTAGGGCCACTAAAAATATTTTGCAGTGTTTTCTGCATATCTGGAGGTGTGTGAACTAAACAATTTCTATATATTTTTCTTCTACTGTGCTATCCTAAAAAGAAAAAAAAAATTGAATAGCATTTTCTGCAGTTCTGTAGCTGTGAGATACAGCGTTTACGTACTGTCGGTGTGTTGTGCTCTTCCAAAAACACCCATTTAGGGCAAGATCCTAAATTTGGAAAATATGAGGTGAACGTCAAAGGGATGTGGTGGCCCCGGTCGTGGTGCTGCTGGTGGAGCTCCTGTTGCAGGGAGAGGACCTGGTCGATCTGTGCCAGCTACACGCACAAGTGAAACACCTTCCTCAGGTGCGAGTAGGCGACCGAGCCTGCGGCGGTATTTTGTTGCGCCTAATGAGGCTGTACGAATGTTGAGGCCAGGACAAGTACAGGCGATAGTAGATTGGGTTGCTGACAGTGCCTCGGGTTCCTTCACATTGTCTCCCACCCACTCTTCTGATGAAAGATCAGAGTTGGCACCTGAAGCCCATGTCCATCAGTCTTTCACCTCACCCCCTTGCAAATCAGCCAAGCAGTCTGAGCCCCAAATCATGCAGCAGTCTCTTCTGCTTTTCGATGACTCTGTTAGCAGGGTTTCCCAGGGCCATCCACCTAGCCCTGCTCCAGAAGTGGAAGAGATTGAGTGCACCGATGCCCAACCACTTATGTTTCATGATGAGTACATGGGAGGACCATCGCAGCACGTCTCGGATGATGACGAAACACAGGTGCCAACTGCTGCTGCTTTCGCAATTGTGCAGACAGACAAGGAGGGCAGGTGTGAAGACTGGGTGGAAGATGATGTGGAGGACGATGAGGTCCTCAACCCCACATGGAATCAACGTTATGCAGGTGACCAGTGTAGTGTTCGGAGGAAGAGGCGGTGGTCGCACAGAGCCACCAGCACAGCAGAAGAGGGAGCAGGGTGCAAAAGCGGAGCGTCCGTCCCCTAGACAGTACGTCTGCTACTGTCCAACGCAGCAAGGGACCGAGCACACCAAAGCCAGGTCCAAGGAGTTCCCTAGCGTGGCAGTTCTTCACACAATGTGCTGATGACAAGACACAAGTGGTTTGCACACTGTGCAATCAGAGCCTGAAGCAAGGCATAAACGTTCTCAACTAGGGATGAGCTTCGTGTTTGAGTCGAACATACGTTCGACTCGAACATCGGCTGTTCGATCGTTCGACGAAGATCGAACGATTTGGGCCGTTCGCGCCAAATTCGAGTGACGCGAACGGCTCACAATGCACTACGCCATCGCAGTGTCATCCAGGCGCTGTGATTGGCCAAGCATGCACTGTGACCCCGCATGCTTGGCCAATCACAGCGCCGGCAGCGAGGAGAGCAATGATTGGCCACAGACAGGATGCCTGTGGCCAATTATTGCTGAGGGGGTTTAGTACACGCCCCACACTATAAAAGGCCGCCAGCACGGCGGCCTAGTGTAGTGTGTTCCGGAGCAGGGATAGAGCAGCATAGGCAGGGACAGTGACTTTTATTTCTTTCTTGCTTAACCTGGATTCCTTTAGTTTAGGGAAAGAGAAGGATAGGTAGGGAGAGTGTCAGTGTGTTTTGTGCTTGTGCTATATTGTGCTTAAAAAAAACATTTTTTCTAGGGACAGAAAACTGTAGGTAGGGAGAGTGTGTCAGTTTCTTTCACTGTCAAAGTCCTTGTTTCCAGGGACCTGGAAGGACAGTGAGGTAATTCTCCTTGTGCTAAATTGTGCTTAAAAAAAACATTTTTTCTAGGGACAGAAAACTGTAGGTAGGGAGAGTGTGTCAGTTTCTTTCACTGTCAAAGTCCTTGTTTCCAGGGACCTGGAAGGACAGTGAGTGAATTCTCCTTGTGCTATATTGTGCTTAAAAAAAACATTTTTTCTAGGGACAGAAAACTGTAGGTAGGGAGAGTGTGTCAGTTTCTTTCACTGTCAAAGTCCTTGTTTCCAGGGACCTGGAAGGACAGTGAGGTAATTCTCCTTGTGCTAAATTGTGCTTAAAAAAAACATTTTTTCTAGGGACAGAAAACTGTAGGTAGGGAGAGTGTGTCAGTTTCTTTCACTGTCAAAGTCCTTGTTTCCAGGGACCTGGAAGGACAGTGAGGTAATTCTCCTTGTGCTAAATTGTGCTTAAAAAAAACATTTTTTCTAGGGACAGAAAACTGTAGGTAGGGAGAGTGTGTCAGTTTCTTTCACTGTCAAAGTCCTTGTTTCCAGGGACCTGGAAGGACAGTGAGGTAATTCTCCTTGTGCTAAATTGTGCTTAAAAAAAACATTTTTTCTAGGGACAGAAAACTGTAGGTAGGGAGAGTGTGTCAGTTTCTTTCACTGTCAAAGTCCTTGTTTCCAGGGACCTGGAAGGACAGTGAGGTAATTCTCCTTGTGCTAAATTGTGCTTAAAAAAAACATTTTTTCTAGGGACAGAAAACTGTAGGTAGGGAGAGTGTGTCAGTTTCTTTCACTGTCAAAGTCCTTGTTTCCAGGGACCTGGAAGGACAGTGAGGTAATTCTCCTTGTGCTAAATTGTGCTTAAAAAAAACATTTTTTCTAGGGACAGAAAACTGTAGGTAGGGAGAGTGTGTCAGTTTCTTTCACTGTCAAAGTCCTTGTTTCCAGGGACCTGGAAGGACAGTGAGTGAATTCTCCTTGTGCTATATTGTGCTTAAAAAAAACATTTTTTCTAGGGACAGAAAACTGTAGGTAGGGAGAGTGTGTCAGTTTCTTTCACTGTCAAAGTCCTTGTTTCCAGGGACCTGGAAGGACAGTGAGGTAATTCTCCTTGTGCTAAATTGTGCTTAAAAAAAACATTTTTTCTAGGGACAGAAAACTGTAGGTAGGGAGAGTGTGTCAGTTTCTTTCACTGTCAAAGTCCTTGTTTCCAGGGACCTGGAAGGACAGTGAGGTAATTCTCCTTGTGCTAAATTGTGCTTAAAGAAAACATTTTTTCTAGGGACAGAAAACTGTAGGTAGGGAGAGTGTGTCAGTTTCTTTCACTGTCAAAGTCCTTGTTTCCAGGGACCTGGAAGGACAGTGAGGTAATTCTCCTTGTGCTAAATTGTGCTTAAAAAAAACATTTTTTCTAGGGACAGAAAACTGTAGGTAGGGAGAGTGTGTCAGTTTCTTTCACTGTCAAAGTCCTTGTTTCCAGGGACCTGGAAGGACAGTGAGTGAATTCTCCTTGTGCTATATTGTGCTTAAAAAAAACATTTTTTCTAGGGACAGAAAACTGTAGGTAGGGAGAGTGTGTCAGTTTCTTTCACTGTCAAAGTCCTTGTTTCCAGGGACCTGGAAGGACAGTGAGGTAATTCTCCTTGTGCTAAATTGTGCTTAAAAAAAACATTTTTTCTAGGGACAGAAAACTGTAGGTAGGGAGAGTGTGTCAGTTTCTTTCACTGTCAAAGTCCTTGTTTCCAGGGACCTGGAAGGACAGTGAGGTAATTCTCCTTGTGCTAAATTGTGCTTAAAAAAAACATTTTTTCTAGGGACAGAAAACTGTAGGTAGGGAGAGTGTGTCAGTTTCTTTCACTGTCAAAGTCCTTGTTTCCAGGGACCTGGAAGGACAGTGAGGTAATTCTCCTTGTGCTAAATTGTGCATAAAAAAAACATTTTTTCTAGGGACAGAAAACTGTAGGTAGGGAGAGTGTGTCAGTTTCTTTCACTGTCAAAGTCCTTGTTTCCAGGGACCTGGAAGGACAGTGAGTGAATTCTCCTTGTGCTATATTGTGCTTAAAAAAAACATTTTTTCTAGGGACAGAAAACTGTAGGTAGGGAGAGTGTGTCAGTTTCTTTCACTGTCAAAGTCCTTGTTTCCAGGGACCTGGAAGGACAGTGAGGTAATTCTCCTTGTGCTAAATTGTGCTTAAAAAAAAACATTTTTTCTAGGGACAGAAAACTGTAGGTAGGGAGAGTGTGTCAGTTTCTTTCACTGTCAAAGTCCTTGTTTCCAGGGACCTGGAAGGACAGTGAGGTAATTCTCCTTGTGCTAAATTGTGCTTAAAGAAAACATTTTTTCTAGGGACAGAAAACTGTAGGTAGGGAGAGTGTGTCAGTTTCTTTCACTGTCAAAGTCCTTGTTTCCAGGGACCTGGAAGGACAGTGAGGTAATTCTCCTTGTGCTAAATTGTGCTTAAAAAAAACATTTTTTCTAGGGACAGAAAACTGTAGGTAGGGAGAGTGTGTCAGTTTCTTTCACTGTCAAAGTCCTTGTTTCCAGGGACCTGGAAGGACAGTGAGTGAATTCTCCTTGTGCTATATTGTGCTTAAAAAAAACATTTTTTCTAGGGACAGAAAACTGTAGGTAGGGAGAGTGTGTCAGTTTCTTTCACTGTCAAAGTCCTTGTTTCCAGGGACCTGGAAGGACAGTGAGGTAATTCTCCTTGTGCTAAATTGTGCTTAAAGAAAACATTTTTTCTAGGGACAGAAAACTGTAGGTAGGGAGAGTGTGTCAGTTTCTTTCACTGTCAAAGTCCTTGTTTCCAGGGACCTGGAAGGACAGTGAGGTAATTCTCCTTGTGCTAAATTGTGCTTAAAAAAAACATTTTTTCTAGGGACAGAAAACTGTAGGTAGGGAGAGTGTGTCAGTTTCTTTCACTGTCAAAGTCCTTGTTTCCAGGGACCTGGAAGGACAGTGAGTCAATTCTCCTTGTGCTATATTGTGCTTAAAAAAAACATTTTTTCTAGGGACAGAAAACTGTAGGTAGGGAGAGTGTGTCAGTTTCTTTCACTGTCAAAGTCCTTGTTTCCAGGGACCTGGAAGGACAGTGAGGTAATTCTCCTTGTGCTAAATTGTGCTTAAAGAAAACATTTTTTCTAGGGACAGAAAACTGTAGGTAGGGAGAGTGTGTCAGTTTCTTTCACTGTCAAAGTCCTTGTTTCCAGGGACCTGGAAGGACAGTGAGGTAATTCTCCTTGTGCTAAATTGTGCTTAAAAAAAACATTTTTTCTAGGGACAGAAAACTGTAGGTAGGGAGAGTGTGTCAGTTTCTTTCACTGTCAAAGTCCTTGTTTCCAGGGACCTGGAAGGACAGTGAGTGAATTCTCCTTGTGCTATATTGTGCTTAAAAAAAACATTTTTTCTAGGGACAGAAAACTGTAGGTAGGGAGAGTGTGTCAGTTTCTTTCACTGTCAAAGTCCTTGTTTCCAGGGACCTGGAAGGACAGTGAGGTAATTCTCCTTGTGCTAAATTGTGCTTAAAAAAAACATTTTTTCTAGGGACAGAAAACTGTAGGTAGGGAGAGTGTGTCAGTTTCTTTCACTGTCAAAGTCCTTGTTTCCAGGGACCTGGAAGGACAGTGAGGTAATTCTCCTTGTGCTAAATTGTGCTTAAAAAAAACATTTTTTCTAGGGACAGAAAACTGTAGGTAGGGAGAGTGTGTCAGTTTCTTTCACTGTCAAAGTCCTTGTTTCCAGGGACCTGGAAGGACAGTGAGGTAATTCTCCTTGTGCTAAATTGTGCTTAAAAAAAACATTTTTTCTAGGGACAGAAAACTGTAGGTAGGGAGAGTGTGTCAGTTTCTTTCACTGTCAAAGTCCTTGTTTCCAGGGACCTGGAAGGACAGTGAGGTAATTCTCCTTGTGCTAAATTGTGCTTAAAAAAAACATTTTTTCTAGGGACAGAAAACTGTAGGTAGGGAGAGTGTGTCAGTTTCTTTCACTGTCAAAGTCCTTGTTTCCAGGGACCTGGAAGGACAGTGAGTGAATTCTCCTTGTGCTATATTGTGCTTAAAAAAAACATTTTTTCTAGGGACAGAAAACTGTAGGTAGGGAGAGTGTGTCAGTTTCTTTCACTGTCAAAGTCCTTGTTTCCAGGGACCTGGAAGGACAGTGAGTGAATTCTCCTTGTGCTATATTGTGCTTAAAAAAAACATTTTTTCTAGGGACAGAAAACTGTAGGTAGGGAGAGTGTGTCAGTTTCTTTCACTGTCAAAGTCCTTGTTTCCAGGGACCTGGAAGGACAGTGAGGTAATTCTCCTTGTGCTAAATTGTGCTTAAAAAAAACATTTTTTCTAGGGACAGAAAACTGTAGGTAGGGAGAGTGTGTCAGTTTCTTTCACTGTCAAAGTCCTTGTTTCCAGGGACCTGGAAGGACAGTGAGGTAATTCTCCTTGTGCTAAATTGTGCTTAAAAAAAACATTTTTTCTAGGGACAGAAAACTGTAGGTAGGGAGAGTGTGTCAGTTTCTTTCACTGTCAAAGTCCTTGTTTCCAGGGACCTGGAAGGACAGTGAGTGAATTCTCCTTGTGCTATATTGTGCTTAAAAAAAACATTTTTTCTAGGGACAGAAAACTGTAGGTAGGGAGAGTGTGTCAGTTTCTTTCACTGTCAAAGTCCTTGTTTCCAGGGACCTGGAAGGACAGTGAGGTAATTCTCCTTGTGCTAAATTGTGCTTAAAGAAAACATTTTTTCTAGGGACAGAAAACTGTAGGTAGGGAGAGTGTGTCAGTTTCTTTCACTGTCAAAGTCCTTGTTTCCAGGGACCTGGAAGGACAGTGAGGTAATTCTCCTTGTGCTAAATTGTGCTTAAAAAAAACATTTTTTCTAGGGACAGAAAACTGTAGGTAGGGAGAGTGTGTCAGTTTCTTTCACTGTCAAAGTCCTTGTTTCCAGGGACCTGGAAGGACAGTGAGGTAATTCTCCTTGTGCTAAATTGTGCTTAAAAAAAACATTTTTTCTAGGGACAGAAAACTGTAGGTAGGGAGAGTGTGTCAGTTTCTTTCACTGTCAAAGTCCTTGTTTCCAGGGACCAGGAAGGACAGTGAGTGAATTCTCCTTGTGCTAAATTGTGCTTAAAAAAAAATTTTTTTCTAGGGACAGAAAACTGTAGGTAGGGAGAGTGTGTCAGTTTCTTTCACTGTCAAAGTCCTTGTTTCAAGGGACAGAGAAGGACACCTGAAGGTAGCCCTTATTGCTTTTTTCCCATCTCCCTGCAGGCCATCTATTAGAATGTCTGGAAGGCAAACAAGGAGAGGCAGACAGTCAGGAGGCAATAAAAGAGGGCAAGCAGGCTCTGTGTCTGGGGGCAACAGTGCTGGTCGTGGACGCGGTGCATTGTCATCAGCACATGGCCATGGGACACGCTTGTCCTTCTTTTCGGCAGCTGGACATGTTGAGCCACATCATGCCGAAGACTTGGTAGAGTGGATGACCAAGCCCTCCTCCTCCTCCTCATCCTCTCTCACCCAGGCTCAGGGTACTGGAAAAGCAGCTGCCAAAGCGTCCTCTTCCCTGGTATCAATGTCAGACTCATCATCAGTCACTCCTTCCCTAGACCCACCATGTCCTCCTCCTGAGGAGTCCCCCGAACTGTTTCAGCACAGTGTTGGGTACATGCTCCAGGAGGATGCCCAGCGTTTCGAAGGGTCTGATGATGAAACCCAGCTAGAGGAAGGCAGTAGCGTGAGAGCAGACAGAGGGGATGCTCAAGAAGGACACCAATCTGGCAGTCATGTTCCAGCAGCTGCAGCATACTGCCAGATTGCCTCCAGTGATGAGGAGGGAGGTGATGATGAGGTCACTGACTCCACGTGGGTGCCTAATAGGAGAGAGGAGGAGGAGGAGGATGAGGAGGAGGCACATCTCCAACGAGGCAGGATGCCCTTTGGTGGCCAGCGTAAGGGCAGTACACCGACGGAATCACACCGCAGAGCTCCGCCTGTGCAGGGCGCTGCCTCTGCCCGTCATTCAAAAAGTTCTTTGGTGTGGGCCTTTTTTGAGGCTAGTGCATCAGATCGCACAGCTGCTGTTTGCAACATATGTCTCAAGCGTATATCGCGTGGCCAAAACATCAGCCGCTTGGGTACCACATGCCTGACCAGACATATGTTGACCTGCCATGCAGCTCGTTGGCAAGCCTACCTCAAAGACCCACACCAAAGAACAAAGCGGACCTCTCCTTGCACCGCATCAGCTGGGATCTCCAACCCCACTATAACTTCAGTCCTCTCTGAAACATGCACTGAGAGGAATGAAGGTGTAGAATTAGGTGTGTCACAGCCAAGTACTTGCGGCCACTCTGCTAGCAGTACACCGACGTCCGATTCTAGCAGGCAAATTTCCCTGCCCCAGCTGCTGGACCGTCGAAAGAAGTTCACTCCCAGCCATCCACATGCCCAGCGGTTGAATGCTAGCTTGGCTAAATTGCTAGCGCTTCAACTGCTGCCTTTTCAGTTGGTAGACTCGGCCCCCTTCCGTGAGTTTGTGCAATGTGCGGTTCCTCAGTGGCAGGTTCCCAAACGCCACTTTTTCTCACGGAAGGCTATTCCGGCTCTCTACCGGCATGTGGAAGGCAATGTCTTGGCCTCGCTGGACAGGGCGGTCAGCGGTAAGGTGCATATTACCGCTGACTCATGGTCCAGCAGGCATGGACAGGGACGTTACCTTTCTTTCACGGCCCATTGGGTCACTCTTTTGGCAGCTGGGAAGGATGCAGGACAAGGTGCAGTAGTGTTGGAGGTTGTCCCACCGCCACGCCTCCAAAATGCTACTACTGGTTGTGACACACCTCTCTCCTCCACCCCCTCCTCTTCTTCTTCCTCCATGGCCTCTTCCTGTGGTTTGTCCTATGAACCAGCGGTGCTCCGTAGCCGTTCACGGGGCTACGCAAGTACGCAGGCAAAAAGATGCCATGCCGTGCTTGCGCTGGTGTGTTTGGGGGACAGAAGCCACACTGGGGCAGAGGTCCTGTCTGCTCTGCAGGGCCAGGCCGAGAGGTGGTTGACGCCACGCCAGCTTAAGCCAGGAATGGTGGTTTGCGACAATGGCACCAACCTCCTCTCCGCCCTCCGACAGGGACAACTGACCCATGTGCCCTGTGTGGCTCACGTCCTTAACCTGGTGGTGCAGCGGTTCTTGGGCAGGTACCCGGGCTTACAGGATGTCCTGAGGCAGGCCAGGAAAGTCTGTGTGCATTTCCGCAGATCTTATAATGCCAGTGCTCGCCTGGCTGAGCTGCAAAAGGATTGGAACCTGCCCAAGAACCGCCTTATATGTGACATGCCCACCAGGTGGAACTCAACGTTGGCCATGCTGCAGCGGCTGCACACGCAGCAGAGGGCCATCAATGAGTACCTGTGCGACTACGGCACCAGGACAGGGTCAGGGGAGCTTGGTTTTTTTTCTCCACGCCAGTGGGGCATGATCAGGGATGCATGCACTGTCCTGGCACCATTTGAGGAGGCCACGAGGATGGTGAGCAGTGACAGTGCATGCATCAGTGACACTGTACCTCTTGTCCACCTGTTGGAGCACACGCTGCGTGGAATAATGGACAGGGCACTTGAGGCAGAACAGAGGCAGGAAGAGGAGGACTTCCTTGCCTCTCAAGGCCCCCTTTACCCAGACAGTGTTCCTTCTGTCCCACCCATCGCACAGGAAGAGGAGGAGGAGGAGGAGGAGGAGGAGGAGGAGGATTGTGTCAGCATGGAGGTGGAGGCTGGCACTCAGCATCATCAGCAGCAGTCTTTTAGGGATGATTTACAGTCCCAAGAAACCAGTGGACTTGTACGTGGCTGGGAGGAGGTGGCTGCGGATCATGTCGTCCTTAGTGACCCAGAGGACTCCGGAGCGAATGCCTCAGCAAACCTACGCTGCATGGCCTCCCTGATCCTGCAAAGTCTGCGGAAGGATCCTCGTATTCTTCGGATCAAGGAGAGGGACCATTACTGGCTGGCCACTCTCCTTGATCCACGGTACAAGGGTAAGGTTGCGGACCTTATGTTACCGTCGCAGAGGGAGCAGAGGATGAGACAACTCCGGGAGGCCTTGCAGAAAGGTC
Source organism: Rana muscosa (assembly GCA_029206835.1). Taxonomy (NCBI): domain Eukaryota; kingdom Metazoa; phylum Chordata; class Amphibia; order Anura; family Ranidae; genus Rana; species Rana muscosa. The sequence continues at coordinate 9,876,952 of JARGYO010005626.1, read as the reverse complement.
TGTGCAACGCGTTCCCAGAGACTGGGAGGTTACAAACTCCTGGTCCTGGACAACGAGTTGCTGAGGCTTCGGCCAGTCAAAGAAGGAGCGGTGGGGAAGGTGGCCGTCTGACCGATGCGTTCAGACAATTCTTTAGTCCGCAGCCCCAAAGTATGATCGGTTCCAGCAACCATCGCCAGCGTCTGATAAACATGGTGCAGGAATATCTAGGGGCAAGGTCAGACTTGGACACCTTCCCCACCGAAAATCCTCTGGCTTACTGGGTCTTGAGGATGGATCACTGGCCAGAGCTTGCACAGTATGCAATTGAGCTACTGGCCTGTCCTGCATCCAGCGTTCTTTCGGAACGCACATTCAGTGCTGCTGGAGGATTTGTCACGGATCACAGGGTGCGCCTGTCCACCGACTCGGTTGATCGACTGACTTTCATCAAGATGAACCAGTCTTGGATCACCACCAGCTACCAGACACCTGATGCTGATATAACAGACTAATTGATTTTAACATGTCACATCCCTTCAAGACTGATGCTGATGCTGAGTGCCTGTGCTGTTATGTTGACTGGCTATCCTCCTCCTCCGAGTCCTCAATGATACGATTGATGATGATAGCTTGGAAGATCATTTTTGTTTATGGGTGCCGCCACCAGTGGCTAAGGCCCAATTTTTCAGCCCCTGTTTTACAGGGGCGTGTAATTACAATTTTTTTAGCAATAATTTGCCATAGGGCTCATTGCTGTGCTCCAAGTACAGTATCTGTGAGGGGATGGAGTGTTGTGGCACCAGTGCCTAAGGCCCAATTTTTCAGCCCCTGTTTAACAGGGGCGTGTCATTACAATTTTTGAAGCAATACTTTGCAACAGGGCTCATTGCTGTGCTCCAAGTACAGTATCTGTGAGGGGTTGTAGTGTTGTGCCACCAGTGCCTAAGGCCCAATTTTTCAGCCCCTGTTCAACAGGGGCATGCAATTACAATTCTTGATCTAATAATTCACAGCAGGGTCCATTGCTGCACCCACCAAGAGTAACTCTGAGGGCTTACAGTCTTGTGGCAACGCCACCACCACCACCACCACGAAAGGCCCAATTTTTCAGCCCCTGTTCAAAAGGGGCATGTAATTACAATTCTTGATCTAATAATTCACAGCAGGGCCCATTGCTGCACCCACCAAGAGTAACTGTCAGGGCTTACAGTGTTGTGGCACCAGCACCACCATCAAAGCCCCAATTTTTACTACCACTGTTCAACAATTATATGTAATTAAAATTCCTGATATAATAGTTGACAGCAGGGCGTTCCAGCACCAACCAAGAGTAACTGAGTGCTTACAGTGTTGTGCCAACACCAACAACTAAGGGGCCTATTTCTGCAGAGTATATACGGCAGGTCCCTACTTTCAAACATCCAACTTACAAACGACTCCTACTTGCAAACGAAAGAAGACAACAGGAAGTGAGAGGAAATCTACCCCTAGAAAGGAAAATTCTCTCCTGTAAGAATAAATATGGGAGAAAGGGGTCTCATCTGTACTGATGCTTTATCAGCAATCCTTGTTTCAAGAAAAACACCACATTTCAAAAACAGTTGTCATTGGGACGGAAAGTGAGGTGAAATGTTCTGAACAGGGGCACAGACAGCAAAACAAATGTTACAGGGGTGATAACCCTTACCTATGTTTCCCAAAAAGTTTAAAAATAGATTTTTGGGCTGGAGCTACACTTCAACAATGTACCTGTTCAAAATTACAAACAGATTCTACATAAGAACAAACCTACAGTCCCTGTCTTGTATGCACCGCCTGTATACGGCTGTTCAGAGTATATAGGGCCTTTTTTATTTTATGTGCGGGGTTCCCCTTAATATCCATACAAGACCCAAAGGGGCTGGTAATGGGCTGGGGTAGGGGGGGGGGTCATGGGGTAGCTATGCCATTTTTCTTAAAGAATTTCATCCATATTACCGGGACCAGACATTACATTAAAGCCGCAAGCAGTTTTAAATGGCTTTTTTTTCCTTTAGAAGTGTCATTTTGTGCAGGGACAGTTCTAAACACGGGAAACACGGGGCACTTCACAGGCATACTTTAGACACCCCCCAGGTACGATATTTAAAGGAATATTTGACTTTTTTTTTTTCACTTTATGCATCATTAAAATGACTGCTCCCGAAAAACGACCGTTTTTAAAACTTCTTTTTGCATTGATACATGTCCCCTGGTGCAGAACCCGGGTTCCCAAACCCTATTTATGACAATAACATGCATAATAGTTGTTATAATTAGCACTTTAGAATTCGAATGTTCGCATCCATTGTATTTAATAGGGTTCTAATGTTCGTTCGAACTTTCGGTCCGTTCGCGGGTTCTGGTGTGAACCGAACCCGGGGGTGTTCGGCTCATCACTATTCTCAACCTGAGCACAACCTGCATGACCAGGCATCTAAGTGCAAAGCACGAGCTGCAGTGGAGTAGACACCTCCAAAACAAAGAAAGGTCTCTGGCTCCTCCTGCTTCCTCTTCTGCTGCAGTCTCGGCCTAATCATCCACCTCTGTAGTGACAGTAGCACCTGCCAACCCACAAACAGAGCATCTGCCAGCAACACTACCACCTGGGTCACCAACCATCTCCACAATGTCCCATGGAAGCGTTCAGCTCTCTATCTCCCAAACACTGGAGCGGAAGAGGAAGTACCCCCCTAGCCACCCACGATCCCTGGCCCTGAATGCCAGCATTTCAAAATTCCTCGCCTTTGAAATGCTGTCATTCCGTCTGGTGGAGACGCAGAGTTTTAAAAGCCTGATGGCATTGGCTGTCCCACAGTACGTCGTGCCCAGCCGCCACTACTTTTCCAGGCGAGCCATCCCTTCCCTGCACAACCAAGTGTGGGACAAAATCAGGTGTGCACTGCGCAACGCCATCTGTGGCAAGGTCCACCTAACTACGGATGCGTGGACCAGTAAGCGCGGTCAGGGACGTTATATCTCCATAACAGCACACTGGGTAAATGCAGTGGCGGCTGGGCCTGAGGCAGATAGCAGTTTGGTGCATGTCCTTCCACCACGAGGATTGCAGGGTGCTTCAGTTTTCCTCCTGTTGCTAACTCCTCCTACTTCGCTTCCTCATCCTCTACCGCCTCCTCATCCGGTCAGCGTAACACCTTCACCGCCAACTTCAGCACAGCCAGGGGTAAACGACAGCAGGCAGTTTTAAAACTTTCCTGTTTGGGGGAAAAAACCCACACCGTGCAGGAGTTGTGGAGGGACATGGAACAACAGACCGATGAGTGGTTGCTGTCAGTGAGCCTCAAGCCCGGCCTGGTGGTGTGCGATAATGGGCAAAATCTCGCAGCAGCTCTGAGCCTAGCGCATGTGCTGAACTTGGTGGTCCAAAGGTTCCTGAAAAATTACCCCAATATGCCAGAGCTGCTGCGTTCTCACCCGGCTGCTGCTCGTCTGTCAGCGCTGCAGCGTAACTTCGGCCTTCCCGCTCACCACCTCATATGTGACGTGCCCACAAGGTGGAACTCAACCTTGCACATGCTGGCCAGACTGTGCGAGCAGCAGCAGGCGATAGTGGAGTTTCAGCTGCAGCACCACTTCACCACCAATAACTGGGCCTCCATGCGAGACCTGTGTGCCTTGTTGCGCTGTTTCGAGTACTCCACCAACATGGCCAGTGCCAATGACGCCGTTCTCAGCGTTATTATCCCAGTTCTATGACTCCTTGAAAAAACGCTTCGGGCGATGATGGAAGAGGATATGGCACAGGAGGAGGAGGAGGAGGAGGCGGGATCATTTCAAAGGCTTTCAGGGCAGTCTTTCACAAGTGGCTACGATGGTGGGTTCCTGAACCAATAAACGCCAGGTACACAATTGTCCGGCAGCAAGGGCACAGTTCTGGAGGATGACAAGGTGGAGGATGAGGAACCATGTTCACAGCAGGGTGGCACCCAGACCAGCTCATGGCCATCACTGGTGCATGGCTGGGGGGATACAGAGGACACAGACGATACACCTCCCACAGAGGACAGCTTTTCTTTGCCTCTGGGCAGCCTGGCACACATGAGCGATTACATGCTGCAGTGTTTCCGCAACGACCGCCGAGTTGCCCACATTTTAACTGGTGCTGATTACTGGGTGGCCACCCTGCTGGATCCCCGTTACAAGGACAACGTACCCTCCTTAATTCCCTCACTGGAGCGGGATCGTAAGATGCGTGAGTACAAGCGCACGCTGGTAGACGCGCTGCTGGTGGCATTCCCACCTGACAGCGGGCGTATGGTGGAAGCACAAGGCGAAGGCAGAGGAGAAGGAAGAGGTCACCAACGCAGCCGGGGCACCGCTAGCACCTCAGAAGGCAGGGTTAGCATGGCCGAAATGTGGAAAAGCTTTGTCAGCACGCCACAACAACCAGCACCACCAGCTGAGATGGAACGTCTTAGCAGTAGGCAGCATTTCACCAACATGGTTGAGCAGTATGTGTGCACAGGCCTACACGTACTGGATGATGGGTCTGCCCCCTTCAACGTCTGGGTCTCCAAATTGGGCACATGGCCTGAGCTTGCCCTTTACGCCTTGGAGGTGCTGGCCTGCCCTGCAGCCAGTGTATTATCTGAACGTGTATTTAGCATGGCAGGGGGCGTTATCACAGACAAGCACAGCCGCCCGTCCAGAGCCAATGTGGACAAGCTCACGTTCATTAAAATGAACCAGGCATGGATCCCGCAGGACTTGTCCGTACCTTGTGCAGAATAGACATGTATACCGGTGTTCTGACAAAAACTGTCCGGCCATCGGATTGTGTCCGGCCCGTACTGCACAGGCGCAGCGCTTGCACAGTACGGAGGACAAGGAGATTCACAAAATCTCCGAAGATGAACGGTGCCTGCGCAGTGAGTGCAGGTTCAAGCCCCACCATCCAAGTGGACATACGGTAGCACATAGTAACAGGGCACCTCACAGGCTCGCTTCGATCGCCACGCTTCGGGCACGGCCTCGCTTGGCTCGGCTTGAACCTCGGATGGTGTGGCTTGAACCTGGACTCACCACGCAGGTGCCGTTCGTCTTGTGAGATTTTCAAAATCCCCTTGTCCTACGTACTGAGCAAGCGCAGTACAGGGCGGACACTATCCGACGGGGGACAGAATTCGACACATCACCGGCCTTACCCAGCCATTGTTTTATTTTTGAACCAGTGTTGGCTACCTCGTCCTCCTCCACCGCCGCTTCCACCTACACAGCCACATCCACCGCCACCTCAACCTCCTACTCCATATGGACCTTGTCCTCCTAGGTCAAGATTATAATTTTTATTTTATTTTTTTGTAGCGCACAGATCCTTTCCTGATTACCTGCCTTTATGTTGTTGGCTCCTCGCAGGAGGGAGAAAGGCGCACCGCACTACCAGCCCGTACCCTCCTGTATAAAGAGGTTGAGCGGTGTACTTGACAGGCCGTGTCCACAGCCGTTGTCAAAACTCCTCCAGAGGATGATTCTCACCTCTACTGTAGGTAGAGGCAAGTCCTTGAATTCCCAGTAAAGTCAATGTCCACACCAGCTGAAACTACAACTCTGAGTTTATTCTCTCATGGCAAAATAAACTGTACTCGGATAGAAAAGGTTAGAGCAAAGAAACAGGACAGCTTAAGGTGTGGAGGAGGTCCAGGCACAAACGTAGCACATTCACTTCACTGCTTAGGTTTCTCAAACAGTTTTAGGTGCACGGTCTCTGCCACAGACCGTGAGGTTGGTCTATGCCACAGACCGGGTGTACAAGGCCCCTGCCACGGACCTGGAGAACTTTGGTCTCTGCCACAGACCAGGGTGTATAAGGCCCCTGCCACAGGCCGGGTGAATAAGGCCTCCGATAGTCAGGATGACCTTGAGCTTCTCCTTCTAAGAACTAGCCCATATCAAGGGAAAGACATCTCTCCAGGGAGTCAACAGACCCTTCCTTCACCGTGCCTCCAGCATCGGGCCATCGGAAGGTTCCTCCCTTCCCTTCCCTCACCTTCCCTTGAACAGGGTCCCCTACACGAGGCGGCACCCAAAGACTCCTCGACCCTTAGCGGACTCCAGACAAAGGCTTTACTCCCGCCCCTAGGCCTCCATACCCAGGGCAGCAGGAACTCCAAGATAGTACCTCACCCCGGGCTAAAGGTGCCCGAGATGGAACAGGAACATGTGCACCCAGGCCGAAGGCACCTGGGCGCAGACCCCACTGGACATCAGCCCACAGGCCAAAGGTGCCTGGGGCTCGGACCCTGATCAGGAGGCGTCTGCCCCTTTTATATCCTCTCCCGGCATGCGCAGCAGGTTCCCCGCCCCGCTGTACTACTGCCAAGAGGGGACACAAAAGGCACAGCACTGTATCGGCGGTTCAACCCTAGCCTACAATGGCAGCGCCACCTGTAGGCCGCAGGGAACTGCACACCAATACTGTCCCCTAAGGACAAAATGGTCCATGAATCCTACAGAATTAGGGTGTTTGAGCCTATTTACCACTCAAACACTTCCCTTAAATTTAGCACCCCGCTACATTTTTATTTCAAAGTATTTTATTTTCCCACTAGCTTATCAATTAAATTGAATAATGTTTTCCAGAAAGGGCGTATTCTGGGGCATTCCCACCATATGTGTGGCATCGTGACGTTGAGTTTCTGAGGTTCTTAATGACTTCCTGTACCTCTTCTGCTGAAAAGGGGGCCTCCAGCATATATTTTTTTTTTTTTATGTTATTTTAAGTTATTTCCCTATCCACATTTGTTTGCAGAGCACTTCCCATGCTCTTAACAACATGTTGCTGCCATTTGCAACCCTCTAGCCCTTTCCATTACTTTTTTAGAGCCTTTTTAGTCCTCAGAAGTTCGGGTCCCCATTGACTTCAATGGGGTTCGGGTTCGGGGTAAAGTTCGGGTCAAGTTCGGTCCCAAACTCAAACTTTTTTCCGAAGTTCGGCCGAACCCGTCGAACCCGAACATCCAGGTGTCCGCTCTACTCTATCGATCAGGCTTGCACTTGAATAGCACATAACTCACTCTACTCCCCAGGTATTGGCTGTAATAGGTGTTTCAGTTCATTAGATCATCACACAGAGGCTTCTTGTTATAATTAAACTCTTTTACTTGCACAAGTCAATAAACAGAAATGAACAATGTAGATAGTGGCATTAATATTCTCCAATCAATGACTTGAGATCAGAAGTACTCTGTGAATGTATTAGCATTAGATAGCTTGTGGCTTTCAGACAGATTTGGATCAATCATTCTCTCGGTCCCTTGTTAGAAGATCCTCACTAATGCTGACCATCTCTCCCTGGAGAGGAGAACAAGGGGAAAAATCAACCTTCTCCGTCTCTGCAGGTCTCTATTCCAGTCTCCCTTTCTTCAATCTCCTTTCTCCATTCTCTCTTATCAGACTTAGCAGAAGGATTCTCCTCCAGCCCCTCCTCTGAAAATAGATTACAAACACCCTTAGTAGACCTTCTATCTTTTTCCTGGCTAAAAAGCTCTGAGTCTAAGCTCCACCCAATTTAAATAGGGACACCAATAGGAGAAGAAGCCCTTAAGAGGACCTCTACCTGCCTACAAGTTAATGACTGTTGAATGTGGGCACATAAAGTCTGTTTCTATTGCATTTTGGTATCCCCTTAAGCTTTCCCTCGTCATTTTCACTATTTTTTTTTTCACTACAAACAGATTATTGGGTATAGAAAAATGATGAGTCTATTTATAAAGCAGCAATATGACCTTACCATGGCATATTACTGTTTAAAAACAGTGGTCAAAACATGCCCTCAACTTTACTTGCTTCAGGACTCCTTAAATATTAATTTTAATGAATAGGGAAAAAATATAATTAGAGAAGATCAGCCCAATAATATGGCCTGTCAAAGCTCTCCTCCTTATCATGAAGTGTTCACTGCCGCATTTTGCATTAAATAAATTATTTTTTAAATGCAGGCGCAGTGTGGAATAAATAATACGATATGCATTCTCACTTTAAAATACAGGCCTTATGAAACCTATGCTATACTGTGATATACTGAGGAATTTAAGCCAGTAGTAGTAGCATTTTTTTGTGAGTCTATGACAATCAGAACTGCGTTTTAGGACTTTCCAGACCATTTTTATTAAACAAAATTAAAGTCCAACATAAAGTAGTTGCCCACACAGGGATTGTCACCATCAAAACAGGACCTGTAAAAATAATACCAAACTACCTGGCTTCCTCATTCCAGCAGCGGTGCTGCTTAGGCTTAACCCTTGGCCTTTGGCTTCTGGCTGTTCCTCCAGAACTGAGGCAGTTTGTCTCACAAACTGCCTCAGTGTTCCTGTGCTACTCTCTTAGCTCATCCAGCTTTTTCAGTTCTCTCACCTCTCCTAGTCTTTTAAGTCGCAGCTTCCTGCTGCACAGACCCACGCTTTGGACTCTCATTAGGGGATCTGCTACCACTTCGGGCTCTCCCAGTCTTCTGGACTCAACTAGTCATCTATATTCTATCAGTTCTCCAGACTCGCTAAGCCGTCTTGACTCTCTTAGTCCTCTGGACAAGGAACCTGCTAGTCTTCAGCAAGACCTGGACACTGGGTTGGAGACGTGTAGGCAGACAGGTGGGCACGACAGCGGTAGAGAGGTTGTTTGTCACTTTCTACGTATTTTCCCATTAACTCATTGGGCGCTAAGCACTGGGTCACACGAGAAGCCTATCCCGCGTGGGTTCTTCTGAGCTACGTTAGGCACTTTGCATCGGGTTTACTACACATGGGGTACCTTTGTTTTGTGTCATCTTCATCAATGCCTCAGGACAAGGCTGAGGCCGCCGTGGGGGAATACTTAACCTTAAGGCCGGCCTCCACTCTTAGAGATGAGCGTGCACCATGTACACTTGCACTACAACTGTTCTCCAGTTAACCCTCAGTTCCCCGTGACATGCCGAGCCCTATCCATATTGACCTGTCCAGCTTTTTCAACTACTATTCCCTGCTGTGCACTTTGCACGTGCTCCACATGAGCACTTAACTCAACTCTTGAACTTTTGTACCTCTGTGCAGGATGGGAACCTCTGCAGCGTGAGGTCTCCCCATTGCTCTGGGAGACACATCGCTGGCAGAAAGAGTGTCGACAACATCTCCCTCGCTGCTGGCAATTCCACCTATAACAGGTACACCCTACTGACAGACTGCTGTTTAAACTTCCATTGTTTCAGGTAACTGTCTTCACACTACTCCACACCGATGTCCTCATACCTCAATATGTTTACCACCTAGTGGTAATCACTCATTGGCGTGGTTAAAGAAGCTAACTGTGAGGCTGACATTAGTCTGCAAGCACTGATCATAAGAAAGGTGCAAAAGGGCAGTAAGAGCTATTTCCTGGAAATCCATAGTAATCACATCAACATATAATAATTTAATTTTATGATGAGACGAGTTTAAAAAAGTAGAGTAGAGTTTCTTCTTGCAAAACCAACAGCAATTGCTGTTTGCTTGCCAACTAGGAATGTTTCCTAATCAGAGGTTAAAGCAAAAACTTAAATCTAGATGCAAATATAGGACATAAACATCTATATTTCCTTCATATGTAATTTCCTTCAATGTATTGTGATTTTTCATTGCAACACTATCTTCTCACTGCTCATGGGATATTCAGTTCTCTAGACCCCAAGCTCTAAATGAAAACTATTGGATAAAGAAAGCTGAACTTCAATTTTATTCCAGCATCAGGTCATAGTAAGGTGAAACAAATATGGCCATATTCTCTACTTTTAAAAACTGACATAAATGTACTTTATACAGAACCTGACCGAATAAAAACTACATTAAGTTAACCCCCAGGGTGCCATGCACTTTGTGCTGCCACATGTCCTGGAGGATGGGGTAAACAGTTCAATCTCTGTATTTGCGGATGACACTAAGCTAAGCAGGGCAATAACTTCTCCACAGGATGTGGAAACCTTGCAAAAAGATCTGAACAAATTAATGGGGTGGGCAACTACATGGCAAATGAGGTTTAATGTAGAAAAATGCAAAATAATGCATTTGGGTGGCAAAAATATGAATGCAATCTATATACTAGGGGGAGAACCTCTGGGGGAATCTAGGATGGAAAAGGACCTGGGGGTCCTAGTAGATGATAGGCTTAGCAATGGTATGCAATGCCAAGCTGCTGCTAACAAAGCAAACAGAATATTGGCATGCATTAAAAAGGGGATCAACTCCAGAGACAAAACGATAATTCTCCCGCTCTACAAGACTCTGGTCCAGCCGCACATAGAGTATGCTGTCCAGTTCTGGGCACCAGTCCTCAGGAAGGATGTACTGGAAATGGAGCGAGTACCAAGAAGGGCAACAAAGCTAATAAAGGGTCTTGATATTAGTTATGAGGAGAGGTTGCGAGCACTGAACTTGTTCTCTCTGGAGAAGAGACGCTTGAGAGGAGATATGATTTCAATTTACAAATACTGTACATGTGACCCCACAATAGGGATAAAACTTTTTTGTGGAAGGGAGTTTACCAAGACACGTGGCCACTCATTAAAATTAGAAGAAAAGAGGTTTAACCTTAAACTACCGTGTTTCCCTAAAAGTAAGCCCTACTGTGATTTTCGGAGAAGGCTGCAATATAAGCCCTACCACGAAAATAAGCCCTAGTTTGGAAGGGTTGTGTTGTGTGGTCTAGACTGTGTATGTTGTTGCGGCGGTGCTCAGCTGATCCGCGCTGCTCTCCTCCTCTTCTCTCAGCGGGGGATCTTGGCCCCCCTCCCTCTTCAGTGCTCGGAGCAGGAAAAGACCGTTCAGTCGGTACATGGAAGCGCCGTTCGGCGCTCAGCTGATTCCCCGCTTCTCTCCTTCTGCCAGCTGTCAGTGGGGGATCTCGGGCCCCCTCTCTCTGCAGTGCTCAGAGTGGAAAAAGACCGTTCAGGCGGTACATGGAAGCGCTGTTCGGCGCTCAGCTGATTCCCGGCTGCTCTCCTTCTGCCAGATGTCAGCGTGGGATCTCGGGCCCCCCTCCCTCTGCAGTGCTCAGAGCATGGAAGACTGATCAGGCGGGTCACGGAAGCACAGAGGAAGGCGCTGTAGGAAGGTACAGTGCACACTTTACATTGTATAGGAGCTGTAATACAGTGCATTTTATGATTTTACAGGCACTTTTAACTCCGTTCCAGGAGATGGGGAGAGAAGACAGCACATGACAAGCCCTACCCCGAAAATAAGCCCTACTGGGTCTTTTGTTGAAAAAATTAATATAAGACCCGGGCTTATTTTCAGGGAAACTCGGTATGTAGAGGGTTCTTTACTGTAAGAGTGGCAAGGATGTGGAATTCCCTTCCACAGGCGGTGGTCCCAGCGGGGAGCATCGATAGTTTAAAAAAACTATTAGATAAGCACCTGAACGACCACAACATACAGGGATATACAATGTAATACTGACATATAATTACACACATAGGTTGGACTTGATGGACTTGTGTCTTTTTTCATTCTCACCTTTTGCTGTATATGTTTCCTGACATTGGGGGAGATTTACTAAAACTGGAGCACTCAGAATCTGGTGCAGCTGTGCATGGTAGCCAGTCAGCATCTAACTTCAGCTTGTTAAATTAAGTTTTGACAATAAAACCTGAAAGCTGATTGGTTTCTATGCAGAGCTTCACCAGATTTTGCACACTCCAGTTTCAGTATATACCTCCCATTATGTAGTAAAAGCGGAGCTCCACCCTATTCCTATACATTAGCTAAATCACATTGCAGACTTGAATGCAGTAAAAACTGAACTTTTTTATTTTTTTTGTGACAGTACCTTTGTTATCTGCTTCTGTCACTGTGCTTCCTGTCTGTATCTTCTGCGGGTAGTCTGCGGGTAGTGCGTCATTTCCTGTACCCGCACTGTCTCCTGGGAGCTTTTGTCATTGCTCCCAGGAGTCATTGCGGAGGCTTGTTACTAGTTATCGTGGGATTTCCGAAGGCGGAAGTGATGCGATTAAGACAACAAAGCCTGTTGTGATGGCAACCCTCAGTGTTTACGGCTCCGCTCGCAGTGAATGCTGGGAGATGAGCATTCACCGCAACAAGGAAATGAGTGCTTGTGGGCTTCTCATGCCCACAAGCAAAATGGAAACATCCTTACAATGAGAATATAAGTTAGAATTTCGGAGAGAATCAGAAAGAGGATGACTTAAAAGGGCAGAACAGTGAGTACTCTTTTAAAATGCCATAACTAAATTATTGACAAAAAAAAAAAAACGAATAGCCGCGGGAGATCCGCTTTAAATAAAACCAGCCTTTACATTTGTAAGGATGTGATGGAGTCTCCTTCATGTCTACATAAAGCATCTAGGGTGGCTTTTGCTATTCTTTGTCAGTCCGATCTTGAGGAATCGTCAGTGGAAGATGCCTGGGATCAGCCTAAGAATATCAAGGTGTGAGAGAAAAGAAGTTCTGGGTGTGCAGGTGCTCTAAAAGACTGATGTTCCATGAGAAAAAAAATAAACCCCCAATCTTAAGGGTGCGAGACCCCTGGGTATTCAAGATGCTGTTGCACTCCAAAGAGGCTAGATAAGCAAGCACCTGTTGAGCAGTTTAGGGAAACGTAACATGGTAAGAAGTGAATCCTCCTATACACTGGCAGATTGGGTTGAGCAGAGAGTGCGCTCCTTAACAGGAAAGGTAGAATGCTGGAGGTGCTCTGGTGAACTACAATGAAAGCAATGTGCAATCACATTTCAGAGCCATTACCCTGTCAAAGGAAACTGCAAGCCAGATGCAGGTGTAACAAACCTGTAAAAATAACTGAAGTGTCCATTTCACCTAAAATTATTATCTTGACTCAGGAATGTTATATTGTTTTCCAAATGAAGAGAAAATCCGCTTATATTGATCTGTAAAATAAAAGCTATGGCTTCTAAGGTTTCTGCGCACTGCTCATTATCACTGGTTTCTGCATTTTGCTTCTGATTAACCACTTGCGGTCCAGAGCATGTTTGACATTTCTCACATACATGTTCAGAATTTATTTTGCTAGAAAATTACTTATAACCCCAAACATTATACTGTATATTTTCTGAAAGCAGAGGCCCTGGAGAATACAGTGGAATACAGTGGAAGTGGTTGCAATTTTTTATGTTGCATGATATTTACGCAGCTGTTTACCAAACTTAAATTTTCAGGAAAAAATATACTTAGATGCATTTTAGTGCACACAGACACAATACACTATAATACCTAATTTTTTGAGTAAAATATAAAAGATGATGTTGCATTTAGTAAATAGATACCAGACATGGCAATATTTAAAATTTTGCACTTTTGAAATGGCAACAAATTACAGTTCTTAAAAATCTCCATAGGCGACGCTTTACAAGCCTTTATAGGTTACCAATTTAACATGAGCTCGGGCACTAGAATTATTGGTCACTCTGATGTTCGCTGCGATACCTCACATGTGTGGTGCACTCAGCATTTACATATGCATGCAGTCAGGGGAAGTCTGGCAGCCTTAGGCCTGGGGGGCAAGACCAGTCAAGTGGCCCATTGAACCACCAAATCAGCTCACCATCCATCAGTGCCCATCAATGCAGCCTCACCAGTGGCCATCAGCTCAGCCTCATCAGTGCACCCTGATCAGTGCCCATTACTACAGTCTGATCAGTGCCCATCAATGCAGCCTGATCAGTGCCCATCAGTGCAGTGTCACCAGTGCCCATCAGTGCAGTGTCACCAGTGCCCATCAATGCAGCCTCACCAGTGCCCACCAGTGCAGCCCCATCAGTGCCCACAAGTGCAGCCTCAGTAGTGTCCATCCAATGCAGCCTCACAGTGTCCATCCAATGCAGCCTCACCAGTGCCCATCCAATGAAGCCTGCAATGCAAAGAGAGGAGAGCCGCCGGATTATACAGAGTGGGGATCTCCCGCTTACCTGGCGCAGCCGCTCCCCCTCATGGACCGGCTCCTATGATAGACATCACTAGTGTGCTATCTATCATAGGAGCTGGTCCATGAGGCAGGACACCATATGACAGCGGCCGTGCTGGGTAAGCGTGAGATTCCCGCTCTGTGTAGTCCGGCGGCTCTCGCCCCTCCCCTTCCACTGGGAGGCAGCCCAATGGGTCCAGCTGGACCCATAGTAGGGCTGCCCTGGGCACCCCCCCCTCTTCCTTCCTCCAGCTGGCCATTTTAAATATAATTTATAGCAGCCTGGGGGCCATTGCCACCCTGCCCCTGCATGCAGTACTTGCATACCCATTTATCTTTGCATATAAGCACAGGTGGTTCAAAATTTTCTGTTTATTTTATTAAAATTATTTTCTTTTCATATTTTTTTTAACTTTATTTTGCTTTTATTCAACTCTATTACTATAACAAGGGATGAATAACATAGCTTGTACAGTGACAAGTGTCTTGATCCCTCCTCTGCCCTCTAAGGCAGCTGATCAAACACAGATCAGTTTGATCGGCTGCCTCCCTGGCCAGTAATGGTCAGATAAACAACCAAAACCAGAACTGACAAAATCCTTGTAATTTCTGGCTTTATTTGCCACAGTGGAGGGGGAGAAACAGATGTTCCTCCTTCTCCTCTGTGATCAGCTTACCTGACCCCTTGCAGCATTCCCTGGCTCTCCGATGAATGGAAGAGCCTGGGAATGATGGCAGGTGGAGGCAGGAGGGAGAGGTCCTTCCAAGATCTGTAAAATTGATCGGGCGGCTGTAGAGCCACACAGATCCCTTTTACATTAAAGCCAATTGCTGAAAATTTTGATACCAGGATCCTGGCTGCAGGACGTACAGTATATATACAGTACATACACTGGATAGGAAGTTAAAGAAGAAGCCCCTCCAGAAGAATAAGAAGCTTGTTAACCAGCATTGTTGGAAAGAACCCACCTCCTGCCACCATTATCCAACAATGCTGGATGAAGGAGAAAGATTTCTGACTGATAGCCCAGAGTAGAGAAGGCGTGACAGGCAGTGTAAACAGATATACAGACATTTTGGTCTGTAATCAGTCGCTTTTTTTTCAGCAAAAAATAGGATTTTTTACTCACCGTAAAATCCTTTTCTCTGAGTCCATGGACCGACACAGCTTCTCTATTGACAAAGTGGGTATTATCCGTTAATTAGGAGTGACTAGGCAGAAAAACTTGTAAAAAGTGTTGCATCACACCTTCTACAGTACCGCCCAGGGGGCGGACCCTCTGGGTATACCCTCTCAGTCTGCATCTTCGCAGATCAGTTTGTCAAAAAGCAGTACAAACTTAAAAGGAGGGGTGGGTGCTGTGTCGGTCCATGGACTCAGAGAAAAGGATTTTACGGTGAGTAAAAAATCCTATTTACTCTTTTGTCCATGGACCGACACAGCTTCTCTATTGACAAAGTGGGACGTCCCAAAGCAGTGTCAGAGAAAAAAAAACGAGGGGTGGTAACAGCATAAAAACAAACTTCACCCCAAAACACAAAAACAGCACTCCTCCAACGGAGGAGTTGCAACTCTAAACAGCCGCTTGCAAAACCTTGCGGCCGAAAGAGGCATCCGAAGATGCACCTACATCAACCTTGTAGAATTTTGTGAAAGTGTGAGCGGACGACCAAGTCGCCGCTTTACATAGTTGGGAAACAGACGCTTGATGTCGGAAAGCCCAAGAGGCACCTATTGCCCTGGTCGAATGCGCCGTGACAGGAAAGGGGGGCGCCTGACCCTTTAAGGCATAAGCCTGGATTACTATCTGTCGGATCCACCTAGAGATGGTGGCCGATGAGACTGCTTGGCCCTTCTTGGGACCAGCCACCGAAACAAACAGTGAGTCTGACTTCCGGAACAGGGAAGTAGCAGATAGGTATACTCTCAAAGCTCGGACAACATCCAAGGAATGCAACGCCGACTCCTTAGGATTCGACGGCTGAGGACACAAGGATGGAAGTACAATGTCTTCGTTGAGATGAAAAGCCGAAACGACTTTCGGAAGAAAGGAAGGCTGCGGCCGCAGCCCACCTTATCCTTGTGGAAAATCAAATAGGGAGCCTTGCAGGACAAGGCTGCCAGCTCAGAGACTCGTCTAACTGACGTAACAGCCACCAAAAAGACCACTTTCTGAGAAAGTGTCAACAGGGGAATATCTCTAATATTCTCAAACGGTGCCTTCTGAAGCACCGAGAGGACCAGGTTCAAGTCCCACGGAGGTAACGGGGGACGGACCGGAGGGGCCACATGTCGGACCCCCTGCACAAATGTACTCACGAGAGAGTGAGTCGCCAGGGGTCGCTGAAAAAAGACAGCCAGGGCAGATATCTGTCCCTTAATCGTACTTAGGGCAAGCCTTTGGTCCACCCCATGCTGTAAAAACAGCAGGATTCTGGAAACCAAATAGGTACGCGGATGCCATTTCATTTCCTCACACATGGAGATGTAGGCCCTCCAAGTGCGGTGATAGACCTTCCTAGAGGACGGTTTTCGAGCACTTCTCATAGTAGAGATTACTGAGTCTGACAGGCCCCGGTCTCTCAGTACCTGGTTCTCAACAGCCATGCCGTTAAAGCCAATGACTGTAAAGCAGGATGGAATATGGGACCTTGCGATAGCAGGTCCTTCCGTAGTGGTAGGCGCCAGGGGACGTCTGCTACCAGACTTACTAGATCGGCGTACCAAGGACGCTGAGGCCAATCTGGAGCGATTAGGATAATTGGAATTCCCTCTGCCTCCACTCTGCGGAGCAGAAGAGGAAGAAGCCTTAAGGGAGGGAAGGCATAGATTAGCCGATACTGACCCCACGATGCTACCAACGCGTCCGTTGCGTCTGCCCATGGGTCTCTTGACCGGGCCACAAATCTCAATACCTTCCGATTGAGTCGGGAAGCCAGAAGATCTACGTCTGGTGTGCCCCATCTTTGGCAGAGGAGTTGGAACACCTCCGGGTGTAAGGACCATTCTCCCTGGTCCAGCATCTGGCGGCTCAGGTAGTCCACCTGCCAGTTTTCCACACCCGGAATGTACACGGCCGACAGTGCCGGTACGCTCCTCTCTGCCCACTTCAGGATGCGAGCGATCTCCGATGCTGCAGCTGAGCTTCTTGTTTCTCCTTGATGATTGACATATGCCACTGCTGTGGCGTTGTCTGACTGGATCCTGACTGGACGCCCTTGCAGTCTCTGAGACCATTTGAAGAGGCACAGCTTGATCGCCCGGATCTCCAGGACATTGATCGGGCAGGAGGGCTTCCTCTGGGGTCCAGCGACCCTGCGCCGACTGGACACCCCAGACTCCCCCCCAACCTGTAAGGCTGGCGTCCGTTGTGATCACTATCCAGTAAACCGGAAGAAATGACTTCCCGGCCATTAGAACCGGTGCTGTCAGCCACCATACCAGGGATCTCCTGACTAGGTGGCTCACTCGGATTTGATAATCCAGAGATGAAGGGCATCTGTTCCATCTGGACAGAACTTCCTTCTGTAACACTCGAGTGTGGTATTGAGCATATGGGACCGCCTCGAAGGAGGCTACCATGAGGCCCAACACTCGCATGCAAAAACGGAGTGACGACCAATTCCTGGAAGTCAGCTGCCGTACTGCAGCCCGGAGGGTCTGCAACTTCTCCACAGGGAGGAATACCTTTGCCTCTGAGGAATCCAGAATCAACCCCAGGTACACTAGGCGTTGAGTGGGCACCAATACTGACTTTTGCGTGTTTAGTATCCAACCACAGTCTCGAAGAGTCTGACAGGTAATGGACACGCTTACCTCTAATTCTGAGCTTGAAGGGGCCTTCAGCAGAAGGTCGTCCAAGTAACCTGTGATAGCGATACCCCACTGTCTTAGAAGTGCCAGAATCGGAGCGAGCACCTTGGTGAACGTCCTGGGTGCTGAGGCAAGGCCAAACGGGAGGGCCACAAACTGGTAGTGGTTCTTCCCGATAGCAAATCGCAGAAACCTCTGATGTCTGGAGTATATGGGGACATGCAGGTATGTGTCCTTGATGTCCAAGGAGGCCAGAAAGTCCCCCGGATGGAGAGCTGTGACTACAGATCGAACCGACTCCATCCGAAATCTTTGTACCTTCACAAAGCAATTGAGGGCTCTGAGATCCAAGATTGGACGAACCCCCTCCTTCTTCGGCACAATGAACAGATTTGAGTAAAAACCCTGACCCCGTTCCTGTTCTGGAACTGGAATAACTACCCCGCGTTCCAGTAGACCCTGGACCGCCCCATACAGGGCCTCCCGACGGGTCGGTAGTAGCTGGAGATTGGAGGTGATGAATCTGTCTGGTGGACAAGAGAGAAATTCTATCTTGTAGCCTGAGGAGATTACTTCGCAAACCCACCTGTCGGAGACTAGAGCAGTCCACTGAGTCGCGAATTTGCGAAGACGTCCCCCCACCCGAGAGCTGGGTGGGGGCGGACCTTCATGTGGACGCAGATTTGTCCGCAGGCTTGTTGGGTCTGCGGGACCAAGGACGCTTCTGTCCTTGGGCAGGCGCTTTATCGGCCTGGGGTCTTTTCCCTGTCGCCTTAAGGGGGCGAAAAAAACGCTTACGTGCAGTAAAGGAGGGCCCTTGCCCTTGGCGTGGTCCCTTACCCTTGCTAGTTTGGGGAAGCAAAGTGCTCTTACCTCCTGTGGCATCCTTGATGATGTCATCCAGAGAAGCCCCAAAAAGTCTGTCGCCCTTAAAAGGCAGATCCAACAGGGCTTTCTTGGAAGTCTGGTCCGCAGACCAGCCCTTTAGCCAGATCAGGCGGCATATTGCTACTGCATAAACCGAAGCTCTTGACAGCAGGGGAATAGTATCCATGTCTGACTCGCAGACAAACTTAAGGCCCTGGACCAACTGGTCGGCCAAAGTTATCTCATTAGGAGGAGCATCTCGCTCCTTTAACTCCTGGAGTAGCAATTTTGCCCATTCAGTAAGTGTCTGAGACACTAGGGCCCCCGCCAATGCCGGGCGTACTGCCGAGCCTACCACTGAGTATAGGTAGCGAGCGAGTGCTTCAGCCTTCTTATCCACAGGGTCCTTGAAAACAGGAGCCCCTTCTACTGGAATAGTGGTGGCTCTATTAAGTCTGGACACCGAAGGGTCCACTATAGGGGGAGAGGTCCATATCTTCAGAAAACTCTCCTCAAAGGGGTACCGTACTGCAAACCTCTTTGGGGCTGTAAAGACCCTCACTGGGTTCTCCCATTCCTTGTATAAGAGTTTGTCAAAATAAGACACACAAGGGAACACCTTAGCAGTGCGGGCAGGTTTACGAAACCCAAAGGGGACTGGAGTATCTGCTACTTCTGCAGTCTTTTCCAACTTTAGCGTATCCCGCACTGCAGTAATAAGGTCAGATACCAAAGCCGTCTCGCGTACTGACCTGGACTTGGAGTCATCCTCACTGTCCGATCGGTCACGGTCTGCAGTCTCTGATGCATCAGAATCTGGGCCATGAGCCGTAGCTGGACCTGGTTCTGCATCAGAAATATCCCCAGAAGATTGCAGGGGACGGGGGCGTTTATTACCCCCTGTATTCCCGTGTGATGCTTCCACCCTGGCAGCAAACGCCTCTAGGATTGCCGACATAGCGTCCATAGACACCTCAGGGACACCAGCTGCTAAATCTGGTGTTTCAGGGGAGAAGACATCTGGCTCAGATACCATGCTGACCACACGCTGACACCCACAGGGCTCCAGGCAAGATATCAATAGGCCACCCTCCTGTGCTGCAGAGAGGCTGGGTCACCCAGAGAACTCACCACCCTGGATAGGTACTGCTATGCTGCGCCTGTGATGCTGTCCCCCTGCTGCTGTGTCAGTCTGCTTCTTTTATCAGCACTTCCTGGGTGAATTTTCGCGCCAGTGTAATGCACCCTAGAGGCCGGAGGCTCTCGAAAAATGGTTGCCAAAAACGTCTGTATGGAAGATAATGTGGGCTCTAAGAAAATGGCCGCCGACAGAAGATAGAGGTCAAGCAGCCATAGCCCACAAAAAGATGGCTGCCGAACGGCAATATCTGCATACAGGGTGGACAAACATGGCCGCCGATCAGCTGATAGGGGCCAGTGGGTGTGGCCGAACCACAGGATGATGGCCGCCGGGCAGTCACAAGAGGCCAAACTTGGCATGGACCACCTCAAAATGGCCGCCGACAGCATGGAGGAGGAAGGACACAAACACAGGTGAGAAAAAATGACATTTCTTTTAAATGTTAGTTACAGCCAGCCCCGCTCCAGTGGGACCCCCTAGGTGACCCCCAGCACCCAGCAACCTTTAGCTAGAAGCCCAGGGAGGAGGGAAAGGCAGGGAGAGAGGGAAGAAAGGGGCCACAACCACTTACTTGATCTCTCCAGGAATGTCCAGCTAAAATCACCCAACCGAGGCAGGGGAGTTTTACTTACCTATCCTGCATGTATTCTGCTGGAAGACATTCCAAACAGATCATCGTCCGCGCACGGAAGGTGACTGTTGGCCAGGCATGCTGTGATTGGACCCAGAAGGGACGATCATATGTATGCCCTGGAGCATGACGCTCACCGGACAGGCTGCTGCGACTCGGCCGTAAGGTCAGCCGAAGCTGAGCAGTCCGATGCAAGCCTTGGAGCGTAAGCTCACCGGCCAGGCTGCTGCGACTCAGCCGTAAGGTCAGCCGAAGCTGAGCGGTCCGATGCAGGCCCTGGAGCATAAGCTCACCGGCCACCCGTGGAGCGACGGGCATGTCGTGGAAAACCCAGCGCGTAGCTAGGGTCGGCACACGCTCGATGGCCAAAACTGGGGAGACTACAAGGATCGAGGATCCAGCCTGTCACCCAGTCGGCAGTTGATCGAAGATCGCAGGAAACAACAAATGTAGCAAAAATATATATATCTTTTTACCCTGGACCAATGGGCCCGAAGGGAGCCATGTCCTACTCCTTGCTAGACAGAAAAAAACTGATCTGCGAAGATGCAGACTGAGAGGGTATACCCAGAGGGTCCGCCCCCTGGGCGGTACTGTAGAAGGTGTGATGCAACACTTTTTACAAGTTTTTCTGCCTAGTCACTCCTAATTAACGGATAATACCCACTTTGTCAATAGAGAAGCTGTGTCGGTCCATGGACGAAAGAGTAAAGATGATTGCAGAGAGGGGCTTTACTATAAGAAGGCAGAGCTGCTTTTTAACCCTTCTCGTCTGGTAGCTTTCAAGCAGAGGTAGGGGTGGGGGTTGTGCATGATCTGTGTACACTCTGGGTTGGGGGCTCAGTGCTGGCTCTAACTCCCCCATAGGAACACCCATAATTTGGGCTTCAGCTTGGGGCAGAGCTGCAGCCAATATTGACAGTAATAATTATGCAATTGTATTTGTAAACCTCTTCACATCTTCAAAAGGGACCAAGTGTGATGTGCATTGGGTCCCCTAGGGGGTTTAACAAGTATTTGAATTTTCTGCTAAGAGTTTTTCTTTACAGTGGTTCTGTATATTTGCAAAAGTGGTTGCCCTTCTATCTTACTGCAAAGGCTAGTTAGGTGGTTGCCACTTTTTTGTACAGTTGGTTTAAGTTTATGCAGGGATGCACTGGATACCTTCAGCTGCCATTGTGCTCTTGCTGGGCATCCTGTGCATACCTGTGCTTTTAAAGAGGAGTGGGCTCCCTCCAGGCAAACCTGCCCTCAATCTATCCACTGCTATATATGCTCAAACTTAGGAGACTCTGAAAATGATAGAGTTAGGACCGCAGTATACAGAGGAGCCTTGATGTAGGCACTGAGGCTTAGGCATATATTTGCAAATTTGTGCAAGCAAAACCCTCTGTTTTTAACATGGGTATTTTTGCAAACTAGCTGGTAATTATGCAGGGAAAACTTTGTTTGTATGTGATTTGCAGATGCAATTTTAGATGTGAATTCCAGGTATGGAAATTTTTTACATAGTTACATTGTTCCAACTTGGACCAATGTAGCTATGCATATACCAAATGTGGCTGATGTCCCTGGAAGCTGGCAATCACTGAAGCATAGTTTTACATTGGTCCAAGCTGAATCAAAGTAACTACAGTATGTATAAAATATCCATACTTGGAATTCATCTTATGTTACACTAAATATCCCGTCCAAAAAAAAACATTGGTTTTCTCGACGGGATTCCTGGCAAGCTTGTCTTGCCAAGCCCTGTGTACACACGCCCATTCAAAAGAACCACCGTTCTTTTGAATGGCAAGAACGCGGTGACATCATCGACTACGACAAGCATGCGCTCGTCACATTCAATGACTTTGCCACCATCTTGTTACACCCTACACTACCCTTGTATACTATCGTGCATGTGTCAAAGTCTTTTCGAGCATGCACGGGTTTACCTGGAGACAGGTAAGCATACACACGCACGATTTTCTCGTCGGGAAACAGGAGAGCAGGTTCTCTATTTTTCTCGTCGAGATTCCCATCAGTTTTCTTTCCCAACGAGAAACCATACACACGACCGGTTTTCTCTGCAAAAAGCTCTCCCAGCAGTTTTCTTGCCGAGAAAAACGGCCATGTGTACGAGGCTATAGTCTCTATAATTTTCTTATACTTCTTCCATCTAATGTGCCTGGTTGATCCTGCCAGTCACTTTTCTTCCTAACCACACAAAGCATGGAAGCTGGCCATTCAGAGGTGCACCTCATCAGTGCCCACCAGTGGAGCACTCCCGGCTCCATTCTGTCATCTCGCATGGCCAAAGACCTCTCCATTCATCCCCTGACGTGCTGCAGGCCCCGCCTCTGCCTCCAGACTACAGAATGCAGCGCGGTCGGGAACAGCCAATCGGCCGTAATAGGAGCCGTTTAGAATAGATGGTGGGCGGCCGGGGGGGAGGGGGGATTTCCACCCAGCACGCCCCTGCCTCAGATCCCAAACAATCTGCCTCTTTTTACATAATAATCGGCCGATTTCTTTAAAAAGGCTAAATATCGGCCGATATATCGGCCGGCCGATATATCGGTCGACCTCTAGTTACGTTCTATCATTTATCATTAATAAAACAATTTAAAAAGGTTCAGTGTCTTTACCTTGAATGTTTTTATCAGCATCCGTTGTTCTAGTTGTTCTAGTTTTTCTGTATTTATACTTTATTGGGAACAATTATGACTACTGAATGAGTAGAGAGTAAAAAAAAAAATCTAAACTGTAATAACATGACATGCATCTAAAAGCATCAAGTGCAATACAATGTGTTCTCTGCCAGAGGGACAAATATAAAATAGATTGAGTGGTAATGATGCTTTAAGCAGAAGTTATAAAAAATGAATTTCAGAGTCAGTAGATGTCACTTGTACCTGTACTGTATTAGTACGAGAAACTACAGTAAAACTGACATATGAATATTCATGTTTCTTCTAGCCAACCAGTAGGAGATTTTGGCCACTGGTGCATGGTGGGGGGGGAGTATAAATATTTGGGGATGGCCATGTGATCACTCTCTTCCCCCCAAGCTCTGGCCTAGGTTGGGTGTGCGAGGAGCAGCTGAAGCCTGAAGCCTTTACATGTGCTTGGAGCAGAAGACATCTGCCTGTCCAATGAGTCCTGGTGCTTGAGGCTCCGTGGTCCAGGAGCCTAGCGGAGGATAGAAGAACAGATGATGATATATGAAGTCCTGGGTGAGGAACTTGTAGAGAGCCTGGAAAAGCATCAAGATTGGAATAATTGAGACTACTACTGCTGCTACTACTGAGAAATATATCTGGTTGCCAATGGAGATGCCTGCTATTACAGATTGGTGAAATCAGATTAAAGGAACTTTTATGTACTAGTGTCTCTTCTTTCTGTGCTATTTAGTCTGCAGGCTAGTAACAGGTGTTCTGATCTCCCTACCCCTCTCTCCTAGGAGTTTTGAATGAGAGTTGAAAAACTCCTTTTTATTAGTACCTTAAAGTGACTGGCACCCATTTGTTCACATCCAACTATTGCCTAAGTAATCTACACCCTGTTTGTGGGGGTTACTACCATGCATCCAGGGGTCGGGGGGGTACTACATTTACAGTCAGTAGGATATGCCCCTTGTGCTGATTTCTCTTCTTTTAGTTGAAATCTTTCTGCCCATCCTACATTTATAGATCCTGCTTCATTCATAGAAGATGTAGTACTGCGAAGATTATGGCAGCAGGGGTTGGTGGAGAGGGGGGGCAGGACAGAGGGAGATTTCAACAAAAAGAACAGGAATCAGCAAAATGGACACATCCCACTGACTGTACGTTACTGTATGGCCCTCGTGCTGATTTTTCTGTTTTTGATTTTGACTGCTTTTAGGCTTTGCACTAAATATTAACAAGAAGGGGAACATTCCTTTAAAATAATATAAATACAATTACCCGGGTAAACCTACAATGTGAAAAAATATTTTTGCAAAAGCAAAATTAAAAAGTGTATTAATATCCATGGGAAAAAATAGACTTAACATAAATATGAATAACTGAAGTGAGGCACTACAGAATTATGTGTGAGTTAAACAGTAAATTCAATATGTCATACAGTAAGCATGAGATAAAATAAAAATAAAACTTTTAAGTGCCAAACAACTCTTCTGGCAAACATCTAAACTGACCAAGACAATGCCATATATCTGGACAGGAGTGTAAGAGTGGGGCTCCGATGAATATATAAATAAAAACTCATGAAAAAACAGTGCAGATTTTGTTTTATGTTTTTAAAACGGATATATACACTGTGTGTTTATATATATATATATATTGTGGTAGTGTGGTACCCCACCAGTGTATGAATACAGGATTCTCAACCAGGCAGGTTGAGGGGCTCCAGGGTATTTGCTTATTTGGGAGGAAACTGGCTTTTCAGTTTCCTCATGATTTACTAAAGTCCACTTTGGGACCTGGAGCTTGGGGATTTCTTAGAGATCCGGGTGGGATGAAATCCCCAGTCCTGGATCCGGGTTTTGAGACTCAACTGCACACTGATTGTTCAGGTGTGTGTGGGCCTGATAGTAGAATCAGGACCAGCATTCTGGGCTCCACCCTCCCGACGAGTGCAGGTGTGCACTGGAGAAGCCAGAGAGTACTTGTCTGCACACTGGAAGCCAGAGACCCAGGTCTGAGGGTCAGAGCAGTGGACCCAAGTCTGAGGATCAGAGCAGCAAGGGGCTGCTATCTAAATGGACGGTGTTGCCAAGGGAATAGTCTGTAGGAGACAGATGAAAGCCTGAAGTGGAAGGCCTGAGCAGCAGTGCTGTATATATAAGCCAGGAGGCTAAATTACATTTTGTTGATGAAAAGGAGTACTGAAACCCCTGCGAGGGGAACCTTTCATTTTGTTTTGAACTTCTTTTAATAAAAATGGGCAAACAAAGCCCTTAAAAAGAAGAACCAGCGAGTGGCAGTGTCCTTCAAGTTCTACATTTGATGCTAGTCCTTCAGACGTGGTGGAGAATTTTGGCACAATCTGAGATCCCTACAATCAAGTAAGTTCATCTGTTATATGAACTGTGTTTTTGGTACATGAGACTGCATAATCTGTGTGTGTGCAGGTGAGGAGAACCTGCAAGCGAAAGGTAACTAGCCTTAAAGAGACAGTGCTCCAATTTGTTGCAGGTGGTGTACCTGTGAACAAAAAGTCAATCTTTTTTTCTCTGCAGTGAACTGCTGCTAGCTGTGTGTGGCAGCCAGGCAAACTGCATTGCACAGAAGTTTATTTGATGGACTGTTGCATGCAGGTTGTGTACCTGTGAAAGGAGAAACAAACAGATTTTTATTTATTTATTTTTTCCTTTTCTCCGCCAAGAACTGTTACAAGTTGCTGTGTGCAAGACCGCAAGGATGGGGCGATCAAAACGCCTAAAAGAAGCAAGGATGGCTGAGATGATAGATAGAGCTATGTGGCTGGAGGGGTTGTTACCGCCTGATCGAACCCCATACATGCCTAAACAGAGTTTTCCAAGGGAAAAGAGGGCTGCTGTTGTCCCTAGCAACCCTGGTGCAATGAATGCACAGATGACGGCTAGTGTGGAGAGTCCACCAGCGTTTGAATCTGCAGTGGATTGGTGCAAGTGACACCTGGCACGATTGGACCAATCTAAAGTGGAAGGCAAGCCAACCTTCCATACAAAAAGAGAGCTGCCGGATGTCCATGCCTGGGAGAGGGGTGCTGTTGCCCCTGGCAACGCTGCTGCAGTTAAACCAAAAGATGTTGCGAAAAGTGTGAAAGTGGCACAGCTTGAGACAGGGTCCAGCAGATGCAGGGTGGGAAACCCTGACAAGACATGGAACCAAGTGCGCTGTTTGCGGTGCAGTGAGTGGGGGCATGCAGTCTCCAAGTGCCTTTTGTCCCTGGCTCCAGTGCAAAGCTACCTAGCAAAACAAAGGTCTGAGAAGCCTGTGTTATATGCCAGAAGAGAGGCTGATCAAAGGCCAGGACAGAGAGTAGTTGCCCATAGCAACACAGAGGAGGCCAGTCGGGCTGTCGGTGGACCATGGGGTGTGCCTCCAATGGGTCGTGACAAGTGGCTTCCGGAGGAGCCAATACAGCATATTGGAGAGAGACAGCAAAGCTCTGCTGGGAGACTGCGATCTCCCATGGCAACGAGAGTGGAAGTTGTGCCTGGAAGGAATCATCAGGAGAGAAATGCACTGGGGAAAAGTCGTCCAATACCATGCCTGGAATGTGGCCAGCTGGGGCATGAAATATTGTCTTGCCCTAGATTCTGGGGTGCACCTGGAGGTAATGTTGCGAGCAGAACTCTTTACCTGTGGGCCAAGATCCCTTTGCAAATATGTTTGCAGTCACCCCTGGCAACAAGGAGGAGTTTTATGTGGTGTCTGCAGGGGGTGCTAAACAGTTTGAGATGCCTGCTGTGATTTCATCCCATGGCCACCAGGGGGAGTTGGCCAGTAAATGTGCGGCTGAGGACTGGTTCTTAAGACAACGTACTCAAATGAAGATGGTGACCCCAACTACAACTACTGTGGTGGGTAAGACTATCTTTAATGAAATGATGCCTGGAACTGCTGATTTCAGGTATAAAAGAACTGGCTACGAGACTGTCCATGATGATGTGAGAGTGACCCCAGTGAGTGGGGCCACAGAATAAGCGCTTGAGACTGACTTTTTCATACCCAGTGGGAATGCAGGGGTTAAAATCCAAACAGAGCCTGTGTTGATGACTAAAAGTGTTGTGTCTAATGTCGGCCAGCCTCAAGTTGGCAGTGGGCTAGGACAGCCTGCAAAAACTAAAAATGCTATAAGTGTTACTGTTAATGAAAAGTTTGCTGCTGTTGGGAAAACCCCAGGTTCTTCCAGAGCAAAAGCTGTTGTCACAAATGGGTCATTGCCTGTAGCAATTGGTGGTAAGACAGCACAGTTGTCCCCAGAAATCTCCAGGGAACTTCATGTATTGGAGTAGGGGGTTGCCATGGACAACTGTGATGTCACTCTGGTGGGACAGAGTGGAACTGTACCGTGTAATGGTAATGTGTTAGTGCAAGCTGCTAGTACTAAAAATGTGCCGGTAAATGGTGGGTTAACACAACCTGTGAAAAATGCAAAGGTGTGTGAGACTTATGAAGCGCCGCCTGAGCAAGGTGGTGGTTGTGGTGTATTGCAACCTGTGGTGCTAAAACATGGGTTACCGAAGTCTGCCATGATTCGTAATTTGGGTGATGAATCTGCAACTAAATCTGTCTGTTCTAATGTGTCTCCTTGGGCGGATGGATCAGGGCTGAGGAGCGCCGATGAATGGAGCACAGCTACAACGGATTGGGATAGTTGGGGTAAAAATCGAATGTCCCTGATAGATGAGGCTTTCATGCACAAAAATAAGGTGGACAAAGTTTATGCTGTGCCAGCAGGAGGGACGGCAGAACAGCTTATACCTGAGGGCGCGGTGGCTGCTGCAGGGGTTAACCCTCGTGAAAAATATGGACCATATAAGGGCGAGCATACAGCAGACACTTTGTCAGTAACCTACAAAAATGATGCTGACATGGCGTGTCAAAGTGACGTTGTCACTGGTAATGTGAAGCAGTTCATTGGTGCTGAACCTGAGAAGTTGGGTATGAGTCAAGCACCTGGCAGCGCTCTGGTAGAGCACCAGGCTGTGGTTGTCTCCAGCTGGGAGAAGGTTCCATTAAACCTTGCAACCTCTCACGTCTCAGCAAGTGAGTCTGTCTGCATCCCCAGTGTCAGGAAAGTCCCCAGGAAGGACTTGGGTCTGGAGCAAGGGGTATGGTTTCTAACAAAAGTATTAAAGGAGATGCTTAAACTTTGGGATGTACAGCCAGTCTATACTGGGGTGTCTCCACCACAGTCAGACAGTCTGGTACTGCAAAGTACCATTAGGTGGAACCCTGAGTGGCAGGTGGTACAGCACAAAGGAAGACAAGACAGAAATGGTTTATTTATGACTGTATTACTAGTGTTAAAAATCGCCTCTAGGTATGCTAATGGGTTACTTCCTGTACAAGAGGTATATGGGAGAGGCTTTGGTGAAAAGAAAGTGTCTGAGGTTTCACCACCTAACAGCCAGGTAGAAGGCATTTCTGCTGCTATGGTCCAAGGTAGTACTGGTCAGTTGTCGGTGAAGGGCGTGTATGCTGTACCAGTGGAAGAATCACATGAGATGGAAGGGCCAAGTGTGGACCAGAAAGCAGCAGAGATCCTGACCGGGGCTCAACCGAAGGTGGTTAAAAAGACTGGGGTCCCCAGTCCAATGTTTGGTTTAGGTGACAAACCTAATAAGGTCCCCGAGACAGGGAAACGGATAAGAAGTGCGGTAAAAATTGTATGTGGATCAGACAAGAGCTTGTCTGTTCAGGTGGATAAAAATACAGATGGCATCAGCACAGGTCAAGTGGTAGGACAGCTGCCTGCAGAGTGGGTGAACCCAGGGGAGGTGACGTCCTGTGAGGTTCCCGTGGGTGATGGCGACCCTCCAGTATGTGTGCCCTCTGCAGACTCTGCCCTAGCAAATGCTAAAAAAAAAGGCATTGGTGATCTGTGCAACGTTGAGAGGTGTAATGTTGGTTTGAATATGTCTGTCAATAATGAACCAAATAGTTTGTTAAAGGTACATGACAGTGTGGTGTCCAAAGGTATTGGGAAACCTGGGAACCTGAAGCGTGGAGGCAGAAGGGTTGGTAGAAAGACCAGGGGTGCCCTGTTAAAATTTCAGGAGAGGCAGTGCTTATGGAACCCCAAAAGAAGAGGTAGAGGGCTGAGTATAGGGAAATATAGGACCTTGTTAAGATCCAGGGTGGGACATACCTGGAAGCGCACCCGGAAAAAAGGTTGGGCCTACGTGGCTGACAGCCAGCACAGAGGTGTCCCAACCATAATGATGGGTGCTGGTGTTCCTCCCTCCAGATCGAAACAAAGGGGGAGGGTATGTGGTAGTGTGGTACCCCACCAGTGTATGAATACAGGATTCCCAACCAGGCAGGTTGAGGGGCTCCAGGGTATTTGCTTATTTGGGAGGAAACTGGCTTTTCAGTTTCCTCATGATTTTCTAAAGTCCACTTTGGGACCCGGAGCTTGGGGATTTCTTAGGGATCCGGGTGGGATGAAATCCCCAGTCCTGGATCCGGGTTTTGAGACTCAACTGCACACTGATTGTTCAGGTGTGTGTGGGCCTGATAGTAGAATCAGGACCAGCATTCTGGGCTCCACCCTCCCGAAGAGTGCAGGTGTGCACTGGAGAAGCCAGAGAGTGCTTGTCTGCACACTGGAAGCCAGAGACCCAGGTCTGAGGGTCAGAGCAGTGGACCCAAGTCTGAGGATCAGAGCAGTGAGGGGCTGCTATCTAAATGGACGGTGTTGCCAAGGGAATAGTCTGTGGGAGACAGATGAGAGCCTGAAGTGGAAGGCCTGAGCAGCACTGCTGTATGTATAAGCCAGGAGGCTAAATGACATTTTGTTGACGAATAGGAGTGCTGAAACCCCTGCGAGGGAAACCTTTCATTTTGTTTTGAACTTCTTTTAATAAAAATGGGCAAACAAAGCCCTTAAAAAGAAGAACCAGCGAGTGGCGGTGTCCTTCAAGTTCTACATTTGATGCTAGTCCTTCACTATATATATATATATATATATATATATATATATATATATATATATATATATTCAGACTACTAATCAAGTAACATGATTGAGGTCAAAAGATGTGTACTAAAGATAATTACCATTTAAGAATGTCTAGGCAATGTGCATTCTAATCCTTAAACATGACCCACTCCAGTAGGTACAAAACAATTTACTTATATCTTCTTTTTTGATTACCACCTCTTCAGCTATGTTATTAAACTCTTGCAGAGGGGTTACTTCAATGTCAGATGAGTGGCAATTGAAAGACTGAAAGAGAAGGCGCAAAGTGTTTCCTAATGAAGTAGCTCATGTTAGAAGGTCTCTGATCCTATAAATATAATTTGTTACAACACTACAAAAATACATTTTGGTTTTGTAGCCTGGACTAATCCCTACTCCCTCTCTCACCTCTATATGAGGGGTCTCTACACATTTCAGTATGAGGCCCACATCATATATTTTACAAATATTTGTTGGCCAAAAGAAATCAGTTTAAAAATTAATGCATACAATTTAAATGCATGAATAAGCCCCCCACCTCACTCTTACATCCAGCAGAGTCTCCTCTTATATCTAGGAGTGCCCACGGGAGTCTCCCCTTATACCCAGGAGTGCCCAACAAAATCCCCTCTTATATCTAGGAGTGCCCAACATAGTCCCCTCTTATATCTAGGAGTGCCCAGCAGAGTCTCCCCTTACATCCAGGAGTGCCTAACAGAATGCTCTCTTATATTTAGGAGTGCCCAGCAAAGCCATTGGCCCCCACTGCTGTCAATCAAAGTCAGTCAGGTAATGAAGAGAGAAACAGAGCTGGGTCGTGTAAAATGTCACGGGAAGCTCCCAATGCATACTTGCACTGCAGCTAATCGCAGCTCATATGATATAAATGCCCACCTCCTGCCATTTAGATTCTCTTAATGAGCAGGAGGGCAGTGTTGGGAAGCAGTTAATGTCAAAGGTAACCAAAGAGCGGTGTAAGTTGTAAAAAATTACTTAACTACACACCTTAGTGATAGTAATGAGCTTAAGGTTTAGTTCAAAAACAATGTTGGACTAAACCTTTGATGTTCGGGTTTTCATCTGAACATTTACCCTTTAGGTGCAAGCCAAACATCATGTATAATAGCGGTATTACGACCGCTAGTATACATGCTGTCAATGGTTGTTAAGTGCAGACCTGAATAACCAGTGACATCACCGACCCCATACACTTACATGGTTGGGGATCGCCAGTCATGTAAGCAATTGAGCAGTGGCGGCCGCTCCATTAGGGACGCAGGGGCGCCGCTCCCCTAATCCATGCGCCTGGCCCCTAATCTACTGTACACGCATGGATATGAATTATTTTTTTTTTTTAATCACATGATTAGAACTCATCAGGTACCTGAAGCCCAGGGAAACGCCATTTTAGAAAAGGTACAGAAAATGTTAGCATTTTGAGCCATAGAGCAATCTACCAATGAGTGGTTAAGTCCCATAGTGCTCTCATCTAAACTAGATGACAGCCTGAGGTTTTGCCGCAACTTCAGGAAACTAAATAGCATATCCAAATTTGATGTTTATCCCATGTCCTAGGTAAATAATTGATAGACAGGATGAGTCCACCAACAGGGGAAAAATGTACAATTTTGGAATTATTCGAATTATACAGATGGAGTATAATACGTGAATAGGACAAAAAGACAAAAAGGAAATAAAGTAAAATCAACACCGATAAGTTATATAGCATTAAATGTAGCATATATTTAGGGTAAAAGAATAAATAGTTCACAATAAGAATGAAAATATCAGAGTAAGCAGTCCTTGAGGAGAGTTCTTTTGTTAGTCAATTGTTGATAGCGTAAGACAGAAGGGTTGAAGAAGATCCAAGTAGTAAATTAAGTCAAGTGGATCAGCAATGTAAAAGTTTATAAATAAATGAATAAAAGAGAAAAGTATAAAAGAGAAATAGAGAAGGGAGGGTGGGAAGAAGGGGATCAGAAAGTTTGGGATAAGGGAGAGGTAACCCCATGTGGTTCCATTATTGGTGATGGTAGTAGTTGTTAATACACTTGATCAGAGGGAAAGAAGGGAATGGTCAATGTTCAAGTATTTGCTATAGTTAAGCCATGGTTCCCATATTTTGAGATATTTAGTGTGGCTATCATAGAGAATAGAGGTACATTTTTTTGTGGATCATAATGCCCAAGAGGCGTTGTTTGACTTCAGAGAAGGGTATTGATATCTGTTTTCAGGCTAATGTTTGACGGGCCTCCAAGATGCCAAATCCTACCAGCTTTCGTTTAGAGTTATTTCGATGAGGCATAGGTTTGTGTAGGGGAGTCTTACGTACACATGGTGGGGTCTCCAGGGTTTATATATACACCTCTCAAGTTTATGAGATGGGAACGAGGGACAACTATTAGCAAAAGCACGTAGGCATACTACACCCGGCACGACCCCACCCCTCCCTGCAATGCTCCCTTACAGGGAAATTATACAAAAAAAAGATCAAACAAACCCACAGATTAAAAAGTAAAAAATAAATTGAATTTTTTTATACAAATATATAGATCAGACCACAATGAGGGATAAATGTGGAAGAACGAGGGACAGAGGGACTTTGTTCCAAATCAGAGACAGTCCCTCAAAATCAGGTACAGTTGGGAGCTATATACATACAGTATATACATATATATATATATATATATACATATATATATATTCTAAATGTTTGTTTAGCTGTTGGCCTGGAGCTCTGCCATAAGAGTTTCACATTATTCTGTGTGTGTCCGATTTCCATTACATGGATCTCCATCGCAGATAAAAAGATACCAGCAATATCGCTCTCCCAGATTTTATTTTTACCAACTCAGACTCCGGAAGTGCTCTGTACATCCTATGTTGTTAGATTGCTCTATGATCTTGCTGAAATATTTTGTATCGTGAAATATCTTGTATCATGACACACTATATACTGTAGATATAAGGACTTTAGAAATGAAATAAATTGTGTTATTGAAGCAAAACCAAATCAAGTCAAGCGGCTGATTCAGAGTTTATTGAACTTGTCTGAAGCAAAGCATGAGAAAATGTGTATGCAGTATTTCTTACATTCTGGAACATATATGTATTTCAGGCTACATTTCTTTACATAATGCCGCACAGGATATTGTAAAAATAAAATAGAAAAGTCTCATCTATCTTTTCACACTTCCCAGCAAATGATTTTTCTGCTGTGACAAAAGTTATAGTAGTTGAGACTACTGGGGTATACTGCCAACATCTCTGTATTTTTCACTTCATTCACCGTGGCCTCAGAATACCTCATATTAATTTCTATCTTAAGAGCTCTTCATCTGAATCCTGCCTTCCAGAGTCCAATTTAATCAGTCTCTTCTCCAGCCGCAAAGATATCAGATCTTTCCTAGTGATCATCCCAACTGCTCTGTTCTGAAGATCTACAACTGTCAGATGGCGCAGTCCCAGAGTTCGGAACACAACATAAGCCCGCTGCAGAGAGAAATAAGCTTGGACGCACACGGCTGACTTATTAATATATGGTTCCTGTGAAAAGAAAGCTCACTGTTAGGACATGTGACAGTTCTACATATGGAACAGTTTAAAAGGAGATTCAGAAATATGTTTGGAGCAAAACTAGACACGCCGTACATATGATAATTGTAAATAACCCAGAAAGCTCCTTTAAATGCTACCTGGTTGTTTGAGGCTGAACTCCAGGAAGAAATCAATCTGACAAATTATCGCAGCTCTGTAATCATTAACCACTTCAGCTCTGGAAGGTTTTACCCTCTTCTGCCGCGTATACACGATCGGAATTTCCGACAACAAAACCGTGGTTCTTTTTTCCGTCGGATGTTGGCTCAAACTTGTCTTGCATACACACGGTTGCACAAATGTTGCTTAGAAATTCCGATGGTCAAGAACACGGAGACGTACAACACTACGACAAGCCGAGAAAAATGAAGTACAATGATTCCGAGCATGCGTCAAATTGATTCCGAGCATGCGCAGCACTTTTGTGCGGTCGGAATTTCCGACAAGAACTTTTGCCGTCGGAAAAATAGAGAATCTGCTCTCAATCATTTGTTGTCGGAAATTCCGACAGCAAATGTCCGATGGAGCCTACACGCGGTCAGAATTTCCGACGAAAAGCTCACATCGAAAATTTGTTGTCGGAAATTACGACCGTGTATACGCAGCATTCCTGACCAGACAATTTTTTGCTATTCAGCACTGCGCAACTTTAACTGGCAGTTGAGCGGCCATGCAACTCTGTACACAAATGACATTTTTATATTTCTTTTTCACACAAATAAATCTTTCTTTTAGTGGTATTTAATCACCCCTGTTTTTTTTGTTTTTTTTTACAATATAAATGAAAAAATACCCCAAAAAAAAAAAACCCTGATATTTTCTAATTTCTGTCATTAAACATATCCAATATAAAAATCTAATTTCTTCATTAATTTAGGCCAAAAAATTTTCTGCTACATGACTTTGGTAATAAAAAATAAAACCCCAATATGTGTATAATTGGTTTGTGCGAAAGTTATAGCGTCTACACACTATGGTATATATACTGGAATTTACGCAGCTATGACAATATACTGGTAATGACGGTGATCAGTGACTTATAGTGGACTGTGATAGTGTGGTGGGCAATCAGACGCTAGCTGACTAACTGACACTGAGACACTGACATCAATAGTGACATTAATACAGTGGTCAGATATAATAATGTACACTGTACTGACACTGGCTGGGAAGGGGTTAACTTGGGGCATTTAAAGGGTTAACTGTGTGCCTAACAATGTCTAATGTGTGTAATATGTGCTGCTTTGACTTTACTATCTGTCTGTTTTTTCTCCCTGCAGACAGATCACTGTTCCCTGTCCACAGAGTTCTGTGTTTTTGTAAACACAGAAATTCTGTGTGTGATTGGCCACAGCCGAACAGCTGACTGCAGCCAAAAGCATTGGCTTAAATCAACTGACTGGACACAGGACAGGTCGGCAGGGGGTGTGCGCCCTGAACCCAGACAAGTACATCCCCCGGCCTGGAGCTGGTGCCCGCTCACAGTACAACTACTGTGTGCAGGCGGCAAGTGGTTAATACATCATTATATGTATTTATTTTTAAATGCAAGCAGAAGAAGTACCTGAATTAGACTTGGTATCAGTCTCTTACAGTCTACTGTACTGAAGAGCTCGAAAAAAGGAAGGGAAAAACAGTACAATGGGCATGCTGATAGAAGGAGAGCAGAGTGACAGAGATATGAGCTCATCAGTACATTGCTACTTTTTTCATCATCCAGTCAAAAGGTAGAGATAGTGAGGAGGACTTGTAAGTGAAAGTGACACTACAGCAGAGAAAGATCAGGGTCCCTTCACTGTTGGAGGTAGAGTGCTGTGTGAAAAAGCTGTGTAAATCTCAGACTTAAAGGACCAAAATACAAATCCTATACCAGGTAAAACATCTCTCATCTATGTGTTATATCCAGGGCCGCCATCAGGGGGGTACAGGCAGTACACCTGTAAGGGGCCCGGATGGCCCCCTTTTTTTTTTTCTTTTTTTTTTGTAAGGGGCCCGGAGTTCCCCAGGGCCCCGAATGTCAACCCCCCTTATTTTATTTTTTTTTTTATAATTTTTTTTTAATTAATTAATTTATTTTTATTTTTTTGTAAGGGGCCCAGAGGTCCCCAGGCCCCCCGGATGGCAACCTCCCTTTTTTTTTAATAACTTTTTTTTTTTGTTTTTATAATTATTTATTTATTTATTTTTTGTAAGGGGCCCAGAGGTCCCCAGAGGCCCAGAGGTCCCCAGGGCCCCGAATGGCGACCTCCCTTTTTTTTTTTTCTCATTTATTTTTTATAAGGGGCCCAGAGGTCCCCAGGGTCCCGGATGGCTACCCCCCCTTTTTTTTATTCTTCTGTGTTCGTCAGCACCCAAAGCCCGACGACCTCAACAATTCGCAGCGGCAGCACCCCCCTTCTCAATTCGTGGCACCCCCCGCTTCTTAATTTGCGTTGCGGCAGCCCCCCCCTGCTTCTTAATTTGCGGCGGCAGCAACCCCCCCCCCCCGGTTCTCCTCTGGGGGGGGCCTCATGCCTGAAGCTGTGTAAGGGGCCCCAAAATCCCTGATGGCTGGTTATATCTATGTATTTAGCTCTTTGCCTGCAGCTCAGCTAGAATTATGTAACGCGTCCTGAGTGTTTCCAAAGAACTGTATTAAACAACAATCAATCAACCAAATCTTTATCCTCCATGAATACAGTAGTCAAATGTGACCAGTTTACATAGGTAATGCACTTTGCACAGACATTACACTTTGACTAAATTATGGATTATTATAATATCAGCAAATAACATATCTCTGAGATATGCATATTGATTTTTAAACATTATTTGTTTAAACCTAAATTTTGTTTCTTAGTGCACATTTTAAATTAAATGCAGAAATCACCAGATTGTTAGTTTATGCTGTTTTTTTTAAACATCCCCATATTTGTTATCATTCAAAGTTTTTATTAAGAGAAAGAATAAAAACAATACAGAAGCGCACTTATCAAAGGACGCAGATGCAACTGCAGACATTGCGATCGAAACAGTACATTGTGGCAAACAGTCAATGTCAATGTTTAGCTGAAGACTGCTGTCAGGATATAGTCACGAGCGTGAGTCATGACTGACAAAGAGAAAGGTGAATGAATAGTGAAGAAAAAAGCTTTTACACGTTATTACTACCAGTCTTCTGAGCAAACTTCAAAGAAAGTAATGTTAATCTGTACATAGTCGAAAGTAGGAACGCAACAGTGTCTTCTAGTTAGAAGGGATCAAAGAGCAATATCAACCTGTACTTTCTGAGCAAACATTATTGCAACATCCGCTATCTCAATTGAAGCAGTGTTTAGATTTAAGAAAAGGAAAAGAGAAAGTAGGGGGTAAACGAATCAAAGCAGGGGGGGGGGGAAGAGGAGAGAAGGGGAGAGAGAAAAATAAATAAATAAATAAATAAATAAATAAATAAATAAATAAACTAAAATAAAAAAAAAAAAAAAAAAGTGGGAGTATTACGTTTATTACGAAGGGTAGACGGATTGGTCTCAAAAGGCGGTCAGCTTCTAAGGGCCAGCCGCAGGAAGGGTTATTGTAACGAACAGTCTTAGGAGGGCGTGTTCCTACCCTCATGTGAATATTCCCGCGAATATTTAAAATCAAACCACGGTAGCCAGATGTCGTGGAACTTCTTCGCATTATCACCATCCTGGGCCAGGGTGTCTTCCATGGTGGCTATTTCCCCCACTTTATTTAGCCATTCAGAAATGGATGGGACTCGAGACGAGTTCCAATACAAGGGAATTAGGGACTTGGCCGCATTCAAAAGGTGTTTTGTCAGGGAGTGTTTGTATCTCTTAAGTGAAAAACTGGAAATATGAAGCAGGCAACATGCAGCATCTAAATTTAGCTTAGTTTCAGTGATCTGTTTAATCAGTGTCCGCACTTCTGACCAGTAGCTGGTGATCAGTGCACAATGCCACCAAATGTGAACCAACGTACCCCTTTCCTTTTGACATCTCCAACATATCTCAGGTTTTTGGCTATCCCATCTGTGCAGTCTTACAGGCGTGTGATACCACCGTGTCAGTAACTTATAGCTGGTTTCCTGTAAGTTAGTACTTATGGAGCATTTGTGTGCCAAGATGCTTGCATATTTCCATTGTTTATCCGATATCTCCTTGTTTAGGTCTCGGGACCACTCTCTCCTATGTACACTCTCCCCCACATCTCCCCGGTTTTTCAACCAGGAATATGCTAGAGAGGTGGCCTTAAATACTGGGGTTTTGTTATGACAGGCCTCTTCCATCTCGGTCAGAGGTCTGTAAAGATCTGGAGAGTTTCTAAACCTACCCAAGTAACTTCGGATCTGAAAATAAGTCCACTGTTTTAGGTGGGGTAAGTCGCAATCAGTCCTAAGGGATGTCCAGTTTCTAACCTTAGTACCTAGAAAGCATTCACCCATTCGTAAGGAGATACCAGTCGTTGCTGAATGGAGCGTGGGGTTATGAATACCCGGGGAGAAGTCAGGGTTGTCTTTCAGCGGGGTCAGAGGGCTGGGGATCGTGGTGATATTTGTCCCCTTCTTTTTAACTAGTGTTCTCAGAATGTCTAATGTATTATGTGTGATCGGGCAGCTTTTTTGACTGGAGAAAAGGCCCGACCCTGGAATCCATGGTGAGTGCATGAGCGGGAACGTGCTCAGGATCGCTTCCAATTTAACCCAATCTTTTGTGTCATCGTGACAGTGCCAATCGATGACCCTAGCTATATGTGCTGCGTAATAATAGTTTTTAAAATTCGGTAGATTAATCCCACCTGCTTCTTTAGGCATCATCAGAGTAGTTAATTTCACCCTTGGTTTCTTGTGGAGCCATAAAAATTTCAGAATGATGGAGTTTAGTGCTTTAAAGAATTTCGGAGGGATCTTGGTCGGTATGGTGCGCATCAGGTATAGAAATTTAGGCAGGACCACCATCTTGATGATGGCCGCGCGACCAAACCATGAAAAGGTGCCTAGATGCCAGTTATTGAGATCTGTTTCGCAGGTTTTGAGCATGGGGGGGTAATTCACCTCGTAAATAGACTGTAGTTGTGGGGTCAGCCATGTTCCTAAGTACCGGAGGGCGATGGGATCCCACCGAAATGAGGAGTTGGCCTTAGTCAGGGAAAGTACAGCTTCTGGGAGTGAAATATTGAGTGCTTCAGATTTTGAATAATTTATCTTTACGTTTGCTAAATAGCCAAATTGGGCGAATTCTTTTAAGAGACTGGGGACGGTCAGTGTTGGGTCGGTCAAGAAGAATAAAAGATCATCAGCATAGGCTGCCGTTTTAAACTCCCTATCCTGAATCTGGAAACCGTGGACCGTCGGGTTATTCTGGATCGTCCTTATGAAAGGTTCCAATGAAAGAATAAACAACAGGGGTGACAATGGGCATCCCTGTCTGGTGCCATTAGAGATGGATACTTTTTTAGATAGAGTACCATTTATTTTTAGGTATGCAGAGGGGTTCTTATATAATGCTGAAATCCACGACAGCATGTGCGGACCCAGGCCTACTCGGGCACACACTGCCAACATGAAGTCCCATGCCACCCGATCGAAGGCCTTCTCCACATCAGTGGAGAGGAGAAAGCCTTCGATCCTCCGCACCTTCGTTGCATGAATCAGAAGCAACGCTTTGGTAACGTTATCCTTTGCTTCCCTGCCAGGTATGAAGCCCACCTGCTCCAGACCAACTAGCCCTGGCAGAAGTGGGCCCAACCTCAAGGCCAGTACCTTTGCGAACAACTTCACATCCAAATTCAACAGGGAAATGGGCCTATAGTTAGCACATTCACCGGGGTCTTTTCCTGGTTTCGGAATCACTGTTATGTGTGCGGTCAGGAAGTCAGGAGTGATCTCCTTGAGCTGTCTGAGCTCCAAGGAGGAAATTGGGGATTCCAGTGAAATAGAGTCAAGCTCTGATATAGCTGGAAGACCACTTTTAACTAAATAGTCTTGGATAATCTGTGTCCTGTCTCCTTCCATATGTGGCTGTTTATGTTGGGGGGGTAAGTTGTAGAGTTTAGAATAGAAACCATGAAAATGTCCCGCAATCGCCTCTGATGCAACATCTAGTTTCCCCGCTGAGTTTCTAATACCGGCAATATTGTTGAAGGAAGCATGATCCTTCAAGGCTCTGGCCAGCACTCTGCCCGTCTTATTCCCAGATTCGTAGTAAATTTTTTTTTTTAAAAATAGCATGCGCTTCGCTCTAGAGTCAAGCAACAACTGTAATTCCCGCCTAGTCTCTAACAGCCGAGTAGCAGAGTCTATCGACAAAGTTTGCTTGTGTTGGGTCTCTAAGGAATTGATCGTCGTAATCAGAGTCTGAATGGTGGCCTCCCTTTCTTTCTTGCGCTTAGAACCCATCGCAATCAACATCCCTCTAATAGTGCATTTGTGAGCCTCCCATACAATCAAAGGATCCATCCCTGGGGTGATATTAGTTTTAAAAAAGTTTGTCAGTTCAGCGGAGATTTTCGGTAGTAGATCTGGGTCAGTTAATAGCGAGGCGTTCAGGCGCCAAGAGGGTTGTTGTGTGGTCAGACGTGACATGTCTAGCGAAAGGGATACAGGGGAATGATCAGAGATCGTCTGAAGACCTATATGTGCCCCCGAAACCCTGGGAAGATCCCTCTGTGTTATGAACAGATAGTCCAACCTGGCATATCTTGAATGGGGAACAGAAAAGTGGGTGTAATCGCGGCCGTCCGGGTCAAGGAAGCGCCAAGTGTCTATCAATTGTAAG
Organism: Rana muscosa; assembly: GCA_029206835.1. Lineage (NCBI taxonomy): Eukaryota > Metazoa > Chordata > Amphibia > Anura > Ranidae > Rana > Rana muscosa. Next base: position 9,836,591 of record JARGYO010005626.1, on the reverse strand, counting down.
GATTGCAATAGCGATTTAAACTTCTTGAGGATCTTATAGGAGATACATGTCTTGCCATTGGACGTATCCAAGAGGGGATTCAGAGGCACATTAAAATCCCCCCCAAGAATCGTGCAACCAGCTGCAAACCCCTTGAGTTCCCTGACTATTTTCTGACAGAATTTAACATGTTCCTTATTTGGAAAGTACACGTTTGCAAGTGTTACAGGTGTGCCTGCATATGTCCCCTTCAGGAATATAAATCTACCTTGCGTATCACAGAGTTGTTCAGACAGCTCAAAAGAGGCGTCTCTACTGATCAGTATGGAAACCCCTTTGGACTTAGATTCATCATTCGTGGCGTGGATTGCTCTAGTAAAATATGAATCTGTGAGTCTCGGTATCTGGCGTGTTTTGAAATGGGTCTCCTGAAGAAATACAAAATGGGGCCTACCTTTCTTTAGTTCCTTCATAAGAGTGGAGCGGCGTTCTGGGATGTTTAGGCCCCTGATGTTATGCGATATCACCGTGGGGCGTCGCCCCAGGGAAGAGTGCGCCATGAGGGGGGTCAAAAGGAGGTGTCCCTAGGAGCACTCTGCAATAAATCAAAATGAAGACTATACCGTAGGGATTAGTATCCGTGTTTGAAAACTAAGACAACAATCCAACAACACTTCTAGAAAATACTTTTTGGGGAGAAAAAAAAAAAAAAAGGGGGGGGGGAGGGGGGGAAAGAGAGAAGGGAGAAGTAAAGATTTATGAAGAAACAGAAGGTCAAAAAGAAAGACACAATAAGAAGATGGCGTAGAAATCGTCCCACTTCCTGAGCGGTCAAAACCCCCCCCCCAGGAAGGGATAGTTGCCAATTTATAGTAGAGATCCCTGCTTCCCAAAAGGGGGAGCAAGGAGCTCTCTGTGGGGTCGTTGGGAGACACACGACCCGACGACAGCCCACCCAAAGGAGCGATGCCAAGGGAGACCCGAGAAAATGAAAGGGTCCTCCCAGTTACCGCCCACACAACCAAGTTAGAGAAAACATATTAAACATTTCAATGTATTGTACACCCGACCATGATGTAACTAAATTTTCTTAGGCAAGAAATGAACAAAAAACAATAAACAGTAAACAACCGTTCACAGAAAAGGGAGCCTCCGGGATAAGTGTAGTTGTAAACCCCTTCTGGCCCGCTGAGCAAAGACTTATAGGCATATATATTATCAATGTACATGCGGATCCCCATTAGCGGAAAAAGGAGGACCAGGTGCACCCAGAATCATCCACAATAAGTCTGCAAGAGAGTTGAAGCAATCAATAGAGGTCGGAAGATCTGGGCGTCGCAGACGCAAACCCCTTAGGGAGCAAGGCTACATCTCTTGGGATGAGAAGGTAGACCTTGCTGCTGACAAAGTATAAAAAAAAAAAGAGGGGTGAAAGGTCAAACTCCGACAATCAATTCAATGGGGCTGATCCTGGAGGTTGATTAGGTATAATGGCTGTATAAAGTCGCAAACAATCCTCAGTATTCCAGATCGATCTATGCGTCAGGAGAGGATTCCAGCCTGGATTCAAGTTAGGGAGGCGGAGACTATTTACCCCGAAGGGCCCAATTCAGACAGTAATTACCAACATGGCAACAGGGGTGAGGTGAATAATGGTAGCTGATCAAAGCGTGGACAGAGGTCTCACCACAAGTGGAAAGGTAAAGCAATTAGCATGAACATGGAGTAGGGGAGTACCAACAATGCTGCGGAGTGTCACTCTGCGTTTCGGTCCCTGGAAGGCCCCGCATGTCTGCCCAGTGTGTCGGGTCTGCTGCTCCCACCTCGCCCCTTCTTAGCTTTCTTAGAGAGTCTGGTGTCAGGTGACATGAAGGGAGAGGCGGGAGGGCTCCTCTCCAGAGGAGTGTGTAAAAATTCTGCATACCATTCAAGGAGGGCTACATGTTCCATATCTAGCGATTCACAAAACTCAGGAAGGTCTGCTGGAGAACGTAAAATATGCAAGTGACCATTGTAAGATACAGTCAAAGCGAACGGAAAGCGCCACGAATATTTCAGGTCTCTCTCTCTCAGACGGTCCAACAAGGGACGTAGGGCCCGTCTGTTTCTCAGAGTTATCTGGGACAGGTCCTGAAACAACATTATTGTCGCACCATTAAAAATGATCCTGTCATTTCTCCGCGCTTTGCGCATAATATCCTCTTTAAGGCCAAAGCTCTGCAGGCAACATATGATGTCTCTTGGGGGTGCTGAATCAGAACTTCTGGGTCTAAGAGCCCTATGTGCCCGTACAAAGTCTATCTCCATATCTTCCTGGCGTTCTAATAGACTATTGAACACTCTCCTGAGGGCCGGGACAATCTGTTCATGCTCGACAGATTCGGGGATCCCCCGCACCCTAATGTTGCACCTCCTGCCCCTATTGTGCAAATCCTCTATATGCCGATTCATGTCAATGAAATGTTGCGTTTGGGCCTGAGTGGTAAGCTCTAATCTGTATATGGCCTTGTCCCTGCGTTGACCTGCGTGCTCCACCGCCGCCATTTTTTCATTAATGACTATCATGCTCGTTTTCAAATCCGTGATAGCCGCTGAGAAAGTTGCTTTGATGTCCGCGGCTATCACAGACATATCTGCTAACGTTAAGGCGTGGTCTGGTGCAGGCTTACCCCTGTTAGAGTCTACAGGCGTCGGTCGGGAGTCCTCACCGTCGTCTTCCTCGTGTTGCGGCGGCGCCATCTTGGATCTCGGAGATCCGTTGCGGCCTGACTGTTGTGTTTTAAAGATGTCCGCTATGTTTTTCGCAGCGGACGATCCGGTGTTGCGGCGCAGGTGGGAGCGGGGAGTTGAGTACAGCCTTCTGCCCGGCATCTGAGAGCCTGTGGTCGGGTGTAGAGCTTCTAATGGTCGCGTGGGCTGAGGAGCTCCTCTAGTGTGCTGCCATCCTCGCCGCGCGCCAGGCCACGCCCCCCAACATCCCCATATTTGTATATAAACTACTTAAAATAAATGTGATACCAAAAGATCCTTAAAGTGGTTGTAAACGTCAGACATGAAATCTGACAAAGCATATTCCTTGATAATGTGTACTTGTCTCTATCCACAGCACTGAGAGTTTCTATCCACAGCACTGAGAGTCATTCCCCTCTGCTATCCGTGTGTATTAGTCACTTCACTGGGTATATGTAAGGTTTTACAACTACTTTCCTCCTGTAGTTTATCATATGATGTCATGGGCTTGATTGGCGATACTGGGATGATGCCTACAGCTACAGGCATCTTCTCTGTATCTTTTTTTTTTTTTTTTACTGGCGATTCTCTGTAATAAAAAAGCGATCTTGGCAGCTAAATAGCTGCTGGATTGCTTTTACATGTAGCGGTACTACATGAAGCAGTACCCCCTCCCCTCCTCCGGGAGTCCTGGACTAAAGCTGTCGGTGTTCCACCAGCTTACATAGAGATTACTGAGGACCAGAACGTCCCCGATCATCTCTATGGTCTAAGAAACAGGAAGCAACAAGTATTTTGTCACTTTAGGTTTCACCAGGATATAAACAGGCCATTACTGGTTTCACAAGATGCTTTTAAGGGCAGAGGAGAGATCTGGGGTCTCATAGACACCAGATGTCTCAGTAAAGAGTACCTGTCATTGCCCAAGCTATCACAAGGAATGTTGTTCATCTCTTGTGATAGCAAAAAAGTTGATAAAAAAAATGAAAGCAACAGTGTAAAAATAAAAAAATCAACAAAACAAATAAGATTGAGAAAATGTTTCAAAGCAACCCTGTTGCAAAGGCGTACGTAGGTCAGACACACATGTGTAAACAGTGTTTGTACCACACATGTGGGGTATCGCCACAAACATTATAGTGAGAGTAATAGTTCTAGCATCAGACTTCCTGTGTAACTTTAAACTGGTAACCTGTAAAGGCTTATAAAAATGTCGCCTTGGGAGATTTTTAAGAACCTTAGTTGTGAACTGTTCCACAAGTGTACACAATTTTAAAGCGTGACATGTTAGATATCTATTTACTTGGCGTAAAATCTTTTATATTTAACCAAAAAATAGGAATTGTGGGGTTGATTTAATAAAACTGGATAGTGCAAAATCTGGTGTAGCTGTGCATGGTACCAATCAGCTTCTAACTTCAGCTTGTTCAATTAGGTTTTCACAAAAAGAACCTGGAAGCTGATTGAAAGAGCTTCACAAGATTTTGCACTCTCTAATATTAGTAAATCAACCCCTATACTGTGTTTGTGTGCACTAAAATAAAGCTGCTTGCTGTGGGGGCACTCTACAGGAGGGAGGGGCCAGGAGAGCCGAAGAGGATCTGGGCTGCCTTGTGCAAATCCACTGCAACAGAGCAGGTAAGTATATCATTTAAAAAGAAAACTAGACTTTACAATCATATATATAATGTTTGGGGGTCCTAAGTATATTTCTAGCAAAATTACGATTTTTAAATGTAGGAGAGGAATGTCAGAATTGGCCTGGGTGGGAAGTAGTTAAAGAAGTTCTATAGTCACAACGTACAATTTATTTTTATTACATCAGCATTGTAATAGCAAAACAAAAAAAGGCTATTTTTCTCCAGAAACGTACTTGAAAAATCTCCTATAATTTTGTGAGTTCCTCCTGTCTACTAGCCATCTCTTTCCACAATTTCCTGGATTCCCTACATGCTTTGCAACTTCTCCCTTGCTGTTTACTTTTAATTACTAAGGACTATATATCCCATGGTACGTTGCTGCCTGCAAGCAGTGATTCCTGTACTGACTTGACTTCTTGAAACTCCTCCTCTCAGCAACCCTGTAGTTCACAAGGCATGCTCTGTGAATTATGTGACACAGCAGTGCCTACTCACAGGTCATAGTGAATACATGTCACAGAATTCAAGGAAGTAAATGAGTGCGGGATTATTCACAAAGTAAATTTACACTTCAAGATCAGTCAGATTAACAAGAGTAGGCTGGAAATAGTTAAATACATTGTAGAAATATATCATTGTTAAAAAATTTTATCATAGTTATGCTTTAACAGTTTTGGAGGTAGCCAGCAAAGCAGAACAACTAAAACCAAAAAGGTAATTTTTATTAAATATGCATAATATAATATGATAATATGCAACATATCTATTCTATTGGTAGGAAAACCACCAAGGACATATCTTCTTTCAAACACAGATTGGCCTCCTTCCACCACAATTTTCAACCTCTTAAGCCTCGTACACATGCAAGAAAACTGCTGGGAGAGCGTGCACACCGTGCGTGTGTATGCTTTCTCTGCGAGAAAGCTGCCAGGAATCCAGACGAGAAAAATAGAGAACCTGCTCTGTATTTTCTCGTCGGGATTCTCAGCAGTGTTTCCTGACGAGAAAACCGTGAATGTGTATGCTTACCTGTCCCCAGGTAAACCCGCGCATGCTCGAAAAGACTTTGATGCATGCGCGGTAGCATACAAGGATAGTGTAGGGTGTAGCAAGATGGCAGCGACGGCACAGAATGTGACGAGCGCAGGCTCGTCGAAGTTGATAACGTCACCGCGTTCTTGCCATTCAAAAGAACGGCGGTTCTTTTGAATGGCCGTCTGTATGCATGGCTTGGCAAGGAAAGCTTGCCAGGAATCCCGTCAGGAAAACCGACGTTTTTACCTGACGGGATTCCCAGCCGTGTGTACGAGGCTTTACATGGAAAAGGTCATGCTGCGTTATATGGGTTATCCAAAGAAAAGGTAGTGCTAAGTGCAGTGTGCAACAATACAGTGGAAACTTCCAACTAATGAAATGCCAATCGCTCCCTGAAAATGACTTCCTGGAGTCAGAAAGTACTTGTCACATCTGATGCGTTTTGATTGCACTTTTTGGCCATCTTGTAATAAGAGGGAATTTTCTAGGATGACATTTCGTTAAGTTGGAAGGTGTATACTTACTTTGGATAACCTACAAAGCACAGTATAACATTTTCGTTTGAGAGGTCAAACACTGTGATGAGTTTCTGTTCAAATTGTGACTGGAAGTAGATGCATCTTTGGAGCTTTTTGTGATTGGATGTTTTTTTTCTTCATATTTGTATCTAAAAAGATCACATACTGTAACCTATAACTTCAGGAATAAAATGCTTCCTTTGAAAATAAATTAACACGTAACGGTATGTCAAGTCATATTTTTTTCTTAGTTATGGATAGAGTGGAGAAGGGTTAGAACCGATGTCTGCTTTATGCGGATAGCCAGGTATAGAGTGATGGACACTCTACAACAGCAACATGGACATAAATAAAAATGCTTTTCTTTAATAATGTAGGGGAAGGGTAGAACCCTTTTCAGATTTTTATGTCTGTTTATGACCCTGTTGCAGATCTTCTCACACTTCCTGTCTGGTGAAACCATTTTCAGCAGGACAGAAAAGGAAGGGTACATTTCTCCAATGAATTTCCAGATAGCAGTAAAAATCACACAGTTCTAATCCTTTCCGGCTCTGTCCAAAACTAGAAAAATTTGATTTTTTGTTCACCATAACACTTGGGCGGTTTTCAGACGCTTTATCGCTGGAAACTTTTTTTCCCTTGGGGAACACAGATTTCTGAGACAATTGCCCACAAGAGCATAACTCAATTGTCTCTGGATCCTGTGTCCCTCAATGAACAAGAACGAATTATAAGTTGTTTGGCTTGACATACACTTTTAACTATGGTGTCCCCAGGACCCAGCACTTGCTTATATATGCATTTATGTTTCTGTGTGTGGCCACTATTGCATGCCCACATACAGGGATGAAGCAGGAAAAATAAACCTAATCTCCCATGACACAGTGCATTCTTTCCCAGCTATGACCCAATCAAACAGCATGAGGTGGCAGAAGGAGTTGTACATAGCCTTTGTCTAAAACTTACATAGACTGAAAATATGCTAGGATAGAGGAGAGAAAGCTGCAATATGAATAGCCATATTGCAGCCAGGGACCTTAGCCCCACCCTCCAACCTACATGAACTCTAATCGGCTATCAACTGCTGGGGGACCTCAGGCTCATGTACAAGGGTAGTCAAAATTATAAGGTACAGAAATTTAACAAAAAACAGTAACTCTGGGACTCAAGTGGTTAAACAATATCTTCCCTATTCATTTAAATAGTTATTAAAATATGTATAACAGTTAAAGTGGAACTTTAGTCAACAAATTTAAGTGGAACTTTACCCATAAGAACTTGTCAAAAAATAATGTTGTTTAGCAAGGAACATGTATTTCACATTAATAGTTATGCTACCAAAATTAGTGTGCGCTGTAATTTGCCTCCAGCATTGTTCCTTTTCTTCTTGTCAGAGGCTGCCGTTTTACTAAAGCCCAGAGCACCTGAGCAGCAGTAAATCATAAAGCGGAACTAAACCCATCAATTTAACTGTTTCAAAAAACACTTACATTCCTGGAATGCCAGGATTGCTTCAACCAAACTGTCAAACCATCAAATGGCTGGTGTCATAACTGATCACCTGTGCATCACCATGGCACCATGGCAGTTGCAAATCAAACCAAATCAGCTTCCTTGAATGCAAAGCATATGACGGTTAATTCTGCTTTAAGGCTGTCAGCAGATCGGCCTCTACAAATTCGGCAGTGTTTAAAATTAAATTCGGCCTCTGTGATATTTCATGCCATACACAGAGTGGTGCACTAACGCACCTGGGACATGTGAGTACCCCACTGGGGGGGGGGGGGGTTGTTCTTATTTGTTTAATAAAACGTTTAAAGTGAAAAAAAAATAATTAGAGAGCAACTGTGCATGTACAGTGTATGAATGTATTTTAAACAGTATAGGCACTTATTTTTTATGTTTTACATACCTGCAAAAGGGGCCAGCCTGAAGTGATCTAGCGGGACTTAATTTTCTGACCAGTTCCACTTTAAGTCCTGCTAGATCACTTACTTATGACTCAGTTATGACACCAGCCATTTGATGGTTTGACAGTTTGGTTAAAGACACAAGCAAATATGACAGTTAGCAATCCCAGCTTTTCAGGAATGTAACAGTTTTTTTAAACCATTAAATCAACGGGTTCAGTTCTCCTTTATGATTTACTGCTGTTCAGGGGCTCTGGGCTTCAGCTAAATGGCAGCTTCTAGCAAGAAGAAAAGGGAACAATGCTGGAGGCAATTTACGGCACACACTAATCTTGGTAGCATAATTATTAATGTGGAATGTATGTTCCTTGCTAAAGAACATTATTTTTTATCAAGTTGTTATGGGTAAAGTTCAGCTTTAAACAACAAGATTCCCTGGATACTAAATTATAGGCAACTGTGCTAGAATTCACCTTATTGTATGGACAGCTGCTGCAACCTCCGATTGGACTGCATGAATATATGCATGTGACTGGGTAAGTATCATGTCGTTTTCAACATCATAATACAGTACTATGATGGTAATTTACGTGTGATTTTAATTATTATGGTCTTTGTAGGTTGTTACATTTTGCTACCCTGTTAAATGTATTTGAAAAAAGAGTTTAGAAATAGTCATACCCCATAAATTGGACTGTGTACATTGCTACTATAGCATAGAGCTTCTCATCACAAGAATAAATGAAACCATACTTTCTATACTGCGATTCAAACTGGGAAAACGAGGTGCTGAAAGCGAGGTTTGTTAAACCATAGACCGCAGGCTTACCTTCAGCTATTGTGACTGGATCAAATCCAAGTATTAAGATTGAGAATTAAATCAACCGACATTTTTTTTTATTTAGCTGCAGTATATTACATGCTTAAATCTCTTTACAGTCTATTTCATTTCCTTGATAGTAAAGTATTCTGTGCTGAGGAATGTGGGTGGCTGCGGGAATTATGAAACCTGTTTAGTGTACATCCAGACAGCAATGCTCATACTGCTGCATGCATCCACCTCTGACATTCTCATGTAAACAGACCCCGCACAAAGAGATTTTCTCACACAAAAATATCTTCTTCATTTACCCTCCAGATGTGCCATCAAAGTAGAGAGCTACACATATAGTAAATATAAAGTGATGTTAATAGGGTAACAAAATAGCATTTTGGGACATTCACATGGATATAGTTTTTAAAGAAATTGTTGCACACACCATTACCATAAAGGTTGATTGAGGAGGATGCTCAAAAACCAACTCCAGCCCATTTGGACCTCTGTCAGATTTTAAGCCCTGTACACACGCCCGAGAATCTCGTCAGGAAAAAACCTGTCGTTTTTCCTGACGAGATTCTTGACAAGAATCTTGTCCTGGCCAAGTGTACACACGTACCTTTCAAAAGAAACCGCCGCCGTTCTTTTGAATGGCACGAACGCGGTGACGTCATCAACTACGACGAGCGTGCGCACGTCACATTCGATGCCGTCTGCGCCATCTTGCTACACCCTACCTAGGAAGCTACCACTCATGCGTCGAAGTCATTTCGAGCATGCGCAGGTTTCCACGGCGACAGGTAAGTGTACACACACTCGGGTTTCTCGTCGGGAAACAGGCCGACGTGAATCCCGACGACAAAAAAGAAAGCAGGTCTTCTTTTTTTCTCGTCGAGATTCTGGTCAGTTTTCCTGATGAGAAACCTGAAAGCCTCGTACACACGGCCGGTTTTCTCGGCAAGAAAGCTCTGCAAGCAGTTTTCTTGTCGGTTCTTGCTGAGAAAACCGGCCGTGTGTACGAGGCTTTAGTGTTTTATTGCTTTCAGACATCTTGGCTTAGTGACATTTGGTGACAGGAATAAAAAGATGGGAAATATTTTCAGTAACAACAAAAGCAGGATTTTTGTAGTTATGCTAAAATCCATTTCCTGAAGCTCATTTAACCACTTCAGCTCCAGAAGATTTACACCCCCTCCCCCCTTCATGACTAGACCATTTTTTGCTATACAGCACTGTGTGCCTCTAACTGACAATTGCCTAGTCATGCAACGCTGTACACAAATATCATTTTTTTTCCCCACAAATACAGGTCCTTCTCAAAAAATTAGCATATTGTGATAAAGTTCATTATTTCCTGTAATGTACTGATAAACATTAGACTTTCATATATTTTAGATTCATTACACACAACTGAAGTAGTTCAAGCCTTTTCTTGTTTTAATATTGATGATTTTGGCATACAGCTCATGACAACCCAAAATTCCTATCTCAAAAAATTAGCATATTTCATCCGACCAATAAAAGAAAAGTGTTTTTAATACAAAAAAAGTCAACCTTCAAATAATTATGTTCAGTTATGCACTCAATACTTGGTCGGGAATCCTTTTGCAGAAATGACTGCTTCAATGCGGCGTGGCATGGAGGCAACCAGCCTGTGGCACTGCTGAGGTGTTATGGAGGCCCAGGATGCTTCGATAGCGGCCTTAAGCTCATCCAGAGTGTTGGGTCTTGCGTCTCTCAACTTTCTCTTCCCAATATCCCACAGATTCTCTATGGGGTTCAGGTCAGGAGAGTTGGCAGGCCAATTGAGCACAGTAATACCATGGTCAGTAAACCATTTACCAGTGGTTTTGGCACTGTGAGCAGGTGCCAGGTCGTGCTGAAAAATGAAATCTTCATCTCCATAAAGCTTTTCAGCAGATGGAAGCATGAAGTGCTCCAAAATCTCCTGATAGCTAGCTGCATTGACCCTGCCCTTGATAAAACACAGTGGACCAACACCAGCAGCTGACATGGCACCCCAGACCATCACTGACTGTGGGTACTTGACACTGGACTTCAGGCATTTTGGCATTTCCCTCTCCCCAGTCTTCCTCCAGACTCTGGCACCTTGATTTCCGAATGACATGCAAAATTTGCTTTCATCCGAAAAAAGTACTTTGGACCACTGAGCAACAGTCCAGTGCTGCTTCTCTGTAGCCCAGGTCAGGCGCTTCTACCGCTGTTTCTGGTTCAAAAGTGGCTTGACCTGGGGAATGCGGCACCTGTAGCCCATTTCCTGCACACGCCTGTTCACGGTGGCTCTGGATGTTTCTACTCCAGACTCAGTCCACTGCTTCCGCAGGTCCTCCAAGGTCTGGAATCGGTCCTTCTCCACAATCTTCTTCAGGGTCCGGTCACCTCTTCTCGTTGTGCAGCGTTTTCTGCCACACTTTTTCCTTCCCACAGACTTCCCACTGAGGTGCCTTGATACAGCACTCTGGGAACAGCCTATTCGTTCAGAAATTTCTTTCTGTGTCTTACCCTCTTGCTTGAGGGTGTCAATGATGGCCTTCTGGACAGCAGTCAGGTCGGCAGTCTTACCCATGATTGCGGTTTTGAGTAATGAACCAGGCTGGGAGTTTTTAAAAGCCTCAGGAATCTTTTGCAGGTGTTTAGAGTTAATTAGTTGATTCAGATGATTAGGTTAATAGCTCGTTTAGAGAACCTTTTCATGATATGCTAATTTTTTGAGATAGGAATTTTGGGTTGTCATGAGCTGTATGCCAAAATCATCAATATTAAAACAAGAAAAGGCTTGAACTACTTCAGTTGTGTGTAATGAATCTAAAATATATGAAAGTCTAATGTTTATCAGTACATTACAGAAAATAATGAACTTTATCACAATATGCAAATTTTTTGAGAAGGACCTGTAGAGCTTTCTTTTGGTAGTATTTGATCACTTCTGCAGTTTTTATTTTTTGCACTGTAAACCAAAAAAAACTGACAAGTTTGAAAAAAAAAAGATTTTTTACATTATGCATTATAGATAGTGCCTTGAAAAAGTATTCATACCCCTTGCCTGGCCTGTGGGTATAGGTGGACGGCCATGTCTTGGTAGGTTTGTAGTTGTGCCATACTCTTTCCGTTTTCGGATGATGGATTGAACAGTAAGATGTTCAAAGCTTGGGATATTTTTTTATAACCTAACCTTGCTTTAACCACTTTAATACAGGGCACGTTCCCCCCTTCCTGCCCAAGCCAATATTCAGCTTTCAGAGCTGTCACACTTTAAATGACAATTGCGCGGTCATGCAACACTGTACCCAAACAAAATTGTTATCATTTTGTTCCCACAAATAGAGCTTTTGTTGTATTTTATCCCCACTGGGGTTTTTTTGTTTTTGCTAAACAAATAAAAAAAAGACCGAAAATTTTGAAGAAAAAAAAAGTCTCTTTGTTACTGTTATACAATTTTGTAAAGAAGTACCGTATATACTCGAGTATAAGCTGACCCGACTATAAGCCGAGGTACCTAATTTTATCACAAAAAAATGGGAAAACTTATTGACTCGAGTATAAGCCTAGGGTGGGAAATGCAGCAGCTACTGGTACGTTAAATTTCAAAAATAAAAAATAGTTACCAATAAAATTACATTAATTGAGGCATCAGTAGATTAAATGACTTTTAAAACACTGATGTGGACACTGATAAAACACTGACGGGGACACTGATAAAACACTGATGGGGACACTGATAAAACACTGACGGGGACACTGATAAAACACTGATGGGGACACTGATAAAACACTGATGGGGACACTGATAAAACACTGATGGGGACACTGACAAAACACTGATGGGGACACACTGATAAAACACGGGGACACTGATAAAACACTGATGGGGACACTGATAAAACACTGATGGGGACACTGACAAAACACTGATGGGGACACACTGATAAAACACTGATGGGGACACACTGATAAAACACTGATGGGGACACACTGATAAAACACTGATGGGGACACTGTTAAAACTCTGATGGGAATACTCTGATTGGACATTGATAAAACACTGATAAGAGTGTCCCCATCAGTCTTTTATCAGTGTGTCCCCATCAGTGTATAATCAGAGTGTCCCCAGTGTCCAATCAGCGCATCCCATGAGTGTCCACATTACTGTACTGTACTTTGTTTCTTGCCTCACTTCCGCTCTGTTTTATGACGCGACTCTCCGCCCGCTGCAGAAGTATCTAAGAAACATGTGGGCGGGTAGCCGGGAGGAGCCACAATGATCACTGGCTGCTGAGACATGGCAGTCCCAGCAGCCAATCCTAGTGCACAGCAGCGTCACGGCATGGGCGGGAGTTACGGCAGCGGCTTTCTCCCATCTCCCGTCAGCAGGAGAAAGACACGGCAAGCGGGAGATATTCACACTCACAGCGGGACACAGCGGGGGAGTGCGCGCCGCGATACGGAAACACACTGGAGACAAGTAAGAACATGACATTAAAACATGACTCGAGTATAAGCCGAGGGGGTAATTTTCACCCCAAAAAAAGGGGCAGAAAAACTTGGCTTATACTCGAGTATATACGGTAGGTTTTCTCCTTCACTGATGGGCACTGATCAGGCTGCACTGACGGTGCAGCCTCAATTGATTTCTGAAGGCAATTGGTTCCACTAGATTTTAGTTAGGGGTATCAGAGTAAAGGGGGTTAAATACAAATGCATGCCACACTTTTAGATAGTTATTTGTAAAAAATGTTGAAAACCATTTATCATTTTCCTTCTACTTCACAATTATGTGCCACTTTGTGCTGATCTATCACATGAAATAGATTTACGTCTCTGATTGTAACATGACAAAACTTGGAAAATTTCAAGGGGTATGAATACTTTTTCAAGGCACTGTATAAAACACGTCCAATAAAACAAATTTAAAAAAATTGAATTTCTGACGGCAGATCCAGAAGCATGAGATCACGTACCTGTACGTGATTTCACACAGAAGAGCCGCCACCCTGCAGTATATGTTGGTAGGGCAGTCTGCAAGAGGTTAAGCAGGGTTGCAAACTTTCAAGAAATTTACAAACAGTTTGTAAAAACCATAATTGTTGCATCTGTCCATGAATGTCAGTTACGGACATGCAGCCTACATGTCTGTAATGGACATTCAGGGACAGATGCAAAAAGTACGGATTTTACAAACTGTTTGTATATTTACTGAAAGTTGGCAACCCTGAGGTTAAGGACAAATAATTTTGTTATTCTGAGACAATTGGGTTATACTGCTGCTTTCAAGAGGAATTGGACACTGGCAAACCAAAACTGTTTCAGTTTTGCAGAAAAGCAGTATTACAAGAACAGAGAAACAGAAGAACAATGTCCTCATTAAAGTTAAAGACCAAAACCACCTTAGGAAGGAAGGAGGCTCTGGGCATCAGCACCACCTATGTAGAACTAAATAGTTTTTTTTTGCAGGAATTGACTGCCAGCTTAGATACATGCCTGGCAGAAGTGATGGCAACAAGGAAGGCAACCTTCTGAGTAAGCATGGACAGAGGAATATCATAGATAGATTCAGAGGGTTGTTTTTTGGAGAGCTTAGAGAACTAGATTCAAAACGCAAGGTGCCACAGGAGGTTGCATAGGAGGGGACTACACAAAATACACTCTGTAATTATAATGGGAGGCCAGAGGTTTTTCAAATAAAATTGCCAGATTTGTCCCTTGATGGTAATGGTGCTTAAGGCCAAATGTTGATCCAGGCCTAATTGTAGATATGCTGTAAAAAACCAGCGGACATAAAGCAGGTTGGTAAACCAATTATTGAGATAGGAAATTTGGTTGATCTGGAAGAGCCCATGGAGTGTCTGCCAGAAGTTTGATTAGGTTGGAGTACCACATCTGCCTGGGCCAGCCCAGAGCTATGGGGATCCTTGGAATGCCCACCATCGCTATTCTGTGGCGTTGTCGAGGAAGGACATTCAGTGAAGGAATGCAAAGATTAGGTTGTAGTAATCCCACTCAATCACCAGCGCATTCACTGCTTATAGTAGAGGATCTATGCATTTGGAGACAAACCTGTCCAGTTTGTTGCTAAACCTGAAGGCCAGCACATCCACATCTGATGTCCCCCCACCTGTGACACAGGTCCTGATCTGGAGGTGAGATTCCTCCAGTGACCAAGTCCTCAGCACTGACAAGTTGTCTAGGACTCCTCACCATCCTTTCAGGCTGGCATCTGTTGTTAACATTTTCCAGGTTAGATGAAGGAAGGATTTCCCTCATTCTAAAGTTAGATTCCTGAGCCACTAGGCCACAGATAGTCTGATCTTCGGCGCCATCTGAGTCAGTTTGTATAGAGACTAAATCATTTGGCCTATGATGACAGAATATTGTGTTGTAAGGGTCTGGAGTGGAACTGAGTGAATTGAACTGCCTCAAATGAGACGACACTGAAGCCAAGGGTTCAAGTCTGGAAGCAGAGAGATGAAAGTTTTTTGGGGGGGGAAGAAAAACCTGGCTTGAACCATATCCAGGATGAGACCTGGATACTTGAAGTGATGTGTCAGTTCCAGCACTGATTTGTGAAGGTTCAGGACCCAAATGAACCTTTTTATAGTCTGGACTGTCTGCATCACCTTGTGGGTCAGAATTTGTGCTGATTGTTCCCTCAATGGGAGATCATCCAGATATCCCAAATGGGAATACTATGGAAGCACAGAAAGGCTAGTATGGTTGCCAATATCTATAGTTGAGGTGCAGACAACATACCAAATGGAAGGACCACAAACTGGTATTGTTGAGTGTCCACAGCAAAATGGAGGTAATGTTGCTATGGTGTAAAGATGGAAACAAATACACATCGTTAATGTTTACAGAGGCTGGAAAGTCTCTCTGATGGTAGAAGGCTATGAAAGACTTGGTGGATTTAATGCAAAATTTTTGGACCCAAATGAAGATATTTAAAGCCTTCAGATCCAAAATGGGGCCCCCTTTTGGTTTGGCAACAGTACACAGGTTGAACTAAAAACCCTGAAACCTTTCTGCCACTGTAGGCAGATCTGGCAGACCAGCATGAAGGTTTGCTAGTATCGGGAGAGACAAAGGCAGGTTGGATAGCACAAAGCAAGGTGGAGGCATAGAATACAGCTCTAGCCTGTAGCCCATGGACACCACTTCTCTTTCCCAGCTCTCAGTTTCTCAACACGGTTAACCATTACTATAGAAACTGGTACCAAAAAGTGTAGTAGCTCCTGATTCTCTGCTTACACACTCAGATGCTGTACTCAGACCTGAAAATGTGCCATGGCTTTGGACCTATAACAAAGCTCTGGGGCTAACTAACACAGTACACAAAGGTCTACACAAAGTGCCACAAACAGAGCCCATTGCCAAGATCACATTCCAGACAAGCCCTGCAATCTTCATTACAGTGAAGTCCAGGTACGGCTAATGCTGAAGATATGCAAATCCAGATAAAGAGACTAAGGCCAGCAGCATTTTATTTTTAAAAGAGAAAGATGTCCATCCTCCTAGGACACTGAAGCATGCTGGAGTGTGGGGGAGGGGGAGGGGTATACCTGTCTGGCCAAGAGCTTTTTTATTTTCCAGTATCCAATTTCTCCTGAAGGTGGCAGTATAACCAAGTTGTGTGTGGGAGTTCACCGCTCCAAGGTAATTACCTTTCCTATGATCAGCTGTCTCCGCAGTTAAATAGGGTGCTGGCTCGGTTTGCAACAGAGATGATTGAAAAAGAAATAGCTGGATAGCCGCACTCCAAATATTCACCTTTTATTGTAAAGTTAAAATCAAGGCATCAAAAGTCGGTACAGACTAACTGCACTGCCGCTGACATGTTTCACACCAGACATGGTGCTTAGTCATAGTCATAATCTATGACTAAGCACCGTGTCTGGTGTGAAACATGTCAGCGGCAGTGCAGTTAGTCTGTACCGACTTTTGATGCCTTGATTTTAACTTTACAATAAAAGGTGAATATTTGGAGTGCGGCTATCCAGCTATTTCTTTTTCAATATAACCAAGTTGTATTAGGATAACTGCATTCTGTGTCCATTAAAGCTGAACTCCAAGGATAAGTATTATAGAAAAAAAATACTTGCGACCGGGCCCTGGTGCTCTGGCTACCTGGCTCAGAGGGAAGGGCCCCAGCCGGGGATGAGGGAGGCCCTTCATGGTTTCTTGCACCGGGGCCCTGAAGGTTCTAATTACACCATTGGTGAGAAGAGCTCTGAGAGCTGATTGGAGGGAAGGGACAACCCCCCCCCCCCGACCCTTAAACAGAACACAGGAACAGAGCTGAGGCTGTGAATCAGCTGGAGATCCCTCACTGTCACCTTTTCTCTCTTGGTGTCAGGAAAACTTGCCAGAAGTGATTAATGCTGATAGCAGAGGAACAAAGCAGTAGACAGAAATGACACTTAGTGCTCACACAAGTTCACACTATAGAGGGATAGGTTTTGTTCATATTTCACATCTGAGGTTTACAACCACTTTAAAAGGGGCGATCGAAGGGGACGGTAAAAATGCAGCTCAACTGCCTGTTTTTACACCTCTGGACTACAAGTGTAAACGAGCCCTAAGGAATTCCAAATGGTAATTACAAAAGGATATTGTTAAGAGTAAAAAGGTCATAAACTAGTTATTTCTGAAAAAAATGGAAGAGAGGCGTACTATTCACATATTTATTAAACAGCCAGAAATGACATGGAGATTGTATATGATCCGCAGACCACGTATCACAGTGTCAATCTGGAATGCATTTTAATAGAAACACAAAAACTTCTCTAGACTTCTTTGTTGTATTTTCTTGCTGGCTCATTTTATCAACATCTGTTCTGTTTATACAATATGAATTAAAACCCAGGAATGCTGTTTGTACTGTGCTACTTTTGTTGAAAATGTAAAGTCTCAGGATTGGCAATGTTTATGTAAATCAGTGCGGCTGACACAGCCATCATAAACAAATGATTTAAATATAACAAACACATTGTTCACAGAGGAAATGTTTGTTTTTCTATTTGGCTCTGTCCTTACCAGATTGATGAAGAGTTGCTGATACTGAGGGTCTGCAGAGTATTTGTTCAGCAATGTGTTCATCTGAGCCTCATCAGGAAGCTTTTCCACCGTTACCTGGAAAAGACCACAAAATGTGATGCACTTAAAAAAACAAAAGATGCAGTTCCAGGCATTCAAAACGTATGAACACGCTACAAAAGATAAATGGCCATTCACAATTACTGCTGATGAGCCTGAATGATCCCGGACATAGTTATAGAGAACAGGGACCTTTCATTGTCGCAGCAGGTGTTATGTAGCTGGATAAACAACCTTTAAAACAAAAGGAAGAGAAGACATATTGCTAGCGTCATCCCACCGCGGTTTTGATATGTTCAGAGGACTAACACCTGTTACCACAATGTGATAGTACTACTCACAGCATGCCATTATACTTGAATAGTCAGGCCCCAATTCACGGTGTGACCTTAAAGAGCGCTTTCCTGTCCTAGCAAAAAACTGAAGGACGTCTTTTTTTTATCTAATCTTTATTTAGAAAATTTTCAAATAATCAGACAAATAGACTTTCAACATAGTACAGAAAGAGGAAGACAAGGACATCACATAACATATTGGGCGTATACCGGGTACACATATTCAGTATAAGAGTAGATCCCACTGTGTGTTATCTGATGGTCTTACTGTGAAGCTGTAAAACGTTATAAACATACATCAGCCACAGGAAAAGTTTTTCATTTGCACTCTTCATAGTGGTTAAAGTTTCCCTTCTTACCGAAGACCTCACTTCAGCAAACTGGAATGTATTTCAAGTTAAGGGAGCCAGACAATCACTGCATAGAAGTTGTATTGTGTCCATTGCCTTCCTTAAAGTGAAACTTCACGTTCCCTACGCCCTTTTTTTTTTTTAACCTCCACTTACCTGGTTGCAGGTCCTGTACATTTAAAGTACTCACCCGCCCAGCGGATTCAGCCTTGTCCTGCTGAGATCCGCATCTTCTCTGCACCCCCCTCGGTCCCATGCAGCCATCTTCTTCTGTGACATCATAGGTAAACCACCGGCTCTTCTAGGTTAAGCCGACGACATAAACTGATGACGCACTGCTTGCCCCCCTTCCCAATGAAGGACTATGCCTCCTAGGATATGAGACGTACATTTCCCGGGAGGCGATGCGGGCAAAGTGAACGTCATTCGCCTAGACAAATGATGTGCACGGGGAGGCAGGCTAGGACTTTTTTTACCAAAAAAATATATATATATTGGACCAAAAAAAAATGCCCACTTTCTGCAGCGGAGGAGAAGAGAGGTGTGTGGGAGGCAACTTGCCCTGGAGGGTAAAGTTCTGTTTTGAGCTGGCCACAGATGAATCGAAATTTTGACACTTCAGCAGGGTCCGGCCAAATTTCGATCCATCCATGGCAGCGGTGGCTGGTCCATAAGAAGTGCAGGGGCTCCGGATGCTAATCTTCATGCGGGGTGCCGGATGCATAAAATTTGACAAGGTTTTTTTTTTGAAGCACATGTTTAGAGCCTTTTTTGGTCATGCTCCAGGCCACCTGTTGATTGCAGTTGGACAAGTCCCCATGGCAGAGCCCAGTCATCTGTGCCTTTTTTCCCAAAAGCTTGCAAATTGGCCTTGAAAGAAGCTAGAAAAAAGAAATCTGTGGAGCAATTAGAGGTGGCTGTCCTGTGCCATACTGTTACGTTTGGAGGCTGGAGGCTGAATGATTGGAGGACATCTGCATTTTTATTCTATGCCTTGTGACCTCTTACAGGTCGAATTACTGAGGTGAGAGGCCACTCTGTGTGCGGTGGAGGGATTTCTTTCTGGTCAACTTGTTGTGATCCACATCGCATGCTTCATTTAGTGCACCATTCACCCTCTATGGACTTTTGCCTCTTTTTATGGACTTTTATCATTTAATTTCTTTGCGCTGCACTCTTACAGTTATGTGTTCTTTCTGTGGGATTTTTCATGGATTACCCTTAAATGCTGGCTGCAATATTTTATTATTTTTTATTTTTTTTGTTTGTTTAGAATTTCAGCGCTGAATACTGGTATTGTCAACTCGGAGTGCAGCAGCCACTGATCCATGGCTATTTCCACATGTACGGAAGTCAATCTAACGATCAACTTCTTTTGAATGGGAATGTTGGAAAATTTTCATTCAATCATCTGCTGCAGCGCTGATCAGTGTTTTCTACAAGAGGAGGAGTCCCCGCTATCATAGCACAGCAGATAGGATTCCTCCATCCACCTTCCTTGTGTGGATAAGAGAATATTTTTGTTTTTTCAATCAGCTGACCCATCTTAAGAGCAGCCTTAAGCCGGCCATAGATGGTACGAATCTCAGCTGGTCTCTGCTGAACCGGCCAAGATTCGAACCATCTATGGGCAGGCTGAATGTACCCAGGCATCGATCCATTTATCAACTTTGGTACAACCAGTATGTCGGATCTTTGGCACTGCCACTAGCAATAATCACTGTGTTCTCAAAGCAGGGACTGCTCCCCACACCTCCCTCCCTGCCGGGAGAACACAATAGCTCCACGGGAGGGATTGCCCCATCAACACTGACTGTGTTGATGGGGGAATCGAGTGATTTTCTTTCCCTCATTCCATGGTTGCAGAAAAGAAAATCGCACCATCTATGGCCTGCCTTACAGGCTCACTCGTATTTCATGTAGAGGACTGCAGTGAATAGGTGGATCATGCAACCATACAATAGTTGGAAAATAAGGATCCTTACAGCCTTTACATCTTTACACCTTGGTATAGTGATAATTGTGTCCATTATTCACATAAAGCATTCCAGGCCAACATTTTGGGACCTTGCAGGATTTCTATTTTGAAGAAGAGTGATGAGGGATTGTGCAAGGTCCCGAAATGTTGGCCAGTGATGTCTGTTGCTATATGTGAATAAAGGACCAGATTTTTACCATACCAAGGTATGCCTGTGAAGATCCCTATTTTCCATAGAATCACTTACTGTACATGGCAAAAGTTTTTCTTTGGGTAACACAACAAGCCACCTTTTACATTCTTATAGCCACTTTCTGTGTCAGATATAGATTCCTGAGAAATATGGACACAAGCCTTTTGTATTTTAATAGTTTTTATCTTCCATAGGTCAAGACAAAAACCAACGCTCTAGGCTGGTTCCCACAATCGCATGCACTCATAAGTCTTGGATATATGTTGTGTTAAACTTATTGTTAACAATTATTAATATTAATTTATTAACAATTTATTGTTGAAGCTGTGCAAAAGAATGGCAGGCAGAGGTCAAGGAACTAGCCACCAGTATTGCTTAGAATGCTTTGTTCTGCACTGTGGAGTTGATTTACTAAGGCAAATAGACAGTGCGCTTTGCAAGGGAAGTGACACTTTGCAAGATAATTTTCCCCAGAGCTTACTGAATGAGGTGAAGCTCTGCTGACTTCCATCATCCATTGTGTATACTCGACAATGCAGTGTTTTTCCCTTGCATGTGATTGGGTATTCTTTGCAAAGTGAAATTTCACCAAATTCACTGAGCTCTGAGGAAAATTCCCTTGTACAGTGCAACCTCCCTTGCAAAGTCACCAGCCCATTTTTCTTTAGTAAATCAACCCGTGTCTCTGTGTGAATGCAGCCACATTGGTAGGGAAGCAGGGCTTCCTCATGTCAGAGCTGCCCCTCAAATGACTGGTGGTATGATTACTAGTGGGGTAATCGTTAAGAAGCAGCAGGAGAAAGCATATAATGTAGAGAATGAATCCATGAAAAGCAGGGAGATGCCTGCACTGTGCATAGGCAGGGTCGCTGATAAGGCAGTACAGCCAGCCCTCCAGTACTGGGTCCGGGCACCATCAGTTCAAAAGGGGGGCCCAGGCACCTGCTAAGCAGGAGGGCCAGCTGTACTGTCTTATTGCAGCCACCGTCCCTCTAATACCTCCCCCTGCAGTGCTGCCAGCTTCTCTTCCTCTTTCTCCCTCCGGCTGCACTGCAGGGCGGTTGGTCCTAGCACATGTGCCCCTTCTGTCTGCTGTCCAGGCCCCCCATTTACCTCTTTTCTCCTCAGCACTTCCGGCTTCCCTCCTCTCTTCTCCTGCTGGTAGCTACTGTGGACACAAAGGGAGATGTTCCAGGATAGAGAGTGGGGAGAGGGGCTAGTAAATAAGTAATTAACTGACCCCTTCCTTTCCTGAATGAACACAGTGAGCGATTGGTACCAATCACTCCATTCATCACTGAACTGTGTTTACTATGCTTCAGTTTGTGAATGAGCAGGAAGCCTCAGAGTGTTCCCTATTTATTAATCTGTGCTGCTGAGGCTGCAAAGAAAGGAACTGATAAATCTATGTCCTCAGTCACTTTCGGTCGGGAAGGGGGGGCCCTGTCAGGTAGGCTGTATGGGGCCCGTGATTTCTAACAGCAATCCTGTGAACAGGTACAACTTCTTGCAACTGCCCCAACAAGGAGAACAATAAAAAGAATTGCAATGGCATCACCGAATCTTATTCCAAATCGTGTGGTACAGTAGTCAGAAGGAGAAGTGCCTTGGATTATATCAAATTGTAGATTTAGATCTATAAGGCTCAAGGCATGGGGTGTACACTTACATTTTTGGGGAAGAATTGCAGGGAAGAGGCACATTTTCAAGGTACTGCTTTTTCAAAACGAACATTTCTAGACGCTATAAGTGAGTAAATCTCCACTTTTGCAGTTCAGATCCACTTAAACACTTAAAGGGTTTCATTTAACTGGCTTGAATGACAAAATGCAGGTTAAGGACAGGTTTTTGAGGCACACCCGGTGTAGAAGTAAGTTACAACTGAGGTTGGTTTTTAAGGCCCCTTTCACTCAGACGTTCCGATCAGGTCCCCCTGTCAGTTTGTTAGGCAGGCCCAATCGGAACCTCCATTCTTCTCTATGGAAATCAGGGTGTAAATCAGTCCATTAAGGGCGCACGGGCACAGCCCCCTCTTACACCCCCGTCTATGACTAATGCATGAATCTATCCATGGCCGTCGCCGTCACCCCCTATTCAGGCGTCCGGCCACTTTTTGGATGCCGGGCGCCTGAATTACAGTGGTGGGGGTGTTTTTGAAGCACCTGATGAGAGCCATAGGCTCTAACAGGCTTCAAAAAAGGTGGACTCGTGGCGCAAGGCATTGCGCTCGGAGTCCACCCAGGTGTGTTAGAAAAGCGAATGAATATTCGTTTTCCTAACATTGAACCGCCTCTACGCCAATCATGTGCGCGGGTCTGTTACCCATCACCTGATTGGCTGAAAGGACAAACGCTGCGATTGGATGCCTATCAGGAAGAGGGGAGGAGATGCATGGAGGACACAGGAGCCGCTGTCTGACCCTCTGCAAGGACCCACCGCTCGCCACCATCACACGCATGCCTGACCCACCACCGAGACAGGGTAAGTGCCGGGCGGACTGTGAGCGGGCGAGGAGCACAGTTGCAGCATTTGATGGGGCACAGTGGCAGCATTTGATGGGCACAGTGGCACTTTTTGATAGGGTGCAGTGACAGCATTTAATGGGGCACAGTGGCAGCATTTGATGGGCAAAGGCAAAGTGGCAGGCAGCATTTGATGGGGCACAGTGGCAGCATTTGATGGGGCACAGTGGCAGCATTTGATGGGGCACAGTGGCACTATTTGATGGGGCACAGTGGCAGCATCTGATGGGCACAGTGGCAGCATTTGATGGGCACAGTGGCAGCATTTGATGGGGCAAAGTGGCAGCATTTGATGGGGCACAGTGGCAGCATTTGATGGGGCACAGTGGCAGCATTTGATGGGGCACAGTGGCACTATTTGATGGGGCACAGTGGCAGCATTTGATGGGGCAAAGTGGCAGCATTTGATGGGGCGCAGTGGCAGCATTTGATGGGGCACAGTGGCACTATTTGATGAGGCACAGAGGCACTATTTGATGAGGCACAGAGGCACTATTTGATGGGCACAGTGGCTGCATTTTATGGGCACAGTGGCTGCGTTTGATGGGCACAGTGGCTGCGTTTGATGGGTACAGTGAGGCTGCAATTGATGTTTTTTTTTTAGAATTTTCAGTTTGTTTGCGCCCCCATAAAAATGCTGAGTACCAGCTGCCACTGGTGTAAACGGACATGTGTCCATTTACACCCACCTACATCCAATCCAATCCGATTTGCCAAAAACAGAAGGATGAGGATACGTTCGCCATCCGTCCGGCAGATCGGATGGCAGTTGGGTGTAAATTGACAGGCGGTTTGTTTACATCCGGCAGCCCATAGAGTAGAGTAGTCTGTTTCCGTGTCCGCTCTGTATGGACTTGTCATTCACCTGCTCAGCAGGGATCAGCTGAGCAAGCAGATTGTAGTCGCAGTCCATCCCATGTGAAAGGGGCCTTAGAGGTTAATTGAAGGACTTAGTTCACAGGTAAGAAGTCAGTATGTTTCAAGGGAATCATGTCCCCTTCATCAGGGCTAATGTACAGAGAAGATTAAGATGACCAATAAGTAACAATTATTTTATTATTTTTATTATTTTATTTTGTTTTATTATCTGTTACTTATTGGCTGTCTTAATTTTTTCTGTAAACTAGCCCTGATGAAGGGGAAGGTGGTTCCCTCAAAATGCACTGGCTTATTACCTGTGAACTAAGTTCTTTAATCAACCTTGACTTACTTCTATTCCAGGTGTGCCTCAAAAACCTGTTCTTGATCATTCTCCAGAGCATCTCTCAGTCGCCACAGACCTAAATCAATCTCACTGACACTATACCCCCACCAGCTACAGAACTCTGTAGGACAAACATTCCTGTCCTCCTTCGTTTGATACCCAACCAACCAAAGGTCCATCGCGGTCTTACATACCTACAAAATGCAGGTTAAACACTCATCTGCAATGTACAGGACTTGCATTGTAATGCATTGGTGTGAGCAGACCATACTGAAAACAATTCATTGTATCTTGTCCATGCATTTTGGTTCATTTAAAAATCACGACACATCTGAATTAAGTGCAGGTTCACACTTATGTGGATAGCTACGTTTTTATGCAGATGGAAAATGAAACTCTGAAAGTTCACAGTGAAAACAATGGTTTTCTGTGTGCTCTGTTCACACTTACACACAGCTGTCAGCTGCGGGGGAGAGCATTTGATGATTTGGGAAGCCATGTCATCTGCTGGTGTTGGTCCACTGTATTTTATCAAGTCCAAAGTCAGCGTAGACCTCCACCAGGAAATTCTAGAGAACTTCATGCTTTCCTCTGCTGACCAGCTTTATGGAGATGATGATTTCATTTTCCAGCAGGACTTGGTACCCGTCCACACTGTCAAATGTACCAATACCTTGTTTAATGATCATGGTATTACTGTGCTTGATTGGCCAGCAAACTCGCCTGACCTAAACCCCAGAGAATCTGTGGGGTATTGTCAAGGGGAAGATGAAAGACACCAGACCCAACAATGCAGATGAGCTAAAGGCTGCTATCAAAGCAACCTGGGCTTCCATAACACCTCAACAGAGCCACCGGCTGATCAACTCCATGCCACACCCCATTGATGCAGTAATTCATGCAAAAGGAGCCCCAAACAAGTATTGAGTGTATACTTTACTGTACAGTACATACTTTTCAGGAAGCAAACATTTCTGTATTAAAAATCAATTTTTTTTATTGGACTTATGTAATATTCTAATTTTCTGAGATACTCAACTTTGGATTTTCACTATCTGTAAGCAATAATCCTCAAAATTCAAAGAAATAAATGCTTGAAATATATCACTCTGATGCCGCGTACACACGACCATTTTTCATGACGAGAAAAATTCAATTTTTAAAAATGGTCGTCAAAAACGGTCGTATGTATGCTCCAGAGCATTTTTCTCAATGAGAAAAATGCCCCAAAAAAATTAGAACCTGCTCTATTTTATCTCGTCGTTTTTCACGTCGTTCTTTTTACCGTCGTGAAAAACGGTGGTGTGTATGCTTTTACGAGGGGAAAAAAACGTGCATGCTCAGAATCAAGACAGGAGCGCTCGTTCTGGTAAAACTAGCATTCGTAATGGAGATAGCACATTCGTCACGCTGTAATGGACTGAAAAGCACGAAGACTGAAAAGCGCGAATCGTCTCTCACCAAACTTTATTAACACGAGTGTAGCGGCCTCACCCTCTCTTCTTCTTTATCGGTTTTACACACCAACTCATGTCTAGGGGTTGTGAGAGTGAGATGCGCCACGGCCCATGTCCTCCCCATTGTAGTAGGGAGGTGAAGGCCACTCCCTGATGTTTCCTCGGGCCGGTGTGTTCTGTGAATGCACTGAGTCTGTAACCACAAGCTCACCCGCCTCCCCTTTTTTTTCAGTAACTGGAGTTCACACACCGAAGAAAGGTCCAACACTTGTTTATTTGGCACTCCAATAGCAAAGCACGATAAACAGTTCTTATTGCAGCTGACTGGTTGGGACCTATAACCTTTCCAACGGTGGGATGAGCAGATCGAGGCACTTCCTAAAGTTTAAGTTCTAAAGATAGGGTCTCTTCTAGCAACCCCTATGAACAGCAATGGAGCCCTCTTCGATACGCTGTGGCCCCTATCAGGGGATGTGTCCTCCCAAGAGAGTTCCCAGAGGCCCACCGTCACCGGGTTGGTGCTGCTCCGGGTCTTCAGTGGGTAACCTCCCCGGCCTCCTCACCTCAGGTACGAGTCCCTCCGCTCAGGGACCCTCGGACAGTCCACCCTAGCGGGACCCAGTCGAAGGTACTGGGCCCCAGGCCTCCTCGATAGTACCTCACCCCAGGCTAAAGGTGCCTGGGATGGACGCCAACATGACTCCGGACCAGGCCATGGGCACCTGGACCAGACTCCTGGATCTCCCGCACCCAGGCCTAAGGGCCCTGGGTGCGGACCGCAGCCCTCCTCCTCCAAGGACCTCCTTCTCCGCCCGACGACGACGACGACGACCGCGTGGTAAGGGCGTCTCCCCCTTTTATCTCCTCCCTTCAACGGCCCGGCGGGTTCCCCGCCCCAGCCATACCATCTCCGGGAAGGGACAAAACAGGGAGCACTGCGAAGATGATTCTACCTGAAGCCTGTGGGTACCCCGCCACCCACAGGCAAAGGAGAATATTACATCCTCCAATCCTCCACGAGATAAAAAGGGGTCTGAATCCTAACACAATTATACACCTGGGTCACACTATTGCCCAGGTGTATCCCATCTATTTGAGGACCCCGCTACACACTCCCCCCTGTAATTTGACGCTGGTCCCCAGCGTCAGGTGCACACCCATGCCTCCCATAAGTGGTGGCATGGAGTGAAACCCCTGAAGCAGTTCCTCTAAATTTCCCAAGTGCCAAGACCTGCTCAGGGAATGGGGAACATACAAAACAACTTATGTCATAAAACACTTTAAACATTTGCATAGTCACAACCCCTCTCCCACACTGTCTAAGAGCCACCCACTCTTCTTGATCTTGATTGACAATTCTCCTGCAGGGGAAAGAAAAAAACAACATCCTACCATAATTTCGTGTCATTTGGGATGAGTGGGCCCGTCAGCCGAGAGACCCACTCACTCCAACAAGCAAGGTGATGTGTGTGTGAAACATTTTCAAACATTTGTTGCGCAACACTGCCACCTGGTGACAACGCCGCGGTCATGACACTCAACGAATCTTCGTTCTTCCAGCTTTTCCCTACTATGCCACTATTCCCAAATGTCCTTGCCTTTGGCACATGAAGAAAAGGGGAAACACGAAAACACAACAGTCCCCAAGTCTCCAACGAGAAAAAGAAAAGCCCAAACAAAAACAAAAGCAGGGCACAGTCCTGGGTGTCTGGGAATGGCTCTTCCAGAAAGTTCAAGTGCACAAAGGAAATAAACAGGAGTTCTTTTCTCCTATAAGTAAAACTTTGGATCCGGCAGGTACAGGGGTTTCAGGTGTTTGTCAAATGCCTCTATCGAATACTCTACATCTTCTCCGCAATCAGACAGCGACTCTAGGTCGGAGGTGTCATACATCTCCGCAGGCAGATATCTTCCGGTGGACACAGAATCTACCTCCCTGGGGGTCTCCACCTCCAATGGGCCCCCGACACCTCCAACCACCACCACAGTCCCAGCCCCTGGCTCACCTGACCCTTGTAGAAGACTGGGATGTCCGGGACTTCCTTCTCGACCGGCGCCATCCAGGCCAGGCAAGCAGTGGGGTGAAGCTCGACCACGTCCACAGGATGCCTGTACTAGGCCAACTTTCCTCTTCGGTGGTGGGAGCAGAGAACTTGTGGCGACCGAGGCAGCATCCTCGGATTTTTCTCTGTTGGGCAGTCCATCGCCCTGGTCAGCGCGCACAGGAACCTCGACAAAGGCCTTGATCTCCCCTTCTGGAGTAGCAGTACCCGTGAGGTGGTTGAGGCGAAGGGCCCGGGGCCTTGCTGTGGACGACTCGACCTCAAAAAGGAATTCTCTGCACTCCTCACATCGCCCGAATGGCTTCAGGGTGACCACCAGTCCCGAGCAGCCGGGACAGATCACACCGAGGGCCTCCGTGTCTCTGCAAGTGTACAGAGCCAACCGCCCTCGGGGCCTAAGTCTTATCCCCGTGTCTGTGATGGGGGCAGCAAAAGAAGTCATTCTCGTGGGGTGAGGAACCATAACCCACGGGGCACTTGAGGTCATCCCGACTATCTGCTGCTCCATCATGCACTGACCCCGCGCCGGAGTCTCCACGTGTATCCCCACACTTGGCCAGACTCCTCCCATGAGCTGTACATTTTCGCGGGCTTCCTCTTGACTCCGCCCACGAACAATGTCACCATGGGGTGCCTCGTGGCGCAGTGCGTTAACAGTCCCCACGTGCAGTACGTCACACGGCTGGACCTCTCCCTTTTTCCGCTCCTCCGCATGGGCCTTTCCCGTGTTAGGGTCATTTCCACAACTCCGAGCAGGGACGCACTTTGGCCAGTAATATGGCCGATCTGCTCGGAACTCCTCTGGGCAGCAAAGTTCAAATGTAGACATTCTCAAGTCCATCTTTAGAACACACTCTATCCCGGACGAGCCCCCACGTGTAGCGGCCTCACCCTCTCTTCTTCTTTATCGGTTTTACACACCAACTCATGTCTAGGGGTTGTGAGAGTGAGATGCGCCACGGCCCATGTCCTCCCCATTGTAGTAGGGAGGTGAAGGCCACTTCCTGATGTTTCCTCGGGCCGGTGTGTTCTGTGAATGCACTGAGTCTGTAACCACAAGCTCACCCGCCTCCCCTTTTTTTTCAGTAACTGGAGTTCACACACCGAAGAAAGGTCCAACACTTGTTTATTTGGCACTCCAATAGCAAAGCACGATAAACAGTTCTTATTGCAGCAGACTGGTTGGGACCTATAACCTTTCCAACGGTGGGATGAGCAGATCGAGGCACTTCCTAAAGTTTAAGTTCTAAAGATAGGGTCTCTTCTAGCAACCCCTATGAACAGCAATGGAGCCCTCTTCGATACGCTGTGGCCCCTATCAGGGGATGTGTCCTCCCAAGAGAGTTCCCAGAGGCCCACCGTCACCGGGTTGGTGCTGCTCCGGGTCTTCAGTGGGTAACCTCCCCGGCCTCCTCACCTCAGGTATGAGTCCCTCTGCTCAGGGACCCTCGGACAGTCCACCCTAGCGGGACCCAGTCGAAGGTACTGGGCCCCAGGCCTCCTCGATAGTACCTCACCCCAGGCTAAAGGTGCCTGGGATGGACTCCAACATGACTCCGGACCAGGCCATGGGCACCTGGACCAGACTCCTGGATCTCCCGCACCCAGGCCTAAGGGCCCTGGGTGCGGACCGCAGCCCTCCTCCTCCGAGGACCTCCTTCTCCGCCCGACGACGACGACGACGACCGCGTGGTAAGGGCGTCTCCCCCTTTTATCTCCTCCCTTCAACGGCCCGGCGGGTTCCCCGCCCCAGCCATACCATCTCCGGGAAGGGACAAAACAGGGAGCACTGCGAAGATGATTCTACCTGAAGCCTGTGGGTACCCCGCCACCCACAGGCAAAGGAGAATATTACATCCTCCAATCCTCCACGAGATAAAAAGGGGTCTGAATCCTAACACAATTATACACCTGGGTCACACTATTGCCCAGGTGTATCCCATCTATTTGAGGACCCCGCTACACGAGGATCAGCAAAAGTGTCCCAAAGGGTGGCACCATTCGAATGGAACTTCCTCTTGATACTGCCATCATACGTGTTGTACGTCACCGCGCTTTGCTCGAGGGTTTTTTTTCATGAACGTGTGTATAGAAGGCAGGCTTGAGAGGAAACACGAAAAATCACGTCGAGAAAAACGTCGTTTTTTTCCATGACATGAATAACGGTTATGTGTACGCGGCATGAGTGTAACACATCTATATAAAATACATGAATTTCACTTTTTGAATTGAATTACTGAAATAATTTAACTTTTTGATGATATTCTAATTTTATGAGATGCACTTGTACACAAGGCTTTTTCTGACTGGCTGGGGCAGAGATTGTGATGTCTTCAGCCCACCTCACCACCTCAGTCTATCAGAAAGAGCACTGTATTCATTGATAAAGTACAAAGCTTTCTGTGAATGGCTGAGCAGCGCTCAACCCAACTTGATTTTGTTTACGGGAACAGTATGGAAAGTCCCCATGCTGCTGCCGAAACACATTGGGGGTTATTTACGAAAGGCAAATGCACTTTGCACTATAAGTGCAAACTACAAACTGCAAAATGCACTTGGAATTGCACTGAAAGTGCACTTGGAAGTTCAGTCACTGTAAATCTGAGGGGTAGATCTGAAATGAGGAGAAACTCTGCTGATTTTATCATCCAATCACGTGCAAGCTAAAATGCTGTTTTTTATTTTCCTTGCATGTCCCCCTCAGATCTACAGCGACTGCACTTCCAAGTGCACTTTCAGTGTAATTTCAAGTGCACTTTGCACTTGTAGTTTTCACTTGTAGTGCAGAGTGGATTTCCCTTTAGTAAATAACCCCCATTTCTTTAAACTGTATGTTGCTAATCCTACTTACAATTTATACAGTGCTCTCAGCAGGCGCATCTGTATGTGAAGCAAATGAATTGTTTGGACCAGCTTGGTACAAACAAACTATTTAAACCCATAAGAAAGCTGGAATTAGGCTTTAAATGTTTTCTGAACATGAATAAAATACCTTTTTATATGGGCCTATTCAATTTCATTAAGCCATAAGGCTGTTTTGTAAACTAGATCTATACATTGCAACCACATAGGTCAGAAATAAATATACTTTTATATCTGACATGGCCATGCCTATGTTCTGTTTGCATTACGCATCAAAGCATTTTGCCTATCGTTCTATTTTTTTCCTATACACTTCTTTTTCCAGATAAAAAAGGCTGGAAATCCTTGAGTCTTAACTGTGCTTACATTCAGAGGCGGCTCTCTAATTAGGCAAATTAGGTGGTCGCCTAAGGCCTCGCACTTGCAGGGGCCTCGCGGTCGCCTAATTTGCCTGTGATCAATACTAATGTTGGCTCTCTATCACCCCTCTCCTTCTCACCCCCCCTCTTGCATTGGCTGAATATGTCTGATGGGTGAGGAGGGTGCCCTGGAAGTGGTGCTGATCACCTGTGTGCTAGATCCGTGCATTTTCTGCAGCCATTTTTCTTGCTTGAATTATTTTTCCCATTATGGGCGTGAGTGGGGCCTCATGTCTAAGTTTTGCCTAAGGCCTCACTAATCCTAGAGCCGCCTCTGCTTACATTGATACACTAGAAAAGCATGGGCCAAACGCAACACAAGGTTGTACATGGCACTGTCTGTTAGAGAGATATCTTCCCTGCGAGAATGTAATAGTAGCACAGCCGAGCTAAGCTATATAGGTAGTAAACTAAGAATTCTGAGTACACCTCAGTGTGTACACAGTCATTTACTACTCTAGTCTTTGCTGTAAATGTCATGCCTTTTCTGGTACATTTTACTCAAATCTCTACTATTATCAAACAAAAAGTTTGACTTTAATATGCCTCCCCTGAATAACATACTCACCTATCTTTCGCTCCCCTGCCTCTGTTCAGCTGCTGGGAGAGATGAAAATACAAGGTACTTGTATAGTACGAGTATCTGTAAGCACTGTTACATGGGGAAAGTCTATAATCCCATGTAACCTACAATTGGAGTGACTTTTAGCACACACAGGGTGATTTCTCCTTCTCCTGGCAGCTAAATGAAGCAGTGGGAGAGAAAAGAAAAGGTAAGTGGTGCTGGGAAAAAGGAGATTAACGTGAAACCCAACATTAATGAGAGGGAAAAGATGTATGCGTGAGCAAACCATAAGATAAAGCTGTGATTATTATATGATTTGACTGTAAATAAATATTTTTTCTTCTTGCTGATCATATGTTTTGCACACATTAAAGCTGTACTTGCTTCTGTGTAATTGATAAAAACAAGTGAAAGGTGAACTTTAAAGGAACCATAAATACTACGTAAATGTAAGCTTTAAAAAATTAAAGACAGAATCCCTTTATTGGACTGCCAAGAATACTTCAGGCCAAGCTACAAACAGTCTTCATTGCATGCCATAAAGTACCCACACTCAGTTGTTAAATGTAAATCAACTAAACCTAAATAAAGCTTCATGTCAACTAGGAGTGGCAATTACAGTATTACGGTTTTGACTAAAACAAGAGGATTAAGTACCCATAAAATTTAGCTGGCTACATTTGATTTAGTGCCTCCAGTGATACAGATGATGCCTTTTTTCTGAGATGCTGTAGAGCTAGCCAGACGCCAATCAGTAGGGTAACAATAGTCATAGCAGGCCAGAGAGCTGCTATGGGGCCTGTGGTAGGAGAGGGGCCCCATTAACGAGGCTGTTATAGAAGACTCGTTAACCCTGTATGCCCAATGCAGTACAAATACCCAGAGTTTCCTAGCTGAGGTTTGTAGTTCTACAAAAAAGCTTATAGAAGTTAGAGTTTAAAGAAGTTTTTATTACAGTTATAGAGTAATTGTGTTCAAGAGCATTAAAGGAGAAGTTTGAGGGCTAGGGAGGAGATGGATGCAGCTGGCTTTGGCTCTCAGCTGCGTGCTCATAACCGGAGCCAGCTGCCAATCAGGCATCTGGGTGGATCCCAACAAAATGGTTGTGATTCTTTCAGAGCCTGGAAGGGCTTTAGACTGCTGTCAGCTTATTCTGAGTAACAGGAGTGCAAAAAGCTTTGGCCATACTTCTCTTTTAACAATGTAGGGATCTGCTGCACTCTACTGTGTTTGTAAGTGGTTGGGCTGTGAGATATTTATGTACATCACTTCCTGTCTCTGTGGGGCTGGGTTTAAAAAAAAACTCATAATGAGGAAGTAAAGAGAGAAAGAGAGGAACTGAGAACATGGCCTTACAACACAAGAGCTGTTGCTGTTGTATTTCACCCAGACCAGAAGCAAAGGCTATCATGCAAGTATTTCTATGTTTATAATATTTAACACCAGCAGCCCATAGCTTCTTGGGTGTGTATCTGAATCCTTGTGACACACAGAGTATCTTTGTTCTATTGTTATTACCTCTGCCAGATAGCTGGGTCACTATTGTATGTGCATACTGGTCACCGTCACGTATATTAGTAGATTAACCTGTTTATTGCAATAGAGTTTACATGCAGCTCCAATTATTTTAGTTAACCCTGTCCTTTCTGGTCTGGGATTCTATAGCTAGTTTCAGTTTAAGGCTCAATAACCTGTATAGGCTAATTCAGGTTAGGCATCCAACAAGTACTTTTGGTAGTTAGAGGTCTGGTTGCATGACAGATTAGACGCTACTAGGGACAAAGTGCTGAAAAGATAGGTTGACTCTGAGTTCCAGTGATATCCCACTGTTTCTGTTGGTGAAAACCTGGATTCCAGGGTGGTTGGACAATGGATGGAAGGTCTCCTCATCACTGCAGGTCTTGTCTTCAGGTTTCCGGCACTAAGACAAATGCCACATCGAGATCACCCATAGGGACCCCTGCAACTGCACTTTGCTGCAACATTCATCTGCAGGTACCTCTATTAATAACTATATGTAGCTGGGAATATGTGCACAATTCTACCAGGACCCTAGTTAGGCCCGCTCTTATAATACCTGCTTGTACATTGGATGTGTATGTACTATTTTATTTGAGAAAGTTAGCATTATATCCATATTGTTGTGTAGGGATGAGCTCAACTCGAACATCGAACATTATGGG
Source organism: Rana muscosa (assembly GCA_029206835.1). Lineage (NCBI taxonomy): Eukaryota > Metazoa > Chordata > Amphibia > Anura > Ranidae > Rana > Rana muscosa. Next base: position 9,802,720 of record JARGYO010005626.1, on the reverse strand, counting down.
GCTTTCGCGGCAAATTCGAGTTCCGCAGGAACACCCCATAATGCACTGAAAGATCGCAGTGCATTGCTGTATGATGAATGGCCAAAGCATGCACCTGACCTGCATGCTTTGGCCAATCACAGCGCGCTCTTCTGAGAGAGACACAATTAGCCAAAGTCCACGCCCCACACTATTAAAGGCTGCTTACAAAGCAGCCGTGTATAGTGTGTGGACGGAGATAGATTGAGCCAGATTAGGCAGGCAGGTTAGTTAGTGGCAGTGTATTTAACCTCCCTGGCGGTATTCCCGAGTCTGGTTCGGGGTAAGATTTCAGTACCTAAAGCGGTAACCCCGAGTTAGACTCGGGATCCCATCGCAGGATACAGGGGAAGTTACTTACCTTGTCCCTGGATCCTGCGATGTGTCCCCGCTGTGTGAGCGAGCCGTCATCTCGCTCGATTCACACTGCCGAGTGCCGCCGAGCTCCGTTCCCTGCGACGTTGCGGTGCACGGGGGGCGGAGATCGGCGCCAAATTCAAAAAGTGAAACACACAATACACATACAGTATGCTGTAATCTTACAGATTACAGTACTGTATCAAATAATAACACATCCCCTTTGTCCCTAGTGGTCTGCACAGTGTCCTGCATGCACTTTTATATAATAAAAACTGCTCTTTCTGCCTGGAAACTGGAGATTGTCCATAGCAACCAAAAAGTGTCCCTTTACATCAAAAGTGGTTTTAGACCAGCTAGAAAACAGCGATAATAAATTAGAATCACTTGCAGAATTGAGCGATAGCGATTTGTGGGGAAATTAGTCATCAAACACTGAAAAACACTTTTATTATTATATTATTATTGGTTATAATTATTTTATAGTTATTTGTTATATTATAATTTATGATTTTGTTTTTTGAACTTTATCATACCCGGGATGTCTACTAGACTCTGGTTTGGACAGATTTAAGTGAGTTATTCCTAAGAATTACAGGCCTATAATATAAAACGCCAAATTTCCATACAGAATAATGGTACCGCTTACAGCACCTAAAATCTGACAGAATCATACCGCCAGGGAGGTTTATATATATATATATATATATATATATATATATATATATATATATATGGTCTAGTGTATATATATATATACTTTTTCTTTTTTTATGAATATCAATTTGTCACAGTTTAGCACTGAATCACTGAATTAGTTATGTTTTGTATTTTATCATTATCATTTTTAATGTAATGTAGCGGGGTTTTAAATTTAGGGGAAGTGTTTGAGTGGTAGTTATGCTCAAACACCCCAATTGTCAGGATTCTATCAACCGCTTTTGTCCGCAGGGAGAGTATCGGTGTGTAGTTCCCTGTGGCCTGCAGGTGGCGCTGCCATGGTAGGCCAGGGTTGAACCGCTGATACGATGCTGTGCCTTGTGTGTTCCCTCTCAGCAGCCGTACAGTGGGTGTGGCAGGCCTGCTGTGCATGCTGGGGGAGACGCTGTCTGTTCGGGGTTTGGTCCGTTCTGTTGTGGTCGGGGGTCCTACCCCAGGAGTGTGTTCCTGTCCGCCCTGGGCACCTTTGGCCCAGGGGCGGGGTCGGTGAATCAGTCCCAGGCACCTTTAGCCCGGGGACTGCAGCAGAGGCCTTGGGCCCAGCACCTTCGGCTGGGGCCCATCAAGGATCGAGGAATCCCAGGGTGCCGCCTTGCAAGGGGACCTATATCTTAGACGAGGAGGCCGGGGGAGGAACTGTTCCGAGGGACCAGTGAGAAGTCACGGTGAAGGAAGGGTCCCGGTAACTCTCTGGAGGGATGTCTTCTCCTTACAAAAAGGTCCAGCTTTGAAACACCAAGTTCACCAGGTCTGTGGCAGAGACCAAGTTCATCAGGTCTGTGGCAAAGACCAAGTTCATCCAGTCTGTGGCAGAGACTGTGCGGTTAAGTTAGAGTACCATTTGGCTGCTAGTCCCTACCTAGGGAGACTATCCATCTGGGCTGAGTCTGCTCGAGAAGCTGAGCAGTGAAGTGATTACGTTTGTGCCTGGACTTCTCCCACACCTTATGCTGTCCTGTGTTCTTGCTCCAACCTTTGCTTATCAGAGACTGTGTTATTCAAGAGAAATAAACTCTACGTTGGAGTTGCAGCTGGTGTGGACATTCAAGTCACTGGGGGGACAAGAACTTATCTCTGTCATTTATAGAAGTGAGAACCATACTCTGGAGGATTCTAGTTTCTGGCTGTGGAGACCCACCAACAACACCGCTCAACCTCTTCACACAAGAGGGTACGGGCGTGTGGCACGGTGTGCCCCTTCTTCCTGCGAGGAGCCGAACAAGGCAGGTAAAGGAGGGGATCTGTGTGCTACAGTAATATATACACATTGTTTTGAGAATAATTTTTCTTTTTTTTCACTATTTAGGTTTTGTGTTTCTGGAGCGCAGAACTTTTATAGCATTACTGAGGTGTTTTTTCACTTTGTGCTTGCAGCTTGGTGAATTAACTGAATCTGTGAGCAGGGTTCATCTGTATAAAAATTTGTAATCCTGCACACATTAAAGAAAGAAAACATATCCAAAAACATTTTTAGTGCATTGTATATTAACCACTTAAGCCCCGGACCATTTCGGGCCATTAGGACCAAGCCTGTTTTTGGGATTCGGCACTGCGCTGCTTTAACTGTAAATTGTGCGGACATGCAATGTTGTACCCAAATGAAATTTGCGTCCTTTTCTTCCCACAAATAGAGCTTTCTTTTAATGGTATTTGATTGCCTCTGCGATTTTTATTTTTTGCAATATAAATGGAAAAAGAACGAAAATTTTGAAAAAAAAAGATATTTTCTACTTTTTGTTATAAGAAAAATCGAATAAACTCAATTTTAGTCATACATTTAGGCCAAAATGTATTCAGCCACATGTCTTTAGTAAAAAAAATGACAATAAGCGTATATTTATTGGTTTGCGCAAAAGTTATAGCGTTTACAAACTAGGGTACATTTTCTGAAATTTACACAGCTTTAAATTTATGACTGCCTATCTCAATTCTTGAGGTGCTAAAATGGCAGGGCAGTACAAAACCCCCCCAAATGACCCCATTTTGGAAAGTAGACACCCCAGGGAAATTGCTGAGAGGCATGTTGAGCCCATTGAATATTTTTTTTTTTTGTCCCAAGTGATTGAATAATGACAAAAAAAAAAAATTACAAAAAGTTGTCACTAAATGATATATTGCTCACACATGCCATGGTTATATGTGGAATTGCACCCCAAAATACATTCTGCTGCTTCTCCTGAGTACGGGGATACCACATGTGTGGGACTTTTTAGGAGCCTAGCCACGTACGGGACCCCGGAAACCAAGCACCGCCTTCAGGATTTCTAAGGGCGCAAATTTTTGATTTCACTCCTCACTACCTATCACAGTTTCGAAGGCCATAAAATGCCAAAATAGCACAAAACCCCCCCAAATGACCCCATTTTGGAAAGTAGACACCCCAAGCTATTTACTGAGAGGCATGTTCAGTCCATGGAATATTTTATATTTTGCCACAAGTTGCGGGAATATGACAAACTTTTTTTTTTTTGCACAAAGTTGTCACTAAATGATATATTGCTCACACATGCCATGGGCATATGTGAAATTACACCCCAAAATACATTCTGCTGCCTCTCCTGAGTACGGGGATACCACATGTGTGGGACTTATTGGGAGCCTAGCCGCGTACGGGACCCCAAAAACCAAGCACCGCCTTCAAGGTTTCTAAGGGCATAAATTTTTGATTTCACTCCTCACTACCTATCACAGTTTTGAAGGCCATAAAATGCCAAGATGGCACAAAACCCCCCCAAATGACCCCATTTTGGAAAGTAGACACCCCAAGCTATTTGCTGAGAGGCATGTTGACCCCATTGAATATTTTTTTTTTTGTCCCAAATGATTGAATAATGACAAAAAGAAAAAAAAAATGTACAAAAAGTTGTCACTAAATGATATATTGCTCACACATGCCATGGTTATATGTGGAATTGCACCCCAAAATACATTCTGCTGCTTTTCCTGAGTACGGGGATACCACATGTGTGGGACTTTTTGGGAGCCTAGCCGCGTACAGGGCCCCAAAAACCAAGCACTGCGAACGCTGCAGTTATGTGTGTTGTGTTTGGTAAGTGACAGTGATCGATCGATACTGCACTTGGGTGGGCTGGGCTGGGCTGGGCTGGGCGGAGGGGCTAAACGCAGGCGCTAGCAGGTATCTGGGCTGATCCCGCTAACACTGCGTTTTTGGGAACCCTAAACCGCTGGGGATGCTAGTATAGATCTGATCAGATCTGATCAGATACTATACCACTAAGGGGGGTGTATGCTTTGCGCGTGGGTGTTAGCGTTACTGTCACTAACCTAACACTGCCTGGGGCGACGCAGACCCTCTCTGGCGCTAAAACCTAATTGATCTCACCCGCCGGGCGATCAGGGGGGTTAAACCTTTATTGGGTTATATACGGCGGGTGCCCTGATGCTATAAAAAGCAAACTAATCAACCAGCGTCACCCGTAACCTTTATATAGTGATCACTGGTGAAAGGGTTAACTAGGGGCAATCAGGGGGTTAAAATCTTTATTAGGTTAAATATGGGGGTACCTGACACTATATAAAAACCTGACGGGTAACCTAAATAACTAAATAACTTACTGGCTAACCAGTGACACCAGTGACGCTTATACGGCGATCACTGGTGAAAGGGTTAACTCTAGGGGCAATCAGGGGGTTAAAATAATATATGGGGGTACCTGACACTAATAAAAACCTGCGGCGAACCTAAAAAAAAATAACTGCCTATCTAAAACACCAGCGACACGAATACAGCGATCGGAAAAACAATCGCTTAGTGACGCTGAAGTTAGGGGGTGAAAGGGTTACCTGGGGGGTGATCAAGGGGTTAAACCTTTATTAGGGGGGGTTAGGGGGCTACCCTGGACCTAAAGGGGCCTAATCCTAACTGCCCTGCAACTTTTTACAATCACAGATGACACTAAATGCAGTGATCAGTAAAATAAATGATCACTGCAATCAGTGACACTGTGATTGGGGGCTTTGGGGTGACCTGGGGGGTGATCTGGGGGTGACTGGGGGGTGATTTGTGTGCCTATGTGTACCTACGTGTCAGTGGACTGTTAGTGCACTAACCTGCTTCCTCTCTGCTCGGCGCCGGGAACGGAAAGACCGCGGCGAGGGAGATGACATCACTTCCTCCAGCCTTGTTTACATCACATGGCGGAGGAAGCATTTTCATTGGCCGGGAGCGATCGCGAGGGGGGGGCGGAATCGAGCGCCCCCCCCTCATGCCTGATCGCTCCCGAACACTTAACGGCCGCTCACTGCAGTGAAGGGGGGTCCGGATGGACCCCCCAACTGCACAAAGGCGATCACGTAGATCTACGTGATTCTGCCTGTCCGTGCCATTCTGCCGACGTAAATCGGCGGTGGGCGGTCATTAAGTGGTTAAGCTGATACAATAGTAATGCTGTTTTTTTGATTTATTAATTATTTTCTGCACTGGGTTCACTGGGCCTTCCCATGCCCAGTAATTTCTTCAGCAATTTTTAATTCTATTGCCTCGTACACACGAACGAGTTTCTCGGCAAGAAGCGACAAGAAAATTGCCAAGATAGCTTTCTTGTCGAGAAATTTGTTCGTGTGTATGGTTTCTCGTCGAGAAAACCGACAAGAATCTCGACGAGAAATATAGAGAACCTGCTCTCTATTTTCTCATCGAGATTCTCGTCAGACTGTTTCTCGATGAGAAAATTGTGTGTGTGTACACTTACCTGTTCGCCGGGAAGCCCGCGCATGCTTGGAATGACTTTGACGCATGCGCGGTAGCTTCCTAGGCATAGATAGGGTGTAGCAAGATGGCGGCGACGGCATCGAATGTGTCGATGACGTCACCGCGTTCGCTCCATTCAAAGAACCGCGGGTTCTTTGAATCGAGTGTGTGTACACTCGGCCGGGACAAGTTTCTTGTCCAAGAATCTCGTCAAGAAAAACAACGTGTTTTTTCTTGACGAGATTTTCGGCCGTGTGTACGAGGCTTAAGAGTAGGGAGCTTTATGTTCGGGTCGAACATGAGTTGGCTGTTCGACGAATAGCGAACAATTTGGGGTGTTCGCGGAAAATTCGAAAGCCGCGGAACACCCTTTAAAAGTCTATGGGAGAAATCAAAAGTGCTAATTTTAAAGGTTAATATGAAAGTTATTGTCATAAAAAAAGTATTTGGGGACCTGGGTCCTGCCCCAGGGGACATGTATCAATGCAAAAAAAAGTCCGTTTTTTTGGGGAGCAGTGATTTTAATAATGCTTAAAGTGAAACAATAAAAGTGATATATTCCTTTAAATTTCATACCTGGGGGTGTCTATAGTATGCATGTAAAGTAGCGCATGTTTCCCGTGTTTATAACAGTCCCTGCACAAAATGTAATTTCTAAAGGAAAAAAAGTCATTTAAAACTACTCGCGGCTATAATGAATTGTCAGGTCCTGGCATAGGTGTGCGCAGCCTATTGCATTAGGGTGTGCACCCCAAATGTATTAAAAAATGGACGGTGTCAGTAGAGCAGTGGACTTGTCAGTAGAGCAGAGGTTAGTGTCAGTAGGTCTGTGGACAGTGTCAGTAGCTTTTTAGTTTTATTATTTTAATCTTTTTATTTAAAAAAAAACAAATTTGGGGGCATTGGTGCAATATCAGCAGGGGAAATCTGCACCTCAAGCAGTGATTAGGGTGTGCCCAGGCACACCCGGCACACCCCCTGCGCACGCCTATGGGTCCTGGCAATACAGATAAAATTCATTGAAAAAAAATGGCATGGGTCCCCCCCTCCGGTCCATTACCAGGCCCTTCCGGTCTGGTATGAATATTAAGGGAAACCCCAAACCAAAATTAAATGCGTGGGGGTCCCCCCAAATTCCATATCAGGCCCTTCAGGTCTGGTATGGATATTAAGGGGAGCCCTGCCAAAAATATTGGCGTGGGGTTCCCCCCAAAAATCCATACCAGACCCTTATCCGAGCACGCAACCTGGCAGGCTGCAGGAAAAGAGGGGAGGACGAGAAGCACCCCCCTCCTGAACCGTACCAGGCCACATGCCCTCAACATAGGGAGGATGTCCTCATGTTGATGGGGACAAGGGCCTCATCCCCACAACCCTTGCCCGTGGTTGTGGGTGTCTGTGGGCGGGGGGCTTATCGGAATCTGGAAGCCCCCTTTAACAAAGGGGACCCCCAGATCCCGGCCCCTCCATGTGAATTGGTAACGTGTTGCGTTTGAGGGGGCGGGGTCCCTATGACAGGGAACAGACGATCAGTGACACTGCCACTAGGAAGAACGGGGAAAGGTTTGTTTACACTTACTGTACCTCTCCCCGTTCTTAAGCTCTGTGACCTTATCGCGGGACACCGGCGGCGATTGGGTCCGCGGGTCCCACGAGCTTTGGACCGGGTCGCAAGCGCACCGCCAGCGGCGCGCTCGCGACCCAGGGACAGGTTCTTAAAGGGGACGTACCTGTACGCCCTTGTGCCTGTCCGTGCCATTCTGTCGACTTACATCATCGTGTGGCGGTCCTTAAGTGGTTAAAATCCATACCAGACCTGAAGGGTCTGGTATGGATTTTGAGGGGGACCCCTATGCCATTTTTTTTTTAAATCTGACGCAGGGTTCCCTTTAATATCCATACCAGACCTGAAGGGCCTTATATGGAATTTGGGGGGACCCCCAAGCATTTTTTTTATTTTGGTTTAGGGCCTGGTAATGGACTGGGGGGGAACCCATGCCGTTTTTTTCAATGACTTTTATCTGTATTGCCGGGAGCCGACAATTCATTATAGCCGCAAGTAGTTTTAAATTACTTTTTTTCCTTTAGAAATGTAATTTTGTGCAGGGAATGTTATAAACACAGGTAAAATGTGCTACTTTACAGGCATACTATAGACACCCCCCAGGTATGAAATTTAAAGGAATATTTCACTTTTATTGTTTCACTTTAAGCATTATTAAAATCACTGCTCCCGAAAAAACGGCAGTTTTTAAAACTTTTTTTTGCATTGATACATGTCCCCTGGGGCAGGACCCAGGTCCCCAAACACTTTTTGTGACAATAACTTGCATATTAACCTTTAAAATTAGCACTTTTGACTTTTCATGTTCGTGTCCCATAGACATTAACGGTGTTTGCGTGTTCGAACAAAATTTTTGTCTGTTCGCATGTTCTGCTGCGAACCGAACCAGGGGTGTTCGGCTCATCCCTAGTTATGAGCTTGGCCAGGTGATAAAATAATCTCCAAATACAGAACTTACCTGCTGGTACTGGAGTACAGTTCTGAAACCGATATCATCCTCTGTAGTTTGGAATATGTGACTGTTGGAAAGCAACATGTACAATTCCATCCTGTATAAAACAAAAATAGGAATATTAGTTAGACTGCTGTGAAATCAATCATCCGTGAAACAAGTCACAGTGGTTGCTGCATCTTTTAGATCCTGTGCATTTCCGCTAGTCTCTGTGCCTGTGTCTGTGTGAATCAGTATCATAGCTTAGCCCAAATTGAAAATGTATGATGTCATCAACAAGCCCAGATGTGTGGCAGCATAGGCTAAAACAGCAAAGCTTCATGTGGCAGTACGCTGCTTCTGTAAAATACTCTCCATACTACAAGAAATCTCACCAAAAATTCTGTTTATTCTATTATTATTATTATTATTATACAGGATTTATATAGCGCCAACAGTTTGTGAAGAGCTTTACAATGTAGAGGGGGGACAGCACAATTACAATACAGTTCAATACAGGAGGGCCCTGCTCGTGGAGCTTACATTATAAAGGGAGGGGGGAGGTGGTACAAATATGGAAAATTGTTATCAAATACTTACCGTAATTTTCCTTTCCTGGCGTACCCTCACGTCAGCACACCTATGGGTTAATCCTCCGTAGGTAACCCCAAGGACCACCTCCAAGAGATGAATAAAAGGTACCACCCTCCTCATCCCCGGTGTTCTTTAACTAGTGAGCGACAGGCCACCTGGCCACCAGGGCGGGAAAGTTGTGCTGACATGAGGGTACGCCAGGAAAGGAAAATTACGGTAAGTATTTGATAACAATTTTCCATATTCCTGGCTAACCTCACATCAGCACATCTATGGGATTTAACTAGCAATAAAAGAAAAAGGGCAGGAAAAAACAAAGGACACTTAGCCAAGATATGCTGCATCATAAAGAAAAACTAATTTTATTATTCTTGTAAGGCGGCCGAGACCACCGCTGTCCCGAATTTTGTGGATGCCGTGGCCTGAATATCCAGGCTGTAGTGGCGCGCAAAAGTTGTGCAGGGACTCCAACTGGCAGTTCTACAAATGTCCTCCAGTGGAACTTTAACGTATGCTGCCCATGAGGCTGCCATCCCTCGTGTTGAATGAGCATGTGTCACTTCCGGAGGAGCCGGACCTTGGTTCTTGTAGGCTAGGGTGATGACCCTTGATATCCAGGAAGAGATAATTCTTGACTTTGCCGCCTCACCCCTTTTGGTGCCCACAGGTAGGAGGAAAAGGTTATCCACTTTCCTAATAGGAGCAGATCTCTCCAGATATATGGTCAGAAGGGTCACCAGATCCAGTGAACTGAAATCCTCTGTTAGTGAAGGTGAAGGTATTTGGTCAAAGCTTGGGAGGATTGCCTTCCAATTCTCATGGAAGCTAGATGCGACCTTAGACCTCAGACTTGGAGCAGGCCGGAGAATGGCTTTTTGTGGCAGGATCACACAGTAGGGTTCTCTACAGGACAGAGCTGCTAATTCTGAAACTCTCCTTGCTGAGACTATGGCGACCAAAAACACTATTTTTAAGGTCAGGAACCATAAGGAGCAAGAGTCCGAAGGCATAAATAGAGGCTGTGTGAGTGACCTGAGGACCAAGCCGAGATCCCAGGAAGGTATAAGGCATTTCTTTGGTGGTTTAATGCGAATTGCGGCCTGCAGAAAACGCCTGATTAGAGGATCCTCAGCCCACCTATGACCGGTGAGAGCTTACAGGGCAGAGACCTGCACCCTAATCGAGTTATATGCTAAACCCTTGTCTAGGGCTGATTGCAGAAAATCTAGTATGTTTGGCTGGGAAGGAGATTCAGGAGAAAAGTGTTCATGTTCAGCGAACTCTATAAATTTATTCTTAACACGTGCATACCTGCGGTTGGTTGAGGTCTTTCTGGCCTTCATTAAAGTCTGTATCACTTGTGAGGAAAGTCCCTGAGCCCTTAGTCGGGCCGATTCAACAACCATGCCGCTAGTCTTAGTTTTGCAGAGTTGGGGTGTCGCCATTGGTTCTGAGTCAAAAGGTCCTGGCTGGCTGGAAACGGGATTGGCGGAGCCGATAACATCTGTATGATCAAAGGAAACCAAGGTCTCCTCGGCCATCAGGGAGCCACCAACACTGTGTGGACCTTCTCTGCTTTGATCTTCAATAAGACATTCAGTAGTAGAGGAATTGGTGGAAATAGGGCCGCCATCAGGGGGGTACAGGCAGTACACCTGTAAGGGGCCCGGAGGTCCCCAGGAGCCCGGGTGGCAACCCCCCTTTTTTTTGTTAGGGGCCCGGAGGTCCCCAGGGCCCTGGATGGCAACCCCCCTTTTTTTTATATAAAAAAAAAATTAAACATTTTTTACATTTTTTTTTTTTTTTTAATTCCTTTTTTTTTTTTTTTTGTAAGGGGCCCAGAGGTCCCCAGAGGCCCGGAGGTTCCCAGGGGCCCAGATGGCAACCCCCACTTTTTTTGTAAGGGGGCCCATGCCCAACAGCAACCCTCCCCCCGGTTCTCTGCTCCAGGGGGCCCATGCCTGAAGCTGTGTAAGGGGCCCCAAAATTCCTGATGGCGGCCCTGGGTGGAAAGATGTACACCATCGGGAAGGCCCAGCGGATCGAGAATGCATCCTGTGCTAGTGCTCTTGCGTAGCTGTATCTCGTCACAAACAGGGAAAGCTGAGCATTCTGTGGGGTCGCCATCAAATCAACTGTGGGAGTACCCACTTCCTAAAAACTGTACCTTGGTTGTAGCGACCACTCGCTGTGTTCGGGGAAGTGTCTGCTCAGCTGATCTGCCAGTTGATTCTGACTCCCTGGAAGATATGTTGCCGTCAGGTCCTGGAGATGCCTCTCTGCCCAGGCAAAGATCTCTTCTGACAGGTGAAGGAGCGTAAAACTCCTTGTTCCCCCTTGGTGGGAAAGATAAGCTACTGCGGTCTGGTAGCATCTTGACCCGTGCTCCTGGAAGATCTTCCTGAAAAGCCTGTAGTGCAAGAAAGGCTGCCTTGAGTTCCAAATAGTTTGATTGTCTGTATAGTGGGTTCCCCAGGCCTTGTATTTGTTTTCCCTGACAATGGGCCCTCCAACCCTGGAGGCTGGCGTCCGAGATGACGATAGTCCTGTCCACCGGATTGAGGGGTACCCCCCGGGATAGGTTCTCTGGCATAGTCCACCAGGCTAGATCTTGACGTACTGCCTCTGGGATGTATATCTTCTGGTTCTTGGATGACCCATCCCATTGGTTCAAGAAATTTACCTGGAATGACCTCATGTGCCACCTGGACCATGGGACTACCGGAATTGTGGTGGTAAACATCCCGATCAGTACCATGCAGTCTTCGGCTGAGAGAAAAGTAGACCTCATTGTGCTTAGAGTACACTGGCGCAGTTGATCAATCTTTCTGTGTGGGAGATACACCCGTCCTTGAGAGGTACAGAAGATTACTCCTAGATACTCCACTACCTGAGAGGGTGGAGCTGGCTCTTTTGTTTGTTTATTATCCACCTAAAATTGTTTAGGGTCAGAAGGACCCGGTCTCGATGATCAGAGAGTTGTTGAGCGGAGTCTCCTAGAACGATTATATTGTCCAATTAATGGTATATCTTTATTCCTTCCAGGTGAATTAGAGAAAGGATGGAGAGGAGAATCTTCGAGAATACTCTTGGTGCGGTACAGATGCCGAAATGGAGACATGTGAATTGATAATGTTGGTCGCATACTGCGAACCTCAAGAATTGTTGGTGTTGCTTTCTTATAGGGACATGCAGGTATGCGTCTGAAAGGTCCACCGAAATGAGCCAGTCGTTCTCCTGGACCACCTTCATTATGGTCTGAAGGGACTCCATCCTGAACCGTCCGTTGAGGATGTAATTGTTCGGTCTTCTTAAATCCAACACGGGCCTCAAGGCGCCTGAAGATTTCAGCACCAGGAAGATTGAGGAATAGAACCCCTGCCCTCTCTCCTCTGCCAGTACATACTTGATGGCCCCTTTGGGTAAGAGTTCACTTATATAGGCCTGCAAGGACTGTCTCTTCTCGGGACAGTCTGGCCACTGAGTTTTCACAAAGGAATTCGGGGCGTGGTGTAAGAACTCTATCGAGTATCCGTTTTTTACGGTGTCCAGGATCCAGTGATCGGTAATCTTCGTTGCCCAGACTCTCCAGTAGGAACTTAACCTTGCTCCCACCGGACAAGCCTGGGCGGGCGCACCCTCAAAAGGACTTCTTAGTTGTCTTGGCTGACTGCGCCGCTTTAGATTTGATGCCCCGAAGAAAGGAACTTTGAGACCCTCTCCAATGAGGTCTCTCCCATCCTGGCCTGTAATACTTTGCCTTCTGGAAGCATTTGTAAGTTGACTGACTGGGTTGTCCCAGTGGCTTCTTTTGGCCAGGCTGAGGGAGAAGAGCCGACTTGCCCCCTGTGACTCGCTTGATTGCATCATCCAAGATTTCTCCAAACAGTAATTTGTCGTTGTATGGAATGTTGCACAAGGCCTGTTTGGAAGTTCCACCTGCCATCCATAGGCGGAGCCACAGGGCTCTCCTTGCCGTAACTGCACTGGCCATGGTTCTGGCTGACAGCTTCACTAAATCTACTGATGCCTCTGCAAGGAAATCCGCTGAGATGTTTAGCTCCTCCAATGCTGTAACAATCCTTGCAGGTTCTATCCCTGTGTTTAAAGCAGTCTCGATGTTGGCAAGCCATGTTTTCAAGGCCCTTGACAAGGTTGACAAGGCAATGGCTGGGCGAAGGGCCAAACTAGCCACGGAATAAATCCTTTTAATATCCGCGTCCACCCGGCGGTCCATGGGATCCTTGAAAGTCACTGAGTTGTCCAATGGTAAGGACACATGCCGGGCTAAACCCTGCAAGGCCGCATCCACCTTCGGTGGGGTCTCCCAAAGACTAACCTGTGAGGAAGGCATGGGGTAGAGCTTTAAAAGTCTGTTTTGCCAATTCGGTTTTTTATCCGGTTTTTCCCACCCATCCTCCACTAATTCCTTAATCTCCGGAAATACTGGGAAGGTGGGTCCCTCCTTTTTCAGGTTAGGAAAAAACCTGCGGATCTTTTGTGGTGGGAGTGACTGACTCCCAATCCAGAGCTTCCTTAATTGCTTCCACAAACGGGCCTACCAGATCAAAATCAAAGGTCCCAGGCCCAGGATCCTCTGGATCTGAGGATAACTCCAATTCGCTCTCTTCAGGTGAGGCGCGAGATGTCTTGGGCCGTGTAAGCTTATGGGAAGAGTGTCTCGTTGGAATCACCATGTCCTGGAGGCTCTCCTGTACCGCCTCGCGGATGTAATCTTTAAATCTCCTTGCATCATCCTCTCTATCTGCTGCCACCTCTCCAAGGCAACCCTCGCAGATAAGATTCCCAGGTAGGGCTGGGAGTTTGCAGGCCCAGCAAAGACCCTGTGGAGGGTGTTGCACTTGAGTCTGGGTAGGGGTAGATGTATGGATATCCAGATCTTGTGGATCAGGAGGGGGCGAGAGCCTCCTTACAGATGAATGGGATACATGGCGCCTCGGAGACATAGAACGTTGGCGGGACTTATGCTTTGATGATCGTTTGCGCTTAGGGCTTCGGCTCCTGCTAAACATCCAAGACAAACAACCGTGAGTGAATGGTTAGCACTCTTTTTACCATCGTCCCACGCTGCCCCCTCATACCTTTCTTTAGATCTTCGTGCCTCTGACCTGTGTGGTGTGCTCATCTAGAGAAAACAGAATCACTGCATGAGACAGGGAACCCAGAGAGAATACTCTCTCCCCACCCCCTGCTTTTCTCCCCTGCTCTTTATTATATATAAAAAACACACTTTTTTTTTATATATGTCATGTCCCCTTTACGCATCATACTGTAAGGGTAGGCAGCAGTGTGCAACGGGCAGCTTGCTAAATCCACAGGAGATAATGATTAGTCCAGCTAAGACAAAAGAAAGAATGTTTGTTTACACTACAGTCTCTCTAATAAGGAAGGCAGAAGACGAGAGAGGGACTGTCTTACCTGGAACTGACACGCAGAGAGGCAGGAAGCAAGGCCACACAGACCACCTGACTCTCTGCTTTTATCTATTCAGTAACCAGGTGATGGGAAGGGAAACGCCCTCCAAACAGGATAAGGAAGTGAGAGAGAGCTCGGCGCGCTGCTAAGGAGACACATTGTGGGAGAAAAACAGGGAGTGCAGCCTTGAGAAGCACCACAGAGGTCAGTAAAACAATTGTGGGTCAGTAAAAAAATTGTGCTGTTTAAGCAACAAACGCCCGCAGCCGAGACACGCGGGTGCCCTGGCTTTCCGGGGAATTTATCACCCACACACAGGGTCTTCCAACCCAGGAGAGACAGAGAACCTGGGGAGAGGTGTGGTAGGGGGGATACGTCTCACCAATCTTCATCCGATCTGGAAAAACGTCTGGCAGGTGGCCTGGATCGACCAAAAATGAAGAACACCGGGGATGAGGAGGATGGGACCTTTTATTCATCTATTGGAGGTGGTCCTTGGAGTTACCTACGGAGGATTAACCCATAGGTGTGCTGACGTGAGGTTAGCCAGGAAAAGGTAATAGCTGCAGGGGATGGTCTGATGGGGGTGGCTCAGGTGCAGTTCGTAGATGGGTGTGGGATAGTCTTCCCTGAATAAATTAGTTTTCAGGGATCTCCTAAAGGTGGACAGGGTAGGAGCTAACCGGACATACCAGGGCAGGGAGTTCCAGAGGATGGAAGAGGCTCTGGAGAAGTCCTGGAGGCCAGCATGGGAGGAGGTAACAAGGGAGCTAGAGAGCAGGAGGCCTTGGGAGGAACGGAGAGGATAAGTTGGGTGATATCTGCAGATGAGGTTGATGATGTAGCAGGGGGTGATGTTGTGGATGGCCTTGTATGTTATGGTTAGTATTTAGAATTTTTATGCGATGAGGTAGAGGAAGCCAGTGAAGGGATTGGCAGAGAGGAGCAGCAGTCACGGATCGGTTAGTGAGGTGTATGAGTCTAGCAGCAGCATTCATAATAGCCTGAAGGGGGCATAGCCTGTGTAAGGGTAGGCCATTGAGGAGAGAGTTGCAGTAGTCAAGGCGGGTAATAACCAAAGAGTGGATAAGTTATTTTGTGGTGTCATTAGTCAGGAAGGGGCGAATTCTGGAGATGTTAAGAGAGGTTAAGGCGGCAAGATTTAGCCATAATACAATGCTTACTACCATCCTCCACCCAGCTTAAAATGTGTGTCACTGACCCTGATCCTTTTATTGTACAGGAAGGTATGCTGCCAGCGGAGTGGCGTTATTGCAGTGTTACATGGTCTAAAAAGGGTTTGTTGGGGGTCTGGTAAAGGGCAGTGGCTTGCACAGACCAGGGAGTTGAGATTAGGGAACTTAGACATGGCCTGCAAGGAAGTTTCTTCGGAAATTCCGCCACTGTTTTAGAACTGCAACAAAAAGCTGACCTGAGCTTTTTTCTGGATTCAAACTGTTGTGGTGGTGGTCACTGTACCTTTCCATAGAGAATACATGATTTATAGAGTAGGGAAGAAAACAGACAATTCTTTTTTATATGGATCAAACTCAAAATTCCATATAGAATTACATATTACAAAGCTACTTTTATCCTACATTAATAATTACTTTTTGTAATATTTTCTATACAACTATGTCCATTTATCATGATCGTTGTGGATTAGGGAACAATTATAGACCAATTAGTAAATGTTCACTATGGATATACATTTGTTATGCAACTTAAGCCCACTTTTCATATTATACTCAGTTTTCCCTGATGGTTGCGCAAGAATAAATTTAACATATGTGCAACACTAATATATTATTGCTGTGTTTTTTGGCTATGGTTCATTTTTTCTAAACAGCACAAGTTGACAAAACCCGTAACAAGTGAAAACATTCATTTATCTTACCCTCAACAATTCTATCACCAATTCTTCCTCTGTGACTAAGCACTCAGACGCACATTTCTGGCTGATGACAAGCTTTGTCCTTCACCCTGTGCATTAGGAGGGTCTTAAAACCTGGCGCTGCTAAAATGCCTTTTGTGAAATGGATTCAGCATTGCAACTACTTTGTTTCATATTTGGAAATTAGGACTCTTTCTGTGTTAGCCACTTAGTTTTCACTTACAACGTTATCTAGGTAATCATCACTAGAGCTGTAGAATAAAGGCACAGAGTTTCCTGGTGTACTTCTCCAAAGTAGCCAGTGGTTGTCAACATAGTTTAGGTCAGGGACCTTGTAGTGAAAGTAGGCAGTGTAGTTGCCTAGGTAGTCACTAGAAGTCTTTTAAAGTGGCAGAAAAACAACAAACAATCCTGCGCACGAGATGACCATCGACCATTCAGTAATCTATAACGATAGCACCGGCCTTGCTGCCCTTCGTGGATAGGGGTGTCCTAGTAGCAAATGAAAAAAAGGAAGAACAAGGGCGCACCAGCCTGGTGTGATATCGTTTAGGATGATTTATTTAAAATAAAAGCAATAGAAAGGTACTCACAAAACTAGTACAAAAGTTCACATTGTACAAACAGTGCCTTGGAAGCTGCAGCATGTGAAATCCAAACCACACTTCGACCGATCAAGGAGACCGTGATGGGGCGCACTACCGGCTGACGCGTTTCGAAGCGCACATCTTCTTTATCAAAGCCACGCAGTGCAGAGTCCTCTACCTACCCTTTATATGGGGACATGTGCATGTGGGCCACTAATTGGGTGGAAGGGGAGGAGCCCCCGGAGGCCCGGTGGCTCCTCCCTCATAGGGCAAAGAGCCAATGCCCCATAGGTGGAGCAACACAATGATAACACAAACAGTGAGTAAACAAACATCATTGGCAAACGGTAATAGTAGACAATTGGCGATATATGGTTCAGCTAGATCCTCCCACAAGCAAGATACCAAGTAGGCAAAGCAAACAAAAGCGCTTATGAGCAGATGTATATCAGCAGCAGGGACAGCAACAGTAAACCAGCAGAGACTGCTGGAAAAGTCACCGCCAGTGCCAGTCAGGGACTTCAATGCGATATTCAACTATATAGCAAAAGCAGACCAGCCCCACAGTTATAAGTAAATTAATTAATTAAAAATAGATTAAACCAACTAACTAATTAGACACGCCACCCACCTGCATATGGACAGAAGGAGATAACCAGAGCTAGCGCCGTCCATCCTCGATGGTCATAGCAAACTGGAAAGGAAAATATAGGACAATAATGTATTAGATCAATAGATCTAATACCAGAGGCCGCGCGTGGAACACAGGGAGACTCATCAGCGCTCCACGCTCCCGGAAATGATGTTGCCGCATCGCTAACTGGGCACTAGCCATAGCCCAATAGCGGCGCAGGGACGTGTGTGGAGCGCAAACAACCCCCATGCGCTCCACACACTCGGAAATGGTGGCGGAGCGTCACCAGCAGGGCGTCCGACGCCCAATGATGACGCTCAAGAAGAAAAAAGTAAACACACAATTACACAAATGATGTGGCCGCCATCTTGGTGTATACCCTGCTGCTAGAGGCCAAAGTGGGACTCATCGATAGCGCTTAAGTCACCTTGAAAGTAGAGGGGAACTAAATAAACGGCCAATGTGCATAGGAAGAATACTCCAAAATAAAGATTGCAAGGAAGAAAGAAATGGAGCTATATTATACCGTAAAATACGGATGGGCTATAAAAAATTATTATTATAATATAAATAGTTTTATAGTTTTATGTGTAAAAAAACTGTTTCTATACGTAGCAAACGCCAAGTCTATAGGCCAATCAAGGGGAAGGGAAAAAGGAAAATAAAATAAAATAAAGGGGTTTGTGTTTTTCCACCAAAATTGCACAGGGCACGCACATGCACATATCTCCACACAAAGACACCAGAGAGCAAAAGGGCGAAGCCGCAAACTGAATAGTAATGCGGGAACACCGCAAATGCTCCCAGTGGCACACGAAGAGTGAGTAAAATAAAATACAATAATAATTATAATAATAATAATTAAAATTAATATTAAAATACAACAGCAATAGCTGTATACATCGCAACAACAATGCTAATAGTACTAACTGTAAATAGTCTATATATAGGTGCGGTGGTAGAGGTAGAGGTACCATATATATAGCATTGCTAATATTAGTAGAGTACACATCCAGGGAAGTAGAAATATGTGGAAGCCTAAATGAACATATATATTCTAAAAAGCATAATTGCTGGATGTGTCAAGGCATTTAAAATCATATACAGAGACCATATGAAGATCGTATAGCAACTTTAAAAACATATGTATGTATACATAAAAATATATATATATCTCTCTCTCAAAGTAGATATTCTACTGGAGTGTAACGATGAAACAATTGTCTCCCTTTTAAAACATACAAAAAACAAAATTGTAGTAAAACCTAGATATTAGATTTTAGACGTGCCGATAGCACTACCGCACATAAAACAACCCACATTGAGTCCCCCATAGGTGTGTAAACACTAAAAACACAAAAAAAAAAATAATCATCAATGTGATGTATATGGACCAACAATAGGAGTGGTAGAACTAGTGATAGTAACACCAACCTCTACGGTCATGACAGAACCCCCATCATCATACATGAATGATAAATGGAGACAGACTCAGGGGTACTACTAGGGAGATGGACCAGATGGAAAATAGCGCCCGCTACAGAAGTAAATAGGAACGTAGGGAAAGGGGGAATGGGGTGAATGACAAGGGGAGACCACCCAAACACACACCAACCTAAAGGATCCCCTAGCTTAGGCACGTAGCTAAACCACATGGAGCCCCGTCTAAAAAAGGGAACCGACAGGGAAATGGTATTATTGGAATGGATAAGGATAGATCGTAACAAAGTGATCATTGGTAAATTGTTTAACTGATTTTGTGAACACATCTATCGACCATGAATATGGTCTAAGAGCTCTAAATCATTATCTGCTAGAATCCAACAACTTTAATTCTTTGCAGGCTAAGTTCTTGCTAGATTGTGTCGAGTTTGCCCTTACGCATAATAATTTTTCCTTCCTGGGCGATCACTTTTTGCAAATTAGGGGCACGGCTATGGGAGCTAGGTTCGCCCCGAGCTACGCCAACTTATTTATGGGTTTTTGGGAGAATGCTTCCATCTGGAATAACAATCCGTTCGGGGCCAACCTAATTCTCTTCGCCCGTTATATTGATGATATCCTCATCATTTGGGATGGAACTGACCTAGAATTGGACAATTTTTTGGAATACTGTAGAGCCAATCCCTTTGACATAGATTTCACCCATGTCATCAGCAAAGATACTCTTGTGTTCCTTGATTTAGAACTTGGGAGCGATCCTGATGGCAAAATCTTCTCTAAGACTCACTTTAAGCCTAGTGGGGACAACTCTTTTCTACATGCTAAAAGGAATCACCATCCAAGATGGATTAGAAATATCCCCTATGGACAATTCTGCCGTCTTAAACGGACTTGCACTAGGAAAGAGGACTATGTGGCCCAGAGTGAGCTGCTTATTAAGAAATTCCAGGAGAAGGAATACGACCCGACACTTATCGAAACAGCCTATAAAAAATATGCGGACCTATATGATTTTCCACCTGTGAGTACCGCTCGACCAATCTCCATTGATAACCCTGCCGTTGCCCAAGACCATTTTTCTACTCAATATACCAACAAGGCTTTTGAGATACAAAACATCTTGAAGAAGAATTGGGGTATACTGAAACATGATCCGGTATTGAAAGAACATCTTCCTGATATACCCAATATATACCCAATATAGTATTTAGAAGGCCCAGCGATCTGAGAAGTATGATTGCCCCTAGCAGGGTCAAGAAGCCTACTAATAAAACTACTAGTGCCTGGTCAACCATCTTCGATCAGAAGGGTAGCTACAAATGTAGCGTTAGAAACTGTGGCACCTGTCGATTCATGTGGCATAGAAAGAAGTCAGTGACAGGTAGGGATGGTAAGGTTCACCAGCTGAAGCAGTTCATTAACTGTGGGACCGATTTTGTAGTGTATGATATTATTTGCCCATGCGAAAGCCTCTATGTAGGTCGCACATCCCGCCCTATGAGAGTGCGCATAGGCGAACATAAGTGTGACATCTCTAACACTAGGGTTTAAATACCCGGTCCCTAGACACTTTGAGGAAGTTCACCAGGGTGATCCATCCGGTATGAAAGTCTTTGGAATCAAATCCATCGGAGGCAATTTAGATAGAGGCAGGAGACACCAGAGGCTCTGCAAACGCGAGGCCTACTGGATCTTCACCCTGGGTAGCCTCACCCCGGTGGGCTAAACGAAGACCCTGAGATTCACAAAATCAGTTAAACAATTTACCAATGATCACTTTGTTACGATCTATCCTTATCCATTCCAATAATACCATTTCCCTGTCGGTTCCCTTTTTTAGACGGGGCTCCATGTGGTTTAGCTACGTGCCTAAGCTAGGGGATCCTTTAGGTTGGTGTATATTTGGGTGGTCTCCCCTTGTCATTCACCCCATTCCCCCTTTCCCTACGTTCCTATTTACTTCTGTAGCGGGCGCTATTTTCCATCTGGTCCATCTCCCTAGTAGTACCCCTGAGTCTGTCTCCATTTATCATTCATGCATGATGATGGGGGTTCTGTCATGACCGTAGAGGTTGGTGTTACTATCACTAGTACTACCACTCCTATTGTCGGTCCATATACATCACATTGATGATTATTATTTTTTTGTGTTTTTAGTGTTTACACACCTATGGGAGTCTCAATGTGGGTTGTTTTATGTGCGGTAGTGCTATTGGCACGCCTAACATCTAATATCTAGGTTTTACTACAATTTTGTTTTTTGTATGTTTTAAAAGGGAGACAATTGTTTCATCGTTACACTCCAGTAGAATATCTACTTTGAGAGAGATATATATATATATATATTTTTATGTATACATACATATGTTTTTAAAGTTGCTATACGATCTTCATATGGTCTCTGTATATGATTTTAAATGCCTTGACAAATCCAGCAATTATGCTTTTTAGAATATATATGTTCATTTAGGCTTCCACATATTTCTACTTCCCTGGATGTGTACTCTACTAATATTAGCAATACTATATATATGGTACCTCTACCTCTACCACCGCACCTATATATAGACTATTTACAGCTAGTACTATTAGTATTGTTGTTGCGATGTATACAGCTATTGCTGTTGTATTTTAATATAAATTTTAATTATTATTATTATTATTATAATTATTATTGTATTTTATTTTACTCACTCTTCGTGTGCCACTGGGAGCATTTGCGGTGTTCCCGCATTACTATTCAGTTTGCGGCTTCGCCCTTTTGCTCTCTGGTGTCTTTGTGTGGAGATATGTGCATGTGCAATTTTGGTGGAAAAACACAAACCCCTTTATTTTATTTTATTTTCCTTTTACCCTTCCCCTTGATTGGCCTATAGACTTGGTGTTTGCTATGTATAGAAACAGTTTTTTTTACACATAAAACTATAAAACTATTTATATTATAATAATAATTTTTTATAGCCCATCCGTATTTTATGGTATAATATAGCTCCATTTCTTTCTTCCTTGCAATCTTTATTTTGGAGTATTCTTCCTATGCACATTGGCCGTTTATTTAGTTCCCCTCTACTTTCAAGGTGACTTAAGCGCTATCAATGAGTCCCGCTTTGGCCTCTAGCAGCAGGGTATACACCAAGATGGCGGCCGCATCATTTGTGTAATTGTGTGTTTACTTTTTTCTTCTTGAGCGTCATCATTGGGCGTCGGACGCCCTGCTGGTGACACTCCACCACCATTTCCGGGTGTGTGGAGCGCATGGGGGTTGTTTGCGCTCCACGCACGTCCCTGCGCCGCTATTGGGCTATGGCTAGTGCCCAGTTAGCGATGCGGCAACATCATTTCCGGGAGCGTGGAGCGCTGATGAGTC
Source organism: Rana muscosa (assembly GCA_029206835.1). Classification (NCBI taxonomy): domain Eukaryota; kingdom Metazoa; phylum Chordata; class Amphibia; order Anura; family Ranidae; genus Rana; species Rana muscosa. The sequence goes on along the minus strand of JARGYO010005626.1, from coordinate 9,780,464 downwards.
TCACTGTGTTCCACGCGCGGCCTCTGGTATTAGATCTATTGATCTAATACATTATTGTCCTATATTTTCCTTTCCAGTTTGCTATGACCATCGAGGATGGACGGCGCTAGCTCTGGTTATCTCCTTCTGTCCATATGCAGGTGGGTGGCGTGTCTAATTAATTAGTTGGTTTAATCTATTTATAATTAATTAATTTACTTATAACTGTGGTGCTGGTCTGCTTTTTCTATATAGCTGGATATCGCATTGAAGTCCCTGACTGGCCCTGGCGGTGACTTTTCCAGCAGTCTCTGCTGGTTTAATGTTGCTGTCCCTGCTGCTGCTATACATCTGCTCATAAGCGCTTTTGTTTGCTTTGCCTACTTGGTATCTTGCTTGTGGGAGGATCTAGCTGGACCATATATCGCCAATTGTCTACTATTACCGTTTGCCAATGATGTTTGTTTACTCACTGTTTGTGTTATCATTGTGTTGCTCCACCTATGGGGTGTTGGCTCCTCCCCCTCCACCCAATTAGTGGCCCACATGCACATGTCCCCATATAAAGGGTAGGTAGAGGACTCTGCACTGCGTGGCTTTGATAAAGAAGCTGTGTGCTTCGAAATGCGTCAGCCGGTAGTGCGCCCCATCACGGTCTCCTTGATCGGTCAAAGTGTGGTTTGGGTTTCACATGCTGCAGCCTCCAAGGCACTGTTTGTACAATGTGAACTTTTGTACTAGTTTTGTGAGTACCTTTCTATTGCTTTTATTTTAAATAAATCATCTTAAACGATATCACACCAGGCTGGTGCGCCCTTGTTCTTCCTTTTTTTCATTAGTCACTAGAAGTCCCCAGAGTAGTGAATGAGATGTACCATAGATAACGATAAAATTCTTAGGTAGAGGGTGCTGTATAAATAGTCTGGCAGGAGTCTGTCTGGGGAGTTGGATATGGAAAGCAGTGCATGGACCAAGTCCAAGACATGCAAAGATATAATCATTAAAGCTGTTGTAAACCGCAGATATTGAAAAAAAAAAAACCTGCAAGGCAATGGCATAATGTGCTACTATGCATCGCATTATGACATACTCACCTTGGAATGAAGCCCTTCAGCGCTGTAAAGTCACAGCTGAGAGGGCCGACATGTACTATGTGATTTGCAGGAGCTCACGATAATGTCACTCCCGTGCATGAGGGCCCTCAGTTCCGGCACAAAGCTCTGAAGTTCCAGGAAGGTATGCCGGACTTTCAGAGCGCATGCGCCAGTGATGTCACTGGCTGCATGCAGGGTGAAAATCCTCTCCAAGGTTGCACATTTAGGAGATATTCATTTTACCTGTAGGTAAAAATCACCAAGCGGAGTTTACAACCGCTTTAAAGATCTAGTTCCTGGGGGTTTCCCCTTAGGTGGAAGTAAGGAAGGAGAGGTGCAGGACTTATATTATTTTCTCACATCCCTTGGGTATGGGATGTAGCATAAAGCCCTAAAGGTAAGCTCTCATGTCTGCTGTTATCTGTATGCAACATCATTGTCATGGAGATATATAAAAGGATATAAATATGTAAAGCACCTGCATTTTAGTAAATTAGTTAAAAGGCTGTAATTTTTGTGGAATTTTTGTTCTTTTAACCTCAAGATGGGAATCTTTTGGAAATTAAACTTCTGCTGGGTAAGGCTGCTATGGTGTTCCATTGGCATAAGGCCTAAGGAAGGAACGGAATGGGCTACTAGTGGTGCTCCCAAGGTTGCCTCTGTAATGGTCCTTAAAGGAGGATCCAGTGCCCAAAGCACCCCAGTCAGTCTATAGGGCCAATCTGTGTCAGGCAGGAATGGATTAAAGAGTACAGCTTCTCCCTCAACACATGGCTGTACATGTAGAGGACATGCAGCCCAGTACATGGCTAGGCTAAAACACATCACTACACAATACAGCTAATCAGGTAGCAGGCACATTCTTCAGGGTCCTAAGTTACCCAGAGCACCAGGATGGGAAGGATGGTGGTGGGTTGAATATAGACAGGACCAAAAATTGGGGAATTTTTAGACAGTTAAAGGATATCCAATTCCAAGAAGAAAAAAATAAATATATTTTAGCTTGCGGATCCTTAAATGTGGTAGCTGCATTACATTTCTCTTTTAGATTGGGAACATTTTCAGAAAGTTGTTACCCGAAATGTACTGCTCTTGTCACTTCCTGTGACCTTAGCTGAAGGCACAAACAATGTTATCTTTCTTTCAATTTTTTATAAACTACTAATTCCCTTCATCCCATGTAATGGAGATAGAGAGGAGGAATTGATTGAAGTCTAAATCAGGTGGTCAGTCTGGGTGACAACTATGGCTCCCCCAATAGATACAGTGGAGTGAGTAAAAGTAGCTACCCATTGACTGTAATGCTAGATACACACGGGAAGTTTTTTTTCGTTCAACCCAGTGAGCTGAACAACAAAAAGCTGAGAGGTCACCGTACTAACTAAACGATGTTAGTGCGGCAATCTTCCCCACTGTGCTATTGTGTTCTGACAGAAGCAGAAGGACTGCCCCCCCCCATTTCCCCCGCCATAACACACTGATCAGCGCTCGCAGTCTTTGGCTGCCAGTGCTGATTGGATGCTGCTTTTCCAGCATGCTCGTTCAGCAGAATCCAGTTGTTAGACCGGCTTCTGTCAGACAGGCTGCTGTACACACTGGCCAAATGTTAGCAGGTTCCTGTTGAATTGGCTGATACCGGCCAATATTCTGCCCATGTCTACCAGCCTTAAAGTGGAGTTCCAGCCTTTTAATGTTTATTAAAAGTCAGCAGCTACAAAAAGTGTAGCTGCTGACTTTTAATAAACAGACACTTACCTGCTCCACGGTCCAGCTATGCGGCCGCCCGGAGCGTTGCTCCTCTCCCCCCTCGCCTCCATTCACACTGTGGGCACCTGGCTGTGACTGCTTTCGGCTTCAAGGCCGGGCACGCACTGTGCATACGCGAGTCGCCATGCACTCTAGGAGTGGACAGGCGATCTCCTGGGACCTGTCACGTGTCCCAGGATATTGCCTAGAGGGAAGGGCCCCCTAAGGCGAGAGGAGGAGTCGCCTAGGCGGTCCCTAGGTGGAAGTAGGAAGTGGGACAGGAAGTCCCACTCCTACCAAAACCCCCACTCCCCCCCCAAAAAAAATTACATGCCAAATGTTGCATGTAAGGGGGTGAGGAGTGCTTAAAGCGGAAGTTCCACTTGTGTTATTCACAGGATTTCCAGATGTAAATATAGAAAAAATATAAAAGCTGCAATATATTAAAATTTGCTTTTAGGTCTAGTTACGCTTGATCAGCAACAGGGCTTTCATACACTTTATGCTCTTGGCACTGCACTAACTTGGCATATTGATTATCTACAGAACATATATACCTATGTTACTAGCCCCTGTTAACGTCAAAATTGTAAATATGTTATATTGTAAACACAGATAATGAAAAATTAAGCTAGGACTTTAATCATAATAAAACCTTAACTGGAAAATAACAGTTGAAGAATATATGTGTGTAACTGATTGGTGGCTGGGGGGATACAGAATACGATGAAATGATAATAGAAAATACTTATGCTGATTTATGTAGATTAAAACAATCTGCCCACGCCCACGCTAACCAATCAGATTCCTCTTTTCTTCCATTATAATCATCCCCTAGGCAGCAAGTTTACCCTTTTAAGAAACCACTTGAGCCATACATTGCACTTAGCTTTGTAGGAATCAACACCTTAAAGGATCTGTAATTTCATACCAATAAAAGGCAAGGCTGTCACGTTGTGGATTTTCCGAGTTGTATAGCATACAGCACTGTAACACAGGGCTCAGGGTGCAATTTAAAAGAATAATTGGAAGGCGGCGCATAGTTCAGTGCTTCATGCTTGTAACTTACATGCCGCCATCATTTGCTGAGCAGCATTTAGTGTGGAAATGGATGACTTAGGTATTCCCCTAAGGCAGCTGATACTATCTATATGCACTGATACTATCTATATCAGGCATATGCAATTAGCGGACCTCCAGCTGTTGCAAAACTACAAGTCCCATCATGCCTCTGCCTCTGGGTGTCATGCTTGCTGCTGTCAGAGTCTCGCTATGCCTCGTGGGACTTGTAGTTCGGCAACAGCTGGAGGTCCGCTAATTGCATATCCCTGATCTATATGAAAAGGGTTTCTGATAAAGAAAACTTTTGTTGGTGTGCCTATCTATATGTGCTATATTTTTAGAAGACCTGCCAAAAAATAGTATAATAATAATCAATATGTATAATGTGAATTTTATCCAAGTCAAAATGTCAATATTTTAGCTGGACATTGATCGACTTTTGTTTCTTCAAAGTACATTGTACTTCAAATAAAGCAACTCATTTAAATAAAAAAATAATATTCATACAGCCAAGACCTTTCACATCTATGTATCTTAATGAGATGCAAAGAACATATTTACATAATTCCAAACCAAAGATCTAAGATGTCTCTCATTCTAGGAGAAGGCATTCAACTTTTATTATTACATACAGTGAAATTTCTATTACACTAAGCTGGGATCATCATTCTTTAGTCACATAGTTAAGCTTAGAGTATCACTATTATAAAGAAGTTTATAGGTTGACAGGCATATATTTCAAGCCTTCGCAATATCTCAAAAATGCAAGAACAGCTTGTAAACTGGAGGTTTATGGTATGTGACATGCTTTATTGGGAGACAGGAGCAAAAAAAGTGAAAGTTTGTATTCTATGGACCACAAACTTTTTACCAGTATTGCTAAAAGCATTATAAAGATGTTCCCTTTTCTGATTTGGAAATAGTTTAAAAGAGCAGTTACTTGCTTCAGCAGTTTTGTTGCTTGGTAATGAAGTGCACTGCTCTAAGCAACTTCCATCGAAAATTACCCAAAGTGTTTTAGGAAACGCAAGCACATTTTGGCTACTCATAAAAGCATATGCAAACATAAAAAGGAAACTGAATATTTATGATAGAAATATAAGAATGTCACACTATGCCGCTGTAAAACAGATCAGTTACATTTGGGTCAATGTCAAGGAGTATCTCTTTATAACATTGACAATGTCATATGTAAATATCACATCATCTAAATCCTGCTTGGCACATCATTAGCTGTAATATAGCATATGAAATATTCCTGGCATGTCATTATGACACAGCAGAGTGCCGGGTCACCGGCTAGGAGTTAGTTCATGTTGGTGACATTTTGCTTTCTCTGTTGCGCTCTAGAAAAGATGAAAAGGATTTTTGCTTATAAAAACCCAATTACCTTCCTGACTTTGAAGCAAGTTCACTGCACTAGCACTTCCAAAAAATGCATATAATTGCATAATTACTATTCCTGTGCCCATCTATCATACAACAAAGTAATTAGCCAACACATGAATAGATGTATATTCTAGGGCAATAACTAAGGAAGTTGAATATTTTTACTTTTCAAAAACATATTCTTTAATCATGAGAAAAAAGCCTTATCCTGTTATGATGGGAATCAGGAATATATACAGGTTTGAAAAATAAATGCATACTGATTATACACAGCGAAAATCCACAGATTATTTATGCGACTTTGTTGTACCTGTCACTTACTCTCCGCATTTGAAAATGCCAGATCCTGGGTGCTATGCTAATCAAAAGTGTTCAAAAGGGCTGATAGAGCTTATATACTGTATATATGCTTATCTACACCAAGGGGTTGATTTATTAAAACGGGAGAGTGAAAATTCTGGAGCAGCTCTGCATAGAAACCAATCAGCTTCCATTTTTTATTTGGTGAAAACTTAGTTAAACAAGCTTAAGTTAGAAGCTAATTGGCTACTATGCACAGCTGCACCAGATTTTGCACTCTCCAGTTTTAGTAAATCAACCCCCAAGTCACCTCTTTGAAAAAGCCCAATGGGGATGAAATGTGTCAGAGGGGCGTGGCCTAGGGTGGGGACTGTGTTTGGAGCCAGCTATACCAAAAAACTCAACAGCTTGATTTTTATAGAGTGCAGTTCTTCATTTCAATGTTGCTATGCTTGCTGAGCTGGATGAACTCTTATAGACAAGAAACTGGTGCAGTGGTGAATCTAAGAGGCAAGTGTGGGGCTTGGGATGGTGCAGTTTTTGTTTCCTGAACCATTACATGCAACAGGAAGATTTGTGTGCAGTAAATGTTTGGTGAATGACACATTCATTGCTTTATAGATATACACTTTGTGTGTTTGGAAATGAGACAAAGTTATATAGTGTAATATAATCTGTAAACCTTAAATCCAATTTACAGGCTGCCCTAGACACACCTGGTGATTGTAAAACCGCATGCTAAAAAAATCTAGCTCCAAAATCTCCCTCATTTGGAGGGACTGTCCCTCTTTTGAGACCAAATTCCTCTGTCCCTTGTTTATCTATAGTTGTCCCTCTTTTTGGTCTGATATATAAATCTCTACACAAAATATACTATGTTACTACCAAAAGTGTTATGCTGTACTAAACGTTTGATCAAATCTCTATGTTACTGCATTTGTTACTGTGAAACGTAGGGATGAGCTTCGTGTTCGAGTCGAACATACGTTCGACTCGAACATCGGCTGTTCGATCGTTCGACGAAGATCGAACGATTTGGGCCGTTCGCGCCAAATTCGAGTGACGCGAACGGCCCACAATGCACTACGCCATCGCAGTGTCATCCAGGCGCTGTGATTGGCCAAGCATGCACTGTGACCCCGCATGCTTGGCCAATCACAGCGCCGGCAGCGAGGAGAGCAATGATTGGCCACAGGCAGGATGCCTGTGGCCAATTATTGCTGAGGGTGTTTAGTACACGCCCCACACTATAAAAGGCCGCCAGCACGGCGGCCTAGTGTAGTGTGTTCCGGAGCAGGGAAAGAGAAGCATAGGCAGGGATAGTGACATTTATTTCTTTCTTGCTTAACCTGGATTCCTTTAGTTTAGGGAAAGAGAAGGATAGGTAGGGAGAGTGTCAGTGTGTTTTACTGTGCGAATCCTTGTTTCTAGGGACAAAGAAGGAAAGTGAGGGTAATTCTCCTTGTGCTATAGTGTGCTTTAAAAAAACAATTTTTTCTAGGGACAGAAAACTTTAGGTAGGGAGAGTGTCAGTTTCTTTCACTGTGCGAATCCTTGTTTCTAGGGACAAAGAAGGAAAGTGAGGGGAATTCTCCTTGTGCTATAGTGTGCTTTAAAAAAACATTTTTTCTAGGGACAGAAAACTCTAGGTAGGGAGAGTGTCAGTTTCTTTCACTGTGCGAATCCTTGTTTCTAGGGACAAAGAAGGAAAGTGAGGGGAATTCTCCTTGTGCTATAGTGTGCTTTAAAAAAACATTTTTTCTAGGGACAGAAAACTCTAGGTAGGGAGAGTGTCAGTTTCTTTCACTGTGCGATTCCTTGTTTCTAGGGACAGGGAAGGACAGTGAGTGAATTCTCCTTGTGCTATAGTGTGCTTTAAAAAAACATTTTTTCTAGGGACAGAAAACTCTAGGTAGGGAGAGTGTCAGTTTCTTTCACTGTGCGATTCCTTGTTTCTAGGGACAGGGAAGGACAGTGAGTGAATTCTCCTTGTGCTATAGTGTGCTTTAAAAAAACATTTTTTCTAGGGACAGAAAACTCTACGTAGGGAGAGTGTCAGTTTCTTTCACTGTGCGAATCCTTGTTTCTAGGGACAAAGAAGGAAAGTGAGGGGAATTCTCCTTGTGCTATAGTGTGCTTTAAAAAAACATTTTTTCAAGGGACAGAAAACTCTAGGTAGGGAGAGTGTCAGTTTCTTTCACTGTGCGAATCCTTGTTTCTAGGGACAGGGAAGGACAGTGAGTGAATTCTCCTTGTGCTATAGTGTGCTTTAAAAAAACATTTTTTCTAGGGACAGAAAACTCTAGGTAGGGAGAGTGTCAGTTTCTTTCACTGTGCGAATCCTTGTTTCTAGGGACAAAGAAGGAAAGTGAGGGGAATTCTCCTTGTGCTATAGTGTGCTTTAAAAAAACATTTTTTCTAGGGACAGAAAACTCTAGGTAGGGAGAGTGTCAGTTTCTTTCACTGTGCGAATCCTTGTTTCTAGGGACAGGGAAGGACAGTGAGTGAATTCTCCTTGTGCTATAGTGTGCTTTAAAAAAAACATTTTTTCTAGGGACAGAAAACTCTAGGTAGGGAGAGTGTCAGTTTCTTTCACTGTGCGAATCCTTGTTTCTAGGGACAAAGAAGGAAAGTGAGGGGAATTCTCCTTGTGCTATAGTGTGCTTTAAAAAAACATTTTTTCTAGGGACAGAAAACTCTAGGTAGGGAGAGTGTCAGTTTCTTTCACTGTGCGAATCCTTGTTTCTAGGGACAGGGAAGGACAGTGAGTGAATTCTCCTTGTGCTATAGTGTGCTTTAAAAAAACAATTTTTTCTAGGGACAGAAAACTTTAGGTAGGGAGAGTGTCAGTTTCTTTCACTGTGCGAATCCTTGTTTCTAGGGACAAAGAAGGAAAGTGAGGGGAATTCTCCTTGTGCTATAGTGTGCTTTAAAAAAACATTTTTTCTAGGGACAGAAAACTCTAGGTAGGGAGAGTGTCAGTTTCTTTCACTGTGCGAATCCTTGTTTCTAGGGACAAAGAAGGAAAGTGAGGGGAATTCTCCTTGTGCTATAGTGTGCTTTAAAAAAACATTTTTTCTAGGGACAGAAAACTCTAGGTAGGGAGAGTGTCAGTTTCTTTCACTGTGCGATTCCTTGTTTCTAGGGACAGGGAAGGACAGTGAGTGAATTCTCCTTGTGCTATAGTGTGCTTTAAAAAAACATTTTTTCTAGGGACAGAAAACTCTAGGTAGGGAGAGTGTCAGTTTCTTTCACTGTGCGATTCCTTGTTTCTAGGGACAGGGAAGGACAGTGAGTGAATTCTCCTTGTGCTATAGTGTGCTTTAAAAAAACATTTTTTCTAGGGACAGAAAACTCTAGGTAGGGAGAGTGTCAGTTTCTTTCACTGTGCGAATCCTTGTTTCTAGGGACAAAGAAGGAAAGTGAGGGGAATTCTCCTTGTGCTATAGTGTGCTTTAAAAAAACATTTTTTCAAGGGACAGAAAACTCTAGGTAGGGAGAGTGTCAGTTTCTTTCACTGTGCGAATCCTTGTTTCTAGGGACAGGGAAGGACAGTGAGTGAATTCTCCTTGTGCTATAGTGTGCTTTAAAAAAACATTTTTTCTAGGGACAGAAAACTCTAGGTAGGGAGAGTGTCAGTTTCTTTCACTGTGCGAATCCTTGTTTCTAGGGACAAAGAAGGAAAGTGAGGGGAATTCTCCTTGTGCTATAGTGTGCTTTAAAAAAACATTTTTTCTAGGGACAGAAAACTCTAGGTAGGGAGAGTGTCAGTTTCTTTCACTGTGCGAATCCTTGTTTCTAGGGACAGGGAAGGACAGTGAGTGAATTTTCCTTGTGCTATAGTGTGCTTTAAAAAAAACATTTTTTCTAGGGACAGAAAACTCTAGGTAGGGAGAGTGTCAGTTTCTTTCACTGTGCGAATCCTTGTTTCTAGGGACAAAGAAGGAAAGTGAGGGGAATTCTCCTTGTGCTATAGTGTGCTTTAAAAAAACATTTTTTCTAGGGACAGAAAACTCTAGGTAGGGAGAGTGTCAGTTTCTTTCACTGTGCGAATCCTTGTTTCTAGGGACAGGGAAGGACAGTGAGTGAATTCTCCTTGTGCTATAGTGTGCTTTAAAAAAAAAAAATTTCTAGGGACAGAAAACTCTAGGTAGAGAGAGTGTCAGTTTCTTTCACTGTGCGAATCCTTGTTTCTAGGGACAAAGAAGGAAAGTGAGGGGAATTCTCCTTGTGCTATAGTGTGCTTTAAAAAAACATTTTTTCTAGGGACAGAAAACTCTAGGTAGGGAGAGTGTCAGTTTCTTTCACTGTGCGAATCCTTGTTTCTAGGGACAGGGAAGGACAGTGAGTGAATTCTCCTTGTGCTATAGTGTGCTTTAAAAAAACATTTTTTCTAGGGACAGAAAACTCTAGGTAGGGAGAGTGTCAGTTTCTTTCACTGTGCGAATCCTTGTTTCTAGGGACAAAGAAGGAAAGTGAGGGGAATTCTCCTTGTGCTATAGTGTGCTTTAAAAAAACATTTTTTCTAGGGACAGAAAACTCTAGGTAGGGAGAGTGTCAGTTTCTTTCACTGTGCGAATCCTTGTTTCTAGGGACAGGGAAGGACAGTGAGGGAAATTCTCCTTGTGCTATAGTGTGCTAAAGCATTCCTCATCAACCATCTTTGAAATCCTTGTTTTTTTGACAGTCAGGGAAATTGTCGTTGTGCTATTCTGTGCAAAAGCAATCATCCTCAACCATATTTAGAAATCCTTAAGTAAAGGGACAGAGAAGGACACCTGAAGGTAGCCCTTATTGCTTTTTTCCCATCTCCCTGCAGGCCATCTATTAGAATGTCTGGAAGGCAAACAAGGAGAGGCAGACAGTCAGGAGGCAATAAAAGAGGGCAAGCAGGCTCTGTGTCTGGGGGCAACAGTGCTGGTCGTGGACGCGGTGCATTGTCATCAGCACATGGCCATGGGACACGCTTGTCCTTCTTTTCGGCAGCTGGACATGTTGAGCCACATCATGCCGAAGACTTGGTAGAGTGGATGACCAAGCCCTCCTCCTCCTCCTCATCCTCTCTCACCCAGGCTCAGGGTACTGGCAAAGCAGCTGCCAAAGCGTCCTCTTCCCTGGTATCAATGTCAGACTCATCATCAGTCACTCCTTCCCTAGACCCACCATGTCCTCCTCCTGAGGAGTCCCCCGAACTGTTTGAGCACAGTGTTGGGTACATGCTCCAGGAGGATGCCCAGCGCTTCGAAGGGTCTGATGATGAAACCCAGCTACAGGAAGGCAGTAGCGTGAGAGCAGACAGAGGGGATGCTCAAGAAGGACACCAATCTGGCAGTCATGTTCCAGCAGCTGCAGCATACTGCCAGATTGGCTCCAGTGATGAGGAGGGAGGGGATGATGAGGTCACTGACTCCACGTGGGTGCCTAATAGTAGAGAGGAGGAGGAGGAGGATGAGGAGGAGGCACATCTCCAACGAGGCAGGATGCCCTTTGGTGGCCAGCGTAAGGGCAGTACACCGACGGAATCACACCGCAGAGCTCCGCCTGTGCAGGGCGCTGCCTCTGCCCGTCATTCAAAAAGTTCCTTGGTGTGGGCCTTTTTTGAGGCTAGTGCATCAGATCGCACAGCTGCTGTTTGCAACATATGTCTCAAGCGTATATCGCGTGGCCAAAACATCAGCCGCTTGGGTACCACATGCCTGACCAGACATATGTTGACCTGCCATGCAGCTCGTTGGCAAGCCTACCTCAAAGACCCACACCAAAGAACAAAGCGGACCTCTCCTTGCACCGCATCAGCTGGGATCTCCAACCCCACTATAACTTCAGTCCTCTCTGAAACATGCACTGAGAGGAATGAAGGTGTAGAATTAGGTGTGTCACAGCCAAGTACTTGCGGCCACTCTGCTAGCAGTACACCGACGTCCGATTCTAGCAGGCAAATTTCCCTGCCCCAGCTGCTGGACCGTCGAAAGAAGTTCACTCCCAGCCATCCACATGCCCAGCGGTTGAATGCTAGCTTGGCTAAATTGCTAGCGCTTCAACTGCTGCCTTTTCAGTTGGTAGACTCGGCCCCCTTCCGTGAGTTTGTGCAATGTGCGGTTCCTCAGTGGCAGGTTCCCAAACGCCACTTTTTCTCACGGAAGGCTATTCCGGCTCTCTACCGGCATGTGGAAGGCAATGTCTTGGCCTCGCTGGACAGGGCGGTCAGCGGTAAGGTGCATATTACCGCTGACTCATGGTCCAGCAGGCATGGACAGGGACGTTACCTTTCTTTCACGGCCCATTGGGTCACTCTTTTGGCAGCTGGGAAGGATGCAGGACAAGGTGCAGTAGTGTTGGAGGTTGTTCCACCGCCACGCCTCCAAAATGCTACTACTGGTTGTGACACACCTCTCTCCTCCACCCCCTCCTCTTCTTCTTCCTCCATGGCCTCTTCCTGTGGTTTGTCCTATGAACCAGCGGTGCTCCGTAGCCGTTCACGGGGCTACGCAAGTACGCAGGCAAAAAGATGCCATGCCGTGCTTGCGCTGGTGTGTTTGGGGGACAGAAGCCACACTGGGGCAGAGGTCCTGTCTGCTCTGCAGGGCCAGGCCGAGAGGTGGTTGACGCCACGCCAGCTTAAGCCAGGAATGGTGGTTTGCGACAATGGCACCAACCTCCTCTCCGCCCTCCGACAGGGACAACTGACCCATGTGCCCTGTGTGGCTCACGTCCTTAACCTGGTGGTGCAGCGGTTCTTGGGCAGGTACCCGGGCTTACAGGATGTCCTGAGGCAGGCCAGGAAAGTCTGTGTGCATTTCCGCAGATCTTATAATGCCAGTGCTCGCCTGGCTGAGCTGCAAAAGGAGTTGAACCTGCCCAAGAACCGCCTTATATGTGACATGCCCACCAGGTGGAACTCAACGTTGGCCATGCTGCAGCGGCTGCACACGCAGCAGAGGGCCATCAATGAGTACCTGTGCGACTACGGCACCAGGACAGGGTCAGGGGACCTTGGTTTTTTTTCTCCACGCCAGTGGGGCATGATCAGGGATGCATGCACTGTCCTGGCACCATTTGAGGAGGCCACGAGGATGGTGAGCAGTGACAGTGCATGCATCAGTGACACTGTACCTCTTGTCCACCTGTTGGAGCACACGCTGCGTGGAATAATGGACAGGGCACTTGAGGCAGAACAGAGGCAGGAAGAGGAGGACTTCCTTGCCTCTCAAGGCCCCCTTTACCCAGACAGTGTTCCTTCTGTCCCACCCATCGCACAGGAAGAGGAGGAGGAGGAGGAGGAGGATTGTGTCAGCATGGAGGTGGAGGCTGGCACTCAGCATCATCAGCAGCAGTCTTTTAGGGATGATTTACAGTCCCAAGAAACCAGTGGACTTGTACGTGGCTGGGAGGAGGTGGCTGCGGATCATGTCGTCCTTAGTGACCCAGAGGACTCCGGAGCGAATGCCTCAGCAAACCTACGCTGCATGGCCTCCCTGATCCTGCAAAGTCTGCGGAAGGATCCTCGTATTCTTCGGATCAAGGAGAGGGACCATTACTGGCTGGCCACTCTCCTTGATCCACGGTACAAGGGTAAGGTTGCGGACCTTATGTTACCGTCGCAGAGGGAGCAGAGGATGAGACAACTCCGGGAGGCCTTGCAGAAAGGTCTGTGCAACGCGTTCCCAGAGACTGGGAGGTTACAAACTCCTGGTCCTGGACAACGAGTTGCTGAGGCTTCGGCCAGTCAAAGAAGGAGCGGTGGGGAAGGTGGCCGTCTGACCGATGCGTTCAGACAATTCTTTAGTCCGCAGCCCCAAAGTATGATCGGTTCCAGCAACCATCGCCAGCGTCTGATAAACATGGTGCAGGAATATCTAGGGGCAAGGTCAGACTTGGACACCTTCCCCACCGAAAATCCTCTGGCTTACTGGGTCTTGAGGATGGATCACTGGCCAGAGCTTGCACAGTATGCAATTGAGCTACTGGCCTGTCCTGCATCCAGCGTTCTTTCGGAACGCACATTCAGTGCTGCTGGAGGATTTGTCACGGATCACAGGGTGCGCCTGTCCACCGACTCGGTTGATCGACTGACTTTCATCAAGATGAACCAGTCTTGGATCACCACCAGCTACCACACACCTGATGCTGATATAACAGACTAATTGATTTTAACATGTCACATCCCTTCAAGACTGATGCTGATGCTGAGTGCCTGTGCTGTTATGTTGACTGGCTATCCTCCTCCTCCGAGTCCTCAATGATACGATTGATGATGATAGCTTGGAAGATCATTTTTGTTTATGGGTGCCGCCACCAGTGGCTAAGGCCCAATTTTTCAGCCCCTGTTTTACAGGGGCGTGTAATTACAATTTTTTTAGCAATAATTTGCCATAGGGCTCATTGCTGTGCTCCAAGTACAGTATCTGTGAGGGGTTGGAGTGTTGTGGCACCAGTGCCTAAGGCCCAATTTTTCAGCCCCTGTTTAACAGGGGCGTGTCATTACAATTTTTGAAGCAATACTTTGCAACAGGGCTCATTGCTGTGCTCCAAGTACAGTATCTGTGAGGGGTTGTAGTGTTGTGCCACCAGTGCCTAAGGCCCAATTTTTCAGCCCCTGTTCAACAGGGGCATGCAATTACAATTCTTGATCTAATAATTCACAGCAGGGCCCATTGCTGCACCCACCAAGAGTAACTCTGAGGGCTTACAGTGTTGTGGCAATGCCACCACCACCACCACCACGAAAGGCCCAATTTTTCAGCCCCTGTTCAAAAGGGGCATGTAATTACAATTCTTGATCTAATAATTCACAGCAGGGCCCATTCCTGCACCCACCAAGAGTAACTCTGAGGGCTTACAGTGTTGTGGCAACGCCACCACCACCACGAAAGGCCCAATTTTTCAGCCCCTGTTCAAAAGGGGCATGTAATTACAATTCTTGATCTAATAATTCACAGCAGGGCCCATTGCTGCACCCACCAAGAGTAACTCTGAGGGCTTACAGTGTTGTGGCAACGCCACCACCACCACCACCACGAAAGGCCCAATTTTTCAGCCCCTGTTCAAAAGGGGCATGTCATTACAATTCTTGATCTAATAATTCACAGCAGGGCCCATTGCTGCACCCACCAAGAGTAACTCTGAGGGCTTACAGTGTTGTGGCAACGCCACCACCACCACCACCACGAAAGGCCCAATTTTTCAGCCCCTGTTCAAAAGGGGCATGTAATTACAATTCTTGATCTAATAATTCACAGCAGGGCCCATTCCTGCACCCACCAAGAGTAACTCTGAGGGCTTACAGTGTTGTGGCAACACCACCACCACCACCACCACCACGAAAGGCCCAATTTTTCAGCCCCTGTTCAACAGGGGCATGCAATTACAATTCTTGATCTAATAATTCACAGCAGGGCCCATTGCTGCACCCACCAAGAGTAACTGTCAGGGCTTACAGTGTTGTGGCACCAGCACCACCATCAAAGGCCCAATTTTTACTACCACTGTTCAACAATTATATGTAATTAAAATTCCTGATATAATAGTTGACAGCAGGGTGTTCCAGCACCAACCAAGAGTAACTGTGAGTGCTTACAGTGTTGTGCCAACACCAACAACTAAGGGGCCTATTTCTGCAGAGTATATACGGCAGGTCCCTACTTTCAAACATCCAACTTACAAACGACTCCTACTTGCAAACGCAAGAAGACAACAGGAAGTGAGAGGAAATCTACCACTAGGAAGGAAAATTCTCTCCTGTAAGAATAAATATGGGAGAAAGGTGTCTCCTCTGTACTGATGCTTTATCAGCAATCCTTGTTTCAAGAAAAACACCACATTTCAAAAACAGTTGTCATTGGGACGGAAAGTGAGGTGAAATGTTCTGAACAGGGGCACAGACAGCAAAACAAATGTTACAGGGGTGATAACCCTTACCTATGTTTTCCAAAAAGTTTAAAAATAGATTTTTGGGCTGGAGCTACACTTCAACAATGTACCTGTTCAAAATTACAAACAGATTCTACATAAGAACAAACCTACAGTCCCTGTCTTGTATGCACCACCTGTATACGGCTGTTCAGAGTATATAGGGCCTTTTTTATTTTATGTGCGGGGTTCCCCTTAATATCCATACAAGACCCAAAGGGGCTGGTAATGGGCTGGGGTAGGGGGGGGGTCATGGGGTAGCTATGCCATTTTTCTTAAAGAATTTCATCCATATTACCGGGACCAGACATTACATTAAAGCCGCAAGCAGTTTTAAATGGCTTTTTTTTCCTTTAGAAGTGTCATTTTGTGCAGGGACAGTTCTAAACACGGGAAACACGTGGCACTTCACAGGCATACTTTAGACACCCCCCAGGTACGATATTTAAAGGAATATTTGACTTTTTTTTTTTTCACTTTATGCATCATTAAAATGACTGCTCCCGAAAAACGACTGTTTTTAAAACTTCTTTTTGCATTGATACATGTCCCCTGGTGCAGAACCCGGGTTCCCAAACCCTTTTTAGGACAATAACATGCATAATAGTTGTTATAATTAGCACTTTAGAATTCGAACGTTCGCATCCATTGTATTTAATAGGGTTCTATTGTTCGTACGAACTTTCGGTCCGTTCGCGGGTTCTGGTGCGAACCGAACCCGGGGGTGTTCGGCTCATCACTAGTGAAAAGGTATTATGCAGGAAAAATAGAGGCCACAACAACAATTGTGTGGTTTGGCCAGTAAATTCCTGCAGATTAGAGCTCTATGGTCCGTATATCTAAGGCTGTGGCAGGGACTTGTCCTTTGCCTACATATTGTGTTGGGAGGTATGTAAATACGGCATAGCACGGATGAATAAAATGTTCTGTATTTGGGGCTAAAATACAGAGGCAATCCATGCGTTGTATTAAACAGGACAACACACATTATACTACTTTCAGTAATGATGACATAATCACAATGAGTATTTATATTAACCACTTGATGGCCCAGTCTTTTTATGACATTTTTTGCTTAAAAGATAAAATCAGTATTTTTTGCTAGAAAATTACTTAGAACCCTCAAACATTCTTTTTTTTTTTTTTAGCAGAAATCCTAAAAAATAAAATGGCGGTCATTGCAATATTTTATCGAATTGTTTCCGGGCTTAACAGATGGCTCCGGTAAGCTTGAAATTGACAGGAAGCGGCAGGAGAAGTGCCCCCCCTCCTGCCACTTCCCGTCGTAAAAGTGATCTCGCAGTGAATCCGCCGCTGGGATCACTTTTATCAAAAAGCTTACAGCCTAAGGGAAAAAACAATACCACGGTTATTATCTAGCTGCAGCCATAGTCCCAGTATTTAACGTAAAATCATGACGTACATTCCCAGTTAGGTGGTCGGCAAGGTTAAGGAGGCTTCTGTTTTTGGTTTGGTGGTGGTTGGAACGTAGAGTTAATTGAGAGAGGAGGAAAAGCTGGGGAGTGGGAGATAGCAAATGAGAAATATTGAGGGGTTAATAAAGATAAAAATGGAGGAAGGGGGCAGATAGCACTTCTGCCACTGCAGCTGGTGGGCCATAGGTATTTACCTGATGGTGGGTGAGAAAGGCAATTTTACTTGTAGACCATTGACTTAAAGTGATTGTAAACCCTCACCTTGTAAAACAACCCATTCAGTTCAAATAGAAATAGAACGAAAAGGGGAAACTTTTCTGTATAGATCTGAAAAAAATATATAAATCCCTTTTTTTCCCTTTTTTATAAGTGATCACACTCCCTCTGTCCCTCTGTCCTTAGCTGCATAAGAGCTAGGGGAGGAGAAACAGCATCACGCCGATCTTCCCAGTGAAAGGCTGGAAGGGGGGGGGGCAGGAAAAGTCTGAGAGAGGGCTGAGTTCCCAGCATAGTTAGGGAACTGACCATAATGTGTTCTCCTGCTTAGTGTGATCAGTTTTTAATAGGAAAGCAGAGGGACTGACAGGAACACCAGGGATTGTGCACAAAGGAAGCAATACAAAGAGAACAGGATACTTTTTCATACAAGTACATATTACAGCAGGCACATATGAAATATTGGGTTAAAATTATCTTTAAAGACAAATGCTGCCTGCCTGGAGGCTTGCTTTGAATAAATCCCCTGTCTCATGTACCCTTGTATGTATAATTTAGCTTGAAATATTATTCATAGTAAACACCAGACTTTTTGCAACACAGCAAAAAAAGAAGACAAAGGAAATACACATGAAAAGGAGCCTAAAGCACCACCTGCTGGTCCAGAAAAAGAATACAACCTTTTAAAAATAATATTTATTAGTCCTTCTGACTATAATAAATAAAGAAGCAAAATGAATACAAAACAACTATGCTTTGAAGGTTCATGATTCATTGACCTGGAACATGTTGGAAGGCAGTTCAAAATACTGCCTGCATGTTTTAGGTCAGTGATCCACAATAGTTTGGCCAGGATCAGCATGGAAGTCCCACAGCCTGCAGTTTTACACATAAAATCTGCAATGATAACTCCCATATTTCAGTACTCAGGGTTCACATTAATATCTGACAGTTACCTAATTTAGTTTTATATATGTTATTACAAGCTCTTTTATATACCATCTCATAATTTAGGCTTACTAGTCCTCAAATGCTATCCCTTGTAACACACAGATGTGCTAATGAAAACTGTACGTGGTGACTTCACCAGTGACTACTGTTGGCATAATATAACAAGTTAGAATTCAGTGCATTTGGTGCTGCACCTGCTCTGTGCTCATGTTTTACCTGCATATACAGCTCAATAAATAGCAGTTTAAGTTAGGTTTATAAAAAATGGCTGAGATGCTAGAACTCTGGACCACCTAGCTGGAGCAGTGAACGTTTATTGAAAGTAAGCCTTAATATGCTCCACGCCTCTTCTGAAATTGAAGCATATTTGAAATGCAGTTATTAAAGCTTCATTCATGATGGTTAGCTTAGCAGGAAATCACACTGTGTGGGCACATATTTTAATCAAGGTTCTATTTCACTCCCTAAACGACTACCTTGTGGTTTTCTATTGCAAAAATCATCTGTATGCTGTATTAAAATGCTTGGACCCAAAATGGTAATGTAACAGAAAAAATAGGTTGTTTTGCAAAATGAAAAATATGATTTTTATCTAATTTGGCAACACATAGAGGAGAATTTACAAAGACTGGGGTAGATGTGCAGAGCAACATATTAGCTTCTAACTTCAGTTTGTTCAGTTAAGCTTTGAAACCGCTGCTCTAGTCTTAGGCCCTATTTACATCTAGCTTCTTGTGAATGCATGTTTCTGCATGCGATTTTGCACAACATGTGTGTCGGCAGGCTGGTGGGGTTGTTGTGTCCTCCATGTTCTCCATTAACTTGATGGTCGCCAAGTATGTGAGGCCTACCCCATGTGGGTTCTTCTGGGCTACATTAAGCACTTTGTTACAGGGTCACTTTGCTACACACACAGGGTACCTTTTACTATGTGCCATTTTTCTCAATACCTTGGGTCAAGGCTGAGGCTGTCATGAGGAAAATACTCAACCTCAAAGTGGGCCTCTACGCTTAGAGATGAACTTATACCATGTATACTGCACTGCAATTGTTCTCTAGTTACCTCTAGGTTCCCCATTGCAATGTACACCTTTTCCCAACTTCTCCTGTACTACTACCAAGTAGCAGAGTGTGCCCAGCCATGCACCTTGTGCAGGCTCCACACATGCACATGGCCTAACTCTTGAACTTCTGTACCTCTGTACAAGATGGGGAACCTCTGTGGTGCAAGCCGCTCCCATTGCTCTGGGAGACAGAGTGCAGGTGGAAGGAGTGCCAATAACATCTCCTTTGCTACGAGAGGTTGTGCCACCTATACCAGGTACACGCTATCGACAGGCTGCTTGTTGCACTTCTGTTACTCTTGGCAAATACTTATGTCTTCACATTACTCCACTCCACACTAATGTTCTCATACCCTAATGTGTTAAAGACCCACCCAATGTGTGTGCTGGTTACTTACGATACACCTCTTTAATGACTTCAGACCAGGCAAAGACAACAATTCAATACTTTACTTGGAAAAGTGTAAAAGAATAGCTCACAGTGCAACATACAACTGCAAGGTATTTCCTTTGTCCCTACTCCTAACTACAGGCTAGCGTGCTGCCCCAGCATACCTGAAAGAATGCAATACAGCAATCAAAGTCCTTCAGAGGCATTTCTAGAGCACTACCCCAGGTCAAAAGTCTCTGTTAAGGGCCATGGCAGGCGACATTCTCCTAGTCCTACAGTCTCTTAATCCATCTCCACCCATTACGGGTCCCAGAACCCAAGGTTGCACTGGAACTCTTTAGTTACTCTTTCTCTCTTGCGGGCTCTCTCCTACGGGGCAGATTGACTGACTGACTGATGTGTGTTTGACGTGCATTTTTCCGCATGTTTGGCCCCACATAAAAATGCATGTCTACTAGCCATGTTTGGGTTCTTGTACTACTTAAAATGCTAGCAGGTCAGGAAAAAAGTTTCCAGGTATTGGTTCTAGGTATACTGATGGAAAGCAGGAAAACTGTCTCTTTTAGCCTCTCCACCATGTCCTCAGTGCACCTTATGTTAATATGACCTCTGATATTTTTAAAGTCATAGCAAGGGTTCCTCATAAAATGTAGTAGAAGGGGTTGGTACAGGACAGTTGGTCTAGAATGGCAGGAGGTATAAATCTGTCCCAGGCTGCCAGAACCTTATTGATCACACTACCCAAGAAAGAGTTAACGGAAACTTGTACCAATAAAATAATGAAACAGCTATTCGCCTTAAAGTAGCAGGAGTCGCAGACTCTGACCTACCCTGGTTCGCATCCTTCCTATAAAATCATTCCCAGACAGTGAAACTAGGAGCCTTCACCTCTGAAACTCGTGCAATTTCTTGCGGAGTCCCTCAAGGATCACCCCTGTCACCCGTGCTCTTTAACATCTACCGCCACCCACTCCTCAAAATCATCAGCAAACAGGACCTGTGCTACCACTCATACGCTGACGACACTCAACTCTACTTTCGCATCACCGGAAAAAAAGACCAATATCACGGACTGGAAAATTGCCTCACATTGATCGATGATTGGATTATTGAGAGCTCCCTCAATCTCAATGGTTACAAAACAGAACTCCTTCTCCGCAGCGCAAACCGAAAGACAAAAGCTAAGAATTCTTGGACACCACCCACCATCCTTGGACAGACCATTTCCCCCGAGCACCAAAGTCAAAAGTATCGGAGTCATCTTTGACTCGGAGATGTCGATGGATGCACAAATAGTATCAGTAGTCAGGGGATCGCACCATCTCCTCCACCTGTTGCGTAGACTCATCCCCTTCATCCCAGAAGAGGACATAGCAGTAGTAGTTGGAACAATCATCAATTCCCGACTCGACTACACAAACTCCCTCTACATAGGACTACCTAAATACCAGATTTTGCGCCTACAAGTCGTCCAGAATACGGCAGCCAGGCTGGTAACGGGAAAAAATCCTGGGAATCCATCACCCCGTCACTGAGGACCCTGCATTAGCTAACCATAAAGGATCGGGTCACATTCAAGACCCTCTGTCTCACCCACAAATGCACACAAGGATACGCTCCTCAATACTTATGAGAGAAGATAAAACACTACACCCCCAATCGCATTCTCCGATCAACCAACCAAAACCTGCTCCGCATCCCCAAGTCCCACTACAAATCGAAGGGAGAACAAAGATTTGCAGTCCAAGGCCCACGGCTATGGAACGCTCTACCCACGGACATCCGCATAGAAGAAAACCAACGGGCCTTCTGGAAAAAACTTAAGACCCACCTTTTCTGAAGGATTATGACGTCACTGGATGCAAAGCGCCTTGAGGCGATTTAGTTTACATTTGTAGCGCTATACAAGTTATTCACTCACACTCACTCTGTCATAATAATACTTAAAGATAGCTATCTGTCATAATGCTTGAAGAAGAAACCTCTAAAAGTTTGTAATTCTTTCAACCGCCACTATGGCAGCAACAGATTCTTAACCACTTGCCGCCCGCCCTATAGCGAATTGACGGCGGCAAAGTGGTTTCAAAATCCTGACTGGACGTCATATGACATCCTCAGGATTTTGAGTCGCTGCGCGCCCCCGGGCGCGCGCATCGCGGCGATCGTTGCTGTGGGGTGTCAGTCTGACACCCCGCAACACCGATCTAGGTAAAGAGTCTCCGACGGAGACTCTTTACCACGTGATCAGCCGTGTCCAATCACGGCTGATCACAGTGTACACAGGAAAAGCCGGTCATCGGCTTTTTCTCACTCGCGTCTGTCAGACCCGAGTAGAGGAGAGCCGATCGGCTGCTCCTCTGACAGGGGGGGTTTGTGCTGATAGATTATCAGCGCAGCCCCCCCCGAGGATGCCCACACTGGACCACCAGGGATGCCACCAGATCACCAGGGATGCTAGCACCAGGTATGCCACCCTAGACCACCAGGGATGCCAGTTAGTGCCCCCTAATGTATGCCAATCAGTGCCCACAATGGATGCCAATCAGTGCCCACAATGGGCATCACTGATTGGCAGGCATTATTTCTTGGCACTGATTGGCATCCATTACAGTACATCAGTGCCGCCTATCAGTGCCCACCCGTGCCACCTATCAGTGCCCATCCATGCACATCCATGCCGCCTATCAGTGCCCATCCATGCCCATCTGTGCCGCCTATCAGTGCCCATCCGTGCCACCTATCAGTGCCCATTCGTGCCGCCTATCAGTGCCCATTTGTGCCGCCTATCAGTGCCCATCTGTGCCGCCTATCAGTGCCCATCCGTGCCGCCTATCCGTGCCACCTATCCGTGCCCATCTGTGCCACCTATCCGTGCCGCCTATCCGTGCCCATCCATGCCGCCTATCCGTGCCACCTATCAGTGCCGCATATTAGTGCCCATCATCAGTGCCCATCAATGCCACCTCATCAGTGCCACCTCATCGGTGCCCGTCAGTGCAGCCCCATCAGTGAAGGAGAAAACTTACTTATTTAAAAAGTTTTGTAACTGAAACAAAAGAAATACTTTAAAAAAAAAAAAATCGGTCATTTTTATTTTTTTTGCAGAAAATAAAAATCCCAGAGGTGATCAAATACCACCAAAAGAAAGCTCTATTTGTGGGGAAAAAATTATAAAAATTTCGTTTAGGTACAGTGTAGCACGACCGCGCAATTGTCATTCAAAGTGCAACAGTGCAGAAAGCTGAAAATTGGTCTGGGCAGGAAGGTGTATAAGTGCCCTGTATGGAAGTGGTTAAACAATTACCACCATTTTCCAGACTATGAAACTAGTGGTAATTAAGATCAGCTCTGACCTGGCATACATGGGTAGCCACTAGCCAGTATTCAGCATGGGGCATGACTGTGCTGAGAAGCCATTATGAATTTGACCCCACACAGTGCTCTATCCCTGGCCCCATTATGCTGCTTGGAGATTCCTTGCTTAAAGGTAAATATAAACAAATGGGTTGGGGATACAGGTGAAGTCATTAGCCAAATATGGCAATGCCCATGTTTAGGAAATGACTTGTTACTAGCTGGGTGGACCTCAGTGCCTGACATCAACAGATTTAAGCACCTGTCTCTGATGGGTACATGAATCGGGTGCAAGTCTATGACAACCTTTATTAATTGCACGGAACGTGTTTTACTATAACTTTTATTGAGAGAAATATGAAAGCTGCCGTTGGATTCAATAGCTTCATTACTGGTTTGGCTGGCTTTAAAGCTGTGAAAGCTTTTTTTTTTTTTTATATATTTTAATAAGCTACTAAAAGGTATTATTTTGACAAGACTTTTCCTTCTCCACCTCTGCAAATATTTCTGGCTAACAAGATTTATTTTTTTCTGCTTGCTCCCTTCACACAGGAAACTGTTATTGAACATGTTGGAATTTTTTTGGTGATGCAAGTCAGTGTGCTGTATGCTGTTTCTATATCATTCATAAGTATTTACATTCCCAGGAAACAATGGTGTTCATATAAAGCCTATGTACAGACAAAATCAAACAGAAAAATCAGTATAAGGGATAATATAACTTACACTCAGTAAAATGTGTCTCTTGTGCTGATTCCTCTTCTGGTAGTGAAAATCTTCCTCCATCCTGCTCCATAAGCCTCCCACCCCCAACCCCTGCTGCACCAGAGAATTATTACAATAGGCTCTCAAAAAGACAGCCTGCCTATGCTCGCCCTTTCCACCTAACTGCTCCATTCATAGAAGCCATACTACAGCTTCTATGTATGAAACAGGATCTATGAATGGAGGACATGAGGGTGATTAATATCTCTGATCCCTCCATTCACAGATCCTGTGTCTTTCATGGATTGTGTTCTGTTCAGAGAAGCTGTAGTACAAATGGTGGGCATTGTCAGCCTCTCTTGATGAGAATTTGTGATAGTCCATTAGTTGTATTACCCTCTGCTGCGCCAGAAGATTATGGTGGCAAGGGTGGGAGTTGGGGGGGGGGAGATAGGAGGGAGGAAGATTTCCACTAACAGAAGAGGAATCAGCACAAGAGATACATCCTACTGGCTGTAAGTTAGGTCCCTTGTGCTGATTTTACTGTTTGAGATTTTGGCTCAGGTTTTAAGTTAGTATCCAGATTGATCAGATTGATGTCTATACGTAAAAAAATAAATATTTGAACAGCAAAAAGCAAGCAGTATGAATATATGTAAGGAATGCTCAACTCTATTGCCTCATCAATAAATGTTGGTATACAGTATATATATATATATATATATATATATATATATATATATATATATATATATATGTACCGGTATATATATATATATATATATATATATATATATATATATATATATGCAGGTCTGTCAAAAAGAAATCTAAAAATAAGATTTAAAAAAAAACTCCAGCATCACATTGCAACGTGCTTCTACTATTATGACAAAGTTCATCAACAAAAGCAATTTGATGGTATGCAGGAGAAACAAAACTCATTAACTATGAAAAATAATAATAGAAGTAAAAGCAGCTACCAAAATTAGTAACAATGTAGCATTCTTTGGATCATTACAATGGAATTCAAATAACACAACCTTTACAGAGCTCCAGTCTGGAATCAGTTTCTCTGCATTAATGAGAAAACGTAAAGTCATAAAAATAAATAGTTCTTATTTTTTCTGATTCATGAGACTCAGAAATTGCAAGCCACAGCTTAGGGATTTAATACGTTTGTCTCTTTACTAGTAATAAGCTGATAATTATCCTTGTTAGTGTTTTAGTGATTAAAATGGCATTTCATACTGATTCCTACATGGTGCAAGTCTCCAGTAAAAGTTAAAAAAAAATCCCACTGAAGCCATCATGCAGAACAGCATTGCTCTCCAAACCATGGCAGTCCTTTTTGTTTATTGGAATTGTTTCATGTTGTGCAATCTGTCTAGTGCAGGTTATTATACACCTGGGTAAACATGTCATTTAAACATCGAAAAAAACAGACATTTAATAACAGGGAAAGGTCCAGCTTTACTTTTTATACACTGCTACTTCATAAATTTGACAGTCTGCTTAAACTTTCTAAAATATTTTTGTCACTGCACAATTCAAAGAAGGTTGTCATTTGTACATACTGTATATATACATTGATATAAATCCAAAACAGATATAGAGGCAGTCACAGGTCTTGCAGAGGAGATAGATCAAAACAGCAGCGTTTTTACTGTCAACGTTTCGATGAAGCTCAGTTCATCTTTTTTTCGGTCCATATGTATATATATATATATATATATATATATTAATGTTTTTTTGTAGCATTACCCCTGGAGGTGCTGCTGGATAGTTTGAGTCTTTTTGCCCTGCACCAGCCATGACCCACCCTCAGGGTTGCCAACTTTCAGTAAATTTACGAACGGTTTGTAAAATCCATACTTTTTGCATCTGTCCTTGAATGTCTATTACGAACATGTAGGCTGCATGTCCGTAACTGACATTCATGCACAGATGCAATAAGTATGGATTTTACAAACTGTTTGTAAATTTACTGAAAGTTGGCAACCCTGCCCACCCTGTACCTCAACCTGAGTGACCACTGAAACACCTGCAAATATTTTAGAATGGGCTTTATTGCAGACAAGAGCCCTGAAAATGAAACGGTAAACAAATGCAATGTCAAACAGTTTACAGAGTAACAATGAACTTGGCATAACTATATCCTACCTAAAAGTAAAATGCACTGACTACTCCGGAGGCCAGTGGGAAAATATATATAAACAATATACCCCAGCCATGTCAGCATTGGGGCTCTTAGTCCCTGGTGGAGTGCTCATCGCTTCCTTCTGATGGTATTTGAAATCCCAATGGGAAAAGGATGATCCCATAAGAAAGGGTCCAAGATACTCACAGGAAAAAGGCATTGCTGCTCCACAGAAAAGGTAACCCAAAATATATTTGGGCAAGAGACCCCTTACCATGGAAATTGGTGCATGGGTCGCAGGTAGTCCCTTAGTGGCCAGTGAAAGGTCTCACCCCTTTCATGCTGGTGTTCTGCAAAAGCACCAGATGGTCCTCTCCACTGTAGGTCAGCATGTGGTCCAGCAGCTCTTAAGCTCACAGCACACAGCACATGTGCTATCCCTTTCCCTGCAGCATCTACACAGGCCTCCTAGGTCTGTCCAGGCACTCAGCAGCACCCTTAGCCTCCAAGGTATGTCCAGATCTGGACTCCTGGGCTACAGGCACTGTAACTCCCCGAGCGCAGACACTCATCCTGAGCTCCTTCGGTCATGGCAGTTAATAGAAATCCTCCTGCCCCAGGCTGCCATGTCCCAGTCCTATTCAACCCTCCATACATCCGTTATTCAATGGAAAGAGAGAGCATTCTCTAAGCTTGAGCTGGAAATGATCTGCCAGGATGCTTGAAAGAGCCAGACTGGCACCACAGTTATACATTTGAGATAAGTGGCCTTTCTGCTCCAGTCAGTAGTTAAAAAGTGTCAGTCCACCCAAACGGATATGACTGTTAAGGGATGATGCTGGTGAACTAAATTAACAGCAGGATTTGGGAGGGGAAGAATCTGCTCACTAACATTTCTGTTTATGCCCCCAACCACTGACAGCCCCAAGGATGCAGACCTTCTGCTGCATTATTATGTAGCATAAAATGAAAGTCCAGGAAGGAGAGTGAGAATCTCATAATGGTTGCTGCACTTGGGTGGATCAGGGAATTGGCCTGAGTGTTAAGAAGATATAAAAAGGTAGCAGGTTATTTAACTTGCCAGTGTCCACATACTAAACACTTCTTACAGGACTCTGAAGCCATGTACACACGCTCGGTTTTCCCAGCGGTAAAAAGTCTGCCGGGAAAACCGAGGGGAAAGCCGAGAACCCGGCAGGAGAACTGCCATGAGAACTTTGGCCGGGAATCCCGGCTGTGTGTATGCTCAATCGGCACTGCCTCACAGTGTTTCCCATAGGAAAGAATTAGTAAATCTGACGGGGAAAAAACGCCGGGAATCCCGACGGGAAAATAGAGAGCAGGTTCCTGTCGGGAAAACTGCGAGGAAGCATACACACGTCTGGTTTTCCTGGCCAAAAGCTCTCTTGGCAGTTTTCCTTGCAGGAAAACCGGTGGTGTGTACGGGGTTTAAGGAATAATAAATGCATATTCTAAATTAAGAATACTGAAGATATTGATATTTGATATTTATAAAGAAAGCATTTATAAAGAAATAGGAAAAACATTTTGTGAACAGCTGATGGATGAATAGGGGGAGGTCTCAGCTCTGGGAGTGGAAGGGGCTTTCCATATACTAAAACAAGAAAATCCTTTTAAAAACAAGAACAGATTTTATCCCTGTAAAGTTCATTGCTGTGTTTGTAAACAAAGGTTAGACTTAGAATATTAAATGAACGTCTTGTTAACTAAAATTGTGTATAAAGACACAAGGCATATTTAGACATCATGCAACTCTAGGCACTCATGAATAGGGATGAGCCGAACACCCCCGGGTTCGGTTCGCACCAGAACCTTCGAACGGACCGAAAGTTCGCGCGAATTTTCGAACCCTATTCGTTATAATGGACGCGAACGTTCGAAATCAAAATTGCTAATTACAACGGCCAATATGCATGTTAATGTTATAAAACAGGTTTGGGGACCCGGGTCCTGCCCCAGGGGACATATATCAATGCAAAAAGAAATTTTAAAAACTAAAGTTTTTTCGGGAGCAGTCATTTTAATGATGCATAAAGTGAAAAAAAAAAAAAGTGACATTTTCCTTTAAATACGGTACCTGGGGGGTGTCTAAAGTATGCCTGTGAAGTGGCATGTGTTTCCCGTGTTTAGAACTGTCCTTGCACAAAATGACATTTGTAAAGGAAAAAAAGAAGCCATTTAAAACCACTTGCGGCTTTAATGTCATGTCTTGTCCTGGCCGCCATATGGCTGAAAATCCTTGAGAAAAATGGCATGGCTACCCCATCACCCCCCCCCCCCCACCCCAGCCCCTTTGGGTCTTGTATGGATACTAAGGGGGACCCCGCACCCAAAATAAAACCCTATACCTACAACCCTATATACTCTGAACAGCAGTATATAGGTGGTGCAAACAAGACATGGACTGTAGGTTTGTTCTTAAGTAGAATCTGAACAGGTACATTATGAAGTGTAGCTACATCCCAAAAAAATCAATTTTTAAGCTTTTTGGAGAACATAGGGAGGGGTTATCACCCCTGTAACATTTGCTGTCTTTGCACATCTGTTCAGAACATGTCACCTCACTTTCCGTCCCAATGACAAATGTTTTTGGAAAAGTGGGGTTTTAATTGAAACAAGGATTGGTGATAAAGCATCAGTAGAGAGGAGATACCTTTTTCCCAAATTAAATCTAACAGGATAGAATTTTCCTTCCTAGGGGTAGATTTCCTCTCACTTCCTGTTTTCTCTTGCCGTTTGCAAGTAGGAGTCGTTTGTAAGTTGGATGTTTGAAAGTAGGGGCCTGCCGTATATACTCTGCAGAAATTTGCCCTATTAGATATTGGTGTAGCCACAAGACTGGTGGGCACAGGAATGGGCCCTGCTGTGAGTTAATAGATCAAGATTTGTACTTGCATGCACCTGTTGAACCGGGCAGAAAAATTGGGCCTTTGGTGGTGGTGGTGGTGGTGGTGGACGGTGTTGCCACAAGACTGTAAGCCCTCACAGTTACTCTTGGTGGGTGCAGGAATGGGCCCTGCTGTGAGTTATTAGATCAAGATTTGTAATTGCATGCACCTGTTGAACAGGGCAGAAAAATTGGGCCTTTGGTGGTGGTGGTGGTGGTGGACGGTGTTGCCACAAGACTGTAGGCCCTCATAGTTACTCTTGGTGGGCGCAGGAATGGGCCCTGCTGTGAACTATTAGATCAAGATTTGTAATTACACGCCCCTGTTAAACAGGGGCTGAAAAATTGTGCCTTAGGCATTGGTGCTGGTGCCACAACACTGCAACCCCTCACAGATACTGTACTTGGAGCACAGCAGTCACACCTGTTGCGAAGCATCTTTTTAAAAAATTGTAATTACACGCCCCTGTTATACAGGGGCTGAAAAATTGTGCCTTAGGCACTGGTGCTGGTGCCACAACACTGCAACCCCTCACAGATACTGTACTCTGAGCACAGCAATGAGACCTGTTGCAAAGCATTGCCTAAAAATTGTAATTACACGCCCCAACAGGGGCTGAAAAATTGTGCCTTAGGCACTGGTGCTGGTGCCACAACACTGCAACCCCTCACAGATACTGTACTCTGAGCACAGCAGTCACACCTGTTGCGAAGCATCTTTTTAAAAAATTGTAATTACACGCCCCTGTTATACAGGGGCTGAAAAATTCTGGCTTAGGCACTGGTGCTGGTGCCACAACACTGCAACCCCTCACAGATACTGTACTCTGAGCACAGCAATGAGACCTGTTGCAAAGCATTGCCTAAAAATTGTAATTACACGCCCCAACAGGGGCTGAAAAATTGTGCCTTAGGCACTGGTGCTGGTGCCACAACACTGCAACCCCTCACAGATACTGTACTCTGAGCACAGCAGTCACACCTGTTGCGAAGCATCTTTTTAAAAAATTGTAATTACACGCCCCTGTTATACAGGGGCTGAAAAATTGTGCCTTAGGCACTGGTGTGGTGGCATGGATCATTGAGGAGGAGGAAGAGGATAGTCAGTGAACATAACAGGACAGTCACTCAGCATCAGCATAGGCAGTCTTGAAGGGATGTGACATTATAAATTATTCCGTTATATCCGCTTCAGGTGTCTGGTAGCTGGTGGTGATCCAAGACTGATTCATTTTTATGAAGGTCAGTCGATCAACCGAGTCGGTGGACAGGCGCACCCTATGATCGGTGACAAATCCTCCAGCAGCACTGAATGTGCGTTCGGAAAGAACGCTGGATGCAGGACAGGCCAGTAGCTCAATTGCATACTGTGCAAGCTCTGGCCAGTGATCCATCCTCAGGACCCAGTAAGCCAGAGGATTTTCGGTGGGAAAGGTGTCCAAGTCTGACCTTGCCCCTAGGTATTCCTGCACCATGTATATCAGACGCTGGCGATGGTTGCTGGAACCGATCATACCTTGGGGCTGCGGACTAAAAAATTGTCTGAACGCATCGGTCAGACGTCCACCTTCCCCACCGCTCCTTCTGCTACTGACCGAAGCCTCAGCAACTCGTCGTCCAGGACCAGGAGTTTGTAACCTCCCAGTTTCTGGGAACGCGTTGCACAGACCTTTCTGCAAGGCCTCCCTGAGATGTCTCATCCTCTGCTCCCTCTGCGACGGCAAGATAAGGTCCGCAACCTTACCCTTGTACCGTGGATCAAGGAGAGTGGCCAGCCAGTAATGGTCACTCTCCTTGATCCGAAGAACACGAGGATCCTTCCGCAGGCTTTGCAGGATCAGGGAGGCCATGCAGCGTAGGTTAGCTGAGGCATTCGGTCCGGAGTCTTCTGGGTCACTGAGGATGACATGATCGCCAGCCACCTCCTCCCAGCCACGTACAAGTCCACTGGTTTGTTGGGACTGTACATCATCCCTAAAAGACTGCTGCTGCTGATGCTGAGTGCCAGGCTCCACCTCCATGCTCACACAATCCTCCTCCTCCTCCTCCTCCTCTTCCTGTGTGATGGGTGGGACAGAAGGAACATTGTCTGGATAAAGGGGGCCTTGAGAGACAAGGAAGTCCTCCTCTTCCTGCCTCTGTTCTGCCTCAAGTGCCCTGTCCATTATCCCACGCAGCGTATGCTCCAACAGGTGGACAAGAGGTACAGTGTCACTGATGCATGCACTGTCACTGCTCACCATCCTCGTGGCCTCCTCAAATGGTGAGAGGACAGTGCATGCATCCCTGATCATGCTCCACTGGCGTGGGGAAAAAAAGCCAAGCTCCCCTGACCCTGTCCTGGTGCCGTAGTCGCAAAGGTACTCATTGATGGCCCTCTGCTGCGTGTGCAGTCGCTGCAGCATGGCCAACGTTGAGTTCCACCTGGTGGGCATGTCACATATTAGGCGGTTCTTGGGCAGGTTCAGCTCCTTTTGCAGCTCAGTCAGCCGAGCACTGGCATTATAAGATCGGCGGAAATGCACACAGACTTTCCTGGCCTGCCTCAGGACATCCTGTAAGCCTGGGAACCTGCCCAAGAACCGCTGCACCACCAGGTTGAGGACGTGAGCCATACAGGGCACATGGGTGAGCTGCCCCTGTCGCAGGGCGGAGAGGAGGTTGGTGCCATTATCAGAAACGACCATTCCTGGCTTAAGCTGGCGTGGCGTCAACCACCTCTCGGCCTGCCCCTGCAGAGCTGCCAGAACCTCTGGCCCAGTGTGGCTCCTGTCCCCCAAACACACCAGCGCAAGCACGGCATGGCATCTTTTTGCCTGCGTACTCGCGTAGCCCCTTGTACGCCTACGGAGCACCGCTGGTTCCGAGGACAGAGCACTCGAAGAGGACATGGAGGAAGAAGAAGAGGAGGGGGTGGAGGAGAGAGGTGTGTCACAACCAGTAGTAGCATTTTGGAGGCGTGGTGGCGGAACAACCTCCAACACTACTGCACCTTGTCCTGCATCCCTCCCAGCTACCAATAGAGTGACCCAATGGGCCGTGAAAGAAAGATAACGTCCCTGTCCATGCCTGCTGGACCATGAGTCAGCGGTAATATGCACCTTACCGCTGACCGCCCTGTCCAGCGAGGCATGGACATTGCCTTCCACATGCCAGTAGAGAGACGGAATTGCCTTCCGTGAGAAAAAGTGGCGTTTGGGAACCTGCCACTGAGGAACCGCACATTGAACAAACTCACGGAAGGGGGCCGAGTCTATCAACTGAAAAGGCAGCAGTTGAAGTGCTAGCAATTTAGCCAAGCTAGCATTCAACCGCTGGGCATGTGGATGGCTGGGAGTATACTTCTTTCGACGGTCCAGCAGCTGGGGCAGGGAAATTTGCCTGCTACAATCGGACGTCGGTGTACTGCAAGTACTTGGTTGTGACACACCTAATTCTACACCTTCAGTCCTCTCAGAGCAGCTTTCAGAGAGGACTGAAGATATAGTGGGGATGGAGATCCCAGCTGATGAGGAGCAAGGAGAGGTCCGCTTTGTTCTTTGGTGTGGGTCTTTTATGTGTGCTTGCCAACGAGCTGCATGGCAGGTCGACATATGTCTGCTCATGCTTGTGGTGCCCAAGCGGCTGATGTTTTGGCCACGCGAGATACGCTTGAGACAAATATTGCAAATAGCAGTGGTGCGATCTGATGCACTCGTCTCAAAAAAGGCCCACACCAAAGAACTTTTGTGATAACGTGCAGAGGCAGCGCCCTGCACAGGCGGAGCTCTGCGGTGTGGTACAGTTGCTGTGCTGGCCTCTAGCTGGCCTCCAGGGGGCATCCTGCCTCGTTGGACATGTGACGCTGCATCCTCCTCCTCCTCCTCCTCTCTCCCTTCAGGCACCCACGTGGAGTCAGTGACCTCATCATCCCCTCCCTCTTCACCACTAGAGCAAACCTGGCAGTAAGCTGCAGCTGGTGGAACACTACTGCCAGATTGCTGTCCTTCAGCATCCCCTTTCTCTGCGCGCACACTACTGACTTCCTCAAGCTGGGTATCATCATCCGAGCCTTCGAATCGTTGGGCATCCTCCTGGAGCATGTACCCAACACTGTGCTCAAACAGTTCGGGGGACTCCTCAGGAGGACATGGTGGGTCTAGGGAAGGGGTGGCTGATGATGCCATTGAGTACGCGTTGGCAGCTGCTCTGCCAGTACCCTGAGCCTGGGTGAGAGAGGATGAGGAGGATGAGGAGGGCTTGGTCATCCATTCTACCAAGCCTTCGGCATGATGCGGCTCCACATGTCCAGCTGCCGAAAACAAAGACAAGCGTGTCCCATGGCCACGTGCTGATGACGATGCACGACCACGTCCACGGCCAGCACTGTTGTCTCTAGAAACAGAGCCTGCCTGCCCTGTGTTCTTGCCTCGGCACGCTCTGCCTCCCCTTGGCGGTCTTCCAGCCATTGTAGTCGGTAGTGTATATAGTATAAAAAATAGAACTCCTATGTGTGCTCACAACACACTGTTGGTCCTATGGGTGCTGACACTAACACACTATAGGTACTATGTGTGCTGCTGACAAGAAAATATAGGAGCTCTGTTTGCTGCCACTAACACACTAGAAGTCCTGTGGGTGCTGCTGAGAAGAAAATATAGGAGCTCTGTGTGATGCCACTAACACACTAGAAGTCCTATGGGTGCTGCTGAGAAGAAAATATAGGAGCTCTGTTTGCTGCCACTAACACACTAGAAGTCCTATGGGTGCTGCTGAGAAGAAAATATAGGAGCTCTGTTTGCTGCCACTAACACACTAGAAGTCCTATGGGTGCTGCTGAGAAGAAAATATAGGAGCTCTGTGTGATGCCACTAACACACTAGAATTCCTATGGGTGCTGCTGAGAAGAAAATATAGGAGCTCTGTTTGCTGCCACTAACACACTAGAAGTCCTATGGGTGCTGCTGAGAAGAAAATATAGGAGCTCTGTTTGCTGCCACTAACACACTAGAAGTCCTATGGGTGCTGCTGAGAAGAAAATATAGGAGCTCTGTTTGCTGCCACTAACACACTAGAAGTCCTATGGGTGCTGCTGAGAAGAAAATATAGG
Source organism: Rana muscosa (assembly GCA_029206835.1). Taxonomy (NCBI): domain Eukaryota; kingdom Metazoa; phylum Chordata; class Amphibia; order Anura; family Ranidae; genus Rana; species Rana muscosa. The sequence continues at coordinate 9,746,731 of JARGYO010005626.1, read as the reverse complement.
AGCTCTGTTTGCTGCCACTAACACACTAGAAGTCCTATGGGTGCTGCTGAGAAGAAAATATAGGAGCTCTGTGTGATGCCACTAACACACTAGAAGTCCTATGGGTGCTGCTGAGAAGAAAATATAGGAGCTCTGTTTGCTGCCACTAACACACTAGAAGTCCTATGGGTGCTGCTGAGAAGAAAATATAGGAGCTCTGTTTGCTGCCACTAACACACTAGAAGTCCTATGGGTGCTGCTGAGAAGAAAATATAGGAGCTCTGTTTGCTGCCACTAACACACTAGAAGTCCTATGGGTGCTGCTGAGAAGAAAATATAGGAGCTCTGTTTGCTGCCACTAACACACTAGAAGTCCTGTGGGTGCTGCTGAGAAGAAAATATAGGAGCTCTGTTTGCTGCCACTAACACACTAGAAGTCCTGTGGGTGCTGCTGAGAAGAAAATATAGGAGCTCTGTGTGATGCCACTAACACACTAGAAGTCCTATGGGTGCTGCTGAGAAGAAAATATAGGAGCTCTGTTTGCTGCCACTAACACACTAGAAGTCCTATGGGTGCTGCTGAGAAGAAAATATAGGAGCTCTGTTTGCTGCCACTAACACACTAGAAGTCCTATGGGTGCTGCTGAGAAGAAAATATAGGAGCTCTGTGTGATGCCACTAACACACTAGAATTCCTATGGGTGCTGCTGAGAAGAAAATATAGGAGCTCTGTTTTCTGCCACTAACACACTAGAAGTCCTATGGGTGCTGCTGAGAAGAAAATATAGGAGCTCTGTTTGCTGCCACTAACACACTAGAAGTCCTATGGGTGCTGCTGAGAAGAAAATATAGGAGCTCTGTTTGCTGCCACTAACACACTAGAAGTCCTATGGGTGCTGCTGAGAAGAAAATATAGGAGCTCTGTTTGCTGCCACTAACACACTAGAAGTCCTATGGGTGCTGCTGAGAAGAAAATATAGGAGCTCTGTGTGATGCCACTAACACACTAGAATTCCTATGGGTGCTGCTGAGAAGAAAATATAGGAGCTCTGTTTGCTGCCACTAACACACTAGAAGTCCTATGGGTGCTGCTGAGAAGAAAATATAGGAGCTCTGTTTGCTGCCACTAACACACTAGAAGTCCTATGGGTGCTGCTGAGAAGAAAATATAGGAGCTCTGTTTGCTGCCACTAACACACTAGAAGTCCTATGGGTGCTGCTGAGAAGAAAATATAGGAGCTCTGTTTGCTGCCACTAACACACTAGAAGTCCTATGGGTGCTGCTGAGAAGAAAATATAGGAGCTCTGTTTGCTGCCACTAACACACTAGAAGTCCTATGGGTGCTGCTGAGAAGAAAATATAGGAGCTCTGTTTGCTGCCACTAACACACTAGAAGTCCTATGGGTGCTGCTGAGAAGAAAATATAGGAGCTCTGTTTGCTGCCACTAACACACTAGAAGTCCTATGGGTGCTGCTGAGAAGAAAATATAGGAGCTCTGTGTGATGCCACTAACACACTAGAAGTCCTATGGGTGCTGCTGAGAAGAAAATATAGGAGCTCTGTTTGCTGCCACTAACACACTAGAAGTCCTATGGGTGCTGCTGAGAAGAAAATATAGGAGCTCTGTTTGCTGCCACTAACACACTAGAAGTCCTATGGGTGCTGTTGGGGTGCAATGCTGTGCTAACAGCACTGCGGTTGGTACTACTGCAATACTGTACTAACAGTAAGCACGCACCAGACTAATCCCCAGCAGCAGCTAATAACACACTAACTGTGCAATCAGCAGCAATGAACGATCAATGACTTAGGTAGCAATGGTTTAGCAAAGAAATAGCCAATGGTTTAGCAAAGAAGAGCAAATCTTTCAGTATCAAGCAAAGACTGAATCAGCAGACTAATCTCTCCTAAAGCCGGAACTCATGTGACCGGGGCCGATGGCGTGGCGGCCTTTTAAATGGTGGGGCGTGTACTAAAGCCCCTGAGCTGTAATTGGCTACAGGCGTCCTGCCTGTAGCCAATTATTGCTCTCCGAGTTTCGGGCGCTGTGATTGGCCAAGCATGCGGGGTCACAGTGCATGCTTGGCCAATCATCAGCCAGCAATGCACTGCGCCGGCCGCGCCGGCCGCAATGCATTGCGGGGCCGCTCGCATCACACGAATGTGATGCGAACGGCCCAAATAGTTCTGGGCTCGACGAGCGAGCGAACGCCCGATGTTCGATTCGAACATGGGTTCGAATCGAGCACCGGGCCCATCCCTACTCATGAATAATGTCACCTTTTTGTACAGACTTTACCCCTTTTGTCATCTGATTATCTTAGTAAAAATAAATGCTAGAATATGCTGATGGGGGCAGCATGTTATCTGTTTTACACACAGAACTATGTTTTAATATGTCAGATCACCAACAATAAAAAAATTTAATGAAAAAAAACAACTCATGTTTCCTGAAATTCACTCTGCAAAGTGAATTTTACCTTGACTTAGTAAATGTGGTAAAAGAAATCACTTTATAAAGAATACCCAATCACATGAAAAGAAAAGAAAGGAAAAAAAACGTATATTTTTGCTCACACAATTGGATGATGGAAGCCAGCAGAGCTTCATCTCATTCACAGAGCAAAGGAAAAATTCCCTTGTAAAGTAAACAGTCTATTTGCCTTAAGTAAATCAACTCTATTGCATCAAGCTGGGTATACAGCAGGAATTGGTCCAATGTTGATGTGTGTGCACCCTACTTTGTTCAACAGAAGCCTGTCCTAAGACCAGCACATGCAGCTAATGCCACAGAGCTGGTCAGTGTATTCTGACAGGGGGTGGAGTCCCTGCTGCAGGATAAAATAGTGCAGTGGGGTAGATTCCTGCATGCATTTCACTTGTGTGGATGCTGGAATCAGTCAGTTTTTTCTTTAAACTCACTGGTTGAAAAAAAAAAAAACTTTTTGTGTATACCCTGCTTCAAGCTGGCCAACTTCGAATGACTCCTGCTGAATCGGGTTGAAGAAGAGAAATCTTAATTAGTATGGCTAGCTTTACAATTTCAACTCATTTTAGTCCTGCAGTTTGGAATGCTGGAATGTAGGTACAGGATATTATAAAATATTTGGTAGGGAGTCATTTAGGTTGTTTTAAAGCATACCTAAACTAAAAAAAAAAAAAAATTATTATACTGCAACTTAACTGACCTTAGATGTGATGGCTGCATTTGTTTACTTTTTTCAGGCCTTTGTTTCCTTTATTTTTTATAGCCAGGTGCTGGACTACAGAAACATGGATGAGACTATACGGTACCTATATTGTAGCTATACTGCATACAAATTAGCTGGGACAAATGCTCTTAAAGGGCCCCAACGTTAGCCGGCAGAAAAACATCTTAAAAGACTGCCCCTCCTGTAATATATATTTTGCAAGTCCCCTTTGTTCCCCTGCCCCCTCCGCTACCAATCTCCTTTTCTTTTGGACAGTGCATACCCAGCTGTTCTAGGACTAGCATCACCGTTATAAATGCGCTCTGGCAAATATAGTTCCAGCACTCAGCAGATTAAACCTTACTACTGCTCATTGCTGCACTTGCAGTGGCCTTGCTACTGTTTATGCGATCTGAACGCCAAATGTCATCTTATGCCCAGTCCTTACTGTTAATCACTTTGTATGCTAAATTGTGTTTTTACCATTGTTAATACATTTTATGCTTGCCGAGTTACCAACCATATTGTGTGACAATATATCAAGTTTGCCTTTACTACCTAATTTGGTAACTGTTTTCTTTGATTTGATTTTGTATGGTTGTACATTCAACCTGGTTTGTTACAGGGGCTGAGGTTCTTGAAAATTTTGAGGCAAAGAACAGAGGACCCATCCTAATCAATGACCCCTATGGGGGTAGTGCTACATTTTCATCTGGTAATTCTGTGAATCACACATTTCCTGTTCTTGAAAGCTCATTCCTCCATTGTATCTATGGAGGGAGCTATGGTGGTTACCCAGTCTGGATTTCAATATGTCTTCCTCCATTCATCTCCATTACACGAGGGTGGGGAAATTACAGGGGCTAGGGGTTGTGTTTTGTGATTCCAGTTCCAGCTCAGCTCAAAAGAAGTGACAAAGACACTGCATTCTGCCAAGATAAGCAGGATTTTTTTTTTTTTTTTTTTAATGTTCTTACCCTGAAAAAAGGAGACTAGTGCAACCTCCATATTCAAGAACTGGTAAGCTGCCATATATTACATTTTTGTTCTTGGGTTTCGTATAACATTAAATAAACTTTTGTTACTTAGGCCTGACAGTGTAGCTATACTTATATTATTAGTATACAGAATTTATACAGTGCTATAGTTTGTGCAGTGCTTTTCAATATAAAGAGAGACAGCACAATTACGGTATAATTCAAGACAAGATGTTTAGGAGTAGGGATGAGCTTCGAGTTCGAGTCGAACCCATGTTCGACTCGAACATCGTCTGTTCGGCCGTTCGACGAATTTCAAACATTATGGGCCATTCTCACCAAATTCGAGTGGCGCGGCACGGCCCATAATTCACTGCGGCATCGCAGTGCATTGCTGGCTGATGATTGGCCAAGCATGCACTATGACCCGCATGCTTTGGCCAATCACAGCATGGAAAAAATGGAGAGCCATAATTGGCCAAAGCCAGGGTGGCTTTGGCCAATTATGTCTCGGGGGTTTAGTACATGCCCCACACTATATAAGGCCACCTGTGTGGCGGCCTTGTGTAGTGTGTTGCGGCAGTGGTTAAAGACAGACAGAGAGAGAGAGACAGTGTCATTTAATTTGAGTTAGATAGAGCAGGCAGGCGAGTCAGTTAGCTTCAGTTACAGTGTGTAGAGGATATATATGCATCCTAGGTGTTGTATATATATTTATACACTGTATTCAGTTTAGCTAGATCCGTTCCTGTTATTCTCTTCATAATATACTGACAGGCAGGCAGGTGATTGTGCTAGCTGCGGTATTTTCACTTAGTGTACTGTACTACTGTGTCCTTTGCACAGTGTGCACCTAAAGCTTACCTGAACACAATTGCTGGTGTTCTCATACAAATACAGGCAGGGAGCTGCAGTATTTTGATTTAGTGTCCTTTGCACAGTGTGCACCTAAAGCTTACCTGATACAATTGCTGGTGTTCTCATACAAATACAGGCAGGAAGCTGCAGTATTTTGATTTAGTGTCCTTTGCACAGTGTGCACCTAAAGATTAACTGAATACAATTGCTGGTGTTCTCATACAAATACAGGCAGGGAGCTGCAGTATTTTGTTTTAGTGTGCTTTGCACAGTGTGCACCTAAAGCTTACCTGAATACAATTGCTGGTGTACTGTTCTCATACAAATACAGGCAGGGAGTTGCAGTATTTTGTTTTAGTGTCCTTTGCACAGTGTGCACCTAAAGCTTACCTGAATACAATTGCTGGTGTTCTCATACAAATACAGGCAGGGAGCTGCAGTATTTTGATTTAGTGTCCTTTGCACAGTGTGCACCTAAAGCTTACCTGAATACAATTGCTGGTGTTCTCATACAAATACAGGCAGGGAGCTGCAGTATTTTGTTTTAGTGTCCTTTGCACAGTGTGCAACTAAAGCTTACCTGTATATAATTGCTGATGTTCTCATACAAATACAGGCAGGGAGCTGCAGTATTTTGTTTTAGTGTCCTTTGCACAGTGTGCACCTAAAGCTTACCTGAATACAATTGCTGGTGTTCTCATACAAATACAGGCAGGGAGCTGCAGTATTTTGATTTAGTGTCCTTTGCACAGTGTGCACCTAAAGCTTACCTGAATACAATTGCTGGTGTTCTCATACTAATACCACAGGCAGGGAGCTGCAGTATTTTCAGTTAGTGTACTGTGTCCTCTGCACAGTGTGCAACTAAAGCTAACTGAAGACAATTGCTGGTGTTCTCATACTAATAATACTACAGGCAGGCAGATGATTCTGCTAGCTGCAGTATAATCAGTATTTATATACATCCCAGCTTTGTGCAGCAACATCTCCCTGCAGGCCATAAGTATGTCTGGAAAGACAACAAGGAGAGGCAGACAGTCACAAGCCAATAAAAGAGGGCAAGCGGCCTCTTTGTCTAGAGGCAACAGTGCTGGTCGTGGACATGGTGCATCCTCATCAGCACGTGGCCGTGGGACACGCTTGTCCTTTTTTCGGCAGCTGGCCGTGTTGAGCCACAACATGCCGAAGACTTGGTAGAGTGGATGGCCAAGCCGTCCTCATCCTCCTCATCCTCTCTCACCCAGGCTCAGGGTACTTTGTCTGGCAAAGCAGCTGCCAAAGCGGCCTCTGCCCTTGGCTCAATGGCATCAGTCACTCCTTCCCTAGCCCCACCATGTCCTCCTGAGGAGTCCCCCAAACTGTTTGACCACAGTGTCGGGTAAATGCTCCAGGAGGATGCCCAGCGTTTTGAAGGCTACGATGATGGTACCCAGCTAGAGGAAGGCAGTAACGTGAGCCCAGAGAGAGGGGGTGCCCAAGAAGGACAGCAATCTGGCAGTCATGTTCCCCCAGCTGCAGCATACTCCCAGGTTTGCTACAGTGATGGGGAGGGAGGGGATGACGAGGTCACGGACTCTACGTGGGTGTCTGATAGGAGAGAGGAGGAGGAGGAGGAGGCACATCTCCAACGAGGCAGGATGCCCTCCAGGAGCCAGCTTATCACGTACCTGGTAGTGGAGCCCAACATGCAGGGAGCGGCCTCTCGTAAGCCTCTGGCTCAAGAACCCCTGGTAGAGTAGACAGTAGCTCAAGAGGACAAAGGGGCACAAGTGCCTGGCAGGTAAGCTCGTGTAGAGGGCTGTTGCAGCAACTGGGAGGTGCACTGTAGTCCATTGCAGGTTTGCAGGAGCAGGAAGGTGCACTGTAGTGCAGAGCAGGTTTGCAGCAGCAGGGAGGTGCACTGTAGTCCAGAGCAGGTTTGCAGCAGCAGGGAGGTGCACTGTAGTCCAGAGCAGGTTTGCAGCAGCAGTAAGGTGCACTGTAGTGTAGAGCAGGTTTGCAGCAGCAGGGAGGTGCACTGTAGTCCAGAGCAGGTTTGCAGCAGCAGGGAGGTGCACTGTAGTCCAGAGCAGGTTTGCAGCAGCAGGGTACACGAATACTCAAGTTCAGGCCGGGTCAGTTCATCAGGCGGGCAGCAATCAGGTTAGAGGGTAATCAGAAGCATAGTCAGGACAGGCCGGGGTCAGGACAGGCAGCAATCAGGGGTAGTCAGAGATGAGCCGGATCAGATAACATGTTTTCAAGATCAGGAGTTCAGGTAGCAGGGGACTCAGGAACGCTGTAGACTGGACAGCAAGGAGCAGAGTGTCTGACTAGTTTAAATGGCATATTCTGGCGCCAACCGCTGTCACAGCGCGCGCGCCCATGTGCGCCGCTCGCGCTATTGCGCACGCGCTGAACGGTTCTTCCATGCACAGGCATTCTCCTGACATTGCTGTTGCTAGGCAGATTACAGAAATGTCTTTCCTGACACAGCTTAAGGGCAGCACACCGACAGCATCACACCGCAGAGCTCCGCATATGCAGGCCGCTGCTGTCTCTGCGCGTTATTCCAAAAGTTCTTTGGTGTGGCCCTTTTTTGAGACGAGTGCATCAGATCGCAGCGCTGCTATTTGCAACATATGTCTCAGGCGTATCTCGCATGGCCAAAACATCACCAGCTTGGGCACCACATGCTTGATCAGACATATGTCGACCTGCCATGCAGTTCGTTGGCAAGCACACCTAAAAGACCCACACCAAAGAACAAAGCGGACCTCTCCTTGCTCCTCATCAGTTGGGATCTCCAACCCCACTATACCTTCAGTCCTCTCTGAAACCTGCACTGAGAGGAATGAAGGTGTAGAATTAGGTGTGTCACAGCCAAGTACTCGCGGGCAATCTGCTATCGGTACACCAACGTCAGATTGTACCAGGCAAATTTCCCTGCCCCAGCTGATGCACCACCGAAAGAAGTTCGCTCCCAGCCATCCACATGCCCAGTGGTTGAATGCTAGCTTGGCTAAATTGCTAGCACTTCAACTGCTGCCTTTTCAGTTGGTAGACTCTGCCCCCTTCCGTGAGTTTGTGGAATGTGCGGTTCCTCAGTGGCAGGTTCCCAAACGCCACTTTTTTTCAAGGAAGGCGATTCCGGCTCTCTACCGGCATGTGGAAGGCAATGTCTTGGCCTCGCTGGACAGGGAGGTCAGTGGTAAGGTGCATATTACCGCTGACTCATGGTCCAGCAGGCATGGACAGGGACGTTACCTATCTTTCACGGCGCATTGGGTGACTCTGCTGGCAGCTGGGAAGGATGCAGGACAAGGTGCAGTAGTGTTGGAGGTTGTTTTGCCACCACGCCTCCAAAATGCTACTACTGGTGATTCTGACATACCTCTCTCCTCCACCCCCTCCTCTTCTTCTTCCTCCATGTCCTCTTCCTGTGCTTTGTCCTCGGAACCAGCGGTGCTCCGTAGGCATTCAAGGGGCTATGCAAGTACGCAGGTAATGAGATGCCATGCGATGCTTGAGCTGGTGTGCTTGGGGACAGGAGTCACACTGGGGCAGAGATTCTGTCAGCTCTGCAGGGGCAGACTCAGAGGTGGTTGACGCCACGTCAGCTTAAGCCAGGAAAGGTGGTTTCCGACAATGGCACCAACCTCCTCTCCACCCTCCGACAGGGACACCTGACCCATGTACCCTGTTTGGCTCACGTCCTTAACTTGGTGGTGCAGCTATTCTTGGGCAGGTACCCGGGCTTACAGGATGTCCTGAAGCAGGCCAGGAAAGTCTGTGTGCATTTCCGCCGGTCATATAATGCCAGTGCTCAGCTGGCTGACTTGCAAAAGGAATTTAACCTGCCCAAGAACCGCCTAATCTATGACATGCCCACCAGGTGGAACTCAACGTTGGCCATGCTACAGCAGCTGCACAAGCAGCAGAGGGCCATCAATGAGTACCTGTGCGACTACGGCACCAGGACAGGGTCAGGGGAGCTCGGGTTTTTTTCACCATGCCAGTGGGGCATGATCAGGGATGCATGCACTGTCCTGGCACCATTTGAGGAGGCCACGAGGATGGTGAGCAGTGACAGTGCATGCATCAGTGACACTGTCCCTCTTGTCCACCTGTTGGAGCACACGCTGCATGGAATAATGGACAGGGCACTTGAGGCAGAAAAGAGGGAGGAAGAGGAGGACTTCCTTACCTCTCAAGGCCCCCTTTATCCAGACAGTGTTCTTGCTGGCCCGCCTAGCACACAGGAAGAGGACGAGGAGGAGGAGGATTGTATCAGCATGGAGGTGGAGCCTAGCACTCAGCATCAGCAGCAGTCTTCAAGGTATCAATTAGATTCCCAAGACACCCATGGACTTGTACGTAGCTGGGAGGAGGTGGCTGCGGATCATGTCATCCTGAGTGACCCAGAGGACTCCGGACCAAATGCCTCAGCAAACCTACGCTGCATGGCCTCCCTGATCCTGCAAAGCCTGCGGAAGGATCCTCGTATTCGTTACAAGGGTAAGGTTGCGGACCTTATCTTGCCGTCGCAGAGGGAGCAGAGGATGAAACATCTTCGGGAGGCCTTGCAGAAAGGTCTGTGCAACGCGTTCCCAGAGACTGGGAGGTTACAAATTCCTGGTTCTGGACAACGTGTTGCTGAGGCTTCGGTCAGTCAAAGAAGGAGCGGTGGAGAAGGTGGTCGTCTGACCGATGCGTTCAGACAATTTTTTAGTCCGCAGCCCCAAGGTATGATCGGTTCCAGCAACCATCGCCAGCATCTGGTTTACATGGTGCAGGAATACCTAGGGGCAAGATCAGACTTGGACACCTTTCCCACCGAAAATCCTCTGGGATACTGGGTCTTGAGGATGGATCACTGGCCAGAGCTTGCACAGTATGTAATTGAGCTACTGGCCTGTCCTGCATCAAGCGTTCTTTCGGAACGCACATTCAGTGCTGCTGGAGGCTTTGTAACCGATCACAGGGTGCGCCTGTCCACCGACTCGGTCAATCGACTGACCTTCATAAAAATGAATCAGTCTTGGATCACCACCAGCTACCAAGCACCTGATGCTGATGTAACCGAATAATTTTTTTTGAAATGTCAGATCCCTTCAAGACTGCCTATGCTGATGCTGAGTGACTATCCTGTTATGCTAAGTGACTATCCTCTTCCTCCTCAATAATCATGCTGATAGCTTGTAAGAACATTTTTGGTTCTGGGCACCGCCACCAGTGGCTAAGGCCCAATTGTTCAGCCCCTGTTTAACAGGGGCGTGTAATTACAATTTTTGATGCAATACTTTGCAGCAGGGCTCATTCCTGCGCTCCAACTAGAGTATCTGTGAGGGGTTGCAGTGTTGAGGCACCAGCACCAGTGCCTACGGCCCAATTTTTCTGCCCCTGTTTAACAGGGGCATGTAATTACAATTTTTGATGCAATACTTTGCAGCAGGGCTCATTCCTGCGCTCCAACTACAGTATCTGTGAGGAGTTGCAGTGTTGTGGCACCAGCACCAGTGCCTAAGGCCCAATTTTTCAGCCCCTGTTTAACAGGGGCATGCAAATACAATTTTTGATGCAATACTTTGCAGCAGGGCTCATTCCTGCGCTCCAACTAGAGTATCTGTGAGGGGTTGCAGTGTTGTGGCACCAGTGCCTAAGGCCCAATTTTTCTGCCCCTGTTCAACAGGGGCATGTAATTACAATTCTTGATCTAATATTTCACAGCTGGGCCCATTCCTGCACCCACCAAGAGTAACTGTGAGGACTTATAGTGTTGTGGCACCAGCACCACCACCACTACCAAAGGCCCAATTTTTCCTACCACTGTTCAACAATGGCATGTAATTACAATTCTTGATATAATAGTTCACAGCAGGGTGTTCCAGCGCCCACCAAGAGTAACTGTGAGGGGCTTACAGTGTTGTGGCAACACCAACACCCAAGGGCCAAATTTCTGCAGAGTATATACAGCAGGCCCCTACTTTCAAACATCCAACAGGATGTAAGAGGAAATCTACCCCTAGGAAGGGAAATTCTATCCTGTAAGAGTTAATATGGGAAAAACGTGTCTCCTCTCCACTGATGCTTTATCACCAATCCTTGTTTCACTAAAAAAAACACATTTTCAAAAAACATTTGTCATTGGGACAGAAAGTGAGGTGAAATGTTCTGAACAGGTGCACAGACAGCAAAACAAATGTTACAGGTGTGATAACCCTTCCCTATGTTTTCCAAAAAGCTTAAAAATTGTTTTTTTGGCTGGAGCTACACTTTAAAAATGTACCAGTTCAAAATTACAAACAGATTCTACGTAAACCTACAGTCCCTGACTTGTTTGCACCACCTGTATACTGCTGTTCAGAGTATATAGGCAGCCCCACGCCTTTCCTTTTTTTAATTTGGGTGCGTTGTTTTCCTTAATATCCATACAAGACCCAAAGGGGCTAGTAATGGGCTGGGGGGGGGGGGGGTACCCATGTAATTGTTCTCAATAATTTTCATCCATATTGCCGGGACCAGACATTACATTAAAGCTGCAAGCAGTTTTCAATTATTTTTTTTTCTTTAGAAATGTCATTTTGTGGGACAGTTCTAAACACGGGAAACACGTGCCACTTCACAGGCATACTATAGACACCCCCCCAGGTACGATATTTAAAGGAATGTTTCACCTTTTTTTCACTTTATGCATCATTAAAACCACTGCTCCTGAAAAAGGCAGTTTTTAAAACTTCTTTTTGCATTGATACATGTCCCCTGGGGCAGGACCCGGGTGCCCAAACCCTTTTTAGGACAATAACTTGCATATTAGCCTTTAAAATTAGCACTTTTGATTCCGAACGTTCGAGTCCCATAGACTCTAACGGGGTTCGATAGTTCGCGCAAACTTTCGGTCCGTTCGCAGGTTCTGGTGCGAACCGAACCGGGCGGTGTTCGGCTCATCCCTAGTTAGGAGCGATGACCTGTCCAGGTACTGGTCAACTACTATGCTGAAGCCTCCTTTAAACAAAATATGAGCCTCAGGGTAGTTCACAGAAAACATTAGAGTTTGGTCTAAGATGGCCATGGTTGCTGGATGAGGTTATTTACACCAATTAATACATAATACAAGTTAGTAATATTAAATACAGGGTATGTAAATAAAACATAATCTTCCTTATGGATCTATTCTAGCATTTACTGCTTGCCATTTAACTGCTTTACACAAAAATTAAAAAAATGTGTTATTCTCACATCATTTGGCACAACTTTTTATCATCTTTTCCATGACTACAATGTTGGGAAACCCTATAATTAGCTTGTGATTGCAAATAAGATTTAGAACATCCTCTAAAAGTAAATAATGAACCATATAAACAGATTCTTAGTATTCTACAAACTCTAAAAGGATCTTGGTGATATTTAAAGGGGGGTCTGTCTATCTGTAAAAATACATGTAATGCTCTCTCAAAAGCCTGTGAATTACTTTATGCTATTACAGTACTGTTGTTTAAATCCGTGTCATTACAATTTTTTTTAATCTGTTTCTACTCACAGGACTGTGGCTAGCCACAGGTCTCTTATTGGGACAATCTCAGGAAATTACATTATTACAGTCCAGAGGCCAAACTGCCCACTCTCCCCTCTGATTAGCAATACTCTCACATAATTTATAAACATGAGGCTACTGAGGGACCTGTCCTGTGAAGATGTTTTTACATTGGATTCCCTTGCAAATAACCAAGAGTTCCCTGATTGCTAAAGCCAGCCATATACGGTTCGAATCTTAGCTCAGCAGGTACTGTATAGGCAGGCTGATTGTGCCCACGTTGATTGATCGACCCATGGTTGAAGAAAGTCGCACCATCTATGGCTGGTATAAAGTGATGCTAAAGCTTCTTTTTTTTTTCTAAAGTAACAAACATGTCACCATACTTACCTGCTCTGTGCAGTGGTTTTGCACACAGAAGCCCTGATGTTCTTCTTTTCAGGTCACTCCCCAAAGCTCCTGGCTCCTTACCCTCGAGCAGTGCCCCCAGAGAAAGCTGCTTGCCCTGGGGGCACCGTTGCATGCTCGCTCATGAACCACTCATCTATGCATCCATAAGACGCAATTCTCCTAATTGGCTCACTGGCTGTGATTGAGAGAAGTGGGAGCCAATGGGGAGGAAGAGTCCCCATCCAGCTAAGGCTACCATGAACATCGCGGCTACCATGAATATCGCTGGATCAGAGGGGGCTCAGGTAAGGATTGGGGGGTGGGGGGGGCCACTGCACACAGAAGGTTTTTAACCTTCATGCATAGAATGCATGAAGGTAAAAAACCTTCAGCCTTTAGAACCACTTTAAGGTTGATTTACAGGCTGATTTATCAATGTGTTTTTACTAAAAATATCAGTGACTTCCCATCAACGATCAATCAGATTCAAACCTGTTTAGATTTGTGGCTCTGAGAGGACATTTTCACTTCTTTCCAAATAATCTATTAAGCCCCTAGTAGTCATTAAAACTGAACTCCAGCTGGATTGGGACTCTCTCTCTCCCCAAAGCAAGGTTCATAAAGACATGGATAAGCGAGTTTGGGGTGAATGAACTTGACTGGCCTGACCGTAACCCGATAGAACACCTTTGGGATGAATTAGGGCAGAGACTGCAAGCCAGGCCTTCTTGTCCAACATCAGTGCCTGACCTCACAAATGCGCTTCTGGAAGAATGGTCAAACATTCCCATAGATACACTCCTAAACCTTGTGGACAGCCTTCCCAGAAGAGTTGAAGCTGTTATAGCTGCAATGGGTGGGCCAACTTAATATTGAACCCTGATGACATTAAAGTTCATATGCGTGGAAAGGCAGGTGTCCGAATACTTTTGACAATATAGCGTGTGTGTGTGTGTGTGTGTGTATATATATATATGTAGCACTACCCCGATAGGAGATGCTGGTTTAAAGTTTTGGGCCTACCATTACCTTTTCTGTTCACCGCACTCGTGTCAGGGATCTCTCTTGAAGAGCTTTCAGAAATGTTCACACCAACACTTGGATACGTTTTCTTCAAGAGCTTTATTTTACCAGTTCCAACAGAGGGGTAGAGGAATAGGGGAGTTTCAGGTACTTTAGTTTGGGGATCACAGGAACAATCTCAGATCCAGAGGACAAAACAGTTCTATGCTGGATTCAGCAACCACCGGATAGGCCTACTCTCACAGGCCTAGCAACCGGTGTGAAGCTCGCTCAGAGTCTCTGCCACAAACTTTATGAGTGCCGTTGCGTCGTTCCACAACCTTCCGCCACAAGATTGTGTAACCACACTGACACTTTGCAAAAAGTTCCTTCAGAAGTACACAGCTCATGGTGCCAGAATCTTTCAGCCAGTCCGGCAGCACCGTGAGGCAAACTGGCCAGGATGCATCCTTCAATTGAGTCCCCAATTGTTCCGCTTCTTCCCGCAGGCAAGACCGCGTAGGACCATCCCTGGACTAGTAGCCCCCAGCAACTCCTGGGCCTACTTCTCAGTTGCAGAGCCTCGAGCCAGCAGGCCCCGAGGCCGAAAATGGCTCGCACATCCCTGAGGCCAGGAAGGCCCTCAGGTCAGGATCTGGCAACGACCCCCGGCAACAAACCCCGATAGAGTGGTCTCTGCCTCTTACATACCCCCTCCCAGAATGCACAGCAGGTTGACCACGCCCCTGAGCCACTTCTGGGAAAGGAATACCCAATACACCTAGCCCTCTGCATTTCCAACCCTGACCCGTGGTGACAGTGACACCTACTGTCAGGTGGAAAACGCGCAGCCCAGCTAGCCTGAAACAGAGCCAACAATTTACATAATTCTTTCAAAGCTGAACTACAGCTCAAATAACTAAATTTAACATATAGCATCTACCCAACAGGAGTAGGGCGCTACACATACAATTTCCACTTGCCTGCTCGCATTTTGCGAGTGGATTTTGAGGGCTGGGCGAGTGTGGGCTGCCTGGGGGCGGTCGTGGGGCAAGGGAGAGGAGAGGAGAGGAGGAGATGCCGCCGCCGCATTGATCAGCGCGCGTGGAACATAACAGCTTTCATTTCAATAGCTGTGTGTTCCCCGTCTTCATATATAGCCCCTCCCCCTTGTCCGGGCACTTTGATAGACAGATCACCCGCCCCAGGATTGGGCAGGTGACCTGTCTATCAAAGTGCTGGGAAAAGGGGGAGGGGCTGTGATGGCACAAGCGGCGTGGAACACAGCTATTGAAATGAAAGCTGTTACATTCCCTGCGCGCTGATCAATGCGGCGGCGGCAGCACCTCCTCCCCTCCTCTCCTCTCTCTTGCCCCACGACCGCCCCCTCTCTCTTACACAGGTAGGCCACTGGGGACCTACACATGGCCGCATTTGGGGACATGGCTGCATTTGGGGACATGGCTGCATTTGGGGACATGGTTGCATTTGGGGACATGGCTGCATTTCAGGACATATGGCTGCATTTGGGGACATATGGCTGCATTTGGGGACACAAGGCTGCATTTGGGGACATATGACTGCATTTGGGGACACAAGGCTGCATTTGGGGACATATGGCTGCATTTGGGGACACATGGCTAAACATGGCTGCATTTGGGGACACAGGGCTGCATTTGGGGACACATGGCTGCATTTGGGGACACATGGCTACACATGGCTGTATTTGTGGACACAAGGCTGCATTTGGGGACACATGGCTACACAAGGCTGCAATTGGGGACACAAGGCTGCATTTGGGGACAGATGGCTGCATTTGGGGACAGATGGCTGCATTGGCGTCACAGGCTGCACTGGCGGACACAGGCTGTATTGGAGGACATGGGCAGGCTGCAGTTTTGGACAAAGTTGTTGTTAATATTTATTTTTATAACTTAAGTCTGCATAAAACATTTAAGTGTCATTTCATGAGATAATTTAAGGGCGTGTTTAGGGGCGGGATTAGGGGTGGGGCATTGTAGGGGTTGGGCTCGGCAACTGGTGGCGAGTAACCCTTGAGGTCTGGCTAGTAGCTCAGGATTAAAAAATTTGAGCCCTGGCTATACCATGCTAAAAGAACAGTGTTTTTCAAAATAACCAAGGCACTTCAACAAAAAAAACGTTATTTTGTCTGATTGGGTGATGAACGCAGGGAAGGAATCGCATGTTGTCGAAGAAGGTTCTGATAAACATTTGCACTCACTCTGCCATGTAACTGTATAAGATGCCCAACTCCTGCTGCAGAAAACATCCCCCAAACAATGACGCTTCCCCCTCCACCTTTCACTGACTTCTTTACACACTTTAGGTTCAAGCCTCGTACACACGACCGAGTTTCTCGGCAAGAACCAGCAAGAAACTTGCTGGCAGAGCTTTCTTGCCGAGTAACTCGGTCGTGTGTACGCGGCTATCAGGTTTCTCGTCAAGAAAACCGACAAGAATCTCGACGAGAAAAATAGAGAACCTGCTCTCTATTTTCTCGTTGAGATTCTTGTCAGCATGTTTCTCGACGAGAAAAGTGTGTGTGTGTACACTTACCTTTCGCCGTGGAAACCCGCGCATGCTCGAAATGACTTTGACGCATGCGCGGTAGCTTCCTAGGCATAGGTAGGGTGTAGCAAGATGGCGGCGATGGCATCGAATGTGACGAGCGCACGCTCGTCGTAGTCGATGACGTCACCGCGTTCGCTCCATTCAAAGAACCGCGGGTTCTTTGAATGGAGCGTCTGTACACTCAGCCGGGACAAGTTTCTTGTCCAAGAATCTCGTCAAGAAAAACTACGTGTTTTTTCTTGACGAGATTCTCGGCCGTGTGTACAAGGCCTCAGTCTTTCCCCAGTTTGACAGCAAACATAATGTTTCCCATAGGACCCAAATAAATTAAACTTGCTTTTATCACTAAAGTGAACTTTGGACCAGTTCTCCTCTGTCCACACAACATGCTCCTCAGCAAAGGTTAGTCTAGCCTTTTGATTATTTCTGCTAATGAGAGGTTTGATCACTGCAGAGTGGGCTTTCAGTCCAAATTCTCTTAAATGACGAGACACTGTATGACGAGACAGATCTATTTACTCTGTTCAGCGCTGAACTGGCGAGCAATGGCAGCTGCGGTGTTAACCACTTAAGCCCCGGACCATTATGCAGCTTAAAGACCAGAGATGTTTTCAGAATTTGGCACTGCGCTGCTTTAACTGGAAATTGTGCGGACATGCAATGTTGTACCCAAACGAAATTTGCGACCTTTTCTTCCCACAAATAGAGCTTTTTTTTTTTTGCGATATAAATGGAAAAAGACTGAAATTTTTTTTTAAAAATTATATTTTCTACTTTTTGTTATAAGAAAAATCGAATAAACTCAATTTTAGTCATACATTTAGGCCAAAATGTATTTAGCCACATGTCTTTAGTAAAAAAAATGTCAATAAGCGTATATTTATTGGTTTGTGCAAAAATTATAGCGTCTACAAACTAGGGTACATTTTCTGGAATTTACACAGCTTTTAATTTATGACTGCCTATCTCATTTCTTGAGGTGCTAAAATGGCAGGGCGGTACAAAACCCCCCTAAATGACCCCATTTTGGAAAGAAGACACCCCAAGGAAATTGCTGAGAAGCATGTTGAGCCCATTGAATATATATTTTTTTTGTCTCAAGTGATTGAATAATGACAAAAAAAAAAAAAATTACAAAAAGTTGTCACTAAATGATATATTGCTCACACATGCCATGGTTATATGTGGAATTGCACCCCAAAATAAATTTTGCTGCTTCTCCTGAGTACGGGGATACCACATGTGTGGGACTTTTTAGGAGCCTAGCCGCGTACGGGACCCCGAAAGCCAAGAACCGCCTTCAGGATTTCTAAGGGCACAAATTTTTGATTTAACTCCTCACTACCTATCACAGTTTTGAAGGCCATAAAATGCCAAAATAGCACAAAACCCCCCCAAATGACCCCATTTTGGAAAGTAGACACCCCAAGCTATTTGCTGAGAGGCATGGTGAGTGTTTTACAGCTCTCATTTGTTTTTGAAAATGAAGAAAGATAATATTCTTATTTTTTTATTTTTTTTCAATTTTCAAAACTTTGTGACAAAAAGCGAGATCTGCAGAAAACTCACCATACCTCTCAGCAAATAGCTTTGGGGTGTCTACGTTCCAAAATGGGGTCATTTGGGGGGGGGTTTGTGCCATCTGGGCATTCCATGGCCTCCGAAACTGTGATAGGCAGTGAGGAGTGAAATCAAAAATTTACACCCTTAGAAAGCCTGAAGGCGGTGCTTGGTTTTTGGGGTTCCATACGCGGCTAGGCTCCCAAAAAGTCTCACACATGTGGTATCCCCATACTCAGGAGAAGCAACAAAATGTATTTTGGGGTGTAATTCCACATATGCCCATGGCATGTTTGAGCAATATATCATTTAGTGACAACTTTGTGCAAAAAAAATAAAAAATTAAAATAAATTGTCTTTTTTCCGCAACTTGTGTCAACATATAAAATATTCCATGGACTCGACATGCCTCTTAGTATATAGCTTGGGGTGTCTAATTTCCAAAATGGGGTCATTTGGGGGGGTTTTGAACTGTTCTGGCATTTTATACACAACATTAGGAAGCTTACATCCACTCTTCTAACCACTTGAAGACAAAGCCCTTTCTGACACGTTTTGTTTACATGAAATCATTTTTTTTTTTGCAAGAAAATTATGTTGAACCCCCAAACATTATATATTTTTTTAAAGCAAAGGCCCTACAGATTAAAATGGTGGGTGCTGCATTTTTTTTTCCACACAGTATTTGCGCAGTGATTTTTCAAACGCATTTTTTGGGGAAAAAATACACTTTTTTTAATTTTAATGCACTAAAACACACTATATTGCCCAAATGTTTGATGAAATAAAAAAGATGATATTAGGCCGAGTACATAGATACCAAACACGACATGCTTTAAAATTTCGCACAAACGCGCAGTGGCGACAAACTACATACATTTTTAAAAGCCTTTAAAAGCCTTTACAGGTTACCACGTTAGATTTACAGAGGAGGTCTACTGCTAAAATGACTGCCCTCGATCTGACCTTCACGGTGATACCTCACATGCATGATGCAATTGCTGTTTACATATGACGCCAGACCGATGCTTGCGTTCGCCATTGCGCAAGAGCAGGGCGGGACAGGGGTGCTTTATTTTCTTTTTCTTTTTTTTTCTTTTATTATTAATTTTGCTTTTTTATTTTATTTTTAAACTGTTCCTTCCATATTTTTTTTTTTAATCATTTTTATTGTTATCTCAGGGAATGTAAATATCCCCTATGATAGCAATAGGTAGTGACAGGTACACTTTTTTTGAAAAAACTGGGGTCTATTGGACCCTAGATCTTTCCTCTGCCCTCAAAGCATCTGACCACACCAAGATTGGTGTGATAAAATGCTTTCCCAATTTCCCAATGGCGCTTTTTATATCCGGGGGGGGACATTCCCTCCCACTGCTTGAAAAAGCAGTCCAGAGGCTAATTAGCCACTAGGATTGCTTTTACATGAAAAGAATGATACCAAGATGATACCTAAACCCGCAGGCATCAATCTGGTATAACCATTCAAAGTCCAGCAACATACCAGTACGTTGCTGGTCCTTGTTGGACATGTATTGTAATCTTTTTTTTCATGCAGCCTGTTGGCTGAACGAAAAAAAGAGATTGATCGGTGGGTATGCCCACCATTAGAATACCTCCCTTCATCCACCCACTTCTAATGATGGGCATACATGCACCATTTATATATGCCGAAGCATGGGGGCATCCTCCCGCAAAAGATATGCCGCACACACATGGTCTGACTTTTCCACGGGCAAGCCTCCTTCGGAATTTTGACCGTATGTACGCGGCATTAGGAGCAAAATCGCTCCTCCGCCCCTGCTGCCCCCATGCTTCGGCATATATGCTCTTTTTTTTTAACTGTGGTGGTGAAATCACCTCCTACAGCATTGGAGTCGCAGGGATCAGGCCTGTCTCTGCAAACGCTGCAGTTATGTGTGTTGTGTTTTGTAAGTGACAGTGATCGATCGATACTGCACTTGGGTGGCCTGGGCTGGATGGTGGGGCAAAACGCAAATGCTAGCAGGTATCTGGGCTGATCCCGCTAACACTGTGTTTTTGGGAACCCTAAACCACTGGGGATGCTAGTATAGATCTGATCAGATCAGATATTGATCTGTTCAGATACTATACCACTAAGGGAGGTGTATACTTCACGCGTGGGTGTTAGCGTTACTGGCACTAACCTGACGCTGCCTGGGGCCTCTCTGATGCTAAAACCTAATTGATATCACCCGCCGGGCGATCAGGGGGTTAAACCTTTATTGGGTTATATACGGCGGGTGCCCTGACACTATAAAAAGCAAACTAACTAACCAGCGTCACCCGTAACACTTATATGGTGATCACTGGTGAAAGGGTTAACTAGGGGCAATCAGGGGGTTAAACCTTTATTAGGTAATATATGGGGGTACCTGACGCTATAAAAACCTGCGGCGAACCTAAAAAAAATAACTGGCTACCTATAGGCACCAGCATAACTAATACAGCGATCAGAAAACGATCGCTTAGTGACACTGGCAAAAGGGGGTGAAAGGGTTACCTGGGGGGGAGATCAAGGGGTTAAACCTTTATTAGGTAATATATGGGGGTACCCGACGCTATAAAAACCTGCGGCGAACCTAAAAAAAATAACTGGCTACCTATCAGCACCAGCATAACTAATACAGCGATAAGAAAAATGATCGCTTAGTGACACTGGCAAAAGGGGGTGAAAGGGTTACCTGGGGGGCAATCAAGGGGTTAAACCTTTATTAGGTAATATATGGGGGTACCTGACGCTATAAAAACCTGCGGCGAACCTAAAGAAAATAACTGGCTACCTATCAGCATTACCGACACTAAGACAGCGATCAGAAAAACGATCGCTTAGTGACACTGGCAAAAGGGGGTGAAAGGGTTACCTGGGGGGGGCGATCAAGGGGTTAAACCTTTATTAGGTAATATATGGGGGTACCTGACGCTAAAAAAACCTGCGGCGAACCTAAAAAAAATAACTGGCTACCTATCGGCATCACCGACACTAATACAGCGATCAGAAAAACGATTGCTTAGTGACAGTGGTGCTAGGGGGTGAAAGGGTTACCTGGGGGGCGATCAAGGGGTTAAACCTTTATTGGGGGGGTTAGGGGGCTACACTGGACCTAAAACACTCTGCCCTGACACTTTTACAGTCACAAATGTCACTGATTGCAGTGACCATTTATTTACTGATCACTGCAATCAGTGACACTGTGACTGGGGGCTGGGGGGTGATGTGGGGGTGTCTGGGGGGGCGATCATGTTCCTATGTGTGCTGGTGTCAGTGTGCTGTTCAGTGCACTAACCTGATGTCTTCTCTCAACGGTGCTCGGTATATGTGAGCGCCGCATGAGAGATGACATCACTTCCTCCTGCCTGTGTAAACATTACACAGGCAGAGGAAGATTCTCATTCGCCGGGAGCGATCGCGAGGGGGTGGCCGGAAATGAATGGCCATCCCCTCATCACGGATCGATCCTGGAACGATGCCAACCGCTCACTGTATAGAAGGGGGTCCGATTGGAACCCCCAACTATACGAAGGCAGGCACGTACAGGTACGTGATTGTGCCTGTCCGTGCCATTCTGCCGACGTATATATACAGTGTGCGGTCATTAAGTGGTTAAACGGATTGCCCATTGAGATTCTCTGCATTATCCTGTCCTCTCTTGCATTTGTCTTTCATGGACGACCAGCCTACCTGGGAGACTTGAATGAGTTTGTGATGCTGTAAAGATGCAATATTCTAGAAATCACAGATTTGGAACGACAAACTTCTCTAGCTATGGCTGAATGGGTCACCCCATTGGTCTTTATCTGGACAACCTGCTGCCAGAGGGTTTCAGTAACTTTAGAACAGCTCACCATCTTGCAAAGTCAGTGAAAACTGGAAAGTTAGGTTGCCAGTAAAATAGGTATTGTCAGATAATTAAAGAAATTAGCACAAGGTGCCAGATTAACACCAATAACTGGGAGGTATCTGAAAGTGTTCTCTAATTTTGATCAATGATCTTTTTTAAATCTCATTAAAGTTTTTTATTCTGTGCTTCAAAATATATATAACTCATGAAATATGCTTAACAAAACTGCTCTTTTACCCCTGTTTAGATCATTTCAAATAGGACTAAGTAGTGACCTTGAAATTTAGGAAATTGTAGGTTGTTCTCTAATTTTGATCTCCAGTGTATATATATATATATATATATATATATATATCGTATTTATCGGCGTATAACACGCACAGGCATATAACACGCTACCTAATTTTAAGAGGGAAGTTTAAGGAAAAAAACTTTCTACAGCCCCTTTTACATTCCAAAGCCCCCCCCCTGCACATTACACAGACCAAAACCCCCCCTGCACATTACACAGACCAAAGCCCCCCTGCACATTACATAGACCAAAGCCCCCCCTGCACATTACACAGACCAAAACCCCCCTGCACATAACACAGACCAAAACCCCGCCTGCACATTACACAGACCAAAGCCCCCCCCTGCACATTACACAGACCAAAGCCTCCCCCTGCACATTACACAGACCAAAGCCCCTCCCCTGCACATTACACAGACCAAAGCCCCTCCCCTGCACATTACACAGACCAAAGCCCCCCTGCACATTACACAGACCAAAGCCCCCCTGCACATTACACAGACCAAAGCCCCCCTGCACATTCCACAGACCAAAGCCCCCCCTGCACATTACACAGACCAAAGCCCCCCCCTGCACATTACACAGACCAAAGCCCCCCCTGCACATTACACAGACCAAAGCCCCCCCACCCTGCACATTACACAGACCAAAGCCCCCCCACCCTGCACATTACACAGACCAAAGCCCCCCCTGCATATTACACAGACCAAAGTCCCCCCCTGCACATTACACAAACCAAAGTCCCCCCCTGCACATTACACAGACCAAACCCCCCTGAACATTACACAGACCAAACCCCCCTGCACATTAAACAGACCAAAGCCCCCCCACCCTGCACATTACACAGACCAAAGCCCCCCTGCACATTACACAGACCAAAGTCCCCCCTGCACATTACACAGACCAAAGTCCCCCCCCCTGCACATTACACAGACCAAACCCCCTGCACATTACACAGACCAAAGCCCCCCCTGCACATTACACAGACCAAAGCCCCCCCTGCACATTACACAGACCAAAGCCCCCCCTGCACATTACACAGACCAAAGCCCCCCTGCACATTACACAGACCAAAGCCCCCCTGCACATTACACAGAACAAAGCCCCCCTCCTGCACATTAAACAGACCAAAGCCCCCCCAGCACATTACACAGACCAAAGCCCCCCTGCACATTCCACAGACCAAAGCCCCCCCTGCACATTACAACGACCAAAGCCCCCCCTGCACATTACAACGACCAAAGCCCCCCTGCACATTACACAGACCAAAGCCCCCCCTGCACATTACACAGACCAAAGCCCCGCCCTGCACATTACACAGACCAAAGCCCCCCCTGCACATTACACAGACCAAAGCCCCCTGCACATTACACAGACCAAAGCCCCCCCTGCACATTACACAGACCAAACCCCCCCTGCACATTACACAGACCAAAGCCCCCCTGCACATTACACAGACCAAAGTCCCTCCCTGCACATTACACAGACCAAAGCCCCCTGCACATTACACAGACCAAAGCCCCCCCCCTGCACATTACACAGACCAAACCCCCCCTGCACATTACACAGACCAAAGCCCCCCCTGCACATTACACAGACCAAAGCCCCCCGCACATTACACAGACCAAAGCACCCCCTGCACATTACACAGACCAAAGCCCCCCCCTGCACATTACACAGACCAAACCCCCCCTGCACATTACACAGACCAACGCCCCCCCTGCACATTACACAGACCAAAGCCCCCCCTGCACATTACACAGACCAAAGCCCCCCCTGCACATTACACGGACCAAAGCCCCCCCTGCACATTATACAGACCAAAGCCCCCCCTGCAAATTACACAGACCAAAGCCCCTCCTGCACATTACACAGACCAAACCCCCCCTGCACATTACACAGACCAAAGCCCCCCCTGCACATTACACAGACCAAAGCCCCCCTGCACATTACACAGACCAAAGCCCCCCTGCACATTACACAGACCAAAGCCCCCCCTGCACATTACACAGACCAAAGCCCACCTGCACATTACACAGACCAAAGCCCCCCCTCCACATAACACAGACCAAAGCCCCTCCCTGCAAATTACACAGACCAAAGCCCCTCCCCTGCACATTACACAGACCAAAGCCCCTCCCCTGCACATTACACAGACCAAAGCCCCCCTGGACATTACACAGACCAAAACCCCCCTCCTGCACATTAAACAGACCAAAGCCCCCCTGCACATTACACAGACCAAAGCCCTCCTGCACATTACACAGAACAAGGCCCCCCTCCTGCACATTAAACAGACCAAAGCCCCCCTGCACATTACACAGACCAAAGCCCCCCTGCACATTACACAGACCAATGCCCCCCCTGCACATTACACAGACCAACGCCCCCCCTGCACATTACACAGACCAAAGTCCCCCCCTGCACATTACACATATCAAAGCCCCCCCTGCACATTACACAGACCAAAGCCCCCCTGCACATTACACAGACCAAAGCCCCCCCCTGCACATTACACAGACCAAAGCCCCCCCTGCACATTACACAGACCAAAGCCCCCCTGCACATTACACAGACCAAAGCCCCCCTGCACATTATACAGACCAAAGCCCCCCCTGCACATTACACAGATCACCCCACACATTACACAGATCCCTGCACATTACGTAGCCCCCTATACATTACACAGCATTTTCCCCCTGCACAGTACACAGCTCCTTTACATTGCACAGCCCCCTTGCACTCCCAGGAGACCCCCCAGCCTCCTGGGACAGCACTGCCAGTGTACCCTAAAGTTTAAAAAAAATCACTGCCAGTTCCTTCTCATACATACTGTGTCACTGCTCTTTCCGGCTGGTCACATGATCGCTCTCCTCTGATGTTTCATGTGACCGCTCTCCTCCTGCAATCTAAAGCTACACTCGGAGGGGGAGGAAGAGCGGGAAGAGGAGAGCAGCCAGAAAGAATGGGGAGAATGAGGTATTTGCGGGCTATGACACATACTATGACACTTCAAAGGATCTATGTGAAGGGACTGGCAGCGATTTTTTTAATCTTTATAGTACGCCGGCGGGCTGTCCCAGGGCCAGGAGAGGCGGGACGGCCGGCATGACCCCCCCGTCCAATCCCCACCCCCCTGTTGGTAAAAGAAAGCGATATCGGCGTACAAAAAAGTGTGTGTTATACGCCGATAAATACGGTATATATATATTTATATATATATATATGTAGCGGGGTGTTAAATTTAGGGGAAGTGTCTGAGTGGTAATTAGGCTCAGACACACTGATTGTTAGGGTATATGGACCATGACCATTTCTGTCCATGGGAGATGGCGTTGGTGTGCAGTTCCCTGTGGCCTACAGGTGGCGCTGTTGCCGTAAGCTAGGGTTGAACCACTGATACAGGGCTGTGCCCTTTTTGTCCCCTCTCGGCAGTAGTACGGCAGGGCGGGGAACCTGCTGTGCCTGTCAGGAGAGGGTATAAAAGGGGGGCCATCTTCCATTGGGGTCGTCGTTTGTGGGTCCGCGCCCAGGCACCTTCAGCCTGGGTGCGTGTGTTACCTCTGGGTGCCCTAGGCCCGGAGGCCTGGTTCCTGTTCCATGCCAGACACCTTCAGTCTGGGGTGAGGTACTATTTTCAAAGGCCCAGGGCCCAGCAACCTTCAGCTGGGGTCCGCTAAGGATCGAGAGCTCCCAGGGTGCCGCCTTGCGAGGAGACCCGTATCTGAGATGAGGAGGCCAGGGAGGTAACACTTTCCCGAAGACCCAGCGCAGAGTCATGGTTACGGTGAGGGCCTCTGTTAACTCTCCGGAGGGATGGTTTTCTCCTTTATATGGGCCAAATACTTCAAGAAGGTAGTTCACCAAGTCAGTGGTAGTGACTTCATAGGGCAAGGCCCTATTCACCAGGTCAGTGGCAGTGACCCGTTCACCAAGTCAGTGGCAGTGACTTCTATTCAGGAGGGCGCACCGACCTAGTGCATTACCACTTACAGGTTTATTAAAATAAGATTAAAAAGCAATAGTCCTACTTACAGACAGAGCTTATATACAAGCTTATCGGAAACAATGGCTGGAGATCTTAGCATTCACCGACAGGACTTGATGACAGAGAGGGTCAAACGATACCCCAAAACATCCAGATGGCTGACGCGTTTCAGGGGCGCACCCCTTTCCTCAGAGCCCAAGTGGTGAACCACCCTCTCTGTCATCAAGTCCTGTCGGTGAATGCTAAGATCTCCAGCCATTGTTTTCGATAAGCTTGTATATAAGCTCTGTCTGTAAGTAGGACTATTGCTTTTTAATCTTATTTTAATAAACCTGTAAGTGGTAATGCACTAGGTCGGTGCGCCCTCCTGTTTTCTTTCTTTTTTTAGCCATATGAACACTCATTGTTCTGAGGAGGGCTGCAAGATCATAGACTTTGCCTCTAGACAGAACCACACCACCTATGTTTTGACGATACACCGAGAGCGCAGGAGATTTTTTATTTTATTTTTGTGACTTCTATTCACCAGGTCTGTGGCAGAGACCAACCTCACGGTCTGTGGCAGAGATCGTGCGCCAAAACTGTTTGTGAAACCTGAACAGTCCGAGGAAATCATTAGAGTTTGTGCCTGGACCTCCTCCCACCTAAGCTGTCCTGTGTCTTGTTCCAACCTGTCTGCTGTTAAAGAGACTATTTGTTATCCAGTGTGAAATAAATATAGAAGTTGGACTTACAGTTGGTGTGGAGAGATACATTACTGGGGAGAAATAAAGACTTGCATCTATTCAAGGTAGAGGTGAGAATCATCCTCGGGAGGATTCAACTCCAGCCGCAGGCAGGCCTGAAACTAACACCGCTCAACCTCCTCGCACAGGAGGGTACGGGCTTGTGGTGCGGTGTGCCTCTCTCTGCCTGCAAGGAGCCTAATTAAATGCAGGTAAAGACAGGGGTCTGTGCGCTACATATATATATATATATATTAGGGCTGTGGAAATTAACTATTAATTCCTCGATTAATCGATTAAATTTTTTGATCGATCAAAATTCTTTTGATCGATCAAAATTCCGGGTCTTCAGGGAGTTCCGTCGGAGATCCGGTGACACCACAGACACCGGCGGGGCTTGCCATGTCCATCTGAAGGGCTCCTTTGCTGTGCCTTCATATCTGCATGCCAGCGGGACCTTACTATCTGCCACACGCAAGGGCTGTTACACTTCCCTCTATCACTTCCCTCTATCAACCTGGGATTCTACAGCCATCCACTGGGAGTTGTGATAGTTCCCTTCACGGGACATCTACATGCCGACGGACTGATGTTAACCCCTCCTCATCTGGATTCAGCAGTGGTATCGTTGTACACATTTTTGTACCAGTAGCATACTTAGCTACATGTTTTTATGACTGCTTTTGCTACCGTTTGGTATTCCTCGCACCATTTTTACAGTTTATGTAGCTACATCGATTTTATCTCCAGTGCAATATTTATTTTGTTACCTACTTGAAGACTATAAAAGTTTTAATGCTATTCCCATCGAGCGCTGCCTTTGTGTGTTTTTTGTATCCTGCTATCCATTTTTCCAGTGGTTGGTAGCTGCACTGGGAATCGGCCTGCAAGGAGATCAGCTAAAAGTAGTTGGATCTATATGTGTGTTATAATTAATCGAAAATTAGTCGATTAATCGATTTAAAAAAAAATAGATTAATCGAACACGAAAATTTTAATCAGTAACAGCCCTAATATATATATATACTGTGTATATATAGACTGATCTTCTCACTTAAAATATCATTCTGCCTGTATACTGTATGTCCTTGTATATACTGACCTTTTCACTTGCAGAGTCCTTCAACCCACCTTTGTCCTTGTATATACTGATCTTTTCACTCGCAGTTTGATTATGCATTTTTCATCATATGCTTTGTAGCGGGTATACACTTTTCCCTCTATTTAAAACTGGCAGAGACACCAGCAGTGTGCAGTTCCTTGCGGTCCAGCAGGTGGCGCTGGCGCCCTGGGCTGGGGTTGAACCATTGCTGTGTGCTGTGCCTCCTTTTTGTCCTCCCTCGGCAGCGGTATGGTGGGGTGGGGAACCCGCCGTGCTTGCTGGGAGAGGGTATAAAGGGGCCGGCCATCTTTGTCACGGGGTCGAGTCCCAGGCACCTTCAGCCTGAGGGTGGTGGTTCGTGTCGGTCCTCTAGGCGGGCCTAGGCCTAGAGGACATCCGGAGGTCGTGTTCCATCCCAGGCACCTTTAGCCTGGGGTGAGGTACTCGGATGGAGGTCTGGAGCTCAGTGCCCAACACTGAGTTCCGCGAGGGAAGGAGGTCCTAGGGAACCCAGGGATTGGGTACCCGAATCCAGAAGGCGTAATGGACCGGGGGGAGATACTCACTTGAAGACCGGGTGCAGCAGATTGCCAGTGACAGGTGAGCCTCCCATCGGAGACCACCTGGAAGGAAAATCCCCCCTCGCTGGGAGACCTCAGCCCACTTTCAGGGAGGAAAGTGGAGAGTTCATTGTGTCTGGGCCTACTCGCATCCACACCTCCTTGTCTGTTCTGTTCTTTAAGGGAGTCTAACTGATTGTGCTGTTCACTCGAGAAGAATAAAGGAGTGTTGGACTTTAATGGTGTGGGGCTCTTTTCTGGTGGACATTGTTCAAGGTAACTCCAGGTGCACAACACTGACCCGAAGGTAGAGAAAGAACTTTGCTTACACCGCACAGACATCTGTGGTGGAGGCTTGGCATGGTGACCCCGCTCTCTCCCCTCTGAGGTACCCCTAGACAAGAGAAAGACGAACTGATGCAAAGAGGGGAGTGAGGAGGCCGCTACAGCTTGTTTTGACAATGTTTTTGTGACAGATTTACTAAAGGTTAATGGGAGAACCAAGCCTTGAATTGTTCTCCCACAAATATCTGCAGCTGAAAGGAAAACCTAAACGAATATTAGGATATTAAAACATATATTTATTATTACCTAGTCTATGTCCAGGAAACTCTAGATGACCATGTGCAGCTGTCATCCTTGTGATTACTGGACACTGGATGTCTGTTTTGAGCACTGTAAATACTAGCATATTACTATAACTAAATAAATAAGGAACCATACAAAATTGGTGCTAGTTATTACATATAGTTAGGATGCAGTTATGAATTAGTCTTATGGTTTATTCAGTAATTATAATACATTAAAAGTCCTGGAGCCTGTGACAGAAGCAGACATTTTCCTTCTCTGCTTAGTATCAGCTTCACAGGAAATAAAGTCACTTCCTTGGAGATAGTATGGAAAAAAGTGAGGTTTCTAAAAGAGTTTTTTGTTGTTGCTGTTGTTGTTTCAGATAATATCTTTAAATTATACACTTCTATCCTGTGTGAGAATGTCCATTATATGTATCTATAATTTTCCCCATGAATAAGCATACACCTATCATGTAATCACTTTCTCGCTTAAGCTGAAACCTCTCATGAACAAAGTCATCATCAATATTAAAGATAGCCTTTGTTCAAAACCATTATGTTTTGAATGGAAGGAAAATTATCCTAGCATAGGCGTGCACACAGGGTGTATGCCAGGTGTGCCAGGGAACACTGTAATTACCCCGGGTGGTGGTGCAGAATCCCCCTGTTTAAACCCCTGATATTTCACCAAAGCCCCCTAACAGGGCTCCTAAAAAAATGTGTAAAAATTATAAAATAATATATATATAAAAATAAAAACTACTTACACTTTCCACTACCCTACTGACACCAATCTCTGCAAATATATACTTATATTGATAAACCCCTGCCCCTCAACTTTCAATCAATTCCGTGATGTTCCTTTATCTACCACACAACCATATCGTGTCTACTACTACCTGTCTACATGAGGTATCTGTCAATGTAAACTTAACTGCGTATGCTCCAACAGCAGAGCTGAGGGGAAGAGCATATGGAATACACAGAAGACACATCCAGATGAATTTCACAGGTGTGGTACTAAGGTTGGCCATAGAAGGACAGAGATCTTTTTTGAAAATGACAGACAGGGAGATATTTGCCTGTCTTTGCATGAGCTGCAGTAGCACCGAGATGCACTTAGATGGTGACAAGCACAGCACTTGAGATTATTCATTCTTTTCAGTAGAGGAGTAAATCAGGGCCTGTTTTCACCGTAATTTCCCTTGATAGAGATGCTTGTTATCGTGGTTGTGGTTTTAAAAATAAAAGTTGCAAGTGATGCTCCAAAATTCGGAGCATTGCTTGTAACTATCAAATTGCTTATGGCCGCCCTAAAAAAATGGACCCTCAAAGAATATAGTGGGGAAAAATAAGACAACATTGGATGATCACAGTGTAAAATTCCAGAGCAGACAAACTTAATAGTCCCCTGCCTTGCTGAGACATAGGAATGTTATTTATCTTCAATCCATTACTAGAAGAAACACCAGTCTAATAAACTGTCATAAAATATGGTATATACAATGTATACAATGCTTGGTATCAATTGTTTTTATACTTTAAGTCTGTTACTGTATGAAACAGCTTAAAAGTTTCAAGCTATGTCATATTTTCTAAACTGTAACTACTTAGATTTACTTATTGCTTTGTGACATCCCTCTTCACTGTGCAAAAAGCATGCGTTACTTAAACAATGTGGTTTGGAATCAGCGTTCTCATGGATCATCATGAAAATGTTTGCTTCAGTAATGGTGTCATCATTGTTACTAGCAACAGCTGCTTCACCAGCTTACATGGTTGTCTCCGATGACATGTATTACATGTTATTTACTATAATGCCACATACTGGGACTGACGAAAGTTGATAAATTAATGAAAACTAAGCAAAAACAATATTGCATTTTTTAAATAAACAATTTGCTCACAAAACAACTTCCTATTACTCCATGCACTCCTTATTCTCAGTTTTTATTGTTGTTACTGTAGCGGACCCCCAAAATTGGGGTCGCTATGCTCTAAATTTAAGGGCAGCCTGAGCAATAGTTTAGCTCAGGTTCTTCAATTCTGCTTAGTTTGGACTCTGCTCTGCTGTAATGTTGCCTGGAGTATAGTTCCCCCTATCCTGTGGGTGGCTCTGTTGCCCGGGTCTTGAGGAGAACCACAGGTGGCGTTGCGGTGTGGTTGGGTGTCCTCTCTCGGCTACCGTGCGGTGGGCGTTTTTTTTGCCTGCTGTGCATGCCGGGAGAGGGTGTATAAAGGGCAGACGCCATGATCTGGGGTGGTGTGCCGGGGGGATTCCAAGCAGGACCCCTGGTGGCAAAGTCGTGCCCTTTGGCCCTGCTGGCCGGGGGGGTGCGTTAACTGGTCGAGGAGTCTCGGGCACCTTTAGCCCGAGGCTGTAGAGTTCCGGGTAGGCCCAGTACCTTCAACTGGGTCTATAAACCAACCACTGGAGTCCCAGGGAACCAGAGGGAGGGTGGCCCACTCTGAAACAGAGGAAACCGGGGGAGGACCTGTCCGATGGATTGTGAAGGAAGTCACGGTCTTGGGGAGGCCTGGTTGCCTATCAGAGGGAAGGATTCGTGAGTTTCAGGATAGCTCCTGTAGCGTGCCCCATTGGCACCTATGGTCTCTATAATCTACAGGCATTAGGAAGCTCTAAATTCAGGAACTAAAGGATTCTGTGGCAGAGGATCTCCTGAACTTGTCCGTGAAGGGGACTAAAACTAAAATGTCATGTTCGTGCTTCACTCCGGCTGCTAGAACTGTGAGAGGGATCTATCCGGGTGAGCAATACCCACTCAGGCTTGAGTGGAGAATAGGGTGACTGGGTGCCGCGTGCCTGAACCTATTTCCCTACCAAATCCCATTGCTGTTTTCAACCTTTTTCCCAAATTTGTTTCAAGCAAAGGAAATAAACTCATCTGTTGGAGTTTAAATACTGTCTGGACATTGCAGGGCCGGCCCTACCATGGGACCCGATGGTACCTCGGTCCCAGGCGGCACTTTAAAGGGGGCGGCAAATTGCCGCCCACCAGCCAGCTAGCCCGTTCCCCTGCGCTGCTTATCCCATTGCGAGCAGGGCCAGTGTTCTGCCGAGAAAGGTCCCGGCATTTTTAAAATGCATGCCTTATGGCGCCAGCCTAGGGGGCGGTTGGGGCTGTGAAGACATCCCTGACAGACCACTCTATCCCCAGCCTGCAGTGCCGCCCTAGCAGCTGCAGTGAGAAGATGAGAGGAGAGAGCCGGGACGAGGAGCAGCTGGCCGGAAGTGCTGCATGTTTAGTGGAACTGGCTGGGGTAGATGATATGGAAGCCCTGCATCATGTAACTACGGGCTTGCCACGATATCTGCTCCCGCCGCCCCCCCCTCCTCCTGGTCTCTCAGGGATCTGTTGTGGGAGGACTGGCAGGCAGCAGCGCCGCTCTCCAGTCCTGGAGTAAAGTTTACCACCACCTTCGCTGGCTCAGGTATAGTGGAAGCTCATTGCTGCAGCCTGCACCCATTCACAAGAAACAAAAATTTACTCTGCTGTCAGTTTATAGTGCATTGCACTGTGTACAGAGGGAACTGATATGTGTGTGTGTGTGTGTGTGTGGGGGGGGGTAGGTGTGCAGGGGGGTACAGATATGTGTGTGTGTGTGGGGGGGAAACAGGTGTGCAGGGGGTACAGATATGTGTGTGTGTGGGGGGGTACAGGTGTGCAGGGGGTACAGATATGTGTGTGTGGGGGGGGACAGGTGTGCAGGGGGTACAGATATATGTGTGTGTGGGGAGGGGGGGCAGGTGTGCAGGGGGTACAGATATGTGTGTGTGGGGGGGGGGGTACAGGTGTGCAGGGGGTACAGATATGTGTGTGTGTGTGGGGGGGGGGGACAGGTGTGCAGGGGGTACAGATATGTGTGTGTGGGGAGGGGGGGCAGGTGTGCAGGGGGTACAGATATGTGTGTGGGGGGGGGTACAGGTGTGCAGGGGGTACAGATATGTGTGTGTGTGGGGGGGGGTACAGGTGTGCAGGGGGTACAGATATGTGTGTGTGTGGGGGGGGGGGGTACAGGTGTGCAGGGGGTACAGATGTGTGTGGGGGGGGGACAGGTGTGCAGGGGGTACAGATATGTGTGTGGGGGGGGGGGGGTACAGGTGTGCAGGGGGTACAGATATGTGTGTGTGTGTGGGGGGGGGACAGGTGTGCAGGGGGTACAGATGTGTGTATTGGGTACAGAGGGTGAACAGATATGTGTGTGTGTGTGGGGAGGGGACAGGTGTGCAGGGGATACAGATATGTGTGTGTGGGGGAGGGGTACAGGTGTGCAGGGGGTACAGATATGTGTGTGTGGGGAGGGGGGGCAGGTGTGCAGGGGGAACAGATATGTGTGTATTGGGTACAGAGGGTGAACAGATATGTGTGTGTGGGGAGGGGGGGCAGGTGTGCAGGGGGAACAGATATGTGTGTATTGGGTACAGAGGGTGAACAGATATGTGTGTGTGGGGAGGGGGGGCAGGTGTGCAGGGGGAACAGATATGTGTGTATTGGGTACAGAGGGTGAACAGATATGTGTGTGTGGGGAGGGGGGGCAGGTGTGCAGGGGGAACAGATATGTGTGTATTGGGTACAGAGGGTGAACAGATATGTGTGTGTGGGGAGGGGGGGGCAGGTGTGCAGGGGGAACAGATATGTGTGTATTGGGTACAGAGGGTGAACAGATATGTGTGTGTGTGTGTGTGGGGAGGGGACAGGTGTGCAGGGGATACAGATATGTGTGTGTGGGGGAGGGGTACAGGTGTGCAGGGGGTACAGATATGTGTGTGTGGGGAGGGGGGGCAGGTGTGCAGGGGGAACAGATATGTGTGTATTGGGTACAGAGGGTGAACAGATATGTGTGTGTGTGTGTGTGTGTGGGGGGGGAGGGGACAGGTGTGCAGGGGATACAGATATGTGTGTGTGGGGGAGGGGTACAGGTGTGCAGGGGGTACAGATATGTGTGTGTGGGGAGGGGGGGCAGGTGTACAGGGGGAACAGATATGTGTGTATTGGGTACAGAGGGTGAACAGATATGTGTGTGTGTGTGTGGGGAGGGGACAGGTGTGCAGGGGATACAGATATGTGTGTGTGGGGGAGGGGTACAGGTGTGCAGGGGGTACAGATATGTGTGTGTGGGGAGGGGGGGCAGGTGTGCAGGGGGAACAGATATGTGTGTATTGGGTACAGAGGGTGAACAGATATGTGTGTGTGGGGAGGGGGGGGGGGCAGGTGTGCAGGGGGAACAGATATGTGTGTATTGGGTACAGAGGGTGAACAGATATGTGTGTGTGTGTGTGTGTGGGGAGGGGACAGGTGTGCAGGGGATACAGATATGTGTGTGTGGGGGAGGGGTACAGGTGTGCAGGGGGTACAGATATGTGTGTGTGGGGAGGGGGGGCAGGTGTGCAGGGGGAACAGATATGTGTGTATTGGGTACAGAGGGTGAACAGATATGTGTGTGTGTGTGTGTGTGTGTGTGGGGAGGGGACAGGTGTGCAGGGGATACAGATATGTGTGTGTGGGGGAGGGGTACAGGTGTGCAGGGGGTACAGATATGTGTGTGTGGGGAGGGGGGGCAGGTGTGCAGGGGGAACAGATATGTGTGTATTGGGTACAGAGGGTGAACAGATATGTGTGTGTGTGTGTGTGTGTGTGTGTGTGTGTGGGGAGGGGACAGGTGTGCAGGGGATACAGATATGTGTGTGTGGGGGAGGGGTACAGGTGTGCAGGGGGTACAGATATGTGTGTGTGGGGAGGGGGGGCAGGTGTGCAGGGGGAACAGATATGTGTGTATTGGGTACAGAGGGTGAACAGATATGTGTGTGTGTGTGTGTGGGGGGGGGGGGAGGGGGGAAACGGATGTGCAGGGGGGTGTTTTTACACTTGAATATTGATTTACACACATATATAGTGCCATGACCAGTTCTCTTTATACTCCTATACATGAATAGAGCCATAACACATCCTTTTTATTGAGCCATGACATGTGCTTTTATACTCCTATATACACATGTATAGAGCTCTGACGGGTCCTTTTATACTCCTACATGCATGTATAGAGCCATGACAGGTCCTCTTTATATTCCTACATACATGTATTGAGCCATGACATTTCCTTTTACACTCCTATACACACGTATAGTGCCATGACCGCTCCTCTTTATAGTCCTATACATGAATAGAGCCATACCAGGTCCTTTTTATAGAGCCATACCAGGTCCTTTTTATAGAGCCATTTCAGGTCCTATTTATACTTCTATATACATGTAAAGAGCCATGACAGGTCCTCTTAATTTATCATGATATACAATTATGAATGTGGGGGCCTTTTGGTGGGCGACTGGGCGTGTTTTTTTTTTGGAGGGGGGGCAGCATTTAATTCTTGGTACCAGGCAGCACAATGTCTTGGACCAGCACTGGGACATTGGCCTTCTTTCGGGGAAGAATAGACTTTTCCCTACATTCTAGGGACAAGAACCAACAGAGGGAGGTAACTCGCTGCAGGACCCAAAATTGCAAGAACACCGCTCAACCTCTTATACCAGGAGGATACGAGCATGTGGCATGGTGTGCCTTTACCCCTGCAAGTGAAGGTAGGCAGGAAAAAAGGGTCTGTGTGCTACACGTGGGGGTTTGAGTCTGGGATGTTTTGCAGCTACCCCCTGGAGGTTGGACTATTTTTCCCCGTGTATGATGTGGTTCTGTAAAAATCGGCCATTTGGGAAGAGTTGAACTGCGTCATTTGTGTGAGAGATGGAGGTAAGAGCCTGTACTGGACTTTTCTGACTGCGTAGTTCGTGGGCATGCCTCAAACATGGAGGGGCCCGCGAGCTGCGTGCTGCGGTAGGGAAGGGAGCCCCCGCCAACTTGTGTGTTGCGTTGGCGCCAAGGGGACAGTGCGAGCTGGATCATTGGAGAAGTAAGATGGCCGCTGCTCCATGGACTTCTGTTGCATCGGGACCTCGGATATTCCAGACCGCCCCATCCATGGACATTGCTTCCCTCGCTGCCCCCCTGATGGACGCAGGGATCCGGCTGGAGCCTAGGGGCCGCTTCGCTCTCTGTGTCTGCCGAGATGCGGAGGCCCTGGGCATGCTCTGTCCCAGATGTCAAGGACTAGCGGTGCAACTATGGCCTTTTGGAAGGTGTGCAACCTGTGGAGAGTTCCTCTCCGAAGTAGACCAACCCACTGAGAAACCTCGGATCTACCAAATCAACTACATTACGGGTGCCATCACTTCCGAGGAGGAAACCTGTACTCCCACAGTTGAGCCCACGTGCACCACGTTGGCTGCCACGGATGTGGCCAATGGAGATGACTCAGCTGCTGCAGAGCCATCGGTGGATACCGGAGCGGATGCTGTCTCCGCCACAACCGAGACCTCCATTCCGCCCGCCGAACGAGGGGTGGGCTATGTTGGGGCTGTTATGGATGACATGTTGCTTTAAATGCAACTTTATGGTGCATCTCTGTTTTACTTCTTCCTGTGTTGTGTTTCCTGTTTCCTGCTGGTTCTTTTTCAGTAAACATGGCTTATGTACAGTAATGGTTTGTGCTGTCTCTCTACATATATCACGACAAACATGGTGTCAGAAGATTTGGATCCATGCTCTTTCTACACATTTGATGCTGAGAGCCTGCCAGCCTTCATGTGAGTGTTCTTGGAACTGATTGTGCCTCCTGACAATTGCAGTCCTGTCCTGGATGCTGAGTGTTTGCAGCAAGGAAAACAGCATCATGGCAGCTAACAGCATTCCACTGCCTGAGGCAATGAGGGTGAGTGGAGATGTTGGCAGTAACTGGGACAATTTCAGGGCTGAGTTTCAGGACTATTCCCTAGCCACAGGGTTAAATGAGAAGTCTGCAGCAGTGCAAGCAGCCACGCTGAGAAGGATAATGGGCAGTGAATGCCTCCATGTTTACAAGCATAATCTGAACCTCACAGAGGAGCAAAAAGTGACACCAAAACCATTCTGGATGCATTAGAAGCTTTCTTCAGACCTTCTAAAAATGTCATCTATGAAAGATATATATTTGGCTGCTGTAAGCAAGAAGACTGTGAATCAATAGACAGGTTTGTCACACGGCTAAGAGAAAAAGCTGCAAGCTGTGAGTATGGCTCTCTGAGAGATGAACTTATTCGTGATAAAATAGTTTTGGGTATCACCAGTGAAAGCACACGCTGCCACCTATTGAGGAAACATGATTTAGATCTACAAACAGCAATTGAGATATGTCGCACTGATGAACTTACTGACAAACATATGAAAGCTATGGAGCAGGATAAACTGATTGGCAATATCAATGCAGCCTCTAAACAACAGCAAAACTTCAAAAACCACCAGCATAAGTTTCAGCACAAGGGTCACCTACACAACTCACCTGGGATGAAGCCTGCATCATGCAAGTATTGCGGCAATGTGCATGTACGAGAGAAAGAAAAGTGTCCTGCATATGGGAAAATCTGTACTGCATGTGGTAAACCAAATCACTTTGCAAGAGTGTGTCTCTCCAGTAAAATGGAAGCAAGGAAGCTGCACACAATTGAGCAAATGTCAGATCCGGAGAATGCACACCTGCTTAGCACTGATATGGTTTACTCCTCAGAATGCATTGGTGCTGTAAACACAAAGGGCAAAAAATGGTTTGTAAACCTCAGATTAAACAATATAATCCAACCCTGCCAGCTGGACTCGGGTGCAACGTGTGATGTCATGAGTATAAAGGACAAAATGAAACTGGCACCCAGAGCACCCCTTCAGCCTAGTAGCACCAAACTAAAGTTGTATTCAGGGGAACTAATGGAATCATTGGGGCTATTCCAAACAGAATGCAGCATACGTGATTGTATACACAAACTGAACTTTGAGATTGTTGA
Organism: Rana muscosa; assembly: GCA_029206835.1. Classification (NCBI taxonomy): domain Eukaryota; kingdom Metazoa; phylum Chordata; class Amphibia; order Anura; family Ranidae; genus Rana; species Rana muscosa. The sequence continues at coordinate 9,708,681 of JARGYO010005626.1, read as the reverse complement.
TGCCGATCAGAAACCGCTATTATCAGGTTCAACATGTGAGCGCCTTGGACTGATGCTGTTCACCATTCCTGCTGAGCTACATAATGTTGATAATCAGCCTGCAAAATCTCTGACTAGGCCACTGACAAAACAGCAAATTCTTCACACCTACAGTGATGTGTTTGAGGGCTCGATAGTCTCTGTTCCAGGAGAGGTTCGTTTTGAACTTGATCCTACCATTCAACCTGTACAATGTGCCCCACGCAATGTGCCTATCGCCATTAAGCTACTGGTTAAAGCTCAACTAGATAAATATGAAGCTAAAGGACATCTAACTTCAGTAACAGAGCCTACAGATTGGATCAGTAACATGGTTGTTATCAGAAAGCCTGAGAAGATCAGAATATGCATTGATCCCAAGTTTCTGAATATGGCCCTGAAACGGTCAAACTACTTAATGCCAACACTCGATGATATTTTGCACAAACTACCTAAAGCACGTGTCTTCACACTTGTGGATGCTAGAGATGCCTTTTTACAGTGCAAACTGGATGAAAAGAGTAGCTACATGACCACGTTCTGGACTCCTTGGGGCAGAAAGAGATGGCTCAAACTACCATTTGGAGTCTCTGTAGCACCGGAGGTATACCAGCGAAAGCAGAATGAACTATTAGGTGGTCTTGACGGAATTGAGCCAATAGCTGATGACATTCTTATAGTTGGCTGCCGCAATACAGATGAGGAGGCTGAGCAAGATCATGATGAAAAGTTAATAGCGCTACTGGATCGTTGTAGGCAGGTGATGCTGAGGCTTAGTGTGAAGAAATTGCAGTTCAAGGTGGCAGAAGTCCGTTTCCATGGACATATCCTGTCTTCACAAGGCTTAAAAGCTGACCCGGATAAGATTAAAGCCATTGTGGACATGCCACAACCTGCTGATGCCAAAGCGGTACAGAGATTTATTGGCTTTGTTACATACCTAGCAAAATTCCTGCCACACTTATCTGAGGTGTGTGAGCCACTAAGACGACTTCTGGACAAAGATGCAGTTTGGCACTGGCTTCCCAAGCATGACCGGGCAGTAGAGGATATAAAACACTTGGTCACCTCTGCCCCAGTGTTGAAATACTATGATGTCACAAAGCCTGTTACCATACAAAGTGACTCCAGTAAAAATGGTCTAGGCTGTTGCCTTTTGCAGAAAGGTCAGCCAGTTGCATATGCATCCAGAGCTCTTTCATCAGCTGAGCAAAATTATGCTCAAATTGAGAAGGAATGTTTAAGCATTGTATTTGCTTGCCAGCGTTTCCATCATTATCTTTATGGATGGGATTCAATTACAGCTGAAACTGATCACAAACCTTTGATAGCCATATTCAAAAAGCCCCTTTTGTGTGCTCCCAAGCGTTTGCAGAGCATGATGCTTACATTGCAGCATTACAACCTCAATGTTGTCTACAAGCCAGGATGTGAAATGTATATCAGCGATACCCTGAGCAGAGCTACGTCAGATAATGTGGCACCTGGAGGTGAGCATGAGCATCGTACAATTTGTCTGCTGGAACAGGAACAAAATTTCTTTGCCGATATCAATCAAGCAGACTATCTTAATGTCACAGATCAACGACTACATCAACTCATACAGCACACTGACAGTGATGCAACTTTACAAGCTTTGAAGTCTATTGTTTTGAGTGGGTGGCCAGATGAAAAAGATGCAGTACCTGGAATTGTAAGGGAATACTGGTCCTTTAGAGATGAGATCAGCATACAAAATGGTATCTTGTACAAAGGTCCAAGGGTCATCGTGCCAAAGTCACTGAGAGCAGAGATGTTATTACGCATACACTCCAGCCATATTGGTGGTGAAGCATGCTACAGGCAAGCTCGTGATACTCTTTACTGGCCCAACATGCATGGTGAAATCAAAGACTTTGTCAGTAATAGTCCCACCTGCAATGAATATGCCCATTTGCAACAGAAAGAAACCATGATGTCACATGAGATACCTACACGTCCGTGGCAGATTATCAGTATGGACTTATTCAACTACGCAGGCAAGGAATACCTGCTTTTAGTCGATCATTATTCAGACTTCTGGGAAATAGACCTTCTTCCCGACTTATCCACTGAAGCTACAATTAAGAGGTGCAAGGCTCAGTTTGCACGTCATGGCCAACCAGATACAGTGATCTCCGACAATGGCCCTCAGTTTGCAAGCCTACAATTCAGAAAATTTGCCACTGAATGGGAGTTTGAGCATGTTACTTCCTCACCACGTCATCCACAGGCTAATGGCAAAGCTGAATCAGCTGTAAAGATTGTTAAAAATTTATGCAAGAAAGCACAAAGTGATGGTAAAGACCCATGGAAGGCCATTTTACATTGGAGAAACACTCCGACTGAAGGCATGGATAGTAGCCCGGCACAAAGACTGATGTCAAGGAGATTAAAGACCTCCTTACCAGTATCAAATAGGCTGCTTGAACCCTCTGTTATACAAGGTGTTCCAGAAAAGATAAGGATTAAGAGACAAGTGTCAAAGGCATGATATGACACATCGGCCAGAGATTTGCCAGAATTAAATATTGGAGAACGAATCCGTATAAAGCCATTACCTGGAGATCGAACAGGCCGTTGGAGAATAGGTACTTGTCTGCAAAAGGTTGCACCACGCTCCTATCTTGTGGACGTTGAAGGAACTCTCTATCGCCGCAATCGAGTGGATTTGAGAGTGGCAGAGCAGACTGATTCTCAGTATCCCGTTGATAGATCAGACTCACCCATTGACAGTGAGGCATGTACAGAGGGAATGCCTCATACCAACGGCAATGACAGTTCTGGGCAACCAAGTATACCCGACAGCTGTCAAGCGCAGAGCATGCCAGTACGTGATGAGAAGAGCCCAGTAACTTCAGAAAGGGCTAAAGGAATCCTTGTACAAGGGCCAGTCTTCACCCGTAGTGGTAGATGTTCAAAACCACCTATGAGACTTAACCTGTAGAATGTGTTATTGCTTTGTCTCTTTTAAATTTCACAATGTTCATTTATTAACACTAAAAGGGGGAGATGTTATGGATGACATGTTTCTTTAAATGCAACTCTATGGTGCATCTCTGTTGTACTTCTTCCTGTGTTGTGTTTCCTGTTTCCTGCTGGTTCTTTTTCAGTAAACATGGCTTATGTACAGTAATGGTTTGTGCTGTCTCTCTACATATATCACGACAAACAGGGGCCTCCCCCGTGGCCGCGGTCGAAGCCTGCTCCAGCGCCTGCCTGAACCGGAACTCCAAGCGGGAGGGACCTCCAGGAGATCCACGTCAGGGGACGGTAAGGAGGCTGGGGGAACTGTGACACTGAGTTTGCCAGGGAAGGGAAAGAAGCTCATACCCCACACTACTGGGGATTCGTGGACAGCCAGCCCGCGGAAACATTCTATTTTTGGAGACAATGTGTCTGTGTCCACCACAAATTATCTGCCGGCAGAGGAGTATGACACCTCCGATCTGGAATCGTCGTCAGATGTGGGGGCTGACTACGAGATTGATGAGGTTTATATTAAAAAGGGATGGGACAAAGTTCCAGTGACTTCACCCCTCAGCCTTTGGGAGATCTCGCCAATGGACTCTGGGGAAACTACACCTAGAGTGGAAGCCCCTGCGCTAAAGGAAAAAGTCATACCCACACCCGCCCTGCCTGTCCCTGCATTGTCCGTACCTACTGCTACGGAGGGACGTCCGCTGTTGCGGCTGCCTTTGCCACAGTTGGAGCCAGTTCAAATAACAAGGTCCCCGGATGCTATCGTTCTTCCTGGAGCAGAAGATCGGGCGACCATGCCACCTTTAGCCCGGTTACAGCGGCTCCTAAATAGGAAAATTGCTGCGGAATACGGGTGGGAATATCCCTACGTTTCAAAGAGTTGCTCTTTGAAATCGAGGCCTACAGGGAACGGTGGTACGCGGACTTCATTTGGGACCATTTGGAAGTGCACAGAGGCCGCAGGTATCTAAAATGTTCTGCTATCATGGCAGATCATTATAAGGGGTGCCGTAAGGAGTGGAGCTATGGTCGGCACATCAATGCGGATCGTGTGGTAATTTGCTGCAAGGAGAAAGAGGATACCGTGTACTCTATAGAGACCCTAGATAAACAATGGAAGACACTTGTTCTCCCGGATCCTCAGTACTACTTGTGAAATGGAACTTGTGTGTGCTTTTCTTTATTCCGTTTCACAGGAATAGCCTGCCCTGAACTCACTCTTGACTTTACCCTTTGCAGCAAGGGAAACTACTCAACTGAGGAATTGGATAGTTGTTTTTTTTTTCTCTCTCTCCTCAGCTCCGCAAGGAAAATATTTTTTTTTTCTTCTCTACTGAACTATGGGGTAGTTTAGTCAGGGCCAAAGTGAGAACTGTTGCGATCAAGATAAAGAGTTCATGTGAAATACATGTATGCCCACGCGCAGCATTGAAGTGTATAGACTTAAGTTGCCACTAGGTGGCGGTGTTTTGCCGAAATTTCAGTGAGGCTAGGCTTAGCAGTGCAAACTAAATGTATATATATCCGAGGATAATCATCTCTCTCGGGGGAGGTGGTTTTCTTCTGCCCATCTTAGATGTAGAATTGTATATTGTGTTTTCCATTTCTCTCCCTCTGCAGGTGACCTGTGATCAACTCTACCGGAGAATGGGTGGGGTAGATATGTTAGGAGGGCTGCGATTGTACTTTGTGATATTGTATGTTTTATACAAACTGTGATGTATATTTTACATGCTCTCCTTCTTTCTCTCCCTACTCTATTCCCAAATTGTTGGTTCAGGCACCAATTTAACATAATTACTGTACATAGTTGGAAAAGACCGGAACCCACTCAGGATTGAGGGGTCTTTCTGATCTCTTCCAGCCACTGGGGACAGTGGCTCCTTAAGGGGGGGTATGTGTAGCGGACCCCCAAAATTGGGGTTGCTATGCTCTAAATTTAAGGGCAGCCTGAGCAATAGTTTAGCTCAGGTTCTTCAATTCTGCTTAGTTTGGACTCTGCTCTGCTGTAATGTTGCCTGGAGTATAGTTCCCCCTGTCCTGTGGGTGGCGCTGTTGCCCGGGTCTTGAGGAGAACCACAGGTGGCGTTGCGGTGTGGTTGGGTGTCCTCTCTCGGCTACCGTGCAGTGGGCGTTTTTTTTGCCTGCTGTGCATGCCGGGAGAGGGTACATAAAGGGCACACGCCATGATCTGGGGTGGTGTGCCGGGGGGATTCCAAGGAGGACCCCTGGTGGCAAAGTCGTGCCCTTTGGCCCTGCTGGCCGGGGGGGTGGGTGAACTGGTCGAGGAGTCTCGGGCACCTTTAGCCCGAGGCTGTAGAGTTCCGGGAAGGCCCAGTACCTTCAACTAGGTCTACAAACCAACCACTGGAGTCCCAGGGAACCCGAGGGAGGGTGGCCCGCTCTGAAACAGAGGAAACCGGGGGAGGACCAGTCCGATAGATCAGTGAAGGAAGTAACGGTCTCGGGGAGGCCTGGTTGCCTATCAGAGGGAAGGATTCGTGAGTTGCAGGATAGCTCCTTAGCGTGCCCCATTGGCACCTATGGTCTCTATAATCTACAGGCGTTAGGAAGTTCTAAATTCAGGAACTAAAGGATTCTGTGGCAGAGGATCTCCTGAACTTGTCAGTGAAGGGGACTAAAACTAAAGTGTCATGTTCGTGCTTCACTCCGGCTGCTAGAACTGTGAGAGGGATCTATCCGGGTGAGCAATACCCACTCAGGCTTGAGTGGAGAATAGGGTGACTGGGTGCCGCGTGCCTGAACCTATTTCCCTACCAAATCCCATTGCTGTTTTTAACCTTTTTCCCAACTTTGTTTCAAGCAAAGGAAATAAACTCATCTGTTGGAGTTTAAATACTGTCTGGACATTGGCCTTCTTTCGGGGAAGAATAGACTTTTCCCTACATTCTAGGGACAAGAACCAACGGAGGGAGGTAACTCACTGCAGGACCCAAAACTGCAAGAACACCGCTCAACCTCTTATACCAGGAGGATACCGGCATGTGGCATGGTGTGCCTTTACCCCTGCAAGTGAAGGTAGGCAGGAAAAAAGGGTCTGTGTGCTACATTACTTTCTGTTGATTGGCCTGTTATTCATTACTAAGCTAACACTAGTTTAGTCTGCTTTGAGCAAGGCATCGAGATGTATATTCCTTGCTAATCACTGCACTGCTTTGGCTGCCTTTATCCACCCAGATCATATTAAAGTTATGTTTCTAAGCATTGATAGTTCTGGAACAATATGACAGGATGTCTAAGTTTTACATTTTCTATAAGGCTGGGTTCACACCTATGCGTTGCGTTTTTGAGCTTGGAGTCTTTGCCAAGTTCGCAATCAGTCGTTCAGCGGGTTCCTTTGCATTTTTAGCTGTGGACTTGCCGACCTGTGAAGTCTCGCCGCTGTTATCATGAGGGGGAAACCCATGCCAAATTTTAAATAAAAAACCGGCATGGGTTCCCCTCCAGGAGCATATCAGGCCCTTAGGTCGTTATGGACGTTAACGGGAACCCCTACGCCGGAAAAAAACGGCGTGGGGTCCCCCCAAAATCCATAGCAGACCCTTATCCGAGCACGCAGCCCGGCCGGTCAGGAAAGGGGGTGGGGACAAGTGAGCGCCCCCGTCCTGAACCGTACCAGGCCGCATGCCCTCAACATGGGGGGGTGGGTGCTTTGGGGCAGGGGGGCATCCTGCAGGCCCCCCCACCCCAAAGCACCCTGCCCCCATGTTGATGAGGACAGGGCCTCTTCCCGACAACCCTGGCCGTTGGTTGTCGGGGTATGCGGGCGGGGGGCTTATCGGAATCCAGGAGCCCCCTTTAATAAGGGGGCCCCCAGATCCTGGCCCCCCACCCTATGTGAATGAGTAAGGGGTACATCGTACCCCTACCCATTCACCTGGTGGGAAAAAAAATGGCAATAAAAACACTACACAGGTTTTTTAAGTAATTTGTCAACATCTCCAGGAGAGAAAAGAGGGAAGAAGGCGACAAAGAAGACCGGGCCCCCGCTAGCAAAAGAGCTGGAAGAAGATAGTGGAGGCCCAGCAGAAGGAAGAAAGAACCGGAGAGCGAGAGAAGAACCGGGGAGCGCGGAGACAACACCGGAGACCCCCGAAGTCAGAAGAGACCCCCCGAAGTTGGAAGAAGACCCCCGAAGTCGGAAGAAGACCCCCGGAGTCGGAAGAAGACCCCCGGAGTTGACTAATAAATTACTTAAAAAAGCCGTGTAGTGTTTTTATTGCCATTTTTTTCCACCAGGTGAATGGGTAGGGGTACGATGTACCCCATACTTATTCACATAGGGTGGGGGCCGGGATCTGGGGGCCCCCTTATTAAAGGGGGCTCCTGGATTCCAATAAGCCCCCCGCCCGCATACCCGGACAACCAACGGCCAGGGTTGTCGGGAAGAGGCCCTGTCCTCATCAACATGGGGGCAGGGTGCTTTGGGGTGGAGGGGCCCGCAGGGCGCCCCCCTGCCCCAAAGCACCCACCCCCCATGTTGAGGGCATGCGGCCTGGTACAGTTCAGGAGGGGGGGGCGCTCGCTCGTCCCCACCCCCGTTCCTGACCGGCCGGACTGCGTGCTCGGATAAGGGTCTGCTATGGATTTTGGGGGGACCCCCACGCCGGTTTTTTTCGGCGTAGGGGTTCCCGTTAAAGTCCATACCAGACCTAAGGGCCTGGTATGCTCCTGGAGGGGAACCCATGCCGGTTTGTTATTTAAAATTTGGCGTGGAGTTCCCCCTCAAGATCCCTGTTCAGAACGCAACACATGTGCGAATCAGATGCGTGCCCATAGAACATAATGGGCCTGAATTCGCACCTGAGCCGCACCGCAATGCCTAGAGAACGCACACGTTTTTTCGGCAATGCGCAGTACGAATGCATTGCACATATGTGAACCAGCCTCATTGGAATCAATGTATTTTATAATGTTATGTGAATTGGATGCGGTGTAAGCCGCAACCAATTCGCATAGGTGTGAACGGGGCCTTAAAAATGCAATGGATAGGAAACAAAACTGAAGAGTTTTAACAGATAGAAACTCATGTTTCACATATATATTATTGTGCCCAGGTCCAAACTGGAAATCTGGAAACTTTGGTATTCCACCTGCATGTTCTGACTTCCCTAGAGGAATATCTGAATCAAGGTATGAAAAATGAAAGACACTACAGAGGTATCTACTTATTGTTTATAAAATTTACCCAATAGGGGGTGAAAGAATGTGTAACAAGATATCAGGTGGTGGTATACTTAAGCAGGCCATACACGGGTCGAATTTCGAACAAATTTTCTTTTCAAAATCAGAAAGTTCTTTTTTTTTTGTGATCCGATGATGCCACCATTGATTTTCGAAATTCGGCCGACCAAACCTTCATGTTGCCGGGAATATTCTTTTCTCTCCGGGAATATTATTTTCTTGCACATGCGCATTTTCTTTTCTATTACATTTCTCGCACGATTCTCCCATCATTGATCAGAAAATCGTTCGTTTTTCAAAAAATTTTCAACATGTCGGATTCCTCAAATTTGATTGCCGCACGAAAATCGGCTGCTGCTGCAGCCCACTAACGGTGCGAAATTCGTACGAAAATTCTTTGACACGATTTTCGAAAGAAAAATTCTTTTGAAATTCGAACCGTGTATGGCCGCCCTAAGGCAGAGGAAAAGTGTGTGTATAGTCAGTGGGGTAGATTTACTAAAACTGGTGCAGCTGAGCATGGTAGACAATCAGCTTCTAACTTCAGCTTGTTCAATTAGGCTCTGGCAATTAGCCCTGGTTCACATTGGTGCGTTTTGACATGCGATTTGGCATGTCAAATCGCATGTCAAAACGGTGATATTTTCCGCAAATTGCCAGGAATGGCACCATCCTAATCGGTGCGACGCCGCATCTGCGGCGCTGCACCAATTTCAAAAAGTAGTTTCTGTACTACTTTTTGCGATTTCGGCCGCGATTTACATTGACATCTGTGCAGAAACCTGTACAGATGTCTTTGTAATCACGGCTGAAATCGGGAGTGCCACCGAGAGTGAAATCGTGCGAGTTCAACTGAACTCGCACTGCTTCACTCCCGCAGCCCAGTGTGAACCTGGGCTTAAATATGGAAGGTGATTTTGCACCATCCAGTTTTAGTAAATAACCCCCTGTTAGTATTGATCATTACTAAGCCCGATTCTGGAAATAAAGTGAGTGTGGACTCTTTGTCCCCAATCTCCATCTACGTAAACTGGTGATGTCTCAGTAAAGCAGACCTGTCACGAACTGCTCTGCAGTATATTCCCCTCTCCACAAAGAATAAAAAGATCCCTCAGTCACTCTATAGACCCTTCAGAAAGAGGCATATGCATAACCCATAGAGCGCACACACAGAAACCTGTGGGGTTGATTTGCTAAACCGGAGAGTGGAAAATCTGGTGCAGCAGTACATGGTAGTCAATCGGCTTCTAACGTCAGCTTGTTCAAATAAGCTTTGACAAAAAAAAATTGGTAGCTGATTGGTTTCTATGCAGAGCTGCACCCAATTTTTCACTCTCCAGTTTTAGTAAATCAACCACTGTGTGTCTGCCCCATTGTGAAAAAAGGATTTATAAAATAAGAACTACACAGGTAATGCACACACAACTGGGAGTTACAGACTTAATGTTATTCAGATACAGAGAATGGGCAGTAAGTTAGATTTATAATCAGTGGCGGCTGGTGCTCAAAATTTTTGGGTGGGCGCAAACAAACTGAAAAAAAAAAAACATCAATTGCCGCCACTGTGCCCATTAAACGCAGCCACTGTGCCCAAATGCCACCAGTTTGCCCCCTCAAATGCAGCCAGTTTGTCCCCAAATGCAGCCAGTTTCCCCCCAAATACAGCCAGTTTGTCCCCAAATACAGCCAGTTTCCCCCCAAATACAGCCAGTTTGTCCCCAAATACAACCAGTTTCTCCCCAAATACAGTTAGTTTCCCCCCAAATGCAGCCAGTTTGTCCCCAGCCCGACACTTACCTTCCTCGGGTCAGCGCCATCCTCCTCCACGCTCCCTCATGTCTTCTTCCATCCTCAATGTCTTCTCCCACCCTTGATGTCGCTTCAGCCAATCAGGTTACCGGTAACCAGACCCGGTGAACCTGATTGGCTGAGACGCGTGTCAGTGTTAACCAGGGAACGCACAGCCCGTGCGTCCCCTGGTTAACTATTTGGAAGCCGATTACAGCCCACAGGCTGTAATCGGGAGCCGCTGGCTCTGATAGACACTTCCAAAAATCAACCAACTGCTGTTATTTAGATGGTCGGCACTCGCCAGGGGGCCAGCCATCTGAATAGTGGGTGGCAGCGGCGCCGACGACAATACATACATTCATACAATGCATGAATGTATGTATTGTTGACTTGAGTGACGGTGCAGGGGAGAGAGGGGGCGGCGCTATGGACGCACCGCCACTGTTTATAATACATTTCAATGTATAACTTGAGTATAGTACTAATAGCAAAATATTAGCATTTGTTTGTCACCCAATTACAGCTTTCATATGTCTGTTTTTGTTTTTGTGCAAGCACACATGATTTTACATCTATATGTATTTTACTTAATTTATTTTCCACTTTTACATGCGGCAGGAAGTTTGATGATTAGATGTATTTCTGTGAGTTAGTAATGCTTTTCATGTATTTTTTATTGAAAATTTATTTTTGATAAATATTTGTAGGTGCATCATGGGAAGTACAAAATCAAACATACTGTCTTTTTATGCTACATTTCTCCTACTTTCAGAGAGTATATGATTTGGAGGGTCTTTAAAGCTGAATTCCATGCAGATATAAAAGAAGCCCCAATTAATGTGCTCATTAAAAAATCATCAAATGTATTTTAAATGCAGAAAATGTAGCTGTATTTGTCTTTACTGTATTCCCCTGCACATCTGGACTCAGAATTGGAGAGGGAAGCCTATCAAGCTTACTGTAGTGCACAATGCTATCAGTATAATACTGTGAGTGTTCTGTCTCAACTACAAAGCGATAAAGTTCATCTCCAGGTTGATGTAGGCCTTACACAAGCTGATTTGCTATTATCCCTTGCATCGATACAGGCAGCTTAACTCAATGAATAAACTCACAGTTAGGACGACAGACGATGAATCCTTTCGAATGTTCCGTTTAATGATGGATATTCATAGGTAGAAAAACGTTGCAGTTGTAAGCCACATGTAAGATGTTAGCATGGAAGAAATACAGGAGTAATGACCAGAATCAGGAAGTGGAGGAGATATATAAAGAACTACGGTGAGAGAGAGGGTTCAGCTAGAAAGAAGGGGACAGATCTTTAAGACACAGAGCAAGAATAATCACATAGTGTAACACAACACTCCCCGTCTGAAATCTTTAGATTTCATAACCTCAAACTAAAATATATATTTTCAAAAAGTCCAATACTGACGAATGTCCTGGAACCTGTAATGAAAAACATGCAACAAGCAAATAATAAACGTAAGTTCAACAGGATGAAGAACATAAAGTCACAGTATGATGTCTTCAAATAATTCCAAAGTTCTGAGTAGAACCTGTAGATGGCAGCAATGTACTCCCCGCCGTGCCAACAGCATGTTTAGTCCTTGCAAAAGTCACTCACCTGGCAAAAGGAGTACTAACTCTGTAATTGGTCGACTAAAGGTTCGTGTCGATCCTCCCTTGGTTACCTTGACTTCTACCTTCCGGACTTTGTTATCGTCGCTGGGCATAGCTTTAGTAATAAGACCCATAGGCCACTCATTCCGACAAACTTCCTTGTCTTTTAGAAGGATGAGGTCTCCAACCTTAAGATTCGGCTTAGATGCTTGCCATTTGTTACGACCTTGAAGGTGGTGAAGATACTTTTTCTTCCAGCGATGCCAGAACACATTGGCTAGATGCTGCACCTGCTTCCATTGATGCTCGTAATGGTGTGACCGCAGCTTCTGTTTTGTACTTACAGAAGTGTGGAGTGAGGTGTTCACAGTTCTTATTTCCTTATCATCTTCAGGGTTTACTAACCCATAGGTGGTGTCAATAGGGAGTAAGTAAGAGTCCTCACACAGAAACCTTGTTGGTGACAGCCATAAGCTGTCCTGAAGAGCGGCAGGTGACACGGCTCTGGTCCCACAGTCAGCTGGGTTGAGTTCAGTGGGAACGTGATGCCATTGACTTGGTAGAGAGAATCTCTTGATACGTTCAACCCTGTTGCTGACGTACACATAAAATTGTTTTGTTTGGTTGTTTATGTAACCAAGTACTACCTTACTGTCTGTATAGAAGGTGAAAGAATCAATTCTAGTGTCCATTTCACTTCGTATGACCTCAGCAATTTCTACTGCTAGCACGGCTGCACAAAGTTCAAGTCTTGGTATGGTATGTGCAGGCTTGGGAGTGAGTTTTGCCTTGCCTAGGACAAAACTACAGTGTGATTCTCCATTCAGTTCAGAGGTCTTCAAATAGGCTACTGCAGCAATAGCTTCAACTGATGCATCAGAGAAAATATGAATCTCTCTCCGGTTAGCAGTTGAAATGGAACCTTGAATGGTAACTGGAGCAAGGAAACCCAGTGGGTCATAGATGCTATTCACCACGGACAGGACTCCTCTCTTAGTGAAGGGTTTGTCACAAGTTGACACTTGGAAGGTGAATTTGTCTTGCTTGATGTTCCACAACAAACCCAGACTTCGCTGTACTGGAGGCACATCTGTACCTAAGTCAAGGTTTTTTAGACTAGTGGCATAGTCCTCAGAGTGAAAGGCATTCATAAGTTCCTGGCTGTTGGATATAATCTTGTGCAGTCTAAGGTTTGCTACAGACAGCATCTCCTTTGTTCTGGTGAGAAGATCAATTGCTTCTTTAGCAGTTGGAAAGGACTTAAGTGCGTCGTCAACGTAGAAGTTTCTTTCAACAAATTGACGGGCATCAGATCCATATTCAACTTCTCCAGTCTGAGCTGTTTTCCTTAGCCCATAAGTTGCCACTGCTGGGGAAGGACTGTTACCGAAGACATGTACCTTCATGCGATAATCTATAACTTCCTTGTTGAGGTCATTGTCCTTGTGCCATAGAAACCTGAGGCAGTTTCTGTTGTCTTCTCTGACGATGAAGCAGTGAAACATCTGTTGAATGTCGGCCATCACTGCTACAGGCTCTTGTCTGAAACTAATCAAGACTCCTATTAGACCGTTGTTCAAGTTGGGTCCCGTAAGGAGCATGTTGTTAAGAGAAACACCTTCGTGCTGAGCACTGGAATCAAAGACAACTCTGATTTGGTCTGGTTTGCGTGGGTGATACACGCCAAAGGATGGAAGGTACCAGCATTCTTCTCCCTCCTTTAGTGGGGGAGCAAGCTCTGCAAGATCTCTGTCAAATACATTTTGCATAAAGTCCACAAAGTACTTTTGCATCTCTGGTTTCCTGCTTAAGTTTCGCTTTAAGGAGGAGAATCTACTGATGGCCTGCTGTAAGTTGTTGGGCAATCTCTCTCTTGGGAGACGAAAGGGTAGGGGTGCTACCCAGTTATTGGAGTCATCTTGAAAGAACTCATTGTCCATTACCTTGATGAATTCTTTGTCTTCCATTGAAGGAGCCAGTATGTCATCTTCACTGGTTGCATTAAACACTGTAGAGCTGAAGTCGCCATCATGGCAGGAGAAAGGGCTTGTGTCACCTGAGATACCATGTTGCCATTCGTGGCTGGCTATCTTCTCTTTCACCCAGTAGTGATGTGGGCATGGCTCAAAGTAAGTGTTTCGGCCATTTGGCAGAACATTTGTCTTGAATGACGAAATGTTGGTAGGTCTTTTCATTTTGCCTATACAGACATTGCCTATGATGACCCACCCTAGATCCGTGCGCTGGGCAAATGGGGCATCTGGGGGTCCACTGACTTGTCTGTTTACCTTGTGAACTCTTAGAATGTCTCTTCCTAACAGAAGAAGGATCTGAGCATCTTTGTCAAGTGGCGGTATCTCATTTGCTATTACCTTGAGGTGAGGGTGATGGAAAGCAGCAGCTGGAGTAGGGATTTCTTCCCTGTTAGCAGGTATCTGATTGCACTCAACAAGTGTAGGTAAGGGTAATTGCAAGTTACCTTTGAGAGAAGATACCATGAGTCCATGAGCCCTTCTTCCAGAAACCTCTATAGTTCCACTACAGGTACCCAAGGTGTAAGGATGAGCTTCGCCTTTTATTTCAAATAGATTGAACAATTCTGATATTACAAGTGATCGATTGCTCTGATCGTCTAAGATAGCATATGCCTTTAGAGATTTTTCTGGTTGATCCTTGTGGTATATAGTGATGAGCCGAACACCCCCGGGTTCGGTTCGCACCAGAACCCGCGAACGGACCGAAAGTTCGAACGAACATTAGAACCCTATTAAATACAATGGATGCGAACGTTCGAATTCTAAAGTGCTAATTATAACAACTATTATGCATGTTATTGTCTTAAAAAGGGTTTGGGAACCCGGGTTCTGCACCAGGGGACATGTATCAATGCAAAAAGAAGTTTTAAAAACGGTCGTTTTTCGGGAGCAGTCATTTTAATGATGCATAAAGTGAAAAAAAAAAAGTCAAATATTCCTTTAAATATCGTACCTGGGGGGTGTCTAAAGTATGCCTGTGAAGTGCCACGTGTTTCCCGTGTTTAGAACTGTCCCTGCACAAAATGACACTTCTAAAGGAAAAAAAAGCCATTTAAAACTGCTTGCGGCTTTAATGTAATGTCTGGTCCCGGTAATATGGATGAAATTCTTTAAGAAAAATGGCATAGCTACCCCATGACCCCCCCCTACCCCAGCCCATTACCAGCCCCTTTGGGTCTTGTATGGATATTAAGGGGAACCCCGCACATAAAATAAAAAAGGCCCTATATACTCTGAACAGCCCTATACAGGCGGTGCATACAAGACAGGGACTGTAGGTTTGTTCTTATGTAGAGTCTGTTTGTAATTTTGAACAGGTACATTGTTGAAGTGTAGCTCCAGACCAAAAATCTATTTTTAAACTTTTTGGAAAACATAGGTAAGGGTTATCACCCCTGTAACATTTGTTTTGCTGTCTGTGCCCCTGTTCAGAACATTTCACCTCACTTTCCGTCCCAATGACAACTCTTTTTGAAATGTGGTCTTTTTCTTGAAACAATGATTGCTGATAAAGCATCAGTACAGAGGAGACACCTTTCTCCCATATTTATTCTTACAGGAGAGAATTTTCCTTCCTAGTGGTAGATTTCCTCTCACTTCCTGTTGTCTTCTTGCGTTTGCAAGTAGGAGTCGTTTGTAAGTTGGATGTTTGAAAGTAGGGACCTGCCGTATATACTCTGCAGAAATAGGCCCCTTAGTTGTTGGTGTTGGCACAACACTGTAAGCACTCACAGTTACTCTTGGTTGGTGCTGGAACGCCCTGCTGTCAACTATTATATCAGGAATTTTAATTACATATAATTGTTGAACAGTGGTAGTAAAAATTGGGCCTTTGATGGTGGTGCTGGTGCCACAACACTGTAAGCCCTGACAGTTACTCTTGGTGGGTGCAGCAATGGGTCCTGCTGTGAATTATTAGATCAAGAATTGTAATTACATGCCCCTGTTGAACAGGGGCTGAAAAATTGGGCCTTAGGCACTGGTGGCACAACACTGCAACCCCTCACAGATACTGTACTTGGAGCACAGCAATGAGCCCTGTTGCAAAGTATTGCTTCAAAAATTGTAATGACACGCCCCTGTTAAACAGGGGCTGAAAAATTGGGCCTTAGGCACTGGCGGCACAACACTGCAACTCCTCACAGATACTGTACTTGGAGCACAGCAATGAGCCCTGTTGCAAAGTATTGCTTCAAAAATTGTAATGACACGCCCCTGTTAAACAGGGGCTGAAAAATTGGGCCTTAGGCACTGGTGGCACAACACTGCAACTCCTCACAGATACTGTACTTGGAGCACAGCAATGAGCCCTGTTGCAAAGTATTGCTTCAAAAATTGTAATTACACGCCCCTGTTAAACAGGGGCTGAAAAATTGGGCGTTAGGCACTGGTGGCGGCACCCATAAACAAAAATGATCTTACAAGCTATCATCATCAATCGTATCATTGAGGACTCGGAGGAGGAGGATAGCCAGTCAACATAACAGCACAGGCACTCAGCATCAGCATCAGTCTTGAAGGGATGTGACATGTTAAAATCAATTAGTCTGTTATATCAGCATCAGGTGTGTGGTAGCTGGTGGTGATCCAAGACTGGTTCATCTTGATGAAAGTCAGTCGATCAACCGAGTCGGTGGACAGGCGCACCCTGTGATCCGTGACAAATCCTCCAGCAGCACTGAATGTGCGTTCCGAAAGAACGCTGGATGCAGGACAGGCCAGTAGCTCAATTGCATACTGTGCAAGCTCTGGCCAGTGATCCATCCTCAAGACCCAGTAAGCCAGAGGATTTTCGGTGGGGAAGGTGTCCAAGTCTGACCTTGCCCCTAGATATTCCTGCACCATGTTTATCAGACGCTGGCGATGGTTGCTGGAACCGATCATACTTTGGGGCTGCGGACTAAAGAATTGTCTGAACGCATCGGTCAGACGGCCACCTTCCCCACCGCTCCTTCTTTGACTGGCCGAAGCCTCAGCAACTCGTTGTCCAGGACCAGGAGTTTGCAACCTCCCAGTCTCTGGGAACGCGTTGCACAGACCTTTCTGCAAGGCCTCCCGGAGTTGTCTCATCCTCTGCTCCCTCTGCGACGGTAACATAAGGTCCGCAACCTTACCCTTGTACCGTGGATCAAGGAGAGTGGCCAGCCAGTAATGGTCCCTCTCCTTGATCCGAAGAATACGAGGATCCTTCCGCAGACTTTGCAGGATCAGGGAGGCCATGCAGCGTAGGTTTGCTGAGGCATTCGCTCCGGAGTCCTCTGGGTCACTAAGGACGACATGATCCGCAGCCACCTCCTCCCAGCCACGTACAAGTCCACTGGTTTCTTGGGACTGTAAATCATCCCTAAAAGACTGCTGCTGATGATGCTGAGTGCCAGCCTCCACCTCCATGCTGACACAATCCTCCTCCTCCTCCTCCTCCTCCTCCTCCTCTTCCTGTGCGATGGGTGGGACAGAAGGAACACTGTCTGGGTAAAGGGGGCCTTGAGAGGCAAGGAAGTCCTCCTCTTCCTGCCTCTGTTCTGCCTCAAGTGCCCTGTCCATTATTCCACGCAGCGTGTGCTCCAACAGGTGGACAAGAGGTACAGTGTCATTGATGCATGCACTGTCACTGCTCACCATCCTCGTGGCCTCCTCAAATGGTGCCAGGACAGTGCATGCATCCCTGATCATGCCCCACTGGCGTGGAGAAAAAAAACCAAGCTCCCCTGACCCTGTCCTGGTGCCGTAGTCGCACAGGTACTCATTGATGGCCCTCTGCTGCGTGTGCAGCCGCTGCAGCATGGCCAACGTTGAGTTCCACCTGGTGGGCATGTCACATATAAGGCGGTTCTTGGGCAGGTTCAACTCCTTTTGCAGCTCAGCCAGGCGAGCACTGGCATTATAAGATCTGCGGAAATGCACACAGACTTTCCTGGCCTGCCTCAGGACATCCTGTAAGCCCGGGTACCTGCCCAAGAAGCGCTGCACCACCAGGTTAAGGACGTGAGCCACACAGGGCACATGGGTCAGTTGTCCCTGTCGGAGGGCGGAGAGGAGGTTGGTGCCATTGTCGCAAACCACCATTCCTGGCTTAAGCTGGCGTGGCGTCAACCACCTCTCGGCCTGGCCCTGCAGAGCAGACAGGACCTCTGCCCCAGTGTGGCTTCTGTCCCCCAAACACACCAGCGCAAGCACGGCATGGCATCTTTTTGCCTGCGTACTTGCGTAGCCCCGTGAATGGCTACGGAGCACCGCTGGTTCATAGGACAAACCACAGGAAGAGGCCATGGAGGAAGAAGAAGAGGAGGGGGTGGAGGAGAGAGGTGTGTCACAACCAGTAGTAGCATTTTGGAGGCGTGACGGTGGGACAACCTCCAACACTACTGCACCTTGTCCTGAATCCTTCCCAGCTGCCAAAAGAGTGACCCAATGGGCCGTGAAAGAAAGGTAACGTCCCTGTCCATGCCTGCTGGACCATGAGTCAGCGGTAATATGCACCTTACCGCTGACCGCCCTGTCCAGCGAGGCCAAGACATTGCCTTCCACATGCCGGTAGAGAGCCGGAATAGCCTTCCGTGAGAAAAAGTGGCGTTTGGGAACCTGCCACTGAGGAACCGCACATTGCACAAACTCACGGAAGGGGGCCGAGTCTACCAACTGAAAAGGCAGCAGTTGAAGCGCTAGCAATTTAGCCAAGCTAGCATTCAACCGCTGGGCATGTGGATGGCTGGGAGTGAACTTCTTTCGACGGTCCAGCAGCTGGGGCAGGGAAATTTGCCTGCTAGAATCGGACGTCGGTGTACTGCTAGCAGAGTGGCCGCAAGTACTTGGCTGTGACACACCTAATTCTACACCTTCATTCCTCTCAGTGCATGTTTCAGAGAGGACTGAAGTTATAGTGGGGTTGGAGATCCCAGCTGATGCGGTGCAAGGAGAGGTCCGCTTTGTTCTTTGGTGTGGGTCTTTGAGGTAGGCTTGCCAACGAGCTGCATGGCAGGTCAACATATGTCTGGTCAGGCATGTGGTACCCAAGCGGCTGATGTTTTGGCCACGCGATATACGCTTGAGACATATGTTGCAAACAGCAGCTGTGCGATCTGATGCACTAGCCTCAAAAAAGGCCCACACCAAAGAACTTTTTGAATGACGGGCAGAGGCAGCGCCCTGCACAGGCGGAGCTCTGCGGTGTGATTCCGTCGGTGTACTGCCCTTACGCTGGCCACCAAAGGGCATCCTGCCTCGTTGGAGATGTGCCTCCTCCTCATCCTCCTCCTCCTCCTCTCTCCTATTAGGCACCCACGTGGAGTCAGTGACCTCATCATCCCCTCCCTCCTCATCACTGGAGCCAATCTGGCAGTATGCTGCAGCTGCTGGAACATGACTGCCAGATTGGTGTCCTTCTTGAGCATCCCCTCTGTCTGCTCTCACGCTACTGCCTTCCTCTAGCTGGGTTTCATCATCAGACCCTTCGAAACGCTGGGCATCCTCCTGGAGCATGTACCCAACACTGTGCTGAAACAGTTCGGGGGACTCCTCAGGAGGAGGACATGGTGGGTCTAGGGAAGGAGTGACTGATGATTTGTCTGACATTGATACCAGGGAAGACGACGCTTTGGCAGCTGCTTTTCCAGTACCCTGAGCCTGGGTGAGAGAGGATGAGGAGGAGGAGGAGGGCTTGGTCATCCACTCTACCAAGTCTTCGGCATGATGTGGCTCAACATGTCCAGCTGCCGAAAAGAAGGACAAGCGTGTCCCATGGCCATGTGCTGATGACAATGCACCGCGTCCACGACCAGCACTGTTGCCCCCAGACACAGAGCCTGCTTGCCCTCTTTTATTGCCTCCTGACTGTCTGCCTCTCCTTGTTTGCCTTCCAGACATTCTAATAGATGGCCTGCAGGGAGATGGGAAAAAAGCAATAAGGGCTACCTTCAGGTGTCCTTCTCTGTCCCTTGAAACAAGGACTTTCACAGTGAAAGAAACTGACACTCTCCCTACCTACAGTTTTCTGTCCCTAGAAAAAATATTTTTTTTAAGCACAATATAGCACAAGGACAATTCACTCACTGTCCTTACAGGTCCCTGGAAACAAGGACTTGCAGAGTGAAAGAAAAAATACACTCTCCCTACCTACAGTTTTCTGTCCCTAGAAAAAATGTTTTTTTTAATCACAATATAGCACAAGGACAATTCACTCACTGTCCTTACAGGTCCCTGGAAACAAGGACTTGCAGAGTGAAATAAACTGACACTCTCCCTACCTACAGTTTTCTGTCCCTAGAATAAATGTTTTTTTTAAGCACAATATAGCACAAGGACAATTCACTCACTGTCCTTACAGGTCCCTGGAAACAAGGACTTGCAGAGTGAAAGAAAAAAAACACTCTCCCTACCTACAGTTTTCTGTCCCTAGAAAAAATGTTTTTTTTAATCACAATATAGCACAAGGACAATTCACTCACTGTCCTTACAGGTCCCTGGAAACAAGGACTTGCAGAGTGAAAGAAAAAAAACACTCTCCCTACCTACAGTTTTCTGTCCCTAGAAAAAATGTTTTTTTTAATCACAATATAGCACAAGGACAATTCACTCACTGTCCTTCCAGGTCCCTGGAAACAAGGACTTGCAGAGTGAAAGAAACTGACACTGTCCCTACCTACAGTTTTCTGTCCCTAGAATAAATGTTTTTTTTAAGCACACTATAGCACAAGGACAATTCACTCACTGTCCTTACAGGTCCCTGGAAACAAGGACTTGCAGAGTGAAAGAAAAAAAACACTCTCCCTACCTACAGTTTTCTGTCCCTAGAAAAAATGTTTTTTTTAATCACAATATAGCACAAGGACAATTCACTCACTGTCCTTACAGGTCCCTGGAAACAAGGACTTGCAGAGTGAAAGAAAAAAAACACTCTCCCTACCTACAGTTTTCTGTCCCTAGAAAAAATGTTTTTTTTAATCACAATATAGCACAAGGACAATTCACTCACTGTCCTTACAGGTCCCTGGAAACAAGGACTTGCAGAGTGAAATAAACTGACACTCTCCCTACCTACAGTTTTCTGTCCCTAGAATAAATGTTTTTTTTAAGCACAATATAGCACAAGGACAATTCACTCACTGTCCTTACAGGTCCCTGGAAACAAGGACTTGCAGAGTGAAATAAACTGACACTCTCCCTACCTACAGTTTTCTGTCCCTAGAAAAAATGTTTTTTTTAATCACAATATAGCACAAGGACAATTCACTCACTGTCCTTACAGGTCCCTGGAAACAAGGACTTGCAGAGTGAAATAAACTGACACTCTCCCTACCTACAGTTTTCTGTCCCTAGAATAAATGTTTTTTTTAAGCACAATATAGCACAAGGACAATTCACTCACTGTCCTTCCAGGTCCCTGGAAACAAGGACTTGCAGAGTGAAAGAAAAAAAACACTCTCCCTACCTACAGTTTTCTGTCCCTAGAAAAAATGTTTTTTTTAATCACAATATAGCACAAGGACAATTCACTCACTGTCCTTACAGGTCCCTGGAAACAAGGACTTGCAGAGTGAAAGAAAAAAAACACTCTCCCTACCTACAGTTTTCTGTCCCTAGAAAAAAAGTTTTTTTTAATCACAATATAGCACAAGGACAATTCACTCACTGTCCTTCCAGGTCCCTGGAAACAAGGACTTGCAGAGTGAAAGAAACTGACACTGTCCCTACCTACAGTTTTCTGTCCCTAGAATAAATGTTTTTTTTAAGCACACTATAGCACAAGGACAATTCACTCACTGTCCTTACAGGTCCCTGGAAACAAGGACTTGCAGAGTGAAAGAAAAAAAACACTCTCCCTACCTACAGTTTTCTGTCCCTAGAAAAAATGTTTTTTTTAATCACAATATAGCACAAGGACAATTCACTCACTGTCCTTACAGGTCCCTGGAAACAAGGACTTGCAGAGTGAAAGAAAAAAAACACTCTCCCTACCTACAGTTTTCTGTCCCTAGAAAAAATGTTTTTTTTAATCACAATATAGCACAAGGACAATTCACTCACTGTCCTTACAGGTCCCTGGAAACAAGGACTTGCAGAGTGAAATAAACTGACACTCTCCCTACCTACAGTTTTCTGTCCCTAGAATAAATGTTTTTTTTAAGCACAATATAGCACAAGGACAATTCACTCACTGTCCTTACAGGTCCCTGGAAACAAGGACTTGCAGAGTGAAATAAACTGACACTCTCCCTACCTACAGTTTTCTGTCCCTAGAAAAAATGTTTTTTTTAATCACAATATAGCACAAGGACAATTCACTCACTGTCCTTACAGGTCCCTGGAAACAAGGACTTGCAGAGTGAAATAAACTGACACTCTCCCTACCTACAGTTTTCTGTCCCTAGAATAAATGTTTTTTTTAAGCACAATATAGCACAAGGACAATTCACTCACTGTCCTTCCAGGTCCCTGGAAACAAGGACTTGCAGAGTGAAAGAAAAAAAACACTCTCCCTACCTACAGTTTTCTGTCCCTAGAAAAAATGTTTTTTTTAATCACAATATAGCACAAGGACAATTCACTCACTGTCCTTACAGGTCCCTGGAAACAAGGACTTGCAGAGTGAAAGAAAAAAAACACTCTCCCTACCTACAGTTTTCTGTCCCTAGAAAAAATGTTTTTTTTAATCACAATATAGCACAAGGACAATTCACTCACTGTCCTTCCAGGTCCCTGGAAACAAGGACTTGCAGAGTGAAAGAAACTGACACTGTCCCTACCTACAGTTTTCTGTCCCTAGAATAAATGTTTTTTTTAAGCACACTATAGCACAAGGACAATTCACTCACTGTCCTTACAGGTCCCTGGAAACAAGGACTTGCAGAGTGAAAGAAAAAAAACACTCTCCCTACCTACAGTTTTCTGTCCCTAGAAAAAATGTTTTTTTTAATCACAATATAGCACAAGGACAATTCACTCACTGTCCTTACAGGTCCCTGGAAACAAGGACTTGCAGAGTGAAAGAAAAAAAACACTCTCCCTACCTACAGTTTTCTGTCCCTAGAAAAAATGTTTTTTTTAATCACAATATAGCACAAGGACAATTCACTCACTGTCCTTACAGGTCCCTGGAAACAAGGACTTGCAGAGTGAAATAAACTGACACTCTCCCTACCTACAGTTTTCTGTCCCTAGAATAAATGTTTTTTTTAAGCACAATATAGCACAAGGACAATTCACTCACTGTCCTTACAGGTCCCTGGAAACAAGGACTTGCAGAGTGAAATAAACTGACACTCTCCCTACCTACAGTTTTCTGTCCCTAGAAAAAATGTTTTTTTTAATCACAATATAGCACAAGGACAATTCACTCACTGTCCTTACAGGTCCCTGGAAACAAGGACTTGCAGAGTGAAATAAACTGACACTCTCCCTACCTACAGTTTTCTGTCCCTAGAATAAATGTTTTTTTTAAGCACAATATAGCACAAGGACAATTCACTCACTGTCCTTCCAGGTCCCTGGAAACAAGGACTTGCAGAGTGAAAGAAAAAAAACACTCTCCCTACCTACAGTTTTCTGTCCCTAGAAAAAATGTTTTTTTTTAATCACAATATAGCACAAGGACAATTCACTCACTGTCCTTCCAGGTCCCTGGAAACAAGGACTTGCAGAGTGAAATAAACTGACACTCTCCCTACCTACAGTTTTCTGTCCCTAGAATAAATGTTTTTTTTAAGCACAATATAGCACAAGGACAATTCACTCACTGTCCTTACAGGTCCCTGGAAACAAGGACTTGCAGAGTGAAAGAAAAAAAACACTCTCCCTACCTACAGTTTTCTGTCCCTAGAAAAAATGTTTTTTTTAATCACAATATAGCACAAGGACAATTCACTCACTGTCCTTCCAGGTCCCTGGAAACAAGGACTTGCAGAGTGAAATAAACTGACACTCTCCCTACCTACAGTTTTCTGTCCCTAGAATAAATGTTTTTTTTAAGCACAATATAGCACAAGGACAATTCACTCACTGTCCTTAGAGGTCCCTGGAAACAAGGACTTGCAGAGTGAAAGAAAATAAACACTCTCCCTACCTACAGTTTTCTGTCCCTAGAAAAAATGTTTTTTTTTAAGCACAATATAGCACAAGGACAATTCACTCACTGTCCTTCCAGGTCCCTGGAAACAAGGACTTGCAGAGTGAAAGAAAAAAAACACTCTCCCTACCTACAGTTTTCTGTCCCTAGAAAAAATGTTTTTTTTAATCACAATATAGCACAAGGACAATTCACTCACTGTCCTTACAGGTCCCTGGAAACAAGGACTTTCAGAGTGAAAGAAACTGACACTCTCCCTACCTACAGTTTTCTGTCCCTAGAATAAATGTTTTTTTAAGCACAATATAGCACAAGGACAATTCACTCACTGTCCTTCCAGGTCCCTGGAAACAAGGACTTGCAGAGTGAAAGAAACTGACACTGTCCCTACCTACAGTTTTCTGTCCCTAGAATAAATGTTTTTTTTAAGCACACTATAGCACAAGCACAAAACACACTGACACTCTCCCTACCTATCCTTCTCTTTCCCTAAACTAAAGGAATCCAGGTTAAGCAAGAAAGAAATAACAGTCACTGTCCCTGCCTATGCTGCTCTATCCCTGCTCCGGAACACACTACACTAGGCCGCCGTGCTGGCGGCCTTTTATAGTGTGGGGCGTGTACTAAACACCCTCAGCAATAATTGGCCACAGGCATCCTGCCTGTGGCCAATCATTGCTCTCCTCGCTGCCGGCGCTGTGATTGGCCAAGCATGCGGGGTCACAGTGCATGCTTGGCCAATCACAGCGCCTGGATGACACTGCGATGGCGTAGTGCATTGTGGGCCGTTCGCGTCACTCGAATTTGGCGCGAACGGCCCAAATCGTTCGATCTTCGTCGAACGATCGAACAGCCGATGTTCGAGTCGAACGTATGTTCGACTCGAACACGAAGCTCATCCCTAGTGGTATATGTTCACCAAGCATATCTTAGCACAGGACTTACCACAGCGGTCTTCTCCACAAACTTCAGTGCAGGATGAAGAAATTATGGTAGAATTAGGCACTTGGTCTGTATTCTCCCCGCCATGCGTTAACCTGGGAGGAGCGTTGGCAGGTTGTGCAGAGCTGGGCTCAAGAGGATGGAGGGCTTGCACATGTTCTTCAGAGCCACACTCTATGCACTTGATGGACACATTACAGTCCCTTGCAAAATGTTCTGTAGAAGCACAGCACCTGAAACATACCCTAAATGTCTTTAAAAGCTCCTTGCGCTCTTCCAGAGGCTTTTTCCTAAAGCCGATACATTTATTGAGGGGTGTGGCTTCTTGTGTATGGGACACTCTCTGTTAGGGTTTTCAATCTTCCTACTCTGTTTGTTCGTGGCCAGAACTGTGGTAGGAGTGGGAAGGATGTCAGTCTTTTTCACGGACACTGGGCCTCTATGGTTTCTATAGTTGCCCTGAAGACTGGTACTCTTCGGAAAGGGTGAGAAGAGACTGTACTCACCGTAGGAAAAACTTGGATCGTTCTTGGTCTCTGCAATTTCCCTGATGAATTCACAGAAGAAAGAGAATGGAGGGAAGGAAACCTTGTTCTCTCTTTTGTATGATGACCCTAGTGCAGTCCATTTCTCTTGCAAACCATACGGGAGCTTGGAGACAATTGGGTTTACCCCTCTTGGAGTGTCAAGGTAACTGAGTCCAGGTAGTTTTGGGTCTGTCTTGGCTAGCTGAAGCTCAAGGAGAAGGTCACTCAGTCTCTGGAACTCCTTGTTGTCCTTACCGGATATTTTTGGGAAAGTTTTCAGACGCATGAACAAAGCATTTTCTATAGCTTCTGGACTGCCATAACTTTGCTCTAGTCGCTCCCATGCAGCTGTGAGGCCTGCAGTAGGATTGTCCATGAAAACCGATCTTAATGGCTTAACACGTACAGCAGATAGAGGACCAAGCCATTTGATCAGCAGATTCAATTCTTGATCAGCTGTAATGCCAATATTGCTGATTGTAGTTCTGAAGGCACATTTCCAACTTCTGTAGTTCTCAGGTTGGTCATCAAAACTTGTAAGACCAGTCTTTGTGAGCTCCCTGCGAAGCATGTACCTCACAAACTCTTCTGTTTCAGTTGTCTCCGCCTTTATGTGAGATGCTGTTGGCTGTATGGTGCTGATTGCGTTATCTTTGACATTGTTGTTAAAGGACACAGGGAAATATGGTGCAGCAGATGCATCCAGGTGAGTTGCTTGCTTGAAGTCAGTTGTTCCAATGGTACGTTGATTCAAGGCTGTACCGATGACTGGAGATTGATGACTTGCTTGAAGCTTGCGCTGATGCTCTGAGACGTATGAAGGCAGGCAAGGTAGGTAGGTAGGAAATGCAGTGGAGTGATTTTGAGTGCAGGAAGTTGCTGGAACCTCTTTAACTTGAAGCTGTGAAGGAGTCTCTATGTAGTCAGGAGCATTGGAGACAATGGAGTGTGCACTGCAGTGGCTTAGTACATAGTCTTTAGTGCGTTTGAGGGGGTCTTCCATATCTGCTATGTTTAGGTTAATGCCGTCTTTCTCACTTGCACCTTCGTCTGCACTGATAGCTTGCTGTAGGACCCTTAGCTTTGCCATAGCTGCGTCATGTTTACACTGTTCATTTAAGGTTTCCATTGTTGCTCTTTGTCGTGCTGACTGCGCTTCCAACTCTGCCCTTTGACGTGCTGACTGCGCTTCCGACTCTGCTCTCTGAGCTTCCAACTCTGCTCTTTTTTCTGCATATGCCACCTGCACTTTGCTGGCTTCCACTTCAGCGCGGGCATTAATAAGTCGCTCACTGAGTGTTGAGTATCTTGAACTATGGGATCTTGACGAGTTTTTAGAACGTCTGGTGGAAACAGATCTGTGAGATGCAGTGTCCTGTAACAGCTTTATTTTTGCTTCTGCCTTTAATCTGGTTTGCTGGATAAAACTGTCTCTTTCAATATTGAGAGCATTGACGCGCTTTAATTGCATCATCGCACTTTCTGACTTCATGTTTTGTAAGACATTAGTGAATTTGATGCTGGTAAGCTGATAAAGCTCATATGAGGCAGAAAGTTGTTTAATGGCGACTTTAGTGTCAGTAGTTCACGTTCAACAGACACTGTATTGGCTTCAGCAAGGATTTTCTCCCAGACTAATTCCAAGCTATTTGACAATTCAGTCCTTGAAGCTTCATAATTCTCCATTACTTTCCAAGTGGGTTTAACTGAGCGTTTGGGTAACTCAGTTTCTTCAGGAACTTGTGGGGAGGTAGATGTGAGTTCACATGCAGAAGCTTGGTCACTCATGATAGCAGACTGACTGTGAAAGCAGGCAGGATCTGTGTGCTGAAATATGACACTGTGCAGATTGTCTCAGGCTATAAGGCTGCCATGTGCTGCTCTGTCCCTTCTGTCTTGCTATGAGGGCAGTAAATCTTGTCTGTTTCAGTACTGACATGCAGAAATCTTGTAATTAGGCTGTGAAACTCCATTTTTCTACTGTTCTGTCTCAACTACAAAGCGATAAAGTTCATCTCCAGGTTGATGTAGGCCTTACACAAGCTGATTTGCTATTATCCCTTGCATCGATACAGGCAGCTTAACTCAATGAATAAACTCACAGTTAGGACGACAGACGATTAATCCTTTCGAATGTTCCGTTTAATGATGGATATTCATAGGTAGAAAAACGTTGCAGTTGTAAGCCACATGTAAGATGTTAGCATGGAAGAAATACAGGAGTAATGACCAGAATCAGGAAGTGGAGGAGATATATAAAGAACTACGGTGAGAAAGAGAGTTCAGCTAGAAAGAAGGGGACAGATCTTAAAGACACAGAGCAAGAATAATCACATAGTGTAACACAACAGTGAGAGAACAGGTTGAACAAAGCTGTAACTTGTTTGTCTGCTGACAATTGTTAAATGTCCACTTAGTAGGCTGGGGGTGTCCAGGACCAAGTTGTACTGGTAAATTGCTCTCCCACAGCTCCCACCCACCCTCTAATCACACATTTAGAATTTTTTAAGATAAATACCCTAATAAGCTCTTTTATACTCCCCTAAGTCAGATTTTCATGCCCCTTACAGGGGCTGCTTCTTGGATTTACAACTGCTCAATCCAGTGCTACAATAGACTGATCAGCTGTTACTGACATTATCAGCCAATATGGTCGCAGAAAATTAAGTCCTGGACAACCAATAGGCAAATATTGCTGCCATTTAGATTTTTTTCTAATAATTAGTTAGAAGTTGTTGAAGTGAAGGGCAAAGGGGTAAGTATGGGGGGTACTCAGATTTAAGCCGGCGTGCACTGGAAGTTCAGGACCTAGCCATGCTGTCAGAAAGGAATGCTTTGATTGCCAAAGTGACTGTACAAAAAACATTTACCTTATTATATGCTTTAACCGTGCAGTTGACAGTTTGTCTGGAATTTAATTCAGTTAAGCCCTGTACACACAGGCGGGAATCCTGTCCAAAAAAAAGCGTTGGTTTTCTTGACGGGATTCCTGGCAAGCTTGTCTTGCCAAGACCGGTGTACACACGCGCCATTTAAAAGAACCGCCATTCTTTTGAATGGCAAGAACGCAGTGATGTCATCGACTACAACGAGCCGGCGCTCGTCACATTCAATGCCGTCGTCGCCATCTTGCTACACCCTACACTACCCTTGTATGCTCTCGCGCATGCGTCGAAGTCTCATCGCGCATGCAAGGGTTTACCATGGACAGGTAAGCATACACACGCACGGTTTTCTCGTCGGGAAACAGGCCGACGAGAATCCCGATGAGAAAATAGAGAGCAGGTTCTCTATTTTTTATGTCGAGATTCCCGGCAGTTTTCCCGACGAGAAACCATACACACGACCGGTTTTCTCGGCAAAAAGCTCTCCCAGCTGTTTTCTTGCTGAGAAAACCGGTCATGTGTACGAGGCTTGACAGAGATTCCTTGTAAAACATTGTTTTTTTTCTTCTTTTTCTTCAAGAAGAACTCCAGAATCAGGAGGAAAAAAAGAAGATATACAGTGGATATATAAAGTCTACACACCCCTGTTAAAAACAGGTTTCTGTGATGTAAAAAAATGAGACAAAGCTAAATAATTTCAGAACTTGTTCCACCTGTCAGATTGCGAGGGGATCTCCTGTGCACAGCCCTCTTCAGATCACACCACAGATTTTCAATCAGATTCAGGTCTGGGCTCTGGCTGGGCCATTCCAAAACTTTAATCTTCTTCTGGTGAAGCCATTCCTTTGTTGATTTGGATGTATGCTTTGGGTTGTTGTCATGCTGAAAGATTAAGAGGAACGTTCCTCTTCATGTTCGGCTTTCTAGCAGAAGCCTGAAGGTTCTGTGCCAATATTTATTGGTATGTGGAACTGTTCATAATTCCTTCTACCTTCACTAAGGCCCCTGTTCCAGCTGAAGACAAACAGCCCCAAAGCATGATGCTGCTACCACCATGCTTCACTGTGGGTATGGTATTCTTTTGGTGATGTGCAGTGTTGTTTTTGCACCAAACATATCTTTTGGAATTATGGCCAAAAAGTTCAACCTTGGTTTCATCAGACCATAACACATTTTCCCACATGCATTTGGGAGACTTCAGGTGTGTTTTTTCTAAATTAACCCGGCCTTGGATGTTTTTCTTCGTAAGAAAAGGCTTCCGTCTTGCCACTCTACCACACAGCGCAGACATATGAAGCATACGGGAGATTGTTGTCACATGTACCACACAGCCAGTACTTGCCAGATATTCCTGTAGCTCCTTTAATGTTGCTGTAGGCCTCTTGGCAGCCTCCCTGACCAGTTTTCTTCTCGTCTTATCTTAAATTTTGGAGGAACGTCCAGTTCTTGGTAATGTCACTGTTGTGCCATATTTTCTCCACTTGACTGTCTTCACTGTGTTCCATGGTATATCTAATGCCTTGGAAATTATTTTGTACCCTTTTAACCTTTTAACAATGAGGTGCCTTTGATGCTTTGGAAGCTCTCTGCGGACCATGGCTTTTGCTGTAGGACGTGACTAAGAAAATGTCAGGAAAGACCTAATAAAACAGCTGAACTGATGGCAGGTGTGTACTGACTCATATTTAACATGAGTTTGAGTGTGTTTGCTTAATTTAGAACACAGCTATATCCCCAGTTATAAGAGGGTGTGCACATTTATGCAACCAAATTATTATTATTTTTTTATTTTTACTTCCCCCCCCCCCAAAAGATTTTAGTTTGTTTTTCAATTGAGTTGCATGGTTTATAGGTCACATTAACGACTTCAATACAGGGCACTTATACATCTTCCTGCCCAGGCCAATTTTCAGCTTTCAGCCTCTTACATTTTGAATGACAAGTGCACGGTCATGCGACGCTGTACCCAGACAAATTTATTATCATTTTTTTCCCACAAATAGAGGTTTCTTTTGGTGGTATTTGATCACCTCTGGTTTTTATTTTTTGCGCTACAAATAAAAAAAGGACCAAAAATTTGAAAAAAAAAGTTTTTCTTTGTTTCTGTTACAAAACTTTGTAAATAAGTATGTTTTCTCCTTCACTGATGGGCACTGATGAGGGAGTACTTATTGGCACTGATGAGGTGGCACTGATAAGCACTGATAGGCGGCACTGATAAGAAGCACTGATGGGCATTGATATACAGCACTGATAGGTGGCAATCATAGGCGGCATTGATAGGTGGCACTGATGGGCACTCGTAGGTGGCACTGATGGGCACTCATAGGTGGCACTGATGGGCACTCATAGGTGGCACTGATATGTGGCATTGGAGGACACGTATAGCCATCCCTAATGGGCTCTAGTGGGCTTACTTGGTGGTCATGGTTGGCATCCCTGGTGGCCATAGGTGGGCATCCCTGGTGGCCACGGGTGGACATCCCTGGTGGCCATGGGTGGACATCCCTGGTGGCCATGGGTGGGCATCCCTGGTGGCCATGGGTGGACATCCTCATGGGGGCTGCATTGATAATCAATCAGTGCAGACACCCCCCCCTTGTCAGGAGAGCAGCCGATCGTCTCTCCAGTACTCGCGTCTGTCAGCGTGAGTAGAGGAAAAGTCGATACACAGCTTTTCCTGTTTACACTGTGATCAGCTGCGATTGGACACAGCTAATCAGGTGGTAAAGAGCCTCCGTCAGAGGCTCTTTACCTAGATCGGAGATTCGACGTGTCAGACTGACACACCACCGATCGCTGCGCTGAGCGCTCCCCGCGGGCACACAATCATGGCTTATCCTGCGGGATGTCATATGATGTCCAGTCAGGATAACTGAACCACTTCCCGGCCGTCATTCTGCTATAGGCCGGGCGGAAAGTGGTTAAAGGTGAAAAAAGTTCTGAAATGATTTATCTTTGTCTAATTTTTTTTTTACATCACAGAAACCTGACATTTTAACAGGGGTGTGTAGACTTTTTATATCCACTGTACCTTCAAAAATGTATGATAATTCTGAGTCACTTGCATTATATGTAACAATTGAAAACTTGAAAGAAGTATAGATATATAAAAAATTACAGAAAAGTTTGCTACAATTTACCTAAACAACATTTACATGTCATAGGATTACTTTGTGATGTTGTCTCAATAAATTGTTATGTTTATACAAAGTTGTCAAATATATATAGATTTATAGATAAAGTATTTAGGTTTAGGATGGTTGACAGTATTTTATTTTACTGTTTTACTAGGCTATTATTTGCCAAAGTTCAGCAAAATTATATATGAATTTTCAAGTCAATAATGTGCTAACACCTTGACATGGTGTTTAAAAAGTGAGATTGTCATGGTAAACACATTTTTTTTCCCCCTTTTAACATTTCTATCCCCTTTTCTCATAAAATTATATAATAAAAGTATAAGCTGTTCTTCAGAATTACCATTATATCCCCACATGGGGTTTGTACGATCACTTGATAACTACTGCTTGATTGTTAGGATCCTGGCCCATTCTTCAGGACCACTGGTTGTCTATGTCCTGATTTGCATATACTCTGTTTCTGTAAAAGAACGTTCTTGCTATGACTATGTGTATAACTACCTGCCTAGATGTGTATTCTAAATGTAGCGCCCCTTTGCTTTTAGGCCCCATGCACACGAGACGCTGTTATTTGCTGTTGAACGTGCGTTCAGAGGCAGTTGGACGCTTTTTTCAACTGCTCCTGAACCCATTCAATGTTATCCTATGTGTCCATGCACACAGTCTCGTTTTTTGGCGTTTACAAGCAGTTGCGTTTAACCTCGTTTTTCCAGAAGCAAAAAAATGGGTTCAGACGCAAAAGTTTTCACGTTTCAGACGCTAAACGCTGCTAAACGCGGCTAAACGCGGCTAAACGCGGTACCGGCGTTTTGCCACGTTTGCGTTTATAAGCGTTTTTAAAGGTGACCTATTTTTTAACATTAGAAATCTCAAAAATGATGGCAAATGATGAAAAACTTAAAAAATATAAAAGAAAACTGTAATTGCTTGCATTGCATTGTGGACAATCCACAACTTGTGGCAGGTAACGTGGCAAGTGGACAATTCACAACTTGTGGCAGGTGATGTGGCCAGGTGACGTGGCACGTGATGTGGCCAGGTGACATGGCAAGTGGACAATCCACAACTTGTGGCAGGTGACGTGGCAAGTGGACAATCCACAACTTGTGGCAGGTGACGTGGCAAGTGGACAATTCACAACTTGTGGCAGGTGACGTGGCAAGTGGACAATCCACAACTTGTGGCAGGTAACGTGGCAAGTGGACAATTCACAACTTGTGGCAGGTGACGTGGCAAGTGGACAATCCACAACTTGTGGCAGGTAACGTGGCAAGTGGACAATTCACAACTTGTGGCAGGTGACGTGGCCAGGTGACGTGGCACGTGATGTGGCCAGGTGACATGGCAAGTGGACAATCCACAACTTGTGGCAGGTGACGTGGCAAGTGGACAATCCACAACTTGTGGCAGGTGACGTGGCAAGTGGACAATTCACAACTTGTGGCAGGTGACGTGGCAAGTGGACAATCCACAACTTGTGGCAGGTAACGTGGCAAGTGGACAATTCACAACTTGTGGCAGGTGACGTGGCAAGTGGACAATCCACAACTTGTGGCAGGTAACGTGGCAAGTGGACAATTCACAACTTGTGGCAGGTGACGTGGCCAGGTGACGTGGCACGTGATGTGGCCAGGTGACATGGCAAGTGGACAATCCACAACTTGTGGCAGGTGACGTGGCAAGTGGACAATCCACAACTTGTGGCAGGTGACGTGGCCAGCTGACGTGGCAGGTAATGTGGCCAGGTGACGTGGCAGGTAACATGGCCAGGTGACGTGGCCAGGTAACGTGGCAAGTGGACAATCCACAACTTGTGGCAGATGATGTGGCAAGTGATACGCTAAATACAAGTACACTGCTGCTCTCTCAGCTGCTGCTACTCACTCTGGTCTCACAAACTGGCTGAAATGGTTAAAATTTACTGTTTTTTGAGCTTAGGGAGGGTCTATGATGAAACGCTTATAAACGCAAACGCGGTAAAACGCCGCTAAACGCGGCCGCAAACGCGGCAAAACGCGCGTTTATAAACGCCGGTTTCAGCGTTTAAAAACGTGTGTTCAGCAGAGTTTGCACCTGCGTCTCGTGTGCATGGGGCCTTAGGGGTGTTATGTGCCTAAATTTAGGGGCTGGTCTGAGCTTTTAGCCAGGCTCAGACAATTCTCATTGCTAGGTATTGCTTCTGCCTATGTGATGCTGCCTGGTGTATGGTTCCCTGCGGCCTGTAGGTGGCGCTGTCATATCAGGTCAGGGTTGAGCCAGGGGTGGCATTACTACGCCTCTGGGTGTCCTCTCTCGGCAGCGGTACAGTGGGTGTGGTCGACCTGCTGTGCATGCCGGGAGAGGGTACTTAAGGGGCAGACGCCATTGGTCGGGGTGTCTTCATCCCCGTCAGGTCGGAGGAGTAGGAGTGAGACACGTACCCCTGGCCATGAGGGCCCCCGGAGGTGTGGGTGTGATCAGGCCCAGGCACCTTTAGCCTGGGGCCTGCAACTCTACTAGTGGGCCTAGCACCTTTAGCTAGGGCCTACCCCTGAAAGAAGAGTCCCAGGGTGCCTGGGGCAGGGTACCCGCTCTGACCGAGAGGAAGCCAGGGGAGGATCGGTCCCATTTAAGGAGATGAGTAATGGAAGATTGCTGTCTCGGGAGAGGCCTGGTGACCTGTCAGAGGGAAGGATTCGTTATCTGGGGAAGCTAACCTGTAGAGTGCCCATTGGCATTGTCCTGTTCTTAAAGTCTACAGAGGTTAGAGGATTTCTAATACCCGTCCATGGAGGGGATAGGGTGGCAGAACTGTTCGAGCTCCACACCGGCTGCTAGGACTGTGAGAGAGAACTACCCGGGTGAGCTAAACCCACTCGGGATCGAGTGGCGACGAGATTGCTGGTTGTGCCTGGATCTATTTTTCACACTATTCCTTCTTTCATCCACCTGTCTCTATCTACTACGCAGCAAATAGAAAATAAATTCTCTGTTGGAGTTAAAGTACTTCTGGACATTGTTTTCTTTGGGGGAAGAAATAGAGACTTGACCCCATACTCTGGGGGAGAGAACCAGTGGAAGAGGGTAACTCACTGAAAGACCCAAAATTTGTGAACACCGCTTAACCTCTTCAAACAGGAGAGTACGGGCATATATCACAGTGTGCCTTGACTCGCAAGTGAGCCAGGCGAGAAAAAGGTTTGTGTGCTACACGTGGGGGCTCGAGTCCGGGATTCAGCTGCCCCGAAGCTGGACTTTATGTTTTTCCCCTGGTGTGATTCTGTGGAGGCCGGCCATTTCGGGAAAGGTGAACTGCGTCACTTGTAAAAGTAATGGAGGTACAGGCCAAGACCTATGCTGAATTTTCTAACTGCGTAGTTCGTTGGCGTGTCTGAAGTTTAGAAAAGCCCACGAGCTACGTGCAGAGAGAGAAGAAGAGGGGGAGGAGCCTCCGCCAACTTGTGTTGCACGTGGCAGTTTGGCACCAAGGGACAGTATAGCTGAACTGGTAAAGAAGCAACATGTCTGCCGCCCCATGGATTTCTGTTTCACCGGGACCACAGATGTTTCCACCTGCCTCAGCCATGGACGTTGTTTCTTTCGCTGCCCCCCTGACATGGATACAGGGATTCGGCTCAAGCCTAGGGGCCGCTTCACGCTATATACGTGCAGGGATGCGGAGGGCCTGGGCATGCTCTGTCCTAAGTGCCAAGGACTGGCGCTGCAATTTCGGCCTTTCGGAAGGTGTACTACGTGTGGAGAGTTCCTTTTTTGAGGTGGACCAGCCGACGGAGAAGCCAAAGGGTTACCGGGTCAACTGCCTTACAGGTGTCGCCACTCTTGAGGAGGAAACCAGTACTCCAACGGCCGAGCCCACGCGCACCGCTCCAACTGCCACGGATGTGGAGGATGGAGTTTCCGACCATTGCGGAGCTTGCAACGGAGGTCATTGCGGAAGCTGTCTCCGTTACAACAGAGAACTCTCTCCCACCTGCCAAGCGTAAGGTGGGATACGTAAAGACCTCCCGCGGCTGCGGTCGAAGCCTGCCCCAGCGCCTGCCTGAACCGGATCTTCGAGCCAGAGGGACCTCCAAGAGATCCACGTCCGGGGAAGTTAAGAAGGCTGGGAGAAGAGGGACATTGACTTTGTTGGAGAGGGAAGGGAAGACCACACTCCATGCTACAGGGGATGTGTGGACAGCCAGCCCACAAAGACATTCCATTTTCAGGGACATTGTGTCTGTCTCCACCGCCAGCTATCTACCGGCGGAGGAGTATAATACTTCTGAGTTGGACTCATCTTCAGATGTGGGAGATGATCGTGATGTGGATAAAGTATTTGAAAGAAAGGGTTGGGATAGAATTCCGGCAGCTTCACCCCGCAGTTTAGGTGGAGTTTCATTGATGGACTCTGGGGAAACTACACCCCGAGTGGAAGTCTCTACTGCAAGGGAAGAGACTGATCCGACGCCCGCTTTGCCAGCTCCGGCATCCTCTGTGCCTGCTGTTACGGATGTTCGTGCACCATTGCAGCCACCTTGTCCGCCGCTGGAGCCTGCACCATTGAGAAGGTCTCCGGACGCTATTGTCTTCCCAGGAGCAGGAGATCGGGCCACCATGCCACCCCTAGCCCGGTTACAACAGCTCCTGCACAAAAAGGTTATAAGCATGGGAATCCAATAAACACTATGTGCTTTATCACTTACATGAGTTCTCTAATCGGGTCAGTTTTATTTCAAATAGTACTTAAGAGGGACAATCTCATTGTGCCAGGGAATGTTAAACAGCACCTGTCATAAAAAGTCTAAATAAAGCTTGTATCAGAGTAAACATTTACCTCTCCTGTTGCCCCTGCCGCTGAACACCATTCGGTTCAGTAGAAATCTACCCATAAAGTCCTCTGGGAAACCAACAGTTCTGGCAGTGTTGATTTCCTTGGTCCCTTCCAGCTCTCACTTGTTCTTCCTGCTGACCTCCACACAGGACCGCTGATAAGCCAGTACAACTGGCCCTGTTGTTCCAGGCCTGGCCAGCAGGGGGGCTCGGACAATCAGAGAATAAAAGAATGAAGAAAAAAAAAGTCCTTCTCCAGCCAGCACCCCCCAACCCCCGCTCCCATCTACTCCGACTTATCTAAGGGTTTTTTTTATACTTTCTGAGTACCATCGTATTGATGTTCTTGTGGGTGGGACTATTTTTTCCCTTTCGGATGCATGTCACTTCCACGCCCACTCCGCAAGCTGGCTCAAGTCCCAGCCTGCATATTCCCTTACCTGGGGGAGTGATTCATCTCCCTCCACTCATGGCAGTGGCAGACATATACAGGACACAGAAGTCACCATTGCGACTGGGCTCCATGCTGCAGGGGACCCTTGTGCCCCCCCCCATGCCTGAATTGTTAGAGAGGTGGCTGCCCGATACTCAGCTGGCCTGGTGTGTAAATCAGCAGTGCAGGAGCTCGATTTCACTGTTTACACTGAAAGTGAAAGCAAAGGGAGAGGTGTCTTGCAGTGTGTGCTCTCTGCCTCCCCCTACAGCGCAGTACCCGACATTGAGAGTGAAGGCACAGTGCTGCTGCTGCTGACAATTTTTCAAAAAGCAATCTAAATATGTTTGTTTGTATGTATGTATTCAAAATCAAGAGGCAGAGAAGAAGAGGCATATAACAGACTATAGTAGATGGTAAATTTTCACAGTATCCCTCAGGAGAGGAGACCATAGACCCTTCAAATGCACGGATTTTGGATATACAGTAGAAGTGAGGGGCATATTCTGTTGAGAAAGCATGGCCAGAAATCTGTCATTTTTGTCCCCCTGTTCTAAAAAAAAAAGTTGCCTGCTGCTATCAGTGGCGTACTAAGTGGGGGGCGCGGGGTCGGGGCGCTCCGGCGCCTTCCCCCCTCCGACTGAAGTGGAGACAGCGGGCGGGTTTAGGCAGCGGCAGGCGCCCCCCCTCTGTGACTGAAGTGGAGACAGCAGGCAAGATTAGGCAGCGCCAGGCACCCCCCTCCATGACTAAAGCGGAGACAGCGGGGCTGAGCGGCGGGTTAAGAGAAAGCGGGCAGGTGTAGGCAGTGTGGGTGGGTTTAGGTAGCGGCGCATGATTACAAAACACACGCGGAGAGAGCCTGAGGTGGTGGCTTTGCGGGGGGGGTGCGAGCCGCACTGGAGTGACACCCGTGTCGGACCCCTTTCTCTCCGTGGTTGGCGCTGATCAGTCTCGGCATAGCCGAGCAGAGTGAAGCCGCCTCCCCCTCCTCCTTTATGTCGACACAGGGGGAGGGGACACTACCAGTCCACTAGTGCTCTGCATGTCCCGATCATCTGAGGTACATTATGGGACTGTGGGGGGGGGGGGCGTCTGTATTGTAAGGGGGGTCTGTATTGGTACACACAGGAGCGGACCTCATCTGATAGGGGCATGTCATCACCTTGACTGATACCCGGGGCATGACACCAGGCTATACCTGTCATATGAGCTCATACCAAGGGGCACACATCACCCGGGGCACATCTTCTCTGTCATCACTCTCTGGTGTCTGTGCATGGATGCCACTATGTTATGGATGACTTCTGCACATTGCCCACTGCAAGCCAATGTCTAATGTCACTGGTCAGTACCCACTGCAAGCCAATGTCTAATGTTACTGGTCAGTGCCCACTGCATACCAATGTCTAATCTCACTTGTCAGTGTCTACTACAAGCCAATGTCTAATGTCAGTGCCCACTGCACGACCCCGGCTGATGACTGACTAATGCCAGCTGGATGTGTCATGTCACTGGTCAGTGCCAACTGAATGCCAATGTCTAATGCTTGTCTTGGTCTTTAGCCAATGCCATCCGTGTGACACTATGCCATCATTATCTTATGCACACTGGGCATGGCCCACTGCGTGATGATCTGTAAGACTTTCATACTGTCCACTACATGTAATGCTGGTCTGCAGTGGCGTAACTAGAGACTTCAGGGCCCTGGTGCAAGAAATCATAAAGGGCCCCCCCCCCCCCCCTGATTTTGATACTTAATTTTTTTACACTGTACAACAAAAAAAAACTTTTTCTGATTTCACTTGAGGGGGGGGGGGTGGCTGCGGCGGCAGTGGTGGTGCCATCCTCTCCCACCACCACCTGTGCCTCTTACTGATCCTATTCCCCTACCACTGATCTCATCCCTATCCCCCCCCCCCCATCACCTCTGTTGTAGAAGTAATAGGGGAATAGGGATGAGATCAGTGGTGGGGAGATGGGATCAGTAAGAGGCACAGGTGCTGGTGGGAGAGGATGGCACCACCACTGCAGCCACCCCCCCCCAAGTACCACCACTGCCACCCCCCTCAAGTATCACCGCTACCACCCCCCCCTCAAGTACCAGCGGTGGTACTTGAGGGGGGGGTGGATGCGGCGGCAGTGTTGGTGCCATCCTCTCCCACCACCACCTGTGCCTCCTACTGATCCCATCCCTCCACCACTGATCTCATCCCTATCCCCCCCATTATTTCTGTTGTAGAAGTAATAGGGGGATAGGGATGAGATCAGTGGTGGGGGGATGGGATCAGTAAGAGGCACAGGTGGTGGTAGGAGAGGATGGCACCACCACTGCAGCCACCCCCCCCTCAAGTACCACCGCTGCCACCCCCTCAAGTATCACCGCTACCACCCCCCCTCAAGTACCAGCGGTGGTACTTGAGGGGGTGGCTGCGGCGGCAGTGGTGGTGCCATCCTCTCCCACTACCACCTGTGCCTCCTACTGATCCCATCCCTCCACCACTGATCTCATCCCTATCCCCCCCCATTATTTCTGTTGTAGAAGTAATAGGGGGATAGGGATGAGATCAGTGGTGGGGGGATGGGATCAGTAAGAGGCACGGGTGGTGGTGGGAGAGGATGGCACCACCACTGCCACCGCAGCCACCCCCCTCAAGTACCAGCGGTGGTACTTGAGGGGGGGTGGTAGCGGTGGTACTTGAGGGGTGTGGCAGCGGTGGTACTTGGGGGGGTGGCATCGGTGGTACTTGAGGGGGGGTGGCTGCAGTGCTACCATCCTCTCCCACCACCACCTGTGCCTCTACTGATCCCATCCCCCCACCACTGATCTCATCCCTATCCCCCCCCCCATCACCTCTGTTGTAGAAGTAATGGGGGGGGATAGGGATGAGATCAGTGGTGGGGGGATGGGATCAGTAAGGAGGCACAGGTGGTGGAGGTTGGCATCGATTGCTGAGCTCTGCCTCTGTCACTTGATTGACTTACCGTCAGTCAATGAATCAATCGATTCCCCGGGAATTCTTATTGACTTCTGTTCTGTCACGGGTCCGACCTTCACTGTGCCTTCTTCTCCCGCCAGGATGTCTTGCCTCACATGGGCGCCGGGTAGGTACTCCAACTAAGCACGCAGGGGAAAGCTCCTCCCCCGCCATCTTTCATTTGTTGTCAGGGTCTGCTGACTTCATTTTTCAGAGTCCGCCCCGCCTCCCTACATCTCTGTGTGCTGCCTCTGCGCCTCTGCAGTGCGCACCGCACCAGGCCAGCCAACAGAACACACTGACAGTCAGGTGGGCGGGCATCTCACACGGATGGGTGGCGGGCCCCTGGGACTTGGCGGAATTACAGGGCCCAGTCGCAACTGCGACTGTCGCGACCCTGATAATTCCGCCACTGCTGGTCTGTGCTCATTGCAAGCTCCTGTATAATCATTGTGTATTGTCATTGACTAATGCCACCTGTATGTGTCATGTCACTGCCCACTGCCGCTATCTAATGCTTGCCTCTTGTCTGTCATCTGTATGACCCTATTCCATCATTATCTTATGTACACTGGGCATTGTCTGCCTCATGCCAATATCTAATGTTTTACTTTGTCACTGAGCACTGCCCACAACATTCCCATATCTAATGCTTTCTTCATGTTACCGTTTACTGTCAGAGAAATGCCAATGACTAATGCTTGCCTCATGTCCCTAGCCAGTGCCTGCTGCATGCCATTACCTAATGCCCCACCAGTTAGTGCCAACTACATGTCACTACATAATGCTTGCCTCATGTCCCCCCAGCCCTATACCTAATGCTTTTCCTCATGTCCCCAGCCAGTGCCTACAGCATGCCACTGCTGAAATGCTTGTCTCATGTCCCCAGCCAGTGCCTACTGTACCCAATACTTGCCTCATGTTGGCAATCAGAGCCTACTGTATGCTCCTATTTAATGCTTGTCTTATGTCACCAAGCACTGCCTACTGTACTCTCTACCTAATGCATGCTTCATGTTAACAGTCATTGCCTACTGTACACCCCTAATGCTTGCCTCAAGTCGTGTCACCAGTCATTGCCTAATGTACCCATTACCTAATGCTTCCCTTATGTCACCGGCAGTCAGTGTCTACTCCTGCATGCTTCTACCCAATGCTTGCCTCCTGTCAGCGGCCACTAACTAGCGGTTGCCCCTCCTGTAAGCGGACGCTAACTAGCGATTGGCTCCTGTACGTTGGCTGTACAGCCCCTGATTGGTTACGTTCTCATGACATTTTGTTACTATGATGGGCAGTGACCATCGAAATCAAGAAGATTGATTTGATCTTTGTTTCTATAATTATATGATCTGTCTTCTGTATTGTTAGAAGGTGGGTCTGTATTGATAGGGGAGTCTGTATTGGTAGGGGGGGTCTGTATTGTTAGGGGGTTTATATTGTTATGGGGTGGGTTTGTATTTGTAGGGGGGTCTTAACTGTAGGGGGGTTGGTCTGTACTGTAGGGGGGTTGGTCTGTACTGTAGGTCTGTACTGTAGGGGGGGTCTGTACTGTAGGGGAGTCTGTGTAACATGCAGGGGGTCCAGAACTGTTAGGGGGGGTGTCTGTGTAACATACAGGCGTCCAGAGCTGTGGGGGGCTGTGTAATGTAAAGGGGTCCAGAGGTCCAGGGTGCTGTCTAATGTAAAGGGGTCCAGAGGTGCAGAGTTCTGTGTAATGTAAAGGGGTCCAGAGGTACAAGGGCTGTGTAATGTAAAGGGGTCCAGAGGTGCAGGGTACTGTGTAAAGTAAAGGGGTCCAGAGGTGCAGTTGTGGAGAGGGAGTACACAGTAGTGACAAAAAGATATTGAAGGATACAGTGATATGCAGGGGGCACAGTGGGGTGTTTTTACATTTTAAGGTGGGGGGGTGCCAGATATAGGATCCGCCCCAGGTGCCAAATGCTCTAGGTACGCCCCTGACTGCTATGTAAATCTAGCCTTGTGCCATGTGCCATGTGTAACTGCAGGTCTCCCCCTTAGCAGACAGCTACTGTTTAAGAGGTGTGTCTGTGTATGTGCATGTTTGTGTGTGTGTATTTATGTGTGTATGTATGTGCGTACATGTGTGTTTACATGTGTGTGTGTGTGTGCATACACATGTTACTTATAAACCTGACGCCCTTTTTTGTACGATCAGAACTGATTTTTTTAGAGCGGGTTCATAACACCAACAAGAAAATACCATTCCTCTGAAAAGCAATCCAGGCTCAGATCGCTTTTTAGAGGCAGTTGACAGGCAGTGAAGAGGCAATATATTTCACCATGACTGGTAAAATGTTGAGAAATACTGATCTAGAGGAACCGATCTCTCC
Source organism: Rana muscosa (assembly GCA_029206835.1). Lineage (NCBI taxonomy): Eukaryota > Metazoa > Chordata > Amphibia > Anura > Ranidae > Rana > Rana muscosa. The sequence goes on along the minus strand of JARGYO010005626.1, from coordinate 9,666,877 downwards.
AATTTCCTCCTGCAGCCACTGAAAGCCTGGAAGGGGCTAGGGGTAGGGCTGAAGGAGGGACCAGGGGAGGGGCTAAAAGGGGGCCCCGTCAGGTAGGCTGTACAGGGCCCCATGATTTCTATCAGCGGCCCTGCCTCCACATACTGCTGTGGACTGTAGTGATATGACAGAGTCACATGACGCTGCAGGGTCTTTTTCACGTTTTCCCAAGGCTGAGTGGTACAAATTGATGCAAAGAATGGCGCTAACCACTATTGATTTAAAGTGGAACTAAACCCATCAATTTAACTGTTTAAAAAAAACAGTTCAACTCCCAGGATGCCTGGAATACTAACTGTCACATTTGCTTGTGCTCTCAACCAAATAATCAAACCATCAAATGGCTGGTATCATAACTTATCATTTGTGCAGCATTATGGTAGTTACAACTCAAACAGAGGCCCAGATGGCAGCTTTCTTGGCTGAAAAGTATAGGAGGGTTTAGTTCCACTTTAAGGAGCGCTGCCAGCACCAGAACAGCATGAACATAGGGTGCTGTAGTGATTTGGTGTTATTTTTCTGGTTAGAACTCAACCCAAAAATTAACAACCAAAATTTACATACAGTGGGGCAAAAAAGTATTTAGTCAGCCACCAATTGTGTAAGTTCTCCCACTTAAAAAGATGAGAGAGGCCTGTAATTGTCATCATAGGTATACCTCAACTATGAGAGACAAAATGTGGAAACAAATCCAGACAATCACATTTGGTGTCTCATAGTTGAGGTATACCTATGATGACAATTACAGGTCTCTCTCATCTTTTTAAGTGGGAGAACTTACACAATTGGTGGCTGACTAAATACTTGTTTGCCCCACTGTATATTAATGGGTGGTGAAAGGGTAGCTATACATATTTACCTACTGGTTTAATTAACATGCTCACAAGATTTTAAAATGGTTTTCTACATAATTTGGTAATTATGTTTAGGATTAAAAATAAATTAAAATTTGAGTCAGGTAAATATGATATATTACATATGAATATTATGTAGCTTATTCTTCAGCTAGAAGGGGAGTTCCCAGCTCTTTTATATGTCTCATTACCAAATGTATTAAAAAGGTTATTTTTTATAGAGATCAATAGCTCAAGGTGAAATGTCCACACACATAAAGGATTCATAGCAATGTCTCAGAAGAGGGTTCCATCCAATATCTCATCTGTGTCTAAAAGGGACCCATTTTGCTGTCTCCTTAGGTAAGCCATAATGTTCAATGAATCCTTTTTCATGTACAACATGTTTATTTGTAAAACAAAGAACGCATGTATAGTATAGGTTGTGACAAACAGACTCAGACACAAGAGTAGTCCTTTATGGGGTGTAAGCATACCTCACAACTTTCTAAGATGAGAAAGAGTGGTGCATTATAGCACAAAGTATTTATGCAAAGGACCACGCTTCCAAATACACAGAACAGGAAGAATTAATAGGCAAAAAATGATTGGTTATACCAGGGATATGCAATTAGCAGACCTCCAGCTGTTGCAGAACTACAAGTCCCATGAGGCATAGCAAGACTCTGACAGCCACAAGCATGACACCCAGAGGCAGAGGCATGATGGGACTTGTAGTCTTGCAACAGCTGGATGTCCCTGCATATCCCTGGGGTATACCCACAAGTGTTCTTTTTCACCACTGGCTTTCAAATTACAAATAGAATAAGCAAAATAATATAAATAAATGTTAAATAATGTGTGATATACCGTATATATATATATATATATATATATATATATATATATATATATATATATATTGTGAGGGGGTTAACTCGGTAGCGGGTGTGTGTGACCCCCTGGTTGGGCTCCCCACACAAAAACAGGGCCAGCAGACGGAGGTTGTGGTTTTCAAAATCAAAAGGTGCGGTTTATTTCTCTATGTACAGTGACAAAAACACAGCAAAGCCAAAAAGAAACATAAACAAAATAAATCCTGGTCAGTTTGACCTCTGACTAAACATGCAGGTTTCCTAAACTAACAACTGGGATCAGCCTGGTGCTGTCCTAGTCCCTAAGTCCCTGGTTTAGTAAAAGTCCAAACAAATAGCCACACAGGCTTTGCCTCACCGCACAGGGGTTCACTCTCCCTAGACAGTCCACACAGGTCTGGTTCCAGGCATGAGCTAACATCTAATGAAGCTGGGAGTTCTTATAGAGGCCTAAATGAGCTGACAAGCTTCAGCTGGTCTCCTCATCTCTGTCTGCACGACGCCCCACACTCTCCCTAGAGGTATGAGTCATCCATGAGCCCACTAGCCTTATACAACTCTCCACCTAGTTGTATAAGTCGGCGTAAAGCCTGAATCTGGGCGAAATATATCTACCCCCCTGGATGCAACCAGGTGACTTTACCTTCCTGCTGTCACATACCCCCCCCTCTTGTTTTAACCTTGGGGTTGGAACACCAGCAATCAGGCATTCATGTACTCGAGACAAAGCATCCACATTCCCCATTTGAACGCCAGGGCGATGCTTTACTGTGAAGTTGAATTCCTGTAGGGCCAGGAACCACCTATTCACTCTTCTATTTGTCTCCTTGTTTTGAGCCATCCACTTTAACGGAGCGTGATCCGTAACCATGTCAAAGTGCCTACCTAGCAGATAGTACCGAAGGGAATCTAGAGCCCACTTCACCGCTAAACACTCCTTTTCAACCGTGGCGTAATTTACCTCATGGGACTTCAACTTCCTGCTGAGGTAAATGACTGGGTGCTCTTCCCCGTTCCAGACCTGGGACAATACTGCTCCTAACCCCACATCTGACGCATCACTTTGTACGACAAAGTCTTTAGAGAAGTCGGGTGAGTACAACACTGGCTGGCTACATAAGGCTTGTTTCAAGAATTGGAATGCTGCCTCAGCCTCGGGGGTCCATTTAATCATGACCGACCCTTTCCCTTTCGTCAGGTTGGTTAGGGGCACAGCCTTAGAAGCAAAGTGGGGAATGAAGCGCCGATAATAACCCGCGATTCCCAGAAAGGCCCGTACCTGCTTCTTGCTGTTGGGACGTGGCCAACTCTGGATGGCCTCGACTTTGTTGAGTTGGGGTTTTATCACTCCCCTGCCAATGGTGTACCCAAGATATTTGGCCTCCTCCTGCCCAATGGTACACTTCTTGGGGTTAGCCGTAAACCCCGCTTCCCGGATAGAGTCTAGGACTGCTTGCACTTTTGGCAGATGTGAGGCCCAATCTGTGCTATGGACAATTACGTCATCCAGGTAAGCCGCAGCATACTTCCGATGGGGCCTCAGTATCTGGTCCATTTTCCGCTGGAATGTGGCCGGCGCATTCTGTAACCCGAACGGCATTCTCTTATATTGGAACGCCCTGTCTGGGGTTACAAATGCGGTTTTCTCTTTGGCCGACTTGGCCAGGGGAATTTGCCAATACCCTTTTGTGAGGTCAAGAGTCGTCATGTATCGGGCTGTTCCCAGCCGGTCGATCAACTCATCTATACGTGGCATGGGGTAGGTGTCAAATTTTGTAACTTTGTTCAACTGACGAAAATCGTTACAAAATCGCCAGCTCCCATCCGGTTTAGGCACCAACACAATGGGACTAGACCAATCACTTTGGGACTCCTCTATCACCCCTAAGTTCAGCATTTTCTGTACTTCCTCCCGTATTGCCTCCCGTCGGGCCTCTGGGATCCGATAGGGTTTTAACTTCACCCTTTCACCGGGCGGGGTAATAATATCATGCTCTACCCCAGTTGTTTGTCCCGGCAGCTCAGAGAACACCTCCTTGTTGCGAAGCACAAACTCCTTAACCTCCTGTTGTTGGGGTTGTGACAAGGTGGCTGCTATTCCAACCTCCGGAATCACGCAACCAGTTTGAGCTGGTGACCAAGTTTCTGCGACTAGGGACTCTCTATCCCTCCAGGCTTTCAACAGATTAACGTGATATATCTGTTCGGGCTTTCGCCTTCCTGGTTGTCTGACCTTGTAATTCACTTCGCTCACTTTTTCCATTATCTCGTAGGGGCCTTGCCATTTGGCAAGGAATTTACTTTCAACCGTAGGGACAAGTACCAATATCCTATCCCCCGGGGAAAAGGTACGGGTCTTTGCTCCACGGTTGTACACTCTCTGCTGTGCCAACTGCGCTTGGGCCAAATGTTCCTTCACGATGGGCATTACCTGTGCAATTCGATCTTGCATCAGGGCGACATGCTCAATCACACTCCTGTGGGGAGAACTCTCACTTTCCCAAGTTTCCTTGGCAATATCCAACAGCCCTCTTGGGTGTCTCCCATACAGTAACTCAAAGGGGGAGAATCCCGTAGAGGATTGGGGCACCTCCCTAATAGCAAACATCAAATAAGGAAGTAGACAGTCCCAATCCTTTCCATCTCTATCCACCACTTTCTTCAACATTTGTTTTAGGGTTTTGTTGAATCTTTCAACCAGCCCATCGGTTTGGGGGTGATACACAGATGTACGCAATTGCGTCACTTTGAACAATTTACACAGCTCTTTCATAACCCGGGACATAAAGGGTGTACCTTGGTCCGTAAGCAGTTCTTTACAAATACCCACCCGGCTAAAAACAAGAGATAGCTCTTTGGCTATGGTTTTGGCCGAGGTATTTCTGAGAGGGATCGCTTCTGGATAACGGGTGGCATAGTCCATTATAACCAATATGTACTGGTGCCCCCTAGCGGACTTGATTATAGGACCTACCAAATCCATTGCGATTCTCTCAAACGGGACCTCAATGATGGGTAGAGGGACCAGCGGGCTACGGAAATGTGGCATCGGGGCCGACCTCTGACACACAGGGCAGGAGGAACAATAATTTTCTATGTCCTTCATCACCCCAGGCCAATAGAATCTCTGTAATACCCTCTCTCGGGTTTTCTCTGTCCCCAGATGACCTCCAAGAATGTGCCCATGGGCCAACTCCAACACCAACTTCCTGTAAGGTTTGGGCACCACAAGCTGCTCAACGGTTTCTTCTGCCCTTTTTGCCACCCGATACAGTAGGTCCTTCTCTACGCTGAAGTATGGGTAAGTGCAGGTATTATCTGGGTTCACTAACTCGCCATCTATTTCCACTACGTTTTCCCGTGCCTTTATTAGGGCGGGGTCTTTTAACTGTTCTGTGGCAAAATTTTCCCTGTGAACCTCCAGATCAGAAAACTCCACAGACGGTAGGTTTTCGTCTGAGGAGGTGGGCTCCTCTCCAGTTTCTTGAGTCTCCCCTGCCAATACTGACAAGGGAAATTCTGGAGAGTCCTCACCACTCTCAGAGGAGTTCTGGCTATCACATTCCTGGTACATAGGGGCACCAGTGGGGGGCTCAGGATCATCCCACAGTTCCCAGAACTTCGGAAAATCCCTTCCCACAATGGCATCATGCGGTAATTGAGATACTAACCCCACTGGATGAGAGAGGGTACCTTTGGGGGTCTCGAAACACACTGTAGTCACTGGATACTCTCGGGTGTCCCCATGCACACAAATAACAGCTACCTTGCTATTCCCAGAGACCTCTGTTTTAACTAATTCAGCCTTTATCAGGGTCACAAGGCTACCTGAATCCAGTAATACCACAACATTTCTACCATTAATACACATTTTGCATAAATGTTTCTCAGTTCCCCGAATGGCAGTGCATGCGACTGTCGCACACAGCGACTGACGTCTGTCCATCAGAAAGTCACATTGCATGGGTTCCTCCACAACCGGGCAATTTGCTGCAATATGTCCCGCTTGCCGGCAGCGGTAGCAAACAATCCATTTGGCTGCCTCTTGAGCCCCTGACTTCCCAGGCTGTTCTCGCCAAACTTTGGGTAGAGCTCCCACCCTCTCACTCTCTCCACCCTCACCCCTTGGAATCCTCTTATCCGCCCCTGGGGATGGTCTGGTCTTAGGGTGGAAAGTCCGAGAGTCTCTGGAAGAGGCCGTCAGGTTCTCTGTAGCCAAGTATCTCTCTACACGATCCACAAGTTTACCGGCCGTTTCTGGGTCTCCATGGCTTACCCACTTTTGAATGGCGGTAGGAAGAGCTCTCAAGAAACGATCCATCACAACACGTTCCACAATCTCCGGTGCGGACAAAGTCTCTGGCTGTAGCCACTTCCTGCTCAGGTGAATGAGATCATACATTTGAGACCTGGGGGGTTTTCCAAGCTGGAAAGTCCAGTTATGCACACGCTGAGCCCGGACAGCCAGGGTGACACCCAGCCTTGCCAATATTTCAGCTTTTAGCATCACATAGTCTTTTGCTTGGTCAGGCTCTAGGTCATAGTAAGCCTTCTGCGATTCACCAGTTAACAGAGGAGCCACCAGTCCAGCCCACTGCTCCTCAGGCCACTTTTCTCTTTCAGCAGTCCTTTCAAATGTGGTCAAAAATACCTCTGGATCATCCTCTCCAGTCATTTTTGTCAATAAACGACTCACCCCAAAGGACGCGGTATTAGTGGGACGGCTTTCCTCACTGGTCTGCGGACGTTGCTGCATTACTGCTTCCATTTGTTGTAGTCTCTGCTCTTGCTTCTGTAACAGGTCTATGAAGCGGGCCTCAGATTGCTGCTGGGCTTGTTGATGAGCTTGCTGCTGGGCTGCAAGGCTCCTTTGCAAACCTGCATTTGTCTGCTGTTGATTGGCATTTGCTAGAGCCAGCTGTTTCAGTATCTCCTCCATGCTGGCTTAAAAAAAACTGCCACTGGTTCTCCACCAACTGTGAGGGGGTTAACTCGGTAGCGGGTGTGTGTGACCCCCTGGTTGGGCTCCCCACACAAAAACAGGGCCAGCAGACGGAGGTTGTGGTTTTCAAAATCAAAAGGTGCGGTTTATTTCTCTATGTACAGTGACAAAAACACAGCAAAGCCAAAAAGAAACATAAACAAAATAAATCCTGGTCAGTTTGACCTCTGACTAAACATGCAGGTTTCCTAAACTAACAACTGGGATCAGCCTGGTGCTGTCCTAGTCCCTAAGTCCCTGGTTTAGTAAAAGTCCAAACAAATAGCCACACAGGCTTTGCCTCACCGCACAGGGGTTCACTCTCCCTAGACAGTCCACACAGGTCTGGTTCCAGGCATGAGCTAACATCTAATGAAGCTGGGAGTTCTTATAGAGGCCTAAATGAGCTGACAAGCTTCAGCTGGTCTCCTCATCTCTGTCTGCACGACGCCCCACACTCTCCCTAGAGGTATGAGTCATCCATGAGCCCACTAGCCTTATACAACTCTCCACCTAGTTGTATAAGTCGGCGTAAAGCCTGAATCTGGGCGAAATATATCTACCCCCCTGGATGCAACCAGGTGACTTTACCTTCCTGCTGTCACAATATACATACACACACACACAGAGTGTAAAATAAGTATTGAACACCACCATTTTTCTAGGTAAATATATTTCTAAAGGTGCTATTGATATGAAATTTGTGTCAGTAACAACCCATGCAATCCAAACATATAAAGCAACTAAAACAAATACATTCAGAAATTAATTTATGTGTAACAAAATAGAATGACACACGGAAAAAGTATTAAACACATGAAGAAAGGGAGGTGCAAAAAGGCATGGAAAGCCAAGACACCAGCTGAAATCTATTAGTAATTAGAAAGCAACCCTGTCCCTTGTCAGTACAAATTAATATCAGCTGGTTCAGTCTCAACTGATGACCTATAAAAAGATGTCTCATTACCAAGCTGTCATACAAGAAACATCTCATGATGGGTAAAAGCAAAGAGCTTTCTCAAGACCTTTGCAACCTTATTGTTGCAAAACACACTGATGGCATTGGTTACAGAAGGATTTTTCAACGTTTGAATGTTCCAGTGAGCACTGTTGGGGCCATAATCTCGGAAGCAGAAAAGAACATCATTTTACCATAAACCGGCCATGACCAGGTGCTCCTCACAAGATTTCTGACAGAGAAGTGAAAAGAAGAGCCAAAGTCCACTTGTGTAGAGCTTTAGAAAGACTTGGAATTAGCAGGTACAATTGTTTCAAAGAAAACAAAAAGTAATGCACTCAACCGCCATGGCCTATATGCACGCTTACCACACAAGACTCCTTTGCTAAAGAAAAAGCATGTTTAAGCTTGTTTTAAAGTTTGCTGCACAACATTTAGACAAGCCTGTGAAATACTGGGAGAATATAGTCAGATAAGACCAAACTTGAACTCTTTGGCTGCCATAATACACACCATGTTTGGAGGTCAAATGGCACTGCACATCACCCCAAAAACACCATTCCAACACTGAAGTTTGGATGTGGGAACATCATGTTGTGGGGCTGTTTTTCAATATACGGTACTGGCAAACTTCATGTTATTGAAGGAAGGATGAATGGAAAAATGTTCCAAGACATTCTTGATAAAAAAATCTGCTGCCATCTACCAGGATGATGAAGATGAAATGAGGGTGGACATTTCAGCAAGAAAATGATCCCAAACACAAGTCAAGGAAACTCTCAATTGGTTTTAACCGCTTGCTGACCAGCGCACAATGATATACATCGACACAATGGCACGGTTGGGCAGATGGACGTACATGTATTTCCCCTTTAAGATGCAGCATTGTGGGCGCTCACGCGCTGCCGCCGCAAGCTCCGTGAGATACCGGTGATCGTCTCACGGAGAGGAAGACCGGGCAAATGCTGATTTAAACAAGCATTTTCCCAGTCTTCCTAGTGACAGGACACTGATCACCGCTCCTTGTAATCGGGAGCGGTGATCAGTGTCATGTCACACATAGCCCATCCCCCCTACAGTTAGAACACATCCCTAGGACACACTTAACCCCTTCAGCGCCTCCTACTGGTCAACCCCTTCACTGCCAGTGTAATTTTTACAGTAATCAGTGCATTTTTATAGCACTGATCGCTGTATCAATGACAATGGTCTCAAAATGGCATCAAAAGTGTCCGATGTGTCCGCCATAATGTCGCAGTCATGCTAAAAATCGATGATCGCCGCCATTACTAGTAAAAAAAAAATTATTAATAAAAATGCCATAAAACTATCTCCTATTTTGTAGACGCTATAACTTTTGCGCAAACCAATCAATAAACACTCATTGCGTTTTTTTTTACCATAAATATGTAGAAGAATACGTATCGGCCTAAACTGAGGAAAAAAAAAATTTTTTATATATTTTTTGGGGATATTTATTATAGCAAAAAGTAAAAAATATTGCTTTTTTTTCATAATTGTCGCTCTATTTTTGTTTATAGCGCAAAAAATAAAAACCACATAGGTGATCAAATACCACCAAAAGAAAGCTCTATTTGTGGGAAAAAAAAGGACGTTGTAACGACAAGAGTTAACGTAGTTTAAGATATTCCATTGCCGAACACACGACAGCTACCAGACACTCCAACCAGCCGAATAAGACCCCATACAAATACTTCTCCCTCCACAAATGAGACAACCGCTCTGTTTAGGTTTCCAACCGGTCTGACATCTTTATTGAGAAAAACAGGCTCTTATATACACTAAAATAATACTGTAGTCCAAATGAACAACTCCACCCACAACATCACACACTGGTTACATAACGAAGCCCAATACACATTATTCTGACATCTCTTAGCAGACAACAGGTGAGTTCATTAGCTAATTCCTTTAGTTTAAATGACTATGCATGATCATTATATTCCCCAGGCTGTCTGTCTGCTAATTTACAATACACACAAATACAGAGTTAATTATCACAATCCACAATGAAAGGATCTTTAGCAGCTAGCCAGGACGAGATGAGAGAGTGAGAGCGATAACACCAAATTTAACACACCTGCACCCCATTCACACCTGAGACCTTGTAACACTATTGAGTCACATGACAATGGGGAGGGAAAATGGCTAATTGGGCCAAATTTGGACATTTTCACTTAGGGGTGTACTCAGTTTTCTTGCCAGGGGTTTAGTCATTAATGGCTAAGTGTTCAGTTATTTTGAGGGGACAGCCAATTTACACTGTTATACAAGCTGTACACTCACTACTTTACATTGTAGCAAAGTGTCATTTGTTCAGTGTTGTCACATAAAAAGATATAATAAAATATTTTCAAAAATGTGAGGGGTGTACTCACTTTTGTGAGATACTGTAAATATTAAACATCAATTTACGTGGGTATGTCTTTATTTAAAAAACATATATATTTTCTGTACAGCTAGTTTACTTAAATCAGTCTTGAATTTAGCCTTCTGCATTTCCCTGTACAGCCATGAGCAGCAGTGAGAGAGGATTATATCCAAACAGCCAGCTAAGCCGGTGTTCTGTGATTAAGCTGTGTTTCTATGCAGCATAGCAGGGTTGCCTGGATCTTAGCACTCACTTAACAGATTTAAAAAAATCCTTTTCAGGTAAAAAAAAATCCATATGTTTATTCAATGGTATATTTAACTGCTTTCCAAGAAGTCATACCGGTATGTAAAAAGAGTGATAATTTGCAAAGCACAGTTTCTCTATGTTCAATGATATATGATCATTTTGAGTTATTTACAGAATATGCACCATTTATTGTAACAAATACTATCTATAAAAAAAAAAAAACTTGGAAAGCAATGTCATTGTATAAAAGATGGAGAGTAATGTTACAATTTATCCAAACAGCCAATAGTACAGAGGACTACATCTGTATCTAGATATAGGAAAACTTTGCACATGTTTTGTTATACTGCTTTCTTGGCTTTTTGTGATATTTATATATGGTTTACAAATATATGAAGATGAAAAATGTACTCTTCTTTTAGTTTGCCTCAGTGACTTGAAGCCTAGCCCTGGAGCAATATAATTTACGTTTTCCAGAAGTGGTAAGAAGGTCACGAGCAACTGAAAAAAAAGAGAGCTGTCAATTACAAAGGCTTGGGCTATTCCCAAGACTTCACCCTTTGTTTGCCAGGCTGATCCACCACGTATTACAAAGCAATGCACCTGAGCTCTCTCTCAGGGCGCAACACAACTGTTAATATTGGAAAAGCACATCTCAAGAATATAGTATTATTCTTAAAGTTATCAAGTAGCCGAGCTCTGTCAAATCAATAATTTTTAATCTCCATCACTGGATCTCTATTTCCACCATATCCCTGTGATTGATTCTAGTAATACGGTCAGGTCTCCACACATAAGGGCAGAAACTGTATAATCCTCAATGGATAGATACGTTATCCACATATTGCCTTTATTGCTTGGTAACCTTGCATCAAACAAGTAAAGGTTATTTCTGGTGCAACTGAACTAAGGATATATTCGAACAGTAACAAGCTCATGTGAGAAGACATGGGAAGCTCCTGCCCTTATTGCCATAGTTGTTTTCATTTTCTGAAAACTTCCACATTAGGTGATTTGAGGCCTATCACAGCTTTTGGCAAAGGGAAAGGAAATTTGGCTAGAAGACTGTGCTATATATTTATTGTTGCTGATGACTATGACATGAATATGCTGCATTACTAATAAAGGCAGTTTTGAAAACCTTGGAAAGAAGGCTGGCTGATAAATATATTTTCCTGGCTAACCTCACGTCAGCATACCGTAGGTTAATCCTCCGTAGGTATGCCCCAGGACTACCTTCAATAGCTAGAATAAAAGACCATCCCTCCTGATCCCTGGTGTTTCTTCCTTCAATCGGCTTAGATAAGGGGTTAGCATAGAGTGCAGGTCTCCACTTTGTCGTCTCTCACCGGGCATAGGTGGGCTGAAGGTCCTCTAATTAGGCGCTTCCTGCATTAAACTACCAAAGAGGCGCCTGATAACTTGCTGGGATCTCAGCCTGGTCCTCAGGTCACTCATGCAACCTCCATTAATACCTCTGGACTCTTGCTCCTTATGGTTCCCGACCTTAAAAGCAGCGAGAAGAGTTTCAGAATTTCCAGTCCTGTCCTGCAAAGAGCCTTACTGTGTGATCCTTCTAGAAAAAGCCATTCTCCAACCTGCTCCAAGCCTGAGGTCTAAGGTCATATCTAGATGCCATGAAAACTGTGAGGAAATCCTCCCAAGCTTTAATCAAGCACCTTTGTCTTCTGGAACAGAGGATTTCAGCACACTGGATGTGGTGAGCCTGCTATCCATGTATCAGAAGAGATCTGCTCCTATTAGGAAGGTGGATAACCTTTTTATCCTTCAAGTGGGCGCCAAAAGAGGAGAGGCTGCGACATCAAGAATTATCTCTTCCTGGGTATCAAGGCCCATCACCCTAGCCTACAAGAACCAAGGTCTGGCTGCTCCAGAAGTCATACGTGCTCATTCGACGAGAGGGGTGGCAGCCTCCTGGTCAGGGTAAGGTTTCGCTAGAGGACATCTATAGAATGGCCAGTTGGAGTTCCTGCACTACCTTTGCACGCCACTATAGCCTGGATATTCAGGCCACAACATCCGCAAAATTCTGGACAGCGGTGGTCTCAGGAGCCTTGCAAGAGAAATACAAATTAGTTTTTCCTTATTATGCAGCATATCTTGGCTTAGTGTCCTTTGTTTTTCTGCCCGTTTTTCTTATTGCTAGTTAATTTCCATGGTGTGCTGATGTGAGGTTAGTCAAAAGTATGGAAAATTGTTGCCCCATACTTACCGTAATTTTCCCTTCCTGGCATATCCTTACGTCAGCACAACTTTCCCACCCTGGTGGTCTGTCTCTATCTAGTTAAGAAACCCCGGGGATCAAGAAGGATGGTCTTTTATTCTAGCAATTGGATGTGGTCCTGGGGTTTACCTACGGAGGATTAACCCATGGTGTGCTGATGTGAGGATACGCCAGAAAAGGAAAATCACGGTAAATATAGGGCAACAATTTTCCATAACTGTTGCATAAAAGTGTATATCAAGCCAAAACATTTTATTTACAGGTTTACCCCCTTCATGACCAGGCCATTTTTTGCCCTGCACTACTTTAACTGGCACTTGCGAGGTCATGCAACACTTATATCATTGTTTTCACACAAATAGAGCTTTCTTTTGGTTGTATTTGATCTCCAGTGGGTTTTTTACTTTTTATTATATAAACAAAAAAAATTAAGCATTTTGAAAAAAAACAAAAACTATATTTTTTACTTTCTGCTAAAAACACATCCAATAAAAAAAATCTAAAAAAAATCAACTTTCTTAAATGTAGGCCAAAATGTATTCTGTTACATGTCTTCGGTATTAAAAGAAAATCCCAATAAGAGTATATTGATTGGTTTGCATGCAAGTTATAGCGTCTACAAATGATGCTATATATATATTGGAATTTGTATTCATTTATTTATTTATACTAGTATTAATGGTGGTTATCAGTGACTTATAGTGGGACTGTGATAGCACAGGCAGCATTCTGATACTAACTGACACTGGATGGGAACTGACTAACTGACATCATCAGTGACACTAATACAGTGATCAGTGCTAATACTGTCACTGTACTAATGACACTGGCTGGGAAGGGGCATCTAGGGGCAATCAAGGGCTTAAACTAGGGCTTAACTATGTGCCTAACAATGTGTAATGTGTGAAATGTGTACTGCTTTTACTGATCGATGTGGCTGAGTTTGTGAATAATCAGGAGTTTATTTCTTATTGTGGACAGTGGAGGTAGTCATGAAAATCACTCCTTATCACCTCTGGGCAAACTGTGCTTTTAAAACTGCTGGTTTATAGAACAGATACAAGCCTACCATGTTATAGCTGAGAAAAACTGCAATCATTTTTCTAGTTCAAAAATGGAAGCCAACACCTGGATCATAGCTATGGAAAACGTGGTACTTTTCCTATCCCGTCGTGTTCATACTATTTAACCACTTCTACACCGAAGACGTCATATGACGTCCTCGACTTTATGCAGTGATATCTAAATGATGCCTGCAGCTACAGGCACCATTCAGATATCACTGTTTTCTGCCGGCGATTCTGTGCACGATAAGAATGATCATAGCGGCAGTTCCACCACTTGATCGTTCTTATAGGCGGTGGAAGTGACGTTCCGCTGAAAAATTTTGCACTGCGCATGCGTTCCAACACTTTTACGACAAAGCAGCACACTAAAACCATGTTGGGTAGCCGAATGTGACGAAACACCGCCATCTTGCTACACTCCACACTCCTCCACACTAGTGATGAGCCGAACACCCCCGGGTTCGGTTCGCACCAGAACCCGCGAACGGACCGAAAGTTCGAACGAACATTAGAACCCTATTAAATACAATGGATGCGAACGTTCGAATTCTAAAGTGCTAATTATAACAACTATTATGCATGTTATTGTCCTAAAAAGGGTTTGGGAACCCGGGTTCTGCACCAGGGGACATGTATCAATGCAAAAAGAAGTTTTAAAAACGGTCGTTTTTCGGGAGCAGTCATTTTAATGATGCATAAAGTGAAAAAAAAAAAGTCAAATATTCCTTTAAATATCGTACCTGGGGGGTGTCTAAAGTATGCCTGTGAAGTGCCACGTGTTTCCCGTGTTTAGAACTGTCCCTGCACAAAATGACACTTCTAAAGGAAAAAAAAGCCATTTAAAACTGCTTGCGGCTTTAATGTAATGTCTGGTCCCGGTAATATGGATGAAATTCTTTAAGAAAAATGGCATAGCTACCCCATGACCCCCCCCCCCTACCCCAGCCCATTACCAGCCCCTTTGGGTCTTGTATGGATATTAAGGGGAACCCCGCACATAAAATAAAAAAGGCCCTATATACTCTGAACAGCCCTATACAGGCGGTGCATACAAGACAGGGACTGTAGGTTTGTTCTTATGTAGAGTCTGTTTGTAATTTTGAACAGGTACATTGTTGAAGTGTAGCTCCAGACCAAAAATCTATTTTTAAACTTTTTGGAAAACATAGGTAAGGGTTATCACCCCTGTAACATTTGTTTTGCTGTCTGTGCCCCTGTTCAGAACATTTCACCTCACTTTCCGTCCCAATGACAACTGTTTTTGAAATGTGGTGTTTTTCTTGAAACAAGGATTGCTGATAAAGCATCAGTACAGAGGAGACACCTTTCTCCCATATTTATTCTTACAGGAGAGAATTTTCCTTCCTAGTGGTAGATTTCCTCTCACTTCCTGTTGTCTTCTTGCGTTTGCAAGTAGGAGTCGTTTGTAAGTTGGATGTTTGAAAGTAGGGACCTGCCGTATATACTCTGCAGAAATAGGCCCCTTAGTTGTT
The DNA here is from genome assembly GCA_029206835.1 of Rana muscosa. Taxonomy (NCBI): domain Eukaryota; kingdom Metazoa; phylum Chordata; class Amphibia; order Anura; family Ranidae; genus Rana; species Rana muscosa. Next base: position 9,651,745 of record JARGYO010005626.1, on the reverse strand, counting down.
GGTGTTGGCACAACACTGTAAGCACTCACAGTTACTCTTTGTTGGTGCTGGAACGCCCTGCTGTCAACTATTATATCAGGAATTTTAATTACATATAATTGTTGAACAGTGGTAGTAAAAATTGGGCCTTTGATGGTGGTGCTGGTGCCACAACACTGTAAGCCCTGACAGTTACTCTTGGTGGGTGCAGCAATGGGCCCTGCTGTGAATTATTAGATCAAGAATTGTAATTACATGCCCCTGTTGAACAGGGGCTGAAAAATTGGGCCTTAGGCACTGGTGGCACAACACTGCAACCCCTCACAGATACTGTACTTGGAGCACAGCAATGAGCCCTGTTGCAAAGTATTGCTTCAAAAATTGTAATGACACGCCCCTGTTAAACAGGGGCTGAAAAATTGGGCCTTAGGCACTGGTGGCACAACACTGCAACTCCTCACAGATACTGTACTTGGAGCACACCAATGAGCCCTGTTGCAAAGTATTGCTTCAAAAATTGTAATGACACGCCCCTGTTAAACAGGGGCTGAAAAATTGGGCCTTAGGCACTGGTGGCACAACACTGCAACTCCTCACAGATACTGTACTTGGAGCACAGCAATGAGCCCTGTTGCAAAGTATTGCTTCAAAAATTGTAATGACACGCCCCTGTTAAACAGGGGCTGAAAAATTGGGCCTTAGGCACTGGTGGCACAACACTGCAACTCCTCACAGATACTGTACTTGGAGCACACCAATGAGCCCTGTTGCAAAGTATTGCTTCAAAAATTGTAATGACACGCCCCTGTTAAACAGGGGCTGAAAAATTGGGCCTTAGGCACTGGTGGCACAACACTGCAACTCCTCACAGATACTGTACTTGGAGCACAGCAATGAGCCCTGTTGCAAAGTATTGCTTCAAAAATTGTAATTACACGCCCCTGTTAAACAGGGGCTGAAAAATTGGGCGTTAGGCACTGGTGGCGGCACCCATAAACAAAAATGATCTTACAAGCTATCATCATCAATCGTATCATTGAGGACTCGGAGGAGGAGGATAGCCAGTCAACATAACAGCACAGGCACTCAGCATCAGCATCAGTCTTGAAGGGATGTGACATGTTAAAATCAATTAGTCTGTTATATCAGCATCAGGTGTGTGGTAGCTGGTGGTGATCCAAGACTGGTTCATCTTGATGAAAGTCAGTCGATCAACCGAGTCGGTGGACAGGCGCACCCTGTGATCCGTGACAAATCCTCCAGCAGCACTGAATGTGCGTTCCGAAAGAACGCTGGATGCAGGACAGGCCAGTAGCTCAATTGCATACTGTGCAAGCTCTGGCCAGTGATCCATCCTCAAGACCCAGTAAGCCAGAGGATTTTCGGTGGGGAAGGTGTCCAAGTCTGACCTTGCCCCTAGATATTCCTGCACCATGTTTATCAGACGCTGGCGATGGTTGCTGGAACCGATCATACTTTGGGGCTGCGGACTAAAGAATTGTCTGAACGCATCGGTCAGACGGCCACCTTCCCCACCGCTCCTTCTTTGACTGGCCGAAGCCTCAGCAACTCGTTGTCCAGGACCAGGAGTTTGCAACCTCCCAGTCTCTGGGAACGCGTTGCACAGACCTTTCTGCAAGGCCTCCCGGAGTTGTCTCATCCTCTGCTCCCTCTGCGACGGTAACATAAGGTCCGCAACCTTACCCTTGTACCGTGGATCAAGGAGAGTGGCCAGCCAGTAATGGTCCCTCTCCTTGATCCGAAGAATACGAGGATCCTTCCGCAGACTTTGCAGGATCAGGGAGGCCATGCAGCGTAGGTTTGCTGAGGCATTCGCTCCGGAGTCCTCTGGGTCACTAAGGACGACATGATCCGCAGCCACCTCCTCCCAGCCACGTACAAGTCCACTGGTTTCTTGGGACTGTAAATCATCCCTAAAAGACTGCTGCTGATGATGCTGAGTGCCAGCCTCCACCTCCATGCTGACACAATCCTCCTCCTCCTCCTCCTCCTCCTCCTCCTCCTCCTCTTCCTGTGCGATGGGTGGGACAGAAGGAACACTGTCTGGGTAAAGGGGGCCTTGAGAGGCAAGGAAGTCCTCCTCTTCCTGCCTCTGTTCTGCCTCAAGTGCCCTGTCCATTATTCCACGCAGCGTGTGCTCCAACAGGTGGACAAGAGGTACAGTGTCACTGATGCATGCACTGTCACTGCTCACCATCCTCGTGGCCTCCTCAAATGGTGCCAGGACAGTGCATGCATCCCTGATCATGCCCCACTGGCGTGGAGAAAAAAAACCAAGCTCCCCTGACCCTGTCCTGGTGCCGTAGTCGCACAGGTACTCATTGATGGCCCTCTGCTGCGTGTGCAGCCGCTGCAGCATGGCCAACGTTGAGTTCCACCTGGTGGGCATGTCACATATAAGGCGGTTCTTGGGCAGGTTCAACTCCTTTTGCAGCTCAGCCAGGCGAGCACTGGCATTATAAGATCTGCGGAAATGCACACAGACTTTCCTGGCCTGCCTCAGGACATCCTGTAAGCCCGGGTACCTGCCCAAGAAGCGCTGCACCACCAGGTTAAGGACGTGAGCCACACAGGGCACATGGGTCAGTTGTCCCTGTCGGAGGGCGGAGAGGAGGTTGGTGCCATTGTCGCAAACCACCATTCCTGGCTTAAGCTGGCGTGGCGTCAACCACCTCTCGGCCTGGCCCTGCAGAGCAGACAGGACCTCTGCCCCAGTGTGGCTTCTGTCCCCCAAACACACCAGCGCAAGCACGGCATGGCATCTTTTTGCCTGCGTACTTGCGTAGCCCCGTGAACGGCTACGGAGCACCGCTGGTTCATAGGACAAACCACAGGAAGAGGCCATGGAGGAAGAAGAAGAGGAGGGGGTGGAGGAGAGAGGTGTGTCACAACCAGTAGTAGCATTTTGGAGGCGTGGCGGTGGGACAACCTCCAACACTACTGCACCTTGTCCTGAATCCTTCCCAGCTGCCAAAAGAGTGACCCAATGGGCCGTGAAAGAAAGGTAACGTCCCTGTCCATGCCTGCTGGACCATGAGTCAGCGGTAATATGCACCTTACCGCTGACCGCCCTGTCCAGCGAGGCCAAGACATTGCCTTCCACATGCCGGTAGAGAGCCGGAATAGCCTTCCGTGAGAAAAAGTGGCGTTTGGGAACCTGCCACTGAGGAACTGCACATTGCACAAACTCACGGAAGGGGGCCGAGTCTACCAACTGAAAAGGCAGCAGTTGAAGCGCTAGCAATTTAGCCAAGCTAGCATTCAACCGCTGGGCATGTGGATGGCTGGGAGTGAACTTCTTTCGACGGTCCAGCAGCTGGGGCAGGGAAATTTGCCTGCTAGAATCGGACGTCGGTGTACTGCTAGCAGAGTGGGCGCAAGTACTTGGCTGTGACACACCTAATTCTACACCTTCATTCCTCTCAGTGCATGTTTCAGAGAGGACTGAAGTTATAGTGGGGTTGGAGATCCCAGCTGATGCGGTGCAAGGAGAGGTCCGCTTTGTTCTTTGGTGTGGGTCTTTGAGGTAGGCTTGCCAACGAGCTGCATGGCAGGTCAACATATGTCTGGTCAGGCATGTGGTACCCAAGCGGCTGATGTTTTGGCCACGCGATATACGCTTGAGACATATGTTGCAAACAGCAGCTGTGCGATCTGATGCACTAGCCTCAAAAAAGGCCCACACCAAAGAACTTTTTGAATGACGGGCAGAGGCAGCGCCCTGCACAGGCGGAGCTCTGCGGTGTGATTCCGTCGGTGTACTGCCCTTACGCTGGCCACCAAAGGGCATCCTGCCTCGTTGGAGATGTGCCTCCTCCTCATCCTCCTCCTCCTCCTCTCTCCTATTAGGCACCCACGTGGAGTCAGTGACCTCATCATCCCCTCCCTCCTCATCACTGGAGCCAATCTGGCAGTATGCTGCAGCTGCTGGAACATGACTGCCAGATTGGTGTCCTTCTTGAGCATCCCCTCTGTCTGCTCTCACGCTACTGCCTTCCTCTAGCTGGGTTTCATCATCAGACCCTTCGAAACGCTGGGCATCCTCCTGGAGCATGTACCCAACACTGTGCTGAAACAGTTCGGGGGACTCCTCAGGAGGAGGACATGGTGGGTCTAGGGAAGGAGTGACTGATGATTTGTCTGACATTGATACCAGGGAAGACGACGCTTTGGCAGCTGCTTTTCCAGTACCCTGAGCCTGGGTGAGAGAGGATGAGGAGGAGGAGGAGGGCTTGGTCATCCACTCTACCAAGTCTTCGGCATGATGTGGCTCAACATGTCCAGCTGCCGAAAAGAAGGACAAGCGTGTCCCATGGCCATGTGCTGATGACAATGCACCGCGTCCACGACCAGCACTGTTGCCCCCAGACACAGAGCCTGCTTGCCCTCTTTTATTGCCTCCTGACTGTCTGCCTCTCCTTGTTTGCCTTCCAGACATTCTAATAGATGGCCTGCAGGGAGATGGGAAAAAAGCAATAAGGGCTACCTTCAGGTGTCCTTCTCTGTCCCTTGAAACAAGGACTTTCACAGTGAAAGAAACTGACACTCTCCCTACCTACAGTTTTCTGTCCCTAGAATAAATGTTTTTTTTAATCACAATATAGCACAAGGACAATTCACTCACTGTCCTTCCAGGTCCCTGGAAACAAGGACTTGCAGAGTGAAATAAACTGACACTCTCCCTACCTACAGTTTTCTGTCCCTAGAATAAATGTTTTTTTTAAGCACAATATAGCACAAGGACAATTCACTCACTGTCCTTACAGGTCCCTGGAAACAAGGACTTGCAGAGTGAAAGAAAAAAAACACTCTCCCTACCTACAGTTTTCTGTCCCTAGAAAAAATGTTTTTTTTAATCACAATATAACACAAGGACAATTCACTCACTGTCCTTCCAGGTCCCTGGAAACAAGGACTTGCAGAGTGAAATAAACTGACACTCTCCCTACCTACAGTTTTCTGTCCCTAGAATAAATGTTTTTTTTAAGCACAATATAGCACAAGGACAATTCACTCACTGTCCTTACAGGTCCCTGGAAACAAGGACTTGCAGAGTGAAAGAAAAAAAACACTCTCCCTACCTACAGTTTTCTGTCCCTAGAAAAAATGTTTTTTTTAATCACAATATAGCACAAGGACAATTCACTCACTGTCCTTCCAGGTCCCTGGAAACAAGGACTTGCAGAGTGAAATAAACTGACACTCTCCCTACCTACAGTTTTCTGTCCCTAGAATAAATGTTTTTTTTAAGCACAATATAGCACAAGGACAATTCACTCACTGTCCTTACAGGTCCCTGGAAACAAGGACTTGCAGAGTGAAAGAAAAAAAACACTCTCCCTACCTACAGTTTTCTGTCCCTAGAAAAAATGTTTTTTTTAATCACAATATAGCACAAGGACAATTCACTCACTGTCCTTACAGGTCCCTGGAAACAAGGACTTGCAGAGTGAAAGAAAAAAAACACTCTCCCTACCTACAGTTTTCTGTCCCTAGAAAAAATGTTTTTTTTAATCACAATATAACACAAGGACAATTCACTCACTGTCCTTCCAGGTCCCTGGAAACAAGGACTTGCAGAGTGAAATAAACTGACACTCTCCCTACCTACAGTTTTCTGTCCCTAGAATAAATGTTTTTTTTAAGCACAATATAGCACAAGGACAATTCACTCACTGTCCTTACAGGTCCCTGGAAACAAGGACTTGCAGAGTGAAAGAAAAAAAACACTCTCCCTACCTACAGTTTTCTGTCCCTAGAAAAAATGTTTTTTTTTAATCACAATATAGCACAAGGACAATTCACTCACTGTCCTTCCAGGTCCCTGGAAACAAGGACTTGCAGAGTGAAATAAACTGACACTCTCCCTACCTACAGTTTTCTGTCCCTAGAATAAATGTTTTTTTTAAGCACAATATAACACAAGGACAATTCACTCACTGTCCTTACAGGTCCCTGGAAACAAGGACTTGCAGAGTGAAAGAAAAAAAACACTCTCCCTACCTACAGTTTTCTGTCCCTAGAAAAAATGTTTTTTTTAATCACAATATAGCACAAGGACAATTCACTCACTGTCCTTACAGGTCCCTGGAAACAAGGACTTGCAGAGTGAAAGAAAAAAAACACTCTCCCTACCTACAGTTTTCTGTCCCTAGAAAAAATGTTTTTTTTAATCACAATATAGCACAAGGACAATTCACTCACTGTCCTTACAGGTCCCTGGAAACAAGGACTTGCAGAGTGAAATAAACTGACACTCTCCCTACCTACAGTTTTCTGTCCCTAGAATAAATGTTTTTTTTAATCACAATATAGCACAAGGACAATTCACTCACTGTCCTTCCAGGTCCCTGGAAACAAGGACTTGCAGAGTGAAATAAACTGACACTCTCCCTACCTACAGTTTTCTGTCCCTAGAATAAATGTTTTTTTTAAGCACAATATAGCACAAGGACAATTCACTCACTGTCCTTACAGGTCCCTGGAAACAAGGACTTGCAGAGTGAAAGAAAAAAACACACTCTCCCTACCTACTGTTTTCTGTCCCTAGAAAAAATGTTTTTTTTAAGCACAATATAGCACAAGGACAATTCACTCACTGTCCTTACAGGTCCCTGGAAACAAGGACTTGCAGAGTGAAAGAAAAAAAACACTCTCCCTACCTACAGTTTTCTGTCCCTAGAAAAAATGTTTTTTTTAATCACAATATAGCACAAGGACAATTCACTCACTGTCCTTACAGGTCCCTGGAAACAAGGACTTGCAGAGTGAAAGAAACTGACACTGTCCCTACCTACAGTTTTCTGTCCCTAGAATAAATGTTTTTTTTAAGCACAATATAGCACAAGGAGAATTCACTCACTGTCCTTCCAGGTCCCTGGAAACAAGGACTTGCAGAGTGAAATAAACTGACACTCTCCCTACCTACAGTTTTCTGTCCCTAGAATAAATGTTTTTTTTAAGCACAATATAGCACAAGGACAATTCACTCACTGTCCTTACAGGTCCCTGGAAACAAGGACTTGCAGAGTGAAAGAAACTGACACTCTCCCTACCTACAGTTTTCTGTCCCTAGAATAAATGTTTTTTTAAGCACAATATAGCACAAGGACAATTCACTCACTGTCCTTCCAGGTCCCTGGAAACAAGGACTTGCAGAGTGAAAGAAACTGACACTGTCCCTACCTACAGTTTTCTGTCCCTAGAATAAATGTTTTTTTTAAGCACACTATAGCACAAGCACAAAACACACTGACACTCTCCCTACCTATCCTTCTCTTTCCCTAAACTAAAGGAATCCAGGTTAAGCAAGAAAGAAATAACAGTCACTGTCCCTGCCTATGCTGCTCTATCCCTGCTCCGGAACACACTACACTAGGCCGCCGTGCTGGCGGCCTTTTATAGTGTGGGGCGTGTACTAAACACCCTCAGCAATAATTGGCCACAGACATCCTGCCTGTGGCCAATCATTGCTCTCCTCGCTGCCGGCGCTGTGATTGGCCAAGCATGCGGGGTCACAGTGCATGCTTGGCCAATCACAGCGCCTGGATGACACTGCGATGGCGTAGTGCATTGTGGGCCGTTCGCGTCACTCGAATTTGGCGCGAACGGCCCAAATCGTTCGATCTTCGTCGAACGATCGAACAGCCGATGTTCGAGTCGAACGTATGTTCGACTCGAACACGAAGCTCATCCCTACTCCACACTAAGGATACAGTGAGAAGGGGACAAGCAGACATCTTTGTACACCCCCTGGAGTTTTACATTTTACACTTATTTATAACAGTAAACTGAGGTTATATAGTGAAATACAGTACTTAGAACTTCGTCTGACTGTTTAGATGTTGAATTTTAAAAGCAGCGGATTTCTGTCAGATTAGCAAACCTGTGAGATCAGCAAGCTTGCCACTGCTTTTAAAATTCAACATCTAAACAGTCAGACAGAGTTCTAAGTACTGTATTTCATTATATAACCTCAGTTTACTGTTATAAATAAGTGTAAAATGTAAAACTCCGCGGGGTGTACAAAGATGTCCGCTTGTCCCCTTCTCACTGAACACGCATGTAAGTCCCACCCAAATATGTAAACGCCGTTCAAACCCCACATGTGAGGTATCGCTGTGTGCGTTAGAGCCCCCCTGTAGTAACCTGTAAAAAAAAATTAAAGCGTTGCCTATGGAGATTTTTAACTACCAAAGTTTGGCGCCATTCCATGAGTGTGCGCAATTTTAAAGCATGACATGTTAGGTATCTATTTACTCGGCATAACATCATCCTTCGCATTATACAAAAAAATTGGGCTAACTTTCCGGTTTTGTTATTTTTTAGTTCATGAAAACGTTTATATATATATATATATATAATGTTCATATATATATGTTAGATTCAGAAGAGATTAATTAAGAATAAAAGCAAAGATACACAAATGCAGAGCATGTTGACTGTATGGATCCGTGCACAGGCAGATGGCTATGAAAGGTCCAAAGAGCTGGCGTCGCTGCACATTCACAAGAAGCGCCTGGTGTAAAATACAACAGCAAACCAGCACTTTTTCCTTGGCCACCGACCAGCTGCAAACATCTATGCTGCCCACATGACAAAAAGTGCTGGTTTGCTGTTGTATTTTACACCGGGCGCTTCTTGTAAATGTGCAGCGACACCAGCTCTTTGGACCTTTCATAGCCATCTGCCTGTGCACGGATCCATACAGCCAACATGCTCTGCATTTTTGTATCGTTGCTTTTATTCTTAATTAATCTCTTCTGAATCTAACATATATATGAACATTAGCCTCCTAAAACTACAATGCCACCCCTGATGAAGGAAAAGACACACATCAGTGCAGTAGAATTCCGAAACATGTTGGGTATTTGTATGTGAATCCAACCAGCTGATCTCAAATACACTTTGAGCAACAAATTGGATTTAGTATCTTGGGCTATTTGAATATGTTCTATGTATGATGATTAATGTATTTTCCTATTGTATATTCAAAGCTACTCTGTGTCTTACACAGTGCACTCTCTTTATATTAATACAGCAGGCACCTGTGTGCCAATTTTTTTACTCAATTTGACTCTTGATACTATCTATCTCTGACATATAAAGTCCATGGGGGCATCCTCCAATGCACCTGGTGCATAAACTTTCTTTGATGATACATAGGATGTTGGCAAATTTAGTACACCAATCAATTCTCAGTTTTTCTATATGTCCTCGTACATAGATAACAATTAGCAATGCCATTAGTACAAAATATATATATTTTTTTACTATATTTTCAAGAGTTGTAAACAACCATGAAATATGAATAAATCATGAAATATAGTATACAGCGAGTAAGAGTTTACATGAGAGTTTTCACTTTGGTTCAACAATAACAGTCAAATCGAAAAGGATAATATGCTGCAAAAAAGAAAAAAGGCTAGAAAAGAAGGAAAAAAAAAAGAAAAGGAACAATCCGTCATCTGGTAATTAACAGAATAACCTCTACAATGAAAGCAACTGGTCTCAATAATGGAACAAGACTATACCAACAGGCTGGAGCCCCTCATCTGCTGCGCAAACCAGCATAGGAGTCGGAATATTGAAACAGATACCAGAATCTTCAAAGTTATTTGTATTTTTTAGTTGCTATAGCCACTGTTTCCTCCATGAGGCTAATGGTTTCAACCATACACAACTATTATTTGATCGTTGTTTATGGGGGATGTATATGGACAGGATGCTACATAAGGCCTCATTTAAATTTCTGAACATACTGCACAATGTCTAACCAAGACAGCAATCAATTAAAGTGGTAGTAAACCCTCCTATCGTTTTCAGCCAAGGAAGCTGCCATCTTGGCCTCTGTTTAATCTACAACTGCCATGATGCTGCACATGTGATCAGTTATGACACCAGCCATCGGATGGTTTGACAGTTTGGTTGAGAGCACATAACCAATAGGAGCGTTACATTTCCGGCACGTGCCGGAAAGGTAACTGTTTTATGCATGGGTTTACTTCCGCTAAATAGCAATGTTCAATGCCATCAATATTCGGATTCAAAAAGAAGATCCAAGAGGTTGAAAACACCCTTTTCCCTTTTCTATTTTGTTTTAATCCTCTTCGCTATATGTGGTTGCCCCATGCTGATTGCCACTTCATCTTTAAATTCTTTGCCACCTGCAACCTGAGTAGTCATCAAGTGAGATGCTACATCAAGTCTCTTGTAACCTGTAGCAGCATCTGTAACATGGTATCACTCTTTTTGCCAGCTGTAAAAGTAAATTTCAGGGTACAAACACTATTTCTGGCCATACACAATAATAATATATAATATAATATGTAGCGCCGGCCCAAAATGGTCCACGCTATGTTTAGGGTATAGTCTGAGCCAAAAGTTGGGCTCAGACTTGCTGATTTCTTTAAGTTTTGCTTCTGCTCTGGTTTTGATACTGCCTGGCAGTTGTTTTCCCTGTTCGCCCGTAGGTGGCACTGCCACCGCTGGCCCATGTTGGAATACAGTTGTATCACAGCAGTATTGGGTGTCCCTTCTTGGTAGCCGTGCAGTGGGGGTGGTTGACCCACTGTGCATGCTGGGGAGGGGTACATAAGGGGCAGGCGCCATAGAGTGGGGGGTTCCTGGTGCGCCTCGTGGCCCTCATGGCACGGGGTGTGTGTGTTCTATTCCCGGGCACCTTCAGCCCGAGGCTACAATCTCTGCTCACTAGGCCCGGCTCTGCTGGTTTGGACCTACCTTTCCAGGAAAGTATCCTAAGCTGTCCATCTGTGGGAAGGAAGCTCTTGAGGAGGGGAGCCAGGGGAGGACCTGCCCCGGAGGAGACTGGCGAGGCGCCGATGTCTTGGGAGAGGCCTGGCAACTTATTCAAGGAGGGATACACTCAAAAGCTCTATTATTGCTTGGCTGGAGGTTCCGGACATTTAAAATCCTGTGGCAGAGGATTCCCGGACGCATCCTAAAGTTCACCAGGTCGTTTAAAATTGCGCACACTCATGGAATGGTGTAGCAGAGACCCTAGTTCATCAGGTCTGTGGCAGAGACCTTCGTTCACCTATAGGAGTTTGTGGCAGAAACTGTCTAAAATCTGATCACTGCATCATTCCAGTTGCTAGGACCGTGAGAGGGGACTATCCGGGTGAGCAATACCCACTCAGGCTTGAGTGATGAATATACTGACTGTTTGCATCTATTGTACCGCGTGCCTGAACCTTCCCCTACTTCTCTCGTTTCACACTTTCTCTCAAGTTTCGCGCCAAGAAAATAAAGCCTTATTGTTGAGGTTTTACATCTGTGTGGACATTGACTTTTCTGAAACTCTTTACCCTGACAACGGAAGCCATGGATGTAGTTTGCATGACCCAAAATTAATCAGCAGCTCCTTTGGGGGTCAGTGCTACAAATATATAATAATAATATTAATAATAATAATAATAATACACAAGGCAGCTCCATTGCAACTTTGTAAACTTTCCATCAGCTTTTAATAGCAAAAACAATCATATGTCCATATCATTTGGCCACCAACAGTTTTAATCATTTACGGTACCAGACAAACAAAATTAGAGTGAAATTTAAATCAAAACCACCACAGTGCCAGTCAAATGCATTTTTATAGGTTTCAACCCCAATTTCAATTGCTTGTAAACCTCAAATAATTATGCATCGTTTTAGTCTAAAATCTAATTATGTAGCTTAACAGAATCTGATCAAACAAGAAATCATGTCTTCTTTCATACATCATTATTGCTTGGGTCACATGAACTATCCTGCAGGGTAACAAGCTTATAAGGCAGAAAATTGAACAAGATGTTCTAATTAATAAAATGTCAGTCAGGCGTGATCTTGTCTATTACAATAATAATTTTGTTACAACCACAGTACGCTTTTCACAATACACTCCTGTAGAATAACTTATGCTAGCCAGAATAGCCGAGTTTTGACTTGCTGGTTATGGTGTTTAAACACTTGTTTTGTGCAATGCTGTGTAGTATCCTATGAAAGAAATTCAGATATCTGCTTTCATTAGGCTAACTTTACAGCTGACAGCCGATAAATCATTTGTATTGGTTACTGCACATCAGTTTTATTTTGCTACAAATTCCCGAAAAATACGTCAATAAGGCTACTGGGTGAGCATTCTAATGACTTACATGACCATAAACTCAGATCAAATGCTTTTTAACCACTTGCACTGGTTTAACTGGTAATTGCGCGGTCATGCAATGTTGTACCCAAACGAAATTTGCGTCCTTTTCTTCCCACAAATAGAGCTTTCTTTTAATGGTATTTGATTGTCTCTGCTATTTTTTTTTTTTTTTTTGCGATATAAATGGAAAAAGACCGAAAATTTTGAAAAAAATATATATTTTCTACTTTTTGTTATAAGAAAAATCTAATAAACTCAATTTTAGTCCTACATTTAGGTCAAAATGTATTCAGTCACATGTCTTTAGTAAAAAAAAATGTCAATAAGCGTATATTTATTGGTTTGCGCAAAAGTTATAGTGTCTACAAACTAGGGTACATTTTCTGGAATTTACACAGCTTTTAATTTATGACTGCCTATCTCATTTCTTGAGGTGCTAAAATGGCAGGGCAGTACAAAACCCCCTCAAATTACCCCATTTTGGAAAGTAGACACCCCAGGGAAATTGCTGAGAGGCATGTTGAGCCCATTGAATATTTTTTTTTGAATGATGACAACAAAAAAAAAAAAATTACAAAAAGTTGTCACTAAATGATATATTGCTCACGCATGCCATGGGCATATGTGGAATTACACCCCAAATTACATTTAGCTGCTTCTCCTGAGTACGGGGATACCACATGTGTGGGACTTTTGGGAGCCTAGCCACGTACGGGGCCCCAAAAACCAATCACCGCCTTCAGGATTTCTAAGGGTGCAAATTTTTGATTTCACTCCTCACTACCCATCACAGTTTTGAAGGCCATAAAATGCCAAGATATCACAAAACCCCCCCAAATGACCCCATTTTGGAAAGTAGACACCCCAAGCTATTTGCTGAAAGGCATGGTGAGTATTTTACAGCTCTCATTTGTTTTTGAAAATAAAGAAAGAAAAGAAAAAATGTTTTTATTTTCTTTTTTCAATTTTCAAAACTTTGTGACAAAAAGCGAGATCTGCAAAATACTCACCATACCTCTCAGCAAATAGCTCAGGGTGTCTACTTTCCAAAATGGGGTCATTTGGGGGGGTTTTGTGCCATCTGGGCATTCCATGGCCTCCGAAACTGTGATAGGCAGTGAGGAGTGAAATCAAAAATTTACACCCTTAGAAAGCCTGAAGGCGGTGCTTGGGTTTTGGGGTCCCGTACTCGGCTAGGCTCCCAAAAAGTCTCACACAGGTGGTATCCCCGTACTCAGGAGAAGCAACAGACTGTATTTCAGGGTGTAATTCCACATATGCCCATGGCATGTTTGAGCAATATATCATTTAGTGACAACTTTATGCAAAAAAAAAAAAAAAAAATTGTCTTTTTCCCGCAACTTATAAAAAAAATATAAAATATTCCATGGACTCGACATGCCTCTCAGCAAATAGCTTGGGGTGTCTACTTTCCAAAATTGGGTCATTTGGGGGGATTTTGAACTGTCCTGGCATTTTATGAACAACATTAGGAAGCTTATGTCACACATCATCCACTCTAACCACTTGAAGACAAAGCCCTTTCTGATACTTTGTTTACATGAAAACATTTTTTTTTTTGCAAGAAAATTACGTTGAACCCCCAAACATTATATATTTTTTTAAAGCAAAGGCCTTACAGATTAAAATGGTGGGTGTTGATTTTTTTTTTTTCACACAGTATTTGCGCAGCGATTTTTCAAACGCATTTTTTGGGGAAAAAATACACTTGTTTTAATTTTAATGCACTAAAACACACTATAATGCCGGAATATTTGATGGAATAAAAAAGATGATCTTAGGCCGAGTACATGGATACCAAACACGACATGTTTTTAAAATTTTGCACAAACGCACAGTGTCGACAAACTACATACATTTTTAAAAGCCTTTACGGGTTACCACATTAGATTTACAGAGGAGGTATACTGCTAAAAGTACTGCCCTCGATCTGACCTTCGCAGTGATACCTCACATGCATGGTGCAATTGCTGTTTACATATGACGCCAGATCGACGTTTGCGTTCGCCTTTGCGCAAGAGCAGGGCGGGACAGGGGTGTTTTATTTTTTTTATTTTTATGTTTTTATTATTTATTTTGCTTTTCTATTTTATTTTTTAACTGTTCCTTCCATTTTATTTTTTTATCATTTTTATTGTTATCTCAGGGAATGTAAATATCCCCTATGATAGCAATAGGTAGTGACAGGTACTCTTTTTTTTTTTTTTTTTAATTGGGGTCTATTAGACCCTAGATCTTTCCTCTGCCCTCAAACCATCTGACCACACCAAGATCGGTGTGATAAAATGCTTTCCCAATTTCCCAATGGCGCTTTTTATATCCGGAGGGGCATTCCCTCCCACTGCTTGTAAAAGCAGTCCAGAGGCTAATTAGCCGCTAGGATTGCTTTTACATGAAAGCTGGCCGCTGGCTGAAAATAATGATACCAAGATGATACCTAAACCCCGCAGGCATCATTCTGGTATAACCATTCAAAGTCCAGCAACATACCAGTATGTTGCTGGTCCTTGTTGGACATGTATTGTAATCTTTTTTTTTTCATGCAGCCTGTTGGCTGAACGAAAAAAAGAGATTGATCGGTGGGTATGCCCACCATTAGAATACCTCCCTTTATTCACCCACTTCTAATGATGGGCATACTTGCACCATTTATATATGCCGAAGCATGGGGGCATCCTCCCGCGAAAGTTATGCCGCGTACACACGTCTGACTTTTCCACAGGCAAGCCTCTGTCGGAATTTTGACCGTATGTACGCGGCATTAGGAGCAAAATCGCTCCTCCGCCCCTCTTGCCCCCATGCTTCGGCATATATGCTCTTTTTTTAAACTGTGGTGGTGAAATCACCTCCTACAGCACTGGAGTCGCAGGGATCAGGCCTGTCTCTGCGAACGCTGCAGCTATGTGTGTTGTGTTTTGTAAGTGACAGTGATCGATCGATAATGGACTTGGGTGGGCTGGGCTGGACGGAGGGTCAAAACGCAGGTGCTAGCAGGTATCTGGGCTGATCCCGCTAACACTGCTTTTTGGGAACGCTAGTATAGATCTGATCAGATATTGATCTGTTCAGATACTATACCACTAAGGGAGGTGTATGCTTTGTGCGAGGGTGTTAGCGCTACTGGCACTAACCTGACGCTGCCTGGGGCGATGTAGACCCTACATGATGCTGAAACCTAATTGATATCACCTGCTGGGCAATCAGGGGGTTAAACCTTTATTGGGTTATATACGGCGGGTGCCCTGATGCTATAAAAAGCAAACTAACTAACCAGCGTCACCCGTAACACTTATACGTGATCACTGGTGAAAAAGTTAACTAGGGGCAATCAGGGGGTTAAAACCTTTATTAGGTAATATATGGGGGTACCTGACGCTATATAAAAACCTGACGGGGAACCTAAATAACGAAATAACTAACTGGCTAACCAGTGTCACCAGTGACACTTATACGGTGATCACTGGTGAAAGGGTTAACTCTAGGGGCAATCAGGGGGTTAAAACCTTTATTATAAAGGCTATAAAAACCTGGCGGCGAACCTTAAAAAATAACTGGCTACCTAGCGACACCAGCGACACTAATACAGCGATCAGAAAAATGATCGCTTAGTGACACTGGTGATAGGGGGTGAAAGGGTTACCTGGGGGGGCGATCAAGGGGTTAAACCTTTATTAGATAATATATGGGGGTACCTGATGCTATAAAAACCTGGCGGCAAACCTAAAAAAATAACTAGCTACCTAGCGGCACCAGCGACACTAATACAGCGATCAGAAAAACGATTGCTTAGTGACACTGGTGATAGGGGGTGAAAGGGTTACCTGGGGGGCGATCAAGGGGTTAAACCTTTATTAGGTAATATATGGGGGGTACCTGGCGCTATAAAAACCTGACGGGGAACCTAAATAACTAAATAACTAACTGGCTAACCAGTGTCACCAGTGACACTTATATGGTGATCACTGGTGAAAGGGTTAACTCTAGGGGCAATCAGGGGGTTAAAACCTTTATTAGATAATATATGGGGGTACCCAACGCTATAAAAACCTGGCGGCGAACCTAAAAAAATACTAGTGGCACCAGCGACACTAATACAGTGATCAGAAAACCGATCGCTTAGTGACACTGGCAATAGGGGGTGAAAGGGTTACCTGGGGGGCGATCAAGGGGTTAAACCTTTATTAGGGGGCTACCCTGGACCTAAAGGGACCTAACACTAACTGCCCTGACACTTTTACTATCACAAATGTCACTGATTGCAGTGATCAGTAAATAAATGATCACTGCAATCAGTGACACTGTGAATGGGGGCTGGGGGGTGATTTATGTGCCTATGTGTCCTGGTGTCAGTGTACTGTTGGTGCACTAACCTGATGTCTTCTCTGCTCGGCGCTCTGGACAAATAGAGCACTGTATGGAGAGATGACATTACTTCCTCCTGCCTGTGTATACATTACCCAGTCTTCCTTCCAGGTTCACGGGCAGCCGCCATGTGCTTGGCTAAGCCGCGATGGCGTCTCTCTCTCGCATGCGTGTTGGAGCCATGGCGCAGCACAGCCCTCTCTATGGATGGCACGCCGTCCATTGAAATCGCAGCACGAATGCGCCGGTGGCATCACCAGCGCTGCTGCAGTAATAATCTTCTAAACGGTGCATGCTTAGGAGATATTTACTGTACCTACCAGTAACCTAGTTATAGGCTTACTGGCAGGTATAAATAAAAACAAGTTTCTGAAATTGCCTAAAAAGTGTTAGCTGGAGTTAGACTTTCTTTAATTTGTTGGGGTCACTAATGTAAAGTTTCTCTAAATCAACTAGTTCATCCAACACTACCCTTTCCAGACATTGCTGCTGTCAAAGGGTGTCTCCATCGCTCCTCCATAGATAGAGGAGTCACCCTAAGACAGAAAAGGGTTGATTTCCTAAAGGCACATAGACTGTGCACTCTGCAAGTGCAGTTGCTCCAGAGCTTAGTAAATGAGGTAAAGCTTCACTTTGCAAAAAAGTACCCAATCAAGTGCAAAAAATGCTCTGGTCTCACTGGGGCTGATTTACGAACCGTTTGCGCCTTGAGTTGTGGCTTAACGGGTGTTTTTGTATTTACGAAACTGGTGCGCCAGTAACGTAGTGCTATTTCCCATTTACTAAAGTGCTCTCGGCGCACGGGAGGAGGCGCAAGGTGCGCCACTATGGACCTGGCGCAGGGCATCTTCAAATCAAAATATAAAGAAGCTGGAAGTGCCAATATTATGGGGTGATGTGGGGTGATGTGAGGAAGTATAGTGACAACTGTCCAAGTAACAAATATGGTCAAAATAGAATGAGAAACACATTTTTAAAGAACAAGCCTGCTGCGCCTGCAAGTACGTTTAGAACTGCGTGAGGTCTTTTTGTGCACGGCGCATGCGCGAGCGGCATTTGCGCATGGCCAAGTGCGTTGGTTCACTGCGCCGGCAAAATCTTAGTACATATCAAGTAACGTAAATGCATTTGCATAAGTTGAACAGGCGCACCTCTAAACTTGACGTTTTTTTTTTTAACGCTGGTTCACTTTTATTTATTTTTTTAAGGATATTTGCACACAGGTCATGTTACGTTGTTAACATGTTACATGTAGCTTGTTAAAAATATGTAAAAATACTTTCGCTACTCTAGCTCCCCCTCTAATGCATATGTTTACTTTGGACTAGCTTGTTCTTTTAAAGGGGAACTCCACACTCCAATGCTCGTGTCTCCCCCTTCTAATGCATATAATTCTTTGGGGTGAGTTTTAGATTTTAAAGGGTAACTCTGCACTCCAATGTTCGTGTCTCCCCCTTCTAATGCATATAATTCTTTGGGGATAGTTTTTGTTTTTAAAGGGGAACTCCACACTACAATGTTCGTGTCTCCCCCTTCTAATGCATATAATTCTTTGGGGCTAGTTTTTGCATTTAAAGGGGAACTCCACACTCCAATGTTCGTGTCTCCCCCTTCTAATGCATATAATTCTTTGGGGATAGTTTTTTTTTTTAAAGGGGAACTCCACACTACAATGTTCGTGTCTCCCCCTTCTAATGCATATAATTCTTTGGGGATAGTTTTTTTTTTTAAAGGGGAACTCCACACTACAATGCTCGTGTCTCTCCTTTCTAATGCATATAATTCTTTGGGGCTAGTTTTTGCTTTTAAAGGGGAACTCCACACTCTGTGAGCTGTGAGCTGCCTTCACCAATCCAAACCACATACTATTTCAGAGTAAACAACAGGACCAGCTAGGAAAGGTGCGAGAAGAGCGATCGCCCCAACTCCCTCCCGAACCATTCAAGGCCACATGCACTCAACATAGCTGGCTGCCTTTGGGGCATGTTGGGCTCAGCTCAATACCAAGCACAAAGCACTTTGTACCCACTAGTTTAAAGGGGCTTTCCACATTTAGTAAAGACCCCCCTGTCTGCAGCCCCCCACAACCCCAGCCTAGGCTTGTGTGGAAGAGGCGCTTTTCCCCCTGAATATGGGAACAAGGTGGTTGACTTTTGGGGTGCCCGAGCCCTTTCTGCTCCCAAGCATAAACCACCCTTTCATGGGCTGGCCTGCTGTGTTTGGCTAGGGGTTTGTTAGTGCGTGGGAGGGGCACAATTTTTTAAGATTTTGGGGAGGTATTTTTCACGTGGGGGTTTTCATTTTAACCCTTTCCAGACCCAAATGGCCTTGTATGTATTGGGGGGGGGGGCAGGGAATTTTTTGTTTTGTGTTTAAACCTTGTAGCTGCAATGTAGATTTGTCAGCTTTCTATAAAGCTGTACATCTTTGAAGCATCATTTTGGATACATGCTACAAGATGCACCACTTTACAGGCAGAGTAACCCCCCCCCCCCCCAAGTTACTAGCTTGAGCCCAGGTTCACACTGCGGGAGTGAAGCCGTGCGAGTTCAGCTGAACTCGCACAATTTTACTTATGCTTGTCAGTCCCGATTTCGGCTGCGATTACAGAGACATCTGTACAGGTTTTGGCGGGCAAAAAATCACAGAAAGTAGTACAGAAAATACTTTTTGAAATCGGTGAGTTGACGCAGATGCGGTGTCGCAATGATTAGGACGGTGCCATTGACGGGAATTGCCGGCAAATGCTGCCTATTTGACATGCGATTTGACATGTCAAAACACATGTCAAATTGCACTAGTGTGAACCAGGGCTCAGGGCTAGTTCACTCCATAGAAACGCAGTCCAGATGCGTTCCAGTGCGTTTTGTCTACGTTTTTGATGCAGTCCAGTGCTTTTTTTCTCCCCTCTTTTTTATTAGCCTTAGATAAGAACAAGTGTGTTCCAGTGCGTTCTTGGTGCATTTCGGTGCGTTCCAGTGCATTTTTGTTACGTTTTACAGCGTTCCAGTACAGTCCATTGCAGGGAAAATGCAGCATGTTCTTTTTTTTCTGGAACTGGAACGCACTGCAACTGCAAGCACTGGTGTGAACTATGCCATTCTAAACCATATAACCAACTTTCCATGCAATTTTGATGCAGAAAAAAAACGCAATGGACTGCATGTGATGTGAACTGGCCCTTAAGCAATTTGGCATATTTAAAGTCACTTCTCCTTGTTTCGTTTTTGGTGTTGTCCAAATTGGTGACATTGATATATGTCCCTTAGGGTGGGACTTGGGCCCCCATACCCATTTTAAGGCCAATAACTAGAAGATAAGCCAGCCAAGTGGGGACTCGCAAAACTAACAAGTCATTTCCCATAGACTGCAATGGTATTTGTTGTATAACTTTTGCCCATGTTAGGCTCTTTGTTTGCCCCCTGGACCAGGGGGTGTTTGTTCCATCTCTAATTTAGTAGCATGCTGGATGATTTCCTTAATTTTGGACAGGGGTGTGGCTTATTTTCTGCTAGCTGCAATTGGTTTGGTCTGGGCATGCTCAGGGACTTAGATTTTTTCCTCTGCCTTTTGGTGTGTGAAATGCATTTGTGTTGGTCTGAGCATGCTCAGGGACTTCGTTTTTTTTTTGGTGCTTTTTGTGTGTGAACAGCACCTGGATGTTTCTGGGCATGCTCAGAGAGTGTGTTTTTTGGGTTAGTAATTGAAGGACATCCTTAACAGGTGTACCCACTTTGAAGTTCAGTCTCTACATTGGGTGAACTTGCATTTTGTGTGTTTCATGGACTGTGCATGTGTTTTCAATTGCCTCATTAGCACACAAACCTATGTTATATAAAGCTTGCAGATAGCATTCTCTACCTTGCCCTGAAAAGAGGCAAGATTTTGTGTATGTGTGGCTGGCCGGCCGGCAAGAGAGTACATTTTGGTCTCCTTATCGAGTTTGTAACACATGTATTTTTGCTTTGTATTTTGTTTGTTATGTCTTTGAAAAACATATGTTTTGTTTTACTTTGGTTTATTTTTAATTTTAGGTTGGGGGATATTTTCCTCCGAATTTTTTTTGATGTTGTTAATCTGTGTCGTTTGTTCACTTTGATTTAATTGTCTCTGCTGCATTATTTTGCAAAATGTTTCTCAAGATGTTGTGACTAGTGTTTCAATTTAACATACATGTTTTTATAGCTTTCCTTGCTCTTTTCCAGTCCTGTTTTGTTGACCAATAAAACTTGTTGCAAATTTGGATGTTTGTTTGTGTTTTTTTATTTTTCATGCAGCAAATTTCACAGCTTCAGCTTAACTAGGCTGATTGGCATGTCCAAACAAAACAGGTGTGATTTGTCTAACTCCTGGTGCCTTCATGGTAGCATATGCATGGATTGTGTGCTGCCATGGATAGTCACCAGGAAAGGAAAAATACAGAGTGGTAAGTATTCAATTTTTCCTTTTTACTGCAGTGGTTCTCAGCCTCAGTCCTCAAGTACCCCAACAGGACATGTTTTGTGAATTTATCTTATCTAGAATTGCTGTCCAAAATACCAAGCCATTGAATGTGATTTTAAGCACATGTGCGGGATGAGAGAAAACCTGCAAACATGGCCTGTTGGGGGTACTCGAGAAGCACTGATTTAGAGCAATGTGCTAAAATCGAGCTCAAGGCAATTCTATTCTAATTGTGGGCATTTGAGGGAAGTGAGTGTTAGAACCCCTGCTTGTCTTTTTTAGGTTGGGCTTTGTGTCCTTTTTCTTAAAATTGGCTTCACTTCCTGTCACACAGCCAAACAGGAAGTGAGGGTAAAACCATACCAATGTCTTTTCTTGGGGACACACAGATCAATCTAACTAGTGTCCCCATTAAGCAAATTACACTCTAGTACTTTGCTGTGTACACCCCAAATAATTAGGTAGTTTGGGGTTTAGGAAAGGCAAATCCACTCTGCAGCACAAGTGTAGTTGCTGAAAATCTGAGGGGAAGCACTGGTGATTTTAACATCCAATCAGGTAGAAGCAAAGATGGTGTCTTTTTTATTTTCCTTGCATGTCCCCCTCGGATATCCAGAAAGTGCACTTGTAGTGCAAAGTGGATTTGCCTTTAGTAAATAAACCCCAAAGTCCAAGATACCTAATAATTTGGGCTGTACACAGCAAAATGCTGGAGTGCAATTTTCATAATGGGGAAACTATTTAGTTTAACTTTGCAAAGACGCATTCCTAAGTACAACTGTGATGCATGTCAATGGCCCATTTAGCCCTTGTTTAATAGAAAACACCAGTTCACTTTCACTAGAAACATTTGTTAGTCCAGTCCTGGAAATCTGCATATGCTTTACTCTTAATTTCCATAAAAATTGAGTTCCTGCAGCTAAATGCGACAAATGTATGTAGATGCGCGACCGCTGTGTATATGAGATGCGCGACCGCTGTGTATATGAGATGCGCAACTGCTGTGTGCGCGCAGGTATGCGCATATGTGGTTCTCGGCAAACGGTGGCCAGCACACAGGAATGACATCACGCCCCTACAGGAAGTTGCTTGTACTGCTGCTAAGTTCTCTGAGGAAGAGATGATAGTTATTTTCAAATTAAGAAAAACTTTTTTTTATTTAACATGGGGTGGTGTCTGTGTGGGTCCCTAACACACATTCATACACATTAGGGCCAATTTTGACAGGATCCGATTTACAGCATGTTTTTAGATTGTGGGAGGAAACCGGAATACCCGGAGGAAACCCACGCAGGCACAGGGAGAACATGCAAACTCCAGGAAGATGGTGTCACGGCCGGGATTCAAACTAGCGACCCTTTTTGCTGCTAGGTGAAAGTGCTAACCACTACACCACTGTGCTGCACAGATATGTATATAGAGATGTAGGTTCTTGTGTCCACTTGTGAAAATACAAGTGAGTCATGGCACATCTACATTCCAAATTTGGCACTTAAGATGGTCATGCACTATGCAATCTGATTGACCAATCTCTGTACAACTCGAGATTTTGGAAAAATAGGTAATAGGAATACGCACTTGAAGAATTATTTCAAAGTTTTGGAAATCAAACAGGCTCTTGCCTAATCAAATTTTTATAATTTATATAATTTTGTTAAGATTGCAGTATATGGTCACCTTTAAAGATCAAGATCTGAAAATATTAATTTATTGGGTTTAGAAACACTTTTCTGGTCTTTGTAATGTATTGAAATATTTGTGTGAAAATAGAACAAAAAAAATAATTCAAAGATATATTAGAAGGAATAGGAATGAGATTAGCATCAAAAGGGTTAATTAAGTGAGAACACCTACTAATTGCCTAACAAGACACATCCAATGAGATGGACGTGCGCTATTATCAATGAGAAAACAGCAGTTACCCTGGCAACAGTTACCGCTTACATATTTATTATTGCGTTGCGTGTCTGCCGGTTCACACGCCCAATCAATGATTTATCTGGCGCACCAATTAAGGTCTGAAGAGGCGCAGCACATTCTTCTTAGTAAATCAGCCCCATTGTGTACTTAAAAGTGGGGTATGACTGTATATTACTGTAGCGGCCTCACTCTCTCTCCATCTTTATCGGTTACACACCAACTCATGTCTAGGGGTTCCTGGGTTGTGAGAGTGAGATGCGCCACGGCCCATGTCCTCCCCATTGTAGTAGGGAGGTGAAGGCCACTTACTGATGTTTCCTCGGGCCGGTGTGTTCTGTGAATGCACTGAGTCTGTAATTGCAAGCTCACCAGCCTCCCCTTTGCTTCCAGTAACTGGAGTTCACACACCGGAGAAAGGTCCAACACTTGTTTATTTGACACTCCAATACGCAAAGCACAATAAACAGTTCTTTTGCAGCAAACTGGTTGGGACCTATAACCTTGCCAACGGTGGGGCGAGCAGATCGAGGCACTTCCTAAAGTTTAAGTTCTATGCCACTGTACTATGACCAGCGACGCCTAAGCCAATCCGGCTGTTACAGAACAGGAAAGATGGGGTCTCTTCCAGCAACCCCTATGAACAGCAATGGAGCCCTCTTCGATGCGCTGTGGCCCCTATCAGGGGGATGTGTCCTCCCAAGAGAGTTCCCAGAGGCCCACTGTCACCGGGTTGGTGCTGCTCCGGGTCTCCAGTGGGTAACCTCTCTGGCCTCCTCACCTCAGATACGAGTCCCTCCGCTCAGGGACCCTCGGACAGTCCACCCTAGCGGGACCCAGTCGAAGGTACTGGGCCCCAGGCCTCTTCGATAGTACCTCACCCCAGGCTAAAGGTGCCTGGGATGGACGCCAACATGACTCCGGACCAGGCCATGGGCACCTGGACCAGACTCCTGGATCTCCAGCACCCAGGCCTGAGGGGCCTGGGTGCGGACCGCAACCCTCCTCCTCCGAGGACCTCCTTCTCCGCAAGACCTCGTGGTAAGGGCATCTCCCCCTTTTATCTCCTCCCATCAACGGCCCGGCGGGTTCCCCGCCCCAGCCATACCATCTCCGGGAAGGGACAAAACAGGGAGCACTGCAGGAGATGATTCTACCTGAAGCCTGTGGGTACCCCGCCACCCACAGGCAAAGGAGAATACTACATCCTCCAATCCTCCACGAAACAAAAAGGGATCTGAACCCTAACACAATTATACACCTGGGTCACACTATTCCCCAGGTGTATCCCATCAATTTGAGGACCCCGCTACACATTCCCCCCTGTGATTGGACGCTGGTCCCCAGCGTCAGGTGCACACCCATGCCTCCCATAAAGTGGTGACATGGAGTGAAACCCCTGAGGCAGTTCCTCTAAATTTTTCCCAAGTGCCAAGACCTGCTCAGGGAATGGGGATGGGGAACATATAAAACAACTTATGTCATAAAACACTTTAAACATCTGCATAATCACAACCCCTCTCCCACACTGTCTAAGAGCCACCCACTCTCAATGATCTTGATTGACGATCCTCCTGCAGGGGAAAGAAAAAAAAAACATCCTAACATCGTTCTTCCAGCTTTTCCCTACTCTGCCACTATTCCCAAATGTCCTTGCCTTTGGCACATGAAGAAAAGGGGAAACACAAAAAAACACAACAGCCCCAAGTCTCCTGTGTACATAGGTGAATCCCGTACCGCACAGGAAGCAAGAAGTGGCATTCTATCCCAGCCCTTGCGGCTGAACAGTTTGTCTATCTCGCCATCATCTCCGCAGTCAGACAGCGACTCTAGGTCGGAGGTGTCATACATCTCCGCAGGCAGATATCTTCCGGTGGACACAGAATCATCCTCCCTGGGGGGCTCCACCTCCAATGGGCCCCCGACACCTCCAACCACCACCACAGTCCCAGCCCCTGGCTCACCTGACCCTTGTAGAGGACTGGGATGTCCGGGACTTCCTTCTCGACCGGCGCCATCCAGGCCAGGCAAGCAGCGGGGTGAAGCTCGACCACGTCCATAGGATGCCTGTACTAGGCCAACTTTCCTCTTCGGGGGTGGGAGCAGAGAACTTGTGGCGACCGAGGCAGCATCCTCGGATTTTTCTCTGTTGGGCAGTCCATCGCCCTGGTCAGCGCGCACGGGAACCTCGACAAAGGCCTTGATCTCCCCTTCCGGAGTAGCGGTACCCGTGAGGTAGTTGAGGCGAAGGGTCCGGGGCCTTGCTGTGGACGACTCGACCTCAAAAAGGAATTCTCTGCACTCCTCACATCGCCCGAATGGCTTCAGGGTGACCACCAGTCCCGAGCAGCCGGGACAGATCACACCGAGGGCCTCCGTGTCTCTGCAAGTGTACAGAGCCAACCGCCCTCGGGGCCTGAGTCTTATCCCCGTGTCTGTGATGGGAGCAGCAAAGGAAGTCATTCTCGTGGGGTGAGGAACCATAATCCACGGGGCACTTGAGGTCATCCCGACTATCTGCTGCTCCATCATGCACTGACCCCGCGCCGGAGTCTCCACGTGTATCCCCACACTTGGCCAGACTCCTCCCATGAGCTGTACATTTTCGCGGGCTTCCTCTTGACTCCGCCCACGAACGATGTCGCCATGGGGTGCCTCGTGGCGCAGTGCGTTAACAGTCCCCACGTGCAGTACGTCACACGGCTGGACCTCTCCCTTTTTCCGCTCCTCCGCATGGGCCTTTCCCGTGTTAGGGTCATTTCCACAACTCCGAGCAGGGACGCACTTTGGCCAGTAATATGGCCGATCTGCTCGGAACTCCTCTGGGCAGCAAGGTTCAAATGTAGACATTCTCAAGTCCATCTCTAGAACACACTCTATCCCGGACTCACGAGCCCCCACGTGTAGCGGCCTCACTCTCTCTCCATCTTTATCGGTTACACACCAACTCATGTCTAGGGGTTCCTGGGTTGTGAGAGTGAGATGCGCCACGGCCCATGTCCTCCCCATTGTAGTAGGGAGGTGAAGGCCACTTACTGATGTTTCCTCGGGCCGGTGTGTTCTGTGAATGCACTGAGTCTGTAATTGCAAGCTCACCAGCCTCCCCTTTGCTTCCAGTAACTGGAGTTCACACACCGGAGAAAGGTCCAACACTTGTTTATTTGACACTCCAATACGCAAAGCACAATAAACAGTTCTTTTGCAGCAAACTGGTTGGGACCTATAACCTTGCCAACGGTGGGGCGAGCAGATCGAGGCACTTCCTAAAGTTTAAGTTCTATGCCACTGTACTATGACCAGCGACGCCTAAGCCAATCCGGCTGTTACAGAACAGGAAAGATGGGGTCTCTTCCAGCAACCCCTATGAACAGCAATGGAGCCCTCTTCGATGCGCTGTGGCCCCTATCAGGGGGATGTGTCCTCCCAAGAGAGTTCCCAGAGGCCCACTGTCACCGGGTTGGTGCTGCTCCGGGTCTCCAGTGGGTAACCTCTCTGGCCTCCTCACCTCAGATACGAGTCCCTCCGCTCAGGGACCCTCGGACAGTCCACCCTAGCGGGACCCAGTCGAAGGTACTGGGCCCCAGGCCTCCTCGATAGTACCTCACCCCAGGCTAAAGGTGCCTGGGATGGACGCCAACATGACTCCGGACCAGGCCATGGGCACCTGGACCAGACTCCTGGATCTCCAGCACCCAGGCCTGAGGGGCCTGGGTGCGGACCGCAACCCTCCTCCTCCGAGGACCTCCTTCTCCGCAAGACCTCGTGGTAAGGGCGTCTCCCCCTTTTATCTCCTCCCATCAACGGCCCGGCGGGTTCCCCGCCCCAGCCATACCATCTCCGGGAAGGGACAAAACAGGGAGCACTGCAGGAGATGATTCTACCTGAAGCCTGTGGGTACCCCGCCACCCACAGGCAAAGGAGAATACTACATCCTCCAATCCTCCACGAAACAAAAAGGGGTCTGAACCCTAACACAATTATACACCTGGGTCACACTATTCCCCAGGTGTATCCCATCAATTTGAGGACCCCGCTACATTACATTTTGGTTTTTGGATTTAAATACACTTAAACCACTTCCGGACCGCCCACCGCACATATACTGTAGCAGGGCAGCCCGGCTGCGCGAACCGACGTACCTGTACGTCGGTCCGTGCATAAAATACAGTGGGTGCGTGCGCGTCCGCTGTGCACCGCAGGATGGCGGTAAAGTAAACAAGGCGAATCCCTGTTCTGACAGGGGACAACAGTGAGATCTGCTGTTCCTAGTGATCAGGAACAGCGATCTCTGTGTTGTCCCAGTAAGCCCATCCCTCACACAGTTAGAATACACCCAGGGAACACACTTAACCCCTTGATCACCCTCTAGTGTTAACCCCTTCCCTGCCAGTGTCATTTATACATTGATCAGTGCATTTTTTAGCACTGATCACTGTAATAATGTCACTGGTCCCCAAAAAGTGTCACTTGGGGTCAGATTTGTCCACCGCAATGTCACAATCCCGCTAAAAATCGCAGATCGACGCCATTACCAGTAAAAAAATTAAAAATAAATAAAAGTCCATAAATCTATCCCATAGTTTGTAGACGCTTTAACTTTTGCGCAAACCAATCAATACCAAAAATATGTAGAAGAATATATATTGGCCTAAACTGATGAATAAATTAGTTTTTTATATTTATTTTTTTGGATATGTATAATAGCAGAAAGTAAAAAAATAATGGTTTTTTTTTTTCAAAACTGTCAGTCTTTTTTGTTTATAGCGCAAAAAATAAAAACCGCAGAGGTGATCAAATACCACCAAAAGAAAGCTCTATTAGTGGTTAAAAAAAAGGACATCAATATTGTTTGGGTACAACATTGCACGACCGCGCAATTGTCAGTTAAAGTGACGCAGCGCCGTATCGCAAAAAATGGCCTGGTCATTAAAGGGGTTGTAAAGGTTCGTTTTTTATTTTCTAAATAGGTTCCTTTAAGCTAGTGCATTGTTGGTTCACTTACCTTTTCCTTAGATTTCCCTTCTAAATATTTGTTTTCTTTGTTTTCTTTGTCTGAATTTCCCACTTCCTGTTCCTCCTCAGTAAGCTGTTCAGTGAGCTGTTCTGGCTGACTCCACACCACTCGGATGATAGTGTGAAGTTTAGTGAGGAGAAACAGGAAGTGAGAAATTCAGACAAAGAAAAAAAACATTTAGAAGGTAAATCAAAGGAAAAGGTAAGTGAACCAACAATGCACTAGCTTAATAAAAAATGAACCTTTACAACCCCTTTAAGGGGGTAAATCCTTCCGGGGCTGAAGTGCTTTTTTTCATTTTTATCTTCAGCTCCAACCTAGAGCTCTGACCTACTCTGCATCATCCCAATAACCAATGAAAGCCATCATCTGCCAGCAACATTGTTTTTACTAGATCGTGGCATAGCAAGGGGTGTAGGGCGTGTAGTAGTCACCCTATGTGCTTTGTACACAGGAGAAAAGTGCTCCTCAGGTACACAGTAGAGCATTTGCCCAGTGATGAACCCAGGTACTTTGTGGCACCTGCTCCTATGTTGTTTTGTTTCTTATGGCACTTGGAGGAATAAGACAAGTTCCTTTTCATAATGACATGCAGTCACTTATTTTAATGTTACTTCAAAATCATCCAGATGTCCTCCCATTTACCTCCCAGAGCCATATTTAAAGCCTCTGTAAAATATAAATCACTTTTCTCTCTTTTATTGGGCTGACAGATTGATTTACACACCACGTTTGTTAAGACAACGGTCACTGTAGGAATTCATCATCATTTTTGTTGTGGCAGGCAGGATTATTTGCAAAGAAATACATCCAGAGAATATATAATGGCAGCAGCTGCAAATAGTTAGACAAGAAGCAGAAAACAACTTGAAGAGCTTCTTTACATTAACATTTTAATTCAGACGGTGTTTACCATTTCCTGGAATGTGGTAACTGCACATAAGTGGCTCTATACTATTTCTACATTATGTTAACTTTAATTATAGCAATGCCATGTAAGTATATATATACAGTCTATGAGAAATGTCACTAGGAATATGTTCATTTATAAGCAGTCCGACAGAATTTGAACTTTAGATTGTACAGTACTGGCTTTTAGCTTTATATTAGGCTGGTGTCCAAAAATATTGTAAGTAGTAAAGCAAATAATAAATATCATTACACTAAAACACAGCAACCATTAGCAACCGAGTAAACAGTAACACATTTGTCAACATTAAGTATTTCAGCTATGTATTAAGATGATAAATCGTCCAAACTGTATATGCAATGAAACACTTCAAATTAATTGCATTACTTTAGTATTTTCTGAAAAATACCAAACAAAATGTTTTCTACAGTGACTAAAGCAAAATCACTTTGCACCCAACTCATTAAAAAGCAGTTCAGTGCAACAAGAGAGAGCAATGGGTTCACTGCTAGTGCTAATCGGCAAACAGTACAATTGTATTAACTTCAATATTCCACTGAATTTACCTTTAATCGATCCCCCTGGTAAAACAAAAGTAGTTAAACAAATATGCTATTGCTCACTTCCCTTGCTGCCTGCACCGCCAATTACTCCTTTGTTTTAGGGAAAACATCCCTTGAAAACGTGACTGAATCTGACACTTCCAGGAGTGTTAATCTCCTGGTCCCCATCACATGCTGTGTATCCTCCATTCAGTCCCTTTTTCATTGCATCCCCTTTTTCCTTGCAGTGAGGTAGGAGCTGTCAGTGGGAACCATTGACAGTGGTCCTGCATTAAACGCAGGTTAACAAATGTGTTCTTAACTCAAAGATCTCCATTATATTTTGGTTTGGGCAAGTAGAACCTGTTGGTATCAAGCTTAGCACAAGTAAAACATGCTTAGCATTCTAGGTTTTAGAATCTAAGGAAGCAACTGTCAACACTGAGAAGTCCCTCCCATACTAAAAGAGAGTTGGGATTGTTTCAGGCAGGAGCCGGCAGGGAACAGCACAGAGGGGGTGGAGATAAAGTGGGGCAGGCACCAAAGCAGAGTAGATGGGTGACAGTCAGGAAGGATAGAGGGGAAAGAGTCAGGGAGGCCGGTCCTGGGCTGGAACATCTTAATAAGTACGCCCCGTTGAGTGACATTGGTGAAACCAGTCATGGACTAGTACTGCTGGAGCTGAGTGACTGCCCTAGCTGCCAGGGGAATGACTCCTCCAGTGAGGGTGGGAGTAAAGCCAAGGGAAAGAAAAGACAGATTCTGGTGGTAGGGGACTCAATTCTTAGAAGGACAGAGAGGGCAATCTGTCACAAAGACCTGAAGCGCCGAACTGTATGTTGTCTACCGGCGCTCGGGTTCGGCACATCACGGATCTGGTGGACAGATTACTGGTAGGGGCTGGGGAAGACCCGGCTGTCATGGTGCACTTTGGTACCAATGACAAAGTCAGAGGAAGATGCAGTGTCCTAAAAAACGATTTTTAGGGACTTAGGAGCTAAATTGAGGAAAAGGATCTCCAAAGTAGTATTATCAGAAATACTACCCGTACCTCGAGCCAGACCAGAATGGC
This sequence comes from Rana muscosa, assembly GCA_029206835.1. Lineage (NCBI taxonomy): Eukaryota > Metazoa > Chordata > Amphibia > Anura > Ranidae > Rana > Rana muscosa. The sequence continues at coordinate 9,621,313 of JARGYO010005626.1, read as the reverse complement.
AGAGGAAGATTAGGGAAGTAAACAAGTGGCTGAGGAGCTGGTGTACAAAGGAGGAGTTTTGCCTAGTACACACGACCGGTTTTTCCGTCGGATAAAAAACCGACGGTTTTCCAGACAGAGTTCCTCTCAAGCCTGCCTTGCATACACACGCTCAGACAAAAGTCTGGTAAACTTTTGACTGCCAAGAACGCGGTGACGTAAAAGACTACGACGAGCCGACAAAATCAAGTTCTATGCTTCCGAGCATGCGTTGAATTGTTTCCGAGCATGCGCGTTTTTTTCCCGTCGGAAAAGCATACAGATGAACGGTTTTCCCGTCAGGATTTTTCCTGACGGGAAAAAAGAGATCCTGCTCTCTTTTTTGGTCCGGCAGTTTTCCCGTCTAAAAAACTGCGATGGAGCATACACACGGCCGAAATTCCCGGCCAAAAGCTCTCATAGCAGTTTTCCCGTCTGAAAAAACGGTCGTGTGTACTAGGCATTAGGGTTCCTGGAGAACTGGGGTGACTTCTCAGTCGGTTACCAGCTCTATAGAACTGATTGACTACACCTAAAGGGGGAAGGTGCAGACCTGCTGGGAGTGAAGATGGCCAAAAAGTTAGAGTGGCTTTTTAAACTAGGCGACGGGGGGAGGGTCCAGAGGTAGAGATAGCCAGCGCGGAAAATATTCCAGAGGGTAGTATTGGGTGCATTATACGTGGCATGTTCACCAATGCCAGGAGTCTGGTGGACAAGATGGGAGAACTAGAGCTATTGTTGTACGAGGAGGATTTAGATTTTGTAGGAATCACAGAGACTTGGTTCGACAGCTCTCATGATTGGCTGGCAACCATTCAAGGGTATTCCCTATATCGCAGGGATAAAGAGGGTAAAAAAGGGAGAGGGGTATGCCTGTATATCAAAAATGATGTACAAGTAAATCTTATGCCGCGTACACACGATCATTTTTACCGTCGGGAAAAATTACATTTTTTCCTTTGGACGAGAAAAACGGCATTAATCACGACGAGAAAAATTAGAACATGCTCTGATTTTTCTCGTCGTGATTCCTGTCTTTTTTTTCCGCAGCAGTTTTCCCATAGGGAAACACTGCAGCGGAGCCTACACACGGTCGTTTTTCTCATCAAGAGGAAAAATGACGGGAAAAACGGCCGTGTGTGGGGAAACAAGCCGTTCCCTTGTTTTTCCTGTCGTGATTCACGGCGGTGTTTTCACCGCCGTGAATCACGATCGTGTGTGTACGTGGCATGAGAGATGGTATCACTAAGGGAGCAAGGGATGAGGTGGAATCCTTATGGGTAGAGCTACAAAGAGAGAAAACTAAGGGGAAAGTAATACTGGGAGTATACTATAGGCCCCCTAACCAAAGGAATGAGGTGGAGGCGGACCTCTTATCACAATTTGGATTAGTGGCAAAAATGGGAAGTGTCATTATAATGGGGGATTTTAATTATCCAGACATAGACTGGGTGGAAGGAACCACCCATTCATCTAAGGCTCTTGAGTTCCTAAATGTCTTGCGGAACTATTTCATGAGTCAGATGGTAAATGCATCAACTAGAAACAAAGCGTTACTAGACATACTGATTATGAACAATACAGACCTGATCACGGATGTGGAAATATGGGGCAATTTAGCAAACAGCGATCACAGGTCAATTTGTTTTAGTATAAATCACACAAATAGGAAACATAGGGGAATACAAAGACACTGAATTTCAAAAGAGCCAACTTCCCTAAACTATGATCCTTGCTAGAGGATAATTGGGATAAAATCTTAGGAACAAAGAACACGGAGGAAAAATGGATATGCTTTAAGAGCATATTAAATAAAGGCATTAGCCAGTGCATCCCAATGGGAAATAAATTTAAAAGAGTAAAAATGCATATAAAAGCAAAGGAGAAGGCCTTCAAAAAATACAAGGCTGAGGAATCATCATCAGCATTCCAACATTACAAAGAATGCAATAAGAAATGTAAGGGTGCAATCAGGGCGGCTAAGATAGAACACGAAAGGCACACAGCGGAGGAGAGTAAAAAAAATCCCAAGAAATTCTTTAAGTGCATAAATAGTAAGAAAGGGAGGTCAGATCATATTGGTCCTATAAAGAATGATGAAGGGAATCTGGTTACTAAGGATGGGGAGATAGCGAAGGTTTTGAATTTATTCTTCTCCTCGGTCTTCACGAAGGAATCGGGGGGGCTTCAGTAACCAAAACTGCAATGTTTATCCTCATGACATAGCTAACAGAGGACAGAATTAGAAATTGACTTGAAAAACGTAACGTTAATCAGTCACCGGGACCAGATGGCTTGCACCCGAGGGTCCTTAAGGAACAAGTAATTGCCAGACCATTGTTCCTAATTTTTACAAACAGTCTACTGACTGGAATGGTACCAGCTGATTGGAGAAAAGCCAACATAGCACAAATATTTAAAAAAGGGCCAAGATACATCCCTGGGAATTACAGACCAGTTAGCCTAACATCAATTGTATGCAAGCTCTTGGAGGGGATGATAAGGGACTATATACAAGATTTTAGTAATGATAACGATATCATTAGCAGCAATCAGTATGGATTCATAAAGAATTATTCTTGCCAAATCAATCTATTAACCTTCTATGAGGAGATGAGCTGCCATCTAGATAAAGGAAGGCCCGTAGACGTGCTGTGGATTTTGCAAAAGCATTTGATACAGTTCCCCATAAACGTTTACTGTACAAAGTAAGGTCAGTTGGCATGGACCATAGGGTGAGTACATTGATTGAAAACTGGCTACAGGGGTGAGTTCAGAGGGTATTGACAAATGTTGAGTGGCCCGGGGTGCAAAGTGGGGTCCCTCAGGGTTCTGTCCTGGTACCAATCCTATTTAATTTATTAATAAATGACCTGGAGGATGGGATAAACAGCTCAATCTCTGTATTTGCAAACGATATTAAGCTAAGCAGGGAAATAACTTCTCTGCATGATGTGGAAACCTTGCAAGAAGATCTGAACAAATTAATGGGGTGGGCAACTACATGGCAAATGAGGTTTAATGTAGAAAATTTAAAACAATGCATGTGGGTGGCAAAATTATGAATGCAATCCAGCCACTAGGGGGAGAACCTCTGGGGGAATCTAGGATGGAAAAGGACCTGTGGGTCCTAGTAGATGACAGGCTCATCACTGGCATGCAATGCCAAGCTTCTGAAAGCAACGCAAACAGAATATTGGCATGCAATAAAAAGGGGATTAACCCCAGAGATAAAACGATAATTCACCCACTCTACAAGACTCTGGTCTGGCCGCACCTGGAGTATGCTGTCCAGTTCTGGGCACCAGTCCTTAGGAAGGATGTGCTGGAACTGGAGAAAGTCCAGAGAAGGGCAACAAACTAATAAAGATACTGGAGGACCTTAGTTATGAGAAAAGGTTACGAGCACTGAACTTATTCTCTCTGGAGAATTGAGACGCTTGAGAGGGGATATGATTTCAATGTACAAATACCGTACTGGTGACCCCACAATAGGGATAACGTTTTTCCGCGAAAGGCGGAATAAGGCACGTGGCCATTCACTAAAATTAGAAGAAAAGTGGTTTAACCTTAAACTGTGTAGAGGGTTCTTTACTGTAAGAGCGGTTAGGATGTGGAATTCTCTTCCACAGGCAGTGGTTTTAGCAGGGAGCATCAATAATTTCACAAAACTATTAGATAGGCACCTGAACGACCACAACATACAGGGATATACAATGTAATACTGACATAAAATCACACACATAGGTTGGACTTGATGACTTGTGGTTTTTTTTTCAACCTCGCCTACTATGTAACTATGAAAAGGGGTAGTTAAGTATAGTGCAATCAGAATGGTCTTAAAATAGAAGTGAACAGGCTGCACACAGAAGCCATCACCAATGTAAAACTAGGTTTAATATAATAAATAGAGGATTCACAACATATAATCTCGGCTGTCTACCTCCCGCTACAATGCATTTTATCCCACAAAGGGCTTAACCATGGAGACCAGAGAGTCTTTAAACTTTTCACTGAACACATTTCACTGATCATGTCTACAATACTGTATCAGCTACAGTAGTCAGTACTTCTATATTACCTTGTAATGGTCCCTTGGAAAACCTCAATCTGGCCAGGTGTTGGGCTGTGGACCACGGGGAAGGCATTGTGGCTTGTATTAATCAGAAGATCAACCAATGAAGAAACACGTTCCTGTAGTTGGACAACTGTGCAAGGCTTCATAACATCTCGAGCAGTGAAGAGCTCCAGGTTTACCCTGTCAAAACACAAGGCAGGAAGACACATCAGTAAACAGGAAAACATCTAAATAACATTAAAATGTACATACAGAAATCAAATAATTATATGCTACTTATCAGATTTTAATATACAGTGTTATTTATTATGTGGCCAGGTGTTGGGCAGCTGATCACAGATCAGGGTAAAGAGCCAATTACAGCGGCTCTTTACCACATGATCAGCTGTGTCCAATCACCACAATCCTATCCTCACGCTGACAGCGCATCAAATCCACACAGGGGACATCTACACTGATAATCAGGGCACTGATCATCAGTAACCTGATGATCAGTGCAGCCCCAACAGTGCCCACCAGTGCTGCCAATCAGTGCCCACCAGGGCTGTCAATGAGTGCCCTTAGTGCCCATCAGTGTTGCCAATCAGTGCCCATCAGTGATGCCTATCAGTGCCGCCTATCATTGCCCATCAGTGCCACATATCAGTGCACCCTCATCAGTGCCTCTTCATCAGTGCTGCCTCAACAGTGCCCATCAGTGCTGCCTCATCAGTGCAGCCTCAACAGTGCCCATCAGTGCAGCCTCATCAGCGCACATCAGTAAAGAAGAAAAAAATACTTATTTACAGTGCTAAAAAAAAAAAACCCAGTGGTGATTAAATACCACCAAAAGAAAGCTCTATCTGTTAAAAAAAAAAAAATTGTTTGGTACAGTGTTGCATGACAACGCAATTGTAATTCAAACTGCAACAGTGCTGAAAGCTGAAAATTGGCCTGGGCAGAAAGGGAGTGAAAGTGCACAGTAGGCAAGTGGTTAAGTGCAAAGATGATCTTAAAGAGCCTCAATGATAGTCGGTAGGGATGAGCTCGGTGTTCGAGTCGAACATACGTTCGACTCGAACATGGGCTGCTCGATCGTTCGACGAAGATCAAACTATTTGGGCCGTTCGCGCCAAATTCGAGTGACGCGAACGAATGGCCCACAATACACTGCGCCATCGCAGTGCAATCCTGGCGCTGTGATTGGCCAAGCATGCACTGTGACCCCGCATGCTTGGCCAATCACAGCGCCGGCAGCTAGGAGAGCCATAATTGGCCACAGGCAGGTTGCCTGTGGCCAATTATAGCTCAGGGGGTTTAGCACACGCCCCACACTATAAAAGGCAGCCAGCGCGGCGGCCTTGTGTAGTGTGTTCCGGCGCAGGGAAAGAGAAGGATAGGCAGGGACAGTGTCATTGTGCTATTCTTTGTGCTATTCTTGTGTGCAGGGAGAGAGAAGGATAGGCAGGGAGAGTGTCAGTGTCATATTCTTTGCTAAACCTTGTGTGCAGGGAGAGAGAATGATAGGCAGGGGACAGTGTCAGTGTCATATTCTTTGCTAAACCTTGTGTGCAGGGAGAGAGAAGGATAGGCAGGGAGAGTGTCAGTGTCATATTCTTTGCTAAACCTTGTGTGCAGGGAGAGAGAAGGATAGGCAGGGAGAGTGTCAGTGTCATATTCTTTGATAAACCTTGTGTGCAGGGAGAGAGAAGGATAGGCAGGGGACAGTGTCAGTGTCATTGTTGCTAAGCCTCCTGCACAGTATACACCTGAAGCTAGCCCGTATTGCTGTGTTTTCCTGGTGTGTTACACTAACAGGCTTTTGCAGCACTTACAGCGGGCGGAGTGTGCTTCCTGCTAAATATACACCTGAAGCTAGTCTGTATTGCTGTGTTTTCCTGGTGTGTTACACTAACAGGCATTTGCAGCACTTACAGCGGGCGGAGTGTGCTTCCTGCTAAATATACACCTGAAGCTAGCCCGTATTGCTGTGTTTTCCTGGTGTGTTACACTAACAGGCATTTGCAGTACTTACAGCGGGCGGAGTGTGCTTCCTGCTAAATATACACCTGAAGCTAGCCCGTATTGCTGTGTTTTCCTGGTGTGTTACACTAACAGGCATTTGCAGCACTTACAGCGGGCGGAGTGTGCTTCCTGCTAAATATACACCTGAAGCTAGCCCGTATTGCTGTGTTTTCCTGGTGTGTTACACTAACAGGCATTTGCAGCACTTACAGCGGGCGGAGTGTGCTTCCTGCTAAATATACACCTGAAGCTAGCCCGTATTGCTGTGTTTTCCTGGTGTGTTACACTAACAGGCATTTGCAGCACTTACAGCGGGCGGAGTGTGCCTCCTGCACATTATTCACCTGAAGCTAGCCCTTATTACAGGAGCTTTTTTTCTTTTGTGTTACACTAACAGGTATTTGCAGCACTTACAGCGGGCGTAGTGTGCTTCCTGCAAAATATACACCTGAAGCTACCCCTTATTGCTGGTTTTCCCATCTCCCTGCAGGCCATTAGAATGTCTGGAAGGCAAACAAGGAGAGGCAGACAGTCAGGAGCCAATAAAAGAGGGCAAGCAGGCTCTGTGTCTAGAGACAACAGTGCTGGTCGTGGACGCGGTGCATCGTCATCAGCACGTGGCCATGGGACACGCTTGTCCTTATTTTCGGCAGCTGGACTTGTTGAGCCACATCATGCCGAAGACTTGGTAGAGTGGATGACCAAGCCCTCCTCATCCTCCTCATCCTCTCTCACCCAGGCTCAGGGTACTGGCAAAGCAGCTGCCAAAGCGTCCTCTTCCCTCGTATCAATGTCATCATCAGTCACTCCTTCCCTAGACCCACCATGTCCTCCTGAGGAGTCCCCCGAACTGTTTGAGCACAGTGTTGGGTACATGCTCCAGGAGGATGCCCAGCGTTTCGAAGGGTCTGATGATGATACCCAGCTAGAGGAAGGCAGTAGCGTGAGAGCAGAGAGAGGGGATGCTCAAGAAGGACACCAATCTGGCAGTCATGTTCCAGCAGCTGCAGCATACTGCCAGATTGGCTCCAGTGATGAGGAGGGAGGGGATGATGAGGTCACTGACTCCACGTGGGTGCCTAATAGGAGAGAGGAGGAGGAGGAGGAGGAGGAGGCACATCTCCAACGAGGCAGGATTCCCTCGGGGGGCCAGCGTAAGGGCAGCACACCGACTGAATCACATCGCAGAGCTCCGCCTGTGCAGGGCGCTGCCTCTGCCCGTTATTCAAAAAATTCTTTGGTGTGGGCCTTTTTTGAGTCGAGTGCATCAGATCGCACAGCTGCTGTTTGCAACATATGTCTCAAGCGTATATCGCGTGGCCAAAACATCAGCCGCTTGGGCACCACATGCTTGACCAGACATATGTTGACCTGCCATGCAGCTCGTTGGCAAGCCTACCTTAAAGACCCACACCAAAGAACAAAGCGGACCTCTCCTTGCACCGCATCAGCTGGGATCTCCAACCCCACTATACCTTCAATCCTCTCTGAAACCTGCACTGAGAGGAATGAAGGTGTAGAATTAGGTGTGTCACAGCCAAGTACTTGCGGGCACTCTGCTAGCAGTACACCGACGTCCGATTCTAGCAGGCAAATTTCCCTGCCCCAGCTGCTGGACCGTCGAAAGAAGTTCACTCCCAGCCATCCACATGCCCAGCGGTTGAATGCTAGCTTGGCTAAATTGCTAGCGCTTCAACTGCTGCCTTTTCAGTTGGTAGACTCGGCCCCCTTCCGTGAGTTTGTGCAATGTGCGGTTCCTCAGTGGCAGGTTCCCAAACGCCACTTTTTCTCACGGAAGGCGATTCCGGCTCTCTACCGGCATGTGGAAGGCAATGTCTTGGCCTCGCTGGACAGGGCGGTCAGCGGTAAGGTGCATATTACCGCTGACTCATGGTCCAGCAGGCATGGACAGGGACGTTACCTTTCTTTCACGGCCCATTGGGTCACTCTTTGGCAGCTGGGAAGGATGCAAGACAAGGTGCAGTAGTGTTGGAGGTTGTTCCGCCGCCACGCCTCCAAAATGCTACTACTGGTTGTGACACACCTCTCTCCTCCACCCCCTCCTCTTCTTCTTCCTCCATGGCCTCTTCCTGTGCTTTGTCCTCGGAACCAGCGGTGCTTCGTAGGCGTTCAAGGGGCTACGCAAATACGCAGGCAAAAAGATGCCATGCCGTGCTTGCGCTGGTGTGTTTGGTGGACAGGAGCCACACTGGGGCAGAGGTTCTGTCTGCTCTGCAGGGGCAGGCCGAGAGGTGGTTCACGCCACGCCAGCTTAAGCCAGGAATGGTGGTTTGCGACAATGGCACCAACCTCCTCTCCGCCCTCCGACGGGGACAACTGACCCATGTGCCCTGTGTGGCTCACGTCCTTAACCTGGTGGTGCAGCGGTTCTTGGCCAGGTACCCGGGCTTACAGGATGTCCTGAGGCAGGCCAGGAAAGTCTGTGTGCATTTCCGCAGATCTTACAATGCCAGTGCTCGCCTGGCTGAGCTGCAAAAGGAGTTGAACCTGCCCAAGAACCGCCTTATATGTGACATGCCCACCAGGTGGAACTCAACGTTGGCCATGCTGCAGCGGCTGCACACGCAGCAGAGGGCCATCAATGAGTACCTGTGCGACTACGGCACCAGGACAGGGTCAGGGGAGCTCGGTTTTTTTTCACCATGCCACTGGGGCATGATCAGGGATGCATGCACTGTCCTGGCACCATTTGAGGAGGCCACGAGGATGGTGAGCAGTGACAGTGCATGCATCAGTGACACTGTAACTCTTGTCCACCTGTTGGAACATACGCTGCGTGGAAGAATGGACAGGGCACTTGAGGCAGAACAGAGGCAGGAAGAGGAGGACTTCCTTGCCTCTCAAGGCCCCCTTTATCCAGACAGTGTTCCTTCTGTCCCACCCATCGCACAGGAAGAGGAGGAGGAGGAGGAGGATTGTGTCAGCATGGAGGTGGAGCCTGGCACTCAGCATCATCAGCAGCAGTCTTTTAGGGATGATTTACAGTCCCAAGAAACCCGTGGACTTGTACGTGGCTGGGAGGAGGTGGCTGCGGATCATGTAGTCCTTAGTGACCCAGAGGACTCCGGACTGAATGCCTCAGCTAACCTACGCTGCATGGCCTCCCTGATCCTGCAAAGTCTGCGGAAGGATCCTCGTATTCTTCGGATCAAGGAGAGGGACCATTACTGGCTGGCCACTCTCCTTGATCCACGGTACAAGGGTAAGGTTGCGGACCTTATCTTACCGTCGCAGAGGGAGCAGAGGATGAGACAACTCCGGGAGGCCTTGCAGAAAGGTCTGTGCAACGCGTTCCCAGAGACTGGGAGGTTACAAACTCCTGGTCCTGGACAACGAGTTGCTGAGGCTTCGGTCAGTCAAAGAAGGAGCGGTGGGGAAGGTGGCCGTCTGACCGATGCGTTCAGAGAATTCTTTAGTCCGCAGCCCCAAGGTATGATCAGTTCCAGCAACCATCGCCAGCGTCTGATATACATGGTGCAGGAATACCTAGGGGCAAGGTCAGACTTGGACACCTTCCCCACCGAAAATCCTCTGGCTTACTGGGTCTTGAGGATGGATCACTGGCCAGAGCTTGCACAGTATGCAATTGAGCTACTGGCCTGTCCTGCATCCAGCGTTCTTTCAGAATGCACATTCAGTGCTGCTGGAGGACTTGTCACGGATCACAGGGTGCGCCTGTCCACCGACTCGGTTGATCGTCTGACCTTCATAAAGATGAACCAGTCTTGGATCACCACCAGCTACCAAACACCTGAAGCTGATATAACAGACTAATTTATTTTCAAATGTCACATCCCTTCAAGACTGATGCTGATGCTGAGTGACTGTCCTGTTATGTTGACTGACTATCCTCCTCCTCCTCAATGATCCGATTGATGATGATAGCTTGGAAGAACCTTTTTGTTTCTGGGTGCCGCCACCAGTGGCTAAGGCCCAATTTTTCAGCCCCTGTTTAACAGGGGCATGTAATTACAATTTTTTATGCAATGCTTTGCAGCAGGGCTTATTCCTGCACTCCAACTAGAGTATCTGGGAGAGGTTGTAGTGTCGTGGCACCAGCACCAGTGCCTAAGGCCCAATTTTTGAGCCCCTGTTTAACAGGGGCATGTAATTAAAATTGTTTATGCAATGCTTTGCAGCAGGGCTCATTCCTGCACTCCAACTAGAGTATCTGGGAGAGGTTGCAGTGTCGTGGCACCAGCACCAGTGCCTAAGGCCCAATTTTTCAGCCCCTGTTTAACAGGGGCATGTAATTACAATTTTTTATGCAATGCTTTGCAGCAGGGCTCATTCCTGCACTCCAACTAGAGTATCTGGGAGAGGTTGCAGTGTCGTGGCACCAGCATCAGTGCCTAAGGCCCAATTTTTCAGCCCCTGTTTAACAGGGGCGTGTAATTACAATTTTTGATGCAATACTTTGCAACAGGGCTCATTGCTGTGCTTCAAGTACAGTATCTGTGAGGGGTTGCAGTGTTGTGGCACCAGTGCCTAAGGCCCAATTTTTCAGCCCCTCTTTAACCAGGGCATGTAATTACAATTCTTGATCTAATAATTCACAGCAGGGCCCATTCCTGCGCCCACCAAGATTAACTGTGAGGCCTTACAGTGTTGTGTCAACACCACCACCACCACCACCAAAGGCCCAATTTTTCAGCCCCTGTTCAACAGGGGCATGCAATTACAATTCTTGATCTAATAATTCACAGCAGGGCCCATTCATGCGCCCACCAAGAGTAACTGTGAGGGCTTACAGTGTTGTGGCAACACCAACATGTAATGGGCAAATTTCAGCAGAGTATATACGGCAGGCCCCTACTTTCAAACATCCAACTTACAAACGACTCCTACTTGCAAACGAAAGGAGACAACAGGAAGTGAGAGGAAATCTACCCCTAGGAAGGGAAATTCTCTCCTGTAAGAGTTAATATGGGAAAAAGGTGTCTCCTCTCTACTGATGCTTTATCACCAATCCTTGTTTTAATAAAAACCCCACTTTTCAAAAACATTTGTCATTGGGACGGAAAGTGAGGTGAAATGTTCTGAACAGGGGCACAGACAGCAAAACAAATGTTACAGGGGTGATAACCCTTCCCTATGTTTTCCAAAAAGCTTAAAAATAGATTTTTTGGCTGGAGCTACACTTAAACAATGTACCTGTTCAAAATTACAAACAGAATCTACATAAGAACAAACCTACAGTCCCTGTCTTGTATGCACCGCCTGTATACGGCTGTTCAGAGTATATAGGGCCTTTTTTATTTTGTGTGCGGGGTTCCCCTTAATATCCAAACAAGACCCAAAGGGGCTGGTAATGGGCTGGGGTGGTGGGGAGGGGTGATGGGGTAGCTATGCCATTTTTCTCAAAGATTTTCATCCATATTACCGGGACCAGACATTACATTAAAGCCGCAAGCAGTTTTAAATGGCTTTTTTTTTCCTTTAGAAATTTCATTTTGTGCAGGGACAGTTCTAAACACGGGAAACACATGGCACTTCACAGGCATACTTTAGACACCCCCCAGGTACGATATTTAATGGAATATTTGACTTTTTTTTTTTTACTTTATGCATCATTAAAATGACTGCTCCTAAAAAACGGCAGTTTTTAAAACTTCTTTTTGCATTGATACATGTCCCCTGGTGCAGAACCCGGGTTCCCAAACCCTTTTTAGGACAATAACATGCATATTAGTCGTTATAATTAGCACTTTAGATTTCGAACGTTCGCATCCATTGTATTTAATAGGGTTCTAACGTTCGTGCGAACTTTCGGTCCGTTCGCGGGTTCTGGTGCGAACCGAACCCGGGGGTGTTCGGCTCATCCCTAATAGGCGGCAGATGAACATCTCAAAGGACTGCCTCTCCCATAATATTTATTCTGGAAGCCCCATTTGTTCTCCTGCCCCCCTGCTACAATCATCCTTTTCTTTTGGACAGTGCATACCCAGTCGGACTAGGACTAGCATTGGTAACATAAATGCGCTCCGGCAGTATAGTTCCAGCACTCAGCAGATTAAACTTTACTACTACCCACTGATGCACTTGAGGTGCCCTTGCTACTGTTTTTGCTGATCTGGACTCCAAATATTATCTTATGCTTGGTCCCCACTGTTAATCACTTTGTATGCTAAATTGTGTTTTACATTGTTAATCCATTTTATGCTTGCCTAGTTATCAACCATATTGGGTGACAATATATCAAATTTGCCTTTACTATCTGGTTTGGTGCCTGTTTTCTTTGATATAGCGCTACTACTGGGTACTAAGTATTACTTTCAGTGATATTGTATGTTTGCACACTCAACCTGGTGTGTTAGAGGGGTTGAGGCTTTTTGGAAAAGGTTGAGGAAAGAACAGAGGACTCATCCTAATCAGCGGCTCCTACTGGGGTAGCGCTACATGTTAATTTATTACTTGAGGCGTTTCTAGCTTAAAGCTGAACTCAGAGTACACAAAGAATCATTGAAATATTTTCCCTAAACAGGTTAGTTCACCTGTATAGAAAAAATACCCTATGCAGTACTCGAACACCATTCCACAATTCTAAACGAATCAGATTTTAAAATTATGCATTTAAGCTCTTCCCATACCTGTAGACCATTTGTGCATGGAGTGAAGCCTATCCTAAATGCTTCTAATAGTTTTCACAGCTCTGTCCTGTCTCCCTTCTTGGACAAATGCCCACTAGCAGTACAAGTGTGAGAACTATCCTTCTCCCGAGCCCCACAAATGCGCATTTTACTCTCCGCTGAGCAGATGAGCTTAGTAGCTGCGATAGGATAGAGCACTGTAGCTGCTGTGGTCATCTGCGGTGATAAGAGATAGTGCGGTCCATGTGCAGACCTCAGATGCACAGCGCTTGGATTAGGTTAGCATTATGGAATGGAGTTTGTGGACTGCATAATTTGTTTTTTTAAAGGTTAACTAATCCTTTAACCACTTCAATACCGGGCTATTGTAATATGACGTCCGCAGGAGGGATCTCCCTTCCTGGGTGGACGTGATATGACATCCTGGGTTTCTAGGGGAGCGATCGCCCGCCGCGTCGCTCGAGACCTGTTGCACGTGCACGGCGGCCACGATGTCCGCCGGGCACCCGCGATTGCCCGTGAACACAGCAGGACCGTGGATCTGTGCGTGTAAACACACAGATCCACGTCCTGTCAGAGGTGAGGAGACCGATGTGTGTTCCCAGTACAGAGGAACACAGATCGGTCTCCTCCCCTTGTGAGTCCCCGCCCCCTACAGTTAGAATCACTGCCTAGGATACACATTTAACCCCTTGATCGGCCCTAGTGTTAACCCCTTCCCTGCCAGTCACATTATACATTAATCAATGCATTTGTATAGCACTGATCGCTGTATAAATGCAAATAGTCCCAAAAATGTGTCAAAAGTGTCCGATGTGTCCGCCGCAATGTCATGGTCACAATAAAAATCACAGATCGCCGCCTAGTAAAAAAATAAAAATAAATAAAAATGCCATAATTCTATCCCCTATTTTGTAGACGCTATAACTTTTGTGCAAACCAATCAATATACGCTTTTACCAAAAATATGTAGAAGAATACGTATCGGCCTAAACTGAGGAAAAAAAATTTTTTTTTTTTTAAATTGTGATATTTATTATAGCAAAAACTAAAAAATTGTGTTTTTTTTTCAAAATTGTCGCTCTTCTTTTGTTTATAGCGCAAAAAAATAAAAACCGCAGATGTGATCAAATACCACCAAAAGAAAGCTTTATTTGTAGGCGAAAAAAAACATAAAAATTTCATTTGGGTACAGTGTTGCATGACCGCGCAATTGTCATTCAAAGTGCGACAGCGCTGAAAACTAAAAATTGGTCTGGGCAGAAAGGGGGTGAAAATGCCTTGTATTGAAGTGGTTAATAGTTATGTAGCGGCGTATTCCCCTTTAATACAGAGAGACTACATCTCCCAGTACATCTTGCAGCACCCAGGGTGCATTGCTCCGGAACAGAGACTGCTGGGGCAGACTTTATAAAGGGGAGGTGGAGTTTGTTCTGCCTTTTTTGGACACCCCCTCTCCTAGCAAGAGGATCTCTGTGCTGAACTGCTGTATGCACAAGGCCTGAAGCCTGGGCCTTGTGCTCTTTTCCAAAGTGCCCCTCTGCCAGCCTAGCAGAGCCTTAGAGACATCTTCTCCTCCTTGCTGCAGTACACCAGAAGGATTGAAGACTTGGATGTCGGTGGATTCCTGTTCCTAGATGAATCTGCGGAGGAAACGGACTTGGACTTGTCCGGGTGGTGAGAGCTGTTTAAAGACAGATACTTTATCTTTACTATTCGTTGGGAATACAAAGTTGTTCTTCAAGTGCACCACCGAAAGATTGCTAGTGAATATTGTTTCACTGAACTTCCATTTAGATCAGTCAGGCCTGACTGCATAGGTAGACATTACTGGGTGTTAATCGCAGGCAGAACAACAGCTGGTTGATCTGAAACGACAGTACCGTGACATACAAGAGAGGTTTCAGGAGACTTCCACTATGATAGCTGAACGCATTAATGGGTTACGTGTCGCTTTTGAGGATCAGAAAGATGGTCAGATAACGCCCAAACCTGGGAAGGTACTGAAGAAACGAGCTCAGGGCCGCCTGCAGGAAGTAACCATTCGGAAGGATTTCCGCATTGACGGCCAGATAGGAGAAAGAGGGCAGAAGGACAAACTGTCCTACACCAGCCTCCTACACCAAATAGAGTTGGGGCTACAGAAAGGATATCAGGAATCTGACATTAGAGAGGCTGTAATCCATGCCATCAGCCCAGGTTCAAGTGTCAGGGGCATGTTAGAGAGGAAGAGTGGATTGAGGAAAAAATAAGATAAAAGAGGACAGCCGCACTCCAATCCAACGTGTGTTTAATGAACAGGCACTACAAAAACCAGCTAGAACAGGATAGCTGACGCATTTCGCACAAAATCAGTGCTTACTCATAGCTATGAGTAAGCACTGATTTTGTGCGAAACGCGTCAGCTATCCTGTTCTAGCTGGTTTTTGTAGTGCCTGTTCATGAGTAAGCACTGATTTTGTGCGAAACGCGTCAGCTATCCTGTTCTAGCTGGTTTTTGTAATACCTGTTCATTAAACACACGTTGGATTGGAGTGCGGCTGTCCTCTTTTATCTTATTTTTTCCTCAATTGCTACGTGCATTGCCAGCACCCAAGGTCTCCGAGAGAAGTACCTCCCTTATCCTATCTGCCTTGAGCGGCAATTTTTGGAAGAGTGGATTGACCCTGAACCAGCTAAAGAGGATACTGAAAAACTATTATGAGGAGGAAGATGTCGCTGAGTTATTTCATCGACTGATAAATATGACCCAGGATAGTAGAGAGACTCCTCAGAACTTCCTATTCCGGGCCATTGAGCTCAAGGACCGCCTGTTGTCCACATCTAAGGAAGAAGGAACTGGGGAGCATTTTGGAGCCGAGCTTGTCCAAAAGAAATTCCGGAGATCTGTGACTACGGGATTGAGGAGTGACTATATCAAGCTACAACTGAAGCAGCATTTGGAAGACCCTTCAACTCCGGATGAGGTCCTCATTGAGAAAGTGAATGAAGCAGATAAGATGGAGATTGAGAGGGACCAAAAACAGAGGAAACTTCAACCTCCTAGCACCACAAGTGCCAAAGTACAGCAGATAGATGTCCCCTCAGACACTCAGGAACTCAGTGTACTGGCAGCAAGCACAACCGACAGAGATCCAGAGTTTGGGGTTCTGGAGACTCAGATGTCCAAAATAATGGAGATGGTGACCGGGTCACTGGATGTCAGGTCTGAGATAGACACACTGAAGGTGCAAGTGTCCCAGCTGGTGGAGATGATGAACAAATTGATGGCAGAAAGTACTGGATTGTCCGCCCAAAAGCCCACGAAGCAAGACATCTGTCAAAACTGTGGAGGTGTAGGCCACTACCAGCGAGTATGTCCAAGTCCACGAATGGAGACAGAAGGCTGGCGGAGGCCTCAGAGAAGTGACCTAAGAATGGAGAGAAGATCCAGGCCTTCAAAAATAACTTTCCCTGAACCTGCGAGGGAACGGTGGAGGACACCTGCAGTTTATGCCGTCTCAGTGAACAACGCCTATCAGCCTTCCAAACAACGCCAGAAACGGCATTCCCAGCGCCGGAAGCTGAAGAGAGCACAAGTCCAAGTATGCCAGCCTGCTGTTACAGGTGTTTCCAAAAGGACTGCTACCCAATTGGTAGGTCCTCTGCCTGTAGTGCCTGTTCTGATCGAAGGGATCTACACCAGAGCCATCCTTGATACAGGTGCTCAGGTTACCCTAATGACCAGAGACTTTTACAAGAAGTACCTGTCATACCTGCCCCTGGAAGAGATGGGAGACACCAAGATTCAGGGTATCCATGCAGAAGAGTACTCTTGTGATGGATGTGTGCGGATCAAGTTGTCGTGTGATCCATTGAGGGCTGGGGAGCCCCAGAACTTTGAGACACTGGCCATTGTCTGTCCCTGGCTGCCAGGGCCCTCAGTAGGGATGAGCTCGGTGTTCGAGTCGAACATACGTTCGACTCGAACATCGGCTGTTCGATCGTTCGACGAAGATCGAACGATTTGGGCCGTTCGCGCCTAATTCGAGTGACGCGAACGGCCCACAATGCACTACGCCATCGCAGTGTCATCCAGGCGCTGTGATTGGCCAAGCATGCACTGTGACCCCGCATGCTTGGGCTAATCACAGCGCCGGCAACGAGGAGAGCAATGATTGGCCACAGGCAGGATGCCTGTGGCCAATTATTGCTGAGGGTGTTTAGTACACGCCCCACACTATAAAAGGCCGCCAGCACGGCGGCCTAGTGTAGTGTGTTCCGGAGCAGGGAAAGAGAAGCATAGGCAGGGACAGTGACATTTTTTTTTTCTTGCTTAACCTGGATTCCTTTAGTTTAGGGAAAGAGAAGGATAGGTAGGGAGAGTGTCAGTGTGTTTTACTGTGCGAATCCTTGTTTCTAGGGACAGGGAAGGACAGTGAGGGAAATTCTCCTTGTGCTATAGTGTGCTAAAGCATTGATCATCAACCATCTTTAAAAAATCATTTTTTCTAGGGACAGAAAACTATAGGTAGGGAGAGTGTCAGTGTGTTTTACTGTGATAATCCTTGTTTCTAGGGACAGGGAAGGACAGTGAGGGAAATTCTCCTTGTGCTATAGTGTGCTAAAGCATTGATCATCAACCATCTTTAAAAAAACATTTTTTCTAGGGACAGAAAACTATAGGTAGGAAGAGTGTCAGTTTCTTTCACTGTGATAATCCTTGTTTCTAGGGACAGGGAAGGACAGTGAGGGAAATTCTCCTTGTGCTATAGTGTGCTAAAGCATTGATCATCAACCGTCTTTAAAAAAACATTTTTTCTAGGGACAGAAAACTATAGGTAGGAAGAGTGTCAGTTTCTTTCACTGTGATAATCCTTGTTTCTAGGGACAGGGAAGGACAGTGAGGGAAATTCTCCTTGTGCTATAGTGTGCTAAAGCATTGATCATCAACCGTCTTTAAAAAAACATTTTTTCTAGGGACAGAAAACTATAGGTAGGAAGAGTGTCAGTTTCTTTCACTGTGATAATCCTTGTTTCTAGGGACAGGGAAGGACAGTGAGGGAAATTCTCCTTGTGCTATAGTGTGCTAAAGCATTGATCATCAACCGTCTTTAAAAAAACATTTTTTCTAGGGACAGAAAACTATAGGTAGGAAGAGTGTCAGTTTCTTTCACTGTGATAATCCTTGTTTCTAGGGACAGGGAAGGACAGTGAGGGAAATTCTCCTTGTGCTATAGTGTGCTAAAGCATTGATCATCAACCGTCTTTAAAAAAACATTTTTTCTAGGGACAGAAAACTATAGGTAGGAAGAGTGTCAGTTTCTTTCACTGTGATAATCCTTGTTTCTAGGGACAGGCAAGGACAGTGAGGGAAATTCTCCTTGTGCTATAGTGTGCTAAAGCATTGATCATCAACCGTCTTTAAAAAAAATTTTTTCTAGGGACAGAAAACTATAGGTAGGAAGAGTGTCAGTTTCTTTCACTGTGATAATCCTTGTTTCTAGGGACAGGGAAGGACAGTGAGGGAAACTCTCCTTGTGCTATAGTGTGCTAAAGCATTGATCATCAACCGTCTTTAAAAAAAAACATTTTCTAGGGACAGAAAACTATAGGTAGGAAGAGTGTCAGTTTCTTTCACTGTGATAATCCTTGTTTCTAGGGACAGGGAAGGACAGTGAGGGAAATTCTCCTTGTGCTATACTGTGCTAAAGCATTCCTCATCAACCATCTTTGAAATCCTTGTTTTTTGGACAGTCAGGGAAATTGTCAACCATATTTAGAAATCCTTAAGTAAAGGGACAGAGAAGGACACCTGAAGGTAGCCCTTATTGCTTTTTTCCCATCTCCCTGCAGGCCATCTATTAGAATGTCTGGAAGGCAAACAAGGAGAGGCAGACAGTCAGGAGGCAATAAAAGAGGGCAAGCAGGCTCTGTGTCTGGGGGCAACAGTGCTGGTCGTGGACGCGGTGCATTGTCATCAGCACATGGCCATGGGACACGCTTGTCCTTCTTTTCGGCAGCTGGACATGTTGAGCCACATCATGCCGAAGACTTGGTAGAGTGGATGACCAAGCCCTCCTCCTCCTCCTCCTCATCCTCTCTCACCCAGGCTCAGGGTACTGGCAAAGCAGCTGCCAAAGCGTCCTCTTCCCTGGTATCAATGTCAGACTCATCATCAGTCACTCCTTCCCTAGACCCACCATGTCCTCCTCCTGAGGAGTCCCCCGAACTGTTTGAGCACAGTGTTGGGTACATGCTCCAGGAGGATGCCCAGCGTTTCGAAGGGTCTGATGATGAAACCCAGCTACAGGAAGGCAGTAGCGTGAGAGCAGACAGAGGGGATGCTCAAGAAGGACACCAATCTGGCAGTCATGTTCCAGCAGCTGCAGCATACTGCCAGATTGGCTCCAGTGATGAGGAGGGAGGGGATGATGAGGTCACTGACTCCACGTGGGTGCCTAATAGGAGAGAGGAGGAGGAGGAGGATGAGGAGGAGGCACATCTCCAACGAGGCAGGATGCCCTTTGGTGGCCAGCGTAAGGGCAGTACACCGACGGAATCACACCGCAGAGCTCCGCCTGTGCAGGGCGCTGCCTCTGCCCGTCATTCAAAAAGTTCTTTGGTGTGGGCCTTTTTTGAGGCTAGTGCATCAGATCGCACAGCTGCTGTTTGCAACATATGTCTCAAGCGTATATCGCGTGGCCAAAACATCAGCCGCTTGGGTACCACATGCCTGACCAGACATATGTTGACCTGCCATGCAGCTCGTTGGCAAGCCTACCTCAAAGACCCACACCAAAGAACAAAGCGGACCTCTCCTTGCACCGCATCAGCTGGGATCTCCAATCCCACTATAACTTCAGTCCTCTCTGAAACATGCACTGAGAGGAATGAAGGTGTAGAATTAGGTGTGTCACAGCCAAGTAGTTGCGGCCACTCTGCTAGCAGTACACCGACGTCCGATTCTAGCAGGCAAATTTCCCTGCCCCAGCTGCTGGACCGTCGAAAGAAGTTCACTCCCAGCCATCCACATGCCCAGCGGTTGAATGCTAGCTTGGCTAAATTGCTAGCGCTTCAACTGCTGCCTTTTCAGTTGGTAGACTCGGCCCCCTTCCGTGAGTTTGTGCAATGTGCGGTTCCTCAGTGGCAGGTTCCCAAACGCCACTTTTTCTCACGGAAGGCTATTCCGGCTCTCTACCGGCATGTGGAAGGCAATGTCTTGGCCTCGCTGGACAGGGCGGTCAGCGGTAAGGTGCATATTACCGCTGACTCATGGTCCAGCAGGCATGGACAGGGACGTTACCTTTCTTTCACGGCCCATTGGGTCACTCTTTTGGCAGCTGGGAAGGATGCAGGACAAGGTGCAGTAGTGTTGGAGGTTGTTCCACCGCCACGCCTCCAAAATGCTACTACTGGTTGTGACACACCTCTCTCCTCCACCCCCTCCTCTTCTTCTTCCTCCATGGCCTCTTCCTGTGGTTTGTCCTCTGAACCAGCGGTGCTCCGTAGCCGTTCAAGGGGCTACGCAAGTACGCAGGCAAAAAGATGCCATGCCGTGCTTGCGCTGGTGTGTTTGGGGGACAGAAGCCACACTGGGGCAGAGGTCCTGTCTGCTCTGCAGGGCCAGGCCGAGAGGTGGTTGACGCCACGCCAGCTTAAGCCAGGAATGGTGGCTTGCGACAATGGCACCAACCTCCTCTCCGCCCTCCGACAGGGACAACTGACCCATGTGCCCTGTGTGGCTCACGTCCTTAACCTGGTGGTGCAGCGGTTCTTGGGCAGGTACCCGGGCTTACAGGATGTCCTGAGGCAGGCCAGGAAAGTCTGTGTGCATTTCCGCAGATCTTATAATGCCAGTGCTCGCCTGGCTGAGCTGCAAAAGGAGTTGAACCTGCCCAAGAACCGCCTTATATGTGACATGCCCACCAGGTGGAACTCAACGTTGGCCATGCTGCAGCGGCTGCACACGCAGCAGAGGGCCATCAATGAGTACCTGTGCGACTACGGCACCAGGACAGGGTCAGGGGAGCTTGGTTTTTTTTCTCCACGCCAGTGGGGCATGATCAGGGATGCATGCACTGTCCTGGCACCATTTGAGGAGGCCACGAGGATGGTGAGCAGTGACAGTGCATGCATCAGTGACACTGTACCTCTTGTCCACCTGTTGGAGCACACGCTGCGTGGAATAATGGACAGGGCACTTGAGGCAGAACAGAGGCAGGAAGAGGAGGACTTCCTTGCCTCTCAAGGCCCCCTTTACCCAGACAGTGTTCCTTCTGTCCCACCCATCGCACAGGAAGAGGAGGAGGAGGAGGAGGATTGTGTCAGCATGGAGGTGGAAGCTGGCACTCAGCATCATCAGCAGCAGTCTTTTAGGGATGATTTACAGTCCCAAGAAACCAGTGGACTTGTACGTGGCTGGGAGGAGGTGGCTGCGGATCATGTCGTCCTTAGTGACCCAGAGGACTCCGGACCGAATGCCTCAGCAAACCTACGCTGCATGGCCTCCCTGATCCTGCAAAGTCCTTGATCCACGGTACAAGGGTAAGGTTGCGGACCTTATGTTACCGTCGCAGAGGGAGCAGAGGATGAGACAACTCCGGGAGGCCTTGCAGAAAGGTCTGTGCAACGCGTTCCCAGAGACTGGGAGGTTACAAACTCCTGGTCCTGGACAACGAGTTGCTGAGGCTTCGGCCAGTCAAAGAAGGAGCGGTGGGGAAGGTGGCCGTCTGACCGATGCGTTCAGACAATTCTTTAGTCCGCAGCCCCAAAGTATGATCGGTTCCAGCAACCATCGCCAGCGTCTGATAAACATGGTGCAGGAATATCTAGGGGCAAGGTCAGACTTGGACACCTTCCCCACCGAAAATCCTCTGGCTTACTGGGTCTTGAGGATGGATCACTGGCCAGAGCTTGCACAGTATGCAATTGAGCTACTGGCCTGTCCTGCACCAGCGTTCTTTCGGAACGCACATTCAGTGCTGCTGGAGGATTTGTCACGGATCACAGGGTGCGCCTGTCCACCGACTCGGTTGATCGACTGACTTTCATCAAGATGAACCAGTCTTGGATCACCACCAGCTACCACACACCTGATGCTGATATAACAGACTAATTGATTTTAACATGTCACATCCCTTCAAGACTGATGCTGATGCTGAGTGCCTGTGCTGTTATGTTGACTGGCTATCCTCCTCCTCCGAGTCCTCAATGATACGATTGATGATGATAGCTTGGAAGATCATTTTTGTTTACGGGTGCCGCCACCAGTGGCTAAGGCCCAATTTTTCAGCCCCTGTTTTACAGGGGCGTGTAATTACAATTTTTTTAGCAATAATTTGCCATAGGGCTCATTGCTGTGCTCCAAGTACAGTATCTGTGAGGGGTTGGAGTGTTGTGCCACCAGTGCCTAAGGCCCAATTTTTCAGCCCCTGTTTAACAGGGGCGTGTCATTACAATTTTTGAAGCAATACTTTGCAACAGGGCTCATTGCTGTGCTCCAAGTACAGTATCTGTGAGGGGTTGTAGTGTTGTGCCACCAGTGCCTAAGGCCCAATTTTTCAGCCCCTGTTCAACAGGGGCATGTAATTACAATTCTTGATCTAATAATTCACAGCAGGGCCCATTGCTGCACCCACCAAGAGTAACTCTGAGGGCTTACAGTGTTGTGGCAACGCCACCACCACCACCACCACGAAAGGCCCAATTTTTCAGCCCCTGTTCAAAAGGGGCATGTAATTACAATTCTTGATCTAATAATTCACAGCAGGGCCCATTCCTGCACCCACCAAGAGTAACTCTGAGGGCTTACAGTGTTGTGGCAACACCACCACCACCACCACGAAAGGCCCAATTTTTCAGCCCCTGTTCAACAGGGGCATGCAATTACAATTCTTGATCTAATAATTCACAGCAGGGCCCATTGCTGCACCCACCAAGAGTAACTGTCAGGGCTTACAGTGTTGTGGCACCAGCACCACCATCAAAGGCCCAATTTTTACTACCACTGTTCAACAATTATATGTAATTAAAATTCCTGATATAATAGTTGACAGCAGGGCGTTCCAGCACCAACCAAGAGTAACTGTGAGTGCTTACAGTGTTGTGCCAACACCAACAACTAAGGGGCCTATTTCTGCAGAGTATATACGGCAGGTCCCTACTTTCAAACATCCAACTTACAAACGACTCCTACTTGCAAACGCAAGAAGACAACGGGAAGTGAGAGGAAATCTACCCCTTGGAAGGAAAATTCTCTCCTGTAAGAATTAATATGGGAGAAAGGTGTCTCCTCTGTACTGATGCTTTATCAGCAATCCTTGTTTCAAGAAAAACACCACATTTCAAAAACAGTTGTCATTGGGACGGAAAGTGAGGTGAAATGTTCTGAACAGGGGCACAGACAGCAAAACAAATGTTTACAGGGGTGATAACCCTTACCTATGTTTTCCAAAAAGTTTAAAAATAGATTTTTGGGCTGGAGCTACACTTAAACAATGTACCTGTTCAAAATTACAAACAGATTCTACATAAGAACAAACCTACAGTCCCTGTCTTGTATGCACCGCCTGTATACGGCTGTTCAGAGTATATAGGGCCTTTTTTATTTTATGTGCGGGGTTCCCCTTAATATCCATACAAGACCCAAAGGGGCTGGTAATGGGCTGGGGTAGGGGGGGGGGGGTCATGGGGTAGCTATGCCATTTTTCTTAAAGATTTTCATCCATATTACCGGGACCAGACATTACATTAAAGCCGCAAGCAGTTTTAAATGGCTTTTTTTTCCTTTAGAAGTGTCATTTTGTGCAGGGACAGTTCTAAACACGGGAAACACGTGGCACTTCACAGGCATACTTTAGACACCCCCCAGGTACAATATTTAAAGGAATATTTGACTTTTTTTTTTTCACTTTATGCATCATTAAAATGACTGCTCCCGAAAAACGACAGTTTTTAAAACTTATTTTTGCATTGATACATGTCCCCTGGTGCAGAACCCGGGTTCCCAAACCCTTTTTAGGACAATAACATGCATAATAGTCGTTATAATTAGCACTTTAGAATTCGAACGTTCGCATCCATTGTATTTAATAGGGTTCTAATGTTCGTACGAACTTTCGGTCCGTTCGCGGGTTCTGGTGCGAACCGAACCCGGGGGTGTTCGGCTCATCACTAGCCCTCAGGAAGCTCTCTCATCGTTGGGACCAATACGTGAAACGGCTTTTAGCCCCTGCTGTCCCCAGATGTGATCCCATACCCTCACTACCGGAAGAGGTTCCTGCTTCAGTACCAGAGGAAGAACCAAGAGTAGCTGAGACTGTGACTCCCAGGGAGAAGAGAAGGAAGAGAGTCATTCATCCTCCCTGGAAACTAACTCATGATCAGATGGGAGAAAGTTCCGAAGACACGGTCTTAACCTCAAGAAGGACCATGCCCACATCTGGTTCCTCCACTGTACATTTGGTGGAGGGCAATCCCAACTCACTTCCTGGCACAGTTAGACAGGTCGCCCCCACTGAAGCGACCTGTGGACAGGACAGCTCCCCATCATATGATGATTGGTGGGAGGCTCCTCTGTCAATCCTATGCAACCGCATTGAAGCTAAAATGTTTTGCAGAGCTAAAAATGTTAGATGTCTTTGGGGACCAAAGATTCAAAGTGGGGGGAGTGTGTAGCGGGGTATTCCCCTTTAATACAGAGAGACTACATCTCCCAGTACATCTTGCAGCACCCAGGGTGCATTGCCCCGGAACAGAGACTTCTGGGGCAGACTTTATAAAGGGGAGGTGGAGTTTGTTCTGCCTTTTTTGGACACCCCCTCTCCTAGCAAGAGGATCTCTATGCTGAACTGCTGTATGCACAAGGCCTGAAGCCTGGGCCTTGTGCTCTTTTCCAAAGAGCCCCTCTGCCAGCCTAGCAGAGCCTTAGAGACATCTTCTCCTCCTTGCTGCAGTACACCAGAAGGATTGAAGACTTGGATGTCGGTGGATTCCTGTTCCTACACAAATCGGGGGAGGAAACGGACTTGGACTTGTCCGGGTGGTGAGAGCTGTTTAAAGACAGATACTTTATCTTTACTATTCGTTGGGATTACAAAGTTGTTCTTCAAGTGCACCACCGAAAGATTGCTAGCGAATATTGTTTCACTGAACTTCCATTTAGATCAGTCAGGCCTGACTGCATAGGTAGACATTACTGGGTGTTAGTCTACCCATGAGGGGAAGTAGCTGTAAAAAGGGCAGCGCTAGAGTTGCATAGCAATACCTTATTATTCTGATTACTCTGTTTATCTTTATTACTGTTTATTGCAGGGATCTGCAACTTGTTATACTGTTGTTTATTACTTGCCCATTAGCCTCAGTAAAATATCTGGGTCAAGTACATTGGTGTCAGTTTCACTTACTTTAATAGAAGTTTTAAAGTATATCACTGTGTGTGTTTGCCATAGGACTGCGTCACCTAGAGTTGCGGTCACGCGGTCCTATCTCCCCTTACTAGCTGTGCCACGGGAGGTAGAGCCGATTGCCAGGGGTTGACAGTGGTGCACTACATGGCCCAAAACAAAACCAGCGGCTCTCTTAACTGGGGGGTAGCGCTACAGTTACAATGGATCTAAACTCACCTTGGGTGCACCAAATGTTTCTATTGCTGTGATTCAGCGCCAATTTGATATATGCAAAATTATGTGAAAAAAATTTATATATAAAGAAATATACAAATTATATATAACGGCTGCTCCCCTACAGATGGAGTCTTTGGCTCCTATATGAATACGTGTTTATATAAGAAAAAGGGGGCGCTCAAATACTCTTAATATACTTAATTGATAAGTGATCTCTTATCTAATAAATTATTATGTGAATAATTCTTAAATATAAACACCACCACAATCCTGTGATACCAAAATACAAAAAGGTGAATTGGTAGTCACCATATATAAATCAATTAGTCCCAATCGTGAAAATGTCGTGCTGTCAAGCCCACAACAATTAACAAAAATCTATAACACTCAAAAAAAGACCCATTAATTGAATTAATGAAAATTCAAATGTGTAACAATTCCAATACGTGAAAAAATATTTCAGCAAATAATGTTCATAATATATTGCGGTTAGTTTCTTCAGAATAGTGCAAAGAGTTAATCCTTCACCAAATCTTCATGTGAAGCTAGAAAAAATCTTCAACAAATATTGTTCATAATATATTGTGATTATTTTCTTCAAAGTAGTGCAAAGAGTTAATCCTTCACCAAATCTTCATATGAAGCTAACACCCGAAGTGCACAAATAATAGATTGCGCTTACCAAAGGATGTGGACCTCTTTAGTTAAAAAGAAGGTCTTTAACAGCTTGAGCAGGATTGTGCCTGCACACATATGGACAATGCTGGTAGAGAAATGTTTGAGACTCCTCCCTGGGTAATTAGACGGAACATGTGAAATACAAGCAAAAGAACTCCATAGTGTAACCCGTATTTATTTGTAAAAAAACAATAAAAATAATATATAAAACATATATGGCCTAGGTTGCCTCTTACATTAAAAAGTGCCCATCCCGGCACTGGGGCTGCAGGCAGACAGTAGGGAGCTCACAGCTCATGGACTCCTGGAAGCGGTGTGCACCGAAGCCGCCGTTCGCTGCAGTCAGGGACCCAGGATGGAGCGCTGCGTGTGTATACCACGTGACCAGGCTGCGCCGACCGACGTACGTTTCGTGTTGATTACGTCTTCAGAGTGGCGTGTGGGTGCACCAAATGCCTTTACAAACCCAGATATTACCGCATAAAAGTAGAAGTGATCTCATAATTTTGCTGTACACAGAGCTTTAGGAGGAGCCCAGCAGGCCCACCAACTACAGGCTGCATGCAGAAAACTCCAGGAGGGGGCGGATACAAGACCAGTCACCCTGCACAAGGAGAGAGAGCAGCACTGACTGATCCTGATTACAGGTAACTCCTGCACAGAATTAAAGTTTTACTGCAAACATCTGGAAAAAATACACAAAGCACCCAGATTCAAATAAGAATGCGCAGCCTCTTTTATTTATTTGCTTATCATGAAGTTCAGATTTAAAGGATAACTTTACCTTTAATACTCTGAGGGATGAGCTTATCCATAGTAAATAATGTGTCAGGGAAAAGGCGATGGTTCGGAAAGGATGGTAAGTATCATTTTAGGTGGGCTGCACTCAGGTGGGTGGGGATTTATTAAAGGACAACTTAACTAAGGGTGAATTTGTCTTTTAAAGCAGAGCTCCTCAACCTCCAGGCTCAAGACCAGAGTCTGGGAATAGGCACTGGTTTGGAGAGGATGGTAAGAATTATCCTAGGTGGGCTGCACTCAGGTGGGTGGAGATTTATTAAAGGACAACTTAACTAAGGGTGAAGTTGTCTTTTAAAGCAGAGCTCCCCAACCCATGTGCTCTAGGAACCAGGCCATACAACAGGAGGTGAGCTGCAGGCAAGAGAGCAACGCTTCATCTGTCTTTACAGCCGTTCCCTATCTCTCGCATTACTACCTCCTGTCAGATCACCAACAGCAACAGATTATCAAAGGTGCGCAAACCCTACTGTAATTGCTCATGCAAGGGATCTAGGTTGCCTGCTCCTTATGTGAATCTAATGCCTGATGATCTGAGGTGGAGCAGAGGCGGTGATGCTAGCGCTGGGGACCGGCTGCAAATACAGATTATCATTAGCAGAGAGAGTTTTGACTGCACAGGGACCATAATAAATCAACTGCTTGCATCATCATATCAAAACCCTATTAGTGGGTGGCAAGTGACAATCAACCTGCATCTGGTAACAGGCTTAGTGGCAAGTGAGCATCTTAGTTCAATTGTAAAGCTGCATCTGGTGCATCCCATCACCCCCAGATGAGACCTTCGATTTGCAGGAGAACAAGCTCAGGGCTCCCGCTGATTCTTCATTATGGTGAGTTGTAAAATTATTTCCTTAGATATCACAATGCAATAATAATAGAAATAAAGTGCACAATAAATGTAATGCGCATGAATTATCCCAAAACCATTCTCCTCTGTCCATGGAAAAATTGTCTTCCACGCGAAACCAGTCCCTGGTGCCAAAAAGGTTGGGGGGTGCCGATTTAAAGGTATCCTCATACACGGTGCAGAGGCATATGTGCAAGAGCAAATTTTAAATAATGAGATTAAATGCTTATAGTGGATTCCAGGCAAACAGCTATAAACACATTTGAAGTACATATGTTTGCTGCCAAAGGATTTGTAATTTGTAATTGTCATTCCTGTTATATACACACACCTCTTCTAGTTAGGATGACCACTCTGATAATATATCTGTCAATAGGTTTTTGGCCGGTATGGAGGAAATTCACATAAACATGAGAAAGATAATATCTGTAATTTTAATGACAAGTATAGCTAAATAGTATTTTTTTTTTTTTTTTGCTATCATTGTTTCTACACAAAGAATGCTTACCTCGTTTTGCCATTGACTACATAGGGTTCTGCATCCAAATGGGGAATACACTTAAGATGCAACAAGGAACTGAAGAGAGAATGGTTAAAGTAATCGCCAACCGTTTTTGCAATCATTACTGCCACCATGATCAGCAGGATGGACTGCACATCATTTGTTATTTCCACCTAGGACAGCAAAATAAGTCAGAATCAGTGCATAATATTAGAACACTTCTCAAGATTGTTGCATAATTGATATGTAGACTATGCAAATTCAAACACCAGCTATGCTTTTATATCATCTATTTTAATAGCATCATTAAAAGTGTATTAAACATACATGTAAACATAACAATCTATTTTGAAGGTTTTAGGCAGAACCACAGTCAGAGATTTCATTGTAGGACACCATAACTAAAGTGACACTAATCTCTGGTTTAAAAAAAATACTATCAATCTATAAATTCATTTTTTTTTTTATGTTCTGGCCCCATGGTCCCAATGTTTGTAGAAATGTAGCCACTCTCTATCGCTTGTTGCCAAGGTGGACTATGGGATTTGTAGTGTGTATAGAGCAGGGGTGGGCAACCTGTGGCCCTCCAGCTGTTACAGAACTACAAGTCCCATCATGCCTCTGGGAGTAATTGTAACTGCCTGCCATGCAATGCCTCATGGGAAATGTAGTTCCACAACAGCTGGAGGGCACTAGGTTGCCTACCCCTGGCATAGAGCATTGCACATGACTGCAACTAATGTGCACTGCTTGTTCCAAACTAAAGTAAGCAAGGGGAAAAGGACAGGTTTGGGAGCTCACGGAGGACGTTACAAGGAGGCAGCAATAACAAATGAATGAAAAACAGCTAAGGCCCCTTTCACACGGGCGCCTCTGTGAAGCGGAATCCAGTTGCTTAGAGGGTGATCTCTCTGCTGATCCCCTCTGCGCAGGCAGATGCCAGGTCCATGTGTGCTCCACTATGCAGAGCGGATACAAAGCCTGCTCTCATCTATGGGACATTCAAATGGATCGGATCCATCTGATCTGACTCGCCAGACAGATGGGAAATAGGACCACCATCCGTCTGTTTTTGGCAAACAGGATCGGATCAGATGGCGGCGGGTGTCAGCAGACGTGTCCGCTGACATCTGCCGCTCCATAGAGGAGATGGGAGGGTCCAATCAGATCCGCCTGAAAAACTGCTTGAAAAACGTTTTTCAGACAAACCTGATTGGATCACCCATGTGATAGGGGCCTAACAGGGCCATTAGGTAGTGGATGTGTATAGATTATTTTTGGAGAATAATGCCGCGTACACACGATTGGAACTTCAGATGAAAAAAGTCAGACGCAGTTCGTCAGAGTTTTTTCATTGGAAATTCCGACCGTGTGTGGGCCCCATCGGAGAAATTACGATGAATGTCATCAGAATTTTCAATTGGAACATGTTCTATTTTTTTCCGATGAAATTCTGTCGGAATTCCGATGGAAGTTTGATCGGAAAAAGGTCCGATCGTGTGTACGGGGCATAAGGATATAGTTTAGTGTCTTTAATAAATATATACGATACATATTGAATTTCAACTGTGTTTAACTGCGTTTAAAATATTTGATGGAGTTTTGAATTCTGGGCAGAGCTTTAGTTCCCTTTTATTTACAGTGTTTTATCCACATGCACAAATGTAGCCTCAATTCAAATGCCTTTATATTCATTACATAAAGCTTTTCATCTGAAAGAAAAATGAATATGCCAGGCTTCTGCTGCTCTCATATATTGCAAATGTCTGCATCTTCTCACAGAATTGTAGGCTATATAAAAACTGATTCAATAATGCTGCGAAAAAATTCAGTGAATCAAATGAACAATAAATAGGATTTCATTCCACTGTAGGCCGATCAATAAAATTGGACCTTTTATTAAAAAATTTGAACTACACATAAATCAACATTACCAAATCCCATTTCAAGTAAAAGGAACAAAAAAAGTAAATTGTTCCATGAATAACAAAACTGCTGTTCTCAAGCCTAGGCAGCCTTGATCACATGGTCTCTGGCTACCAATCATTATTGCTTGTTTTCAATTAACAGTAGGGGCTCATTGACAAGTAAGGTGGAGGGAAGGTAAAACCTTGCCATTGAGTCGTGCTTTCACCACCCCCAACCGCTACTTCCTTTAGCTGCATAGGCAGCGGGCAGGATGTACACATGTCGCAGCCAAAATGCCATGTTTTGCTACCATGGCAGAAATTATACCCCCTGTTACTTTGAGCACTTTGTGCTGTTCTGATTTACACAGATAAGGCTCATTCACACTAGCAGGGTTCTTTGAAGAGCAATCCGTGTACTTTTTTTATTTTTGCATGTTAGAGGAGCTGCAGCTCTACACGTCTCACACTGAAAACTACCAGCACCATCAATCGTATTGCTGAAAGACGAATGCTCACTGCCTGACTCCAAGATCTCACAAAGAGTACAGAAAGGGTGGGAAAGTGCTAAGTGCATGTTTCAATAAGCACTTCATCAGGTTACTCAATATTGTATAGTAAATGAATGCTTACAGCCCATGTTCATTCTACATTAATGGCCATCACAGCTGTACAGCAGGGATTGTTCACTTTGTTTTATGTGATAATTATCTTGTACTATATTTTATTTTATACTGTCTTATGCAAAAATTGCTTATTAGGCGATCCTTAAGAAAAGTGGCAGAGATCCCAACTTGGGGTAGTTTATCAAGGCAGACGAAGCACACATAACATCTGGAGTTCAAATAATGCTGTAACTTATCGTCAGATTTTCCATGATCTTTCGGATTTTTTTCTCTCCAAACAGGTGTACTTGGTGAAAGACATATTTTAAAGACAGTTTTTTTTTCTCTAAACATAAGCTACCTACAAAAATGTAACCTACTTTTATTCAGGCGTTGTCACTTAAGTGGGCGTCGTGCACATTTAGGGAGCAAATGTAATGTGAATTCAAATGAAAAATATCTTTTTTTATATTCTCCTTAAAATTCATTTTTCTTTTCTTATTTTGTAAAGAAATAAATGTCTTTCTAAATGTGTTATTTCTCCTTTGGCGCAATACCTCTAGTGGTTAGAGGGGTACACATCATATTGCAAATAATTATGTATTGTTTGAGATATAAGGAAATGCTTTGTGTATTGTTGATTGTCATTGTATGTGACATTTCCACAAATGTTTACCTGAGTTGGAACCAGCCAGTGTATAAAAAAAAACAAACACGTGCTAAAAGGCATATGCCATTGTTGACCCCTCTTGAAAATGCTAGCTGGATGGCTCTTATGCCCCATACACACGATAATTTTTCATGCCGTTAAAAATGCCATTTTTTAAAAATGGGCATTAAAACCGATCGTGTGTATGCTCCAGAGCATTTTTAACGACGTGAAAAACGGCCATTAAAAATTTCGAACATGCTCTATTTTTTCACGTCGTTTTTCATGTCGTTGTTTTTTAACGACGTGAAAAACGATGGTGTGTATGCTTTGACGAGGTGAAAAAAAACGCGCATGCTCAGAATCAAGTATGAGACGGGAGCGCACGTTCTGGTAAAACTAGCATTTGTAATGGAGATAGCACATTCGTCACGCTGTAACAGACTGAAAAGCAGGAGGCTGAAAAGCGCAAATCGTCGCTCAACAAACTTTACTAACATGAAGGGTGGCACCATCCGAACGGAACTTCCCCTTTATAGTGCCGTCGTACGTGTTGTACGTCACTGCACTTTGCTTGAACGTTTTTTTAAATGATCTTGTGTACGCAAGACAGGCTTGAGAGGAAACATGAAAAAAAACGACGAGAAAAACGTTGGTTTAAAAAATGGCATGAAAAACGATCGTGTGTACGCCGCATTAGGCTAATCCATTGTCTTTGATACTTATTGAGTCACTAACCTACAGAATCAGGAGTTCTGGCTTCACTTGCTGAATGCTCTTTCCAGAGCAGTAACTTTATTTTTCCAATTTGGATAGAGAAATAAAGGTTTTTAACCCCTGTCAGATTTTTTAATTTATTTATTTTTTGTGCCATCTGTGTCCCATTGGGGATAATTCCTTTCACTTCCTGTCCCATTGCCACACAGGGAGTGAGAGGAAATTCCTGCAAATTAAGGGAATTCCTTGCCCCAGGTCAGCAGAACGGTGTCCTCATTGGAAGGTTTCCCCTCTATTACTTTTCTGGGGACAACCCAAAATTTGGGATTACAATGATAATTGTAAACAGGACAAATACAGAGGGTGAATCTCCTTAAAGGGGGAACGGGCAGCAATTAAAACGGACAGGGATTCTAATCCCTCTGCACTCTATCCAAAACTAAAAAAAAGGTTTAGTTATACTTTAAAGCCCCAGGATCAGCATTACAGGCAGGCAACAAGCGTTCTGTAAAGGTAAAGTTCAGCAGTGGCAACTTCCATTTTCCTTTAATTCGTCAAATAAGGCCAAACCTCTCAGACAAAACGGAGTTGTCCACATGTAGCAAAAAACGGAAGGTGGGTGTGAAATTATGTGCACTTGCGAATATGCATATTAGTTACATTGGATTATTTTTCCTGTTTTAGTTCAAAAATTTGCCTCAATTAGTTTCCAAGTTTCATTTGTAATTGAACTGATCTGACAGTGTAAAAACACAGCTAAGTTCCCCAGAATTTATAATTGTGTTCCTTAACAGTTCGGATCATTTACTCCAACGGTACATTTGGTAACGGCATTCCTGAAGAATGTACTTTTTTGAATTTTCTCTTGGGAAAGTTAAACAGGAGTGGATCCAGACATTTACCACTGATTTTATAAAACAGAAACATCTACCCCGTTTCACACAGTAAGTGCTTTTTTGGCTTTGCTTTACTATTGAAAAAAAAAATGATATGAATCAGCTTTGCACTGGCTAGACTCACACGTGAAGAGATGCAGTTAACATTTAACCTAAATATGACTCTGGCTGAAGTGTGAACGCATTCATCTTGTAGTGCTAAATAGTATTAGCTACTGCCACACACAGAGCACAGCTTGCCTGCTCTATTGATCTATACACAAATGAGGCTACTGTACATTTCTGTATCATGCCTCCATGATATATTGTGCCATTTCTGCGCATAACATATACATTAAAACATACACAATTACAGAATATACAAGCCATGTCAAATATATATGTATAATATAAGTATGCATATTATAGATATATACATAGCATGTCATCAAATATAAATAAAACAAATAGTACCCAATAGCATATTTTTGCAAATGCTTGCTATGGTATATGACTTAGGTTTACACATAAATGATAAATGTCTTTGATAAAAGCATACTTTTGCAAATGCTTGTTATGGTGTAATGGTATATGAAACTTTTATTTACTTGGGTTTACAAATGAATAATACATGTCAGGCATTAAAGGGAAACTATAATTCCTTTATCTTTTTTACACACACACACACACATATATATATATATATATATATATATATATATATATATATGTAGCTGGTATATACTTTTAAAACTGGTGAAGACACCAGTGATGCATAGTTCCCTGCGGCCCAGCAGGTGGTGTTGTCACTTTGGGCCGGGGTTAAACCATCGCTGCAGTGCCGTACCCTTTGTGACCTCTCGCAGCGGTTGTACGGCGGGGCGGGGAACCCGCCGTGCTTGCTGGGAGAGGGTATAAAGGGGGCGGACATCTTCGCCACGAGGGTCGAGTCCCAGGCACCTTCAGCCTGAGGGCTGCTATTCGCGGTCGGTGTCCAAGTGGCCTAGGCCTGGACACCTGGAGTTTGTGTTCCATCCCAGACACCTTCAGTCTGGGGTGAGGTACTCAGCCGGAGGCCTGGGGCCCAGTACCTTCCGCTGGGTGCCGCAAGGGAGGGATTGTCCTGGGGGCCCCGGGAGTGGGATACCCGAATCCAGAGGCGTAAGGGACCGGAGGAGGGACTCATCCGAAGACCTGGTGCAGCAGATTGCCAGTGCCGGATGAACCTCTGGAGACCGCCCAGAGGGATATCTTTCCCAAACAGGGGCCAAGTGCAAGAGAGGAAGGTGGTTCATGTTCAATGACCGGTGGCAGCGGTCCAACTATTCAACTCAGGTCAGTGGCAGAGACCTGCTATTAGGTCTGTGGCAGGGGCCTCAACGGTTCATCCGGTCGGTGGCAGCGACCAAAACTCACAGTCGGTGGCAGAGACCGTGCGCAAGGCCTATTCGCTAGCAAAGGAATAGGAGAGTTCAGTTGTGCCTGGCCCTACTCGTACCCACACCCCCGTCTGTCTGTTACTGAAAGTTCAACTGATTGTGTTCACCCTGAAAGTAGAGAAATAAAGGAGTGTTGGACTTTCGATTGGTGTGGGGCTCTATGTTATTGGCAGACACATCTCCACGGAACAGCTGGAGGCTTTGTGTGCAGTGAACAGACCCGGAGGTAATTCAAGTGACTTTGCTCAACCCTCATACACATACGAGGGGAGAGCTTGGCATAGTGTTCCTGCACTCTCCTCTCCCAGGTACCCCTAGACACAAGCCACTCAACACGAGAAAACCCGAGAGGGAGAGTGAGGCTCCGCTACATACATATATATATATATATATATATATATATATATATTTATTTATATTTATTATGCATTGCGTAAAGATGCAGATAGTATCTGGTTCAACAGTGAAAGGGTCCCTGATCAGGTGATTCATTGGTAACAGGTGTGACCTAAAGTGGAACTAAAGTCACCAAATGCTCACCTTGACTCCAATGATCCATCATTCACCACCTCCAGCATCTTCTTCTGTGTGCTAGTTTTTGCCCATCTTTGGCCGGACTGCACTATATACTCTCAACTGCAGTATATATACACTATACAGACTGCACTATATACTGTGCTAAAAAATGTCACCTTAGGTGTTGGTGGTGCCAGAACACTGTAACCCCGGCCCTCACAGTTACGCTTGTTGGGTGCAGGAATGGTCCCTGCTGTTAAATATTATTTCAGAGGCTGCATGCCCTCTTTTAGTGTCCTGTGAGCGTCCGCCTCTCCTTGGAGGCCTTCCAGACATGATGGGTATTTTTTTTTTAACACCGCACTACACTGTATTATATACTGTGTACACCGCCTGAAGTGTATTTGAAACTGTACACACTGTATTATATACTGTGCACACCACCTGCACACAGGTCAGGTATATGCTTTGGCCAATCATCATACAGCAATGCACTGCGGTCTTGCAGTGCATTATGGGGCTCTCGAACTTGCCGCGAACGCCCAATAAAATTTGCTGTTTGGCGAACGGACGAACACCCGATGTTCAAGTCGAACTTACGTTTGCCTCGAACCAAAAGCTCATCCCTAGTTAAAAAGGATACTCCACTAGTTTTTGGTTTATATTATTGGTTTTGTTTATATGCTTTCAAACACTATATATGACATATAATTGACATATACAAATGTTTGTTTTATATATACAACAAGCATTAATCATATGACAAAGGACTCCCAAAGTACTAAAGGGTTTTCTAAAAAAAAAAAAAAAAAAGTACACCGGGCACTGTCTTGAAATAATCAATAATAATCTTAGTTTTGGTATATGTAATGGAATAAGACATGTTATTGCCTTATGTTTTAAAGGATTTTACTGTATTATGCACTGATAAGAGTGAGTGAGGGCTTTATGATTGCTGTAATCCCTTCTCATCATAACCTGTATATAGGGATGAGCTCGGTGTTCGAGTCGAACATCGGCTGTTCGCAGCGTTCGGCGAACAACGAACAATTTGGGCCGTTCGCGCCAAATTCGAGTGACGCGAACGGCCCACAATACACTGCGCCATCGCAGTGTAATCCCGGCGCTGTGATTGGCCAAGCATGCACTGTGACCCTGCATGCTTGGCCAATCACAGCGCCGGCAGCGAGGAGAGCAATGATTGGCCACAGGCAGGATGCCTGTGGCCAATTATTGCTGAGGGGGTTTAGTACACGCCCCACACTATAAAAGGCCGCCAGCGCGGCGGCCTCGTGTAGTGTGTTCCGGCGCAGGGAAAGAGTTACATAGGCAGGGACAGTGTCAGTGCTATTTGTACCTCAAACTTGTGTGTAGGGACAGAGAAAGAAAGGTAGGGAGAGTGTCAGTGTCATATTCTTTGCTAAACCTTGTGTGCTGAAGCATATTGCTAAACCTTGTGTGTAGGGACAGACAAGGATAGGTAGGCAGAGTGTCAGTGTCATATTCTTTGCTAAACCTTGTTTGTAGGGACAGACAAGGATCGGCAGGGAGAGTGTCAGTGTCATATTCTTTGCTAAACCTTGTTTGTAGGGACAGACAAGGATCGGCAGGGAGAGTGTCAGTGTCATATTCTTTGCTAAACCTTGTGTGCTGAAGCATATTGCTAAACCTTGTGTGTAGGGACAGACAAGGATAGGTAGGCAGAGTGTCAGTGTCATATTCTTTGCTAAACCTTGTTTGTAGGGACAGACAAGGATCGGCAGGGAGAGTGTCAGTGTCATATTCTTTGCTAAACCTTGTTTGTAGGGACAGACAAGGATAGGCAGGGAGAGTGTCAGTGTCATATTCTTTGCTAAACCTTGTTTGTAGGGACAGACAAGGATCGGCAGGGAGAGTGTCAGTGTCATATTCTTTGCTAAACCTTGTGTGCTGAAGCATATTGCTAAACCTTGTGTGTAGGGACAGACAAGGATAGGTAGGCAGAGTGTCAGTGTCATATTCTTTGCTAAACCTTGTTTGTAGGGACAGACAAGGATCGGCAGGGAGAGTGTCAGTGTCATATTCTTTGCTAAACCTTGTGTGCTGAAGCATATTGCTAAACCTTGTGTGTAGGGACAGACAAGGATAGGTAGGCAGAGTGTCAGTGTCATATTCTTTGCTAAACCTTGTTTGTAGGGACAGACAAGGATCGGCAGGGAGAGTGTCAGTGTCATATTCTTTGCTAAGCCTTGTTTGTAGGGACAGACAAGGATCGGCAGGGAGAGTGTCAGTGTCATATTCTTTGCTAAACCTTGTTTGTAGGGACAGACAAGGATAGGCAGGGAGAGTGTCAGTGTCATATTCTTTGCTAAACCTTGTTTGTAGGGACAGACAAGGATAGGCAGGGAGAGTGCCAGTGTCATATTCTTTGCTAAACCTTGTTTGTAGGGACAGACAAGGATCGGCAGGGAGAGTGTCAGTGTCATATTCTTTGCTAAACCTTGTTTGTAGGGACAGACAAGGATAGGCAGGGAGAGTGTCAGTGTCATATTCTTTGCTAAACTTTGTGTGCAGGGAGAGAGAAGGATAGGCAGGGGACAGTGTCAGTGTCATTGTTGCTAAGCCTCCTGCACAGTATACACCTGAAGCTACCCCTTATTGCTGGTTTTCCCATCTCCCTGCAGGCCATTAGAATGTCTGGAAGGCAAACAAGGAGAGGCAGACAGTCAGGAGCCAATAAAAGAGGGCAAGCAGGCTCTGTGTCTGGGGGCAACAGTGCTGGTCGTGGACACGGTGCATTGTCATCAGCACATGGCCATGGGACACGCTTGTCCTTCTTTTCGGCAGCTGGACATGTTGAGTCACATCATGCCGAAGACTTGGTAGAGTGGATGACCAAGCCCTCCTCATCCTCCTCATCATCTCTCACCCAGGCTCAGGGTACTGGCAAAGCAGCTGCCAAAGCGTCCTCTTCCCTGGTATCAATGTCATCATCAGTCACTCCTTCCCTAGACCCACCATGTCCTCCTCCTGAGGAGTCCCCTGAACTGTTTGAGCACAGTGTTGGGTACATGCTCCAGGAGGATG
The DNA here is from genome assembly GCA_029206835.1 of Rana muscosa. Taxonomy (NCBI): domain Eukaryota; kingdom Metazoa; phylum Chordata; class Amphibia; order Anura; family Ranidae; genus Rana; species Rana muscosa. The sequence continues at coordinate 9,583,395 of JARGYO010005626.1, read as the reverse complement.
CCCAGCGTTTCGAAGGGTCTGATGATGATACCCAGCTAGAGGAAGGCAGTAGCGTGAGAGCAGAGAGAGGGGATGCTCAAGAAGGACACCAATCTGGCAGTCATGTTCCAGCAGCTGCAGCATACTGCCAGATTGGCTCCAGTGATGAGGAGGGAGGGGATGATGAGGTCACTGACTCCACGTGGGTGCCTAATAGGAGAGAGGAGGAGGAGGAGGATGAGGAGGAGGCACATCTCCAACGAGGCAGGATGCCCTTGGGTGGCCAGCGTAAGGGCAGCACACCAACGGAATCACACCGCAGAGCTCCGCCTGTGCAGGGTGCTGCCTATGCCCGTTATTCAAAAAGTTCTTTGGTGTGGGCCTTTTTTGAGGCGAGTGCATCAGATCTCACAGCTGCTGTTTGCAACATATGTCTCAAGCGTATATCGCGTGGCCAAAACATCAGCCGCTTGGGCACCACATGCTTGACCAGACATATGTTGACCTGCCATGCAGCTCGTTGGCAAGCCTACCTTAAAGACCCACACCAAAGAACAAAGCGTACCTCTCCTTGCACCGCATCAGCTGGGATCTCCAACCCCACTATACCTTCAGTCCTCTCTGAAACATGCACTGAGAGGAATGAAGGTGTAGAATTAGGTGTGTCACAGCCAAGTACTTGCGGCCACTCTGCTAGCAGTACGCCGACGTCCGATTCTAGCAGGCAAATTTCCCTGCCCCAGCTGCTGGACCGTCGAAAGAAGTTCACTCCAAGCCATCCACATGCCCAGCGGTTGAATGCTAGCTTGGCTAAATTGCTAGCGCTTCAACTGCTGCCTTTTCAGTTGGTAGACTCAGCCCCCTTCCGTGAGTTTGTGCAATGTGCGGTTCCTCAGTGGCAGGTTCCCAAACGCCACTTTTTCTCACGGAAGGCGATTCCGGCTCTCTACCGGCATGTGGAAGGCAATGTCTTCGCCTCGCTGGACAGGGCGGTCAGCGGTAAGGTGCATATTACCGCTGACTCATGGTCCAGCAGGCATGGACAGGGACGTTACCTTTCTTTCACGGCCCATTGGGTCACTCTTTTGGCAGCTGGGAAGGATGCAGGACAAGGTGCAGTAGTGTTGGAGGTTGTTCCACCGCCACGCCTCCAAAATGCTACTACTGGTTGTGACACACCTCTGTCCTCCACCCCCTCCTCTTCTTCCTCCGTGGCCTCTTCCTGTGCTTTGTCCTCGGAACCAGCGGTGCTCCGTAGGCGTTCAAGGGGCTACGCAAGTACGCAGGCAAAAAGATGCCATGCCGTGCTTGCGCTGGTGTGTTTGGGGGACAGGAGCCACACTGGGGCAGAGGTTCTGTCTGCTCTGCAGGGGCAGGCCGAGAGGTGGTTGACGCCACGCCAGCTTAAGCCAGGAATGGTAGTTTGCGACAATGGCACCAACCTCCTCTCCGCTCTCCGACAGGGACAACTGACCCATGTGCCCTGTGTGGCTCACGTCCTTAACCTGGTGGTGCAGCGGTTCTTGGGCAGGTACCCGGGCTTACAGGATGTCCTGAGGCAGGTCAGGAAAGTCTGTGTGCATTTCCGCAGATCTTATAATGCCAGTGCTCGCCTGCAAAAGGAGTTGAACCTGCCCAAAAACCGCCTTATATGTGACATGCCCACCAGGTGGAACTCAACGTTGGCCATGCTGCAGCGGCTGCACACGCAGCAGAGGGCCATCAATGAGTACCTGTGCGACTACGGCACCAGGACAGGGTCAGGGGAGCTCGGGTTTTTTTCACCACGCCAGTGGGGCATGATCAGGGATGCATGCACTGTCCTGGCACCATTTGAGGAGGCCACAAAGATGGTGAGCAGTGACAGTGCATGCATCAGTGACACTGTACCTCTTGTCCACCTGTTGGAACATACGCTGCGTGGAATAATGGACAGGGCACTTGAGGCAGAACAGAGGCAGGAAGAGGAGGACTTCCTTGCCTCTCAAGGCCCCCTTTACCCAGACAGTGTTCCTTCTGTCCCACCCATCGCACAGGAAGAGGAGGAGGAGGAGGAGGAGGAGGAGGATTGTGTCAGCATGGAGGTGGAGGCTGGCACTCAGCATCATCAGCAGCAGTCTTTTAGGGATGATTTACAGTCCCAAGAAACCAGTGGACTTGTACGTGGCTGGGAGGAGGTGGCTGCGGATCATGTCGTCCTTAGTGACCCAGAGGACTCCGGACTGAATGCCTCAGCTAACCTACGCTGCATGGCCTCCCTGATCCTGCAAAGTCTGCGGAAGGATCCTCATATTCTTCGGATCAAGGAGAGGGACCATTACTGGCTTGCCACTCTCCTTGATCCACGGTACAAGGGTAAGGTTGCGGACCTTATCTTACCGTCGCAGAGGGAGCAGAGGATGAGACAACTCCGGGAGGCCTTGCAGAAAGGTCTGTGCAACGCGTTCCCAGAGACAGGGAGGTTACAAACTCCTGGTCTTGGACAACGAGTTGCTGAGGCTTCGGTCAGTCAAAGAAGGAGCGGTGGGGGAGGTGGCCGTCTGACCGAAGCGTTTAGACAATTCTTTAGTCCGCAGCCCCAAGGTATGATCGGTTCCAGCAACCATCGCCAGCGTCTGATATACATGGTGCAGGAATACCTAGGGGCAAGGTCATACTTGGACACCTTCCCCACCGAAAATCCTCTGGCTTACTGGGTCTTGAGGATGGATCACTGGCCAGAGCTTGCACAGTATGCAATTGAGCTACTGGCCTGTCCTGCATCCAGCGTTCTTTCAGAACGCACATTCAGTGCTGCTGGAGGATTTGTCACGGATCACAGGGTGCGCCTGTCCACCGACTCTGTTGATCGACTGACCTTCATAAAGATGAACCAGTCTTGGATCACCACCAGCTACCAAACACCTGAAGCTGATATAACAGACTAATTTATTTTCAAATGTCACATCCCTTCAAGACTGATGCTGAGAGTTTGTCCTGTTATGTTGACTGACTATCCTCCTCCTCCTCAATGATCCGATTGACGATGATAGCTTGGAAGAACATTTTTGTTTCTGGGTGCCGCCACCAGAGGCTAAGGCCCAATTTTTCAGCCCCTGTTTAACAGGGGTGTGTTATTACAATTTTTTATGCAATGCTTTGCAGCAGGGCTCATTCCTGCACTCCAAGTAGAGTATCTGGGAGTGGTTGCAGTGTCGTGGCACCAGCACCAGTGGCTAAGGCCCAATTTTTCAGCCCCTGTTTAACAGGGGCGTGTAATTACAATTTTTAATCTAATAATTCACAGCAGGGCCCATTCCTGCGCCCACCAAGACTAACTGTGAGGCCTTACAGTGTTGTGTCAACACCACCACCACCACCACCAAAAGCCCAATTTTTCAGCCCCTGTTCAACAGGGGCATGCAATTACAATTCTTGATCTAATAATTCACAGCAGGGCCCATTCATGCGCCCACCAAGAGTAACTGTGAGGGCTCACAGTGTTGTGGCAACACCAACATGTAAGGGGCAAATTTCAGCTGAGTATATACGGCAGGCCCCTACTTTCAAACATCCAACTTACAAACGACTCCTCCTTGCAAACGGAAGGATACAACAGGAAGTGAGAGGAAATCTACCCCTAGGAAGGCAAATTCTCTCCTGTAAGAGTTAATATGGGAAAAAAAAGTGTCTCCTCTACACTGATTCTTTATCACCAATTCTTGTTTCAATAAAAACCCCAAATTTTCAAAAAACATTTGTCATTAGAACGGAAAGTGAGGTGAACTGTTCTGAACAGGTGCACACTGCCCAGACAGCAAAACAAATGTTACAGGGGTGATAACCCTTCCCTATGTTTTCCAAAAAGCTTAAAAATATATTTTTTGGCTGGAGCTACACTTAAACAATGTACCTGTTCAAAATTACAAACAGATTCTACATAAGAACAAACCTACAGTCCCTGTCTTGTATGCACCGCCTGTATACGGCTGTTCAGAGTATATAGGGCCTTTTTTATTTTGTGTGCGGGGTTCCCCTTAATATCCATACAAGACCCAAAGGGGCTGGTAATGGGCTGGGGTAAGGGGGGGGTGTGATGGGGTAGCTATGTCATTTTTCTTAAAGATTTTCATCCATATTACCGGGACCAGACATTACATTAAAGCCGCAAGCAGTTTTAAATGGCTTTTTTTCCTTTAGAAATGTAATTTTGTGCAGGGACAGTTCTAAACACGGGAAACACGTGGCACTTCACAGGCATACTTTAGACACCCCCCAGGTACGATATTTAAAGTAATATTTGACTTTTTTTTTTTCACTTTATGCATCATTAAAATGACTGCTCCAGAAAAACGGCAGTTTTTAAAACTTCTTTTTGCATTGATACATGTCTCCTGGTGCAGAACCCGGGTTCCCAAACCCTTTTTAGGACAATAACATGCATAATAGTCGTTATAATTAGCACTTTAAATTTCGAACGTTCGCATCCATTGTATTTAATAGGGTTCTAAAGTTCGTGCGAACTTTCAGTCCGTTCGCGGGTTCTGGTGCGAACCGAACCCGGGGGTGTTCGGCTCATCACTACCTGTATACAGTAGTTATACTGTCTTCTTGGGTTTTCCCAGCCTTACTCCATAAAAGCTATGGTTTTCATATCAATACACTGCATTGATAAGGGCCAAAATTGTATGCAGTTTGGAATAAATGGCTCCATAATTTTAGTCTATATTTGCACTATACACCAGCAGTTCTGAATGTGCATGTGGCCAGAGGGGTGAAAAGCAATGATTTGCATGGCTCTACCTACTGTCCTGAAATGAGGAATAATCCTCTTATTTTTTCGGGAAATGTAATGGAATCAGACATCTGAATAGCATCTGTTTTAAGTGTCATGATGATATGTCTGCAGTCTCTGACAGCTTTATTTACCATTACAATCACTGAATAATATGTGCAGCCCTTGTCAGGGACTGCACTTGAGGGATTCACGTGAATTGACTACCACTGTCCCACAGCCTGAGCTGTATACCTAAAGTATGATAGGCTCTTTCACCTTTGACTGCTAATCTCATAATATTTGGTGGAAGATTTGGTGATGTCACTACCATAATGCCTCTTAGATCTGCATTGAATGCATCTCCCTGCTTCTGCTTCATCAATTGAATGGGTCTGTGCCCTGGAACCTGTTCTGCTGCTTCTTGTATATGCCTGTCAAGTACTTCATAGGAGACTGAAATGATGAGGTGGGCCTCTCTTAAATCACCAGCCCGAGGACCATTGGAATTCACACACAGGCTCACAGGAATTGTCTGACAATTCTCCTATTAGTTATCAGATTACTAGGGATCTGGGGATAGCTGCATACAGAAACAGTGCACAGCAAGCAAGTCAACAATGAGGAAAAGGTAGATAAAAACAAAGGTTTGGGACTTTATATGAGGCGCAGGGCATGTGAAGCCAAGAGCCTCCATCCCTGATTCTTGAGCAAAAAGGAGAGGAGGATGGGACTTTATATGAAGCATGCATCCAGGGAGATAATACGATAAGAAGGAGTCTGGCAGGTACATAATATAATAGAACTATGAGCTTTTTATGAAAGCATTGCATAACAACAATTGACAATCAATAGTATATTTGTATATAAAATATGGTAATTAGTAACAACAATAATAACATGATAATATATTAGCATAATTAGTTCATATAGTAAACATCATAAAGAACCAAATTCATTGAAGCGTGTCTCCATAGTAAATAACTGTAACCCTGATTGATTGGTACAATCCAATTGACATATGAGGCAGTTAATAGTAGTAATGCAATATATAAGCAAGGGGGCATCTATTGTCTCAACGCGTTTCGTGGCGACTGCCACTCTTCGGGAGAAGGTATGAGGTAGATGTCTATAAATATTGAAACATATATTTTAATTGTGAAAAAGATTGTATAGTAGGTCTTTATATAGGGAGAGGAAGGGAACAATTATTTCCCAAAACTACTTACAGATATGCCTATGAATCTGGGCGCAGGCGTGGAGGGCTGGAGGCCGACCGGAGGAACATAAGCTTTGGGAGCTGAGGTGAACTCACCCTGATATATACAATGAGGAAAAGATCAGCTGCAAGGGACCCACAGACAACACTGATGATTAGTATTTTCCTCTCTGTCCTCCTTTTTGGGCTCAGTGTCCTCTTTAAGTGAGTGACAGGGTTTCCCAGTATTTGTATCTAGAAACACTAGTGAATTTTGTTACAGACTAACAAAATGTTTTCTTCCCTTTTTTTCACATATTTTACACTTTTTTTCCAAAGCAAGCTTAATTTATATCAAAAATCTAAATTTAAATTTCAGTTTCAAAAGACATATTTTTAGTTTAGTGTGTTCCTTACTAACAACAATTAAAAATGTTGACCTAGCAATACTTTTTTCCATTATTTAGAGGTAGGATTATGTCAGGAAAATATGTAGACACGCCATGTTCATCACGTCTCAAAGGTTTGGCTACAATACGAGAGGTTAGTCAGTGCAAGGAAATAGCATAAGGCTTCTAGCATGTGTATATCCAGTGGTGGTTTATTGCATCTGGAATAATATAAGCAGAACATCAGCAAGCCCTGACCCATTTCTGCACCTGCAATTTATTCAGCCAACAGTCAGTATTCATATGCAGCCTGAAGAAAAAGTAAGCAGAATACAAGATGTCATGTGTAGTAAAGACAGCCATGTACAGTGTATTCGGAAAGTATTCACAGCGCTTCCATTTTTCCTCATTTTGCTATGTTACAGCCTTATTCCAAAATGTATTAAATTCATTATTTTCCTCAAAACTCTACAAACAATACCCCATAATGACAACATGAAAGATGTTTGTTTGAAATCTTTGCAAATTTATTATAAATAAAAAAACTGAGAAAAAAAAACACATTTACATAAGTATTCACAGCCTTTGCCATGACACTCAAAATTGAGCTCAAGTGCATCCTGTTTTCACTGATAATCCTTGAGATGTTTCTACAACTTGATTGGTGTCGACCTGTATAAATTCAGTTTCATGATTTGGAAAGGCACACACCTATCTATATAAGGTCCCACAGTTAACAGTGTATGCCAGAGCACATACAAAGTCATGAAGTCCAAGGAATTGTCTGTAGACCTCCGAGACATGAATGTATCAAGGCACAGATCTGAGGAAGGGTACAGAAAAATTTCAGCTCCATTGAAGGTCCTAATGAGCACGGAGCCTCCATTCGTCATAAATGGAAGAAGTTTGGAACCACCAGGAGTCTTCCTAGAGAGGGCTGCCCAGCCAAACTGAGCGATCGGGGGAGAAGGGCCTTAGTCAGGGAGGTGACCAAGAACCAAATAGTCACTCTGACAGAGCTCTAGCGTTTCTCTGTGAAGAGAGGAGAACCTTCCAGAAAAACAACCATCTCTGCAGCACTCCACCAATCAGACAGAAACCACTCCTGAGTAAAAGGCACGTGACAGCCTGCCTAGAGTTTGGCAAAAGGCACCTGAAGGACTCTCAGGCCATGAGAAACAAAACTCTCTGGTCTGATGAAAAAAAGATTGAACTCTTTGACCTGAATGGCGAGTGTCATGTCTGGAGGAAACCAAGCATGATTCATCACCTGGCAAATACCATTCCTACAGTAAAGCATGGTGGTGGCAGCATATGGGCATGTGTTTCAGTGACAGGAACTGGGAAACTAGTCAGGATCGAGGGAAAGATGAATGCAGCAATATACAGAGACATCCTTGATGAAAACCTGCTCCAGAGCGCTCTGGACCTCAGACTGGGTTCATCTTTCAACAGGACAATGACCCTAAGCACAAAGCTAAGATAACAAAGGAGTGGCTATGGGACAACTCAGTGAATGTCCTTGAGTGGCCCAGCCAGAGCCCAGATTAAATCCGATTGAACATCTCTGGAGAGATCTGAAATTGGCTGTGCACCAACGCTCGCCATCACACCTGATGGAGCTTGAGAGGTCCTGCAAAGAGGAATTTAAGAAACAAGAAACCTAAAAATAGGTGTGCCAAGCTTGTAGCATCATACTCAAAAAGACTTGAGGCTGTAATTGGTGCCAAAGGCATCAACAAAGTTTTGAGCAAAGGCTGTGAATACTTATGTACATGTGATTTTTTTGTTTTTCTATTTTTTATAAATTTGCAAAGATCTCAAACAAACTTCTTTCATGTTGTCATTGTGGGGTATTGTTTGTAAAATTTTCAGGAAAATAATGAATTTAATCTATTTTGGAATAAGGCTGTAACATAACAAATCGTGGAAAAAGTGAAGCGCTGTGAATACTTTCCGGATGCACTGTATACCCTGATAATTGATATAAATGCAAGTGGCTCACAAACTATTTAAAGAGGAACTCCACCATTTTCATAAGTTACAACAAAGGCACCTTTAGAAAATATTTAAATAATGGTAAACTACAAACAGATTTTTTTAGATAATGACAGCTTTTTTATTCTTTGCATATCAATTGGAGGTGTAATTGATGGTAATTACGCTTTTTATGTTCTTGCCAACCATAATAATATTCCTGGTACTAGAACAGATAAATTCTATAGTATTTCACACAAAGAAGTTATTATTGTACCATTATTCTGATTGATATATACTGTATATATTATATGAAAATCCAGGCTGGGGAGGATTTTTTTAGAACAAACATCCTTTAGAAGTTTTTTAGAACAAGCTTGGAACATCCTTGCTATCATAAGGGATACAAATATATGAAAATCTGTGAGGCCAACCAGCAATCATCAATTTTCATTGGTTTTAGTAATTCATAGAGTGTGACTTACCCTAAAATTTTGCCCAGAATCTGGTGGTCATGTCCTATTGTACAACAATTTTGGACAAAAATATTTCAAATGGCCTCTACATTACTTTGTGACACCTTAGTTCCTGACCCATCCCTGGCACTGGTAAATCATATGCAGGGAGACTACACAAAAGCCCAACTTCGTCTCCTCCTTTGATTAACCACTGCGGCTAAACAGACAATTGCTAGAGCCTGGAAGACCGCAAACTTACATATAGCGGAAGTGAAAAATAGAGTATCCCAGGCTATGATTCATAACAAGATCGAAGCGACTATTTTGGATCGAATCCCCCAACACTGCAAAACCTGGACACCCTGGGTAGAACATTTTCTCCCTTCAGATTTTGACACTACCCTGCTCGAACGGTAAAACCTCAATTGACACTTTTTGTCTGATATCACAACCCTCTGGGGACTCGTGCGATCCCGCCAACCTCTCTTCTTTCCTTCTTGCACTATTTCTCTCCTTTAAATCTTTACTTTCTAATCCTTTCTTTCACTTGATTCTTTCATCCTTAATTTGATTTAAATCTTTTATCCATAATCTCTACCACCGAAATAAGGCTCTTTGACTGGACCTATTTTACGGTCTATACCTCGCTTATTGGCAGAGGACAGTTTTTGTTTTGTACCGATATTTGGCTGGGTTCATTTCCCTTCCTATCGTAAACATCCTCTAAAACTTTATGCTATGTTTGAAGTTCTTTACCCCCATTTTACTCTAAACGATGTCTTTGTTGAGAATGTTCTGTTGCTATGACTGTACAATCCTCACACAAGATGCACCGTAAGATTTGTTCCCAGTCTCCATTTGAGATTATTTGTTGATGTATTCTGCGTTTACGTTTAATAAAAAACTTTGAACAGAAAATTTTGCCCAGAAAAGGGGTAGATTAAAATTGCACAAAGAGGCCTGAAATATTTTTCTGACATACACTATCGATATCTAGAAAATTATTTTTTTCTACTTTATTTCAAGCAACTCTTTCATTTCCAGCTACCATGTCTCTTCTAATGCTTAAAAAATGCGGAATTATACAGAAGATAAATACAGCTTCATCCAACCTGCATACGACTTTTTTTCACCCTTCATACTCGCAAGCTAGACAGAGCTTCTTCTCATCTCACTTGGTTTTGTTGTACTCTGTACAGTAACTGTGAAATCTTGAGTGAATATTTCAGGATAATACAAATGGTCCAATATTTACTTTTCTAAACCCTCAACCAAAAGGGGGACCTTGCAATGGTTCTTTAGCCACCAGGTAGGCAGGTGTTCATTCATATTATTAGTCTTTATTTATAAGGCACCAGCTTATTCCACAGCTCTGCATATTAAGTAATGGCACTCTAGCATCAAAAGGTCCTCCCAATACACATTCCCTGGCACTCGGTAATTGCCTGCATTTTCAAATAGGCTGTGTACAGGGTTATGAACCCAGCTCTTTAACTGCTGCTACATAAAAAATGTTTTGTAGCAGATAAAATGCAGGCAACACAGACTGAATGTAAATAAGTATATACCCTGTATGATGTGCCATTAGTAATTAAAGTGATGATTTGTCGTCCATGGCACTGTATGCGCCGCTGCATCAGGTGCTTGTGTATACATAGCCTAATAATCACCCCTCTGTGTATAATTAGCATTTCCACTGCACTTGTTACAGCAGGTCTACCTGTAATCCACAAAGTAAACTCTGAACTGTAAAGTGTAATTACTGTAAATCTATCCCCCTATTTATCTATGTATGGTAAGCTGTGAAAAGAGTTACTATATTAAAGCTGAAAATTAGAATTCAAATGCATACTAAAAATGTTCCAGGATAAATAAATAATCTAACAAGTATGACGATATTTTTTGGGGCTGATATATGGGCTGCCCAAATTGTGATAAATATTCATGTTTGTGTGTTCATGGTGTTATAATGCAACCTCGTTTTGATTTAAAGTAAAAGGGTTTGGGGGGGATTTTTTGCTATATTTGTTAATAATTATACTTTAACAGATATTTTTATTTTTACAACCATAATCTTTGTTTTACAAGTAAACAATGTAATACAGGGAAAAAACATGACACAGGACCCAAAGAGTATTATGGGTCTCCCAAACTATGTGAACACTTTTGACAAGCCAAACTGCCCTGGGTTCGATTCGAGCAGGGTTCAACAAACTTCAAAGAAGTTCAGGTGCCAAACCGAAACCACATAGAAATCAATGGGGGTCGAATATATCAAATCAAAAAGGGCCATTTTCTAGGCTTTTAGGCAAGGTAGTGTCAAACTAGCAAGGGGGGGATGCTGTTTTAAAAACTCAGTTTCGGCCAGGAACAGTGATATTTTTAAAGATTAAAGCTGAACATTAAAACTGCCCAATTCCTTTACCTCCCTGGCGGTATGATTATTTTAGATTTTTGATGCTGAAAGCGGTACATTGTTTTGCATGGAAATTTGGAGCTTTATATTGTAGGCCTGTTATTCTTAGGAATAACACACTTAAATCTGTCCAAACTATAAATAATTATCAAAAATACTAATATAATAATAATAAAATGTATTCAATAATACCACTAAACACTAACATTTATAATAATAAAAAACACACAAATTTGCTCAGTTGCATAATTGTCGCTATCGGCACTTTCAGTGTCTGATGACGAATTTCCCTACGAATAACTATTGCTCAATTCTGCAAGTGTTCTAATTTATTATAGCTGTTTTCTAGCTGATCTAAAACCGCTTTTGACGTAAAGGAACACTTTTTGGTTGCTATGCACATTCTCCAGTTTCCAGGCACAAAGAACAGTATTTATAATATAAAACTACATGCAGGGCACTGGACAAAGCACTAGGGACAAAAGGGATGTGAAGTGATTTGATACAGTAATGTAATCTGTAAGATTACATTGAACTGTATGTGTTATGTATTTTTCACTTTTTGAATTTCCCGCCGGGCTCCGTCCCCGTGCATCGCGCCGCTTGCAGGGAACGAAGCCCACTATACAGTACATCGGGCGGAAGACACAGCCGCCGCACACAGTGGGGACACATCGCAGGATCCTGAGGACAAGGTAAGTAACTTTCCCTGGATACTGGCTCGGGGTTCCTGCTCTTGGTATGGAAAATTCAACCCAAGCCACACTCCGTATTACGGCTAAGAAGGTTAAATATCATGTTTGGGGGGTGCCCTAATTCTGCCAGTGAAGGGATGCATCTCTGTGATACACAGAAAGTGCTGCAGCAGCACTGACAGTTACAAAGGAAAAAAGTATCTTTGTTAAAAAAACAGCACACCACTCCAAGGGTCTGCTATGTATTTTGGGGGACATTTGGAGGGGTCTGTGTGCTGTTTTGTTTCTTTTATTTAGAAATCCAGCAATGAGATGTAATTTGCTAATAATTTAACCTGTATAATTTTTTTCTTTGGAAATGTCACATGCTACACCAAGAATGAAAAGTCTGGTATTGATTTTGGGGGGGGGGGTACCCAATGCAAAGAAAAAAACAAATATGTGATATCCCCTTCAGGTCTGATATAGATTTTAATGGGGGACCTCATGCAAAAAAAAACAAAAGAGTGGAGGTTCCCTGTAAGAACAATACTAGACTTTTAATCTGAACATGCAGCCTTGCTGACCAGAAAAAGGGAATACGAGCATACCCTCCCCAGAACCATACCAGGCAACATACTCTCAACATGGGAGAGGATACCTTGCTAGGGGGGGACACTTCTGGCAAATAACCTTGTCCACATATTGGTGAGGACAAGGGCCCCTTCAACCACCAGACCAGGGGTGTGTTGGTCTGCCTTTAGGGGGAGGGGGCTTATCTGTATCTGGAAGCCCCATTTACTAAAAACAGAGCACCCAAATTCTGCTCGCCATGTTAATGAGTGTGGGGTACTTATTTTTTTTTTTTAAAAAGTTGTAACCTAAAAAATAAACACACCCAAACATTTCACAAGTCCTTTAGTAAAAAATAATTAAATTCCCCCAAAAATGTCTCTAGTTGTAAATCATCATCAATCACATTGTCCAGCAATGCAAATTCACATCAATCACAATGCTTGATTACCGCTGAGCCCCCCCAAAGAACTTGCGTTCAGACCAAAACTTGAGCTCCTACTTAGTGAACACTAAACTATGTGAAAAAGAGTCTAGAGCTCCACCTACTAATTGGATGTGAATATACAAACTATTCATATGCAACATTTCGTATCTAATTGAGATGAATATATCTTAATCTCAAATAATTGTAAATATGTTTTGTTTTAGTACTGAGCATAATAAATTAAGAAAATATAAAAAAATGTATATAAAAATATAACCCCTTCCAGCTGCCTCCTCCCAGCTCTTTAAGAGCTTCTAAATGCCGGGGGGCAGAGGTGGGCATTTGGTCATGTGACCGATGTGATTGGCTGTCGCAGTGGACACATAATTGGAAAGCTCACGATGGGCAGTATGCATCGGGAGCTTTCTGGTCCCTGCCGGTGACTGTGCTGGTAGCACGCAGGGCGCGCTGTGAGCACAGAAAACTGTTTACATAAGGCCACATCTATGCGGCCTCTCACCATTAAAGCCCACCCACTGAGAGGCCGCATATACAGTGGGGCAAAAAAGTATTTAGTCAGCCACCAATTGTGCAAGTTCTCCCATTTAAAAATATGAGAGAGGCCTGGAATTGTCATCATAGGTATACCTTAACTATGAGAGACAAAATGTGGAAACAAATCCAGACAATCACATTGTCTGATTTGGAAAGAATTTACTTGCAAATTATGGTGGAAAATAAGTATTTGGTCACCTACAAACAAGCAAGATTTCTGGCTCTCACAGACCTGTATCTTCTTCTTTAAGAGGCTCCCCTGTCCTCCACTCATCACCTGTATTAATGGCACCTGTTTCAACTTGTTATCAGTATAAAAGACACCTGTCCACAACCTCAAACAGTCACACTCCAAACTCCACTATGGTGAAGACCAAAGAGCCGTCGAAGGACACCAGAAACAAAATTGTAGACATGCACCAGGCTGGGAAGACTGAATCTGCAATAGGCAAGCAGCTTGGTGTGAAGAAATCAACTGTGGGAGCAATAATTAGAAAATGGAAGACATACAAGACCACTGATAATTTCCCTCAATCTGGGGCTCCACGCACGATCTCACCCCGTGGGGTCAAAATGATCACAAGAATGGTGAGCAAAAATCCCAGAACCACACGGGGGGACCTAGTGAATGACCTGCAGAGAGCTGGGACCAACGTAACAAGGCTACCATCAGTAACACACTACGCCGCCAGGGACTCAGATCCTGCAGTGCCAGACGTGTCCCCCTGCTTAAGCCAGTACATGTCAGGGCCCGTCTGAGGTTTGCTAGAGAGCATTTGGATGATCCAGAAGAGGATTGGGAGAATTTCATATGGTCAGATGAAACCAAAGTAGAACAGTTTGGTAGAAACACAACTCGTCGTGTTTGGAGGAGAGAGAATGCTGAGTTGCAACCAAAGAACACCATACCTACTGTGAAGCATAGGGGTGGCAACATCATGCTTTGGGGCTGTTTCTCTGCAAAGGGAACAGGACGACTGAGCCGTGTACATGAAAGAATGAATGGGGCCATGTATCGTGAGATTTTGAGTGCAAACCTCCTCCCATCAGCAAGGGCATTGAAGATGAAACGTGGCTGGGTCTTTCAGCATGACAATGATCCCAAACACACCGACCGGGCAATGAAGGAGTGGCTTCGTAAGAAGCATTTCAAGGTCCTGGAGTGGACTAGCCAGTCTCCAGATCTCAACCCCATAGAAAACCTTTGGAGGGAGTTGAAAGTCTGTGTTGCCCAGCGACAGCCCCAAACCATCACTGCTCTAGAGGAGATCTGCATGGAGGAATGGGCCAACATACCAGCAACAGTGTGTGACAACCTTGTGAAGACTTACAGAAAACGTTTGACCTCTGTCATTGCCAACAAAGGATATATAACATAGTATTGAGATGAACTTTTGATATTGACCAAATACTTATTTTCCACCATAATTTGCAAATAAATTCTTTCCAAATCAGACAATGTGATTGTCTGCATTTGTTTCCACATTTTGTCTCTCATAGTTGAGGTATACCTATGATGACAATTACAGGCCTCTCTCATCTTTTTAAGTGGGAGAACTTGCACAATTGGTGGCTGACTAAATACTTTTTTGACCCACTGTATGCGCTACTTTGGCAGGAAGGGGTTAAAAAAAGTTACATTTCCTTTTAACCGCTTTAGCCCCGGACCATTTTGGTGGTCAAAGACCAGGCCACTTTTTGTGATTCGGCACTGCGTCGCTTTAACTGACAATTGCGCTGTCGTGCAACATGGCTCCTAAACAAAAAAAGAGTGATTTTTATCGTGACTGCGACATTATGGCGGACACATCGGACACTTTTGACACCATTTTGGGACCATTGTCATTTTTACAGCGATCAGTGCTAAAAAAAATGCACTGATTACTGTAAAAATTACACTGGCAGTGAAGGGGTTAACCACTAGGTGGCGCTGCAGGGGTTAAGTCAGTACTAGGGCATGATTCTTACTGTTAGGGGGCGTGGCTACATGTGACACGTCACTGATGACCGTTCCCGATCACGGGGAACGGTCATCAGTGACAGTGTCACTAGGCAGAATAGGGGAATGCCTTGTTTACAAAGGCATTCCCCTGTTCTGCCCTTGCTGACCGCAATCGTGGGCCGCCCGGGAACATCGAGTTCCCGGGATTCACGGGGCACGCGGCGGGCGGGCGCGCGCCTGCTGGGTGGCACATTTAAAGGGACGTACCTGTACACCAATGTGCCTGCCCGTGCCATTCTGTCGACGTACATCGTCGTGCAGCGGCCAGCAAGTGGTTAAAAGTCAAAAGGTTTGAAGAAACTTTACAGTTGTAACACAGGAGGTAAAGTGCCTATTTATTTATATACTGTACTGTGTACCTTCGAGCATACATTGGTGCTGTTGCACATATGTGCACAGTTGTTCTTTAAGTGTATGTGTAGCCCACTAAACACCCTGTCAGGTTTTTAGTGCTGCATGTCCCTGCTTAGCAGATTGCCCTCTTTATTTGTTCTGGTGACCATTGTCACAAAAACAGAAAGTAATAGAAAATACCAAATTTTACAGTTGTCACCTGATGGTGATGCCTCTTCTGGGGAAACAAGCAAGAAATTCCCATCACTTCCTGTGGCATGTCTAGGACAAAAAGTGAAGAGAAATCTCCCCAGTAAAACACAGATGGAAAAAAACAATCAAACCATTAAGTTACTCTATCCTAAAAAGTTTGGGCTAAACATACACTTTAAATATGGACCAAAGTATGATTCCAGCATGACAAAGCAACACACTAATGTATCATAATATCCCAATTGGGAATTCCCATCCAATAAAACAGAGACACAGAGGATCTATGAGTCAGAAAGAGAAGCATAAACTAGGCACCAGCAGACTTCATACCTCCTCTGTGCACATCCACACGATAGACATTTACAGTGACAAATTTACTATGCAGATTTTCATTAAGTAGATATTTGTGGGCACCATAAATGCAAAAAGCTCCCTTATAAGAGGCTAAAAATCATGTAAACTACAGTTTGACTGAAAAAAACTACCAAGCATCTGTTAGATGAATTAAATTAACAGCTTGTTCTTTTGGGGAGGTTAAGGAGAATTAATCAAAGAAGTTCTTCAGCTTTAGTCCTTAGCTAAAGACAGCTTGATTTAAGAACATAAATATTCTTTTACATTCTGCTGGGAGAATTCCAGTGCAAAATCAGCTCAATAAAAAAGTAATATTGTGGATTTTCAAAATGTCAGAAAAACTTTGCTTCAGTAAATCTCACTCTATGGGGTTTGGTTCACTTTCATTCCATATGCGGGATCAGAAAATTTTAAGTTTTTCTCTTAGAAGAAGAAAGTCAGTCAGTTATATCAAAACCAACGCAGGAAATTTTTCAGGAAAAAATCTCTGCACAGTGGGAAAATAAATTAATGTTTCAAAGGACTATGAAATGTCTGTGTGTGGTGGGGGGATTCAGTGTAAGCGAATCTAATATGGTCAGCTTTGTACCCACAAAATCATCAGCATTAAATATGAAAGGCCTCGTACACACGGCCAAGATTCTCGTCGAAAAAAACATGTCGTTTTTTTCGACGAGATTCTTGGACAAGAAAATTGTCCCGGCCGAGTGTACACACACGCTCGATTCAAAGAACCCACGGTTCTTTGAATGGAGCGTACGCGGTGACGTCATTGACTACGACGAGCATGCGCTCGTCACATTCGATGCCGTCGCCGCCATCTTGGTATACCCTACGTATGCCTAGGAAGCTACCGCGCATGCGTCAAATTCATTTCGAACATGCGCGGGCTTCCGGGAGGACAGGTAAGTGTACACACACTCACTTTTCTCGTCGAGAAACATGCCGACGAGAATCTCGACGAGAAAATAGAGAGCAGGATCTCTATTTTCTCGTTGAGATACTTGTCGCTTTTCTTGACGAGAAACCATACACACGAACGAATTTCTCGGCAAAAAATCTCTGCCAGCAAGTTTCTTGCTGGTTTTTGCCGAGAAACTCGTTCGTGCGTACGAGGCTAGTATCTGTCTTAAGGTGCGCACCCTTTCTGGAATATGTGTGTGGTACTGTATCTTTTCTAATGGTTTACCCCTTATTTGTGAATTAATTGAGTCTGTATGTTAAATGCATTAGACTGCTGAGATATAAAATTTCAGTATTAACAGCCATGACAGTTTATAGTTAAAGTGTATCCAAAGAAAATTTTTTTCATTTGCAGTGGACGATTTCGAGCTTAGGGGATACTATTTACTGGCTAATGTATTAAAGATGCAATGGGGTTATGAAGGGTTGTGAAGGGATGTAAGGGGTTTTGTACTGTTACAAAATTTTGAAATGCGGGAATGAAAATTACAGAAATTTATACTTACCTAGATTGCTACAGCATCGATCCGATATGGAGCTGTCCCTTTTCAGCTCTACGCTGAGAACTGTGAGTGATCAAAGACTGCTAATCACTCAGTTCTCAGGTTCGCTCAGTATAGAGCAGTGGCAGCCGCTCATGCAGGGCGCACGGGCGCCGCCCCCCCTAGTCCATGCAACCCCCTTGGCTTCAAAAAAGGGTGGGCTTGGGACGCAGAGCACTGTGCCCGAAACCCACCTAGTTGTGTGACATTAGTGAATTAATATTCACTAATGTCTTCCTGTTTCTCCTCCCGGCCAATCAGGAAGTGGGTCCTGAGACCCAATTGGCCGGGAGTCCTAAGACCCCATTGGCTGGATTCCAGGACTCCTGATTGGCCGAGAGATGACAGCCAGGCCTTGGGACCGGGACTCGGAGAGAGAGAGAGAGACGCAGGGATGAAGGTAAGTGCAGGGCTGGCAGGGGGCCTGGGGGGCGACAAGGTGATTGACGGGGGGGTTGGTGGGAGGGTAGTGGAGATCGAGAGCGGAAGGGGTGGTGTTAGGGGGGTTTGGTAGGGGTCGGGTGGCTGGCTAGGGCTTGTCTCGCTGGCTGGGTGGGGGCCCCAGGCCGCCCCCCCTCCAAGAAATTTGAGCACCAGCCGCCACTGGTACAGAGCAGTGACTATCAGTCACCACTCTGTACTCTGCCGCTCCAGTGCTCATTGGATCAGCTGGTTTAGGCTCTTAGCAGTGCACTGAGAGGCTAAGCCAGCTGCCGGCCATCCTGACATTTTTGTTGGAAGCCCTGTAGAAAGTGGGCTGACTCTGTGACGTTAGCCGATAGCGGGCTTTAGCTTGCTGTCAACTGGATCTGGGTCACAGGATTGCACCCCACAGAAGAAGTATTGCCAAATGAGCTTTATTTGATTAAAAAAAGCTGCAAACTTTTGTGACTCTTCTCCAGGCTTCATAATGGTTTCTGAACACTTGCATCTGTAATTACATAAAGCACAGCCTTCACGTAAAAGTGAATGTTCCGCTCATCTTCCTCCTTCCACTCTACTCTAACAAAATTGGTGTCTTTTTTTCTAGAAATGTTTTTCTTTTTCTGACAGGTACCTGCTTTCACTCCTGCAATTCTTACCTAGGTCAGTTTGGCCCACCCCCCGTCCACCCACAACCTGCTGGGACATGTCACACATCCCAGGATACTGCAGGACCAGTCTGAAAATGCCGCAGTGGGGAGCCTGCTGTCAGACATCAGGAAGTCACAGCCCAGTCCCACATTCAAGATGGCCCACAGGTTCCTCTTTAAGTTAGCCATTTAAGGGTATCACCTAAACCCTAAACTTTCTGCATGAATCAATGGCTAACATGGTACAAGACTCTGCAACTGCGTGTTTAGTTTTGGAGAAGGGATAGAACCACTGGCAGGTTTTTAATGCTGTCTGTTTTTTCTTTGAGGACATGCACCCTTCTATTGGTCACCAGAACTAGTATAAAGGAGAAATCTTACAATGCAGACACTTGTTCTGTTAACAACTAATTTCCCTCACTTTGGAGAGATTTCCTCCCACTTACTGTTCAGTCTAGAGGACAGGAAATGAAGGGTAAACTCCCCAATACAGCACAAATGGCAAAAAAAAACTGACAGTGTTCTCAACAATTCACTACTTCATCTACGGCTAAAAAAAAATGTTGACTAGTAAAATACTTTAACCCTTCCACTGCCTCCAACATAAGCAGTCCTGACTGCTAAAAAAAAATTCTCCTAGCTGCCAGCTATTTAGTAGAAACTATTTGGGCAGCTGTAAAGCTGCCCAATCACTTCTACATGCTGCAGAAGATGCTACAGATATTAAGTATCACTGGGCATGCCAAGAGTCAAAGTGATCATTTTAGAGCCATCATTCACTGTTAACTCTAAACTGATGAGCTGTAAAGTGTCATCTATAAAAAAAAATGGATATCAGATTTTTTTGCCATTCCACAGGGTTGAAATATTTGGTATCTATTTACTTGATGCAACCACATCTTTTAGATTTTACCAAAAAACTGGGTATTATATTGTTTGTGTGCACTAAAATTATTGTGAATGAATTTTTTATTGAACATATAGATGTTATAAGCAGTAGTGCAATTATTGCTTGACAAAAAATTGCAACTGTTAAAATTTTAGTCTACAGCTTTTATAAAATGTATTATGTTTTATAAGTTTTAAAGCCTAACTCCATATTTTTTGTGACTTTAAATAGTTTGTTTGGACCAAATGTCATCAATGAACACAAGGCTGCCTCTGAAAGGCTGGGGTGGATATCGGGACATCATCTGCCTGCCTCTCCGCCTCAGACAAATGTCCCAAATAGGGGCACACCACACCCAGTAATAAATGAAATCCTCTGTACCTTTTCCCCCTCTTCTTCCCCTCCTCTCCCTTGCCCCAACTTCTTCTTTTGCTTCCGCCCTGCAATGATATGGAGACGGATGGGGGCCATCTTCCTCTTACTCGTCTCCATGTCAGCCCAGGGACAGGACCCGATCGCCTCCGCCTCCCCCGGTGTGAATCTGCCGCAGAAACTTTTATCTGAAAGCGGACCGCCCGCTCTTAAAGAGGGTACCAGGGTTATGGTAGCTAGCTGCTACCATGACAACGGTATTCCTCTTCAAAGTAGCGACGTATAATGACGGCAGGCGGTCCGTAAGTGGTTAAATACTGGTGTTTTTTTTTTAACCCCGGTATTTTTTTTTAACTATGACGATTCTCTTTCTGATAAAAGTGCTCCCGTGGGCGGATTTGCCGTGGGATCAATTTTAGAAGCGGTGGAAGGGGTGCCTTCCCGTTTCTTCCCAAGCTTACCTGACCCATTGGTAAAGCCCAGGAACGATCAAATGCGGGCGTTAGCTGGGTATGGAGAGACAAGTGAGGCTAAGATGGCCGCCACTCATCTCTATGCCCTTGGTGGACCAGAGCGACGTCTGACTTCACTTCCGGTTCCCGGGACATAATAATTCTTTTGTTTTTTTTAAAGCAATGGTTTAAAAAAATATACTGTATTTATCACTCTGAAAATAGTGTGAAAATAATAATAATATATATAAAAAAAAAAGCATGGTACATACTGCATTGAGATCGCATGGTGAGTGGACACCATCGGAGACAGCCTGGGGGACGCGGGAGTCTCGGGCCACGCAGATCCAGCATCGCAGACCTCCGGTGTTCTATCAGTATGGGTCCCCCCATCAGATAGTGCCCGGGTTGGGCTGCGCATGCGCAAGCGGAGATCACGGAAATCTCCGAGACTAACATCTGTTCCATCAGCAGTTCCTGGAGCATGCTCAGTTAACAGGCCGGGTCCAGGGCGACGTGGAATTCGCTGTAACGTGGAATTCGCTCGGATGGCTCGCTTCGCTCGCTCGGCCTCCTGGCTTTTTTTTTTACATCTCCATGTCCACGGGGATGGTAAGGAATGAGCCTGGATAGCTGTTCAGGTTCGGAGATTTCCGTGATCTCCGGCTGCGCATGCGCAGTCCAACCCATGCACTGTCTGATGGGGGACCCAGAATGATAGGACACCGGCAGCCATCCCCCACTGCAGTACACAAACAGGAAGCATGTCTCTCTCACAGCCGTCTAAATTCTCATGGCCGTCAGAGCATAACCATGTTAACCCTCTGCACGGCTCGCGAGAGTTGAGCTGACAGGAATCTGAGGTGACAGGTACAAATGCTTTCAAACGGCAGAGAGGGAAAAAGAGTGTGTTGGTGGGGGGGGGGGGGGGGAGGTTGAGCAAAGATACACACTGTCTGACACCCCTTGTCCCAGCCCTAAATACAGCCCAGAATTTTGGAAATCAAAATTCCACGTAAATAAAGACAATTGTTAGTTCCCAAAAATGGATAGGAGATATGAAATCTGTCATTATTGAAACGAGAAAGAATGTAAAAAATCTATCTCAGTGCCGGTTCACATTTGTGCGCTCTGCGATATCGCATGTGATTCGCACCGCACTGCAATGTAAATCACATGCGATGTCGGTGCGACGCGATTTCAGCCAAACAGATTGTATGGCTGATATCGCATCGCATTCGGACCAAACTCGCACAGGACCCTTTTTGTGGTCCGCACCAGAATCGGATCACACCATGTAATCCGATTCATGTCTGAACTGTTAGTTGTATTGACACTCCCCACAGAGCACATAGGACAGTGTGAACTGCTGTGTGAGTCGGGTGCGATGCGGGAACCCGCAGTGGATTTGCAGGGTTCCCGCATCGCACAAGTGTGAACTGAGCCTGAATCAAATACCGGTATATATACGGTAACTGCTGAGTGACAGAAATATTACACAGTCTCAAGCACTATTATATAAAGGGTGAGTGCCGTTCCCGCATCGCACCCGACTCGCACAGAAATTAACACTGTCCTATGCGAACTGTGGGGAGTGTCAATACAAAGTTAATGACACCCCCATTTCACACTGCGAACTGACAGTTCAGACATGAATCGGATCGCATAGGTGTGAACACCCATGCGATCGAATTTTGGTGCGGACCAAAAACAGGGTCCTGTGCGAGTTTGGTCCGTATGTGATTCAAATTCAGACATACAATCTGTATGGCTGAAATCGCATTGCTTGGACATCACATGTGATCTGCAATTCTTTATTTAAAATTTAGTATTTTTCCTGAAACTTCCCTCTTAAAATGAAGATGCGTGTTAAACGCCAATAAATACGGTATATATTTTCCTTTTCCTTTTGATTTTAAAGGTAAATTAGAGATTTGGGGTCTTTTTGACCCCAGATCTCTTAATAAGAGGACCTGTCATCCTTATTTCTATTACAAGGGATGCTTACATTGCTTGTATTAGGAATAAAAGTGATTAAAAAAAAAGAAACAAATAAAGGGACAGTGTAAATAAAAAGTAAAATAAATAAGATTTTTTTTTTTAAAGTGCCCCATCCCTCCTTGCTTGTGTGCAGAAGTGAACGCACATGTAAGTCACGCAAGCATATGTAAACGGTGTTCAAACCACACACGTGAGATATCGCCACGAACGTTAGAGTGAGAGCAATCATTTTAGTGCAAGACCTCCATTGTAACTCTAAAGAGGTAACCTTTAAAGATTTTTATAAGGTCGCCTATGGAGATATTTAAGTACTGTAGTTTGTTGCCATTCCACAAGCATGGGCATTTTTAAAGCATGACGTGTTTGGTATCTATTTACTCAAGGTAACATCTTCTTTCACAATAAACAAAAATTTGGGTAAATATTGTTTGTTTTTTTTTAAATGTATTTTTCCCAAAAAATTGCGTTTGAAAGACCGCTGCGCAAATACAATCGCCATTTTATTCTCTAGGGTTCTAAGTCATTTTCTAGCAAAAAATACTGATTTAAAATTTTAAACAAACAGTGCTAGAAAAGGCCTGGTCAGCAAGTGGTTAAATCCATAAGAGCTGGCTATAGATACTGACCAGAAAGGATATTGTATCTTTAATAAGCGGGCGGGCACCCTTGCTATGGAAAAAATACTAGCAAATGTTATTTGAAGGATATGTAGCGGTGATATATCATTTATTTTGGGGAGGCACTGCCTCCTAAGGACTCTCCATGACAGTACCTCTGAAGATAACGGACATGCATAAATAAGCTCTAAATTTTCCAGGACTAAATTTCTCCTCTGACGGGAAAATGTAATTCTTACCCAGGTTCATCTATTCATGTATATGAAATTGCAGCTATCTGTACTCCACAGCCAGAGACAGGCAAACACATCCTAGATGTAATCTAAAGCAGTCAATCTCTCTGCTTGCTGTTTGTAGGTGACTGAGCAGACAACATCAAGGTTTATTTATAGGCCCCATGCTTCCAGTGACATGAAACTCCATAAAGTCTGCAAGCAAAGCCTGCTGACATCACAGTGGCGGTGTGTTCAGCTGCCTATTATCACCAGCATTGTTTAAATTACTTGATTTTCATAAAGTGCACTGAACACCGCTGCGTCATTCTGTTCTGCCATTCCTCACGTCCCCTTTTTTGCTGTCAATAAAACTTCGCAGGAAATACAATAATTCAAGGGACCTTTTCATGAAGCCCTCACTGCTGCATGTGTTAAAAAAGAAACTCAGTGGGTCATATATTTCATTACATTTCTCTAGATGTCAGAGAAAAGAAAACACATTTGTATCAGTTCAATCACTGAACCATCAATGATTGAAGTTACCGTTACTGTAGGAGAGCTGCTGTTGGTTGCCTTTGTTCTTTCGTCTTTAACGCTGTCAAGTTAAAGTTCTCCGATGTTATGTACTTTAGCACAGCCAAGTGGTGACAAATGAGTATAAGTTTGAATCCCATAAGCTATTATGCTCTTATTCAACATCATAATGAAAACAGATTAACTGCTATTACCACACTAATGGTAATAATTCCTTTGATTGCCAAGAGGGTACTTATATATGGAACATAATGTTGCCAAAAAAGAAAACAAAAGAATAAGTGATTTAACTTTTGTTAATTGGAATGACTGTGATAGCGTTCCCTGCTCCAATGTTTTTTTTTTTATATACCCTAGAAAGTGGAAACAGTCTTTCAGACTCCTTATGAAGGTCAGAAACACAACTGTCAGATTTTTTTGACAAAGAAATACAGCCATATTTCACTGTTCATATAGGCATAAAATACATTAATTTCATAGTATGTTGAGCAGAACTGAATTAATATGAAACGGATTGAATTTTCTCAGCTTGCATTAATCATATTAATCATCTTTTTCTTTTTTTTTTGAATGTTCACTTTGGGACAAAGATTTCCTTATAAGACAAATCCTAAACCCTTCTGCTTATTTTTATGCTATAAGCACAAAACCCTATTTCAGTTTTGTGAATAAGTCTTTCCGAAAGGAGAGGGGACCAGATTAAATGCCATTTTAGTAAATGCCCACCTTCCGGATGCCCAAATCCTCACTTGGCCTTTGCTGTACAAGAATACTTACCCATGAACAGAATCATTTCAGCCTACGGGCCTTGGGAACACAAAGCTGGTAGCTGTGATCAGCAGGTAAAGCACCAAAGAAAAGACCTCACTAAAGAACTAACATGGAGAGTTTAGCCAGTACTCCCAGAAAATGAATGTACATTTGTCTATATTAAACAGACAGAAATGCCTGAAATCCCTAGACTTTCATTTCATATTGCAGTAAAAACACTTCAGTCTTGGTACAGTTAGTTATCTAAAGAAATTAAATATTCCTTTGCAGAAATAGGGAAGTGTGTCCTCAATCTGTACTATAATGGGAATATTGTATCAATGAAATCCTTAAACTTAATAAGCTAAAAAGACAAACAAAACATCCTCAGCATGTAAGCATACCTAAGGAAATTGTCAATGGCAAGACAGAAAGTTTCAAAAATGCAAGTTTCGATAATGGAAAAGTACGGTCATTTGAGGCAGAATCAATATAGAAGACATTGGCTGTTGGTAGTTAGCTAGCATCATACCACCACTTTAGGCAACGTTGTTATGCACAATTTATGTCCCTCTATGATTTATTTTGAACACAGAGCCATTTTATTTACTGCCTCATGCCAACTGTCCTGAATTTGCCAGGACAGTCTCGCATCTAGGTGCTGTGGCCCGATGATGCTGTTTCCTGTTCTGTGTCCCAAAAACAGCATCAGCTTTTTGTGAGGTACTGGGTATAGTCAACTCATAGGGGATTACAGCTACGGGTGAGCGGTTCCTGCTTGTTTAGGAGTGGGACAGCCCAGAAAGTGGATGTGGTCTGAATGGGACTACTCAGAAGGGCCATGGGAGGGTGTGTCATTGTTGGCAAGAATGCTGTTTTTCTTTTTCTTTTTAATAAGAGTATTGTTACTTGTCTATATATAGCCTTTCTGACATTTTGGTAAAAAAAAAAAAATCTCTTGATCGGTCCCACTGTGGTAACAAATTTCTTATGTGTGTTCACAGATTAAAAAAATTGCGTTCAGATGTGGTTAGTATGATTTATGTACCAGTGTAAAATGTGCATTGTCATTCTGACACTGGAAACATTGTATATTCCCTTGTAGATATTGTGAAATGGGGGAACCCGGGTTCACCAGCCAGCCAAGTTTGAAAAGCACAGCTTTTTTTTTTTTTTTTTTTTTTACGGAAAGAAAACAAAATAGCTTCTAGTCCGCATAAGCAACATAAACAATCCATAGTTTCTGGTACTCCAAAAAAGCCATAAACTTGTCCCTAACAAAGACTTTTCCATGGTGGCTGAATGAGACTATGCTCAACGATCTGATAGTTTTCAAGGAAATCAAATCAAAGTTACGCATGTTCTTTCAGGAAAATCAGCCCTTGAATACCTCCCCGACTAACAATTGGGCAGCTCATAAGGTTACTATTAGGGGGAGACTTCTCCAAATAGCAGCATGAATCAAGCAAAATCGCAAGATCATAATTAAGCAAAAGGAGGAGGAACTTCAAACCCTTTTAAAAGAACAGCGTAAATCTCCTCAAGTGGACATCCGCCATAGAATTGATATGGCAAGAACAGTATTGGATGTGGGTCTTACCACCCAGGTGGAAAAAGTTATCCGTTGGTCGCATCATAAAAATTACGCAATGGGAGGTAAACGCGCTACCTTGGTTCCCCGTGTATTCTCACCAACCTTGCCTAAACTGAGATTGGAGAATGGTCACCCAACTCAAAACCCTGAGTTGATCGTAACAGAACTTCTACTCCCCTTTATATGCTAAACCAGAGAAGTTTAAGCAGGATAGGGCGGATGCAATTTTTCATGGTCTTTCCCTACCCTCTTTGACACAGGCTCATATGGAGCTCATGGATAAAGAGATCTCGGAAACGGAAATTAATCTAGTCATAAAAAATTTACATCGTTCTAAGGCTCTGGGCCCGGATGTTTTTTCAGGCATTTACTATAGGATGTACCATGAGATCCTGACTCCACACCTCTGCTAATTTTTCAATGAACTCAGGCAAGGTACCCGTCTTCCAGCGCATGAAAATGCGTATATGAGTATATACATGTTATACCAAAACCAGAAAATGATCATGGGGATTGCGCAAACTATCGACCTATTTCTTTGATAAACTTTGACCTTAAAATAATGTCCAAAATACTATCAGCAAGACTCGCTCCTTAGCCAGTATATCCATTCTGATCAGGCACGATTTGTTCCATGTCCTGTCTCGATATGGCTTTGGACCGCAATATTTGTCACTGTTACGAGTGTTATAAAGTTCGCACACCGCATGCTTAATGGTAAAGGGTTACGCTTCAAACTCGCTAGATATTCCTAGAGATACTCGACAGGCATGCCCTCTGTCCCCGCTGTTATTTGTCCTGGCACTAGAACCACTTACCATTAAAATACGCATCGGCATAGATATTAAGGGGATAAAGTGGGGAAAAAGGGAACATAAATGTGCCCTCTTTGCAGATGACATCCTGCTGTTAATTTCCTCCCCCAATACCTCTCTTACAAACCTTTTTGCTATACTCCAAATTTTCTCGATATTCTTCCGATCTTAAAATAAACCATGATAAGTTTCAGGCGGTGAATATATATTTACAAAAAAATATAGTTGTGGCCCTCAAGCAATCCTATAGGTTCCACTGGTAATCTGAGCCTCTCCCATACTCAGGAATAAACATTACACCGTGGCAGTGGTTCAATCTGACTCTGCGGCTTTCCAAAAAAAGGTATTTTAATTTTTATCTGGGGTGACAAGAGACAGAGGGTGAACAAACGAACATTATCTACACCCAAAAAGATAGGAGGTTTGGGGATTTCGGATCTACTTAAATACTTTTATACGGCACAGCTGGCTCAGCTTAACAGATTTCATTCTCACCAGCCCTACCCCCTATGGATAAAAGCGGAATCATACTCTTGCAAGTCGGGACCGATTTCCCATGTTATGTGGTTACCGGCAAAGGAACGGCCCCCAATTTTGTGCCCTTCCCTTTAATTTTCACTGGGAAACCGGGACAGATTCTCTAGAGTTCACAAATTTAAATTTCATCATAGCCCTTTGGCTTCTCTGCTCCGGAGAGTTCACCCCGGGCCTCTCACCCCAGACTTTTGATTGGTGGATCAATAAAGATTTTCTACGTATAGCTGATCTTTGTGATCATAAAGGTATTTTAACAAAACAAGCCTTACTGGAGAAACATCAGCTCCCAACATCAGAACATTTTAGGTATGCTCAGATAGTACATTATCTTGTAAATCTGATATTGTTACTATGACATCTATTAAATATCTATGCCACAAATATGACAATATCCGAGGTCACAGATTTATGGTAAGCTAACTTTTAACTCAACTAAATTGGGCTATATGGAAAAATGGGAGCAGGCTATCAACAAGACTCTCGAGCTTGATGAATGTTTCTCAGCTTAAGCAGAATTTAGGTCTTTTATCAATACCTCCATTATTGAGGAAAACTACGAAGTGCAGTGGCCGCCTGTGTCCCGGGTTCTTCTATGCTATGCTTCAGAGGCTGTGGTCAGGCAGGCACCACAGTGTTCCACATATGGTGGCAGTGTCCCAAATGAGGTGTTTTTGGATAAGAGTATATCATTTTTATCTTTTCCCTCACACAAATTAATCTGATCAAATCCCCTTACTAGGCAGCGTGGTGGAGGAGGCCCCGAGACATCAGAGGAGACTCATCACTTATATACAAATATTATATTTGTGCCTGCAAAAACTATCATTGCCAAGTCCTGGAAATTGGCGGTCATACCTTTTGATCAGCTTAAGCACAAACTCTCCTGGATTATGATAAATGAGAAGTTAACAGCTATCTTAAATGACAAAATGAAGCTGTTTGAAAAAAGTGTGGGATCCATGGATCAACTATCTGACTACTGACCCCAGGAGTTTGCCCACTTAAATTGACTATTAGACAGTGAAGATTGGAACACAGCAGTTTCTTCCCCCTCTTCCCCTTCTTCCCCCTTTTCTTTTTCGGTCACCTTTTCTCTATTTGTAGCTGTATTTCTTTCTATTGTTAACTAAGGGAATAGGCTAGTTTTGGTGGTTTACATAAAGTGATTGCCCCCCACCCCCCCATGACGGGGGCTGACCATCATTGAGCATCTGACAAGAAAACTCAGGGATTTACCTAGAGAACACATTCATTATTACAACTACATAAGGTACAAGCAACCTTCTCTGGTGTAGCATTTTGGGGGCTGATGGCTTTCAGAATGGGAGCGGGCTGCAAAATGTTACAAAAATAGGGAAATGTACCACTGATACTTGAATGAGATCACTTGCATTGAATATATAGTTTTTTATATCTAACCAGACTATTGGTATACTCCTCTCGCTCTTTGCATTAACAATATCTAGGTACTCTCCTCTATGGGTCATGTTCATTATATTCCTAGTGTTTTTCTTATACATATATTTTGTACAATGGAGAATTAGCTTACTTGTCAATTCTTCTGTCTTCGTATTTCTATTTGTAACCTGTTTATCTTTCTCTAATTTTGTCAAATTTTCAATAAAAATTATTGAAAGAGAATATGTCCAGCAGTGCCACCAGCACAGAACTGGCAAAAACCAGTGGTACCCTGGTACACCCATCAACTGTCTGGAAAAGTCTGACCAGAAGTGGTCTTCATGGAAAAATTCTTCTATCGTGGAAACAAAGATAAGTGATTCAACTATGCATGAAAACATAGAAACAGGGGTGTAGAAAGATTGCAGCAGGCGCTCTGGACCGATGAGTCAAAATTTGAAATATTTGGCTGTAGCAGGAGGCAGTTTGTTCGCCAAAGGGCTGGAGAGTGGTACAATAATGGGTGTCTGCAGGTAACATTAAAGCATGGTGGAGGTTCCTTGAAAGTTTGGGGCTGCATTTTTGCAAATGTAGTTGGAGATTTAGTCTGGGCCAATGGTGTCCTCAGTGCTGAGAAATACAGGCAAATACTTATCCATCATGCCACACCATCAGGGAGGCATATGATTGGCCTCAAATTGATTCTGCAACTGGAATACAACCCCAAACATAAGCAATTGTCATTAAGAACTATCTTCAGTGGCTCCCACAAAGACCTGATCTCAACATCATCGAGTCTGTCTGGGATTACATGAAGACACAGAAGGATCCCAGGCAGCCTACGTCCACAGAAGATCTGTGGTTAGTTCTCCAAGATGTTTGGAACAGCCTCCCTGCCGAGTTACTTCAAAAACTGTGTGCAAGTCTACCTAGAAGAATTGATGCTGTTCTGAAGGCAAGGGGTGGTCACACCAATTAATAATTTGATTTGGATTTCTCTTCTGTTCATTTACTTTCCATTTTGTCAATCGATAAAAACAAACTATTTCTGTTTCTGAAAGCATTCTTACTGCATTTTTTCACACATGCCTAAAACTTTTACACACTAGCGTATTTAAAATGTAGACCTCAGCTGATACATTACACTATTATTAAATGCGGAGAAAACAATATTATATAGCTTTCAGTCAGAGCTAACAAGGGACACCTCTGGATTTTCCTGTCATGGATATGCAGTAGTGTTTGTCAGCTTACCTTCCTTCCTATGTGTTCATCTTAGAGGCCTGAGCCCTTTCACCTGGCTTCCTTTATAATCTCCTCCCAGCCAGACTCCACCCCAGGCCCTATCACAGAACACTATATTAACCTGTGCACTGCAAGCCTGCTTGGCTGATCAACGTGTTTGTTAGGCATTGTGTGTTTGGGTTCCTGCCTGCCGTGTGCTACGTCTGTCTCTCTGTTACATATTTGGCTTGTCCCCGACTATCCCTGTCTGCTCGTGACCCTTGACCTTCGGCTTGTTCTTTCGTTATCCTTGTCTGCTTGTGGCCCCTGACCTTCAGCTTGTTATTCGGTTCTCTCATATCTTGTGCTGCTGCTTCCCCTCTTTTCCCCTTATCCTACGGGGCGTGAGCTAGGAAACTCCAGGGGCCGCGACCTGGTCCCAGCCTGCAGCATAACATCCTCACCACTAGAGGCCCTGGAGAAGACCTGCTGGGTCTTAGACTCCGTGCCCTGGGGAATCTTGGCTCTAGCTTCCGTTAGGATCCCGGTTGTGCTCCTCTGGTCCCGCTTTCCACAACCACCCAGTTTCCTATCCGCAGCAGTCAGCCATAGGGTTCACTACCTTGCGGTGCACTCCTGTCCCCCTACGGTGTGCATCTGTCACCTGGCCACAGGTGACCTTGACAGTTTGATCAGCCATGAACCCGGCTGACATCCCGCTCCCCGCGGATGATCCATTGCAGGGCATAGTTCGCAGACTTGAAACCCAGGAATCAAATCAGACTCAGGTGATGCGATTCCTCCAGGATCTGGCTTCTCGATTCGAGCAGCTTCAGGTCTCCTTGGGAACCCTGAATCCGCAACCTCAAATACAACCAGCGGCTGCACCTATTGCACCAGTCGCAGCCACACACTCACTACAACTGCCAGCTCCGTCCCGTTTCTCTGGGGACTCCAAGGCTTAGCCAATGCACAATTCATTTTGAGCTCCAGCCCCAAAACTTCCTGTCTGATCGGGCTAAGGTAGCCTATATCATTTCCCTCCTCTCTGGTGAAGCTTTAGCCTGGGCAGCCCCTCTGTGGGAACTGAATGATCCAGTGGTTTCTAGCCTGTCTGGCTTCTTGAAACTTTTTCGGAATATCTTCGAAGAACCGGCTCGTGTCTCTTCAGCGGCCAGCGCCCTTTTACGTCTCCGCCAAGAGTCTGCTTCTGTGGGACAGTATGCCCTTCATTTCCACATACTGTCGGCTGAGTTGAGCTGGAACAATGAGGCCTTAGTCGCAACCTTTTTGCATGGCCTGTCTGATAGAGTGAAGGATGAATTAGCAGGAAGAACCATCCCCACTGATCTGGCCGGCGTTATCTCCTTGTGTAACCAGATCGATATTCGCTTTCAGGAGAGGACCTTAGAAAAGCAACGCCAGCACTCCTTGGTTCTTAGTCAGCCTGAGCTCCCCTCTCTTCGACCCGTAGAGCATCTCCTACCACCTGAGGAACCCATGCAGCTGGGTCGGACCAGGCTATCCCCCGAGGAACGTGCTAGGCGCAGAACTCTTGGTCTGTGTCTTTACTGTGGGGGCAAAGGTCATTTTCGTGACACTTGCTCTCTTTGTCCAGAAAAACGTTCGGGTCCACTTCATCTGGAAAGTGGAGTATTGGACCCAGAAATATCACCTTCCCCTTCTCGTCTTCTGCTTTCTGTGTTCCTTCATGTTGGTGCTTCTTCTCATTCGGTCTCAGCATATCTGGATTCCGGAGTCGCTGGTAATTTTATGGACTGGGAAATCGCATCGTCCATGAGACTTACTCTTTTGCCCCTCACCACGCCATTGGTGGTCTTGGCGATTGATGGTACTGTTCTCCCAGGGGGACCTATCCGCTTCCAGACCCTCCCTGTTAAGATGTCGGTAGGGACACTCCACCAGGAGTGGATATCCTTCCTTATCTTACCCAAGGCCTCAACGCCTATAATTTTGGGTCTCCCATGGTTACAGCTCCATTCTCCTCATGTGGACTGGACTACTGGACAGATCCTGGCTTGGGGTCCCTCCTGTTCCTCGTCCTGCCTACCCAAGGTTGCCCCCTGTGAATCTGAGCCGGTCATTCATTCCAGGTTGCATAACCATTTACATTTCTCTGTCCCTAACCACCCTTGGACGCACAGCCAGGCTAGCTTGTCTACAAGTCCTGCAGTCGCTACGTCTTGCGATGCGATTCAGGTAGTCGCTACACCTGACTCAGCTATTCACTCTGCCTCTGTACTAGTTATGCCAGTCCAGCCCATGCCCAGTGAGCCTCCTACTTTTTCTTGTTCGGGACATTCTGCTTGTCCTTCAGCTATTCAGTTTGACTCCGGTGACATGTCACCTTCTAACCAACCTGACTTTAGGGTTCCACTGACATCTGCTTAGTCTGATGGTCCTGTGCAAGATGACCAGTTCCCCTTTAAGGGTCTAGGGGACCCTCCTCAGATTCCTGTTGATCCTCTCATGCCCTTGCTTATTCCTAGAGAGCCTTTGGTCCTCAATAAATCTTCTTGTCATCTCCCTACCTCGTTTTCGGTCTCTGAGGATAATCTTAAGTACGAGGTTAGACAAGTTCTGGATTCTCGGCTCTGCAGAGGCATTCTTCAGTACCTTGTGCATTGGAGAGGTTTTGTTCCTGAGGAGGCGTCTTGGATCGCTGCATCTGATGTCGCTGCACCTCATCTGTTGAGAAGGTTTCATCAGAGATTTCCCTTTAAGCCTGGGCCCAGGCGGGGGAGGGCCCATAAGAGGGAGGGTACTGTCATGGATATGCAGTAGTGTTTGTCTGTCAGCTTACCTTCCTTCCTATGTGTTCATCTTAGAGGCCTGAGCCCTTTCACCTGGCTTCCTTTATAATCTCCTCCCAGCCAGACTCCACCCCAGGCCCTATCACAGAACACTATATTAACCTGTGCACTGCAAGCCTGCTTGGCTGATCAACGTGTTTGTTAGGCATTGTGTGTTTGGGTTCCTGCCTGCCGTGTGCTACGTCTGTCTCTCTGTTACATATTTGGCTTGTCCCCGACTATCCCTGTCTGCTCGTGACCCTTGACCTTCGGCTCGTTCTTTCATTATCCTTGTCTGCTTGTGGCCCCTGACCTTCAGCTTGTTATTCGGTTCTCTCATATCTTGTGCTGCTGCTTCCCCTCTTTTCCCCTTATCCTATGGGGCGTGAGCTAGGAAACTCCAGGGGCCGCGACCTGGTCCCAGCCTGCAGCATAACATCCTCACCACTAGAGGCCCTGGAGAAGACCTGCTGGGTCTTAGACTCCGTGCCCTGGGGAATCTTGGTTCTAGCTTCCGTTAGGATCCCGGTTGTGCTCCTCTGGTCCCGCTTTCCACAACCACCCAGTTTCCTATCCGCAGCAGTCAGCCATAGGGTTCACTACCTTGCGGTGCACTCCTGTCCCCCTACGGTGTGCATCTGTCACCTGGCCACAGGTGACCTTGACATTTCCATTTAGGACTGACAATGATAGAACAACAACAATTTTAGTGCAGCACATAGTCAGTAAAACAATACTTGATCGCTGCACATATTGCTCATATAGCTATTTAGCTGATATTGCTGCACCATATAAAAATCATAATTTTACAGATTTCCCCTACTGAGTTACACTACATTGTCAATTTTTAGTAGCTCTACCCATAGAACAGAAAATCACATACAAATACTTACTGTATATAAAGCTTTCTTACATTGGGGCTGTGTGGTGTATACTACATGGTAATTTGTAGATAGTAGTTATTGTGCACAGACAGGAAAATTAAACAAATATGCACACCTAGGCACTGTCTTCCAGTTTACTCCATACGGTATCACCATTTTACTTTTACATAATGAATGTCTTTTGTTAATATACAAGGATTTGTTTCTGTTATGCTTTCACAAATATGCTAAGTGGAGCCCTATGTAGTATTCATATGGTCTTACTAAATATTTAGAAATAGAATTTAAAAAAATCTAATTTCAAAGAGTGTTCAAAAGGCTGTTTTGCTAATAAGGTATTTCCAATAGCAAACTGCTATGTGCTATAACAAGATCTGACTACTTGTTTAGGGGAAATGGAGACAACCCACATGGCAAGAAAACCATGCATTTATTCCACACTGCAAATTGGTGCTTGAACATACACGTAATGTTGTACTATGATCAAATAACCTATAAATAATTGTGTTTTGATATCATTTAGAATAACATCCTTCATCACCACATGGTAATGCAATGATCACAAATGATAAATAGCTGACTATTTCCTTTCACACAAATACTTGGAGTTTGTTTACACTGGGTCTTTCCAAATGGAAGATTATGAATCAAAAGCCAAGAAGAATAACTAGATTTTTGGACCCGGTCTTTAAGTATGGATAATAAGTATGCACCAGACGGCCTTTTAAGAGAATGTTGCCACATTCAAATTTTCTGTCCCATAACACCATGTTCACATTCTGAGCCAGAGATCAACACATGTTTTCTCTGGGGCCATAATTTGTTATGGAGTTGGAACCTAGAAGTATAGCTTGTGGCAAATTGTAAGCACAAAGTTGACATCCAGGGTCTTAATCGGGTATTGTAGATTGTGAATTTGTCTTCTGAAAATGTTTGTTTTTCGTTTTAACCAAAGAAAAAAAAAGTGTGAAATTTACAGTGCTGAGCCCAATATATTAGTATTGAAATATATTGGGTTATTGAAATGTCTTCTAGACATTTTCTTACTGATTGCTGAGACGCACATTGAGACTGCTCTTCCTGATCCTCCCCCATCTTCAGTGTTCAGCTAGTTTAATTATTTCCATATCTATGAAACACCCACACTGCACTGCTTAATCTTGATGGCATTACAGGTTCTTACAGTAATTAGCACAAAGTACAAAAGACAGGATTCCAAAGCAAGAAAATATCTCTTGGTGTATAACTCTTAAGTCTTAAAGGCCAACTACTTTAGCACTATAACAACACCACCACCTACCACTGAAAAAATCTACTGCTGCCCTGAGAAATCATTAAGTAGTCTGACTCTACAAGGCAATATTGAATGTCTGTTAGCATTGTAATTACAACCTTAAGAAATTAAGTCTGTGACATTCCCTACTATCTTCTGTTCCTGATGCATGCATTCGTGTTTCAAAAATGATCCCATATTGAGTATCAGTAAACAAACACCAATGAATACTTATCTATCCTACTCCTGCTAAATGCATACCATGTCTCAAATCAAAACTGGACCAGGGAAATGTGTTGAAGCTGGTACACCCCAGCTCAATGGCATTGGCAAACTGATGAGGTTGTGATTGATAGAGACAAAAAGTATTGATATACAAAGAGCAGTTCATTGTCAGACACATTCCCATATGATATATAAACACAATTAAAGTAGAACTAAGGTATTTTTTTCATTTTGGATTGAGTAAGGGAGGGTTATAACCCCTGTCAGTTTTATCTGTCATCTGTGTCACATTGGAGAGATTCCCCTTCACTCCTTGCCCCTTAGCCAATACAGAAAGTTAGATGAAATTCCTCTACAACTCCTCTATGACTGGTTCACACCAGGGTCACCTGAACTAGTTTCCCCAATGGAAGATTACCCCGTTCTGGTGACAACCCCAAATGTGGCATTTTCTTTTACTTTTACTTTCACTTTCAATGATAATGGTAAACATGCCAAATAGGGGGTGAATCTCCCTAACGGGGCACAGACACCAATAGAAACCCAAGAGGTGTTTTCATCCCTCTCCACTCTGCCCAAAACTAAAAAAAAAAAAAAAAAAAGTTTTTAACATTGTAGAAATAAAGTCTATATTTTATTCTATTGGTTGCTGTCTCCTTGCTGTGCCGCTATAGTTCTACTTTTATAGGTACCAGGAGTATACTCTAGTTGATACCTATTGGGATAAGGCTTTAAAAGTCTCCCTTTTTTTCTACATGTTCTTCATATATTATTATTATTATTATTTCAGGTACTTATATAGTGCCATCAATTTACGCAGTGCTTTACATATATATTATACATTCAGATCAGTCCCTACCCTCAAGGAGCTTACAATCTAAGGTCCCTAACTCACATTCATACATATACATACTAGGGCCAATTTAGACAGGATCCAATTAACGTACCAGCAAGTCTTTGGAGTGTGAGAGGAAACCGGAGGGCCTGGAGGAAACCCACGCAGGCAGAGGGAGAACATGCAAACTCCAGGCATTTTTTGCTTTGTTACACACATATTATACAAGTTACTTATACTTACCATAATGACAGTAAGGGAAATGGTCAGTCGGGAAACACCGCCAAAATAGGCTGCTGAACCAATGGCTGCAAAAAGGCCGGGATCTATCCATTTTCCATACTCATTACTTTGGACTCCAAACATGTACACCAGAATAAGACCAACAATTCTCCCAAGAAGAGCACCAGTGTAGCTGTAGAGAAATATCATGATAATTGATTGTGCTAATTGAGGGGTCAGAGTTACGACTTGCATATTAGGAGACTGGACAAAGAATACTGGTTAAAGTACTGCAAACAGAAGCGCAGTAATATATTATATATTTAGTCGTTAATATTTAAAGTAATTCAGTAATTTAAAAGAAGCTTATTGGAAAACTAAGTTATATCATCAGGGCTGTATTAAGTATAATGGCACGTATAGGCATGAACTTAGGGCAGCAGGGTAAGAGGGCCTCAACAAGACTCAAAATGTCCAAATTCAGATAAATTTTACTTCTGGAAATTTATAGATAAACTCTGCATGAGAACGATAGGGGGAAAGGGTACAAAGGATATTGAAAGAAAATCATAAGACTTTTTGAAGTTTAAAAAACACGAAACTACCTCTCCTTTCTCTTGTTTGTTGGCCCTTACAGTTAAAATGTAGCAGTACTTATACTAGCAGTAACAATGTGTTTGTGCAGTTGTTTTTTACTAATAATCTCATGACAGGAGGGATGGAGCATGTATGACAGAGTATGGCTTTGCATGGTGTATACACGTGGCCCAGAGTGTCAGAACAATATTGTCACTTTAGGCTATAAAATAATGCTTATTCCCAATGAATATCACATAAATAACTAGTTTGCTTACAGCATGGGTACAACGAGTCCAGTGGAAACTGCGGCTCCAGCAGTCCAACAGGAAATAAGAAAGTAAAATATCAGAGTCGTAAGAAGAGCTTGAAGTCCAAACTTTATGTGAGTTCCTCGTTGGAACAGAAGCATGATACCATGTTTCCCATTTCCCACCAGCAGAGCAGCAGCTAAAAGCAAAATGCAGGTGATTAGAATAATTTTAAAAAAAAAATTCTTGCTTTTTTGGCAGTATACAGTGGTGTGAAAAGTGTGAAAAAGTATTTCCCCCCTCCCTGATTTTTTTTTTGCATATTTGTCACACTTAAATGATTCAAATCATCAAACAAATTTTAATATTACACAAAGATAACCCGAGTGAATCCAAGATGCAGTTTTTAAATTATTATTTCATTTATTAAGGGAAAAAAGCTGTTCAAACCTGCCTGGCCCTATGTGAAAAAGTAATTGCCACCTCCCATGCTGAATCATGAATTAACTGTGATTAACCAAAATTTTTGGAAAGCTGAGTTAAATTTCACTTGCCACACCTAGGCCTGATTACTGCCAGAAATCACATAAATAGAAACTGTCTGACAAAGTGAAGCACGCTAACAGATCACAAAAAGCCACACATCATACCACAATCTAGAAAAATCAAGAACAGATTAGAAAAACAAAGTATTGGACATGTATCATTCTAGGAAGGGTTTCAAAACCATTTCTAAGGCTTTGGAACTCCAGTGAATCACGGGAGAGCCTTTATCCACAAATGGATATAACTTGGAACAGTGGTGAACTTTCCCAGGAGTGGCCGGCCTACAAAAATGACTCCAAGAGCATGACGACCACTCATCCAGGAGGTCATAAAAGAACCCAGAACATCTAAAGAACTGCAGGCCTCACTTGCCTCAGGTAAGATCAGTGTTCATGATTCAACAATAAGAAAGAGACTGGGAAAAAATGGCATCCATGGGAGAGTTCCAAGGCCAAAGCCACTGCTGACCAAAAAGAACACAAAGGCTCATCTCACATTTACCAAAAAACATCTTGATTATCCCTAAGACTTTTAGGCAAATCTTCTTTGGACTGATGAGAAAAAAAATTAACTTTTTCAAAGGTATGTGTCCCGTTACATCTGGCATAAAACGAATACAGCATTTCATAACAAGAGCATAATATAAACAGTAAGACATGGTGGTGGTAGCGTGATGGTCTGGGGCTGCTTTGCAGCTTCAGGACCTGGACGACTTACCATAATTGATGGAACCATGAATTCTGAGTTCTACCAGAAAATCCTAAAGGAGAATGTCCGATCATCAGTTTGTGACCTCAAGCTCAAGTGCACTTGGGTTATGCAGCAGGACAATGATCCAAAACACAAGTCCACCTCCAAATGGTTCAAACAAAGCAAAATTTAGGTTTTGGAGTGGCCTAGTCAAAGCCCGGACTTAAATCCAATTGAGATGCTGTATCCTGACCTTACACAGGCTGTTCATGCTGGAAAACCTGCCAATGTGGCTGAATTAAAACAATTCTGCAAAGAAGAGTGGGCCAAAATTGCTCCACAGCCATTGCCATTTATCGCAAACGCTTGATTGCAGTTGTTGCCGCCAAGGGTGGCACAACCAGTTGTTAGGTTTAGGGGCAATTACTTTTTCACATAAAGCCAAGCAGGTTTGGACAGCTTTTTTTGCCTTAATAAATTAAAACCATCATTTAAAAACTGCATTTTGTATTTATTCGGGTTATCTTTGTGTAATAATACAATTTTTTGATGATCTGAGTCATTTAAGTGTGTTAAACATGCAAAAAAAAAAAAATCAGAAAGGGGGCAAATACTTTTTCACACAACTGTACATACACAGATGATCATATATTAGTTTATTGTAGTCAAACATGCAAATATATTATATCTGTTAGTTGTCATAGATGATAAGTTGTTGCAGATAGCTACTGTGCTTTGTGACACTGGAAAATTGTCAAAAGTAGTAGTTAAAGTTAATGTTTAGCCAAAAAAATCTTCTCTATAGCTTTAGTGACCCAACTTACGTGTTATGAAGTACAGTATGCGCTATATTGTGCAGGCAGCTGGATCCTGTAAAAAGTCTTCTCTGCAGGGTAACATTTCTGAGTCTTTTGTGAAGCCGCAGTAAACACACTACTACTGACAGGGAGCCTTCTTCCTCCTCCACTGGGAAAAGTTGTTTCATGGTGTACACTGAGCGGGAGAGAGAATTCTGTGATTCATCAGTCTGTCATCCATTCACAGATTTTGTTACATGCAGTGTACACTATGAAACAACTTTTCACATTGGAAGAGGAGGAGTGGGCAGGCCCCACAGGAGCTTGTTCACTGTAGCTTCAACAAAATTGGACAGCCTTCCCAGAAGAGTTGAAGCTGTTATAGCTGCAAAGGGTGGGCCAACTCAATATTGAACCCTACAGACTAAGACTAGGATACCATTAAAGTTCATGTGCGTGTAAAGGTAGGCATCCCAATACTTTAGGACATATAGTGTATAAGTTGAAATAGAATCATTATCTAAATCCTTGGATCCATCCCTGTCGGCAGTCTCCAAATCTGCAACAAATCACTTTTCTAATCCAACAGCAGGGATGTTGCCAAGTTATAAAATTCACAGCTGTTGATTATTTAGGGGTCTATAAGGATTCACTAAGTACTAGAAGATTTAAATAGTAATTATAGCCAAAAGGGCCTACAATAGCTGTCAGGTTTTTATTGCTGTGTCCATGGCAGGAAGAAACACTCTTACCATTTATCCTGGTGTCTATTATCATCAGGAGAAAAAGTGATAGAAGATCCAAAATTGTACGGTTATCACTAAAACAGAAGGCAAAGGGAAATCTGGAGGACCTATTCCAGCGATAGCTGGCCATTAGGAGACTTTTCCTTTGGGCTTGTTTACATTTGTGGTCTGGGGACAGTAAAAAAAGACAAGCCAGCCAACTCACCACCTTTCAATGAGCAGTGGATCCCTTTGCACAGTGTGGGCAAGGGCTGCCACACATCTAAACTTAGCTTTATACTGGAGAAAGTTCTTCTCACTTCCTGTTGTGTTTTTGGGTCAGGAAGTGAAGAGAAAGTTATCTAATGAGACACATAAAACAAAACAAAAAATGCAATTGATGTTTTAACACTTCCCTTCTCCATCTGAAACTAGCAAAAATTTGAACCTCGAAAAACTAGTATCTTTAACTAGCAAGTAGGGATGAGCTCGGTGTTCGAGTCGAACACACGTTTGACTCGAACATCGGCTGTTCGCTCATTCGACGAAGATCGAACGTTATAGGCCGTTCGCGCCAAATTCGAGTGACGTGAACGGCCCACAATACACTGCGCCATCGCAGTGCAATCCCGGCGCTGTGATTGTCCAAGCATGCACTGTGACCCCGCATGCTTGGCCAATCACAGCACCGGCAGCGAGGAGAGCCATAATTGGGCACAGGCAGGATGCCTGTGGCCAATCATAGCTCGGGGGGGGTTTAGTACACACCCCACACTTTAAAAGGCCGCCAGCGCGGCGGCCTCGTGCAGTGTGTTCCGGCGTGCAGGGAAAGAGATAGATAGGCAGGGACAGTGTGCTCTGTGTTCTATTTTTTTCTCAGGCATCTGCAGGAGTTAGTGGGTGTTGTGTGCCTCCAGCACAGTATACACCTGGATCTAAACTTTATTGCTGTTCTCTTAGCTAGGTAGGCAGGCAGGGAAAGAGATTCATAGGCAGGGACAGTGTGTTCTGTTCTATTGTTTTCTCAGGCATCTGCAGGAGTTAGTGGGTGTTGTGTGCCCCCAGCACAGTATACACCTGTATATATCCGTCATTGCTGTTCTCTAATACAGGCATCTGCAGGAGTTAGTGGCACAGTATACACCTGTATATACCCGTCATTACTGTTCTCTAATACAGGCATCTGCAGGAGTTAGTGGCACAATGTACACCTGTATATACCCGTCATTACTGTTCTCTAATACAGGCATCTGCAGGAGTTAGTGGCACAGTGTACACCTGTATATACCCGTCATTACTTACTGTTCTCTAATACAGGCATCTGCAGGAGTTAGTGGCACAGTGTACACCTGTATATACCCGTCATTACTTACTGTTCTCTAATACAGGCATCTGCAGGAGTTAGTGGCACAGTGTACACCTGTATATACCCATCATTACTGTTCTCTAATACAGGCATCTGCAGGAGTTAGTGGCACAGTGTACACCTGTATATACCTGTCATTACTGTTCTCTAATACAGGCATCTGCAGGAGTTAGTGGCACAGTGTACACCTGTATATACCCGTCATTATTGTTCTCTAATACAGGCATCTGGAGGAGTTAGTGGCACAGTGTACACCTGTATATACCCGTCATTACTGTTCTCTAATACAGGCATCTGCAGGAGTTAGTGGCACAGTGTACACCTGTATATACCCGTCATTACTGTTCTCTAATACAGGCATCTGCAGGAGTTAGTGGCACAGTGTACACCTGTATATACCCGTCATTACTGTTCTCTAATACAGGCATATGCAGGAGTTAGTTGCACAGTGTACACCTGTATATACCCATCATTACTGTTCTCTAATAAAGGCATCTGCAGCAGTTAGTGGCACAGTGTACACCTGTATATACCCGTCATTACTGTTCCCTAATACAGGCATCTGCAGGAGTTAGTGGCACAGTGTACACCTGTATATACCCGTCATTACTGTTCTCTAATACAGGCATCTGCAGGAGTTAGTGGGTGTTGTGTGCCTCCAGCACAATATACACTACCCAATTGCTGGTTTTTCCCATCTCCCTGCAGGCCATTACTATTTCTGGAAGGCCAACAAAGAGAGGCAGACAGTCACAAGCCAATAAAAGAGGGCAAGCAGGCTCTGTGTCTGGGGGCCACAGTGCTGGTCGTGGACGCGGTGCATTGTCATCAGCACGTGGCCATGGGACACGCTTGTCCTTATTTTCAGCAGCTGGACGTGTTGAGCCGCATCATGCCGAAGAATTGGTAGAGTGGATGACCAAGCCCTCCTCATCCTCCTCATCCTCTCTCACCCAGGCTCAGGGTACTGGCAAAGCAGCTGCCAAAGCATCCTCTTCCCTCGTATCAATGTCATCATCAGTCACTCCTTCCCTAGACCCACCATGTCCTCCTGAAGAGTCCTCCGAACTGTTTGAGCACAGTGTTGGGTACATGCTCCAGGAGGATGCCCAGCGTTTCGAAGGGTCTGAGCGCAGAGAGGGGGGATGCTCAAGAAGGACAGCAATCTGGCAGTCATGTTCCAGCAGCTGCAGCATACTGCTAGATTGGCTCCAGTGATAAGGAAAGAGGGGATGATGAGGTCACTGACTCCACGTGGATGCCTGATAGGAGAGAGGAGGAGGAGGAGGACACATCTCCAACGAGGCAGGATGCCCTCCGGGGGCCAGCGTAAGGGCAGCACACCGACTGAATCACACCGCAGAGCTCCGCCTGTGCAGGGCGCTGCCTCTGCCCGTTATTCCAAAAGTTCTTTGGTGTGGGCCTTTTTTGAGTCGAGTGCATCAGATCGCACCACTGCTATTTGCAACATATATCTGAAGCGTATCTCGCGTGGCCAAAACATCAGCCGCTTGGGCACCACTTGCTTGACTAGACATATGTTGACCTGCCATGCAGCTTGTTGGCAAGCGTACCTTAAAGACCCACACCAAAGAACAAAGCGTACCTCTCCTTGCACCGCATCAGCTGGGATCTCCAACCCCACTATACATTCAGTCCTCTCTGAAACCTGCACTGAGAGGAATGAAGGTGTAGAATTAGGTGTTTCAATGCCAAGTACTTGCGGGCACTCTGCTAGCAGTACACAGACGTCCGATTCTAGCAGGCAAATTTCCCTGCCCCAGCTGCTGGACCGTCAAAAGAAGTTCACTCCCAGCCATCCACATGCCCAGCGGTTGAATGCTAGCTTGGCTAAATTGCTAGCAATTCAACTGCTGCCTTTTCAGTTGGTAGACTCGGCCCCCTTCCGTGAGTTTATGCAATGTGCGGTTCCTCAGTGGCAGGTTCCAAAACGCCACTTTTTCTCACGGAAGGCGATTCCGGCTCTCTACTGGCATGTGGAAGGCAATGTCCATGCCTCGCTGGACAGGGCGGTCAGCGGTAAGGTGCATATTACCGCTGACTCATGGTCCAGCAGGCATGGACAGGGACATTACCTTTCTTTCACGGCCCATTTGGTCACTCTTTTGGCAGCTGGGAAGGATGCAGGACAGGGTGCAGTAGTGTTGGAGGTTGTTCCGCCGCCACGCCTTCCAAATGCTACTACTGGTTGTTGTGACACACCTCTCTCCTCCACCCCCTCCTCTTCTTCTTCCTCCATGGTCTCTTCCTGTGCTTTGTCCTTGGAACCAGCGGTGCTCCGTAGGCGTTCAAGGGGCTACGCAAGTACGCAGGCAAAAACATGCCATGCCGTGCTTGCGCTGGTGTGTTTGGGGGACAGGAGCCACACTGGGGCAGAGGTTCTGTCAGCTCTGCAGGGGCAGGCCGAGAGGTGGTTGACGCCATGCCAGCTTAAGCCAGGAATGGTGGTTTGCAACAATGGCACCAACCTCCTCTCTGCCCTCCGACAGGGACAACTGACCCATGTGCCCTGTGTGGCTCACGTCCTTAACCTGGTGGTGCAGCGGTTCTTGGGCAGGTACCCGGGCTTACAGGATGTCCTGAGGCAGGCCAGGAAAGTCTGTGTGCATTTCCGCAGATCATATAATGCCAGTGCTCGGCTGGCTGAGCTGCAAAAGGAGTTGAACCTGCCCAAGAACCGACTTATATGTGACATGCCCACCAGGTGGAACTCAATGTTGGCCATGCTGCAGCGGCTGCACACGCAGCAGAGGGCCATCAAAGAGTACCTGTGCGACTACGGCACCAGGAC
Organism: Rana muscosa; assembly: GCA_029206835.1. Taxonomy (NCBI): domain Eukaryota; kingdom Metazoa; phylum Chordata; class Amphibia; order Anura; family Ranidae; genus Rana; species Rana muscosa. The sequence goes on along the minus strand of JARGYO010005626.1, from coordinate 9,539,103 downwards.
AGGGTCAGGGGAGCTTGTTTTTTTTTCACCACGCCAGTGGGGCATGATCAGGGATGCATGCACTGTCCTGGCACCATTTGAGGAGGCCACGAGGATGGTGAGCAGTGACAGTGCATGCATCAGTGACACTGTACCTCTTGTCCACCTGTTGGAGCATACGCTGCATGGAATAATGGACAGGGCACTTGAGGCAGAACAGAGGCAGAAAGAGGAGGACTTCCTTGCCTCTCAAGGCCCCCTTTACCCAGACAGTGTTCCTTGTGTCCCACCCATCCCACAGGAAGAGGACGAGGAGGAGGAGGAGGAGGAGGATTGTGTCAGCATGGAGGTGGAGCATGGCACTCAGCATCAACAGCAGAAGTCTTTTAGGGATGATTGACAGTCCCAACAAACCCGTGGACTTGTACGTGGCTGGGAGGAGGTGGCTGCAGATCATGTCGTCCTTAGTGACCCAGAGGACTCCGGACCGAATGCCTCAGCTAACCTACGCTGCATGGCCTCCCTGATCCTGCAAAGTCCAGGAAATGATCCTCGTATTCTTCGGATCAAGGAGAGGGACCATTACTGGCTGGCCACTCTCCTTGATCCACGGTACAAGGGTAAGGTTGCGGACCTTATCTTGCCGTCGCAGAGGGAGCAGAGGATGAGACAACTCCGGGAGGCCTTGCAGAAAGGTCTGTGCAACGCGTTCCCAGAGACTGGGAGGTTACAAACTCCTGGTCCTGGACAACGAGTTGCTGAGGCTTCGGTCAGTAGCAGAAGGAGCGGTGGAGAAGGTGGCCGTCTGACCGATGCGTTCAGATTTTTTTTTAGTCCGCAGCCCCAAGGTATGATTGGTTCCAGCAACCATCGCCAACGTCTGATATACATGGTGCAGGAATACCTAGGGGCAAGGTCAGACTTGGACACCTTTCCCACCGAAAATACTCTGGCTTACTGGGTCTTGAGGATGGATCACTGGCCAGAGCTTGCACAGTATGCAATTCAGCTACTGGCCTGTCCTGCATCCAGCGTTCTTTCGGAACGCACATTCAGTGCTGCTGGAGGCTTTGTCACGGATCACAGGGTGCGCCTGTCCACCGACTCGGTTGATCGACTGACCTTCATAAAGATGAACCAGTCTTGGATCACCACCAGCTACCAAGCACCTGAAGCTGATATAACAGAATAATTTATTTTCAAATGTCACATCCCTTCAAGACTGATGCTGATGCTGAGTGACTGTCCTGTTATGTTTATTGACTATCCTCCTCCTCCTCAATGATCCGATTCTTGATGATAGCTTGGAAGAACTTTTTTGTTTCTGGGTGCCGCCACCAGTGGCTAAGGCCCAATTTTTCAGCCCCTGTTTAACAGGGGCGTGTAATTACAATTTTTGATGCAATACTTTGCAACAGGACTCATTGCTGTGCTCCAAGTACAGTATCTGTGAGGGGTTGCAGTGTTGTGGCACCAGTGCCTAAGGCCCAATTTTTCAGCCCCTGTTTAACAGGGGCGTGTAATTACAATTTTTGATGCAATACTTTGCAACAGGGCTCATTGCTGTGCTCCAAGTGCAGTATCTGTGAGGGGTTGTAGTGTTGTGCCACCAGTGCCTAAGGCCCAATTTTTCTGCCCCTGTTCAACAGAGGCATGTAATTACAATTCTTGATCTAATAATTCACAGCAGGGCCCATTCCTGCGCCCACCAAGAGTAACTGTGAGGGCTTACAGTGTTGTGGCAACACCACCACCACCACCAAAGGCCCAGTTTTTCTGCCCCTCTTCCACAGGGGCATGCAATTACAATTCTTGATCTAATAATTTACAGTAGGGCCCATTCCTGCGCCCACCAAGAGTAACTGTGAGGGCTGACAGTGTTGTAGCACCAGCACCACCACCAAAGGCCCAATTTTTCCTACCACTGTTCAACAATGGCATGTAATCACAATTCCTGATATAATAGTTCACAGCAGGGCGTTCCAGCACCCACCAAGAGTAACTGTGAGGGCTCACAATGTTGTGGCAACACCAACATGTAAGGGGCAAATTTCAGCAGAGTATATACGGCAGGCCCCTACTTTCAAACATCCAACTTACAAACGACTCCTACTTGCAAACGGAAGGAGACAACAGGAAGTGAGAGGAAATCTACCCCTAGGAAGGGAAATTCTCTCCTGTAAGAGTTTATATGGAAAAAAGGTGTCCCCTCTCTACTGATGCTTTATCACCAATCCTTGTTTCAATAAAAACCCCACTTTTCAAAAACATTTGTCATTGAAACAGAAAGTGAGGTGAAATGTTATGAACAGGTGCACAGACAGCAAAACAAATGTTACAGGGGTGATAACCCTTCCCTATGTTTTCCAAAAAGCTTAAAAATATATTTTTTGGCTGGAGCTACACTTAAACAATGTACCTGTTCAAAATTACAAACAGATTCTACTTAAGAACAAACCTACAGTCCCTGTCTTGTTTGCACCGCCTGTATACGGCTGTTCAGAGTATATAGGGCCTTTTTTTATTTTGGGTGCGGGGTTCCCCTTAATATCCATACAAGACCCAAAGGGGCTGGTAATGGGCTGGGGTAGGGGGGAGGGGTGATGGGGGTAGCCATGCCATTTTTCTCAAAGATTTTCATCCATATTACCGGGACCAGACATTACATTAAAGCCGCAAGCAGTTTTAAATGGCTTTTTTTCCTTTAGAAATTTCATTTTGTGCAGGGACAGTTCTAAACATGGGAAACACATGCCACTTCACAGGTATACTTTAGACACCCCCCAGGTACGATATTTAAAGGAGTATTTCACTTCTTTTTTGTTCACTTTATGCATAATTAAAATGACTGCTCCCGAAAAACGTCAGTTTTTAAAACTTCGTTTGCATTGATACATGTCCCCTGGGGCAGAACCCGGGTCCCCAAACCCTTTTTAGGACAATAACATGCATATTAGTTGTTATAATTAGCACTTTAGATTTCGAACGTTCGCGTCCATTGTATTTAATAGGGTTCTAACTTTCGTGCGAACTTTCGGTCCGTTCGAAGGTTCTGGTGTGAACCGAACCGGGGGGTGTTCGGCTCATCCCTACTAGCAAGACAAGAATATTGGAAACATCTACAGCTAAGTAAAAACATAATATGTATGCACAAGCAAGCCCAACCTCACCTTACAAATTTGGAATGGACAAATCTTCTACAATGTATTTTAAGAGGACAGTACAACAAAAGTCCTGGAAAGTGCAGCACAGATAACTACAGTACAGTCTAAAAAGAATTGTGGAGTATGTAAACTACACATTATTGGCTCATTCTTATCCGTATATTCTACTGTAGTACCTTGGTTTATAGTATGATTCAATGCTCCCTCTGATCCAGACGTAGAACTATCAGGACAATTATATTCTGAGAAATCCCACAATCCATGTGAATCATGTGATCTGTTGTAAAGTGAGATGCAGAAAAATAAATGTAACATGCATTCATTTGCATATGGTTCTAAAACACCAAGTAGTTTAGTAAGTATACCTTCATTTTTACGGCATGTTTATAGTAGAGTATTGTACCATGTTAGCTATTAATCAATGCAGAATGTTTAGAAGAATTACCCTCTTCATGACCAGGCCATTTTTTGCGACAGGGCACTGCGTTACTTTAACTGACAATTGCGTGGTCATGCAACACTGTACCCAAATAGAATTTATATAATTTTTTTCCAACAAATGCAATTTTTTTTGCACTATAAACAAAAAAGACAGAGAATTTTGAAAAAAAACTTTCTGCTATAAAAACATATCCAATAAAAAAATTGAAAAAAAATCGAATTTCTTCATATATTTAGGTCAATATGTATTCTGCTGCATCTTTTTGGTAAAAAAAATCCCAATTATTTGTGTAGCGCTACCCCCAGTTAAGAGAGCCGCTGGATTTGTTTTCGGGCCCTGTGTACAGCACCACCAACCCCCAGCAATCTGCTCGACCCACTCTTGCACAGCTAGTCTAGGGGTTATATTTGTATCACATTCAAATAGTATTGCGAGGAATAATCTCCTAACAGTGAAGCCCCGTACACACGATCGGTTTAACTGATGAAAACCGTCCGATGGATTGTTTTCATCAGACAAACCGATCGTGTATGGGACACATCGGTCTTTTTTCCATCAGTTTTAAAAAATAGAACATGTTTTAAAATTATCCGATGGATAAAAAACCGATAGCAAATTCCGATCGTCTGTGGGCAAGTCCATCGGATAAAAAACCCACGCATGCTCAGAATCAAGTCGACGCATGCTCAGAAGCATTAAACTTCCTTTTTCTCGGCTCATCGGAGTGTTTTACGTCACCACGTTTGGGACGGTCGGTTTTTTGACTGATATTGTGTAGGCAAGACTGATGGAAGTCAGCTTCATCGGATTTCCGATGGACAAAACCATCGAATTAGAATCCATAGGATATCTGATCGTGTGTACAGGGCTTAAGACAACACACTGAGGCCAGAGATTAGATATAACAGTTTACTCTTATATTAAAGGTAGCATAGGCAGAACACAACACATGCAATTGACTAGCAGAGCCCTGCAGAATTCAATACAGCATACAATAATGGCGCTGCGCGGTACTTCACCACGTGTAGCTATTATGGTATGCTCGCCCTATGGCGCACTAAACAATATCCTAACTTCCCACCCCGGTCAGGCCTGACATGGAGTAAATCTCAGTCACCTCCTATATGGAGTTCTTCGCATGCCAGCTTTCGGTGGTGCACTTGATGAATAGCAATTTGTAATCCACAATCAGGCAATACTTTGAACACTATACTGGGGGGGGGGACACTTCAAAACTCTGTCCTGCTACCGGTCCCCCCGGGGAACAGCAGATAAACGAAACTGTGGGCCTATGCAGTCTGTAGGCCTGAACACGGCACAGTCTATAGGTCTGGGCAGGTGCCCGCTCACCACTCCGGACGCGATCCCAATCCGGAACGTCCACCCTGCTGTGTATCCGCACACAGCGTCTGCAATGATCGGGTCCCCGATCCAACTGATGTCCTCACTCGACAAGTCAGATGCCACCCAGGCTCTGCAGTGGGGTGGAAGGCTCTTTGGAAGTTGTGCAAGGCCCAGGCTTCAGGCCTTGCACGGCAGCAGATCCGCACAGGAAAAACTCTTGCTTGCAGCGTGGTGTCCCAAAGAGGCCGAGCTCCCCCTCGCCTCTTCCTTAAGTAACCCCTCCCATGAGTCTCTGCGGTGGCTAACTGCACTCTGGGTGCCGAACAGGGTTCTGGGTAACGTAGTCCCGGGGCCTTAAAGGAGACCCCGCTACATTTGGTTTGCACAAATGTAATAGCGTCTAAATCTATGGTACATAAACTGTAGTTTTTTTTATACTAGTAATGGCGGCGATCAGCGACTTATAGCGGGACTTTGACACTGTGGGAACCAGTGACACTAATACAGTGATCAGTGCTAAAAAATGCACTGTCACTGTACTAATAACACTGGCTGGGAAAGGGTTAAACATCTAGGGCGATCAAAGGGTTAACTGTGTGCCTAGCCAGTGTTTTATTGTACAATGTATGTTTGTCTTTTATGTCTTTTACTCAGGGAAGTGATGTATTTTATCCCCTGCTTTGCAGGGACACAAAAACCACTCATTCCCCCTGTCAGAATGGAGAGCTGCCTTGTTTACATAGGCAGAGCTCCGTTCTGTGTCTCTGCCTGGCGATCAGCGGGTGTCGGCAAACATCCAGTGCCCGACACCCACAGATCGGCTTCTCCTGTGAATAATCACAGCAGAAACGGCCCGGCGGCGGCACACATGTCCACTAGGCGGAAGTGCAGAATCATGTATATATTCTGCCCAGGGGGACCACCCTGTAGCAGAAAAATCTGCTACAGGGTGGTCCTTAACTGGTTAAAGCTTGGAAACATATTTTGTGAAGATCCCTATAAATTTACTTTGTTGAATTCTGTGACACATATTTAGTATTCGCTGGAGTAGGCACTGCTGTGTCACACATTTCACAGAGCCTGCTCTGAGCCGGTTCTGAAATCCACATATTAAAGTGTTACTAAACCCACAACAGTAAAATCAGTTTGTATATGCAGTAAAGTATGCTTGTTATACTCACTGTGGGACCTAAGGGGTTAATCCCCTGCATTGTGTAAAAACGATTTTTGATCCTGGCTTCTCTGATCCTCCCTTACTTCCACTGACTCCTAATAATTTCCTGATGATGCAGAGTCTATGGAGTCAGGCTGCACATGCTCAGTTTGTTGTGTATTGCTAGACAGGTTTTTATTTTCTTGGGAGGATGCATGTGATCAGCACAGTGCCAATCAGCACTGTCCAGACAGAGGGTCAGGGGTCTTGCAGTCTCATAGGTCAGTCAGAAAACTCCTCCTACAAACTTTAACCAGTGCTTGGCTGGACACTGAGAGAAGTTACAAGACTCTGCTCTAACTGCTGATGAGAAAAGGTATTTAGCCATATATATTTAATAAAATAATTGCATTTCCATGTTCTGTGTACCGTGGGAGACCAGATATTGTGAATGCAGGGTCCTGGGTTTAGTAATACCTTAACAATATACATGGTGCTACAAAGAGGAGCAATGAATGATACATATCTAAATGATACATATCTAAAAAAAAAAATCTTGATGTACTTGGGTGGTAAAGGCTGTTCTAAAGGCTTAGGCCAGGGCTTAGCAACCCCTGACTCAGGATCTCATTGGCTGTCATTGATGGTTCTCTAGGCTATTGATTACAAAGCCTGGACCACCCACTTCTCTGACATCACAAAAGTACATCAGTAGATAAGGACATTGATGCACTGTGCACTGTGCTTCTATAGTGGCAGAACAACACAGTAGTGAGGAGTGAAGGGCAGAAAAGGTGCATGATTTGAGAAGCCAGTGAATGGGGTGTGGGCACACTGCTGGAGAGAGCTTGATTCCCTACACACACAGGCAGGTGCTGCATATATGAAACATCATCACACCATGGCTACTAAAATCATGCCATAATACTGCATCAGAGCTACAGATTAAGGTATTCATTTAAATTAACCTAGGTTCATTTAATCTAAAAATGTTTTCTGCTTGTATTACTGTTTTTCTTATTAGAGTTTTTGGCGGAACACCAATCCTAAGGGTATTTTGCTCCTGACAAACTCCTGATCAAAGTGCTATTTTACCAATTGCTGGTTACTAAGTTGCCCAGTAGTAGTACAAGAATTGCTGTAAACCTGTTCATTGTATACTGTGCGTAGACTCGCACTCTATTTAACTGTACCCCTATATACAATACTCCCAATATTGATTCTGCTGCGCTAACACGAATCCCGAGAGGGTTTTTTTATGCACTATCACCAGTCCTGGGGATATTATTATCGCAGTCGCTGACACCATTGTTTGGGGGGATAATTTCACCAATGTTTTTTTTTTATTATCCCTTTTTGTGATTCAGGCCAGGTTCACACTGGGGCGACAAACGCTCCGACATTGGGAGCTCATGTCGCATGACGTGTGAAAATCAATGTTTCCCTATGGGAGCCGTCTTAACTGGTCCGACACATGTCGGTCCGACTTTGAAAATGCTCCCTGTACTACTTCGGTCCGACTTTGATCCCACTTCAGCCCATTGACTATCATTGAAGTCGGATCAAAGTCGGACCGCAGTCTTGCATGATCCGACTTTGGCATGCGACTTGTGCTGTGCTGCTCTTGAGGGGTGTAGCGATACCTCCAACTAAGGAGGCTGCAGAATTAGATTTTGGGCCCTGAGTGCAGCTCCGCCAACCCCCGGCAATAGGCTCTATCCCCTTCTGGCACAGCTAGTACTAACAATCAATGATATGTCCTATGCAATAGAATAACTAAGCAAGGACACAGTAATAAATTGTAATAGGTAAATTGTTTTACTCATCAATTCTCAATATGAATAAAAGGGGTAACAATAATTACAGTTCTAAACAATCACTCCTAAGGGCAGCGTCCTGCCACTCTAACACACTATATAGTAACACACGCTACAAGTGCGCCATACGGGCGACCGTTAACTAAGTGCCCTATGGCGCAGCAATCAAACACGCTAGAATCCCCACCAGGCCTGGTTCTAATATTTAGCTTAGTCCTTCTTTCTTCACCGGCAGGTCTGTAATGGTGGTGCACTTAAACAGAGTATAACTTTGTAATCCAAGGGGTATGAAAATAACTTGTAGGCCACGGCAGTCTATAGGCCTATACACAGCAACATTATCTAAGCTGGGCTTATGCCCTCTCACCCGCCGGACTACGGATCCAGTCCGGGAAAACCTCCACCGGCCGTGTCACACACTCTCGATCTCTCCAACGATCGGGTCCCCGATCCGACAAGGCGGTAGCTCACAAAGTCAGATGCCACCCAGTCTCGCAGAGGGGAGGATGGAAGGCTCTTCGGTGCAGAGCAAGGCCTCAGGCTTCAGGCCTTGCCCCTCCGACACATCCGCACAGGAGGATCCGTCCGTGAAGTCTCGTGTCGCCAAAGAGGCCGAGCCCGGCCCCGCCTCTTCCTTTTATAACCCCTCCCATGAGTCTCTGCGGTGGAACGTCACAACAAGAATGGGGTTATGGGTAATGTAGTTTCTTCCCAATATAGGGGAACACCCCGCTACACACTCCCCCCACTTAAACTCTTTGGTCCCCAAAGATAAATTTTAGCAACAACTATATACAACATTGGACAATTCTGAAAACGATGTTGGGATAGGGGATTCCCACCATAACTGAGGGGTTGAATTCCCTTGCCCACAGGTCATATTATCTTGGGTGGCCTGACTAACTGTGCCAGAGAGTGAGCTGGGGTTGCCCTCCACCAAATGGACAGTGGAGGGATCCGGAATCTCAGCATTTCTCCTAGCAGTGACCACAGAGTCTTCCGAACTGTTCCCCATCTGGGGGTAGGTCAGCTTCTTAGGAGGTTTAATGACTCTTCGAGCTCTTTGCTCTCTTGGAATCTCTGGCTCTGGCGCCTCAGGCTCCTCTTCCTCGGAGTAACTATCATGGGCATCTTCCCAGTAATCTGTTGAAGGACTGAAAGGGATGAATTCTGTAGCCTCTGGGTTCAGCGTTTCATCTGTGGTATCTTGGGTGACTGGAAGATCTATGATAGAAGTTCCTGGAGTTGGGGAAGACCACAGCCAATCAAGCTCTCCTTCTTCATCTCCACTCCAGGGGTCTCCCGCTCTTGGACCAGCCGTTGGTAGGCTGTCTTCAGCATGGGATGGATCTTGGTAGCTGCTTGTCTTTCTTCCGTCACTAGAGGGGTCAGGAGTCTTCGGACCAGGTCCGTGTTCGTCCCTATTATAAGGGAATTCTTGTTGGCTCCAGGCGGCCTAGGACATACAACTGCCAGGGTGTCAAACACTTCGGCCTTCCCAGCCACGGATGGGTCAAAGGTTATTTGGACGGGAAGGTAGCCGTCGTAAGGGAAACTCTGGGTTCCAATTCCCCATATTTCCAGCTCCTCTATCTTCTGGATAGGCAGATGACTCAGGTGCCTGTCGTAGAAGTCCAGGTATAGTAGGGTCACTTGTGCCCCGGTGTCCAGGAGGCCCCTGGTGTAGACTCCCTCCACTTGAATGGGCACTATAGGGGATGGGCCTACCAGCTTCTCTGGATATGGTCCGGCAGGAGCTGCCTTCTTCAGACCTTTTCCCTTTGGACTCTCTCTTGTCCTATTCCCTTTGGACTTGAACCTTTCTTGAGCCTGGTATGCACTGACTTCCCTCCTTTTAATGGGTGTAGGAACCCGCTGAGGTGTACTATTATTTTTCTTGGGTGGGCACCCCCTTTGGGGGGTGCCGTGCCTCTCCTGAGGGGTCTCCCCCCTTCTTCTTGGAGTATAGCTTTGTTGAGGGGTATTATGTTTCCCCTTTGGTGTTCTATCTCTCTTTTTGTTTTTCTTTGCATTCAGCTTGGAGTTTACTGAAGATGGTGGGCACCCGGTTGACTCCTTCACCGGGGCCCTCTGAAGTTTCCCGCCGGCTTGCGGTTGTCTGGTCTCTTCTTCTTCGGACTAGAACATGTGGCTGCAATGTGGCCAACTCCCCCACAGTTGAAGCAGACTATATCTCCCCATTCTTGTAAAGGTTCGGGTGCTGAGGCAATCGGGAACAATTCCTTCCTTGGACTTTCCTTCTTCTTGGGACACTCTGTGTCTTTTGCTATCAGAGAGGTCAATATCTCTAATACCTTGGACATCTGAGTTTTTAGGGTGTCTATCTCCGCCTCTCTTTCAGGGGTCATCACTGGATTGACCAGCACCTGTGCGGGTACAACACTTGTCTTATCCTTCTGCTGGTCCTGTTGCAGCGCCTCCTCATCTCTGATAATTTTTATTAAATCAGCATAAGTCAGCAACATTCCTCCTCCCAAGGTTTTCAGGTGCAGCCAGACTGGATCGGAGCGTAGCGCTCCCTTTAAGACTTGCTTCATTCTTGCCGCATCGGCATCTTGGGGCTTCATCCCTTTCTTTAACACAATCTTGCACAGCAGCCTGTTTAGCCTTCTGACATACTCGGAAAGTTTCTCCTCCGGTTTTTGGAAAGTGTGTTCAAACTGGTAGACCGTCTCTGTCACCTTGTCTAATTGACCAAACTCTTCCTGCAGCATAGCTAGACAATCTTGCGCCGTGCACCCTGCATTCCCAAACCGGAAACTTTCCACTGCTTCTGCTGCTGCACCTTTAAGGCTTTCTAACACTCGCTGCCTCTTCTGTGCCTCCGGCACCTCCCATGCCTCCACTGCCTGTAATGCCTGTTCCACCCAAGTATCAAAATCTTCTTCCCCTGCCGGGACAGGGAGCTTCCCCGAGAATATTTTTAGTCTCCGGTAGCTAGTTTCCACATGCACCGTACTTGTCTTCTGACATTTGGCTAGCAAATCCCCTATTGCATTTATCAGTTCTGGTGATATAGCAGTGGCCGATGCAGGTGCCACCGGAGGTGGCGCCCTGTCTTCTCTTTCAGGTGTAGTTCGGGCCGCAGCCTGTGGCGATCCTGTAGGGGATGGTTCCCTTTCTACAGTTATTGCGTGCGCCAGCCTAAATGTTCTGTTGTCTGGCGTCCGCAGACACTTGTGCTTACAGGCCTCTGGCATCCCGTCCCAATATTCCACTAATGCGTATTGATATGAGATGTTTGGGTCTGTCTTCATGTCTATCACCCACGGTGTGTGATCTGGGGACACTGAACTCAGCAGTTCCTCTACCGTCTCACTTGACCATTTCTCGCCAGGAAGGCTAATGGCTATCGACTGTTTTGGCTCTGTATTAGCGGCTTTGCACCACTCTTCTACCGCTCTTGGATCCATGGGGTCCATGCCGGCACTTCTGGCGTTCGCTTGCTGCATCAGGATCCCGGACGAGCCCCCACGTGTAGCGGCCTCACCCTCTCTTCTTCTTTATCGGTTTTATACACCAACTCATGTCTAGGGGTTGTGAGAGTGAGATGCGCCACGGCCCATGTCCTCCCCATTGTAGTAGGGAGGTGAAGGCCACTTCCTGATGTTTCCTCGGGCCGGTGTGTTCTGTGAATGCACTGAGTCTGTAACCACAAGCTCACCCGCCTCCCCTTTGTTTCCAGTAACTGGAGTTCACACACCGAAGAAAGGTCCAACACTTGTTTATTTGGCACTCCAATAGCAAAGCACGATAAACAGTTCTTATTGCAGCAGACTGGTTGGGACCTATAACCTTTCCCACGGTGGGATGAGCAGATCGAGGCACTTCCTAAAGTTTAAGTTCTAAAGATAGGGTCTCTTCTAGCAACCCCTATGAACAGCAATGGAGCCCTCTTCGATACGCTGTGGCCCCTATCAGGGGATGTGTCCTCCCAAGAGAGTTCCCAGAGGCCCACCGTCACCGGGTTGGTGCTGCTCCGGGTCTTCAGTGGGTAACCTCCCCGGCCTCCTCACCTCAGGTACGAGTCCCTCCGCTCAGGGACCCTCGGACAGTCCACCCTAGCGGGACCCAGTCGAAGGTACTGGGCCCCAGGCCTCCTCGATAGTACCTCACCCCAGGCTAAAGGTGCCTGGGATGGACGCCAACATGACTCCGGACCAGGCCATGGGCACCTGGACCAGACTCCTGGATCTCCCGCACCCAGGCCTAAGGGCCCTGGGTGCGGACCGCAGCCCTCCTCCTCCGAGGACCTCCTTCTCCGCCCGACGACGACGACCGCGTGGTAAGGGCGTCTCCCCCTTTTATCTCCTCCCTTCAACGGCCCGGCGGGTTCCCCGCCCCAGCCATACCATCTCCGGGAAGGGACAAAACAGGGAGCACTGCGAAGATGATTCTACCTGAAGCCTGTGGGTACCCCGCCACCCACAGGCAAAGGAGAATATTACATCCTCCAATCCTCCACGAGATAAAAAGGGGTCTGAATCCTAACACAATTATACACCTGGGTCACACTATTGCCCAGGTGTATCCCATCTATTTGAGGACCCCGCTACAGGGGGAACTCCAGGCCAAATTTTAAATAAAAAACCGGCATGGTTTCCCCCTTCAGGAGCATACCAGGCCCTTGGGTCTGGTCTGGATTTGAAGGGGAACCCCTACGCCGAAAAAACGGCATGGGGGTCCCCCCAAAATCCAAACCAGACCCTTATCCGAGCACGCAACCTGGCAGGCCGCAGGGGAAGAGGGGGGGACGAGAGAGCGGCCCCCCTCCCTCCTGAACCGTACCAGGCCGCATGACCTCAACATTGGGGGTTTGGTGCTCTGGGGCAGGGGGGCGACCTGCGCCCCCCACCCCAAAGCACCCTGCCCCCATGTTGATGAGGACAGGGCCTCTGCCCGACAACCCTGGCCGTTGGTTGTCGGGGTCTGCGGGCTGGGGGCTTATCGGAATCCGGGAGCCCTCCTTTAATAAGGGGGCCCCCCAGATCCCGGCCCCCCCACCCTATGTGAATGAGTATGGGGTACATCGTACCCCTACCCATTCACCTGGTGGAAAAAATGTCAATAAAAACACAACACTGCTTTTTAAATTAATTTATTGCACAGCTCCGGGGGTCTTCTTCCGACTTCGGGGGTCTCCGGTTCTTTCTTCTGCCGGGCCTCCGCTATCTTCTTCCTGCTCCTTTTCTAGCGGGGCCTGGTCTTCTCCGTCGCCTTCTTCTTCTCCCGCTCTCCGTTTCTTCTCCCGCTCTCCGGTTCTTTCTTCCGCTGGGCCTCCGCTATCTTATTCCAGCTCTTTTGCTAGCGGAGGCCCGGTCTTCCCATCGTCTCGTCCGGCTCTCCGTTGTCCTTCTGCCGGCCCCTCCACTATCTTCTTCCAGCTCTTTTGCTAGTGGAGGGGCCAGTCTTCCCGTCGCCGTCGCCGTCTTCTTCTCTCTTCTCCTCCTCGATGTTGACGCGTTGCTTCCTCCCGCTGTAATGCTGGCTGTTCGCTCCGCTCCGAATTAATATAGGCTTCTCATGACGTCACAGTCACATGCTCCAGGTGGCCCCGGAGCATGTGACTGTGACGTCATGGGAGCATGTGACTGTGACGTCATGAGAAGCCTATATTAATTCGGAGCGGAGCGAACAGCCAGTATTACAGCGGGAGGAAGCAATGCGTCAGCATCGAGGAGGAGAAGAGAGAAGAAGACGGCGACGGCGACGGGAAGACCGGCCCCTCCACTAGCAAAAGAGCTGGAAGAAGATAGTGGAGGGGCTGGCAGAAGGACAACGAAGAGCCGGACGAGACGACGGGAAGACCGGGCCTCCGCTAGCAAAAGAGCTGGAAGAAGATAGCGGAGGCCCGGCGGAAGAAAGAACCAGAGAGCGGGAGAAGAACCGGAGAGCGGGAGAAGAAGAAGGCGATGGAGAAGACCGGGCCCCGCTAGCAAAAGAGCTGGAAGAAGATAGCGGAGGCCCGGCAGAAGAAAGAACCGGAGATCCCCGAAGTCGGAAGAAGACCCCCGGAGCTATGCAATAAATTAATTTAAAAAGCAGTGTTGTGTTTTTATTGACATTTTTTCCACCAGGTGAATGGGTAGGGGTACGATGTACCCCATACTCATTCACATAGGGTGGGGGGCCGGGATCTGGGGCTCCCTTATTAAAGGGGGGCTCTCGGATTCCGATAAGCCCCCCGCCCGCAGACCCCAACAACCAACGGCCAGGGTTGTCGGGAACAGGCCCTGTCCTCATCAACATGGGGGCAGGGTGCTTTGGGGTGGGGGGGTGAAGGTCGCCCCCCTGCCCCAGAGCACCAAACCCCCCATGTTGAGGGCATGCGGCCTGGTACGGTTCAGGAGGGAGGGGGCCGCTCTCTCGTCCCCCCCTCTTCCCCTGCGACCTGCCAGGTTACGTGCTCAAATAAGGGTCTGGTTTGGATTTTGGGGGGACCCCCACGCCGTTTTTTCGGCGTAGGGGTTCCCCTTCAAATCCAGACCAGACCCAAGGGCCTGGTATGCTCTTGGAGGGGGAACCCATGCCGGTTTTTTATTTAACATTTGGCCTTTGACATTTGGAGTTCCCCCTCAAGATTCATACCAAACACAGTGCCTGGTATTGGCGGGGATCCAGGTCGGATCCCCGTTCATTCAAAGTCGGACATATGTCAGCTTCATGTCGCAGGGCAAAGTCGGATCCAAGGTAGGACGGCTGTCGTGTCGCACTAGTGTGAACCCAGCCTCAGGCTGGGTTCACACTTGTACGACACGACAGTCGTACAACTTTCATCCTACTTTGCACTGCGACATCAGTCCTACATTGGTCCGACATCCATCTAACTTTCATGAACAGGATACTACTTTGATCCGACTTTGTGCTAGTCTGACTTGTCCTTTGACCAATCAAAACAATCCCAGGGTGAGATAAATTCTTTTTACTGCTGCTGTAATCACCATGTCGGATGTCAAAAGTCCCTATGAGAGCTGTCTTAACTGATCCGACACAAGTCGGTCCGACTTTGAAAATGCTCCCTGTACTACTTTGGTCAGACTTTGATCCTACTTCAGCCCATTGAATATCATTGAAGTCGGATCAAAGTAGGATCCTTGTCCTAACCATCCGACTTTTGACATCCGACATGGTGATTACAGCAGCAGTAAAAGGAATTTATCTCACCCTGGGATTGTTTTGATTGGTCAAAGGACAAGTCAGACTATCACAAAGTCGGATCAATGTAGTATCCTATTCATGAAAGTCGGATGGATGTCGGACCAATGTAGGACTGATGTTGCAGAGCAAAGTAGGATGAAAGTTGTATGACTGTCGTGTCGTACCAGTGTGAACCCAGCCTCAGAATGCAATGTAGACGTTTTGTTTTATATACCTGGCACTCTCAATTTCTTGCAAATATTTTTGGCACACTAGGCTCAAAAGGCTGCTTACCCCTGGGTTAAGCTGCCCACACATGTAGATTTCCCTCGTTCAGTCTGTGAGTTGAAAGAAAAATCTAAGATTTCTCCATCCACGCTAAGGCTGGATTCACACCTATGCATTTTTAGTGCTTTTTGTATTTTTCAGATTTGTACTACAGAACGTGTTTCATAGGAACCCATGTTAAATGTTCTGTAGTGCAAATCTGCAAAATGCAGTGTGAATCCAGCCTTACAGCATGAATAGATGCATCTCCCATTGTATGCTATTTTAACAGGTGTTTGTCAGAATATCCAAATTGCATCTGCATCAAAACATATGCAGACACTGCTCAGCCGACAATTTTCTATCCAGATCCTTTAATAAAAGACAAAAGTTGATTAAAAAATAAATTTTGGACAATTCAGGTGTTGTCAACAGGGCCACCCATGTAGCAAATTCAGCCTGATTCAGAATGAATTGCCTGAAATGCATTTCATGTATAGCCAGCTTTGGGCTATAGAGATAGGGGGAATTTAAAAGTGTTATTGGGGCTATTAAATCAGTTTTATATTATAACTGATATGCAAGGTAATAAAAACATGACATATTTTAACATACTTACTTATCAGATGAGTTTGTGGAATGGGTGGTTGTTGGGTCTGGAGTGCAGGAGAAGAAATATGGCACATACACTGTGATAGTGATAGTTGCCATCTATAAAATTAGAAATTACTCATTACTATTTTCTTCATTATAATTTTTTTCTATCATTTTATTTATAGTACATTTTACCTCATAGTAAACAATTTCTATGCATTTCTGTCTTTCCTTGCTTTATAGTAAAAATATGTTAACTCTAACTGAAAGCAAAGAATGGTGAGTTTTCCGGCTGTATGGCTGTATGTATACCAGATTCAAAAATTCCTGCTGCCCATTTCAGTATCTTTACTGACTTGTGCAGCAGATTCAGGTAGTTCTTAAAAGCGCCACTTTAACAAAGTGTGGCTAATACTACAGCTGATTCAAAAATAATTACCTCCAGGTTGTAGATAAACTGAAGATAAGTAGGACTTTAACTTCAACATTAACTTGAAGTACAGAGAGAGGCAGATTGCCTCTCTCTGTACTCTGTGTATCAGCCAACAGTCTCCAAGCAATCAGTGATGCTGAGAGCAGATGAGGCCTGATGGGGAAGCTAAGACACTAGTACCCCATCAAGCCAACTGTCTCCTTGTGATTGACAGTAGGCAATGGAAATATTCTATAGCCAATGGCAGTCTGTCTATCACAAGGGGAGGGGATTTGATGAGGATAGAGTGTCTCTTAATCCCCATCAAGCTCCACCCACCCAGATGCAAAACTCCTTGGCACAGTGCTGTTTGTGTGACAACTGCCGTGGTGGGAGAGAACTCAGCTGCACTGAGTGTCGATATGGAGACACATGTTTGTGTATCCCAACCCCAACAGGGTGCAGTCCAACTACAGTGAATATTCTTCTGCTCCATAACTACAGATACAGCATAGGGTGGATTTACTAAAGGAACAGAAACATGTAACTTTATAAAGTGTATGTTATCTTTCTTATGTCTCTGTTGGGAAGATTTGCTCCAACTTCCTGTGATGTCATGAGAATATTAAAGTGTTACTAAACCCACAACATTAAAATCAGTCTGTATATGCAGTAAAGCATGCTTGTTATACTCCCTGTGGAACCTAAGAGGTTAATCGTCTGCATTGTGTAAAAAGGCTGTTTGATCCTGTATGCACAGATCCTCCTCTTCTTCCACTGACTCCAAAACATGTCTGGCTAAGTCAGAATTACTGGAGTCAGGCTGTACATGTTCAGTTTGGTGTGTGTTGCTAGAGAGTTTTTTTTTCTTGGAAGAGTGCATGTGATAATCACAGGGCCAATCAGCCCTGTCCAGACAGAGGGTCAGGGATCCTTTACCAGCACTGACAGAAGTCACAAGACTTCTATATACTGCTGATGAGAAAGGGTATTTAGCAGTTTATATTTACAAAAATAATTGCATTTCCATGTTCTATATACTGTGGGCAGGCCCGGACAGGCCATAGGGCACACCGGGCACTTGCCCGGTGGGCCGCGGGCCGTCGCGGGCCGCATGTTCTTGTGGGGCCAAGGCAGCTGAGCTGCTCCTTAAGCCCCCGCCGCTCGCCCGGCCTCCCGAGGCTGGCTGGCTGGCCGGCCGGCCACCATTACAGTTCGGCCATCGGGCTGGGAGCGGAGACTACAGGTCACGTTACCTGTGACCGTGAAGAGGAAGGGGATCTACATGAGACGCGGCCGCCGGCCGGTGTTCAAGTGAGTGTGTCTCAGTCTCCATGCATGCGCCTGGATAAGAGAAGCCGCTGCAGACACAGTAGAAGAATCTATCTCTTTATTTTTCCCCCACAACCTCTGAATGCTTTCTTCTCACTCTCTCCCTTCTGTGGGCATTCAGAGGCTGTAGGAGAAAAATAAAGGGATGGATTCTTCTACTGTGTGTGCAGCTGCTTCTCCTATCCAGCCTCTTTCTACTGCCCCCTAGTGCTCATAGGCTTCCACCATGCTCTCAGGTGCACCCCCTGCTCTCAGGCTCTCCCACTGCACTCCAGCCCCCCTCCCCAGTGATCTCCAACTCCCTCCAGTACTCTCCAGCCCCTGTACACTCCGGTCCCCCCAGAGCTCTCCAGCCCCTCCCAGTGCTCATCAGCCCCCCTGTACTCTCCAGCCCCCAGTGCTCTCAGGCCCCCCTGTGCTCTCAGGCCCCCCTGTGCTCTCAGGTCCCCCTGTGCTCTCCAGCCCCCTCCCTGTGCCCTCAGGCCCCCCAGTGCTCATCAGCCCCCCTGTGCTCTCCAGCCCCCCAGTGCTCTCCAGCCCCCCCCAGTGCTCATCAGCCCCCTGTACTCTCTGGCCCTCCAGTGCTCTCAGGCCCCCCAGTGCTCTCCAGCCCTCCGTACTCTCCAGCCCCCCCCAGTGCTCTCCAGCCCCCCCAGTGCTCTCTAGCCCTCCCCCAGTGCTCTCAGCCCCCCCCCGTGCTCTCCAGCCCTCCGTGCTCTCCAGCCCCTCCCAGTGCTCTCAGGCCCCCCCTGTGCTCATCAACCCCTGTACTCTCCGGGCCCCCCCCAGTGCTCATCAGGCCCCCCTGTACTCTCTGGCCCCCAGTGCTCATCAGCCCCCCTGTACTCTCTGGCCCCCCAGTGCTCTCCAGCCCTCTGTGCTCTCAGGCCCCCCCCAGTGCTCTCCAGCCCCCCCCCCAGTGCTCTCCAGCCCTCCTCCAGTGCTCTCAGGCCCCCCCAGTGCTCTCCAGCCCCACCCAGTGCTCTCAGGCCCCCCTGTGCTCATCAACCCCTGTACTCTCCGCCCCCCCTAATGCTCTCCAGCCCCTCCCAGTGCTCTCAGGCCCCCCAGTGCTCATCAGCACCCCTGCACTCTCTGGTCCCCCAGTGCTCTCCAGCCCTCTGTGCTCTCCAGCCCCCCCCCAGTGCTCTCCAGCCCTCCCCTAGTGCTCTCAGCCCCCCCCCCAGTGCTCTCCAGTCCCTCCCAGTGCTCTCAGGCCCCCCTGTGCTCATCAACCCCTGTACTCTCCGGCCCCCCTAATGCTCTCCAGCCCCTCCCAGTGCTCTCCAGCCCCTCCCAGTGCTCTCAGGCTGCCCCTGTGCTCTCCCCCCCCAGTGCTCTCAAGCCCCCATGCTCTCCACCCCCCTGTGCTCTTCACCTCCCTGTGCTGTTCGCCTTCCATGTTCTCTGCCCCTGCTTATGCTCTCCAGCCCCCCCCCCTGTGGTCCCCGCCCCCTCAGTTCTCTCCGACCCCCCCAGTGCTCTCTGACCCCCCCAGTGCTCTCCAGCCCCTCTGTGCTCTCCACCCCCACTGTGCTCTTCACCTCCCGTGTTTTCTGCCCCTGCTTGTGCTCTCCAGCCCCCATGTGCTCTCCGGCTCCCCCCAGTGCTCTCCACCCCCCATGCTCTTCACCCCCTGTGCTCTCTGGCCCCCTTAGTGCTCTCCACACTCCCCCGTGTTCTTCACCCCCCACATTCTCCGCCCCCCCCCATGCTCTCCGTGCCTCCCGGTAAACCCAGTCCGGGCCTGACTGTGGGAGACCAGATATAGTGAATGCAGGGTCCTGGGTTTAGTAACACTTTAAGTGAGGGGAAACCAAAGGCAACCAGGACATAATCAAGAGGAGAAAAAAAAATTGTAGTAGCATACAGAAAACTTTTTCTTAGAGCTCCACTTTAATGGACGCTGCTAAACACTACTACCATTTCGCTGAATTATGCCATAAAAGTAGTAACAACGTACATGATGAAATTTTCTGTTTAATGACAGATTTACTTGTTTTTTAAAATATATGTGTTTACTGAAGGCGCTCATAAAGATTTATGAAAAATAAGATTCTACTCACCAGCAAGACCAAAGTTTCAAGTAGCTTGCTCAGCTGTCTGAGAAGTTTGTGAGATATTGAGTTGAACAGCTTCAGACGGACTTTATTGATTCTTACATTTAGAAACACAAACAGGGCACCCAGTAAACCACCAAATACTCCTATGATAATACAGGGGATAAAGGCCAATACACTCATATCCAAAAAGTCTTTCACCTTAAAAAAAACAAAAAGATGGCAGTTAAACTGAGGTCAGTGAGAATGCTGAATCATGTCCCTTACTGCGTTTTATATGTTTGCCATTTAAAATATATAAAATGCTTTTTTAGATAAAATAAAATAAAAATAAATAAGTAGAACTTTTCGAAAGTCAAAAGGGAAATCTATTTTACCTATAAATGTAACTAATTCCATCTTGAATGTTTAAAAATGTAAAATAATATTTTCACATTCCAAAAAATGTGAATTATGATCTTGCTAACATTACTATAGGTAATGCCCCTTTCAATATTTAGATTCTTCCTGCATATGAGTTGGCGGGCAGGTTAAGCAAAACTGCATCTCTTGCTTTTATATAAGGTTAATGTACAATTTAACTCAATAATCAATAATCTTCAGATAACTTCTCACCCAAAAGCAAAACATTTCCCATTAGGCACAAGTAAGGGCTGTTTCTAGAACTTCCAGGGATATGGGGACACACAAAGGGGAAAGATGATGTCACCCGATAAACAAATTTTTCCTTAGTACCCAAGGAAGGCACAGGGATACAGGCTTTCCCAAAATGGGAACAATGTGGGGCAGACTAATAGACTGTTCACTTCACTGTTGCAAGAGGTTTTCCCTTAGCTAAGTGAATGAGGTGAAGCCCTACTGAATTCCATCACCCAATCGTGTGCAGGCAAATATACAGTTTTTTTTTCTATGTATGTGAATGAATATTATTTGCAAAGTGAATTTTATTGCATTTACTAAGGGAGCATTACCTTGCAAAGTGAACAGCCTTTTTACCTTTAAAAAATGGACCTCTTTGTGTCCAATTTGTGACTCTGAGGGTTGTCTCCTGGTAAATTAGCACCATACTTGATCTTGCCCTGGAGAAAATATGGCATTTTGAAATACAGGCTTCCCCAATAGAGAGCCTCTAAGGTAGAGCAGAGGGCCTCAGTGGAAATAAAAGTTATTAAAACTTTTGTTACCCCAACACTTCTTATTCCTGATATGTGCCTGCTGTACCATGTACTTGTATGAGAAAGTATATTGTTCTCTTTGTATCGCTTCCTTTATGTGAAATCCCTGGTGTTACTGCCAGTCCCCTTGCTTTCCTAATAAAAACTGACCACGCTAACCAGGAGAGCACATTGTGGTCAGTTCTCTAGCTATGCTGGGAACTCGGTGTACTCTCCTCCAATGATCAGACTTGTCCTGTCACACCCCCCACTGCACAGCCATCACTGACAAGCTCAGTGTTCTACTGCTTTTCCTCCCCCAGCTCTTATACAGCTGAGAACAGAGGGAATGTAATCATTTATAAAAGAAAAAGAAAAAAGGGTATTTATAATGTTTTTTTCATGTCTGTACAAAACGGTTTTGCCTTTCATTTTTATTTTAAACTGAATGAGCTGTTCTACAAGGGGATCGTTTACAATCACTTTAATATAGGGAGCTGGGGAACAGCGTGTGGAGTAGTGGTTTGGGAGGTCTGTGGAGTGGGTAAATCAGGCCCTGTCAGTAGAGCTGCCTTCATGAGTAAGAGATGGATAGAGTGAATGGGGTTGGTTTCCTAAAGGCAAACAGACTGTTAACTTTGCATGGTAATTTTCCCCAGAACTTATGCCGCATACACACGATCGTTTTTAATGACGAGAAAAATGCAATTTTTTAAAATGGTCATTAAAAATGATCGTGTGTGGGCTTCAGAGCATTTTTCACGAGGTGAAAAATGGCCATGAAAAAATTGGAACATGCTCTAATTTTTCTCGTCGTTTTTCACATCGTCTTTTTTCTCGTCATGAAAAACGGCCGTGTGTAGGCTTTAACGACGTGAAAAAAAATGCGCATGCTCAGAATCAAGTGTGAGACGGGAGTGCTCGTTCTGGTAAAACTAGCGTTCGTAATGGAGATAGCACATTCATCGCGCTGTAACGGACTGAAAAGCACGAGGCTGAAAAGCCTGAATCGTCTCTCAACAAACTTTACTAACATGAAGGGTGGCGCCATCCGAATGGAACTTCCCCTTTATAGTGCCGTCGTACGTGTTGTACGTCACCGCGCTTTACTCAAGCATTTTTTTCCACGATAGTGTGTAGGCAAGGCAGGCTTGAAAAGAATCACGTCTAGAAAAATGCAGTTTTTTTCAATGACATTAAAAACGGTCGTGTGTACGCGGCATAAGTGAATGAAGTTAGTCTTTGCTGACTTCCATCATTCATCATGTGCAAGCAAATAATGCTGTTTTTTTTTTATTTTCCTTGCACATGATTGGGTATTGTTTGCAAAGTAAAATTTGCCCACATTCACTACACTCTAAGGAAATTCCCTTGCAAACTGCAACTTCCCTCGCAAAATAAACAGTCTATTTGCCTTTAGTAAATTAGCCCCAATAGATGATAATTTATTAAATGGGTATCTGCTTTATAATTCCCCTTGTTTTTCTTCAGAGCCACATTTAACAACATATGCATTACTAAATAGTAAATCTGGCAAATCTATTTTGTTTAGAAAAGACATGAAGTACCGTATTTATCGGCGTATAACACGCGCCGGCGTATAACACGCACCCCAAGTTTAGGAGGAAATTTTAGGGAAAAAAACTTTTAGGAGGGAAGTTTAAGGAAAAATAACTTACATTTAAATGCAGCCTTGTCAGTGTCCATTGCAGCCTTGTCACAGTGCAGCCTTGTCAGTGTCCATTGCAGCCTTGTCACAGTGCAGCCTTGTCAGTGTCCATTGCAGCCTTGTCACAGTGCAGCCTTGTCAGTGTCCATTGCAGCCTTGTCACAGTGCAGCCTTGTCAGTGTCCATTGCAGCCTTACCCCAGAGTCCATTTCAGCCTTGCCCCAGAGTCGCCGTGCAGCCTTGCCCCAGAGTCGCCGTGCAGCCTTGCCCCAGTGTCGCCGTGCAGCCTTGCCCCAGTGTCGCCGTGCAGCCTTGCCCCAGTGTCGCCGTGCAGCATTTTAAAATTGGCGCCGAGACTGTGCGGACGAGAACGCCGAGGACGCCGGGGACGCAGGGACGCAGGGACTGGGCGGAGCCGCCGCCGAGATACACATAGCACGAGTGTACTTGGCTATACTCGGCTTTTCTCGGCTCCGCTCACAGTCACGCCGAGTCCCGCCCTATGATGGACATAACACAGGTCCAATGGCGGGACTGGGCATGACTGTGAGCGGAGCCGAGAAAAGCCGAGTATAGCCGAGTACATTCGGCTATGTGTATCTCGCTCCGCTCCGCTCAGTCAGCGGAGACAGCTCAGGGATGTGGGTATCGGCGTATAACACGCACCCACGATTTTCCCCTGATTTTCAGGGGAAAAAAGTGCGTGTTATACGCCGATAAATACGGTAAACAGAATTTAGGAGAATTTTCCCTTTTCAATGACACATCTTCCTGCCAAGCAGACTGGTAGCCATTTTGTATAAACACTAATCTTTGTTTAAACTTCAAACTTCCCTTTTATCTGTTATATACCATATTATTGAAAGTGTTTTGTTATATCTGTTTGATAAGTGCAAAAACAAAACACGTGTTGACCCCACCAGAAATCCTGTGAACTGAGAAAGGGCTGTGAGCCTTTTCTTCACAGAAATCCCAATCAGTGTGATCAGCCCATATCAGTTCTTTCTGTGAACTACAGAATCCCCTTTTGCTATCGGCATGAAGGCAGAGTGTATTTTTTAGTCTAAAACAGTGAGCAACCTAGGTTGATAATGCTGCTGCTCCATAGATACAATATAGTGAGTGTTGTCACCCTAGGACAGGAAGTGTGTTACTGGGAGGATCATCACGTGAAAAGAAAAAACTCTGAAAAAACGAATGCAGCCACCAATATTAAGGATTGTTAGGCTAAGACATATTCATTTTCTTTTCTTAAGTTTGGATGCACTTTAAGCATAATAAATTCACCACCATGAAGATTTTCACATTTACATTCAATTGGTTAAATATAGGGGCCTCCTTTGTCAGGTGTCTATTTATGCTCTTTACAAACTTCTCTTTGTATCACATTTAACAGGATTTGTCAATTTGTCAATTTGTGCTCCCCCTACTCTAACCTGGCAAACTTAGTTATTTCCAGTATACATCTGTCCAATGGAAACACAGTATTTAGACACCTGACTCATCAGATAATTGTATTCAATAGCCATTTAACTGCTTGCCGACCGCCGCACGCAGATATACGTCGGCAGAATGGTCGTCGCGCCCGCCACGAGCTCCGTGACTCCGACTGCGGGTCGTGTCACGGTGAGGAAGAACGGGGAAATGCTGATGTAAACAAGCATTTCCCCAGTCTTCCTAGTGACAGGACAGTGACCACAGCTTCCTGTAATCGGAAGCGGTGATCACTGTCATGTTACACACAGCCCATCCCCCCTACAGTTAGAAGCACTCCCTAGGGCACACCTAACCCCTTCAGCGCCACCTTAACCCGTGAACTGCCAGTGTCATTTTCACAGTAATCAGTGTATTTTTATAGCCCCGTGGTCCCAAAAATGTGTCAAAAGTGTCCGATGTGTCCACCATAAAGTCGCAGTCACAATAAAAATTGCTGATCGCCGCCATAACTAGTAAAAAAAAGATAATAATAAAAATGCCATAATTCTATCCCCTATTTTGTAGACGCTATAACTTTTGCGCAAACCAATGAATATACGCTTATTGCATTTTTTTTTTACCAAAAATATGTAGAAGAATACGTATCAGCCTAAACCGAGAAAAAAAAATGTTTTTATATATTTTTTGGGGATATTTTTTATAGCAAAAAGTAAAAAATATTGCATTTTTTTCAAAATTGTCGCTCTATTTTTCTTTATAGCGCAAAAAATAAAAACCGCAGAGGTGATCAAATACCACCAAAAGAAAGCTTTATTTGTGGGAAAAAAAGGACGTCAATTTTGTTTGGGGGCCACGTCGCACGAGCACGCAATTGTCAGTTAACGTGACGCAGTGCCGAATCGCAAAAAGTGACCTGGTCTTTTGCCAGCAATATGGTCCGGCGCTTAAGTGGTTCATGTACATTCGCCAAATGCCAAACACAAACTTGCTGCTATTCACGTATTAGAGCTTGTGCCAGAAAACATATCCTGGGTTCTAATTACAGTATGTTGCAAGAAAAATTTAGGTGAATGCCAAAGGGGACATTTCCTGATTCACCCAATAATTATAAATAAGCCCCCAAAGCATTTCAATCATTTACTGACAAAAAGAGATATATTTTACCAAACTTTTATGCTGCCTAATGTAATGTAACAAAGTACATACCCAAAATATAATTCTTTGCTCAGCTTTGAAAAATCCAAAATAACCCTGATATACAAATCCTCCAAATGAAGATGAAAACAATTCTGTAGTGAGAGATGAAACTAAACAGCAGAAAAATGTTTGGCAGGCCAACTTCAGGTCCCAAAAGGATGCCACCTCCTCTAAAGCAAAGAGAAGCCCTCCAACAGGAGCCCGAAAGACAGAGGCAATTCCGGCAGCTGCACCAGCGGTGATGAAATTTCTCCTGCAGAATAAACAGTTAAAGCGTATCTTTACTGCATCTAAGTACAACAAACCAAAAACATTATTTAATTCTATTTTACTATTCAAACTCCCCATCCATTCATGTCTCCAAGTTTTATTTTGTTGAGAAATCACTTTGAAACCCCCCTCCCCCTTATCATTTCTGGCCGTGGCCCTCTTGAGTAAGTGCAAATGATTCTTGTAGCATTTACTTCCTGGAATTCATCTGCCCTTAGCTCAAGCATGCATGCAGGAAAGTGTGCTTAGCTGAGAAAATCCCTCCTCCTCTCCTCCCCACCTGAAGACTCCTGGGATGTATGACATCATTTGCCTAGGCAATAAAACAGGAAATAACTAAAGAAATGTAAAAAAGAAGTTTAAAACAAGTAAATATGATATACTTTCCTGTCCTTTTTATACTTTTCCAGCTCAAGGATTAAAAATAATCAGTGTTGATTTGGAGAGTGAAGTTCCACTTTAACTATACTCACATTGAAAGAGAGATTACTGATTATTTTTTTGATTATGTTTATATTCTGGCAAAACATTATATGATTGTGGCCCATTTTATGTAGCAAACCTCCAACATGGGTAAAACTATATATGCCAAGATCATTACAGAATAATTGCATTCCCCCAGGGATTTCCAACTTTATCTTAGACCCTATACACACTATAAAACTTGTGTTGTCAGATTTCCTTCAGATTTACCAAAACCATGTAGTGCAAGGGCCTGCCTGATTGCATACAAATTGAAACTCCTAAGATTTGACCTCATATTATATGGTTTTAGTAAATCTGATGGAAAAAATCTACAGGAAATTGGACCGTGTGTATCCAGCTTTATGCATTTCCGAGTCCTAATCAATTTTACAGCAATCCGAAAAAGGTTCCACTAACCATCTATACATTTGTTTTACCATACTTAGCTAACAAGAGTAATTACTGATCGGCAGTGGCGGTCAGTCCATTAGGGGTGTAATGCACCGCCCCCCTAATCCATGCGCCTGGCCCTCAATCTACATGCAGGGCGCCGGACGCATGGATTTCAATGTTTTTTAGTTTTTTTTAAGCACATAATTAGAGCCTGAGGCTTCAAAAAAGGGTGGGCTCGGGGAGCAGAGCACTGCGCCCTGGACCCACCCAGTTGTGTGGCAATAGCAAATTAATATTCACTATTGTCTTCCTGATTCTCCTCTCGGCCAATCAGGAAGCGGGTCTTAAGACCCGATTGGCCAAGAGGAGAAGCGACCGTACTGCCGAGGAGGAGGAGATGCAGGGGAAACCAACGTGAAGCTGCCTAGGAGGAGGAGACGCAGGAAGGAGCCGAAGTTGCCCGCGACCTAGATGGGGTAAGTGCAGGGCTGGTGGGCGGATAAACGAATGACGGTGGGGGAGGATTTTGACCGATTGACTGACCGAATGGTGGGGGGGAGGGGGTGCAGGTTGTTTTTTTTTTGCTTTTTTTTAGTTTTTGGTGATCGCAGCTTCCCCTTTTTTCAGATATTTGTTCATATATACTTTTTTCTCACATGGTCCAGATTTATGGTTGATATTTACCTGCCTCCCTACCTTGACTTTCCATGGTGTTCCTGCCCACCTAACCTAGTCATTGGACTCCTCTGTTGCTGATCCTCTGTTTGGAATATGGACTACTTTTTCAAAAAATTTCCTGCCTTTGACCTCTGACTATATCTGGATAATGTTGTCTTTGCTGTCTGCCCTGAGCTTGGACCATCTCTGGATAATGCTAACTGTCTACCATGCGACTTAGACTGTATGTTGTAGTTTTCGGTCAACTAGGAGTTTAATCTGTGCAAAACAAGAATTAAAAGCTCCTGGGGGTAAATACCAGGATTTACTTCTGGCTCAATATGTTAGTCCAGAAAGTAGATAATAACCCTAATAGCAGCCTGAGAGTTAAAGTGGTTGTAAACCTCAGATATAAAATATAAACAAAACATATGCTTATATACCGTGCACTTGTCTCTATATAAAGCACAGACTGTGATTCCTCTCTGCTGCCTCATTCCTCTGTTATCTGTATGAGTTACTTCTGACAGCTTTTCATGACTCCAAGAGATAACTGGTGAATAGGAGGATAGTTCCAGCACACAGCCTGTGATTGACAGCCACAGTTTTGCACATTTCCTATGTACTGTGTGAAGTAGGGTGGTCCCTTGGGTTGATAGCTCTCCTCGCCGAGCTCTCAGGCATGAAAATGCTTTTCAGATATAATGTAAAATGTGTGTTTTAGAAGACTGTGGAGGAGAGAGTGCTGCAGATAAACAGGTACACCCTATAGGGGGGTTTGTTTTCTCTCTGTGTATCACCTGAGGCTAGCAATTTACTGGGTATATGTAAAGGATTACAACCACTTTAGAGCAGAATTTAACATACAAACACTTGTGGAGACCCGTTCTCACCTGTGGTGCCTAAGAAAGGGTGATGTCACAGTCCTTCTGGCAGGAATCTGAAAACACTGAAGATCCCAAATCTCAAGATAAGATATTCCTAAACTGTGATTGAGTGTCTTCTGACCCTCTCACCCTTTTGTGTGGATGTTAAAGTGTAAGGAAAATATATTTTTTAACTTATCTCACAAGTCCTTTTTTTTTTAAAACATGGAATGCGTTGATTTTACACGGGGTGTCAGCCCACTTTTTTAATTAGCAGATCTTTCATTTTGGTGCTACACTCCACAATAATAAGCCACACTTATCATACAATGAAAAAATATATCTGATTCTAGGTATATTTTAAATACAATCACAGTCTTGTAGGGCAACTGTGTGAAAGTTCATTACTGGGCTGTGTTGAAGATGTTTCTTTTGCTTAGGATTTGACCTAATAAATCCAGCATTTTAACCTCCACCACAGCCAACAAATAGTTGAGTACTTACCTATCTGCTGAATTTCGAAACCTTGTAAAGAATGGAAGTTTTATTCGCAGTGTGTCCGATTTAAACTGGCTCAGACCATATCCAACCACAGCTCTGAAATAATAATTGCTTTGTCAGATAAGAATCATTGCAACAATTACTACAAGTGTTTACTGGTATATTGCATTAATAAACTTCCTTCTGGGTACAATCATATTTGACAACATTTTTTTCCTAGTCCTTGATATATCCCAGAACTAAAAAATGGACTGTGAGAAAAAAAATGCTATAAATAGCAGGAGATTGAAATTATTACGGCACATACACTTCAATCCCAAGCATAAAAATAAATTTTATTCAAGGTCATGGACTACCACATTTAGTGAGAAACATGATTGTTTGGGTGTAAGCCATTAAAGGGCATTTTTAATGGATGTTCCCTGCAGGGGAATTTTAAAAATATATTTCACCAATAGCTTTATGAAATTTTGTGTATCTAATCCCTGAATAAGGAAACATAATCAGGGAAATTACGGTACATTTTCTGGCAAACTGGAAGTAATTAAAGAAGACCAACTCAAAGCTGATCTACAAGGGGAGGGGGTCTTGTGTAGTCATTAGTTAATTAATATACAGTATTTGAATTATTATTGTATTATGTGTTTTACATTAACTTCATTGGTTGCTAGGATGTGGGCGGCCCTTGTCCTAGCATAGCATATCATCATTGGTTGCTACGATGAAGGCTGTCTGCATCCTAGCAACCAATGACAGTGGGTCACATTGGGCTGACAGTGGGCAGAGCCTGATGGGGAACTGAGAGATAGTTCCCCTTCAAGTCCACCTTATTTTGATTGACCGGACATAGGCGGATGTCTATAACACCCTTTGTGTATTCCTCAGAATGTATTTACTTATTTCACTCCTTGTATAATCTCTATTATTATTATTATTATTATTATTATACACGATTTATATAGCGCCAACAGTTTACGCAGCGCTTTACAATGTATAGGGGGGACAACACAATTACAGTACTGTTGTGTTACACTATGTGATTTATTCTTGCTCTGTGTCTTTAATAGGGATGAGCTCGGTGTTCGAGTCGAACATACGTTCGACTCAAACATCGGCTGTTCGATCGTTCGACGAAGATCGAACGATTTGGGCCGTTCGCGCCAAATTCGAGTGACGCGAACGGCCCACAATGCACTACGCCATCGCAGTGCAATCCAGGCGCTGTGATTGGCCAAGCATGCACTGTGACCCCGCATGCTTGGCCAATCACAGCGCCGGCAGCGAGGATAGCCATAATTGGCCACAGGCAGGATGCCTGTGGCCAATTATAGCTCAGGGGGATTTAGTACACATCCCACACTATAAAAGGCCGCCAGCGCGGCGGCCTTGTGTAGTGTGTTCCGGTTCAGGCAGGTACAGTGTCAGTGTTATTTGCTCATTTAACTTGTGTGCAGGGAGAGAGAAGGAAAGGCAGGGACAGTGTCAGTAATATTCTTTGCTAAACCTTGTGTGCAGGGAGAGAGAAGGATAGGCACGGACAATGTCAGTGATATTCTTTGCTAAACCTTGTGTGCAGGGAGAGAGAAGGATAGGCAGGGGACAGTGTCAGTGTCATTTTTGCTAAGCCTCCTGCACAGTATACACCTGAAGCTAGGGCGTAGTGTGCTTCCTGCAAAATATACACCTGAAGCTAGCCCTTATTGCTGTGTTTCCTGTTGTGTAACACAGGCAGGCATCTGCAGCACTTACAGCGGGCGTAGTGTGCCTCCTGCACATTATACACCTGAAGCTAGCCCTTATTGCTCGTGTTTTTTTTCTTTTGTGTTACACTAACAGGCATCTGCAGCACTTACAGCGGGCGTAGTGTGCTTCCTGCAAAATATACACCTGAAGCTAGCCCTTATTGCTGTGTTTTCCTGTTGTAAAACACAGGCAGGCATCTGCAGCACTTACAGCGGGCGTAGTGTGCCTCCTGCACAGTATACACCTGAAGCTAGCCCTTATTGCTTGTGGTTTTTTTCTTTTGTGTTACACTAACAGGCATCTGCAGCACTTACAGCGGGCATAGTGTGCGTCCTGCAAAATTTACACCTGAAGCTAGCCCTTATTGCTGTGTTTTCCTGTTGTGTAACACAGGCTGGCATCTGCAGCACTTACAGCAGGCATAGTGTGCCTCCTGTACAGTATACACCTGAAGCTACCCCTTATTGCTGGTTTTCCCATCTCCCTGTAGGCCATTAGAATGTCTGGAAGGCGAACAAGGAGAGGCAGACAGTCAGGAGCCAATAAAAGAGGGCAAGCAGGCTCTGTGTCTAGAGACAACAGTGCTGGTCGTGGACGCGGTGCATCGTCATCAGCACGTGGCCATGGGACACGCTTGTCCTTATTTTCGGCAGCTGGACGTGTCGAGACGCATCATGTCGAAGACTTGGTAGAGTGGATGACCAAGCCCTCCTCATCCTCTCTCACCCAGGCTCGGGGTACTGGCAAAGCAGCTGCCAAAGCGTCCTCTTCACTCGTATCAATGTCATCATCAGTCACTCCTTCCCTAGACCCACCGTGTCCTCCTGAGGAGTCCCCCGAACTGTTTGAGCACAGTGATGGGTACATGCTCCAGGAGGATGCCCATCGTTTCGAAGGGTCTGATGATGATACCCAGCTAGAGGAAGGCAGTAGCGTGAGAGCAGAGAGAGGGGATGCTCAAGAAGGACAGCAATCTGGCAGTCATGTTCCAGCAGCTGCAGCATACTTCCAGATTGGCTCCAGTGATGAGGAGGGAGGGGATGATGAGGTCACTGACACCACGTGGGTGCCTGATAGGAGGAGGAGGAGGATGAGGAGGAGGCACATCTCCAACGAAGCAGGATGCCCTCGGGGGGCCAGCGTAAGGGCAGCACACCGACTGAATCACACCGCAGAGCTCCGCCTGTGCAGGGCGCTGCCTCTGCCCGTTATTCCAAAAGTTCTTTGGTGTGGGCCTTTTTTGAGTCGAGTGCATAAGATCGCACCGCTGCTGTTTGCAACATATGTCTGAAGCGTATCTCGCGTGGCCAAAAGATCAGCCTCTTGGGCACCACATGCTTGACCAGACATATTTTGACCTGCCATGCAGCTCGTTGGCAAGCATATCTTAAAGACCTACACCAAAGAACAAAGCGGACCTCTCCTTGCTCCTCATCAGCTGGGATCTTCAACCCCACTGTACCTTCAGTTCTCTCTGAAACCTGCACTGAGAGGAGTGTAGAATTAGGTGTGTCACAGCCAAGTACTTGCGGGCACTCTGCTAGCAGTACACAGACGTCCTATTCTAGCAGGCAAATTTCCCTGCCCCAGCTGCTGGACCGTCGAAAGAAGTTCACTCCCAGCCATCCACATGCCCAGCGGTTGAATGCTAGCTTGGCTAAATTGCTAGCAATTCAACTGCTGCCTTTTCAGTTGGTAGACTCGGCCCCCTTCCGTGAGTTTGTGCAATGGTCGGTTCCTCAGTGGCAAGTTCCCAAACGCCACTTTTTCTCACGGAAGGCGATTCCGGCTCTCTACCAGCATGTGGAAGGCAATGTCCATGCCTCGCTGGACAGGGCGGTCAGCGGTAAGGTGCATATTACCGCTGACTCATGGTCCAGCAGGCATGGACAGGGACGTTACCTTTCTTTCACGGCCCATTCACTCTTTTGGCAGCTGGGAAGGATGCAGGACAAGGTGCAGTGGTGTTGGAGGTTGTTCCGCCGCCACGCCTCCAAAATGCTACTACTGGTTGTTGTGACACACCTCTCTCCTCCACCCCCTCCTCTTCTTCTTCCTCCATGGCCTCTTCCTGTGCTTTGTCCTCGGAAGCAGCGGTGCTCCGTAGGCGTTCAAGGGGCTACGCAAGTACGCAGGCAAAAAGATGCCATGCCGTGCTTGCGCTGGTGTGTTTGGGGGACAGGGGCCACACTGGGGCAGGCCGAGAGGTGATTGACGCCACGCCAGCTTAAGCCAGGAATGGTGGTTTGCGACAATGGCACCAACCTCCTCTCCGCCCTCCGACAGGGACAAGTGACCCATGTGCCCTGTGTGGCTCACGTCCTTAACCTGGTGGTGCAGCGGTTCTTGGGCAGGTACCCGGGCTTACAGGATGTCCTGAGGCAGGCCAGGAAAGTCTGTGTGCATTTCCGCAGATCATATAATGCCAGTGCCTGGCTGGCTGAGCTGCAAAAGGAGTTGAACCTGCCCAAGAACCGCCTTATATGTGACATGTCCACCAGGTGGAACTCAACGTTGGCCATGCTGCAGCGGCTGCACACGCAGCAGAGGGCCATCAATGAGTACCTGTGCGACTACGGCACCAGGACAGGGTCAGGGGAGCTCGGGTTTTTTTCACCACGCCAGTGGGGCATGTTCAGGGATGCATGCACTGTCATTGCACCATTTGAGGAGACCACGAGGATGGTGAGCAGTGACAGTGCATGCATCAGTGACACTGTACCTCTTGTCCACCTGTTGGAGCATACGCTGCGTGGAATAATGGACAGAGCACTTGAGGCAGAACAGAGGCAGGAAGAGGAGGACTTCCTTGCCTCTCAAGGCCCCCTTTACCCAGACAGTGTTCCTTCTGTCCCACCCATCACACAGGAAGAGGACAAGGAGGAGGAGGAGGAGGATTGTGTCAGCATCGAGGTGGAGCATGGCACTCAGCATCAACAGCAGCAGTCTTTTAGGGATGATTTACAGTCCCAACAAACCCGTGGACTTGTACGTGGCTGGGAGGGGGTGGCTGCGGATCATGTCGTCCTTAGTGACCCAGAGGACTCCGGACCGAATGCCTCAGCTAACCTATGCTGCATGGCCTCCCTGATCCTGCAAAGTCTGCGGAAGGATCCTCGTATTCTTCGGATCAAGGAGAGAGACCATTACTGGCTGGCCACTCTCCTTGATCCACGGTACAAGGGTAAGGTTGCAGACTTTATCTTGCCGTCGCAGAGGGAGCAGAGGATGAGACATCTCCGGGAGGCCTTGCAGAAAGGTCTGTGCAATGCGTACCCAGAGACTGGGAGGTTACAAACTCCTGGTCCTGGACAACGAGTTGCTGAGGCTTCGGTCAGTAGCAGAAGGAGCGGTGGAGAAGGTGGCCGTCTGACCGATGCGTTCAGACAATTTTTTAGTCCGCAGCCCCAAGGTATGATCGGTTCCAGCAACCATCGCCACCGTTTGATATACATGGTGCAGGAATACCTGGGGGCAAGGTCAGACTTGGACACCTTTCCCACCGAAAATCCTCTGGCTTACTGGGTGTTGAGGATGGATCACTGGCCAGAGCTTGCACAGTATGCAATCGAGCTACTGGCCTGTCCTGCATCCAGCGTTCTTTCGGAACGCACATTCAGTGCTGCTGGAGGCTTTGTCACGGATCACAGGGTGCGCCTGTCCACCGACTCGGTTGATCGACTGACCTTCATAAAGATGAACCAGTCTTGGATCACCACCAGCTACCAAGCACCTGAAGCTGATATAACAGAATAATTTATTTTCAAATGTCACATCCCTTCAAGACTAATGCTGATGCTGAGTGACTGTCCTGTTATGTTGACTGACTATCCTCCTCCTCCTCAATGATCCGATTCTTGATGATAGCTTGGAAGAACTTTTTCTGGGTGCCGCCACCAGTGGCTAAGGCCCAATTTTTCAGCCCCTGTTTAACAGGGGCATGTAATTACAATTTTTTATGCAATGCTTTGCAGCAGGGCTCATTCCTGCACTCCAACTAGAGTATCTGGGAGAGGTTGCAGTGTCGTGGCACCAGCACCAGTGGCTAAGGCCCAATTTTTAAGCCCCTGTTTAACAGGGGCGTGTTATTACAATTTTTTATGCAATGCTTTGCAGCAGGGCTCATTCCTGCACTCCAACTAGAGTATCTGGGAGAGGTTGCAGTGTCGTGGCACCATCACCAGTGCCTAAGGCCCAATTTTTCTGCCCCTGTTTAACAGGGGCGTGTAATTACAATTTTTGATGCAATACTTTGCAACAGGGCTCATTGCTGTGCTCCAAGTACAGTATCTGTGAGGGGTTGCAGGGTTGTGGCACCAGTGCCTAAGGCCCAATTTTTCTGCCCCTGTTTAACAGGGTCATGTAAGTACAATTCTTGATCTAATAATTCACAGCAGGGCCCATTCATGCGCCCACCAAGAGTAACTGTGAGGGCTTACAGTGTTGTGGCACCAGCACCACCACCAAAGTCCCAATTTTTCCTACCACTGTTCAACAATGGCATGTAAATACAATTCCTGATATAATAGTTCACAGCAGGGCGTTCCAGCACCCACCAAGAATAACTGTGAGGGCTCACAGTGTTGTGGCAACACCAACATGTAAGGGGCAAATTTCAGCAGAGTATATACGGCAGGCCCCTACTTTCAAACATCCAACTTACAAATGACTCCTACTTGCAAACGGAAGGAGACAACAGGAAGTGAGAGGAAATCTACCCCTAGGAAGGCAAATTCTCTCCTGTAAGAGTTAATATGGGAAAAAGGTGTCTCCTCTCTACTGATGCTTTATCACCAATCCTTGTTTCAATAAAAACCCCACTTTTCAAAAACATTTGTCATTGGGACGGAAAGTGAGGTGAAATGTTCTGAACAAGGGGCACAGACAGCAAAACAAATGTTACAGGGGTGATAACCCTTCCCTATGTTTTCCAAAAAGCTTAAAAATAGATTTTTTGGCTGGAGCTACACTTAAACAATGTATGTGTTCAAGATTACAAACAGATTCTACTTAAGAACAAACCTACAGTCCCTGTCTTGTTTGCACCGCCTGTATACTGCTGTTCAGAGTATTTAGGGCCTTTTTTATTTTGTGTGCGGGGTTCCCCTTAATATGCATACAAGACCCAAAGGATCTGGTAATGGGCTGGGGTAGGGGGGGGGGGCTGGTGGGGTAGCCATGCCATTTTTCTCAAAGATTTTCATCCATATTACCGGGACAAGACATGACATTAAAGCCGCAAGCAGTTTTAAATGGCTTTTTTTCTTTTAGAAATGTCATTTTGTGCAGGGACAGTTCTAAACACGGGAAACACATGCCACTTCACAGGCATACTTTAAACACCCCCCAGGTACGATATTTAAAGGAATATTTCACTTTTTTTTCACTTTATGCATCATTAACCCCTTCCATACCGGGCCATTGTCAAATGACGCCGGCAGGAACCCTCTCTCCCTCCGGGTGGACGTCATATGACGTCCTGGGTTTGAGGGGGGATATCTGAATGATGCCTGCAGCTAGAGGCATCATTCAGATATCCTTTTGTAGTGCCGGCGATCCTGCGCACCATAAGAATGATCATAGCAGCGGTTCTGCCGCTTGATCGTTCTTATAGGCGGCGGGAGGGGACATCCGGTGCTTCTCCGGGCTCACCGTGCCATCGGGGACCCGGAGAGAATCGTCCGGCGCCGGTGGTGGGTCACGTGACGAGCATAGAGATGACTGGTGACCAGATGGTCACCAGTCATCTCTATGATCATCGGAGGCCCGGGCGCGATGTGATGACGTCACGCCCGGGTCCTCAAATGTAAACAAAGCCGCCATTGCGGCTGTAAGTATGAGATCAGTGAAATTTTTTTCACCGATCTCATGCTTTCTAGCCTGGAGGAGAGATGTGGGGTCTTATTGACCCCGCATCTCTCCATAAAGAGGACCTGTCAAACACATTCCTATTACAAGGGATGTTTACATTCCTTGTAATAGGAATAAAAGTGATCCAAAAAAAAAGTGTAAAAAAAAAAAAGTAAAAAAATATATATTTTTTTTAAAACGCCCGTCCCCAATAGCTTGCGCTTAGAAGCGAACACACACGTAAGTCCCGCCCGCATATGTAAACGCCGTTCAAACCACATATGTGAGGTATCGCCACATGCATTAGAGCGCGTGCAACAATTCTAGCACTAGACCTCCTCTGTAATGCTAACCTGGTAACTTGTAAAAAATTTCAAAGCGTCGCCTATGGAGATTTTTAAGTACTGAAGTTTGGCACCATTCCAATTTTAAAGCGTGACATGTTAGGTATCTTTTTACTCGGCGTAACATAAGCTTTCATATTTTACAAAAAAATTGGGATAACTTTACTGTTTTGTTATTTTTTAATTCATGAAACCATTTTTTTCCCCAAAAAAAGGCGTTTGAAAAATTATTGCGCAAATACCGTGCAAGATAAAAAGTTGCAATGACCGTCATTTTATTCCCTAGGGTGTCTGCTAAAAAAAACATATATAATGTTTGGGGTTTTGAGTAATTTTCTAGCAAAAGAATGATGATTTGTACATGTAGGAGAGAAGTGCCAGAATAGGCCCGGTATGGAAGTGGTATAAAAAGCCCTGTATGGAAGTGGTTAAAATGACTGCTCCCGAAAAACGACAGTTTTTAAACTTCGTTTTGCATTGATACATAACCCCTGGGGCAGAACCCGGGTCCCCAAACCCTTTTTAAGACAATAACATGCATATTAGTCGTTATAATTAGCACTTTAGATTTTGAACGTTCGCGTCCATTGTATTTAATAGGGTTCTAACGTTCGTGCGAACTTTCGGTCCGTTCGAAGGTTCTGGTGCGAACTGAACCGGGGGGTGTTCGGCTCATCCCTAGTCTTTAAGATCTATCCCCTTCTGTCCAGCTGAACTCTCTCTCCCACCGTAGTTCTGTATTATTCCCCTCCACTTCCTGTCTTTCACTCATTAGTCCTGTATACCTCAATGTAGAAACATCTTCCATGTGGCTTACAACTGCAAGAACTTTCTACCTATGAATATCCATCATTAAATGGAACATTCGAAAGGATTCATCGTCTGCCTTCCTAACAGTGAGTTATTCATTGAGTTAAACTGCCTGTATCGATGCAAGGGATGAATAGTACACCGGATTGTGTAAGGCCAACATCAAGCTGAAGATAAACTTTATTGCTTTGTAGTTTATCCAGAACAGTAGAAAAACTGAGTTTCACAGCCTAATTACAAGATTTTTGCATGTCAGTACTGATACAGACAATAGTTACTGCCCTCATTGCAAGAAAGAAGAAGAGAGCAGCACATGGCAGCCTTATAGCCTGAGTTAGTCTGCATGGTGTCATATTTCAGCACACAGATCCTGCCTGCTTATCACTCAGTCATTCTGCCATAATGAGTAACCAAGCTTCTAAATGTGAACTCACATCTACCTCTCCACAAGTTCCTGAAGAAACTGAGTTACCCAAACGCTCAGTTAAACCCACTTGGAAAGTAATGGAGAATTATGAAGCTTTAAGGACTGAATTGTCAAATAGCTTGGAATTAGTCTGGGAGAAAATTCTTGCTGAAGCTAATACAGTGTCTGTTGAACATGAACTACTGACACTAGAGGGCGCCATTAAAAAACTTTCTGCCTCATATGAGCTTTACCAGCTCACCAGCAACAAATTCACTAATGTCTTACAAAACATGAATTCAGAAGATTCACTGGCATAATCAACGCTCTCAATCTTGAAAGAGACAGTTTTATCCAGCAAACCAGATTAAAGGCAGAAGCAAAGATAAAGCTGTTACAGGACACTGCATCTCACAGATCTGTTTCCACCAGACATTCTAAAAAGTCGTCTAGATCCCATAGTTCAAGATACTCAACACTCAGTGAGCGACTTATTAATGCCTGCGCTGAAGTGGAAGCCAGCAAGGTGCAGGTGGCATATGCAGAAAAGAGAAGAGTTGGAAGCTCAGACAGCACGTCAAAGAGCAGAGTCGGAAGCTCAGTCAGCACTTCAAAGAGCAACAATAGAAACCTTAAACCAACAGTGTAAACATGATGCAGCTATGGCAAAGCTAAGGGTCCTACAGCAAGCTATCAGTGCAGAGGAAGGTGCAAGTGAGAAAGACAGCATCAACCTAAACATAGCAGACATGGAAGACCCCCTCAAATGCACTAAAGACTATGTCCTAAGCCACTGCAGTGCACACTCCATCATCACCAATGCTCCTGACTACATAGAGACTCCTTCACAGCTTCAAGTTAAAGAGGTTCCAACTTCCTGCACACAAAATCACTCCAGTGCATTTCTAACCTGCCTTCCTAGCCTTCCTTCATACGTCACAGAGCATCAGAGCAAGCTTCAAGCAAGTCATCAATTTCAGGTCATCGGTACAGCCTTGAATCAACGTACCATTGGAACAACTGACTTCAAGCAAGCAACTCACCTGGATGCATCTGCTGCACCATATTTCCCTGTGTCCTTTAACAACAATGTCAAAGATAAAGCAATCAGCACCATTCAGCCAACAGCATCTCGCATAAAGGCGGAGACAACTGAAACAGCAGAATTTGTGAGGTACATACTTCGCAGAGAGCTCACAAAGACTGGTCTTACAAGTTTTGATGACCAACCTGAGAACTACAGAAGTTGGAAATGTGCTTTCAGAACTGCAATCAGCGATCTTGGCATTACAGCTGCTCAAGAATTGGATCTGCTGATCAGATGGCTTGGTCCTCTATATGCTGCACGTGTTAAGCCATTAAGATCCTACTGCAGGCCTCACAGCTGCATGGGAGCGACTAGAAACATCTTCCATGTGACCTACAACTGCAACGTTTTTCTACCTATGAATATTCATCATTAAACGGAACATTCAAAAGGATTCATCATCTGTCTTCCTAACAGTGAGTTATTCATTGAGTTAAACTGCCTGTATTGATGCAAGGGATGAATAGTACACCAGATTGTGTAAGGCCTACATCAAGCTGGAGATAAACTTTATCGCTTTGTAGTTGATCCAGAACAAGTACAGTTCAATACAAAAGGTACAGGATGGCCCTGCTCGTAGAGCTTACATTCTAAAGGGAGGGGTGGTGGTACAAAAGGTAATAGCTGCGGAGAATTTGATGGTGGTGGCTCGGGGATAGTTGTTAGGTGGGTGTGGGATAGGCTTCCCTGAATAAATTAGTTTTCAGGGAAATCCAAAAGGTGGACAGGGTAGGGGCTGATCGGACATACTGGGGCAGGGAGTTCCAGAGGATGGGAGAGGCTCTGGAGAAGTCCTGAAGGCGAGCATGGGAGGAGGTAACAAGGGAGCCTGGGAGGAGCGGAGGGGACGATTTGGGCGATATCTGCAGATGAGGTTGGTGATGTAGATAGGGGCGATGTTGTGAATGGCCTTGTATGTTGTGGTTAGCATTTTGAATTTTACACGGTGGGGTAGGGGAAGCCAGTAAAGGGATTGGCAGAGAGGAGCAGCAGTCACGGATCAGTTCGTGAGGTGTATTAGTCTAGCTGCAGAATTCATAATAGACTGAAGGGGGGCAGCCTGCTTAAGGGTAGGCCATTAAGGAGAGAGTTGCAGTAGTCAAGGCGGGAAATAATCAAGGAGTGAATAAGTCAGGAAGGGTCGAATTCTGGAGATGTTGTGGAGGTTAAGGCGGCAGGATTTAGCCAGTGATTGAATATGGGGGCTGAAGGAGAGGTCTGAGTCAAGGATTACACGCAGGACCTTGGCATGTGTGGAGGGACCAATGGTTGTGTTGTTTATATTAATGGTGAAGTCACACGGGGGGGACCGTGAAGGAGGAAATATAACAAGCTCAGTTTTCGAAAGATTGAGTCTGAGAAAGTGGTGTGACATCCATACCGATATGTCATTCAGTAAGTTTGAGATCCGTGAGGAGATCGAGGGGGTGAGTTGAGGAGTGGAGAGATAGATCTGGGAGTCGTCGGCATAGAGGTGGTATTGGAAACCATTGGAGGTTATCAACTGGCCCAGGGAAGAGGTATAGAGTGAGAATAGGAGAGGCCCAAGGACGGAGCCTTGGGATACCCCAACAGAAAGAGGAAGAGGAGCGGAGGAGATGGAGTTGTAAGTGACACTGAAAGTGCGCTGAGATAGGTAGGAGGAGAACCAGGATGAAGCAGAATCACGGAGGCCAAGGAAGTGTAATTTGCAGGAGGTCAACTGTGTCAAAGGCAGCAGAGAGGTCTAAAAGTATGAGTATGGAGTAATAGCCATTGGTTTTAGCAGTTAGTAGATCATTGGTGAGTTTTAGTAGGGCAGTTTCAGTAGAATGTTGTGGGTGGAAGCCAGACTGTAGAGGGTCGAGAAGGTTGTTGTCCATGAGGTAGCGACTCATTCGGTCATGAACAAGGCGTTCGATGAGCTTGGAGCTAAAACGGAGCAGGGAGATCTCTAGAACTCACTTATTCTGAACAACTTTACAGAACATTGGCAATTCACAGAAACCCTCAAAATAAACACAATGACACACAAAACCTCGGCCCCAATAATGAAACACAAGCCAATATTTTAACCCATACATTCACATTGTAAAGTAACTCTGTCTACCTAATAAAAGCCAACTAAGGTGAATAACTTTTGTGAAAATGAACAGCCTAGAAAACTACCATAATATAGTTCCTCTTACCCAACATGAATCATTGGGGCTTCTGGGCCACAAAAGAGTCCTGCTGATACTGCTAATGCACATGACAAGAATGATCCAAAAAATGTTCTTATATTAAAGATATGCTTCAGTGATGCTCCATTTAAGTACCCAATGACTTCAGGGAGAGCACTGGGTGATCCAGAAGGACAGAAAAACTGAAAGAGAAATAGGGGGAGAATATTTTATCTTTTTTTTTAATAGATAACATCTTTGCTTTTGTTTACAAAAGAACATTACTGAAAATCATAGAAAGTTTACTGAATAACTTATTTCTGGGGTCTCCAGAGGGTTTGCCACACAATTACATGCTGATCATAAGATATTAGGCTAACAAAGATTTAACACAAGAATATAGATCTTTATTTTACCCATGTGACTAAAATTTTCAAATCCCATTGGAGTCTAAAAAATAACTGTCCCTTTTTTTAAATTAAGTGTTCTGGTTCAATAGATTTGTGAATGTTATTTGAGGGAGAGAATCTAAACCAAAGCAACCATCAGTCTTATACAAAGTGCTTTCCATGAATAGAATATGTTGTTGTTTTGTATATTGTTCTCCCTTTAATGAAAACAGGAATATGCGTATAATCAGCAGCTGATAGACAAACAGAGAATCGAGATTCTTAGTAATCTGTTACTGTATAAAGGAACCAGCAGTGCTGTTTCTTTATCCATAACAGTATAAGATCATTGTGGATTTGTGTAAAGCAGCTGCAGCTGCTTGTACACACTCAATCTAGAGGGGAGGGGGAGCTCTGTGCTGGCTGTACCTCCCCATAGGACACCCATAATTTGGGCTTCAAAAGGGGGTGAAGCTACAGCCAGTATATAGAGGTGTTTTTAGGGGCCAGAGGGGCCATCAGAACAGGACAAATGTTTATGCACTTGGTCCCCTGGGAAGTTAAATACATTTTAAAAATGAATGATAGATCCTCTCTAAATGTTTATTTATAAAACAAAGATTGGGTAGCTGAACAAGTGCTCCAGGGACTTGCTGTGGCTTTATTACACTTTATTGAAGTGGTTCTAAAGTCTAAACAGATTTTTACCTTAATGTATGCTTTGCATTAAAGTAATATTAAAGGTATTTTTTTAACCACTTCCCGCCCAGCCTATAGCAAAATGACAGCCGGCCGGTGGTTCAGTTATCTGGACTGGGCGTGATATGATGTCCAGCAGGATAACAGCCGCCGCACGCCCGTGGGGGCATGCATTGCGGCGATCGGTGGTGCGGTGTGTCAGTCTGACACACCGCAACACTGATCTCGGTAAAGAGCCTCCGGCGGACGCTCTTTACCACGTGATCAGCCGTGTCCAATCACGGCTGATCACGATGTAAACAGAAAGAGCCGTTGATCGGATTTTCTTCACTCGCGTCTGACAGATGCGAGTAGAGGAGAGCCGATCGGCGGCTCTCCTGACAGGGGGGGGTTCGCGCTGATTGTTTATCAGCGCTGCTCCCCCTCGGATGCCCACACTGGACCACTAGGATGCTGCCCAGGACCACCAGGGAAGCACCTAACATGTGGATGGCCAGGTAAGCCCCCCATGGCCATCCACATGTACAAATATATAGATAACATATGCCAATCAGTGCCCACAAATGGGCACTGACTGGCACCATCATGGCACAACAAAATTTGTGATGCCCAGCAATGCCACCCACCAGTGTCACCAGTGCCAACCACCAGTGTCCATCAATGCCACCTATCAGTGCCCATCCGTGCCCATCAGTGCCCACCTATCAGTGCCCTTCCGTGCCACCTATCAGTGCCACCCAAAAGTACCCATCAGTGCCGCCTATGAGTGCCCATCAGTGCCACCTATGAGTGCCCATCAGTGCCCATCAGTACCGCCTATCAGTGCCCATCAGTGCCGCCTCTCAGTGCCACCTCATAAGTGCCACCTCATCGGTGCCCATCAGTGCCGCCTTATCGGTGCCCGTCATTGAAGAAGAAAAGGTACTTATTTACAAAAAAATGTAACAGAAACAAAGAAAAACGTATTTATTTTCAACATTTTTGCTATTTTTTTATTTGCTGCGCAAAAAATTAAAATTGCAGAGGTGATCAAATACCACCAAAAGAAAGCTCTATTTGTGGGAACAAAATGATAAAAAATTTGTTTGGGTACAGTGTAGCATGCCTGCGCAATTGTCATTCAAATTGAGACAGTGCTGAAAGCTGAAAATTGGCTTGGGCAGGAAGGTGTATAAGTGCCTGGTATTGAAGTGGTTAAATAACAAATGTTTTATACTTACCTGCTCTGTGTATTGGTTTTGCAGCCCTGATCCTCCTCTTCTCTGGTCCCCACCGGCGCTCCTGGCCCCTCCTCTACTCTGAGTGCCGCATAGCAAGCTGCTTGCTATGGGGGCACTTGTGCATGCTGGCTCCATAAGACACACAGAACGGGGCTTGGCCCTGCCCTCTGCTCCTTAGTTACTGGCTGTGATTGACAGCAACTGGAGCCAATGGTTCCCTCTGCTGTCTCTCAGCCAATCAGGAGTCAAAGATCTGGGAGAGCAGCCGCTCTCATGCACATTGCTGGATTGCAATCGGGCTTGGGTAAATATCTCCCACCTAAAAAATGGGAGTCACAAGCTGGTAAAAGGTACACTACATTTGTATTTGAATTCATTTGAGGAATTCCACCTCTGAGGCCTCGTACACACGGCCGAGATTCTCGTTGAAAAAAACATGTCGTTTTTTTCGACGAGATTCTTGGACAAGAAACTTGTCCCGGCCGAGTGTACACACGCTCGTTTCAAAGAACCCGCGGTTCTTTGAAAGGAGTGTACACGGTGACGTCATCGACTACGTCGAGCATGCGCTCGTCACATTCGATGCCGTCGCCGCCATCTTGGTATACCCTACGTATGCCTAGGAAGCTACCGCGCATGCGTCAAATTCATTTCGAACATGCGTGGGCCTCCGGGAGGACAGGTAAGTGTACACACACTCACTTTTCTCGTCGAGAAACATGCCGAGGATAATCTCGACGAGAAAATAGAGAGCAGGTTCTCTATTTTCTCGTCGAGGTTTCTTGTCGGTTTTCTCGACGAGAAACCCGATAGCAGCGTACACACGACCGATTTACTCGGCAAGACCTCTCTGCCAGCAAGTTTCTTGCTGGTTCTTGCCGAGAAAATCGGTCGTGTGTACGAGGCCTGAGTTTTACCATGACATTTATCTTCTACACCTGGCTTATCTTCAAGATAAATCCCATGGCTTTGTGCCTGCAAAAAAAGGCAGGTTCATTGGTTTCACAATTTAAGCATTGGCT
Source organism: Rana muscosa (assembly GCA_029206835.1). Taxonomy (NCBI): domain Eukaryota; kingdom Metazoa; phylum Chordata; class Amphibia; order Anura; family Ranidae; genus Rana; species Rana muscosa. Next base: position 9,495,061 of record JARGYO010005626.1, on the reverse strand, counting down.
TTCGTCTGAACCTTCTGCTTTATCAGCTACACTTAGGGCATGAGAGAAATAAAACTTGAAAGAATGATAAAGTCCTATTTAGAAGCTCTCTATATAATATGATTATCTAGTTAACTGATTAATTTTACTTTTTGCTTGTGTCTGATTTTTCAATCTGAAGACTCATGAGTACCACCTAGTTCTTACAAGCATAACCCAGAAATGCTGAGCCAAACTGCTTAAAGAAAAAAACAGCACCTAAAATAATTTTAAAGTGCTCAAAATAGGATTTAAATGACAATGTCACCACCATCTGTTTTACAAAAAACTCACCTGTAAAAGAAGCATTTATATACTTAGCTTTCCAGTGGCCTGTGTTTTTAGAAATACTGTTTTTCTGCTCCCAGTTGCTGCAAGTATTTGAATTTTTTAGGTGTGTAGAATACTTGCTCTTCCTCTGACCCCCATGGTTCCTCCTGTGAGATTATATGTCTCTTCAGAGCAAGAATTCAATTCATCCGATGGCTGAATACTTGCAGTGGATTTTCAATACATTGGCCAACAAAAACATACGTTCTTTTACAGGAGTGTTTTTCTTGTGAGAATAACCTTGTGGTAAAAATGTCAGTTACAAGATCTCTTTTTTTTTATGTATGGGAAATGTATAAATAATTTAGAAGATTTTGAGACAAATATCAAGCACCAAGGTGAAAACTTGGTGCAAGTAATTGAGGGGTATTTCATTGGAAACACTTGTTTGGGGTATCAAACTGAGACAATATTGCAGAATAATGATACAGGTTACCATGGGCTCCATTTTATTCAAGTGTGCATAACTCATCTCCACAGAATTTAATGAAAGTTTATTCTGTCTGTTATTTCTTGATTAGAAATTATACTAACCAATATAAGGTTTGATGCACAAAAGACCATACCGAGGCTGATTCCAAGAACAATCAGCCATGTTGTTAAAAAGTCCCCATGCTGGAAAGATAAAAAGAAGGCATGTTTAGTCTTATAGTCCGCTTAAAGCAGTATTAATACTAAAAATTAAAATATTGCTGTTTACCATTCCTTAAATATAATGGCTACATTAATTTTTGCTTCCCCTGTATTTTCACTTTATGATCTGGCCAGTAAAACTCTTCCTGTCTCCACTCCACTGAAGGAGCAACATAGATATCTTTGGGGAGGTAGTGTTGGATGCACTAGCAGATTTAGATGAATTTGACTAACAAAATTAAAGATGAACTCTAGATAACACTTTAAAAGCAGTTAGAGCAACATTTTTTTTAATATTTATTAGAAAGGTTTTACATAAATGAAAAAAGCTGACCAGTGTAAGCATTCCTTTTAGTGTTGAATGGGTAGTCTCAATCCACTAACTGCCCCTTTTACCTGTTTGGTCTGGTAAATGAAGTTAAAAATAACAGACTTACTGGCTAGTTCAACAAATGAAAAAAAACGAATAAAAAAAACTAAAAAAGGAACCGAATGAAGCAACCACATCTAGGAATTGGTAAGCTACAAAGTGTTAAATTTTTGGTTTTGGGTTTAACACCCCTTTAACTAATATAATAATATAACATGCATGAATATATGAATCTGCAGATTAACGTTTTATCCAAAATACTGTATATAGGTCAAGGAACAATAGTTGCATAAAAGAAAAAGTATTTACTGTCAATGTTTGGGGTTCTTTACAGTATGTGGAATGCTTAGTGCATGTGAAAAAAAAATTGGGGCCACATGCAGCCATCTTACTATGTCATTGTCAAAATAAATCACATACTCCTTCATTGTGGCAATTGTTTAAGAATTTAATCTGAATTAGGCCCTGTTTTCCAGTTGATAAATGTTATTTTTCTGTATGTATTTGGCAGCTAAATACTTCAGAAAATGTTGAAAAATTACACTTATTAGTATTATAATAAATACCAAAAGCATTCGTCTTTTTCTAAATGTATTAGGTGTGGCCTTCAGTAGATATCAATACAGTTTCTAGAAGAATTATTTCACTGTATTCAGCACAGTGTTTCATCTGAGTTGGACGTGCCTTGCATGCTGTATAATGGCAAAGTCAATAAGGAAATTTTAAAAAGGAATATATTTTCCACAGATATAATTATAACAGAATAATAATGGAATATTTTAATCCAGAGAACTATTCAAATTGTTCTTGTAGTGTCAGGAAGGCTTTTTTTCACCCTGTGTAGAAAATCTGGACACAGTTTTCCATGGGATTTTGTTGCCTTCCTATGGACTTTCAACTTTGAAAAAAGTTGAACTTAATAGATTAATGAAAACGATATTGCCCGGTTTTGCTTCATTTACACCTTAGCACTAACATTTATGTGCAATAAATGTGTTCCCTCTGCACTCAGTGATAAAAAATATCAAACAGAGAGCTGCTCATACCCACATACAAGATATCATATATGATAAGTTAAAAAAGTGTTATGCTATCCGTTTAAGAGCCAGTGTTAATACAAGACAAATCAACATAACCCTTCAAATATCAATGAATATGTGCAACATGCTATCGGTGCAAAAACATACAGTAAATTTTTAACACACAAAACATAGATATCAACCCTTACACATATATATATATATATATATATATATATATATATATATATATATAGGAGGTCATTCATGCTTACTATATGCCATAGGAGGTCATTCATGCTTACTATAGAAAGGGTCATCAAATGGATGCTAATAAGCCAATCTGGACCAGTTCTCTTACAACTCACAGGTGTCTCCACAAAATGTTTATCAGGCATACCATAAAGGCGGAAGACAGCTACACATAGTAACTGTAAGCGTATAGAAAATCCAAGTTTATCAAGGTAAAAATACACTCACTAGCAATAGCAGTATCTCAGCATATAAAAACAGTGCTGTTCGTGAACATGACTTATTCGCTGATCTTATTCGCTGCCCGACACATTTTCTCACAGTTGACAGCATCAAGGGCCGAAAGATGTTCTGACCCCTGATGATGTCAACTACCATGAAACATGTTGGGAGGAGCATAGGATCTGACATCACGTCCGCCAAAGTGTCCATCATTCTAAACCTTGAGAAGGTTTACCACTTGTTTCTACAGTTGTTGCAGCTGCCCTTTGTACGCAGAATCCTGCTGCATTGCTGTGCAGTAAATGGTGAGTATCAAAAGCACAGCACATTCATCCCCCATCACAAAAGTTTCAGTAAAATGTAGGCATTCTATTCACCTCCAAAAAAAATGGACAATGAAAGTCAGGTCTAAAATGGGAGACAGAGGTGCTGCATGTGATGTTAGTAGCAGGTCTGAAGGTCCCTCGGGATTTAGTAATAGTAGGGCTGCACAAATTGGAGGTGAGGCACGTGTGCCTTTTTTTTCCAAATTGACTGATCGATGCAGTCATAGAACACCCAGCAGATAGTTAAGTGACTGACAAGACCTAATACACCCACAACCTCCCAGGCACAGGGGAACCAAATTTTCTAATGCTGGCAGACAAAATCTTTAGTTTGATATATATATATATATATATATATATATATATATATATATATATATATAACTTATACTGATATATGCTGCATAATTGTTCTTATCATTCACCGGGTGCCATTGTATTCTACTGTCAGAACACACTGATTGGCTGCAAGCTCCACAAAGTTTTGCAACTGTCGAATTTGACAGAAGTCAATTGTTAGATTGATTTCTGTTGAGCGGGCCACACATGGATCAAAATTCAGATGGTCCCTTCTAAACCTGATGATTTTTGATCCATCTATGGGCAGCTTAAAGATATATCTGATCATCCATTTTACTGAGTACATTAAAGGCTTGTTAAAGTTCACTGAGCCCTGATAAAGGAAGGATGTTGTGAGCACTTGAAACGCGTTGGCTGTTTTATGTGCTGTTGCTAATGACCCAAGTATATTGGACTTTTTATCTCTTTGCAAGGAGTAGGTGTTAGAACAGGGATTGCATCATATCCTCTTTTCACTCTCTCTAATTGTAATCAGACTACATTTCCCATGAATCCTTGGGATGGGAGTGAATGTGGGAGGTACACTAGGCTTCTACATGTAAATGTGAACTCGCCCACTTCAAAATAAATCACACCCCTCATTCTGCAGACAGCAAGCCATACATAACACACAGTATGATAGGTTACAGCCTTATAAATGCAAACCAGTGCAACGTGTCAGTGTCCACCAGTGCAGATTTGTAGGGACCACCAGTGCCGAATGTCAGGGACCACCAGTGTCGAATGTCAGGGACCACCAGTGCCGAATGTCAGGGACCACAAGTGCCAAATGTCAGGGACCACCAGTGCCGAATGTCAGGGACCACCAGTGCCAAATATCAAGGACCACCAGTGCCGAATGTCAGGGACCACAAGTGCCGAATGTCAGGGACTACCAGTGCAGCATGTCAGGGACCACCAGTGCAGCATGTCAGGGACCACCAGTGCAGCATGTCAGGGACCACCAGTGCAGCATGTCAGGGACCACATGTGCCAAATGTCAGGGACCACCAGTGCCGAATGTCGGGGACCACAAGTGCCACATGTCAAAGACCACCATGTCAGGGATCACCAGTCAGGTACCACCAGTCAGGGACTACCATGTCAGGGACCACCAGTGCCGCATGTCAGGGACCACCATTTCAGGGACCACCAGTGCCGCATGTCAGGGACCACCAGTGCCGCATGTCAGGGACCACCATGTCAGGACCACCAGTCAGGGACCACTATGTCAGGGACCACCAGTGCCGCATTTAAGGGACCACCATGTCAGGGACCACAATTGCCGCATGTCAGGGACCACCATGTCAGGGACCACCAGTACAGCATGTCAGGGACCACCAGTGATGAATTTCAGGGACCATCAGTGCTGAATGTCAGGGACCACCACGTCAGGGACCACCACGTCAGGGACCACCAGTGCTGCATGTCAGGGACCACCAGTGCCGCATGTCAGGGACCACCATGTCAGGGACAACCAGTGCCACATGTCAGGGACCACAGTGCTGCATTTTAGGGACCACCAGTGCCACATGTCAGGGACCACCAGTGCTGTATGTCAGGGACCACCTGTACTGCATGTCAGGGACCACCAGTGCTGCATATCAGAGACCACTATGTCAGGGACCACCAGTGCCGCATGTCAGGGACCACCATGTCCACCATGGGACCACCATGTCAGGGACCACCATATCAGGGACCTCCATGTCTGTCCCACCAGTGCAGAGCGGGGATTATTATCAGAAATCACTTGTATGACACTGCAGGGATCTCCCGCTGTGTCAAGTATTGTATATGAAAACACTGATCGCTGATGTCCCGCCTCCCGCTGGTATTATGATTGACAGCGCATCAGCGATCGGTGTTCTCATATACAATACCTGACACAGCAGGAGATCCCTGCAGTGTCATACAAGTGATTTCTGACAATAAACTCTGCTCTGCACGAAAATAGCAGGCGGGCGGACTGGCGGCGGCGCAGCGGGGACAGAGTGGAGGTGGAGTGGGGGCAGATTGCTGGCAGGAGCAAAGGAGGAGGAGAGAGGAGGGGGACACCTCCTCCATGGGCGGCACAGACCAGGGGCTGTGAGACCCCTCCGCCCACTACATGTCTGCTTCCTCCCTGCTAGAACTAAGATGGGGCGTGTCAGACCGCTGGCTGAGGTTACGGGAGAACTAGCAGCCAGCGGTCTTACAAACAGGAAGTCACCAGGAAATAACTGGTTTTCAACAAGTTCAGCAGCCTATTACAGAGGAACTACAAAGCTCAGAAGAACATGAGTGACATACTTGGTGAAGTTGGAGATCAGCAACAAGGACATGGAAAAAAAATTGCCCGGAGTTCTGCTTTAACAAACTTACTTAGAAGTGATAAAACCCAGACCCTGAAGCTGGGAAAAATAGAATTCTTAAGTGAAAGAATACATTATTATTCTATATTATTATATCCACTCACCTTGATATAGTGTTCAACAAGCTCCCACTTCCTTTCAAAAAGAGTATCAATAATTTGATGCATTAAGAATCCCACTATGCCAACCACAACTCCAATAAATGCCATCATCAGCCAGCGATCCCAGTCTGAACTGTTAGAATGTGAAAAGTTATTGATTACTAATGTGTCTACAGGTGGGTTTCACAGATGTGGAAGTAATATCAGTAGTAGAATAGCCGATACTAAAACAGCTGATGTGCAGCAGAAAAATTCCTAACCATACATGGGTAGTTGTATTTATTTAAGTAGCACACTACCTCTAATCATGTGCTACTACGTAAAAATAGATTTTACATGCTTTGCCGCAGCACACTATTGAAGATAGCCCATTTGGGTGTACAGTAAACCAAAAAGCAACAGTTAGTGCCACTATTTGATATAGTTATAAACATATGTTTACACTAAATCTGCATCTTACAGTGGATAGCAGGTGCCATGCCTGCAGACATGTCCTCCAGCTTATTTGCTGTACCTCTGTAATGACTTTCTGTTCAAAAGCAGGCAAAAGTGTCAATAGACTATGAGGGCACTCAACAGTGTGTTGCGAACTAGAAGCTATCTGCCACAGTGGAAGACAGGACTTGTAATTTCTTCATTCACAGATTCCTATGACTGAATGATGCGACTGTATGAGCGGAGGCCTGCACTAACACGCCGATATTGAATGTGACAGCAGGTGCAGGGGAGAAGAACCCCTCGCCCACTGTCATGGGGAGGGGATCGGAGGGGTGCGGGGGGGGAGGTGATTGCATGTTACACATTATTATTACGGTACAGGTACTTATATAGCGCATTTCTTTTTACGCAGCGCTTTACATATATATTGCCCTTAAGGAGCTTACAATGTAAAGTCCCTAACTCACATTCATAAACACACATACTAGGGCCAATTTAGGCAGGAGCCAATTAACCTACCAACATATCGTTGGAATGTGGAAGAAAACTGGAGTACCCGGGGGAAACCCACACAGGCACATGGAGAACATGTAAACTTTAGGCAGGTAGTGCCGTGGTTGGGATTCTAACCGATTACCCTAGTGCTGCTAGGCGGAAGTGATAATCACTTAGCCACTGTGCTGCCCAAAATATGTTATTGTTACATACCCTAAATAATAGTGTAATATGTAACACATGCTCCAAAAGGTGAACTTATCCTTTAAAGAATTGATTAGGTATTATTTGTGTCAAACTGTTATTTAAAAAATTGTGCTAACAATAACCACAATAAATATTTTAAGCCAGTAGGGTTTCAGAAATACATTGGAAAACGGAATCAGGTAGAAAATATACTGCAAGCCTGCATTCACAACTTAGCAGAGCATGAGCAGAACATGTTCCCGGTGATTTTTGTTTAATATATTTTTATTGAAATGTTTAATCACAGAAATTTACAGGAAGAAGAGAGAAAAAGGAAAAAAGAAAAAAGAAAATAAATACAATTATCAACATGGAAATTTACAGTAAAGCACATAGGTGCCTTAAGTATATGTAATAACAGGTTTATGGCTCTTAAGGTAGATTGCCATAGAAAATGTTAAGATAAAATTGCAAATATACATAAAAAAATTTAATACTGAAAACTTAAGTTAAATGTAGAGAAAGAAAGAAAAAAATATGGGCCTGTCGACAAGATGTCCAATGCTATATCGAGAGATAGGGGGTTTTTGAGGTCAGTAGGGAAATTCTAAGATAGTAAGGTTGCAAAAGCAGGGTTTTCCATAAAAGATATCAGATTCTGTCTCAAAGGGTAAAAAGGGGATTTTTAATTTCTTTTTAGGGGCTGCCAGGGTGGTAATTCAGAGATATTGAAAATCCCAGTGCGTACCCTCAATAACAGAATAGATAACCAAATTAAACAACCTTAGGAGAATGGAGGAACTATCAGCGCAGTTACACGACCAATATTCTCATTTCCAGGTGGCTCCCGGTGATTTTGAAGCATTTTTTACAAGTCTTTTACAGGCATGTTTGCACTTGTGTCAAGCTTCAGTTTGTTTCCTGGGCTGAGCAAGGGGAGGAGTTATTCTGGACAAAAATGCACATTAAAAACATGTGTTTCATAAGTATTCAGGTGACCCATTAACTCTTTGGTGCTATAAATGCTTGAATATGCCAAAAAAAAGGTGTATCGGGCATAAAGTGTAGGCCCCATGAGCATGCAAGTGTGAACAGGGAAAATTAGAAAGAATGGGATTCTGCATGTTGAGCATTGTCAGGCGTAGGTTAATAAGCTAAAAAAACATTGAATGAAAAAAAATGAAAGAAATATTTATACACGTATAATAGATGCTTGCTAGCAGTTTAATGCCTTGTACACACAATAGGAATTTCTGATGAAAAAAGTCTGATGGAATTTTTTCATCAGAAATTCCTATCGTGTGGGAGGCCATCAGACTTTTTTCCGTAGGATTTTAGAAATAGAACATGTTTTACATTTTTCTGATGGAAAAAAATCCTATGGGAAATTCCGATCGTCTGTGTGGAACTCCGTCGGAGAAAAAACCCACGCATGCTCAGAATTAAATTGATGCATGCTCCGAAGCATTGAACTTCATTTTTCTCGGCTCATTGTAGTGTTTTACGTCACCGCGCTTTGGACGGTCGGAATTTAGTCTGACAGTGTGTATGCAAGACTGATGGAAGACAGTTTGAACGGAATTCTGACAGAAAATTCCATCAGATTTTAGCCCATAGGAAATTCCTATTGTGTGTACAGGGCATGCGAAGGCTTCAAGTATCAAATCTAGGTTAACATTTGAATTACCTGTGTGGATTTTCTTTTAGCCATGTCTTATAGACTTCACTGTGTGAGGGTAGATAGTCCAGGCTTTCATGTGTTTCCTGAAGATCTTTTTTCTGGTGGTTCACCTTAAAGGAATTGTGAATTTTCCCTTCTTCTGCTTCCTCATCCTTTTCTTTCCTGCTGGATACCGAAGACATAATCACCAGTTGTGTTATTCCTGGGGAATACTGTGTATTTTAGTCTTGACCAAGCTAGCGCAACTTCATGGAGACACAGAAGTCAGAATGTGCCTCAAAGTCATCAGTGAAACAGAGATTAATTAGCTCTCTTGTCATGTTATGAACACAAGTTAAGTGTTGGGATTGGCTACATTTGTTTTATGATAATCAGGGTCCTATACATTTGAATATAAAATAGTAATTACAAGGATAATTAGTGGATTATACAATGGTAACTATGACACAATCTTTGGCTTTATAGTCTACCCATATTCCCCTTCATTTATAATAATTGCTTAAAATTGATTCCTGATATAGTACATTTATTTTCAGAATAGGTCCATCAAATCCTAAAAAATGTGGTTTATTCTAGGAGCGAATGATAAGGTATCGGTGAGGCCTCATTCACACTGGCAATGAAATACTGGCAATGAAATACCTGCATTTATAAGACATTTTAAAATGCATGTAAATGCATGTAATGATTTAAATGGTATAATTCACACTGCGCTTACCTGCGTTTGTGTGCATTCATTATAGCTGCGTTTAGAGAAAACTGAATTCTATGCGTCCAGATGCATATAAGTAGATAAGATTTTCTGAAAGTGGATAAGGCATGTTTTTGGGAAGCATAAAGATTGTTTAACCCATTCGCGCTGACAGTACGCAAATATGCGGCCTTTCGGCGGTTAGGCCTTAGCGCGGAGTGGCCGCATATTTGCACACCCCACTGAAAATACAGCTGTGCCGAGAAGACACGCGCCCGGCACAGTTACTGGCAGCGAATGGAAATCTGCTTGCGATTGGGAGCGTTTCGATCGTTGTGACAGCCAATCACGGCGGTCACATGATCATAAACCCTGCCCCCCGCCGTCTGAAACCTTTTAAAGGCCCGGGAGGCAGAGGGGGCAAAGGGGTTAAATCTCCCAGATAAATAATTTTGCATTTAACCAATTTGCTGCCAGATCCATTTTTTCTTTTTTTGTACACATGTTAAATGCACATTTGAGGCTGGAAGATTACTTAAACCCCCCCAAACATAATATATTTTCTGTAAGCACAGGCCCTAAAAAATAAAATGTTGATAGTTGCAATTTTGTTATGTCATATGATATTAGTGTATCGGCCTCCTCTCTCCCCTCTCTTCTATCAGCTCGTCTGTCTCTTGTCTAGGGGTACTTTAGAGGAGAAAGAGCGGGGTCACCACGCCAAGCCCTCACCGCAGATGTTTGTGTGGTAGAAGCAAAGTTCTTGTTTTACCTTCGGGTCAGTGTTCTGCACCTGGAACCTCCAATGAGAGTTACCTTGAACAATGTCTGCCAGAAAATGAGCCCCACACCATTAAAGTCCAACACTCCTTTATTCTTCTTGAATGAACACAATCAGTTAGACTCCCTTGTAGAACAGAACAGAAAAGGAGGTGTGGATGCGAGTAGGCCCAGACACAATGAACTCTCCATTTTCCTTCCTGAAAGTGGGTTGCGGTCTCCGAGCGAGGGGGAATTTCCTTCCAGGAGGTCTCTGATGGGAGGCTCACCTGTCACTGGCAATATGCTGCACCGGATCTTCAAGCAAGTATCTCCCACCGGTCCATTACGCCTTCCGGATTCGGGTACCCACTCCCGGGGTTCCCTAGGACCTCCTTCCCCACCAAAAATGGCCGCCCCCTTTATACCCCCTCACAGCAAGCACGGCGGGTTCCCCGATTCACCATACAACCGCTGAGAGAGACCAAAAGAGGTACGCCACCGCAACGATGGCTCAACCCCGGGCCCAAAGCAACAGTGCCACCCGGTGGGCCCCAGGGAACCATACATCACAGTTTCCCCACCAGATTCAAAAAAATAGAACGCATATACCCGCTACACTAGCACAACAGTTTATCAAATAATTTTTAGTAAAAAGTAAACTAAAGGTAATTTCAAGAGCAAACAATCACAATGTATTACCTATTTTTTTGGTAAATAGATACTAAACTTTTCAAGCCTGAGCAAAATTTTTTAGTTTTAAATAGACTGCAGAGGGATTACAATACCTATTATTATGTTTTTATGGCTGTCTGTGCCCCCGTTAGGGAGATTCACCCTCTTTATTTGTCCTATTTACCATTATCATTGAAAGTGAAAGTAAAAGAAAATCCCAAAGTTTGAAAAATAGAGAGCAAATCTTCCAACGAGGACACTAGTTCTGGTGACCTGTTTTGGTTATGGGACAGGAAGTGAAGGTAAAACTCTCCAATTGGACACAGATGGCAAAAAACTGACAGGGCTTATAACCCCCCCTTACTCTATCCAAATGAAAAAAAAAATGCTTGCCTGTAGTTCTACTTTAAATTTGCATGCCCTTGTGAAACAGAGACAAGCTACACTACCCAAAATTGTCCAAAGGTTTAATGATTGCTAACCACCTTATTGGTATAATATAGGAGGCTAAAAGTCCCCTATAAGATAGCATAATGAAAATGACAGGTCCTCTTTAAGGAGACAAAGGACACCTTTTGCACCCCATTAAAGCCAATCAAGCACAGATCGTGCTTTTTTTTAACTTCTTCCCCAGCCACAGCAGCTGATGACAGCTACAAAACCCGAGGTGAGGAAATACTTGTGCTTCATTCAGTGCAGGGACAATTAGCAGATGCATATTTTCTGGTCTTCCTCCCCTCTCCTCGCTGAGGCCCACCATGGGTATCCCAAGCGACCAAGAGTGGCAGCAGAGCTTGGTATACATGGTGCAGGGGATGAAGCCACCCAAATTACTTCCACTACAAAGCTGACAGTCAGCTGAAGAGAAGTAAATAGACTCTTGGCCAGGATTCAGTTTACAGGAATGTACTGCCACAGACTTAGTAAAATAAAAGAAAGTTTACTTTTTAAACTGCTTATTTCATTGCCCTCCCCTCTCCAACCTGTAGATGACAGGACATACTGGGCATTGGATGCTCATGATTGAGTACTTGGGTCTGTTCTCTACCCATGCATGGATAGTCCACTCTCTCTTGCAGCTCAGAGTTTCTCTAGAGTGAAAGAGAAGGGACTGCATATGCATGAGTAGGGAATGAAGCTGAGTGCTCATTCATGAGTTTCTGGAGCCTCACATTCAACACATCCAATCCTAATCTGCACGGCATAGAGGGGAGTCTAGTCAACAAGATATTAGAAAAAAGACTGAAAACCTGGTGCTACAGAGATGCTACTGTTAGTGAGGAGGCTGCTACAGTACTGTAAGTGTATATGTACCTACAAGAGAAAGCTTTATGATAAATGTTGTTACAGATGAAGAATCAGGCCTTGTTCACATGGGTGTACCTAAAGCGGACCTTCAGTAATTTTTTCAACTTTCCATCTATTGAATCTTCTGTCCTTGTTTTAACTTTGTATAGTAAAACATTTTTTTGTGCCAGTAAATACCTTATACAGCCTACTTCCTCTTTCCTGTCTGGTCATTAGCCTAGGCTTATGACATCATGCACAGCTCTCTCTCTCACTCTCGTAAGAGTTTGCCAGGAAGGGAGGGGGGATGAGTCATAAGAGGGCCAATGAAAGCTGCAGGGCTACAGAGCTGGAGAGGTGCCTCTGTGTGTCTGTGTAAATCCAGGAAGTGAACAGGCAGCAGCTTTAGCTGCCCACAGTTAAAATGGATGCAGCCAGACTTAGTGGGGGAGATTTCTGCAGCATATTTGGCAAGTACAGAATCACAGTATAACTAAAATAATATGCAAAGAGGTTGGAGGGAAGCTTCAGAATGTCAATGATGTTTTTATTACAAATTATGTGAGCAGACTGCAGTTCCTCTTTAAGCGTATGTAGGCAGGGGTTAGTACCCCTTTAAGGGAAGCTCCGCCTCCGCCTCTGGATGTCTACTGTGGGTTGGGCTAGTCTATTACTTTATAAGCTTGGGCTAAAATAATTAGAAAGCGAGGCTAATGGGAAGTGGTAGCCTGCAGAGAACCATTATGTAGGCTGCAATCTGGTGTGGAATACATCCTTTGGGGTAGGCCTGGAATAGGCCCAAGGATTCAGTTCATCTTAGGGAACCTGCAGCAGAGGAAAGTGGAAATACTGGTTGGCATCTCCATGTTAAAACTGGAACTTGCAGCATGTATCATGGAGATGGTGTACTCTCCCAGATAGCAAGATAACTTACCACATATTTGTGGCAGTATTGAATTGTAAGTCTGTTAACTTGCTGAACATTTTCACTGGCAAGTTGTACACTTGCAGAGCACTTGAAGCACAAGTTCTAGTTCACGCTTTTCCAATTTGTAACAAATTTGCGTGGCAAGTCTCTAGCAAGAGCAAAGTTGCAGGGGTGAGTCTACAGCAAGAGCTCTGCAAGTCTACAGCATGAAAATTCTGTCACAGGGACCCCTGTGGTGGGATGACTATTGCACAACATAACTGAACCAAAACTTGCAGCAGACTTGCAGATTGTTTGTGTAGCGGGGTCCTCAAATTGATGGGATACACCTGGGGAATAGTGTGACCCAGGTGTATAATTGTGTTAGGGTTCAGACCCCTTTTTGTTTCGTGGAGGATTGGAGGATGTAGTATTCTCCTTTGCCTGTGGGTGGCGGGGTGCCCACAGGCTTCAGGTAGAATCATCTCCTGCAGTGCTCCCTGTTTTGTCCCTTCCCGGAGATGGTATGGCTGGGGCGGGGAACCCGCCGGGCCGTTGATGGGAGGAGATAAAAGGGGGAGGCGCTCTTACCACGAGGTCTTGCGGAGAAGGAGGTCCTCGGAGGAGGAGGGTTGCGGTCCGCACCCAGGCCCCTTAGGCCTGGGTGCTGGAGATCCAGGAGTCTGGTCCAGGTGCCCATGGCCTGGTCCGGAGTCATGTTGGCGTCCATCCCAGGCACCTTTAGCCTGGGGTGAGGTACTATCGAGGAGGCCTGGGGCCCAGTACCTTCGACTGGGTCCCGCTAGGGTGGACTGTCCGAGGGTCCCTGAGCGGAGGGACTCGTATCTGAGGTGAGGAGGCCAGAGAGGTTACCCACTGGAGACCCGGAGCAGCACCAACCCGGTGACAGTGGGCCTCTGGGAACTTTCTTGGGAGGACACATCCCCCTGATAGGGGCCACAGCGTATCGAAGAGGGCTCCATTGCTGTTCATAGGGGTTGCTGGAAGAGACCCCATCTTTCCTGTTCTATAACAGCCGGATTGGCTGTTCATAGTACAGTGGCATAGAACTTAAACTTTAGGAAGTGCCTCGATCTGCTCGCCCCACCGTTGGCAAGGTTATAGGTCCCAACCAGTTTGCTGCAAAAGAACTGTTTATTGTGCTTTGCTTATTGGAGTGTCAAATAAACAAGTGTTGGACCTTTCTCCGGTGTGTGAACTCCAGTTACTGGAAGCAAAGGGGAGGCTGGTGAGCTTGCAATTACAGACTCAGTGCATTCACAGAACACACCGGCCCGAGGAAACATCAGTAAGTGGCCTTCACCTCCCTACTACAATGGGGAGGACATGGGCCGTGGCGCATCTCACTCTCACAACCCAGGAACCCCTAGACATGAGTTGGTGTGTAATCGATGAAGATGGAGAGAGAGTGAGGCCGCTACACGTGGGGGCTCGTGAGTCCGGGATAGAGTGTGTTCTAAAGATGGACTTGAGAATGTCTACATTTGAACTTTGCTGCCCAGAGGAGTTCCGAGCAGATCGGCCATATTACTGGCCAAAGTGCGTCCCTGCTCGGAGTTGTGGAAATGACCCTAACACGGGAAAGGCCCATGCGGAGGAGCGGAAAAAGGGAGAGGTCCAGCCGTGTGACGTACTGCACGTGGGGACTGTTAACGCACTGCGCCACGAGGCACCCCATGGCGACATCGTTCGTGGGCGGAGTCAAGAGGAAGCCCGCGAAAATGTACAGCTCATGGGAGGAGTCTGGCCAAGTGTGGGGATACACGTGGAGACTCCGGCGCGGGGTCAGTGCATGATGGAGCAGCAGATAGTTGGGATGACCTCAAGTGCCCCGTGGATTATGGTTCCTCACCCCACGAGAATGACTTCCTTTGCTGCCCCCATCACAGACACGGGGATAAGACTTAGGCCCCGAGGGCGGTTGGCTCTGTACACTTGCAGAGACACGGAGGCCCTCGGTGTGATCTGTCCCGGCTGCTCGGGACTGGTGGTCACCCTGAAGCCATTCGGGCGATGTGAGGAGTGCAGAGAATTCCTTTTTGAGGTCGAGTCGTCCACAGCAAGGCCCCGGGCCCTTCGCCTCAACCACCTCACGGGTACCGCTACTCCGGAAGGGGAGATCAAGGCCTTTGTCGAGGTTCCCGTGCGCGCTGACCAGGGCGATGGACTGCCCAACAGAGAAAAATCCGAGGATGCTGCCTCGGTCGCCACAAGTTCTCTGCTCCCACCCCCGAAGAGGAAAGTTGGCCTAGTACAGGCATCCTATGGACGTGGTCGAGCTTCACCCCGCTGCTTGCCTGGCCTGGATGGCGCCGGTCGAGAAGGAAGTCCCGGACATCCCAGTCCTCTACAAGGGTCAGGTGAGCCAGGGGCTGGGACTGTGGTGGTGGTTGGAGGTGTCGGGGGCCCATTGGAGGTGGAGCCCCTCAGGGAGGATGATTCTGTGTCCACCGGAAGATATCTGCCTGCGGAGATGTATGACACCTCCGACCTAGAGTCGCTGTCTGACTGCGGAGATGATGGCGAGATAGACGAACTGTTCAGCCGCAAGGGCTGGGATAGAATACCACTTCTTGCTTCCCGTGCGGTACGGGATTCACCTATGTACACAGGAGACAGCACACCTCGGGTGAAAGACCCGCAGCTTACGAGGGAACCTACCCCTCCACCGGTGTCCTCATCTACTGTTTCCTCACCTGCTTTGGTTGTGGGGACACCCCGCGCTTCTCTGAGAGCGCCGAAAGTCAGTTTCAGGGAGCTGGTAAAGGCACCTCGGCATCCGGAAGCTATTGTGCTGCCTGGAACTGGAGAGAAAGCCACTATGCCACCTTTGGCCCACTTGCAGAGACTGTTTTGCCACAAAGTAGCTCGGGAATATGGGTGGGAGTACCCGTATCTGCCCCGGGACTTGCTGTTTGAGGTGGAAGTCTGGAGAGCAAGATGGTATGACGAGTTTGTGTGGGACAAGTTGAAGGTGCCTCATGCTCGCAGGTACCTGGAATGTGTGCCGGCAGTGTCTAAGAGGTTTGAGGACTGCAGAGCTGAATGGAAATTGGGGCGCCATATCCATGCTGACAAGATAGTCATTTGCAGAAGAGAAGGAGAAGATGTCGAGTATTCGATAGAGGCATTTGACAAACACCTGAAACCCCTGTATCTGCCGGATCCAAAGTTTTATTTATAGGAGAAAAGAACTCCTGTTTATTTCCTTTGTGCACTTGAACTTTCTGGAAGAGCCATTCCCAGACACCCAGGACTGTGCCCTGCTTTTGTTTTTATTTGGGCTTTTCTTTTTCTCATTGGAGACTTGGGGCTGTTGTGTTTTTTTGTGTTTCCCCTTTTCTTCATGTGCCAAAGGCAAGGACATTTGGGAATAGAGGCAGAGTAGGGAAAAGCTGGAAGAACGAAGACTCGTTGAGTGTCATGACCGCGGCGCTGTCACCAGGTGGCAGTGTTGCGCAACAAATGTTTGAAAATGTTTCAAACACCCATCACCTTGCTTGTTGGAGTGAGTGGGTCTCTCGGCTGACGGGCCCACTCATGCCAAATGACACGAAATTATGTTAGGATGTTGTTTTTTTCTTTCCCCTGCAGGAGAATCGTCATTGAGAGTGGGTGGCTCTTAGACAGTGTGGGAGAGGGGTTGTGATTATGCAGATGTTTAAAGTGTTTTATGACATAAGTTGTTTTATATGTTCCCCATTCCCTGAGCAGGTCTTGGCACTTGGGAAAAATTTAGAGGAACTGCCTCAGGGGTTTCACTCCATGTCACCACTTTATGGGAGGCATGGGTGTGCACCTGACGCTGGGGACCAGCGTCCAATCACAGGGGGGAATGTGTAGCGGGGTCCTCAAATTGATGGGATACACCTGGGGAATAGTGTGACCCAGGTGTATAATTGTGTTAGGGTTCAGACCCCTTTTTGTTTCGTGGAGGATTGGAGGATGTAGTATTCTCCTTTGCCTGTGGGTGGCGGGGTGCCCACAGGCTTCAGGTAGAATCATCTCCTGCAGTGCTCCCTGTTTTGTCCCTTCCCGGAGATGGTATGGCTGGGGCAGGGAACCCGCCGGGCCGTTGATGGGAGGAGATAAAAGGGGGAGACGCTCTTACCACGAGGTCTTGCGGAGAAGGAGGTCCTCGGAGGAGGAGGGTTGCGGTCGGCACCCAGGCCCCTTAGGCCTGGGTGCTGGAGATCCAGGAGTCTGGTCCAGGTGCCCATGGCCTGGTCCGGAGTCATGTTGGCGTCCATCCCAGGCACCTTTAGCCTGGGGTGAGGTACTATCGAGGAGGCCTGGGGCCCAGTACCTTCGACTGGGTCCCGCTAGGGTGGACTGTCCGAGGGTCCCTGAGCGGAGGGACTCGTATCTGAGGTGAGGAGGCCAGAGAGGTTACCCACTGGAGACCCGGAGCAGCACCAACCCGGTGACAGTGGGCCTCTGGGAACTTTCTTGGGAGGACACATCCCCCTGATAGGGGCCACAGCGTATCAAAGAGGGCTCCATTGCTGTTCATAGGGGTTGCTGGAAGAGACCCCATCTTTCCTGTTCTGTAACAGCCGGATTGGCTTAGGCGCCGCTGGTCATAGTACAGTGGCATAGAACTTAAACTTTAGGAAGTGCCTCGATCTGCTCGCCCCACCGTTGGCAAGGTTATAGGTCCCAACCAGTTTGCTGCAAAATAACTGTTTATTGTGCTTTGCTTATTGGAGTGTCAAATAAACAAGTGTTGGACCTTTCTCCGGTGTGTGAACTCCAGTTACTGGAAGCAAAGGGGAGGCTGGTGAGCTTGCAATTACAGACTCAGTGCATTCACAGAACACACGGGCCCGAGGAAACATCAGTAAGTGGCCTTCACCTCCCTACTACAATGGGGAGGACATGGGCCGTGGCGCATCTCACTCTCACAACCCAGGAACCCCTAGACATGAGTTGGTGTGTAATCGATGAAGATGGAGAGAGAGTGAGGCCGCTACATTTGCAAAGAAAGTTAATCTGGGTTTTGCCTCCAAATATGATAGGAAGTAAAATTTGTGCTGTGGCTGCAAAGTACAGCATGCGATTAACCCTGTCTGGTTACGTTTGCAGCTTAAGGGGGGAAGACGGGGGGCATTAAAATCACAGCTCAACTGTATATTTTCTAGTGTAAACTAGACCTTATAGAGTAAGGATGAAAAGAAAACTGAGATATAGTCATGAAAAGGTAAAATACATATTTTATTGCTGTATCCCGTCAGTCTCACTGTGGATGTGAAAATGATTCTGTCAGGTTCTATTGTAAGAATGATTTTATTTACCTTAAAGTATTTACTCCCTGCGGTGACCTAAAGCTTGTGCCTCAGGCATAAACATGCATTTCCCTCCATGGATTTGTGTTAACAATCCTGTTTGATAATTCATGGCAAAAAAAGTCTCAAGAAAAACTTCTAGTCACAAATCTTTCACTGACTGGAAAAATAAATTTCTTGGGGATATTAAGATGTAAAGATAACTTTTTTACAGATATTTTGTTTTCTGCTGATGTGACTATGTGTTGTGTATTATACCAGTATTACTTGTTCCATGTAGATTCTTAAGGCATCTTACCTGCATATCTACATATTTACCACCAGGAAATAACTGCATTACATATAGCAATCTAGAAAGGGCAGATATTGTGTGTTATAGCTGCAAAAAGTCCCCGAGGCCTAGCAAGCCTATTCCAATCTGTTCTGGTCATATGTAACTATACAAGACTGGAATGTATTGTAATGATGGTTGCAATGACACAGTTCTGCACAGTTCTACAGTAGAGAGAATAGTCCTGATTTACTAAAAGAAAATTCACAAATGGCAAGTCAAATTGGCAATTTTAAAGCTTTAAATATCAATATCGACCATGATAGACTGAAGATTCAATCGAATTTCTAACTTTTTTTTCTCCTTTTTCCAATCCAATAACATAAAAAAAGAAAAACAGGAAAACTGATTTTTCTGATTTATCAAAACTGCATTAAGTAAAAGTCCAAAAAAACAGTAACCTTTCAAATATAGTTTTCTGCAGCACTTTAGAACATGAAAGTGGTTCTAAAAGCTCAACATTTTTTACCTTGCATTCTTTGTCCCAGTAATTATATCAACCACTCAACCCCCTGTATACTTTGCTGAATCTCGATCCAGCGCTGTGCCCATCTGCAGTGGCTCTCTTCTCTCTCTCTGCTCACAGAGGCAGCAGCAGAAGCCAAAGCCTTTGAGCAGAGAGTGCGGGGCAGGGCGGGGCTGAGCTGTGCTGTGTGTGTGTGTCAAAAGACGCACACAGCCTGGCTCAGGATTGAGCCCGCAAGTGTGCCCCCTTCTCATAGGAAGCAGCTTCCTATTGAGGTGCACTGAGAAGAGGAGTCTGGAGAGCCGGTAGGGAATCCGAGAAGTGAAGGTTCAGGGCCGCTCTGTGCAATACCATTGCACAGAGCAACTAAGTATGACATGTTTGTTATTTACCCCCAAAAAATTTAGCCTTTAGGCTCTATTTACACTTGTGTGACTTGTCATGCCACTTTGGACATCATAGTCACATGACAAGTCATTCTCCATGTTTTCCAATAAAAACCATATATATATATGTGCGCTCTAAAGTTGCGTCGACTTCAAAGTAATTCATGCACTACTTTGACTTTCATGCAACTTGAGGGCCATATACTTTAATGTTAACCCTAAAAAGTTGTTGACGTCTGGCGCTAGGGGCGTGGCGTCGATGCACATCGGGATGCCTGCCCGAACCCCTGCGTCGCTATGAGGCGAACAGGGAAGGGGAGGACTCCCGGTGTGCATCGCAGCTCCCGGGACTGAAGAAACCACAGCCAGTCCAGACAGCTCACATCACTTCGGGACATGAAAAACATGAGATCCTTGATATTAAGGGTATAGCTGGACATATATGTGTGAAGTCAAAGATATACACTCCACATGACCTATCCTATATCATAGCCCACACAAATGTTAGGGGAAAGGAAGGGAAACGATCACACATGTATTGGTGCTGTAAATAAATTGTATCAAAATTTACTATCCATGGGCACATGTAAATCCCTAATACACTAATGGAGAAAAGAAAGGGTTTGGGACTTTAAATGAGGCACAGGACATAGGAGTCAAATGCCTCCATCCCTAATTGCGAGATTAAATAAGGGGTTGGGACTTTAAATGAAGCATGCGGCTGGGAAAAGCAAATTGAATAAAGTGTGTCTGTCAAATTAATTATTTAATATAATAATTAATAATTGGGGCGTGACCACGCGGCTATCAGTATCAACTCAGGTGTCACCACTCTGAGCGGGGAGAGATTACATGCTTGCTGAGCTGGATGATTATATGCTTGTTACAACTGTTGTTCTTGTAAGTGTACATCTTAAAGGGGGAGAGAGTTTTTTTATAAACATTTTAAAACGGAATTACGCTTTGTGCATATTTGTTTGTCATGAGTGATATTTAGATGAGCTGACTACATCGCACATAGAGGATCTCGTATGAGAGAAATGGAATATATTGCAAGCGCATAATATACAGTTATCTGGTAAGTTCAATACCATAGGGAAGAGGTCTCACGAGGTGTGGAATTGGAAGTTTTTTGCACATGATCTGTATTTTATGAACTATTTTGGACATTCAATGATGCTAATTTGTGACACATATGGTGGAAAATACTAGGGATCGACCGATTTTCGGAAGCCGATATTAACTTTTTTTTTAAGTATCGGTATCGGGCACAAACGTACCCAATATTACCAATATTGCTTCAAGGGGTTTTACTGGGGAGATGCTTGCAGCTGCATGCTAAACCTTTCATCCAAATTCTAAATTGCTACACTTGCAAATTTTAAAAGCCAGTATAAAGGAATAATAGTGGTAAAAAAAAAAGTCCTTGTGGATTTAACCACTTCTAGACCAGCCGCCGCAGTCATACTGTGGCAGGCTGGCTCCCCTGCGCGAGCCGTCGTAGCTGTACGTTGGAGGCGCACGCACGCTTGCCCAAAGCGTGTCCCCGGAGCCGATGCGAGTGACCGACGGGCACCCGCGATTGTTTATTACAGAACGAGAACGGGGATGTGTGTGTGTGTAAACACATAAATCCCAGTTCTCTCAGGGGCAAGGAGACTGATCGTGTGTTCATACTAAGTATGAACACCGATCTCTCTCTTCCCCTAGTCAGTCCCATCCCCCCTACAGTTAGAACACACATTAGGGAACACAGTTAACCCCTTGATCACCCCCTAGTGTTAACCCCTTCCCTGCCAGTGTCATTTATACAGTAATCAGTGCATTTTTATATCACTAATCGCTGTATAAATGTCACTGGTCCCAAAAATGTGTCAAAAGTGACCGATTTGTCCGCAGCAATATCGCAGTCCCGATAAAAATCGCTGATCGCGTAATTACTAGTAAAAAAAATATAATAATAAAAATGTCATAAATCTATCCCCTTTTTTGTAGACGCTATAACTTTTGCGCAAACCAATCAATATACGCTTATTGTGATTTTTTTTTACCAAAAATATGTAGAAGAATACATATCGGCCTAAACTGAGTTAAAAAATCATTTAAAAAAAAAAATTGGGATATTTAATACAGCAAAAAGTAAAAGATATTGTGTTTTTTTTTTCAAAATTGTCACTCTACTTTTGTTTATAGCGCAAAAAAAAAAACTGCAGAGGTGATCAAATACCACCAAAAGAAAGCTCTATTTGTGGGGAAAAAAGGACGTCAATTTTGTTTGGGTACAGCGTCGCAAGACCGCACAATTGTCAGTTAAAGGGACACCGTGCCGTATCGCAAAAAATGGCCTGGTCATTGAGCAGCCAAATCCGGGACTGAAGTGGTTAATTAACCTTTTTTTTGTTTATTTTCCTTTAAGGGTGTGTGTCAGGGGGCGTGTCCTATGCCTACATACGTTTGCAAGTAGGTGTCCCTTATTCCCATCTCAAAATGTTGGGAGGTAGGGATATATAAGAAAATAGTTCTCTCTGAGGACCAAAAATGTCAAAACTCAGACTATTCTCATAGCACTGAATTTACCTGAGGCATTACAAGCAGGGCCTTGTACATTTGTATTCTCAAAATGAATTATTTGAATCCTGCACCTGCTGCTAAAAAATGCATTAGATAAGCTTTAGAATGGCAACCACTTCAGTCAGATCTTCTAGAGTAGATAGCTTCTGAAATCTAGGCGTTGCTATAGATTACTGCCCCTAATTTATTATATGCAGTTATTTGTGCCTGTGTTATTATATTTTCATGAGAACCGTTGCAGCAGAAAAACAGGACCATTCACATGGAAGCTTTTTATTTCTAAGCATCATTAGAAAAATGATGTTGGGGATCGGAACAGTTGCTGAGGTATTTTGTAAATCCCCTAGCCTGACCCATCTAGGTATTCAAGTCCTCTAAATGTAACACTGCCCAAATTGTTTCCTCTACATATCAGATTTTAATTATAACATTGATGTGCAGAAAACAGTCCTACAATGCCGTATATTATGTTACACGCTATCTGTACAATCAGTTACTGTGTGTTTACTGTAAATAATAAAATTACTAATTTGCATCTCTAAGTAATAAACCCACAGGTGTGCTTATGAATCACACAAGCTCACATGGTGTGCTTCCCAAAGGGACAAGCAAATGAGGAAAGAAAAAGAAAAGTTGTATGTGTAGAATGTGTTAAATGTCATGAGATCTTGGGTGCATATCAAGGCACATGCACCGTCATGCACTGGGTTGTATTGGTACCCAGCGGGTTATTTAAGGTTCAGTCTTGTCTGGGGTTGGTGCTAACTAGTTTTTAGCTGTACTTTACTGCCTGCCTGCTGCTGACCTCAACCTTACTCGTGTCTTAGCTCCAGGGCAACCATCAGAAATTTTTGGGCCCCTTACACAGCTTTAGGCCTGGGCCCTCCCGGGCCTGTCCGCCAACATTTCTTAGGGCCTACCCACTGGCTGTACCACTGAATCTGCTCACTGACATCCTATACCAAGTCTCCCTGCTCCTCCTTCCCATGTCCTCTTCTTCCTCCTCCTCCTTCAGTCCCATCTCCCCATATCATGTCCTCCTCTTACAATCTTATCTCCCTCATCCCATGTCCTCCTCCTCTCCCAGCCCATGTCGTCTCCTCCTCCTCCATCCCATGTCTCCTCCTCCTCCATCCCATGTCTCCTCCTCCATCCCATGTCCTCCTCCTCCTTCCAATGTCAGTAGGGCAGTGAACTGTGTCAGTCGTTTTTTTTTAACCACTTAACGACCGCTCACTGTATATATACGTCGGCAGAATGGCACGGACAGGCACAATCACGTACCTGTACGTGACTGCCTTCGTATGGGTGGGGGGTCCATCGGACCCCCCTCCGGTACAGTGAGCGGTGGTTATCCGTTTGGGAGCGATCCGTGATGAGGGAGTGGCCATTCGTTTCTGGCCACCCCCTCGCGATCGCTCCCAGCAAATGATATGCTTCCTCTGCTGTGTAAATGTAAACACAGGCAGAGGAAGTGATGTCATCTCTCCTCGTGGCGGTCTTTTCGTCCGCAGCTCCGAGGAAAGAAGACGCAGGTTAGTGCACTAACAGCCCACTGACAAATAGGCACACATAGGCACACATTTCACCCCCCAGGTCACCCCCCAGCCCCCAGTCACAGTGTCACTGATTGCAGTGATCATTTATTTACTGATCGCTGCATTTAGTGTCATCTGTGACAGTAAAAAGTTGCAGGGCAGTTAGGTTTAGGCCCCTTTAGGTCCAGGGTAACCCCCTAACCCCCCCTAATAAAGGTTTAACCCCTTGATTGCCCCCCAGGTAACCCTTTCATCCCCTATCGCCAGCGTCACTAAGGGATCGGTTTTCCGATCGCTGTATTAGTGTCGGTGGTGCCCCTAGGTAGCAAGTTTTTTTTTTTAGGTTCGCCGCAGGTTTTTATAGCATCAGGTACCCCCATATATTATATAATAAAGGTTTAACCCCTTTATCGCCCCTAGAGTTAACCCTTTCACCAGTGATCACTGTAATAAGTGTCACTGGTGACACTGGTTAGCCAGTTAGTTATTTAGTTATTTAGGTTACCTGTCAGGTTTTTATATAGCGCCAGGTACCCCCATATATTACCTAATAAAGGTTTTACCCCCTGATTGCCCCCAGTTAACCCTTTCACCAGTGATCACTGTATAAGTGTTACGGGTGACGCTGGTTGGTTAGTTTGCTTTTTATAGCATCAGGGCACCCGCCATATATAACCCAATAAAGGTTTAACCCCCTGATCGCCCGGCGGGTGATATCAATTAGGTTTTAGTACCAGAGAGGGTCTGCGTCGCCCCAGGCAGCGTCAGGTTAGTGCCAGTAACGCTAACACCCACGCGCAAAGCATACACCTCCCTTAGTGGTATAGTATCTGAACAGATCAACATCTGATCTGATCAGATCTATACTAGCGTCCCCAGCGGTTTAGGGTTCCCAAAAACCCAGTGTTAGCGGGATCAGCCCAGACACCTGCTAGCACCTGCGTTTAGCCCCTCCGCCCAGCACACCCAAGTGCAGTATCGATCGATCACTGTAACTTACCAAAACACAACACACATAACTGCAGCGTTTGCAGAGTCAGGCCTGATCCCTGCAATCGCTAACAGTTTTTTTTGTAGCGTTTGATATATTTGCTGACGACAGTCAGGTGCTTTTTGTCCTGTGAATCTTACTAGTGTACCCCTAAATTTAGAGCCCAAAATGGCAAATCGAAGGTACACTAGTAAAGAGGCCTATGAGATTGTGAGCATGACAGATAGTGAAGAGGAGGTCGCGGATCTGTCAGATTTAGGCTCAGAATACCTTCCCGTAGAAGACAGCGGCTCCATGTCAGATAGCCCAGACGACGAAGATGAGGTCCCTGCTAAGGTCAGGCGCACCCGATCCCGATCTTCTGAGGTTGTTGAGGAGCAAGAACCGCAGGTCTCTCGTATCATGGAGCAGAGCAGTACTAGCGCCGCTGTTCCTTCTGGTGAACTGGCAAGCACCAGCGGCCTAGTACAGCCTGCAGTATCACGTGGTGACGTGGCGAGTCCCATAAGTGCAGTTCAAGCTGGCGAGGTGGCAAGCACAAGTAGTGTCCCGCTGCCACCAAGAAGAAGAAGAAGACAAAGGCAGGCCCATCGTGCCCATAGTGCCCTTCCTGCAGAATTTGCCTATCCTGATTGGGTCCCCACCACTTCTGCAGCACCCGTACTTCCCCCATTCACTGCCCAACCCGGTATTCAGGTGGAAATAGCTGATTTTATGCCACTTGATTTTTATTCACTGTTTTTCACGGAAGATCTCTATAGATCTATTGTGGACCAGAGTAATTTATATGCTGGTCAATTCATCGCCGCTAATCCCCAGTTGCCTTCCATTGCCAGAGATTGGAAACCAATTACGGTTTCCGAATTTAAGACCTTTCTGGGCCTTTCCCTCAACATGGGCACACATAAATTTTCGTCAATACGTGCTTATTGGTCCACGCACCCAATTGACCACATGCCCGTTTTCTCTGCCTCCATGCCCAGGAAACGATACGAGCAGATTTTGCGGTTCATGCACTTCAACGACAATGAACTTTGTCGTCCACGTGGAGACCCTGAATACGACCGGCTCTACAAAATTCGGCCCCTCATAAACCACTTCAACGAACGTTTTGCAGCCTTGTTTATTCCCGATCAAGTTGTCTGCGTTGATGAGTCCCTGATTACATTTTCTGTCCGCTTGTCTTTCAAGCAGTACCTTCCCAGCAAGCGTGCCAGATACGGGGTCAAGCTCTATAAGTTCTGTGACAGGGCAACAGGCTATGTATGGAGCTTTACGGTTTATGAGGGAAAAGATAGTCAGGTTGAGCCGGTCAACTGCCCGAATTACATAGGGAGCGCTGGCAAGGTAGTGTGGAACTTGGTGTCACCCTTATTCGGAAAGGGGTACCACTTGTATGTGGACAATTATTACACGAGCATGCCACTTTTTAGTCACTTGTTTGATCATCAGATTGGAGCATGTGGCAACGTGCGACCTAATCGCCAGGGCTTTCCCCAGGGGCTTGTAGATTCCCGTCTTAGGCTGGGGGAGAGAGCCTGCTTGAAGTGTAATAATTTGCTCGCTGTGAAGTGGAGGGATAATAAGAATGTTTTCCTTCTTACCTCCCTTCATGCAGACACGACAGTCCAAATTAGTACGGCGACTGGTGTTGTGGAGAAACCCCTCTGTGTCCATGAATATAACCAAAATATGGGAGGGGTGGACCTCAACGACCAGAAGTTGGTGCCGTATCACATTGCCCGTAAGGCGAGACGCTGGTACAAAAAAGTGTCTCTATCCTTATTCCAATTGGCTTTGCTGACCGCTCATGTGCTATACAGAGCTTCAGGCGGGACTTTATCTCTCCTAAAATTCCAGGATGAGATAGTCACAGAACTCCTGTATCCAAGCGGTTCTGCACCTCACCATCCCCTACCAATTGCAGTAAGCCGGCTGCATGAGAGGCATTATCCGTATGTCCTCGAGAGTACCCCTACCCAACGAGCCCCCCAAAAAAGATGTCGTGGCTGTAGCAAGCGCGGATTTAGGCGTGACACCCGTTATTTTTGTCCACTCTGTCCTGACAATCCTGGTCTGTGCATTGGTAAATGTTTTGAACGCTACCACACAAAAGTGAAGTTTTAGCGTAGGGTACAGCATTGCACAGAACAGGACACACTTACACAGGGTCTCCCAAGATGCCATCACATTTTGAGAGACCCGAACCGTTACAGTTGAGTAGAAAACAAGTGTAAAAAACAAAAAAAAAAAAAAAACGTAAAAAACAAAACACAAAAAAATATAAAATAAAAAAAACAAAAATAGTTGTCGTTTTATTGTTCTCTCTCTCTCTCTCTATTTTCTCTCTATTGTTCTGCTCTTTTTTACTGTATTCTATTCTGCAATGTTTTATCATGCTTGCTTTTCAGGTATGTAACTTTTTGTTTTCAGGTACGCCATGCAGTTGCAGCGCGGAATTATTTATCTTGACAGCAACAGGGTTTGCTCCCACGATACATAAAGCCATGACTCCAACGCTGTAGGAGGTGATTTCACCACCACAGTAAAAAAAAAGAGCATATATGCTGAAGCATGTGGGGCAGCAGGGGCGGAGGAGCGATTTTGCTCCTAATGCCGCGTACATACGGTCGAAATTCCGACGGAGGCTTGCCCGTGGAAAAGTTCTGACCGTGTGTACGCGGCATAACTTTTTTACGGGAGGATGCTCCCATGCTGCGGCATATATATATTTTAGGCACAGGTTGCGTTAAAAAAATGTTTTATTTTTTACTAGTTTTTTTTTTGGTATTTGCTTTGCAGGTATGGTATGGTAAGGTATTACTGTTATACTGTAATGTTACTTTGTTTTAATGTTAACCATCATTTGCTTAGCAGGTACGCCATTCAGTTGCAGCGCAGATTTATTTATCTTGACAGCAACAGCGTTTGCTCCCACGATACATAAAGCCGTGACTCCAACGCTGTAGGAGGTGATTTCACCACCACAGTAAAAAAAAAAAAGCATATATGCCAAAGCATGGGGGCAGCAGGGGCGGAGGAGCGATTTTGCTCCTAATGCCGCGTACATACGGTCGAAATTCCAACGGAGGCTTGCCCGTGGAAAAGTCTGACCGTATGTACGTGGCATAACCTTTTATGCCACGTACATACGGTCGAAATTCCGACGGAGGCTTGCCCGTGGAAAAGTCCGACCGTGTGTACGCGGCATAACTTTTTTGCGGGAGGATGCCCCCATGCTTCGGCATATATAAATGGTGCATGGATGCCCATCATTAGAAGTGGGTGGATGAAGGGAGGTATTCTAATGGTGGGCATACCCACCGATCAATCTCTTTTTTTTCATTCAGCCAACAGGCTGCATGGAAAAAAAGATTACAATACATGTTCAACAAGGACCAGCAACGTACTGGTATGTTGCTGGACTTTGAATGGTTATACCAGAATTATGCCTGTGGGTTTAGGTATCATTCTTTTCAGCCAGCGGTCGGCTTTCATGTAAAAGCAATTATAGCGGCTTTGTCTTCAAGTGGTTAGAAGAGTGGATGATGTTGTGCATAAAATGCCAGGAAAGTTCAAACCCCCCCCCCAAATGACCCCATTTTGGAAAGTAGACACCCCAAGCTATTTGCTGAGGGGCATCTTGAGCCCATTGAATATTTTTTTTTGTCCCAAGTGATTGAATAATGACAACAAAAATTTTTTTTACAAAAAGTTGTCACTAAATGATATATTGCTCAAACATGCCATGGTTATATGTGGAATTGCACCCCAAAATACATTCTGTTGCTTCTCCTGAGTATGGGGATACCACATGTGTGGGACATTTTGGGAGCCTAGCCTTAGTGACAACTTTGTGCAAAAAAAAAAAAAAAAAGTTTGTCATATTCCCGCAACTTGTGGCAAAATATAAAATATTCCATGGACTCAACATGCCTCTCAGTAAATAGCTTGGGGTATCTACTTTCCAAAATGGGGTAATTTGGGGGGGTTTTGTGCTATTTTGGCATTTTATGGCCTTCGAAACTGTGATAGCTAGTGAGGAGTGAAATCAAAAATTTGCGCCCTTAGAAATCTTGAAGGCGGTACTTGGTTTTCGGGGTCCCGTACGCGGCTAGGCTCTCAAAAAGTCCCACACATGTGGTATCCCCGTACTCAGGAGAAGCAGCAAAATTTATTTTGGGGTGCAATTCCACATATAACCATGGCATGTGTGAGCAATATATCTGTGACAGTGGGGTCACTTTGGACACAGGGTGAATAAAAGAAACCCCCGATATGGTCTGTGATAGCCATATTCAAGGCTGTATATACTTTGTATATAGATTGGATGTATACTGTGTGTGGGGGTTATGTAATCATTGCTGTGAGGAATTAAGGTGTTTTGCATTCTATTGTTCATTAAGTCTGTCCTTGTGTGTATTGTAAAGTGCCAGACAGACTGGCTGCCAACCCTTTGTGAGAAGATGTGTATTGTGTGGGATCTTTTGAAGCCTAGCAGACGTCAGGATGAGGTGTTGAGTCTTGGGATGTGTGGGTGGAGCTGGGCCCTTGTTCATGTTAAAGGAGTAGTAAAGTTACATGTTTTTTCACCTTAATGCATCCTATGCATTAAGGTGAAAAAACATTCGACAATACCGCCCCCCCCGAGCCCCCGTTTTTCTTACCTGGCCCCTCGAAAGTCCCATGCTCGTCCCCGTCATCCTCTTCGTTTTTCAGCCTGGCCGCCGATTGGCTACACTGGATGGATTGAAAGCAGCGCAGCCATTGGCTGGCGCTGCTGTCAATCACATCCAATGACGCGGCACGCCGGGGGGCGGGGCCGAGTGATACAGTCGGCGGCTATGGCCGCCGCTGTATCACGGGAGCGCGCCCGCAATCACTCCACACCATGCGAGCTCACTCGCATTAAGGTGTGGAGTCCTTGCGGGGAGGAGCCAAGACAGCCGCCGAGGGACCCCAGAAGACCAGGATCGGGGCCACTGTGTGCAAAACGAGCTGCACAGTGGAGGTAAGTATAACATGTTTGTTATTTTTAAGCAAAAAAAAAAAAAGCTTTAGTGCTCCTTTAAATCAGGTGTATTGAATTGTGTATAAAGTTACAATGTTTCTCAATAATAAAGGATTCCTATTACAGAAGAAGACAGAGTGCGTCTCGTCCTTCTAAGGGGATTGGGTCCTATGGGAAAGGGTCGTTTGGCTGTGGATATTGGTAGCGAGTGGATGTGTGTCTAGGAGAGGGAACATCGTCAACGGCGTTTTACTCCTTTAAATTGGGGTGCGTTACACTGGTTGGCAGCAGCGGGATTTTCCCTCCAGTTCCTGGGACACTCCAAGCCACCACAGTGAATGACCAGCTATGCAGCCTGCAGGAAAGTCACGCTGAAGGACTTACTTGAGAGCCGAGATGGACCAGAGAGATGGTGATGCAGGACCCCGGTCAGTTGAAGATTTGTTTCAGCAACGAGTGCGACAGCGGTTGGCATTATATGGTGCTAACCCATCAGAGACCGCCATTCAGGAAGCCATTAGAGGCATCCAGCTGAAGGATGCGCGACAAAAGAGAGAACTAGAGCGGCAACATGAGTGGAGAATGGCGGAAATACGACAATCGGAGATCGCCTACAGACAGCTGCTAGAATCTGCTCAGCAGCAGGGTGGGGCTCCCTTTGCCTGGGACTATCAGGAAATACCAGTTGACAACTATGAAATCCTGGCTGAAGAATCAGCAGTGGAAAATCTGAAGATTGCCACCCCTAAAGCCGAAGTGGATGATATGGAGTTCCAGGGAGCTAGCCTGGCTGAAGAATCGGCAGTGGAAAAGCTGAAGATTGCCCTCCCTAAAGCCGAAGTGGATGATACGGAGTCCCAGGGAGCTAGCCTGGCTGAAGAATCGGCAGTGGAAAAGCTGAAGATTGCCACCCTTAAAGCCGAAGTGGATGATATGGAGTTCCAGGGAGCTAGGGCAGTTGGCTCATCTCCCCAGCCACAGTGTCACGATCAGGCGTCGGGCTTGAAGACCAGTTGCTATAGCAGTTGCAGGACAGGTATAAAGGCAGTCACTTCTGGCAGATGACACAGGCTCACCTGAGGTGCGGAGTCTAAGTACTAGCTGGTTTTCCCCAGAGCTCCGGGTGGTGGAGTTGGATTTGGCTGCAAGCTAGTACCAGGTCGCGGTCCTCAGGTTTGCCCCACCAGGGTGTGAGCAGGCCGGGGTCCAGTGGCAGATCAGCAGATAAGGATTAAACAGCAGCGTGGTCAGTAACAAGCCAAAAGGTCAATCACGAGTGGTTGCAGGTTGGGATCAGGCAGCAGAGTAGTCAAAGAACAAGCCAAGGGTCAATCACGAGTGGTAGCAAAATACAGAAGGCAGCAGGGATGTCAAGAGCTAGGCACTGGCTGAGAAGGCACAATAACCTGGCAAAGAGGAAGTGCTGAGACAAGGCTTATATAGGAAGTTCATGGGAGGAGCAAGGAGTTCAAGGTTCATCGGTAATCAAGACTCAAGGCAGGGTTGTCGATTGGATCAGTTAGGTTTGTCCAGCAGATCAGGCAGTGAGCTGTCCAGCATCCCAGATAGCTCAGTGGGAAGAGTAAATGCCAGACACCGACGAGGTCCCAGGTTCAAGCCCAGGTCCTGACACACAGATTACAGAAGGTATGGACTTAAGGGACTGTTCAGAGGATGTTATGGATTATGCATCGCCTGCCCAAGTACTGGCAGCAGGACAGAGTACTACAGACCCCTGCTCTACACCCGTGGCAGTTTTGGAGGCCCGAGTTGAGAAGGTGATGGTTCCTCTTTCCGAGTGGATTTCAGAGATGCAGGGAGGAGAAGCAGCCATTTTCCCTCCCCAACAGCTAGCCAGAGCAGATGGTGTGGAGTCCCCAGCAGAAGTGCTGGCAACAGGGCAGAGTGATAGCAACCTCTGCCCAGCACCGGAAACAACTGGGGAGTTTCAGGGAGCCGGGGCAGTTGGCCCCTCTCTCCAGCAACAAGCTGAGGGGGTAAAGCTTTCACCCCCAGCTGAATCACTGGCAGCAGGGCAGAATGCTACTAGCCGCTGCACACAACTGCCACTTGAGCGGATATCGGTGGATGGGACTGCGGTCTCCACTCACAGCAACCCAGCAGAAGCACTGGCAACAGAGCCGAGTGCCACGGGCCTCTGCTCTCAACTAACAGAAGAGGGAGTTCCTGTGGTAGTAGATGGGACTTCAGTCCTCACTGACACAACCCCAGAAAATGGTGTGACACTGAGACAGGAGGATGTCAGCCTTGCTTTGCAAGCACTGGGGGACTTCCACCTTCCACAAGTGGATGGGACTTCAGTCTCCACTTGTATACCCCAGGGCAGTATACCCAGATCCCCAACAGCATGACGGACTGAGCCCAGTCACCCTGTCTTCTCCCCAGCGGCGGGTATGTTCTCTGAGAGAGGCAGAGGTTGGCTGGGTAAGTAATGCTTGGAGCAATTCATTTGTGGTACTGGGTGGATACCAGCATTGGAAGAATGGACCCATGGACTAACTTCGGTGTAGACCCGTCTGGGGTCCCCTCCTCTGTTAGTCCCCTGCCGAAAGGGGAGATGTGTGACAGTGGGGTCACTTTGGACACAGGGTGAATAAAAGAAACCCCCGATATGGTCTGTGATAGCCATATTCAAGGCTGTATATACTTTGTATATAGATTGGATGTATACTGTGTGTGGGGGTTATGTAATCATTGCTGTGAGGAATTAAGGTGTTTTGCATTCTATTGTTCATTAAGTCTGTCCTTGTGTGTATTGTAAAGTGCCAGACAGACTGGCTGCCAACCCTTTGTGAGAAGATGTGTATTGTGTGGGATCTTTTGAAGCCTAGCAGACGTCAGGATGAGGTGTTGAGTCTTGGGATGTGTGGGTGGAGCTGGGCCCTTGTTCATGTTAAATCAGGTGTATTGAATTGTGTATAAAGTTACAATGTTTCTCAATAATAAAGTGATTCCTATTACAGAAGAAGACAGAGTGCGTCTCGTTTTCTTCCAGAGGGATTGGTTCCTATGGGAAAGGGTCATTTAGCTGTGGATATTGGTAGCGAGTGGATGTGTGTCTAGGAGAGGGAACATCGTAAACGGCGTTTTACTCCTTTATATTGGGATGCGTTACATTGGTTGGCAGCAGCGGGATTTTCCCTCCAGTTCCTGGGACACTCCAAGCCACCACAGTGAATGACCAGCTATGCAGCCTGCAGGAAAGTCACGCTGAAGGACTTACTTGAGAGCCGAGATGGACCAGAGAGATGGTGATGCAGGACCCCGGTCAGTTGAAGATTTGTTTCAGCAACGACTGCGACAGCGGTTGGCATTATATGGTGCTAACCCATCAGAGACCGCCATTCAGGAAGCCATTAGAGGCATCCAGCTGCAGGATGCGCGACAAAAGAGAGAACTAGAGCGGCAACATGAGTGGAGAATGGCGGAAATACGACAATCGGAGATCGCCTACAGACAGCTGCTAGAATCTGCTCAGCAGCAGGGTGGGGCTCCCTTTGCCTGGGACTATCAGGAAATACCAGTGGGAACATCGTAAACTGCGTTTTACTCCTTTATATTGGGGTGCCGTTACAATATCATTTAGTGACAACTTTTTGTAAATTATTATTTTTTTTGTCATTATTCAATCACTTGGGACAAAAAAAAATATTCAATGGGCTCAACATGCCTCTCAGCAAATAGATTGGGGTGTCTACTTTCCAAAATGGGGTCATTTGGGGGGATTTTATGCCATCTTGGCATTTTATGGCCTTCAAAACTGTGATAGGTAGTGAGGAGTGAAATCAAAAATGTATGCCCTTAGAAATCTTGAAGGCGGTGCTTGGTTTTTGGGGTCCCGTACGCGGCTAGGCTCCCAAAAAGTCTCACACATGTGGTATCGCCGTACTCAGGAGAAGCGGCAGAATGTATTTTGGGGTGTAATTTCACATATGCCCATGGCATGTGTGAGCAATATATCATTTAGTGACAACTTTGTGCAAAAAAAAAAAAAAGTTTGTCATATTCCCGCAACTTGTGGCAAAATATAAAATATTCCATGGACTCAACATGCCTCTCAGCAAATAGCTTGGGGTGTCTACTTTCCAAAATGGGGTCATTTGGGGGGGTTTTGTGCTATTTTGGCATTTTATGGCCTTCGAAACTGTCATAGGTAGTGAGGAGTGAAATCAAAAATTTACACCCTTAGAAATCCTGAAGGCGGTGATTGGTTTTCGAGGTCCCGTACGCGGCTAGGCTCCCAAAAAGTCCCACACATGTGATATCCCCGTACTCGGAAGAAGCAGCAAAATGTATTTTGGGGTGCAATTCCACATATAACCATGGCATGTGTGAGCAATATATCATTTAGTGACAACTTTTTGTAAATTTTTTATTTATTTATTTTTGTCATTATTCAATCACTTGGGACAAAAAAAAAAAATATTCAATGGGCTCAACATGCCTCTCAGCTATTTCCTTGGGGTGTCTACTTTCCAAAATGGGGTCATTTGGGGGGGTTTGTACTGCCCTGCCATTTTAGCACCTCAAGAAATGAGATAGGCAGTCATAAATTAAAAGCTGTGTAAATTCCAGAAAATGTACCCTAGTTTGTAGACGCTATAACTTTTGCGCAAACCAATAAATATAAGCTTATTGACATTTTTTTTTACTAAAGACATGTGGCTGAATACACTTTGGCCTAAATGTATGACTAAAATTTAGTTTATTCGATTTTTCTTATAAAAGTAGAAAATATGTTTTTTTTTTCAAAATTTTCGGTCTTTTTCCGTTTATATCGCAAAAAATTTAAATCGCAGAGGCAATCAAACACCATTAAAAGAAAGCTCTATTTGTGGGAAGAAAAGGACGCAAATTTGGTTTGGGTACAACATTGCATGTCTGCACAATTTCCAGTTAAAGCAGCGCGGTGCCAAATTGTGAAATCACCTCTGGTCATTATGGTCCGTATTGGTCCGGTCCTTAAGTGGTTAATATTGTTTTTTAGCGCCCCGGCAGCAGAAAAAAAGTGATAAATCGTCAGAAAGTAATAGTAGCAAAAGCTTATATCCAACATGGAAAATTGGTAAAATGCAGCAATCTATAAGAGCCACAGTCCCTCCACATTAACAATGATGTTATCCAGACTTGATATTAGGGATTCTGTATCCTTGCTGGAATATCTGTGCAGCACACTGTAGTGAACACAATTCTGAATCAGGCTCACATAGATTATAAATGTAGCACTTACCCCCATTTAAGGGAGGAGGCTGGTTTTGTTTTGGGTCATGCAAACTACCTCCAAGGCTTCCATTGTCAGGGTATAGAAAGTCTTTGGAAAAAGTCAATGTCCACACAAATGTAAAACCTAAACAGGAAGGCTTTATTTTCCTTTTCTTGCTGTGGGAACTTGTAGAGAAAGCAGGAAACGAGAGAAGAATAGGGGAAGGTTCAGGCACGCAACACTAAAGGCACAACGTCGCCACTAAAGCCTGAGTGGGTATTGCTCACCCGGATAGTCCCCTTCATTGGTCCTAGCAGCCGGGATGATGCATGGATCAACTTTATCTGAGAATTTAGGGATACGATCAGGAATCCTCTGCCATAGCATTATCAAAGTCCCGAACCTCCCAGCCAAGCAATAGAGAGAACATTTATGCCAGATCGGTGTATTGCAGGGCTTGTAGTAATAGATCCCTCCTTAGGTGAGTCTCCAGGCCTCCTCCCGAGACAGCAGTACCGTCGCCAGTCTCCTCTGGGGCAGATCCTCCCCTGGCCTCCTTCCCTAAGAGTGGGCTTTCCGCAGGTGGGTAGCTTGGGATCCCTTCCATAGGCATAGGCCCCCAGCCAGCAGAGCTGGGCCTACCAGGCAGCGATGCAGCCTCGAGCTGAAGGTGCCCGGGGCTGGAACACACACACACAACCCGTGCCATGCCGGTCACGAGGCGCGCACACAGGACCCCAATTAATGGCGCCTGCCCCTCATGTACCCTCTCCCAGCATGCACAGCGGGTTCACCACGCCCACTGTACGGCTGCCGAGAGAGGACACCCAATGTGCTGTGATACCCCTGTATTTCAACCTGGGCCGGTGGTGTCAGTGCCACCTACAGGCGAACAGGGAATATAACTTCCAGGCAGCATCACACCCAGATCAGAAGCAAATTTCAACACAATTATCCAGGTCTGAGCCTAACTACTGGCTCAGACTACCCCTAAATTTACATATAGCGTCCCAACCATTTGGGAAGGGCGCTACATAAACATATCAGCAAGTATAGTGAAGCGAGATTAGATGTGACCATGAAGGGAAGGCCATAGACAGAAAAGCCACTTTTACACTGAGGCGCTGGCCGCGTTGACGGTAAAGCAACGCTAGTTTTAGCGGCGCTTTACTGACGTTTTAGCATCGCTTTTCGGCCGCTCCACTCCCCATCTGCTGCAGGGATGAGCTCCGTGGAATGTAATCTCTGTCTTCTCCTCCTGCTGCCCGATCTCTTTAATGTCTGCAGCTTTACCACTTGTGATGTGAAGGAGAACAGGCACTGGGGGGGAGCGGCAGGAGGAGAACATCAAATGAGACCAGCAGGAGCCCCCCCCCCCAGTTTCAGTCCTGCTCCTGGTCGCAAGGAGCTGTCCCACCATGGCCGTGAGACCCTCTATACTTTTGGCCACTCCGCCACACTTCCTGGTTCTCGGGAAACGCCAAGCTCACTCCTCACAGGCGCCGCCGATTAGACGCCTCCGGATGCACTACTGCTGCGATTGGTGAAGGGGGAGGTGGGCGGAAAGCTTCAGGCAGCAGATGGAAATACCTTGGGGGCCCGAGCTGCTCGGGACATGCGGGCCCCTTGGGATGCCCGGGCCCCTTACATGAGTGTGGGCTGTACCCCCCTAATGGCAGCCCTGCTTAGCTCCCGCCTCCGATTTGATATCCAAGTTGCTGCCCACCTGGTGTTAACGCTGGCCCCATTCCTGATCCTGTGCTTGCCATGTGACCTGATAAAAAAAAATTCTGCCACCAGTCCTAATTCACCAGCTCAGCTGCCATATTCCTGGTTTCCTCTGGATGTGCGCTTTCAGATGTACAGAGTTTCCAGTCACTGCTGCAACTTTCTACAAGCACTCGTGTAAGCAGGAGTAGGTACCCCTTTTAGGGAGACTCCTCCCCTGGGTGGGTATTGTGGGTGGGGATAGCGTAGTCCTTTATAATCTAGAGCTGGAAGAGCCTGGGGCAGAGGGTGGTGGGAAAAGGCTACTTCTAGTATACTGGCATGTAAAACTGTGTATCCTTCAGGCTCTGTTGAGGAACCCACCTTTGGTGACCTACAGTGAGGACAATGGAAGAGTTGGGAGCCATCCTATGTTAATGTTGGACTTGCACTGTACAGAATTATTGATGTTGGGCCAGAAAAGGCCGAGGTGAAGGATTTGTTGACCAAGAATTATTCATTGTGCTTCTGCTACAGTAAAATCCTTAAAGTGTATGTTACCCCAACTCATCATATTCCTGATATATATACTGTACCATGTACTCATGGTAAAAAGTATCTTGTTCTCTTTGTATTGCTTAATTTGTGTGAAATGCCTAGTGATCCTGCCAGTTCCCCCACTTTCCTATTTCAATCTGACCACACTAAGCATAGAAGCACAACCTTCTGCTCCCAGCACAGCCAGAAAACTGACCAGTTTCATGCTCGTGCTGACTCGTCCCCTGCACGGCTCTTCACTTGGAAAATCAGTGTATCGTTTTCTCCTTGTCTTCTGCTAACATGTCCCCCTGTAGACTCCACCATTTCCATCCCTTCCCTTATATAGCTGACAAGAGCTCAGGGATCTCTCATTCAGCTATATGTAACATCGGAGTCGGTCATATGTGCCAGGTCCATGGGTGTTCGCTCCATAGGGCAAGGGGGGTCATTTGCCCCCCCCCCTGGAATCAGAAGTCAGAGTGAAGACACTTCCCCCCTGTGTTGCAATGGCCGCCGTGGACTTTTTTTTTTCTAAGTCTGCTGCTGGCCTGGGGGCTGGGGCTGCTCTGTCTTTTCCGACTACATCTGTCCCTCCCTCCTCACCCCTGGTCCGAGCATCGGATTGGCTCTGCCGCTCGGGCCTCTGCTTAACATCACCGTCTGTGACCCGGCTGTTCCGTGATTGGCTGCTGCCTCTGCCTGTGTAAATGTATGCGCCGGCTCCTCCCACAGGTGCGTGGCGTGCAGTGGCCGAGACGAGAGAATACACTGCCAGTGCCTGCCCTGGGCCTATCGCTGAAGTACTACAGGTAACAACAGTGCCTGTGTCACGACACCACTGCGTACATCTTTTTGTATTGCAATACATCTGTTCTGGGCGGCCATATTTTGATCTTGATGAAAACAACCTATACAGTATAGGCTGTTTTCCGAAAGATCAAAATATGGCCACAACAGATGTATTGCAATATAGAAAGATGTACATTCTCTAGTCTATATTTATATGGACATGGTGGTGTGTAGCTGAATTATCCTCGAGTGATTTCACACTGCCAGCTGGCCGCGTTATCGGTAAAGCTCTGCTAGTTTTAGCGGCACTTTACCATCTTTTTAGTGGCGCTATTAGGCTGCTAGTGGGGCGCTTTTAACCCCAGCTAGCGGTCGAAGACGGGGTTAAATGCAACTGTGCATCGCCGCTGCCGAAGCACTTTGCAGGCGCTTCGGCAGCGGTGCCCATTTATTTCAATGGGCAGAGGCGGTGGAGGAGTGGTGTATACAGCACTGCTACACTGCCCCAAAGATGCATGGATGACCTTAAAATGATGCCCCCCCCCCTGAAAAAAGTTCAGCGGACGCCCATGGCCAGGTCATCAGACATGTGGCTTGCTCATCCTCCACCCCCCATCTGACCAGCAGGGCTACATGCTCCAATTAGG
This sequence comes from Rana muscosa, assembly GCA_029206835.1. NCBI lineage: Eukaryota > Metazoa > Chordata > Amphibia > Anura > Ranidae > Rana > Rana muscosa. The sequence continues at coordinate 9,456,474 of JARGYO010005626.1, read as the reverse complement.
GGGCTAGTATGGATTTCCTGGGGGACCTCATGCATTTTTTTTTTTTGTTTTTTGTGTGAGGTACCCCCTTAAAATTAATAAGGGACTTTGTAGGGGGGCTGTATGTATTTTTTTTATGCTACAGCAAAAGTGACATTTACAAAATAAAACATGATACAGCTTGAATTGTCAGCAAATGATACTGCCAGCTTCTCTAAAAAAAAAAAAACGAACATAGACCCCACCAAAGGTCCTTCAAAATGCATAGTAGACCCTCTGTAAATGTCAGCGATGCTGCAGCACTTTCTGTACATCAAAGAGATGCGTTCCTTCACAGGCAGGATTAGGGAACCCTACCATCACCCCCAGGCATATCATTTAAAGGAATAGGACAATTTTAAAGTGATATTAAATTCAAGTTTAAAAAAATTGAAAAATAAATAAACATTTTATACTTACCTGCTCTATGCTGTGGTTTTGCACAGAGCAGCCCAGATCTTTCACTTCTTGGGTCCCCCGCATGCGCTCCTGGCCCCTCCCTTCTGCCAAGTGCCCCCAGAGCAAACAGTTTATAATGGGGGAAATAATGGGGGAAACCGAGCAGGCTCGATCCCAAGCCACTGCTCTGTGTGTCCATTCTGTTACACCCACTTCAATGTTTCTCTTTAGGCATTTAAAAGATCACTGCTCCTGGCCTAATTGAACATTTTTAATTTTTTTTTAGCATCGGTACATGTTCCCCAGGACATTGCCCCCACCTTTCCCCCTTGCCTTCACTCCGCTGATCCCTGCTGAGCAGGCGGATGACAGGTCCATCTCCACTTATTGTGCAGCGCAGAGACAGACCCAGTCCTGCTCTCCTCTATGGGGAGATCGGGTGAAAATGGACCGAATGTCTGTTTTCATCCGATCCGCCAGCTGGATGGAAAATAGGACCACCATCCATCTGGATTTGGCAGAGACAGGATCGGATAGCGGCAGATGTCAGCGGACATGTCACTGCTGATATCTGTCGCTTCATAGGAGTGGAGGGTCCGATCAGTTTAGTAGATTTATACTTGAAACCTATTACCCTCATCTGATCTATATATTGTTAACTGGAAAAAATGTATAGATGGTATGTAAGATCAAAAATAGTTTGACATTCAAGGATAATGAAAAATGTTTATATAAATATATATTTTTTTATATACAGTACTATGCAAAAGTGTTAGTCAGGTGCAGGGGCATTGCTAGGTCTGCAAAAGATTTGGGGCTAGAGCCCATAGCAGCGGTCACCAACCTTTTTTCAGGCACAGGGGGGGGCAATTTTTTGCGGGCAATCTGACGGGGTAGTGGCTGGTGTTGGCGCTTCAATCATCACAGCACCATGGTTGATGTGGTGTCAGGGTTATTGAAGCACATTATTTCTATTATTACATTGTAATATATAATGAAGTGGTTCAACAGCATGGTCCAGTTCTGGGAGGGCGTCTATTGACGTCCTCCCAAAACCATGCTCACTGCGGTGCACACTCAGCTCACTCTGTGATTGCTGTGTCCTTATGACATTACAGATTGAGGTAAAGAGCCAATCACAGCAGCTCTTAACCACATGATTAGCTGTGTCCAATCGCAACTGATCATGATGTAAACACACTTGCCGGTTATTGGCATTCCTTTCCTCACAATGTCACAGCGCGAGGAGAGGAGAGAGCCAGTATCCGGCTTGTGTGAAAGGGGACATCTGCACTGATCAGGGCACTAATCATCAGTGTCCTGATCAGTGCAGCCCATCAGTGCTGCCTCATCAGCGCACATCAGTGAAGGCGAAAAAATACCTGTTTGCAGATAAAAATGTCATATGGATACATTGCTGCATGACCCTGCAATTGTCATTCCAAGTGTGACAGCATTGAAAGCTGAACATTGGCCTGGGCAGGAAGGGGGTGAAAGTGCCCGGTAGGCAAGCTGTTAAACCTGCAGGGGGTCCAGCTTTTTTATTTAAAAAAAATGACTTTACTAACGCCTTAGGCCTGGGTCACATCTATGTGGGTTTGCAGCGCATGTTTGTGCAGGCATGGCAGGCCATTCATTTTCCGCAAAAAAACGCAGCAGCTTTTCCACTTTGCGATTTCCCTGCAGTTCAATTCTAGATGTGTGGGGGTGCCATTAAGAATAAATGGCAGCCTCGCATGTTTTTAAACAGCAGCATGTTTGGACTCTTGGTGCGGGAATTGCTGCAATTCCTGCACACGCTGCTGTTTAAAAAAAACGCAGGGCTGCCCTTCATTCCTAATGGCACTCCCACACATCTAAAAATGCAATGCGTTTGTGGGTGCGGGACCTGCAGGGAAATTGCATGGTACAAAAAGCAACATGCGTTTTTTAAGGCCACTGCATTTTTAAAATGCTGTATGCACCTTTTCTTTGCAGGAAATGCAGGAATGGCAGCCCATTCAAATAAATGGGCTGCCATCCCAGCGCAAACACGGGCCGCAAACCTGCATAGATGGGAACCAAGCCTAAAGGAAACCCATCAAGCAGTGTTGCATTTCACTATGTCTATGTGTGGAAGATGTGCCAGTACCACCGGTGGTCCATGCTAATGCTCCAATTTGTGAACAGTTCAGCCACAGCCAGATCAGGATTTAGTCCACACTCACAGGCAGACTATTTGGGGAGAAGGACCTACCTGGTCCTGGCCAGCTGGGCTCACCATCCGCTGGCTCTCAGTACAGTGGGCACCTGCTCCCTCCCACTCCGATTCCAGCTCCAAAGCTTCTGGCTCTCACCAGCACTGCTGGCTGCCGCTCCCCCCCCCCCACCCCGATCTCAGCTCCTATCCTGCGGCATCCCGAGTCCCGAACATGCGTTCTACATGGGGCGGGGTCAGAGCATCAGTGGAGCTCCTGGCCCCGCGCGCTCCCTGCTAGCTAGAGAATAATACAGCGCTGCCTGTCTCCCGCCGTATACCCAGTCACTTTGCAGAGCGGAAGAGCAGTAATGCCGGGCGGGTGGAGAGAAATTATGTAATCTTTGCTCGCCCGCCCGCTCGCTCACTTCTCTCATCCGCCTGCCCAACTCCCGCATGCAGCCTGCCCGCCGCACTCGTGGCCCTGTGGTTAGGCAGGGACCCCTGCGGTAAGAGACTCTGGGCTATGGGCCCCAGATTCGGGGCTATAGCCCCAAAAGCCACCCCCAAGCAATGCCACTGGTCACGATACATGTTGCCATTTGTGGATACCTCAATGAACTGTAGCTTCCCAGTGTCGGCAGCACTCATGCAGCCCCATACCACGACACTCCCATCACCATGCTTGACTGTAGGCAAGACATACTTGTCTTTGTACTCCTCCCCTGGTTGCCACCACACACGCTTGACACCATCTGAACCAAATAAGTTTATCTTGGTCTCATCAGACCACAGAACATGGTTCCATTAATCCATGTCCTTAGTCTGCTTGTCTTCAGCAAACTGTTTGCGGGTTTTCGTGTGCATCATCTTTAGAAGAGGCTTCCTTCTGGGATGACAGCCATGCAGACCAATTTGATGCAGTGTGTATCAATGGTCTGAGCACTGACAGGCTGACCCTTCACCCCTTCAACCTCTTCAGCAATGCTGGTAGCACTCATATGTCTATTTCCCAAAGACAACCTCTGAAAATGACGCTGAGCCCGTGCACTCAACCTCTTTGGACGACCATGGTGAGGCCTGTTCTGAGTAGAATCTGTCCTGTTAAACCGCTGTATGGTCTTGGCCACTGTGCTGCAGCTCAGTTTCAGGGTCTTGGCAATCTTCTTATAATCTAGGCCATCTTTATGTAGAGCAACAATGTTTTTTTCATATCCTCAGAAGAGTTCTTTGCCATGAGGTGCCATGTTGAACTTCCAGTGACCAGTATGAGAGAGTGAGAGCGATAACACCAAATTTAACACACCTGCTCCCTATTCACACCTGAGACCTTGTAACACTAATGAGTCACATGACACCGGGAAGGGAAAATGGCTAATTGGGCCGATTTTGACATTCTCACTTAGGGGTGTACTCACTTTTGTTGCCAGTGGTTTAGACATTAATGGCTGTGTGTTGAGTTATTTTGAGGGGACAGTACATTTTCACTGTTATACAAGCTGTACACTCACTATTTACATTGTAGCAAAGTGTAATTTCTTCAGTGTTGTCACATAAAAATATATAATAAAATATTTTCAAAAATGTGCGGGGTGTACTCACTCTTGTGAGATACTGTATATACCCATATGTATTGCTCATTCATTTTTTTTGCTTATGTTATTTTATCTACAGAGTGATGGGAGTTGTGTCCTTGAACTTTGTTGGACTTACTTCACTGTTTCCCCCTCCTTTATTTGCTGGCTTCCCCACCCCTGTTGTCCTCCCACAGGCCGGGCAGGGGGACCTGGTGAGAGCCCAATCTGAATCCCAACCAGGGAGTCCTTTGTGCATATGTGTTTGTCATTCTTGTTAGGTGAGTGTCATGTTGTTGCGTGTTTTTTTTTTACCCCTCTTGCTCCCCCTCCCCTCCCCCCTTTCTTTAGTTGAGATTGGACAGCATTATCATGCATAAATGTACATTTGGTTAATTTAAAAGAAACTGTTTTGCAGACTAAAAATATTCATGTATTGGACAGTCAAACAGCCCAAATCAATGTCCTGAGGAAGCAAGAAATCTGCGGAACGCATAGATAGTGGCTGGTATTGTCTGATCATTTTTAATGACATTCTTTTGAAGATGACTACTTTTCTATATTGGATTTTATATGGTTTATAAATAAAATTGTAAAATGTATGCTGGTGTTCTGATGCTACTAATCGGTCACTGGTAAGGTGTCTGCAAAGTCCAATTTCCTTTACTTGAATTGTTAAAGCCTATGTTTACCTTGGGAAGATACCAACCAGTGCCATTTACTGTATATATATATATATATATATATATATATATATATATATGTATACACAGTTGCAAAAAAAAATATGTGAACCCTTTTGGAATGATATGGATTTCTGCACAAATTGGTCATAAAATGTGATCTGATATTCATCTAAGTCACAACAATAGACAATTGCAGTCTGCTTAAACTAATAACACACAAAGAATTAAATGTTACCATGTTTTTATTGAACACACTATGTAAACATTCACAGTGCAGGTGGAAAAAGTATGTAAACCCTTGGATTTAATAACTGGTTGAACCTCCTTTGGCAGCAATAACTTCGACCAAACGTTTCCTGTAGTTGCAGATCAGACGTGCACAACGGTCAGGAGTAATTCTTGACCATTCCTCTTTACAGAACTATTTCAGTTCAGAAATATTCTTGGGATGTCTGGTGTGAATCGCTTTCTTGAGGTCATGCCACAGCATCTCAATCGGGTTAAGGTCAGGACACTGACTGGGCCACTCCAGAAGGCGTATTTTCTTCTGTTTAAGCCATTCTGTTGTTGATTTACTTCTATGCTTTGGGTCGTTGTCCTGTTGCAACACCCATCTTCTGGGTTGAGCTTCAGCTGGTGGACAGATGGCCTTAAGTTCTCCTGCAAAATGTCTTGATAAACTTGAGAATTCATTTTTCCTTTGATGATAGCAATCCGTCCAGGCCCTGACGCAGCAAAGCAGCCCCAAACCATGATGCCCCCACCACCATACTTCACAGTTGGGATGAGGTTTTGATGTTGGTGTGCTGTGCCTCTTTTTCTCCACACATAGTGTTGTGTATTTCTTCCAAACAACTCAACTTTGGTTTCATCTGTCCACAGAATATTTTGCCAGTACTGCTGTGGAACATCCAGATGCTCTTGTGCAAACTGTAAACGTGCAGCAAGGTTTTTTTTGGACAGCAGTGGCTTCCTCTGTGGTATCCCCCCATGAAATCCATTCTTGTTTAGTGTTTTACGTATGGTAGATTCGCTAACAGAGATGTTAGCATATGCCAGAGACTGTGTAAGTCTTTAGCTGACACTCTAGGATTCTTCTTCACCTCATTGAGCAGTTTGCGCTGTGCTCTTGCAGTCATCTTTACAGGACGCCCACTCCTAGGGAGAGTAGCAGCAGTGCTGAACTTTCTCCATTTATAGATAATTTGTCTTACCATGGACTGATGAACAGCAAGGCTTTTGGAGATACCTTTATAACCCTTTCCAACTTTATGCAAGTCAACAATTCTTAATCGTAGGTCCTCTGAGAGCTCTTTTGTGCGAGGCATCATTCACATCAGGCAATGCTTCTTGTGAAAAGCAAACCCAGAACTGGTGTGTGTTTTTTATAGGGCAGGGCAGCTGTAACCAACACCTTCAATCTCATCTCATTGATTGGACTCCAGTTGGCTGACACCTCACTCCAATTAGCTCTTGGAGATCTCATTAGTCTAGGGGTTCACATACTTTTTTCCACCTGCACTGTTAATGTTTACATGGTGTGTTCAATAAAAATAGGATTTTTATAACAGCTTACCTGTAAAATCCTTTTCTTGGAGTACATCACGGGACACAGAGCGGCATAGTCATTACTATGTGGGTTATATAGTTTACCTTCAGGTGCTGGCACTGGCAACTTCCAAACCGGAAGTACCCTCCCCTATATAAGCCCCTCCCATCCGGGAGCACCTCAGTTTTGTAGCAAAGCAATAAGTGTCCCCAAAAGAGGGGTGGGAGCTCTGTGTCCCGTGATGTACTCCAAGAAAAGGATTTTACAGGTAAGCTGTTATAAAAATCCTATTTTCTTTCTCGTACATCACGGGACACAGAGCGGCATAGTCATTACTATGTGGGACGTCCCAAAGCAATGCCCAATGAGGGGGGGGATACACCATACATAAGCTGAGCGCTATCAGACATAAGGATCTTTTGCGGCCTGCAACACACTGCGCCCAAAGGCGACATCCTCCTGACTTCTAACGTCCACCTGGTAGAACCTAGTAAACGTGTGTATTGAAGACCATGTTGCGGCCTTACAGATTTGAGCCAGGGAGGCCTGGTGATGCACTGCCCATGAAGTTCCAACTGCTCTCGTGGAGTGCGCCCTAACTTTGAACGGAGGCGGTCTCCTTCTCAAGCCATAGGCTTGCATAATGACCTGTCGAATCCACTTGGCTAAAGTAGATTTTGACGCTGCCTGACCCCTTCTGGGGCCTTCCGGCAGAATAAACAAAGTATCCGTTCTGCGAATCTGAGCAGTGGCTTTTAGATAAGCTCTAACTGCTCTTACTACATCCAAAGAATGTAATAACTTTTCCTCTACCGAACTAGGTTTGGGGAAAAAGGAAGGAAGAACCACATCTTGGTTCAAATGAAACCTCGATACCACCTTAGGAAGAAAGGCTGGATGAGGACGTAACACTACTCTGTCCTTATGGATAACCAGATATGGCTCCCTACAGGACATAGCGGCTAATTCCGACACTCTTTTAGCCGAACAAATGGCTATTAGAAAAATCAATTTCCTGGTGAGAAGAACCAAGGAAATGTGCTGTAATGGTTCAAATGGTTGTTTCTGTAGAACCGACAGAACCAGGTTTAAGTCCCATGGACATATGGGAATATTAACCGGAGGGCTAATACGCATCACTCCTTGTATAAAAGCTTTGACTAGTGAATGCAAAGCCAAGGGCCTTTGAAAAAATATTGACAAGGCCGAAATCTGACCCTTGATAGTACTCAAGGCAAGCTTCCTATCTACAGCCCACTGTAGGAAGTCCAGAATCCTACCTATTACGTACTTACGTGGATGCCATTTCCTGGCCTCACACCAAGCGATGTACGCCTTCCAGATTCTATAGTAGATCTGCCTGGATACCGGCTTCCTGGCATTGATCATGGTAGCTGCCACAGGATTAGAGAGACCTCTCTTTTTTAGAATGTGGGCTTCAATAGCCAGGCCGTCAAACCTAGGGCTGGTAAGGAAGGGTGGTATATCGGTCCTTGCAAAAGCAGGTCCGGACGATGTGGGAGGGTCCAAGGACTCCCCACAGACATTTTTACAATCTCCGCGTACCATGCTCTTCGGGGCCACGCTGGAGCCACCAGAATCACTGGTTTCTTTTCTACCCTGATTCTGCGGAGTAATCGAGGTAACAATTGTGGCGGTGGGAATGCATATATCAGCTTGAACTGATCCCAAGGGAACACTAGGGCATCCGAGCCGCAAGTTAGGGGATCCCTTGTCCGAGAGACAAACCTGTCCACCTTTGCGTTGAATCTGGATGCTAGAAGATCTACATCCGGTGTTCCCTACCGCTGACATATTGTCCGGAAAACCTCGGGGTGAAGGGACCATTCCCCTGGGCATAATTGTTGGCGACTTAGAAAGTCCGCCTTCCAATTCTCCACTCCTGGAATGAATACCGCGGATATGGCTGGGACATATCTTTCTGCCCATTTCAGGATGCAATTTACTTCCCTCTGGGCTGCACGACTCCTGGTGCCACCCTGATGATTGATATATGCCACTGCCGTGGCATTGTCCGATTGAATTCTGACAGGGGACCCTTGGAGTTTGGATGTCCATGCTACTAGGGCATACCGGGCTGCTCGTATCTCTAAGAGATTGATGGGCAGGGCCTTTTCTGTATCCGACCATCTGCCCTGGAGAGACCATTGCTCCCCAGCCTATAAGGCTGGCATCTGTAGTGACCACCTTCCAAGAAATCGGACTGAAGGATTTCCCTTTTTCCAGATTCTGGGGAACCAACCACCAACGGAGGCTCTTGCGAACGGAAGGGGACATTGGTAAGTCTAGGGCCTGAACTTTTTTGTTCCAGGCTGACAGTATGGCCCTTTGCAAATTCCTTGAATGGAATTGACCGTAGGGTACTGCTTCGAATGATGCCACCATTTTTCCCATCAGCCTCATGCACAGGCGTATGGACGGCTGTCTTTTTGTACCCACTAAGTGGATCAAATCTCTCAAAGACGACACCTTTTCTTGAGGCAGAAAATTTTTCTCTGGTCTGAATCCAGCCTTAGCCCCAAGTATTCCAGACTTTTGACTGGTTTTAGGGCTGACTTGTCTCGGTTGATAATCCAACCGTGAAATTCCAGATACTTTTTTTTTTTTAATTCTTTTTATTGGTTTTGAATACAATACAGTACAATACAACAACACACAAAAACACACATCTTACATAGAAAAATATCTGGGTAGGCAACGTGCCCACCCGGCATTTGCCATGCTTGGCTTTACTTACTCAGACTAACATAGTCTTCCTAATCTCCCTAAATCTGTATCTATAACCCCCCCCCCCCCCCACCCCCCTCCCATCCTTTTTTTTTTTTTTTTTAATTATTTATTAACATTTGTTTTTTATTGAATTTTTATATGCATAACATACATTGGTGGATGTGTCGACTAGACAGCATCCATATACCGGCCTATATCAACCAATCTAACCAACCTTCCCCCTCCCTCCCCCCCCTTCCCACCCCCAGTCACATCTCGACTATTAGATGGATTTTGACATCAGTCACTTATAATTCTATCCATGCTGATTCCTGGTGTCCTAATCTACCAACTCGGTTTTGCCTTGTTTAGCCGTCTAGACACATCACATTGGAATGAGCCATTCAAGATTCCTTTGCCTGCGCCCCACAAACCTTCCTACCCTACAGTACTATCAGAGTTAAGCCATGAGTGCCATACTTTATTAAATTTCAGTATACATCCCCTACTCTCATAAGTGGCTTTGTAATAAGGTAACATTGAATTTACTAGGCCTTTCCAAGCGGAAACGCTCGGAGCCATCGTTTTTTTCCAGGCAAGCAGGATAGCCTTCCTGCCATAGAAGAACAGTATACTCAACATTGTACGCATTGCTCTTGAGGGCACCACATCATCAACCAGACCCAGGAGACAGGTTTTTACATTCATTGGGATCGGGACCGACAAGAGATCTGTAATACATGCAGTGATATCTTTCCAGAAATTCTGTATGATTGGGCAATGCCAGAAAATGTGGTCAGCGTCAGCAGGTGAATGGGAACATCTCCAACACTCCGCCGAGGTCGAGGGAAAAATTTTCCCCAGTCTAGCCGGTGTGTAGTAACTCCTGTGTAAAAATTTAAATTGTATCAATCTGTCCCTGGCCGACACGAAATTCTTAAAAGGTTGAGACCATAGGTCCTCCCAATCATCGCCTTGTACCTCTGGGACCTCTCTAGCCCATTTTTCCCGGCACCTAGTGATAGCTTTAGGGGTCACCTTAAAGAATTCCTTGTATGTGTCCGAGAGAGGCTTTGCCAGTTCCTCTCCTGTCAGCATCATTTCCAGGGATGAAGGTACAGATTCGACCCTTATGTCCTGAAATTGAGCTTGAAAAGCATGTCGGATCTGTAAAAATCTAAACAGGTAATGATTGGGGAGGCCGTGTCTAGATTTAAGTTGTGAGAAGGTTTGTATTTCTCCAAAAGTCGTTATGTCTTTTAATGTCTTAATTCCTCTAACCGCCCAGATCATAGGATCCGGTAGGTTATAGAATTGTGGTAAATTTGGGTTCATCCAAATAGGGGTAGAGGGCGATACCCCCCGATAGTTGGGGCACGCTGTTTTTACCGCCATTTCCCAGGCTTTAATATTTGCCTTCATCGTCTGTGTCAGTGGGAGATCAGATCTGGTGCCTCTAAATAGTGCATACTTCAGGCTTTCATATGATCCCAAGAGGGCCGCCTCTAAAACTGTAGCCGCATCCCCATCATCTGCCACCAACCACCTGCGGGCAAAAACCATTTGACCCGCCAGATAGTATTTTTGCCAGTCCGGCACCGCTAGACCCCCTTGCACTCCTGGTTCCTGCAATACTTTTAGTCCAATTCTGGTGGGCCGGGGGGTCCACAAGAAGGTTGAGACCACACTGTCAAACTTCCGAAAGATAGCTTTCGGTATCCAGACTGGTGCATGGCGCAGGAAATACAGTACCACAGGGAGAAATTTCATCTTTAAGAGACTTATTCTGCCTACAAGGGATAGTGGGAGTTTGGACTAGGTCAGAGTCTTCTGCTTTAGTCTCGTAATTAGGGGAAGTATATTAAGAGGGATATAGTCCTGCACATTTGCCGTCACCTGAACTCCTAGATATTTTAGAGAGGAGACCCACTGTAATGGTAACTTGGGGTCAGCCTTGTCCCTGGCTCCTGGATCTATCGGCAGGATAGAGGATTTACCCCAGTTCACTTTCAGACCCGAGAAGGTGGCAAAGCGATCGATTGTCACCAGCGCTTTTTTCAGGGACTCCCCCGGGTCATCCAGGAACAGCAACATGTCGTCCGCATATAATGCCAAGGTTTCGTCAATCGTACCCACCCTTATGGAATTAATGTCTCGATCCGACCTAAGTGCCACTGCCAACGGTTCAAGAGCAAGGGAGAACAGGAACGGGGACAGTGGGCAACCCTGCCTGGTCCCCCTACCCACCTCAAAGAAATCCGAGGTGGAGGTTCCTAGCCGAATAGCTGCTCTCGGTCGTCTGTAGAGCAGAGACACCCACCTCCTATATTGCGGTCCAAACCCCATCACCTCCAAAACCTTGAACATATACAACCAATCGACGGAGTCGAAGGCTTTCTCGAAGTCTATAGACACTATAATTCTTTTACTGTCAGGTTTTGGTGGAATCTGCAGATGTGTGAAGAGTCTCCTTAGGTTCGTGTCCGTTGACTTACCTGGCATAAAGCCCGTCTGGTCAATGTTAACGATGGATGGGAGTACTGTCGCAAGCCTGAGGGCTAGTATCTTGGTCAAGATTTTAAGGTCCGTGTTAAGTAAAGCTATCGGCCTGTAGGAAGCACATTCCCTCGGATCCTTGCCTGGTTTTAAAAGTAGAACCATATAGGCTTCCATCATGGAATCAGGCAAGGTATCATGTTCGTGGCAATACTCCAGAAGTGCATTTAGCCGTGAAGCCACCACTTCTATATTAGCCTTGTAAAAGTCAGTCGGGAGACCGTCAGGACCCGGGGCTTTGTTAGGGGGGAAAGTAAAGATGGCCCGTTCAATTTCTTGTTTCGTAAGTCTAGCATCTAAAGTGCGCATGTCCGTGTCAGTTAATTTGGGTATGGGTAAGTCATTTAAGAGAGATTCCAAGGTCGACATGTCATAAGGAGGGATAGGAGAGTACAGGGTGGAGTAATATTGAACAAAGGTGTGCATAATGCGCCCCGGTTCATCTATCAAGTTCCCCGCTGCGTCCTTTATTACTGGAATGCAGGTGGGTGAGTGGTAATCAGCCACCAGCATGGCCAATAGTTTGCCATTTTTGTCCCCTTCAGCAAAGGTCGATTGTGCATTCCTGACTAGGTCTGCACGGGCCTGCCCTGTAAAATGTACCGATAATGTACGTCTCGCTTCCATCAAGGCTGTATACGAGGCCCCCGTGGGGGCGTCAGCATACGCCCCGGCTCTCACTCTTTCCTCCTGCTGCAGCATCTCTGTTTCTTCCCCATCATTTTTCCGCACTACTTTAATGGCTGAGATGTACTCCCCTCGTGTCACTGCCTTGAATGCGTCCCAAACAATCGCGGGGTCAGCTGTGTCTTCGTTGGTTGACCAGTACCCTTGCACGGCTTCAGTCACCTGAGCCGAGACCATTTCGTTTTGTATCCAGCCCGGTTGAAGCCTCCAACCCCCCCTCCAGGCCCCCACCTGAAAGGACAGGGTGACCGCAAGAGGGTTGTGGTCCGTCAGGCCCCCCGGGAGGTAAGAAACCTCCTTGACCCACGGCAGCAGCAGCCCGTTCCCGAAGGCCAAGTCGATTCTAGCGGCCGACCTGTGTGTTGTGGAGACATGAGAGTAACATTTCTCAGTTGGATGTTTCCACCTCCAGAGTTCAGTTAAATTTGCCACCGATCCCCAACCATTCAAGTCTGAGGACCCCTTCCTATTCAGATTGGTGGAGTCCAAGGCCGCATCCAGGACGGCATTGAAATCCCCCAATACCACCAGCGGCAAATGAGCATAAGGAGCAAGTTTACTCAACAGACCGACCAACAGTTCTATCTGGAACGGGGGGGGCACATATACATTTACCATTACAATACTTTTATAACATACATCCATCACCACCACCACATATCTGCCTCCCGGATCAGAAATCACTTGTGTTATCGAGCAGGGGATGGACCTACTTATCAGGATTGAAACTCCTCTAGCAAAAGTAGAGTATGTCGAGTGCAGGGCTTTTTGGATCCACGGTTTCCGCAAGGAAAGGACCCTGCTACCATCCAAGTGTGTTTCCTGCAGGAGGATGACATGTGGTCTGGTCCGTTTAAGATACTGGAAAATTGACGCCCTTTTTAGTTTGTTATTCAGGCCCCTAACATTCCAGGAGACAATCTTAATCTCATCCGCCATCTATTCTGAAATAGTCATAGCACATACTGCCCTGAAACAATGGCGCTCCCGGTGCCTGTCGGCCCGGCGCCCCACCCCCCCAAGGCAGGAAGATTATATTCCCAGTGCAGAGTAGCTCCCGGCACCAATAGTTTCTTAACTTGTTCATCAAAAGAACACACAGCATAATTAATTGGACTAAATATTTTGTGCAACCTTCCCCATGTCGAGATGTGACTGTATTCAAACCCACCCTTGCTTTTATACCAACAACCCCCCCAACAATAACAACTTCGGTATATAGCTTCATCCCAAAACCAAAGAACAAAAAGATATCTTCTGCGGCTTCCAGCCGCCACGACCTAAAGTTCGGCAGCTCTGTTTTCCTCCTCCGCCTCTCCACGTGCTCCTTACAGAATTAACACCGGGGTTACTCTCAGGGGGGCAAGGTGCAGCGAACATGCGTAGAAAGGAGTCAAAGTGCATGAGAGGCAACCCACTTTTGAAGAAAAATAAACTATAAAAATATAAAAATATATATAAAGCAAAAACAAAGGTAGATTTGTAAAGAAGGGGGATTCAAAAGAACAGCGTGGGGGAACCAAGCCGAGACAGGAGCAGGTATCGATGACAACCCATAACTGAGAACAAGTCCCCTATCTGTGCGGGTCACATTAATGGCCGAGACCCGTATATTGTGACCCCCTCCCAATGGGGGGGGGGCCAATGTGATGCTCAAAAATCAGGACACGTTCGCCCCAGCTGTTCCTCCCTCCGAAATGGGAGGGCTAAAAAAATAAATAAATAAATAAATCCGGATCTATGCGGGAACCTCTGGGGGGAAATAAACCTGTACGAGAGCTGGACCCCAGCCTGGCTACCACCTCCAGGACAAAAATATGACGCTTAGAGAGCTTTTTCCATCCACTCGCAGGCCTCCTCGGGGTGTTCAAAGAACTTCACTGTACCTTTAAATTGGACTCTGAGCTTGCTTGGGTACAGCATGCTGTATGTAATCTCTTTTTCCCTTAAGCGCCGTCTGACCTCTGTGAAGGATCTTCTCTTCTGCTGTGTGGCCGCGGAGAAATCTGGAAACAGCATAATTTTTGCATTTTCATGTCGTAGCTCTTGAGTTCTTCTGGACAGGGCTAGGATCATGTCCCTGTCCCTAAAGTTCAGGAAACGGACCAAGAAGGGACGAGGGAAGGCACCCGGTGGCCTATTTCCGGTGGGGACTCTGTGTGCCCGTTCAACCACATACGTGGGAGGCATCTCTGGCATAGAAAGCAGGTGTTTAAAAAACCCTTCAGCAAACTGCGCAGGTTTGTCACCTTCAGCTCCCTCTGGGAGTCCCACCACCCTTATATTATTGCGCCTCTGTCTGTCTTCAGCATCTATGGCCCTATGTTGCAGGGCCCTCACCTGGTCTCTGAGCTCTGCTAGCTGGGCTCCATGGCTGTGGGATGTGTCCTCCACTTCCGACACCCGCGTTTCCACTGTCGTCAGGCGGCCTCGGATCTTGTCCAGGTCATGCCTGATCAGGTTACACTCTGAGGAGAGATGATCTATCCTCCCCATCAGCTCTGCCTTGCTGGCGCTGATAGCTTCCAGGATTGGCCGAGTAATGGCGTCCGCATCCACCGCGGGAGACTGCTCCAGCATCTGCTCCTCCTCGCCCAGCACTTTAGCCTGCGCCATCTTGGACGTTCTCCCTGTGCTGGCGCGCTGGGGCTGCGGCGGTGAAGAAGCCAACATGGCGTGGGCGGGGCCTGCCACCGTGTCCTTCCCAGCCCGAGTCTGCCGCTGCTCCGTGTGACCCCTCGCTGCCTTCTTTGCGGATGAGGAAGGCATCCTTAGCCTCCGCAGACCTTCCCCCGTTCGGTAGTATGATTATGGGATGTAAAAACGTCCCGGTATGCACGGATTTTAGTCCGGAGTAGCGGAGCTGTGGGCGCGTGCTGCTGCCTTGTTCACATCCGGCCGGAAGTCCATCGAGATTCCAGATACTTGACTGTCTCGTGAACAACCACTTCTAGTTTTTCCACTGAGTGGTCTATCAGCAACAAGTCATCTAGATATGCCATTATCGTTACACCTCGTGTTCTTAGATTGGCCAATAATGGGGCCAGAATTTTTGTGAACACTCGTGGTGCTGTGGCCAGACCGAAGGGTAAGGCTCTGAACTGAAAATGGTGCCCTTCTACTGCAAAGCGTAGAAATTTTTGGTGGACTGGAAAGATGGGAATGTGCAAATAAGCATCTTTGATGTCGATCGAGGCTAACCATTCCTCCCCTTGTAGGGCAGTGGCCACCGATCGGATCGACTCCATCCGGAAAGTCCTGATATGTTGGAATTTGTTTAGCCCTTTTAGATTTAATATGGGCCTCACGTCCCCGTTTGGCTTCGGGACTGTAAAGAGGTTTGAGTAAAACCCGAACCCCTATTCAGGGGAACCTCCATAATTACTCCTTGGAGCAATAGTTGTTCTAGTGCCAACAGAAGGGATCCTCTCTTCCGGGGATCCCTTGGCACATTTGACCTCATAAAATGGGAAAGAGGAGAGTCTTTTAACTCCAATCTCTTCCCAGACTTACTGCGGAGAGCACCCATCTGTCTCTGATCGTGTCCCGCCAGGTCTCTGCGAACAACTGGAGTCTTCCCCCCACCCGATTGAGTGGGGGCAACCCTTTAAGAATTTGACTTGGGGGGAGGTTTTGTACCTCTCCTGACCCAGGGTTTCTTGTTACCCTGCGATTGTCCCTGATTTTTTACCCCCGGGATTTGACCGAGGAGGCCGTCGGAACTGTTTCACAGCCGATGTCCCAGGGACTGGAGAAGCAGGCCTCTTAAAAGAGGGACCTCTAACTCTGTTTTTAACCGGCAAGAGTGTACTTTTACCGCTGGAAATTTTATGGATATATCTGTCCAGGTCTTCCCCGAATAAGCGTTCACCATGAAATGGGAAGCTAACCAGGAATTTTTTACAGGGGGCTTCAGCAGACCAGTTTTTGAGCCATAGAAGCCTGCGCATATGTACTACAGACAGCGTAAGGCGGGAGGCCTGGTGGATTGAATCCTTTATGGCGTCAACCGCAAATCATAAGGCTCTAGGTAGATCAGCTAGGGTAAGAGCCTGCTGATCTGGCAAGTCCCTTAAGACCTGTTTCAACTGATCCTTCCCTGCTTGGCAGACCCCAATAGCTGCCACTGCTGGTTGTGTCACCAAGCCTGCTGTAGAGAAAGCAGATTTTAATAAGGACTCCAATTTTTTATCTATTGGGTCCTTGAACATTTGGACATTTATCTACTGGACATGTCAGTGATTTATTCACACAAGAGATGGCTGCGTCCCCTGTAGGGACCCTCCATTTTTTTGATGAACTTATCCTCCATGGGATAGACCACCGGAAATCTCTTGGGAGGAGTAAATATTTTATCAGGATGCTCCTAATCCTGGTAAATGAGCCCTTCCAGTAAAGGATGGATTGGAAAGGAACAAACAGTCTGGGGGGCTTTTAGCGACCCCAACGAGGAGACAGAAGTGGGTGATGGCTCCGCAAGGGGCATTTTAAATGCTGATCGGACCATGTTAGTCAGGGACTGAACCCATAATCTTTCAGCATGTGATGCTGAGAATGACTCTTCCACTGTTGATTCCTCTACAACAGAATCAACCTCATCCTGATCCCCTTCAGGTAGGTCGATCCCTGTATGGGACTGTTGCTCTGCTAACAGGCACTCTGAGGGAGGAGACGGAGATCGGGCGCGCTTTCCCTTTGACAGGGAAGCAGCGATCAATGTTGTCAATCTCTCTTCCAGTCCTCCCAGAGCTGAGGAAAAAACCTCCTCTGTTATATATACAGGAGCAGGTGAACTGAGGACAGCCACAGTACCAGGTACTCCTGAGGGTGGTCTACGGTCACTAACCTCTGATTTTTCAGGGGAGATTGGAGCAGCCGAAGCATGCCCAAGATTCTCAGAGCCCGATGGAGACCCCCTATGCTTCCTGGGATTCTTAGTCCCGGAGACTTTAGACGGCATATTCCTAAGCCCAAAGCTGAGGTATTCCAGCCGAAATACACCACTTACTGACAATAGTCTAGCACAATTGCTGCTAATTAAACAGTTGGTGTCTACTAATGTGCCTTTCTATGGGGATGCCTGCATCAACCGCCTGCTGTATGCCTTTCTAAATGTTGCCAGCTCTGTTTCTGCCTTTCATAACCAGCTGACAACACCTAATTGTGCTTTTTATCATGCTGGGACGCCCGCACATGTGCAGAAGCGCTGCGGCGCGCACAGAGCGTCATCCACCAAGCTCCGCCCCTTTTTCCAGCTCACCTCTATACATAGAGGCGCGTGCACGCGCACGCGTGCGGGCACGTGCGCCTTCGGCGCTCTTTTTTGAAAGGAACTAGGGACAGAAGCCAGGGCCCTGTTTGCCACAGGGCCGAGGGGATGGACGAGCATTGCAACATGGCAGAGGAAACAGTTTCCCATCCAGAGAACTCACCATCTGCCTGGATTTTGACTTGGAAAGAAAAAATCCACATGACAAGAAAACAACGTTCCACAGCGGCCTCTAGTGGTTTAACACAGGTACCGCGGTTTAACCATTTTTTTTTTTTTTTTTCTTGACCACTCTTAAAATTATTACATTTTTTAGTAGTTATAGGCATGCACAGATATTTAGCGGGAATACCGTTAGGTAACAGGCAGAAAGACATATTAGGCTTGGGGGTCCCCCAATAGAACCAAGTTCCTGAGGGGCCCCCACTTACCTTTTCCCCGCCGCAGGACTCTGTTTGGTCCACAGAAGCCCAAACTTCACCTCTCACGGCAGGCATTGTAATTAAACCTTCAGGGACCGGGTTCCCAAGGATTCCACTCCCCTGGACCTGTATAGCACCCTGCACAGAAAACATCTTGGTCGTGGGTATGACCAGAGCTCTGGATCCCAGGGTCCAGCCCTCCTAAGAGAAGCATTACAGGCAAAACCTTGCTCTTCTCTGCAAGGCCTGGGTACCGACCGTTTAGCTATGAAGCTTTTTTGGTCGGATCCGGAATAGCTTGCTGAGGCCCAAAAGAACCTGTACGCAAGCTCAGTGAAAAACACATGTTACTTCTTGGCCAACACCTTAGACACTGGCAAAAAAACTGAGGTGCTCCCGGATGGGAGGGGCTTATATAGGGGAGGGTACTTCCGGTTTGGAAGTTGCCAGTGCCAGCACCTGAAGGTAAACTATATAACCCACATAGTAATGACTATGCCGCTCTGTGTCCCGTGATGTACGAGAAAGAAAACATGGTAACATTTAATACTTTGTGTGTTATTAGTTTAAGCAGACTGTGATTGTCTATTGTTGTGACTTAGATGAAGATCAGATCACATTTTATGACCAATTTGTGCAGAAATCCATATCATTCCAAAAGGGTTCACATACTTTTTTTTGCAACTGTATATACATTATATATATATTCATTGTGATAAGAATGGTTGTAAAGGCCACTAAAGCTTAGCTTACATTTGAAAAGCTGCAAAAAAAGGTAGATATGACCTGTAAGTGAGCAGTAGGAAGCCTTAAAGGGTGACTAAACTGAAAGTTTGTAAAAACAAACATGATTTTGGGATACTGCTTATCATTTCCCCCCAAAAAAGCCACATTATTTTTTTCAATTATTCCTCTAAATGACACAACAGATAACCAGATAATAAGGGAAAGCAAACATTGCATAGTAAATTTAACGGCAATACGATGTTTAGTGTAGCACTAGTGAGCACATGAGAGCTGTTCTATGTACCTGTTCTATGATAGCCACTATTTTAAGTTTAGCACTTTTGTACATCTGCCTGCCTACCTTATCGGCTTGCTAGTCCATAATTTGTGGTTCTAAGTTCAACTTACTGGTATGAGCCCTTGATTCGTCTGTATCCAGACCTCCAGCATACTGTAATGAAAGAAGAATTTGACAGTGTATTATAAAAAAAAGGCCTGGTGCAAACATGTATTTCTATTGAGTATGTACAGAATTTATTTGAACTTTTTGTGATATGTTTTAGGTTCCATGCACACTGGCTTAAAAATCGCTGCTTCTGCAGGTGTTTTGTGTTCTGCCTGTAGAAGCATCTCAATGTTATCCTAGGTGTCCATGCACATTAGGACGATTACAGGCATATTTTAACCACTTCCATACTGGGCACTTATACAGCTTCCTGCCCAGACCAATTATCAGCTTCCTGCGCTGTTGCACTTTGAATGACAATTGCGCGGTTGTGCTACACTGTACCCAAACTAAATTTTTATCATTTTGTTTCCACAAATAGAGCTTTATTTTGGTGGTATTTGATCACCTCTGCGATTTTTATTTTCTGCTAAAAAAATTAAAAAAAGACCGAAAATTTTGAAAAAAAAACATATTTTTTTGTTTCAGTTACAAAACTTTGTAAATAAGTAAATTTTCTCCTTCACTGATGGGCACTGATGGGGCTGCACTGACGGGCACTGATAAGGCGGCACTGATGGGCACCGATGAGGCAGCACAGATGGGCACAGATAGGCGGCACGGATGGGCACAGATAGGCGGCACGGATGGGCACCGATAGGCGGCATGGAAGGGCACTGATAGGCAGAATGGATGGGCACTGGTAGGTGGCACGGATGGGCATGGATGGGCACTGATAGGTGGCATGGATGGGCACTGATAGGTGGCACTGTACTGTAATGTGTTACTAATGGATGCCAATAAGTGCCAAACAATAATGCCTGCCAATCAGTGATGCCCATTGTGGGCACTGATTGGCATCCATTGTGGGCACTGATTGGCATCCATTAGGGGCACTGATTGGCATCCCTGGTGGTCTAGGGAGGCATACCTGGTGGTGGGCATCCCTGGTGGTCTGGTGGCATCCCTGGTGGTCCAGTGGCATCCCTGGTGGTCCAGTGTGGGCATCCTCGGGGGGGCTGCGGCACAAACCCTCCCTGTCAGAGGAGCAGCCGATCGGCTCTCCTCTACTCGCGTCTGACAGACGCGAGTGAGGAAAAGCCGATCACCGGCTTTTCCTGTTTACATCGTGATCAGCCGTGATTGGACACGGCTGATCACATGGTAAAGAGTCTCCGTCAGAGACTCTTTACCTAGATCGGTGTTGCGGGGTGTCAGACTGACACCCTGCAACAACGATCGCCGCGATGCGCGCCCCCGGGGGCGCGCAGCGGCTCAAAATCCTGAGGACGTCATATGACGTCCAGTAAGGATTTTGAAACCACTTTGCCGCCGTCAATCCACTATAGGGCGGGCGGCAAGTGGTTAAAGTGATTGTAAAGGCAGAACATTTTTGATCTTAATGTATTCTATGCAATAAGATCAAAAACCTTCTGTGTGTAGCAGCCCCCCCCCCCCCCCAGCACATCCAAATTACTTACCTGAGCCCCTTCTCTCTCCAGCGATGTCCACGAGTGTCTAAGCCGTCTGGGACACTCCCCCTGATTGGCTGAGACACAGCAGCGGCGCCATTGGCTCCCATGACTGTCAATTAAAGTCAGTCAGCCAATTAGTGGAGAGAGGGGGCAGAGCTGGGCCGGGATTCTGTGTCTGAATAGATACACGGAGCTCTGACTCGACTCGGGTGCCCCCATAGAGAGCTGCTGGCTGAGGGGGCCAGGGCCACTGTTAGAAATCATGGGGCCCCGTACAGCCTACCTGATGGGGCCCCCTTTGACCCCGCACTCGAACCCACCCCTGGCCCCACCTCTGACCCTGAAAAGTTGCAGCGGGGACATATGGTGCAATGAATGTGAAAGAAATTGGGTGGTTTCAGAGCTGCTCGTATTACTTCCACATGAAAACTGACAGCTGCCTTTACAAGTATACACACACTCCTGGCTGCTGTCTCCAGCCAGAAATGTGTGTACGTGAAAGACATGCTTGCAGCACGGCCTCAGCTCCGTTTTAAAATGGTGTGGTTGAGGGGCTATAAAAACACAGCTCAGCTGTGCGTGTTTACTCCCCCCCCCCCAAACACAAGTGTGCAGTAGCGTCTTACAGTGCCTTGTGATCTTTAGGCCTCATGCACACAGGTGTTTTTTTTTTTACTGATTACAAACACCCCTCCATATTATCCTGTGTTTATGCACACATAGACGTTTAGAATGTTTTATTGGCAGGGGCATTTACAGGCAGGAAAAAAAAACAGGGCCAGTGCGTACAGGAGCAGCAGTGTTTTGGCTGAAAAAACGTTTGACGCGTGTAAACGTGCCTAAATGCGTATTAACACTAGGCGCGTTTAGCGCTTGAACGTTAATTAATTTCAATGGCCAGAATAAATTATTGTTCTGGCCAATGAAATGAACGCCCAAGTGCTTGACGCCTGTAAATGAGCCTAAACGCTCGTACAGGCGTTAGACACTTTTACAAGCATCAGGCGTTTTTTTCTGGCAAAAGGCTGCTGCCAAGAGGGGTGTTCTTTAAACTTCCAGTGTGCATGAGGCCTTATAGCATTAGGATAATCACACAGCACACAAGGTGCTCTATGGCTCTATCACAGTGTACCACATGCTGTTGGGTGCTGACTTTGCTATGGCTGTACTGTGCTACAATCTGTAACACACAGTACACCCATAAAGTAACAAAGTCATCACACAACAGCATGTGATACACTGTGATAGAGCCATAGAGCACCTTATGTGCTGTGTGAATGATTATAGTAAGGCACTGTGAGGATATAGACCAGTGGTTCTCAACTCCTGTCCTCAGGGCCCACTAACAGGCCAGGTTTGCAAGATAACTGAAATACATCACAGGTGATATCCTTTGCTGCTCAGTGATTGCGGTATTCTAGCCTGCATCTCCCCAAGGTAATACTTAAAATCTGGCCTGTTAGTGGGTCACGAGGACAGGAGTTGAGAACCACTGATATAGACGATTCTGCTATGATTACAATGGAACACGTCTTCACTCACTGTGTGCTGCCCAGTGCGTGCCTCGCTACCCTCCGCCGCCGCCAGGATTCTTTGGCCGTTCCCTCCCTGTCAGCTGTCTCAGATCAGTGCTTGAAAGAGCGGAGCAGGCAAATCACTGTACAGATCACTCTGCTAAGCACCAGGGTAGAGCGGCCGGAACCCTAGAGCATGTGGCTGGGCGCAGGTTTGTGTACCTCCGCCCGAAAATGGAAAAGTAGTCCCTCCCCTGCGCCCACCTCATGAGCCCCTCTGTTCACTTTATGGGGCCCAGGAAAATATATTTTTACACTCCCTAAGCCAGTAGGAGCGGGGGTATAATTTATTTAGCCCTTTTTTTTGGGTTTGAATGAAATACACTATAAATCTGTCCGGGCCCCCCTGATGAGCTGTAAGGGCCGAGGCCTGGTACAACAGGGCTGGTTGTACTGCCCTATCAGCGGCCCTGGAGAGGGCACTTGATAGGAGGGAGGTGCCAGGAGAAGCAAAGAGGGACCCGAGAAGAGGAGGATCCGGGCTGCTCTGTGCAAAACCAACTGCACAGATGAGGTAAGTATAACATGTTTTTTTTTTTGTTTTTTTAAACAGACGAGACTATACAATCACTTTAAGTTCAATGTTTAGAGGCAGGGAAAAAAACCTTCTGGTTTGCGTTTCTGATTGGAACTTTCTGGCAGAAAAAATGCAAACCTGTATACAAAAAAAAACTTTGTATATGAGCATTTATTTCTGCCAAGGGGACTAGTCTTTTTTTAAGCCCAGTGTGCATGGAGCCTTAAAGTCAAAACTGTTTTGTTTAGGATAGCGTATTAAATGGTCAAAGCAGTATTAAACCCAAAACCAAACCATTATTATATTGCAGCATTCGTTTTCTTTTTTAGTCTTTCTTTCTTCTATTTTCATCTGCTGATCTGGCCAGTAAATCTGTTGTTTTTCAAAAGAACAAGCTCTCTTGCAGATGTATCAGTTAAAGGAATAAGACAAACCATTCAACACTGAAAATTCCTTTTATTATGTTGCTGATCACTGGGATCAGGTGAGTGTTTAGGGGAGGCTGGGGGGTGTGCTACTGATAAAAGGTTTTTTACCTTTAGCCCCTGTTCACACCCGTGTCATGCGATTTGACAGGTCCAAATGGCATGACAAGTTGTACACGATTTTTGTTGTGCCACACCCATTTGAAAGAGAAGTTCTTGCACTATTTTTGGCAATTTCAGGTGCGACTTGCACAGACATCTGTGCATGAAGTCACATAGATGTCAGCCAATCTGCACCTGAAGTCACACTGGCATGCGGCTTTGAAATCGTGCGATTTTAAGTGAAGTCGCACTATTTTATAGTCTGGAGTGAACAGGGGCTAATGAAGAGAATGCCTTAAGGTAAAAAACCTTTTTTACATTTACGACCCCTTTAACTTTTAATGAGCCGACCAGTTTCCTTGAAGGTGTATTTTGCTGGGCAGGGAACTGGTGAGAGTTTACTCATTTATCTTGTTGGGTATCAGTTTTACAAATACCTCTCTCTGCAGTGAAAAAGTGTTAGGCCCCTTTCCCATGGGGGTGATTCCATACCGATCAGCAGGGGATCAGCTCACAGATCGACTGCTGATTGGAGGGGAGTGGGTGGATGACACATCCGCGTCCGCTCAGCTTTTGCAGAGCGGATATAGACAGAGCCCACTCTGCTCTATGGGTGGCCGGGAGTAAATGGACTCCGCTGTCCGTTTACACATGACTACCCTCCAATCTGCCTAAACAGAAGAGGACGGACCCCCTTACATTTTTATTTTTTTATCAGACCCGATTGGACCTGGAGGTAGGTGGGTGTGAATGGACACTAGTCTGTTAACATCCACCTGCAGTACAAGAGTGTTAACCCCATATGGGTCAGCGAGGTTCTTTGTAAACACATTGTAAATATTTATTTGTTCTACCGACTATTTGTTTTGTATAACAGTGTAAGAGCCCATTCACACAGGGGCGGCACGACTTGTGCCGCGACTGTGCTGGGCGATCTCAAGACGACTTCAAAGGAGACTTCCAAAATGACTTCTGTATAGAAGTCAATGGAAGTCGCCTTGAAGTCGTCTTGAAGTAGTACAGGAACCTTTTTCTAAGGCGGAGCGACTTCAGTCGCTCCGCTTAGAACGGTTCCATTGTACAGAATGGGACACGACTCGTCAGGCGGCTGAGACGCCTGACGAGTCGCCCCTGTGTGAATGGGGTCTCAGCATCCTAACCAATTGCAAGATAGATTTGATTCTGCTTTTTTCATAGGAGTTATATGGTCTTTAACATTATAGACATATCACTGGTCTGTTTTTTATACATTCATATTTTCAGATATATAACAGGTTTGTTTATTTGTTTATCTTTAATCTAAGCAAAAGAATCGTGATTCTCATTTTGCCCAGAATCGTGCAGCTCTACTGCTAACCCAGAAGATTACAGGGGGATTGATGGCTGAAGATTTAAAGAAAACCTGCAGCCAGAAGCATAAGGGACACAGGACATTAATAGTAAGTCGTGTCACTTCTGCAGATTTTTGTGTTTTTCTTTTTAAATACACTAATGCCGTGTACACATGACCGTTTTTAATGACGAGAAAAATACAAATTTTTAAAATGGTCATTAAAAATGATCGTGTGTGGGCTTCAGAGCATTTTTCACGACGTGAAAAACGGCCATGAAAAAATTGGAACATGCTCTAACTTTTCACGTCGTTTTTTACATCGTCGTTTTTCTCGTCATGAAAAACGGCAGTGTGTGGGCTTTAACGACGTGAAAAAAAATGCGCATGCTCAGAATCAAGTATGAGACGGGAGCGCTCGTTCTGGTAAAACTAGCGTTCGTAATGGAGATAGCACATTCGTCACGCTGTAACGGACTGAAAAGCACGAGGCTGAAAAGTGGGAATCGTTGCTCAACAAACTTTACTAACATGAAGGGTGGCGCCATCTAAATTTACTACAATGCTGATGTCTAATGCCGCATACACACGATCATTTTTCCCGTCGAGAAAAATAATTTTTTTTCCTTTGGACGAGAAAAACGATCGTCTGTGGGCTTTTTGTCGTTTTTCTCGACGGGAAAAACGGCATTAATCACGACGAGAAAAATTAGAACATGCTCTAATTTTTCTCGTCGTGATTCCCATCGTTTTTTTCCGCGGCAGTTTTCCCATAGGGAAACACTGCCGGGGAGCCCACACACGGTCGTTTTCTTTCTCGTACATCACGGGACACAGAGCGACATAGTCATTACTAATGGGTTATATAGATACCGTCAGGTGCTGGCACTGGCAACTTCCAAAACCGGAAGTACCCTCCCCTATATAAGCCCCTCCCATCCGGGAGCACCTCAGTTTTTTGCCAGTGTCTAAGGTGTTGGCCAAGAAGAAACATGTGTTTTTCACTGAGCTTGCGTACAGGTTCTTTTGGGCCTCAGTAAGCTATTCCGGATCCGACCAAAAAAGCTTCATAGCTAAACGGTCGGTACCCGGGCCTTGCAGAGAAGAGCAAGGTTTTGCCTGTAATGCTTCTCTTAGGAGAGCTGGACCCTGGGATCCAGAGCTCTGGTCATACCCACGACCAAGATGTTTTCTGTGCAGGGTGCTATACAGGTCCAGGGGAGTGGAATCCTTGGGAACCCGGTCCCTGAAGGTTTGATTACAATGCCTGCCGTGATAGGTGAAGTTTGGGCTTTTGTGGACCAAACAAAGTCCTGCGGCGGGGAACAGGTAAGTGGGGGCCCCCAGGAACTTGGTTCTATTGGGGGACCCCCAAGCCTAATTTGTCTTTCTGTCTGTTACCTAACGGTATTCCCGCTAATATCTGTGCATGCCTGTAACTACTAAAAAAAAAAAGAATGTAATAATTTTAATAGTGGTCAAGAAAAAAAAAAAAAATTTTTATATATATATTTAATATATTAGACTGCGGTACCTGTGTTTGTCCACTAGAGGCCGCTGTAGAACGTTTCTTGTCATGTGGACTAGTTTCTTTTCATCAGAGCAAGTCCAGGCAGATGGTGAGTTCTCTTATGGGAAACTGCTTCCTCTGCCATGTTGCAATGCTCGTCCATCCCCCGGCCTGCGGCAAAGAGGGGCCCTGGCTCTTGTCCCTAGTTTCCATTTTCGAAATTAGCGCCGAAGGCGCACGTGGCCGCGCGCGTGCGCGTGCACGCGCCTCTATATATAGAGGTGAGCCGGGAAAGGGGGCGGAGCCTGGGGGATGACGCTCTGTGCGCGCCGCAGCGCTTCTGCGCATGTGCGGGCGTCCCAGCATGTTAAAAAACACAGTTTTGTGTGGTGAGCTGGCTATGGAGTGCAGAGACAGAGCTGGCAACATTTAAAAAAGGCATACAGCAAGCGGTTGAAGCAGGCATCCCCTAGAAAGGCACATTAGTAGACACCAACTGTTTCTTATAGCAGCATTTATGCTAGACTATTGTCAGTAAGTGGTGTATTTCGGCTGGAATACCTCAGCTTTGTGGCTTAGGAATATGCCGTCTAAAAACTCCGGGACTAGAAATTCCAGGAGGCATAGGGGGTCTCCATCGGGCTCTGAGGATCTTGGGCATGCTTCGGCTGCACCAGTCTCCCCTGAAAATTCAGAGGTTAGTGACCGTAGAGACCCCGCAGGAGTACCTGGTACTGTCCTCAGTTCACCTGCTCCTGTGTATGTAACAGAGGAGGTTTTTTCCTCAGCTCTGGGTGGGCTGGAAGAGAGATTGTCAGCATTGATCGCTGCTTCCCTGTCACAGGAAAAAAGCGCCCGATCTCCGTCTCCTCCCTCAGAGTGCCTGTTAACAGAGCAACAGTCCCATACAGGGATCGACCTACCTGAAGGGGATCAGGATGAGGTCGATTCGGTTGTAGAGGAATCAACAGTGGAAGAGCCATTCTCAGCATCACATGCTGAAAGGTTATGGGTTCAGTCCCTGACTAATATCCGATCAGCATTTAAAATGCCCCTTGCGGAGCCATCATCCACTTCTGTCTCCTCGTTGGGGTCGCTAAAAGCTCCCCAGACTGTTTGTTCCTTTCCGATCCATCCTTTACTGGAAGGGCTCATTTACCAGGATTGGGAGCATCCTGATAAAATATTTACTCCCCCCAAGAGATTTCCGGTGGTCTATCCCATGGAGGATAAGTTCATCAGAAAATGGAGGGTCCCTACAATGGACGCAGCCATCTCTTGTGTGAATAAATCACTGACATGTCCAGTGGATAATGTCCAAATGTTCAAGGACCCAATAGATAAAAAATTGGAGTCCTTATTGAAATCTGCTTTTTCTACAGCAGGATTGGTGACACAACCAGCAGTGGCAGCTATTGGGGTCTGCCAATCAGTGAAGGATCAGTTGAAACAGGTCTTAAGGGACTTGCCAGATCAGCAGGCTCTTGCCCTAGCCGATCTACCTAGAGCCTTATGCTTTGCGGTGGACGCTATAAAGGATTCAATCCATCAGGCCTCCCGCCTTACGCTGTCTGTAGTACATATGCGCAGGCTTCTATGGCTCAAAAACTGGTCTGCTGAAGCTCCCTGTAAAAAATTGCTGGTCAGCTTCCCATTCCATGGTGAACGCTTATTCGGGGAAGACCTGGACAAATATATCCAGAGAATTTCCAGCGGTAAAAGTACACTTTTGCCGGTTAAAAATAGAGTTAGAGGTCCCTCTTTTAAGAGGCCTGCTTCTCCAGTTCCTAGGACATCGGCTGTGAAACAGTTCCGACGGCCTCCCCGGTCAAATCCCGGAGGTAAAAATCAGGGACAATTGCAGGGTAACAAGAAGCCCTGGAGCAGGAGAGGTACAAAACCTCCCCCAAAGTCAAATGCATGAAGGGTTGCCCCCACTCAATCGGGTGGGGGGGAAGACTTCAGTTGTTCACAGAGACCTGGCGGGACACGATCAGAGACAGATGGGTGCTCTCCGCAGTAAATCTGGGATACAAATTGGAGTTAAAAAACTCCCCTCCTTCCCGCTTTATAAGGTCAAACGTGCCAAGGGATCCCCAGAAGAGAGGATCCCTCCTGTTGGCACTAGAACAATTATTGCTCCAAGCAGTAATTATAGAGGTTCCCCTGGAAGAATGGGGGTTCGGGTTTTACTCAAACCTCTTTACAGTCCCGAAGCCAAACGGGGACGTGAGGCCCATATTAAATCTAAAAGGGCTAAACAAATTCCTACATATCAGGACTTTCCGGATGGAGTCGATCCGGTCGGTGGCCACTGCCCTACAAGGGGAGGAATGGTTAGCCTCGATCGACATCAAAGATGCTTATTTGCACATTCCCATCTTTCCAGCCCACCAAAAATTTCTACGCTTTGCGATAGAAGGGCGCCATTTTCAGTTCAGAGCCTTACCCTTCGTTCTGGCCACAGCACCACGAGTGTTCACAAAAATTCTGGCCCCATTATTGGCCAATCTAAGAACACGAGGTGTAACGATAATGGCATATCTAGACGACTTGTTGCTGATAGACCACTCAGTGGAAAAACTAGAAGTGGTTGTTCACGAGACAATCAAGTATCTGGAATATCACGGTTGGATTATCAACCGAGACAAGTCAGCCCTAAAACCAGTCAAAAGTCTGGAATACTTGGGGCTAAGGCTGGATTCAGACCAGAGAAAAATTTTCTTGCCTCAAGAAAAGGGGTCGTCTTTGAGAGATTTGATCCACTTAGTGGGTTCAAAAAGACAGCCATCCATACACCTGTGCATGAGGCTGCTGGGAAAAATGGTGGCATCATTCGAAGCAGTACCCTACGGTCAATTCCATTCAAGGAATTTGCAAAGGGCCATACTGTCAGCCTGGAACAAAAAAGTTCAGGCTCTGGACTTACCAATGTCCTTGTCCCCTTCCGTTCGCAAGAGCCTCCGCTGGTGGTTGGTTCCCCAGAATCTGGAAAGAGGGAAATCCTTCAGTCCGATTTCCTGGAAGGTGGTCACTACAGATGCCAGCCTTATAGGCTGGGGAGCAGTACTGGAGCAATGGTCTCTCCAGGGCAGATGGTCGGATGCGGAAAAGGCCCTGCCCATCAATCTCTTAGAGATACGAGCAGCCCGGTATGCCCTAGTAGCATGGACATCCAAACTCCAAGGGTCCCCTGTCAGAATTCAATCAGACAATGCCACAGCAGTGGCATATATCAATCGTCAGGGGGGCACCAGGAGTCGTGCAGCCCAAAGGGAAGTAAATTACATCCTGAGATGGGCAGAAAGATATGTCCCAGCCATATCTGCGGTATTCATTCCAGGAGTGGAGAATTGGAAGGCGGACTTTCTAAGTCGCCAACAATTATGCCCAGGGGAATGGTCCCTTCATCCCGAGGTTTTCCAGACAATATGTCAGCGGTGGGGAACACCGGATGTAGATCTGCTAGCATCCAGATTCAACACAAAAGTGGACAGGTTTGTCTCTTGGACAAGGGATCCCCTAGCTTGCGGCTCGGATGCCCTAGTGTTCCCTTGGGATCAGTTCAAGCTGATATATGCATTCCCACCGCCACAATTGTTACCTCGATTATTCCGCAGAATCAGGGTAGAAAAGAAACCAGTGATTCTGGTGGCTCCAGCGTGGCCCCGAAGAGCATGGTACGCGGAGATTGTAAAAATGTCTGTGGGGAGTCCTTGGACCCTCCCACATCGTCCGGACCTGCTTTCGCAAGGACCGATATACCACCCTTCCTTACCAGCCCTAGGTTTGACGGCCTGGCTATTGAAGCCCACATTCTAAAAAAGAGAGGGCTCTCTAATGCTGTGGTATCTACCATGATCAATGCCAGGAAGCCGGTATCCAGGCAGATCTACTATAGAATCTGGAAGGCGTACATCGCCTGGTGTGAGGCCAAGAAATGGCATCCACGTAAATACGTAATAGGTAGGATTCTGGACTTCCTACAATGGGCTGTAGATAGGAAGCTTGCCTTGAGTACTATCAAGGGTCAGATTTCGGCCTTGTCAATATTTTTTCAAAGGCCCTTGGCTTCGCATTCACTAGTCAAAGCCTTTATACAAGGAGTGATGCGTATTAGTCCTCCGGTTAATATTCCCATATGTCCATGGGATCTAAACTTGGTTCTGTCGGTTCTACAGAAACAACCATTTGAACCATTACAGCATATTTCTTTGGTGCTTCTCACCAGGAAATTGATTTTTCTAGTAGCCATTTGTTCGGCTAAAAGAGTGTCGGAATTAGCAGCTATGTCCTGTAAGGAGCCATATCTGGTTATCCATAAGGATAGAGTAGTGTTATCCTCATCCAGCCTTTCTTCCTAAGGTGGTATCGAGGTTTCATTTAAACCAAGATGTGGTTCTTCCTTCTTTTTTCCCCAAACCTAGCTCGGTAGAGGAAAAGTTATTACATTCTTTGGATGTAGTAAGAGCAGTTAAAGCTTATCTAAAAGCCACTGCTCAGATTCGCAGAACGGATACTTTGTTTATTCTGCCGGAAGGCCCCAGAAAGGGTCAGGCAGCGTCAAAATCTACTTGAGCCAAGTGGATTAGACAGGTCATAATACAAGCCTATGGCTTGAGAAGGAGACCGCCTCCATTCAAAGTTAGAGCGCACTCCACGAGAGCAGTTGGAACTTCATGGGCAGTGCATCCCCAGGCCTCCCTGGCTCAAATCTGTAAGGCCGCAACATGGTCTTCAGTACACACGTTTACTAGGTTCTACCAGGTGGACGTTAGAAGTCAGGAGGATGTCGCCTTTGGGCGCAGTGTGTTGCAGGCCGCAAAAGATCCTCATGTCTGATAGCGCTCAGCTTATATATGGTGTATCCCCCCCCTCATTTGGCATTGCTTTAGGACATCCCATTAGTAATGACTATGTCGCTCTGTGTCCCGTGATGTACGAGAAAGAAAATAGGATTTTTATAACAGCTTACCTGTAAAATCCTTTTCTTGGAGTACATCACGGGACACAGAGCTCCCGCCCCTCTTTGGGGACACTTATTGCTTTGCTACAAAACTGAGGTGCTCCCGGATGGGAGGGGCTTATATAGGGGAGGGTACTTCCGGTTTTGGAAGTTGCCAGTGCCAGCACCTGACGGTATCTATATAACCCATTAGTAATGACCATGTCGCTCTGTGTCCCGTGATGTACTCCAAGAAAAGGATTTTACAGGTAAGCTGTTATAAAAATCCTATTTTTTTCGACCAAAAAAAAAATTTCATTTAAAACGGCCGTGTGTGGGGGTAACAAGCTGTTCCTCTTTTTTCACGTCGATTTTCTCGACGGTGTTTTCACCGTCGAAAAAATTGATCGTGTGTACGCGGCATAAGGGTGGCTTTGTTGCTCCTCCATAGATATAGGAGCCATCCTAAGGCAGGAAACATGTTACTGGCTGCATCACCAGGTGAAAATAAAGCGAAAAAATCAAAAAAAAGAAAACCAATGCAGCCACCACATCTAAGCATTGGCAAGCTGCAATATATTGCATTTTTGTTTGTAAGTTTAATACTGCTTTAAGGAGAACATAAAAATGGAGCCCTTTGAGGTACAAATATGAAACGAATCCACGAGAAACATAGGCTCTTAATAGCTAAATAGACATGAACAAATACCAATTTCACACCTATGTAATATTTATGTTTGTAAATGTAACAATTTTCAGAGAACATTATCATGAGGTAAAGCAAATGCAATTCAAATTTTACTGAGTTGTACAAAAGGCTTTCTACTTGAAATGGCAAACACAACTATAGAAATCCAATAATTACAAACTCAGCAAGCATACCTATGACCTTTTCTACCCCAACAACCTAGATAACAATACTGAGGAAATGTTGCTGGTATAAGTGCACACTTCTATATTCAAATCCAGGCACAAATAATATTCATAGCATATCTTCCAAAAGCTGCAATTATGGCATAATTACTGTTTTACGCTATATATTGTAATAATAGGGTTACCTGAAATCATGGTGCATACGGTAAAGTGCAGTTTGCTTCTTGTGCTATATTAGTCCAGGGTCAACATGACATTTCACTGAGCTCCTTCTGTTGATCCATCAACAGCTTTACAGGGGTGAAAAATAACTAAGTTTCATTTCATCCTGTTTAAAGTAATAACAATACAGCAATGTAACAATGCTTGTCGGTCTAGCCTCTCTAGCTCCCCACCCCCTATTCTGTCCAGGTGGTGCTTGCTTTCCATCTCTCTTATGCATACAGTACGTTTGAAGAAACTTTATTTTGGTGGTATTTGATCACCATTGCGGTTTTTATTGTTTGCGTAATAAACAAAAAAGTACGACAATTTTGAAAAAAATAAAACTTTTTTACTTTCTGCTATAAACCATACACAATAAAACAATTTTAAAAATCTAATTTCTTCATCAATTTAGGCCAATATGTATTCTGCTACATATTGTTGGTTAGAAAAATCCCAATAAGCGGATATTTATTGGTTTGCGCAAAAGTAATAGCATCTACAAACTATGGGATTTTTAAAAAATAATTTTTTACTAGTAATGGGGGCGAACAGCGACTTATAGCGGGAGTGCTATATTGCGGCGGACAAATTGGACACCTAACTGACACTTTTTATACTTTTTGGAGACCAGTGACACTAATATAGTGATCAGTGCTAAAAAATATTCACTGTATTAATGACACTGGCTGGGAAGGGGTTAACATCAGGGGAGATCAAAGGGTTAACTGTGTGCCTAGGTTGTGCTTACTCACTGTGGGGAGGTGCTTTGACTAGGGGAAGACATTGATCCATGTTCCTGCTTTGCAGAAACACAGAATCAATACCTTCCCTTCTCACAGAACAACAATTTGCCTTGTTTACATAGGCAGATTGTCATTCTGACTGTGTCCTGTGTAATCGGCAGGTACCGGCGGACATCGAGTCCGCGGTACCCACCGCTGGGATCACACATAGCGGGAGCGGGTCACTGGTGGCGCGCGTGCATGTCCCAGACCCAGAAGTGTCAGATAATGTACTTACTAGGTATGTGATCTAGCACAAAGTGGCTGCCGTGCTGCAGTAAATGTATGGTGGGCAGTCCGCAATTGGTTAAGGGTCCATTAACACCAGGTAAAGTAGGACTGCATTGGGTGGCTATTCCAGCACAGTCCCACCGCCAGACAAGACAAAGTGTCATGCTGCCCACTTGGCCAGTTTACATCACAGCGTTGCCGTGATGTGTGATGAAAAAAGTATGATATGCACTATTTTTTTTCAGCACAGCACAGAGTGATGCAGTTCACTGCTTGCACCATGCTGTGGCTAAAAGAACCTAATGAAATGTCACATGACATTTCAACAAAGATTGTTTTAAAAAAAAAAAGCCCTATTGCAAGAGCACCATTCAATGATAGGATGCATAAAAACAATAGTTTTCTATGTGCCCCATTCACACTGCAATGCAGCCCAAAGGTGCAGTGAGCTGGGATAAAATTCAGAAATGCAAAATTTTATTACAGTGCACAGAAAACCATGGCGCGTCACCACACAGCACTGCAATGGTGTGTGGTGACATGAATGAAGTGTAATTTTGTGCTCTTCAAATAAAGTTGCCAAAAAAAAGGGAACTGCGTAATTCACTGCGTAAAGGCTGAAGGTTTTTTCATGGTATGGAAAAGGGGGGGACCCCACACCATTTTTTACATTCCCAATGTTCTATTGAATAGTGCCCTCTGTCGAAAAATGCCCACTATGGCCTGCACATGATTTTCTGATCAGCTGTTGTGATGCCATGAAGGTGCATGCGCATATAGTAGGAGCCACTTTTCGACACTCTGATGAGGGGCGAGAGGGAAATTATCTGCAAAGCGCAGAGGGACAATGCTATTCTCCGATTCTACCTCGCACTTGCGGGGCGGGTTCAGTGTATTGAAGGGCAGGTTTTTTAGGGTTGTTGGGTGGGTTCAGTGTTTTGCAGGGTGTATTTAGCTAGCAGAATCTGAGAATAGCATTGTCCCTTGGCTCTTTGCAGATCATTTCTCCCTTGCCGCTTTGCAAATCATTTCTCCCTCGCCATTCATCAGAGTGTCGGATAGTGCCTTCTACGATCTGCACATGCGTCTTCACGCCGTCACAACAGCTGATCAGGAAATCGGCTGTTGTGCTGTTCCGTACTGCGCATGCGCAGGCCGGAGCGGGCATTTTTCGACAGAGGGCACTATTCGATAGAACACTGATTCTTTTTTTTTACATTTAGCTGTCAGTGAGGCACCTGCCAACAGCTTATGAGTCATCGGTTTTTAAGGACGCAGCGGCTGGCTCCCTGACCCGCTCCTTAACAACAAGCTATTCTTTACACAGAATTCAAATCAGTCAATCAATTCTTGACCAATTAAAATTCGAATGGTTCTGAAAATTTGGGATTCGTTAGAAAAAACAAAAAACAAATGAGACTAAACAAATTTTTCTGTTCTGCACATGTCTAGAGACTTTGTAGTCTCAAACAAAACAATCACATTGGTCAAAGCCAAAGTCGTAACAAAGTTACACTCATCCAAAGTCACATCAAAATCGCATCAAAGTCCCATCAAGTTGCACGGTAAAGTCGCAATGGAAATCGCACAATTTTGAAGTCGCACAAGTGTAAATGGACTCTTAATCTTTAGTTAGACCTTATTTAGAATGCTGTGTCCAGTTCTGGAGACCTCACTTACAAAAAGATATTGATAAGATGGACCACTCAGTCTTTTTTTCTGCCGTCACTTTTCTATGTTTCTAACAAACTTTATTGAAATGTCACACAGTGACATTGTTCTATTGGCCACCGAGCTGGAAAAAAATACTATTTGCTGTACTTATTTTCAGAGTACACATTGCAACATGGTGGTGTGAACTGGCCATGTAGGAGACCAGGCATTTTGCCTTGTCTTGCGGTGGGACTTCGCTGGAATGGCCACCCAACCCAGTCCTAGATGTGAATCTACCCTTAGTAAATCAAATCAAAATGATAGTAAGTTTTGCCATGCACCTATCATCCAGGATTTCACAATATGTTATGACTGAATCACTGCAGGAGTAATTTTAAAGGCGTTTGCTAGGGGAATTCAAGCCCTTTTCTTCAGTGGCATCACTGGGGGGGGCAGAGGGGGCCATGTGCCCCCTCCCAATTAAAAGAAACTGCCACCGGGACTCCTGGAGCAGTCTGGAATGCAGGGGACTGGGACAGACTGAACCGCGGTAGCACTGGCTCTGACTCTATTTCTTGCCACTGGTTGCTAGAGCCGCCTGGCGCCTAGCGCCCAGTGACATCATGGCCGCGGCTCCCTCTCTGCCTAGCATTGAAAGCGGAGGAGGATATAACTTCCTCCTCCTCTGCGCCTAGGGCTCCTGGGATCCAAAGCAGCTGTCGGGTGGGTTGTGGCCACCTGGGTGGGAGGGGTGGCTGGGCAGCACATAGAGGAACCGAACCGTCCATTTCTCTTCTGCTGCCGCTGAGCTCCCACTTCTCCTCCTACAGGTATTCAGCGTGGCAAGGGATACATTTACATATTGGTTACTCTATGTGCTGCCCAGCCGCCCCTTCTACCCAGGTGGCCACGGTCATATTGCAGGGAACCTGTGCGGGCACAGCTATTTATGCAACTAGGAAGCCCAGAGGGAACTATAGGCTACCTCTGGTTTCTCCTCCGGGTGCAGTGCAGCTTTTGTGCATGCAACCTTCTCTGGCTGACAGACCCAATGGTCTCTTTCCCTGTCTCCCAGCCTGCAGCTACACGGGCTGACCAAGCTGGTTGGCGGGGTCGGGGTGTGGCCATCTACACTTACATGTACAGGTGGCTGCTGGAAATTCTACAGGACCTTGGAGGAGGAGCACAGTGACTCCTGCAGCAATTCCCTCCATGTGCAAGTCTTCAGCTCCCTACTGTGATTAGCACACTTTATGCTCCCTCCCTATATACTGGTGACTGCCCCCCCATATGCTGCTCCCCATTGTATAATGGTCACTGCTCCCCCCCCTGTATACTGTATAATTATTTATTTAGATTGTATTTTATTATTATATTTTAAGGCCCGTATATTGCTCACTGCTCTCCCTCCACACTGTATACTGCCCACTGCTGTTCCCCTGTATACTGCTCACTGCCCCTCCCCCATGTATATTGCAGACTCTCACCGGGGCCCTCTGGAGTTTTCCGCCGACTAGCGGTACTGTGCTGCAGCTTTCTCTGGGCTTGGACATACTTCCCGATATTGTCCGACTCCTCCACAGTTGAAACAGCATTAGAGCGGATAGACTTCTTGGCCTCCTCTGGAGTGCTTCCACTGGGCAAAACAGTTGGCTGGTTGGTCAGTATGGACATCATCTCTATTAGTTGGGACACTTTAGTCTTTAGGAGCGCAACCTGAGGGTCCCCATCATCAGCATTTATCACTCTGACTCTGGCTGCGGATTCAGGTTTCTGACTCTTCTTCTTGTTGTCCAACATGACTCCTCTTCT
The DNA here is from genome assembly GCA_029206835.1 of Rana muscosa. NCBI lineage: Eukaryota > Metazoa > Chordata > Amphibia > Anura > Ranidae > Rana > Rana muscosa. The sequence continues at coordinate 9,419,801 of JARGYO010005626.1, read as the reverse complement.
TCTTATGTGGCTCTGGTATGTCCCATTCATCCAAAGCTTGGGTAGCCTGGTCCAGCCACTCTTCAAAACTGTCTTCCGCTGAAGGTACTGGTTGCCTTCCAGAAAAAATCCTGAGCTTCCTGTAACCAGCAGCCGAGTGTGCGTGGGGATCCTTTTGGCACTTTGCAACAAATTCCCCAAGGACAGCACAGAGTTTGGGCCCAATGGTGGCCAGAGGTGACTTGGCAGGAACTTCTGATTTGCTAGAGTCAGCTTGACTGGATGAGGCAAGGCCTTCTTTCGGTGCCTCTGGGTGTATCACATTAAGTTCTCCCTTGTTGGCCAATTTCACACTTGCGCCCTTGAAGTGTTCAGGGATTTCCTGTTTCCACTCAATCAATGCATAAGTATGTGGGGTCCCTGTGTCTGTTTTTACAGCAATCACCCATGCCTTCCTGTCTGGGGACAGTGTCTTCATGGCTTGACTTAACTGTTCTTCACCCCAGGACTCTCCTGGAATTTCAAGCACCATGCTTTAGTCTGAGCGGGCGTTTTCTTCCTTGCACCACGCTATAGCAGCAACAGAATCCATTTTGGTGCCGGTAGGGGTCCTGTCTAGGGGGGGGTTTTGATTGCAGAGTCACAGAAATCCCGGACGAGCCCTCACGTGTAGTACTACCACCGTAGGTGCTGCTGGTTTAGATTTGGGCCTGCGCTCTGCCTATCAACCCCAAAAGTTTGGCTCGAACCCTTCCTTGGCATAACTGGACAATAACATGATTGTGGGACCCACTGGCAGTAGGGAACCACAATGATACCATACAATAATATATATATACTTGAATATTGTTACCTTGGTGTTGGTCACCTGCCTCACAACTGCAACAGACAGAGTCCCACACAAGATGTAGTTTAACCAAGGGTAAGATGTTTACTTGGCGAAGAAAACAGAATAGGGGTTACACAAATAACATTTGACTACAAACAGATCCCTGTGAGAGTCGATGATATACACATATATGTCAGTTTCAGTATTATACTGTACAAAAGACCCAATTAACACAACCTAGAGTCAGACCTGGGTAAGTGCATCTCCCAATGCAATGACGCCAGCAATGGGATACTTCTCCACCAAGTCCCACCCAGCTCACTGAAACAGCAAAGCAATAATAAAAGTAATGCAAACAGTTGTATCACATATGTGAGTTTGCAAGCTATTTGGCTCCCTCTAGTGGGCAGCTCAACTGGTGCGTGTCCCGTTGTATCAATTTAAGAAATGAACAGAACTGATGATTGTTTCTTCAAGTTTCCAGTAATCTTCTGCTAGCTCTGTTGGTGCACTTAGTTATTTGTAATCTAACAATAGGGTGAAGAAAATCAATCACTTGGTGTATAAAGTGGAGCGGTAACAGAAACGTCAGTTCTCCCACACCGCTATACTGCTCTCAGGTGTAGTGTATTCCCGCTTGTGGTATTGCAGATGCCAACAAGCGCGGGTAGAGCTGTAAGCAAACCCTCCTTTTTAATAACTCAGTTAACTATGTGGATAGGCAAGTGCCTTCTCACCAATTGAGGCCTCGCCTCGCCGGTATGCTTCGTCTGGACCTCTCTTGGCTCCCAGTCTCTCTGCAGCTTGAGATCCCTGGTCCTCCGTGCAGCCACTCACAAGGTGCCGGTGGATGGGCGACTCCAGGTGCTGAGGAGTGTAGACCGGTCCCTCTCTGGTCGGATCAGCTAGGCTATGGAAGGGATCCTCCCGTCCGGCGGTCCGGTCTCTGCAACTTTAGGCCCAGGCTTCTTCGGCTTAGCACACTCACAGCAGGCCTCTTGCCTGTTGAAAGCTGGCATCACCAAGAGGCCGGACTAAGGCCTCACTTAGCCTTAAGTAAGTTCCCCCAGCAGGCTGTGCGTGGCGCAATGCACTTTGGTAGCACAGTGGCGCTGTGGGCATTGTAGTCTATTTCCAACCCACAGCAATAGAGTCTCTGTCTCTTGCACTACAATGTCCATCATGCTTTGCTCTTGTCATAACTGAACCAAACAAACTGCGGCAATATGACACAAACAAACAACAGAGGGAGCTAAGTTGTTATTAGGCACAAATTGTAGTCTGTAAGCTACGTTCAAAAGTGACATCTTGCTACATATACTACTTCCCTCCACTATATACTGCTCTCCCCGTATACTGCTGACTGCTCCCCTCCACTATATACTGCTCCCCCCACTATATACTGCTCCCCCAATTTTATACTGTTCTCCTCCACTATATACTGCTCTCCCCGTATACTGCTGACTGCTCCCCTCCACTATATACTGCTCCCCCAATTGTATACTGCTCTCCTCCACTATATACTGCTCCCCCAATTGTATACTACTCCCCTCTACTATATACTGCTCCCCCCGTATATTGCTCACTGCTCCCCTCCACTATATACTGCCCCCCGTATACTGCTCACCCCCACTATATACTGCTCCCCCCGTATATTGCTCACTGCTCCCCCCCACTGTATACTGCCCACTGCCCGCCATCCCCCCTATACTGCTCCTCATCTTCCACCCCACCCTCTCACACCCCTCTCTTGCATGCAGGCAGGGGTAACCAAGTGGGCGCTGACAAACAGGTGACAGCAAGTGAGCAAGCACTGCCACTGAACCCATCCCCCAAGCACTGCCACTCATACACCCCTACCCCCACTGATACCATCCTCCTAATGAAGGACTACAGGTCCCAGCATGAACTCCTGCGATCTAAGGGTTTACATCCTTAGATCTCAGGGGTTCATGCTGGGACTTGTGGTCCTTCAATTTTGGAGGTAGTCACATCCTTAGATCTGAGGAGTTCATGTTGGAACTTGTAGTCCTTCATTTTTGGGGATGTGTGACCCCCAGAAAACTGAAAGACTACAGGTCCCAGCATTAAACCACTCAGAGCTGAGGATGTGAAACGGCCCCCCAATGGAGGGGGTAGGAATTAGGTAGGTCAGTAATAATGGTCAGTGTAGTGGACAGGTAGGTTAGTGTAGTGGACAGGTATGTCAGTGTAGTAGTATACACAACAAATGTGAATTTGTAACAAGACCTCTGGAGTGCATTCTATTCTTTAAAAAAAAAAACAATATATATATTGCGTTTCATATTTGGCCCCCCTACTTTTGTCCCTGTCCCCCCATGTGCCCCCCCCTAAATATGAAAGCTGGAGACACCACTGCTTTTCTTAATATACTGGAGTAGATTACAACCACAATTTTTTTTTTATTACTGTCAGTGTTATTGAGAATATTCCTGTCCAACCCAGTAGGGACAAGGGCAGCAATAAAAACCGGACAGAGACACTAACTCTTTCACACTCTATCCAAAATTAACAAAAATGGCCAAAATTAATACAAATCATTTTTTTTAGGGGGAAACACATACAGTACTCATAAATGAAATAGCAGGAGATATAAGTACTGACGTCTCTTGTGACTACAGAATGGCAGGGAGCATTTTCTACTGCAGATTAGAAAATGAAAGCAAGTGTTTTAATTGGCTACCACTGTTTACTTAGCGTTCATAAACTATCCAAATGTCCTACGTTCAACATAAATAGAACGTAATTATGATATATTCTGAGGGTTTTAGGGCGTTAGGTTAGGTTGTTATTGTGATCTATTAAAACTATATTCATTCCTGGTACAGAAAACTGGCGGATCTCCTTTTGTTTACAGTAAATGTGGCTGACACAAAGTCAGCATGACAAATGTTGACAGTGCAAACATGTATGTGCTGATTTCATTCTGACCTAATGAACTAAGCATGAGTAAACAAAAACAATGATATCGTCCATCTAGTCACTATAGAACAGTGGTCTCCAAACTGTGGCCCTTTGTTTGCTTTTATCCAGCCCCTTAGTGATATTTTATTCACCAATGAAGGGCACAATTCCTTTCAATTGTACTAACGATGGGGCACAATCCCTACCAATGACATCAGCAATGGGGCACAGTTCCTCACAATGACACCAGCAATGGGTCCCAGTGACACCAATGATAGGGGACAATTCCTCTCAATGACCCCAACAATGGGGCACAATTTCTCCCACCCACACCAATGATGGGGGGATTCAAAAAATCTGAGGAAAACGCTTGGACAGCCGCACTCCAAAAAAGGTTCTTTTATTTAAAATAAAAGCACAAACAGCATGCCAAAGCAAAAAAATAGCAAGTATGAGCTGACGTTTCGCACTGCGATTCAGTGCTTAATCATAGCTGACATACACATCTAATGCACCTCTTATATATACTCACATAAACTCATGATAAGAACAAAGCAATTAAGACTTCAATTGACTGATGGATAGGCTAGCAGCTGTGTCCCATTAGTACAATTTAGACATATCATGTTATCAGAAACACACACACCTACATTTTATATACCAACTCATAAAGACCATTTATAATATATACACAAGTAAATGCATATATTTTTACACGAACATGTAACATACACATAAACATAAACATAAACCCTCTGCCTGTGTGGCATGATTACAATAGTGCAGGAAAAAACCTCACCTAATGCATATAAAGTGTATGATCACATGTGCAATGTGTATTAATAATATGTACCGTATATGCATATGTGAGAAAATTCAATCAAACTATCCCTATACGTTCAAGAATATAAATATGGGGTGAGTGACCCATATGGACAATAAGTGAATCTAAAAACATAAGATAGAGATGAAAGAAGGAGAAATGAAAAATGAAAAAAAGGGGGGGAGGAAACCAGAGAACTAATTATGTGATTGCGGTAGTGAGGACAGTGTGCGTGTAAATCAATGGATCGATATAAACTAGCTCTTGCTTGGACATACTGGTGTAAACTCTCCAAGTTGGCATCTTTTTTTATCCACGTATTTGCTAAATAAATGTCCTTACAAAAAAAATAAAAAAAAACTTAAAAATAAAAATAAAAAATACTTTAATTAAAAAAAAAAAAAAAACTTTAACCACTTCTCTACTGTGCACGAAAACCCCCTTCCTGCCCAAGCCATTTTTCAGCTTTCAGCGCTGTCACACTTTGAATGACAATTGCGCGGTCGTGCGATGTGGCTCCCAAACGAAATTTGTGTCCTTTTTTTCCCACAAATAGAGCTTTCTTTTGGTGGTATTTGATCACCTCTGCGGTTTTTATTTTTTGTGCTATAAACAAAAGAAGAGCGTCCAGTTTGGAAAAAAAACACTATTTTTTACTTTTTGCTATAATAAATACCCATTTTTTTTTTAAATAAAATTTTCCTCAGTTTAGGCCGATACGTATTCTTCTACATATTTTTGGTAAAAAAAAAAAATCGCAATAAGCGCGTATTGATTGGTTTGCGCAAAAGTTATAGCGTGTACAAAATAGGGGATAGATTTATAGCATTTTTATTTTTTTATTTTTTTATTAGTAATGGCGGCGATCTGCGATTTTTTATTGTGACTGCGATATTGCGGCGGACACATCGGACACTTTTGACACATTTTTGGGACCATTCACGTTTATACAGCGATCCCTGCTATAAAAATGCATTGATTACTGTATAAATGTGATTGGCAGGGAAGGGGTTAACCACTAGGGGGCGGGAAGGGGTTAAATATGTTCCCTCAATGTGTTCTTACTGTGGGGGGAGGTGACTGACTGGGGGAGGTGACCGATGGTTGTCCCTATGTACAAGGGACACACCATCGGTCCCCTCTCCCTCACAGGACGTGGATCTCTGTGTTTACACACAGAGATCCACTTTCCTGCTCGTTTCCCGGGCAATCGCGGGTGCCCGGCGGCAATCGCGGCCGCCGGGCACGCGCACCGGGGCCTTGTGAACGCGGCGGGGGCACGCGTGCGCCGCTGGCGGCGAGCGCGCGCCTCCTAGCTCGTTTTAAAGGGAGGACGTCATATGACGTCCTCCCAGAACGAGAGTATCCTCCGCCCGCCGTCAATTGACAGTGGGCGGGGGACAAGTGGTTAATTTAAAAAGCATGAAGGTTCCTATTAGGGGAGGAGACAAGTTTAGGATGTTATGCAAAAGGGAAGTTTTTTGGATTTTCACTTTACACACAAGGATACCGTTAGGGCTGAACTTTGAGTGGGATGTATCCCACTTCTATGAATAATCATCCCACTAAGAACTTTTAACACATATATACATGTGCATGTATCCCCAATGGCCTTGCATACTTCCCAAAACTTGTTTCTGCAATGGTTAATACACTGTCCCTTACGATTTTACTTTCTCATTTTCTCCCATTCCTTCAAATACCAATTAACATGCTCCTTTTTTAGGAAATATTATGTAACAACAAACACACGGAATATTTGAAATTCCTTTAAATCCACACAGGGATACATAATTTCCCCAACTGGATATAGTATAACTGGTTTTGATGGAATGGGGTTGTATACAGGTGTATGTGTATGCACGAGTAAATAGGTCAACGCGGCCTCTTTTAATACACCAAGTAATATAGATGAGTTATCAACTATGTTTTATTCCCATCGATCTATGGTCTGCATCTATCTGCTCTTTTATAAATTTCCATATGTAATTTTCTATTATACACGTGCTTTTTATATGTCCGTTCCGATGCAATTTTAGCATATTATGTGGACATAGACACAGCGATGTGTATTGTGTCACGGCAGATTGCTGCCTTCCAAACACATTACACTTTAGACCCCATATTTCCTCATATATATATATATATATATATATATATAGTTTAACCACTTGTCCCCCGCCCACTGTCAATTGACGGCGGGCGGAGGACACTCGTTCTGGGAGGACGTCATATGACGTCCTCCCTTTAAAACGAGCTAGGAGGCGCGCCCGCCGCGTTCACAAGGCCCCGGTGCGCGTGCCCGGCGGCCGCGATTGCCGCCGGGCACCCGCGATTGCCCGGGAACCGAGCAGGAAAGTGGATCTGTGTGTGTAAACACACAGATCCACGTCCTGTGAGGGAGAGGGGACCGATGGTGTGTCCCTTGTACATAGGGACAACCATCGGTCACCTCCCCCAGTCAGTCCCCTCCCCCCACAGTAAGAACACATTGAGGGAACATATTTAACCCCTTCCCGCCCCCTAATGGTTAACCTCTTCCCTGCCAATCACATTTATACAGTAATCAATGCATTTTTATAGCAGGGATCGCTGTATAAATAGGAATGGTCCCAAAAATGTGTCAAAAGTGTCCGATGTGTCCGCCGCAATATCGCAGTCACAATAAAAATCGCAGATCGCCACCATTACTAAAAAAAAAAAAAAAAAAATGCTATAAATCTGTCCCCTATTTTGTAGACGCTATAACTTTTGCGCAAACCAATCAATACGCGCTTATTGCGATTTTTTTTTACCAAGAATATGTAGAAGAATACGTATCGGCCTAAACTGAGGAAAATTTTATTTAAAAAAAAATAATAGGATTTTTTACTCACCGTAAAATCCTTTTCTCTGAGTCCATGGACCGACACAGCTTCTCTATTGACAAAGTGGGTATTATCCGTTAATTAGGAGTGACTAGGCAGAAAAGCTTGTAAAAAGTGTTGCATCACACCTTCTACAGTACCGCCCAGGGGGCGGACCCTCTGGGTATAACCTCTCAGTCTGCATCTCGCAGATCAGTTCGTCAAAAAGCAGTACAAACTTAAAAAGGAGGGGTGGGTGCTGTGTCGGTCCATGGACTCAGAGAAAAGGATTTTACAGTGAGTAAAAAATCCTATTTACTCTTTCGTCCATGGACCGACACAGCTTCTCTATTGACAAAGTGGGACGTCCCAAAGCAGTGTCAGAGAAAAAACGAGGGGTGGTAACAGCATAAAAACAAACTTCACCCCAAAACACAAAACAGCACTCCTCCAACGGAGGAGTTGCAAGTCTAAACAGCCGCTTGCGAAACCTTGCGGCCGAAAGAGGCATCCGAAGATGCACCTACATCAACTTTGTAGAATTTTGTGAAAGTGTGAGCGGACGACCAAGTCGCCGCTTTACATAGTTGGGAAACAGACGCTTGATGTCGGAAAGCCCAAGAGGCACCTATTGCCCTGGTCGAATGCGCCGTGACAGGAAAGGGGGGCGCCTGACCCTTTAAGGCGTAAGCCTGGATTACTATCTGTCGGATCCACCTAGAGATGGTGGCCGATGAGACTGCTTGGCCCTTCTTGGGACCAGCCACCGAAACAAACAGTGAGTCTGACTTCCGGAACAGGGAAGTAGCAGATAGGTATACTCTCAAAGCTCGGACAACGTCCAAGGAATGCAACGCCGACTCCTTAGGATTCGACGGCTGAGGACACAAGGATGGAAGTACAATGTCTTCATTGAGATAAAAAGCCGAAACGACTTTTGAAAGGAAGGCTGCGGCCGCAGCACCACCTTATCCTTGTGGAAAATCAAATAGGGAGCCTTGCAGGACAAGGCTGCCAGCTCAGAGACTCGTCTAACTGACGTAACAGCCACCAAAAAGACCACTTTCTGAGAAAGTGTCAACAGGGGAATATCTCTAATATTCTCAAACGGTGCCTTCTGAAGCACCGAGAAGACCAGGTTCAAGTCCCACGGAAGTAACGGGGGACGGACCGGAGGGGCCACATGTCGAACCCCCTGCACAAATGTACTCACGAGAGAGTGAGCCGCCAGGGGTCGCTGAAAAAAGACAGCCAGGGCATATATCTGTCCCTTAATCGTACTTAGGGCAAGCCTTTGATCCACCCCATGCTGTAAAACCAGCAGGATTCTGGAAACCAAATAAGTACGCGGATGCCATTTCATTTCCTCACACATGGAGATGTGGGCCTTCCAAGTGCGGTGATAAACCTTCCTAGAGGACGGTTTCCGAGCACTTCTCATAGTAGAGATTACTGAATCTGACAGGCCCAGGTCTCTCAGTACCTGGTTCTCAATAGCCATGCCGTTAAAGCCAGTGACTGTAAAGCAGGATGGAGTCTGGGACCTTGCGATAGCAGGTCCTTCCGTAGTGGTAGGCGCCAGGGGACGTCTGCTACCAGACGTACTAGATCGGCGTACCAAGGACGCTGAGACCAATCTGGAGCGATTAGGATCATTGGAATTCCCTCTGCCTCCACTCTGCGGAGCAGAAGAGGAAGAAGCCTTAAGGGAGGGAAGGCATAGATTAGCCGATACTGACCCCACGATGCTACCAACGCGTCCGTTGCGTCTGCCCATGGGTCTCTTGACCGGGCCACAAATCTCAATACCTTCCGATTGAGTCGGGAAGCCAGAAGATCTACATCTGGTGTGCCCCATCTTTGGCAGAGGAGTTGGAACACCTCCCGGGTGTAAGGACCATTCTCCCTGGTCCAGCATCTGGCGGCTCAGGTAGTCCGCCTGCCAGTTTTCCACGCCCGGAATGTACACGGCCGATAGTGCCGGTACGCTCTTCTCTGCCCACTTCAGGATGCGAGCAACCTCCGATGCTGCAGCTGAGCTTCTTGTTCCTCCTTGATGATTGACATATGCCACCGCTGTGGCGTTGTCTGACTGGATCCTGACTGGACGCCCTTGCAGCCTCTGAGACCATTTGAAGAGGCACAGCTTGATCGCCCGGATCTCCAGGACATTGATCGGCAGGAGGGCTTCCTCTGGGGTCCAGCGACCTTGCGCCGACTGGACACCCCAGACTCCCCCCCAACCTGTAAGGCTGGCGTCCGTCGTGATCACTATCCAGTAAACCGGAAGAAATGACTTCCCGGCCATTAGAGCCGGTGCTGTCAGCCACCATACCAGGGATCTCCTGACTAGGTGGCTCACTCAGATTTGATAATCCAGAGATGAAGGGCATCTGTTCCCTGTGGACAGAACTTCCTTCTGTAACACTCGAGTGTGGTATTGAACATATGGGACCGCCTCGAAGGAGGCTACCATGAGGCCCAACACTCGCATGCAAAAACGGAGTGACGACCAATTCCTGGAAGTCAGCTGCCGTACTGCAGCCCGGAGGGTCTGCAACTTCTCCACAGGGAGGAATACCTTTGCCTCTGAGGAATCCAGAATCAACCCCAGGTACACTAGGCGTTGAGTGGGCACCAATACTGACTTTTGCGTGTTTAGTATCCAACCACAGTCTCGAAGAGTCTGACAGGTAATGGACACGCTTACCTCTAATTCTGAGCTTGAAGGGGCCTTCAGCAGAAGGTCGTCCAAGTAGCCTGTGATAGCGATACCCCGCTGTCTTAGAAGTGCCAGAATCGGAGTGAGCACCTTGGTGAACGTCCTGGGTGCTGAGGCAAGGCCCAACGGGAGGGCCACAAACTGGTAGTGGTCCTTCCCGATAGCAAATCGCAGAAACCTCTGGTGTCTGGAGTATATGGGGACATGCAGGTATGCGTCCTTGATGTTCAAGGAGGCCAGAAAGTCCCCCGGATGGAGAGCCGTGATTACAGATCAAACCGACTCCATCCGAAATCTTTGTACCTTCACAAAGCAATTGAGGGCTCTGAGATCCAAGCTTGGACGAACCCCCTCCTTCTTCGGCACAAAGAACAGATTTGAGTAAAACCCCGTTCCAGTTCTGGAACTGGAATAACTACCCCGCGTTCCAGTAGACCCTGGACCGCCCCATACAGGGCCTCCCGATGGGTCGGTAGTAGCTGGAGATTGGAGGTGTTGAATCTGTCCGGTGGACAAGAGAGAAACTCTATCTTGTAGCCTGAGGAGATTACTTCGCAAACCCACCTGTCGGAGATTAGAGCTGTCCACTGAGTTGCGAATTTGCGAAGACGTCCCCCCACCCGAGAGCATGCGGACGCAAATTTGTCCGCAGGCTTATTGGGTATGCGGGACCAAGGACGCTTTTGTCCTTGGGCAGGCGCTTTATCAGCCTGGGGTCTTTTCCCTGTCGCCCTAGGGGGACGAAAAAACCGCTTGCGTGCAGTAAAGGAGGGCCCTTGGCGTGGCCCCTTACCCTTGCTAATTTGGGGAAGCAAAGTGCTTTTACTTCCTGTGGCATCCTTGATGGTGTCATCCAGAGAAGCCCCAAAAAGTCTGTCGCCCTTAAAAGGCAGATCCAACAGGGCTTTCTTGGAAGTCTGGTCCGTAGACCAGCCTTTTAGCCAGGTCAGGCGGCGTATTGCTAATGCATAAACCGAAGTTTTAGACAGCAGGGGAATAGTATTCATGTCTGACTCGCAGACAACCCTAAGGCCCTGGACCAACTGGTCGGCCAATGTTATCTCATCAGGAGGAGCATCTCGCTCCTTAACCCCTGGAGTAGCAATCTTGCCCATTCAGTAAGTGTGTGAGACACTAGGGCCCCCGCCAATGCCGGGCGTACTGCCGTACTGCCGAGCCTACCACTGAGTATAGGTAGCAAGCGAGTGCTTCAGTGTCATGGAAACCCTGCCAGGAACAGACGCCCTGGACTTCCTGGTTCCCGTTTGCGTGCGCGCGCGCCCCCCGCAGGTGACGCCGGAAGGGCTATTTAAACTCCTCACTTGCAGACAGTCCCTGCTGTCTGCTCTACAGCGTTCACCCCAAGTGACCTGATCTGCTCAATCACCTGTATCTGACCCGGCTTCCTGAGACCTTCCTGCTATCTACCTGTACCTGATCATCGGCCTGTTTCTGACTTCGGTATTGCCTGATCCTTCTGTACCTCGCTGCCCGCCAGTTTACCCGACCCCGGCTTGTCTGTTGATCCTGCCTGATCCAGGCTCTGTTCACCCGCTGCTGTTCAGTGGTTCCAGTCCACCTGCTGTGCCTCCCGGTCCGGGCCACCTGCCGTAGTTCCTGGTTCCTGTTTACTCACCTGCTGTGGTTCCTGGTTCCCGTCTGCTCATCTGCTGGTTCCTGCTCACCTGCTGCTGCTCAGTGGTTCCAGTCTACCTGCTGTGCCTTCTGGTCCGGGTCATCTGCTGTGGTTCCTGGTTCCTGTCTGCTCATCTGCTGTAGTTCCTGGTTCCTGTCTGCTCATCTGCTGTAGTTCCTGGTTCCTGCCTACTCCTCTGCTGGTTCCTGCTCACCTGCTGCTGCTCAGTAGTTCCAGTCTACCTGCTGTGCCTCCCGGTCCGGGTCATCTGCTGTGGTTCCTGGTTCCTGTCTTCTCACCTGCTGGTTCCTGATCACCTGCGGTTCTCCTTGATCCTGCCAGGCACTCGTACCCCTTCCACCTCCGTGCCTCCTGTTTTACCATCAGGGGCCGCTGGTGGGAGCCGTAAGGGAGGCCTCCCTCTGCTAACCGGGCTCGTCACCGCCAGGTACGTGACAGTAGCAGACAGCCATGTCTGAGCCCGAGCAGGGAGCCTCACCTATGGAGGAACTATGCCGACACCTGGCGGGACTGACCGAGGCCGTCAAGAGCCTCCAGCAAGGCTACGCTCACCTGGAAGGACAAGTGCGGGCCCTCACCAACCCCGATGGAGCTCAAGGGGATCCACGTGCTTCCACTTCCTCTGCCGGGGCAGGAGCTGTGCCCACGGTGGTCATGCTTCCCCCTGAACCCAGGGTTCCTACACCCGAAAAATTCTCCGGGGACCGGAGCAAGTTCAGGGCCTTCCGGAACTCTTGTGAGTTGTACTTCGCCTTACAGCCCCGCACCTTTTCCTTAGAAGCTACCAAGGTGGGCTTTGTAATTTCACTACTATCCGGAGACCCACAGAACTGGGCCCACCGCCTGCTAGAACGCAAGGATGCGTCCTTGGACAGCCTTACACTTCTTTTTGACGCCATGGCCAAATTGTACGAGGACCCTCAGCTCTCGGTCACTGCAGAAAACGCCCTGCGGACCCTTCAGCAGGGATGCAGAGCAGCGGAAGATTATGTAGCCGAATTTAGGCGCTGGAGCGCAGACACCAGCTGGAATGACGCTGCCCTCCGTCACCAGTTTCGTATAGGCCTTTCTGACCCCCTGAAGGACGAACTGGCTAGGGTAGGAATACCAGAAAATCTGAACCTGCTGATCGATCTGACAATTCAGATTGACCGACGCCTGAGGGAACGGAGGGCTGAGAGGGCCACGGGCTTTACCCGGCCGACCTGGATGCTTCCCCGGGTCCCCAGTCATCTGCACCCAGCTCCTGCAGCACCCTCGACTCCCTCGTACGATGCTCCCGAACCCATGCAGCTTGGGGTCCTCCGCCCTTCCCTTACTCCGGAGGAATGCCAACGCCGACGCACGCATAACTTGTGCCTGTACTGCGGGGAGCCCGGTCACTTCGTTAGGAACTGTCCCCTGAAGCTCCGTAAGTGCTTGTCAGTATTCCCTGCTGTGATCAACCCTCAGACTAGATCCTCTTCTCACTTTGCTCTTTCTATCTCCCTGCAGCTCCCAGGAAGGACCCTACAAGTAGTCGCAATTATTGACTCTGGGGCCTGTAGTTGCTTCATGGACTCAGCTTTTGCCCGTACTCAACTGATTCCTCTACTTCCCAAGACCCATGGCCTACGGGTTCACCTGGCTGATGGGTCCATTATCAAGTCGGGGCCCGTAGTCGAAGAGACGGCTCCCCTACCCGTCACTGTCTCCACCTCTACCGGGGAGCACCGAGAATATCTACAGCTGGACATTATCTCCTCTCCACTGTTCCCCATAATTCTCGGTATGCCCTGGCTACAAGCCCATAATCCTACCATCAACTGGGTCACAGGGGTGGTCACTTTTCCTTCCTCCTACTGCCAACGTTCCTGCGGCTCACACAAACCCCCTGGGCCTGCCACCTGAATGTGTACCGACACTGAGGCCGGAATACGTCAGGCCATCCCTGACGCTTACCTGGACTTTCTCGATGTGTTTAGTAAACAGGGGGCAGAGACACTACCACCCCACCGAGCCTACGACTGTCCCATTGATCTACTCCCCGGAGCAGCTATTCCTTTCGGTAGGATTTTCCCTTTAACGGAGGTAGAACAGGGGGCCCTGAAGGATTACATCAATGAGAACCTTTTAAAGGGGTTCATTCGCCCCTCTACGTCGCCAGCAGGCGCAGGCATTTTCTTTGTGGAGAAGAAGGACCACACCCTCAGGCCATGTGTGGACTACCGTGAACTAAACAAGGTCACCATTAAAAATCGCTATCCTCTCCCTCTGGTACCAGAGTTATTCCAAAGATTGGGAACTGCCGTCATTTTTACTAAACTCAACCTCCGGGGGGCCTATAACCTGGTTTGAATCAAGGAGGGCGATGAGTGGAAAACTGCCTTCCGCTCCCGGTTCGGACATTTCGAGTATTTAGTGATGCCCTTCGGGCTGTGCAATGCCCCTGCCACCTTCCAGTATTTTATTAATGATGTACTTCGGGACTTTTTAGATCTCTTTGTGATTGCTTATTTAGATGACATACTAATCTTCTCTTCCTCCCTTGACTCCCATCGCAGGCATGTCAGAAGTGTGTTAGACCGGCTTCGACAGCATAGTCTATATGCGAAGGCTGAGAAATGCGAGTTTGAGCGAAAGAGCATAGCATTTCTGGGATTAATCATCTCTGGCGAAGGCATCAGGATGGACCCACAGAAGATCACCGCAATCTTGGACTGGCCAGCGCCAGTGGATAAGAAGGGAATCCAACGGTACGTTGGATTCGCCAACTTTTACCGTAAATTTATCCGGGGGTTCTCCGCCATCATTGCTCCCATTACCCAGCTAACCAAGCAAGGTACCCGTTTCCACTGATCCCCTGAGGCCCAAAAGGCCTTTGAGGATCTCAAAGGGCTCTTCACCTCTGCATCCATCTTAAAACACCCTGATTCCTCCCTACCATTTGTGCTTGAGGTAGATGCTTCTGAGGTTGCAGTAGGAGCAATATTGTCACAGAGGCAAGGAACCAAGGCTTTGCTTCATCCGGTGGCTTTCTTTTCTCGCAAATTATCTGCGGCAGAAAAGAATTATGACGTGGGAGACCGGAAACTCTTGGCGATCAAGTCCGCCCTGGAGGAATGGAGTTATTTACTTGAAGGTGCTGCTCACCCGATCTTAGTATTCACCGACCATAAGAACTTAGAGTACCTGAAAACTGCAAAAAGACTTAAACCACGACAAGCCAGATGGGCCCTGTTTTTTTCCCGGTTCTCCTTCCATGTGACATACCGCCCCGGTGCCAAGAACACTAAACCTGACGCCTTGTCCCGAATGTTTCATGGATCCAAAGAACTCTCCTCACCCGATACAATCCTCGCTCCTGGGAACTTTCTTCTACTTCAGGAGGACCTACTCACCCGGATCAGACAAGCCACCACCAGACAGGAACCCTCTTCTGAACTGGATCTGCAAACCAAGGATGGATTACTCTGGCATCAAGACAGGATATTCGTACCAGAAGAACTAAAGATAGCCGTGCTTGAGCTCTGCCACGATCACGCCCTTGCTGGGCACTTTGGCGTGGCTAAGACCACTGAGTTGGTACAACGTACCTTCTGGTGGCCTCGACTACGCGAGGATTGCAGGAGGTTTGTGGAGTCCTGTACTACATGTGCCCGGAATAAGGGGTCCAGATCCAAAGCCTGGGGACTACTGAAGCCCTTACCCGTTCCAGATAGACCGTGGAAAATGCTTTCTATCGACTTCATAGTCGAGCTGCCCCCGGTTGAGAACCACACCACCATCTTTGTGATTGTGGACCGCCTGTCCAAGATGGCACATTTTGTCCCTATGAGAGGGACCCCCTCGGCCTCGGAAACTGCACAAATGTTCATTAAAGAAGTCGTCAGGCTCCACGGGGTACCCGCTAATATAGTCTCCGATCGGGGGGTACAATTTACCTCCCGGTTCTGGAGGTCCCTCTGCAAGACCCTGGGAATAGAGCTATCATTCTCTTCGGCTTACCACCCTCAAACCAACGGACAGACGGAGAGAACAAATCAGACTCTCGAGCAATATTTGCGTTGTTTTTCCTCCTTTGCTCAGAATGACTGGCTCTCCCTGCTTCCGCTAGCGGAGTTCTCTTACAATAACTCCATCCACTCCACAACTAACCAGACCCCATTTTTTGCAAACTTCGGGTTTCACCCCACATTTCTGCCCAACTCTCTCCCTGAGTGCTCGGTGCCCGCAGTTCTGGAAAAGGTGAATTTCTTCTCTTCTAACAACCAACTTCTACGCGAAACCATGGCAAGAACTCAGGAGTATAACAAGATGGTCTACGACAGGAGGAGACGGGGTGAATTAGTGCTGGCACCAGGCGACCAAGTATGGCTTTCTACCATCAATCTAAGATTGGCTTGTCCGTCCAGGAAATTGGGCCCCAAGTTTCTAGGGCCATTTCCTGTCAAAAGGAAAATTAACGAGGTGGCCTACGAGCTGGAGCTCCCCGACTCCCTGAGGGTCCACCCTGTTTTTCACGTTTCTCTGCTGAAACCATCAGTCTCCAACCCATTCCCAGGTCGGACTCTGACTCGCCCTGATCCCGTCATCATAGACGGGGAACAGGAATTCGAGGTAGAAGCTATTCTGGACGCACGAAAAAGAAATAGCCAGAGTCATTTTTTAATAAAATGGAAGGGTTACAGACCAGAGGAGAACTCTTGGGAACCGGAAGAGAACATTCACGCCAAAGACCTGATACAGGCCTTCAGGAGGTCTCACCCCGAGAAGTTTACCCCTAGGGGCATCCGGAGGCTGCCCCTTGGGGGAGGGCAATGTCATGGAAACCCTGCCAGGAACAGACGCCCTGGACTTCCTGGTTCCCGTTTGCGTGCGCGCACCCGCACGTGCGCACGCGCCCCCGCAGGTGACGCCGGAAGGGCTATTTAAACTCCTCACTTGCAGACAGTCCCTGCTGTCTGCTCTACAGCGTTCACCCCAAGTGACCTGATCTGCTCAATCACCTGTATCTGACCCGGCTTCCTGAGACCTTCCTGCTATCTACCTGTACCTGACCATCGGCCTGTTTCTGACTTCGATATTGCCTGATCCTTCTGTACCTCGCTGCCCGCCAGTTTACCCGACCCCGGCTTGTCTGTTGATCCTGCCTGATCCAGGCTCTGTTCACCCGCTGCTGTTCAGTGGTTCCAGTCCACCTGCTGTGCCTCCCGGTCCGGGCCACCTGCCGTAGTTCCTGGTTCCTGTTTACTCACCTGCTGTGGTTCCTGGTTCCCGTCTGCTCATCTGCTGGTTCCTGCTCACCTGCTGCTGCTCAGTGGTTCCAGTCTACCTGCTGTGCCTTCCGGTCCGGGTCATCTGCTGTGGTTCCTGGTTCCTGTCTGCTCATCTGCTGTAGTTCCTGGTTCCTGTCTGCTCATCTGCTGTAGTTCCTGGTTCCTGCCTACTCCTCTGCTGGTTCTTGCTCACCTGCTGCTGCTCAGTAGTTCCAGTCTACCTGCTGTGCCTCCCGGTCCGGGTCATCTGCTGTGGTTCCTGGTTCCTGTCTTCTCACCTGCTGGTTCCTGATCACCTGCGGTTCTCCTTGATCCTGCCAGGCACTCGTACCCCTTCCACCTCCGTGCCTCCTGTTTTACCATCAGGGGCCGCTGGTGGGAGCCGTAAGGGAGGCCTCCCTCTGCTAACCGGGCTCGTCACCGCCAGGTACGTGACATTCAGCCTTCTTATCCACAGGGTCCTTGAAAACAGGAGCCCCTTCTACAGGAATTGTGGTGGCTCTATTAAGTCTGGACACCGGAGGGTCCACTATAGGGGGAGAGGTCCATTTCTTCAGAAAACTCTCCTCAAAGGGGTACCGTACCGCAAACCTCTTTGGGGCTGTAAAGACCCTCACTGGGTTCTCCCATTCCTTGCATAAGAGTTTATCAAAAGACACACAAGGGAACACCTTAGCAGTGCGGGCAGGTCTATGAAACCCAAGTGGACCGGAGTCTCTGCTGCTTCTGCAGTATTTTCCAACTTTAGCATATCCCGCACTGCAGTAATAAGGTCAGATACCAAAGCCGTCTTGCGTACTGACCTGGACTTGGAGTCATCCTCACTGTCCGGTCACGGTCTGCAGTCTCTGATGCGTCAGAATCTGGGCCCCGAGCCGTAGCTGGACCTGGTTCTGCATCAGAATTATCCCCAGAAGCTTGCAGGGGACGGGGCGTTTACTACCCCCTGTATTCCCGTGTGCTGCTTCCACCCTGGCAGCAAACGCCTCTAGGATTGCAGTCATAGCGTTCATAGACACCTCAGGGGCACCAGCTGCTAAATCTGGTGTTTCAGGGGAGAAGACATCTGGCTCAGATGCCATGCTGACCACACGCTGACACTCACAGGGCTCCAGGCAAGATATCAATAGGCCACCCTCCTGTGCTGCAGAGAGGCTGGGTCACCCAGAGGACTCACCACCCTGGATAGGTACTGCTATGCTGCCGTGTGCTGCGCCTGTGATGCTGTCCCCACTGCTGCTGTGTCAGTCTGCTTCTTTTATCAGCATTTCCGGTGTGAATTTTCGCACCAGTGTAATGCACCCTAGAGGCCGGAGGCTCTCGCAAAATGGTTGCCAAAAACGTCTGTATGGAAGATAATGTGGGCTCTAAGAAAATGGCCGCCGACCGAAGATAGAGGTCAAGCAGCCATAGCCCACAAAAAGATGGCCGCCGAACGGCAATATATGCATACAGGGTGGACAAACATGGCCGCCGATCAGCTGATAGGGGCTAGTGGGTGTGGCCGAACCACAGGAAGATGGCCGCCGGGCAGTCACAAGAGGCCGAACTCGGCATGGACCACCTCAAAATGGCCCGCGACAGCATGGAGGAGGAAGCACACAAACACAGGTAAGCAGAAATGACATTTCTTTTAAATGTTAGTTACAGCCAGCCCCGCTCCAGTGGAACCCCCTAGGTGACCCCCAGCACCCAGCAACCTTTAGCTAGAAGCCCAGGGAGGAGGGAAAGGCAGGGAGAGAGGGAAGAAAGGGGCCACAACCACTTACTTGATCTCTCCAGGAATGTCCAGCTAAATCACCCAGCCGAGGCAGGGGAGTTTTACTTACCTATCCTGCATGTATTATGCTGGAAGACATTCCAAACAGATCATCGTCCGCGCACGGAAGGTGACTGTTGGCCAGGCATGCTGTGATTGGACCCAAAAGGGACGATCAAAAGTATGCCCTGGAGCATGACGCTCACCGGACAGGCTGCTGCGACTCGGCCGTAAGGTCAGCCGAAGCTGAGCGGTCCGATGCAAGCCTTGGAGCGTAAGCTCACCGGCCAGGCTGCTGCGACTCGGCCGTAAGGTCAGCCGAAGCTGAGCGGTCCGATGCAGGCCCTGGAGCGTAGGCTCACCGGCCACCCGTGGAGCGATGGGCATGTCGTGGAAAACCCAGCGCGTAGCTATGGTCGGCACACGCTCGATGGCTGAAACTGGGGAGACTACAAGGATCGAGGATCCAGCCTGTCACCCAGTCGGCAGTTGATCGAAGATCGCAGGAAACAACAAATGTAGCAAAAAAAAAATATATATATATTTTTTCCCCCGGACCAATGGGCCCGAAGGGAGCCATGTCCTACTCCTTGCTAGACAGAAAAAAACTGATCTGCGAGATGCAGACTGAGAGGTTATACCCAGAGGGTCCGCCCCCTGGGCAGTACTGTAGAAGGTGTGATGCAACACTTTTTACAAGTTTTTCTGCCTAGTCACTCCTAATTAACGGATAATACCCACTTTGTCAATAGAGAAGCTGTGTCGGTCCATGGACGAAAGAGTAATGGGTATTTATTATAGCAAAAAGTAAAAAATAGTGTTTTTTTTCCAAACTGGACGCTCTTCTTTTGTTTATAGCGCAAAAAAGAAAAAACGCAGAGGTGATCAAATACCACCAAAAGAAAGCTCTATTTGTGGGAAAAAAAGGACGCAAATTTCGTTTGGGAACCACGTCGCACGACCGCGCAATTGTCATTCAAAGTGTGACAGCGCTGAAAGCTGAAAAATGGCTTGGGCAGGAAGGGGGTTTTCGTGCACAGTAGGGAAGTGGATAACTGGTTTTGATGGAATGGGGTTGTATACAGGTGTATGTGTATGCACAAGTAAATAGGTCAACGCGGCCTCTTTTAATACACCAAGTAATATAGATGAGTTATCAACTATGTTTTATTCCCATCGATCTATGGTCTGCATCTATCTGCTCTTTTATAAATTTCCATATGTAATTTTCTATTATACACGTGCTTTTTATATGTCCTGTCAAGGTCACCTGTGGCCAGGTGACAGATGCACACCGTAGGGGGACAGGAGTGCACCGCAAGGTAGTGAACCCTATGGCTGACTGCTGCGGATAGGAAACTGGGTGGTTGTGGAAAGCGGGACCAGAGGAGCACAACCGGGATCCTAACGGAAGCTAGAGCCAAGATTCCCCAGGGCGCGGAGTCTAAGACCCAGCAGGTCTTCTCCAGGGCCTCTAGTGGTGAGGATGTTATGCTGCAGGCAGGGACCAGGTCGCGGCCCCTGGAGTTTCCTAGCTCACGCCCCGTAGGATAAGGGGAAAAGAGGGGAAGCAGCAGCACAAGATATGAGAGAACCGAATAACAAGCTGAAGGTCAGGGGCCACAAGCAGACAAGGATAACGAAAGAACGAGCCGAAGGTCAAGGGTCACGAGCAGACAGGGATAGTCGGGGACAAGCCAAATATGTAACAGAGAGACAGACGTAGCACACGGCAGGCAGGAACCCAAACACACAATGCCTAACAAACACGTTGATCAGCCAAGCAGGCTTGCAGTGCACAGGTTAATATAGTGTTCTGTGATAGGGCCTGGGGTGGAGTCTGGCTGGGAGGAGATTATAAAGGAAGCCAGGTGAGAGAGAGTCTGGCCTCTAAGATGAACACATGGGAAGGAAGGTAAGCTGACAGACAAACACTACTGCATATCCATGACATGTCCGTTCCGATGCAATTTTAGCATATTATGTGGACATAGACACAGCGATGTGTATTGTGTCACGGCAGATTGCTGCCTTCCAAACACATTACACTTTAGACCCCATATTTCCTCAGTGTCATACCATTGGCTGTTTATCGGCCACACATTGGTCCCATAGTAAGAGTTCTGCAAAATCTAAGTGTCATTTCTCTTTTAGTCTTTTCCACAAGTTAACTAACCAACCACTAATGAATGGGATCTATCGTAGTCCATGTGTCCCTGCTCTTTAATAGATACATCTGGATAGACTATTGTACTTTGAAAAGACACACACACACCACAACACATTTATTCACACATAGTGGAATCAGAACAGACAGACATGGCAATGCACATGCACACTAGGAATTATGTCCGATATGGACATTGAATTGACCTGTTAATTATCAGGTTTACCCATTGTGCATTTGCAACATTGCCATGTCCACTTTGCGCTAGATATGGCTCACCGGTTCGAACACTAGGTTCTTGCAGATCTGTGAGCCTAAATTATATTTCTCAAGTATACAAAGTGAACATTTCTATCATTGGAAGCTTTTTTTTTTTTTTTTCCTAAAAAATTGGCCGTGGGCCTGTTTTTTCATTTTTTTTATATTCTCAGGTCGGCAGCTGTATACACACATGCTTGAAATCACCTCCAACAGGATCGTTCAATCGACCTGTCGATCAACATGTTCACTACAAGCATAGGTGCCATAACATATATCCGTCTTGAATTAGGCATATTGATCTTGTATCAGGCATGATTTACATGCAAGTTTAGATTCAGATTTAAACATAACAAGATATTATCCTGTACATGTTTTTAAACCCATAAGCCTAAATGGTTGTTCTAGAAACACTCAAGGTGGACTTTAAAATATATGGTTTAGGGATTGACAATCCATTCCCACAAATCGTATGCAGGCCATTCATTGCATTTATATCATCTAGTAATATACCACCAGGTCTGCACGCGACTTTTTACTGCCACATGTCGGGTTCTGTTCTCTTTTTCCCCTTTCTTTTTTCTCTTATTTCACATGATTTTTCAACTATTTTCAATTCATTTTACTTCAATTTATTTCACTTCACTTTAGAAATAAAATAACAATCACCAGTTGAAGTAATATAAAGATTTTCTCATAATACACATTAATTCACAATGTTTTCATGGTATCCTGTAACAATACACACTAATTACCACCCCCCTCTTCTTTTCACATTTCACACACTGTTTTTATTTTTTTAATGAAAGTTTTTTTTTGTTTTTTTTTTAAATTAAAGTATTTTTTTATTTTTTATTTTTTATTTAAAGGTTTTTTTTTTTTTTTTAAGGACATTTATTTTGCAAATACGTGGATAAAAAAAGATGCCAACTTGGAGAGTTTACACCAGTATGTCCAAGCAAGAGCTAGTTTATATCGATCCATTGATTTACACGCACACTGTCCTCACTACCGCAATCACATAATTAGTTCTCTGGTTTCCTCCCCCCCTTTTTTTCATTTTTCATTTCTCCTTCTTTCATCCCTATCTTATGTTTTTAGATTCACTTATTGTCCATATGGGTCACTCACCCCATATTTATATTCTTGAACGTATAGGGATAGTTTGATTGAATTTTCTCACATATGCATATACATATTATTAATACACATTGCACATGTGATCATACACTTTATATGCATTAGGTGAGGTTTTTTCCTGCACTATTGTAATCATGCCACACAGGCAGAGGGTTTATGTTTATGTTTATGTGTATGTTACATGTTCGTGTAAAAATATATGCATTTACTTGTGTATATATTATAAATGGTCTTTATGAGTTGGTATATAAAATGTAGGTGTGTGTGTTTCTGATAACATGATATGTCTAAATTGTACTAATGGGACACAGCTGCTAGCCTATCCATCAGTCAATTGAAGTCTTAATTGCTTTGTTCTTATCATGAGTTTATGTGAGTATATATAAGAGGTGCATTAGATGTGTATGTCAGCTATGATTAAGCACTGAATCGCAGTGCGAAACGTCAGCTCATACTTGCTGTTTTTTTGCTGTGACATGCTGTTTGTGCTTTTATTTTAAATAAAAGAACCTTTTTTGGAGTGCGGCTGTCCAAGCGTTTTCCTCAGATTTTTTGCATTGTTATATGCATTGCCTGCACCCACGGCTCTGGATCTTGTGAATGAGTCACCAGTCACATCTGAGCGGTAACTCTCTCCTAATGATGGGGGGATTGTTTACTCCCACTGATGCTGGGACATTTTGTACTCATCTCGAAAGGGACAGATATCCTCCCTATATGGTTCTCCACTATCTCAGGTGTCATTGAATTGTAGGGCTAAATGGGGGGAAGATATAGGTCACATATCAGATGAGGAATGGTCTACCATACTGGAGAATGTACTCAGGGTGTCACTCTCTTCTTCCCAAAAACATACGCAATTATTCATTATTCACCGAACTTACCGTACCCCATACAAACTACACAAATGGCACAGAAGAGACGATCCATTCTGCCCTCGTTGTCTGGTGGACAACAGTACCCTTATACACATGCTCTGGAAGTGCCCGAAACTGCAATGGTACTGGTCTGAAGTGATCAGCTCTATTAATAGAATTTTAAATCTCACATTTACGGTGGACCCTAAGCTGTGTTTACTTGGATGGTTGGACGAGGAGTTGTACACACCCTACACCTACACGGACATTCTCAGGGTTCTGTTTATCACCAGAAAACGGCTCTCAGTGTTGCCGCCTACACACACAGAATGGGTTAATGCCATAAATGACACCCCTCTGAGAGAGAAGTTGACATACAAACACAGGGGTAGTCCAATGAAGTTTTAAAATATTTGGGATCCCTGGTTGGAAGTACCTTGTTTGGCCCCCTTCCAACTGGTCCAAACTAGAATACTTGGTGGCAGGACATAGTCATCCGTTCCCTCACAGGGGGTTGTTGGCCGATTAAACAGGGTGGGTGATTAATTGGATAGATGCACTGGGACTCTGAATGTGGAACAATCTGAAACAATATTATAGATGTGGTGTCTCACTCCGCAGTGACGAGTTATATGGTTTAGTTTTATATGTGATATTTAATATATGGACACTGTAAATCCCACCCCACTGTTTAGGGGTGGGAGGTACCCCTGCCCCGACCAGAAGCCCACTTTTGGAACGGGAGTGGAGCTGGGAAATAAAATACTAAGAGGACATGTTTAATACATGGTAAATTACAAAATGACAGACACAGATATATAATTTCCAAGATTTGTCTCTTTATTTTTATATGGACTGTAAATTCATATAATATGTTGATGTATAAGTGGTAAGGCTGACTGGCTGTACGTCTGGATAATCCTATGTCCTCTGCAACATTATATGATATGTGTTTTCTTTTTTTTTTTCTTTTTTTGTTCAATGGAAATGTTTTTCCTTTTCTTCTTTTTGTCAATAAAAATAATCAGATTTAAAAAATAATTAAACTGGCCTACCTGTAAAAAGATTGTAATTTAGCTTAGGTGAGGTGAATTACAAATCTGGGTTAATAATCCCGACATTCCTATACATGGCACAAAGGTAGTAGGACTCATGACCACTCCCCATCCAACAATTCCAAAAACTCCTGCCATCCATTTTGCTACCAAAACAAATGCCTCAGCTAAGGATGAGTCAAAAATGATCTGGGAACACCACCACAATTAGCATACAGAACAGTAGAATAGATTAGTAACTCATCCACTGCTTCCAGAATCTCTCCAGAAGCCATATTTGGTACCAAACCCATACTTTGAGGATGGAACCATGGGTTGTGCTGGGACCAGAAGCACTCTAAGTATAAAGTATGGTAACAGGGCTCTGTAACAGTAACAGTAGCCCTGTTACCATACTTTGAGTGCTTCTGGTCCCAGCACAACCCATGTATGCTAATGGTGGTGGTGGTGTTCCCAGATAATTTTTGATCCATCCTTAGCTGAGGCATTTGTTTTGGTAGCAAAATGGATGCCAGAGAGTTTTTGGAAGTGGTGGATGGGCCCTGTTACCATACTTTATATTTAGAGTGCTTCTGGTCCTTCACGTCCATGATCTTCCCAAGCACATGTATACCAGCCTCTCCAAGAGGAAAATGGATAGTATTTTATGATTCTGAAGCGCTTTAGTTATAGTCGCCAGCTGTCTGCGATTTTCCATGGTTGTTTTGGATAAATCAGCATAAAGAGTGATGTTGTTGAAAGGGTCAGGAAGTCTTGTCGCTCGTTTTGCTGCATACATTACTTTTTCTTTTACAGTGAAAAAAAGTGTACACGGGCCAATACATGCCTGGGTGTGAAAGTAGGGAGGTGAGGTGGCTTAGGGAGTCTGCGTGCCCTGTCAATTTCCATGTCACGGATGGTTAGGTCAGGAAGAAGTGTACGCATCAGTGATTGCAGGAATTGAACTAGATCCGATTGTGGGATCGACTCTGGGATATTACAGCATTTAATATTATTACGTCTGGAGCGGTCCTCCAGATCTGCGAGCTTCAGATTAATCAGTTGCAGTTCATCCTCATGGTCTGCAAAACCATCAACTAACTCATTGTGCGCAAAGAGTAGGTCTCCCTTTTTTTTTTTTTTAATCTGTATTTTATTTGAGAGACGAAGACAATACAAAGAAAATGACAATACAAGTTGCAAATAAGCAGTAACACATGGTAGGCAGTACAGCATATGCCTGGACCTAACATGACAAAATGCACGGTAGTCCATTCCCTTTAAAGGGCACGAGGCAACTCGCCGGGAGCGACGCCAGTGGAGGGGGGCTAAATCTGCCTCCTTCAGACCTCCCCTGGTGTCCCGCCCAGCAGGCAGCCCCTCAGGACAAATGCTCAATGCCATAAGGGGGAAAAGGTGCCCACCTCACTACATGGGCTCCCCTCATAACAGCAACATGGTATAACCAAAAGGTCCAGTGAAAGCAACCTTTTAAACAGCTTCTCAAACCATGTAGCCACTAGGCTGAGCATGGATAAGAAAAAAAAAACACCAGAAGAGAAAGAAAGTAGAAGAAAAGATTAGTGGAAAAATAGAGGTAGAAAAATGGGAAGGGGGAGGAAGGAGGGAGGGATCAGAGCATACCTGCAAAGTCGATTGAAGTCTCCAAGTCTGCACCGGGCGGGCCACATCCAAGACTGAGCCACCTCTGTCCTCAAGTCTTCGAGTATCTCCTGCCACCCGGGATCTAAGAGATGGCTCAGCCAGTTCTAAGAGCGCTAAGTCTAGGCTAGAGGACAACCCCCCAGGGTCAGTCACATGGGCCTCCCAAGGTGCCCATACAGCGCTGAAGTGGTCTAGAGTATCTTTACAGGTCACTATCCAGTGTTCAGCCTCTCTAATATCATTAACCTTGGCCACCCATTCCTCCCTTGTCGGAATTCTAGGTTGTTTCCAGTAGATGGGGAGAAAACGCCTAGCTGCATTAAGAAGATGGGGTAACACGCTTTTCTTGTATCTACTAATTGGGATTTGAGGAACGTGGAGGAGGTAGTGAGCCGGGGCGAGAGGGATGTCCAAGTCTAAGATCTCTCTTATTTGGAGTCGAATATCTTCCCAAAATGGCTTAATCCGAGGGCAGTCCCACCATATGTGCATGAGCGTGCCTCTATGTCTGCATGCTCGCCAGCACCGGTCAGACACCGAGGGATAGATACGTGCCAAATCAGCCGGCACCCTATACCAGCGCGACAAAATTTTATAATTGGTTTCTTGAGTTTTAGATTCCACAGAACTGGAGTGAGTGAGCCGGTATAGGTGAGTCAGCTAAGCTTCAGAGAATTCAAGGTTTAAGTCTCTCTCCCAGACCCGCACATGTGCAGGTTTAGGATCTAGGGTGACTGAGCCCAACAGACGGTACATTTCAGAAACCAGATGGGGGAGCGGATCATCCTCTACAAAAAGGCGTTCGAAGGGGGTAAGGGAGGCAATATCTCTTATAGAGTGGCCTTGGATTTCCAAAAAATTGTGAAGTTGTCTATATTGCCAAAAATTCAACTGCGAGCCAGCATGTCTGGCTTGTAAGGTCTCAAAACTCAAAAGTTTGCCATTTCTCATGAGCTTCCCACAACTGGCGTTGCCATCGTCTACCCATGGGCCAAAAAAGGCCATTTGTTCGCCTGGAGGGAACCAAAGGAATCCACCCAGCGGGGCCAGCGGGGACACAGGGGGGGACAAGTGCAGGGTCGCGTTGATCCAGTCCCAGACTGAAAGGGCATGCGCCGTCAACGGGGAGGTGGTATCAGACAACCCCCTATGTGCCCTGGACAGCCATGGTGCGTACGTTAAATTTCTCCCGGCTAAACATTTTTCCAGGGAAACCCATAGCTTGGACTGTGTGTGAAAACGCCAGTTGAGGATCCTCTGCAAGGCGACCGCTCTATAATACCTCGCTATGTCTGGGACTCCTAGACCACCATCTTGTTTTGAGCGCTTCAGTATCCGCAAAGCAATGCGGGGCTTCCGTGCATTCCACACAAACCCAGATAGCATACTAGATATTCGGGTAAAGAAAACTCTGGGCAGGGGGATCGGTAACATCTGAAGAAAGAAGAGTATTCGTGGCAAGATATTCATTTTTATGAAGTTTATGCGGCCTAACCAAGTAAAGGCGGTCTTAGTCCACTGGGCTAGATCTCTTTTAACTGCTTCAAGAAGGGGAGGGTAGTTGGCCGTATACAGGGTGTCAAAGTGGTTCGTCAATTGATTGCCCAAATATTTGAAGGAGGATTTGGCCCAGGTGAAGGGAAAAGCTGCTTGCAGGTTTTCAGCCAGGGAGGAAGACAATTTAACGGGGAGGATCACCGACTTTGAAAAATTTATTTTGAAGTTGGAAAGCATCCCAAACCTCTGAAGTTCTCCCATCAGGTTAGGCAACGAAATCAGGGGCTCCAAGAGGTGGAAGAGCACGTCATCAGCATAGGCTGAGAGCTTGTGTTCAACATTTCCAACCCTCAGTCCTTTTATGTCCGAGTTCGCCCTAACAGTACGGAGCAATAGCTCAAGCACCAGGGCGAAAAGGAGGGGGGAAAGAGGGCACCCCTGTCTCGTACCATTCCCGATCGGGAACCTGGAGGAGAGCACCCCATTCATTTTGACCTGCGCACACGGAGTGCAGTATAGGGCCATAATTGAGGTCAGCATGCGTACTCCCATCCCCTGGGCCTCCAGCACCGCTTGCAGGTATGACCAATCAACATGGTCGAAGGCCTTCTCAGCATCAGTCGACAAAATTTCATAGGACTTTTGATGTGGATGAGAACGAGCCCAGTGGATAAGTTGTATGGCTCTAATGGAATTGTCTCTCGCCTCCCTCCCAATAATAAAAACTGTCTGATCAGGATGTATCAGCTGGGGCATGATGTGTTTCAGCCTATTCGCAAGGATCTTCGCCAAGATTTTAACATCAATGTTTAGGAGGGATATAGGTCTGTAGCTCTGGGTTGCCATTGGGTCCTTACCCTCCATGGGTAGAACCGTGATATGGGCCAGCAGTGCCTCAGGGGGAATAGGGGATCCCTCCGCTATGGAGTTGAAGTAGCTACACATAGGTGATATCAATAGGGGCAGGAAAGCTTTATAGTAAGCCTTGGTGTAGCCATCCGGTCCAGGGCTTTTCCCATTGGGCAGGGACTTCACTATCTGTTCAATTTCACCGGGGGTAACTGGAAGCTCCAAGTCTGTGCATTGGTCCGCAGTCAGGGGTGTGACACCTGCCAAGGCCAGGTAGTCCTGAATGGCCACCGACCTGGGTGTCTGAGCATCTAGAGGACAGTCAGGGGTCAAATTATACAGTTGGGAATAATAGTCTTGAAACCCTGAGGCAATTTTAGAGGACTGAATCGCAACCGCACCCGATGGGGAACGGAGTTTCTGAACATATGTCTGAGCATGCTTCTTGCGAAGGGCCCTCGCAAGCATGCGGCCACATTTATTGCCATGCTCATAGTATTTATGAGATAAATATCTGGCCTGTTTTCGTACTTGTCTGTCCAACAATCGCAGGAACAATGTCCTCATGTCAGTCATCCTCTTCAATGCCTCAGGGTCCCCGCTATGCTTGTGCTGTATTTCTGCCTCCTGAAGGGCATCTAGCACCCTTTTAAAGTCCGCCTGGCGTTCTTTTTTGAGTTTGGAGCCCAGGAATATCAGTTCTCCTCTCACTACCGCTTTGTGACCTTCCCACACCATGCCCCCACTGACGTCATCTATTGTGTTTTCCTTGAAATAATTAGTGATGACATCCCTCACCCTGGCCGCTGCCGCAGTATCGTCCAACAGGTTGTCATTCAGTCTCCACGTCCAGGCCCTATGAGGGCTTGACGGTAAGGTGAGAGTCATCCCGATCGGTGCGTGATCAGAGATCGTTATATTGCCGATGGACGCAGACTGCAGAAGCTCCAGTGCAGGGCGGTCAACATAGATGTGGTCTATGCGAGTGTACACGTCATGCACAGCAGAGTAGTAACTGAAGTCCTTATCTGTAGGATGGAGTACCCTCCAGCTGTCTAGCAGGAGGTGGGACGGGAGTGACTTACGAAAGTGCTTGAGAAAGGCATAAGAGTAAGAAGGACGAGAAATAGATGTGTCTAAGAGAGGATCAGGGCTAACATTAAAGTCACCGCCGAGGATTACAAAGCCCTCTTTAAAGTCTGCCAGGAGATCCAGGGTTGCGTCAATGAATGACAGTTGGTATTGGGAACATAGATTGTGGCAAACGTGTACATCTTCCCAGCTATAACACCTTTCAAAAAAATGTAGCGACCCTGTGAATCAATGTTGCTGTCTAGAAGTTGGAAAGGGCATGTTTTATGGATCGCGATCGCAGTGCCTTTTGATTTGGAAGTTGGGGAGGTGCTGTGGAACCATTGGCTATAGAGATGGGTGGGCAGTCTAGGCATAGAATGGGAGGTGAAATGGGTCTCCTGCAGAAAAACCACCTGTGCTCCCATCTTTGTTAGTTCCCACCACAACTTATTCTGCTTACCTGGGGAGCAGAGGCCCCTGACGTTATAAGATACAACCTTTAGCGAAGACATGGAGGATCAGGAGGGAACAAGTCGTGCCAATTCTGCCAGCCCGCCTGGTGCAGACAAAGAGGTGTGGTTATGCTCCTAGGGAAGGAAGAGGTAGCAAGGGGGAAGGAAAGGAGAAAGGTGAAACAGAAGAGGGGGAACAAACATAAAAAACAGTTAAACACTGCAAAGTAAGCACAGTAAATTGGCATAAACCATAGCCATACACATAGAAACAAAAAAACATCTGTAAGCCTGGTGTAGGGCCCTCCACCACTATGGTGGGAGTCCCAGACCTCGGCTCTAGGTCCCAATGGGGAACAGCACCCAAAAAGGGGGGGGCTACGTGGGGAACGTGTGCCAACATGGAAGGGGAAAGGCAAGGAGTCTCATCTCCCTCCACCGCATCTTGCAGAGCGTGAAGGTAAAAAAGGGGGGGTCATATCAGCCAAGGTAAATTCGTGGGCTGTCTGTTAGGACCAATAAGGTAATAATGGGGTGGCACAACCCTAACCCATGCGCAGTTGCTAATAGTCATCTTGCGGACAACCAGGTCAACAGACCCGAGGCACAAGGCCTGCGAACAGTTCACAACAAGAGGGTGCGTCTGTGAGGTACTCTGGAGCATGCGGGAGGGTCACCGCGCTGCAGCTGAAGAAAAGTTACTCAAACCATTTAAGCGGCCAGAAGGGACACCTCCGTCAGTCTTGAGACGTGGAAGGGTTCGTTAAGGGATCCTGGGACGGACACTGTCTGTCTCTTCTGCGACTCCTGCGATTAGCTGTCATCCATGTCTCAGGAAGCTTCACCGGCAAGGCACCGGTCGAGGCCCTCCAGTCAGGGAAGTCAACGGGTTCCAGCCTCAGAGCAGAGAGGAAGTGCGGAAGGTCATCTTTGGAACGCAGTGTGACCTGTTTCCCGTCTTTAGTCGCCTGCAGAAAGAAGGGGAAACCCCAACAGTACGGCAGTCCTGCATCCTGGAGCGCAGTCAAAAGGGGGCGGAGCACCCTGCGTTGCATTAAAGTGCGCCTGGAAATGTCTTGGTAGAAAAACAAGCGCGCCCCATCAAAATCGTAGAAAGGCTTGCCACGCATCTTTTGCATAATGCGGTCCTTGAGAGTGTACTTATGTAGCTTGCAAATAATGTCTCTGGGGTTATCTACGTCTTGAGATGGCGTGGGCGCGGTCTATTTCTATAGGAGCAGACGCAGGCATACCAAATATGTCCCGAAAGACATCTTGCACTTGCAGCGTGGGAATAATGTCACGTGAGGCAGTAGCTTCTGGCAATCCCCGAATCCTAATGTTAGCCTTTCTGCTGCGATTTTCTGTGTCATCTAACTGGCACAGCAAGGATTTAATCTGCTGGTCTTGCATTTGACATTTAGATTGCAGCAGCATAATAGTGGGGAGAGCCTCCTCCAATCTCTCTTCCAATGCTTCAACTCTGTTCCCAAGGTGGGACGTATCAGCCTTTAACTGGGCAATGTCAGCAGTGAATGCTTTCTCCACTCTGCTAGTAAAGCGCTCCAAGTCCTCTTTGGTGGGGAGGGACATAATATGGCGCCTGAGATCTTCATCCCCCAGGATGTCTGATGCTGCTGAGCGGCCCCCTGGGGAGGCAGGGGAAGTTGGGGGGGCCGAATCGCTCACCAACCCTGGAGATGAGACCGGAGAGGCAGTGGAGACAGTCCCTTTCTGCTGCCGCGCCGCAGCTGGCCGTGAGGATATAGCAGCCTTCTGTGCCTTCCCTGTCGGCACCATCTTGGAGGCCTTGCGGCCTTGTCCTCGGGACCCGGTGAAGTAGGATTCTAGTTGTGCCTGCCGAGTGCGATCCATCTGTGGCGGCTGGGATGAGTGCCGCAATCGCTGGGACATGAGGGGAGTCGATGCCGGTGAGAAACCCCCTCAGTAGCTACACTTATGGCTGCAGTGGAGCGGAGCTGAGGCAAAGCACAGCCTCACCCTCCATAGCCAGGACACGCCCACCAGGTCTCCCATTTTTAAATCTATATGAGTAATGGCTTGATCATGCTTGTGTACAATTGCAGAAAGTGAGGTAACAGCAGTAGATAAATCATTGTATAAAGTTTTCCTCAGTGAGAGAAGCATATTTTTCATAGTGTGCTCAGATAGTGGCTGATCTGAGGCAGGGAAGGCATCCAGCTCTGATGCTTGCTGTGGTGGGGGGAGAGAGAACAGGCAGGGAGCTGTGACAGGCTGGGTATGCTGAGGCTCTTCTGTTCTGATCCTTGTTTTAGCAGGGCTAGAAGTTGTGGGTGAATTAGGAGGGAGCACTCACCCTGTGTGTCAGAGGATCGTAGGAGTCCCGGAGACAGTATGGAGCTCTGGCTGGAGTGTGAGGAGAGCCGCGCCGCCATCTTGGCCGCTCGGGGTAGTAATCCGTGAGCTTCCTAGGCAGTTTGGAATCCTTCCATCATTTAAGCATGGTTCTCCCGCTGTGCTAGGGTGTCTGGGCTACAAGTAGGAGTAGTTATCCCTTCTCTGGAGTCGCTTATAGAGTCGCTCAGGCCAGTTTAACTGCGGAGCTGAGGGACTAAGCTGCCATCCACACGAGCCATCAAGCCACGCCCCCAGAAAATAGATAGTAGAGGAGCCTTTCAACACAGCTTTCCATGCAGTGCGCAGAAGACTAAAATGGGCAAAACTTGCAACTCAGATGAAGTCTGTATTTCAGACATTGACATAACTGTAAGACTTGTTAGTGTTATATTTTATCTTGTTAGTGTTATATTTTATTCTTGCTTTGTTTTAGTGTATTGTTAACTTTTTTCTATCTATTGGTTGTGGATTGCCATACTGGTTGATGCCAGGTAAACACTCCATTTGCTTGTAAGGGCTTGGCTTCCTGCGTAAAGGCCCTAGCTCCTCCCAAAGTGCCAAGCCTCACTTGAAGCTAGCAACATTTGATATTGTACATTTAATACTTGTTTTGTTTTAATGCATGCTTATTTCTGGTCATTGCTGTATAGGGTGCTGTAAAAATTTGTAATTCACTACTCTATTTGCTAGTGAGGCCTTCTCTTCTGATAGGAACCCTGGCCCCATAGAAGCCCCAACCTCAGATCATTCAGAACGTCCCAGAAGAGTAAATGCTGTTTAAAAAAGGTCACTCTGACTGTAGGCAGCCAGCAGGTAGGTGGACTTAGGCCCAATCTGAAGGATGTGGAGGCCCCACTGGCAACCTAAAAGCAATAAGGAGGCTGCCATTGCTGGTCTAATTCTGAAAATGCTATATACCATAACATTTTTCTGAGATATACAACTAATTTTGACTCTCCCTGACAAATTATCTGCTAATCAAAAAAAAAACGAATGATTCACATCCAGGACTCCTCTACAGATTATGTGGGCACTCAGAATCAGATGATTGCAAGCACCTGTTCAGGGTAGACTGGATTATTCAAATTCACAGTTTCCACTATATTTTGTGTCCCTGTGCCTGGAGCGAACATCTTGGACTGAAGTATACTTGTGAGGATGACCAATAAATTATAAAAAGGAACCAAGCCTGAAATGCCTTTCGACATCAGAATGTCAAAAAACAAACATCCTCAGGAAATACTGTCCCCAATGGAGGAGGTCATCACGGAGAATGAGTTTGGATGTGACTTAAATGCGTCAATCGTCAAATTTACCTGAAGCAATGTATCAAACAGCATCTGTATTCCATGGAAAATTTGGCAAATATGCTATTAAAGAAAATATGCAAGACTTCACTTAATAGACCACACCCTTATTGTTTATATCCCTTAGCATTTATCTGCCAGTCAAACAATACCATGGGTGCCCTGAAAGCCTCTTATGACATCTACTGGGATGAATTCTAGGGATATTCGTTTTCAGATTGGGTGAAATACACCAGGATTTTCCATAGGAATAAAGATTATCTGCAAACGTCCTAGGAACCCAAACCTGAGTTCTTAAGATGGTCGCTTACTTTCTCATAAAATCCTTATGTTTTAAAGGCCCCCAGACCCACCCCCCCCCCCCAAACTAGCTCAGATGAGCAAACTCCCTGAGAATATTTGCGTACAAGGGAGTTAGGGACGAGGTGCCAGAGGACGAGATCCCCCCCCCCGCAATTCTTACATACTTTACCAATCCCTCTCAATTCTGTTGTAGTTTACCTCCATCTCTTTGTTATATTACCTACAGTCACCTTTTTGGAGGTTTGATGATGTTTATTTTCCCCATCTTTTCTTCTTTCTTTCTTTTCTTTCTACTCCTCAAACCTGCTCTATTTCTGGAGCGTAGTTTTTCCAGCCTTTCCATATTTCTCTATATTTTCCCTGTTGACCTCGTATTTTATATATCCACCTTTCTGCTTCCATGATTGCCTCCACTTCCCTCTTCCATTCTCTTATAGTCGGAGGGGCTTCTTGTTTCCAATTCTTAGGGATTAATTTTTTGGCTGCGTTAAGTAGATGAGGTGTTACACTATTTTTATATTCTCTTATGGGGCCGGTGGTTCCATGAAACAAGATATGTATGGGTGTTGCATCTAGAGATATATTGGCTATTTTCCTAATCCACGGGATCACCTCATCCCAGAATCTTTTTATCTTTGGGCAAGACCACCAGATGTGAAGTAAGGTGCCCTTCTCCTTACATCCCCTCCAGCATTGCCCATTTGCTGTCGGGTATATCTGCGCTATTCGCATCGGCGTTCGGTACCATCTGGTCATGAATTTATATGACATCTCTTGGGTGGCTGAGCAAATTGAAGATGAATGTGTCATATCTATAAATCTTTTTTTGTGTTGAAGTGTTTGTTCCAGCTTTTTCCCACTCCCTAATAAAATACGGGGTTACATTTTTTTGTTCACTCAGGGTCAATTTATACATTTGAGACAACATGCGCTGAGGCCCCTCTCTCCTCACACACATCGTCTCAAATGCTGTTAGCGAGTCAAATGTCCTTACCCTGGGTTCTAATTTATTAAAGAAATTACTTATCTGGTTATATCTCCATCCTGCCATCACCATGTCTCCTTGTGATGATATCAGCTCTGACTGCGGCATTAAATAACTTCTTGGGGCATACCTTGCACACATTGTGTTGTCATTTGATTCCCAAGGACCCAATGCTCCACTCTCTTCCCCAGGTGGAAACCATGGATACCCTCCTAGAGGGGCCAGGGGGGATGTTCTGGGTGCATATTTACCAGTTTTATTTATTCTATCCCACACTGCTAGTGTATTCAATGTCAATGGAGATGTCCATTTTGACAATCCCCTAAACTTATTGGGTATCCACTGTGCCCCGGCTAATTTCCTACCAGCCATACTTTCCTTCATCAGAACCCATGCCCTGGTGGAGGCATCATGACACCAATTCGTGATTCTAGCTAACAACATTGCTTTGTAATAGAGCGATATATCTGGGAGTCCCATTCCCCCCCTCTCTTCTCTTTTTGCGCAATATATTATATGCTATTCTTGCGTTCCCCTCCTTCCAAACAAAGGAGGTGAAAGCTCTACGAATTTTTTTAAAGAACGTTTGAGGCAGTGCCATGGGTACCGTATTCAGGATGTAAATTATTCTTGGTAACACATTCATCTTCAAGGTGCTCATCCTACCAAACCAAGTTAATGTGTGGCCTCTCCATCTATATAGGTCCTCGTTTATCTTAGTGACTAAAGCTTCATAATTGAGTTCGTACATCAGTTTGGTATCTGCTGTTATGTGTACTCCTAGATAGTACAGTGAGTCTCTTCTCCAGACAAACGGATAAGTTTCTCGTAGCCGTTTAATTATGAGTGGGGGTACGTGACTGGGAAGTATTATAGATTTCTCTATATTTATTTTAAAATTAGATAACTTCCCATATCTCTCTACTTCCTGCATCAATGCTAATATTGATTCCTGTGGTTTCGATAGATAAAATAATAAATCGTCCGCGTATGCTGACACTTTGTGTTCTCTAGGGCCCATTTCCACTCCTATTATTCTTTTATTTGCCCTTACTCTACAAAGGAATGGTTCCAGGGTCAAGGCAAACAATATTGGTGACAAAGGGCATCCCTGTCGGGTGCCGTTGTTAATTTCAAAGCTGCTCAACAGGGTTCCGTTTACCTTAACCCTGGCTTTAGGGCTTGCATACAGTGCTGCTATCCAACCCATCATCCGCTCCTCTAGGCCTATTCCCCTCAGTACTTCCATCATATATGTCCAATTCACCCTGTCAAATGCCTTTTCGGCATCCATCGACAGGGCTACTTTTGGTTCTTTGTTGGGTCCCTTCTGCATCCAATAGAATAGGTGAAGGGCTTGGATGGTATTGTCCTTAGTCTCCCGCCCCATCACAAAGCCCATCTGATCCAGATGGATCAGTTGTGCTACTTTATCCTGCAATCTCCTTGCTATTATTTTTGATAGTATTTTGGAGAGAAATAGGCCTGTAATTTGCGCAGTATTGTGGGTCCTTCCCAGGTTTTGGGATAATCGTCACGTATGCTAATAATGCTTCGGGGGGTGGGGGATTATTTGCTCGGATTTTATTGAGATAATTACATAATGGTGCTATCAATATGTCTGTAAATTTTTTATAATATGCATTTGTTATACCATCTGGTCCTGGACTTTTCCCATTTGGTAGTTCCCTTATTACTTTTTTTATTTCATCTATGGTAATATGTTCCTCCAATTTTTCCACCACATCTAAGGGGAGAGATGGTAGTGCTGAGTTTTTGATATACTCTTTTATTTCTTCTACTTGTTTCTCTCTCTCACTTATTGCCACTACTGGGTGTATATTGTATAAGCTTGTGTAAAATTGTTTAAATTCATTAGCTATTGATTTTGTGTCCATTATCTGGTTATTATTAATTCGTATTTCATGAACATGGGATAGCTCTTGCTGTTTTTTTAACTGTCTAGCCAGTAATTTACCGCATTTATTTCCATGTTCATAAAAACGGTGTGCCATAAATCTATATTTGTCCTTAGCTTTCCTGTCCAAACAAGTGGCAAGCTTGTCCCTCAATAGTCCCAACCTTCTATCTATCTCTAAGTCAATGCCCCTTTTATGTTTCCCCTCCCACTCTTGTATCTCCCCTAATAGATCCTCCATCTCCCTCCTTTTATTTATTTTTATTCTGGATCCATGGGCTATTAACTCCCCTCTTATGACTACCTTGTGGGCTTCCCAGACCGTTTGTTCTGATACCTCCCCTAATGTATTTATCTCAAAATATTCTTTCATTTTCTTTCCGATGTCCTCCACTACCCATTTGTCATCTAGCAGGGTCTCATTTAATCTCCATGTTCTTTCATGGTAGTCTGCCTTCATTAACCAAAATGTCAGCAATACTGGGGCATGATCAGATAGTTATTTGTTCTATCTGAACTGTTTTCACGTTTTCAAGGTAGTACTGATCCACCAGGAATAAATCTAACCTCGAGTACACTTTGTGTGTTTTGGAGTAGTAGCTATAGTCCCTTGTCTCCCCATTTAATGCCCTCCAACTATCCCCCCCCCTTTTTTCCTTTCTCCCTGGGAAATATTAGAAACATTACAAGCGCTAGGAGAGAGGGATGAGGATAAATGGCAGAGGACGAGAAACCCCACCCAAAGGGAAAGTGAATGTTTGAATATGATAAGGAATGGTTAATGTTAAATGTTGTCACGTTTATACTGTATGTAAAGAAAATCTTTAATAAAAGTTGAATTATCAAAAAAAAAAAACCTGTAAAGGTTTCCTAAGCCTTTTAATAGTCTCTCAGTCTGGTTCAGTAGGTTACACAATCACGTGGAAGACTGCCGACTTGACAGTTGTCCAGAAGACAAATCATTGACACCCTCCACAAGGTGGGCAAGTCACAAAATGTCATTGCTAAAGAAGATGGCTGTTCACAGGGTGCTGTATCCAAGCATATTAATGGAAAGTTGTGTGGAAGGAAAAAGATGCACAAGCAACAGGGATAACCATGGCCTTGAGAGGATTGTGAAGCAAAAAACATTAAAGAATTTGGGGGAGATTCACAAGGAGTGAACTATGGCTGGTATCAGTGCTTTAAGAGCAACCACACACAGATGTATCCAGGACATGGGCTACAACTGTTGCATAACTTGTGTCAAGCCACTTCTGAACCAGAGACGTCAGAAGCATCATACCTGGGCTAGGGAGAAAAAGGGCTGGACTGTTGCTCAGTGGTCCAAAGTCCTCTTTTCAGATGAAAGTAAATTTTGCATTTCATTTGGAAATCAAGGTCTCAAAGAGTCTGGAGAGGTACAGAATCCAAGTTGCATGAGGTCCAGTGTGAAGTTTCCACAGTCCGTGACGATTTAGGGAGCCATGTTATCTGCTGGCGTTGGGCCACTGTGTTTTATCAAGTCTAAAGTCAGTGAAGCCCTCTACCAGGAAATTCTAGAGCACTTCATGCTTCCCTCTGCTGACCAGCTTTATTGAGGTGCCGATTTAATTTTCTAGCAGGACTTGGCACCTGCCCCCACTGCCAAAGTAGCAATACTTGGTTTAAAGAAACCTGGGCTTCCATAACACCTCAGCAGTGGCACAGGCTGATCACCTCCATGCCACGCCTCATTGATGCAGTAATTCATGCAAAACAGCCCAAACCAAGTATTGAGTGTATACTATAAAGCAGTGTTTCTCAATTCCAGTCCTCAAGGCACACCAACAGGTCATGTTTTCAGGATTTCCCTCAGATAAAATGGCTGTGGTAATTACTAAGGCAGTGAAACTGATCAAATCATCTGTGCAAAATAATGGCAAGCCTGATAACATGACCTGTTGTTGCACCTTGAGGACTGGAATCGAGAAACACTGCTATAAAGCACATGGACGTACTTTTCAGTAAGACAACATTTCTGTATTAAAATTTTTTGTTTTTTTAATATGTAATTTCTGAGAGACTGAATTATGGGTTTGCACTAGCTGTAAGCCATTAAAAGAAAGAAATGCTTAAAATATTTGTGTGTGTAATGAATCTATATAATACAGGGGGGGGGGGGTTACGAACCCGTTAGGGACTTTCCTCCTGTTTGTAATCCGGAAATGTTCGTAAGTCGGCCGCGCATGCACAGGACAATTACGGACATTTCCGATGTTTTGTCGAATGCCGTTCTGCGCATTCGCGGCCAATTACGGACATTTCCAACATTTTCCAAGGCTCCGTCTGGCCGCGCATGCGCAGAACGGCAGACGGTCCGCACAGCGCCCTGTTCGTAAGTAGGAGTGGTTCGTAAGTCGGGGACCCCTATATATGAGTTTCACCTTTGGAATTGAATTATTGAAAGAAATTAACTTTTAGATGATATTCTAATTTTTTCAGATGCATAGATCCTACTTTACAGCATGGTGGATTTTCTATTAGCAGCTCATTTCTATACAGTGGTACCTTGGATTACGAGTATAATTTGTTCCAGAAGAATGCTTGTAATCCAAAAGCACTCGTATATCAAAGCGATTTTCCCCATAGAAATCAATGGAAACTCAGATCATTTGTTGCACAGTGACTTCTATTGTATGCAGTACCGCAAGTGGCCAGAGGTGGGGGGTTGGTTGGCGCCAGAAACTCAGGAACGGAGTGGCATTGAGTGTCACCAGCTCCCCCTCACCTCTGGTCAAATGTGGTACTGCACACCGCAGAGGATTAAATCCTGCTTGTTTTGCAAGACGCTTGCAAACCAAGTCAGGATTTTATAAAA
Source organism: Rana muscosa (assembly GCA_029206835.1). Taxonomy (NCBI): domain Eukaryota; kingdom Metazoa; phylum Chordata; class Amphibia; order Anura; family Ranidae; genus Rana; species Rana muscosa. The sequence continues at coordinate 9,380,279 of JARGYO010005626.1, read as the reverse complement.
ATTGCTTGTATTGCAAAAATCGTTAACCGTGTTACTCGCAATCTGAGGTATTACTGTATACATTATTCCAGTTCACTAAGCTACAATTCATGTGTTATTTCCCCAAATATTTTTTGTGTAGCCATGCTCTGTGATTGGTGGTTTGTGGGCAGGAAAAGCCCTAGTGCCAATTGTTAGAAGAATGCCACCAATAAGCAAAAAGCCCCAACAATTGGTGGCCAGTGAGAGTCATTACAAGCAAAATGTTTTAATGTCAATGGTTACTGAAGTCATTCGATTCCCAACATTGATGCTCAGTGGGAGAAGAAAAAAAAAAAAAAGTGCACCAGCTTAGATTGCTAGTGGGAAGAAGAATGCTCCAGTGTCAGTGAAAAGGGGAATGTCTCATCTTTAATGTTGGTGGTGTTTAGTAGTAACTTATTTTTGTGTACATTTCCATGTCCCATGCTGCTCTCTTAGATGTCACTACTGTCAGGACACTGCAAATACCACACCACATTATCTGCACAGAATCGGTGTCAGATGCTGGAATACTATGCATTCCACTTCTCAACCCACAACGCCATTATGCAAACAGAGCCAGAAAGAAATGAGAAAAGCCCAGCTGCAAGACCTTCTCATTGAGAAGATGCTATGAAACCATGGCTGTTAGAAATAGCCTTCTCAAAGTAGAAATGATGTATAAAGAACCAACTTATTGGGGCACAGATCTAATAGCAAATGCTAAAGGAAACCTGTAAAAGAAAAAAGCCATCATTGGTGACCTACTGAAAACCCAAGTTCCTTTGTTTTCTCTAGCCTTGGTACTGAGTCACTGACTGGGGCAAGGATGCAGCTAGTAAAGTCAGGGATCCTGATCTGAATGTATGTTCTGCATCAGGAAAAGCCATGCAGTCTTTGGATTAAAAACTCACGCAACTAGCATTCTCAAAAAGGAGAGTGCAGCGAGGCAGTCTAAAAATCTTTCAATATAAAAGTTTCCTTTAAGAGATTACATTTTTCTTTCAACTGAACAAAACAAACTCACCACATGCTTTTAACATTTTATTTACACTGTTAGACTAGCTGCGACCTCAGATTCACATTATCTATATCCTCTTCATATACGTCTGCGGTACTATAACTTGAATGCAGTTAAATGAAACAAAGGCTGTAAACCAATTTTTCTGTTTGTTACATGGAAGTAAACCTGTCACAAGCCATATTATATATTTTAAACTTCTATTTACTGAGGACTTGAACATTATTGCAGTCAGACACAAAGTGCCTCATGCAAAAACAATGCTACGTTTCCAGGAAATGGACAGGCTGCATTTTCTGGAACACTGGTCCAAACCACAAAAAAAAAAAAAAACTCTACTGTTGTGACAGGTACAAACTAACAAACAAGAGCTGCTTTACAGAACCACCTCTCTGCAACTTCAGATTCACATTATCTATATCCTATTCATATGTCTGCAGTACTAGAACTTTAATGCAGTTGATTGGAACAAAGGTTGTAAACAAAATTCTGTACGTTACATGACGTAAACCTGTCAAATGTCATTTTGTATGTAATTTTACCTTCAGTTCACCAAGGGCCTGTACATTTTACATTATTGCAGTGAGACAAAGTGCCTCTTGCCAAAAGAATGCTAGTGGCTCCTAGGAAACTGATAGGTTGCATTCTCTGAAACTCTGAACCAACCCACAAAACAACTACTGTTGTGACAGGTACACATTAATAGACAGGAGCTGCTTTATAGAACCACCCTCTGCCCTTTGTCAAAAATACTGTGAGCAAGACCAAACCTGGACACAACTAGGTCTTCTAACCTGCTTCTATGACACTTAAACAAATAAAACACTTCTGGATTCAAAGCATTATCTACGTCAGTGATGTGATTTCCTTGTCCAAGCAGGGTGAATATACATCATTTGGACTTCAAATCTTTAAGGAAGACACACTGGGGAGGATTTACTAAAACCAGAGATTGCAAAATCTGGTGCAACTCTGCATATTAACCAATCAGCTTCCAGGTTTTATGGTCAAAGCTTAAATTGATTAAGCTGAAGTTAGAAGCCGATTGACTACCATGCACAGCTGCACCAGATTTTGCACTCTCCAGTTTTAGTAAATCAGTCCTATTGCCTTCAGGCAAACAGAGCTTAACCTCATGCTGTTCATTTAATAGATCTTGGCACAGTTTGAGGCCAATCAGGTTTTTGCCAATGCCTTAGAAACAGAGATACCAGAAGTAGTTCCCTTTGATAAAATACTGATGTTTGTGTCGCTCTATAAAATGATGACTTTAGGTGAAATGGCTGAAAAGCAGTTTGGAGTGATAACCAGAATTATTACTTTGATCGACAAAAACCCCTAAGGCTGCTTCCACACTGGGGCAGCGGGTTCGTTAGCGGTAAAGCGCCATTAGATTTAGCGGCTCTTTAAAAATTGTGAATCGAAAATGTTAAAATAAACATTTCCAAGAATTTCTACAATATTTACTTAAAGTAAATAGTACCACTTTATCATTCATGTGTTTGCTTAAAAGGACATGCAGGCCAGGGTGTAAAATATAGTTAAATCCGTTTTATATAGTTGACAGTCACTTTGCTTTATGAGGGAAAGATCAGTTGTCTAAGATGCACACTGGTGTGTCTGGTTAAAACATGATGCAAAGAGCAAAGCTGTGAATTATTCTGCGGCAACAAAATCAAAATGAATGTTAATAGTTTAGGTGCACTAGATGTACATATAATGTACATGGCCAATCTTTGGCAGGTCATTTTTAGACACTGAGGCTGATTTACTAAAACTGGAGAGTGCAAAATCAGGTGCAGCTGTGCATGGTAGCCAATCAGCTTCTAACTTCAGCTTGTTCAATTAAGCTTTGACAAAAAAAAAAAAACCTGGAAGCCGATTGGTTTCTACGCAGAGCTGCACCAAATTTTGCACTCTGCAGTTTAAGTAAATCAACTCCTCTATGCCAATAATAGTGCTATTTAGGGAATGTCCTTATTCATGGAAAGAACAGATATCTGCCCAGATTTTGGCTAAAATAGATAATGCATTATAAAAAAGGGACTCATCACATTTATAAGGTTCACATATGACATGTATCCCTTATAAAACATATTTCTAGGTGTAAAAACTGTACTAGCCAGATTTTACCATCACCATGGTTTGCCATAATAAATGCTGTATAGGACATGAAAGAAAAAAATATGGTAGGCAACATGCTGTGTATGGTCAGCTCTAAAAAGGAGAACATGGACCCTAACTGGGAGGCCATTACCCTGAAGACTTATTCATTAGGTCCAATGGAGGAAAGCCAAAACATGAGCAAGATAACATCTCAATGTGTAGGACAGCAAAACTACTGGAGGCAGCATAGGCCAAGGTCAGCGAAGGAGGTCACCAGCTGAGGAGAGGTCACAAGTGTAAGATATATATGGGATGGGGAAGAAAAAGCAGTTACCACCAACCTGATTAAAAGTTGTTATCCTTTCTTTCTATAAGGGATATGATAGGATGCTACAGTTTACAGCATATGATTACACTCTGTACTCAGGTTATTCACCCCCCGCTCTGTAACTTGGAACACATCTCTCTGAATGATACTTTTCTGAAACACCAGGGCTTTAAAGTACTGAAAGCCATTTTTTTTCTAAAGTACATTCAAATATCATTTGGGAGTCAATTGCTATAGGCCTAGATTTATTCATGACAATGTAACACACGTAAAAACAAAAAGAATAAATTTGAAAACATGAACTGCTACTTTAAGAAAATAAAATGCCCAGAAGGTGTGAATCCCAACAATCAAGCAAGATAACAACAAGAAAAGAAGCAAAATCACTTCATTGCAACCTCTATACTCCTATGTGTTCCTGTGCAGGTGTATGGAGGTTGGACTGCAACATATCTGTTGCATAATATGTCCATGACCAATGGGAGTCAAAACTGGGAGTCCAAGCCAACAATGAGAATTCATGTGCAAATTGTGCCCAGTTTAGGTTTGTCGGGGCTGAAAGGGGTTCCCCTCTCAGAGCTGGAGAGGCAGAGGCATGCAATATAAGACATTGCAGGCCTTCTAAAATTCGTGGAGGGGGGGGCTAGGAAGAAGTATTGAAACATTCCCAGATCAATTAATTGTTGTAAGTTTGTCCTTCCGGAGGCTGCGGAAGCTTCATATTTTCTTTGGACATCATCATGCGTCTAAGTTCTTGGAGAACAATTTTAATGCTATATGAACTTTGCCACTTGGCTAAAACAGGTATGCTTCGTGTATCCACCTGAAAAAAATAAAAAAATAAAATAAAATGATATATGGTTATTTCATCAGACAGCAAGTGTTATTAAAGAGTAGCACAAATGTTCAGAATTAAAACTAGAGATCATCTTAAAATAACTACACCTTTGAGGCTGGGTTCACACAGGAACAGACAGCTGCCAGAGTGATAAAGCGTTAAGACAGGTGACTGTTCCTGACTACAGTAGGGGCCAGTGTAATGCGCAATCCAGCGCATCACATGGCTCTTTTTTTTTTACAAACTTTATTTGAAGTGTACAAAAAGTACACTTTATTCATGGTTCTGTATAGTGCCATGCGATTCTGTACAGTGTGCTGCAATAAACTGCAGCATGTCCGTTGTTGAAGATGTTAAACATAGATCCAAGGGCCAGTTCACATCTGCAGGAAAGAAGCCTTCAGTGCGTGTTACCCACACTGTGTTCAAAACACTATGTTGGTGGTCTGCTACAGGTGTCAATACATTAATGCCACCCTAAATGCAGATTGCAAACGCAGGGTATCACATGGTGAATTCGTACCTGGAATTCATCTTTAAAATAAAAAACCTTACAACCCATACTGGCATCGGCTGACGCATAAATGCTCACTACTTGGTAAAACTTAAACATGTGAACAGAAGACCACATGGCAGCCTTACAATCTGAAAAACAGATGCCCGACGCGGGAAAACCCCAAAAAGCACCAACTGATCTGGAGACGTGTGCGTGAAAAAGAAACCATAGAAATGTGTCCCTTATTCTCCAAGCTTATCTGAGTTGTCAAATCCACCTGGTGACAGTGGAATGAGAACCAGGCTGTCCGCTAAGGAAACCCTCAATAAAAACAACATACTTTCAGACTAAGGGGAGCTGTAGCTGAGAAATGGATGAACAGTCCCATGCCACATCCAGACAATTGAGGAAATCATGCAGCATGACAAAGAGGGGAGAACAAGGTCCAGCTTAATGTGAAAAGAAGAACCCAAGCCTCGGGCCACAAGAAAACCTCTGTGTAGGACAAGAAAGGATTTTTACTTGGAAACTCACTTTACAGAGGTTATGGTAATGAAGAAGGCAGCCTTGTGAGTAAATGTAGACAGAGGAGGTTCAAAGAGAACCAACAGAAGCAGGTTGAGATCCTATGGCATGGGGGGGGGGGGGGCGTACAGGGCGAATAATGTTAACAACATCTGTAGGAAGGCCTTTACTAGAGCTGAGATTGATCCTTGATGGTTAATTAAGGCCAAATGTTGATCGATACCAGACTGGAGAAAAGACAGGATTCATTCCACAGAGTATTTTCTGGGATTTAATTTTTCTGCCACGCACAATGAGAAATATGCTATCCAGGTGTAGCAGTAGACTTTATGAAGTAAATTTTCAAGTCTTTACAGTCATAGGGATATCCGATTCAGAAAAGCCCCCATCCCTGATTAACTGGGCTTCAACAGTCAGGCTATGAAAGCCAGCAAATCGAGAACTAGGATGGGTAAACTGGTCCCTGGGATAGAAGATCTTGGAGAGCCTGCCAGGAGTCTGGTGCAATGAGAATAACTGGACTGCCCTTCATCTCGATCTTGCAAAGGGGTTTCAGAGGGGGAAAGGCATAAATCAGGTTGCACTGATCCCACCGAGTCAACAGGGAGTGTATTAGAAATTCCCTGAACTTCTGTAGGGTCTGCACACTGCAAGATATGTACAGACAGAGCCTGCCTGTCTCAGAAGATGGTTGTGCAGATACCCCACTGTGGGAATGCCCCAATTATGAAAACAGCTAGCACTTTGAAAACCAGAGGTTCAGCAGAAAAACCAAAGAACATGGAAACAAACTGTAAATGCTCTGTGCCCCTTGCAAAATGCACATAGCATTGTGGGGAAGATGGGGACTTGCAAGTAGGCATAATTTATGTCCACAGAGGCCAGAAGGTCTCTGGGATGGAGGAAAAACAATCCATGCTGAATTTTCATTACCTAGAGAATGTTGTTGAGCACCTTCCTTGTGATGCGGTATGGGGTGGATGCCCCCTCTGGCTTTGGAAACAGTGAGCAGGTTTGAATAAAACTAAAAACTTTTAATTTTCTGGGACAATGGCTAAGACTGCTTTAAAGAGGAGCTACGCTAGAGCAGCGTGGAGGTTCGGCAATCTTTGCTGGAATGCTGGCAAGTTGGAGAACATGAAGCACGGTGGATGCAGAGACCAAAATTCCATCTAGTTGTCTCTGGATACAAAATCTGGACCACGACATCTGGAAGGCCCAGGCAGTAACTGCAAGTTGCAGGAAAGGGCTTGCGAGGGAGAATAAGCCAAAGCCTTTGGAAAGGGCCTCCAGCCTTTTATCCAGGATGTCTTTTATAGGGATAGTCTCCTGCCCAAATGAACGCGTTGAGAATAGATTCCATGGATTTGAAGATACGTGTAGGGATTCATAGGGGGCATGCCAAAAAAGGTAGAGCAATTTGGGAAGGAGTATCATTTTTACCAAATTAATATGTCCCCAAATTCCAAGGGAAAGCCGGGACCAGGTCTGGGTTTTAGTTTTTAGGAGGTTGTACAGGGGTTCTAGGGTTAAGGCCTATATAATCCATGAGAGATCGGAAAATTTGTATGCTCAGGTATCCAATCCTGCTGGCTCTGACCAGGGGGAGTGCTGCTTGGTCTGCTGTGCTGCAAGTCCAGTGGAATGATTTGGGACTTAGACCAAAATGATCTGCAATCCGGAAAAATGCCCCAAATTGTTTAATAAGCTGCAGAGCTGCCTGGAGTGAAGAGCCTGCGTCCCACAAGTACAGAAGCATATCATCCACATACAGACCGAGGACCTCGGTCACCCGTCCCATGTGCCCTGATGGCAAGGGGCTTTTCCTGGAGTCTGCAGATGTGGATTAATCCTGGATGCCTTGATATCTTTACCACCATTGGAGGATTGCTAGTCCTCTTCCCAAAAGGTAAAAGGGATATGCATGCAAGACCTTGTTGTTGATTGATTGGCCATTCTCTCATTTGAAAAAAAAATTCCTTTGCGAAAGGCGGTGGTACTCACTGGAACACAAAATACTTGTGGAAGACACTAAAAGGATTAAAGATTATGGTTTTGGACATTGCTGTTCATTTTTTTGGATTTGTGGACATTTGTGTGTTGAAAAGATAAGATCTTTGGTCACATACACGTCTTAACACGTGATATTTGCACACACAAATGGATGTTTATTATTACTGCTTTGAATGATTTTAAATTTTTTTTTGTTTTATGAATAATATTTTTACACCATGTTTGTATTATTATTCAAGGAATGCCTTGAATGTAATTCTTTTGGGAGCAGTTAAATTGGTGGGTTAAGTTCAGCTTTTATTATTTGCCACCAGTAGAATCTTCATGTGACATTTTTTGGTGTATCAAATGCCTGCATTTTAAAACGCAAACTAATATTTCATTCATCAGCCCCTACATCACAAGACACAGTAGTGGCTGGCAGATGGAAACACAGTATTTATGTGCAGGGTCATTTTTATTTGTGGCTTTATAAAGATGACAGCCTTAAGGCCAACAAGGAAACAGAATATCTTAATATGCCTTACTTACCATGCCATTGGAATTATTTATTCCATTCATGTTTATTTTTGTTACGAATCTAACTGTAGGAGAGGCTTCTGGGTATTTAGGTCCGCATTCTATTCTCAAACTGTATATTCTATTTTCATAATTTGTCTGAAAAGAAAAAGAAAAAAAATCCTCCAATAAAAAACACATGCATTTTAACCAAGTTCAGAAATAGTCAAAATGAAACAGGTGGCTATTGTAGCATTACACCAATTGAAAGTAAATTCCAGTTCCAATTTTTTTTCTTTTAAAAAGGTTGGCAATGGTCAGGTTTGCATCCCTTCTTGGAAGATTTCATTTTCATTTTCTACCCAGGGATAAACTGTCATCAGGAGAAAAAGTGAGTGGGCACAACAGCAATTTAAAAAAATGTAGACTTCCATGCAAATTACATATCTTAGAGTACAGTACAGGACACAAGCTGGCTATTCATAGACCCTGGGTTATAGGCTGCTACCTTCAGGTAATTTGACACTAGAAAAACTTCTGGACATGCGTATCCCCCTTAGAGTACTTCCACACTGGGGCGGGGGTCCGTTAGCAGTACCGTTGTTTTAGCGACGCTTTTCTGCCACTAGCTGGGCGTTTTTAACCCCTGCCAGCGGCCGAAGAAAGAGTTAAAAGCGCCCGTGTTGCAGGCGATTCGGCAGGTGCTTCCCAAACCGCCCCAAAGATGCTGCTTGCAGGACTTTTTCTCCCGCGTCCCGCTTTCAAACTGGGGAGGCATGAGAGGCGCTTTACAGGTGCTATTTTTACTGCTAAAACGCCTAAAAAGCACATCAGTGTGCAAGGTGTCTTATCATACCCCTATAACCCTACCCCACTCCGAGACCTGATTTTTAAGCACGCAACAGAGAAAAGGGTGGCCTGTGCCTGTACTTCAAGAATTTATAGGCAAGTCAAAATTCCTTCTATCTTAATTGTACAGTACAGAATCCTGCCAACATAACATACAAAAAGGTCAAAAACACAACTCAGAGTGCCTCTAAAAGAACCTTGTAGCCGAAAGCTGCATTCATCGATGCCTGGACATCCACCTGGTATACCTTGAGAGAAGGTGTGAACTGAAGACTAGGTGGCAGCCTTACAAAACTGTACAACAGTTGCTTGATGTTGGAATGCCCAGGAAACCACCGATCTCATGTAGTTAACCCCTGTGGGCTTGGAAGCAGGGTGTCTTTCGAGACCCTGTTGGCAAGACAAAAAGAATCCGTTTTTCAGATAGAGGCCATGGCTTTCAGACAGACTGAAACCCTTGGCAATGCCCAGACAATGGAAAGAAATTTATTTCACAATACTTAGGAGCAGAGCTGGGCCTGCCAGAGTAAAGAGCCCTTAAAAACTTCTTACCAGCAAAAACTTTACTAATTGAAAGTTTTTCTTCTTTTAAAGTGAGATATTTAAAGTGGTTGTAAATGCTCAAGGTTTTTTACCTGCATGCATTCTATGCACGATGGAAACAAAAAAAAAAAACACACACACACACCTTCTGGTGTGCAGCAGCCCCCCTTAATACTTACCCGAGCCCCATCTGGATAGAGCCCGTGCACAAAAGCAGTGGCTTTCCTGGGTCTCTTCCTCATTCATTGGCTCCCATTACTGTCAATCACAGCCAGTAAGCCAATGAAGAGAAATTAGGGGCGGGGGGCCAAAAAAGCTGCTTGCTATGGGGGGCACTTGGCAAGGGGGAGGGGTCAGGCGTGCTGGCAGGGGACACGAGAAAAATAGGATTTTTATAACAGCTTACCTGTAAAATCCTTTTCTTGGAGTACATCACGGGACACAGAGCGGCATAGTAATTACTATGTGGGTTATAGAGCTTACCTTCAGGTAATGGACACTGGCACACCCAAGACAGGAAGTCCCCCTCCCCTATATAACCCCTCCCATACCGGGAGTACCTCAGTTTTGTAGCAAAGCAACAAGTGTCCCCAAAAGAGGGGTGGGAGCTCTGTGTCCCGTGTTGTACTCCAAGAAAAGGATTTTACAGGTAAGCTGTTATAAAAATCCTATTTTCTTTCTCATACATCACGGGACACAGAGCGGCATAGTAATTACTATGTGGGAAGTCCCAAAGCAATGCCCAAATGAGGGGAGGGAGACACCATACATAAGCTGGGCGCCAACAGATATGAGGATCTAAATTGCAGCCTGCAGCACACTGCGCCCAAAGGCAACATCCTCCTGACTTCTTACATCCAATTGGTAGAACCTAGTGAATGTGTGTACTGAAGACCAAGTCGCGGCCTTACAGATTTGAGCCATGGAGGCCTGGTGATGCACTGCCCAAGAAGTACCAACTGCTCTCGTAGAGTGCGCTTTAACCTTGAACGGAGGCAACTTCCTTTTCAAGCCATAAGCTTGAACAATGACCTGTCGAATCCACTTAGCAAGAGTAGATTTTGACGCTGCCTGACCCTTTTTTGGGCCTTCCGGCAGAATAAACAAAATATCAGTTTTCCGAATCTGAGCAGTGGCTTGTAGATAAGCCTTAACCGCTCTTACTACATCCAAAGAATGCAATAATTTCTCTTCCACCGAGCTAGGCTTGGGAAAGAAAAAGGGAGAACCACACCTTGGTTCAAATGAAAACTTGACACCACCTTGGGAAGAAAGGCTGGAGGAGGACGCAGAACCACTCTGTCCTTATAAATAACCAAATATGGCTCCCTACAGGACATAGCTGCCAATTCCGACACCCTCCTGGCCAAGGATATGGCTACCAAGAAAACTAACTTCCTGGTGAGAAGAACTAAGGGAATATGATGCAGAGGTTCAAAACGGCTGTCTCTGTAGTACTGATAGAACTAGGTTTAGGTCCCAAGGACATATGGGGGCCTTAACCGGCGGGTTGATACGAGTCACACCCTGCAAAAAAGATTTAACTAACGAATGCGAAGTTAGTGGTCTTTGAAAAAGTATTGATAAGGCCGAAACCTGACCCTTAATAGTAGTACTTAAGGCTAACTTTCTGTCTACCGCCCACTGTAGTAAGTCAAGAATTCTGCCTACAACGTACTTACGAGGATGCCAGTTCCTGGCCTCACACCATGCCACATACGCCTTCCAAACTCTATAGTAAATATGCCTAGATACTGGATTTCTGGCATTGATCATAGTAGACACCACAGAGTTAGACACACCTCTCTTTTTTAGGATGTGGGATTCAATAGCCAGACCGTTAAACTTAGAGTTTGTAAGGAAGGGTGGTATATCGGACCTTGAGAGAGCAGGTCTGAACGAAGTGGAAGGGTCCAAGGACTCCCTACAGACATTCTTACAATCTCCGCCTACCAGGATCTCCGGGGCCATGCTGGAGCTACCAGAATCACCGGTTTCCTTTCCAATCTGATTCTGCTGAGGAGTCGAGGTAACAACTGTAGCGGCGGGAACGCGTATATTAGTGCAAACTGATCCCAAGGAAACACCAGCGCATCCGATCCGCAAGCGAGAGGATCCCTGGTCCGAGACACAAAGCTGTATACCTTTGCGTTAAATCTGGATGCCAGCAAATCTACATTCAGTGTCCCCCACCTCCGACATATTGACTGGAAAATGTCGGGGTGAAGAGACCATTCCCCTGGGGCCAACTGTTGGCGACTCAGGAAGTCCGCCTTCCAATTCTCTATTCCTGGAATAAAGACCGCGGATATACATGGAACATGTTTCTCTGCCCATGCCAGGATGTGATTCACCTCCTTCTGGGCTGCCTGACTTTTGGTGCCCCCTTGGTGATTGATGTATGCCACAGCTGTGGCAGTGTCTGATTGAATCCTGACAGGGGACCCCCGAAGTTTGGATGTCCATGCTTTCAGAGCCAAGCGAGCTTCCCGAATTTCCAGTAGGTTGATGGCCAGGGCCTTCTCAGTATCCGACCACCTCCCCTGGAGTGACCATTGGTCCAGTACTGCCCCCCAGCCTACAAGACTGGCATCTGTAGTTACCACTCTCCAAGAAATTGGACTGAAAGACTTCCCCTTTTGTAGATTTTGGGGTACCAACCAGCAACAGAGACTTTCCCGGACTGACGAAGTCAGGGACATTGGGAAGTCTAGAGCCTGAAATTTTTTGTTCCATGCCGATAAGATTGCTCTTTGCAATCTCCTTGAGTGGAATTGGATGTATGGGACTGCTTCGAACGAGGCCACCATCTTCCCCAGCAACCGCATGCACAAGCGTATGGATGGCTTGCTCTTTGCACAAACCACCTGGATTAGCTCCCTTAAAGGAAGCAATCTTTGCTTGAGGCAAAAAATGTTTCCTCTGGTCTGAGTCTATGAGCAGCCCCAAATATTCCAGTCTCTTTACCGGTTGTAAGGCTGATTTGTCTAGGTTGAGGACCCAGCCGTGAGATTCCAGATACCTGATCGTGTCGTGTACCACTACCTTTAGGTTGGTAACTGAGTGATCTATCATCATCATCATCAACAGATCGTCTAAGTACACCATTATTGATACACCTCGAGTTCTTAGGTCGGCCAACAGAGGGGCCAAGATCTTTGTGAATACCCGCGGTGCCGTGGCCAGACCGAAGGGTAAAGCCACGAACTGAAAATGGCGCTGCTCCACCGCAAAGCGTAGAAATTTTTGATGACTGGGAAAAATGGGGACGTGCAGATAAGTGTCCTTGATGTCGATGGATGCCAACTATTCTCCCCCTTGCAGGGTGGCGGCCACTGACCGAATCGACTCCATCCGGAATGCCCGGATGTTTAGGAATTTGTTTAGACCCTTGAGATCTAATATGGGCCTTACGTCCCTGTTTGGCTTTGGGTTTGTAAAGAGGTTTGAGTAGAATCCCAACCCCTGTTCTTCCACTAGAACCTCCACGATTACCCCTTAAGATAATAGCTGGTCCAACGCCAAAAGAAGAGATCATCTTTTTAAGGGATCTCTTGAAATGCTTGATGATAGAAAGCGGGGTGGAGGCAAATCCCTCAACTCCAATTTGTATCCCAGGGACACTGGAGAGAGCCCATCTGCCCTTGACCGTCTCTCGCCAAGCTTCTGAGAACAACGGAAGTCTTCCCCCCACCCGATTGAGTGGGGGCAACCCTTCATAGGACCAACTTGGAGGCCGGTTTAGTACCTCTTCGGCTCCAGGGCTTTTTATTACCCTGTGATTCCTGAGATTTACCTCCAGAATTTGATCGGGGAGGCCGTCGGAACTGTTTAGAAGCAGACATTCCTGGGACTGGAGAGGTAGGCCGCTTGAAGGAAGGGCCCCTGAACCTCTTTTTGACCGGCAAGAGGGTACTTTTCCCACTGGAAATTTTCTGGATATACTTATCCAGGTCTTCCCCAAATAACCGCTCGCCATGGAATGGGAAACCAGCCAGGAGCTTTTTACAAGGTGCCTCAGCTGACCAGTTCTTTAGCCATAGAAGTCTACGCATGTGTACCAATAACAGCGTGAGGCCTGATGGATCGAATCCTTGATGGCGTCAACCGCAAAACATAATGCTCTAGGCAGATCAGCCAGATCATGAGCCTGCTGATCTGGTAAGTCCTTTAAAACCAGGTTCATCTGGTCTTTTAGAGCTTGACATACGCCAATAGCTGCTACTGCCAGCTGCGTTACAGCCCCAGCTGTAGAGAAAGCCGATTTTAACAAGGACTCTAATTTCTTATCTATTGGATCCTTAAACATCTGTACATTGTCAACTGGACATGTCAGGGACTTGTTCACACAGGATATGGCTGCGTCTACCGTAGGCAAACTCCATTTTTTGGTGAACTTTTCCTCCATAGGATATACCACCGAAAACCTTTTAGGAGGAAGAAAAAGCTTATCAGGATGTTTCCAATCAATCAGTAAGGGATGTACTGGAAAGGAACAATTAGCCTGTGGTGCTTTCAAAGATCCTAATGAAGAAACAGAAGCAGTTGCTGGTTCAGAAAGGGGCAACTTAAAAGCTGACCGAACCATGTCCGTCAAGGACTGAACCAACAATCTTTCAGCTTGAGAGGCTGAAAATGGTTCCTCCACAGTCGACTCTTCTGAGGCAGTCACCCTCAGCCTGATCCCCTCCAGGCAAGTCAATCTCCTCGTGGGACAACTGCTTTGCTGTTAGGTACTCTAACGGAGGAGACTGAGATCTGGCGCGCTTCTTTTCCGACAGAGAAGAAGCGATCAATGCTGCCAATCTTTGTTCTAATCCTCCCAGAGCTGAGGCAAAAGCCTCCTCTGTCACAAATACAGGAGCAGGTGAACTGATGACAGCCACAGCACCTTGCACTCCTGAAGGCTCCCTTCGGGTAGCAACCTCTGATTTATCAGGGGAGGATGGTACAGCGGAAGCATGACCCAAATCCTTAGAGCCTGATGGCGAGCCCTTTTGCTTCTTAGGATTTTTAGTCCCAGAGCCCTTGGACGGCATATTCCTAAGCCAAAAAGCCGAGGTAGTTACTACCAAAATACACCACTTACTGAACTATATTCTAGCGAATAATCTGAATATATATATATATATATATATATATATATATATATATATATAATCAGTCTGGTGTTTTAACTAATGTGCCTTTTGGGGATGCCTGTATCACCTCCTGCTGTATGCCCTAAAAGTACCGTCCACCAATAGCCCTTTGCTGTGTCCATCCACTCACCAGTATGTTACACAGAGACTGATGTTTTAAAGCCTGAGGACGCCCCCGAACATGCGCGCCAGCGAGCACAGAGCGTCATCCCGCTAAGCCCCGCCCCCTCCATAATAATTTCCCATATCCTAGGTCTATGTGCGCGCGCACATACACGCCAGCTACTTCCTCATGGAGAGGCATGGGGGAGAGAAGGAGAGGAGGCAGAACCTAATGGCCGACCTGCACACGGAGCTCCGCGGCCCCCAGCTAGCACAGGTATGACAGGGCACATGGCAAACACTGACAGATGATTCCTGGAGCTTCTCACAAACAGGAGCTCTTTCATCTGTCTGGGCTTTACACTTGCAACAAGAATAGCCCAATAGACATTCCATAGCGGCCTCTACTGGCTGAGAGAGGGTATAACACAATGTCCTTTTTTTTTTTTTACTCCATGTGAATTCAGGGTTTTCAAAATAGGCAGACATAGATCAGCGGTAGATTACAGGCAAAAAACACATTAGACTGAAGGTTCCCTGCTGAAGCAAGTTCCTCGGAGACCTCCACTTACCTTTTCCCCGCCGCAGGACCCTGTTTGGCACAGTAGCCCAAACTTCGCCCCTCTCGGCGGGCAATGTCAGAGACCTTCAGGGACCAGGGTCCTACTGAAAGGAATACCACTCCACTGGACCTCTATAGCACCCTGCCAGAAACATCTTGGTTTTGGGTATGACCAGCGTACTGGAACCCAGGGTCCAGCCCTCCTAAGAGAGGCATAACAGGCAAAAGCTTGTTGTTCTTCACCGAGGCCCGGGTACCGTCCGTTTGGCTATGAAGCACTTTGGACGGATCCGGGAATAGCTTGCCTAGGCCCAAATGAACCTATACACAAGCCCACTTAAATACATGTTTAACTGTGACCAACACCTTAGATACTGACAAAAAAAAAAAAAATGAGGTACTCCCGGTATGGGAGGGGTTATATAGAGGAGGGGACTTCCTGTCTTGGGTGTACCAGTGTCCATCACCTGAAGGTAAACTCTATAATCCACATAGTAATTACTATGCCGCTCTGTGTCCCGTGATGCACGAGAAAGAAAAGTATGTTATTTGTCCTCAAAAGCTTTGCCAGTGTACAAGCACCTGAAGACACCAGCCTATAACCCAGGGTCTAGGAATATTCAGCCTGTGTCCGTACTGTACAATTAAGATATTCAATTTAATGGTACAGATTATTCCCCTTAAATTTATATTTTGCCATACTTTGATATGTATAAACTTTAATTTTTATTTTTAAATTTTCTTTTAACACTACTGTGGGGTATGGAAGGGCTCTACTTGATTTGCTGCAACTTGCAATAACACACTTTGAGAAACTCCGTGTGCAGTTAGAGTAAGCAATTTTAGTACAGGAGAGAAGCCTGTACAACTGTGCAAGACTGAAGACAAGACTGGAGTTCAGTTTTAAACACAAACATCCTCCAGAAAACATGTTCTTCATTCTATATCAGATTTAGGGGCTCACTTCTAACAAAAAAAAAGCATAACTTTATCAACTCTTTATTATGCTTTGCTACACATATTGTGTCCCACTCCATTCAAAAAAATTGGCAACAGTGTCAAGCTGGCTCAGTCCCATGGAGGTCTAACTGCTTAACAAAGCGGAAGGAGATCTGTGATTAGGGGAGAGTCATTGTGCGACTTTTTACAGGTGAAATTACCTGGTTCTGCACCTCATGTTTTTTCTTCTCCAAAGAACAGCCTTTTTAATATTTCAGTGTCCCGGAGCTGACAGAGCATATTTGTAATGAATGTCACTGTGCTTTATACATGTACAGAGGTTTTTAACCACGTTGTAGCCATACAGCTGCTTTTTAAATAAGCCCTTAAAACACACAGGATAGCAAGAAAGGTAAAAGGTGTTTTTTTCCCCCCTAAAAGTAATCCTAACTTACTGGGAGAGATGTTCAGTAGAAATCCATGCAATTTTCCCAATGTCCGTTATGTGCTGGAAGTGACAAAAAAAAAAAAAAAGAAAAGAAAGACGCCATCTAGTGGACTATCCCAGGGATCTCAGTCTTTTGGAACCAAACTCTCAATTTACTACAAAGTGAAGGACTACTAGACCATTAAGGGACATTTCAGACATCTCACTGCCTCAGCAATCCCAAGGGTATGGTTATGATAAGTGTCTAACTTCACTTCTATATCAATTCAATTATAATAAGTGTTTTTTTCTCCCCTATTCAACTATTTATAATGACACTATATCGGTGTTTCTCAACTCCAGTCCTCAAGACTCCCCAACAGGTCATGTTTTCAGGATTTCCCTCAGATGAAATGGCTGTGATAATTACAAAGGCAGTGAGACTGATCAAATCACCTGTGCAAAATAATGGAAATCCTGAAAACATGACCTGTTGGGGAGCCTTGAGGACTGGAGTTTAGAAACACTGCACTACACTATCCCCACTTCATGTCAATGTGTGTTTACAACAAGGGTAGACAAACCTCAGCCCACCAGCTATTATGGAACTACAAGTTCCATGAGGCATCACAAGACCCTGAAAGCCACAAGGCTGACTCCCAGAGGCATGATGGGACTTGTAAAAGAAAAGATGTGACCCAACAACAGTGACACACCCTCCATCCCTATTATACATATAAAAACACAGAAGGAGAGTAGTGGGACTTTGAGTGAGGGGTGTCAACGTGACAGATATTGCAAAAAACATATGTATATACAAATGTTTTATCAAATGCAAACACATTGAAAAATACAAATAGTAAAACAATACATATTGTGGTCATAATATTTAATATATCATATGCAACATAGCTGCTATATAAACAAAAGAAGATACACATATAGATATGTTTAAACTTGATATAACTGGGTAGGTAAAAGGTATGCATGGATAAATTATATAAATAAATAGTGAGCCAAACTTGACCAAGCACCCTCAAGAAATTCTATGCGTTTCATAGCTTGTACCATTTATCAGCTCATTCATAAGCTCCAAGGTTTAGGAGCGGCCAGTGTTGGCACAAAGAAGTAGACAGAAATGGTTAATATATTCTACTCCTAAAGGGAGAAAAAAAAAAAAAAAACATTAGGGAGAGTGGAATTTATACTTACAAGTCGGCTAGAAACTGCTTGACTAGTGTCGAAATGGATGGAGCCCAAGACTGAATGTCCATCCACGGAGCCAAGACATGGTACAAGCCATGAAACGCGTAGAGTTTCTTGAGGGTGCTTGGTCAAATTTGGCTCACTATTTATATAATATATTATACTTTGGCCCGTGCATACTTTTTACCTACCCAGTTATATCGAGTTTCAACATATCTATATGTGTATCTTCTTTTGTTCATATAGCAGCTATGTTGCATATGATATATTAAATGTTATGACCACAATATGTATTGTTTTACTATTGTATTTTTCAATGTTTTTGTCATTTGATTAATAAAACATTTATATACATATGTTTTTTGCAATATCTGTCATGGTGTCACCCCTCACTCAAAGTCCCAATACTCTTCTTCTCTGTGTTTTTATGATGGGACCTGTAGTCCACAACAGCTGTTGGGCTGAAGTTTGCTCACCCCCTTAAAAACAGACTAAAACCTGACAAAGAATCTATCCTTTTGCCAAGTTTTATTTATATTTTTTTTAACTTGAATGCACTTGCAATTTTGTTTTGAATACATTTAATTTAGCGCACTATCATGTCATAATTTTCCACTTTGCCTTTTGAATAAACTTCGAAAAAGTTGGGGATTACCAGTCACCGTCGCTTTATAGGGCCCCTACAGGTCTCTTGCCCATGGGTCTGCTGCTGTGCACAGGACAAACAGTTTTGCATAATTGCCATGTATATTTCCTTGGCCCAGGAACAGCGTACAGCCCGTCAATGACAAGAATGTGTGCTGCTGTACTCATGTATACAACAGTGCTTTTAAACGTGAATACAGCATAGTCATATGCAAAAAATAGAGACTGTTCTTGAATTTGCCAATATGCTGTAATCCTGTTTATGATGGTACCGCCATATGCACGAGTACAGCAGCGCACAGCCATTCATGTCAATGGCAGGCTGTATGCTGCACCTGGGCAGGGAAAATACACTGGCTGTCAGGCTGAACAGGTTCACCTGTCTTGTGTGCAAGAGCTCTAAAGCCCTGTACACACGGTCGGACTGCCATCGGACTTTTCCGTGGTTTTTAGTCCGAACGGAGTTGGTCGGGAACACCCATAGCATACACACGCTCGGACTTTTCTGCAAACTTTCTTAAAACTTCTTACAACATCACTTGTTTTTTTCTGCTCTTTTCTGATCTTTACTGCCACCCTTTGGTCAACTTCTGCTATTGTTGGTTGATTTTAACATTGGTTGTTTTGTCCATCGGACAAAGGTCCTATGGTTTTCTGTACACACGGCAGGACTTTGCTCCATAGGACTTTTGTTGGGCAAAAGTTTGTCCGTTCGCAGACCCAACTTTTGTCCGATGAAAACAAAACCAAACTCAAAAAAGTTTGTCCGATGGAGCGTACACGGTCGGATTGTTGGCCCAACTTGCTTAAAACTAAGTTTGTTGGGCAAAAGTCCGACCGTGTGTACGGGCCTTAAGGCTTCATGTACACACAGCCTACTTTGACCACTGGCAACGGAAAAACGCGAAACCAAAAAAAAAAAAAATGAATCGATTTTACAGCGGTTTGCGTTTTTCGGCAGTCAAAACATATCTATCCTAAACGTGATTCTTCCACGTTCAGGAGAGGGAGCTTGAAGCTCTCCTAATCACAGCAGCTCCTAAACGCTGGTAAAAGCCTGTGTGGACATGGGCGTACAGGCTTTTATGGAGTGGAGTGTAGGAGCTTTGGCAAAAAAAAACAAACACCAAAAGCTCCAAGGTTTAGGAGCTGCCAGTGTACATGAAGCCTAAGAGATTCTTTCAAACCATGCTTGGAAATGTAATACTTGGGCTCTATTTACACCTGGGCATTTTAATTGTGCTCAATTGAACAAAATGTATTTTGTGCGATCTCAGACTTAAAATTTGATTCGCACCCACACCGCAGGTGGCGATCACATGTGATGTCTGTGCAGTGCAAGTATAATGGATCTGGCTTGAGGATGATCCTATCAGGTAGGATCATTAAAAAAGGTTCTTTGATGGGAAAACTCTGCAGGTCCCCTACCCTCCTGGCAGTAGTGATTGCCAGGAGAAAGGCTAAATTTTACGGTCAAAAATTTTAATGAAACTTCTTCTAATGGTTCAAAAGGGTGACTTGATAACGCCTCTAGAACCCTTGGTTAGGTCCCAAGGTGGGAACCTATCTTTCTTGACAGGAGTAGCCCCATCTCTGGCTACCAAAAATGTTTTAATTAAAAGGTTCTTTCGCTATCCTAGCGTCAAGAAAAACTGAAAGGGCTGCCACTTGTACTCAAAGAGTGTTGACAGCCACACCCTTCTCTACCCCGTCCTGGAGAAATTCCAGGATTACCGGAATAGGAGGTGGAAACTACTTGTTTACACCAAGTACAGAAAACGTTCCAAACTTTAAAGTAAAATTTTCTTGTCACCGGCTTCCTGCTCAAGAGTAAAGTATCCATCACTCGGTCTGAGCAACCTTTCCCCTTAAGGGTCTGGCGCTCACTAACCAAGCCGTGAGCTGAAAGAATTCCGGTCTGGGGTGTACAACTGGACCCTGTGACAGAAGGTCCAGGATGTTTGGAAGCTTCCAGGGGGGCGCTACCGATAGCGACTTCAGGATTGCAAACCAAGTCCTTCTTGGCCATCAAGGGGCCACTAGGAGGACTCTGCCCGAAGCCTGGCTGAGCTTTTGGATGACTCTCGGAATTAGAGCCAGAGGGGGGGAAGGCGTATGCCAACTGGAAAGTCCAGCTTTGAGCCAGGGCATCCAGGCCCTCTGACTCTCTCTCCCGAGAAAGGGAAAATAACCTCTTGACCTTTCTGTTCTTCTGACTCGCAAAGAGGTCTATCTCAGGGCAGCCGAACCTTTGAACCACCATTTGGAACACTTCTACCTTCAGTTTCCAATCCCCCTGTCTGACAGGCTGGCGACTGAGGAAATCTGCTTCCTTGTTGTCTGTTCCTCTTATGTGGACGGCTGCCAAAGAGACTAACCTGTGCTCTGTCCAGGTCAGGATCTCCATTGTTAATGTCAGAAGCCTTTTGGACTTGGTTCCCCCCTGGCGGTTCAAGTATGCTTCAGTCGTAGCATTGTCTGAGCACACTAAAACCTCTTTTCCCGTGACTATTTTCTCGAAGGCCTTTAGAGCTTCGCCCACCGCTCTCAGTTCCCTGAGGTTTAAAGAGGATTTGGCTACCTCCTTCGGCCAGGAACCCTGAGCTTTGGCTCCCCCTAGATGAGCTCCCCATCCCTGGGCACTTGCATCCGTGGTGAGTCTTATTGGATCCCACCGATTCCATGGTCTGCCTTTTTTCAGATTGTCTGGGACTGACCACCACTCCAGGGACGATTTTACCTGACAGGGAATGATTACATTTTCGTTTTGGGAATCGTTCCTTTTGTCCCAAGAGGAGAGGTGGAAGAACTGTAGGTCTCTTGAATGCAGTTGTGCCCAAACTAATGCAGGAATACTTTCTGACATGAGACCTAGGACTCTGAAGATTTCTCTCCTGGAACATACAGGAACCTCTCTTAGCCTTTTGACAGCCAAGACAATCTTTTCCACCTTTTCTCTTGGGAGGAACAGACCTCTGAGCCTAAAAATCTGTTTGAACGCCTAGGTATGTCTGAACCTGGGCTAGTTTTAGGGAGGATTTTTCCAGATTTATTAGCCACCCTAGCTTTTCCAGGGTAGAGATCACCTTCAGGGTGTCTGTACTGACCTGAGTGGCTGAAGGACCTGAAATGAGCAGGTCGTCCAGATATGGTATTAAAGATATGCCCTGGAGATGGGCCACTGCTTACGCTAGAATCTTTGTGAAGATTCTTGGACTTGCCGCAAGTCCAAAAGGGAAGTGCCCTGAACTGCCAGTGGGAAGTTCCCTCCTGTGTCACCACCGCAAATCTCAGGAAGGCCTGATGTCCCGGAAAAATCGGGACATGCAGGTAAGCATCTTTGAGATCTAGGGTGGTCGTAAAGACATCCTTTAGTAGATTTTTCCTTATCGAGTACACGCTCTCCATGGAAAAAAATTTGTAATCCAAGAACCTGTTTAGGTTCTTGAGATTTATGATCAGGCGGAACTTTCCAGAAGGTTTTGGAACCAAAAATATGTGGGAATGAAAACCTTGGAAAAGCTGATGCTTTGGAACCGCAACTACTACTTTTTGTTCTACTAGTTCCTGAATGCCCTCTAAAAGGGCTCTCTTTCTTACAACATCCCTGGGGAGATGAGTTAAAGTGACCGTAGGAGGGGGCTCTGATAAGAATTCTAGGCGATAGTCCTTTTTATCCTCAAACTGATCAGGGAAGGCTGTCTGAAATCTCTTCCCACTGGGGAAGGAAATGTGACAATCTGCCCCCGACTTTGATTTTGGCGTCACTTGGAATCTTTGTTATTTTGGCCTGGAGAGGGAAAGAGCAAACTGCTTTTTTGCCTGCCTCTACCAAAAGGCCACCTTCTGCTGGTTCTGTCTAGCGGGGCCTCAAAAAAAAAAAAAAATTCTATACCTTTCCTGTTTGGGTTTTACAGGAAATGTTTTCCCCTTCTCAGATGACCTGGATAAGGCATCATCCAGGCCTGAGCCAAACAATAGGGATCCTTCAAAGGGCAAGCCACATAGTTTGGTCTTTGAAGTAAGGTCGCCCTCCCAGACTTTAACCCAAATGGCCCTTCTGGCCGAGTTAATCAATGCGGCTGTTGAGGAAGCTCTAACTGAGACCACGGCTGCGTCAGCTAAAAATGCAACAGCCTTCCCTATAGCCGAAAGGGAATCCATGATGTCCTGGGATTCCCCACCCCCGAGATAGATGTCTGCCAAGTTTTTCTATCCAGCAATCTGCATTTCTAGCAACACAGGTTGCTGCTAATGCCGGGGTCATTGCAGAGGCATTGGCCTCCCATGCCTTTTCAAGAAGGGACTCAGACTTTCGGTCCATAGTGTCCCTAATGTTCCCTGCGTCCTCAAAGGGAGGTCAGACTTTTGTCATCTAGGAGAGAGCTGCGTCCAACCGAGGGATTTTAAACAGGACCTTGGCTTCTTCCTCCTTAAAAGGGAACTTCCTTTTCCAGGTGTTAGGAGTAGAAAAACCTTTTTCAGGCATCTTCCACACCTGAAGGACCATCTCCTTAAGAGACTGGTGTAACGGGAATACTCTGTCCTGGCTTTTTATCAGACCCCTGTACATTTTATCTTGTGCGGAAGTCTCTTTATCTGGTTCCGGAATCTCTTCCGTGGCATAAATTGCCTGGAGAAGTCCTTCTCAAGCCTCGTACACGGCCGAGATTCTCGTCAGGAAAAAAAACTTTGTTTTTCCTGACGAAAATGTTGACAAGAAACTTGTCCCGGCCGAGTGTACACACGTACGATTCAAAATAACCGCCGTTCTTTTGAATGGCACGATTGCAGTGACGTCATCGACTACGGCGAGCGTGCGCTCGTCACATTCGATGCCGTTGCCGCCATCTTGCTACACCCTATGCCTAGGAAGCTACCGCGCATGCGTCGAAGTCATTTCGAGCATGCGCGGGTTTCCACGGCGACAGGTAAGTGTACACGCTCTGGTTTCTCGTTGAGAAACAGGCCGACGAGATTCTCGACGAGAAAAAAGACCGCAGGTCGTCTTTTTTTCTCGTCGTGGTTTCTGTGCAGTTTTCTTGACGAGAAAATTGAAACCCGCGTACACACAGCCGGTTTTCTCGGCAAGAAAGCTCTCCCGGCAGTTTTCTTGTCGTTTTTTGCCGAGAAAACCGGCCTAAGTCTTCTAGACCAAAAAGGTGTTCATTAAACCTGACCTCCTCTGCATCGCTGTCCGGATCCAAGTCAATCTCTTCTTTAGAAGAGAGTTCGGACCCTGCCTGGCTTTCTACCTCTTCTAACTCATCCTCTTCTCTAGGTTGAACCAGTGAACAACCCTGAGAACAGGAAAAGGAGGAACTTAATCCTGGTATGGACATTGTACTATCCTGGGATGAGGGACCCTCTAGGGGGGTGGTCTGCTGAGTATCTGAGACTAAGGATGCTTGTACCGAGGAGCGAAAGGATTGTAAAGAGGCCAGCATTTCCTCTTGTACTGATTTGAAAAAAATCCTTCATAAGACCTGAGGCCTCCTTCCCAGCCAGTTTTTTAATACATCTGTAACAAAAGGGCTTGGAGTGGGATTTAGGCAATCTTTCGCCAGTTACCAAACTTTTTACTGGCACTGGTGCTAGCGGATGAGGAAGGTGGCTTGTTAGAGACCTCCTGTATGCCACCACTGGGGGAGTCTGCAAGAAAAGAGGGAACAGCTCATAATCACTCTTTCTATCCCCTATGATGTGGCTGCAGGCCCTTCTTTCCCAGAGAAGGAAGACATTGGGGGGGGGGGGGGGGTTAATAGAAAACCTTCTATGCAGGTACAAACAAACCCCCAATTGGTAAGAAAAAAAAACGGCACTTACCCAGTCCCGGTTTGCATTTGCCTGCAGCCACCTGTGCTGTCTTTCCATCCTCCTTGTCCATTGAGGTGGTTTCAGACAGACTGTCAGCTCCTTGCAGCTCACCAAGTCCTGTTTGCACAGAAGTCTCAGTCTCCGCAGCCACGCGGGTCCGGCGTCTCCTCCATGCTTTTACCTGCATGTAGTAGGCGGTTCCACTTCTTCCTGTTGCAAAAGGAAGTTCAGCCTGACAATGAGGCTTGGAGCGCGCCGAGTCCTCCCCTTCCCTCATCCGCCCAGTAGGTGTCACTGTATCCGGGGAAGACCAGGGAGGAGACCCGAGCTGCTTGAGCTGTGTGCAACGGCGGGGAATTTGAAGTGCCAGACCGCCTGCACGAATGCCGTTTTTTGGGGCGACCTGTGAGAAGCTCTGGAGGCGGCAGGCAAGTGCAGCCTTGTCGGCATTCCTACACCTGGCTCACAGGGGTACCAACCGACTAACTGTAGTCTTTTGGTTCATAAGAAAAAAAATAAATGTTTCGCTGTGGGAAACACAATCAATACTGAGGGACAAGGGATAAGGTGGGGCCTTATAAACAGATGTGAACTGATTGTGTTTCCGGTTGGGTGGAGCCCATCATCTCTCATGTGTTGCCGTCCTGGAAGGTGAGGTGAGAAATACTAATAAGTTTATGTTGATTAAATGTGTTATTTTAAGTATTGTTTTTCCCTGGTTTTTTTTGCACTACAAATAAGGTGTGTGCATAGGAATTACTTAATATTTTTTTTTTTTACTATAGTCCAGCCCCACAAAAGGCAGGGGGATCATGAACTGGCCCCCTGTTTAAAAAAAATTGAGGACCCCTGCTTTAGAGTAAACTTTTAGAGCCTATGCACACCAATGCATTCTGTTAAATTGATAAGAAGCCCTGCAGCATTTTTGTTATGCAGTGTACAACACACGATGGGGTGCGATTAAGAATGAATGGCACCACATCACACCAATGTTACAGCACTGCACCAGTTTCAATGGGACCTCAGGCATTCCCACGTCCATATATAGGTTTATTGTTGCTAGCCTTCCGCTATCATAGTAGTCATACATCTTAGGGCTGGGAAAAAAAATCGATTTTAATCTAGAATCGAGTTTTGAGTTCAAATCGATTCTTTTAGATTTTAAATTTTTTTATTTACATTTAAACATTTTTTTTTTTATTTCCTTCAGAGTTTCCGTAGCAGGGCTGCAAGGGGCGTATCTGGAATGGCACTGGGCGGCGTTACCCCAATTACATCTACTCGCCGCAGCAGCCGCGAGTAGATGTAATGTAACACCAACTAACCGCAAGCCGCCGTCTGCCTACCTGATCAGCGTGTCATGCAGACAGACGGCGGCCATTGCAGTGTTCAAAAGCCGCGCCTCCCGAGTCTTCGTCGTCTGTGATAGGCGGAACACTCAATTTCACAGCAGGCAGTGTTCAGCCTATCACGGACATCCTCTTATCGTCGTCTGTGTTATGAGGATGAGCGGATGTCCGTGATAGGCGGAACACTGAATGCTGGGAAATTGAGTGTTCCCCCTATCACAGACGAGGAGGAGGCGCGGCTTTTGAATACTGGAATGGCGGCCGGTGTAGAAGTAAAATCCGTAACCCACGAAAATCTGCATCAGGTACGGGCACAGTGATTGAAGCATGGGCACAGTGAAGCACGGGCACATTGAGGCACGGGCACAGTGAAGCATGGACACGGGCACAGTTCAATTCAACTAAGAGTAACCTCAGGATTTTTTGTTGTTTTATTAGCTAAATCCAAATACAGTATTAATAATTTGGATTTTAACAATCTTTGTTCCACACTGACTTTGCAGTTAGAGAAAGGGTTTGCCTTTGCAATTTTGTTTGTTGATGCACTTTAATATAATTAAAAAAAAAAAAAATCGAATCGTAAATCGAGTTTTTTATAAAAAAAAAAAAAAAAAAAAAAAAAAAAAAAAAAAAAATCGCAGATTTTTTTTGGGGGGGGGGGGAAAATCGCCCAGCCCTAATACATCTACTACTAAACCCGTTTTTAATGCTTAATACTGTTAGACAGGATAATTTGGTTGGTTGCAGGCTGGTGGGTAAGTTGAGCTGGGAATTTTCTTTGGTTTTGTTTGACATGTGTCGCCCTTCCATGTGCTCCTTGCTGCAGAGGCCAGTTATAGGTGGGGGCCATGGTCATTTGTTTGTACTTTTTGCAAGAGTCACTTTAAAGCCTATTTTGCTAAAATCAAAAACATAAAAATCAGCACTTACGCACTGATCTGCCCCTTGTACCAATTCTTCTTTTCGGAGAAATATTCCTCTGTCATAACACCCCCTTTCCCCCAGCCGCTGTCATCTTCTGGTGCAGCAAGGGTTAATAGAACTAAAGGGCTATCAAGAGCTGAACAATGCCTGCATTTCCGGCCAGATCTGCCATTTCTTAAAAGCTGTACTACAGTTTCTATGAATGACACAGGATCTCTGAATGGAGGAGGCAGAGCTTTCAATCATCTGTCCCCACCCCCATTTATAGATCCTGTCATTCAGAAAAGCTTTAGTATGGCTTCTATGAATGGAAGATCTGGCAAGAAAAGGCAGGCATAGTCAGACTCTTAATGATCACATTTGAACGTTCATAATGCCTTGTACAGGATCGGAATTTCCGATGAAACAAGTCCAATGGACTTATTTCATCGGAAATTCCGATCGTGTGTGTGGAACTCCAACGGAGAAAAAACCCACGCATGCTCAGAAGCATTGAACTTAATTTTTCTCGGCTTGTCGGAGTGTTTTACGTCACCGCGTTTTTGACAATCGGAATTTAGTCCGACAGTCTGTATGCAAGACAGCTTGAACGGAATTCCGATTAAAAATTCCATCGGATTTTAGACCATCGGATACTCCGATCGTGTGTACAAGGCATTAGTTGTATTAATCTCCACCGAACCAAAACATTACAGTAGCTGGGGTGGGGGTAGTAGGACGAAAGAAGATTTTGTCTAAAAGAAGAAGAATCAGCATAAGGAGAGACATCATATGAAGTTATGTACTGAAATAATAGGTCCACACTGATGACACAAAACACATACCGCAAAGACTGTAGCATTACTTTTATATAGATGTAATTCCGCTTATCTTTTGTTTTTGTTAAGTTTGGGATTGAGTGGGGAATATGTGGGAACGGTCAGGTTTTTATGGCCATGTGTGTTGCACAAATATGTAGAACTTTCCACCACCACACCTTTGCTGCAGAAACAAAGAAAAAAATCATCTTTTTCAGAGGATATCCTGCTCACTGATGTCAGAATTGAAAATAAAAAATAAAAAATAAAAATCTGTAATAATTGTGTACTGAGGAAGTTTCTACAAGTAGCACCCAGGAGCTATTGGGCATTTATCTGTATGGGATTTGACTGCCACCACTTGGTGTTGGGAGGATTTCCCTCGATTTCCTGTCCCGGCGACAACAGGAAGCAAGGACGTCTCCTCATTAGGAACATAGCAACAAACACCTGACCGATTCTACACCTTCTCCACACTATCCAAAACTTAAGAATGATTTGTCTGGTGTTTTAAAGCAATAAAGACTTGTATCAGAGGAAAATGAAAAAAGGACTGCTATGGAAAGCAGTTGGTGGCTCACTCTTGGGGGTCCAATGATCATTCCTGTCCATCTAGCAAGAGTCATATCTTCATCGTTTTCAAGGCCCCAGCTGACTGTACCATCTCCAACACCTTTCTGGCCATCTTCAAGCTCATCCAGTAATTGGAAATTGCGAGGAACTGTTACTGGAAGCAAAAAAAGTTAAAGAATATTAATAGCCTCCGATAAAGAAACATTGGTTTGTTTAACTAGCTTTTCAAAACACATTTTGAAATGTCTAACCACTGCTATCTGAGCACATTTGTTAATCTGCATCACAGAAGTTAAAGAATGTTACCCCAACATTTCCTATTCCTGATATGTGCCTGCTGTACCATGTACTTGTATGAGAAAGTATCCTGTTCTCTTTGTATTGCTCCCTTTGTGTGAAATCCCTGGGGTTCCTGCCAGTCCCTCTGCTTTCCGATTAAAAACTGACCACACTAGAGCAAACCGGTCGCCTGCTAGCCAAAATTGCCATTGGGCAACAGAGGTCACCCTCTATTGGCGCACTTAGAACTCAGGCTGGTGTAGTGTCCAATGCTCCAGATATGTCTGAATTGGTCTCGTATTACCCTAGATCAGTCTAAACAGACATACTCAGAGTTCCCTACAGACATACCTAGAATCGGTAGACCTGCCCAAATTATCAGAGGCTGCTAGGCAGCAACTGGAAGCCCCTCTTACTTTAGAGGAGCTCCAGACGGCGATCGGGATGTTCCCCAATTCTAAAGCTCCGGGGGAGGACGGTATCCCGATTGAAGTGTACAAACTAGTTTGGGTAGCATACCGCCAGCATCTCAATGTGTTCAAAGCCGCTAAGGCAAACAAGAGCCTTCCAATGTCTATGACCAAAGCCATTATCGTGCTGCTCTTGAAACCGGGCAAGGATCCGTTGGATCCGGGCTCCTATAGACCAATATCCCTCCTACAGAATGATGTGAAGATTTTAGCAAAAACTACTGGCGGCGCGCTTGAATGGGGTGATATCCACCATTATACACTCTGATCAGGCAGGGTTCATGCCCCAAAAATCTACGGCAATAAATCTACGTAGGCTTTTTCTTAATATGCAGTCAGAGGCAGATAACGGGGGGAGGGGGGGGGGGGGACAGGGCGCTACTGTCTTTGGACACGCACACAAGGCGTTCGA